>CM061238.1:129235553-134035553 GCA_030848705.1 Heracleum sosnowskyi | reverse complement strand
GAGTATTAGTTCATCCCCATTACAGTCATCTCTATGTCTTGCAAAACAAGGGTGATTTTCGAAGGCTTCAATTTCCTCATCATATAATGAACAAGGGTGTACAGCCCCATCGAACTCACAGAGAAGATATTTATCATCAACATAAGTAGGTTGTTGAATCAGAGAGAGATGAAACTTAACGAAGCTAGTAGAGGTTATGAAAGCATACCATGATTTGCAAACAGAGGTCCATCTCCCTAAAGATTTCAAGCATGTGACTCTTTCAATTATCTGCTCTAATATTTCTTCCGGCAGAAACTGTGGTGATAAACGACGACGCCCTCGGCCTTTCATTCTCAACAGGAGGTGGGGGTTTTAGAATTTTGAGAGAGAGAGAACTGGTTGGGAGAGATGAGAAAGAGATTATAACAAGAAATTAACCCAAAAATACACTTATATATATAGAGAGAGAGGGGGAGGGAGAGAGAGAATTGGGAGAGATGAGAGACGAGAGAGAATTGGGAGAGACGAGAGAGAGATAGAACTGGTTGGGACTTGGGAGAGATGAGAAAGAGATCATGACAAGAAAGTAACCCAAAAATCCACTTATATAGAGAGGATACATACCTTACGTACCCTAATACTAGATTCCTAGTGTGGTTAGGATTTGTTATTAAAGTTTATTATTTTTAAAATTTTAAAAATTAATAAGAATATTTGAATACACTTCTGTGATTTCTAGTGTGTTTAGGATTTGTCATTAAAGTTTATTATTTCTAAAATTTTAAAAAGAATATTAAATACACTTATATGATTCCTTGTGTATTCACGATTTGTCATTAAAGTTTATTATTTTTAAAATTTTAAAAATTAATCAGAATATTTAAATATATTTATATAATTCTTAGTGTGTTCAGGATTTGTCATTAAAGTTTATTATTTCTAAATTTTTAAAAATTAATCAAAATATATAAATACACTTATATGATTCTTAGGATTTGTCATTAAATTTTATTATTTCTAAAATTTTAAAATTTAATTAGAAAATTTAAATACACTTATATTCAGCGTGTGAGATTAGCAGTACTAGTATAGAATATGTGTAACACACTTTGGATTTTGGACTATATGCTCTTTATACAAATTAATAATTAATAGCTACAATTTTTAATAATTGTATTTTGGTATTTATATATTATTTTATTTTTATTTTTATCTGGTAGAATAGTTCAAAATAAATTAGGGTTTTTTCCAGAAATGTTTAAGTTTAAAAATATTGGTAGAATATTTTTCTCAAGAAAGTAACCCAAAAATACACATTTATATAGAGAGAGGATACATAACTTACCTACCCTAATCCTAGATTCCTACTATGTTCAGGATTTGTCATTAAAGTTTATTATTTTAAAAATTTTAAAAATTAATCGGAATATTTGAATACACTTCTATGATTTCTAGCGTGTTCAGGATTTGTCATTAAAGTTTATTATTTCTAAAATTTTAAAAATTAATCAGAATATTTAAATACACTTATATGATTCATAGTGTGTTCAGGATTTGTCATTAAAGTTTATTATTTCTAAAATTTTAAAATTAAGCAGAATATTTAAATACACCTATATGATTCCTAGTGTGTTCAGGATTTGTCATTAAAGTTTATTATTTCTAAAATTTTAAAAATTAATCAGAATATTTAAATACACTTATATGATTCCTAGTGTGTTCAGGATTTGTCATTAAAATTTATTATTTCTAAAATTTTAAAAATTAATCAGAATATTTGAATACACTTATATGATTCCTAAAGTGTTCATGATTTGTCATTAAAGTTTATTATTTCTAAAATTTTAAAAATTAATTAGAAGATTTGAATACACTTATATGATTCCTAGTATGTTCAGGATTTGTCATTAAAGTTTATTATTTCTAAATTTTTTTAAAATTTGTCATTAAAGTTTATTATTTCTAAAATTTTAAAAATTAATCAGAATATTTGAATACACTTATATGATTCCTAGTGTGTTCAGAATTTGTCATTAAAATTTATTATTTCTAAAATTTTAAAAATTAATCAGAATATTTAAATACACTTTTATGATTCCTAGTGTGTTGAGGATTTGTCATTAAAGTTTATTATTTCTAAAATTTTAAAAATTAATCAGAATATTTAAATACACTTATATGATTCCTAGTGTGTTCAGGATTCGTCATTAAAGTTTATTATTTCTAAAATTTTAAAAATTAATCAGAATATTTAAATACACTTATATGATTCCTAGTGTGTTCAGGATTTGTAATTAAAGTTTATTATTTCTAAAATTTTAAAAATTAATCAGAATATTTAAATACACTTATATGATTCCCAGTGTGTTCAGGATTTGTCATTAAAGTTTATTATTTTGTAAAATTTTAAAAATTAATCAGAATATTTAAATACACTTATATGATTCCTAGTATGTTCAGGATTTGTCATTAAAGTTTATTATTTCTAAAATTTTAAAAATTAATCAAAATATTTAAATACACGTATATTCAGCGTGTGGGATTAGTAGTACTAGTACTAGTATGTTCAAGGAACGCATGGGTGTGTCATTATTGGAATTTTTGAAAGAGGACGCGCCCACATTTTAGGACACTCTCAAAAGAGAACTATTCTGGAATGAGAGAGAAGAAAGATTATAAGGAAGGGCAAAGGAAGATATTAGGTGGAACACGTGGCAGCCATCAGATGGAATAATATGACTGATTAGACCACCGTACAAGTATATATATACAAGGGTGTATCTATATTTACACAAGCTACTCCATTTTTGAATCTTAAGATAAATGAATGAATCTGTACCCCTTAATGATAGAAGACGGCACGTCCTCTCGATAAATGAATATTTTACTTGAGGACGAGCCAGGAGAGAGGTTTATATATGTGCACAATATCTCTTGTTTCTTATGCCGAGTTAGCTCATGTAAGCTTAGAGGTGTCGTGTGCAGGTGGTATCCCTCTCTAAATATTAAAATTATCAAAAATATATGATGGAAGAATTAAAGGATGCGTCATCTGGAAGGATGCGCCCTCTTTACAGCATAAAAGAAGGAAGAAGCTCGAGGACACTTCTTGAAGAAGAAAAGGTTACAAAGAGATTTTGACACTTTAGAGATTAAAAATTCCATGCTTCATCTCTGATTTCACATGGAATTGGGGGGTAGTTGTTATAGCCAAAATTCGGTATCGGGTTTTTAAGGAAGATTCGGGTCAAGTAATAATCAATTGAGGATATCCAAGGTGCAATTAGGGATTGAACTAGTACAACGGGGGCTCAGGGCTTGTCCTCATAGGGGTGAGGGCGCGCCCTCTGGCCGTCCAACCCTTGAGGACGCGTCCTCTTGGTGTGGACTGACAACTTGACATGAATGGATGAATTGACAGAGAATAACAGTTAGACTGACATGGGATTATCATATGGAAGATTAGGGCTTTCCCTCAGAAGGGTAAGTGCACGCTCTTTTAGGTCGTCCACCCCTTGAGAGCGCGCCCTCTTGGTTTGAAGTAGCTACTTGGTGGTGAAGGACGACTCCATTGGCTTGATAATGACAAGATATTGAAGACTTCTCCCCTAAGATGTGCTCTAGTAGAGGGATGTCTGTTGTTGAAGGCCTCCAGGGGTTTGCCTGGTGATGATTTCCGTTATTGAAGGCCTCCAGGGGTTTGCCTGGTGATGATTTCTGTGTTGAAGGCCTCCAGGGGTATGCCTGGTGATTGAAGGCCTCCTCCTGTATTCAATGGGCGCGTCCTCATTGGGGATGTGGGGTGAATCTTGGTGTGTGCTTTGGGAGCTCTGTTCCTGTACTCAATGGGCGCGTCCTCATTGGGGAACTTTGGAGTAATCCTGCACTTTGCACCCAAACGCTTGGGATCACTTGTCCTGCAATCTGGTGGGTGCTTCTCATTCGGGGGACAAGGATGCGTCTGGCATTTGGGGTAAGTCATGGCTATACCTGCAACTACTTTGGTCAGGGAGACAGCTGGTAGCGGTTAGTGTCGGCTCCTAAGTTGGGTCGATGCCGTATCCGTGAAGTCCCTAGACTGTAGTTGAGCCTTGGGCCTTTGTGACTAGGCCTCATCGTCAGACATTCCTAAAGCGAGTCAGAGTCTAATTATGGAAGGCGGTGTAAGACTTCTTATGGGCTTCGGAAATCAGAGACCAAGCCCATGAAGGTAACTTTCTCTCCAAGAACTACGTTGGGCTTGATCCCCTATAAATACGGGGTACGTAGGCACATTGTAAGGGGTTGGAAGAGAAGAGCTCAGCGAGCCACCACCAAGAAACCCTTACAATCTCAGCCCCCAATTCATCATAACCACCACACTCTGGCGACTTTCAGGCGAAGAACCACCGTCATAGATCTTGATTCCGGCGATAAACCTCAAACTTTGTTAATACCAAATTCCTCCGTTAACAAATTGGCGCTAGAAGGAGGGGTGCTGATCAAGATCATAATCTCAGGAGGAAGAGATATCTCATCATGATGAAAGTTATTAGAAGAAGGTCTGCCACGATTCAAAGGATGGCCATGGCTACGACTTCATGCTGGCGGCAAGGAGGAAGATCCAAAGATGGTGATTTCAAGACGATGATTCCTGACTGGGAGTTCGAAGAAGATCTGGAGAAGAAGATATCAAGGCGATTCATATCTGAAGGCAGTAGTTTCCATGTATACTGGGGGGTGATTCCGAGCAAGATCCTAAAAAGAAGGCGCAATTATCAGGAGCACGTCATCATCTTCTTGACACACCCTCAAGGTAACACCTAACTTGCTTTGTTGTGGTTCCTGTTATCTGTTCCTTGAATTATTGCAGGAAGAAGATTGTGAAGGAAAATTCCCAAGAACCCTTAGGGCGCGCCCTAAGAGTGATGCTCGAGGGTCAGATGACTTCCAACAACTGTTGGGAGGATTCGATGATGGAACACGTCATCTTCTCCAGGACGCGTCCTCCAGGTACTTTTTGAAATTTTCGATTATTGAGTTTTTTGACAGGTGGAAAATTCCTACTTGAAAGAATATCTCAAGAATTATCAAGCTATACGTCCCAACCCGAAAGGACGCGTTCTCTGCTTCAAAGATGCCCTCTCAGCATGTCAAAGGTCCCAATGATCGTTTCTCCCCGAGGACGCGTCCAATGGAAAAATGTCTACAAACAACTATAATGAAGATAAATAATGATCAGACAAGCTCCAATACTTGAGCCCCCTTGTCGTCTCTCAAGTATGTCCTTTCTTCAGGGCGCGTACTCCGAAGATACTCCGATATGCGGCTTCCTGGTTTTTCAGGACGCGTCCTTCCTCCATGGCGTGCCCTCAGGAAAAAGAACTACTGCTTAACATGAACTCCAGCGATTTTTAGAGGAAGATAATAGGGAGGCGAGGCCCCATGATCCAAAGAGAGTGCCCCCTGGTTACAGGTTGAGGCCCCATGGACATGAGTGAGCCCCCTCATGTAACAATTTAATCGATAGTATGGGAGAGTGGCCCCATGATCCATAGTGAGTGCCTCCTGATTACAGGTCGAGGCCCCGTGGACATGAGCGAGCCCCCTCATGTGACAACTCAATTTATAATATCGGAGAGCGGCCCCGTGATCCACAGAGTGCGCCCCCTGATTTTTAAAAGAATTACAGGTTGAGGCCCCATGGACATGAGTGAGCCCCTCCGCGTGAAGAATTCAGTACTTGAATTTCAGAGGAAAGGAAGCTATTGGAAGCAGAGGCCCCGTATTCCATAGTGAGAGCCCCCTGATTACAGGTCGAGGCCCCATGGATATGAGTGAGCCCCTTCACGTGATAATTCAATGGATTATATAGGAGAGAGGCCCCCTGGTCCACAGTGAGTGCCCCCTGCTTACAGGTCGAGGCCCCATGGACATGCGTGAGCCCCTCCGAAAAGAAAAGACATTTATCTTCAGAGAACGCATCGTCATATCGTCAATAATAGAAGATATGCCCTTCAAGGCGCGTCATAATGGTATCGGCCTCATATGTTAAGGCTTCGACTTTAAACATTATTGTACAACCCTCAGGTTGCAATAAGAAGAAGAATATTTGGAGTAGAGGCCCCATGGACCTTCAGATGCGCCCCCTGACCAGCAGGATGCGGCCCCAAGGTCATGAGTGAGCCCCTCCACAAGATAATGCTATTATAAAATGGATTAGAAGATTAGAAGGGACTTCGACATTGCCCTCGTCCATATAGGCCGCCCTACGCAAGAGTCAGGAATGAGGAGAGGACTCCTCTCCTCATATCAGTAGAGTGGACTCCTCCACCTCATATCAGTAGAGATGACTCATCCACCTCATATCAGTAGAGAGGACTCCTCCACCTCATATCAGCAGAGAGGACTCCTCCACCTCATATCAGCAGAGAGGACTCCTCTCCTCATATCAGTAGAGTGGACTCCTCCACCTCATATCAGTAGAGAGGACTCCTCCACCTCATATCAGTAGAGAGGACTCCTCCACCTCATATCAGCAGAGAGGACTCCTCCACCTCATATCAGCAGAGAGGACTCCTCCACCTCATATCAGCAGAGATGACTCCTCTCCTCATATCAGCAGAGTGGACTCATCTCCTCATATCAGTAGAGAGGACTCCTCTTCTCATATCAGCATAGTGGACTCCTCCCCTCATATCAGCAGAGAGGACTCCTCCACTCATATTAATATAGAGGACTCTTCTCATCGTATTCGTATAAAGGCCTTCTCCCATCATATTAGTAAGAAGCCAGACAAGAAGAGAAGACTCCTCTCCTCATACTAAAAAGTAGACAGACAAAAGGAGAGAACTCCTCTACTTCTCTCATCATATCAACAAGAGGCCTTCTCTCGTGATACTTTAAGAAGACTTGAAGATACATGTGGGAACATAAGGTCACATGTTAGCTGGAGAGAAAATATTATTGTGATAACTTTTGACTACAAGACCCTACGAGGTCGCTTCACAAGGTCTCTACGGGACTGGTTTGCGCTTTTAAGGACCCTTCGAGGGCATCACTTACATATTCTTAAAATTATATGCAATGAAGACATCTTTACAAGACATCTCATAATATCAAGGCAAGAATGCCCATGGACAGACCCTCAAGGAACGCATGGGTGTGTCATTATTGGAATTTTTGAAAGAGGACGCGCCCACATTTTAGGACACTCTCAAAAGAGAACTATTCTGGAATGAGAGAGAAGAAAGATTATAAGGAAGAGCAAAGGAAGATATTAGGTGGAACACGTGGCAGCCATCAGATGGAATAATATGACTGATTAGACCACCGTACAAGTATATATATACAAGGGTGTATCTATATTTACACAAGCTACTCCATTTTTGAATCTTAAGATAAATGAATGAATCTGTACCCCTTAATGATAGAAGACGGCACGTCCTCTCGATAAATGAATATTTTACTTGAGGACGATCCAGGAGAGAGGTTTATATATGTGCACAATATCTCTTGTTTCTTATGCCGAGTTAGCTCATGTAAGCTTAGAGGTGTCGTGTGCAGGTGGTATCCCTCTCTAAATATTAAAATTATCAAAAATATATGATGGAAGAATTAAAGGATGCGTCATCTGGAAGGATGCGCCCTCTTTACAGCATAAAAGAAGGAAGAAGCTCGAGGACACTTCTTGAAGAAGAAAAGGTTACAAAGAGATTTTGACACTTTAGAGATTAAAAATTCCATGCTTCATCTCTGATTTCACATGGAATTGGGGGGTAGTTGTTATAGCCAAAATTCGGTATCGGGTTTTTAAGGAAGATTCGGGTCAAGTAATAATCAATTGAGGATATCCAAGGTGCAATTAGGGATTGAACTAGTACAACGGAGGCTCAGGGCTTGTCCTCATAGGGGTGAGGGCGCGCCCTCTGGCCGTCCAACCCTTGAGGACGCGTCCTCTTGGTGTGGACTGACAACTTGACATGAATGGATGACTTGACAGAGAATAACAGTTAGACTGACATGGGATTATCATATGGAAGATTAGGGCTTTCCCTCAGAGGGGTAAGTGCACGCTCTTTTAGGCCGTCCACCCCTTGAGAGCGCGCCCTCTTGGTTTGAAGTAGCTACTTGGTGGTGAAGGACGGCTCCATTGGCTTGATAATGACAAGATATTGAAGACTTCTCCCCTAAGATGTGCTCTAGTAGAGGGATGTCTGTTGTTGAAGGCCTCCAGGGGTTTGCCTGGTGATGATTTCCGTTATTGAAGGCCTCCAGGGGTTTGCCTGGTGATGATTTCTGTGTTGAAGGCCTCCAGGGGTATGCCTGGTGATTGAAGGCCTCCTCCTGTATTCAATGGGCGCGTCCTCATTGGGGATGTGGGGTGAATCTTGGTGTGTGCTTTGGGAGCTCTGTTCCTGTACTCAATGGGCGCGTCCTCATTGGGGAACTTTGGAGTAATCCTGCACTTTGCACCCAAACGCTTGGGATCACTTGTCCTGCAATCTGGTGGGTGCTTCTCATTCGGGGGACAAGGATGCGTCTGGCATTTGGGGTAAGTCATGGCTATACCTGCAACTACTTTGGTCAGGGAGACAGCTGGTAGCGGTTAGTGTCGGCTCCTAAGTTGGGTCGATGCCGTATCCGTGAAGTCCCTAGACTGTAGTTGAGCCTTGGGCCTTTGTGACTAGGCCTCATCGTCAGACATTCCTAAAGCGAGTCAGAGTCTAATTATGGAAGGCGGTGTAAGACTTCTTATGGGCTTCGGAAATCAGAGACCAAGCCCATGAAGGTAACTTTCTCTCCAAGAACTACGTTGGGCTTGATCCCCTATAAATACGGGGTACGTAGGCACATTGTAAGGGGTTGGAAGAGAAGAGCTCAGCGAGCCACCACCAAGAAACCCTTACAATCTCAGCCCCCAATTCATCATAACCACCACACTCTGGCGACTTTCAGGCGAAGAACCACCGTCATAGATCTTGATTCCGGCGATAAACCTCAAACTTTGTTAATACCAAATTCCTCCGTTAACATGCAACTAACATCAATCAAAATCAATCACAAGCGCAATTTTAAAATTTTAATAACTAAAGTTATCTTTAATTGCAGAATAGATTTCTTAAGTCGATTAAATCAAATGCAACCTTCAATTAAATTCAACCCCAAATGCAACCAAAATCAACATTAATTATTTTTCATAAAAACGTTAAAACATGTTGCATTTAGTTACTTTGGAACGTATTTTTACAAATATTTTCAGAAGATGGTAAAATCGCAAAAAAAATATATTAAAAAAAGTAGTATTTTTGATAATTTCTCAATAAATTATCTATATTTGAATTTATATGTGTTTATTAGATTTGTTAGAATAAATCTTTAACCCCGTTAAAATAGATTGAAAGATTAATATGTGCAAGAGATGAGTGAATGTGTATATGTTTTCATTAGATCAATGGTAGAAAAATTAAATTTTAAAAATTAAATTTATCAAAATTAATAGTAAAAAATAAATAAGCGCGATGATGTATTAAAATTTCATACGACTAATAGAAATGTGAAATGTAATTAAATCCCTAAAATATTTTCATAAAAGTATATATTATTATTATCTCATATCAGTATCTCTAAGTTCATCTTAATATTTCTACTTTTTTTATAACTAATCTTCGTTAAAGTATACTGATTATTTTGTAATTAATATATAGTTATTTAAAAAAGTAAAAAAAATTTAGTTAAAATGTTAGTGATGTTGGAATAGGTACGAATATTATATAATTTTGTGACATCGAATTCTTATTAATATGACATAAAATATTGTTATGGATTAAAAGACGTGTTTGTATATTAATTGATAGGATTTATGAGCTTTCGAGCATTAATGGCTGCACTTGTGTTTCGAGACTAAATCAGTCCTCACAAGATGCCTACGTATCTCAATTCGTAATTAAGAATCAAGACAAAGACGTAGTTCTGATTGTAGGATCAGGTCCTTTATATAGGCGTCTGGAGCCTTGTATTTAGGGTAAGTTTAGGAGTCTTAGCTAATAAGTCTCCTTTTTTATAATGGATAAACATCGTATTTCTTGCTGGAGAAGTCTTTTCCTTGTTGATAAAGGCTATGACTCATTGATTGGGATTCTGGATCCTTCTTTGGTGAATTTACCATATTTTGGACTTCTTTCATGAGCTCTGTATTTTTCCTATTTATTAATTACGAAATTAATAAATAATTAGGGTCTTGGGCCTTGCTTATTGGGCCGTGTTCTTGGATCGTTCTAGGTATAATTAATGCATCATTAATTATATTTCTAGAATTACTTTTCTGTCCATATCATTTGCCCCCCAACTTCTGGGAAAATCTTCCTGGGGTTTTCGTAGAAGTTATTGCGTATTTTTCCCAAAATTTTTCATTTTAAGGGTATTTTCGACCTCAATTTCGACCAGGAAACAGGTCATTTTCGACCTCGATTTCGACCAGGAAACAAGTCAATTTTGACCTCATTTTCGACCAGGAAACAAGTCAATTTCGACCTCATTTTCGACCTCATTCGGGTGTGAGGTCGAAGGTTTCGACCTCATTTCCTAGGTCTTTTTCGACCTCAAGCCTTCGACCTCGATTTCGACCTCGATTTCGACCTCGATTGGAGCGAGGTTGAAGGTTTCGAGCTCATTTTCTAAGTCTTTTTCGACCTCGGCTCTTCGACCTCAAATCCATTAGTTTTCGACCTCAATTTGGTGTGAGGTCGAAAGATTCGAGCTCGTTTTTCAGTGCATTTTCGACCTCGAGCCTTCGAGCTCGATCTAAGGTCTTTTCGACCTCAAATCTTTAATTTTTCGACCTCAAACGGGTGCGAGGTCGATGGATTCGACCTCGATTCCCCGTGTATTTTCGACTTCGAGCCTTCGACCTCGAATCCGTTTATTTTCGACCTCATTTCGGTACAAGGTCGATGGATTCGAGTTCGTTTTTCCGTGTATTTTCGACCTCGATCGTTCGACTTCGATCTAAGGATTTTTCGACTTCAATCTCTTTACTTTTCGATTTCATTTGGGGTGTGAGGTCGAAGGATTCGACCTTGATTTCCCGTATATTTTTTATCTCGATCGTACGACCTTGATCTAAGGTCTTTTCGACCTCAAATTTATTTGATTTTGCCTTGGCTTCAAAATTTTATTGAGCCTTAATTTGGCCTCAAATTATTCGGGCCTTGAACTTTACTCATTTTTGGGCCTTAATGCTGTTTAGCCTCAAATTCATTGGGCTTAGATTTCGTCCAGCCTCAAGCTCTTTTGGGCCTAGCCTCAATTTATTTGGGCTTTAATTTTTTTTTGAAGTCCAATAAGAGGTTTATTTGGGCTTTAATTTGGGATTTCCACTTCACTCTTCATTTATACCTTCAACTTTCTAAAAATTTCTCTCTAGCTTTTCTCTCTAGTTTTTCTCTCTAGTTATTCTGTGGTGAGGCGATTTCCGGTGAGATTTCCTCAGCCGTATTCATATTTTTCTGGGTGTAATCTTCATCGCTTGAAGATTTTATGGAATTCTTCTTTGAAGTTTTGAAGATTCTGGAAATTTACTTGAAGATTTGAAGTTTTTCTGGGCTCATACTTTGAAGATTTGAAGATTTCTGGATATTTGCCTTAAAGATTTGAAGATGTCTGACCGCAATGCCCAGTGCCTTCAAAATATGAATCAAGCTTCGAAGAGAGGTATCACTATTCGTTCTTCTCATATGTATCTTTGACTTCTTTGACTTTGCTGACTTCAACACTTCACGACATGAGTCTTGAGGACTTCTCGACATAGTACAGAAGGGACTATGCGATGTAGTACTTCACGACATGAATATTGGTGACTTCACGACATAGCTTTCTTCTGACTTTGCTATATAATGCCTTAGACAAATTTCTGCAATTTATTTCTTCATGGCCTTATTCATCTCTATCCTGCTGCATGAACACTTCTGAACTTCTACCAGGACAATTATTTAATGGCCTATATACAATCTAGATGCAAGAAACTATACTAAGCTCATTATAACTTTGAGCATACATGATCAAGCTAATGTTCATGAGAACAAGACAAGTACATATAGAGACCTATACTATATCCCAGTGATAGAACTCACTAGGTCATGTAATGTGACATAGTCACATAGTGTAGGCTTGTTAATAGTGGTATTCAGACATGCCTTGAGCCTAACAAATACCAATTTAAAACACATGATAAAACTGTGTTTTATTGTTTAACACCAACTGGACTAGCGTTTTCGTCCAAAACCAAACACAATTAGTTTAGATAGTGTTTTGATGAAAACACCAATTTATATGGGTGTTGGCACCAAATGGCACAATTTTCAGTTAAATGACACCAAATGGCACCAAATGGCACCAAATGGCACAATACATAAAAATGGCCCCAAATAGCACCTAAAAACGCAGTATCGTATTGTGTTTTAGAAAACGAGACTTTGTCTCATCACTGAATACTTGAAGGGAAGAAACTATAGGAACGCTGGGTAAACTTGCGTTAGAGCCAGCAACGCAAGTTCGGATTACGTTATCCCTGACAACGCTACACGATACTGCGTTTTCTCATTGCAAATAAGGGAAAAATGCTGTCTAGTGGGGTCGTCCCACATGATGCTGCTCCCCGTGCATTACCAGCTTGACAAACTTTGTTTTGTACAATAACCTGCCACTTTTTTAGTATTAATATACTATTAGACCACGCGGCCTTTGTGTCGGAATAACACCATATCATTGACCAGAAGTGCACAGTTTTGTTTGAAACTGAAAACGGTACACGCCTTAGCGTTTTAGTGTGCATTAGGGGCCTTTTTTTTGAGTTATGCCATTTAGGGCATTTTTGTTTAAAATTGTGTTATAGAGGGCCTTTTCTCAGTTTATATAGTGTTTTCATTTCAACTTATTTTGCGAGAAACACCATCTAAACCGCTGTTTTGCTTCTGCAAACACATGATTAAGTAGCGTTTTTAACTTAAATTAAAAAAAAAATCATCTAACGCTGGGCGATCTAGCGTTCAGGTTTTAACCTTGCAAACACCCTTTTTATCCGGTGTTTTAAAGTGACATTTGGGGGAGAAAAGGCACCCCGTTGTTGACGAAAAATTCTATGGTCTCCATCAGTTCATTGAGGAAGCAGAGCGCAGCTTACATGATGCAATTATGATTGTTCGGAGGGCCATGAAGAACTCTACTGTAGTTGCTGGTGGGGGTGCTATAGATGTATGAATTCATCTCTTTTTCTCAAACAATTGTTATTGTGATACATGTATAATAACACCTTGATGACTAGTAATGTTTTGTTGTTTCATAGATGGAGATAAGCCGATATTTGAGGCAGCATGCACGCACAATAGCCGGGAAGTCCCAGCTATTTATAAACTCATATGCAAAAGCTCTCGAGGTATGTTTTCAAGATTTCTGGGAAGGTTATTAATCTGCCTTCCGGACCAAAAGAAGCCAGGACAGTTTACTACTACGAGCAAGTGCATTTTTAATTTAATTTTCCACTTGTGTAAATCTAGATTTTGAAATTGAACTGAATGTTATTTCATTACTCGTGAAAATCACAAAGTGAAGTGGGCAGCTATTTGGCTTCCTCTTTTAGGTGTGCGGTAGTACGGAGTACTTGTCCGAGACTTGGAGTGTATGATTGTTTGAATCAGAATTCTTTCATTTAAAATTTTAAAGACCGCGACAAGGTTTAACCTTGTATGGCATGTTGTTATATGTTAGTAGTAACCCTCCAAAGCTAAGTATCTTGTAAGTTATGAAGAATCAATTTTATATTTGATGTACCTTCCTGGCTTAGTATTAAACTTCCTCAATGTTTCTAGCTATATGAGAAATCAGTGCAAGCAGTTACATTCTACAATTAACATGTCGGTGGAATATATGGCAGATTTTCCTAGGAGAAAATTAACTTCAATATAACTAGCATGTGGTGGTTACAATGGCAGTTGTGAAGTTTACAGTTTTGACTTTCACCTACTTGAGAAAATAGTGGTAAAAATATGGATTAATTTGAATGTGAGTAAGAGTGGGTGGGAAACATGAAGTGGGACTAGGCAACTATTCTTGCGGACTTCTATAGAGTTCTACCTCTGTTGCTGCTGGTTGCTTTCTTTTAATGAAAAGTCTCGATATCAGCCAAAGTACTTGCTTGTTGATTGCATAAGCTGTGCAGTCCATATTCAAGTCCTAGGGGAATTGACAATTGCTATTAAAAGTTTCCCATTGCATGAACCACCCTTCCTGTATATGAATCCAAATTAAACTCTTCAACCCAAATCCAATTTAAACCCGACAACCGAAATCCAGGATACAAAATGTAAATTAGGCTATAGGCATTTAGTCATAATTTTATAGTTGTTTTTTTGCTTTTCTCCTATAGGAAAACAGTAAATTCTTACTTCAAAAATGGTAATCACTTTATGTTTTATTTTAATATATGTAAATTCTATGTTACAGGTTATCCCACGTCAACTTTGTGACAATGCTGGATTTGATGCAACTGATGTGCTAAACAAGCTAAGGCAGAAACATGCGCTAGCATCAGGTTAGCTGCTTTTCTGTTTTATTTCTGCACATGTATATTTGTAATATAATTTTGATACCAATTACATGTTGGTTTGGGTCCTGTATATATTTCCTCTGGACTATAAGCGGTGGATCTGTCCTTTCATTAAATCTTGTACACTTGTATATTATATGCTGTTCCCCTAATTAATTTAGCCATTTTGAGGATTGATTATCTAAATTCTTACTTGCTGTATGCACCCTTCTCAAAAGAACTAGTTAAAGATCATATATGTGTTCCCTTCTTGTCTTTTTTGGTTTTGATGTTACAACCAGCCCTTTGTTGTTGGGTTGTGCATGTGTGTGTTTGTTTAGTTACTTTATGAACATTGCTGAAAAACTATGTGTAGGAGAGGGTGCTCTTTATGGGGTAGATATCAATACAGGTGGAATTGCTGATTCGTACGCAAACTTTGTGTGGGAACCAGCTGTCGTGAAGGTATATTAAAGTTTTCACGTACTGTTTGAATTAAATATTCTGTTCTGTTGCACTCATTGTAAGTATGATTACTTGATGGATCTTTCTAAAATGATTCCCCTCCAGATCAATGCTATAAATGCAGCTACAGAGGCAGCTTGTCTAATTCTAAGTGTTGATGAGACGGTAAAGAACCCAAAGGTAATATTGTTTTCTCTTTCTTTTACAGCTGCTGATAGTTTGAAGCTTTTTGCAAGTCGGACATTTTCTCAACTATTATATAAATGACTTGAATCAGAGTCATAGTTAGGAATATATGCCTTGTAAGTGAGTATCTATTTTAATAAATCTTGGGATGAGCGAGAATCAAACCCAGAACGTGGGACGACAAGAGATATGCCCTTACCACTTGCGCTATCTCATTGCACTCCACAGTCATAGTTAATAGTAGACCCTATCCAAAAAAAGAGAGTTAATAGCAGACTGATATTTTAGAAGCAAACTACTTTATTATCATTGTTGAGTTAGTTGATTAAACCAAGTAGTAAAATAACCACCTTGAAACTAGTGTTTAACTTCAAAATCACCCTTCTTTAGTTGTTATCCTTATTTGCGTGTTGCTGTGTTTATTTAAGATTTTAAAACTTCTGATGGCTTCTGACAACATTCACTATGCAGTCTGAGAGTGCACAGGGTGAAGCTGCTGCAAGTGCAATGGGAAGAGGGCGTGGCGGCGGTGCTCTCCGTGGTCGTGGAAGAGGGATGCGCAGAAGATAGGTTTTTAGTTGTATATTTACGTCATTGCTGGTTGGTTTACTATTTGAAGTTCCTTGGCACGGACAGCTTGAGAGTTCAACCATTTGTATTTTTCTTGTTTATTCATCCTTTTGTATCCTAAGTAGAGATTTGAGTCTATGTTATTTTGTTATTGTGATTTATTCCCTAGTGGCACACTTTTGGTTATAATGCTTCAATCCTTGTATGCCTTTGGCCAATTTTGACTGTTAAAAGTTAACATTATGTCTTAGATTTGCATCCTCGTATGCCAGACAAACTCTCGCTAGTTTTATGAACTACGAGCATCTTTGGTTTTCGAAGGAAGGGTAAAGTGCAGAGTGGTGGCAACATTACTCAATGTTTCACTATTTACTGGGGCATTTAAATATGTATTGCATTACAAAGAAGTGTTTGACCCCCGAATAATGGTGGGCAACCATTGTTCAAAATTCGTTTCAAGCAACCGTACTGTAAGGTGGTGTTGTGCAAGAATGGAAGTGCTCGTGTCCTTTGTTGGCCTGCTTTTGAAAAATGGAAAATAATTCAACCTTAAATATCAAGACTGTGCCCAACATGAGTGAGTACATATTATTTTATTTTAGGGATTTTATACTATTGTGAGTTAATTCTTTTTGGATAGTACTAGGTATTTCAAATTCTTTATAGAAAAATTTACCAAATAATGTGATATAATATGTAGTAAATTCTGATATGTAGAAAAATTTGCGGTGGCTCTTAACTTGTTTTTGGACAAAACTGCCCTCAACCCCGTAATGTTTCAATGCATCCCCGCAATGATACATTGCGGGTGTATTTAACTTTCTTTTATTTCCAGGACTGTCCTTATTAGGCTGGGCTTAACTTCTTGGGCTGGACTGGGCTTAACTTCTTGGCTGGACTGGGCTTAATTTTGGGTTTATTTTATTGACTTTTATTTTGTGTTTATTATATGGATTTTTATTTTGTGTTAATATTATATTTACATTAATGTTATAAATAATAATTTTATTTATCAAAATATAAAATTTAAAGTGTTTTGGATAATCAATTTTATTTGAATTATATAAATTTCAATTTACATTATTTTATATGTAAAATAAAAAAAAATTAATTTTAAAATTATAAAATATTACAAAAATATTAATGTACCACACAATTTAAATTATTGAATTAATTTAATTTTTTAATTTCTACAAATGATAAACTACTAATATAAAGTATAAACATTCAAAATATTGATTTGAAAATCAAATTAACATGTGTGTAATCATTTATTATGTTAAAAAAATAAAAATGAAAAAACTAGAACACAATTATTTGCGAACGAGTATTAAAAAAATAAAAAATAATTTTTGATAATATATTTAATTAATTTAATTTTTTACCCTTATCACAATAAAAAATTATTAAAATTTTATTTTTAATCAATATTTTAGTAAATAACTTTTAAATTATTAGCTCTGATTATTAATTTTATAATTTGATTTTAATTTTTGATAATATAATTAATTATAAAAAACAAAAAATTAATATAAATTAATTTAATAAAAAATTATTTTTGTACAGACCCAATATAAAATTATATCTAAGCCCAATACAATTATGTGCAAGCCCAATACTATTTACATTAAATCCATAAAACTTGGCACAACAAGAAAAGAAGGGTGTATTGGTAACTGAGACCCCCGCATTGTAACATTGCGGGGATGAGGGGTGAGACCCCCCGCAATGTTTAGTTGCGGGTGGTGGTTACTAACCGCAATGTTTAGTTGCGGGTGGTGGTTGATAAATTCTCCAGCCACCTGTGATTGTGGAAGGAGACCCTATAAATACAAGCGGGTTATATTTTATTATAAGGAAAGTTAACCGGTATACATATGACCTATAAAAATATTCTTGTTGAAGTTGGGGAATAAACAAATTCACTCTTCAAATTATTAACAATTTTCACGTGAGACTAATAACTTGGCCATCTAAAAATTTAAGAAATAAAATATACAAATACTTCAAAGAAAATAGGAAATGAAATATACGAAAAATGCAGAATCAGTGAAAAACAATATTCTGATTTCTGAAAATAACAATACCAATCAAAACGCCAAAAATTTATCCATAATAAAACATAATCAGAATGGCACTTGCTGCAGCAAATCTATCTAGAGCCTCCGGCTTTCTACTGCTATCTTACCTAAGCCACGGCGGCGCCGGCGCCGGCATTTCTCTCCGCCGTCAAAAGGGTCTCTCCTTCTCCCTCCCCACTCAAAAGGGTCACTTCAACTTTACCCCTTTAAAGACCACTACTGCTAGTAACACCAATATTATTAGGCTTAATAGTAAGGTGTGTTTTTGCACAACCTCAGGCTCAGCTCCTGTTACTGATAACATTATTGTCTCTAATTCTCCTGATTCTGAAACTGTCATTTCTGAAGAAGATAAATTGAAGGGGTTGGGTAACATTTTGGACATTAGGGTAGGCCAAATTATCAAGATTTGGAGACATGAAGAGGCTGATTCACTTTATGTTGAGGAAGTTGATGTTGGTGAACCTGAACCAAGAATCATATGTAGTGGCCTTGTTAAGTACATTCCTCTCGAAAATCTCGAGGTTTTTCGACATTGGCTATTTTGTTTCCCTGTGTGATTGTATCTGTCTTGTGTGTGTTTGTTACTAATTAATGTTAGTTGAGTTGCAGAATAGAAAGGTGGTTGTGCTTACTAATTTGAAACCGAGGAATATGCGCGGTGTTAAGTCGTCTGGAATGCTTATGGCTGCTTCTGATGCTTTACATGAGAATGTGGAGCTTCTTGTTCCTCCCGAGGGTTCAGTTCCGGGTGATCGTGTTTGGTTTGGTTCGGAAGATGAGATTGAGAGTTTGCCTGATGCTGCCTCGCCTAATCAGGTCTTTTGTTCTTTCGAGAGTTTATGTTTTAATGCTATACTATGATGATCTTCAGAAATGTTGTTTAATAGTATGCTAATGGTTAAGCTGGATCACACTTTATATTGGTTACATTTCTGTAGGAGTACCTTTATGCTCCGTTTGATTAGGAACAATCATATCAGATTAAATGGAATGGAAATTTGTATATTTTTTGGAGAAATTTTTGTAAATAATATTCTTTTTAATCAATCCATCCCTACCAATTCAACTTAGAGCTCAATCCCGCTGCCTGCCGATTTGAGAATGAATGATCCGTTTACATTCTATTCATTTTTTTTTCCACAAAATTTGTTAGTCTTCACTCTTCCATCTTCCCCCTTTCATTTTGTATGTAGCTTTTCATTTATTCCTACCTCATTTCATTTTTTTCAACCAAAACAGAGCATAATTAGTATGCTAGTGAAGTTGGATTAAAATTATGCATATTTTTCTTAGTAATTATACATAAATTGGCATGTGTGATTGATCAGTCAATGTATAAGAGACAAAGTGGATGAGTCACAACCAGTGATGGCTCACCTTCTTCCTGCTGCGTTTTCAAACCTTTCTAGAGATGAATTATGTAGTCCAAGCACCGAAACCGAGACATCATCTCTTCTACCTTACGTGTTTCCTACCTTCTAGCCTCGGGTCCCCGAGTTCAAAGCTTTTTCTTTCTTTTAGATAACCCGTGAGACTTTTTTTTCATCTTCTCTTCCTTCAATCTTTTGGTTTTTTTTTTTAATATTTTTCATTTTTGGGTTGCTGGAATTGGCAACTCGAATCACATTCAATGAATTGGAACAAGGTCGATTGCTACCTAGTGGAGGAACTGTGCGGAATGTGGGTCTACTTTATGTGTGAATTTGGACTTAGGAGTATATATTTAAAGCATTTCTTGTATGTTCAGTAAAATAATGTTAATGCAATGATAAAAAGAATTTTTTGCAGTGTCACTGAAGGGTATTTGAAATTCTATGGTCTGGGTTGAGACATATTTTAATGTGTAGACAAGCTTAAATGCTATTCTAGTTATTGAGAACTTACACGATAAAAGCTAGATTCGAACTGGAGATGTTTTTCTGCTAACAGGCATGTTTTAGTGGGTGATGGTGCCTCCTCATTTTATGGGGTGGACGAAATAATTATGAGGTGTTTTATCGGAAAGAAGGATACTTTTTGTAAAATTAGACCCCCTAGGACCCCCCCCCCCTCAATATTTTTCCCGTCTTCTCTTCTTTCTTCATCTTTTTGGTTGCCGGAGTTGGCAAATGAAATCACATTCCACAATGAATTAGGACAAAGCCGATTGCTACCTATAGGCGGATCTGTAGGAAATGTGGGTCTACTTTATGTGTGGGTTTGGACTTTGGAGTATATGTGTAAAACATTATTCCTAAATTCAACAAAAAATAATGATAATCTACTAGGTGTACTGACTCAAGCTCAAGGGGATGCATTAATATAAAAAAAGTTAGTGGTACCTTTGGAGGGTGTTTTTCTTTTGAGTAACATTGGAGGGTGTTTTGAAGTCTATGGTCCGAACTGAGACAGATTTCGATGCTGGACATAAACTTAAATGCTATTCTAGTTATTGAGGCCAACCTTACATGATAAAAGCTAAATTCTGACCAGAGATGTTTTTCTGCCAACGGGCTTGGTTTAGTGGGTGACAGTGTCTTATGATTTTATTTGGTGAATAGAGAGAATTACGAGATGTTTTAAGGGGAAACAGGATTTACAATTTTTAAAATTAGACCTCTAGTGCTACAGCATCCCCCCCTCCCCCCCCAAAAAAAAATTATATATATATATATAATATTAGAAATGGTCTATACTTAAATAGTTTAACCTTTTGAAGCAATTTGTAAACCTATGGGTGATTAAAACTGGCAAGTCCAATCAGTTTATCTATATCTGATTGGTTTTGTTATAGTGGGTTCTCTCATCTGGGTACCAC
Source organism: Heracleum sosnowskyi (assembly GCA_030848705.1). Lineage (NCBI taxonomy): Eukaryota > Viridiplantae > Streptophyta > Magnoliopsida > Apiales > Apiaceae > Heracleum > Heracleum sosnowskyi. The sequence continues at coordinate 134,014,909 of CM061238.1, read as the reverse complement.
TTTAAACAGCAACTAGGTCTCCTTAAGGCTCTAGTTATGTTGCATGTGCTTATGCGACCTGCCATTTATAAGTTCAGAATGCTCCTCTTATCTAATTTCTTTTTATGGTTTCTTCCCTTGAAGAAATAAAGATATGAACCTGTCTGATAATCTTTACTGTTTGCTTAAGTCTTCCTTCCACAAGTTCCCTTCTGATATATATTTTTATATTATTGAACACAGATTCAGAAGAAAAAGATCTGGGAATCAGTGCAGTCCCATCTAAAGTCAGATGCTTCTTGTGTTGCTACACTGGGCGTGCATTTGATGCGCACATCTGCAGGTGTTGTTGAAACTGGATCTTTAAAGAACGCAAATATATCGTGATCAATTTCCTGATCATGTAACACCCTCATAATTACTTTAGAACAGATTGCCACATCGAGGTTCTTTAAGAATGTATTACCGTATTTTTACAGGATGTAAGTTTTTTTCGTGAAGTATTCAGAAATGTGGTGCAGTTCATGTCTGTCAAGTAGATGTTCCAAATGTTTACCATTTTTTGTTACATTGGTAATAATGAAATCAAATATTTTCAATAGCTTTCAATGGTCTCTGTTTGAAACTCTGGGCTGTCAAATGCGTACACTGTTACAATCATTTTGTTTATATAATCAGGTTTTTAGATTTTCATTTTGTAAAAAATTAACATAATGTGGAAATTAAAAATCTCTCCCAACACTAGCTAAGTAATACCCAGTATCTTCAGGAGTCATTTCCAGGATATTCAACACTTCAACCGTCTCAATACAATCTTAGAAATCTTTGGAAACAGAATGTCACCTACCGGTCATCAACCCGAAAACTGTTTCTACACAAAATTCACCTTATGCACCACATTATTTTAACTAATTATTTTTGCTAACAATATTATAATTAAATACTCTTAAATGCCAAAATAATTAGGGATAAAGTCAAGTAAAACTTTTGTGAATTACAATATGATAAAATTGGGCTAAAATTTACAATTACTCAATTAAATTTTGCGAGAATTCAAATTCAAATTCAAATTGTTATATTTTGCTCAACTTCAACTAGAATGTTGATCCAATATTCGTATTTTTTAACAAATCGAGATTCCATTCAAATCCAAATTACTCAAATTCTATCTTCAACCTTATATAACACACGTTTGAAATTTCAATTATTTTCAAAATTTTCAACAAGCGCGGATATTTTAAAATCAAAATTTCAAATGTATTCCTATAAAATGAGTCAATCCTAATTTTGAAACACAAATTCAATTTCAAATCAAAACTCTCTCATCTCTCATTAAACCTAAACTGTTGACCCACCTCCCCTTCCCCATCTGTTTGTCCACCGTCATCCGCATCGCCAATCAATTCTCCCGCTCCACCCGGATCTGCCACTCCTCTTCCTCTCCAATCCAAAGATCCTCTCCCATCCACCACTCCTCTTCCCTCTCCACTCCTTGTTCCCTCTCCGCCACTCCGTGCTACCGCTGTTCCACCCCGTGTCGCCGCTGCTCCACCTCTATGATCAGCAGCTCCTCTCCGCGCCGCCTCTTTCGTCTCCGGCCGTCGGATTGTATGCATCCATGTGAGTGAGTTTGTTTTTTGTATTATATTTGTGTATGTATGTATATATGCATCCATGTGAGTGAGTGTGTTTCGATTTATTATATATGTATGTATGTATACACTGTTCCGTCTCTGACCATCAGATTGTATGCATATATGTGAGTGAGTTTGTTTTTTGTATTATAATTGTATATGTATGTATATTAGCATTTAATTTGTATTTTGTTATTTTATCCACCACAGTATGGTTCTTAAACCCTAATTTTTTTTTTAATTTTTTGTTTGTGTTGTTTTGATTGTGATTTGTGGATGTTAGTTGATGTATAATAGAATGTGTAGTGGTGGTGTGGGATTTTGTTGATTATTGGTATAGTAGTAATTTGAAGCGAATTACGATATTTAAGATATGTGTTTTGATTTATTATATATGTATGTATGTATATGTAGTTTCACGGTTTATTACTAATCATTTCTTTGCGTATCTTCACAATATGGTTCTTAAACACTAGCTTTTTTTAATTTTTTGTTTGTGTTGTGATTGTGATTTGTGGATGTTAGTTGATGTAGAATAGAATGTGTAGTGGTGGTGTGGGATTTTGTTGATTATTGGTATAGTAGTAATTTGAAGCGAATTTCGATGTTTAGGATTTGTGTTTTGTTAGGATTTTAAGGAATTTTGAACTTAATCGATGGTGGAGTAAATGTTGTTAAGACTTCAAAGGAAAGAGTGAAAAAATGGATTTTATATGATGCGAGGTGGGATGGAAATGAGTAGGAATTGGGAAGTATGGAGTGGTATTTACCCCCAAATTGGTGGGATTGAAGGGTAGTTTGAATGAAATGGAGGAAATGATGAAAATTACGATATTAACAGTAAATTTGAGTCCATTCCCCTCCAAGCAAATAAGGCTGAATTTTAAATTGGGATTTATGCATTTACTATTTACTATTACTATATTGGTGTTTATTATGATAATTCTCTATAACAGGGTTATAATTAAATTATGTACCAAGTAATTAGATTTTGTGCTAAGCTGATTACCTACTCTTGTCAAATTTAACAAGCCCATATAACATGTAGTAATGATTCTAAGCCAAAATAATTAGGGATAAAGTCAAGTAAAACTTTTGTGAATAACAATATGATAAGATTGGGCTAAAATTTACAATTACTCAATTAAATTTTGTGAGAATTCAAATTAAAATTGTTATATTTTGCTCAACTTCAACTAGAATGTTAATGCAAATATTGATATTCATATTTTTTAACAAATCGAGATTCCATTCAAATCCAAATTACTCAAATTCTATCTTCAACCATATACAACACACGTTTGAAATTTCAAATATTTTCAAAATTTTCAACAGGCGGGGATATTTTAAAATCAAAATTTCAAATGTCTTCATATAAAATGAGCCAATCCTAATTTTGAAACACAAATTCAATTTCAAATCAAAACTCTCTCATCTCTCATGAAACCTAAACTGTTGAATTTGTTCCCCACCTCCCCTTCCCCCTCTGTTTATCCACCTCCGTCTGCATCGCCGCTCAATTCTCCCGCTCCACCCGGATCTGCCACAACTCTTCCTCTCCGATCCACATATCCTCTCCCATCCGCCACTCCTCTTTCCTCTCCACTCCGTGTTCCCTCTCCGCAACTCCGCACTGCCGCTGTTCCATCTCGTGACGCCGCTGCTCCACCTCTACGATCGGCAGCTCCTCTCCGTGCCGCCTCTTTCGTCTCTTGCCGTCGGATTGTATGCATCCATCTGAGTGAGTTTGTTTTTTGTATTATATTTGTATATGTATGTATATATGCATCCATGTGAGTGAGTGTGTTTTGATTTATTATATATGTATATGTATGTGTGTATACTATGTTCCGTCTCTGACCGTCGGATTGTATGCATATATGTGAGTGAGTTTATTTTTTGTATTATATTTGTATATGTATGTATATATGCATCCATGTGAGTGTGTTTTGATTTATTATATATATATATATATATATATATGTATGTATGTACGTATTATTGTTAGTCGTGCTAAATTTTTTGTTACTGCTTGTTAAATTTTTTGTTACTGTGTATTAGCATTTAATCTGTATTTGTATTTTGTAATTTTACTCAGCAGCCTCCACTCTTTGTTCCCCCTCCGCCACTCCGCGCTGCCGCTGCTCCACCTCGTGCCGCCACTACTCCTCTTTGTTCCTCTCCTCCTCTCTCCGCCACCGTAGTCCGATCTGCCTCCGGCGGTCAAATTTTATGTATTTATGTGAGTTTATTGTTTTTAATTATATTTGTATATGTATGTATGTGAAGCAGGATTTAATCGGTGTATTTTGTTATTGTATTCAACGTTCTCCTGCTCCACTCCGCTACGCTGCTCCACTCTTCGGCGATCCTCTCCACTCTGCCGCTCCACCCTCTCCCACTCCTCTCCGTTCCTCTACTCTCTCTGCCACTGTAGTCCGATCTGCCTCCGGCGGTCAAATTTTATGTATCTATGTAAGTTTATTGTTTTTAATTATATGTATGGCGGCATTCAATCGTGTTTGTATTTTGTTATTTTATTGTTTTTAATTATATTTGTATATAAGTATGACAACATTTAATCGGTTATTGTATTGTATTTTTCGGCTATTGTATTTTATTGTAGCGGCGTTCTCTTGATCCAGTCCGCTCCGCTGCTCCTCTCTCCGACGATCCTCTCCGCTCTTCTCTCCGACACTCTTCTCCGCTCCGCTCTTCCTCTCTCCTCCATTGTAGTCCGATCTGCCTCCGGGGGTCAAATTTTATGTATCTATGTGAGTTTATTATTTTTAATTATATCTGTATATGTATGGATGCGAAGCAGGATTTAATTGGTGTATTTTGTTATTGTATTCAGCGTTCTCCTGCTCCACCCCGTTCCGCTGCTCCACTCTCCACCGATCCTCTCCGTTCCGCCGATCCACTCTCCGCCACTCCTCTCCGCTCCTCTACTCCTCTCTCGGCTATTGTAGTTCGATCTGCCTCCGACGGTCGGATTTTGTGTATCTATGTAAGTTTATTGTTTTTAATTATATGTATGAGAGCATTTAATAGTGTTTGTATTTTGTTATTTTATTGTTTTTAATTATATTTGTATATATAAGTATGACAACATTTAATCGGTTATTGTATTGTATTTCGGTTATTGTATTTTATTGTAGCGGCGTTCTCTTGATCCAGTCCGCTCTGCTGCTCGTCTCTCCGACGATCTTTTCCTCTCTCCACTCCTCTCTCCGGCACTCCTCTCCGCTCCGCTCTTCCTCTCTCCTCCACTGTAGTCCGATCTGCCTCCGGGGGTCAAATTTTATGTATCTATGTGAGTTTATTGTTTTTAATTATATCTGCATATGTATGGATGTGAAACAGGATTTAATCGGTGTATTTTGTTATTGTATTCAGCGCTCTCCTGCTCCACCCCGCTCCGCTGCTCCACTCTCCACTAATCCTCTCCGCTCCGCCGATCCACTCTCCACCACTCCTCTCCGCTCCTCTACTCCTCTCTCCGCTACTGTAGTCCGATCTGCCTCCGGCGGTCGGATTTTGTGTATCTATGTAAGTTTATTGTTTTTAATTATATGTATGGGAGCATTTAATCGTGTTTGTATTTTGTTATTTTATTGTTTTTTTATGCTAAATATTTTATATATAGAAAGAGAAGAACGAATATACAAGGAAGGCAACTATCTAGAAGCAATCTACAACAGATTGTAACCAGAAAGATGCCAAACCAGGCTAGGCAACTAAAAACTAGAAGCTAGCAAACAACAAGCAGCGAAAACAACAACTGCAACAGCAAGCCTACGGACAAGAAACTAAGAAACTAAGAGAGCCAATATTTGACATCTGTTCTGTTACAAATTAAAAGTTTGAACCAATCTAAGGAAGCAATTCGAGCTTTAATGTCTTCTAGAATTCCATGAAGCAGCTTTGTTGGAGGAATTAATCCTTTGTTGTGAGCTCAGGCATTTCGCTCACGCCAAATAAAATAAGTGAAGATTTGGAGTGTAAGGAGGCCTGCAAATTGGATAACTCGGTCTGTGAGATGAGCCGTGGTCGTAACAATGTCAATCCATGAGTTGGCCCCGTCTAACTGAATGTGCAATGGAGTAAGAAGTTGCTCCAGGATGAACCGGGAATATGTGCATTGCAGGAATAAATGAGAATCTGTTTCAATACCACCTGCACAAAGATAACAACTAGTTAAAACCGGAAGCCCAAAACGCTTCAGTCGATCAAGAGTATAAAGCCGGCCCTTGCACACAAGCCAATTATGATGAGCATATCGGGAAATGCCACCCTTAAACCAAGCAACCTCCTCTCCATGGGTTCTAATGGAATTCCGAATGGTATTAGTAGAGTTTTTGGAGAGGCCATCCCAACAAACCGTAACCTGCCTAGATTGATCAATAACCGGGAAGGAGAATGTAGCCAACCATCTATTCAAGCTCCTAGAAGCACGGTGTTGAAATTCATTTAGAGTGGGGAGGTTCCAAGTGCCATTACTAATAAATTCGCTAACACAAGCATCCGGGCGAGAACCACAGCTAGTGATAATGTTGTCCCGAAATGAGTTAGCAATCGGATTCCCTTGCCACCAAGGATCCATCCAGAAAAGAAAGGAGTTTCCCGAACCCACCTGGTAAGATATGTGGGTTTTAACAATATCTCTTAACTTCAAGAGATTCCTCCAGAACCAAGAACAATCGGTTGGAACCTCCATGTGCCAAAAGCTCTTGCCTTTAATGGCGGTAGAGTGAGCCCAGAGTACCCATAAGGATTTTTTCTTTGTAACAAAACGCCAAAGGTGAAATAGCATTTGAGCTTTATTCCATTCAACCGGGCAGCGAAGGCCTAGACCCCCTTCCTTTTTCGGGAGACAAATTGTGGCCCAAGCAACTTTTGCACCCCCCACTTTCGAGCAATCTCCTTTCCAAAGGAACCGAGTGAAGAGTGTTTGCAAAGTTTTGTGAACAGAGGTTGGAAGAACAAAGTGGTTTGTCCAATATGCTTGGATGGCAAGGATGATGGTCCTAATTAGCTGAACTCTACCAGCAAAGGACAAAAGCAAAGAAGTCCATAGTTCCATTCTTGCAGTAATTCTTTGGATTAGAGGAGTACAGTCATTGATGTTCAACTCCGAAGAGATAATAGGTACCCCCAGGAACTTTACCGGAAGAGTGCCATGTGGGATGGAATAGGTACTGTCGAACCATGAAACCACAAGAGGATCACAATTAATCAAGTAGCAGGAGCTTTTAAGAAGACTAGGGTTGAGCCCACTCAACTGAGAAAAAACTTCCAAGAACGACATAATGTGAGAAATAGATTGCCGATCCCCCCTAGAAAAGAACAGAACGTCATCGGCAAAGAAAAGATGCGAAAGTTTGAGATCTTTACATTTCCAGTGAAAATTAAAGTTTGCAGGCACATTGTTCAAAAGACAAGAGAGCACATTCATCACAATCGTGAAGAGGTACGAAGACAGTGGGTCTCCTTGCCTAAGGCCTTGCTTTCCATCAAAGTAACCATTAAGAGTGCCATTGACCTTGACAGAAAAAGTTGTGGTACAAACACACGCTTCAATCCATTTTATAAACTGCATTGGGAACTTCATATGATGCATGGCAGCAAGAAGGAAGTCCCAACGTATAGAGTCAAAATCCTTGTGTAAGTCGATTTTCAAAGCACATTTTGGAGTACCCGAATCCCTTGAGTAACCTCTAAACAATTCCTGGGCTAGAATGACGTTATCTGAAATTAGGCGACCTGGAATGAAGGCCGATTGGGCATGGTCAATAAGTGAAGGAAGGATGTGCTTGAGACGTTCAGCCAACAATTTAGAAATGCATTTATAAGCAGTGGTGCAAAGTGAGATAGGGCGAAAATCCTGCATTCTTGTAGGCGAAGTTGATTTCGGGATCAGAGCAATACTTGTGGAGTTAAGACTCTTATACATTTTAGAGTTCTCGAAGAAGTACAATATTGCATTACAGAAGTCAGCACCCACAATGTCCCAGGAGGCTAAAAAGAATTCAACGTTAAACCCATCCAGTCCGGGAGATTTTCCTTTCTTTATATGCTTGAGAGTGTCAAAAATCTGCTTAGGATTAAACGGTCTAAGCAAAGAAGAAGCTTGGATGTCTGTGAGCATTATATTTGTATATATAAGTATGACAGCATTTAATCGGTTATTGTATTGTATTTTTTGGTTATTGTATTTTATTGTAGCAGCATTTTCTTGATCCAGTCCGCTCCACTGCTCCTCTCTCCGACGATCCTTTTCTCTCTCCGGCACTCCTCTCCGCTCCGCTCTTCCTCTCTCCTCCACTATAGTCCGATCTGCCTTCGGGGGTCAAATTTTATGTATCTATTTGAGTTAATTGTTTTTAATTATATCTGTATATGTATGGATGCGAAGCAGGATTTAATCGGTGTATTTTTTTATTGTATTCAACATTCTCCTGCTCCACCCCGCTCCGCTGCTCCTCTCGCTCCTCTACTCCTCTCTCCGCTACTGTAGTCTGATCTGCATCTGGAGGTCGGATTTTGTGTATCTATGTGAGTGTTGTTTTTCAATTATATTTGTATATGTATGTGAAACATCATTTGATCGGTATTTGAATTTTGTTATTGTAGAGACGTTCTCGTGCTCCACTCCGCCCCGCTGCTCCTCTCTCCGCTCATCACAACTCTAGTGAAGATCCGTCGGTTTAAGAGGCTTCTGAGTGACTACTATATGAATGACTACTATATTAGTATTTCAAATATGTTGTCAAGTTGATTTGACTTTGTTGATCCTTTGTTTAGACTTGTTCGTAATATTGATATTTTGGTTGGTAATGGTGTCAAACAATTCATATTTTAGTGGTTTACTATTTGTTAACCATGGTGTTTGACTATGTTTATTGTTTGGGTTAACTGGTATAACTAGCATCTTTATATTATCCATCGTGGATGATATTAAGAATTTGTCTTTTACGGTACATTGTCTTTTACTTGGAGTTATATTATTTTTACATATGAATATTTATATTATCCATTGTCTTTTACTTGTGATGAGATGAATTGATAGTGGTGGGGGTTTGTTGTGTTTTTCGGGTAAAGGCGATAACATCAAGATTTTAGGTGGATGTGTTTTTAAAATATAAAAAATATTTTTTAGTTTGGTACAAAGATTTTGACTTAGGAGATCTGATTATTATACCTGGGAAGAACTTAGTATTTTGATTTGGGACAGTCCAGGAAGTTGGACATGAGCATAAATGGAGGATAAGAAAGCCTTAATGGAGTTTGATTTGAGAAATGAATTTATGCCTCTTGATGAGTGTACATGGAAATTGAACCCGGAAGTACGAATAATGGTGTGACTGAGAAGAAAGTAAGCAGGCAAGACATGATTGAGCTGGGGGGAATGTTTCAGGCTGCTGTGAGTTGTCGTGGGAACTTGCTGAAAGTCTCATATTGTTGGCAGATCCCCAGACACTTTATGATTCCTTGTTCATTTCGCTCGATTTAGTTTGGTTTTTGAGTACAGAGGAGGAGCTGTTTGGTATAACATGAATTATTAAAAAAGTTATTACTGATGGTGCCTATGACTTCACTAGAGCTGCTCTCAGAACTTCGTTTCTTGTGTCCTGTGTTTATGCTTCCCAAAGTCGAACAATGAGCCTGGCGGATACTGTTCTGATGCAATTACGTCTTAAAGAAACTTGACCCCCTTTTTCGTCGTATCAAGTGGTGTTTTTGTTAACAATGCAAATCACTTTGAGTAGATAGTTGTATGGCGTTGCATTAATATGATCTGATCCTAAATTCCCTATTTCTCTGGTCTTTTAATTTTATGTATTAGTTTATTATATAATTTTATTCTAGCAGTTCTTTGGTTATGTGATGTAATGCTACTTCAATAATAAAGCTATTGGAGGCCCGAAGACTTGTTGGATTGGACATCCAACAAGGCCCATTCAAACGACCCGAACGAAGCCCAGTGAATAAGGGTCAGTTTGTCACAGGCGACCGTTTGTCCATCATGACTTAGTCTGACCTGATATCGGAGACGTGGGGAGGCACGTCCTCCATGATCGGGGAGTTCCCGAAGGATCAGTAACCGAATAACCTACTGGTTATTTATCAACGTTAATCAGGTTTCATTCATCATTCAATATTACTTTTTACAAGCTCTTGTACGTTCATTAAACCTACTACAACCAGTTTACTGATTCTCACACCGGAGGTGAATCGGGGGCATCACCCCTCGCATTCTTCTCTCTGCAGGTTGACCCGAAGAACTTTGTAAAGTCCGACCCGACAGAAATCTGGTTCCAACATTTGGCACCGTCTGTGGAAACGTACAATTAGCTTAAAACATATCAAACAATCACTATGGTTATTGATGACACCGACGATCGGCCGCCTGTCTTCACCGAGACCTCTCGCCAAGGAACTTCTAATTCCACGCCGCTTTTAAACCGCATCCTTCATTTTGATTCGGATATGGAAGATGGCCAGATGCCCACTCCTAAAGAGCAGAAAGCCATGCTTTTTAAGTGGCGGGAAGAAATGACTATGAACAAAGGAAAACAGAAGGAGGTTGAGCAGGCGGGGAAGGAAGCCCAACTGAGGGCGAAGAAAAAGGAAGCCAATCTGGCGAAGCTAGCGATGATCAAACTTCAAAGGACCAAACTGGATGCGGAAGAAAAGGCCCTTCAGGAAACCGTGGAGGCTAGCGAAAGAACTTTGGTAGTAACCGAGAAACGGAAAGAAAAGAGGGTGCATAACGATGAAGATGAGTATTCGGATTCTGAATCACGCCCCCGAAGAACTCGTTCTAAAATCGTGGTTCATTCGGACACTGAAGATGAAAGGGGTCCCCATGTTAGGGATAGACTACGCCGGATGGAGAAAGCTATGTTCGGTGAGAGGAAGATAAGTCATGAGCCTGTGGTGTCTGAGGAAATTGAGCAGTATAGACCTCCACCAAGAAGACAATTCCCGAAGATGAACGAGTTTAATGGTAAAGGAGACCCAGAGGATCATTGTGAAAAGTATGAGTCCCTCATGACCGGAATGGGACACTACGATATAATGTTGTGTAAGATGTTTAAGACTTACTTGAAAGGTGCGGCTACCATGTGGTACAGGTCAATACAGCCGCGATCCATCAATTCTTATGAGCAGATGAAGAGGATGTTCTCGAGGCACTATTCTCATTTGTGCCGAAGAGAGAAGGAGACCGAAGCCTTGATCCACTGTCGACAAAGGCCAGACAAAGAGTTGGGGGATTACTTGGCTATGTTCAAAGAGGAAGCTGGAATGGTAACAAATTTAGATAAGGTAAAAGCAACTGTATTCTTGTCAACCGGTTTGGACCCCATAAAAGGTTAAAAAAAACTTTGATCCTCCCTTTATGATATTCCTCCTAAATCTTGTAATGATATATACTTGAGAGGAGAAAGTATCCGAAGAAAGATGGAGTCAATTGGGGGTTATAAAGAAAGCCGAAGAGAGGACCGTGGAAAGAAAGGACGTGATAAGTATGAGTCCAGCCGAAGATATGATGAAAGGCGAAGTGATGCAAAGGGTCGAGACAAAGGGGCCGAACGAAGACGAGATAGAGATAGTACGGTGTTTACTCCCCTGAATGCACTTATCTCAAAGATTCTCCACGAGATAAAAGGAAAGCCAAGCTTCGTTCGCCCGACCCGATTGAAGACGTCAGACTACAAAAAGAATGGCGACAAGTACCGTGATTACCACAAAGAAAAAGGTCACAATACGGATGAATGCTATCACTTGAAGAAGTTAATTGAGAAGATGATCAAAGATGGAGAGCTGAACCAGTTTGTCAAGGACCTAAGGGACAAGCTAGGCCCGAAGGAGGACAAGCGTAAGGAGCCCGAAGATGGAGAAAGATATCGGGGCGGAGCGAAAACCATTTCTGGAGGAAGCACTCTAGATCGAGATAGCAAAACTACGAAGAAGAGGTATGCCAGACAGGTGTACAACTTGTATCAGTTCCAATCAGCTAAGCAAGCCATGCCTATTGTATTTATCGAAGACGATTATAAAGATGTGATATGGCCCTATGAAGACCCTTTGATTATTAACCATGTGATCGGGCAGAATTAGATTTGTAAAATGATAGTCGATGGGGGAAGTTCGGTGAACATTTTGTATCATCGAACATATAGCAAGATGAACCTGGGTGGAGAACAAATAGAGCCCTGTCATGAAGCTCCTCTATACGGATTCAGAAACCAACTAGTCCCAGTTGAAGGTACCATTACTTTATCTGTTCTTTTAGGTAAGGCACCATATACTGTTGAAAAGCAGGTAAAATTCTATGTGATTCGGGTCGAAAGCCCGTACAATGCAATATTGGGGAGGCCGGCTCTCACATCTTTCCAAACGGTATCCTCAGTGCCCTATTTGAAATTGAAATTTCCGACCGAACAAGGCATTGGGGAGATGAGAGGTGACCAAAAGACCGCCCGAATTATAATGCTGGATGATCTAGAGAAAGACCAGGAGTTTGAGGTGTCCGAAAGAGGAAAGAGGAAACGAACTGATGGCGAAGCTAGTGGAAGTCCAAACCATGAACATTGAGTTGGAAAAGTTTGGGACAGATCTGTCCAGTCCTATTGCCGAACCAGCAGCGAAAACCGAAGAGGTAGAGTTGTATGCAGGCTGTTCGGGAAAAATGGTAAGGATCGGTAAGAATATGGAGCCTGACTGGAAGAAAAAGGTGATTGAAGTAGTTAGGAAATACCACGATGTCTTCGCCTGGGGCCTTGAAGACATGCCCGGATTGGATCCAAAGACAGCGAAGCATTGCCTTAATGTTAAGCCCGAGGCCAAACCAGTCAAGCAAAGGAAAAGAACGTTCGCCATGGAAAGGCAGAAGATCATCGAAGCCGAAGTTGAAAAATTATTGGAGGCAAAGTTCATCGAGGAGATAGAATACCCAGACTGGTTAGCTAATGTGGTTGTAGTGAAGAAGGCTAACAACAAATGTAGGATGTGTGTTGACTACACCGATTTGAACAAGGCTTGCCCGAAGGACCACTACCCTTTGTCGAGCATTGACCAGCTAACGGATGCTACCTCAGGATACCAGGTACTTAGTTTTTTGGATGCTTTTTCAGGATATCACCAGATAGCGATGAATGTCGAGGACATTCCTAAGACAACATTCATCACCACGAAGGAAACGTATGCCTACATCAAAATGCCCTTCGACCTGAAGAATGCGGAGGCCACATTTTAGAGAATGGTAAACAAGATTTTTGCAAAATAGATTGGCAGATATATGGAGTGCTATGTAGATGACATGTTTGTCAAGTCACTGTTTAGAGACCACATTGAAGACATAAATGAGTGTTTTGAAACACTAAGGAGGAACAACATGAAAATAAATCCAAACAAGTGCACGTTCGGGGTGTCTAGTGGAAAGTTCCTGGGATACATGGTGAGTGCCTGAGGAATTGAGGCAAACCCAGAGAAGATCCAGGTTGTGATAGACATGGAGCCACCGAAGACAGTTCGGGATATACAGAAGTTGACCGGTCGGTTGGCTGCCTTACGGAGGTTCATATCAAAGTCGGTAGAAAAAGCCTTACCTTTCTTTGAGGTACTTCGGGGGGGGGGGGGGCGAAGAATTTTGAGTGGGGGCCGAACTGCCAAAACACATTTGAAGAAGTAAAAGAATATCTCACCAAGGCACCACTCTTGATGAGACCAGACCCGAAGGAGACGTTGCAGTTGTATCTAGCTGTCAGTGACCGAACTCTGGGAGCGGTGTTAGTAAAAGAGCACGAGAAAAACCAACACCCGGTGTTCTACGTGTCACATATGCTGAAGGACGCGGAGACAAGGTATCTGAACGCTGAGAAGATCGCTTATGGGCTAGTCATGGCTACCCAAAAATTGCGACATTACTTTCAAGGATGAACGGTGTAGATAGTGACCGACCAACCCCTCAAGAAAATCCTGACCAGACCAAAGGCATCGGGAAGGGTGGAATTGGGCGAGTATGACCTGGAATACGCCCCGAGAACCTCTATCAAATCCCAGGCATTGGCAGACTTTATGGTGGAATGTTCTTTCTCTGGGCCGAAGGACTTGGCGCCCGAAGAGCAACTAATCCGAACCCCGGGAAAATGGAAGCTATTTGTGGATGGATCGGTCGCCGGTTCGAAATGTGAAGCAGGGTTAATTCTTTCCAGCCCAGAAGGGTTTGAGATATGTCAGGAAATAAGGTTTACATTTCATTTGACGAACAATGAAGCCGAATATGAAGCCATGTTAGCTGGATTGAACCTAGCAAAAAATTTAGAAGTTAGACACCTAAGGGCGTTCAGTGTTTCTATGTTGGTGGTTAAACAATATGAGCAAAGAGAGCCCCAAATTAAGGCATATGCCACGAAGGTACGTGATGCTTCGACTCAGTTTGAATCATTTGAATTAAGTCAAATAGGCAGGGAGAACAATAGTCGAGCCGATGCACTATCTCGGCTTACCTCGGCAGAAACCCAGAACTTGACAGGCTCAATTTACTTAACCGATGTGAAACAACCTTTGGTTGATAAGAAGCAGTGCATGGAAATCCACCAAGGCATTAACTGGATGACCCCGATCAGGGCATACCTAGAGAAAGATACCTTGCTCCTAGACCGGAAGGAAGCACGGAAAGTGAAGTACAGAGCTTCGAGCTACACCCTCATAGGAGGAAAACTAAACAGGAGATCAGTGAATGAACCACTCCTTAGGTGCTTGAATGCCGAAGAACAACTTTTGGCCTTAGAAACTGTGCACGAAGGAATATGTGGCGAACATCTAGCCAGTCGGTCACTCGCCTTTAAAATTCTTAGACAAGGTTTCTATTGGTCGACTTTACGAGCAGATGCAACTGAGTACGCGAAGAAGTGCAGAGAGTGTCAGTTATTCAGCACCATACTAAAGCAACCTCCCGAAGAGATAGCCTCCGTCTTAAGCCCAATACCTTTCACCATGTGGGCTCTTGATATTGTTGGTATCCTACCCACAAGCACCAAGCAAGCCAAATACTACATTGTGGTCATCGACTATATGACCAAGTGGGTTGAAGCCAGACCTCTGGCCACAATAACTGAAGAAGCTGCGAAGAAGTACATGCTAGAACAAGTGATCCTTAGGTTTGGGATACCGAAGGTTTGTGTTTTGGATAACGGGACACAGTTTATCGGGAACAAGTTCCGAAAATTCCTAGCCCACTTCGGCGTGCAACAGAAGTTCAGTTCCGTTAGTCATCAGCAAGGAAATGGGGCGATCGAGGCTGCCAACAAGATCATCTTCGATGGAATAAAGAAATGTTTGGGAAAAATCAAAGGGCTTTGGTCCATGTGTAGAGTGGGTGTCAACCCAAGTCCCATATCTATAAGATAAAGAAGAATTATCTTGAATATAAGCAGCCAAAAACAACTCCATTAGTATGAGGCCTTTTGGGAGGAGCCCAAAAACAAATCCGTGCGGGCTTGGTCACGGCCCAGAGCGGACAATATCATACTAATGTGGAGTTAACGGGTGTTGCGCGGCCCAACAAGTGGTATCAGAGCCGATGGTTAAGAATTGATCCTGGGGTTGCGGGCTGCAAGTTGCGTGCCCAACAAGTGGTATCAGAGCCGATGGTTAAGAATTGATCCTGGGGTTGCAGGCTGCAAGTTGCGTGGTGTGGGGAGGCTCTGCAGAACTACGGTCGGAGATCTTGGACAACTTGTGTCGAAAGTCTTCCTAACACTGAGGTGGTCGGGCGGCGTGTCCCGCAAGATGCGTAACAGATGAATGGCGGCGGTATAAGAGTTACAAGATTGGTGGTTCTTGGATTGAGGGGAGATTGTAGAGTGGGTGTTAACCCAAGTCCCACATCGATATGATAAAGAAGAATTATCTTGAATATAAGCAGCCAAAAACAACTCCATTAGTATGAGGCCTTTTGGGAGGAGCCCAAAAACAAATCCGTGCGGGCTTGGCCACGGCCCAGAGCAGACAATATCATACTAATGTGGAGTTAACGGGTGTTGCGCGGCCCAACACCATGCCCAAGGAAGCAGCTTTCTTGATGACTTCATCGTGACCCAGATGGTAGCACCGCTCCTCAGCATTCAGCCTTAGTTTGGTCTCCTTCTGGACCAACTTTCTGGTGGCCTTGAGTTAGAGGTTACACCTGGTAATGCGAGCCCAAAGAGTGTCTACCTCACGTTATAAGTCAGCCCGATCCTTCTGGAGTGCCGAAGCCTGACCCTCCATCTTTCTCTAAGTCTTCCCGAGCGTCCCGAAGCTCTCCCTCGGCCTTGGCCGCCCTAGCCTCGGTCTACTTAACTTAGCCGATGTAGCTCTGCATGTCTTTCACCTTATCGGTGATAGCAGCAGCCATGGGTGCAGCCTGAAATAAAACAAGGCAAAGGTTATACAAGGCGGCAGAAAGAAAAGAAATAAAATTATGCGAAGAAAAAGTATACCATAGAAAGAAACCCCAGGAGTTCGGAACAGGCGTCTATCGGACTCAGTTTCTCGTAGGTGGGTCGGTCAGCATGCAACATGAGAGCTCGGCACAGATCTCGCCCGATTTCTTTGGCCGCCATAGGAGTTGGAGCCGTGAAGGCGTCAGACTCTAGGACAGCCCACTGCGGGACATAGGTCTTGACTACTAACTCGCCCTTTCGCGGCCTCTTCCTCTGCTGGGAATTGGGAGATAAAGGTCTTTCCACCCGTGGTTTGGGCTGAGGGTTAGGTGAAGAAGCATTCTGAAAGTTGCCTCCCTGGTCATCGCCTTTGGGGTTCGGAGTAGATGAACCTCCGGCTTGAGCCGCCTGAGAAGCCAGGAGTTTGGCCTTCTTTCGCTCAACAATTTCCTGGCGGGTAGACACTACGAATGCAAAAACAAGTCATTACAGGATAAAGACGACCGAAGGAAAGTAGAACAATACAGAAATAAGAGAATCTTAAGACAAAAGTTAAAGAAACAGTTACCATTACCCCATAGGGCGAAGACCCACTATTTGTCCCGAAGAACATCCAACGGGATTCGGCCCATGTTAAATTGACAAAAATGGGCGTACTCGTGGTCTTCAGCGCTGATTAAAGAGGGCTTCACCACTTGAACGGCTGGGTCAACCAGACGCCACTGGGACATATCGGTTATCTTCGAACCCGAAAGATAAAACCACTTGTCGTGGCTTCCTTTATTATTCGAGTTTGTCTCTACCCAGTTAGTCCTATTGGTTCGTCGAGATATGGTATAGTAACCCCTGCTTTTGTCGTTCTTCTTGAAGTCGTAATGATGCCAAAACAAGCGAGTTGCAGGTTCGACCCCAGCAGCAAGACAACGGCACTGGAAACCGTTCATGTGAAAAAACCCATTCGGGTCCATTTGTCCGAGGGCGATGCCCATTTGTGTGAACAACCTTTTTATGAAGGGCAGCACTGGGACTCGGAAGCCGCACTTGAAGGCAGCTTCAGAAATACCCGTGGAGACCTGCCCATATCCTTCGGGCACTGGGGGATTGTGCCAGATGCGGTCCTTTTTCCTCACCGGATAAATGTGCCATGCTCCGAAAGGGATGTCGTACTCTTCGATGAATCCGACCACTGTATCGTCGGCTATCCGCGAGCGGTAATTCGCCGCTGGATAATCAGTGATAACACTGAAAGGGGACACCTCCGAGGGTTCCGCCTCCGAAGAATGTCCCACTTCCTGGGTGGGCCTCGGTTCACTAGACGGCCTAGTTTCTCCAGAAAAGCCCGTTTCTGGGGTTGACCGATCTATAACTCCTGCATTCGGAAATGAAGAGATGTTAGCCATGTACTCGAAGAAGGTTTCAAAAAAGGAATAAAGGACAATGAGGTCGAGTACAGAGGGCCAGGATCGGTCGGGAGCAACCTAATAACTAAGTCGGAGTGGTTAAAGACAGAAGGGGCGAAGAATGTTTTACAAATCTTATTGAAATCTATCGAATAAGTTCAGATATTATGTCTTCGATGGTTTTACAAAAGGAGTTGGTATATTGCATTTCAGGAAGATCAGATTGGTTGGTGAAAACAAGAGGTTGAGATTCATTCTAAGCTTCGATAGTTTTTCTACAGCCTACAAATTGGACAGAAGACATTGTCTTCTTCAGTTTTGACAGTTACAGAAATTAAATACGAGAGAGAGTTTGAGAGCTTAAGTTTTTAAGAGAAGTTATTGTTAGTGCCTTAAATTCTATCAAGTGTATTGATTATTGTAACTTGAACTCATTGTAGCTAATCTTACAGATTACATTTGTAGCACCCTTCATGGTTTATATATATATATATATATATATATATATATATATATATATATATATCCGTGAAAGAAATCGAATAATTTGTGAGTATCGTATTCAACCCCCCCTTTTACGATACTTTGGACCTAACAATTAGTATCAGAGCTTGTTGATTGACATACAAATCAGATCCGGTGATATAGACCAAAAACAAACGAGTTCTTGAAATTTTTTCTCAGATTTTTTAACTTTCAAAATTTTCATTCTATTAGAATTTTTGAATTTTAAATAATTTGTAATATTCAAAAACCATGAGTACTCCAAAGACTACTGCTAGTATCAAAGTTCCCCCATTTACAAGAGACGATTTTGGTCTTTGGAAAATGAATATGCTATTGTTTATTAAAGTTTCAAATCCATTGTATCTTGGCATCTTAGAGAATGGACCATATGAAATAGGGAATTTTATCTCGCAACAAATACCGGTAACTTAAATTTTGAAATAACTCATAAAATACGTCGAAATTAATAAAAATTACACAAAATTCTAGAGTATGCCCGTGCCTCGCACATGCTATAAAGCTAGTTTTAAAAGCAGTTGTAGAAATATTACATATACATATAAATAATTACCCTTTGTTTAAAATATAAATATTAAACATTATTATGTACATGTATCGTTCAAACATCTTTTTGTTATTCCGTTCGAGTTTCAACTATTATAGTCAAAATTTTCAAGTCAAATTGACCATAATCGTAAAATATAACACTACAAACTATCCTATATAAACATTCAAATCACATTAATAATTAATATTTAATACATATATTAACATTTCTTATATTTTCTTCTAAAAGTATAATTAAAGTTAAAATTACATTAATTACGCATTATTATATTCAATCTAATTCAATTTTAAAATTAAATATTCAAAAATAACTTGATGTTTTACATAGTTATAAGCTAGTTAACTTTAATAATGTTATATTAATGAATGTGGAAAAATTTGGAAGTTCGATCTGCAACTACATAAGTTCATACAACTCATATGTTTGACATAATCGATAATTTACTTTTTGCTCATAAAACACCTAAACAAAACAAAAAGGATCGATCATTAATGCAACTTAAATTACTATATATCTTAATATCAAAGATATCAACGTACATGAATGTTTATGATATCACGACACTCAAATCAGAGAACCAATACAAATACAAATGATTAGAAGTTACTCAACTATTGATTATCGATGTTTTAAAAATTGGTGACTAACAGATTAATCGGTCGATTAATTGATTTATAAACGAATGATATGCGTCTTGATTAAGCAAAAATCATGTCAAAAAATAATTTTTTGATAAATAGACCAAAATTCGGTCGAAACGGGTCAAAATCGGTATTAATCTGTCTAACTTAAAAAATTCTAAAAAAAAGTTATTTTCTAAAAGAGTAAATAAACAATGTACTTGACTATTATATGAGTATGAGCTATTAATTTATCAACTAAATTTTTAATAGGAGAATTTTTAATACGATGATGATATTAAAATAAAATTATATAATATTATTTATTAAATATATTACATCTGATAATGGTCCGATTAGTGATTTGATTAATCAATCCAATTAATAATCAATTATCTGATTAATAACTAAAAGGTACCTCTATTAATTATTGTCGATTTCCGTATTTTAAACACTGATGATTATAAATTACTCAACTATAGTAGCATACCTAATGACAATAATTAATGACTTATCTCTTGTTGTCCCTGATTCTGTATTCGATTTACGCTTATCCTCGAAATTTATTAGAATAGATACTCACATCAAGGGCTGTAAATGAGCCGATATGTTCTCTAACGACTCAGTGTTCGATTCGAGAAAAGCTCGGTTCGGGTTCGGTTTGATTCACAAACGAGTTGATCTTGAGCATGATTTTAATGATCGATTTATAAACGAGCCGAATTTGATCACGCTAAATTTCGACTCGATAGCTCGCGAACAAGTTCGATTGATGTGTTCGTAAACATAATTCGTGAACATAGTTCACGAACAAGCTGGTGAATAAGTTCGATATTTGAGCTCGTTAACATGGTCGATATATAAGTTCATTAGTAGTGTATAAACAAATTCGATAAATAATCTCAGAAATATAATATATATTCGATTGTTAGAAATTAGAATATACTCGATTTTTTTTATCAATTATACTCCATTAATTAGAATATTTATATCTTATGTTAGATATTCTAATTGTTATAATGTAGTTCTGATTAATATTTTTTAATAATAATAATTATATCCATATTATATCCTAGATTTAATTGGTATACCATATCTTAAGTTTATTTCTATCAAACAATTACGTTTTTTTGTCATTTATTTTTAAATTGAACTTTGTTTGTTTATTGGAATTGGCGATGTGAAGATTACCTTGAATGATGATTTATTATAATTTATAACGCTAAAACATAAACTTTTATATTAAGTTTCAATTCTTTTAATCTTTTAATATTTGATTTTTGTATACAAAAATATCAAATAAGCTCATGAGTTGCTTGTAAGTGAGTTCGTGAGCATAAACTCGCGAGCAATATTTAAAATTTATTTGCGAGCACAATTTCATGAACAAACTTATGGACAAGGTTAATGAGTTGTTCGTGAGCAAGTTCATGATACATGTTCATGAGTTGTTCGTGAACCGTTCGCGAACAACATTTTTCCTTAATGAACCAAGCTCAAACATAATTTTTAGCTCGATCCAAGCTCGAGCTCGAGTTCGAATTCGATACTTTTTTAACAAACGATACATGATCACTCTAGAGTTCGGCTCGACTTGGCTCATTTATACCCCCTTCACATGTAAGACATATAACCCTAATTAGTAAAAATACATAAAGACCTTGTATAAAAATAAATAAAGACATAATATAAACATATATTAGCCAAAAACTTTTAATGTTATTAAACATATATTCGAACTTTACAACTATATATATTAACTTTCAAATTGGTTGTATTAAAAATTTTAAATATGTTATTAAAGAGATTCGAATCATAATATAATATACTTAAAATTATAAATACTATGTTTAATTATGTTATTAGAAAATATCGACTTTGCAATTTTTGGTAATACTTATATGCTATCCTTCCTACTTTTATTACATATAAAATATAATATACAACTACTTTTAATAATTATCAATATTAATAATAAAAGAGAAAAATACTCCTAAATACGTACTTAGAGGACTTACATAGTACATAGTATATATTTTTAATAGTATAATTACAATTACATAATCAAATTCTGCCGTTACAAAAATACGACGTTGTATTCGCCTAAATTAAGTGAGTACGCAGTTGAAAATGTTATTTTCACGTAAAAGGTGAGGAGGAGAAATGAGTTTGGATGACAAAATGAAAATAGTCTGTGACATTGTGTTTGTGGGGTCTCATTTTTCTCCTCTCACTCAATACAACACCAACACCTTTCTCCCCCACTAATTCATCCCCAACAGGTTTGCTTTCATTTCATTTCTTTTTTCTCCGTTCATTCATTCTATTCTTTTAACACCCCCCTTCCTTTCATTTGCTGGTACTTTTCTTCATCCTTATTTATATATTTTTTTAAATTCTTTTTTCTTGAAGAAAAAAAATTATTTCTTTAATTTATCACATGGGTTTGATGAATCTGTAGCTGGTTTATGTTTGTATATATGTAATTGCTGTTCTTGGGTCTTGTTTATTTCCCAATTTCATTTCTTGGGGTTTTAGGGTTTCAGCAGTTATGTATATACATTTGTGATTGCATTGATAAAGATTGGATTTTTATCCTTTTTGCTTGATGGGTATGTTTATTTTGTGTTTAATTTGAATACCCATTTGTGAATTTGTGTGATTTTGATTGATAAAAAGTAATAAAGTTGTGGTCTTGATTTTTCTTGTTCTGTGTTGGTTTACTTGGAGTTAATTTTGTTTTTTCAGATTTGAGGCTTCATTTGTGAATTGATAGTGGTGGGGGGTTTGTTGCGTTTTTCGGGTTAAGAGGATGATATCAAGATTTTAGGTGGGTGTTTATTTAAAAAATAAAAAATATTCATTTTTGGCACAAAGATTTTGACTTTGGAGATCTGGTTATTATTCCTGGGAAGAACTTAGTGTTTTGATTTGTGACGGTCCCGGAAGTCAGAAAGGAGCGTAAATGGAGGATTAGAAAGCCTTGATGGAGCTTGATTTGAGAAATGAATTTATGCCTCTTGATGAGTGTACTGACATGGAAATTGATGAGAATGAGAACGGTAGGATGAATAACGAAGAAGGAGAGGCAAGTGATGGTGAAGTGGTTTTCTCGAGGGAGGATCCGTTGGCTAGTGATGATCAGACGGGAATGGTTGAAGATATTTGTACTTGCGGAGCATCTAAAAAGATGAAATCCATACTGGTGAATTCTGATTCTGAACTCGGAAGTACGGACAATGGTGTGACTGAGAAGAAACTAAGCAGGCAAGACAGGATTGAGCTGGGGAGAATGTTTCAGGCTGCTGTGAGTTGTCGTGACTGGGAACTTGCTGAAAGTCTCATATTGTTGGCTGATCCCCAGACACTTAATGATTCCTTGTGCATTTCGCTCGATTCGGTTTGGTTTTTGAGTACAGAGGAGGAGCTGTTTGGTATAACAGGAATAATTAAAAAAGTTATTGCTAATGGTGCTTATGACTTTACTAGAGCTGCTCTCAGAACTTCGTTCCTTGCGTCTTGTGTTTCTGCTTGCCAAAGTCGAACAATGAGCTTGGCTGACACTGTTTCTGTAATGGCAGAACGGTAATAAAAGTTAAATTTATAATACTTTCCCTCTTGTTTCTGATAACCTCTTAAGGAAACTTGACCCCTTGTGTATTTTTCGTCGTATCAAATGGTGTTTTTGTTAACAAGACAAATCACTTTGAGTAGATACTAATATGGCGTTGCAAGGATATGATTTATGTGCAAGATTAATATGATCTGATCCTCTGAATGACATTAAAATTCTATTATTGTAGAATTCATTAACTGATACGTGGGAACACATTACTTTGAACCAAATTACTCAACACATAGGATGATAGGAACACATGATCCATTTGAATCAAATACATTGCTCAACCAAACACCAATTCATCGTTCATGGGAATAAGATTACAATTCCTATTATAACCAGATCTATTTACCTTAAACCAAACGCTCCTTAAATCCTCTGGAAAGCTCTAGGCAGTAAATGCCTGCCCAGTTGGTTGGCACTCTAAATCTTTAATTAATACCATTAAAGGAAGACTGTCATATTAAAATAAGATCTCAATATGTAAGATATGATACGTTTGAGGCCTTAAACAGTTTCAAATGGTACTAATTTTCGTGAACTTGCTTAGAAGCATGTAGTCTTGTCGCTTTTCTCACGACGACAAGCTTTTAAAAAATCTAATTGGGGTAATTTTAGATTCGTTCATGATACTTTCATTAATTAATTAATTTGTGGTTTCTCTTTGGTTCCTAAGTTAGGCGGGGTGGTTATATTTGTAATTTATCAACACAATTTATCCCGTCTTTCCACGCACTACAGTGTCTTTATTCTCTGGCTCACGAATTAGAGTGTGATTCCGAGGGGATGATCTACCCGGTTAATGGTAATGAGGTTCTCATTCCAATTAATTAAATTGCTCATCCAATCACTAGCACATGGGATTAAGGTCGATTCCTTTCAACAGGGTTCATTTGGTATGAACTAAAAGCCCCCGTAGTTATAATTATAAACACAATTGATTTCATATAGCGCCTCTTCTCTCAATATCTGTCTAAATAGTAATGGATGGAACACCAACATTTGCTCAATGATTGTCGATTTAGTAGTGGATCATGGGTGAAAGATGAATCCACAATTCAATACTAGAACCCACATATTCCTTACTCTGAAAGAAGACATAAGAAATTGGAGATCATCTCTCCTTTTCTGATCCACCTCACTAAATTCCCCATTTCTCTTGTCTTTCAATTGTATGTTTTAGTTAGTTATGTAGATTCATCTCTAGCAGTTCTTAGTTATGTGATGTAATGCTACTTCAGTAATAAAGCTGTCTGAATGCACACGCTCGTTACTAGCTCTTGTTCTGTAGATAAACATCTTCTAGTTGTAATTTTTAATTATAGTTTATGGTTGAAAGTTGATGCGCAAGGTTGTCTTACTGTTTAATAGGTTGCACGAACGTCTCCAGGAATGTAATGGAGATGAGGTTCTGAAAGCTGAGGCTGGCGCCAAGGTCCAGAAGTTCACTGAATGGGCTCTGAAATGTATAGGTTTTCATTCTCGTTGCCAGGGTAATGGAGATGACATTTATCAAAATTCACCCGTTCAGATTCAACTGCAGTTATCCGCATTCAAGATTTTTCTTGATCTGGCGGGAAACAATCTCTCGGGGAAGGACTTCACAGAAGCCTTTGATGCAGCTTGTTTCCCTCTAACTCTGTTCTCTAGTTCATTTGATCCCGGTTGGGCATCAGGTATATCAGCGACTGCCATCCAAGGGTTGCTGAGCATGTTGGTAGATGGGGGTGCAGACAATGTCAATCAATGTTTTCTTGAAGCCTCACGTTTTGGGAGTACAGAGCTTGTCCGCATCCTGTTGCAGGTATGTATTCTTAGTAAGCCATTGAAAGCATGTTTTTTTTTATTTATATTTTTTTTGTTTGTTTATTTTTTATTTCTTTCGAAGTTTAATAAGAAATTCTTCTTGGTGTCAATTTTGGATTTTTTTACTTAGTCCCTTTCAACTGGTAAAACAGAATTGGGAATTGGCAAATCATTCATTTCCCGCTTTGAAATTAGGCTTTGTAAAATGTGCTGTGCACATAATGTTCGAGGTGTAAGATTTAAAGTAAAGTTTCACTAAACATTAAAAGCACAAGCGTTTTATTTCCCAGTTGCTTAAATCATGTCATATTTAATCTCCATTCTGCATGCAGCTGCAGTTATTTAAACTTTTAATATTTGACTCAATTCAAAACGGGATCAATAAATATTATGAGATTGAAAACTGTGGGAATTGTGGGCTGAACGGTCAACTACGCATAATACCACATATCAGGAGGTTTAATTATGTTCTTGGCATAGGGCAACACACTTTGATTTATTTAGAAAAAAAAGAACACACTTTGATTCCTGCAATTAGAGAATGGACTTCTTTCTTCAATTTGCTGACTTCGATTGTGGCACTTTATCATATTACAATTTACTTATTAAATTTAGTAATAGAAAGTGAGTGAGATGTTGGAAGTATAATGTTGAAAATTGTGTAGGCTATGTATTTCTACTGCATTAACAATTACAAGGCAAGCAACTTGCTGTTTGTACTGTAAAACTGTATTACATTTCTTGTATTTATTTTATCTGATTTTGTAGCCATGTGTAGTCTCTTGATGTTATCCTCATTGCTAAAAGTGATGCGACATTATCGTAAATCTAGCCAACAAATGACCAAAGCAACCTGTGTTCTGGACACTATCAATTCGGCAGCAAATATGGTTTCAGTCAATTAAATATTGTTTCTCCTCTTACTGACGGGAGGAACTAAAACAAATTTTTGATGTTTGATGGAAAAAGAAGAAAACACACTACTTTAAAATGTGTGAACATGTAGGATAGCCTTTATTATATAAAAGAAATTAGGACAACTTAAATTTACTTTGTAGCATTTGCTATTAATAAAGTGCCTCTTCTGTATAATATAAGATATGCCAAATTTTATATATTGATGTCATATAAACAGTAAATGAACAGTATAGAGGTCAGCTCCTCACTGCAAATGAGGCCATATTCTGTCAATTTCTTTTGTCCATTATGTTTCATGGTCATTAAGTAGCTATAAGAAAGTCTTTTCTATTAGGAAGTATTATAATTTCCACTTTGTAGCTACTTCTACAATTTAAAAATTTTCGACTATAAAAAGGTTTACAATGTTACAATGTGGTTATGATTGGCTGGTGATTTTCTATTCTCTTCTTTCTATGATATGTTCTGCCTTTCCAAGTTTGGTCGAGTGAGCTCTTGGTATCTTGCATGGTTTTGAACCTGCTAGAGAACAAGTCAACTGTATTTTTTTTCTTGCATAAATTTCATAACATCCAAGGCAGGGATGACTTTAAATTTGTGTCATGAACATTGGGTCCTCATCTACATCTAATAGTGGAAATTAGATGTTATTATGTTGGAATTTTATGTATAAGCTTGTTTCCCCCCCCCCCCCCCCCCCCCCCCCCCCCCTTATTCCAGGATTTAAGTATTTGCTTCGTGCATATAACTCTAGGCCAGTGGGTACCCCTCTTCCCTTTGTTACAAGAGGTTGAGGATTCGAACCTCACTTGATGTAGGGTGTGTCATGCGTGAGTGTTTAAAATTCTATAATTGACGTAGGGTGCATGTAATTGACCACTACCAAATTAATAAATAGGAATAGAAAGAATCACAAAAAAAATGACAAAATAATTAACTTTAGGCTGTTATCTCTAAACTTATTGGTGAAGAACACCTTAATAGAAAAGGCTTTAGACCAAATGCTCGCTGAAAGTGCAAATGTGAATCTCGGATGGAGTGTGCGCTTTCATTTTTTCGACTAATTCTGTTATGTGATATCCACTGTTATGTTGTGTTATCATAGCCAAATCTGAAAAGTATCAGTGATATAGTTTTAATCATCCCCCAAAAAAGTATCCACAGTTTGCACCCTGCACAGAATCTAAAGATCGTCTTGACCTTTTTTGGTGATGAAGGTGCCTGAGCAGATGTTATATGCAGTATATAAGAATAAGATCATAAGAGTCTGTCCTTCTATTTTTTAAGTTAAGGTTATTGACGAGTTTAGTGTTCAAACATTTAAATTGTGTGCACAATTTAGCAAAATTAAATAAATTATTCGCACTAGTTGCCTTGGTTCCTTTTCTCTCTGTCAGGATACCAGGCTTACATTTGGTTGATGTTATTTTTTTTGTAGATTGCTCAAAGGAATAGTTTGGATGTTGATGTTGATCTGGCTTTGGGCTTTGCTTCCCATTATGGCAAAATTGGAACTATGGAATGTCTAGTCGAAGAAGGGAATGCGATGACTTTTTTGGGTCCTTTAATGAGGGCAGCTGAGAGGGGTTGTCTGCTGGTTGTTCAATGGTTTGTTAAGAGGGGGTGCCGAGACATGGAACTTTGCTTAGCTCTGACAGCTGCCACTTCCAGTAGTCAAGTCGAGATTGCTGCCTATCTCCTTCCTCATGTCCCGCAACATGTGCTTGCTGCTCTCAGTGTTGAAATTCTAAAGGCTGCTGGGGAAAGAAGCAGTGGGTCGCTTGACGGGGTAGCATTTCTCCTCAAGTCTAATTTTCTTGGAGATGCTACGGCTACATACGCAGTGGCCGAGAGCATTTCCAAATCCGATGACGACGGTGTTGCACCTCAGCTCAGGGACTTTCTCCGGGAACACTGGTCAGAAGGTGCTTTCTTGGACGGGTTGAGAGAAGGACAAGATACCTACTTAAATTTAATGAGGATATTGAAGTGGGGTGAATCTCCTATTTGTTTAGCAGATCTTCCTTCAGCTCTGAAGGTGGCTATAGCGTACCTGCCATTGTATAGGGAATGTGTTAAGGCCGGGGGCTGCTTGTTATCACAGAGACTGAGGGGCCAACTTGTGGAAGCCGCAAGAAGACTAGGAGGCACAAAATTGGACGAAGCTGGACAGGAAAAAGAACTCTTGGCCGTTTTGGAGCATCATCTTCCTCAGTTTTTTTTGTAGGAGGCAAAGTTTGCTTGATCAAGATTATAAAATATCTTAAATTTTGTACTCATGGATTTCATCTCATCTCCTGCAGCTTGTCATGAATGTTAGTAATAACAAAATATAGAGATTTAAGGTGATAAAGAAAAGTTTATGGCTGCTTGTTTGAAATTAAAGCATTTTTCCGATTGGGTCAATTGGCTGAAAAAGTACTTCCTCCGTTCTCGAATATCTGGAGAAAAGTTTGTCACCGAACTGTAGATAAGTTGGTTAGACAAAGTTTCTTTAAATTTGGATGAACCAGTCACCAGTGAGTTGATCATAATTTACTTAAAACCAGGAAAAAGAATATCCATGTTCTTAATTAATTATCACAAGTCAAATATTTATAAAAAATAAAATAAATCCACTGCTAACATTTTTTGAGGTTAATATTTTTTTAAATTATATATACTGTAATTCCTTCCAAGATATTTATATCGAGAAGTCTAGAAATAGATATTTTAACAAATTGAGGAAAAACTATATTGAGAAGTTAAATAACGGAATCCTGTAGTGTTTATTGGGCTGTTTGGCTTACATTATAAGTTATAGCTTATGCATTATAAGTTGATAATAACTTATAAGTTACATTATAAGAACTTATGAGTGTTGTTTGTGTACTCAGTTTATTTGATAACTTATAACTTATAAGTTGAATGTTAGAAATTACCAACATTTTACTTAACTTATCAACTTATTCTTTGATTTCTTTATTTTTCTAATATTTTATATTTTTACATTTGTGTTTTTAAATATTTTTTAATTTAAAATACAAGTGTTGAAATCATTGTATTTAAAAATTATTTTTTTTAAAATTTAATTTAACAAATTCTTCACTAACTCATAAGTAAATTTATCCAAACACCCGTATAATTTATAAGAATTGATGAACTTATCACTTACATGACACTTACTCATTTTAAGCTATAAGTCAACTTTTTTGTGATACCCAAACACGCACTAAAATTACACTATTTTGAGAAATCCACGATATAGTCAAGTTATCATATAACAAAATCAGAATTTCATATAAAAATTTATATGTTGACTAGTCAAAAATTTAAATCGAGAAATTAAGTTGTCGATACGTCGAAGAGATGCATAGCAAAGTGAACTTCAGAGTTATATGTGGACTTGGCTAATTTTCTCGAGTTCAAAATAGATAATTTTTTTGTTATTCCAATTACGGGAATTCTTTAGTATCCTTTAATTCTTATGCAAAATTACAAAGTATAAAATATTTTCCTTTGACTAAAATATTCAATTTATGCCTGATGAAATTGCAGACATAAATTAAGGGCTTCATGATAACAAAATATTTCTTATGAATTACATAAATTAAAAAACATACTAAATTGCATTAAGCTTCAGAAAATTGAAAAATGCTAAAGTGTCTAATTCTGTAAAGGGGCGTGCACAATCTTTTATTTGGTGTGCACACCACTTCACTTAATTTTAATTTGTGATAATTGTAACAACATTTGATCTGATACAATTATTAGATTGGTATTAGTTATTATTTTCTTATTTTTCAGTTTACGCTTGAGAAACAAACATAGATTGATCTAAAATCTAATATACAAAGAATTTCAAGAATGATTAAAAAGCTTCAAAAATAAGAGAAACGCAACAATACACTCACCCTGTTTGTATTGTAACTCATATCGAACACAGAATGAATAAGACTTGCCAGATGGTCGGTCATACTTGTTTTATGAGGTATAGCATACTTGTAATGGACATGGGATCACGGGCCCGAGAGTGCTATCCCCGTTCCTGATTCCCGAACTCGAAATCGTTCTCCCGAGGGGAGGGGATCCCCGTAAAGAATCAGGAAATCAGGAATATTTTTTTTTTTTTAAATAAATAAAATGAATGTTGTGTATAATATTTTTCAGAAAATTAATTTAATTAATTATATTTTATAATTTATTAAATTTATATCGTATTTTAAGTATTAATTTCAGTTAATATTTATTTATAGTTTAAATGAAAGATAAGACTAAGAGGTCGTTTGATTGATAGATACTTATGTGGGTATTTGAAATACCTGAGAAGTTAAAAATAACAAAATTGTTTGGTTGCATAAACTATGAGTATTATAAATTACTTAGTGTAAATACCCGTAAAACGTGGAAAGTCGCTTACCCACCCCATCTAGGTTATCCACACTTGCCCCGCTGAAAAATAGCTATAGACACATATGTGTACACCTATACGTATAGGTGTGTATATATATTATTGCAAATACAAGTTCCTGCATGTTAAACAAACAATATTTTTCATTAATTTTATATAAAATGAAAATTAAACTTACTTTAGAAAGTTAATTCTTATACCAAACAAGCACTAAGAATACATGTACTCTAATATAAATTCTTTTAACTAATAAAATGGATAAAATATGTTAAACTTATAAAAAAAATGTATGCTACTATATTTAAACGGTTAAGGATGTAAGATTCCCGAAAAGACATATAAATGATTTCAGTATTAGAGTCAAACTAGGTTACTAAGCCGCGCTGCGCAGCGGCGTTAGAATATATTTTTTTAAGAAAAAAAATATTAGATCAAAATTTATAAAATAAATATCTACAAAATTATATAAATTATCAAATAAAATATATTTTGTAAAATTTGCATTTGGGTAAGTAATATTATAAATTATTTACATATTTCTTTTGTTTACAGAGTTTGATTTTTTATTTTCTTGGACCGATACCTTTGCCATATATATATTAAAAAAAAATTATTGATAAAATCAATATAAACATATAATATTACTTATATTTATAGTATTATTAGAAAATATAATATTAGAACATGATAGTTTGAATTTTAACTTATATAATATTATTACTTATATATTACTGCATGAAAATACTTAAGAGTATGTTAATGTCATTAATACGTGCATCAATCATATCCGGACATATGAACTGAAATCCGTGCAGTGATATGTTGACGATGCCTTCTTCCAATCTCTTAGGCGACATTATGTGTATGAAGAACAATTTAGACCCATGTGATAGTGGTCTATATTTTCATGTACTTGAAACAACAAAAAATAATAATATAATAAAAAAAAAGTTCTATCAATTTTGAAAATAAGAGCAATTTAGACCCATGTGATAGTGGTCAATATTTTCATGTACTTGAAACAACTTTCAGATTTTTGATGTTGTACACAGAGCCTTTCTCTAAAAGATTTTTGAACATTTATAGGCGTTTGTAAGGTGAATAACATGGAAATCCATTCTGTTTAAAAGTCAAAAAATATTATAAAAGAAAAGTTTTATCAAGTAAATAATAAAAGAATGTTCTATCAAGTTTGAAAATAATAAAAGAGAAAATTGCAATCAATATATAAATTCGAAAATAATAAGGAAGTTGTAATTTTCTAAATCAAAGAAAGTTCTATCAAGTTTGAAAATAATAAAAGAAAGTTCTATCAAGATTGAAAATAATAAAAGAGAAAATTGCAATTATTAACATAAGAGCCTACAAATTCGAAAATAATAAGGAAGTTGTAATTTTCTAAATCAAAGAAAGTTCTATCAAGTTTGAAAATAATAAAAGAAAGTTCTATCAAGCCTACAAATTCGAAAATAATAAGGAAGTTTTAATTTTCTAAATCAAAGAAAGTTCTATCAAGTTTGAAAATAATAAAAGAAAGTTCTATCAAGTTAAGAGCCTACAAAATCGAAAATAATAAAGCAAGTTGTAATTATTAATATTAAAAATTGTGAAAAATTGATAAAATTAGAAAAATAGAATGGAGCGATTTGAGAGCGCCACCTCACCGCCTCCGTCTTCTCCTTTATATCTAAGTGCAAAAATAGACCCATCAATCGGCGGATAAAAATCCACATCGGAACCGCGCTTCGCAGCGGCTTTATAATAATTTCTCTAAATTTTTCTAAAATATATTCTACAAAATATGTTTTTAGATAAAATAATATTTCTAACATAAAATTAAGGTTTCTTTTGAATTCTCCGTTTCGTCTTTATCTAAATTTTGAATAAATATTCAAAACGTTAGTTGTTTAATATTTTTAATTATTTTAATATTATATCAAATATTAGTATATTTATAACCATTGTTATTTTACTTATTCATATTTCAACTTCTATTTTAAAATACATAATATAACATTAATATTAAATTTTAGCATACAATATGCTCTTCCTAATGAATCACACCAACATTTAACATGTTTTCTCTCAATGACCCGCTTTCTCGTTGTTACCAAATCTAAACAGATAATAAACTAATTTACTAAATAAATTACATAATCTATTAATCAATTTTATTATATCATAAAATTCAATTTAAATATTTTCAAAAATTCTAATTTTTATTATTTTAAATATAGATACTCGAGAAAAAAAAGAAAAAAAAATAAGGTTTATACATTTTATTTTATAGAAACTTGCATTTTCTGTAGGTATTATCTTCTATATATTTTAGAAGGTAAAGTTTAAAAAAATGATTTTTAATATATATTTAAAACATATAGGTAAATTAAACGTGGGTTTGTTAGAACAAAAAATTATGAGGACATAATTTCTAGTAGTTTTTTAAGGAAAATATTAAGATAATAATCTGATTTCAAGAAAATTTTAGAACTTGAAAAAAAATGAGAATATTAAGATGGAAACTTTGAGTTTAAGAGAAAGTTTAACAAAATATCAACATGGTAATTTGACTTGAACATAAATTTTAGGAGAATATTCAGATAATAATTTGACTTAAGAAAAAAGTTTAGAAGAATATAAGGTAATTAAGATTTCCATTACTGGAGATTTAAAAGGCAATTTAGATATTTTATAATATTTAATATTATTAATTCAAAATTTTGAGAAAATAAGAAAAATAGATCAATGCAATTTGAGAGACGCCTCTCAAATTGTCTTGCACCTCTCGTATCTTCTTCTTATTATTTTCCCCATTTAAAAGATAATAAAAAGAAATTACTAAATAAATTATACTCGTATAGTAAGTTTATGTGAATATTAATATAGTAAACTTAATTTTGACTTAAACAGAAAATTCAAGAGAATATTAAGATTATATTTCTAGTAAGTATATTTACTAATAAAAAATTTAGGAGAATATTGAAATTGCATTTAATTTCCTACATTAGTAAAAAATTTAAAGGCAAAAATATTAAAATTGTTTATTTAATTTTCTTCACGATCAAAGATTTAAAAAACAATTTAGATATTTTCTAATCAAAAAATTAGGAGAATATTAAAATTGTATATTCAGTTTCATCCATTAAGGAAAGATTTTAAATGCAAGAACATTAAAATTGTATATTCAGTTTCATCCATTAAGGAAAGATTTTAAATGCAAGAACATTAAAATTGAATATTTAGTTTCCTCAATTAGTAAAGATTTTAAAGACAATTGAGATATTTTAGAATCTTTCTATTCAAAATATTAGGAGAATGTTAAAACTGTATATTCAGTTTCGTCCATTAGTAAAGATTTTAAATGCAAGAAAGTTAACAATTGAATATTTAGCTTCCTCCATTAGTAAAGATTTTAAAAACAATTGAGATATTTTCGAATCTTTAATATTAATAATTAAAAAATTGAGAAATTAGAAAAATTGAGAATATTAAAATTGTATTTAGTTTCCTGCATTAGTAAAAATTCTAAAGGCGAGAATATAAAAATTGTATATTTAGTTTCCTCCATTAGCAAAAATTTAAAAGACAATTGAGATATTTTCTAATTAAAAAATTAGGAGAATATTAAAAATGTATATTTAGTTTCCTCCATTATTAAAGATTTTAAATGCAAGAACAAATAAATTGAATATTTTGTTTACTCCATTAGTAAAGATTTTAAAGATAATTGAGATATTTCCGAATCTTTAATATTAATAATTCAAAATTTTGAAAAAATTAGAAAAATAGATAAAAGCGATTTGAGAGGCGCCACCTCACCGTCCTCGTCTTCTCCTTACAATTTGAATACATCACCGATTGTCTAATACTATCATTCTGCCAAAAAAAAATGGAATGTTCACGTTAATACTACTTATACCATCATATTAAACCTAAGATTAATGATGCAGGAATATATGCTAAAAAAATTGTATTTACCTCATCATGCTATTTCGGATTTCAAATACAGAACGTAGTTACATAGATGTATAACCAAAGAAAAGAAAAGAGAAATAACATTGAAAAATAATATAAGAAAAAAGATATCAGCATGCAATTAATTAATTTATAGGTGTTGAAGATGAAAAAGAGATTTATAGGTGTTGAAGATAAAAAAGAGAGAGAGAGAGAAAAGGTCAAAATTTGATTTAATCAACACTTGCAGGAACATGAGATTTCGAGAAACTAAGATTCAATTGTATTATGTATAATACTTAATTAACATTACAATGCATAGCTCATACTCCATAACTCCATATAGTAGCATGAATGCATGAAACCTTACCCATTCAATTCTTCGATAAATTTAAGAATAGATAATTCTCCGTACCTATACAAATCAATAACATATATTAACCCACAAACTTCATAATAATATTTTACATCAAAATATGAAACTGAAAAATCGAATTGTAAAACAGAGGCGTGCAGTGATGCAAATGTATTTTTTTTACGGTGCAAATTGCTTTATATAGGGTTATGGATTTGAATTTAGAAGACAATAAATAAGTTTATAAATATATAATTTAGAATGTATGTAAGGAAATTTCAATTTAAATGAAAAAAATATGATTGCCTTTTATAAAATTTATATAATTATTGACTTTGATTAAAAGGCAATTTAGATATTCTCTAATAAAAAATTTAGGAGAATATTAATATTGCATATTTACTTTTCATTATTAGAAAAGATTTTAATGGTGATTGATATATTTTCGAATCTTTATAATTAATAATTCAAATTTTTGAGAAAATTAGAAAAATAAAAAGGAAATTGTAATTATTAAAATTAAAAATTGTAAAAAATTGAGAAAAATAGAAAAATAGAACGGAGCGATTCTAGAGCGCCACCTCACCGCCCCCGTCTTCTCCTTTATATAAGTATATTGATTCTATGAATATCATTTACGTTCTGCAACATAAATAACGTGTAAAACATACTTTACGTAACAAAATCATTGTCAAATTAGATATCTTGCAGTATAAAATCATCATCAAATTGAATATTTTTGTAAATCACGCATGTTATACTTGCAGAACATTGTCATGCATATTATCTCATTATAAATGTTGTGCAAATTAGATATGTGCATAATATGTTTGTAGAACTAAAATTACAATCACATTTGATATTTTATATACCATATATGTTATGTTTACTAAATATTACTCTACATATTATTTTTACAGAGCATTTTATGAATGTATTTTAATTGGAGAGCATATATGATCTCCAAATCTCCAATTAAATACGGTCTCCATAAAACTTTTCTTTTCGGTATAAGATCTCGAAAGATCATGAGAATATATATTGGCATTTATTACAAAATAATTAGTAATTATTATCCATCAATATCTAACAACAATATATAGTCATAATTAGGAGGTAATTAGTATCATGCCAATACACAAAATGGCTTCTTATTATTTTCAAAATTTAGCAATTGTTTTCATATTTCTCATCACATCTTCCTTTGCGGTCGATTATCGTCAAATACCAGTAAGTGTAACCAACGACATTGTGAATCAGGATTTAACAATCCACTGCAAATCAAATACACGTATTGAATTGGGTACAAAAATAATCGAATACGGTAAATCTTTTGCATGGACCGGCAGAATTATTCCGGGAAAGAGAGAAATTTACTTTTGCGATTTACACACTCCTTCACATCTACAAGGACTTTTCACTTTGTTTTTCAGCACGAGAGATGCTAGTCGGTGTCGTGATCATTGCTTGTGGAGTGCGAGACAAGATGGGATATATCTCTATGACCCAGATATAGGTGATTATGAATTACAATTTAAATGGTGGTCATGAGTTGTCATTTCTTTATATAAATCGTGTTGAATTATTTGTAATTCATTAATGATTTTCAATAGAATAATTATGTTTGAAATTTCTGCCAATATCCCTCTTCGCATGTTTATCAAATAGAATAAAATGATATATTTATACTTCGCATATTCGAAATTTGATGATTTTTTGAATTTATAAAATGATGGACTTTCTAGTGTTATTTTTACTTTTTGAAATCCGAATAAAATTTATGATATATTGAACGATTTTGTCAAAAATTTTATTTAAATCAGCAAGATTTCACGAGATTTTACATTAGTTCGGTCACATTTTGCATATAATTAAAATTAAAAATAATCTTTAAAAATACATAAATTACAATTAATGCTTTAATTTTTATAAATCTAAATTTGATACACTAGTATTCACTAATTAATGGACCATTAAATAACCATTTTTATCTCTAGAATATATGGCATGGATCGGTTTAGATCGAACTAAGTTAACATCTATATCCAATTATTTTTTTCCCAATCATATCCGATCAACTCCGATTTTTAAAAGATTGATACATATCCTACTTCGTTTATAATCAAATTGGATTCAAGATATTCATTGATCTATTTGATTAATATCTTTTTTTTTCACAAAAGTTCATTTAAAAATGACCTAATCACCTGTGATAAGTCAGGTTGACCAACACTCTTCATAAATTATACTCCTTTTGCCCTTCCCAATTTTTTATATTTTCAAATTTTTTAAATATAGTAAATTTTTACTCCGTCTGTTTCAAAGTAATTATATACTTTTGATGACCAAATTTTGACTGATTATTAATAAAAATCATTCTTTTATAATTTAAAAAAATTGAAAAATACATTTTAACGAGGATACAGTTTTTAATAATATACTTTTTTCAATTATATAATTTTTATAAATTTCAGTCTGAAATTCATCAATTTTAATAATGAAGATTGAAAGTGGACAATTATTTTGAAACGGAGTGAGAATAATTAAAAAAAGTCTTACTCAAATAAAAACCCCACTCCTAACTTTTTTATTTTATAATTTTGTTTTAATCTCCCCCAGTAACGTTCCAAAAATCGTTCGAGTTTTCAAAAATCGCTGATTTATCGTTTAAAAATATTTGACCGATTCGATTTTTGAAATATATCGCTATGAATTATTTTTAAATGATTTATTATATTATATAAAGTTAATATATTAAATATATTTAAAATATTACAATTTATCCGAATTTTGTTCCGATTTATCATTCCGATAAATTCCCGATTTGTTGATAAATTACTATACGATACCTCAACCAATTTATTCTGATTTTTGAAATCTACGAACATGTCCCCCACATATTTATCCATTACATCATCATCATTTACTTTGGATCACCGATTCCGGTCATAGAAAATCACCAACATTTTAAAGAAATCACCAAATATAAACAAAAATCACCATCATTTAACGAAAATCATCACGAGATCACTTCCGGCCAACTATAAATCACCACCCTGTTGGCACTAATCACCAACGTCATCACTGTGCCCCTAACTCCAACCACCAACTACAGGTCTACAGTTATCACCACAATTACCAACGCTATCACGAAAGTTATCAATGCTATCACCACACACCCACCACCATAACCATTACCAGCAACACGACCTCCATCAACACAAATCGTAAAATCACTAAAAACTAAAACAAAATCAACGAAAATTATACTATCGTTGTCGTTAACACCATTACTATTTCATACCACTGCGATTGACAGAACATCAAATTTAACGAAAAATTAAACATTATCACCAACTTTCATACATAAATCACCCGGATTTATTAAAAAAAACGATCAATATTTTAGATGTGGGAGTTGATTTTAAGTACCATATCGTCAATGATGGTTAGATCGTTATAAAAACATCTTCCATAACGACGACACTATAGCACATCACACCTGATTGATTTTTGGACGATTTTTCTCCATCATCTTATTTAGTGATTTTAGATTTTGAGATGGAAAGATGAAGGGAATGTCGTCGATAATGGAGATTGTTTCAATTAGTTTGAGAGAAAAAGTAATAAGAGAGTCTAGAAGGAGTTGTCGGAGAAAGAAAGAAGAATGATACGTGGCGGAGATTAAGGCTATGTTTGAGATTGCTGTTAAAAATTGTTGTGCCGTAGAAAAAAGTGCTGTTAAAATAAGTGCAGTTGTGAAAATCATATAACTGTTTGGTAATATTTTTGATATGTGCATGTTTTGGTGTATATTATAAAAAATTAATGTTTTTGATGAGTTTTGATGTTGAAACCAGTAGCTGCTTCCGCAAAAGCTGAAAAACAGCTTTTTTCAAAAACACGAGGGACGTGTTTTCTCTAAAAGCAGTTTTTCAGCCAAAAACGCATTTCAGAAAAGCAGCTTTTAAATTTTACCAAACACTTTTTAACTGCTTTTCAGAAAAAAACTGATGTTGCTGTCTGCAACAGCAATGACAAACGGAGCCTAAATCTTTTTATTTTTAATATAGGAAAAAGATTAAATCTCAGCTCTCATGATTATGTATGATGAGGTTCTTATTTGAGTGAGAGCTTTTTTTTTTTTGAGGAAAACGTACTTGCATTGCTTAAATAATATCAGAACTGAGTACATGATGAATAAACTCAGGAGGGTGAACATCCCACTCCCTCGGGCCAGACATAGAATGAGTAGCTAATAAGTGTGCTACGCCATTCGCAGCACATAGTTAAAGTGCTTACACAAATCGACACAATCTGAAACAATTGTATGGAAATAGCTTTCTTCCTCTTGACCATTACACGCATCGACCAGCTGCTTCGAATCAGATTCAAAAACACAATGATCATAATTGAGCTCTTTGACCCATGACAAAGCCTCCTTCAAGCTCAGGGCTTCAGCCTCACGAGGTTGCCAATTCCCAGCTACATGACTAATTCTCGCACGAACAAAGTGACCAGCTGAGTCCCTTATAACTGCTCCAGTACCAACAAAACCATCCCGAGAGAGAGCAGCGTCGACATTGATTTTAACCCACTGACCAGGTGGTTTGTTCCAGCCCATACACTCATTTTCCACCCGTTGTCTTCGACTAGCATCTACCTCACGAGCTCGTCTCCAATCCGCCAACAAGTTCACAGCTGCATCTTTAGTACCAAAAGCAGACCCATTAACTCGTTCCCACACCCACTTGTTCTGACGATTCCACAAACTCCAACAGACCATCCCAACCAGGGCACACTGATCTCGCGTAACCCCCTGGAAAACTCGAATAAGAATATCAAAACAAGACTCATTAACACGTCTTAGCACATAATCTTGTAAACCAGTCATGGCCCAAACAGTCCTGGCAAAATCGAACTCAAAAAGAACATGCACATCATTTTCACTATCCATATAACACCAAGGGCAAACCACATTAACCTGAACATGTTTTGACAACAATGCCATTAACGTTGGCAAAACACCCCTGCAAACACGCCATAAGAAACAAGCAACCTTACTCGGAATTTTTAAAGACCACAGTCGATGCCAAAAACTCTTGTACTGCATATCAAACGACCCCTGCAGCTGTTTATACACACTTCGAACTGTAAACTGGCCTTTATTATCTAGCATCCAAAACCAAGAATCACTCCTGCTCCGACCTGGTATTGGTATTCGACGAATCAACTGTCTATCACGATCATTAAACAAGTCATCCATCACATCATCATCCCAAGCACCCTTATTAATATCCATTAAATTCTGAACATCAATATCACGAAGATCATGCATCAGCTCCGTAGTAATACAACCATTAGCCTCACACGGTAGCCAGGGTACATTCCAGACTTTAGTACTAGCTCCATCACCAATTCGCCTTCGACAACCCTGTTTGACTGCATCTTTAGCAGATAAAATACTCCGCCACATATAACTTGGACTCCCCCCAACTCCGCATTCAGAAAGTCTGTGTTTGGGAAGTACCTTGCTTTCATTAACTTAGAGACCAAAGGGTTCGCATCTGTTAGAAGTCGACATCCTTGTTTCGATAACATTTCTGTATTAAACTCACTTAAGCTCTTCACCCCCAAGCCTCCACCAAACTTTGAAACACATAACCTATCCCACGCCATCCACCTTATTCCATGATTACTTGCACCTTGGCCCCACCAAAACCCATTCATTCTTTTCTCAATCGCCTCACATATGCTAGCAGGAATTAAGAAAAGGCTCATTCAGAAGTTCGGAATGGCCTGTGATGTAGTCTCCAGAAGAGTCAGTTTTCCACCCTTAGACAGCGATACATTGTTCCAGCCTTGCAATTTTTTTGCTACTCGATCAACCAAAAAACCAAACACTTCATTTTTCTTTCGTACTACATACATGGGCATACCTAGATAATTACCAGGCACATCAAATTCATTTACTGAAAGCACCTCACAAATCTCCGTTCTGTCCACACGCAGTGTGTTTGGGCTAAAAGTAACACTCGATTTAGCATAATTAACAGATTGTCCAGACAAAGCTTCATATCTAGATAGGATACCTTTCATAGTTCGTGCCTCCACTGCCGTAGCTCGAAAAAATAGATAACAGTCATCCGTAAACAAGAGATGCGATATAGGAGGCGCACCTCGAGCTATTGCACAGCCATGAACTAGGCCAACACTCTCATTGCGATTGATAATCGCACTCAAGCCTTCCGCACAGATAATGTATATATACGGAGAAATAGGGCCGCCCTGACGTATTCCACGTTTCGGAACAATCTCTCCAAAAACTTCTCCATTATGCAAAAAACTATAAGATACAGTCTTAATACATACCATAACCCGAGCAATCCAGGAAGCATGAAAACCAAATTTAATCAACATGTTTTCAATGAAGCTCCACTCAAGTCGGTCATAGGCCTTCGAGATATCAATTTTAAGACCTGCAATCCCATACTTTCCTTGATTTTTCTTCCGAATATGATGGTTTACTTCATACGCAACCAATGCATTATCCGTAAGAAGACGCCCTTCTACAAAAGCACTCTGTTTATCCGAGATGATTGAGTTTAAACACGGTTTCAAGCAATTTGTCATAACTTTCGACAAAATTCGCATAAGTACATTACTCAACGAGATAGGCCTCAATTCTGTCATGTACTGCGGTTGTTTCACTTTCGGAATTAAACAAACTAAAGTAGCATTAACACCCCTTGGAAATTCTCCAGTTTGAAAAAAAGCCTTACAGAAATCCACAATATCTTTTCCCACAATACTCCAGTATGTCTGGAAAAACGCAGGGTTGAGACCGTCTAATCCAGGCGACTTGCTTGGATGCATAGCAAAAACTGCTGCTTTTACTTCCTCTTCATTCACTGGCATCATTAAATCGTGATTTTGCTCTGCTGAGACAGCCAACACCTTCTCTCCATCCGACAGTCTCCCCTCTGTCAATGAAGATTGAAACAATGTTGAGAAATAATCCACAATTATCTTCTGCACATCGTTCTTTTCTTCTTTCCACTCTCCATTTGAGTCCATCAGACCTGTAATACTATTATTCTTCTTTCGTTTCGAAGCATACCTGTGGAAGAAACGTGAATTTTCATCTCCCTCTGCAAGCCAAAACTGCTTTGCTCGTTGTTGCCAGAAAACTTCCTGTTTTTCAAGTAAACGGAGAAAATTCCATCGAGCCTCCCTGTATAATTTAAGACCCACAACGTCCCTTCTAGCTTGATAACGTCTCATCTGATTTCTATACATCTTCAAATCCTCTCGCATCTCTTTAACTAAACCTCCACCCGACTCTTCAAGCTTCGCACAACACTGTGCCAATTTCTGCATTATATCCCCCCTCTCCATATCCATCCAACAACTATTAACCACATTAAAACAATCTTTCTCACGGATCCAAATATTCTCGAATCTAAATCGCTTCTCCTTTAGAACATAAACCTTTTTATTAAGATCAAGAAAAAGAGGGAGATGGTCTGGAGTGGACACATCTACCACTTTAACTGTTGCATTCAGAAAAAGGTCCATCCATTCTCGATTGGCCAAACCTCTATCCAGCCGCTCTTGTATCCACAAATCAGTACCACGACATCTCTCCCAAGTGAAACATTCACCTTCAAATCCCAAGTCCATTAAACCACAATCAACAGCCGTATCTGAGAAACCTTGAAGTAGAGACCGAAGATGGCTACTACCTCCTCTCTTTTCCGTATCAAACATAAGATCGTTACAATCTCCAATCACACACCATGGATACGTTGACTGTTGAGCCAATCCTCTAATCATTTCCCAAGCCTCTGTCCTCCGTCTTCTTTCAGGGTAACCATAAATACCCGTATAGCGCCATCTACCCACCTGATCATTTGAAGCCTCAAAATCTATATAGTTACTACAACTATTATTAATTTGGACACCCCCTTCATTCTTCTAGAAAAGAGCTAGACCCCCTCCGTGGCCTTGAGCATCGACAACAAAATAATCAGCAAAACCTATCTTTTTACAAACCTCAGCAATCCTTTTATTTTTCACCAGCGTTTCAGACAAGAATATAATATTGGGCCTATAATAATTGATGGTTTCCTTTAGAAACCGAACTGTTCGTGACTTGCCCAAGCCATGACAGTTCCAAGCTAACAAACTCATAATGTCTGGCGGGCCTGGAGTCCAGAACCCGCCACATTCACGTTTTTTGGCCCAATACCAATTTCCAGCCCATCAACATTGACATTATCTTGTCCAACAACCGCTCCCTGTAGATCAAGTTCCACACGCCTTCTTTTTGGATCTAAAACAATCTTTTCCTTTAAATTCGAAATATTATTACCTGTCATATCCCCTTGATTTTGCATCAAA
Source organism: Heracleum sosnowskyi (assembly GCA_030848705.1). Lineage (NCBI taxonomy): Eukaryota > Viridiplantae > Streptophyta > Magnoliopsida > Apiales > Apiaceae > Heracleum > Heracleum sosnowskyi. The sequence continues at coordinate 133,972,318 of CM061238.1, read as the reverse complement.
TTCAAATTTTCACTATCCCCCTGATCTCACGTAACAATCCTAACAACCTCATCATCCCCATGAATTTCGCGAAAAGTCCCATCCACCTCCATGAACCTCGTCTCCGTCTTTTCACCATCGTGAGTGGTGGTCATCGTTCCAGAATGAGCAGTATATGCCTCCCACTGATTTTCCCCCGTGTTTGTAGTACGTAACCACCTGGAACCTACACCAGTTTTCGTATTACGTGTTGGAGCTCTCAACCACACACCATATGCACGTTCAACAATTTTCTCCGGATTTGCATATACCACACTACAATCTCTATCTGAATGCCCTATTATCCCACAAACGAAACAAAAAGAAGACAATCTCTCATACTTGAAATTGATCCAGTTCCAGTTATTGCCATCCCTCTTGAGCTTCATTCTCCTTTTGATTGGCTTATCAACATTCATAGTTACTCTAATACGAACATGATCTTTCCACGTACTATTAAAGTTTGCAGGATCAGACTTAACATAACGAACAAACGAATTCCCTATATTCTTAAGAACATTCTCAGATATAAATCCTCTCGGGATATCATATATTTGAACCCACATATCTATCTCCTGCAGATTAACCAAATGTGGATCTTTATTATCCATCAATCGATGATATACCAGCATACTCTGTTCAAAGGACCACTGGCCACCATCCAAAACCTTCTGCACATCCATCACATGATAAAATAAAAATGAGTAACGCAAATTTCCCAAATCATGAACCTCCATCCCCTCCTTCGGTCTCCAAAGTGATGCAATAACATTCTGCATTGCATTGAAGTTTATATTCTTTTCTGTTACAAACCTCCCAACCAAAACATATGTCTGAACCTTATTCGCAACCACCTCCTCTCCAGCTAGTACACCCCCTCCTCCTCATCCTCCAACGTCATATTCGAATACAACGATTCCAATGATTGGTTAGATCTTTCCATTGTTATCTTCAAAAAAGAAATAAAAAACAAAGTGTTTAATTGTTTGTAGAAATGTACGATCTGTCAAAATAACTGACAAGATACTTAGACAGACAATGACTACAAAATGATGATGGAATGATTAGAAATGATTAAGAAAGAGTTTTGAATGAAAAGAAAAATCGCCATAACTTATAAACTTGCCATTTTGGCAAGACAAACTCTGAGAAACCAGAGAGGAAAAACTTCGACAAAATTTTTTTTGAGTGAGAGCTTAATTATTATGGGTGTAGTGTGTATGATGTGGTGTAGTGTATGTATATCATCGTACTATTATAGAGGTTCTTCTAAAAACAATTTCTTCAATTTTTTGAAAACAATCTCTTACTTCGCCATCTCATATTATGTGTCTTTTTTGATTTTTTAGTGATTAAATCGACTAAAATTTGATTTAAAATTACACATATTATATAATTGAAAAAAATTTATAAAAATTATATCACTAAAAAGTAATTTTAATATACGTAATAATGTATTTCTCAAATTTAAGTCAATTTGATCGTAAAAAAATCAAACATAAGACGGCATATTTAATATCTTCCCAAATCTTGAAATTGTACATTTTTCTAGTAGGACAGAGTCGAGGCAGGTTGCAAATGATAAAATATACTGAAACATATAATATGTAAAATATTTTTACGTTTCTTAATAGCAATTCTAGCACAGGTACATTGTTTTTTTTTTCTTTCAAAATTTAGGTTTTAAAATTGCTCAATCAACTAAGCATTTCTGTAACTGGGATTGAAGCATGAGAGATAATAACACAAGTGTATTTCCTTTTCTACCAATAAACAAGAATAGTGAGCTTGTGGGATTGAAAGAACCTATGTTCAAACACCCCTATTTACATATAAGTATAGTTATTAGTTACATCTCTAACATTAGAAGGCAAGAATGCCAAGAACATGAGTACAACTACTAAGCAAATTGGCAATAGCAGCAACATGAACGGCGGCGGAGGCGGCAATGGGGGAAGAATCAGTGGCAGTAGCAGCAATGAAGCAGCCAGACAAATGAGTAGAAACAATGACTGCAATGTGAAATAACTTTTCGAAGACAACATTTTTCTGTCAAGCCCTTGTGAGAATGACCTCTGATGTTCCAATTTTCGTCTTTCGACAAATTTTGTTCTACTATGATGATAATCAGCATTACCATTACCAGTTCTCGAAAACACAGGAGCATTGTTATGCAATGTTCTAACATCCATCATAATCTATACTAGCTGATTAATTAGACAGTAATGCAATCTTGATTAAGGATTTCAAAACTCAAATCCCTCTACTATTTAACAGAACAAAAGGCGAAATCGCAATCCAAAACTTTCAATTTGAACCTTAAGATCTTGTCTTCAGCTAGTGATCTGCAACACAACAAGAATAACAAAATGATCAGAATTTATTGCAGCAAAATTTTAAACTATTCATGATTTATTTAATACACTTCTATTTAATATCAAATTCAAGCCTGTTATTAGCTATCTAATATCAAATTACTCATAAATTAATCCTAGGTTATGATTCATGAATCTCCTAAACATACAGCAATTGCAATCAATTTTCTGGCAAACATGGTAAAGCCATCAAGACTTTCAAGAATTAAAGCATCAACAATCATAAATTCCAAAATCTAACAAAAGGGTAGATCATTAATAGTAAACACAAGAACCCCTTGAAGAAAATAGCATCAAAACACAATCAAACACACACAAAAGAGAAAAGATTTACCTTTGATGGGTGCAAACAAAATCTTGAAGATGAATCCCCACAAAAGAGAGATGGGTAAATATAAATATACTATTATTTGTATCTTTGTTGTTATATAAATATATAAGATATATAAGAGGATGAATGAAGTATTGAATAAGGAGAATGAAAGAGAAGTACAAATACAATGAACAAGAAACATATTTTAAGACAAAAGTGGAAAGGGGAGGTGTATTCAAGTGGGGGATGCGCAGTGGCAGATGACAAGTTGCAACAGGGCAGAGTGGGGGATGTTCAGCTAGGTTCTTCTCCCCTGTCCAACTCTAACTAAACATGTTCTTTTCTCTTTCTTGAATGGTCGTTTTTTACTGCTGTCCCGTGTTTTTGATTCTGTGAATCTGTGTGCACAAGTACATAATGTGATGTGCATTTACCTGGTCAACTGTGTCTTCCTGTTTGTACAATTGTTTAAAATTCCTCGTTTAACAAAGAAAAACCCCGTTTCATAATAATTGTCCACTTTTGAGATTTTTTTTTAAAATTAATTGTCCACGTATAATTGACTAATTCTACACTATAAATAATTAATCAATCAATATAATTATTGCTATACAAAGTATTATCTTCTTATTGAATCATGTCATAAAATTCAAAAAAAAAAGTTCAAAAATTATTCCAAAGGAGCAATATAAACGTGAAGTCACAAAAATTATTGATTTGTTTGCTGCAAATGTAAAATTACATTTTATTTGTTATTTTCGCAAACATTTATAATAAGATACTCTATTCGTTCCTTTTTAGTTTCTCTTTTTCAAACAAAATTGTCCCTAAAGTAGTTGTTTTTTTTTTATTTCAAAGTAATATTTGATCATTTTAACAAAATTGTCACTTTCAAGGTTTGACCAATATACAAATATAAAAAACTCGATTTAATTTAAACATTTATCAAGAATAAACAAGTAAACTAATATTTTAACTAACATTTTTCTATTATGTCGTAATTCTTTAAAAGGGACAATAAAAAGGAATAGAAGAGTAACAGTAAATGAAGTGAATAAATTATGCTAAAAATCTATAATACTTCTCGGTTGACATTTTTTAATTCTAATTTGCCGTCATCCAAATCTAAAAACCATGTGTATTTATGACTTGGAGATTTCCCCCGTCCAAAAAATTATAATGGGCCTGTTTGCCTATCTAATAAAAAGTTAGTTTATGACTTATAAACCGGTAAGGGTGGAGGTGTTTGTCAACCCAACTTACAAATTAATTTATAATTTATATGTTCATAAGTTAAATATTAGTAAAAACGTACATTTTCTTTAATTTATTAACTTATTACTTGATTTCATTGTATTTTAATACTTTATATTTTTACATTTGTATTTTTAAATGTTTTTTAAATTTAAAATACATGTATTTAGCTCATTGTATTTAATAATTAATTTTTTAATGTAAATTAGCAAACTTGTAATTAACTTATAAGTAAATTTATCCAAACACCAATACAACTTATAATAATTGATCCACTTATCACTTATATAACATTTATTGATTTTAAGGCATAAATCAACTTTTTAAAGATATTCCAAACATGCACAATGATAGAAATACATAGTTATTAAAATCTTATTGTTAATATATTGAACTTAATTTTGATGATGTTAATGATTTCTAGTGTTAAAAAATCCTTAATTGTTATTCTTGTTTTAATTAATTCAGACTTTGTTTGAAATTACGGTTAAAAATTGTTGTGTTGTTGAAAAAAGTGTTGTTAAAATAAGTGTTATTGTGAAAACCATATAACTGTTTGATAATATTTTTGATATGTGCATGTTTTAGGTATAATATAAAAAAAATATTTTTGGTGAGGTTTGATATTGAAATTAGTAGCTTCCCGCAAAAACTTTCTGTAAAAGCAGCTTTTCAGTCAAAAAAATACTTTTCAGAAAAACAGTTTTTGAAATTTACCAAACACTATTTTAGCTGTTTTTCAAAAAAAAAATATGTTATTATTGTTACCAACAACAATACCAAACGGCCGAATGTGAAACTAAATTGTACAAACTGGAGTTGCTCAAGAAAAATACACGAACTCTACATTTAACATTCGTACTCCCCCCTTGTGCTTATTGTGTCCCTATTTTATAAATTTTTTTTTTCAAAAAAATATGTTACAGAATATATCTTTTTTTTGAAACATTACAGAATATACCTTGATCGTTTACTCGGATTTATACTCCGAAGGTTAGTTACATTAAACTAGCTTTATACTCGTGCACGTTTAATAAGTTATTTTATTTTAGTGTTTTTATAATTTTATTTATTTATTAATATCTTTGTGTATTTTCATAAAAATATAAATTCATTAAGTTAATAATATGTTTTTTTCATATGTATATATTATTTCGGTTTATGTTGTACTTCTTGAAATGATAAAAAATAAGAATTTTTTATATATACAAATTCACTAAAATAATTATTATTTATATGTTTATTCATTGTTTTTATAAGTTCAATTTTAATAAATTTTAGTATAAATATTTAAAATATTAAAATTATACTACTTCTATTATTATTTACTTTTATAGAAATATTATTTTTTCTCTAAAGTAGAGCATTATTAATAACTTTAATTGTGTAATTGTTTTATAGTAGAGAGCTTTTAGCTTATAGTATAGAGTTTTTAGCTATGTAGGACCCGTTTTATAGTAGAGAGTTTTTAGTTATGTAAGACGCTGACGACCAAACTAAATCGTACCTTTACACTAATTATATATAAAGATATAATTTAACTGGGTTTTCGAATGTTTGAAAAACAAATACTCAAAATTTCAAACTATTCGTCAATTTCGACTCAAGACCTGTCCGAGGGCAATCAGGATAACGGCCTGAGGCCCAAGATCAAACCACGGCCCATAGAAAATATAATTCGCATGCAATAATAATATTTTTAAAAGATGTTCCACTGTATATTTATTTTTTAAATTCAGAGGAAATGAGCGTGACTCGTTACATTCCACCTCATTTGCTCCCTCGCTTTTCATCCTTGAAAACCTTGCGTATACGGTTATAAACCATTAAATCATTACTTTTTCCGTTTTTTTTATATGTCGCTTGACTTTTTTGCATATATTTTAAAATGTTTTGACTAGGTATTTAAATTTATTATTTTTAAAGTTTTTTTTAAAAATAAAAATATATAAAAGATATTTTAATTAAAAAAAATTAAAAAATAATAATTTTAAATATCCGGTCAAAACGCTTTGAAATGTGAGCAAAAAGTAAGTGTCATATTAAGCTGCAGAGTGATGAAAAATATCATATCCGAAGTTCATTCCCTACGCAGTTAAAACTAGGTCTGTCAATAGATCGAGATCCGACCTGATCCGATCCGATTCATAGCTAAATTAACGAGTATGGATCCTGTCAAAAAAAATCTGATCCATTAATGGTGCGATAAAGAGCGAATATGTATTTAGTATGATCCGATCCGATAAGGATCCGATACGAATATATTATATTTATTTTATATTTTATATATTAATATAATATATATTAATTATATGTAAAACATATATAATATTTTATATAAATAATATTATTTTGAAATTTAAATTTGAATTTGTCAATGTATATGTCATAATTTAATTTAATTTCGTAAAAAAATGTAAAAAATATTATTATTGGAATTAAAAAAATGAACAAAATTATTTTTTTAATATATTAAACGGGTCGGACCTCCGATCCGATAACCCAAAAGGATCGTGTATGGATCGGTCTAAAAAATATCTGACTCCTGATCCGATCCGATCCGAACCCAAATTTTTTTAACGAATTCATATATGAATTTAGGGTAATCTGATCCAAATCCGACCCGTTGACAGGCCTACTTAGAACATAAATCAAGGGTTAGGTTCAAATTAGAAACTTAGGCTCCGTTTAGCATTGATGTTGCAGGCAGCAACAACAGCTGTTTCCCGAAAAACAACTAAAAAGTGTTTGGTAAAATTTAAAAGCTGCTTTTCAGAAAAGCGTTTTTGACTGAAAAGCTGTTTTTAGAGAAAGCAGACCCCCATGCTTTTGAAAAAAGCTGCTTTTCAGCTTTTGCGGGAAGCAGCTACTGGTTTCAACATCAAAATTCACCAAAAACATTAATTTTTTATATTATACACCTAACACATGCACATATCAAAAATATTACCAAACAGTTATCTGATTTTCACAACATCACTTATTTTAACAACACTTTTTTCAACAACACAACAATTTTTAACAGCAATCCCAAACAGAGCCTTATATTAAGTTAGAACTTAGAACTAATATATACCATAGATTTTGTGTAATCAACGACTAAGATTTATGCGTTCTGCTGCAGTACACAATATTTTTAGTTTTGCTGCAACACACAATTTTGTAGAGTATGATGTACTTCTGCAGTACACACTAATTTTTTCTTCTTCTAAAATACTTAATTTTTTTAAAAAATAAATAATTTTTCACGTAACCCAACATGTACTTCATTATTATAATATGTTTTAAAGAAATAATTATGCCAAAAAATAATTTATGATATTTAAAATACTATAAAAAGTAAAACGTGCTGCAGCATAATTAACTCCTTATCAATACTATTATATAATAGACGAAACATTAAAAGTTTGGTTGGTCGGTATGGTACGTTGTGATTTTACTTAATTGTCCTTAATTAAATGTACTTCGTGTTTTTACTTAATTAACCTTACTTATTTATAGAAATATATTATTAAATAATAATATTATCTATTTATAATCAATTACCTTTTTCACCTAAAATACATTATTTTTTTCTATTTTTTCTAACAAATTTTCCTACTTTTTCAAATATATCACGGTCAATTACATTTTTAACTAAAACATGTTAGTTTTTCTATTTTTCCTTACTAAAACCCCTTCTTTTCCAAAAATATCACGAACAAACATGTAGTTATTTATTTTTAAACATATTTTAATATTATAATTAATTTTTAAAAGTTTACCAATTTTAACATGTCTACTTATTTTTCTTAACAAATGCAATTACTAAAAATATTAAAATATAAATAATCAAATACATATTTATAACCAATTACCTTTTTAGATAAAACACATTATATATTTTTTCTAACAAAATCCCTCCTTTTTTAAATATATCACGGGAAATTGTCTTTTACAATTTACTTTTTCTATTTTTCTCACTAAAATTCATTCTTTTTCCAAAAATATCACAGAAAACCCTTTACTTATTTATTTTAAAACGTATTTAAATACTTTTAATTATTAAATTTTAAAACCTCATTTTCCAAAAATATCACAGACATTACCTTTTAAACTAATATATGTTACATTTTTTATTTTTTCTTACTAAAACCCCTCATTTCCAAAAATATAACGAGCAAATCCATACTTATTTATTTTTAAATCTGTTTTAATGTTTTTAATTAATTAAAAGTGTTTAGCTATTTCAACATGTCTACTTATTTTTTGCACAATTATAATTAAAAAAATATTAAAAAAAATAATAATAAAATAACAATTAACAATCCGTGCATCGCACAATGTTTAAACTAGTATATAATAAGCGTAAGAGAGATCTTATCCAAAACTTTGGTCCGTCACTGTACTACCAAAAGTATACGATCTGTTGGATTATAAAACTATAAATATTCAAATAGATGAGGACCGTTAGATATAATATTAAAAATTGTATTTGATTAATAATACGATAGTATTTAAATACTAAAAGGTGTATTTTGATAATTTAAACTAATTATAAATGAGTTTTCTATATTTAATAGAAATCTTTATGTAAAAATTGGTAATTATCTTTTCTCTTTAGTTTATGGATAGTTTCAGTTAGATAATAATTATTAAACCATCATTAAATTAAAGATAATTTTGTTAGCTTCGCGTGGGCTATAAAATTGTTAAAATCTGTTATCTAAAACTCAAGATATTGCCCAAACCATAAAGTGATTATCTAAATTTTAATAAATATTTTTTTTATTATTGTAGCACCAATTTAATTTTTTTACTAATTCTTTTAAATTTATAAATTCTATGTTTATTTCAATAAAATATTAAAATCAATTTAAGAAAAAATTAAAATCGATTTGGTCCGTGTACAATCACTATACGACCAAATTAATAATTACAGTTAGATCTTAAATAGATCGGTGAGAATTTTTAAATCTAATATTAAAAAGTGTATCTGATTAATAATAGAATTATATTTAAATACTAAAAAGTGTATTTTGATAATTTTAAATTTTTTTATGTAAAATTTTTTAAATATCTTTTATATTGAATTTATGTATAGTTCCAGTTAAATAATAATTGTTAAACCAAATATCAAGATAACAATTCATATTGATTACAATATTAAAAATTATCAATATAATGCTCATGTATATCATACTAACAATGATAATTTTGAATATAATATTTATATTAAAATATGTATTTAATTAAAGGTAGGATTATATTTAAATACTAAGAAGTGTGCTTTGATAATTTAAATCAATTATAAATTAGTTTTCTATATTGAATTGAATTCTTTATGTAAAAATTCTTAACCGTCTTTTCTTTTCGGTTTATGGGTAGGTCAACTGGTCAAGTTAGATAATAATTATTAAGTCATCATTAATATAATTTCGTTAGTTTCACATGGGTTGTAAAATAGTCAAAATTCAATTTCTAAAACTCAACCCAAATAGTAAAGCGAGTATCTAAATTTTAATAAATATTTTTTTTATTATTGTAGCACCAATTTATTTATTTTTCCACTAATTTCTTTTAAATATAAAAATGTTATTCCTTTCAATAAAGTATTAAAATTAATTAAGAACAAATTCAAATCGATAAAGAATATAATAATATGAGAATAAAATTTTATATAATCATAACATAATTTTTAAGTAATAATGTATTTTAAAATTTTATATACATTGTAAATAAAACCAAAACATTAAAAGTAGAAGCAGTTAGTAAGATACTTATATAAGTATATACTTTATATCCTTATTATATTAAATTCTTATGGGATCTTATCCAAAATTTTGGTCATACGCTCCTTGGATAACCAGATTAATAAGGACCATTAAATCTTTAGATCAAATATTAAAAAAGTGTATTTTATTAATAATGGGACTATATTTAAATTCTAAAAAGTGTATTTTGATAATTTAAGCCAAATATACCAAATATAAATAAGTTTTCTATATTGAATATAATTTTCCATGTAAAAAATTCGTGACTTTCTTTTCTTTTCCATGAACAATTCCAGTTAGATAAAAATTATTAAACCATCTTTTAATTAAAGATAATTTAGTTATCTTCATGTGGGTGTAAAATCGTCCAAATCTGATTTTTAAAATACAAGATAAAGCCCAAATTAATAAAGTGAGTATTTAAATTCTAATAATAATTATTATGTCATCATTATTTTAACGCCAATTTAATTACTTTTTCCTAACTAGTTTAAATTTAGAAATCTATGTTCAAAAATTAAAATCAATCTAAGAAAAACTCAAATCAACAAAGAATATAATAATGCGAGGATAATTTTTTATAAAACTGTGAATACTTTTTTATCCTATTTTATTAAGTTTTAGATCATAACTAATCAAATGTTATTTATTATTAAATAATAAATTATGCGCAAATGATGATTTTGTTTTATAAGAACTCACATAGACCTAATTTCATTGTTAGCAGGACTATATTCATATTAAAAAAAAACCGTATTTTGAAATTTTAGACTCATCTACAGAAGAGGCCTAACTTTTTTAACCTATATACATTGTAAATTATTAAATTCGAAACTTTAAAAGTTTGTTAATCAATTAGTATAGTACTTTTATGAAAAATTGTACTTTACAAAAAATATTATCAAATAACCTATATTTGCAAGAAAAAAAATTTAAAAAAATTCTTATTTTTCAAAAAAACATGAAAATTTTAAAATGTTGTTGGTAGATTCAAACCTTAGATCATTCTACATGATAATTTTATTGTTATATCTAACGTTTCTCAACAATTTAATTTGAAATATCCAACGATTATGGATCGAGTGATCAAACAAACCAACCAGACTTATAACAAAGCTTTCATTTAGTGTTTAATATAATAACATAGATATTTATGGGATATATTATTAAAAAAATGAATTTTATACAGAATTTTGATCGTCACGGTGTACTACTTTAAAAGAAGAACTATTACAAAAAAATTATATTTTAATTGATAATTTATCATGGTAGCTTGGTCCTAAATACCACCAAAACATTCTCAAATCCAATACTTTTAAAAATAGATGATCAAGATTATATCATATAAAAAGAAGTTAATATCTAAAAATGATATAAGTTAAAAGATATTATAATAGGATTGGATTTTCCAAAAAGTTAAAATATAAAAATAGTTATAATTAAATAAGGAAACCCATTTAATATCAAAATAATAAAAATCGTTTAATCTTAAATAGATAGGTGAAAACCGTTAGATTTAACATTAAAAATTGTATTTGGTTAATAAAGGGTATTCTAATAAGCTAAACTACATATAAGTTGTTAGTCCTTGTGTATTGCAGAAGGGGGGGGGGGATGAATGCAATACTGATAAAATTCAATCTAAATTTCAACAACTAAAATCAAGATTAAACGTTATCAGCAATATATGCAATCACGAACAGTATTTAGTAAGAACAAGATTCACAAAATAAATGTTTTATTTATTTTGCAAAGTGTTGCTACAACCTCAAGAAAGAATTCTCGAGCTTCGGGTTTTCTTCAAAGACACTTGCTTGTCTTCGTTACGTTTTTAGAATCAGTTGATAGTAGGTATATTACTAACCCTATCACTATCAGTCACGGGTTTGTAAAGCTGCTGTCACTGTCAAGTGGCAGCTTCTTACAAATTGTCTTACCCATGTGACTTTCCTAAATTGCTAACATGTCAGATATACATTACAAAGAAAGCAACCTAGATTCATTCTATTTCCAGCTAAACCAATTCAGCAGATAAAGACTTGACCTTGCTCTTGAATTGATTCGCTTTTGATTTGCAGTGCCTTGAAGCTTCTGTCGTAGTCTTGCAGACTTGGTGCAGCTTAGGGATACTGCATCACGCCTGTTTCTTGAACATTTAAACTGTCACGGGATTTGACTGAGAAAGATACCTAGCATAAGGATCTTTATAGAGACAGTTACTTTTGCCGCAAAGCTTGCTGTCACAGGAATGATCTTTTGGTGACAGTATGAGTTCCCCGCATAGAGTGCTGTCGAGGATCCCAAACTTGCTGTCGAGGGCAATAGTTGCTGTCGCGTAGTCTTCCGCCAATGTTGCTGTCAGAGTGAATATGCTGTCGTGACTTGCAACATTCTGTCTTCTTGTAATCTTACTGTCACAGCTTTAGGACAGTAACCTTTATTCATGTTGTCATCCAAAAAGCATTCTTTGAGGCTTGAACACACAAGTGAACTTCTTCCAAATAATACAACTAGAATAACATTACATACTGATTACAAGAACATACTTTGGCTATGACAGTATGTTCTACTTAATTTTAAAAAATTAAGTACTATCAAAGTTAAGTTGTTTCTATGCTATCACCCATAAATCCCAACAATCTCCCCCAATTTGTTTTTATGGAAAATAACAGCAAATTTACAATATGTGCTGACAACTTAACTAACAAGATCAGAATTCAAGAATTTTCACTTAGCTTGAGATTTCCTCTTCTGTCTTGCTGCATCCTCTCTTTTGAGAGCTTCGGCCAAGCAGCTTCTTAGACTTTCTACAAGAGAAATTTCAGCAGCAGACACTGCATCATCCTCTACTTCATCAATGATCTTCTTTATGGAAGGAGATATGAGAGAGCTAACATCCCTGAGATTCAGCCATTGCTCTATATCATATGGATAAGTTCTGAAATGAAGTTCTTCATTAATGAGCTTGAATCTTCTTCCAGGATAAGCATTGAGAGACTTCCTTCTTTGCTTGTCCAGCTTTGAGTCTTCTCCTTTTCTCCCTTCCAATAACTTCTCTATCTCATAGGAACAAATCTGTTCCAAGGGGTGAACTGAACCAGCTACCATATACTGTAAATCCTTCAGAATGGATGTTTTGAGCTTATGCAAGCTGCAAACATAGATTTCTTCTTTTAGGAACTTGACTCTTAGGGGATTTTCCAGCATACATGGTTGATAATTTGGAGCTTCACTTTCTGCCTTGTTAGAGGCCTTGTGAATTTCTAGTAATTCAGCTTCCTTCTTATCAAGTTCTGTCTGAGCTTGAGATTTAGTAGAAGATTCAGGTCCTTTGCTTGGCTTGGGTTGCCCTTCCTGAGTTGGTTGGGCTTGCCCTTCTTCTGTGGGTAAGTCATCAAACTCATAGTACCAGTGGTATGGTATAGGAGAGGCTGGGAGATCAGTAAGAATATCAGCATCATCAAAATCTGCAAAGTTATAGCCAAATTTCTGATAAAATTCAGCATCCCTATCTGCCTGATATTTTAGAACATGTTCCATGACAGCCTCTGAAACATCATCATAGCTCTCCAGCAACTCTACCATTCTTTCCAGGTAGAAGAAATCAATTCTTCTTTTATCTATGGTTGATGTGCTGTTCTTGGTTGATGTGGCTACCAGATTGAAGTCCTTGTCAATCTTGGCTGACCTTGATTCTGCCCACCACAGAATGTACTCAGTGGCCTCTTGATTTGCATCCAGCTTAACCTCAACGCTCTTGATTTCTCTTGATTGCATTTGTTGAATCTTGAGACTGTTGGGAGGAATTGATTGAATTGGCTTTTTGAGATTCCTGCCAAATCCAGTGGCCTTTTCCTTTCCTGAGTACTTGTGCTTCCCTGTTGGCTTCTGTCTAGTAAACCATGCCTTAGCTTTAGCTTTCAGTCTTTTGGACTTGACAGTAGCCTTGGTTTCATCCTTGACAGAACCTTCCTTGACAGTATCCTTGTCGACAGCATCTTTCAAGATAGCATCTTCTATGACAGTATCTTTGTCGACAGTACCTTTGGTGACAGCATCTTTTTCAGCATTTATGCAGTCAATAGCACATCTAAGAATGCTTGCCTCCAAAGCTTCCAGTATTCTTGACTCCTCTTCATCTGTTGCACCAGCATCTTTCTTTTCCTGGCTAGGAGTTTCTTCATTGCCTTCATTCTGAGATTGAATACCAGTATTCCCAGAATTACTTCCACCAGCATTTCCAGCATTTCCAGAAGCTTCACCACCTCCATCCTCACCATCTTCATCATCATCATCATCATCATCATGGGGAGGAATGTTATAGAAGCAGCTTCCACCTTGATCATTTCTTTTGGCATTGGCTCTAGTGATTAGCTCCTTCATTTTAGCTCCCAGTGCCTTGTCTCTCAACACCAGCATTTTATAGATTTCTTGAACAGCATGAACTCTTCCTGGATTGGCATTTGAACTGAGTATTCCATCTAGTACCTTCAGAATTGACTTGGTTTCCATTCTGGATGGGCTACCAATATTCATGAAGCTGTTCCTTCTTGTGCCATCCTTAGTTTCAGACCTGTAGAAAACACTTGGTGGATTTGAGTAGACTTCAGGTAGCTTCTGTATGATCAGGTTCTGGATTTGCATATCCAATATTTCATTGAATGGTGTTTGAGTTGCCCTGATCTTTCCCTTCAAAGCACACAACACCTTTGCTGGCAGACTCTGCAATAGTTGCATTGTGATGAAATAAGATATGCCAGAAGTTAGATAAATACTTACAACCCATCTTTTCTCATCATTCACCATTACACTGACACTGATAATTTGTTCCTTTAACAGAGTTGTGGTGTTGGTTGGACGGTTGCTAGGAGCATTCATTGCTTCTTCCACCATACTGCTAAACTCACTGTCATGGTTGTGTAATGTGCTCTCCCTGTAATCCACCATCAAGACATTGGCTTCCTCTTGATCATACTCAGTACCATTGGACCAAGTAGTTCCTTTATGGATGGATTCAGGCAGTTTCCCTTTACCTTTCCCAAGTTTGTTTTGTTCCTCCATTTCTCTCCATCTTCTTTGTAGAGCAGATTCTTGAGTTGCTGGAGTTGGCTCTCTGATTGTCACAGGAGGTAGAATTGGATGTCTAGATGCAGGTCTTCTTTGCATTGCATCTTGAGTTGCCTTAGACATCACCACTCTTTCTCCATCCAAGTCAACTTCAACAAGCTCTTCAGCTTTATCCTTTGGTTGTCCACTGCTTGGTTTGACTTGCTCCCCCTTAGACATTGCTTTCCTTTTAGCTCCCCCTCTGGTCTTCACAGCTACAGGCTCCCCCTGAGTTCCACCTGATTCTTGAATAGGCATTGATTCTGATCTTGCTACCTTCTCCCCCTTAGTTGAGTTGGCAGCTACCAGGTCAGTAAGGAACTGAATGGAGAGTTGAGTAGCAGCAAAACCATCAACCACCAGTTGAGAGAGAGAGTCCAGCTTGGAGTCCAAAGTAGCACACTGTCCTTCAAGAGCTGCAATCCTGTTACCAAAAGTAGCAGAGGGGCCACCAGACCTTAACCTTCTTGGAGGGGAAGGAAAAGACAGGGGCTTGGAGGCTATGGGGGTTCTCACACTCTCAGGGTGTTTTTGAGTGATCTCATCACCCCTCACAGTTTGACTCTCAAGGCCTAGTGCCTGAATAGTGTGGGCTCCCTCAATATCTCTCTGGACATGCTCAAGTCCCTCTCCTTTTGCCAGCTCATTTGGCTGCCTCTCATTTTTATGCTCACCTCTCTTTTCTTTTGCACACCCTCACTCAACCTAGATGCATGGGTATGAGCAGTACTAACATGCATGGAAGGAGAAGATTTAGAATGTACCTTTAGGAGTTTGGCAAGAGGTAGGTCATCATCAGAGGCATCCTCAACAAGTACAGCATCAAAATTAGGCTGGGAGGACTTGACAGCATCTTTGGGAGGAATGTTACTGTCAGTTGGAGTCGGGACAGCAGGTTCTGGCATGACAGCATCTTTGGGAGGTGGAGTGACAGTATGTTCTGTAGTGACAGTATCTTTCTCTCCACCTTTGACAGTAGCTGTGTCCAGGACAGTAGCATCCCCAGTGTCTTTGACAGCAACAGAGGCTGTGACAGCATCTTCCTGAAGGTAAGATGCTCCTTGGAGTTCAGACAAAGTGTTGGCTGTTTCATTTTCTGACAAAATACCACTTTGCCCTAGCTCAGTGTTTGGAGGAGTGGTGTCCATCTCACTTTGAGAAATGGGTTCTTGTGGACCACTAGAGGGGGGCTCATCCATGATTGGAGATGGATGATCAAAACCTGAAGGGTTGGGACTGTCCCCTTCTCTAGGTTGTGGAGAAGAAACAAAAGAATGTGTAGGGAAGGAAGAAGGTGAAAGTGTAGTAGAGAGTGGGGGCTGATTCACAGATGAAACATGTGACCCATCAATAGGAGTAGAGAAATCCTCACTGTGCCCTAACTCACTGTGTGTTTCTTCAAGTGGGGGTATCTCAGGTTGGGAACCATGAGTTTGTGCAGACTCTGTACAGGGTGCCTTGGGAGACAGGCCAAATTCTATAGAAGCACCTTGTTGAGAAGGCACATCTAGGGAGGAGTTTATTGCCCTGGTTTCCTCCACAGTCTTTTGGGAGACTGCAGGGTGGCTGACAGTGGTTTTGGTCCTCCTAGCTCTCTTCTTCTTAGGCTCAGGGGGAACCACTGTGGGTCCTTCTTGACTACCTTCCTTATTTGCTGCACTAGGTGCAGTGTCTCCCTCTTGACTAACAGAGCTACCACCAACATCAGCTTCTAAGGATCTTTTTCTGGATTCTTGCAAGGCTTCTCTTTGGGCTTTGGGAAGTCTAGAGGGCCTAGGCTGAGTGTATGGTGTTGAATGGGGGTTAACTGAATTTGGGTCTAATCCAGCTTCATCCTCAAGAGAAAAAGAATCATAACCAGTAGGTAATGGATAATCAAGGTTGGTCACTTGATTAACCATGTGCTGAGTGAAGCAAAGTGGAATATGTGCATTTAGATCCTGTGAAGATAACAGTGTGTGTGTGTTCTTTTTCAAGACAGAACAAACCTCTAGACGAGGGGCATCATTATTAAAGTCACAGAAGGTATTGATACACATCATAAGAAAGCGAGGGTAGTGTGATACCTTCTTACCTATGGCAGCTTTGAGTTGTGCCATGAGGAGAGCACCAACATTCACCTTGTATCCATGGACAAGAGAATGTGTCAGTTTCTTGATGTAAGAGGGTATCCCATTCCAGCCTGTGGACTTGGTAGAAAACACCTTGACCATTGCATCAAATATCATGCTCCACTCCTTCCTTAGATACTTCCTGTCCATTTCACCAGACGGGTACCACTTGGTTGTCCCCTCTTCGAGAATAGGGCCTGCATACCCAATCTTCAAGAAGAGCTTCTTCAGAGTGTCATCATTAGCAAGTGGAGCAAAGTTTTGGCCTGCTTCCAGTGTAATGCCAAGAGCTGTATTGATGACCTCAGCTGTGAGAATGTATTGTTGCCCATTAATTGTGAATTGAATAGCTGGGATTTCACCCTCAGTTTGAGCAACAGCAGTGCGCCAAAATTCCTCAAGTTTGTCTAGGTCGAGAATTGGAGTGGAGGTAATGGCTGAACGAAGATAGGACTTGTTCAAGAAAAACACCAGTCCTTTGAAATCGTCGCCAGCATCATTTGGGGAAAAGATGCCAGCAAAGTTTGTTTGAGAGAGAGTCTGTTTGGGGGCCATGGAGATTTCAAGAAAAGAAGAAAGTGTGAAAGTAGCTTTTTGCTTGAAGAAAAGTATTTTGCCTTGAGTTTTGTGAGAGTGATATGTCTGAGTAACTGGAGAATAAATATGGGTTACTCAAACGTTTGCTCAAAAAGTGGAGTTAAAGGACGTGTCTTAATCCACTCTCTTAACACGTGAGTTACTGCCCGTTATTCACTGTCAATCGTGGGGTGAAAGTCCAATTACAACGGTCCACTATTGTTGACAGTAACCTGTGCGCTAGAAACAATCTGTCAGTAAGAGGAGGTGGTGACAGTAGGTTTTGCGCGACAGTAACTATTGCGCAAAAACTTGCTGTCACCGTTAAGCCTATGAATGACAGTATCCTTTACAAGTCTTGACAGAAAGTCTTTTCCTGCTGTCAAGAAGGTTGCTGTCAAGAAACACATGACAATATCCTTCTTAACGACAGTAACTTCGATTAGGAAATGGTTCTGTCATGAACTTATTAGAATGCTTGATTCATATACTTAACTTAATATTGACAAATTATGGATTTAGCAATGTAATCTTTTGAACACAGATATTAAGCAATTAACACAGACAAATCATAAACTCAATAACCACATAAACAGGAACTTTTATTATTAATAAAATCATGAAAATTGAACATTTAGTACATTATTCTATGATTTTATTAACTAGTTCTAAGACTTCTTCCTTAATCTCTTCTTCAGAGCGGCCTTCTTTTTCAAGAAGGGCCTGAAGCTCCTTCTCTTCTTCCACAGCCTTGGCTTCTTCTTCCTTAGCCTTGGCCTCCTTTTCCTCATCAATCTCATCCATGGCGTCCAACAACAATTCAAAGAGCTCGGCGATCTCTTCATTGTCTGGTTCACTATCACACTTCTTTAGACCAACTTCAATTCCTACTTTGTTTTCCATTATTTACTTTAAAACTGAGAGCAGACTGGTGAAACCTAAGGTTAATTTATAGGCAAAACCGTCTAAGGATTAAAGTCTAATGGTCAACAGTTAGAGTACCCATACAACTACCACAAAAGTAATTAATGGTCGTGTCCTCCTTTAATCCTACAGATTAATGCAAAAGAATGTGAAAGTCCAATGGAACAGATTTTTAACTCTCAAACTTAACAGATAACCACATTAAAGTCATACACGGTTTAAATATGTGAGACTGGCACAAAAATACTGACATGAGTAGTCAAATCAACACATGCTGTCACATAACAGACATAAACCAAGTAGACAGTAACTTCTCTTGACAGCAGGTTTGAAGTTGCTGTCATGAGCTTCAATAAAAAAAAAATTGAAAATTTAGAAACCTTAGTAAATTAACATACCAGATTCAGCATTCCCAATTCACTTACCAACCTGTTGAAGGTTGCTTCATCCAATGGCTTAGTGAAGATGTCAGCAAGTTGCTTGTCAGTTGGGACATAAATCAGCTTCACAGTTCCTTGTTCAACATGCTCTCTGATAAAGTGATGTCTTATATCAATGTGCTTTGTCCTAGAGTGTTGAACTGGATTGTCTGAGATGGCTATGGCACTAGTGTTGTCACAGTAAATAGGAATATCTCTTAACACTAGACCATAATCTAGAAGTTGACTTTTCATCCATAGAATTTGTGCACAGCAACTGCCTGCAGCAATGTACTCAGCTTCTGCTGTTGAGGTAGAAACTGAATGCTGCTTCTTGCTAAACCATGATACCAATCTTCCACCAAGAAATTGACAGCTACCAGTAGTACTTTTTCTGTCAATCTTGCATCCAGCATAGTCTGAGTCTGAGTAGCCAATTAGATCAAATCCAGTATTCTTAGGATACCAAAGGCCTAGGTTAGGAGTGCCTTTTAAGTATCTAAAGATTCTCTTGATGGCTACCAAGTGTGACTCCTTTGGATCACTTTGAAACCTTGCACAAAGACATGTAGCAAACATGATGTCAGGTCTGCTAGCTGTTAGGTATAGGAGGGATCCTACCATGCCTCTATAAGTGCTTGAGTCAACTTTCTTTCCTTTAGGATCAAGATCCAGACTAGTTGCTGTGGACATTGGTGTCCTTGCAGGAGATGAATCTTCCAAGTTGAACTTTTTGAGAAGTTCCTTGATATACTTAGCTTGACTTATGAAGATTCCATCAGTTTGTTGAAGAATTTGTAACCCTAGAAAGAATGACAATTCTCCCATCATGCTCATCTCATATTTGTTGCTCATGAGATGAGAAAACTTCTCACACAGCTTCTCATTTGTAGAACCAAAAATGATATCATCCACATAGATTTGTACCAGAATGATGTCCTTGCCATGATGCTTGTAGAAAAGTGTCTTGTCCACAACTCCTCTGGTAAACTGGTTTTCCAGAAGAAAGGTGGAAAGTGTGTCATACCATGCCCTGGGTGCTTGCTTTAGTCCATACAAAGCTTTGAAGAGTTTGTACACAAAGTTATGCATGTCAGCATCCTCAAACCCTGGTGGCTGTTCCACATACACTTCTTCTTCCAGTTCTCCATTTAGAAAGGCACTTTTGACATCCATCTGAAATACTTTGAAGTTGCAGTGTGCAGCATAAGCTAGAAAGATTCTTATAGCTTCAAGTCTGGCAACAGGAGCAAATGTCTCATCATAATCTATTCCCTCCTGTTGACAGTAACCTTTAGCCACTAGCCTTGCTTTGTTCCTTGTCACCAATCCATTTTCATCAAGTTTGTTTCTGAAAACCCACTTGGTCTCAATAACTGACTTTCCCTTAGGTCTTGGAACCAATCTCCATACATTGTTTCTTTCAAACTGATTTAGCTCTTCTTGCATGGCTATCACCCAGTCAGAATCCAACAATGCTTCATCAATTGTCTTGGGTTCCATTTGTGACAGGAAGCATGAGAACATGCTGTCAGCAGAGACTTTGTTCCTTGTCCTCACACCAGAATTGGGATCACCAATTATAAGGTCATTTGTGTGGTCCTTGGTCCACCTGGTGATTCTGGGCAAGCTGCTTGATTGAACAGGAACACTTGCTTCAGCTTGTTGAGTTGAATGCTCATCAGTTTCATTGTCTCCACCATGTTCTTCATTTTCTCCAGAGTCAACACTGTTCTGAATGTTAGATGTTATGGTGTGTGATTGAGCTGGAGTTTGAATGACAGTAGTGGTGTTGACAGCATCTTTGTCAACTTCAACAATTTGAGTGAAGCTAGGTTCTTCATCTACAATCTCCTCAGCTTCCAGGTATCCTTGATTCTCAAATCTAAATGTCTGCATCTTTCCTTCTTCATGCAGTCCTGGAAACTTGGTTTCATCAAATGTGACATTAACACTTTCTTCAATAATCCTGTGTTCTATGACATAAACTCTGTAGGCAGTCCTTTCTGTGCTGTAACCCATGAATAATCCTTCAAAAGCCTTGGTGTCAAATTTTCCTTTCTTCTCATGGTTGTCTTTCATCATAAAGCATTTGCTCCCAAACACATGAAAATATTTGACAGTAGGTTTCTTTCCAGTTAGCAGACAGTAAGGAGTACTTGCATGAGTTTTGTTGATCATGGTTCTGTTCTGAGTATAACTGGCTGTGTTGATAGCTTCAGCCCAGAAATATGTTGGCAACTTAGCATCATGCAACATAGTTCTAGCTGCTTCAATGAGAGTCCTGTTCTTTCTTTCTACAACTCCATTCTGCTGTGGAGTTCTTGCAGCAGAGAATTGTTGTACAATTCCTTCATCTTTACAGAAATTTCCAAGAGTGGCATTTCTGAATTCTGTACCATTGTCACTCCTCAAGATTTGAACTTTTGAGTTTGGGGTTCTATCAAGAACTCTGACTTGATCAATAATCACTTGAGCAGCTTCATCTTTGGATTCAAGAAATTTCACCCAAGTGTACCTTGAGTAATCATCCACCATTACCAAGGCATACCTCTTTCTGGCCATAGATGGTACATTGACTGGTCCAAAGAGGTCCATGTGAATCAACTTGAGTGCTTCTGTGTTGGTGTTTACTTGTTTGGACTTGTGCACAGCTCTTCTCAGTTTGCCCATTTGACAATCTTCACACAGTCCTTCTTGACAGAATTCCTGTTGGGGCAAACCTCTCACTAACTCCTTCTTCATCAGAATATTCATTGTCTTGAAGTTGAGATGTGAGAGCTTCCTGTGCCAAAGCATACTGTCACCAACAGTAGCCTTACTGTAAAAACAGTAAACCTTATCCTTCTTTGTTGAGCTTAGATCAGCAACAAACAAGCTTCCTTTTCTGACCCCTTTTAG
The DNA here is from genome assembly GCA_030848705.1 of Heracleum sosnowskyi. Taxonomy (NCBI): domain Eukaryota; kingdom Viridiplantae; phylum Streptophyta; class Magnoliopsida; order Apiales; family Apiaceae; genus Heracleum; species Heracleum sosnowskyi. The sequence goes on along the minus strand of CM061238.1, from coordinate 133,950,568 downwards.
AGAGAGGCTTCCATCCTTCTTGTGATAGATGTTGCAAACCATCATGTCAAAATCAACCTTAAATCCTCTGTCACTGAATTGGCTGACACTGAGTAGGTTGTGCTTCAATCCATCCACAAGAGCAATATCTTCAATGACAACATTTCCAATTTCCAGACAGCCATATCCCACTGTGTAACCCTTGCTGTTGTCTCCAAAGGTTATGATTGGGCCAGCTTTCTCTACATAATGTGATAGCAGGGCTTTATCACCTGTCATGTGTCTTGAGCAACCACTGTCAATTATCCACATGACCTGATTTTTCTTCATACCCTGCAAAACAGAATGTTTCTAAGTTGCATATGGTACCCAATCTTTGTTGGGTCCTGCAGTTTCAGTGTTCCCTGAGTTTCTTCCAGTCACAACATCACAAGCATTATCAAAGACTTCCTGTTTGACTTCTCTTTTCACCCACTTAGGTTTAGAATTGGACTTGGTCCTTTTCTTAGTGGATGAAGCCTTCTTGCTGTTGCCAGCAGGCTCAGAAGTCTCAACAGTGTTTAGGTATGAGCATTTTTCAGTAGAGAGAACAGGTAAGTTAAAGCATGTACTCATGGCAGTGATTTTGCATGGCATACAATCAATGTTATTACAGACACTCATAGTTCTATGCATAAGGGGGGTTCTGTGTAAGTTACCATTGAGTTCAGTTGCATTGATCTTATCCTCAATTGGTTTCTTACAAACATGTGTTAAGTGATGTGTAGATCCACAGTTATTGCATAGTTTCCTAGAAGCACCTCCAACATTAGTGTATCCATTTCCTTTGTTGACACCTACCTTACCATTCCTGTTCCTAGACTTGGGAGTCACTGGATTGACAGTATGTTCAGAAGTTGCTGTCGAACTATCCTTGACAGTATCTTTTAATCCTACTGTCTTGACAGAAGGTTTGAGAGTTACTGTCTTGGAATCATTCTTGACAGTATCTTTGAAAGATTCTGTCTTGCCAATCGTGACAGCATCCTTTGAACTTACTGTCTGATCGCTTGGTAAGTTTACTGTCTTGGGGATTGTGACAGTATCCTTTCCTTCCTTGAATGTGCTGTCAACACCTTCATCCTCATCAAGAATTTCTTGTTTGATGAGCATGGCTTCTTCATCAAACTCAATTTCAGCAGCTTTGAAAATAGGAGTTTTAACTTTCTTGAGAATGGTGGGTTTGACAGCAGCTATTCCAGGACAATCTTGAATCACAGTTTCCTTTCCAGGTCTTCTACCATAAGAAAAACCTATCCCAACAGACTGATTTTCTGTATGCTTATCATTGTAATCCTGAAGTATCTTTGATGAGTTTCTGTAGGCCTTAATCTTAAATTCATTTTCAGCAATCTCATTCCTCAGGAATTCCTCAACCTCCTTAGCACATTTTAATTCATTTTTAAGTTTGGCATTCTCTTGAGCTAAGGAGCCTAGAGAACTGGTTTTGAGAAAAAGAGAATCATTTTCAGACTGAAGTGTTTCATTTAGCTTACTTACTCTAGAGATTTCCTCATTAGCAGCAGACAAGCTAGTATATACATTGAACATTTCAGCACTTAAGTCTTTAATGGTTTTCTTATACTCATCAGTAGACATATCAAGTAAGACAAGTGAAGGTACCTGACTTGAAGGAGTTGATGCTACCTCATCAGTGCTAGCCATGAGAGCTAGGTTAACATATTCTTCCTCTTCTTCATCATCAGAATCATCCCAACACTTTCCTTCAGCCACATAGGCTCTACCTTGATTTTTCTTAGAGTATCCACCAGTTCCTTTCTCATATCTTTGAACCTGTTTGGGTCTTTTGCATTCAGTAGCAAAATGACCAGGTTCTCCACAGTTGTAACATTTGAACTTTGATCTATCCACAAATCCAGTTTTGTATCCTCCTTTGGTTGAACTTCCCACAGCAGCCTTTGATGAGCTTCCTTTGCTGAACTTGGATGCTTGGCCTTGAGGCTTGTATGACCTATCCTTCTTGAACCTAAAGTTCTTGAACTTCTTGGCCATGTAAGCCATAGTAGGGTTGTCCATGCTTTCCAGTTCCTCCATTGTGTAGAAGTCTTCATCTTCCACATCTTTAATCTGTAGTACCACTTTCTCATCATCTTCAACCACCTCTTCTATCTTCAAGGTCTGTGTTGGGGTTGATTGTGTGATCTGTGGTACTTCACTTGGCTGTGTGATCCTTGGCACATGTGCTACTAGGGCACTTGACATATTAGCCATCTTGTTCCTTGTTCCACTTTGTATGGCTCTCTTTTGAAAGAGTTCGAGTTCATAGGATTTCAGAATACCATAAAGTGTCTCAAAGGTTATAGTGTTGAGATCTCTTCCTTCTCGTATGGCTGTTGTCTTGTGTTCAAGGTGATCAGGCAGTGTGAGCAGGAACTTGACGTTTAATTCTTTTCTGTCATAGTACTTGCCATGTATCTGTAATTCAGTTAAGAGCTTACTGAACCTTTCGAACATGGAGGTTAAGTCTTCACCAGGCTTGGCCATGAATGCCTCATATTGAGATATTAGAATTTGCCTTTGGTTGCCCTTAACCTCTTCACTTCCTTCACAGAGTAAGGCTAACCTGATCCACATCTCCTTGGCTGATGTGCAGCTTATTACACTCCCACACATGGCTTTATCCAGTGTGAGAGAATCGAGCAAGATAAGTTGCAAGTGATCATCTAGCACCATTTTCTCCTTTTCAGGTTCCAAGAATTCTGAGGGATCTTTGGGAACCCAATGTGCAGGAATAATCTCACCATTCACTGTTGTGGCTTCAATTTCCTTTCTTGGAATGAAAGGACCATTCTCGAGTATACCTGGGTATAGTGGATTTGCAGCTTTGATAAACAACAAGATTTTTCTTTTCCAAATGCTGTAGTTCTCTTTATCAAAAGCTGGGATCTTGATACTGTTTGATTTCTGCATTTTCTCCGGGATCTCAGATATGTATGTTAATCTGAAAGCTCTGATACCAGTTGTTAGTCCTTGTGTATTGCAGAAGGGGGGGGGGGGGATGAATGCAATACTGATAAAATTCAATCTAAATTTCAACAACTAAAATCAAGATTAAACGTTATCAGCAATATATGCAATCACGAACAGTATTTAGTAAGAACAAGATTCACAAAATAAATGTTTTATTTATTTTGCAAAGTGTTGCTACAACCTCAAGAAAGAATTCTCGAGCTTCGGGTTTTCTTCAAAGACACTTGCTTGTCTTCGTTACGTTTCTAGAATCAGTTGATAGTAGGTATATTACTAACCCTATCACTATCAGTCACGGGTTTGTAAAGCTGCTGTCACTGTCAAGTGGCAGCTTCTTACAAATTGTCTTACCCATGTGACTTTCCTAAATTGCTAACATGTCAGATATACATTACAAAGAAAGCAACCTAGATTCATTCTATTTCCAGCTAAACCAATTCAGCAGATAAAGACTTGACCTTGCTCTTGAATTGATTCGCTTTTGATTTGCAGTGCCTTGAAGCTTCTGTCGTAGTCTTGCAGACTTGGTGCAGCTTAGGGATACTGCATCACGCCTGTTTCTTGAACATTTAAACTGTCACGGGATTTGACTGAGAAAGATACCTAGCATAAGGATCTTTATAGAGATAGTTACTTTTGCCGCAAAGCTTGCTGTCACAGGAATGATCTTTTGGTGACAGTATGAGTTCCCCGCATAGAGTGCTGTCGAGGATCCCAAACTTGCTGTCGAGGGCAATAGTTGCTGTCGCGTAGTCTTCCGCCAATGTTGCTGTCAGAGTGAATATGCTGTCGTGACTTGCAACATTCTGTCTTCTTGTAATCTTACTGTCACAGCTTTAGGACAGTAACCTTTATTCATGTTGTCATCCAAAAAGCATTCTTTGAGGCTTGAACACACAAGTGAACTTCTTCCAAATAATACAACTAGAATAACATTACATACTGATTACAAGAACATACTTTGGCTATGACAGTATGTTCTACTTAATTTTAAAAAATTAAGTACTATCAAAGTTAAGTTGTTTCTATGCTATCACCCATAAATCCCAACATAAGTAGATTTCCTAAATCAAATAGGATTCTCAACATTAAATTTCGTCACTTTATTCTATTTTTAGTTTTAGAATAGTTTTTAATTGAAAAAGAACTATTAAACCACAACTAAATTAAAGATTATTTTGTGAATTTCATGTGGACCGTAAAATTGACCAAATCTAACTTTTATAACTCAATATAAACAAATATTAAATTGAGTGTGTAAAATATAATAAATATCAAATTTTTAACTATAATTTTTTTTGGCTAAATCTTTTTTAACAATAATTTAATCATGTAAACTAATAACTTTTAAATATTAAAATATTCATAAATAAATATAATTATAAATATTAAAAAAACAATCATTTGTTGCATGAGTAATAAAAAAATATATAAGCTAGTATATTAAATAATTCTAAGATTTTAATATTAAAAAGGTTTTATGTGGAACGTGACCCCATAAATCAAATCTCTTTTGGCAACTTGACCAGGGTCGGGACCAGAAAAAAATAATTGACGGAATTTGGAAGATAAGGTCTTAGGGGGACCATGGCCACCTGATGCCCCCCGAAATCTGTCCCTGCTTAACCAAACTATTAGCATGTAGCTCACTGTTGTTACGTCAGCATACAAATGTCTTAGGTAACAAAAGTGGCGAATCAGACTGCATTTAAAATCCTAGTACAGATTAAAGGACAAAAATTGTAGTAATCCAAACATGCCTAGTTGACACATTAGAACTTATGCCAATATATATTAAACAAAAAGAAAAATTGCAATGCATGCACTGCAATTGCTATGGTAATTGTTGGAGATCTATGTTGTTAAATCTTGAAGCAATTCATTAACTGTATAACAAAATTTAAAAAAAATCACAGAGTTACTAGAAAGGAGGACACACATGATTGTGCAGTACAGTCTAATAAGAAGCAACATTAAAGGTGCGTCTCATCGTTGTCATCTCATCCGTCTTCTTTGTCTTTTTGAGGTGTGTGGTGCCAAACCAAACATGATAGTCTAATGCATTAAGTTCCATGTCTGCTGATACGCAACTTCATTGGTCCAAAGGGTGTGTCCACTTCAACGTTTCCTTTCATTGTAACCAGTACCTCGTCCCTTAATCATATCGCAGAGAGCTGATCCAAAATTCTTAGGCCTAAAGCTGATGGGTAGGCCAAGGTACCTTATGTCACCTAATCAAACATGATAGTCTAATGCATTAAGTTCCATGTCAAAGTCGTTCTTGTTGTCCAATTTCAAGTGGTGGCTTGCAACTGTTTTTTTTCAATTGATAAGCTTTCAAATCCAATTTTATCAACATCAATATTAGGTTTATATGCTTCAGGGATCTCTCAACTCTTGTCTAATGGTAAAGTTAGCTTGCCAAAGTCTAGGGGTAATACGCATTTTCAAGATACATATCCCCGTTTAATTTTTTTACGTGATACCCATTCGTCAAATGCATATTAACAATACTCATATCGTCAAATGCATATTAACAATACTCATATGACAAATTCGTATCACGTTAGTATTTTTAGCCAAAATTTTCAAATATGGGTATCACTGTCACTCAGTCTAAAAAAAGTGATACTTTTGGCCATCGCCCTAACATCATCGTTGCTTTAAGAGCCTATTACGCACATACGTGTATCAAAACATTGGTATCTAAGCGGGCTGGACCATTTTTTTTTTTTTCTTTTTACTTTTTTATCAGTACAAGTGTCGATCCAATAAGATGTCTAGGAAAAGAAATCAAGAAATCATTCTTTAATACAATGAGAAAAAATGCAGAAGGCATCAATCACGGCAAAGATAAAACTTTAATTCATTACTTTGTAGTGTTTCCAATGCAGCAGACATTTTTAAGACAACACAAATTTAAACATGAAGCAACCAAAATGAAGTTCAAACTAAGGAACATCATTGGAATATTTCAACTTGTCAATCCAAGAAAGGAATGAGGATATGGAATTTGTAAAACCCAATAATCCAATAATCCAAGCTCTTGTTCATAGTATCCAGAGGATACTCGACACCAAGCTTGTGATCTACAAACAACCAGGCTCCAATATCTTCAAGTTTAGTAGGCACCAAATTGTTTTGTTTTACAATCTCATGATCTCATCCCACCAACAACACCAATCAAAACATTCCAAATTGCCACATCACATATGCCATGTCATTTTGTAACAAATTTTTGTACCAAATTTTGTGTCTGTAGCACTACTCTATTCATAATACTCTAAGGTGGAAACAAAATATAACGCCAGGCAATCTATCTTTTTTGGCTACATATTCGAACAATAAATCCTCTTAATTTTTTAAAAATTTGGAGCATCAAGCTTTGGAGAATCTTCGCTATACATACGGAGGATCATGTGTTGCTATCCTTAAAGCTTCAAAATACTTCTTTTTCCCGGTGTGTAAACAAACATCTTGCAGTTTTGCTGCATTTGGAATGATACAATTCAACAAATTTCTAAACATTTTGCTATTGATTTCACAGTTTTCTCCACTGAAGGTGAAAACTGAAAACTGCAAAATCAATAGCAAAATGTTTAGAAATTTGTTGAACTGTATCATTCCAAATGCGCACCAAAACTGAAACAAATTTGTCGACAAACTGGGCAAACGCATTATTGTGGCACTTTTCACATGATCCTCCATATAGCGAAGATCTTCCAAGGCTAGATGCTCCAAATTTTTACATAATCAAGAGGATATATTGTTTGAATATGTAGCCAAAAAGGAGATCAGAGTATAGACTACGCCGACTGCACCGGACCACGTACCAGCAGCTATTTTTGTATTTTTTTTTTCTTGTGAATTTTGTTAACACGAAAACATGTATTAATTATACACAAACAAAGTAAAAACGTGATGCTGACGATATTTTTTTGTGTGGAAATCAGAGATAGAATGTGATACTACTTAATACAAGTTAGGAAGGTTGATAAACACAATAATGTAGAACACTGTCTATGAAAAGTCAGCAGAAACCTAGACACACGGGAAGACAGAACAGCAAACCAACTTTAACTCAACAATGAGAACAATATCTTTTAATTTTATGTTCAAAAATAAGCCACATAAACACTTGTGAACATTGCGTGTTAAGTAACTAACTCATCTAAAACCTTACGGTATTAGAGGAAGGACTTACCGGGATCTTATATTAATATTTTAACACTCCCCTCACTCGAAAGCCCAGTTTTTTGGTTGTATAGTGGATCACGGAGTCCCATCTATGGCGCAATATTTGCCTACAAAGGTTTTAGAGATGAGTTGGTCACTTAACATCGTCAAGTCCATTTGGTAAAGCTAATTCGTCACTACACCAGAAATCAGACGGAGCCAGACTTGAAGACTTCAGACAAACCAATGAAGCCTTCAGCTACTAATATATATTTCGTGCATCACTTAGAACTCCTCTTGTTAATTTAATCGACAAGTTCTCGCATTCATTTCCGAGCAACTTTTTTCTTTTGTGGAATAGTCTCACCATTATATTCAATGAAGAATTTTCTCGCTAAATGAGGATAATGATATCGATTAGTTGAATTGTTTCCTCCAAATATTTTTTCTCCCTGGTCTGATAACTTGGTCCTACCAGCTAGCTATTGGCTGGTAGGTAACTTCACTGGTCCAAAGGGTGTGTCCACTTCAACGTTTCCTTTCATTGTGTACTTCGACCCCTAATCATATTGCAGAGAGCTGATCCAAGATCCTTAGGCCTAAAGCTGATGAGTATAGGTACCTTATGCTACATTTAACAATGTTATCAGATTTAGAAAACTCTAATCCGCCAACATTAATGCCACCTAACCAAACTTGATATTTTTGGCACCTAACCACATTAATGCCACCTAACCAATCAGATTTCATGAATGCGTATCAAGACAGTATTTTCGGCCAAAATTTTCAATACGGATATTACTATCATTCAGTCTAAAAAAATTGATATTTTTTGGCCATCGCCCAAACATCTTCATTGCTTTACTTCATTACCTTGTAGTTTAATCAATGCAACAGTCAACAGACGTTATAAGACAACACAAATTTAAGCACATTCAACATGAAACAACCAAGACCAAGTTCAAACTAGGGAACAAAATTGGAATACTTCAACTTGTCAATCCAAGAAATGAATGATGATTTGGAATACCTAAAACCCAAGAATCCATGTTCCTTGCTCTTGTTCATCGTATCGAAATGCCAACCTCTTTCCGTCTTCAGATTCTCCGCATTCTCTCACAATCATATCCGACCAACGTTTCTCTTGTGGAATAGTCTGACTATTAGGATCCACGATTCCATGGGAAAAAACAGCTGGATAAAGAATTCTCAATATGACAATTACATTCAATTGGTCCTACCAATATTAGTTAAAAATGTGATTGTTAGTATACTAGCTACACAAAAGCCACATGACACAAGTCCAACAGTTAGTTGAGTTAGTTATTTGTGAGGGTATTTTATACTTTTACATATTGTTAGTTAGGGACATAATTGTAAATGTACAGCTCATATAATACAACTGTATATATATACAACAGAATAGAGTTAGTTAGTTAGTTTTACTTTCACCTCTTTCTGTACATAACAAACTTTCCTCTCTGTGAACATATTTTGGAGCTTTAATGGAGTTTTCTTGATTTCCTTCATTTCTTGCGTGCATTCGAGCTAATAACATGGTATCAGAGCGGTGATGTTCGTCAATTTGTCATGGCTGATTAGTTCTTGTTCTTAATCAACTTGTTTCGATCGATTTCACCGTACAATCGATCGTCGTAAGAGAATCTCTCCAAATCTCTCTGAATCTCTGTATCTCGATCTTGTTATCTCTACAAATTGCTCCAGTTTGTGTTGAATCTACGGGTTTTCTTAAATTGATTAATCGGAGTCATAAACTGTTTGATAAAAGTCCTGATTGATAAAAGTTGATTGATTGTTAATCAAAGCTGTTTTCGTTCTGGACTCATTGTTTCGTTTTGTTTCTTTTGAGATCGTTCTATTTCTCAAAAAATTTCTCAAATAATCATGGAACTAACTCAAGATGCTACATCATTATATTATTTACATCCGTCTGATCATACTGGTATGAAGCTTGTTTCGACATCTTTTAATGGATTGTCATATGCTAATTGGAAAAGATCAAAGGTTATTGGTTTAACTGCTACGAATAAGATGTCATTTGTGGATGGTACATTGGCTAAACCAGATGCTGCAGCTGTTGAATACAAAGCTTGGTCTAGATGTAACAATATGGTTACTGGTTGGATTATTACTGTTTTAGAACCACAAATAGGTCCTAGTATATTGTATGTTGATACTGCTAGGGAAATATGGATTGAATTGGAAGAGAGGTATGAACAACCTTCTTCAGCTCAAGTCTATGCTATATCACAAGAGATTTTTCAGACTTCTCAGGATAACATGCCCATTGCTGAGTACTATACTCATCTAAAAAAGTTGTGGGATGAATTAGATAATCTGAAACCATTGCCTTCTTGCAATTGTACTAACTGTACTCGTAACCTATCTCAGAAATTTCTCAAACTCCAACAAGATCAAAGGCTTATGATCTTTCTCATGAAGCTAACATCCAATTATGCTAATGTGAGATCACATATATTAATGATGGAAACCATGCCTACTCTGTCTCAGGCTTATAGAATGCTTTTACAAGAACAAAGGCACAGGGAAATTAGTAATCTGTCTTCTCATAATACTGAGCCTGTTGCTTTTGTTGTTGCTAGAGGAAGATTTGTTAATAAACCAAACACTTATCAAGGGAATTATCAGGGCAACTATCAGGCTGCTAAATCTGGTTTTCAACCATCTCAGAGAAATACTCTTGTAAATGGTCAAAATTCAATGTCTTTCAAGAAGATTAACTATTACTATGATCACTGCAAGATCCCAGGCCATAGTGTTGAGAGATGTTTTAAAATTCATGGCTATCCACCAAATTTTAAAGATAACAGAAGGGTTGCTGCTTTTGCTGGTACTGATGATTCTCATGAATCTGATTCTGTTTCAGATAACACTGCTCATGTCTTGTCTGCAGACCAGTACAGACAATTGATGACTTTACTGAATGCCAAACCAAAGGATTCTGATGGAAATCTAAATGAAGGTGTTGAATCTTCAACCACTGCAATTTTTACAGGTAAATTTTGTCTTCTATCCTCATATTATTCTACTGATTGGATTGTTGATAGTGGTGCATCTGACCACATATGTCATTCACTTGAGTTTTTTGACACCTATACTACTGTCCCTCATGATCATGACCATATCACTATTCCTAATGGTATCCAAGTCCTAGTTACTCATATAGGAACTATTAAACTTCATAATTCCCTAATTATTAAAGATGTTTTTATATGTTGTTAGGCTCAAGACATGTCTGAATACCACTATTAACAAGCCTACACTATGTGACTATGTCACACTACATGACCTAGTGATTTCTATCACTGGGATATAGTATAGGTCTCTAAATGTACTTGTCTTGTTCTCATGAACAATAGCTTTATCATGTATGCTCAGATTTATAATGAGCTTAGTAAAGTTTCTTGCATCTAGATTGTATATAGGCCATTGAATAATTATCCTGGTAGAAGTTCAGAAGTGTTCATGCAGCAGGATAGAGATGAATAAGGCTATGAAGAAATAAGTTGCAGGAATTTGTCTAAGGCATTATATAGCAAAGTCAAAAGAAAGCTATGTTGTGAAGTCACTAATATCCATGTCGTGAAGTACTATATCGCATAGTCCATTTTGTACTATGTCGAGAAGTCCTCAAGACACATGTCGTGAAGTGTTGAAGTCAGCAAAGTCAAAGGAGCCTAGATCGTGAAGTCCTCTGAAGCCCTATGTCGCATAGTCGTCAAATGACCTATGTCGCATAGTCGTCAAATGACCTATGTCGCAAAGTCTTCAAAGGCTATATCGCGTAGTCCTCACAAGGGAGATCGCGAAGTCAGGAATTAAGTAGAGTTCACGATATCAACACTTAGCCGTTTATAACAAGACAAATCAAGGTACAGAACCAAGAATCAAAGGAGACAAATACTGAAGCATTTGTTCTGGCAAGGTGGTCCAAATAACAGATGGCAAATCTACAGCTAAACTTGGAGAGAAAGATAAGAGACAAGCAGCTACAGAAACGGGAAAGACTCCGAAAAGCAGGTGGTCCTTCCTGTCACAGTTAACTTCTTATGGCAGGACAAGTTGGACTTTCAGAAGGGGTAGCTGTGTAATATTGTGTGTGCCTAGTTTGTATAGGGAAAGATATATATCGTGCACACACAACTGTAAGCTGTAAGAGAGATACACATAGTTATTTGCTAAGCTCTTTTCTCTGTAAGCAAGCAAGTTCAAACAGTTCTTGTTTAGAAGCCAGAAATTCTATTGTGAATTTCTTGGAAAGCTGTAGTATTTAATTTGCTTATTCAAAGTAGATTAAAGTGATTGTGTGTGTTATTTACTTTCTGCATATTACATATCATAATCATATACAGTCAGTTACTTAGTTTTCAAGAATCGAAAAATATATCAAACTATCCATTCACCCCCCCTCTGTCTAGTTTCTAGTAGTATTCATTTCTAACAAGTGGTATCAGAGCGTAGGCTGTTAACGTACAAACAGGAAAAGATCAAGAATGAGTTCACAGAAACTAAGCAGTATCAAGATTCCTCCCTTTAACAAGGAGCACTACAGTTTATGGAAGAAGAAGATGTTGCTTTTCATCAAAGCTTCTAACCCCATGTATTTAGATATTCTAAAGCATGGTCCCTTCATTCCAATGATCGAGATTGGTGAAACAACCATTGGCACTGAGATTGTACCAGCAAAACATGTGCCCAAAGATCCCTCAAAATACACTGATCCTGAAAAGGAAAAAGTTGCACTGGATGGACATCTTCAACTTATCATTTGTGAATCTATGGACTTCAACATGTATGGCACTGTTGCTCATTGTACTAGTGCCAAGAAGATGTGGGATCTTATAGAAGTGCTCTGTGAAGGAACTACTGAAGTAAGAAAGAACAAGAAGCAGATTCTTGTTTCACAATATGAAGCCTTCATGGCTCAGCCAAAAGAGGGAATCACAGAAGTGTTTGAGAGATTCAACAAGCTGATAAACGAGCTCAAACTCTATGACAAACACTATGAAACAGAAGAGCTCAATATGAAGTTTCTTCTAACTCTTCCAGATCACTTGGAACCAAGAATCTCTTCCCTTAAAGAAAGAGATCTGACAAAGATTGGTTTTGATGTGTTGTATGGTGTTTTAAAGACATATGAGTTAGAGCTGTTTCAAAAGAGATCTATTCAAGCAAAGCAAGGATTAGTGGCTAATACCTCCTGTGCACTTATTGCTGACAACCTAAGTCAAAGAATGGACTCTCTTAAAATCAGTCAGGTGAAGATTGAGGAACTGGAAGTTGAAGACACTGGTGATGAGGTCCAGGTCGTCTATGATTTGCCTGAGGAAGATAAGTTTTACAGCATGGAGGAACTGGACAAAATGGAAAACAAATCTTTTGCTTATATGGCTAGGAGGTATCCTAACATAAGGTTTAAAAGAAAGCAGCCATTTAGGTCCAAGTTCAATAATGGAAACACTGGTGGATCTAGTGGCTCAAACACCTTCAATAAAGGAAAAGGGATTGCTGGTGCTGCTAAAGGTGGATACAAGACAGGAAGTGTGGTGTTACGACCAAACTCAACACGCAAGTGCACGTGATCTCAAGTAATACAGATAGCAAATAAGGTTTGTTCCTACAGGGACTCGTTGTTTGTCTAGTTAATTCACTCACCAATGTATGATTATTATCCGATGCTAAAACAAATAACAAAGTGGATTTTTGTTATCACTATAATTAATCTAAGAATTATAACTAATTATCAACTACTTAACTGAGATTTATGTCGAATTACTTATGCAAATAAAACATGGGATTTCAACTTCATTAAACAATCCATCTATAGTCTTCAATTCTCTAGCCCTTTCATGTGATTTATTAATACCTGATCGAACACACAAAATTGATATAAGCCAACTTTCGTTGCACAAATACCATCCTAAATAATATCCACAATAAAGATAGAAATCACTTAGTCTCCCAATTATGCTTAGTCCCTATATGTCTATAAAGATTGAAAACATAATGGTTGAAGTACAAGCATTCAATTGATCACATAGTCGTCATAAAACGGTTAGAGTTACGACACTAATTACGAATGATATTCTCACGCATAAACCTATGCTAGCATGGCAAGTTCTAAACTCTTAAATCCACTTTCGCTTCAATAAGAATTAACACACAATTACAGGAGTTAGCTACTCTCCTATAACGAATTAAAACAACCATGATAGGATATCACATCAATCACACTACAGGCATCGAGAAAATTCAACACATAAACTTCATGAATAAATCCGCTAAAACCCCATGACAACGAGTTAGTTCATAATCAAACTAATCGTCACCATGGGTTCTAATGTAAACATGATGAAAGAAAACGAATTATAACTATTATAAATATCAAGGGTTTTTAAGAGTACACCAAATCCAAGCATCCACAAACTAGAAAGATTACAAGAATAAAATTGAATTGATCTTCTTCCTTGCTTCTTCGTGTTTAAACTCCGTAGATATATGATATGTGTCTCTCCTCTTCTCTCTTCTCTCTAGGGTTTTTTTCTTCTTTTTATAGGCCTCCAGGTGCAACAAGTCGAATAGAATTGAAATTATTTTACTTTTCCTCGAAAAATCGGAAATTAGGTCAAAACAGGAAATTCCCTCCAGATATCTCGGCGCTGCCGCACCAACTTTGTATAGGCTAACGGCGCTGCCGCGCCAACTTCACTGTTCAGCCTTTTCTCTGCGGCGCTGCCGCGCCACTCTCAAGTGTTATCACGGCGCTGCCGCGCCAGGATCTCTGTCCAACAAACTGATTTTTCTCCTTTTCTTCATTATAACTCCGTTTCGCGCTCCGATTGCTCCGCTTCATTCCTAGCACTCCTGTGATCAATATACCTGCACAATACCCTTAAAAGAGATCAAAAATACCACAACTCGAGTACAAACATACGTTTTAAGCCAAACGGAAACGTTCTAAGTGAATAAAATACCCACTTATCATGTGGATATGACCAAAATAAGATGCTATAACTGCAATGAACTTGGGCATTTTGCCACTGAGTGCAAAAAGCCTAAACAAGTCAAGAAGGACAAAGCATACTTAGAGCTTGAAGCTAAGTATGAGGCTCTACTCAAGAAACAACAGGGCAAAGCTTTTATTGCTGAGGGAAAATGCTGGGATGACTCTGATGAAGAAGAAGAACAAGAGTACTCAAACTATGCCTTGATGGCATTTTCTGATGATGGTGATTCAAGTCAGGTACCCATTCTTACTTCTCTTGATATGACTCCCCTTCAATATAAGCAAACTGTTGAAGATATGAGCACTGAGATGTTTAATATTCATACTAGCATGTTAGTAGCTAATGAAGAAATTGATAGACTAACTGCTAAGAATGTTGAGCTTACAGAAAAGAATGAGCAACTTGAGTTAATGGTTGTGAACCTGGATGGTTTGAAAAAGGAGGTTGAGTATCTTAAAAACAAAGTGATTTGTGCTGAGCAGATAGAGAAAGCCCTTAGAGAACAAATTGCTGAAACTGAACTGAAACTAAGAAGCTTCAAAAACTCCTCTGAACTTATTCAAACCTACCACAAGGAACACACTGAAGACTGCAAGGTTGGAGTTGGTTTTGACTATGATAATGACAAGGGAAGGAAGAAGGTCAAGGGCAAAGGAAAGGAAACTTTTACAAACAAAAATGCCCCAACCATTCTGTCAAGTGTTGAACAGCCCATCTTCAGAAAGAGTGTTGTTGAGTTTGATGAGGAACTACTGATCATCAAGCAACAACTACTTGAAGAAGATGAGGCTGCTAAGAACACCTCTTCCTTTCCTGAACTTGTCAATCAGAAAGAGACCAAAGACAATCTTGTCAAGAGTCCTAAAGCAAAGAAAGAAGTTGTTAAGAAAAGGAAACAAAACAGAAATGGTAAAGTTGGTGTTAACAAAGGAAACAACTATGCTTATGTGCCAAATGCTCCCAGGAAACAATGTCAAAAATGCCTATCTGTTAATCATTTGACTCATAAGTGTAGTAAGCCTGAAATTGTTGAAGTTGACAACCTAAGTAACCTTTCTGCTAGCATAAATTCTAGTCATGATTCTTTCTGTGGTAAGCCAAACTGCATGACATGCTATGTGACTGTGATTGCTAACTGTTTATCTCTTAAACATAAACTTGACTCTGCACAATCTGGTGAATCACACACACACATACATTCTCATAGGACAGGGTCCCCAATCAGGGTTGAGAGGGTGAAAACTTCATGTGAGCCTAAGAGTGTAAACTCCAAAGCCACAGAAAAAGTGAAGTCTCCTACTATGAGAAATGAAATTTATGACAGAAGAATTATTAATCAAAATGTTTCTAAATCATCTGGACCCTACCAAGTGTGGGTACCAAAAACAACTTAGTCACTTTGTGAATGCAGGGCAACAGGAATAAAAGAGTCATATGGATCTTGGACAGTGGATGCTCAAGTCACATGACTGGTGATATGGCCCTGCTATCACATTTTGAGGAAAAGGCTGGCCCATCAGTAACCTTTGGAAATGACAACATTGGTTATACAATGGGATATGGCAGTGTTAAATCTGGAAATGTCATTATTGAAGATGTAGCATTTGTTGAAGGACTGAAGCATAATCTCTTGAGTATTGGACAATTTACCAACAGAGGCTTCAAAGTGGAATTTGATGAAGACCTTTGTTCAATCTCAAAAAGGGAAAGTGGTGAAGTTGTTCTAACTGGTGTGAAGAAAGGAAGCTTGTTTGTAGCTAATCTCAAGGCTGCAGATAAGGGAGAAATCTGCTGTTTCTACACTAAAGCCACAAATGAGGAATTCTGGCTATGGCACAAGAAGCTGTCTCACTTGAATGTTCAGGCAATGAACTCTCTTACCAAGAGAGAACTTATCAGGGATTTGCCTGCCTTGGAGTTTGTGCAAGATGGAGCATGTGAAGCTTGTCAGAAAGGAAAAATTAAAAGATCCAGTCACAAGAACAAGTTGCTCAATACAAACTCAAAACCTCTGCAGCTAATTCACATGGACTTATTTGGCCCTGTGAATGTAATGTCCCTCTCCAAAAAGAAATATGCTCTAGTGATGGTAGATGACTATTCAAGATATACTTGGGTGGAATTCCTATTCTCCAAGGATGAAGCACCCCAAGTCATAATAGAGCATATCAAGAGAGTTGATAGAGAAGCACAAAGCACTGGTTCCTCTGTAGTTGCTTTGAGAAGTGATAATGGGACTGAGTTCAGAAATTCTACATTGTATGAGTTTTGCAAAGACAAAGGAATTTCTCAACAATTCTCAGCTCCTAGAACACCTCAACAAAATGGAGTAGTTGAGAGAAAGAATAGAACTCTCATTGAAGCTGCAAGGACAATGCTGCTGGATGCAAAGCTACCTACTAGCTTTTGGGCTGATGCTGTTAACACAACATGCTATGTGCAGAATAGAACATTAATCAATAAGAAGTCTGGCAAAACTCCTTACTCATTAATGACTGGGAAAAGAGCATCCTTCAAGCACCTGCATGTGTTTGGAAGCAAGTGCTTTGTGATGAAAGATACTTCTGAACATGTTGGAAAATTTGATGCAAAAGCATTTGAAGGTATCTTCATTGGATATTCTCTGGAAAGGACATCATACAGAGTATTTGTACCTGAGCAACACAAAGTCATGGAAAGCATGGATGTTACCTTTGATGACAAGAAGACTCCTGGACTTAAAACAAGTGATCAAGACAGTGTGCCACTGAGATTTGAGAATCAAGGTTATCTTGAGGATTCTGAAAGTGAAGATGAACCCCCCGTTCAAACTGTTCTAGAGAATGAAATCCTTGAAGTTGACAATCTTCTTCAAACACCTGTGCAAGGGTTCACAAACACAGGGGGAGAAGAAGAGAATGCACCTTTCAACCAAAATGAGCTTGGAACAGATCAAGGAAATGAACAGGGGCACACAAGGAAATGGGACAGAGCCCACACTAGGGATCAAATCATTGGAGATCCTAGTGAAGGAGTTAGAACAAGAAGGGCAACATTAAATACATGTCTGTATAGTTGCTTTCTGTCACAAAAAGAACCTAAATTAATTGAAGAAGCTTTTAAGAATTCTGATTGGATTGTTGCCATGCAAGAAGAGTTGAATCAATTTGAGAAAAACAAAGTATGGGAACTAGTACCTCCTCCAAAAGGAAAGAATGTTATTGACACCAAATGGGTGTTCAGAAACAAGATGGATGAGGAAGGAGTGGTAATAAGAAACAAAGCAAGGCTGGTTGCCAAAGGATATTGTCAGCAAGAAGACATTGACTATGATGAGACATTTGCACCTGTAGCTAGACTGGAAGCCATCAGAATCTTCCTGGCTTTTGCAGCTCACTCAGATTTTAAGGTGTATCAAATGGATGTGAAAAGTGCATTTCTCAATGGTGATCTTGCTGAAGAAGTCTATGTGTCTCAACCTCCTGGCTTTGAAAATGAAGACTTCCCAAACTTTGTGTATAGACTGCTCAAGGCACTCTATGGACTCAAACAGGCACCAAGAGCCTGGTATGAAACTCTATCTCAATTCCTTCTTGAGCATCAATTTATCAGGGGTACAATTGACAAAACCCTATTCTTCAAGAAGCATGGAAATGATATCATTCTTGTTCAAATCTATGTGGATGATATCATCTTTGGCTCTTCAAATGAAAAGCTCTGTGAAAGGTTCTCTAAGTTGATGCAAAGCAAATATGAGATGAGTATGATGGGAGAGTTAACCTACTTTCTAGGCCTGCAAGTACATCAAAGGGAGGATGGCATCTTTATAAACCAATCTAAGTATGTCAAGGATCTTTTAAAGAAATATGGTTTAGAAGAGTCATCCCCAGCTAAAACTCCTATGTCTACTGCAATCAAGCTGGATGAAGACAAGAAAGGCAAGAGAGTTGATATCAAGGTCTATAGAGGAATGGTTGGATCCCTACTCTATCTCACAGCTAGCAGGCCAGACATCATGTTTGCCACATGCCTTTGTGCAAGGTTCCAGTCTGATCCTAAGGAATCTCACATGATGGCCATCAAAAGAATTTTCAAATATCTGAAAGGGACTCCTAATCTTGGGCTATGGTATCCAAAGGGCACTGGGTTCAACCTGGTTGGTTACACAGATTCTGATTATGCTGGATGCAGAATTGACAGGAAGAGCACCTCTGGAAGCTGTCAATTCTTAGGTCAAAGGTTAGTGTCCTGGTTTAGTAAGAAACAACAGTCCACAGCAACATCCACAGCTGAGGCTGAATATATTGCTGCTGGTAGTTGCTGTGCTCAATTGCTTTGGATTAGAAATCAACTTATGGATTATGGGCTAGTGTTAGAACACATTCCTCTAATGTGTGATAATACCAGTGCAATATCCATAGTTGCCAATCCTGTTAATCATTCTACTACAAAGCACATTGAGATTAGGTACCATTTCATTAGGGAACATGCTGCAAATGGTACCATAGAAGTATCTTATGTTCCCACTGAGAAACAATTAGCTGACATATTTACTAAACCTCTGAATGAAGCAGTCTTCAACAGACTTGTGAGTGAAATTGGAATGCTCAATCCTTCATTTAGTTGCTCTAAGTAACTATGCCAGTAAATTGTTGCAGCAGTAAATTTTCACTGTATTTAAATGCTCTATTTGTTTGGAGTGAAAATTAGCTGAGATATGATTTATAAATATTTCAGTATTTTACTGCATATTTTTCAAAATCACATTTGTTGGTAAAGTTGTGAGCTTTTAAGACATCTCTAT
Organism: Heracleum sosnowskyi; assembly: GCA_030848705.1. Lineage (NCBI taxonomy): Eukaryota > Viridiplantae > Streptophyta > Magnoliopsida > Apiales > Apiaceae > Heracleum > Heracleum sosnowskyi. The sequence continues at coordinate 133,931,551 of CM061238.1, read as the reverse complement.
ATAGATGATTTTCAGAGTTCACGACACAGTTCAAATCAAACAGACTTATATCGCAAACTGTTGAGATTGTGAGACTTCGCGACATAGTTCATTTTATGACTTCGCGACTTAGAATAACTATATCGAAAAGTCTCCACATTTGACAGAATTTTGATTTAAATTTATTTTATTTCAAAATTTGATAAAAGTCTGACAATTTGCTTAAAATTCCTAAAAGAGAGCTTTAGCCAGGGTATTTCTACTATATCGCAAAGTCTCCCCAATCCTTGCATCTTGAGGACTTTGCGACATAGTTCATTTATGAGACTATGCGATATACTGTGCAAGACTTTGCGGTACAGGCCATTTTTGACTTCGCGACATACAAATAGACTATACACATTCATAACTCCATATCGCAGTGTCTCTATCATATAAATACCTTTTCTAACCGTTCACAACCTTTCATCTTGTCTATTGCTCTCAAACTCTCAAACCTAAGCACAAATTCTCTACTCTCTTTTTTACTCTCACTCTCGAAATGGCACCCAAATCTCAAACAGTATCATCCTCAATCCCTTTAACCATTCCCAAAGAAACCAATCTCCTCACCATTCCCTCTGAGGCCAAGGCTAACCCAAGGTACAAGTGTTTTGTACGGTTCTTGAACACTTCCTACCTACGCCAGGCCCTAACCCTGAACCCTACCTTGTCTGTCGATGTGTTGGAAGGATTCTGGAGAACGGCGTTGGTATCAACACTGGCTAGGGAAGATGGAACCTCATTCCAGGAGGTTAGTTGTTCAATTGGAGGCAAACACTTTCAATTTGGTGAAAGTGAAATCAATGAAGCTTTGGGGTTCAAGGTGGAGGGTCATGACCAAGAAGCTACAGATGCTCAAATCATAGAATTCATGACCTTCATTCAGTATGCTGATGAGATAGATACTGGAAAGCTGAATAAGAAGTTTGTGAGAAGGGAGTGGTCATTTCTGTTTGACGCACTCCAGAAGGTGTTTATCTGCAGGAAGACAGGATGGGACCATATCAGTCACATTGCTGTGAAGCTAGCCTACTCCTTGGCCCACAACCAGGAGATCAATGTGGGAGCCATAATTCTCAAAGAATTGACTCAGAGGCTAGGCAAGACCATTCGTGGTAGAGGTAATGACATCTTTTACCCTCGTTTCCTTCAAGTTATTTTAAATTTTCTTGATGCAAATGTCCATCTATTGGAGGGTATAGATAACACTAAAATGGCCTATTCCAAGTCCATGTCCAAAGTTCTATTTGGCTCATTGGACACAAGGAATCAAGTGGATGTGATTCTAAGTGTGACCAAGCATATGCAGGACACATTTGAGTCTTATCCACTTGATAAGCCAATATACCATGCACTTTCCTGGACAGGGGAGGCTGAGACTGAAGGAGCTACACAGTCTAACCCCAGCCTTCCCATCCCATCCAGCAACCCCACTGCAAACAGTACCATAGAAGCTAGGCAGCCAAGTGCATCAATCTCTCAAAAGATTGGTGTTACTAAAAAGAAGTCAAAGAAGAGAGCCCTAGAAATGATAAATGAATCTGTAGAGATAGCTAGTGAGAATCCTGAGTCACCTCTCACCAGACAAAAGAAGAAATCCAAATCCAAACCTACCACTGGATCCTCCCAACAGGATTCAGATGTGGAAAAAGGGGTACACCTGTTACTGTCCATGGCCTCTCAACAGGTCATTGGCATTGAAAAGAGCAGCCTCCCCACTGCACCTTGTACAGAGTCTGCACAGGGTCAAGACCTCACTCTTGACCCTAGGAGTGATAAGGCTGATCATACACAGAGTGGAGAGCACATCACTGTTGAAACTCCTCCTATTTCTCAGGGGGAGTTGCCAAAATCTAATCTAAACCCCACTTCTCTCTCAGATTCTTCCATAAAAATTTCTTCTGAACAAGAGAGTCATTCCAATGACAATCTTGCCTTTGATCAATCACAATTCTCTCCTGTGATTGAGCCAATTTCAAGTGACATGGTGCATGACACTGTGCTCACCACCCAGGAACCACATCTAGTTGGTCAGGGAATGCATGCTGGGGCATATCCTAATGACACCAACACAAACATGGAGGATTCACCAGTTTTCACTGGAGACTCTGTGCCACATTCTCCCATCCTTAGGGATGTGGAACTGTCTTCACAGACAAATAGGGCTAATGTTGTAACACATCCCATTTCAATGGAGACAACATTAGACTCTACGGCTATTCCAAGGCTGGAGGCAACTCACTCAACCATTCCCCATGAAGTGCCAAGCACTAGCTCTCACTTGGCTCAGGCCACAATCACTGAATGGCTGAAACCTGTGCAACATGACAGGGCTTCAGGATCATCCTCTGTGCCACCACAATTGACGGAAGAAGAATTATAAGATCTTCATGTGGCACAGATTGATGAGATCTCCAGGATTGCTCAACATCTCCTCACTGCAAATCTCCCAAATTCTGACTATGAGGCTATTCTTCTCACTCATAAGGAGGATGTTGAAGCACAACATGATAAGATTGTGGATGAAGCCCAGCAAGCTGGAAATGTGGATGCTTGGCTGGATGGCAAGAGGACAGTCAAGCTTAAGGAGGCTCTAGCTTTTATCAGGGAGGACTATCTTACAGCCTTGGGGTCAAATGCCAAAGGTCTATCTCCTGCTGAAATATATGATGCAGTTAATGATGTCTACAAGAGCCAACTTAAAGCTATGCATTTTCTTGGGAAGGGTCTTCAGTCAGAAATCTCCACCATTCAGGAAGAAACAGCTCATTCTAATGCTCAACTCAAGAATTGTTTTCTTTCCAGCTTTCCCAAGGTAGATGGCATTCTTAAGGAAATCCAGAAAACTGCCTCACATGTCACCACAATGGACTGCACCCTAGCTATGGTTTCAGATAATATGAAGAAGCTCTCTACCAAGCTAGACAATCAGGTGCAGGCCAACATCAACTCAAACTCCATGCTTACAGTACTCTGGAAGAATCAGTATGGGAACAAGCTGGTTGATGAGGTTCCTATTTCTGATATCTCCAAGTTTGAATTCTCCAAACTCAAGGATCAATCCCTTAACTCCTTCAAATCTCAACAACTTTTCTCCAAAGTGGACAACTTGGAAAGAGAGGTAGCTGATCTGAAAGCAGAAAACAAAGGTCTATCTCTCTCCTTGGAGCAGCTTAATGCTAAGATGGATGATCAAACCAACTCCACTTCTAATATTTTATTGGTACAACAACAAATGATGACCTCAATGATGAGACATATGAACCTGCCTATCCCTGGGGAAGCTCAAGACATATTGTCTGATCCCAAGCCTAAGGGGGAGAAACAAAAGGAGGTCATTCTGAAACAGAGAGGGGGAGTACCTGCCAAGCAGCCAAAGCATAAGGGCAAGGGCAAAATTTCTGAAGAAACAATAAAGCCAATAATCCTCCCTCCTGTAGAGGTCATAAGTGCAGAAGGTCAGAAGAGTACAATCTCAACCACCTACTATCCATCAACCATGCCTAAAGATATCTCAACTCCTCAACCTCAACCTACTCCCAATGCTAAACCTGTCAAAGCTGAAATCATCACAGAGGCCAAGCTACAGGAAGTTGCCAATTCTCACATCTATCATGATGAGGCCTTCCTGGAGTTTCTGAAAGCCACTTACAGAGATGCACAAGGAGATGCAAGGACTTACAGAATGAAGCTCAAGGAAAACATCAAGTACTTCACAGTTGCAGTAAGGAAAATCAAGGATGTCCATCTAAGAGAGATAATCATGGTGTGCAAGGACAACTGCTTGTGGCACCTAGCTTTTCAAACTCTAGAGAAACTGAGATTCACTGAGCTGTCAATTATAATGGACTTAATAGAACAAGGTGGGGCCAACAACAAGAGACTGTTTGATGACTTGAAGATAGATCAAGATCAAAGACTGCCTGAGGTTATCTCAAAGCCAAAGACAATAATCTTCCAAAGTCTATCTCAAGACAGCAGCATTGACCAGTTGGTGATCCCTTCAGATTTGACAAGAAAGAATAATACAAAGATCAACCAGGTGCTGCAAATGCTAAGGGCCAAGAGGGGAGTCAGGACAGCTGAGGAACTAGAGATGATTCACACTCTACAATCTTTTCTGATCCATGGAGTCATTCCTGAATCTGTCAAAGAGAAGAGCAAAAAGAAAGATGGGGATGATGATGATGAGGAGAAAACCTACAAAAGAAGATCTCAGTCAAGGAGGGATAAGGATGAATCCAGTGAAAGCATCAGGAGCAAACATTCAAAGAAATCAAAAGATACTGGTGATGACAAGAAGGATTCAAAAGGAGAAAAGGAAACTGTCAAGAGAACAAGAAGTGGAATTCAGCAAGTCAAGGACATTGCTAGCAGCACTTTAACCACAACACAAGACTCTAAGTCTAGGGTGGGTACTGTTAGCAATGATCCTCCAAAATCATTATCCATGACTTCTGAACCTGAATTGCCACAGAAGAAAGATGAAGCCACTAAAGTAATTTCAAGAAAACACTTCCACAAAGTTACAGCTAGTGGAGTGTTACAGTGGATGAAGGGGAAAGGAATGAAGCTACTTCCAAGTGATGTGGCACTGAAGACTAAATCTCCCTGTTCCAGAAAGGTATCTCTTGTGAAGCATTTGAAGATCAAGAGTGTACCCAGAAGGATAAGGATAACAAAGAAGACTGGAAAACTCACTAATGTTATTGGCATCAATGTGCTTCCACTAGATGAGGACTATGATGAAGATGCCCTAGCATTTTTGAGGGCTCAAAGGATCTTTGAAGTCAAAGTGAAGTTGGATCATCTAGAGATCAAGTACACTGATGGAAGAGAAAGGATAATGAAGCAAGGAAGCTGGCAATATTTCTATAAGTATGAGCTTGAAAGGATAAATGCCATTACTGAATTTTGAAGAAAAAGAAGAAAGGACATGGAAGATAGATATTTCCAGGTACTTGAAGATGCATGCTGATTATGAAGAAAACATGAGGAAAGAGAATGAAGAGAAAAACATACAGAGGGAGAAAGAAATGGCTGAGATGGAGGAGAGGGCTAAGGAGCTAAGGCAGAAAGGGATGTGCAGGGTCAAACAAAATCCTTACATTGTGGAGTACAAAAACTCACATGGAGGTCAAACCAAAATAAGGATGGAGTTTCTTGATTCCTATGTAGAAAGTGCACTCAAGGCTGCAATTGATGACTTGAAAGGCTCACCTCTCATTGAAGAACTGATTGCAAGAGAAGAACTTCAAGAAGCCATCATAGACATGAAGAGAAAAGAAGAGGTAAGGAAAAAGAAGATATATGATGATTTACTAGAGAAGCAATTGGAAGCTGAAGCTGCTAAGCAACAAAAGTAATCTGTAAGCTTTCAATTTTTCTATGTAATCAAATCTCTGATCTCAATGTTCATGAATTGTCCTCTCTGTTACCAAATTTCCTTTTATGTAAGTTAGGCTTGTTATCAGACATGAAATTGTGCCTAAGGATCTTACTCACAATTTGGGGGAGATTGTTAGGCTCAAGACATGTCTGAATACCACTATTAACAAGCCTACACTATGTGACTATGTCACACTACATGACCTAGTGATTTCTATCACTGGGATATAGTATAGGTCTCTAAATGTACTTGTCTTGTTCTCATGAACAATAGCTTTATCATGTATGCTCAGATTTATAATGAGCTTAGTAAAGTTTCTTGCATCTAGATTGTATATAGGCCATTGAATAATTATCCTGGTAGAAGTTCAGAAGTGTTCATGCAGCAGGATAGAGATGAATAAGGCTATGAAGAAATAAGTTGCAGGAATTTGTCTAAGGCATTATATAGCAAAGTCAAAAGAAAGCTATGTTGTGAAGTCACTAATATCCATGTCGTGAAGTACTATATCGCATAGTCCATTTTGTACTATGTCGAGAAGTCCTCAAGACACATGTCGTGAAGTGTTGAAGTCAGCAAAGTCAAAGGAGCCTAGATCGTGAAGTCCTCTGAAGCCCTATGTCGCATAGTCGTCAAATGACCTATGTCGCATAGTCGTCAAATGACCTATGTCGAAAAGTCTTCAAAGGCTATATCGCGTAGTCCTCACAAGGGAGATCGCGAAGTCAGGAATTAAGTAGAGTTCACGATATCAACACTTAGCCGTTTATAACAAGACAAATCAAGGTACAGAACCAAGAATCAAAGGAGACAAATACTGAAGCATTTGTTCTGGCAAGGTGGTCCAAAGAACAGATGGCAAATCTACAGCTAAACTTGGAGAGAAAGATAAGAGACAAGCAGCTACAGAAACGGGAAAGACTCCGAAAAGCAGGTGGTCCTTCCTGTCACAGTTAACTTCTTATGGCAGGACAAGTTGGACTTTCAGAAGGGGTAGCTGTGTAATATTGTGTGTGCCTAGTTTGTATAGGGAAAGATATATATCGTGCACACACAACTGTAAGCTGTAAGAGAGATACACATAGTTATTTGCTAAGCTCTTTTCTCTGTAAGCAAGCAAGTTCAAACAGTTCTTGTTTAGAAGCCATAAATTCTATTGTGAATTTCTTGGAAAGCTGTAGTATTTAATTTGCTTATTCAAAGTAGATTAAAGTGATTGTGTGTGTTATTTACTTTCTGCATATTACATATCATAATCATATATAGTCAGTTACTTAGTTTTCAAGAATCGAAAAATATATCAAACTATCCATTCACCCCCCCTCTGTCTAGTTTCTAGTAGTATTCATTTCTAACATATGTCCCAAGTTTCAAATTCAATCTCATTTCTATTTCTAAACTCTGTAACAATAATAATTGTTATGTACACTTTACTGAACAATCTTGTACAATTCAGGTGCCTTCAATAGGGCAAACACTCATTCTTGGTAATCTAGCTCATGGTCTGTATCTTGCTGACTCCAAGCTCTTTAAATCTTCTCTTCCAGCTGCTACTCAACATATCTTTGCTCATTCTGTTATTTCTAGTTCTTATACCGATGCTAAACTCCTTCATCTGAGATTGGGGCATGTCCCATTCTCAAGATTAAATATAGTTCAGCCAAATCTTGATACTAATAAACTTTCTGCAGAATGCATATGTACTATTTGTCCCATTGCTAGACAACAAAGATTGTCTTTTCCTATTAGTAATACAACCACCTCTTATAATTTTGAGCTTTTACATATAGACATCTGGGGTCCTTTTAAAGTTCCTTCTTATAATCATTGTACTATGTTTCTTACTATAGTTGATGATTTTAGTCGTTCCACTTGGGTTCATTTTTTACATCACAAATCTGATTATGTTCATATTATTCAAAAATTCATTCTTTTTGTCAAGAATCAATTCAACTCTAATGTTAAAATCATAAGAACAGACAATGCCAAAGAATTATGTGAGGGCAATATAGTGGCTGTTTATACTGATTTTGGCATATCTCATCAAACTTCCTGTAGCTACACACCCCAACAAAATGGGGTGGTAGAAAGAAAACACAAACATTTAATGGAAACTACTAGGGCTCTATTTTTCCAATCTAAAGTACCTTTGTCTTACTGGAATGAGTGTGTACAATGTGCTGCTTATCTTATCAATAGAATGCCCCTTTCTTCTTTACAAAATCTTTCCCCTTATGAAAAACTTTATGATCAGAAACCAGACTATTCTCATTTGAGAATTTTTGGTTGTTTATGTTATGTCTCTACAACTCCTACTAATAGACACAAATTTGACCCAAGAGCTGAACCTGCAGTGTTCTTGGGATATCCACCTACAACTAAAGGTTACAAATTACTTACTCTTCATAATCACAAAGTCATTATATCCAGAGATGTGAAATTTTTTGAGAAAAACTTTCCCTTCCACATTATCTCCCCTTTATCACCACCTCAACCATTTTTTATCCCTGTTCATAGTGATATTCCTATCACTGACAGTTCTTCATTTCCAGAATTCATTTCTTCTTCCAATTCCAATTCCCATACTATTCCTACATCTTCTATTCCCACACAATCTCATACTGCATCAGGTTCCACATCTGATATTTCTGAGACATCTGTTGCTATTCCACAACCCAGAAGATCTACTAGAGTAAGTACTGCACCTGTTCATTTCCAGTACTATGTATACAATACTCCTCATAGAGCTCACATGGCCTATACACCTCACTGGTGTAACTTGGTTTCTTCACATTGTTTCTCTTCTTCTCATCAAGCTCTCATTGCACATACCACTTCAATCAAAGAACCTACTTCATACAAGGAAGCTGCTACTGATCCTAAGTGGGTTCATGCTATGCAATTAGAACTTCAAGCTTTAGAAAAGAACAATACCTGGGATGTAGTACCACTTCCTCCTAATAAAAAAAACCATAGGATGCAAGTGGGTTTTTAAGATTAAACTCAAGGCAGATGGTTCAATAGAAAGGTATAAGGCAAGACTTGTTGCCAAAGGTTTTACACAGAAATATGGTATTGATTACTTAGAAACATTCTCTCCAGTTGTTAAGATGGCAATAGTCAGGACTATTATTGCTTTAGCTGCACACAAAGCTTGGAAATTTTTTCAATTAGACATCAATAATGCTTTTCTCCATGAGATTTGGATGAAGAGGTATACATGAAACTCCCAGATGGTATTCCTAATCCACACAACTTAGTTTGCAGATTAAAAAAGAGCCTCTATGGTTTAAAGCAGGCTAGCAGAATGTGGTTTGCTAAGTTGCTTCATGAACTTCTTATCCAAGGTTTCAGGCAGTCTAAAAATGATTATTCTCTCTTTGTTAAGAAAATTGGAGATCATATCACCATTGCAGCTGTCTATGTGGATGATATCTTACTTACTGGTGATGATATTGCTGAAATTACTAATCTTAAAGCTCATCTACATAAAGTTTTCAGCATTAAGGATCTTGGTTTACTCAACTATTTCCTTGGCCTTGAGATTGGGTATTTTGCTGCTGGTATTGTTCTCAGTCAATCAAAATTTACTAAGGAAATGCTTTCTGAGAGTGGCATAGATGTTTTCAAGCAAGTTGCCACTCATTTGCCTCTGAATTTAAAGATTTTCTCAGATGATACTTCTCTATTTCATGATCCTGCTTTCTACAGAAGTATGGTTGGGAAACTTAACTTCTTGACAAATACTAGACCTGATTTGGCATATTCTGTTCAGAGTCTCAGTCAATTCATGCAGAATCCTTCTATGACTCATTTTGCTGCTCTGTAATATTTATTACATTATGTTCATTCTACTGCTGGTAAGGTATTTTGTTAAAGGCAGGTACTCAATTAACTTTACAAGCTTATTCGGATTCTGATTGGGGTGCTTGTCCTGAGACAAGGAGGTCGGTCACTGGCTACTTATTTACTACTTGGTAACTCACCTATCAGTTGGAAAAGAAAGAAACAATCCATTGTTTCCAAATCATCTTCTGAGGTTGAATACCGGGCTATGTCTGCTGCTGCTTCTGAAATAACATGGCTGGTTCGATTGTTTGAGGAATTGAATGTTACTGATCTCAAGCCAGTTACTCTCAATTGTGATAAGCAATCAGCCATGTACATTGCTCAGAACCCGGTTTTTCATGAACGGACCAAACACATTGCAATCGATTGTCATTTCACAAGGGAAAAGGTACTTGAAGGTCTCATTCACTTATCCTATGCCAACTGATCAACAACTTGCATATTCTCTTACGAAGATCATTCCTTCTCCACAATTCAATTTTTTGAAGTCCAAGCTTGGTATTGTTTCTCCTTCCCCAAGATTGAGGAGGGATGTTAGTATACTAGCTACACAAAAGCCACATGACACAAGTCCAACAGTTAGTTGAGTTAGTTATTTGTGAGGGTATTTTAGACTTTTACATATTGTCAGTTAGGGACATAATTGTAAATGTACAACTCATATAATACAATCGTATATATAGACAACATAATAGAGTTAGTTAGTAAGTTTTACTTTCATCTCTTTCTGTACATAACAAACTTTCCTCTCTGTAAACATATTTTGGAGCTTTAATGGAGTTTTCTTGATTTCCTTCATTTCTTGCGTGCATTCGAGTTAATAACAGTGATTAGATGATTTGATAAGATACTGAATGATTATTTTTTATTTTAATAAGAGTAAATTGCACTTTATTGACCTATAATATATATATTTTACAGTTTAATGGCCATAATATTATGTTCAGCAGTTTAATGGTCAAACTTAATTTTTTAAGACAATCAAGGACCTTCCGTCATCTTTTTTTAACTCCGTTAGTTGAGTGAGGGGTATATTTATCCATAAATCTTAGAACATATTGTATGTCAATATTTTTAACTAGTCAAATACTACTTGTTGATTAGAATATTGTATAAGACAAAAACTTGAAATTACACCTAATTTTTTCAAATTACCCCTAACAATATTTAAAAATTGAGCTACCTCTCTTTAAGATGAGACATGTGTAGATATGATATACCCACACTTTTTCATCATAACCATCAATGATAGTCTCTGCAACCACCCCCATCCCATCCCATCCCATCCCATCTCAATCCTCATCCCTCTATATACATCATGTTTTTCTTTTTTCAAGCAAACCCAATTTTTGTCTCTTTCCTCCGATTTCTTTCTTCATCTCTCCACAAAATTCATACCCATCAAATTCAAGAATAAACATCTACTTCAAGTGAACAAGATACATCTACTGCAAGAATAATAACTATCAATTATTTATGAAATGATTTACTACCTCGTCCCATCCAATAGTTTACAATGGGGCTGAACACGGAAATTAAGAAAAATAAGTAAAGTAGTAGAGAAAAAGGAATAATTATCAAAATCATAACTCATTTTATTCAAATGTATCAAATTAGTTATCCAATTCAAAAATAACTAAACTTAGTCAATAATTTGAAATTTCGTATCAAGTAAAACATCTGCCAATAACTAAATTGAAATTTGAATCTTTTAATGACTAAATTAATACAAATTTTCAAATTAATTACTAAATTGAGTCATTTTTGAAATGAGTGACTAGTTTGGTACATTTGAAGGGAGGAAGTAATACAGATGATAGAAATAGTAATTTTAATTATTTTATTATGATGCTAAGACCATATCCAATGCATAACACTAAATTATTGTAACTTTTACACTATTTTAATGTAAAAATTACACCATTCACAAAATCAACTCCAACCCATTTCCACTATATTTTCACTAAATATGTAAAAGAAGATATGATATTTTCACAGGACATGGAATAAATTTGGTTTTGTTAACAAACACAAGGGCAATATAAGATTTATAAAAGACGTCAAATTGGTGCAAAAATTACACTAAATGTACTTTTGACATCAAATTAGATGTTATACTATTCATTTAGTGTAAGTTTTACATTTTTATAAGTGTTGCATTGAAATTGGTTTTACACCAAAATTTATACTATTTTAATATTATAGTATTGCATTAGAGTTGTTCTAAGAATGTATTTGAATGAGGGAGGGACGAGTTGGCTTGAGGATGGAAGGGATCGAAGGAATTACGTTTGGGAAATGAATTTGAAGGTAGGGATTGGGTTTGATGCGGTTAGTCCGACCGGGGGTTGGTTTTGCGCGAATCTATTATATATATAATACTGCAACATACATCTTTGATGAATCATTTTATTCCATGTTATCAGTCACGTCAGCTCCCTTATAACTTCATTTATCTCATTTGTCTACTATGTATGTTATGTATTTGTTAAGCATAAGTTGACTTAAGTCATGTTGACTTAGTTGACTTAAGTTAGTTAGAAGTTTGTTAGAAGTTTGTTCAGTATGTTTGCTATATAAACTAGGCTTTGTATTGTAATTCAGTATCTTTCTTTTTCACAATATGTAACAACTTCATCTTCTACATTTCTCTCTTAACAAATTGTCATGGTATCAGAGCCAAAGAGCTCGATCTGCAAATTCATTCCGCAAAATTCAATCAAAATTCAATCAACTGTTTCTTTCACTCTCTTTCACACTCACTGTTAATTTCTCTCTCGAGAGTGTGATCTCTCTCGAACACTTGTAATCTCTCTCAAAGTGTAAATCTACAGATTTATGAACTCTAAGATGACTTATGCTGCAGCAGCTATCGGTGCTTCTACTGGTGCTACTTCTGGAGCTACAGCGTCTGATGTAATTGACTCTAATCATCCATTTTTCTTGCACAATTCTGATAATCCAGGTACTCTGCTTGTTACTCAATTGCTTTCCGATCAGAACTATTATCAGTGGAGTCGATCTGTTTCGATTGCGCTATCTGCAAAAATGAAGCTAGGCTTGATTAATGGAACTATATCTAAGCCTGCTCAATCTTCACCTCAATTTGCCCTATGGTCTAGATGTAATGATATGGTTCTCTCGTGGTTGTTAAATTCTATGACTGCTGATATACGTAATAGTGTTGCGTATTTTGCTACTGCTAAAGAAATTTGGGATGACCTAGCTATAAGGTTTTCTCAGTCTAATCTGCCAAGAGTGTTTCAACTCCGAAAAGAACTCGGAGCTCTTAGTCAAGGTTCAATGTCTATTACCTCTTATTTTACCAGATTTCGTACATTGCTTGCTGAGATTGACAATTTGCACCCTATGCCTAAATGTACGTGTATTACTAGCAATTGTGCTTGTCAAAATGCCTCTAAGCTTGAGAAGTATGAAGAACTGATCAAGTTAAGTCAGTTCTTAATGGGACTTAATGATCAGTATACTGCAGTGAGAGGTCAACTGTTAATGATGCAGCCTACTCCAAATCTTACTCAAGTTTTCTCTCTATTGTTGCAAGAGGAGTCACAGAGAGAATTCTCTAAGTTGACCACATCTCCATTGTCTGATAGTATGGCAATGAATGTTAAGTACAATAATCTTTCAAAGTTTAAGAACTCTGCATCATCTAGTAATACTCAAAAGAAGAATGAAACTGGAGGAACTTATTGTGAATACTGTCAGAATACTAGTCACTCTAAAGACAAATGTTTTTGTCTTTATGGATATCCTGATTGGCACAGACTTTATGGTAAACCTAAACCTAAGCCAAAGAAGCTATCTACTACTGGAACTCAGATAAAAAGTGCAGCTCAGGTTTCTGCTTCTCCTAATGGTGGTAAAGAACCCTCAAGTGAATCTTCTGTTAAAGAATCTGTGACCTTTTCTGATGCTCAGTGTCAAATGCTATCTAAGATGATTCAAGAATCTATCAGGCAAAGCAATAATTGGATGCCTAGTTCTACATCTCAAATGACTGGTATTTCTTATAATACTGAAGATCCTAGATATTTTTCTTGTTCTGTTGTATCTGTTCACTCTGTGTCTACTCCTGATAATGCATCTTGTCACACCTGGATCATAGATTCAGGAGCCACTAACCATATTACCTGTCATCAATACCTTTTGTATGATTTAAAGTCTCTTGCAGCAGAACTTTACTTACCAGATGGCAAGACTGTGGCAATCACACATAGTGGCAATATTCATTTAACTACAGATGTCACTCTTTATGATGTTCTTTATGTCCCAAATTTCAACTGTAATCTTATTTCTGTAAATAAATTGCTTTCTGATTCATCCTTGTCTGTTGTTTTTTCTGCAACCTCTTGTGTGTTACAGGACCTTACCTTGAAGAGGGAGAGAGAGATTGGTAAACTGCAAGATGGTCTCTACAAGCTTCAGACACCAAATCTATTTCAAAAGGCTTATAGTATCAGTATGCCCACAAAATCTGTCAATCAACATCTTAATTCTGCTGTACCTTTTTCTAGTGTGCATTGTACTGTTCATAATTCTACTGATTCTGTTGTACTCTGGCACAAAAGATTGGGACATCCATCTCTTGCTATATTGAATAAAATTTCTGAAATTCCATCTCATAATCTTACATTTCATGATTGTGATACATGTCATTTTGCAAAACAACACAGACTACCCTTCCCTTCTAGTACTCATGTTAGTACAAGTATATTTGAGTTAATTCATCTAGATGTGTGGGGTCCCTATAGACAAGTTACTCATAACAATTATAGTTATTTCTTAACTATAGTTGATGACTATTCAAAAGCTACTTGGGTGTTTCTGTTTTCCACTAAGAATCAAGTAACTTCTCTTATTAAAATTTTTTTGGCATATGTTCACACTCAGTTTCATAAAACTGTTCAAATAGTGAGATCAGACAATGGTACTGAGTTTACTAATGCTGACATTCAGAATCATTTTCAAACTTTAGGAGTGATTCATCATACCTCTTGTCCTGCTACTCCACAACAGAATGGTCAAGTTGAACGTAAACATCAACATTTGTTGAATGTTGCTAGATCTTTGAAATTTCAGTCTCAACTACCAAATTCATTTTGGGGAGATTTCATTCTTACTGCCACACATATTATCAACTTATTGCCAGTAAAATCTCTTAATTTCAAAACACCTTTTGAGTTGTTGTATGCCTCCAAACCAAATTATCTTACACTTAAATGTTTTGGTTGCCTCTGTTATGCTTCTAAAATTCATGAACATGATAAGTTTCAGCCTAGAGCCATAAAGTGCATTTTTCTTGGCTATCCTTTTGGTAAAAAAGGCTATAAGCTTTTAGACTTGCAAACAAAAAAATGTTTTTACTCTAGAGATGTCAGTTTTGTGGAAACTGTATTTCCATTTCAAAATTCTGCTCAATCTTCAGTTCCTTCTCCTGCTTTATTTCCAAATATTTCACATATCATTGATGATGAGCTAATTCTATCAAATCCTCTATCAATTATATCTTCTACAGAACCTACACCTGAACCCCCTGCTGTTTCTGATAGTTCTCTAAATCATTCTAACAATTCAGATAATCCTATCCCTTCATCAGTTATTAGTTCCCATTCCAGGCCCTCAAGAGCCAAACAGCTCCCTGCAAGGTTTAAGGATTTTACTGGTCTGCCTGTGAGTAATGCAGTTTTACCATCTCCTCTACTCTCAGCTCAAGGTATGTATCCTCCTTGTTCTGTAACATATCCCATGCAGTCTTTCATTACATATGATCATTTTACTCCTAAATACCAAACTTATCTTGCTGCTGTCAATCAAATTCCTGTTCCCTATACATTTACTCAAGCTGCAGCTAACCCTAAGTGGTTTCAAGCTATGAAAACTGAAATTACAGCCCTAGAGGAAAATGAAACTTGGGATCTTGTTTTAAAACCACCTAATCAACATATAGTTGATTGTAAATGGTTATTCAAAGTGAAATATCTCCCTGATGGTTCAGTTGAAAGATATAAAGCCAGACTTGTGGCAAGAGGTTTTACTCAAACCCTAGGTGTTGACTACTTTGACACCTATGCTCCTGTAGCTAAAATGATTACAGTTAGGTTGTTCCTATCTGTAGCTGCTTATAATAACTGGAATGTCACTCAGCTTGATGTCACCAATGCATTTCTGCATGGTGATTTACTGGAAACAGTTTACATGAGGTTGCCTCCTGGTTACTCTTTCTTATCTACACTTTGTCCTACAAACTTCACTGAGTATGTCTGCAAGCTTAAAAAATCTTTGTATGGTCTTAAGCAAGCACCACGGAGGTGGTTTGTTAAATTTTCCACTGCTCTCAAACAATATGGCTTTCTTCAGTCCCAAAGTGACAATAGCCTGTTTACTTTTAAACTCAGAGGAGCTTTTGTTGCAATTCTTGTCTATGTGGATGATATCTTATGCACTGGTTCTTCAGAAGGTTTGATTAGAGATGTGAAACTATACTTGCAAACTAAGTTTAAGATCAAGGACCTTGGACCACTTAAATACTTTCTTGGCATAGAAGTGGCTAGATCTGCTCAAGGATTTTATTTGAATCAGAGGAAATATGCTCTTAATCTTCTAAGAGACACTGGTCTTTCTGCTGCTAAGCCTTCAGTCATTCCTATTGAACAAAATCATAAGTTACTGGAGTCAACTTCACCTTTGCTGTCTCTTGATGATGCTTCAACTTACAGGCAGTTAGTTGGTCGTTTGATATATTTGAATATCACCAGGCCAGGTTTGTCATATTCTATTCATGTGTTATCTCAGTTTCTGAATGCCCCCAGATTTGACCATATGCAAGCTGTGTTTAAAGTTCTGCGTTTTCTCAAACAATCTCCAGGTCAAGGGTTATTAATTTCTGCTGCTACACCTCTTAATCTTACTGCATTCTGTGATTCAGACTGGGGGGGTGATCCTAACTCTAGGCATTCTTTGACTGGATACTGTATCTTACTTGGCAATTCTCTGGTTTCTTGGAAGTGTAAGAAGCAGCACACTGTGTCCCGTTCATCTGTAGAAGCAGAATATAGAGCAATGGCTGATACTTGCTGTGAGGTTATTTGGCTAGTTGCAGTGCTTAAAGATTTGTTAGTCTTCCCTTCTTTACCTATTCCTTTTCACTGTGATTCTCAGTCAGCTATATACATTGCATCAAATCCAGTGTATCATGAGCGTACCAAACATATTGAGATAGATTGTCACTTGGTTCGTGAGCAGTTTGATCAAGGTTTTCTGCTCCCTACTCATATATCTACATCTTCTCAGCCTGCTGATATGTTTACAAAAGCTGTTGGTGCTTCACAACTTCATCAATTCTGTTCCAAGTTGAATGTCTGCAATTACTTTCAGCCTTCCAACTTGAGGGAGGATGTTAAGCATAAGTTGACTTAAGTCATGTTGACTTAGTTGACTTAAGTTAGTTAGAAGTTTGTTAGAAGTTTGTTCAGTATGTTTGCTATATAAACTAGGCTTTGTATTGTAATTCAGTATCTTTCTTTTTCACAATATGTAACAACTTCATCTTCTACATTTCTCTCTTAACAAATTGTCAGTATTAACCCTTTTTAATTCCGGTTCCTATTTCGAGCATGTTTGACGCCGATGACTTCATCAATTGTCAATTCGATAAGGAGATGGGATGGACAGGAAATAAGAAGACGGGAAGGCCGTCTTTAAAACCATCCAGATGCGTCAATCTACCGCCCAGATGAAGTCACAAAAATTATTGATTTGTTTGCTGCAAGTGTAAAATTTCATTTTATTTGTTATTTTCACAAACAATTATAATAAGATACTCTATTCGTTCCTTTTTAGTTTCTCTTTTTCAAACAAAATTGTCCCTAAAGTAATTGTTTTTTTTATTTCAAAGTAATATTTGATCATTTTAACAAAATTGTCACTTTCAAGGTTTGACCAATATACAAATATAAAAAACTCGATTTAATTTAAACATTTATCAAGAATAAACAAGTAAACTAATATTTTAACTAACATTTTTCTATTATGTCGTAATTCTTTAAAAGGGACAATAAAAAGGAATAGAAGAGTAACAGTAAATGAAGTGAATAAATTATGCTAAAAATCTATAATACTTCTCGGTTGACATTTTTTAATTCTAATTTGCCGTCATCCAAATCTAAAAACCATGTGTATTTATGACTTGGAGATTTCCCCCGTCCAAAAAATTATAAAAATAGAAATACACAGTTATTAAAAATTTTGATGATAATATTTTTTAGTGTTAAAAATCCTTAATTGTTATTCTTGTTTTAATTAATTCAGATTTTACTTGGGATTGCGGTTAAAAATTGCTTTGTTGTTGAAAAAGTACTATTAAACTAAGTGTTATTGTGAAAATCAGATAACTGTAATATTTTTGATATTAACATGTTTTGGGGTACAATATAAAAAAATGTTTTTGATGAGATTTGATGTTGAAATCAGTAGTTGCTTTTGCAAAAGCTGAAAAACATTTTTTTTCAAAAGTATTGGGACCTGCTTTCATCTTTTTCAGCTAAAAAAACACTTTCCAGAAAAATAACTTTTGAAATTTACCAAATATTATTTTAGCTGTTTTCAGAAAAAATCTGTTATTACTGTTTCCAACAACAATATCAAACGGGCCAGAATCTGAAACTAAATTGTACAAACCGGAGTTGCTCAAGAAAAATACAAGAAAAATACACGAACTCTACATTTTACATTCATACTAGACCTGGCAATGGACCGTGTCGTGTACTTTCGTGTCGTGTATTTTCGTATTTCGTGTACTTAATGTAAAACCCATATCCGACCCGTTTTGAATTCGTGTACTAAATTTGAAATACATATCCAATTCAAAACGTGTGGTGTACTTTACGTGTCGTATTCGTGTACATTAAACAAAAATATAAATTAAATTTAATTAAAATTTATATATTATAAAACTATTTTAATTATGTAAATTTTTA
Source organism: Heracleum sosnowskyi (assembly GCA_030848705.1). Classification (NCBI taxonomy): domain Eukaryota; kingdom Viridiplantae; phylum Streptophyta; class Magnoliopsida; order Apiales; family Apiaceae; genus Heracleum; species Heracleum sosnowskyi. Next base: position 133,913,296 of record CM061238.1, on the reverse strand, counting down.
TGAAATGTGTATTAAATATGTATTATATACATTTTTACAAAAAATTGTAAATATAACTTATATATATAAATGTATACTTCTTATATATAAATGTATAACTTACTGCCAATTAGTCGTGAAACTTTTATTTATTGTTCATATGTAATTGCTTATATATTTTCTAAATATGCAATACTATAAATAATATATATATTTTTAAATAATTTATTTACTTCATTAATTCGTGTACTTTCGTTCCGTGTCGTGTACCTATTGTGAAAACCCAAACCCGACACTAATTGTATTCGTGTATTTTCGTGTTTGTGTACTTTCGTGTTCGTGTACCAAATTTTTGCACCCAAACACTAATTATTCGTGTCGTGTTCACGTGTCGTGTACCAAATTGCCAAGTCTAATTCATACTCCCCCTTCTGCTTATTGTGTCCCTATTTTATATTTTCTTTTTTTCAAAAAAATATGTTACAGAATATATCTTTTTTTTTTGAAACATTACAGAATATATAAACCTCATTTGCTCCCTCGCTTTTCATCCTTGAAAACCTCGCGTACGGTTATAAACCATTAAATCATTACTCTTTCCCGTTTTTTTATATGTCGCTTGATTTTTTTGCATATATTTCAAGGTGTTTTGACCAGATATTTAAATTTATTATTTTTAAAGTTTTTTTTTATAAATAAAAATATATAAAAGATATTTTAATTCAAAAAAATAAAATTTAAAAAATAATAATTTTAAATACCCGGTCAAAACGCTTTGAAATGTGTGCAAAAAGTAAGCGTCATCTTAAGCTGCAAAGTGATGAAAAATATCAGATCTGCAGAGTGATGAAAAATATCAGATCAGAAGTTCATTCCCTATGCGGTTAGAACTATGTCTGTCAATGGATCCAGAAATCCGATCCGTTAATGATCTGATAAAGAACGGATATGAATTTAGTATGATCCGATCCGATAAGGATCCGATCCGAATATATTATATTTATTTTATTTATTAACGAATTCAGATATGAATTTAGGGTAAACGATTCAAATCCGACCCGTTGACGGGCCTACTTAGAACATAAATCAAATCTCTTTTGGCAACTTGACCAGGGTCGGGACCAGAAAAAAATAATTGACGGAATTTGGAAGATAAGCTCTTAGGGGGACCATGGCCACCTGATGCCCCCAAAATCTGTCCCTGCTTAACCAAACTATTAGCATGTAGCTCACTGTTGTTACGTCAGCATACAAATGTCTTAGGTAACAAAAGTGGCGAATCAGACTGCATTTAAAATCCTAGTACAGATTAAAGGACAAAAATTGTAATCCAAACATGCTTAGTTGACATAATTCAATATCTGGAAATAATGGTCAAGTTCAAATCCTTGCAAATATAATAAAATCTTCATCAGCCGACAGCCACAGAAGAAAAAGGCAAACTTCTAATCACACCAACCGTCACGAAGGAACGCAATGAGTTCAGCCCTGCATAGAAAAGAAACCACAATAAAGAACTACCAGGATCCGGTACATAGAAGATTTCATGTGATCTCGCACAAGTAGACATGTTTGCTATACGCTTTGAAGGTGTTAACGGAGGAATTTGGTATTAGCAAATTTCGAGGTTTGTTGCTGGAATTAAGATCTAGAATGGTGGTCCTTTGGTGTTGAATCCGCCGGAGTATGGTGGTTGTGTTGATCAGTGGCTGAGATTGCTTAGGGTTTATGTTGGTTGCCTCAGAGATCTCAACTTTTGACCCCTTACAATATGCCTACGTACCCTTTTATATAGTGGATCAAGCCAACATAGTTTTTGTAGAGAAAGTTATCTCTATAAGCTTGGTCTCTGATTTTCGAAGCCCAGGGGAAGTCTTCCATCGCCTTCCATAATTAAACTCTGACTCTCTTTAGGAATGTCCAACGATGATGCCTAGTCACAAAGGCCCAAGACTCGTCTATGACGTCAGGACTTCATGAATAAGGAAACTTCCCTTGTCGAGGACTAGTCCTATCCATTACCAGTTATTTACTTAATTCACATACGCATGTATAACCATGACTTACCCCAAATACCAGACGCATCCTTGTCCCCCGAATGAGAAGCACCCACCAGATTGCAGGACAAGTGATCCCAAGCGTTTAGGTGCAAAGTGCAAGATTACTCCAAAGTTCCCCAATGAGGATGCACCCATTGAGTACAGAAACAGAGCTCTCAAAGAACACACCAAGGTTCACCCCACATCCCCAATGAGGACGCGCCCATTGAATACAGGAGAAGACCTTTAATCATCAGGCATACCCCTGGAGGCCTTCAACCACGAACATCCCTCCCTTAGGGCACATTCTACGGGAGAATTCTTCAATATCTTACCAATATCAAGCCAAGGGAGCCATTCTTCACCACCAAGTAATTATTTCGAACCAAGAGGGCGCGCCCTCGAGGGGTGGTCGTCGTAAAGGGACACATCCTTACCTCTACGAGGGCAAGCCCTAAGTCTTCCTTATGTCAATATCACGTCGATGTAGTTACTGTCCTTTGTAAAGTTATCCATTCATATCAAGTTGTGAGTTATCACCATGAGTGCGCGCCCTCCGGAGGGGAACGGCCTTAAAGACGCGCCCTTACTCCTATGAGGGCAAGCTCTTACATGTCCTTGTATTAATTCTAGCCCTAATTAAATCTTAGATATCCCTAATTGAATTTTACTTAACCCGAATCTAACCTAAAAACTCGATGCCGAATTTTGACTATAACAAAAGGTTTTAGCTTCATATTAGTAAGGATCCCCAGACCTTTTTGAAGGCTATGCCATAATAACATGAAATTCGTATTGATTATAAAAATACAAGGAGGTCCTGACTAGTTCTTTTCATTCACAATTACTCTGGTCCCGTTTGGCAATTAGCTGTTAGCTGATAGCGGTTAGTTGATTGAGTTAGCTGTTTTGACTAGCGGATTGGGTTAGCTGTTTTGACTAGCGGATTCAATTAGTTGTTTTATATAAAAATGTTCGGTAATTAATTGTTTGAGTTGACTGTTTGTATATCAACTAGACACATCACTACCATCTAATTGAAAAAACTCCTCAAAGTAACTTTTTGAAAATTAGTTTTTTAGTCCAAAAAATTATTTCAATCCGCTAACTACCAAACACTGATATTATTAGAGATTTCAAATGGTTAAACATCTAATAATTTTCAAACAGGGCCTCTATCTTTGCTAAAGAAGCATAACAAGATTAAATTGCTCGATACCAATTTTAGAGATAAGAACTATATACTAGACCTCAAACACCATTAAACCTGATCAGCGTATCTAGCAGTCTTGCAGGGTCAGCAGTAAACAAATTATTTTAATTTATACTCGTAATTTCGACCGTCCTTAGTCCTTAGTCTAATCCATTAAGTTCCATGTCAAAGTCGTTCTTGTTGTCCAATTTCAAGTGGTGGCTTGCAACTGTTTTTTTTTCAATTGAGAAGCTTTCAAATCCAATTTTATCAACATCAATATTAGATTTATATGGTTCAGGGATCTCTCAACTCTTCTCTAATGGTAAAGTTAGCCTGCCAAAGTCTAGGGGTGATACGCATTTTTAAGATACATATCTCCATTTAATTTTTTTACGTGATACCCATTCGTCAAATGCATATTAGCAATACTCATATGACAAATTCGTATCACGTAAGTATTTTTAGCCAAAATTTTCAAATATGGGTATCACTGTCACTCAGTCTAAAAAAATGATACTTTTGGCCATCGCCCAAATATCATCGTTGCTTTAAGAGCCGGCACAGCTGACTTGATTGTCAAGAGTTAATTGCGCTTATTATGCACATACGTGTAACAAAACATTGGTATCTAGGCTGCCTGGACCATTTTTCTTTCTTTTTCTTTTTATTATCTTTTTGCTTTTTAATCAGTACAAGTGTCGATCCAATAAGATATGGCTAGGAAAAGAAATCAAGAAATCATTGAAAAAATGCAGAAGGCATCAATCACGGCAAAGATAAAACTTTAATTCATTACTTTGTAGTTTTTCCAATGCAGCATACATATTTAAGACAACACAAATTTAAACATGAAGCAACCAAAATGAAGTTCAAACTAAGGAACATCATTGGAATATTTCAACTTGTCAATCCAAGAAAGGAATGAGGATATGGAATTTGTAAAACCCAATAATCCAAGCTCTTTGCTCTTGTTCATAGTATCCAGAGGATACTCGACACCAAGCTTGTGATCTACAAACAACCAGGCTCCAATATCTTCAAGTTTAGTAGGCACCACATTGTTTTGTTTTACAATCTCATGATCTCATCCCACAGTCTCCCTTTATCCTTCATCAACTCCAGAAATGCTTCTACTTGAACACATCTCCATTACTGCAATTAAATGCTTCATTATTTGCGTATGGATCCACTGCAGCCAATATCTCTTGATCATCAATCAAGTAAGCATCCGAAGCTTCTGAATAGCTTACTCCAAGATCCCTTAGTTCCTGGAAACCTCACAACTGGACCCTCATGTTTGCATATTGCAGCATAAACACACATATAGTACATATTATATTCATAATACTCTAAGGTGGAAACCAAATATAACTCCAGGCAATCTATCTTTTTGGCTACATATTCGAACAATAAATCCTCTTAATTATTTAAAAATTTGGAGCATCAAGCTTTGGAGAATCTTCGCTATACGTACGGAGGATCATGTGTTGCTATCCTTAAAGCTTCAAAATACTTCTTTTTCCCAGTGTGTAAACAAACATCTTGCACTTTTGGTGCATTTGGAATAATACAATTCAACATATTTCTAAACATTTTGCTATTGATTTCACAGTTTTCTCCACTGAAGCTGAAAACTGAAAACTGCAAAATCAATAGCAAAATGTTTAGAAATATGTTGAACTGTATCATTCCAAATGCGCACCAAAACTGCAACAAATTTGTCGACAAACTGGGCAAACGCATTATTGTGGCACTTTTCACATGATCCTCCATATAGCGAAGATCTTCCAAGGCTAGATGCTCCAAATTTTTACATAATCAAGAGGATATATTTTTTGAATAATACCAGCAGCTATTTTGTATTTTTTTTTCTTGTGAATTTTGTTAACACGAAAACATGTATTTATACACAAACAAAGTAAAAACGTGACGCTGACGATATTTTTTTGTGTGGAAATCAGAGATAGAATGTGATACTACTTAATACAAGTTAGGAAGGTTGATAAACACAATAATGTAGAACGCTGTCTATGAAAAGTCAGCAGAAACCTAGACACGCGGGAAGACAGAACAGCAAACCAACTTTAACTCAACAATGAGAACATTATCTTTTAATTTTACTAGCTTATAACCCATGCCAAGCATGGCCGAGCATGAGACGACATTAAAATATTAATATTAATAAATTATTAATACATATTATTTAAAAATGTATTTCTCGAGAATTGAATGATAAAAATATATAATAAATAAATAACTATTTAATTATGTAGTTATACACAATCGAATTGTGCATAAAACTAAAGAAATTAAAGTAAATAAATAAATCTTGTATGATTACGTGTAGTTGTAAGGAATCGAACCCTGGATGAAGCTAAAGAATTTAAAGTAAATAAATCTTGTATAAATATGTAGTTGCGAGGAATCGAACCCGGGTTAAGTGATAACCAAATTTGGTACTTTAGTACCGCGCGCTATTTTCACATTGTTTTGCTTATTAATAAAGAGTAAAGATGTTAAAAAATAAACCACATAAACACTTGTGAACATTGCCCGTTAAGTAACTAACTCATCTAAAACCTTAAGGTATCTAAAACCTTAAGGTATCAGAGGAAGGACTTACCGGGATCTTATATTAATATTTTAACACTCACCCTCACTCGAAAGCCCAGTTTTTTGGTTTTATAGTGGATCACGGAGTCCCATCTATGACGCAATATTTGCCTACAAAGGTTTTAGAGATGAGTTGGTCACTTAACATCGCCAAGTCCATTTGGTAAAGCCAATTCGTCACTACACCAGAAAGATGGAGCCAGACTTGTAGACTTCAGACAAACCAATGAAGCCTTCAGCTACTAATATATATTTCGTGCATCACTTAGAACTCTTGTTAATTTAATCAACAAGTTCTCGCATTCATTTCCGAGCAACTTTTTTCTTTTGTGACCATTATATTCAATGAAGAATTTTCTTGCTATATGAGGATAATGATATCAATTAGTTGCATTGTTTCCTCCAAATATTTGTTCTCTCTGGTCTGATAACTTGGTCCTACCAGCTAGCTATTGGCTGGATATGTCAGATCAGATGAACATGTAACTCCGACAACTATCAGTTAACCATCATTCATCCAGCACTCGTGTACTCAATGCGCCAGTCATGGCTAGGCAACAGGACCGGAAAAATAAGGAACTAGCTAGTAGGCTAGTAGTCCTAAACTCGTCCCGGATATGTCCGACCACCTTGCTAATATTAAAATTATATAGTAAAATTTAATTTTCAACTCTTTTTTATACAAATGTTATGGTTATAACATTAAAATTTATATCATATTTTTTCAAATGATTCGAGCCGGTCAGCGAAACAGACGAAAAAAGAATCAACTAGCTTAGTTCTAATCTCAGCAGGCCATTGAAATTAAATTTAAATAGCCAATTTTTGTTGTAACATGAGAGCAAAAATTCATCAAAGTAAGATAACATAATACATAGGTTTACATATCCGAGGCCTTTAAAATTGCTTAATGGCCAAAGAGTTGAGCTGCCCCTGACTTCAAATGAATGGAAGTTAGTTGGAACAAAGTTGAAAAATCCAAAGATTCAGGTGAGGCCGCTAAAAAAAGAAGATGGTCCAGCTTAAAATGAATGTTAGTCATGCAACGTAGGACCAATCTTATCTTTTACAACAGTTATACAGTTCCAGAAAGGAGGACATATGATTGTGCAGTACAGTCCACTAAGATGCAACATTAAAGGTGCACCTCATCGTTGTCATCGCATCCGTCCTTGTTTTTTGGAGGCCTGTGGTGCCACCCTCCCTGCTGATAGGTAACTTCATTGGTCCAAAGGGTGTGTCCACTTCACCACTTCAACGTTTCCTTTCATTGTGTAACCGGTACCTTGTCCCCTAATCATATTGCAGAGAGCTGATCCAAGATCCTTAGGCCTAAAGCTGATGGGTATAGGTCAAGATACTTGTAGGATTTAGACCTGCAAATATACTTGAATTATATTAGAAACAATACAATTAAAAAGTTAGAAAGGGGGTTCCAGATATGTTAAGAGCAAAATCTCATGTGTGCTTTTTTTTATTGGCTTGGACCACTATGGGCAAACACAACATAGCCTCAACCCCTCATTTGTAACTCTGCCCTAATAAATTATATAATAAAAAGTACTTTATTGCATAAGTTACATATATACACATTAATCATCCAATCAATAATATATTTTGTAACTCCCATTTATGAGAATATTTATTTTGTTTATATTTGCAAAGATATCAAAACTAACATCTCTCACTTGATATCTTTGTCAAATATTATCCACGACTCCCACATTTTCTAAGGTCTATATTAATCAAAACTATTTTAACATAAATTCTTGTTATTCGTCAACATTTCGCAACTTATATATTCCTACGTCCCGTAAGTTTGACAAATGTTTCTGCATGAATAAATGTACATTCATTAAGAAAGTTTGTAATCACATTAAGCGCAAAATGTATGTCACATTGTCACTTTCTCTTCTTGTAACATATTTATATTACTTATTTTCCCAACTTCACCTTTACTAAAAATAAATAGTTGTCCAGAAGTTGAATTCTTATTAACAACTAGCGTAGAAGGCCTGTTCATATACTGAAATAATTTTTGCACAAATCAACATCTTTGAAATAATTTTATAATTAATTATATGGTAAATTATAGTATTTCAAATTTATTTTATATTTGTAAATTAATTTTATAATATTGTATGCTGTTTTCATGAACCAAATATTTTATAATTTGATTAGGTTTTAAAAGTTGGATAAATATCTATACGATAATAATCACATGATTATTATTATTAATTTCTTAAATAATAATTAAATTTTCAAAGTCGTGAAACGAATTTTATTAAAATGATCAATTAAGTGTAATATAAATAATTATTGTAGCATAATTGTTTGTGTATTAACATAGACGTTTGTAAACTCATGTGATTTTAATATACTAAAAGTATATTTGTAAAAAAGGTAATCATGTATGTGAGATTATATCTTAAGATATATTACAAATTTTCTTAATTTTTTATATCTTATATATAATATTTTTTTTGATAATCAAGTAATTCATTAATAAACAGTCATACGACATTTACAAAAACAATCAAAATAGAACAAATACGTAATAAAATAGATCAAATCAGAATTTTCTTCACCCCGAGCTACGATTGTTGAGCAGATCATTCATTATGGCACACCACTTGTTCATATCATTGAAGTTTGCAGCATTTTTAGAGAGACAATCTAACAATCTGTTGTAGTCGTGCGACTCCATACAATCCAAATCAAAGAACCACTATTAAAAATCCTACAGATCTACGATCCCGGATACCAAAACAAACAAAACTCTCACAAGGAGAGAGAACAAACCTGAAGAATGGGTAGAGAAAATCCACTAAACGGGGTACTAAAGCTCTCAATAATGAGAGAGACTTATTCAAATAAAAAATGAAATCGAAAGAAAACAGTAAAGATGGGTCTTATCACCAATTTTTTGGTTGATGACAACCCCTTAACTAAAAATTGAAAATTGAGAGTTAGGGTTTTTTGGCGGAAGTATACATAATATATATGAGCGGTTGTTGTATAATCACAAAGTCTACAATACATGTCATTAAGACATTATACATTTTTATCATTTGTTTTCGTGTCGGTGTACCTTCGTGTATCAAAAATTAAACCAAACGCTAAATTTTCGCGTCATAAATCAAATTTTCGAGGATAGTAAGGAGATTTAGAAAGATGTGAATGGTGAAGGAATGATAAAAAAAATTGACAAATTAGTGACATGTGAGATTTATTAAAGTTTTAAGGAATAATATGTCTTTTGGAAAGAAAAAAATAAAGGAGTGTACATTTCAAAAATAAAACTGTTAAGAAATGAATGAGACGAACAAATTGTATAATAATTATTGAATAATTTAAGAGTAAATAGCACTTTACACCCCTTATCTTTAGTCACGTTTTCGATTTAGTCTCAAATTTTTAATGTCGGCAGAATGCATCCCTTAACTTTAAATTTTGCTTCGTATTGCATCTTTTTAATCATTTTTCGTCCAAAATAACTGTCACCGTTGATATGTATAGGGGTAAAATCGAAAGATTATTTTATTAAGTTTAAATAATAATTGTTACTGTTAATATGCACAAGATTAAATTTAATTATTTTGGATGAAAAATGAGTAAAGAGGTGCAAAACAAAGCAAAATCCAAAGTTGAGGGATGCATTATGTCGACAATAAAAGTTTGAGACCAAATAGAAAAAGTGACTAAAGTTAAGGGGTGCAAAATGCTATTTACTCATAATTTAATGATAAATAATTTCAACACAAACTTTCTTAATTTTAAAAATATTTAACTAACGAATAATGAGATCCTTGTATATAATATGTAATTTTTATTAGATCAAATTTTATTATTATATCTTATGCATAAATACTTGACCAGTTCAAATAAATATAAATTATATCAATTAACAATATAATAGGTATTTTTTAATTGAAAAGAAACATGTATAATAAATTTTTTTACAAACATGATCGGATATGTAGTTATATATAAAGCTACGAAAACAAAAATAATTGTATATAAATAATATAACCAACGTTCGATATACTTAAAAGTTAAATTATGAAAAGAATAAAAGGAGATTTTGTAGTTTACCTAATAAGAATTCCAAATTACAAATCAAAAGTTAACCTAGCACAATGGTTAAGAAATGAACTTGCTAAGAGGAAGTCAAGAGTTCAATTCTTACTCAGGACACAAATTAATTAATTTTTAGCATAACTTATAGAAAGTGGCATTTTTGTGATTTTTCAACAAATAAGGGCAAAATTGTAATTTCACGACCATTTTTTGAGCTCAATTTACCCTTGGACGCCCTTTAATATATACAGTGGCGGAGGGAAAGGTATGCAAGGTGTGTCATTTGACACACCATTATTTTTAAAAAAAAAATTCAAATTTTTTTTTATTGTTGGGCCTCAATGGACCGAGCTTACAAAGAAAGCCCATACACATAATTAGAAAAGCCGGGGAAAGATTATCTACAACATAACAAACTTAGCCAGGGGAAAACACTTGTAGTCTTGTAGATGCGGCTAATGCAGTGAAATAAGAATCTCGATTCCGGCGATTATATTACTAGTCTCAGGCTCTCAACTGTGTTTGTTGGTTGTTGAGCTATATGCTTTTGATTCATTGGGCTTTAGATTCATCAAAATTTTCAGTTTGATAAAGAAAAAACAAAGACTACAAAGTGTTTGTTGAAATGTCGCAGTGAGTTTTTTTTTGAAAATCTCTTATTTCTTCCAGAGATCAGTGCTTGCTTCAACATTAGTACAATGAAAAGATCAAGTACCCGAGATATCTCAACTTTTTTTACCAAGAAACCGACTACGGAAAATGTTTCTCAAGCTCAAGCAAATGAACCGGAAATTAACATTCCTCGGTCACCGACCACTCAACCCAGCCAACAAGGTTCTTCTCCGACTCCATCAATCACATTAGTACCTCCACAGGACTTTGATACTATTAATTATCCACAAGATCCGGGAAAAAGAAAAAAGTTGATTGATTTTCATCCAAATGAGAGAGATTTAGTAAGGCGAACCTACATACAAAGGGGACCTTGTCAACCGAAAGATTACGTATTTCCTCAAACATTATTCGGGAAAAATCCTCGACGGTTCAATGTTAAATGGTTTGAAACTTGGCGGCCTTGGCTTGAATATAGCGTCTCTAAAGATGCAGCATTTTGTTTCATTTGTTATTTATTCAAATCTGAAAATACAGCTGGTGGTGATGCTTTTGTTGGTGAAGGTTTTAAGTGCTGGAACAGATTAGGGACAATCAGAGATCATGTTGGCAAATACATGAGTTCACATAACAATGCAGTGGTCGCTATGGAACTGTTCAAAAAACAAAAGGGCAGCATTGCAAGTGCTTTATCAAAGCAAACGGAGGAGGTTGTGAGTGCATATCGTAAGCGATTGGAGGCATCAATTACTGCCATTAGATGGCTTTTATTACAGGGGCTGCCCTTTCGGGGACACGATGAATCTGAAAATTCAATGAATAGAGGCATTGTCAATAGGTGAACTTGAAACAGGAAGTGGTTTAAATCAGGAGCGTGGTTTAGGTAGGCCATGTGACACTCGTTGGGGTTCTCATTTTAAAACAATATTGAATGTGCTTGACTTATATCCCACAATACTTGAGTCACTTGATGCTATTGCAGAAGTTTCTGATACAATTGACTCCAATAAGGCACAATCTATCACCCACTTGTTGATGTCATTTGATTTTGTGTTTGTCGCACACTTGATGGTTGCTATATTTGGGATAACAAATGAGCTGAATGTGGCACTGCAGAAGCATGATCAAGACATTGTAAATGCTATGGCTATGGTTGACATAACTAAGACTAGCTTACAAAAGTTGCGAGATGAAGGATGGAATTTTCATATGGACAAAGTCACTTCTTTTCTGGTTAAATATGGAGTTGAAGTTCCAAATATGGAAGCAAATTACATTATCCCCGGAAAAAGGATGTATAGAGGTAAGAGCCCGCAAATAACAAATTTTCATCATTTTCGAGTTGAAGTTTTTTTAAGTGTCATTGATCTTCAGTTGCAAGAACTTGAAAATCGGTTTCCCGAGGTAAGTAAGGAATTATTAATGTGTATGTCTTGCTTTAATCCTGCAAATCGATTTGCTGCTTTTGATAAAAGTAAATTAACACGACTTGCTGGATTTTATCCAAGTGAATTTTCAAGTACTGAATTGCTATTCTTCGAGCATTCTCTTGAGAATTTTATCGTTTCTATTAGAGAAGATGAGAGGTTTTGGGATTTAAAAAATCTTGGTGAGCTTTCAATGAAACTTGTTGAGACAGGAAAGTCTATGACTCATGAAAGGGTGTATTTGTTGTTAAAGTTAGTGTTGATTCTTCCTGTTGCAACTGCAAGTGTTGAGAGAGTGTTTTCTGGAATGACACAAGTGAAAGTTAAACTACGCAATAGCATGGGAGATCAAATGTTGAATGATTGCTTGATTACTTATCAAGAGAGAGATTTGTTTTTGAATGTTAAGAATATGAGTGATATTATAGATAGGTATCAAAATATGAAAACTCGTCGAGAACAATTGTAATAACTTTTGAACACTTTTTATTATTATATGAATCAGTTTTTTTTATCGTGTATGTCTTAAGTATTTGACACACCATAGGTAAAATCTTGTATCCGTCACTGAATATATATAAGATCTTCCAAGGCTATATGCTCCAAATTCTTACATAATCAAGAGGATATATTGTTTGAATATGTAGCCAAAAAGGAGATCAGAGTATAGACTACGCCGACTGCACCGGACCACGTACCAGCAGCTATTTTTGTATTTTTTTTCTTGTGAATTTTGTTAACACGAAAACATGTATTAATTATACACAAACAAAGTAAAAACGTGATGCTGACGATATTTTTTTGTGTGGAAATCAGAGATAGAATGTGATACTACTTAATACAAGTTAGGAAGGTTGTAAACACAATAATGTAGAACACTGTCTATGAAAAGTCAGCTGAAACCTAGACACACGGGAAGACAGAACAGCAAACCAACTTTAACTCAACAATGAGAACGTTATCTTTTAATTTTACTAGCTTATAACCCGTGCCAAGCATGGGTCGAACATGAGTCGATATTAAAATATTAATATTAATAAATTATTAATACATATTATTTAAAAACGTATTTCTCGAGAATTGAATGATAAAAATCAATCATCAATATACTTATATAAAGGAGAAAACGGGGCGGTGATGTGGCGCTCTAGAATCGCTCCGTTCTATTTTTCTAATTTTCTCAATTTTTCTCAATTTTTAATTTTAATAATTACAACTTCCTTTATTATTTTCGATTTTGTAGGAAGATAGAACTTTCTTTTATTGATTTTGTAGAAAGATAGAACTTTCTTTTATTATTTTCACCTCTAGAATGATAAAACTGGCAAAATGCCTACGGTTAAAAACCACCGATAATTTTAATCCGTTCTATTTTTCTAATTTTCTCAATTTTTCACAATTTTTAATTTTAATAATTACAACTTCCTTTATTATTTTCGATTTTGTAGGAAGATAGAACTTTCTTTTATTGATTTTGTAGGAAGATAGAACTTTCTTTTATTGATTTTCACCTCTAGAATGATAAAACTTTCTTTTATTATTTTCAAATTGGATAGAATCAAATTATTTACGGAATCAAATTTTTATTATAGCCTAAATTACCCACTTGCCTTAAATTTAATACATGCGTTTTTATTTCTAATTTCCAGCAACGTTTTTTTCTTTACCTAATCATCAGAAATTGCCACCCATTGTAGGATTTGATATCAAATTGCATTCTATCTGTGGTTTTAGGTAATACGGCTAATGATGGTGGTTTCTCTTTTATTATTTTCAATTTTAATATAACTTTCTTTTATTATTTTCAATCTTTATAGAACTTTCTTTTATTATTTTCAAACTTCATAAAACTTTCTTTTATTATTTTCAAATTTGATAGAACTTTCTTTTATTAATGGTGGTTTCTCTTTTATTATTTTCAATCTTTATAGAACTTTCTTTTATTATTTTCAAACTTCATAAAACTTTCTTTTATTATTTTCAAATTTGATAGAACTTTCTTTTATTAATGGTGGTTTCTCTTTTATTATTTTCAATTTTGATATAACTTCCTTTTATTATTTTCAATCTTTATAGAACTTTCTTTTATTATTTTCAAACTTGATAAAACTTTCTTTTATTATTTTACTTGACAGGACTTCACAATGTCATTCAAGAAACCACATACATATCGTTGTCTTATTACCAGAAGTCATTACAAGAGCATACGACATCTCTAAAACTGTGGAAACGGTTTCTGTCTCTTACAATTATTTCTCGATTGTATACTTTAGATATAAATTTAGTAACAGAATGACAATCTCCACAAATTCGTAAATTCTTCATAATCATCAGAAATTGTCCCCATTGTAGGATTTGATAGAACTTTCTTTGATTTAGAAAATTATAACTTCCTTATTATTTTCGAATTTGTAGGCTTGATATAATGGATTTCCATATTATTCACCTTACAAACACCTATAAATTAAAGGTCATTCATAACAAAAAATTTACACCGAAACTTTTTTACATAGCTTCAAATTTTTACAACCATATTTACAATCAATACAACTATGGCCTACACCATATTGGATGCTTTGAACGACAGCAGCTATACCTGGATGATAAGAGTACGAGTGTGTAGAATGTGAGAATCTGTCAATCCAAATACTGAAGAACTGATCAGTCTTGACATGATTTTGATCGATGAAAAGGTTAATAAATCAATATACTTATAACTTATTAGTTTGTCAAATTGTATGATGTTATTAACTTTTCTAAGATATGTTGTATGACAGGAAAATTTGATCCATGCTACGATCCCGAAGATTCTGGTCTCTCGATTCAAAAATCTTTTAGAGGAAGGCTCCGTGTACAGCATCAAAAATCTGAAAGTTGTTTCAAGTACAGGGAAATATAGACCACTATCACATGGGTCTAAATTGCTCTTCATACGCATAACGTTGCCTAAGTGATTGGAAGAAGGCATCGTCAAAATATCACTGCATGGATTTCAGTTCATATGTCCGGATATGATTGATGCACGTATTAATGACACCAACATACTATCAGGTTTTGATGCAGTAATATATTAGAGTAATATATAAATAATACTATTATATAAGTTATAATTCAAACTATCATGTTCTAATATTATTTTTTCTATGTTGATTTAGATGTTGTGGGCTGCTTGACCTACTTGGGTGGCATTGAAGTTGTCAAAGGCGGTTGGAAAAAAAAGAGATCTCAAAATTGTCACAAATTAGTAAGTTATGCATTATATCAATTTTAATATAACTGTTAATTGTTTTTTATTGTTCTTGTAATTTTATATTACTTCTTTGGTTACCCCAAATTATTTGTTTTACTTATTTAATTTGTTCTAATTTTTTTCTTAAGCAGCTCCATCACCAGTACCATAATTTTGTGGGAAAAGTTGGCCGAGATGGTTGATACAAATTTATACAAGGAGGATGGTGGACCCTATATAATAATTGTCACATCTACCCAGATTAAAAAATTTAAAAGTAATTATCTTTATTAATGTTTTTATAATATATAGTTTTAGAAATTGCACATATAAATCTATCTTATCTCGATTGAACGAATATCATTAGATATTATACAAATATTTGTTTCATTGATATTATTGATTTAATTCTTATATTAGTTTTTTAACCATTTATTTACTCTTATATGCAGCAGATACAATTAGCTTTTCTACCACAAGAAATAGTAAAATTTATACAAATCTGGATACACCGTATGTCTCATCCTTGAGAGAGAGAGATTTGCTCATCTCTCTACTAAATTGAAAATCAATGGAGACTCTCTCCCCATAATGTCGCATGAGGAAAAAATGTTTATTAATAGGATGAACATCGAGGAATTGCTGGAAGCAGAGTGGAGTGAAGACCTAAAGGTTAATTTTACACATTTTTTGTTTAGCTAATTTATTTTACGTACCTTGCACTTGACCTCAATTATTATCAATGTTATTTTTGTTATCAAATTTATAATTTAATCATATTACTATAGGAACAAATTGTTACGGTAAGAGCTTAGATTTTTGGGATTGATAATACCGTACTACACTGGCCGTAAAACATGTTCCACAAAGTTGGACTTTTCTGAGGGGCATTATAGATGCAAGCCGTGCAACAAAATTATTGACCATCTTATCATGTAAGAAATAAATTTAATAACTTTATTTTATATTTTGTTTATACATATATTAATCTTACTATGATTTGTGTGTTTATACAGGTTTAGAATACAAATAAAAGTTAAGGATAAGACGGGACATACAACTTTTGTACTATTCAACAATATAGCAGAACCCACACATAAGCAAATCCTATCATTTTAAACAATATTGAAAATTAATATATATTATTTTGAATATGCACTAAGGTCTATTGAGATTGATAATTATTGTCATTTTCTTAACTATTTTTAATTATTATGTTTGTTTCAGTTATGATGGAATTTGCTAAGATTTGAAATATTATAAACTATAATATATTACTGCAATTGATGCTCAACTTACATCTATCATCATGACAAGGCAAGGCTGTTACAAAAGAGTGACACAAAAGCATATGCAGTGGTCAATAAATAATTTGGCAATTTTTTTTAAGAGATTCGAAAGATTGTCAAGGCAATTTTGGTCCTATGATTTGTCTGACCAACTTTTTATTTGTTGTTCGTGTTTTGTTTTGTTTTTATTTTCGTCTTACACAAAATTCTGGTAGGCCTCAAGCTTATTAAACCTTTTGTTTTTCACTTTAAGCTACATTAATATCAGTTGCCTTTTAAATTTTAACTAATGGGAAATAGAATATACAATTTTAATAGTATTTTCTTTCTCAATTTTAATTTAATAAAATTAAAGTTTCTTATTTAAATATGAATTTATAGGATAGAAAAAATCTCAATTTTCTTTTAAATCTTTACTAGAACATACAATTTTAATATTCTTTCCTTTCACAATTTTAATTCAATAAAATTAAAGTTCTTCATTTAAATTTGAATTTATAGGATAGAAAAAATCTCAATTGTCTTTTAAATCTTTGTTAATGGAGAAAACTAAATAAACAATTTTAATTCAATAAAATTAAAGTTTCTTATTTAAATTAGAAGAAAAATATCAAATACTTTTTAAATCTTTACTATTAGAAGAAACTGATATACAATTTTAAGATTCTTTTCTTTCTCAATTTTTATTCAATAAAATGAAAGTTTCTTATAAGATTTGAGTTATATTTGTGTTTTATATTTTTGGAAAATAGAGATTTTAGTGATAGCAAATATAAAATGTAATATGTTTTAATTTAAAGGTAATTGCCCATGATATTTTTGGAAAATGAGTATATTTTATTAGAAAAAAGTGTTTTATTTATAAAAGGCAAATAATAAGGAGAAATAGAAAAGCTAACATATTTTAATTGAGAAAAGTAACTGTCCGTGATTTTAGAAGTGTTTTAATTATATTAATTGTATTTGTTAAAAAAAATACGTTGGCATGTTAAAATAGGTAAGCTTTTTTAAATAATTAAAAGCATTAAAATTAGTTTTAAAATAAATAAGTAACGGTTGCACTTGATATTTTTGGAAAATAGATATTTTAATGAGAATAAATATAAAAGGTAATATATTTTGATTTAAAGATTATTGTCAGTAATATTTTTGGAAGTAATAGATTTTGTTAGAAAAAATGTTTTAATCGTAAAAGGCAATCATTTAGTTACTATTTTTATGTTATTTTATTATTTATTAAATAAAATAAATGACCGAAAACCAAGAACCGAAAATCAAAATTTTCAATGTTTCGGCCTTAATAATATAGTATAGATAGTATAGATTTTTTTTTATAAACTAAATAACTTAATTATTTATTTTATGTAAATAACATCTATGACTTACAAAAACTAATATAACTTCAATGTACATTATACTTTAATTAAAAATTAAAATATTAGGATTATTATGTATTCCGGAAACCTACTAATCTACGATATCACACCAAAAACTAAATTGATCAGGTATGTATGTTTAAAGAATATATTTTATTTGATAATTTAAATAATTTTGTAGATATTAATTTCACAATTTTGTTCTAATATTCTTTTTCTTAACAAATCAATCAATCAATATACTTATATAAAGGATAAGACGGGTCTTTAAAAACATATTTTGTAGAATATTTTTTAGAAATATTTAGAGAAATTTTTAAGAAGCCGCTGCGAAGCGCGGCTTAGTAACCTAGTGTATAATAAATAAATAACTATTTAATTATGTAGTTATAGACAATCGAATTGTGCATAAAGTTAAAAAAATTAAAGTAAATAAATAAATCTTGTATGATTACGTGTAGTTGTAAGGAATCGAACCTGGATGAAGTTAAAGATTTAAAGTAAATAAATCTTGAATAAATATGTAGTTGCCAGGAATATTAAAGTAAATATGTAAAGAAACCTAGACACACAGAATATCAAACCAACTTTAACTCAACAATGGGAACAATATCTTTTTTTTTTTTGAAATCAAGAACGACTTGCATTCAACAAATCAAATCAAACGAAAGAGCCTCCAACAAACACGTAGGAGGAGACGTGAAAACAATATGGGAATTAGCTAAACAAGGGACTCTAGCCAATGTATGTGCTACCTTGTTAGCTTCTTTCCGAATAAAACAAACTGAAACCGCTACCATACTTGGTAGCTCTTCCTTACAATCTTCAACAATATCACCTACTTCCAGCAGATTCTTCTTCCTTCCTGTTATTGCTTTGACACCCAGCATAGAATCAGACTCCAGAGTTACCAAATCAGTGCTGAAACTAACCTCCTTAATCCAGGACAACGCCTCCCTGATCCCTATAACCTCAGCCTCCAAAACAGAAGCAACCATAGGAAAACACATAACTTTCCCTGCAATAAACGATCCCAGGTGATCCCTTAGCACCATTCCTATCGAGAAATTCTGGGCATTTGGAAAAACGGATGCATCGACATTGACTTTGACAGCACCCACATCTGGATGATACCACATCTGGGAACAATATCTTTTAATTTTATATTAAAAAATAAGCCACATAAACACTTGTGAACATTGGGTAACTAACTCATCTAAAACCTTAAGGTATTAGAGTAAGGACTTACCGGGATCTTATATTAATATTTTAACACTCCCCTCACTCGAAAGCCCAGTTTTTTGGTTGTATAGTGGATCACGGAGTCCCATCTATGGCGCAATATTTGCCTACAAAGGTTTTAGAGATGAGTTGGTCACTTAACATCGTCAAGTCCATTTGGTAAAGCCAATTCGTCACTACACCAGAAATCAGACGGAGCCAGACTTGAAGACTTCAGACAAACCAATGAAGCCTTCAGCTACTAATATATATTTCGTGCATCACTTAGAACTCCTCTTGTTAATTTAATCCACAAGTTCTCGCATTCATTTCCGAGCAACTTTTTTCTTTTGTGGAATAGTCTCACCATTATATTCAATGAAGAATTTTCTCGCTAAATGAGGATAATGATATCGATTAGTTGAATTATACATAGGAGGACAGTGATTGTGCAGTACAGACTAATAAGAAGCAACATTAAAGGTGCACCTCATCGTTGTCATCGCATCCGTCCTTGTTTTTTGGAGGCCTGTGGTGCCAGTACAGTCCCTGCTGATAGGTAACTTCACTGGTCCAAAGGGTGTGTCCACTTCAACGTTTCCTTTCATTGTGTACTTCGACCCCTAATCATATTGCAGAGAGCTGATCCAAGATCCTTAGGCCTAAAGCTGATGAGTATAGGTCAAAGTACCTTATGCTACATTTAACAATGTTATCAGATTTAGAAAACTCTGCTCCGCCAACATTAATGCCACCTAACCAAACTTGATATTTTTGGCACCTAACCACATTAATGCCACCTAACCAATCCGATTTCATGCATGCGTATCAAGTTAGTATTTTCGGCCAAAATTTTCATTACGGATATTACTATCATCCGGTCTAAAAAAATTGATATTTTTGGCCATCGCCCAAGCATCTTCATTGCTTTACTTCATTACCTTGTAGTTTAATCAATGCAGCAGTCAGCAGACGTTATAAGACAACACAAATTTAAACACATTCAACATGAAACAACCAAGACGAAGTTCAAACCAGGGAACAAAATTGGAATACTTCAACTTGTCAATCCAAGAAATGAAATGATGATTTGGAATACCTAAAACCCAAGAATCCATGTTCCTTGCTCTTGTTCATCGTATCGAAATGTCAACCTCTTTCCGTCTTCAGATTCTCCGCATTCCACCTCAAATTGCTCCGCCAACACCTTCCACAAAACCTCCGAACTGCACCTTCCTGTTTGCATATTGCAACATAAACACACATAGTACATATTATATTCATAATAATCTAAGACAGAAAACATATATAACTCCAGGCGAGCTATCTCTTTTGGCTACATATTCGAACAGTATGTCCTCTTGATTATGTAAAAATTCGGAGCATCAAGCTTTGAAAAATCTTCGCTACACACGGAGGATCATGTTTTGCTATCCCAAAATTATCACTATGAATTATCTTCGTATTATTTATTTTATTATAAATAATATTAATGTACCAAATATTATTTAAATTATTAAAGGTTATTATTTTTTTTTTGATTTATTATTTCAATAAATCCTCTATTTACGAATAAATCACTAATCGGTATCTAAACTTCAACTCATTTATTACGATTTTTAAACATACAACTATAGTTCAAATATGGTCAAGTGGCCATGTGCATTATAGTTTCATATTTTTTTTCAAAAAAACCAGTTAAGCGGCGGAGATCAATGGAAACAAATTCTTGTGCAAAACATGATTTCAAATTACGATTTATACGAAAAATTTATCCATATTTTTCTTATAAAGTGGAATAGAGGAAATATTCCGTGCATATTTTTAAAACTCTAGTTAATTTGAGCTCTCGCAATCATATCCGACCAACGTTTCTCTTCTCGAATAGTCTGACTATTAGGATCCACGATTCCATTCCACGGGGAAAAAACAGCTGGATAAAGAATTGTCAATATGACAATTACATTCAATTGGTCCTACCAATATTTGTTAAAAATGTGATTGTTAGTATACTAGCTACACAAAAGCCACATGACACAAGTCCAACAGTTAGTTGAGTTAGTCATTTGTGAGGGTATTTTATACTTTTACATATTGTCAGTTAGGGACATAATTGTAAATGTACAGCTCATATAATACAACTGTATATATATACAACAGAATAGAGTTAGTTAGTTAGTTTTACTTTCATCTCTTTCTGTACATAACAAACTTTCCTCTCTGTGAACATATTTTGGAGCTTTAATGGAGTTTTCTTGATTTCCTTCATTTCTTGCGTGCATTCGAGCTAATAACATGGTATCAGAGCGGTGATGTTCGTCAATTTGTCATGGCTGATTAGTTCTTGTTTTTAATCAAATTGTTTCGATCGATTTCACCGTACAATCGATCGTCGTAAGAGAATCTCTCTAAATCTCTCTGAATCTCTGTATCTCGATCTTGTTATCTCTACAAATTGCTCCAGTTTGTGTTGAATCTACGGGTTTTCTTAAATTGATTAATCAGAGTCATAAACTGTTTGATAAAAGTCCTGATTGATAAAAGTTGATTGATTGTTAATCAAAGCTGTTTTCGTTCTGGACTCATTGTTTCGTTCTGTTTCTTTTGAGATAGTTCTATTTCTCAAAAAATTTCTCAAATAATCATGGAACTAACTCAAGATGCTACATCAGTATATTATTTACATCCGTCTGATCATACTGGTATGAAGCTTGTTTCGACATCTTTTAATGGATTGTCATATGCTAATTGGAAAAGATCAACAGTTATTGGTTTAACTGCTAAGAATAAGATGTCATTTGTGGATGGTACATTGGCTAAACCAGATGCTGCAGCTGTTGAATACAAAGCTTGGTCTAGATGTAACAGCATGGTTACTGGTTGGATTATTACTGTTTTAGAACCACAAATAGGTCCTAGTATATTGTATGTTGATACTGCTAGGGAAATATGGATTGAATTGGAAGAGAGGTATGAACAACCTTCTTCAGCTCAAGTCTATGCTATATCACAAGAGATTTTTCAGACTTCTCAGGATAACATGCCCATTGCTGAGTACTATACTCATCTAAAAAAGTTGTGGGATGAATTAGATAATCTGAAACCATTGCCTTCTTGCAATTGTACTAACTGTACTTGTAACCTATCTCAGAAATTTCTCAAACTCCAACAAGATCAAAGGCTTATGATCTTTCTCATGAAACTCACATCCAATTATGCTAATGTGAGATCACATATATTAATGATGGAAACCATGCCTACTCTGTCTCAGGCTTATAGAATGCTTTTACAAGAACAAAGGCACAGGGAAATTAGTAATTTGTCTTCTCATAATACTGAGCCTGTTGCTTTTGTTGTTGCTAGAGGAAGATTTGTTAATAAACCAAACACTTATCAAGGGAATTATCAGGGCAACTATCAGGCTGCTAAATCTGGTTTTCAACCATCTCAGAGAAATACTCTTGTAAATGGTCAAAATTCAAGGTCTTTCAAGAAGATCAACTATTACTATGATCACTGCAAGATCCCAGGCCATAGTGTTCAGAGATGTTTTAAAATTCATGGCTATCCACCAAATTTTAAAGATAACAGAAGGGTTGCTGCTTTTGCTGGTACTGATGATTCTCATGAATCTGATTCTGTTTCAGATAACAGTGCTCATGTCTTGTCTGCAGAATAGTACAGACAATTGATGACTTTACTGAATGCCAAACCAAAGGATTTTGATGGAAATCTAAATGAAGGTGTTGAATCTTCAACCACTGCACTTTTTGCAGGTAAATTTTGTCTTCTATCCTCATATTGTTCTACTGATTGGATTGTTGATAGTGGTGCATCTGACCACATATGTCATTCACTTGAGTTTTTTGACACCTATACTACTGTCCCTCATGATCATGACCATATCACTATTCCTAATGGTATCCAAGTCCCAGTTACTCATATAGGAACTATTAAACTTCATAATTCCCTAATTATTAAAGATGTTTTTATATGTCCCAAGTTTCAAATTCAATCTCATTTCTATTTCTAAACTCTGTAACAATAATAATTGTTCTGTACACTTTACTGAACAATCTTGTACAATTCAGGTGCCTTCAATAGGGCAAACACTCATTCTTGGTAATCTAGCTCATGGTCTGTATCTTGATGACTCCAAGCTCTTTAAATCTTTTCTTCCAGCTGCTACTCAACATATCTTTGCTCATTCTGTTATTTCTAGTTCTTATACCGATGCTAAACTCCTTCATCTGAGATTGGGGCATGTCCCATTCTCAAGATTAAATATAGTTCAGCCAAATCTTGATACTAATAAACTTTCTGCAGAATGCATATGTATTATTTGTCCCATTGCTAGACAACAAAGATTGTCTTTTCCTATTAGTAATACAACCACCTCTTATAATTTTGAGCTTTTACATATAAACATCTGGGGTCCTTTTAAAGTTCCTTCTTATAATCATTGTACTATGTTTCTTACTATAGTTGATGATTTTAGTCGTTCCACTTGGGTTCATTTTTTACATCACAAATCTGATTATGTTCATATTATTCAAAAATTCATTCTTTTTGTCAAGAATCAATTCAACTCTAATGTTAAAATCATAAGAACAGACAATGCCAAAGAATTATGTGAGGGCAATATAGTGTCTGTTTATACTGATTTTGGCATATCTCATCAAACTTCCTGTAGCTACACACCCCAACAAAATGGGGTGGTAGAAAGAAAACACAAACATTTAATGGAAACTACTAGGGCTCTATTTTTCCAATCTAAAGTACCTTTGTCTTACTGGAATGAGTGTGTACAATGTGCTGCTTATCTTATCAATAGAATGCCCCTTTCTTCTTTACAAAATCTTTCCCCTTATGAAAAACTTTATGATCAGAAACCAGACTATTCTCATTTGAGAATTTTTGGTTGTTTATGTTATGTCTCTACAACTCCTACTAATAGACACAAATTTGACCCAAGAGCTGAACCTGCAGTGTTCTTGGGATATCCACCTACAACTAAAGGTTACAAATTACTTACTCTTCATAATCACAAAGTCATTATATCCAGAGATGTGAATTTTTTTGATAAAAACTTTCCCTTCCACATTATCTCCCCTTTATCACCACCTTAACCATTTTTTATCCCTGTTCCTAGTGATATTCCTATCACTGACAGTTCTTCATTTCCAGAATTCATTTCTTCTTCCAATTCCAATTCCCATACTATTCCTACATCTTCTATTCCCACACAATCTCATACTGCATCAGGTTCCACATCTGATTTTTCTGAGACATCTGTTGCTATTCCACAACCCAGAAGATCTACTAGAGTCAGTACTGCACCTGTTCATTTCCAGTACTATGTATACAATACTCCTCATAGAGCTCACATGGCCTATACACCTCACTTGTGTAACTTGGTTTCTTCACATTGTTTCTCTTCTTCTCATCAAGCTCTCATTGCACATACCTCTTCAATCAAAGAACCTACTTCATACAAGGAAGCTGCTACTGATCCTAAGTGGGTTCATGCTATGCAATTAGAACTTCAAGCTTTAGAAAAGAACAATACCTGGGATGTAGTACCACTTCCTCCTAATAAAAAAACCATAGGATGCAAGTAGGTTTTTAAGATTAAACTCAAGGCAGATGGTTCAATAGAAAGGTATAAGGCAAGACTTGTTGCCAAAGATTTTACACAGAAATATGGTATTGATTACTTAGAAACATTCTCTCCAGTTGTTAGGTCCCGAAGTATCGTAGAGGGGGGGGGGGTTGAATACGATACTCACAAATAATTCAATCTCGTTCGCGGATAATTCATTCAGTTCTATAACGAAATCAAACACACCAAACCAAACCAAAAGTCGGGGAATATATCTTTTTATAAATATAAACCTCGAGGGGTGCTACAATTTCTAATCCGTAGATTAGCTTCAATGAGTTCTAGGTTATTCATAATCAATACAATGAAAAAATTCTGAGCACTATAAATTTCTATGATCTTCTCCGGCTCAAACTTCTCTCTCAGTAGTTGCTACTATGAACTAACCTCGACTGAGGAAGACACTACCTCTCTCTGTGTAATTATAGACTTAGTTTTAGAAAACTATCGAACCTTAATTGTTAAAACAATCTTGGCCGTCCAATTCTCATCAACCTGTCAGACAAACAAACTTTTCACCTGCTTTCTAATTTGAAAAGTATCGAATGAATAAAGTAATTATTCAATTCGATAGTTTTTAAATAAAAACTATCGAATGTAATACTTACTTTATTAAAGTATTCATTTACTTTATGCTTTTCATTCGATGGTTTTCTAATTTAGAAAACTATCGAATCCTTTTCTTTTGATTTTCTTTATGTCACCTTCGATGGTTTTTATAAACAATAAAACCATCGAACTCTTTTCCTTGTCCTTGACCTTTTAGAAAATCCATTCAGCTTCAGGGTGTTTCAGTTTTAGACTGTATCAATTTCTTCTGAGACGATAAAACAACTTGATCTTTTTAGTGCCGTCACCTAGTGCAACTGGTCTGGTTCACAGATGAATAACACTTGATCAATTCTTCTTTTATGTCTTCAATTCAATGCTGCTGATAAGTCCCTTGTCGTTCTGGTTGCTTCATCACTGGAATCCCGTGGTACTGAACCCTAAATCATTCACATACTTCTGTCGTCTTGAAAGTCTTGTTTCTTTTGCTGTCGCTGAGGCTTGAACATTTTCATGAACTTCTTTCCGTGACCTGTTTACGGACTTCAAGAATACATAACGTATTTTGATTTTTTGAGTTTACCTTTTTTTCTTTGATTCTGGATTCCTGTGCTTCTGTTAATATTATTGTCTGTCTTGTCCTTTGTTGAGTTGTAGTTATCTCTTTTACATCTTATGTTACATTATGATTTACAATCTCCCCCTATTTGATTGGGTAGAGTTCGAGAAGCAAATACTTCGAGGATAACTCAACTAACTAAGGAAACATGAAACTACTTAAAGTAAGACAGCATAATAATATTAACTGCATTCTGGATCAGATATATATACATTTCCAGATTTCATAAATCAAAGAACAATAAAACTTTTCACTTTGAAGTTGCTCCTCTTGATTGAGCTGATAGTTCTTTTGTTCTTTGCTTCTGTTCTTCAGTCCATTCCAATCTCACCTTCTTCACTCATTGGATCGGAGTTAGCAGCTTGATAATCAATCACTGATAGATAGTGCAGTGGTTCTCCAGGTTTAAGGATTACTCCTAGGATGTGTCTTCCAATATATCCAACCTCTTGACCCACTCCAGCCCATAGCCATGCAATGTTAACATCTTTCTTGTTTAGCTTTGGCATGTTTGGTAGTCTGGGAAGCACTTCCAATCCTTTCTCCACTCTCTTCCTATAGTAGGGAACATTCTCCATAAGATATTTTCTTAGAGTGTCAGCTGCTTTTGTCCTTCTCCGTTGATGTGAATACAGTGGATCTAAGATACTTCTCAACTGATATTAGATATTCGTTTAGGTAATCTCTCAGTTTGTCCTCCGTCAGATAGCAGATTCTGAACAAGTCATTCGTCATGAATCTAACCATAGGAGGGTTTTCAGTAATCTCTGGACTGACCTTCATCAAGATTTCCTTAACATGCTCACGGAGCAGTTCATTTAGCTTTGTAGTTCTTTGGATCTTGATGAGAATCACCTTCAGTGGTGTCTTTCTCTCTTAGTGATAGAGAATTTGCTTCTTCTTCCATATCATCATCCAAGATAGATGTTCTATTGGCTCTGGATAATATGGCTCATGCTCTTCCTGAATCGGTTGCTCTTGCATGACTTCAAATCCCTCTTCACTTTCTTCTAGTACTATGTCCTCAATCCAGTACTGTCTAACTGGAATAGCTTCATTGGTTTCCCAAACTCCCCATCCAGTTGTTTGCCAACCTTCATTAGTCACTTCATTTGTTTCCCCTTCTCCAACTTTCTCCCCCTTAGTTGAGGAATCCTCGATGAAGTTATCCTCATTATAAAAGGTAGTAGAAGGATCAGGTTGTTGTTGTGAAGGTCCGGGTTGTTGGTTCCTCAACATATTCCAAATAGATTGTACCCCGTCACATTGATTCTCTTTGACATCAGTCCTCAACTCGACCAGTTCTTCCATAGCTTCCCTCTTCAAGGAGTCCACTGCCTGTTTGGTACCTGTTATAGTGCCAGATGAACTGCCAATGACCCTGAATGTTCTTCTGGAATCAGCTGCAGCCAAGTCAACCTTCTCTTGAATTGTCTTTAAAGAAGCATTGCCTTGACTAGAGGAGATCCCTTGGTCAAAGGAAGGTCGCAGTAAAACCTTGAATAAAGGATTTCATTCTTTATCACGAACTGTCATCTTCTTGAGGTTGGATTGAACATGTACCTCTAGGTAATAGCAAATCATCAATATTTGGAAGGGTTAGGGTGTCACTCCTCACGTTTGGCTCTGGGTGTACAGTCAACGTTTCTGTCGGTGTTTAACTCATTTTTCCTTTCCCACTCAGGCCAGGTGTAAGTGTTTTTGTTTCACTCAAACCCTTTGTGCTAGTTGTACCTGCAGAAGAAAACACCGTAGCCGTCCTTAAGGAGGTCACCGGTGGTGCAATGGGGCTTCGCAAGTCCCCGTCCTTGGTTAAACCAAGTTGCTGATCATCCGTAGATGATATATCCTTTAAAGGATCTAGAGTTTGAATCTCTAGGGGGTTAGAAACAGGCTCTTTTAACAGCAGAGATCCCGAATCTTCCCCGTGAGTCTGTAAAGACTTCACCTCAGTTGACTCCTCAATAGTAATTGATTCACTGTCAACGAGTTGCCGATCTGCACCTACGTCAGACCCTTTACCCGCAGGATCCAGATATGTTCCATCTGGGGAGGTAGACAATGACCTTTTAGATTGTGCATTTAGGTCAAAGCCTTCTCTCGACGTCTGTGAAGACCCTTGGTTCTTAGAACCTTCAACTAGTGAACCTGACCGTAATATGGTCGGAACACCAGTTGCTTCCGTCAATTCTTCCTTACTTGATTGAGCTATTAGTTCAGATATTGCTTTCGTTAGCGTAGCCCAATCAGCATCAGAAAAATCAATAAAGGGCGCTTTGGAAGTTTGAAATAAAGTATCAACAGTTGCCTCGGTTTCTATTCTTCTCCTTTTAGAGGAAGGCAGAGCTGTTGTTGAAGGGTGTATCTCCTTATGTGGTGCTGCTATGGCACTATCTCCCTCTACACTCATGGATGTCTGAATATTGGGTATAGGAGGGTAAGGAGGTTCGTTTGTGGTTTCATTTGGCTCTTCCAAAGGCTCTTCGACCGTGGTTAGATATTGTGGGTTGCAATCTCATGGTCTGGATGGCCACTGAGGGCTCTGGATCAACATCCATGGTTGTGATTCAGGAGCCAGTTCAGGTTGAGGAATGTTACCTTCATTTACCTGTTCCCCTGGGGGTAGAAGTGGTAGGGGCACCGTTCTTAGATATTCAAGTTTGAACAGTGGGTACCCCTGGAAGATATTCTTTCTTATCAGAGCGGTTATTGCATTGCTCTTTATCTTCATGCACTCCATGGTCTCCTCTTCAGCGAATGTCTCACGCTCATCATCTGTTAAGATATCATTGAGAATTAGCTGTAGGAACCTAGGATAGAAACAAAGCACATCATCTATGCATGTTCTTTCATCCAGTGGTCCCATGTCAGGTAATGCTTAAGGAACTCTCCCACAAAGAAGTTAGGTTGTTGACTTCTTATGAGAGTGAAGAAAGCATGTATCTCCTCAGTTGTGGGATCCGGAACATGGTTTTCTATAGAAAAAAAATGTAGTATTCTGTTAAAGTCATGTTCCGTCACCCTTATTGTTCTGCCCCCTGGCACAACAAAACTGAAGGATCTTACGTTATTCTCACTTGTATCCGTGGCGGTTGTGTACAACGCAGTCAATTGATCGATGCAAAGGACTACGTGAGTACTCAAGGCATATGCCACTAATGAACGTGTGTTCAGAAACTCTGCCCATGCACGAAACTGTAAGTTCGTAATGGCTTGCAAGTTCTGAAACGAGACATGATTAGTCTTGGTTACTTTTAAACCAAAACTAAAACCAATTAAATTTAATTAATTATTACTAATTAATCAAACTTGACACAAAATACCCTTAAAACAAAATTACCCCTTTTCCTAAAAAAACACAACTTCGAATCACTATTATCAAGAACCCTACTTTTGGTAACACAAATAATCAGAATTATCTGAAGAAATCAATTGAAAACAATTAACTTCTAAAGAACAATAGTGAAAATAGTTTTCTTAGAAACAAGTTCTTGAGGCAGTGATGTTCTTGGTTATATGTATTCTAGTAAGTATAAACAAAAGCCCTTAGATCTGATAATAAGAAAAAAACGTAAGGGGTTGTTAAGTACTTATTGAATTGACAGGGGCAATATTGTCTTTACAGTGTTCGATGTTTTTAATAGTATGTTCGATGGTTTTCAGTTGGGGGTAAAACTGTCAACTTTACTTCGATAAATTTTGAAAAATAACGAAGAGTTTGAAAATCAGAATTTAAAAAGTTTTTTCTGAAAAACTATCGAACTTGTTACCTTTTAAAGCTTGAAAAACTATCGAGGGATCCTTTGTGGAAAAACTATCGAGAATTAAAATAAAGGAAAAATTAATTCTCTCAGATAGATTTTCATTTTAATTCAAAAACCATCGAGAATTTAGATAAAGAATAATGAAATTCAATTCGATGCTTTTTCAAATTTTCCTCAAAAAGTATCGAGAAATGTTTTCAATAGTTTCTCTTTTTCCTTTTCAAAAACTATCGAAAATTTGTTTCGATAGATTTATCTATGTACTTGAAAAACTATCGAATTTCCTAAATTCGATATTTTTTGCTTCTGTCTTCATTTTAAAACCTGTTCTTGTTTTAAAATTTAGACTGTTTTATTTCCTATCAAGTTTTAATTCTAATAAATCTTTTCAAATTTACCAAAATCAATTGTCAACAGAAAATTCACAATTTTCTCAGAATAAAATCGACTAAATATCATTGAATGATATTAACCAATTAAAATCCAATAAATTATGCTGCATATTTATTTTATGTATTTTAAATTATGGAGCAAATAAGATATTGAACTGCTTCAATTTCCATAATTCAAATTTCATTAAATAAATAATAATAAATTAGTACTAAATATCTATGAGTTAGATATTAGCACTAAATTATTAATGTGAGGACTGAATGTAAAATAAATTCACAAGTCCTTAAAATATGAACAATTTTATACTTGTGAACTTATTCAAGAGTTTCTTGCAGATGAGATTTTCAAATAAGGTGCGTGTCTGCAAGTTACTCTATGAATTGAAGACATGCTCTCGAAAGAAATGATACCTGTTGTCAAGGTGCATTGTCGTGGATTGTTCCACAGAGTTGTTGGAGATGAATTCATTTCCTGAAATAATAACAAGAAATCAATCTTCCTCCACGAAGTTGACAGCTTCTAGAGATGCTCCTCCTGTCATTTGGGTTGACAGCTTCCAGAGATGCTTCTCCTGTCTTTCTTACAACCTGTGTATTTTATATCTAAATAGCTAAACATGTTAACAAGTATCTTTAGGGTACCATATACTGAGATTTGGTATTCCCTTAAGATATTTCAAAATCATGTTGATAACTATAAGACTAGATTTTTGAAATCCACTTGGAACCTTGCACATTGGCAACTTGAGAATAAAATATGTGTTGTCAATTTGCAGCTAATAACTTAATGAGACGCATACCTCTCTAGCTTGTCATTTCTGTCTTTTACCTGATTTGTCCTGATCAAGCTTTAGTGGCTGCTGTTGGTAGGGAGTCTTGGCATGTCTAGAATCTTCTCAATTGTGCACATTCAAAAGATTCTTGACTTACTTTTATTGCCATCACTCTTTTGGCTTACTTGTGCTCCTAAAAGAATTAATCTTCTGGCTTGCTCAAAGTAAATCCAAAAAGAATTGCAACTTTCCCAACATACTCATCTTGTACATTCTCTGCAATGACTTGGCAAATTTCTTGCACAAGTTTTCGTTAGTAGACCAACATATAATATAATCATGATATCACTGCACATATATGACATTATGTTTGTGCCTTATGACAACTCTAATAAATTCATATTCTGTAAAAGTTCAGTTAGAGTGTCATACCATGTCTTTGACGATTGCTTGAGTATTGATACCGGTTCATACCAATCTGTAGTGATCTTGTGAAGAGAAGTTATACAACGTCCAATTGATCTGCAACAGCAAATGCCAGGATCTGTTGTACATTGACTTCTTCTACTATCTCACCAATCAGGAGAGCACTTGATCACATTCACCATACAGATATATCCTGATATCCTCAAGTCTCGTCACTGGTGCTTCTTGTTAGATACTGCTTCCTAATAGTAACCTAGCATCCAGTTTGGCCTTGTCCCTCATAACAATGCCAATTTCATCCAATATTCTGGATACCCATCTTGTTCCAATAACAGATTTTCCCTTAGGCCTGGGTACCAGCTTCCAAACTTTCTGCCTTTCAGATTGATTGAGTTCATTTTGCTTTGCAATCACCCAATCTGGATCCATCAGAGCTTCTTTACCTTTCTTTGTTTCTTCTTCAGAAAGAAAACCAAGAAAATAATCATTCATACTCTATAGCTCCAGTCTTTACTCCACCACTAGGATCACTAAGAACTAGACATCAGGAATGATATTGAATCTAAACCCTTTGTCTTGACAGATACGTTCTTGAAGTGTCCTCTATATATTCATTGTGGTGTTGATCTGACTAATTGATCCTTCTTTTGCTCCCCCTAAGCTGTTGCTGGGATTTCCTGAGAATCCTCATCCTCGCTGAGTGGTTCTGTTGAAGTACTGAGCTGTGTAGTTAAACTACCATTACCACTGCTTGGATTTGAAAAATCATTACCATTAATTTCACACATAACAGCTGAGAGCTTGGAGTTGTTGAACATCATATTCAGACTTTCAATCACCTCTTGTTGATTAATCAAATTTACCTCGTAGGCTTTAGATTCCACTGATTAGCCGAGGAAAATATCCTTAAGAGCCTTAGCTGCCAATCTTGCCAAGATGCTTACTTGTAAAACATTTTCCTCCAAACCCCTGAAAGAAATTCAGAGTTTGCTTCTATTGGCCAATACAGGGTCTTCCTGTATTTGTTACTGATCATGGAAATGTGATTAATCTCATCTGTGATGTCCTGTCCTTCAGATTGAATGAACAACACCAGTTTGTATTAAGAGTAGTCATCAACCATCACTGAAGTATATCTTTACTTTGTTGTAGATAAGACATTAACTAGTCCGTAAAGTTCCATACGTATCATCTGAAGCGGCTCAGTAATGCTTATCACATTATAGCTTTTCTGTGATGTTTCTTTGACTTCCCTTAATGACATGCCTCATATATTTCATCTAGCTTGAATCCTAGATGAGGCAGTCCTCTCACCAATACCATCTTTAGAAAAGAGTTCCTTGTATTGTCATGCAAGGGTGAGAGCTTCTCAACCTTCCTGCTTGAGATAAAACACTGCTCCTTCATTGAATAAAAAGATTTGTGCTTTGAATCTTCAGCAAGAGAGTTGCTTCTAATTGTTATCCTCGACTCCAATTATTAGTTGTTATCAATGATACCAATTATTGTAAACATGATGACATTCCATTTCAAACGTAGCCATGTCCCGTGATGAAAACCTTTGCTGTCATCTCCAAAGATTATTAACGGAACAGCTTTCTCAATCACATTTGATGGCAAGATCTTTCTTCGATCATATGTCTTCAGTAGTAAAGACCAAGAAAACATATAAATCGATTAACCTGATTTGCCTGCACTCACAAATGGATTGACAGTTCTTGGTACCCAAATTATTTGCTTGGGTCCAGATGGATTAGAGATTTTGCTTTTAAAAGTGGTAACAACAGCTTCAACCTATACATGCTTATTCTTATCTCTGACTGACCTTGCAGTCGTTGCTCTAATGTGATTCTTAAACATGCTTTTTCTATGATTAATGCAAGTTCTAAGATATGCATTCATAATATTTAAATAAGCAAACATGTTAATAAGAATAAATGGCATACATTGAGCATTTTGACATTGCAGATAAGAGATGTGCAAATTAGGCATGTTTTGCATTTTAGAAAATTCAGTACTTTCTACTTTAACCAATATACACAAGTGTAACAGGTAGCAAGTAGATTTACAGATATTCAATAATTTTCTAAGCACACATGGAATAAAAGAATTAACAATTAAATCACTAATTCTATCTAATCCATTCTGTTGTTGTATGGCATCTAACTTTCTCTATTACCTAAGTCAGTTTTAGATACAGCTTGGTGTTCTACAAATTCTACTGACTCTAAAGGTAATTCCTCCATCCTTCAAACTGATTATCCCTTAACAAACAATTCAGAATAAATGAGCAAATCTTGTTCTACTAGGGATACTGAAACTTAGCTTTACTAAGATCTTATGTGCCAGAAACTTAACCCCTAAAACTAAGAGTTGTTTCTTAAGAAAGCTTCTATCTCACATGCAAATCTTATTCTACAAATATTCATACACACATATATAAGATCTCCTATGTACATGCTTTGAATATTGAGAATTAAATACTGCATTGGTTCAAGGAAAAGATACCTGAGATATGTGAGGTGAATCATCTTCAGAGATTGCTATGAAAGCAAGATATCCATGATCTTCTCGTCATCTGATCCATCCCAACTCTTTCCTTAAGCAACATAAGTTTTGTGCTGATGCTTCTTCAACAAAGCATTCCACTTCTGTTTCAGCTATTAACTGAGTCCCTATTCTTCTTTGTTTGTTAGGCTTCTTCATTGTGTAGCACACCCTGATAGTTTCTCGTTACATAGTTCTTATCATAGTTGAAACTATCACTCTTGTTTTTGTTACCATCTCAGTCTGTAACTACCTCTTGAACTGAATCCTGAAGAATCTTTGCTTCGTAATAAATAAGCCTGATCCATGGATGTGGCTTTTGTACTCCTTCTGAATCTGATGTGACTAAACTTCCTTGACAAGTGAAACACTGATCTTTAGTCTAGTCTCTCGAGGTTTTCTACCTGAGCTTCTTCTGATTCAGCTACTAGTAATTCTTCTATTCTGTTCTGAGGTTCCAACATTAATAAACGTTACTGAGATATTTGTTTGTCCATTCCTAACCTCCTCTCTAACAATCTTTTGAGAACCTTTAGCTTAGGATATGAAATATTTTAAATTCCAAGAATTTCGAACTTTTTGAAAAATAAAATATTTCAAGAATAAAATTCAAATTATTTAAAATTCAAAAATTTCAAGAAATGAAAATTTTGAAAATTAAAAATCCGAAAATTCTGAGAACTTGAGTGATTGGCCTAAAATACCGGATCTAATCTGTATATCGATTAAGAAGCTCTGATACCAATTGTTAGGTCCCGAAGTATCGTAGAAGGGGGGGGGGGGTTGAATACGATACTCACAAATAATTCAATTTCGTTCGCGGATAATTCATTCAGTTCTATAACGAAATCAAACACACCAAACCAAACCAAAAGTCGGGGAATATATCTTTTTATAAATATAAACCTCGAGGGGTGCTACAATTTCTAATCCGTAGATTAGCTTCAATGAGTTCTAGGTTATTCATAATCAATACAATGAAAGAATTCTGAGCACTATAAATTTCTATGATCTTCTCCGGCTCAAACTTCTCTCTCAGTAGTTGCTACTATGAACTAACCTCGACTGAGGAAGACACTACCTCTCTCTGTGTAATTATAGACTTAGTTTTAGAAAACTATCGAACCTTAATTGTTAAAACAATCTTGGCCGTCCAATTCTCATCAACCTGTCAGACAAACAAACTTTTCACCTGCTTTCTAATTTGAAAAGTATCGAATGAATAAAGTAATTATTCAATTCGATAGTTTTTAAATAAAAACTATCGAATGTAATACTTACTTTATTAAAGTATTCATTTACTTTATGCTTTTCATTCGATGGTTTTCTAATTTAGAAAACTATCGAATCCTTTTCTTTTGATTTTCTTTATGTCACCTTCGATGGTTTTTATAAACAATAAAACCATCGAACTCTTTTCCTTGTCCTTGACCTTTTAGAAAATCCATTCAGCTTCAGGGTGTTTCAGTTTTAGATTGTATCAATTTCTTCTGAGACGATAAAACAACTTGATCTTTTTAGTGCCGTCACCTAGTGCAACTGGTCTGGTTCACAGATGAATAACACTTGATCAATTCTTCTTTTATGTCTTCAATTCAATGCTGCTGATAAGTCCCTTGTCGTTCTGGTTGCTTCATCACTGGAATCCCGTGGTACTGAACCCTAAATCATTCACATACTTCTGTCGTCTTGAAAGTCTTGTTTCTTTTGCTGTCACTGAGGCTTGAACATTTTCATGAACTTCTTTCCGTGACCTGTTTACGGACTTCAAGAATACATAACGTATTTTGATTTTTTGAGTTTACCTTTTCTTCTTTGATTCTGGATTCCTGTGCTTCTGTTAATATTATTGTCTGTCTTGTCCTTTGTTGAGTTGTAGTTATCTCTTTTACATCTTATGTTACATTATGCTTTACACCAATTGTTAAGATGGCAATAGTCAGGACTATTATTGCTTTAGCTGCACACAAAGCTTGGAAATTTTTTCAATTAGACATCAATAATGCTTTTTTCCATGGAGATTTGCATGAAGAGGTATACATGAAACTCCCAGATGGTATTCCTAATCCACACAACTTAGTTTGCAGATTAAAAAAGAGCCTCTATGGTTTAAAGCAGGCTAACAGAATGTGGTTTGCTAAGTTGCTTCATGAACTTCTTATCCAAGGTTTCAGGCAGTCTAAAAATGATTATTCTCTCTTTGTTAAGAAAATTGGAGGTCATATCACCATTGCAGCTGTCTATGTGGATGATATCTTACTTACTGGTGATGATATTGCTGAAATTACTCATCTTAAAGCTCATCTACATAAAGTTTTCAGCATTAAGGATCTTGGTTTACTCAACTATTTCCTTGGCCTTGAGATTGGGTATTTTGCTGCCGGTATTGTTCTCAGTCAAGCAAAGTTTACTAAGGAAATGCTTTCTGAGAGTGGCATAGATGTTTTCAAGCAAGTTTCCACTCATTTGCCTCTGAATTTAAAGATTTTCTCAGATGATACTTCTCTATTTCATGATCCTGCTTTCTACAGAAGTATGGTTGGGAAACTGAACTTCTTGACAAATACTAGACCTGATTTGGCATATTCTGTTCAGAGTCTCAGTCAATTCATGCAGAATCCTTCTATGACTCATTTTACTGCTCTGTAATATTTATTACATTATGTTCATTCAACTGCTGGTAAGGCATTTTGTTAAAGGCAGGTACTCAGTTAACTTTACAAGCTTATTCGGATTCTGATTGGGGTGCTTGTCCTGAGACAAGGAGGTCGGTCACTGGCTAATTATTTACTACTTGGTAACTCACCTATCAGTTGGAAAAGAAAGAAATAATCCATTGTTTCCAAATCATCTTCTGAGGCTGAATACCGGGCTATGTCTGCTGCTGCTTCTGAAATAACATGGCTGGTTCGATTGCTTGAGGAATTGAATGTTACTGATCTCAAGCCAGTTACTCTCAATTGTGATAACCAATCAGCCATGTACATTGCTCAGAACCCGGTTTTTCATGAACGGACTAAACACATTGCAATCGATTGTCATTTCATAAGGGAAAAGGTACTTGAAGGTCTCATTCACTTATCCTATGCCAACTGATCAACAACTTGCAGATTCTCTTACGAAGATCATTCCTTCTCCACAATTAAATTTTTTGAAGTCCAAGCTTGGTATTGTTTCTCCTTCCCCAAGCTTGAGGGGGGATGTTAGTATACTAGCTACACAAAAGCCACATGACACAAGTCCAACAGTTAGTTGAGTTAGTTATTTGTGAGGGTATTTTAGACTTTTACATATTGTCAGTTAGGGACATAATTGTAAATGTACAACTCATATAATACAACCGTATATATAGACAACATAATAGAGTTAGTTAGTAAGTTTTACTTTCATCTCTTTCTGTACATAACAAACTTTCCTCTCTGTAAACATATTTTGGATCTTTAATGGAGTTTTCTTGATTTCCTTCATTTCTTGCGTGCATTCGAGCTAATAACAGTGATGAGATGATTTGATAAGATACTGAATGATTATTTTTTATTTTAATAAGAGTAAATTGCACTTTATTGACCTATACTATATATATTTTACAGTTTAATGGCTATAATATTACGTTCAGCAGTTTAATTGTCAAACTTAATTTTTTAAGACAATCAAGGACCTTCCGTTATCTTTTTTTAACTCCGTTAGTTGAGTGAGGGGTATATTTATCCATAAATCTTAGAACATATTGTATGTCAATATTTTTAACTAGTCAAATACTACTTGTTGATTAGAATATTGTATAAGACAAAAGCTTGAAATTACACCTAATTTTTTCAAATTACCCCTAACAATATTTAAAAATTGAGCTACCTCTCTTTAAGATGAGACATGTGTAGATATGATATACCCACACTTTTTCATCATAACCATCAATGACAGAGTCTTTGCAACCACCCCCATCCCATCTCAATCCTCATCCCTGTATATACATCATGTTTTTCTTTTTTCAAGCAAACCCAATTTTTGTCTCTTTCCTCCAATTTCTTTCTTCATCTCTCCACAAAATTCATACCCATCAAATTCAAGAATAAACATCTACTTCAAGTGAACAAGATACATCTACTGCAAGAATAATAACTATCAATTATTTATGAAATGATGTACTCCCTCGTCCCATCCAATAGTTTACAATGGGGCTGAACACGGAAATTAAGAAAAATAAGTAAAGTAATAGAGAAAAAGGAATAATTATCAAAATCATAACTCATTTTATTCAAATGTATCAAATTAGTTATCCAATTCAAAAATAACTAAACTTAGTCAATAATTTGAAATTTCGTATCAAGTAAAACATATGCCAATAACTAAATTGAAATTTGAATCTTTTAATGACTAAATTAATACAAATTTTCAAATTAATTACTAAATTGAGTCATTTTTGAAATGAGTGACTAGTTTGGTACATTTGAATGGAGGAAGTAATACAGATGATAGAAATAGTAATTTTAATTATTTTATTATGATGCTAAGACCATATCCAATGCATAACACTAAAATATTGTAACTTTTACACTATTTTAATGTAAAAATTACACCATTCACAAAATCAACTCCAACACATTTCCACTATATTTTCACTAAATATGTAAAAGAAGATATGATATTTTCACAGGACATAGAATAAATTTGTTTTTGTTAACAAACACAAGGGTAATATAAGATTTATAAAAGACGTCAAATTGGTGCAAAAATTACACTAAATATACTTTTGACATCAAATTAGATGTTATACTATTCATTTAGTGTAAGTTTTACATTTTTATAAGTGTTGCATTGAAATTGGTTTTACACCAAAATTTATACTATTTTAATATTATAGTATTGCATTAGAGTTGTTCTAAGAATGTATTTGAATGAGGTCGGGGAGGGACGGGTTGGCTTGAGGGTGAAAGGGATCGAAGGAATTACGTTTGGGAAATGAATTTGAAGGCATGGATTGGGTTTGATGGGGTCAGTCCGACCGGGGGTTGGTTTTGCGCGAATCTATTATATATATAATACTGCAAAACATACATCTTTGATGAATCATTTTATTCCATGTCATCAGTCACGTCAGCTCTCTTATAACTTCATTTATCTCATTTGTCTACTATGTATAGACCTGGCAATTCGGATAATCGGTTCGGTTTCGGATCGGATTAATCTCGGATCGGATCAACTTTCGGTTATGATATATTTTGGTATAATTCGGATCGGATCTGATTTGGTTCGGGTCTAATTCGGATTAAAATCGGATAAAATTTGGATTAAAATCGGATGAATTTGGTTCGGATCAAATTTGGTTCGGATCAATTCGGATCATTACCTATTCA
The DNA here is from genome assembly GCA_030848705.1 of Heracleum sosnowskyi. Taxonomy (NCBI): domain Eukaryota; kingdom Viridiplantae; phylum Streptophyta; class Magnoliopsida; order Apiales; family Apiaceae; genus Heracleum; species Heracleum sosnowskyi. The sequence continues at coordinate 133,874,150 of CM061238.1, read as the reverse complement.
TTTTTTTTATTTGTAAGACTTTAAAAAATATCTTAATATTATATATATTTTTTTAACTATAAACTAAAGTACTTTTTTCAAAAGTATTGATTAAATATCTATTTATTTTTTATAAGAAATTATTCTAATTATGAATTTTGCTTATAAATAGATTAATTTATTGAATTTTAATACATGTGGATTATGATTTATAAAAATTATAACTCAACTAACACCGAATTCATCATTTTTTTTAGTTCGGATTTAAATCGGATCTCGTGTTTCGAATCATATTTGGTTCGGATAATTTATTTTTCCGTTATGATCGGTTCCGGATCATAATCGGATCGGTTCAAATCGTTTTTCGGATCATTATCGGATTAACTAATTCGGATACGAAATCGGATTCGATTCTATGAATTTCGGTTCGGTTCTTCGGATCCAGACCCAATTTGCCAGGTCTAACTATGTATGTTATGTATTAACCCTTTTTAATTCCGGTTCCTATTCCGAGCATGTTTGACGCCGATGACTTCATCAATCGTCAATTCGATAAGGAGATGGGATGGACAGGAAATAAGAAGACGGGAAGGCCGTCTTTAAAACCATCCAGATGCGTCAATCTACCGCCCGGATGAAGTCACAAAAATTATTGATTTGTTTGCTGCAAATGTAAAATTTCATTTTATTTGTTATTTTCACAAACAATTATAATAAGATACTCTATTCGTTCCTTTTTAGTTTCTCTTTTTCAAACAAAATTGGCCCTAAAGTAGTTGTTTTTTTTTTATTTCAAAGTAATATTTGATCATTTTAACAAAATTGTCACTTTCAAGGTTTGACCAATATACAAATATAAAAAACTCGATTTAATTTAAACAGTTATCAAGAATAAACAAGTAAACTAATATTTTAACTAACATTTTTCTATTATGTCGTAATTCTTTAAAAGGGACAATAAAAAGGAATAGAAGAGTAACAGTAAATGAAGTGAATAAATTATGCTAAAAATCTATAATACTTCTCGGTTGACATTTTTTAATTCTAATTTGCCGTCATCCAAATCTAAAAACCATGTGTATTTATGACTTGGAGATTTCCCCCGTCCAAAAAATTATAAAAATAGAAATACACAGTTATTAAAAATTTTGATGATAATATTTTTTTGTGTTAAAAATCCTTAATTGTTATTCTTGTTTTAATTAATTCAGATTTTACTTGGGATTGCGGTTGAAAATTGCTTTGTTGTTGAAAAAGTACTGTTAAACTAAGTGTTATTGTGAAAATCAGATAACTGTAATATTTTTGATATGAGCATGTTTTGGGGTACAATATAAAAAAATGTTTTTGGTAAGATTTGATGTTGAAATCAGTAGTTGCTTTCGCAAAAGCCGAAAAATAATTTTTTTCAAAAGTATTGGGACCTGCTTTCATCTTTTTCAGCTAAAAAACACTTTCCAGAAAAATAACTTTTGAAATTTACCAAATATTATTTTAGCTGTTTTTCAGAAAAAATCTGTTATTACTGTTTCCAACAACAATATCAAACGGGGCTGGAATCTGAAACTAAATTGTACAAACCGGAGTTGCTCAAGAAAAATACAAGAAAAATACACGAACTCTACATTTAACATTCATACTCCCCCTTTCTGCTTATTGTGTCCCTATTTTATATTTTCTTTTTTTTAAAAAAATATGTTACAGAATATATCTTTTTTTTTTGAAACATTACAGAATATATAAACCTCATTTGCTCCCTCGCTTTTCATCCTCGAAAACCTCGCGTACGGTTATAAACCATTAAATCATTACTCTTTCCCGATTTTTTTCATATATTTCAAGGTGTTTTGACTAGATATTTAAATTTATTATTTTTAAAGTTTTCTTTTTTTTTAAATAAAAATATATAAAAGATATTTAATTCAAAAAAATAAAATTTAAAAAATAATAATTTTAAATACCCGGTCAAAACGCTTTGAAATGTGTGCAAAAAGTAAGCGTCATCTTAAGCTGCAGAGTGATGAAAAATATCAGATCTGCAGAGTGATGAAAAATATCAGATCAGAAGTTCATTCCCTATGCGGTTAGAACTATGCCGGTCAATGGATCCAGAAATCCGATCCGTTAATGATCTGATAAAGAACGGATATAAATTTAGTATAATCCAATCCGATAAGGATCCGATCCAAATATATTATATTTATTTATTTGTTAACGAATTCAGATATGAATTTAGGATAAACGATTCAAATCCGACCCGTTGACGGACCTAATTAGAACATAAATCAAATCTCTTTTGGCAACTTGACCAGGGTCGGGACCAGAAAAAAATAATTGACGGAATTTGGAAGATAAGGTCTTAGGGGGACCATGGCCACCTGATGCCCCCGAAATCTGTCCCTGCTTAACCAAACTATTAGCAATTTAGCATGTAGCTCACTGTTGTTACGTCAGCATACAAATGTCTTAGGTAACAAAAGTGGCGAATCAGACTGCATTTAAAATCCTAGTACAGATTAAAGGACAAAAATTATAATCCAAACATGCTTAGTTGACATAATTCAATATCCGGAAATAATGGTCAAGTTCAAATCCTTGCAAATATAATAAAGGGTCTGTTTGGCAAGTGTTATATAATTCAACTTATGATTTATAAACCCATAAGAGTTTATGAAGGGTGTTTCTCAACCCAACTTATAACTTATATGTTCATAAGTTGAATGTTAATAACTACTAACATTTTTCTTAACTTATTGACTTATTACTTGATTTTTTTTTTATTTTTAATACTTTATATTTTTACATTTTTGTTTTTAAATATTTTTTTAATTTAAAATGCATGTATTTAGCTCATTATATTTAATAATTATTTTTTAAAATGTAATTTAGCAAACTTATAACTAACTTATAAGTAAATGTATCCAAACACCAATACAACTTATAAGAATTCATCCACTTATCACTTATATAACACTTACTCATTTTAAGTTATAAGTCAACTTATTTGTGATACCCCAAACATGCACAAAATCTTCATCAGCCACAGAAGAAAAAGGCAAACTTCTAATCACACCAACTGTCACGAAGGAACGCAATGAGTTCAACCCTGCATAGAAAAGAAACCACAATAAAGAACTACCAGGATCCGGTACATAGAAGATCTCATGTGATCTCGCACAAGTAGACATGTTTGATATACGCTTTGAAGGTGTTAACGGAGGAATTTGGTATTAGCAAATTTCGAGGTTTGTTGCTGGAATTAAGATCTACAATGGCGGTCCTTTGGTGTTGAATCTGCCGGAGTATGGTGGTTGTGTTGATCGGTGGCTGAGATTGCTTAGGGTTTATGTTGGTTGCCTCAGAGCTCTCAACTTTTGACCCCTTACAATATGCCTCCGTACCCCTTTATATAGTGGATCAAGCCAACGTAGTTTTTGTAGAGAAAGTTATCTCTATAGGCTTGGTCTCTGATTTTCGAAGCCCAGGGGAAGTCTTCCACCGCCTTCCATAATTAAACTCTGACTCGCTTTAGAAATGTCCAACGATGATGCCTAGTCAGAAAGGCCCAAGACTTGTCTATGACGTCAGGACTTCATGAATAAGGAAACTTCCCTTGTCGAGGACTAGTCCTATCAATTACCAGTTATTTCCTTAATTCATAGACGCATGTATAGCCATGACTTACCCCAAATACCAGACGCATCCTTGTCCCCCGAATGAGAAGCACCCACCAGATTGCAGGACAAGTGATCCCAAGCGTTTAGGTGCAAAGTGCAAGATTACTCCAAAGTTCCCCAATGAGGATGCGCCCATTGAGTACAGAAACAGAGCTCTCAAAGAACACACCAAGGTTCACCCCACATCCCCAATGAGGACGCACCCATTGAATACATGAGAAGACCTTTAATCATCAGGCATACCCCTGGAGGCTTTCAACCACGAACATCCCTCCCTTAGGGCACATTCTACGGGAGAATTCTTCAATATCTTACTAATATTAAGCCAAGGGAGTCATTCTTCACCACCAAGTAACTAATTCGAACCAAGAGGGCGCGCCCTCGAGGGGTGGTCGTCCTAAAGGGACACATCCTTACCTCTACGAGGGCAAGCCCTAAGTCTTCCTTATGTCAATATCACGTCGATGTAGTTGCTGTCCTTTGTAAAGTTATCCATTCATATCAAGTTGTCAGTTATCACCATGAGGGCGCGCCCTCCGGAGGGGAACGGCCTTAAAGACGCGCCCTTACTCCTATGAGGGCAAGCTCTTACCTGTCATTGTATTAATTCTAGCTCTAATTAAATCTTGGATATCCCTAATTGAATTTTACTTAACCCGAATCTAACCTAAAAACTCGATGTCGAATTTTGACTATAACAAAAGGTTTTAGCTTCATATTAGTAAGGATCCCTGTAAGCAGACCTTTTTGAAGGCTATGCCATAATAACATGAAATTCGTATTGATTATAAAAATACAAGGAGGTCCTGACTAGTTCTTTTCATTCACAATTACTCTGGTCCCGTTTGGCAATTAACTGTTAGCTGATAGCGGTTAGTTGATTAAGTTAGCTGTTTTGACTAGCGGATTGGGTTAGCTGTTTTGACTAGCGGATTCAATTAGTTGTTTTATATAAAAATGTTCGGTAATTAATTGTTTGAGTTGGCTATTTGTATATCAACTAGACACATCACTACCATCTAATTGAAAAAGCTCCTCAAAGTAACTTTTTGAAAATTAGTTTTTTAGTCCAAAAATTTATTTCAATCCGTTAACTACCAAACACTGATATTATTAGAGATTTCAAATGATTAAACATCTAATAATTTTCAAACAGGGCCTCTATCTTCTTGCTAAAGAAGCATAACAAGATTAAATTGCTCGATACCAATTTTAGAGATAAGATGGCAGTCTTGCAGTGTCAGCAGTAAACAAATTATTTTAATTTATACTCGTAATTTCGACCGTCCTTAGTCCTTAGTCTAATCCATTAAGTTCCATGTCAAAGTCGTTCTTGTTGTCCAATTTCAAGTGGTGGCTTGCAACTGTTTTCTTTCAATTGAGAAGCTTTCAACTCTTCTCTAATGGTAAAGTTAGCCTGCCAAAGTCTAGGGGTGATACGCATTTTCAAGATACATATCTCCATTTAATTTTTTTACGTAATACCCATTCGTCAAATGCATATTAGCAATACTCATATGACAAATTCGTATCACGTAAGTATTTTTAGCCAAAATTTTCAAATATGGGTATCACTGTCTAAAAAAATGATACTTTTGACCATCGCCCAAACATCATCGTTGATTTAAGAGCCGACACAGCTGACTTGATTGCCAAGAGTTAATTGCGCTTATTATGCACATACGTGTATCAAAACATTGGTATCTAGGCGGCCTGGACCATTTTTCTTTCTTTTTCTTTTTATTATCTTTTTGCTTTTAATCAGTACAAGTGTCGATCCAATAAGATGGCTAGGAAAAGAAATCATTCTCTAATACAATGAGAAAAAATGCAGAAGGCACCAATCACGGCAAAGATAAAACTTTAATTCATTACTTTGTAGTTTTTCCAATGCAGCATACATTTTTAAGACAACACAAATTTAAACATGAAGCAACCAAAATGAAGTTCAAACTAAGGAACATCATTGGAATATTTCAACTTGTCAATCCAAGAAAGGAATGAGGATATGGAATTTGTAAAACCCAATAATCCAAGCTCTTTGCTCTTGTTCATAGTATCCAGAGGATACTCGACACCAAGCTTGTGATCTACAAACAACCAGGCTCCAATATCTTCAAGTTTAGTAGGCACCAAATTGTTTTGTTTTACAATCTCATGATCTCATCCCACAGACTCCCTTTATCCTTCATCAACTCCAGAAATGCTTCTACTTGAACACATCTCCATTACTGCAATTAAATGCTTCATTATTTGCGTATGGATCCACTGCAGCCAATATCTCTTGATCATCAATCAAGTCAGCATCCGAAGCTTCTGAATAGCTACTCCAAGATCCCTTAGTTCCTGGAAACCTCACAACTGGACCCTCATGTTTGCATATTGCAGCATAAACACACATAGTACATATTATATTCATAATACTCTAAGGTGGAAACCAAATATAACTCCAGGCAATCTATCTTTTTGGCTACATATTCGAACAATAAATCCTCTTAATTATTTAAAAATTTGGAGCATCAAGCTTTGGAGAATCTTCTCTATACATACGGAGGATCATGTGTTGCTATCCTTAAAGCTTCAAAATACTTCTTTTTCCCGGTGTGTAAACAAACATCTTGCAGTTTTGCTGCATTTGGAATGATACAATTCAACAAATTTCTAAACATTTTGCTATTGATTTCACAGTTTTCTCCACTGAAGGTGAAAACTGAAAACTGCAAAATCAATAGCAAAATGTTTAGAAATTTGTTGAACTGTATCATTCCAAATGCGCACCAAAACTGCAACAAATTTGTCGACAAACTGGGCAAACGCATTATTGTGGCACTTTTCACATGATCCTCCATATAGCGAAGATCTTCCAAGGCTAGATGCTCCAAATTTTTACATAATCAAGAGGATATATTGTTTGAATATGTAGCCAAAGAGGAGATCAGAGTATAGACTACGCCAACTGCACCGGACCACGTACCACCAGCTATTTTGTATTTTTTTTTTCTTGTGAATTTTGTTAACACGAAAACATGTATTTATACACAAACAAAGTAAAAACGTGATGCATTGCTGACGATATTTTTTTGTGTGGAAATCAGAGATAGAATGTGATACTACTTAATACAAGTTAGGAAGGTTGATAAACACAATAATGTAGAACACTGTCTATGAAAAGTCAGCAGAAACCTAGACACACGGGAAGACAGAACAGCAAACCAACTTTAACTCAACAATGAGAACAATATCTTTTAATTTTATGTTCAAAAATAAGCCACATAAACACTTGTGAACATTGCGTGTTAAGTAACTAACTCATCTAAAACCTTACGGTATTAGAGGAAGGACTTACCGGGATCTTATATTAATATTTTAACACTCCCCTCACTCGAAAGCCCAGTTTTTTGGTTGTATAGTGGATCACGGAGTTCCATCTATGGCGCAATATTTGCCTACAAAGGTTTTAGAGATGAGTTGGTCACTTAACATCGTCAAGTCCATTTGGTAAAGCTAATTCGTCACTACACCAGAAATCAGACGGAGCCAGACTTGAAGACTTCAGACAAACCAATGAAGCCTTCAGCTACTAATATATATTTCGTGCATCACTTAGAACTCCTCTTGTTAATTTAATCGACAAGTTCTCACATTCATTTCCGAGCAACTTTTTTCTTTTGTGGAATAGTCTCACCATTATATTCAATGAAGAATTTTCTCGCTAAATGAGGATAATGATATCGATTAGTTGAATTGTTTCCTCCAAATATTTTTTCTCCCTGGTCTGATAACTTGGTCCTACCAGCTAGCTATTGGCTGGATATGTCAGATCAGATGAACATGTAACTCCGACAACTATCCGTTAACCATCATTCATCCAGCACTCGTGTACACAATGCGCCAGTCATGGCTAGGCTTCTCAACAGGACCGGAAAAATAAGGAACTAGCTAGTAGGCTAGTAGTCCTTAACTCATCCCGGATATGTCCGACCACCTTGCTAATATTAAAATTATATAGTAAAATTTAATTTTCAACTCTTTTTTATTCAAATGTTATGGTTATAACATTAAAATTTATATCATATTTTTTCAAATGATTCGAGCTGGTCAGACGAAAAAAGAATCAACTAGCAGAGTTCTAATCTCAGCAGCAGGCCATTGAAATTAAATTTAAATAGCCAATTTTTGTTGTAACATGAGAGCAAAAATTCATCAAAGTAAGATAACATAATACATAGGTTTACATATCTGAGGCCTTTAAAATTGCTTAATGGCCAAACAGTTGAGCTGCCCCTGACTTCAAATGAATGGAAGTTAGTTGGAACAAAGTTGAAAAATCCAAAGATTCAGGTGAGGCGGCTAAAAAAAGAAGATGGCCCAGCTTAAAATGAATGTATATAGAAGGACCAATCTTCTCTTTTACAACAATTATACAGTTACTAGAAAGGAGGACAGTGATTGTGAAGTACAGTCTAATAAGAAGCAACATTAAAGGTGCACCTCATCGTTGTCATCGCATCCGTCCTTGTTTTTTGGAGGCCTGTGGTGCCAGTACAGTCCCTGCTGATAGGTAACTTCACTGGTCCAAAGGGTGTGTCCACTTCAACGTTTCCTTTCATTGTGTACTTCGACCCCTAATCATATTGCAGAGAGCTGATCCAAGATCCTTAGGCCTAAAGCTGATGAGTATAGGTACCTTATGCTACATTTAACAATGTTATCAGATTTAGAAAACTCTAATCCGCCAACATTAATGCCACCTAACCAAACTTGATATTTTTGGCACCTAACCACATTAATGCCACCTAACCAATCAGATTTCATGAATGCGTATCAAGACAGTATTTTCGGCCAAAATTTTCAATACGGATATTACTATCATTCAGTCTAAAAAAATTGATATTTTTTGGCCATCGCCCAAACATCTTCATTGCTTTACTTCATTACCTTGTAGTTTAATCAATGCAGCAGTCAACAGACGTTATAAGACAACACAAATTTAAGCACATTCAACATGAAACAACCAAGACCAAGTTCAAACTAGGGAACAAAATTGGAATACTTCAACTTGTCAATCCAAGAAATGAATGATGATTTGGAATACCTAAAACCCAAGAATCCATGTTCCTTGCTCTTGTTCATCGTATCGAAATGCCAACCTCTTTCCGTCTTCAGATTCTCCGCATTCTCTCACAATCATATCCGACCAACGTTTCTCTTGTGGAATAGTCTGACTATTAGGATCCACGATTCCATGGGAAAAAAAAGCTGGATAAAGAATTCTCAATATGACAATTACATTCAATTGGTCCTACCAATATTTGTTAAAAATGTGATTGTTAGTATACTAGCTACACAAAAGCCACATGACACAAGTCCAACAGTTAGTTGAGTTAGTTATTTGTGAGGGTATTTTAGACTTTTACATATTGTTAGTTAGGGACATAATTGTAAATGTACAGCTCATATAATACAACTGTATATATATACAACAGAATAGAGTTAGTTAGTTAGTTTTACTTTCATCTCTTTCTGTACATAACAAACTTTCCTCTCCGTGAACATATTTTGGAGCTTTAATGGAGTTTTCTTGATTTCCTTCATTTCTTGCGTGCATTCGAGCTAATAACATGGTATCAGAGCGGTGATGTTCGTCAATTTGTCATGGCTGATTAGTTCTTGTTCTTAATCAACTTGTTTCGATCGATTTCACCGTACAATCGATCATCGTAAGAGAATCTCTCTAAATCTCTCTGAATCTTTGTATCTCGATCTTGTGATCTCTACAAATTGCTCCAGTTTGTGTTGAATCTATGGATTTTCTTAAATTGATTAATCGGAGTCATAAACTGTTTGATGAAAGTCATGATTGATAAAAGTTGATTGATTGTTAATCAAAGCTGTTTTCGTTCTGAACTCATTGTTTCGTTCTGTTTCTTTTGAGATCGTTCTATTTCTCAAAAAATTTCTCAAATAATCATGGAACTAACTCAAGATGCTACATCAGTATATTACTTACATCCGTCTGATCATACTGGTATGAAGCTTGTTTCGACATCTTTTAATGGATTGTCATATGCTAATTGGAAAAGATCAATGGTTATTGGTTTAACTGCTAAGAATAAGATGTCATTTGTGGATGGTACATTGGCTAAACCAGATGCTGCAGCTGTTGAATACAAAGCTTGGTCTAGATGTAACAACATGGTTACTGGTTGGATTATTACTGTTTTAGAACCACAAATAGGTCCTAGTATATTGTTTGTTGATACTGCTAAGGAAATATGGATTGAATTGGAAGAGAGGTATGAACAACCTTCTTCAGCTCAAGTCTATGCTATATCACAAGAGATTTTTCAGACTTCTCAGGATAACATGCCCATTGCTGAGTACTATACTCATCTAAAAAAGTTGTGGGATGAATTAGATAATCTGAAACCATTGCCTTATTGCAATTGTACTAACTGTACTTGTAACCTATCTCAGAAATTTCTCAAACTCCAACAAGATCAAAGGCTTATATGATCTTTCTCATGAAACTCACATCCAATTATGCTAATGTGAGATCACATATATTAATGATGGAAACCATGCCTACTCTGTCTCAGGCTTATAGAATGCTTTTACAAGAACAAAGGCACGGGGAAATTAGTAATCTGTCTTCTCATAATACTGAGCCTGTTGCTTTTGTTGCTGCTAGAGGAAGATTTGGTAATAAACCAAACACTTATCAAGGGAATTATCAGGGCAACTATCAGGCTGCTAAATCTGGTTTTCAACCATCTCAGAGAAATACTCTTGTAAATGGTCAAAATTCAAGGTCTTTCAAGAAGATCAACTATTACTGTGATCACTGCAAGATCCCAGGCCATAGTGTTGAGAGATGTTTTAAAATTCATGGCTATCCACCAAATTTTAAAGATAACAGAAGGGTTGCTGCTTTTGCTGGTACTGATGATTCTCATGAATCTGATTCTGTTTCAGATAACACTGCTCATGTCTTGTCTGCAGACCAGTACAGACAATTGATGACTTTACTGAATGCCAAACACAAGGATTCTGATGGAAATCTAAATGAAGGTGTTCAATCTTCAACCACTGCAATTTTTGCAGGTAAATTTTGTCTTCTATCCTCATATTGTTCTATTGATTGGATTGTTGATAGTGGTGCATCTGACCACATATGTCATTCACTTGAGTTTTTTGACACCTATACTACTGTCCCTCATGATCATGACCATATCACTATTCCTAATGGTATCCAAGTCCCAGTTACTCATATAGGAACTATTAAACTTCATAATTCCCTAATTATTAAAGATGTTTTTATATGTCCCAAGTTTCAAATTCAATCTCATTTCTATTTCTAAACTCTGTAACAATAATAATTGTTCTGTACACTTTACTGAACAATCTTGTACAATTCAGGTGCCTTCAATGAGGCAAACACTCATTCTTGGTAATCTAGCTCATGGTCTGTATCTTGCTGACTCCAAGCTCTTTAAATCTTCTCTCCCAGCTGCTACTCAACATATCTCTGCTCATTCTGTTATTTCTAGTTCTTATACCGATGCTAAACTCCTTCATCTGAGATTGGGGCATGTCCCATTCTCAAGATTAAATATAGTTCAGCCAAATCTTGATACTAATAAACTTTCTGCAGAATGCATATGTACTATTTGTCCCATTGCTAGACAACAAAGATTGTCTTTTCCTATTAGTAATACAACCACCTCTTATAATTTTGAGCTTTTACATATAGACATCTGGGGTCCTTTTAAAGTTCCTTCTTATAATCATTGTACTATGTTTCTTACTATAGTTGATGATTTTAGTTGTTCCACTTGGGTTCATTTTTTTACATCATAAATCTGATTCTGTTCATATTATTCAAAAAATCATTCTTTTTGTCAAGAATCAATTCAACTCTAATGTTAAAATCATAAGAACAAACAATGCCAAAGAATTATGTGAGGGCAATATAGTGTCTGTTTATACTGATTTTGGCATATCTCATCAAACTTCCTGTAGCTACACACCCCAACAAAATGGGGTGGTAGAAAGAAAACACAAACATTTAATGGAAACTACTAGGGCTCTATTTTTCCAATCTAAAGTACCTTTGTCTTACTGGAATGAGTGTGTACAATGTGCTGCTTATCTTATCAATAGAATGCCCCTTTCTTCTTTACAAAATCTTTCCCCTTATGAAAAACTTTATGATCAGAAACCATACTATTCTCATTTGAGAATTTTTGGTTGTTTATGTTATGTCTCTACAACTCCTACTAATATACACAAATTTGACCCAAGAGCTGAACCTGCAGTGTTCTTGGGATATCCACCTACAACTAAAGGTTACAAATTACTTACTCTTCATAATCACAAAGTCATTATATTAGAGATGTGAAATTTTTTGAGAAAAACTTTCCCTTCCACATTATCTCCCCTTTATCACCACCTCAACCATTTTTTATCCCTGTTCATAGTGATATTCCTATCACTGACAGTTATTCATTTCCAGAATTCATTTCTTCTTCCAATTCCAATTCCCATACTATCCCTACATCTTCTATTCCCACACAATCTCATACTGCATCAGGTTCCACATCTGATATTTCTGAGACATCTGTTGCTATTCCACAACCCAGAAGATCTACTAGAGTCAGTACTTCACCTGTTCATTTCCAGTACTATGTATACAATACTCCTCATAGAGCTCACATGGCCTATACACCTCACTGGTGTAACTTGGTTTCTTCACATTGTTTCTCTTCTTCTCATTGTTTCTCTTCTTCTCATCAAGCTCTCATTGCACATACTACTTCAATCAAAGAACCTACTTCATACAAGGAAGCTGCTACTGATCCTAAGTGGGTTCATGCTATGCAATTAGAACTTCAAGCTTTAGAAAAGAACAATACCTGGAATGTAGTACCACTTCCTCATAATAAAAAAACCATAGGATGCAAGTGGGTTTTTAAGATTAAACTCAAGGCAGATGGTTCAATATAAAGGTATAAGGCAAGACTTGTTGCCAAAGGTTTTACACAGAAATATGGTATTGATTACTTATAAACATTCTCTCCATTTGTTAAGATGGCAATAGTCAGGACTATTATTGCTTTAGCTGCACACAAAGCTTAGAAATTTTTTCAATTAGACATCAATAATGCTCTTCTCCATGGAGATTTGCATGAAGAGGTATACATGAAACTCCCAGATGGTATTCCTAATCCACACAACTTAGTTTGCAGATTAAAAAAGAGCCTCTATGGTTTAAAGCAGGCTAGCAGAATGTGGTTTGCTAAGTTGCTTCATGAACTTCTTATCCAAGGTTTCAGGCAGTCTAAAAATGATTATTCTCTCTTTGTTAAGAAAATTGGAGGTCATATCACCATTGTAGCTGTCTATGTGGATGATATCTTACTTACTGGTGATGATATTGCTGAAATTACTCATCTTAAAGCTCATCTACATAAAGTTTTCAGCATTAAGGATCTTGGTTTATTCAACTATTTCCTTGGCCTTGAGATTGGGTATTTTGCTGCTGGCATTGTTCTCAGTCAAGCAAAATTTACTAAGGAAATGCTTTCTGAGAGTGGCATAGATGTTTTCAAGCAAGTTGCCACTCCTTTGCCTCTGAATTTAAAGATTTTCTCAGATGATACTTCTCTATTTCATGATCCTGCTTTCTACAGAAGTATGGTTGGGAAACTTAACTTCTTGACAAATACTAGACCTGATTTGGCATATTCTGTTCAGAGTCTCAGTCAATTCATGCAGAATCCTTCTATGACTCATTTTGTTGCTCTGTAATATTTATTACATTATGTTCATTCTACTGCTGGTCAAGGCATTTTGTTAAAGGCAGGTACTCAATTAACTTTACAAGCTTATTCAGATTCTTATTGGGGTGCTTGTCCTGAGACAAGGAGGTCGGTCACTGGATACTTATTTACGACTTGGTAACTCACCTATCAGTTGGAAAAGCAAGAAACAATCCATTGTTTCCAAATCATCTTCCGAGGCTGAATACCGGGCTATGTCTGCTGCTACTTCTGAAATAACATGGCTAGTTCGATTGCTTGAGGAATTGAATGTTACTGATCTCAAGCCAGTTACTCTCAATTGTGATAACCAATCAGCCATGTACATTGCTCAGAACCCGGTTTTTCATGAACGGACCAAACACATTGCAATCGATTGTCATTTCACAAGGGAAAAGGTACTTGAAGGTCTCATTCACTTATCCTATGCCAACTGATCAACAACTTGCAGATTCTCTTACGAAGATCATTCCTTCTCCACAATTCAATTTTTTGAAGTCCAAGCTTGGTATTGTTTCTCCTTCCCCAAGCTTGAGGGGGGATGTTAGTATACTAGCTACACAAAAGCCACATGACACAAGTCCAACAGTTAGTTGAGTTAGTTATTTGTGAGGGTATTTTAGACTTTTACATATTGTCAGTTAGGGACATAATTGTAAATGTACAACTCATATAATACAACCGTATATATAGACAACATAATAGAGTTAGTTAGTTAGTTTTACTTTCATCTCTTTCTGTACATAACAAACTTTCCCCTCTGTAAACATATTTTGGAGCTTTAATGGAGTTTTCTTGATTTCCTTCATTTCTTGCGTGCATTCGAGCTAATAACAGTGATGAGATGATTTGATAAGATACTGAATGATTATTTTTTATTTTAATAAGAGTAAATTGCACTTTATTGACCTATACTATATATATTTTTCAGTTTAATGGCTATAATATTACGTTCAGCAGTTTAATGGTCAAACTTAATTTTTTAAGACAATCAAGGACCTTTCGTCATCTTTTTTTAACTCCGTTAGTTGAGTGAGGGGTATATTTATCCATAAATCTTAGAACATATTGTATGTCAATATTTTTAACTAGTCAAATACTACTTGTTGATTAGAATATTGTATAAGACAAAAGCTTGAAATTACACCTAATTTTTTCAAATTACCCCTAACAATATTTAAAAATTGAGCTACCTCTCTTTAAGATGAGACATGTGTAGATATGATATACCCACACTTTTTCATCATAACCATCAATGACAGAGTCTCTGCAACCACCCCCATCCCATCCCATCCCAATCCTCATCCCTCTATATACATCATGTTTTTCTTTTTTCAAGCAAACCCAATTTTTGTCTCTTTCCTCCAATTTCTTTCTTCATCTCTCCACAAAATTCATACCCATCAAATTCAACCATAAACATCTACTTAAGTGAACAAGATACATCTACCGCAAGAATAATAACTATCAATTATTTATGAAATGATGTACTCCCTCGTCCCATTCAATAGTTTACAATGGGGGAGAACACGAAAATTAAGAAAAATAAGTAAAGTAGTAGAAAAAAAGGAATAATTATCAAAATCATAACTCATTTTATTCAAATGTATCAAATTAGTTATCCAATTCAAAAATAACTAAACTTAGTCAATAATTTGAAATTTCGTATCAAGTAAAACATCTGTCAATGACTAAATTGAAAATTGAATCATTTAATGACTAAATTGATACAAATTTTCAAATTAATTACTAAATTGAGTCATTTTTGAAATGAGTGACTAGTTTGGTACATTTGAAGGGAGGAAGTAATACAGATGATAGAAATAGTAATTTTAATTATTTTATTATGATGTTAAGACCATATCCAATGCATAACACTAAAATTTTGTAACTTTTACACTATTTTAATGTAAAAATTACACCATTCACAAAATCAACTCAAACCCATTTCCACTATATTTTCACTAAATATGTAAAAGAAGATATGATATTTTCACAGGACATGGAATAAATTTGGTTTTGTTAACAAACACAAGGGCAATATAAGATTTATAAAAGACGTCAAATTGGTGCAAAAATTACACTAAATGTACTTTTGACATCAAATTAGATGTTATACTATTCATTTAGTGTAAGTTTTACATTTTTATAAGTGTTGCATTGAAATTGGTTTTACACCAAAATTTATACTATTTTAATATTATAGTATTGCATTAGAGTTGTTCTAAGAATGTATTTGAATGAGGTCGGGGAGGGACGGGTTGGCTTGAGGATGGAAGGGATAGAAGGAATTACGTTTGGGAAATGAATTTGAAGGCAGGGATGGGGTTTGATGCGGTTAGTCCGACCGGGGGTTGGTTTTGCGCGAATCTATTATATATATAATACTACAACATACATCTTTGATGGATCATTTTATTCCATGTTATCAGTCACGTCAGCTCCCTTATAACTTCATTTATCTCATTTGTCTACTATGTATGTTATGTATTAACCCTTTTTAATTCCGGTTCCTATTTCGAGCATGTTTGACGCCGATGACTTCATCAATTGTCAATTCGATAAGGAGATGGGATGGACAGGAAATAAGAAGACGGGAAGGCCGTCTTTAAAACCATCCAGATGCGTCAATCTACCGCCCAGATGAAGTCACAAAAATTATTGATTTGTTTGCTGCAAATGTAAAATTTCATTTTATTTGTTATTTTCACAAACAATTATAATAAGATACTCTATTCGTTCCTTTTTAGTTTCTCTTTTTCAAACAAAATTGTCCCTAAAGTAATTGTTTTTTTTTATTTCAAAGTAATATTTGATCATTTTAACAAAATTGTCACTTTCAAGGTTTGACCAATATACAAATATAAAAAACTCGATTTAATTTAAACATTTATCAAGAATAAACAAGTAAACTAATATTTTAACTAACATTTTTCTATTATGTCGTAATTCTTTAAAAGGGACAATAAAAAGGAATAGAAGAGTAACAGTAAATGAAGTGAATAAATTATGCTAAAAATCTATAATACTTCTCGGTTGACATTTTTTAATTCTAATTTGCCGTCATCCAAATCTAAAAACCATGTGTATTTATGACTTGGAGATTTCCCCCGTCCAAAAAATTATAAAAATAGAAATACACAGTTATTAAAAATTTTGATGATAATAATTTTTAGTGTTAAAAATCCTTAATTGTTATTCTTGTTTTAATTAATTCAGATTTTACTTGGGATTGCGGTTAAAAATTGCTTTGTTGTTGAAAAAGTACCGTTAAACTAAGTGTTATTGTGAAAATCAGATAATATTTTTGATATGAGCATGTTTTGGGTACAATATAAAAAAATGTTTTTGGTAATATAACTTTCCAGAAAACACTTTCCAGAAAAATAACTTTTGAAATTTATCAAATATTATTTTAGCTGTTTTTCAGAAAAAATCTATTATTACTATTTCCAACAACAATATCAAACGGGGCCGGAATCTGAAACTAAATTGTACAAACCGGAGTTGCTCAAGAAAAATACAAGAAAAATACACGAACTCTACATTTAACATTCATACTCCCCCTTTCTGCTTATTGTGTCCCTATTTTATATTTTCTTTTTAAAAAAAAAATATGTTACAGAATATATCTTTTTTTTTGAAACATTACAGAATATATAAACCTCATTTGCTCCCACGCTTTTCATCCTCGAAAACCTCGCGTACGGTTATAAACCATTAAATCATTACTCTTTCCCGATTTTTTTGCATATATTTCAAGATGTTTTGACCAGATATTTAAATTTATTGTTTTTAAAGTTTTCTTTTTTTTAAAATAAAAATATATAAAAGATATTTAATTCAAAAAAATAAAATTTAAAAAATAATAATTTTAAATACCCGGTCAAAATGCTTTGAAATGTGTGCAAAAGGTAAGCGTCATCTTAAGCTGCAGAGTGATGAAAAATATCAGATCTGCAGAGTGATGAAAAATATCAGATCAGAAGTTCATTCCCTATGCGGTTAGAACTATGCCTGTCAATGGATCCAGAAATCCGATCCGTTAATGATCTGATAAAGAACGGATATGAATTTAGTATGATCCAATCCGATAAGGATTCGATCCGAATATATTATATTTATTTTACTTGTTAACAAATTCAGATATGAATTTAGGATAAACGGTTCAAATCCGACCCGTTGACGGGCCTAATTAGAACATAAATCAAATCTCTTTTGGCAACTTGACCAGGGTCGGGACCAGAAAAAAATAATTGACGGAATTTGGAAGATAAGGTCTTAGGGGGACCATGGCCACCTGATGCCCCCGAAATCTGTCCCTGCTTAATCAAACTATTACTCCCTCCCTCTGTCCCACTCATTTCTATATAGTTTTTTTTCAATGTTTGGCACGTATTTTAAGGTGTATATAAAGTATACTTCAACAACTTATTTTTAAATTATTTTTTCTCTGAATAAAAATTTCAACGTTAAATTTTAATTCAGAAGAAAAAAAATTTAAAAAAAAATTATGAAAGTATACTTTATAGGAGCCTTAAAATGTGTGCCGAGCCCTCGTTCCCCAATGTATACGATTGATTGGGACAGGGCAGTAGCAATTTAGCATGTAGCTCACTGTTGTTACGTCAGCATACAAATGTCTTAGGTAACAAAAGTGGCGAATCAGACTGCATTTAAAATCCTAGTACAGATTAAAGGACAAAAATTGTAATCCAAACATGCTTACTGCTTAGTTGACATAATTCAATATCAGGAAATAATGGTCGAGTTCAAATCCTTGCAAATATAATAAAGGGCCTGTTTGGCAAGTGTTATATAATTCAACTTATGATTTATAAACCCATAAGAGTTTATGAAGGGTGTTTGTCAACCCAACTTATAACTTATATGTTCATAAGTTGAATGTTAATAACTACTAACATTTTTCTTAATTTATTGACTTATTACTTGATGTTTTTGATTTTTAATACTTTATATTTTTACATTTTTGTTTTTAAATATTTTTTAATTTAAAATGCATGTATTTAGCTCATTATATTTAATAATTATTTTTTAAAATGTAATTTAGCAAACTTATAACTAACTTATAAGTAAATGTATCCAAACACCAATACAACTTATAAGAATTCATCCACTTATCACTTATATAACACTTACTCATTTTAAGTTATAAGTCAACTTATTTGTGATAGCCCAAACATGCACAAAATCTTCATCAGCCACAGAAGAAAAAGGCAAACTTCTAATCACACCAACTGTCACGAAGGAACGCAATGAGTTCAGCCCTGCATAGAAAAGAAACCACAATAAAGAACTACCAGGATCCGGTACATAGAAGATCTCATGTGATCTCGCACAAGTAGACATGTTTGCTATACGCTTTGAAGGTGTTAACGGAGGAATTTGGTATTAGCAAATTTCGAGGTTTGTTGCTGGAATTAAGATCTACAATGGTGGTACTTTGGTGTTGAATCCGCCGGAGTATGGTGGTTGTGTTGATCGGTGGCTGAGATTGCTTAGGGTTTATGTTGGTTGCCTCAGAGCTCTCAACTTTTGACCCCTTACAATATGCCTACGTACCCCTTTATATAGTGGATCAAGCCAACGTAGTTTTTGTAGAGAAAGTTATCTCTGTAGGCTTGGTCTCTGATTTTCGAAGCCCAGGGGAAGTCTTCCACCGCCTTCCATAATTAAACTCTGACTCGCTTTAGGAATGTCCAACGATGATGCCTTGTCAGAAAGGCCCAAGACTCGTCTATGACGTCAGGACTTCATGAATAAGGAAACTTCCCTTGTCGAGGACTAGTCCTATCCATTACCAGTTATTTCCTTAATTCATAGACGCATGTATAGCCATGACTTACCCCAAATACCAGACGCATCCTTGTCCCCCGAATGAGAAGCACCCACCAGATTGCAGGACAAGTGATCCCAAGCGTTTAGGTGCAAAATGCAAGATTACTCCAAAGTTCCCCAATGAGGATGCGCCCATTGAGTACAGAAACAGAGCTCTCAAAGAACACACCAAGGTTCACCCCACATCCCCAATGAGGACGCACCCATTGAATACAGGAGAAGACCTTTAATCATCAGACATACCCCTGGAGGCCTTCAACCACGAACATCCCTCCCTTAGGGCACATTCTACGGGAGAATTCTTCAATATCTTACCAATATCAAGCCAATGAAGCCATTCTTCACCACCAAGTAACTAATTCGAACCAAGAGGGCGCGCCCTCGAGGGGTGGTCGTCCTAAAGGGACACATCCTTACCTCTACGAGGGCAAGCCCTAAGTCTTTCTTATGTCAATATCACGTCGATGTAGTTGATGTCCTTTGTAAAGTTATCCATTCATATCAAGTTGTCAGTTATCACCATGAGGGCGCGCCCTCCGGAGGGGAACGGCCTTAAAGACGCGCCCTTACTCCTATGAGTGCAAGCTCTTACCTGTCCTTGTATTAATTCTAACCCTAATTAAATCTTAGATATCCCTAATTGAATTTTACTTAACCCGAATCTAACCTAAAAACTCGATGCCGAATTTTGACTATAACAAAAGGTTTTAGCTTCATATTAGTAAGGATCCCTGTAAGCAGACCTTTTTGAAGGCTATGCCATAATAACATGAAATTCGTATTGATTATAAAAATACAAGGACGTCCTGACTAGTTCTTTTCATTCACAATTACTCTGGTCCCGTTTGGCAATTAACTGTTAGCTGATAGCGGTTAGTTGATTAAGTTAGCTGTTTTTACTAGCGGATTAGGTTAGCTGTTTTGACTAGCGGATTCAATTAGTTGTTTTATATAAAAATGTTCGGTAATTAATTGTTTGAGTTGGCTATTTGTATATCAACTAGACACATCACTATCATCTAATTGAAAAAGCTCCTCAAAGTAACTTTTTGAAAATTAGTTTTTTAGTCCAAAAAATTATTTCAATTCGCTAACTACCAAACACTGATATTATTAGAGATTTCAAATGGTTAAACATCTAATAATTTTCAAACAGGGCCTCTATGTTCTTGCTAAAGAAGCATAACAAGATTAAATTGCTCGATACCAATTTTAGAGATAAGATGGCAGTCTTGCAGTGTCAGCAGTAAACAAATTATTTTAATTTATACTCGTAATTTCGACCGTCCTTAGTCCTTAGTCTAATCCATTAAGTTCCATGTCAAAGTCGTTCTTGTTGTCCAATTTCAAGTGGTGGCTTGCAACTGTTTTCTTTCAATTGAGAAGCTTTCAACTCTTCTCTAATGGTAAAGTTAGCCTGCCAAAGTCTAGGGGTGATACGCATTTTCAAGATACATATCTCCATTTAATTTTTTTACGTAATACCCATTCGTCAAATGCATATTAGCAATACTCATATGACAATTCGTATCACGTAAGTATTTTTAGCCAAAATTTTCAAATATGGGTATCACTGTCTAAAAAAATGATACTTTTGACCATCGCCCAAACATCATCATTGATTTAAGAGCCGACACAGCTGACTTGATTGCCAAGAGTTAATTGCGCTTATTATGCACATACGTGTATCAAAACATTGGTATCTAGGCGGCCTGGACCATTTTTCTTTCTTTTTCTTTTTATTATCTTTTTGCTTTTAATCAGTACAAGTGTCGATCCAATAAGATGGCTAGGAAAAGAAATCATTCTCTAATACAATGAGAAAAAATGCAGAAGGCATCAATCACGGCAAAGATAAAACTTTAATTCATTACTTTGTAGTGTTTCCAATGCAGCAGACATTTTTAAGACAACACAAATTTAAACATGAAGCAACCAAAATGAAGTTCAAACTAAGGAACATCATTGGAATATTTCAACTTGTCAATCCAAGAAAGGAATGAGGATATGGAATTTGTAAAACCCAATAATCCAAGCTCTTTGCTCTTGTTCATAGTATCCAGAGGATACTCGACACCAAGCTTGTGATCTACAAACAACCAGGCTCCAATATCTTCAAGTTTAGTAGGCACCAAATTGTTTTGTTTTACAATCTCATGATCTCATCCCACAGACTCCCTTTATCCTTCATCAACTCCAGAAATGCTTCTACTTGAACACATCTCCATTACTGCAATTAAATGCTTCATTATTTGCGTATGGATCCACTGCACCCAATATCTCTTGATCATCAATCAAGTAAGCATCCGAAGCTTCTGAATAGCTTACTCCAAGATCCCTTAGTTCCTGGAAACCTCACAACTGGACCCTCATGTTTGCATATTGCAGCATAAACACACATAGTACATATTATATTCATAATACTCTAAGGTGGAAACCAAATATAACTCCAGGCAATCTATCTTTTTTGGCTACATATTCGAACAATAAATCCTCTTAATTATTTAAAAATTTGGAGCATCAAGCTTTGGAGAATCTTCTCTATACATACGGAGGATCATGTGTTGCTATCCTTAAAGCTTCAAAATACTTCTTTTTCCCGGTGTGTAAACAAACATCTTGCAGTTTTGCTGCATTTGGAATGATACAATTCAACAAATTTCTAAACATTTTGCTATTGATTTCACAGTTTTCTCCACTGAAGGTGAAAACTGAAAACTGCAAAATCAATAGCAAAATGTTTAGAAATTTGTTGAACTGTATCATTCCAAATGCTCACCAAAACTGAAACAAATTTGTCGACAAACTGGGCAAACGCATTATTGTGGCACTTTTCACATGATCCTCCATATAGCGAAGATCTTCCAAGGCTAGATGCTCCAAATTTTTACATAATCAAGAGGATATATTGTTTGAATATGTAGCCAAAAAGGAGATCAGAGTATAGACTACACCAACTGCACCGGACCACCAGCAACTATTTTTGTATTTTTTTTCTTGTGAATTTTGTTAACACGAAAACATGTATTTATACACAAACAAAGTAAAAACGTGATGCTGACGATATTTTTTTGTGTGGAAATCAGAGATAGAATGTGATACTACTTAATACAAGTTAGGAAGGTTGATAAACACAATAATGTAGAACACTGTCTATGAAAAGTCAGCAGAAACCTAGACACACGGGAAGACAGAACAGCAAACCAACTTTAACTCAACAATGAGAACAATATCTTTTAATTTTATGTTCAAAAATAAGCCACATAAACACTTGTGAACATTGCGTGTTAAGTAACTAACTCATCTAAAACCTTACGGTATTAGAGGAAGGACTTACCGGGATCTTATATTAATATTTTAACACTCCCCTCACTCGAAAGCCCAGTTTTTTGGTTGTATAGTGGATCACGGAGTCCCATCTATGGCGCAATATTTGCCTACAAAGGTTTTAGAGATGAGTTGGTCACTTAACATCGTCAAGTCCATTTGGTAAAGCCAATTCGTCACTACACCAGAAATCAGACGGAGCCAGACTTGAAGACTTCAGACAAACCAATGAAGCCTTCAGCTACTAATATATATTTCGTGCATCACTTAGAACTCCTCTTGTTAATTTAATCGACAAGTTCTGGCATTCATTTCCGAGCAACTTTTTTCATTTGTGGAATAGTCTCACCATTATATTCAATGAAGAATTTTCCCGCTAAATGAGGATAATGATATCAATTAGTTGAATTTTTTCTACCAGATAGCTCATGGCTGGATATGTCAGATCAGATGAACACGTAACTCTGTATTGAAAATGAAGTCTATTCCCGTATATTTCGTTTTCAGGATTTGATTTATCAAATCGCTTTGGTGAACAACAGCTTCTGTTATAAACAAGTTAAACCTTGCCTATAATTCAAACAACTGTAAGTTCCGACAACTATCAGTTAACCATCATCCAGCACTCGTGTACTCAATGCGCCAGTCATGGCTAGGCTTCTCAACAGGACCGGAAAAATAAGGAACTAGCTAGTAGTCCTTAACTCGTCCCGGATACGTCCGACCACCTTGCTAATATTAAAATTATATAGTAAAATTTAATTTTCAACTCTTTTTTATACAGATGTTATGGTTATAACATTAAAATTTATATAATATTTTTTCAAATGATTCGAGCCGGTCAGCGAAACAGACGAAAAAAGAATCAACTAGCTAGCTTAGTTCATTGAAATTAAATTTAAATAGCCAATTTTTGTTGTAACATGAGAGCAAAAATTCATCAAAGTAAGATTCAGGTGAGGCGGCTAAAAAAAGAAGATGGTCCAGCTTAAAATGAATGTTAGTCATGCAACGTAGGACCAATCTTATCTTTTACAACAGTTATACAGTTCCAGAAAGGAGGACATGTGATTGTGCAGTACAGTCCAATAAGATGCAACATTAAAGGTGCACCACATCATTGTCATCGCATCATTGTGTAACTGGTACCTTGTCCACTAATCATATTGCAGAGAGCTGATCCAAGATCCTTAGGCCTAAAGCTGATGGGTATAGGTCAAGGTACTTGTAGGATTTAGACCTGCAAATGTACTTGAATTATATCGGAAACAATAAAATTAAAAAGTTAGAAAGGGGGTCCGAATATGTTAAGTGCAAGCAAAATCTCATGTGTGCTTTTTCTTATTGGCTTGGACCATTATATATGGGCAAACACAACATAGCCCACCCCTCATTTGTAACTGTCCTAATAAATCATACAATAAAAGTACTTTATTGCATAAGTTACATATATACACATTAATCATCCAATCAATAATATATTTTGTAACTCCCATTTATGAGGATATTTATTTTGTTTATATTTGCAAAGATATCAAAACTAACATCTCCCACTTGATATCATTGTCAAATATTATCCACGACTCCCACCTTTTCTAAGGTCTATATTAATCAAAACTATTTTAACATAAATTCTCGTTATTCGTCAAAGTTTCGCAACTTATATATTCCTACGTCCCGTCAAGTCAATAAGTTTGACAAATGTTTCTGCATGAATAAATGTACATTCATTAAGAAAGTTTGTAATCACATTAAGCGAAAATGTATGTCACATTGTCACTTTCTCTTCTTGTAACATATTTATATTACTTACTTTCCCAACTTCACCTTTACTAAAACTAAATAGTTGTCCAGAAGTTGAATTCTTATTAACAATACCATCTTTATACTTACATCATAATAACCAATAACTCCAGGAACGTCTGCCTGACATATCAATTTGGAATACAACGTACTCTTAAAGTACTTGATCATGATCCTGTTTATAGCCTCTCATTAGGCTCGAGCAAAGTTGCTTAAAATCCACTTACAAAATTAACTAAAAATGTCAAGTCAAGTCAATCGATTACACAACATGAAATACATCCAACTTCTGACTACTTGCACATAATACGTTGGTTCCTTTTCTGCATTAATCGTTTCCCATTACAAATAGGGTTGACGCTGGACTGCAATTTTGCATCCTAAAACGATTAAGCAATTTTACTTCAAAAAAAACAGAACACCTCTCAGAATTCAAACTCAACATTCTAGTATTCTTATCCCTTAATTCGGATTTCCTTAACAAACATTAATTCACCCATGTATTCAATCTCAAGTTTTCTACTAAGTTCAACTTAGTTTCACTCTCGACAAAATATTTTTGTATTCCTTGGCTTGAACTTTTTCAACTAGGAAAATCTAAAAAAAAAAAAAAAACAGACCCGTTAGTCTTGTATTTTCTTTCCAAAATTCACTTACAATCTGTGAAATTTCTATATTAAGGAAGAACACAAAACTCCCACATTACAATTTCATCACTTAGATAAATTATGGATCCAATTTGATTTTTACACCCATGTCCACAAATAAATATGATTATTTCACTATTATAACATAATAGTCATTATTTCACTTTGGTGAATTTCTCGATTTCTTCTATTCAACCATATTCAATGGCTCATTATCAATATTCAAATACACTTCATCATTCTCGATCTTTCTCACAATCAAAAAATATTTCAGATTCATACATTCCCACAAAAACCATTTCACTATCCTTTTCAATTAAAAAATTTATTATCACAAAAAACCGCACTTCTAGACCATTTTTAGAAGGCAAAGACTGAAATAATGTTACATCTTATTCCGGGAATATATAACACATTTTGAAAACCAATATAATGTTCCCAAAATCCAATTTATATATATGTACCGAGTCCTACCAAATCTAGGCAAGTATCATTTCACATAAAACATTACATTCAACTACACCAACAAACTGGTGTTGCATTTGCTCTCTATCTGAGCACTACTAGAATTTTTTTCTAGTATTACATTCAACTACTGTTCGCACAAAAACACGCAAGCGCACGTGGTTACAAGTAGTATATAGATAAATCAAGTTCGTTCCCACAAGGACTGGTTTAGGTTGCTATAGTCATGCACTTATGCACCAATGTATGGTTATTACTCACTGCTAAGATAAGTATCAAATTTGGTTTTGTTTAACTAATTAACTAGCACTTAACAAGATTATATTAACTAAAGAGAATTACTGGAAAATTACTTATATGAATAAAGCATGGGATCCCAACATCATTACTTACTTCATCTAGAGTCTCTTGTTCTTAATTAATGCATGTGACGGTTGTGACAACTAATCAGATAACACGAAACTAGTATACGCTACCTTTCAGTATACGTATACCATACCACTTAAACATCCACAATAAAGATAGAAGTTAAATGGACACCAAATATGCTTAGTCCCTATATGTCTATAGAGATTGAAAACATAGTGGTTTAATGAGCAAGTTATCTATTCAGATTACATAAGGTAGATGAAATGGTTAAAATCATCCACGAATCATGCATAACAATTATACATGAACTTATGCTAGCATGGCAAGTTCTAAACCTCTATATCCACTTTCGCATTCAATAGAGATTAACAAATAATCTTAGATGTTAGCTACTCATCCAAGAAGAATAATCACAACCAAACTAGGTTATCAAGAATACATCACACACAAATCTTTAAAACAATTAACTATTAGAATCCATAAATAAATCCGTTAGAATCCCACGACGACGATTAGTTCATATTCGAACCGTTCATCATCGTGGGTTCTGATGATAACATGATAGTAATAAGTCTGGAAAACTTGATAGAATAACTAGGGTTTAGAAAGAACAACGAGAATCCAAAGTATCGCCTAATTTAGAAGAATACAAAGATTAGATGAAAACTAGGTCTTCGTAAATCAGCTGTCTTCTTGTTCTCCTCACCGGTGGACATATATAAATGTATGTATCTGGATATATCTGTATATCCCTCAGAAAACGTCCACCAAATACTTATAAAGACTTAAGGCTAACAACTATGGCAAGTTTCCTTTTCTGACCACAAAACTGCAGTTTTCAGCATTCTTTACGCGCGGGCGCGCGGGAGGCGGCGCGGGCGCGCCATGATTCCTGTCAGTTGCAGCGCGGGCGCGCGGGAGGCGGCGCAGGCGCGCCGTGGTTTCTGTCAGAAAAATTCTAAAATGCTTCTTTTGCCATTTCTTTGCCCATTCAACATTCACAATTGCTTGATCTTCATACACATGCTTAAACACCACCTAACGATCATAGAATCACCACATCTCTGCTGATAAAGCAACTCTACAAATACTAAACAAAACACATTAAAAATAACACGTACTTGAGAACAGAACGATCAGATTAAGTCAATTTAGGACGATCCAAGTAGATATGAAATCCACTTATCAACTACACCAACAAATCGGTGCACTTGCTCTCTATTCAGAGCACTACTATAAATTTTCTCTAATTAAACATCGTCTTTTTCAACGATAAATTCTGATTCAAACAAAGTTAATTTATTAGTCTGGCTAAACGATCAAAATTCCAAAAGAATAAATAAATAATTCACTATCAAATTAGGCAAATATATAAAATCTAATAAAAAAAATCCAAAGCAGGCAAAATTAGGCAATTAAAGCAGGCAAAAT
This sequence comes from Heracleum sosnowskyi, assembly GCA_030848705.1. NCBI lineage: Eukaryota > Viridiplantae > Streptophyta > Magnoliopsida > Apiales > Apiaceae > Heracleum > Heracleum sosnowskyi. The sequence goes on along the minus strand of CM061238.1, from coordinate 133,846,772 downwards.
CCAAAGCAGGCAAAATTAGGCAAAAAAATCCAAAGCAGGCAAAACCATGCAATCAATATTAACCAAAACAAGCATAAAAAAATATACACGCGACCCGAGCTCTACAAGACCAACGGGTACACCAAATTAGGCAATTGAAGCTCAATTAACAGAAATCACAAAATGTGCAAAACCAATCACAACAAGATTAATAAGAAGTGGACACACTATAGAATTGATCAGTTATTCTCTCCTTTCATGTGAGAGCTGTTGAGTTTTTCTCTCCTTTCTTTTCAAAGATTGTGTGAGTTTTCATAACTATGGATGACATAGAAATGCAAATGGCGGAGATGGACATAGCAAATGAGGAGAATAAGGAACTCTCTTTTGACGAGGGGGTGGAAGAGGAGGTAAATATGTTTGAACTATGTATAGTAGGACGCTTCTTGACGGAAAAGAATATCAATGGGCGTGCAATGAAGACGAAGCTGGCAGATTTGTGGAAGCCTTCTATGGGTATCAACATCAAGGATTTGAAGCCTGGTCTATATCTGTTTCAGTTTTATCATAGGGATGATATGAGTTGGGTGTTGACGAATGGTCCTTGGACTTTTGATGGGGCATTGTTGGTGATGAATATTGTCCAAACAGGGGAAGATCCTACAAAAGTATTTCTGTTTGAAGTGGATTTTTGGATCCAAATTCATGACCTTCCTGTTGGCTACATGTCGGAAGTGGTTGGGAAGCAGTTAGGCAATTATTTTGGAAGCTTTCTTCAATATGACACAAGGAACAACTCGAGTATATGGAGGGAATATATGAGATTGAGAATCAGATTAGATATTCGTAAACCTCTAAAAAGGAGAAAGAAGATATGCAAGAAAGACAAGACGGAGATAATGGTGAATTGCAAATATGAGAAGTTAGGTGATTTCTGTTTTGTATGTGGGATGCTATCGCATACGGAGCGCTTTTGTCAGAAGAAACTAGAGGCTGGGGTGGAGGAGATTATTAAGGATTGGGGACCGTGGCTCCGAGATCAACCACGGAGAACGGCGGCGGGTAATCGTAGCAAATGGTTCAGGGAAGACGGCGACGACGATTGGGGAAGACAGTTGGGATTGGATAACTCCAAGGCGGGACATCAGGGATTTCAAAATCCTAATTCCTCGTGAGCTGATTGGTCTACGCGAGTTAACATGGATAACATTAATATGTTTACTGATATTTCGGGAAATTCAAATTCTGGAGTAACTAATTTGGAGCGTAAAGAAGGAAATTTAAATGATAATGGATTAGATGGGTTGGACTCTGAAGAACAGTATGGGCTTAATCTCGAAGATAGGAAAAGACAAAGAAGTGAGGCCCGTGTCAATACAGCCCAAATAAAAGATCAAAATATCACAAACAAGGAATCCACTCTTTCTAATGCAGATTGTGTGGATACCTCCCCTATTTTATTGGCTAAGCTTGCAAAGCAGGCTAGCCAGCAACAATGAGTTATATTAGTTGGAACTGTCGAGGACTTGGGAATCCTCGAACAGTTCGTGCTTTATATGATCTTTTGAAAGATCATAAACCCAACTTTCTCTTTCTAATAGAGACTATTTCTTTTGCAAATAAGATTGAAGAGCTTCGAGTTCGGTTTGGCTTTGATCAGTGTTTTTCGGTTGACAGAGTGGGGTGTAGTGGAGGTCTAGCAGTTCTTTGGAAACGTCCTCTTCATTGTGAAATTTCTGGGTATTCTCAACATCATATAGATGTGCTATTCTTAGATAATAACAGCCCGTCCTGGCGTATGTCTTGTTACTACGGTTATCCCGAGTGGACAAGACACAGAGAGTCTTGGAATTTAATTCGTAGACTGGCAAGTATGTCTTCTCTTCCCTAGCTCATTTGGGGTGATTTTAATGATTTGCTGCATTCTTCAGACAAGAAAGGTATAAATCCCCATCCCCAAATTTTACTTGATGGATTCCGTAATCTCATAGAGGAATGTTATCTTTCTTAAATTAATTTGAATGGAGGTCATTTTACTTGGGAAAAAAGTCGGGGATCTAGTGCTTGGGTTCGAGAGAAGCTTGATCGAGGTTTTGCGACTATGAGCTGGTGGGATAAATTTCCTATGTTTAACCTGAGAGTGATTCACTCTTCTATTTCAGATCATGAACCTATTTTGTTGAATCTTTTCAACACGATCATCAGCAAGAAAACCTTTCATTTTCGTTTTGAAAACATTTGGCTAAGGGACCAGAGTTTTATCAAAGAAGTATCTGAAATGTGGAAGACTATCCCTGTTGCTCACCTGCTTCCTAAACTTATTGAGGTTACCTCTTTTATGGCCCGTTGGGGTAGGTCATTCTTCCATAAGTTCAGAGAAAAAGTCCGGGAACACAAACAGAATTTGGATATGCTAGTTGACTGTTGTGATGACCAGAGTATTCAAGCGTATATAGAAGAAAAAGAGAAGCTGAATAATCTTCTACAGCAAGAAGAAACCTACTGGAAACAACGAGCGAAACTTTTTTGGCTCCAAGATGGAGATGAGAATACTAAATTCTTTCATTCTTCTGCATCTGTGAGGAAGAAGGCGAATAAGATTGAATTTTTGATCAATAATGACGGCATCCGAGTGGAGGATCAGGAGGGTATGTGTGAAGTAGTTCGAGATTATTTCTCAACTCTGTTCACTGAACAAGACAATGTGGGGGTTTCACAGAACCTTAACGGTCACAGGACTGTTACTCATGCTCAGAACAGGAGGCTCACGGAGGAATTCTCGTTCGAAGAATTTTCAATAGCCATTAAACAGATGCATCCCGACAAGAGCTCGGGTCCCGACGGGCTCAACCCTGCTTTCTTTCAAAACTTTTGGTCAGTTATGGGTCAGGAGGTTTTTAAGTATTGCAAGGAGTGGCTTCGCACAAAAAGTTTTCCTGGGGATCTCAATTGTACAAATGTTGTACTTATCCCGAAAAAGGAAAATGCCTCAAGCTTGAAGGATCTTTGTCCTATTGCCCTATGCAATGTTCTTTACAAAATTCTCGCGAAAGTTCTTGCAAATAGAATGAAAGAGGTGTTGCCTTTCATCATCTCGGAGAATCAGTCTGCCTTTGTCAAAGATAGAAGTATAACGGACAATGTCCTGGTTGCTTTTGAATTAATTCACCACATGAGTCAGAAAAAGCACGGTACAATGGGTGAGGTTGCTCTCAAATTGGATATCAGTAAGGCCAACGATAGAGTTAGCTGGTCTTTTCTTCATCAAAGATTGATAATCATAGGTTTCTGTGATACCTGGATTGAATGGATGATGATGTGCGTAAAGACGGTAACCTACAATTTCTGTTGTAATGAGTCTATCATTGGTCCAATTACGCCACGGAAAGGATTAAGGCAGGGGGATCCGCTTTCTCCCTACCTCTTTTTATTATGTGTGGAAGGTCTGTCCAATGCTCTTGATGTTGCGAATGTTAATGGTGAAATTACCGGGTGTAAGATTTGTCCAACAGCTCCAACTGTCTCGCACTTGCTTTTTGCCGATGATAGCTTTTTATTTTTCCAAGCAACAACTGAGGAAGCTATGAATATTAAGAATCTGCTAGTGACTTATGAATCATGCTCAGGTCAATCTGTTAATTTCCAAAAATCGGGCGTTTACTACATTGCAAATGTCAGGCGTGATAAACAAATGGAAATCTCAGGAATTTTGGGCGTTCACAACGAGCTGACAAATACTAAATATTTTGGGTTACCATCGCTAGTGGGAAGATAAAAAAAGGGTGTTTAATTACTTGAAGGAGAAAGCTACTAAACGTATTCAGGCATGGCAAGCAAAACCCATATCCCAAGCTGGCAAAACTGTTCTTATTAGAAACGTAGCTCATGTTATCCCAGCTTACAACATGTCTTGCTTCTTAATCCCGAAGACAATCTGTCAAGAATGGAACAGATGTACAATAATTACTGGTGGAGGACGGGTAGGGCTGGGAATCAGAAAGGAGTGAATTGGATTTCATGGAACAAAATGAGTATATCGAAGAGCAAAGGAGGCTTGGGGTTTAGGAATTTGCATGGCTTCAATATGGCTTTGCTTGGTAAACACATTTGGCCCTTTCTGCACAACACAAACTCTCTTGTGTCCAGGATCTTTAAAGCAAGATACTTTCCGAACTCATGTGTTTTGAAGGCTGGAAAAGGAAGTTGTCCGAGTTTCATATGGTCGGGGATCTGGACAGCCAAAGAGGAGTTACATAAAGGTTTTAGATGGGTTCTTGGCAATGGGGCTGACATTGATGCTACTAAAGATTCATGGATACGACAAAAAGGAGATTATCGCGTTGAGCAAAGTCTTTTCTATGAAGGGAGGACTGAAAGGGTGTCAAGTCTTTTTTATCCCAATGAGAAAAATGGCATGTTAATTTAGTCCGAGAACGGTTCTTGAGGGAAGATGCAGATGCAATTCTGACACTTCCTATTCCTCAACGGGACATTATGGATAGGGTGGTATGGTCGGCTTCAAACAATGGAATGTATAGTGCGAAATCGGGCTATCATTACTGGGCTCAGTTGAAGTTTGGCAATGTTGAGGTGCCCCAGAGTATAGGTTGGAAGAATGTGTGGCATTTGAAGCTTCCTCACAAGGTTAAGATCTTTATTTGGCGATTATGTCGTAATGTTGTTCCAGTTAGAAGAAGATTAAGTGCTAGAGGTATCAGGGTCCCGATCACTTGTCCAATGTGCTTGTCTGACATAGAACATATGACACACCTCTTTTTCGATTGTGATTTTGCAGTCGACTGCTGGCACCATGTCAACCTGTGGTATGATTGGAGCAATGTTGAGAATGCTCATGAGTGGCTTCTGGAGAAGATTAGTTCTGCTCCTACAGATGAAGTAACTAGGATCTGTACTGTTTTGTGGGGAGTGTGGTTTTGGAGAAATAGGTTAGTATGGGATAATAATATTGCCACTCCGGAATTTGCTATGGACAGCTGTTTCAGAATGTATGCAGAGTGGCTCGATGCCAACCTACAAAAAGTCCCCAATCCTTCTCAGTCAAAATTAGAGAAGAAGAACGGAGAGACCAGATGGCAACCTCCGAAACTAGGCAGTTTCAAAGCAAATGTCGATGCTTCTGTATTCCTGAATGCTCAAAACTTCAAAGTCGGCATGGTGTTAAGGGATCACTTGGGTTCGTTTATCGCAGGCAAGGTAAGGGTCTTTCTAATGGTAGAAAATGTCTTCGAGGCTGAAATGGTAGGAATAAGGGAGGCTTTATCCTGGATTAAGGAAAACCATCGTACTAAAGGCCATATACTGTTGGACTCAGACTCGCTTCTCAGCATTAAAGCTATCATGGAGGAAAGTGTAAATCTGCTAGAAGTGGGTGAGGTGATTGAGAGTTGTAAACAGGACCTTACGTGTATGTCAACTGTTTCTGTTCGTTTTGTTCGGAAAAATGCTAACAGGGTAGCTCATGCTATGGCTAGAATCCCATATTCAGCTAATTCCCATATTATTTTCGCGTCTTCTCCTACGTGTTTGTTGGAGGCTCTCTCTTTTGATCTTTTAAGTTGAATGCAATTCCCATTTTTCAAAAAAAAAAAAGATTAATAAGAAAGACCCAACGGCTAACAAACAATATACACAAAAATATGTAATATTAGACCAGAGAGATCACCTCACATATTAAAAAAAAAAGGTTACCCACTAACATAAACAATAGATATGACAATCTAACCTAAACAATATTAAAAATAAACAAAAAGAAACTACTAAAAAAACTAATTAAATAAAACAAGACGCATGAATATATATATTAAAAATAAACAAAAAGAAACTACTAAAAAAACTAATTAAATAAAACAAGACGCATGAATATATATTAAAAATAAATAAAAAGAAACTATTAAAAAAACTAATTAAATAAAACAAGACGCATGAATATCTATACTATTATATTAAAGACGAAACATTGAAAGTTTTGTAGTCTGGTCTTGAAAGTTTTTGTAGTCTGGTCACTCCATTCATAGCCGTTGGATATTTCTAATAAATCGATGAGAACCGTTAGATAAAATATTAAAATTATTATATAGAATATCTTTTCTATTTTTCTTAACTAAAACATCTCATTTTACAAAAATATCGCAGGCAGTTTCATTTAATAAAATAACATAATAAGGTTATAATTGCTAATAACTAACTCATTAGCATTTTTAGCCAAAGTGTATATTCTTTTTTTATATTTTCTAACTAAAATTTTTACTTTTCTATTTTTCCTAAATAAAACCTCTCATTTTTTGAAAGTTTTCGTACCTGTTTTTTGGTACGGTACTTGCCTTATTTAATTGTTTATTTAATTATTATAATCAGTTACCCTTTCAGTTAAAATAAATTACCATTTTTTTCTAAAAAAATCTCAGGGAATTTCCTTTTCAGCTAAAATATGTTACTTTTTCTATTTCCCTTACTAAAATCTCTCATTTTCCAAATATATCACGAGCAAACCCTTACTTATTTATTTTAAAACCTATTTTAATACTTTTAATTGGCAATTACATTTCCCATCTGTTTCTAGAAAAATCACGGGCAATTACCTTTTTCAGCTAAAACATGTTATATTTTCTATTTTCCTTAGTAAAACTCTCATTTTACAAATATATCATGGACAAACCTTTACTTATTTACTTTAAAATCTATTTTAATACTTTTAATTGACAATTACTTTTTCCAACTAAAACATTTCACCTTTTCTATTTTTCTTACTAAAACCCCTCTTTTTTCAAAAATATCACGGACAAATCGTTACTTTTATATTTTAAAATTCAACGAAAACATGTTACTTTCTATTTTTCTTACTAAAACCTCTCTTTTTCCAAAATATCACGGGCAAACCGTTACTTATTTATTTTAAAATCTATTTTAATACTTTTAATTATTTAAAAATGTTTAACACGCCTACTTATTTTTTTTAATAAATGCAATTAATAAAATATAAATAATAAAATTAACAATTATTAAAAATAATCTGTGCATCGCACAGGTTTTAAGCTATATTATTAAAGACGAAACATTAAAAGTTTGGTAATCGGACGGACGGACGGCCGATACTTAGTGATTTTACTTAATTACACTTACTTATTTTTTTTTTTAAACTATCACTAAATAATAACATTATTTATAACCAATTATCTTTACAGCTAAAATACATTACCTTTTTTTATTTTTTTCTAACAAAATCCTCTGTTTTTTCTATAAAAAAAAATACGGGCGATTATCTTTTTTAACAAAAACATATTATTCTTTTTATTTTTCTTTACTAAAACCCCTTATTTTCCAAAAATATCACGCGCAAATACATACTTATTTATTTTAAAATCTATTTTAATACTTTTAATTATGAACACTTTTTCAGCTGAAACGTGTCACTTTTTCTATTTTTTCATTTTCTAAATAAATTATTATTAAATAATAACATTTTTATAACCAACTACTTTTTCAGCTAAACTACATTACCTTTTCTATTTTTTCTAACAAAATCCTCTCTTTTTCTAAAAAAATCGCGGAAAATTACCTTTTTCAACTAAAACATGTTACTCTTTCTATTTTTTCTTACTAAACACCCTCATTTTCCAAAAATATCTCTGACAAATCTTTACTTATTTATTTTGAAACATATTTAAATACTTTTAATTACGGGCACTTACCTTTTCAGCTAAAACATGTTACTTTTTCTATTTTTCCTTACTAAGACTACTCATTTTCCAAAAATATCACAGGTAAACAGTTATTAATTTATTTTAAAATCTATTTTAATACTTTTAATTATTTAAAAAAGTTTAACACCTACTTATTTTTTTTAGCAAATGCATATTAATAGAATATTAAAACATAAATAATTAAAATAATTATTATTAATAACAATCCGTGCATAACACGGGTTTTAAGCTAGTATATAATTAAAAATAAACAAAAAGAAACTACTAAAAAACTAATTAAATAAAACAAGACGCATGAATACAGGACTTCACAATGAAAATCAAATTTATTAAACTATTAAAAGGAGGCAATGAAAACTAACATGAAAAAAAGAGATGAATACACATGATAGAGACCAAAAAAATTGAAATAATTTTAAGGCCAAGACATGTACACAGTACACCAAATCACGTAAAACAAGAAATGGAAAAATAATTAATAAGAAAACAATACATAAAATCCGAGAAACGACAGAATTAGTCAAAAGAGTTGCTCACAAAATTGGACAACAAAACTTGATATTACTATCATTCGGTCTAAAAGAATTGATATTTTTGGCCATCGTCCAAACAGCTTCATTGCTTTACTTCATTACCTTGTAGTTTAATCAATGCAGCAGTCATCAGACGTTGTAAGATAACACAAATTTAAACACATTCAACATGAAACAACCAAGACGAAGTTCAAACCAGGGAACAAAATTGGAATACTTCAACTTGTCAATCCAAGAAATGAATGATGATTTGGAATACCTAAAACCCAAGAATCCATGTTCCTTGCTCTTGTTCATCGTATCGAAATGTCAACCTCTTTCCGTCTTCAGATTCTCTGCATTCCACCTCAAATTTCTCCGCCAACACCTTCCAGAAAACCTCCGAACTGCACCTTCCTGTTTGCATATTGCAACATAAACACACATAGTACATATTATATTCATAATAATCTAAGACAGAAAACATATATAACTCCAGGCGAGCTATCTCTTTTGGCTACATATTTGAACAGTATGTCCTCTTGATTATGTAAAAATTCGGAGCATCAAGCTTTGAAAAATCTTCGCTATACATACGGAGGATCATGTTTTGCTATCCCAAAGATTCAAAAGTGCCAAAATAATGCTTCTGCCCAGTTTGTATACAAACATGTTGCAGTTTTTGGTGCGCATTTGGAATGATGCAATTCAACAAATTTTTAAACATTTTGCTATTGATTTCGCACTTTTCAGCTTCAGTGGATCCTACTATCCCATCCGACATAAAAACTATGAACTAAAAACCGCAAAATCAATAGCAAAATGTTTCGAAATTTGTTGAATTGTATCATTCCAAATGCGCACCAAAAACTGGGCAAGCTTTGGGGTATAGCAACACATGATCCTCCATATAACGAAGATCTTCGGAGGCTAGATGCTCCAAATTTTTACAGAATCAAGAGGATGTATTTTTTTGAATTTGTGCACTGGACAACCACCAGCTCGTTTCTTTGTTAGATTGTTTTTTGCCTGTGAATTTTGTGAACATGAAAACATGCATTTATACACAAAAAATGAAGTAGAAACATGATGCTGGCGATTTTCTTTTTGTGGAAATCAAATATATTAATGTAATAAGTACTCCTAATTAGTTGTCAGGTCAAATTAACCAAAATTTGATCAAAATTTATGTCTATTCTATAATTGTTTAAAATGTAACTTTTAATTTTTAAAGATAATAAGCGAATAAATTTTAATCATTGGTCAATTTGATCAGCTAAAAGTAAAATTAATTACTAAATTGAGTCATTTATGAATTGATTGAATACATTTGAAGGGAGGAAGTAATACGAATGATAGAAATAATAATTTTAATTATTTTATTATGATGCTAAGACCATCTCCAATGCATAACACTAAAATATTATAATTTTTACACTATTTTAATGTAAAAATTACACCATCCACAAAATCAACTCCAACCCATTTTCATTATATTTTCACTAAATATGTAAAAGAAGATATGATATTTTCATAGGACATGAAATAAATTTGTTTTTGGTAACAAATACAAATGCAATATAAAATTTATAAAAGACGTCAAATTGGTGCAATATCATTTTAAAAATGAAAATGGGATACTAATTCTTTTTAAAATGATTTGGACATATTTTTTATGGAAAACATATTCGAAAAAAAATTGAAGAAAATTTATTTTATAGAAAATAATTATTGCTCAAACAAATATCTTCCAAGAAATATGTTTTATGGGAAAATAGTTTTCTAGAAAAATACTTTTCAAATCAAGCTATTTTTTGGTAAACAAACGTGAAATTATATTCAAATTTTAAATTTTTTTTTTAAATTTTTTTAAAAGGTATTATAAAATCCAACCCTTCCTCCTAATTCTTGCTCTTCCTCCAAACATGTAAAGATTTAATCCCTCCTTACACAACTCTTATATCCGAACAATACAGAGCTTAAGCCAATCTAACCTAATCCAATGCAACTTAACCCAATTAAACCATTCTTTCCCCAACCTCCTTTTCCAAACAGGCCCCTTATGATGTGGATATGTGAAAAAGAAAAATACTCTTTACAATGGGTAGCACTTTAAAAAAAACAGAGTTTTACTAATTTACTATATATGTGTTTACTTTTCTTAATTATGGATATTTTCTTAAATTTAATATACAACTTTTAACTAAATGTAGCCGTGATTGAGAAAAATAAAATGAAAATTTTTGCTATCTCTCTTTATAAAAGTTCGGTCTACCACATACAATAGTTAACCAATTACAAAATTTCTTAAAATTTTTGACCAATTAAAATTAAGAATTTTATTTTTTAATCAATTAAAATTAGTGTGGCACTTTTTTTTTAATTTAATATCATTTAAGAAAAACAAAAATTCACAACATTCAATTTCAAGGGAATGGAAGTTGTTTGATTCAAAGTTGTCACTACAAGAAAACAAGAGCATAACCGACCGTAAAAAATGGTCGGTTATATCCGAAATCAGTCGGTTTTAGGAGTAAAACCGACCGTCATCGATGGTCAGTTTAAGACTGGTCGGTTTTAAGAGTTGGTCAGGTTTAACAAATATATCCGACCACCTGTCAGTCGGTTATGTCCGTTTCCAAATTTGTTAAAGTGGGTCCTAAGAATAACAAGTGGCACACGTGGCAACACGTGTCCTATAATGTATGATCGGATGATCGGATCGGATGTATGTGCCGACATGTACAAGCGTTGTAGTCGAGGAATCAAAGGAAAATGTCTTAATATTTTTTTTGGTATTTTTTTACCATTTTTCTTCGAAACATCCCGATAACGATCTTTACCACATATATCACATACAATTTTCTCTTTGTCATCTCCATAAAATAACATGCAATCATTCTCGCACATATCAATTTTTTCATATTCAACCCTCAAACCCATCATAATCTTTTTCATTTCATAATTATTTTCGGGCAATGTGTGTTTCTTTGGTAACACGTCCGCAAGAAGTTCAAGCAAACTATCAAAAGATTTATTACTACAATTAGAATAGTTTTTGAATTCTAATAATTTTGCGGTCAAGCTTAATCTTGTATACATTGTATTGCCCGGATAAATAGGGACTCCATTTTCAACAATCAACTCAAAGAATTTTTTAGCACTATCATTTGGAGCTTGTTCTACATTACTAGCTCCCGTATCTGTGGTGTCATAATATTCATAATTTGCACTAGCCAAATCATGTAACATAGCATTCAAATCTACCGGTTCTTCAACCCTCGGAGGTTTTCGATGACTACGACAACGTCGACTCTCATTTCTTTGCACAACTTCTTCACCGTGCGATGTCCACACGATATAACCTTCAAGCATCCCTTTAGAAAGCAAATGAAATCTAATTTCATCAATATCTAACCAATTCAAATTCTTACAACGTGTTATGCCATATTTTGGCATAATCCAAATTTCTCCGTTTAATAATTATTAATTCAGATTAATAATTAATTACTTGACCACTAAGTTTTATCCTCTCTCTGAAACGAGGAAAGAATCAATCTCAATCAACGATATTCTTCAAATCATGGAAAGAAATGCGGAGATGCCGCAAGATTGTAGGAAAACATGTGAAGACCGGACTATTTATGGGAACGTGAGGTGGATTGATAATCCTTGAACTATTTATGGGAACGTGAGGCGGATTGATAATCCTTGAACTATTTATGGGAACATTGGATGGATAAACTTTGACTATTTATGGGTTTGGACTTAATGGACTTATCTAATGACTTGTTTTCCAAGAACTACGTGAGGCTTGATCCCTATATAAATGGGTATGTAGGCACCTTGTATGATACGACAATTGACACTCGGGAAAGAGGAAGAGAAAGAACCCATTCTCTATTCAATTTCTGAGGAGTCATCATACGAGCTCAGCCCCTAAACATCCAAAAATCTCAAATCCCCTATTTTGATAATTCGTTATTCCAGCAAACTACGATTTTGGTTGTTACGAAATTCCTCCAACAACACAACGCTTACAAGGACACTTCATCTTACCATGCTCCTCTACTACTCCCTCTTTATTACTTGCAAAATTTATGAAAAATTCTACACCATCTCTATATTCGGGAGTTAAAGAAATTTTATCACTTTGTATTTGATTACTTATCCAACTTCGATCAACGTTTGCCATCTACACAAATATATAAATATATATATGTAAACAAACAATTTAACATGCACTTTCAAATTATAAATGTGATACACATACATAAAAGAAAACTATTTACAAAATAGATAAAAGAAAACATACATTATATGTTTTGTATCTCTTATCCTCTTTACTTTCTTGAGTTTGCTTTCTCTTTATCTCCAAACTTTCTTTTCTATGTTTATATGCTCCATTTGAAGAAATAAGAACTTTAAACCAAAAACAATAAAGTAGCAGCTTATAACCGACCGCTCATCGGTCAGTTATGGCTTTCATCCCAAAACGGTGCCGTTTCAGCCTCAGCAGGTACAAACAATTTAATTTAAATTATTTTTTATTCAGTTTCGGCCTCCATTTAAAACTGACCGAATGAATCGGTCGGTTTTGTGCCTGCCACGTCAACAATATAACCGACCGATCCCGTTTCGTCGATTTTATATCTGTCACGTCACTAAAAACGGTGTCGTTTTTGTGTGTGCTGTGGCGAAATCGACCGCTCGATGTACGGTCGGTTTTACCTTTCCCTATCACGTGGCGTGGCCGAAACGATGTCGTTTTTGTCTTATCCACAGTTAAAACCGACCAACTCGACCTACGATCGGTTTTAATCACCCCATTTTTATTCGGTCGATTTTAAGTGGTCAATTTTAAACTGTTTTCTTGTAGTGTGAAAGAGCTAAAAAAAAATCAGGTGAGGCGGCGGAAAAATAGAAGATGGTCCAGCTATATAGATGCTGTAATTAGGTGAAATATATGGTTTAGGTGCTTTGAAATTTTCATGGTTCTTGTGAAACAATACGTAAATAACTTGCATTATCGTATACTAATTTAAATCTGTGTGATGCACGATTTTTCTAATAGTTTCTTTTAATTATTTATATATTGAATATTTTATTATTAATTAAATTTGTTAAAAAGATACATAGAGTTAGAGATGGTATTTTTATTAGCATATATAATTATAGTAATTAGACTTGTTAAAAATTAAAATTAATAATTGAAATCATTTAAATATGTTTTAAAATAAATGAAGGCCGTCAATTAAATTAAATCGGGCAAGGCCGCTTTATGTTGTGAGTTTGAAAAACCGAAAAAAAGATGAAATAAATAAATCAGGTAATCTTAATATTCGCTAGCATTGTCTTTTTGCTACATGCCGAAGTGGTCATTCAATTGCAGGGGTGGTCCTCAGGCCCAGCAGCCGGCTGCTCCCAATCTCATTTTTAATTCATTAATTTATTTATAGATAGAGACTGATTATCGCAAGCCAGAGATTTTTGAAATTACAAATTCAAGATGGTCGATAAAAGAAAAACAAAAGAATCACAACTCAGGTCAACTAGGTGCAAACCAAGTGATGCATGCACCATGCAGGTCAGTAAACTTTGATATAGCAGCAGGGCAGCAGTGCAGGGTTAGAGAAGAACTGAGGCTGGTTAATAAATGAGAACGAGGTGATAGAGATAAAAGTTAAACAACTATCAGTTAACCATCATTCATCCAGCACTCGTGTACTCAATGCGCCAGTCATGGCTAGGCTTCTCAACAGGACCGGAAAAATAAGGAACTAGCTAGTAGGCTAGTCGTCCTTAACTCGTCCCGGATATGTCCGACCACCTTGCTAATATTAAAATTATATGGTAAAATTTAATTTTTCAACTCTTTTTTATACAAATGTTATGGTTATAACATTAAAATTTATATCATATTTTTTCAAATGATTCGAACCGGTCAGCGAAACAGACGAAAAAAGAATCAACTAGCTTAGTTCTAATCTCAGCAGCAGGGGCGGAACGTGGTAGTGGTTAACTAGCTAGGGACTTGGCAAAATATGTTATGTGTGATTTTGTTCTGCGTTCCCAAAATGTGTTCTTTGCTTGGGTTTCTTAATATCGTATTTCCTTTAAACTAAAAAATATACAATCCTATTGTAAAATTTAGTGTAGTAATAAAATTTAGTGTAATTGAAAAAAAAAATTAATGTTAAGTACTTGGTAATTAGTTTTTGTCCATAGAATTAAGGTAATTGCAAAATAAATTCATGTGGCGTGTTTTTGTTATTTAGCTTTCATTTTACAGTTTTATGTATACTTCAATTTGAGAAACTCAAATTATTAGTTAATACCGTAATAATTTTATATGTTTAATGTTATGAAAATATTTTTTTAACATGTTTAGCTAACCTGAAACTCATCCTAATCTTATTTGCTAATAATAATTTTATATGTTTAGTGTTATAATTTTCTTTAAAAAAAAGTTGCATATGTTATTTTATAGTAACATTTTAATAATGATATATAATTTTCTTCCGGTTTAAATTATGATTATGATGTATGGTTCACCTCCTCTAGTCCTCCCTTTAGTTTCTATATATCTAGGTTGAGTGTGCCAGCATATGGTTTCATGAAAGATCAAAATGAGTATTACAAGCCTACAACTAGTGCAAATGTAAACAGCTGGAGAAAAAAAAATTAGCCCACGTCATCTTACAATATAGGTCCGCCCATGCTCAGCAGGCCATTGAAATTAAATTTAAATAGCCGATTTTTGTTGTAACATGAGAGCAAAAATTCATCAAAGTAAGATAACATAATACATAGGTTTACATATCTGAGGCCTTTAAAATTGCTTAATGGCCAAACAGTTGAGCTGCCCCTGACTTCAAATGAATGGAAGTTAGTTGGAACAAAGTTGAAAAATCCAAAGATTCAGGTGAGGCGGCTAAAAAAAGAAGATGGCCCAGCTTAAAATGAATGTATATAGAAGGACCAATCTTCTCTTTTACAACAATTATACAGTTACTAGAAAGGAGGACAGTGATTGTGAAGTACAGTCTAATAAGAAGCAACATTAAAGGTGCACCTCATCGTTGTCATCGCATCCGTCCTTGTTTTTTGGAGGCCTGTGGTGCCAGTACAGTCCCTGCTGATAGGTAACTTCACTGGTCCAAAGGGTGTGTCCACTTCAACGTTTCCTTTCATTGTGTACTTCGACCCCTAATCATATTGCAGAGAGCTGATCCAAGATCCTTAGGCCTAAAGCTGATGAGTATAGGTCAAGGTACCTTATGCTACATTTAACAATGTAGCATTACCTAAACTTGATATTTTTGGCACCTAACCACATTAATGCCACCTAACCAATCAGATTTCATGAATGCGTATCAAGTTAGTATTTTCGGTCAAAATTTTCAATACGGATATTATTATCGTTCAATCTAAAAAAATTGATATTTTTGGCCATCGTCCTACATCTTCATTGCTTTACTTCATTACCTTGTAGTTTAATCAATGCAGCAGTCAGCAGACGTTATAAGACAACACAAATTTAAGCACATTCAACATGAAACAACCAAGACCAAGTTCAAACTAGGGAACAAAATTGGAATACTTCAACTTGTCAATCCAAGAAATGAATGATGATTTGGAATACCTAAAACCCAAGAATCCATGTTCCTTGCTCTTGTTCATCGTATCGAAATGTCAACCTCTTTCCGTCTTCAGATTCTCCGCATTCCACCTCAAATTGCTCCGCCAACACCTTCCAGAAAACCTCCGAACTGCACCTTCCTGTTTGCATATTGCAACATAAACACACATAGTACATATTATATTCATAATAATCTAAGACAGAAAACATATATAACTCCAGGCGAGCTATCTCTTTTGGCTACATATTCGAACAGTATGTCCTCTTGATTATGTAAAAATTCGGAGCATCAAGCTTTGAAAAATCTTCGCTGTACATACGGAGGATCATGTTTTGCTATCCCGAAGATTCAAAAGTGCCAAAATAATGCTTCTGCCCAGTTGTATACAAACATGTTGCAGTTTTGGTGCGCATTTGGAATGATGCAATTCAACACATTTTTAAACATTTTGCTATTGATTTCGCACTTTTCAGCTTCAGTGGATCCTACTATCCCATCCGACATAAAAACTATGAACTAAAAACCGCAAAATTAATAGCAAAATGTTTCGAAATTTGTTGAATTGTATCATTCAAAATGCGCACTAAAAACTGGGCAAGCTTTGGGATAGCTAGCAACACATGATCCTCCATATAACGAAGATCTTCGGAGGCTAGATGCTCCAAATTTTTACAGAATCAAGAGGATGTGTTTTTTTGAATATGTGCACTGGACAACCATGCACCAGCTCCTTTCTTTGTTAGATTGTTTTTTGCCTGTGAATTTTGTGAACATGAAAACATGCATTTATACACAATAATTGAAGTAGTTAAACATGATGCTGACGATTTTCTTTTTGTGGAAATCAGATATCAATACTATTATATAATAGACGAAACAAGTTTGGTTGGTAGGTATGGTACGTTGTGATTTTACTTAATTAACCTTACTTTGGTTGGTCGATATGGTACATTGTGATTTTACTTAATTGCCCTTACTTCATGTTTTTACTTAATTGCCCTTATTTATAGAAATATATTATTAAAAAATAATATTACGTATTTATAACCAATTACCTTTTTTAAGTAAATATATCACGGGCAATTACCTTTTTTAACTAAAACATGTTAGTTTTTCTATTTTTCCTTACTAAAACTTCTCCTTTTCCAAAAATATCAATCAATACTATTATATAATAGACGAAACATTAAAAGTTTGGTTCGTGGGTATGGTACGTTGTGATTTTACTTAATTGCCTATTTCGTGTTTTTACTTAATTAACCTTACTTATTTATAGAAATATATTATTAAATAATAATATTACCTATTTATAACCAATTACCTTTTTTCCCCTAAAATACATTATTTTTTCTAACAAATTTTCCTACTTTTTCAAACATGACAATTACCTTTTTTAACTAAAACATGTTAGTTTTTCTATTTTTCTTTACTAAAAGCCCTCATTTTCCAAAATTATAACGGACAAACCTTTAGTTATTTATTTTTAAACCTATAATATTATAAATATTTTTTTAAAAGTTTACATATTTTAACATGTCTACTTATTTTTCTTAACAAATGCAATCACTAAGAATATTAAAATATAAATTATCAAATAACTATTTATAACCAATTACTCTAAAACACATTATAGATTTTTTCTAACAAAGTCCCTTCTTTTCTAAATATATCACGAGATATTGTCTTTCTCAATTTACTTTTTCTATTTTTCTCACTAAAATTCATTTTTTTTTTCAAAAATATCATAGGAAACCCTTTTTTTATTTATTTTAAAACGAATTTAAATACTTTTAATTATTAAATTTTAAAACCTCATCTTCGAAAAATATCATGGGCATTTACCTTTTTAAACTAAATATATGTTACATTTTTTATTTTTTCTTACTAAAACCCCTCATTTTTCAAAAATATAACGGGCAAACCCTTACTTATTTATTTTAAAATCTGTTTTAATGTTTTTAATTAATTAAAAGTATTTAGATATTTTAACATGCCTACTTATTTTTTTTAACAAATACAATTAATAAAATATTAAATATATAATAATAAAATAACAATTAACAATCCGTGTATCGCACGGGTTTTAAGCTAGTATTAATGTAATAAGTACTCCTCACCAAAATTTGATCAAAATTTATGTCTATCCTATAATTGAAAAAATTAAAAATATTATATCACTAAAAAGTGTATCTCATCTATTTTAAAATGCAATTTTTAATTTTTAAAAATAATAAGCGAATAAATTTTAATTATTGATCATTGATCAATTTAATCCGTTAAAAGTAAAAATATGACAACTAATTAACTACGGGGAAGTACATGATAGAAGTTGGATAAACATAATAAATTAGAACACTGTACACGAAAAGTCGGTAGAAACCTATACAGACGGGAAGACAGAATTAAACCAACTTAAACTTGGAACAATATTTTTAAGACTTAATTGCCTTAAATGGCCTGAACTATTAGTTTTTTGCAATAAAATGGTTCAATTATGAAAGCTGTCATTTAAGTGTAATTAAGTCTATTTTTAATTTTATTTTAAAAGATAAACCACATTAAACCCTTGCTGACAGTGTTCTCAAAAATCGTTTGATTATTAAAAAATCATCAATAATCTTAAAAATAATTTAATCAATTTAAAATTTAATTTATCACTATGAATTATCTTCGTATTATTTATTTTATTATAGATAATATTAATGTATCAAATATTATTTAATGTATTAAAGGTTATTATATTTTTTTTGATTTATGATTTCACTAATCGGTATCTCAACTTCAACTTATTTATTAAGATTTTTAAACATACAACCATAGTTCGAACATCACCAAATGACCATGTGCATTATTGTTTCATATTTTTTTTCAAAAAAAACCAGTTTAATTTGAGCTCTCACAATCATATCCGACCAACATTTTTCTTGTGGAATAGTCTCATTATTAGGATCCACACGATTCCATGGAAAAAAACAGTTGGATAAAGAATTGTCAATATGACAAATTACATTCAATTGATCCTACCAATATTTGTTAGAAATGTGATAGAGATGATTTGATAAGATATTGAATGATTATTTTTTATTTTAATAAGAGTAAATTGCGCATTATTGGCCTATACTACATATATTTTGCAATTTAATTTCATTTAAGAAAAACAAAAATTCACAACAATCAATTTCAAGGGAATATAAGTTGTTTGATTCAAAGTTGAAAGAGCTAAAAAAATCAGGTGAGGCGGCAGAAAAATAGAAGATGCATGGTCCAGCTATATAGATGCTGGTAGGTGAAATATATGGTTTAGGTGCTTTGAAATTTTCATGGTTCTTGTGAAACAATACGTAAATAACTTGCATTATCGTATACTAATTTAAATCCGTGTGATGCACGATTTTTCTAATAATTTTTTTAATTATTTATATATTTAATATTTTATTATTAATTAAATTTATTAAAAAGATACATAGAGTTAGAGATGGTATTTTTATTAGCATATATAATTATAATAATTAAACTTATTAAAAATTAAAATCAATAATTAAAATCATTCAAATTTGTTTTAAAATAAATGAAGGCCGTCAATTAAATTAAATCGGGCAAGGCCGCTTTATGTCATGAGTTTGAAAAACCGAAAAAAGGATGTAATAAATAAATCAGGTAATCTTAATATTCGCTAGCATTGTCTTTTTGCTACATGCCGAAGTGGTCATTCAATTGCAGGGGTACTGGTCCTCAGGCCCAGCAGCCGGCTGCTCCCTATCTCATTTTTAATTCATTTATTTATAGATAGAGAGACTGATTATCGCAAGCCAGAGATTTTTGAAATTACAAATTCAAGATGGTCGATAAAAGAAAAACAAAAGAATCACAACTCAGGTCAACTAGGTGCAAACCAAGTGATGCATGCACCATGCAGGTCAGTAAACTTTGATATAGCAGCAGGGCAGCAGTGCAGGGTTCCAGAAGAACTGAGGCCTGGTTAATAAAATGAGAACGAGGTGATAGAGATATATCTTATAGTTTAGTTTCGTCCGGCGTTAAATTCGACTGCCGACAGTCAAGTTTAGTTTTGACCATCAATTTATTAGAGTTGACCTTAAATTCGACTGCTTCCAGTCGAATTTACGCCAGTCAAATTTGTGCAGTCAAATTTAGCCGAAATTTCTTGTAGTGATAAAAGTTAGAGGATTGCAGTAGAGATAAAGGAGAAGGGGGCCAAAAACCATATAAGAAGAATGTCTTCAATAAAACCATACTATTATAGCATCATGCTCACTGTTGTAATTCTGGCAGCATATGAATGTCTTCAATAAAAAAAAAGTAGCAAATTGCAACACAATTAACATCCCATTACACATTAAAGGACAGCCAGAACTGTAATCCAAACAAGCTTTGTTGGCATAATTCACTATCAGGAAAGTAATGATCAAGTTCAAATCCTAGAAAATGCATTAAACTTCATCAGCCACAGAAGAAAAGGGCAAACTTTTAATTGCACCGACTGACAGAAGGACCGCAATGACTTCAGTCCTGCATAGAAAAGAAACCAGAATATAGTACTAGCAGGATTCAGTACATAGAAGAATTCATGTGATCTCGCACAAGTAGAAATGTTTGCTATACTCTTTGTCGGTTTTGGCTTCGTACCAGGAAGGATGCTTATAAGAAGGCCCTTTTTAAGGCTATGCCATAAACATGGAATTCTTATTGATAATAAAAACAAATGGACGTCCTGACTAGTTCTTTTCATTTACATTTACTCCATATTCTTGCAAAAGAAGCATAACAAGATCAAGTTATTTGATACAAATTTTAGAGATAAGAATACGACTATATTATACCTTGTACACCCTAAACCCTGATCAGCTAGCCTATCTATCCGACCACTGGATGCAGTCATGCAGTGTCAGCAATAAACAAAATATTTTTATTTATACTCATAATTTTGACTGTATTTAGTACCCTTAATTTCTTGATATGATCAGAAGCATTAAAATGATATCCTGATTATTGAAGTACTCTATTTTCAAGGTAATAGTTACTGTCGTCAGAGAATTACTTGTTAAACACATTAGAAGTTGTGCCCATATACATTAAGCAAAAATAAAAATAAAAATGCATGCCCTCCAATTGCTATGGTAATTGTAGGAAATCAGTGTTTTTAAATCTTGAAGCAATTCATTAACCATATAAAAAAAACTTATAACAATTACACAGTTACTAGAAAGGAGGACAAACGACTGTACTGTCTAGTAAGAAGCAATATTAAATGTGTACCTCATCACTGTCATCGCATCCGTCTTCCTTGTTCATTTTGAGGTGTGTGGTGCCACCCTCCCTGCTGATAGGTAACTTCATTGGTCCAAAGGGTGTGTCCACTTCAATGTTCCCTTTCATTGTGTAACCAGTACCTCGTCCCCTAATCATATCCCAGAGAGCTGATCCAAAATCCTTAGGCCTAAAGCTGATGGGAATGTCAATGTAAGTTGTACCACATTTAACAATTTCAGCAGATTTAGAAAACTCTGCTCCGCCAACATTAAAGTCACCCAACCAAACTTGATAGTCTAATGCATTAAGTCCCATGTGAAAGTCATTCTTGTTATCCAATTTCAAATGGATGCTTGCAACTGTTTTTTCCATCGAGAAGCTTTCGAATCTAATTTTCTCAATATCAATATCAGGTTTATATGGTACATGGATCTCTCCACTCTTCTCTAACGGTAAAGTTAGCCTGCCAAAGATAGGCACATCCATGATTAGGTCAACCTTAACCTTGTAGGGAATTATGTTTCCAGGCTGTATTTCTCCATACGTTTTCTTAATGTCATCATAAATAAGACAAACCGGTATCTTAATAGTCTCTGAACCATGCGCGTGGATAGTTCCAGCATCAGGGATTAAACCAGAAATTAGTTTCCTTCCATCACTTTCAATCAAGTAGTCGATGTCAACAAGAGGGATTGGAATAGGATTAGGATTCTTCACAAGCATATCAACAACAATTTCAGCCTTCTTAAGATTCATTTTAGGGATATGAATCCCTGTAACATCTGCAGTTGGTTTCCCAAATCCCACTGCATCCTCGATCTTCTCTCCTATATCATGGATAAAACCCTTCACGGTCCCAAAGAATCCACCCTGTCCTTCATCTTTGTCTTCCTTGTCCTTGACACCCCTTTCAACTTTCTCAGGCTTATCGGATGAAAACGTCATTTACTGGCAAGAAATTCGAAAGAACAAAACTGATATAAATTTGATACACATGTGAATATGTTAGTTTATGATCTCCAGACATAGACAGCAAACAACCAGACACTATGTACCAGGCTTAGCCTGGCCGATACCCCTAACCTCTTAGCAATAATGGGTCGAGGGTTCAAGCCTCAAGGTTAATATTAATTGGAGTAAATCTTGAACACACACATTGTACAATACAGTTCCACCACATTTGTTCAAATTAATATTCCATCACATTCAAAACAGAAGAAAGCGAATGCATATAGCAATTTGGCTAATCAGAAATGCAATGTTTGCCATGTAACTAAAATTTCGAATTAGTACCCAAATATTGCCAATGCAAACATATTCCTTTTTAGTAGTCCATGGCAAATTGTTTGATTGTGTTCTTCGCATACACTAGAACATCCATAAATAAATTTTCGATAAAAGAATAACCTCGTAATTTATTCCGGTCTCAACCTAACAGAGGCGACGTATTTTTACTCTCGATAAATGAATAAAATCTCCTGTCCAAAGAACGTCTTATATAAAATGTTAAAGTTAATCTATAACCAAATGAAAACACTAGATTAATCACCACTTGAATCCGATTGACATAACAAAAAGAAGCTTGAACTAAATAAAATAGAATTCAAATACGATAAATCAAATAAAATGTGATAAAAAACACTACCAAGACAAATTAAAAAAAAAACAACATCAGTGGTTTAAGAGTTGCCAACTTACCTGATATGGTGGATGCAGATCGAGAATGATGAAGAAGGGTTTAAGAAGAAATAACAGCTGAGTTGATTGCCAAGACACAAGGGTTTATATTGCACTTGTCAGGTTTTTATATATCAGCGGATTAGTCTCTAGACGGTCCGGACCTCTTTTTTCTTTCTTATTATTTTTATTAATTACTAGCTTTATACCGGCGTGATGCACGGGATCATTATCATTTATTTGAAAACATATTTAATTATTATATTAAATTCTCTAATTATTAGTTTCAGTATGAAATATTTGTATATTTAACTTTTAATTTTTTGATAATTTTTTATTATATAATTGTAATTTATTGATCATTTTGTGTAAGTTTCCTATCTTTTATATTGAGATAACTCTTATAATTATTTCTCATTTGCAATATTTTTACAAACCTACTTGTTATGTTTATATTTTTAAATTCAAATAAAATTATCACATTTAATAATAGAAATTTATCAAAAATACTCTTTTATGTGTAATCTTCTTTTATCTTATCTTGGTAGTGTATATACAATATAAGTAACTTTTGTAGTAGGAGGGAATCGAACCATGATCTTTTTAATAGTACTAATTCTGAAATTACAGTTTTAGCCCTGACGACCAAACCATGTTAACTCTCTTATGCTAATTATATATATATATATGATATAATTTTTTACTTTTTTTACAACTCTAATCAGATTTTTCTTCAAAAAAAGATGCTTACCTATGATAAGATTTATAGTCATTTCTTTTATATTTGGAATTAAAAAATATTATAAAAAGATTCATACACATATTTTTTTTTGAAATATACCTGCTGTTAGAAGATTCAAAAAAGTTTGGAATCTATCAATTGGAATTCCTTCCTTACTATGAGGTCAGAAAACTTGTTGTCGAAATCAAGAAAGGAGAAGGTAAATGTAGCCTCGGATTTAGTCGAAAAAATGCTTGAAAAAAACACAGAGCTAAAGAGGATGCCACCTTTCGAATTGCACACAGGACTTATTTGAAAACAATCGGATCAAGCATTTTATTCACATGAACTTGGTTACGGAATATGATGATGTTTATCACCTCAAGAAAATGTCAAGAGACTATGAAGCAGCCAAGAAGTTGGCTGTAAAAGTGGCAGGTGAACAGTGAAGATGAGCTGGTAGTGAAACTATTGAACAGACACTTTCGGACTATGAAGGAGATACTGAAGACTGATCAACTAGAAGACTGAAATATTAAGCATCATAGGCGACGAGAATAATGTAGTTGACGGCAAGCATCATATTCATAGGTGATGAGAATAATGCAGTGCAAGTTAAAACGTGTATCCATCAATGAAAGAATTTGGAGAATGCCATTTTGCTGCGGAAATATGCACATCTGACTTTTGTTCGAGTAAGATTGTCTTTGTTTATTCTTCGTTCTTTATTGACTGAGACTACAAGGGTCTTGATTCTGGAGGTACGTAGAATCCTAGATTGATTACAAATTACAAAACACTAATACATTATTATTAATCTGGTGGTTAAACAGTTGTACTAATACTCAATGTAAGATTTAAGTACAACAGAGAGATTCAAACAGCTGGACGTGAATGGAATTAAAAAGTTCAAAGTGGTTGCCGTTGGTTAAATAACAGCTTCAGTTGTAGTTTCTAATGGTTCCAGAAGTAATAGAGCAGACTATCATTGTATCAATAGGTTTATGCTGGAGCTGGAACTAAATTACAGATTATGAGTTTGGCCGTACCAGGTTTTGGATTGTATAGGATGGAACTTGGAAGAAGTTCATTATGCGGTCTCCTTCACTCACAAGGTGTGTGTGGACATTTAATTCGTAATTGTAACTGATCAAAATTTTATAAATATGCTTCTGGTTTGTTCTTGCTTGAGTTTAGGAAAGATTTTTAGCTAATTAGGCTACTTATGTAGCAATTATTCTGTTTATTTGTTTGATATGAGCTCTATACAAAGACATGGCACTTGGCAGTGAATAAATATATAAGCTACCAACATCTTAAGTATCAGCTTATTACGATGTCTCTGCTTTGTATTTTCCGAACTGTTTTGAATCAAAACCACAGTCTCATTCACCGGAAATCTGTCAGGCGTCTGCTGGAGGCAGGGATACAAGGTTTAATGGTGAGAGAGACCTCACTCTTTTAACAAGGTTTAAGGCAGTTTCATTACTCATGTGGTTATTCACTGTGACTTTCGGCTCATGTGTTTTTTTGCTAAATACTTTTCGCTCATGTTTACTTCTTCAGATATGCAAAGCTGACGACAAACCTATAGAATAAATTCAATTCTACATATGGATCTTCCTTTAGTATATAAAGATTATAGATGGTTTGGTCAGACTTCTTCAGATTTTATTTGTTGCTAAATGTGAGACTTTGTTTCACTTTAGCTTTTCCAGTTTATGCTGCGTTTCCTCATATTTAAAACTGAATCACTTTATTGGATGGTAATGCAACAAACAACAAGTATGCTTCACATACTCTCCTAGTATTCAAGAAAGAAATCTGAATGTTCTGTTTGCATGATTCAAATCCAGCACCGCGAGATTTAAATGATCGAACTTGCCATTCTTTCCCAAGCCAGACTTGCTGGTTTTTTCTTTTTCTCCAGTTTATATAATAAGCTATATATCTTAACATGGAATGATGAACAGGTCATTTTATTCTATTTGCATTTTTCAAGTAGTTCTCCGAAAACTTAGAAAGACCTGTTTTTCGTATAAACCCTCAAGTGTGTGTAAAAACACCAAAAATTATGATTCCTCTTGTAATACTCAAATCTTAAAATCTTCTGAACAAACCATGTGCTAAACCTCCCATGTACTTTCTCACACGTGTTCCTGGTAATTCACTGATCTGTGTGGATTAAATAATTAGATTCTGATTGATAATTACTCATGTGCTTAATATAACTAGGTAGTTAATTTTGAATTCTCATTCAAGTAGTTCATAACAGTCTTTTTCTACCAGTCACTTTCCTAGGATAAGTATGTATATGTGGCAATTTGTCAGATGTTATGTAACTTAATAAAACTCTTTCATTTGTCAACAGCCAGCTAGATTGAAGGTTTATTCTTTGGAATATGCCTATCTTGTGAAAAAATCCCCTGATATATACTCACACTGAAACTATGCTTGTGATGAGTTTTATCTAAATCTTATCTTTACTGAAGGGTCTGCCCAAGTATGATTTCTTGCATATATGGTTATGTTTGTTGATGGTCATCTAAACATTGTTTCTTGGTTTTCGGATTTTCGTGTTCGAAGCTGCCTGTAGGAATTATGGTTAGATGATCATCAGCAAACACATTCATCTATCCATATTCAACCATCTCTTTAAAATGTTCCCAGTACTTGCACCAAGTGATTCACTTATAAGATCTGCTGCTTCTGGCAATATCACTTGATAAGTTGTGTTTTGGTAGCTTTCTTATGTACTGTTTTTTTAGATGTTTTGATTTATGACATTTTTTTTCTCCTTTCAAAGGAAATCTTTTGATCTGTTCTATTAGTTGATCAATTTAGAGGTTTTGTATACATGTGAATAGAATGAAACAAATGCTATTTGTGATTGTACTTAAATATCATATAGTATGTAGTTATGAATTGATAAATTGGTGGGGAGAATCTGTCATTTATAATAATTATCATAAAAAATACATATGTCAA
This sequence comes from Heracleum sosnowskyi, assembly GCA_030848705.1. Taxonomy (NCBI): domain Eukaryota; kingdom Viridiplantae; phylum Streptophyta; class Magnoliopsida; order Apiales; family Apiaceae; genus Heracleum; species Heracleum sosnowskyi. Next base: position 133,820,260 of record CM061238.1, on the reverse strand, counting down.
ATTTTTAAAAGCACAACAACTTTAACTTATTAATGAAGTTTAGGTGTACAATTTTCCTACTTGTATGTTATTAACTTGTTCTATTTGTTTGTTTTATTCTGTGTTTTTTGTATGCTTTTGCATTTTAAATTATCTTGTACTTATTTAATTCCTGTAAAAATTTGGACTAATGGAATACAGTGATCATATGTAAAGCTCTAAATAAACACAGTTTATGATTCATGTAGAAGATAGCAAGGGCACATGAACTTAACTTTGAATCTTGATCATGAACTTAACTTTGAATCTTGATCATTACTGGAATGCCCATTTCTGTAATTGAAGAGTAGATTAATATTAACACATATTTTTAGGGCTGAGCAGAACCGAATCAAAACCCAAAAATCAAAGTGAATAGTGTAATTCGGTTTGGTTCGGTTCGAATTTTCTGAAAATTCGGTCTTTTCGGTCCGGATCGAAATAAATATCGGTTCGGTTCGATTCTTTCAAAAAAAATTCGGTCCAAATCGAATAAACCGAAATATTTTTATTTAATATTTATTAAATTTTTATATATTAATTTTATATGTATGTATTCAAACTTTTGCATGGCTTATTTTTGGTTCGAAATTTGAAATTTGAACTATTATATTTACATTTCAGACTTGTATTTCATTAGCTAAAATTTTTATTTTTAAAAAATCATATTTTTTGGCTTTTTTTGAAATACAAATTTTTTTTTGAAAAAAATTCGGTTCTTTAGGGAAAGAACCGAACCGAATAGCATTATTTCAGTTCGGTTCCGGTTCGGTCCAAAATACAACTTCGGTTCGGTCCGGTCGGGTCCGGAAAAAATTGATAATTCGGTTCTCGGTCTATCCGGTTCGGTCCGGTTCTGGACCGAACGGACCGAATGTTCAGCCCTACATATTTTGGCGAATGGCGAATATTAAATATATTGATAGGAGGGTTCGAATTCGAGACATTTCCTGATCTGTTCTCGGATGTCATGTTGTCAGTGTAAGGTATTTAAAAGAGTGCTTAATTGAAATATATAATATCTTTAACTGTAAGTACTAGCTCTAGTCGACACTAGTTACATTAAGATGTAAGAACAAAATTGCAGGCTTTGTAATTGTAACTTCCAGACAAGTTTGGTAACTGCCAGCCAAAATTTCTGCATTGAGTTTCAGCATTGCAACTGACTGTGCAATCTTGTAATTACTCTCTTCAGATTATATTCCCTGAGAAAAAAAGATTTTATTTTTTAGCATCAAGTGACACTAGTTGAAAAGCAAGCTCATAATCTAGGATAGATGCCTTAAGAGTCTTGCTATCCTTGTATGTTATGGAGAGGGGTTCGAGCCACTCTGAGCCACGACTAGATCCAGGTGAGCTACTTGTCTTGTGCTGGTAAGCTACTTGCTGACACTGAAAAGTATTTGTGAAACTGTGATGGGAAAATTCTTGTTAAGTAGTAGGTAGTATAGATTGTTCAAGTTCTTCAAACGCTTTGCTTCCGGACATAATTCTTGAGAGCATCTCAAACAGAGCCCCATTCTAGTATATGATTTTAGTGGCGGAACCTCTAGACTCTAGTACTGGTGCTTTTGTTTGAGAATCTAGAGAAGAAAATTGACCATATTCGTGGTTGAGTATATGTGGTCCGGCTCAAAGGAGAACCAATTACAAGACTAGAACGGATTACGAAAGGTTCTTGAGCAGAAAATTTTCGAAAAATTTGTATCAAAGCCTCAACGTTTTCCAGTATACTTTGTAACTTGTATAATTCAGTGTTGTGGAAATCCTTCAGGGACAAAATGCTGCAATCACCCCTCATTCGAAGTTGTGTTTAGCAGAGTTACATTTTTTTATGATCATTCCTTGTTCTACTTTGTTTTTGCTCTGTGTTTTGTGCGTGTTTCAGCATTAGGATCGATATTAGTAATACGATGGATCAAATTCGAGATTTCGTAATCTAACCTCTGATGGCCTAGTTGAAACAACAAATTTGCAGGCTTCATAATTGAACATTTGGTACCCAGAATGTTTGCAATTGCAACTAGCTCTGCTATTTGTCTTGTCATTACTCTTTTTCATTTATATTCCAAGTAAACTTCAAAGTGATGGTCAAACTTAACCACTTCCGCATTTTGATGGCCATATTTTCTAATTTGCAATACGGTGAACGGACATTACCTTTATTTTTCAAAAAGGTGGCTATAAGCCAATTTTTTAAGTTTTTTTTCTTAAAAAAGTGGTAATTATGGGCCACTTTTTTTTCTCAAAAATGTGACTCTTAGCCATCTTTTTGAAAACTGAAAGTAATATATGATCACTAAATTACAAATTTAAAATTCGGATCATCAAAATGCAAAAACGAATAAAGTTTGACCACCACTTTGAAGTTTACTCTTTATATTCCTTCGGACACTTAGTTGACTTGACTTCACAATCATTCATGATGTTCATACACATGGTGAAATCAGAAAATTATAATTTTGGAGCTGTTTTTCCAACTTGGAGAGCCATTCGACCAATATTTCTTTCTACGTTTAATATGTATCATAATATTATAACTGAATCTGCTCCGTAAACAAAATTATCATTTCTAAAATAACATTTCTCGATCAAATATGATGAAAAGAAAACAAAAATATTAGTCAAATACCTAGAATGACAGATGAAACAATGATAATGTACCTAAACAATTTGACCAAGCACATCAAAAACCAAGGAGAAACAACAATGGTTTGGTGGCAATCAAACAAACTCAATTTGTTTGACTCTCCGGAAACTCTAATCTTGTACCTCCGGGTTCAAACGAAGATCCCAACAAGATCTTATACTATTCAACCGTATCATGTATAATCATATCAACTTTCCGAAACAAAGATTAGTAAGAACTTAATCAAGACTAATTTTCACTTGCATTCCTTCAACTTATTAGGTTCAAACAAGTACAAACAACTGAAAAATACGAGGTTTCATTCACCAGTTACACAAGAAAACATCCTTCTATGACTCCTAAATCGAACAATTTGCTTAGAAGAATCCACAGGCTCTTCCGAAGAATAACTTCCATCTACGTAATGAACATGACTAAATGACTTCTGTCGTCGTTGCCTAACCTTGCTTTCTTCATCGAAACCATCAACTCTTGGCTGCTGCTGCTGCTGCTGCACTGGTACCTCATACTTGAGGTTGTAACCATCAGGATAAAAATCTTGTATGTTATGAATAGGAGTTGACTGAGGATTGTGTTGCCTTGGAGTCTTGCTTTTCTTGAAGCTCTTGAATAACTTTGGGATCAAGCCTTCCATTTCTCCTCCTCTGTTCCCAACTCAAAACTCTCAAGACTTGTTAAACAACTCTCTTTGGGTTGGTAGCTTGTTTTTGTACTTTTCTTGCCTTACTTTTTGCAATAAATTATTCTATTAATTATGTATAATCGGATTTTCCTTTACACCATTGCTATCATCTTATAAACTTGTTATGTATTTATTAATTTAATAGTATAATTAAGAGAAAAGTTTTATTAATCTCGAGATACAGATTACAGCATACAAATACACTCTTTACGCGGATAAGTATTATCGCTTCCTTGGAGGATAAGTCTTATCCTGAGGATAAGATTTCGATGGATAAAAATTAAATCTAAATCTTTCAGGAATTATTTCCATATCATAACAGACTGATTCAAGACATATTCTAACAATGTTTAACAATTTATTAATGAGATTTTAGGAGCAAGTCGCACAAATTTTAAGATGACATCAGACAAATTTAATACTACTTCTTTTTTAAAATATATTTCGACTTTTTCAAAATTACAAAACAAAAGTTATATATAAAATAATATAATATCATCTCACACAGTAGTTTAAAATTTTGAATTTAATATTATAGGCAGTTGAAGAATCAACGATAATCTATCCAGCAAGAACTGCTACAAACATACCTGTACCATATCCACCTTTAAAAATGTTAGAATATTGTTAACTAATTACTAAAAAGTATTCTCACTCAAAGTAATTTAAATACTAAATAAAGTCCAACACTCAATCTTTTTAGTTTTGTTTGATAAATTCAAACACATCTATCTGTTTGCAATTGTAATTTTTTCCCTTTTTATTTGCAGACGAATTGTATTATCGTGATAGAGTATAGATCATTTTGACTTATTAGAGAAAATATTTTTTACTATAAATTATTTCATCACTCATAGGAAAAAGGTGAATTTTATAATTACTTTCAATTTTGATAATTGTATTAATTAAATTATATAAAATTAGAATAAGAAAGTATTGATTAAGTTCTATAAACAAAATATCTTGCACCAATAAAGTATATGTGAGAGGTGAGGTGACGAATCTAAGATCGTCTCAATTTATTTTTTTAATTATTTTAGAGGTTTATAATTTTAAATATTAATAAATCAAAAAATATTGTTTGGCATATTAGAAGTAGAATAGGTGTTTGAATTTATAGAGGAGAAGAGTTCAAATTTATAGAGTAGACATATAAATAAGCCATAGAATTAAAAGTTTTATTGAAAGTAGAATATATGTTCAAATTTATAGAGGAGAAGAGTTCGAATTGATAAAAAATACATATAATTAAAAGTTCTATTAGAAAATAAAATAAGTGTTTATAGACATAATTAAAAGTTCTATTCGAAGTAGAATATGTATGCGAATTTATAGAGAAGAAGAGTTCGAATTATAGGAAATACATATAGTTAAAAGTTATATTGAAAGTAAAATAGGATTGTGAATTTATATTTGTGTCTTTTCAATGAAAAAGTGGCTCATTAGAAAGGAGAATTTTAACATGAAAATAAATATATAAGACAAGTATTCAATATATTAAATTTAAAATTTTGAAATTAAAAAAAACATATTTCATGAGAAGACGACTTATTAAAGAGGACCAAGTAATTTTTGTAATTTAATTAATAGATTTTTTTTAAAAAAATTATGACACCACCGTCGCAAAACGCGGCTTTTTGAACTAGTTTTATATTAAACGTTTGATATGCTGATTAACTATACATGTCATTGTCAACTTAAGAAACGATTGGGGAACCCTCTGTCAGAAAATGGATACTTAAGCATTAGATTGTTTAAAATCACTTACTAGACAATTATATACCAAGCTAATCAATCTAATAATAGTTATTGTCATTAAAATTTGCACTTACAAATGATCCATAGCAATGCTCATCATTATTAGCCGACAGAAAACTTGACAATAGTGGTCTATCTCCTGTTAGATAATAACTTAATGATTATAAAAATTCTTTATGGAAATCAAACAATTCTTACTCAATAGTCATAAACATAGTACATGATCTTATTACAAAAAACAAATAGATATACCAATGTAGTACTCTTCATCTCGACTTCTCCGTGTCATGATTCTATCCTGTATTAAAAAATATTAGTACTGACTACCCACAATATTACAAAATCATTCAATTCTGTAGAATGTCACTTGCCAATAATATACTAAATTTATATATATTTAGTATGTATGAACACATGAATCATAAAAAAAGCATACTCATTGTACTCTTAACATAACAAAATTAAATGTAATGTAACGGATATAAAACAAAAAAGAAACTCATGAACTATGAAATTGAAGGTACTTTAACAGGCATTCTTAGTATTAACACCATGTAAATACTGTGAATTATTCAAATACAATACATATAACCAAAACATGTTTAATAAACACATATTCATCATTCTACAACCGATGTTAATAAACGAAGAATTGAGTACCTCCATTTCAAAATCAGATGTAAATAGACTGTGATATGTTCGCTATTTTGTCCAGCATGCAAGGCAGAAATTGGGGTTTTCTTGCCTCTATTGCTTCTCCAATTTTAGAAGATATACACGTATAACTAACTAACCATCAGTAGGTCATTAAGATCATAATTAGGCGTTTTAAGTTTTACACTATTTTCAAGGTGTGTCAACCACAAACACTATTATTAAGTCTATTTAATTTCAACAAAGTCAACTTTATATTTTCTAAAAAATTTAAAAATAAATTTATTAATATAAGTAATATTATTCTTCATCGTAGTTTGGTCATAAATTTATGTTGTAACAACATTACTAAAGTATTTATTACAATTATTTTATATCATATTTATTTATATAATATAATTTTTGTCGTATTTCTTTATTATAATTTATATCAATTTAATTTTTATATACAATAATACGGAAATGTCACCAAATATAACATGTAAATTTTATGCACACTTAAAAGAATAGTATTTTCATGAATTACAAATGTACGTGAATATAATTTGCTGCCTAACTTTTTATGCATAAATAGAGGATAAATTATATTAGAACCATTTTTATAAACTGTCAAATTATGATTCATTCCATTAACTATTCATAAAATATAAAAAATAACTAAAAACCGTGTGCGTAGCACAGGCATATTACTAGTTTTATATTAAACGTTTGATATGCTGATTAACTATACATGTCATTGTCATTTCAAAAAAAAAAAACTATACATGTCATTGTCTTTGTTGGATGGTTAAAGTCAACTTAAGCCAGGTTTAAGTTGGGATTTGGCTGAACACCTAAACCTGATTAGGCAGAAATCATAAACGAGTAAACGACCCTACCAAATTAAAATTGTTTAGTCTCGGCATGAAAACACTTAATTGAATTTGTCAGACTCCATTATAGCTTTGTTATTCATTTTTCTGGAAAGATATACACGAGATGGAGTACACAAGATTTGTTCGACACAAGCACGAATGTTTAATTACCCATCTAAGAGCATTTTAAACGGAATTATGTAAATTAATTATGTAAATGATGATTATATAAAATTAGTTGAATCTGTACGCTAATGTATTCCAATAATATTAGGTTATGTTTTAAAAATTCAAAGAATTGATGATGTTAGGATGATGTGTTTTAGAGTTTACGTAACAAAATTTAGATGTTGACCAACTCGAAATAAATTATCTAAAATTTTAGATAAGGGGGAGATGATTGGAGATAAAACAAATATAACCCTTATTTAAAATAAATGATATATCATTTTTTTTTAGTTAAGAAAAGAGTATAAATAAATGATATATCATTTTTTTTAGTTAAGAAAAGAGTATGGTCGGAGATGTTCTAATGAAATTAAGAGCTTATTTCTTCTAGTAAAATCCATTTTCGTTTATTTCAAAATTTTACACATTATATACTCATTTATAGTGTATACAAATTTAATAGTAAAGTATATAGTGGTGGTTGTATTTTATTCTGAATTTCAAAAATGTGGTCAAATTTTCAAGTTCACAAATTAATGGTTAGTTTTATTTCCCGTATTTTTAAAAAGTGGCTCATGCTAACTTTTTTTTTTCAAAAAGAATAGCCAGATTTTGTTTAAATTTTTTTAAAAATGACTCATTTTCACGTTCACAACCATTTTTAAAAAAAATGAAAAGCTTACGAGGGGTGTTTATTAACAACTAAACTTATAACTTATATGATGATAAGTTGAATGTTAGTAACAACGTACATTTTCCCCAACTTATATGCCAAACATATTATAATTTTTTTTTCTTATTTATCATTCTCATCCTATTTTAATAATCATGATTAGTTGACAATTCTAATTTAAATCCAGTAATTACTTGATTTAAAATATCAATGTATTATTCGTCAAAAAAAAATATCAATGTATTACATATTTGTTTTAGTCACAAAAAAATATTAGTTAATAAATCACTCTTTATTTAAAATTATTCTCAATTATATTATCATATTTATAATTAAAGTTTCATAAATTATTATTAATCAAATAATTTGATTACTATTTTACATTAAATACGATAGTAATAATTCAATTTCAAGTATAAAATTTATAATATACAGTTTTAATAACTATTTGTTCTTCATTTATTTACATCCATATTGCATTAATTTTATAGATTAATAGTTACATTATTGTATGCTTTAAATAAATGTTAAAATTTTAAAAGTGGAAAAATCATTTTAATACAATATTTGCCTCAATTTATCAATAAACAACTATTTTAAATCCGTCTCATTTGATTAATAGTTAAGCCGTCTTTTACGCCGATTTAAAATAATAAACTATTTAGATTTAATTAAATTTAAAATTTTTAATTATTTTAATTCATTTGTAATAAAGTCATACTTAAATGAACACATCATCTTCGTAAGTATAATTATTTTGAATTTAAACAAAATTAAAATGTAAAAGTAAAAGAAATTAATTTTAGTACAAAATATGTTAACAAAGTATTAAAATTTTAATTTAACGATATAAAAATAATTTAAACCTATCTTACACAAATTACATGTGGGGTCAACTAAATTATTTTCCAGACCGTTTTAAAATAATATTAACAATATAAATTCGATTAATAACATAAAATTTTAAATTATTTTAATTCATAAGTAACTTTTAACATTATACGTGAACAAATACATCATCTTTTTAGGTATTTTTAATTTATTAATAGGACATATCTTAAAATTAGCTTGATAATATATTCTATATAGGCATATTATGGATCTCTGAAGTTCAGATATTCTATATTATATTCTATCTTCGAAAATATTTTTCTTCTTATCCTCATAATTATATATAATTATATTACGTTTAGGATACCCATCTATATTATTAATTGAAGTGATTAAGTGAAGTAGTTCAAAAGTTGTGAAGTGATGCGGTCAATATCATCAAATGTTAACGAAAACCTTTATGGTCAAAGGTAATGACGAATTATATACAAAATCCAAAAAATATAGCATATTAACTGTAAGTTTAAAAGTTATTTTGATGAATTTAAAACCTTCTTCATAAGAAGAAATGAAAACCAGTATCCTGAAAATTGAAAATCATTACAGGAAAAATTCAGATATTCACTATATCTTTGAATGATTGAAAGTTAGTACATATTCATACAATATACTTCGCCTCGAATGTGGTAAAATTAGTTCAAATTCTAGAGTTTCAACGCCCACACAAGAATTTAAAATCACCTCATACAATATTAATTTTGACATGTTGAACATAAAAGTTTCAATTCAAATAATTAATTGTGATATTTGCCCAACATCAAATTTGTCTTTCTCATTTTTAATAACTCAACAAATTTTTTTTTTTGAATCAGGTGCATGATTCAGCTAATAATGATAATTTTATTGTGATAATCTAGAGTCAAAATCGGGAACAAATAAAACATATCTACGTCAATGATGATGGAGTTAAAAAGAAGTATAATTCTAAAATGGGTTAGGACTAGGGTTGTGCATTCGGTTAAAACCGAACCAAACCGAATTTTATTTCGGTTAACCGAAACCAAAATTATGAAAAAAAGGCTACTGAAAACCGAACCGAAATAAATTTGGTTTTGAACCGAACCGAAATAAATATTTCGGTTATAACCGAAAACCGAAATTTAATACAAGTTACTGAAAATGCATTAAAACATTAAAAAAAAAATCCAATTTGACACAAAGTCACCGGCAAGGCCTAGAAATCTAGCATTACTTGTTTAAAGCTCAAACTGAAAAAAAAATAGCAAATTGTTAATTGTTGTTGGTATGCTTTTGTCACAAGAAATACAACATTAAGAAATCTAAAAATGAGTAATGATAAATTGATAATAGTCGATCAGAACCTAAAAGCTAAAAGTAAACCAGCACACTAAGTCACTAACAGAACACACTTGACACTATATTTAAGGCAGAGAAACACTGGTTCCAGACTTAATGATCAGACTTCAAATCTAGTTAATGACTTCCGGTGAAAGTGAGCAATAGACACCGGTTTGTACAACATTAACATGAACATCACTACATGTCTACAGCAGAAAAGGCAAAGAAAAAACCAGTGGCTAGTTAAATTAAATGACTTACTCTGTTTGTGGTTGGCTGATATAAATGTTTTATTTTTTATGTATATAAAAAGTAATTCGGTTATTTATTCGGTTTTTCGGTTAACCGCGGTTAAAAATCGAATTATCGAAAAACCGAATTACTGATATTTCCTTACCGAAAACCGAACCGAATTATGAATATTGGTTAACCGAACCGAAATTATTTCTGTTATTCAGTTCGGTTATCGGTTAACTGAACCGAATCGGGGTCGGCGCGACGGGGAGAATGCACATTCCAAAACATAACTTATTTTTACACGTGTGTGTATATTTAGTAAACGTATATGAATAAAAATTAATATGAGTTCTATTATATAATATATTTTTATTTATTTTAAAATGTTTAAGATTTAAAAAATTTTAAAAGTGTGTTTTCGGTGCGTAGCACAGGTAAAACGGTAGTATAACTTATAAGAATTCACATATTTTATCACTTATATGTCACTTATTCATTTTAAGCTATAGGTGAACTTTTTTAAGATATCCTAAACATGCACTTTGACTATTGATTAATAAATTTTGTTATACACAAAAATTCTGAAAAATATATCATTAAAAAATATATTTGATTTACTATTATATTTAATTTTTAAATTTACAGGATTACGAACTAATAATATGTAATTTGTGATCAAACTTAAACAGATTTGACTTTCAAAATAATGCTAGAGAACCATAAATAATACTAAATTTGCTATGTATATATATATATGTAATATTGTATATAGGATTAGAAAGAGTTATAGAGAGAGTAAGAATTTCATTCTCATTCAAGTTATCTTTGAAGTAATACAAGTGCCTTTATATAGGACTTAGAAAATAAGTTACAAGTGAAATGAAGGGCCAAGAGTCACATATTAATGGGGAGAAAGCTAAAGGACAAAGTCATCCAAAAGCCAAAGGTCCCTTAAATTATTTACATAACACTCCCCCTTGGATGACTTGTACAAACATCATGCCTCGTTAAAACCTTACTAGGAAAAACCCTGTGGGAAAAACCCTAGTGAAGGAAAAAGAGTACATGTGTTGCACTTAATGTAATGTAATAGAACTATCATGTCTCCCCCTCATTTCAATATATCTCGAAGTTTACGCATTCCAATCTTGTGTACCAATTTCTCGAAGGAAGATGTAGGAAGTGCTTTTGTGAACAAATCTGCTGGATTTTCGCATGAGCGGATCTGACGAACATCGATTTCTCCCTTTTGCTGAAGTTCATGGGTAAAGAAGAATTTTGGATCAATGTGCTTCGTCCTATCTCCTTTAATATAACCTTCTCGTGTCTGAGTAATACATGCTTCATTGTCTTCGTACAAGGTAATAGGAATTCCTTTGTTGAGTGAAAGGCCACATAAATCTCGAATATGGTGGACAAGAGACCTTAGCCATACACATTCTCGACTTGCTTCATGAAGAGCCAATAATTCAGCATGATTTGAAGAAGTTGCTGCAAGAGTCTGCTTTGTAGAGCGCCAAGATATAGCTGTATCACCATACGTGAATATGTAACCTGTTTGTGACCTTCCTTTGTGAGGATCAGATCGATATCCTGCATCTGCATAACCAACTAATTCCACTCGTGAGTCTTTAGAATAAAACAAACCCAGATCTATTGTTCCTCGAAGATATCTAAATATTTGTTTCACACCAGTCCAATGTCTTCGAGTTGGAGCAGAACTATGTCTTGCCAATAAATTAACAGAAAATGCAATATCAGGACGTGTGCAATTGGCAAGATACATTAGTGCACCAATAGCACTAAGATATGGTACTTCAGGACCAAGAAGTTCTTCTTCCTTTTCTCTTGGGCGAAATGGATCCTTTTTCTTTTCAAGCGAGCGAACGACCATGGGTGTACTTACAGGATATGCTTTATCCATAATAAATCTTTTAAGGATCTTTTCAATATATAATGACTGGTGGACAAAGATTCCTTTAGATAAATGTTCAACCTGAAAACCAAGGCAAAGTTTCGTTTGGCCTAAATCTTTCATTTCAAATTCTCTTTTCAAATATTCAATCGTCTCATGAAGTTCATCTGGGGTCCCAATGATGTTTAAATCATCAACATAAACTGCAATGATAGTAAACCCCATTTTTGTCCTTTTAATAAAAACACATGGACAAATCACATTATTAGCATAACCATTTTTCAAAAGGTACTCACTGAGACGATTATACCACATTCGACCTGATTGTTTCAATCCATACAATGATCTCCGTAACTTAATTGAGTAAATATCTCGGGGTCTTGAACTACATGTTTCAGGCATTTTCAATCCATCAGGGATTTTCATGTAAATGTCATTATCTAGTGACCCATATAAGTAAGCAGTTACAACATCCATTAAGTTATATAATATATAATATATATATAAGAGAATTAGAGAGAGTTAGAGAGAAAAGAGAAGATCATCATATCAATCCCATTATCTTTGAAGTAATACAAGTGCCTTTATATAGGACTTTAGACAATAAGTTACAAGTGAAATGAAGGGCCAAGAGTCACATATTAATGGGAGAAAGCTAAAGGACAAAGTCATCCAAAAGCCAAAGGTCCCTTAAGTTATTTACATAACACCCCCCCCTGGATGACTTGTACAAACATCATGCCTCGTTAAAACCTTACTAGGAAAAACCCTGTGGGAAAAACCCTAGTGAAGGAAAAAGAGTACATGTGTTGCACATAATGTAATATAAAGAAGTATCATGTCTCCCCCTCATTTCAATATATCTCGAAGTTTACGCATTCCAATCTTATTTACCAATTTCCGGAAGGATGATGTATGAAGTGCTTTTGTCAACAAATCTGCTAGATTCACACATGAGCGAATCTGACAGACATCAATATATCCCCTTTGTTGAAGCTCATGAGTGAAGAAAAACTTTGGATCAATGTGCTTCGTCCTATCACCTTTAATGTCGGATCTCCAATCTTAACCATATACATAAATGATCATCCTCGTGGGTTGCCAGAATCACGATACAATCATAAGAAGTGTCTGCAATTGTTAATTTCATAGCAAACCAAAAATAATAACATCTCCACCATATGTGAATATATATTCAATTATGAGACGCAAATTATGATAATCATGTAAACACTTTGCACCTGAAAAATTAATATAAACCTTTGTCGAATAGGTTATTGGAGATCAAATAAAAATATCTCATCAAGATTCTCATGTCTTCATATTCGACTTGCTTTAAACTCCGCTAGTGATTTTATTAATCAATAAATCGGAACATGTATAGTCATCAAAATAAATGAATATCTTACGCATTATGATATGTGGTACTTCAGGACCAATAATTGCCTTTTCAACTGTTCACAGCGGTGACTATCATCTTCCTTCAGGGAAGAAGTTGTATTTCAGAATGTATTAGCATCTCTTGCATATATATTAAACATAATCATGTATTTATAATCCTTCTGGGATCTTTATCCAATCAACTTTCATAAGTCGCAAGTTTTAAGCATTCTCATAAAAATTATATTCGTCTCCGCTCAAAAGTAGTTTTCCCTTTCAAAATTTGCATGGTTTCGGGGAAACTGTAAAATAATAATAAAATTCACAGCTTTACAAAACAAACTCAATAATCCTGATATATTATGATTATGAGGTGAAACTCATTCGAATGTCAATTAGAAACACATTCTAATTTTCATCCACTCTGGCCAGAGATTTATATGAGTTATCACGTATCATAAATCATATTATCTTCAAAAAATAGGAGAAGATTAAACAATTATCACATTTCACATATATCTTCTTATACCCGTACATACCCTTATGCGTACTCCATGAGTTAAGGAATATGCCAAAGTATGAAAATAAGAAGAAGTATTTCCGCAATAATTTTATGTTGGACTAATGGTCCATAACTCTTTACAACTCGATAGAGTTAGTTCTGGAGAACTTAATTTTCTGCTTCTAGCAGTTTTAATCCTTCTGGAATTGAATTTAAATGTTGTCAAGTGGATCATATATCCTTCGTATATTGTCAGACTATTTGGTAATTATGATAATCATGTCCACCACAAGATATTATTTCTCTTCGTAACCAATATAAGGTCATTATATAACTATGTGACCTTTATATTTCGTAGATTTCACTTTCACATGAATATTCATTCATACCCCCACTGACTTTTTATACATGTGTGAATTGCAGTTCTAAATATTTCTCTATTTTAAAGAGATAATGATTTTTATAGCGCACATCCTTCACAACTTTTGGTGTGCGAACTGCAAGTCCAAATAATTTATCTCTTTGTAAGAGATTTTGCCTCAATCATTTACTTATATCTTTGGCCAATTTATTTTCTGATCCTCATTATAATCCATAACCTCAAGTGTTAATTTTCATATGAAGTATCGTCGACATTGATTTGAGTAAATGGTTCCATTTTATTCTAGACATGACATAATATATTGAGATCTCATAATTTTCAGGTACCTTCATTTTTCTTTCTTTTGTCATGTCTACAATCTCTTCTGGAAATCATTCAAAAGTTACCCGCTCCTCGATTTAGCCATCATCAATTGCTGCTCCTTTTTACCTTTAAGGATAATTTTGTTATGGAACCTACTAGTCTATCACGCTTCAGGCGTTCTTTAGACACATAGCATCTTGAGGTTGTCCTTCCAGGACATATTTATTTTGAGCATTTGTAGCTAATATATGTGATATAGTCACTCTTTCATGTCAGCATATATGTCTGACAATAATTGAAACATATGAATGAATTATCTTCTGAACTTCTAGTTCAGATTCTTTACTATGAGGATCAACACGAGTCAATGATAATTCATTCATACTGAATATCACCAGCTATTCATTTTCTCCCCCTAATTTTGAGAAAACAGACTCAATAAATTGAGTCATAGCCAAATACATATAAATGGCTCCAAATATATATTGATTGATAACCACTTATTTATAATGTATATCCAACTCTATCTTATTATTGTGGTGGAACAATTATAGCTGGCCAAATTTAATTTATTTATATAGGGAGATATTATGATAACTAGATGGCTAGATATGAATCAATATATGCCACAAGATATTCAAAGAAATTTCATGTACAATAATTCTCATTGAACATTTGAGTAGTAGACTCACCAACATCATATAAATGCATATTCTTGATACTAAACACTCAAACTAACAAGCTTCAGGTTGTGAGTATATAACAACTAGACATGTAACCATATAGTTCATGTATCAATCATACAATATCTTAATGGCCCACAATTGGAGTTTTATAATTTATTCCGAAAGATGGTAGATTCATAATCTATTTTTGTTGGTGATCAATTTTCCTTATAAACAAATATACCTTAGGAGAATTTTACCGGTTTTTCAACGAACGTCCATATAAAATTTCAATTATCATTCGCATAAAATCCGAATGACTTAGCCCGTAACTATAAATTTTCAGCAAACTTCTAGTTTACTATAAGATATTTTTCATTCTAGTATCTCCATGTGGTCGATTAATCATCAACTAAAATTTTTCTATCACTTGGGAGAGTACAATCACATCAATAATGTTAGAGTTTTTTTTTTCTTGTAATACATGCTCTTCTAGAGCCTTCTATTTAGAAAAAAAATATAATGAGACATCCAATATATACAATACTCCCCCCTTTGGATGACTCATATATGATGTATAGTACTGATCCTGGATACTACTTGGGAAAGTTATAAATTTTTATGATAATCAACCACAAGTATCAACTTATAAATCATAATATCACTATCATTTATATGGATTTATCTTTCACGGATATTGTCAAATTAAAATCAAATTTATAAATCATATAATGATAACAAAACACTACCATGTATTATATATATCACAAGTAAGACTTCACAAACAAATAGAAGTGCACAGTTTTAAATCATAATCATCAATTTTCTTTGCATCAATGTATAATAACATCACTCAATATATTTTCACTGCAATCATATCGCAATATCGATAATATTTTGTGTGAGTTCTACAAAAGCATAATAAGATACACACAAATAGAAGTGCACATGGAAATACACATAAACGTGAAAATCTTAACACTACTTACATATCAACATAATTGCATATATAGAGAATATTAAAACTCTATAAATTTTCTTACTCCAAAAATAAAACTATGTACATGAGCAAAATCAGATTTGACCGTCATGAAGATAGACGATAATTAAATGATTATATTTGAAAACACATTGATATCGAACAAAATAGACCATCGAAGATAAAAATCAGAACCGACCAATCCGAAAGAAAGCCAATTTACACTATTAAGATGAACTCATATCAAAAAGTGTAAAAGACGAAACTTGTAGACAATTCCGAGACCTTTCCAGAATGGTAAGGCATGTCACAAACAAAGATGTAACGAATTCAGAAACAATTAAAATACAGACTGCCAGAACAGAATCAGTCCCTGATCACAACGATAATTTGATGTTTAAGATACTGAAAGCACATAATTTGACAATGGAATCTGAACACAAAATGCAGAGATCGAAACAAGCTTTCCAGAATGATATTACTCGTAATTATTGGATAAAAGCTTGATTTACTACGAATATTCAAAGCTACAGCACATCAAGTCAAATTAATCCACCAGATTACAGAAAGGGCAGATTTGAACATGTATGCAAGCAGAATTATGAAAAACACAAAGAACGAAAAATGTAGATAATTGAAATATCTTTCCAACGAGTCTAAAATCATAACATTTCGAGAAATAATGAATTAGCTACGAATTTTATGAGGAATCAGAATTGTTGAGAATTTATGAATTTCGAGTCCAAAAATGCTAAACAACTAAAGTTGTAGATATTTATGAGATTTTTCCGAAATACCTAAAATATATAGATTCTGATGTAAAACAAATTCAATATGATTTTTACGGAAAAAGTAAATTAGCATAACTCATACAAACACACATTTAGAACAATGCAATGAAAAAAAGAAGAGAACGATAAAGGGGATGAGTACATTTTACTCTTAAAATAAGTATTGGCTAATCCTCTTTGGATTTCTCACTTAAAAATTTGAAATGAGTAAAAAAGAACCTTTAGTAGATGATCATAGGAACAACTTGTATCTCTTAACGCACCTTAAACAATCAACCACTTCCTCTAGCTAATATGGCTTGGAGCTAAAGTTCCACTAGGATACCAAATACCAAAACAATCTTTCGTATTTGTAAAAGTTAATCAACTTCTGCAATTATGTTTACTTAGATTTGTAATTTTGATCGGTAGTAGTGTTTAGGAGAACTAGTAGGTTTTTGGAAGAACTAGCAGGTTTTTGGACAACTAGTAGGATTTTAGAGAAACTAGCAGGTTTTTGGACAACTAGTAGGATTTTAGAGAAACTAGCAGGTTTTTGAACATCTAGTAGTTTATTTTATTTTATTATTATTATTTTTTTTGAAACAAATAAGCTATGCATATGAGTTGGTTAGGAATACTCATTTAGAATAAATTCAATATAACATTAATATAAACACATGAATTGTAGCATAACACATACATGTATTAAAAGGTAAGAACAACATACCTTAGATGATAAATATTCGTTGTACTATTAGACCTTATGAATACACTTGGTGCAAGTTGGATTCTGAGCAACTTAGATGCACAAAATAGCTCCTGATGCTTTCAAAGGAGATCAACTAATTTCATGCTCAAACTTTAAACAAAACAATATTTATCGTGCTGATAACGTGTTATATAATATATAATATATATATAAGAGAATTAGAGAGAGTTAGAGAGAAAAGAGAAGATCATCATATCAATCCCATTATCTTTGAAGTAATACAAGTGCCTTTATATAGGACTTTAGACAATAAGTTACAAGTGAAATGAAGGGCCAAGAGTCACATATTAATGGGAGAAAGCTAAAGGACAAAGTCATCCAAAAGCCAAAGGTCCCTTAAGTTATTTACATAACACAATATTGATGTCTGTCAGATTCGCTCATGTGTGAATCTAGCAGATTTGTTGACAAAAGCACTTCATACATCATCCTTCCGGAAATTGGTAAATAAGATTGGAATGCGTAAACTTCGAGATATATTGAAATGAGGGGGAGACATGATACTTCTTTATATTACATTATGTGCAACACATGTACTCTTTTTCCTTCACTAGGGTTTTTCCCACAGGGTTTTTCCTAGTAAGGTTTTAACGAGGCATGATGTTATTACATATAGTGTACTATATGTTGCCCAGAGGAATAAACAAGTACCATATATTACATGGACAAATGGCCAGATGTAATATGTCATTAAATTAAATAACTAATTTATCACTTTACATGTGCAGGATTTTATCTAGCAGATCAGAGAGAAAATAGTCGGCATGTATATATTGAAGCAACATGAAACATACCTAAAATTTGGAGGAGATCTTTTAATCTTAAGAGTTCAAATGCAACTTTCTTGATGAACAATACCG
Source organism: Heracleum sosnowskyi (assembly GCA_030848705.1). Taxonomy (NCBI): domain Eukaryota; kingdom Viridiplantae; phylum Streptophyta; class Magnoliopsida; order Apiales; family Apiaceae; genus Heracleum; species Heracleum sosnowskyi. The sequence continues at coordinate 133,801,848 of CM061238.1, read as the reverse complement.
TGAGCTACCTCGTGCTGATAACGTGCTATGTATATATATATATGTAATATTGTATATAGGATTAGAAAGAGTTATAGAGAGAGTAAGAATTTCATTCTCATTCAAGTTATCTTTGAAGTAATACAAGTGCCTTTATATAGGACTTAGAAAATAAGTTACAAGTGAAATGAAGGGCCAAGAGTCACATATTAATGGGGAGAAAGCTAAAGGACAAAGTCATCCAAAAGCCAAAGGTCCCTTAAATTATTTACATAACAAAATTTGATTTATGGGAGTTTTTTAGCATTTTTCCGCTATTTATTTAGGAAAAGAGATGGTATCCGTAACGTGGCTCAATTTCCGCCACAGCACACGATTTTTATCTCGGTGTAAGATCGCAATTTTTGCATTGACTTGGTCAATACGCGTAACTTGTCGGGAAAAGTAATGTGAATACTTGACCTCATGGCATCTAGCCGTCTAGCCCGTTTGGTTTCCTCCGGCGAAACGAATCTATCGAAATGATCTAGACCTGAAAAATTGACTTTTACAGCTAGAAATTAAAATTTGATCTTATGTTTTAACTATATAATTTGAAATTAAATCTGAAATAATTCGATTTGGACAGATACAGAATCAATATATATATATAATTAAGTTCGACAGTATCAAAAATTGATTTTATCTGTTACATATATGTTTGAAAAACTAAATATTTAACTTGAAATTAGGAAATACTAAATCCGAAAATAACATGAAAGTTGATCAAATTTCATAAAAATGAATCAATATACTTATATAAAGGAGAAGACGGAGGCGGTGAGGTGGCGCCTCTAGAATCGCTCGTTGACAGAACTTTCTTTTATTATTTTCAAACTTCGATAGAACTTTCTTTGATTTAGAAAATTACAACTTCCTTATTATTTTCGAATTTGTAGGACTTGATAGAACTTTCTTTGATTTAGAAAATTACAACTTCCTTATTATTTTCGAATTTGTAGACTTGATAGAACTTTCTTTTATTATTTTCAAACTTGATAAAACTTTCTTTGATTTTAAAAATTACAACTTCCTTATTATTTTCGAATTTGTAGGCTTCATGGAACTTTCTTTAATTATTTTCAAACTTGATAGAACTTTCTTTGATTTAGAAAATTACAACTTCCTTATTATTTTCGAATTTGTAGGACTTGATAGAACTTTCTTTTATTTAGCAAATTACAACTTCCTTATTATTTTCGAATTTGTAGGCTCTTATGTTAATAATTGCAATTTTCTAAACACCTATAAATTAAAGATCATTCATGACAAAAAAATTACACCGAAACTTTTTACATAGCTTCAAATTTTTACAACCATATTTACAATCAATACAACTATGGCCGACACCATGTTGGATGCTTTGAACGACAGCAACAACTATACCTGGATGATAAGAGTACGAGTGTGTAAAATGTGCGAATCTGTAAATCCAAATACTGAAGAACTGATCAGTCTTGACATGATTTTGATCAATGAAAAGGTTAATAAATCAATATACTTATAACTTATTAGTTTGTCAAATTGTATGATGTTATTAACTTTTCTAAGATATGTTGTATGACAGGAAAATTTGATTTTGATCTCTTGGTTCAAAGATCTTCTGGTTCTATTTATGATGTTAATTTATGACCCGATTATCAGTAAATTTTCTGTAAAGATACCAACAAGTTCAAAAACAGGGGCCAAGATGGTGGCTATGGCTGTGCCCTGATTTTGCTTTTATCTGTGTGTTGTATTCTATACGATGTTCTATTTTGTAATATTAAAATTTTCTAAATATTATTTTGTAATAATAATTAATATATTATTGATGCAATAATATATTAGATTAATATATAAGTAATAGTAATATATATGCATGTTAAACTTCAAACTACATGTTCTAATATAATCTTTTCTATATTGATTTAGATGTTGTGGTTCCTTGACCTGCGTGGGTGGCATTGAGGTTGTTAAAAGCTGGTGGAAAAAAGAGATTTCAAAATGGTGACAAATTAGTAAGTTTTGAATTAATATTAATTTTGACATCATTGTTAATTAACTTTTATTGTTCTTCTAATTTTATATTACTACATTGCTTAATGATATTTATCTGATTTTTTTCTTGAACAGCTACATCACCAGTACCATAATTTTATGGAAAAAGTTGCCTGAAATGATTGATACAAATTTATACAAGGAGAATGGTGGACCCTATAGAGTATTTGTCACATCCGCTGAGATTAAAAATTTTAAGATTAATTATATTTACTAATGTTTTTATAATATACAGTTTTAGAATGTTTTATTAGAAATTACACATATATAGAATTTATTATAAATTACACATATATGAATCTTATTGATTTCTTTTATATATATGTGGCAATGGTATCGGTCCAAAAAAAATCAAAATATATAAACAAAAGGAATTTGTAAATAATTATAATATTACCTACCCAAATGCAAATTTTATAAAATATATTTTATTTGATAGTTTATATAATTTTTATTTAATTTACATTTTTATTCTAATATTATTTTTATAAACAAATATATTCTAATGTCTCCGCGAAACGCGGCTTAGTAATCTAGAGGATGGAGCGATAGAAGTTTTGAGAATTCAAGGCATTAAAAGAAACAACCTTACAAAAGACACCGAGTTGTGAGATTGTGAGAGCTAAACAACCGCCACAAACAACTCAACTCAGCACTAAAACAGGATTAACTGCTACGGAGGTAGTTGTGTGTTGAGTACAATAAAATCTACTATTACTTAATTAAAATTCTTTGAAAATATTATATTATTTAATAATTCACATCACACAATTAAATTTAATTTAAAAATTAAAAAATGACCGTCCATTACAAGCATTATATAAACATAATAAAATTTTTATTCATAATTTTGATCATTACAATAGAGTATCGTACCATAAAAGTAATAGAAACGGTTAGATCTTTAAATCAATTAATGAAAATTATTAGATTAAACACAAAAAAATATTATATTTTTTAATATATGTTAAAAAAATTCATGTACTACACGCGTTATAAGATAGTAGTATATTATAATAGGAGGTTTATCATAGATTTAAGTTCTATTCTTATTAATCACATATAAAATACAATATTTAGATTTGGGTCAGCTGTGAATTGATTTATATGTTTAAGTGTGTACATTATTAGTTTTGAATTTATAGTTAAAAATTGATACACCTGTATACAAGGTAACTCGAAGGTGGAGAATTCATCATGTCTTCAAAAACAATTTTTATCATTGTTTTTAACGTTTAGATAGTTATTGCTCTAATTTTTATAAGAAAAGATTATATCTTTTAGTAAAATATTTTCTGTAATTCATACACGAAAATTCAAAGATAAAAATTGTATATTAAGAAATTTATAGTGTATGTATTTCGAAAATATCATGTTAAGATTTATTCGACCGAAGAAAATTTATTTAGTGTGTACATTTTTAACAAAATTCAATAAAGTTAGTGCATCTATAACAAAAGTTATACAAGAATAAGAAATATTGAGAAGAAGTCATTAATTTATATTTTTTTTAAAGGAAGAAGTTGTTGTTTTTGTTGTTATTTGTTTTGACAAAAAGAGATCATTATTAATAAAAAATTCTCCCAACAACAAAAAAGATGTTTGTTCATATTTTTTGATTTTTTTCTTACTGTGAGTAGATTTGGAGGTAGTGAAGATTTTAATAGCTCTAAAGGTATAATTGTAGTTTTTGATTGAACGATCTAGAACTTTATATATATATAATTCAAAACAAAACATAATTTTATATTAGAAATATTATTTTATTTAAAAACGTATTTTGTAGAATATTTTTTGAGAAAATTTAAAGATATTGTTATAAAGCCGCTGCGAAGCGCGGCTTAGTAAACTAGTTTATTCGAATCAAATATCACTCAAAGTATTGATCGATCTGTTGTTAATTCGAAACAGAAAATTCATGAACCAAAATTTATTCAATAAAATAATACTACCTCCGTCCCAGTTTTATTGTCCAGAATTTCCTTTTTCGTTCGTCCCAAAATTGTTGTCCACTTTTAGTTTATATGATAAATTATGTGTTAATTATGTTAATTTTTATAAAAAAACAATACAACTTTTTGATAAATATCACTTTATTTCATATGATTGAATAAAAGGTGAATTTTTGATGATGAACAATAAAAATGGGACGGAGGGAGTAATATGTTTCTTGAATTTGAAAGATTTCTCTCAAACCCTAAGTTGGCATTTAGTCTTGCATCTTTGAATTTTTAATAAGCTATTTACTTAATTTGTTTTCGAGATTACAGGTTCGAGTTCTTCCGACCCCTTTATTTAATTTAAATATGTTTATACGTGACACTTAAAATTTTAAATGAGATTAAAAATAGATTTGTTGTCGGCTAATTGTTGTATTTCTTAATTTCGCATTTGCTAACACACTCCCTCTTTTACTCAAAAAGTGGTGATATATAAATTTGAGTAAAGTGCATTTTGTGTACTCGCATTTTAGTCAAGACACCACTTGCAATACTATAGTTCAAAATCGAGCAGTTGCAATATCAATGTTTGTATTTCAATGCACTTTGTTACATTCCGTTAACTGAGGTTAACTCCGTTATTAATTTAGGGAGTAAAATGTACTTTGTGTACGCGCACTTTACTCTAAAGTGCATTTTGTGTACTCGCACTTTGCTCAATACATCATTTGCAATACTTTAGTTCAAAATTTAGAGTAAAGTGCGAGTACACAAAATGCACTTTAGAGTAAAATGCGAGTACACAAAGTGCACTTTACTTCCTAAATTAATAACGGAGTTAACCTCAATTAACGGAATGCAACAAAGTGTAGTGAAATACAAATATTGATATTGCAACCGCTCGATTTTAAACTATAGTATTGCAAGTGGTGTCTTGACTAAAATACGAGTACACAAAGTGCACTTTACTCTATAAATTTTAAAAGTCAAACTCGTTTATGTTTGACCGTCAATTATATCTTGCTAATATAAAATTTTACAAAAGTAAAAATTAAATGTGATAGTAATACGAGTGTTTCTTTTAATGATATTTTTTTCATAATTTTTATGTCTCACAATATTTATTAATTATCGGTTAAAGTTAGAATAATTTAATTTTGAAATTTAATAAAACGTCAGTTTTTATGAAACCGAAAGAGTAATAGACATTTGATTACAACAAACACATATTGTTTCGCAACAGACTATTCTAGTTTCAGTGTTCTTTTCCAAATGGTAGGTGGACCTTATTCTTACTGTTTTGTGCATGTAGAAACACATTCTTGCCCGCACATCGTCAGTAAGCCTCGCCTTTCAACCCGCCACATCATCAACACCAACACTAATTTTCTCTGGGAAAATCTACATCCATTGTCTCTTTCTACTACTTGCCAATGTATCAGCCAACACCATGTCTGAACAAGAATCCAACGACAATGCCAATAACCCGATAACCTCGACTCCGAATGAAAAATTTGGAGAGCCTGATGTCGAAAATGATAATGCGCCACATGATAAAACAACAGGGCAGGCCGAAGAGGATCGGACTAATCACAATGAGAAATATGAATATCCAGTGTGTGAGCTAGATAATGCGCCTTCAACGGACAACAAAACAACACAAGTTCCCCTTGACAATGGCCAGAGTGAATACGAGAATGAAGGAACAGACAAGGACAACGATGCAGGAGAGCAATTAGATGATCCTTCTGATGCTTCACAATCTCATAACAAATCAACAGGAGAGCCAAATGATAACTCAACAACACGACAGCAAAATGTAAACGACAACGAATCAGGAGCTGCTCTGCCAGCGCCACCTGGTAGAACAGACTCAACAAATACACCTCAAGAAACATCTCAACAACAATTAGTAAAAGAGGAAAACAATCCAGTGGCGAATACGTGTTCACCACGGAAAAACAAAAAATCACAATCACATGCACACCATCTCCGTACAAACACAGGCACAACAATAAGACACCAAAGTCCACATCTCCAACACAAACGCAGCCTCGACGAAAACCATCATGACAACTCTGATTCCGATGAACATGAAAATTCCTCCTACTCTTCCTTTGAGTACAACACAGCGCCGGATGGCCAATCTCTTGCTGAATTTGTTGGAGACGTCGAAAATGCCCCGGAAATCTTCAAAGCTCCACGCCGCGCTGCAGTGCATCCAAAAAGGCCAACATTTATGGAGCTCCGACCTCATCCGCTTCGCGAAACTCAGATTGGAAAGTTCTTGAGAACAATAGCCAGTACAGACACTCAATTATGGGCAGGACAGGAGTGTGGAGTCAGGGTTTGGAAAATATCGGATGCTTATGCGCCAGGCATTGGCATTGGGGGTAGAGCTAGGCGTGGAGATGAAGAAGCAGCGCCTTTTCATGAGTCAGTGAGCACTTCACCTACAGTGTGCTTGGCGATTGATTGTGGTAGTAAGTTGGTTTGGAGTGGACATAAAGATGGTAAAATTAGGTCTTGGAATATGGATGAGGAATTGAATGATGATCCTTTTTCTGATGGTTTGTCATGGCAGGCTTATCGCGGTTCTGTTCTTGCTTTGGTCATTTCATCGTATGGTATGTATTATTCGTCGTCTTACAATACCAAAGGCAATAAATTAGGGATGTCTAATGCATTAATGTTGTTGCTCTGATAAAATAGTAATGTTCCTTGCTAGGGAAATGCATATAATTTGTCCATGAAGAAAAATGACAAACACAAAATGTGATTCTTAGACTGGTTAATTGATTGTTTTGCTGCAAATTTCTTGAAACAATTCATATAAGAAGTTCTGAACATGATAAATGAGATGTATAGGATCATATTAATTGTTGTCAAAGTTGAGGCATACAATGATGAACAAGTTACTTCTCTAATGCTATGACTTTAGTTGGAATTTCGATTTTATTTTGCATCGTATGGTCTTATCTCATATCACATTGCAGGATCCCAGAATAATATAGTATAGCATTTGATATTTCTTATTGCTATCCTTTGCTTGATTGTAGAGCTGAATCAAATCTTGTTATTCACTCCATCCGTAAATCTTGATATTTCTTATTGTTCAAATTCAGGTGATATATGGTCAGGTTCTGAAGGTGGTTCTATAAATGTCTGGCCCTGGGAAGCTATTGATAAATCTCTGTCTCTAACAATAGAGGAAAGGCACATGGCTTGTTTACTAGTGGAAAGGTCATGCATTAACCTCAGGAGTCAAGTTACTGTCAATGGTGCATGTAATATATCTTCTCAAGATGTTAAGGTTTTGTTGTGCGACAAGGTTGTAGCTAAAGTGTGGGCATTTGGAACCTCATCTATCTCGCTCTGGTACATATTCAATATATGTTCCATACAAATTATTATAGAAAATTTTACGAAATAATCATTTAAAAGTGGATGATAACCTAGTCCTTATAACCTATTGTTCAGCAATTCAAATAGAAGTTATGAACAACATAAGTAATGTATATGCCTTGTTATGTGTGGAATCTAAAATATTTTCCAAGTAAGACCTAATTATCCTGATAGTCATTGAATTGCAGGGATGCACGTACAAAGGAACTTTTGAAAGTGTACAATGTAGATGGTCATATTGAGAACAGAGCTGATCATATGCCACCAGTCCAGGATCAAAAAGTTGAAGATGAGATGAACGTGAAGTTAATTTCGAAATCAAAAAAAGAAAAACCTCATGGATTTTTGAAGCGGTCACGTAATGCTATTATGGGAGCTGCGGGTGTTGTTCGTAGAGCAGCTGCATCAAAGAGCGGAGGGGAAGATTCAAGGCTGAAAGTTGAAGCTGCAGTGCTTGCCTCAAATGGAATGATTTATAGTGGATGTACAAATGGCTTAATTATTCAGTGGGATGGAAATGGCACTCGTATACAAGAATTTAATCATCATCCTTGTGCTGTGCTATGCTTTTGCACTTATGGCTTGCGCATATGGGTTGGATACGTGAGTGGTATGGTTCAAGTGCTGGATCTTGATGGAAATCTGATTGCAGGTTGGATTGCTCATCATGGCCCTGTAATAAAATTGGTAGTGGGAAATGGTCATATTTTTAGCCTGGCTACACATGGTGGTATACGCGGATGGAGCACTGCATCTCCTGGACCTATAGATCAGATCATAAGACCAGAATTATCAAAGAAAGAACTAAGTTATACAAGACAGGAAAATGTTAAGATTCTAGTTGGGACATGGAATGTTGGTCAAGGAAAATCTTCACATGATGCACTTATGGCTTGGGTAGGTTCTGCGGTATCTGATGTTGGCATTTTGGTAGTTGGTCTGCAGGAAGTGGAGATGGGTGCAGGTTTTCTAGCCATGTCTGCTGCAAAAGAAACGGTGAGCTCACAAGTATCAGATACTTTATCTGTAACTGTGATAATTAGACCGATTCCTACATGCTATACAAGGTCCATTAAAATACTAACATGAGGCAATTTCACACTTAATAGATTGACCATTGTGTTATTCATGGTTACAATTCTAGTTCAATACTATTGTTTTAACTGTAGGTAGGACTTGAAGGGAGTTCAATAGGGAACTGGTGGCAAGATGCAATTGGGAAGGCATTGGATGAAGGATCAACGTTTGAACGTGTAGGTTCGAGGCAGCTGGCAGGCTTGCTCATAGCTATCTGGTAAGTGCTTTACTAAAAACAACTTGTGTTTTTTCACTTCTGCTATAGGCTTAGCATTAATACAATTATCCTCAACTACCTTCTGCAAGTTGCAAGTGTCTGCGATAGATCTTCTAAGGACTCGACTTTAAAATTTATCTGTTGTGGTTTTCTTCATTTCCTTAATCCAGGGTAAGGACTAGTATTAGAACATATGTTGGAGACCTTGATGCTGGTGCTGTTGCATGTGGTTTGGGTCGTACGATTGGTAATAAGGTATCAGTATCTTTCTTCAGATACTGCAGATGGCATGCGTTGCAGTAATTATGTTTTAATCTTCTTTTCTTCAATCTCTAAATCTAACTAGACATCTCCACAGAAAATGTTTTCAAGATTTTCTTTAGTTTTCGGAATTTATTTAGTTTCAATAACATATATTCCTGGAATTTTTTTTTCTGGAACAAACATTTTCTAGGCGATTAGTTTCCATAAAATGATTTTTGTTGCTCCATTTTCCTATCCAGGGTGGTGTTGGTTTGCGGCTGAGAGTGTATGATCGTATCATGTGTTTCGTGAACTGTCACTTCGCTGCACATCTGGAAGCTGTCAATCGTCGCAATGCTGATTTTAGTCATATATACCGGACAATGACTTTCAGATCAAACCTCGTTAGTAATGTTTCTGGTATGCTGCAATACCTGTTCTTGATTTGCTCTCTTGCCTTGTCCACGTATTTATGTTGGATGCTTTATACTTCTGGCTTCCCATGGATCATCTGTCTTGCAGCTGGTGTCTCATCAACGGCTCAAGGCGTCCGTAGTACAGATGTATGCATATCCGAGGCTGATATATTCCTTTGTCCAATGATTCCAAGTTCTAGATTAAACTACAGAGTCTTTTTTTTTTTGACAGGCGGTAGAGTCTAATCCTAGCAAAGGGAAACCGGAGTTAGCTGAAGCTGACCTTGTTATCTTTTGCGGTGACTTCAATTATCGACTTTTTGGAATATCATATGATGACGCAAGAGACCTTGTGTCACAGAGAAGTTTTGATTGGCTACGCGAAAGGGATCAGCTGAGAGCAGAAATGAAAGCAGGAAAGGTGTTTCAAGGAATGAGGGAAGCCATTGTCAGGTTTCCTCCCACTTACAAGTTTGACATAGGGAAACCTGGATTAGGAGGTATACTACTGTATTACTAAAGATTTATTCAATTTTTTCCTGAAAAAATGCCTCTTATATTTAGTTTTTCCTTTGTCTAGGATATGATTCCGGTGAAAAGAAGCGCATTCCTGCCTGGTGTGATAGAGTACTCTTTCGAGACAACCGGTCATCTTCAACACAAGAGTGCAATCTGGAGTTCCCTGTAGTGGCTTCAGTATTAGAGTAGGTGCTTATGGGCGATCTGTTCTAGCTAGATTTTCTTTTTCCGGTATTAAAATTGCTCGTTTTCCCGTTTTGAAGGTATGAGGCTTGTATGGATGTGGTCGAAAGTGATCATAAACCTGTGAGGTGCAAATTAACTGTTAATATAGCTAATGTTGATAGATCAGCAAGGAGGAATGAAACTGGGGAAATCATCCGTTCACACGAAACTATAAGTTCTTTGCGCCAGGAGCTATGTGTTACTCCAGAAACAGAGATTAGTACTCCTCGTATAGTCCTTCAAAGCCAAGAAACAGGCAGCTTTAAACTTACAAACAAAAGTGCTTCAGACAAAGCTATATTTGAGATTACCTGTGAGGGACAAGCTTCCATCCAGGCGGACGAGCAAGAGTTGCTCTACAGGCCAAGAAGCGCCTTTGGTTTTCCTCGTTGGCTCGAGGTATTTGTCAACAAAATTTCACTTGCACATTTGTTTTTGATTCAAAGTTGGTCTTCATGCTTGATGTTTTAGACACGAAAAATACTTTCTTTTTCTGATTATCATCAGCTTATAAATTTTATCTCTGCCCTTGAACGCCATCTTTATCTGTCCTAGGTCATCCCAGCATCCGGAGTTGTTGGACCTGGCCAAGCTGCAGATATTTTAGTTCGTCATAAAGATGTTGACACCACGGAACAATTAGTCGAAGGTGTTCCACAGACCTGGTGGTCTGAAGACAACCATGACAAGGAAGCTTTGCTGAAGGTGGTTGTGAGAGGCAATTGTTCGTCAGAGACAAAAAGCCATACAGTACAGTTACATCTCTGCTACTCGTGCAAAGAAACGCAGATTGATTCTTCAAAGGGTAGTGGTTCCAGAAAATATGGTAGTACTCATCAGCGATCTGGAGTCAAGCAGGGAGGCAGTCAATCTGATAATGATGAGAATAAGAGTTTGGAAGGTTCTGAAAAAGATTTATAATCGTAGAGTTCGACTCTGTGTTGCTCTTTTAGATAACACTAAGTAGATTCTGAACTGTAAATATCATTTATGGATCCATTCTAGGCATCACTTTTGTATAGTAATTGGCCAATATTCTCTTACACTGTAACTTTTTCTTAGTGAGAACTGAACAAATTGTAGGATTTCAGTAGACAAGTTCTTGTTAATGTAACAACAAAGATTCTCTTTTGTCTTTCAAAAGAAAAAATGCACTTTCGAGTTTCAGCACAATGCAGATGCATTACTTTTCATGTAAAGATATATATAGACGACTTTCCATAACATATAGTTCGCAAAATGAGCGAAAGAACTTTGAAGTCGTAAACAACAAACCAGATAGAGCCAGCATAAACCATTGTAACTGGGCTTTCGGGAGGGTGAAATGCATAGTAAATGTAGCTCACAACTGTTTGGGGAGGATGGAATAAAAAACATACGAAATAAACGCTCATAAGTAGGCTGGAATATGAACAGACCCAAAACTTGAGTGTCCTTTTTCGTAGAATACAAACTATGGAGTATAATTTTACTGCATCAAGAGTTAGTCAACAACTGCCGTTCATCTATTTTGCGATGGACTATATGATACTAACATGCAAACTTGTTCATTGTGTTTATATAACCTTGTGACTGATTTTTTTCCAGTCAGTTTACAGTTAAAATCAGCAGTGCAGAGCTGATTTTTTTTATGAATCTAGTAGTGATGCCAAACTATTACTATAATTTTGTGCACTATACCTCCTCTACCCCTCTCCACACACAAGCGCACAGGGTACAGACATTCTAGTTTCATCTCAAAGTCTGGGCTATACAACAAAGCATTCCAGAAAAGGCTAGCTGATAACCGAAAAGGCAGGCAGGAATAGAGAAACACAAGATAGGAGGATTTCCGGAAAATAACTTACATATATACATAAACATTCGTTCATTAAATTTTCACGTCGATCGTGTCAAGACTCATATAGAACTGTATTTTACATCAGAAATTTTTACCTTGCTGCTCTGAAGATCTTCCTTGATACACAACATGTAGAACCAGCTTACTTAATTCCATTTAAAATCTCATCACCTGGACGACGCATCATAAACAAATCAGTGAGGTGAGGTGAATTTAACCAATGTCTGTTAGCAAGCTTCCACAATAGTCCTCTAGATGCAAATCTTCCCAGTACTTTCCGCAACATTTCGACTATTATTCGATATATATGTATATATATTGGTCTAGGAGAGTAGCAGACCATTCTAACTTCATTTCCGCTTCTTCAGTTATCTGCAGATAGCAAACTGTCAACATCTCTTAAACTGCGTACATCCTCTTATATTTTTCATTATACATCTCTGGATCTGATGACATCGAAACAGAACGGGGGGTCTCAGATCTTCTACTCCTCATCTTCGACTCCTCCAACCTATGCCGAACTACGCAATAACACATTGAGCCAATAGTAGTAAGCATGATTGAGCTACCAATAACAGTTGCATACACCGCGAGCCACTTTTCACGGGCACCCACCACTACATACGTGAGAGAAATAAAAGCAATTGAAATGGAAACGCAAGCCAACCACATGAGTTTGTTTATAACAAACATGAGTTGCTTCTTTGCTTTTTCTTCTATCACAACCACAGAAGTCTGCACTACAACAACAGCCAGAGAGATAAATAATGCCAAACTGTCGAACAAAAAGAAAATTATGAAAGCAGGATCCTTGGCTATATGTGCTTCCCCGAGTGAATTTCCTGGAGTTTTATCCTCAACATACTGACCAGGTACAGTAAAGATGGCGGCAAAAGCTACTGTAGCAATAAGGACAGCAACGACAGTTGCTGAATTTATAGCATTGTTGAGACCACTGATGTGGAGCTTCTTTATTCGCTTCACAATTTTCTTTACCCTGAAGCCAGTTTGACGAGTCTGTTGGATTTGTGACTCAACATCATGCTTTATGTCACTGACTGTCTGCTTGAGTTGTTTTGCTGCAGTTGGAGGTTTTCCATTACAGGCACCAGCTTCTTTTAAAATGTCAACAAGTTCTGCTGTTCCAAACTTTACTGCAATATCAAGAGGGGTCTCTCCTGCCTTGTTTACGGCGTTAACATTAATGCCATCAATAGATACTAGGCAAGACACGATCTGCAATAAAACATAAAAAGGAAAATTTAAAATTTTAATGCCCCAGTTATCCTTCACTTTCAGTGCCAACCACATTAAGGTTACAATGTCAAGCTCATTGTTGTCATGGTGCTTGACTAGTCGCGACTAGTCGTCAACCAGTTGTTTTTAGAAGGTCAACTGGAAAGTCGTCTGACTTGCAAATTGTTGGAAAGTCGGTCAACTTGGGTGACTTGGACGGTGGACTTGTTGACTGGGCGGGTCGACTGGTGCAAAACCGGGTCAAAATCTAGTCAAAAATCGTTAAAGTTTAAAGTTAAATGGAATGAAGAAAAGAACAGACTTGTGCATGTAACTGAGAAGGTCAACTTGCAAATTGTTGGATAGTTACGCTAGTCAGGTCGAGTGGTGCAAAACTTGGTCAAATTCTAGTAAAAAATCGGTCAAAACTGAATAAAATGAAGAAAAGAACGGACTTATGTATGTGTGCATAATTGTATGTATAGAAACTGATATATGTGGGTGTGGGTGTGGGAATATAATCTTTGTGGGTGTGTGTGTGTGTGTGAATATAATCTGGTTCGTTGAATTGAAACTGACAAACACATATACACATATACATCTATACTCTTTATTAATAAGCAAAACATGGCGCGCGGTACTAAAGTACCAAATTTGGTTATCACTTAACCGGGTTCGATTCCTCGCAACTACATAATTATACAACATTTATTTACTTTAAATTCTTTAGCTTCATCCAGGGTTCGATTCCTTACAACTACGTAATTATACAAGATTTATTTATTTACTTTAAATTCAATAGTTTCATCGAGAGTTAGATTCTTTGCTGCTACGTAATCATACAAGATTTATTTACTTTAATTTCTTTAGCTTTATGCACAGTTCGATTGTCTATAACTACATAATTAAATAGTTATTTATTTATTATATATTTTTATCATTCAATTCTCGAGAAATACATTTTTAAATAATATTTATTAATAATTTATTAATACTAATATTTTAATGTCTACTCAGCTCAGCCCGTGCTTGGCACGGGTTATAAGCTAGTACATATAAATAGAGATTGATTGTTACTGATATGTGTGTGTGTGTGTAAAAGTCAGTGTACATATATCTATACATAGGGAATGGAGGAAAAAGAAATGTTCGTAATAAATACATATATGGGAATGTTGGACTTTTGTTGTAAGAAACTAGATATATAAGATATAGAGAATTATAAATTATTATTGATTCGTTGACTCGTCTTCGGTTAGAGCCATGACAACCATGGTCAGCCAACCTGCTTCCTACCAGAGAGAACTACATATGGACTGAATTTTACTAACACTTGATTTAGCAGCCTAACATTTGGTATATCAGCCAAGATTGTACGTGACTCTTTGTAAATAATATAATATTTTAAGACCTGACATTTGATGCAAATATGTGCACAAAACCACAAATGGTTTTTTATTAATAGCCAAGAGAAATGGGAACATGGACATCAACTCAGAGGGTAGACATAAAACATTAATGAAGTGACTTCCGGTGCTATTTTGTAGATATGAAATATATTTATGTTAGGGCTTTAAAAGCATGCCAGGTAGTAGGGACAAGAAAGAATAATCAGTTTTCTCAAGGACCACTCATTCTGAAGTGCAAGCTAGGATAAATTATGAGGAAGTAAAAGTATGTGAAAAACCGAAAATGAAAGAAATAATCAAAATGAGAAAATAACCTGAGTACAACCCTTCCTTGTTGCAATATGCAGTGGTGTGTTTCCCTTGCTGTCTTCTGAACAAAGTACTGAGGGATCAGGTTTGATTAGTTCTTGAACAATTTCAACATTTTTCCCTTTCACTGCCATGTGTAGTGCAGTTTGTCCTTTCAAATCCATCCTAAACCCAATGCTTGGATCTTTGCTTAAAAGAGATTTTGCAACTTCCAAGTGGCCCATCCTTGCTGCTGTATGGAGCACAGTCTTGCCATTGTTCCGAGCTATCTTGGCAAGGTTGGAGTCGGCATCAAGAAGCAGATTGACTACATCAATGTGTCCTTGAGCTGCAGCAGTGTGTAAGGCAGTAGAATTTGATGCATCGGTAGTCATAACCAGGTTGGGGAAAGATTGCAGAAGTACTTTTAGGACCTCTGCAAAATCATGCCGTGAAAGCAGAATATATAAGAGATACAGAAAACAACACACATAACGTAAATGAATAAAAGGAAAAGTAAAGGAATCAAAAATAGCTAAGTGGCAATGGCTATCCACCTGCCCTTGTCATGGTTTCAGCTACTTATAAATTAATCTATTACTCTTTACTAAAAGCTGAAAGCACATTTCGGCTGCACGCGTGGTACCAGATTTTCGTTAGCATATGTTAGATGATATATTATGGGTATGTTGGGACAAGCTCTACCCATTTAGTTTCTATACCTTTTTTAATGTTTTATGTGTTGTTTAGTTTCTTTTGCATGGGTTTCATCCCACTAGCCTAGGTTTTTTTTTTAATGTTTTATTGTTAATTTTCTTCTGCTGTGTTACCTTTTAACGAAAATTGTAGTTATAATTTAAAAAGGAAAACACAATTAAGGGTTAACTTGGGGATATGTTAGGAATTTCGGAAATGGAATATTTCAGAAATTATATGCATACTGTATACATTATCTAAGAAAGTAAATAATATATGTCATATTCACTATAATCAAACATATATTGCCAGTTTCAAAAAAAAAAAAAAAAACATATATTGCCATATCTGCCCCCTTGCCCACCCAGACTTGAATCCACATATTATCATATTCATCGAATCCAGATATCTCCGCACTATGCACCAGTATGCTTCTTGCTTCTTAGGTTCTCATATATTCTCTACTTCAATTGTATAAAACATTAGTAATGTACAATGGTGGTCTCGCCCTTTTCTTTCACACTAGTAGCTCTGGCATTGAGCCTTGACTAGTTGTTACTCGTATGTACACACTCCACACAAACCTAATGAACCAGTATATTATTATACCACTCAGCCATTCGTTCGGACCTTCTATATTTAAATATAGGATAATCAAAAATCAGGAAACATTTCTGGACAAATATATCCCGATGTATAAGAACTATGCCAAGAGGAATAAGGAATCTTCTTTAAATTCAATTGAACATCTCTTAAAGTAAAATTGAACAAGTTCATTTTCTATTTTCATTGTCCCTAAATCAAATTCTAACACTGATAACCAAAAGAGACGCACATCATTTTTAAATTTTTTGGAGTAATATAATATAACGGTTGTGGATAAACACATAACCAGGGTCCAATGATTAAATATGCATTAGCCTTCCTGCTACTGTAATCAAATATATTTACTCTGGTTGCCACAATTTGAGTTGGCAAAAATAATTAGATCCAAGTCATAAATTTAAGATATGCACTGACCACCAGTTAAAAATGTCCCTTTAGCAGTTTCTATCTATCAAAGGAGTTTAAGTACCCACTGAAGATGTTTACCAATAACTACCCAAGGGATTCTAATAAAATGCTTGCTCCTGATGGTACTTACATAGTCAACTAATAAATAAGGAACAAAAGACATAGCAAGTAAAAGCAAGACATACTGATGAAGAGAAAGAACTTGATGAAAATAACAGATAAGCTGTGTTTTCTACAGCCAACTAAAGGTATGCAGTATGAAATCAAATCTAACAAATTTTGAAAGTTTTCCTAGATTCCTTTCCATTTAGATGATTCCACTTCTATCTTGAGAGGTAATTAGGGCCCTCATTTGTTTCTCTGAGTGGTAAGGTATGCTCCGCTATGAACCTTGTATCCTTTCCTGGAAGTTCTAACAAGTTCCTTCAGCCCCTAAGTGATGACCACAAGTTAGCATTGAGGAAGTCGGGGAAGTCGAGGAAGAAAGCGACAGATCCTTGACCACAAAGCTTATTCTTTGGGTCACTAAGGGCTCCTAATAATGGTTAGTTGACAAGTATTGACCCACCAACGCCTATGTATAAACAGAGCAGGATATCCAAATTATACTCTTTTTGAAGTATATTTTGCATTGGACAAGCTTAGGAAAGTCATTGTGCAGCTCAGATGACAAAGAATGAGTATCATCTAACAAATCATCTTGAAGAAAATATGCAGTTAGGTATTGCATGTTAAAGGAAGAATCTGCAAAGAGCACCACATGTTCTGGTTGTTAGAAGTGGCAACCCTAGTTATCTTTTTGCGAACAATCCCTTCCCATGCCCTCTTCTTCCTTTTCCCCTCTTCCTCCGATTTGTGGAAAAACAAGTAGCACCCAAACGTGGGGGACATCGCGAAAGAAACTCCATTAAGTAATTTCAGTGGAAAGGTACACATACTGTTTTTCAGTGTAATTTCAGGGGAGGTAGGATAGAATAACATGGAACCTTTCCTCTCCCCCATATTAAATTACCACAGACCATTATACTTACCTCAGGAATGAACTCTTATTTGAAGTTTTTGCAATCTAAATACACGAATGAAAAACTCTGTGTTGAATATAAACTTTGATGAAATCATAAAACATCAGCCATTTCCTTTAAAAAAGTAACACACAAGACAAAAATAATAAAGTCAATTCACAATTTACTAACCAAGCTGGCCCTGCTTCGCTGCAACATGGAAAGGATCATATCCATTATTGGCTGCAATAGAGGCAGTCTGAAGATCCAGATGTTTCAAAAATTCCGAAACAACAAGCGCATGCCCATTTTCTGCAGCAACATACAAAACAGTCTCTCCCTCTTGATTTTTCTTTGATAGCAAATCCGTTATAGCATTTGCATCAAACCGCTGAAGTATATCAATAACCTTCAATAAATTCCCACCTCGAGCAGCAAGATGTAGCGGCGAATCTCCTCTCTTCCCTGGTGACTCTTTACTTTTCTTCCTCTCACCACCAAAACTAAGCTGTCTCTCCATAGCAATCCTAAAACTCTTCTGTTTTTCCATCAATCCTCGAAAACTCTTCTGCTTCTCCATTACTCCACCATGAAAACTCTGCTGTTTCTCCATTTGCTTCTCCCCTCTAAAGCTCGAGTGTTTTTCCATTTGCTTCTCCTCTCTAAAGCTCGAGTGTTTTTCCATTTGCTTCTCCCCTCTAAAGCTCGAGTGCTTTTCCATTTGCTTCTCCCCTCTAAAACTTGAGTTCTTTTCCATAACTCCTCTAAAACTACTCTGCTTTTCCATCTTCCCTATCCGAAAACTAACCTGTTTCTCCATAGCCCTTCAAAACTCCAAACAACAATTGCTTCCTTCTATCTCCTCAATCTGCAATACTAATCAACTAGATACTTCCCCAGAATCCAATAACATAAAAATCTTTACCAAATTCACTACCTTTTCCCAATATTCCCAAGATCAAAAACTCATCCTAATGCAACCAATCAAAATCAAACCACCCAATCAAAAACACAACTTTTTCTCTGAATCAATAAACTGATAAAATCCCAAAATCTCTATATGATTCAGAGCTCAAAACCTCACTTCAAATCATACCCATAAGCTCAAATTCACAGATTAAAACCAAAACTAAAAACCCATCTTTAATCTTTCCTCAAAAAACCAAAATAATCTCACCAAAATCAACAATATTTATAAATATTAACATATATTAGTACAAGAAATGATCAAGAAACAAGAAACACCACACATGAACTAGTTGATTTAAATGTTGGGTATTTTTATTTCAATTATGAATCAAATAAAAAGGGTATGTATAAATTAATTAAAGTGCAATAATAGTAGCCGCCATTAACGTTAACATCAGGTACTCAGAGAGATAGATGATTACCGTTTGGTGGATGTTGGGTGGTGGGGACCACATTGTGGATTCTTACATCAGGGAAATTGGTGGGGTCAGGGAGACACGACACAGAGAAAGAAAGTTGAGGAACATAACAAAATTATGGTACAGAACGTGGTCTAATTGGACTGTGTTCCTTGTCAATAATAATTTTGACTTAATTTTGAACAAATTTACAAAGTTGCTCGTATATATTAAAGTTAAAAGTTTTTTTGTATTTCCATCTTATTTTTGTATTAAAATAAAAGAAAAAATAGAGTGCCTAACATAGTTTCTAAAACCGTTTTCGAATGAGTTGTTAATTTGTGATTGATTACGTTTTTGTAAATGAAATGAACCCTAACACATATATATAAGTTTACAAAATATTACGTGTCATTTGAATAAGTTGTTAATTTGTGATTATTATGTTTTCGTAAATAGAGGTACAAAAAATTGTTACTAAAAATTATTAACAAATGACATGATATGTATGATGCTTTTTAATTGATATTATTGGTGTGAATGTCAATTAGAATCTGTTCGGTGTATTTTGTAACTTTTTTTTTTTAATCTATTTTGGGGTTTATAGCATTATTTTTTCATAAATGAAATGAATTATAACGCATACATATGAGTTTCACGAAATATTATTTTGAATTTTTTTTGGAGAGATACGTAACAACATTATTCTCAAAATTATCAGTTCCGAGCACAGAATATAGTAACCTTCGGCCCCCTTGTTTAATTGCATATAGTTTAGCTGATGTGATATCTCCACAGAAAGGATTGGAAACAAATTAAAGAAGTTGCATGCCCTCTTCCATTGTCACCCACAATATCACATATTCCTCCATTTTTACGAGAACCACAAAAACACTTAGTATTTAAAAAAAAAAAAAATTTAGATCTCACTCTCAGTTTCCATACAAATTTTTTGATATAAATATGAAACTCAAGTTCTTATAGAAAGGAAGAAGCTTTGTTCATTAATTTTCGAAAATTCTATCCAGATTCAAGACAAAACGTCAAAATTTTCATTTTCTAACACCTTGTTCCTTGAACGTTGGGACAAATATTCTAGGTGGATTGCATCATTGAGAAACACCCTTGCTTCAGCTTGATGTGCTTCTCAACCGAACATGATCCCACCCAAGGCCCCGACTTAAATTAAGAGTTAGAGACTATATATGATTATATCCTGGATTCATCATACCTTTACCTACAAGTTTACAACTATTTCTTCAAGCAACTATTTGGCATCGAAATTCCACTAGTTGTCCCTCCACTATTTTTACATGTTGATCGTGCTTCTCTATTCAGATAACTGAGTTTTACGTCATGCAATTTGATCCCCGTACAAGGCCGAGTAGGGCTGCAATCAAAAGTCACTGCAACTTGGCTAGCCGATGTGCCTTGAACATTTTTATACGTTACTCCAGTTATCTTTACCCCAGAAGTCTGCCACAATGAAAAATAATATAACGTCAATATTACAATAATACGATGCAATAGTAGGAAACTTAAGTTCTGATCCTGGATTCAGGTGCACTGGATGAACCTGAGGAAAATTTATTAATCACCTGAGTTTATTAGAATAGTAAGAATATTAATCGGTACCTGATGAGGACACCGATTGTTGGGGCAGTAGTTCTGGTCGATAATGATCGGATTCTTAACATTTCTCATCTGAATATTTTGATAAACAATGTTTCTGACGAAGGAATTGGTAAGCCTAGCCCATGCTTTGATTCGTAGGCCATTGTCCGAACCTGTAAATGCGGAGTTTATCAATGTGATATTCTGTACGCCCTCTTCATTCGCATCTTTTCCCAAACTTCCAATGCTGTCATGCAAGAAATGCCACATGATCAATTGACTTCGAAAAGTCTTGAGACATATTTTTAGCAAAATCTAAAAAATAATCGCGGCAAGCTATAGACTATAGTAGACTATGACATGTAAACTAGTAAACAAATATATACGCCCTGTTTCTATGGCAGAACAAGTGACTATGTCAGACGTAAATTCTTCTGTAATCTGCTTTAAGATTTACCTGATGCCGTGTCCAGGCCCGCACTGTATCCGCTCCATCCACAGATTCCTAGTTCCTGGACCAATTGATACACAATCATCACCAGTTTTGATGGTAGTTCCGGTAATAGTAACTCCTGTCGAAGTTTGTATGTGAATTCCGTCAGTGTTTGGACTTTGATCCGGGGCATTAAGCCTCACATTTCGAACCATCACATTGTTGCATCTATTGATCACTAAATGAGCTGCTTGACTGTTTATCGATGTTAAACCACTGACTTTTAGGCGATTCACCCACTTGAATGTTATGGACTGCAAACCTTTTTTTATCAGACACATATACATTAACATTAGGACAAGTATTTTAAACCATAGCAAATACTGAAACATACCCGAGCTCCCTCAGGACAATTCTTTCCAGATTTCCTACAATTCCAGAAGTTAGCTCCTCTAGCATCAAGAGTACCACCAATGATAGTAACTCTGTTAACTTTAATGAACAAAATCCAGTTCCCCGTGTTGCCTAGTGCGCGATAATCAGCAGGAGCAACTATAGTACCATCTATTTGAACATTAATTTTATTCTTGCATGGTCCTCTAAACACCACAGCTTTAATGACGAAACGTCCTTGGGGGACATACATTGTCACGGCTTGGGCCGAGTTGCATACTGCGTGTTGGAACCAGTTTTCGTCCACAACGTCCGGTCGGACCTGCAAAGAAGAAGAATGCGAGGGTTGGGCCCCCCGATTCACCTCCGGTGTGAGAATCAGTAACTGGTAGTCCAAAATAGGTAAATTGAACGTACAGAGAATATGTGTGCATTGTGAATTGTGTATGAATGAAATCCCAAACCTCTTTTCCTTGTTTTTATCAGTCAGTTCCAATTCCCCACGTTCTGAACGTGGATCTCGGGGTCTTCCCACGACCTGGTCCTTCTGCTGTGGATCGGCCCAATCCATTAAAGGTGGAAAGTGGGCTCTTCGGTCGTTGAAAAGGTATTGGGCCTCTTCGTACAGGCTATGGAAAATGGGCTGCTTCGATCGGCCCAGTGGTCATCAGCCTTAAGCCTCTAACATGTCCCTGGACTCCGCGCGAAGAATATTCGGTCGGAGGCCCAAAGATCCGTTCCATCTTCGAATAACTTCTAGGACCGGTCTCTGTCAGAACGACCAATGTGCCAGCCGAATATGCCAAAGGTCATTTCCACGTCAGTGATAGACAGCTGCTGTAATAATTACGGTAGGGAGTTACACGTTTCTCCAGGTGGATCTCAGCCGTGAATTTCAACGGCTCTCATCCTAGCCATTCGTTTCAAAACGGCTATAGATATACGTATACAACCGCCCTTTCCTTTTACACCTTACCATTTCAAACAGTGACCCAGAAAATTATTCCTCCCAAATACTTTCATTTTCCTCAACTTCTAGCCAGAGAACTTTAGGTGCGGGAATCTCCACAACATCTCGTCAATCCCCGTCTTCAACGGTTCCTAACAGTAAGTTTTTCTTCTAATGCTATTACCATTTCCTCTACCATTAACTGTGTACTTGATATTTGTTGCTGCGATGCATATATGTATACGTATATGGGCACAACACGAATAAACCTGTATATCTAACACACTTTAGGCTTACTTTAGTGCTAATAGGTACTCCCGAGTATGTCCCTTGACTGTCATTTATCATTTAGAGGGTAACGGGTGTGTTTTATTGGTAGCGAAATGATCTTTCTGGGCAGCCCGTAGAACACTCTTCGGTCGGTCTTTATGTTTTTAGAACACTCTTCAGACTTTTTCCTGAACCTTTCCCTTCTGCCACTTTATGTCTCTAGGGATTTCCTTCCTTCGAACCTGGCCCTCTGTACTCGGTCTTGATCACCCGACCCACATTCTTGATCGTTCGGCCCTTTAATTCATCCGAGTACAAGGCTAATTTTGTCCTTTTGCGTTCCCTGCAGGCAATGGACCAACCCGTGGAGTATGGGCCTTTCTATTCGGCTATGGCCCACTTTAGTGCCTCTCGATTTCCTTCTGCCAATCTCAATTCGGTAATGACGGAGGCCGAAGTCCAGAAGATGTCGGCGAAATACGATATTCCGAGCTCTATCTTTCGGACGTATGCCGCGGACGAAACCGACCTGATCTATCATACCCCGGCGGTAGAGGAGGCGTTCGGATCATCTGCTTTGGGTGTGTCCGAACGAGCATTCTTTTGTGGGCTTCGTCTGCCTCTTCTTCCTGTTCTAAAGAAGCTCCTAAAGTACACTTCCGTAGCTTTGGGTCAATTGGATCCCAATACCTTCATTCACGTCAACGCATTCCAAAATAGGTGCCTGAAAGCTGGAGTGAGGCCTCGTTTGTCCCTTCTGCTGCACCATTTTGATTTTCGGAAAAATGGCAAGAGTGCTGGGTTCTACCAGTTATCTCGCAGGGCTGGTCGACAGGATTGGGATGTTACCAATTCAAGTAATCGGGGAACGCATGACCATTGGTTTTATATCAGTGGTCACAAAATGTCTAAGTATTCTGTATGGCGGGAGATCGACCCGTCACTTATTATTGCTCCCGAATTGAGCAATGAGGATCGGACGGATTATTCCCGTCTCTACCATCCTCAAGAACCGAACCGCATCCCCCTAGCGGTCAGTAGGGATAGAACATGGCTTCGAGCTCTATGGGGTACCGGTAACGCATGACTGTCCTTATATCTTACTTTCTGATTTTTTATTAGTTGGTTCTGTTTGCTGACTTTATCTCCATTTTGTTTGCAGTGTCTACCCGTGCCGACATGGTTAAAAGGCAACAGGCGAAGCAAGCCCAGAGACTTGCCGAACAAGCGGCTAGGCAGGCTGCTGTGGTTACTACGGCGGTGGAAATCCAGGATGCAGAGGCCTCAGAATCGCGACCGGAGCCTCCATCCCCGCGGCCTGCGGCTGAGGTGGAGATTATAGATTTCACCCTTTCTGAGTCCGATCGGGTTCCTCTGACCGACCCCAGGTCCCATTCTCTCTCTAAGCGCCCTAGGGGGGCCGACGGTGAGTCGGTAGTGACTTACCAACCTGATTGGTCGGTGGTAACAACTGACCGATTCGCTGCTGAGGCTCCTGTGGCTGCTAAGGAGGTGGGGACGGACTTGTGTCGTGCCTTCATCCTTCCTAGGGATCGGCCTGTGTACGACAAGGTTCCCGCCTCTTCGGCATGCGCTGAGCTGTTAGGGCACCTCACAATGGTAAGTGTCCTATCTCTCTCCTCGTCTTCTGTCATTTCTTTGTGCTTGTGCCTGACTTCCTTTTGGTGTATTTTCAGGCTGTCCCTTGGGCTGCTTCCCTAGAGCAGAAGGTCAAGGACCTGGACCTGCAAATTCGGGGGCTTAGACTGACCGAGGAGCGAGCAGAAGCTGCCGAGGGTCAGCTGGAAGCTATGGAGAAAGAGGTGTCTTCGCTGCAGCAAAGATTGGCTCAGGTGGTGGCTGATCGCGACAATGTTAAGAGCGATCTTGATGCTTCGTTTGCCCGTCTGAACCGGGTCAAGTCAAGGCTGAGGGCTTCCAGAAAGGCTGAGAAGAAGGCCCAAAAGTTGGTCTTGATTTCTGAAGACAGAGGTTTCACAGCCGGCTTCGAGGAGGTGATCCGCAAGGCTCACGCTGCTGGGATAGACCATAAGCTTCTCCTGGAGGAGGGTATGGAAGATCCCATCGGGCGTCCCGAGGAGCCTGACATCCCTCCTGTTGTTAGCTCGGATCCTGAGTCGGAGATGTCCGATTAGATTTAGCCTCTTCGTTATTACCTTTGTAATTTAACATTTGGCCTTCGGGTCTATTTCAACTTTTGCCTTCGGGCTTATTTTAATTTTTGTGATCTACCATACCATGCCTTTACGTAAATTTTCATTCACGTTTTGTATTTGGCTTTTGATCGTAGTTGCTCTAGGTCTTATTTGATTGCCTTGGCCTTTTCTTTACAATACTTCTTCGGCTTAATGTTTTGCCTTGGTATTTTTCTTTGTAACACCTCTTCGGCTTAATGCTTTGCCTTAGTGTTTTTTATTTGAGGTTTGCCTTTGGTATGAACGTCCATTCGTCATACCTCTTCGGCCAGCTTGTCCCTTTGATATTTTGAGAAAGTGAACATATATCTTAAAATATTAACAGTACGGAGTTAATAAGGATATTAATCGGAAATTGCAAGCTCATAATTCCCTTTCGAATGCCCTGAAGTATGGGCTTGGAAATTTTATGCTAGCATAGTTCCTACGTTTATTCTATTCAAACTTTGCATTTACTATCCATTGTATTTAAAATGAATATGCTGAAGTAAATATGCTTAAGTTGACATAAAGGAATTCGAGTAAACAAGGTTGGAAATAAACTTTCTGTTTTTATTCGTACTGAAGTAAAATATGCTGAATCGAAGTTGTCTTAAAGCAAAACCATAAAATGACGAAGATTTTCGATAGGCTTACTGGTAGAACCTACGAAGGCGTGAAGCATGCCAAGTGTTTTTTATGCTGGAGCCGTCCATTGTGGATAGTTTGTATGTCCCTGGTCGGACCACTTCAACCACTGTGTAGGGGCCCTCCCAATTGGGCATCAGCTTTCCTTGCTTGGTCGGCATGGATGTTGCTAGCTCTCTGAGAACGAGATCTCCAACTTGGAATGATCTTTTCTTTATACCAGCATCGTAGTACTGAGCTGCCTGAAGCTGGTATCGGACATTTCGCTGATGGGCTGCTTCTCTTTCTTCGACTACCATGTCTACGTTAGCTCGCAAGCCGAACTCATTGCTTTCCACATTGAATACCTGCGTTCGGTACGATTCCATTCCAACTTCGGCTGGCATCAATGCATCTGTCCCAAAAGCCAATCTAAATGGGGTTTCCCCGGTCGAGGACCTGGGAGTTGTTCGGTAAGCCCAAAGGACATAAGGTAACTCTTCAGCCCACATACCTTTAGAATCTCCGAGCCGCTTCTTTATACCATCAAAGATAATCTTGTTTGCCGCTTCAATGGCTCCATTTCCCTGTGGGTGACCGACTGAACTAAACTTCTGCTGTATTCCAAATTTAGCCAGAAACTTCCTGAACTTACTGCCGATGAATTGAGTTCCATTGTCTGATACGCAGATCATCGGGATACCGAACCTTAGGATTACCTGTTCTAGCATGAACTTTTTGGCTGCCTCTTCAGTTATAGTCGACAAGGGTCGGGCTTCTACCCATTTGGTCATGTAGTCAATGGCCACGATACAATACTTGGCCTGCTTGGTGCTGGTGGGTAAGATTCCCACAATGTCCACAGCCCACATGGCAAAGGGGATGGGACTGAGGACCGATGACATCTCTTCTGGGGGTTGCTTCGGCACAGTACTGAACAGCTGGCATTGCTTGCACTTCTTCGAGTAGTTCTTGGCGTCTTCCCTTATGGTCGGCCAAAAGAATCCTTGCCTGAGAATTTTGAAGGCTAGTGATCGTCCCGCCAAATGCTCTCCACAAATTCCTTCGTGCACTGTTTCCAATGCTAACCTTTGATCTTCGGGGTCCAGACATTTGAGGAGGGGTTGTGTAGCCGATCGTCTGAACAATTGTCCCCCTACTAAGGCGTAGATAGCTGAACGATACTTCACCTTTTGGGCTTCCTTTTTTTCTAATGGCAATATCCCTTTCTCCAGGAAGGCTCTGATGGGGGTCATCCAATTGATTCCTTGATGTATTTCCATGCATTGCTTTTTGTCGATCGAGGGGACCTTTACTTCGGTCAGATATATCGACCCCATCAGGTTCTGGGTCTCTGCCGAGGCAAGCCTAGACAACGCATCCGCCCTGCTGTTGTTTTCTCTGGCTACCTGGCTTAACTCAAACGACTCAAAATGAAGTGAAGTTTCACGTACCTTGGCCGTGTATGCCTTCGTTCGGGGATCTTTTTGGCCATACTCCCCGGAGAATTGCTTCACCACTAACATGGAATCAATAAATACCCTTATATGCTTTACCTCTAGGCTTCGTGCCAAGGAGAGCCCTGCTAGTAACGCTTCATATTCAGCCTCATTGTTAGTCAAGGGGAAAGTGAACCTGATAGCCTGACAAATCTCAAAGCCATCTGGGCTGATCAGGATCATACCGGCCCCATACTTCGTTTTTGCGACCGAACCGTCTACAAAAAGCTTCCATTTCCCAGGTGACTGAATGAGCTGTTCCTCGGGCGCTAAGTTCTCCGGTCCTGAGAAAGAACATTCTACCAAGAAGTCAGCCAGTGCTTGAGCTTTGATCGCGGTTCTGGGCACAAATTCTAAGTCATATTCTCCCAGCTCCACTGACCAAGCCACAACTCTGCCCGAAGCCTCTGGTTTTTGAAGGATCTTTTTCAATGGTTGATCGGTAACCACTTGCACAGTTCTTCCTTGAAAATAATGGCGTAGTTTCCTTGATGCTACCACTAATCCAAAGGCAAATTTTTCAGCATTGGGGTACCTTGTTTCCGCGTCTTTAAGCATGTGTGAGACATAGAACACCGGGTGTTGATTCTTTTCGTGTTCTTTGACTAGCACAGCCCCCAGTGTTCGGTCACTCACTGCTAAATAGAGTTGCAGTGTTTCTTTGGGGTCGGGCCTCATCAGGAGTGGTGCCTTGACCAGATATTCCTTGACTTCTTCAAATGCCTTCTGGCAGTCCGATCCCCATTCAAAGCTTTTTGAACCCCGGAGTACTTCGAAGAACGGTAGTGCTTTTTCAGCCGATCGGGAAATAAACCTCCTTAAGGCGGCCAATCGCCCAGTTAATTTTTGAATTTCTCTGATCGTCTTCGGTGCCTCCATATCAATCACTGCCTTGATCTTCTCAGGGTTAGCTTCTATTCCTCTGGCACTTACCATGTACCCCAAAAACTTGCCACTAGCTACCCCGAACGTGCATTTTCTTGGATTAATTCTCATATTGTTTCTCTTGAGTGTTTCAAAACATTCTCTTAGGTCATCTGCATGATCTTTAAACATGGATTTCACGATCATGTCATCTACATAGCATTCCATATTTCGACCGATCTGCTCTTTAAAGACTTTATTGATCATCTTCTGGAAGGTTGCCCCTGCATTCTTCAGCCCGAAGGGCATCTTGATGTATGCATAAGTTCCTTTGGGGGTGATGAATGCTGTCTTTGGAATATCCTCGGCATTCATTGCAATTTGGTGATACCCGGAAAAAGCATCTAAAAAGCTAAGTACCTGGTGGCCTGAGGTTGCATCTATCAACTGATCAATATTAGGTAGAGGATAGTGATCCTTCGGACAGGCCTTGTTCAGGTCGATATAGTCGACACACATTCTCCATTTGTTGTTCGACTTCTTGACTACCACCATATTTGCCAACCAGTCTGGATACTCAATTTCTTCAATGAATCTAGCTTCCAGCAGTTTTTCTACTTCGGCCTGGATTACTTGTTGCCTTTCCATGGCAAAATTCCTTTTCTTCTGTTTGACCGGCTTTGCATCGGGGTTAACGCTAAGACAATGTTTTGCGACCGATGGATCTAAACCCGGCATGTCCTCCGGTCCCCATGCGAACACATCGTGATACTGCCTGATCACTTCTATAACTTTCGTTTTTAACTCTGGATCCATGTTTTTTCCTATTTGGATCATTTTCCCCGACTGTCCGACATATAGCTCCACTTCTTCAGTTTCAGTTGCCGGTTCGGCTATAGGGTTGGACAAGTCTGCCCCAAATTTTTCTAGCTCGATGTTCATCATTTGCCGGCTGCTCCCTTCATCTTCATTTCTCTTCCTTTTCCCCCCTTCGGTCATCTCAATGTCTTTATCTTTCTCGATGTCCTCCAGCATGATGATTCTAGCAGCCTTCTGATCTCCTCTCATCTCCCCCACTCCGTTTTCTGTCGGGAATTTCAATTTCAGATGGGGAACGGAGGCTACTGCCTGGAAAGCGCTAAGAACCGGCCTTCCCAAGATTCCATTGTACGGACTGTCCACCTTCACTACATAGAACTTGGCCTCTTTTTCCATGGTATAGGGGGCCTTGCCCAGCACGATCGGAAGAGTGATAGTTCCTTCGATCGGCACGGGCTGATTCCCGAAACCATACAATGGTGCCTCATGGCATGGCTCCAACTGCTCACCTCCCAAATTCATCTTGCAGTACGTTCTGTGGTACAAGATATTGACCGAACTACCACCATCCACTAGAACTCTCCAGATTTTGTTTTCCCCTATAACGGGATTTATGATGAGTGGATCTTCGTGCGGCCATATCACGTCTTCAAAATCGTCTTCTGTGAAGGTGATAGGCAGGGCCTGTCGGGCGGGATTTGTCTGATATAAATTATAGACCTGTCGGGCATATTTCTTTCGGGCGGTCTTACTGCACCGTTCTAACACCGTGCCCCCTGAGATAGTTCGAACTTCACATCTGTATTTTTCTTCCCTTTCAGGCCCTTTTTCTCTTCTAGGCTCCTTGGGTTCTAGCTTGTCCCTCAGATCGCCTTTGTAATGTTCCAAATCTCCCTTCTTTACCATTTTTTCAATAAGCTTCTTCAAATGGTAGCACTCATCTGTGTTATGCCCCTTATCCTTATGGTATTCGCAATACTTATCCCCGTTCTTCTTGTAATCTGGAGTTTTCATTCTTGCTGGCCGGACGAATCCCGGCTTCCCCTTTATCTCGTGGAGAATCTTTGAGATAGGTGCGTTCAACGGGGTGAACACTGTACTATCTCTATCTCTTCTTCTGTCTGCTCCTCGATCGGGTCTATTGTCGGTCAGCCTACTTTTGATGTCTCCCCGACCCCTTCGGTCGTCTCTTCCTGACCCTTCATTCCTGCGACTTTCCTTATACCCCCCAATAGATTCGAGTTTCCTTCGGATGGCTTCTCCTCTCACATATATATCATTCAAAGATTTGGGAGGAATATCATAAAGAGAAGAGCGGAGTTTTTTACCTTTCACAGGGTCTAATCCAGCGGCTAAAAACCCTGCAGCCTTGACTTTGTCCAAATTGGTGACCATTCCTGCTTCTTCCTTAAACCGGGCTAGGTAATCCCCCAACTCTTCGTTCGATCTCTGACGGCAGTGAATTAACGCCTCAGTATCCTTTTCTCTCCGGCACAAGTGGGAGTAGTGCCTCAGGAACCTCCTTTTTAGCTGATCATATGAATATATCGATCGGGGTCTTTGCGAACGATACCACATCGTTGCTGGTCCCTTCAAGTATGTCTTGAACATTTTGCACAGCATAATATCACAGTGTCCCATACCTGTCATTAGGGACTCATATTTCTCACAATGGTCCTCTGGGTCCCCTTTCCCATTGAACTCATTCATCTTCGGGAATTGTCCACCCGAAGGGGGTCTATACTGCTCAATCTCCTCGGAGACAATAGGTTCATGGCTCACTTTCCGTTCTCCGAACATGGCCTTTTCCATCCTCTTTATACGATCCCTAACGTGCGAGTCGTCCTCTTCCTCAGAATCGGTCAGAGTGATTCTGGAACGTGTTTTTCTCGGATGCGATTCGGAGTCTGAAGACTCGTCTTCATCGTCATACGGCCTTTTCTCCCTTCGGTGTTCGGACGATACCTGCGTCACCTCATCGGCCTCGATCGACTCTCTTAATGCCTTCTCTTCCAATTCATATTCTTCCCTTTGGAGTTTGATGGCTTTAAGTCTGAGCATGTCCGCTTCCTTCCTTTTAGCCCGAATCTGGGCTTCCTTATCTGCCTGTTCGGTTACTTTCTGTTTTCCCTTCTTAGCGGCCTGCTCTTCTCTCCATTTGAGAAGCAATTCTCTCTGTTCTTCGGGGGTCGGTAAAGGACCTTCGTCCCCCTCAGAGTCGAAATTCAATTGCCGATTTATCAACGGCGTGATGGTCGAACCTCCAGGATGTGGAGTTCCCTCGAGTACAGGTGGTCGATCAGAAGTCATAATCTCAGTAAATCACAACGCACAATCAATCTATACGTTCCCACAGACGGCGCCAAATGTTGGAACCAGTTTTCGTCCACAACGTCCGGTCGGACCTGCAAAGAAGAAGAATGCGAGGGTTGGGCCCCCCGATTCACCTCCGGTGTGAGAATCAGTAACTGGTAGTCCAAAATAGGTAAATTGAACGTACAGAGAATATGTGTGTATTGTGAATTGTGTATGAATGAAATCCCAAACCTCTTTTCCTTGTTTTTATCAGTCAGTTCCAATTCCCCACATTCTGAACGTGGATCTCGGGGTCTTCCCACGACCTGGTCCTTCTGCTGTGGATCGGCCCAATCCATTAAAGGTGGAAAGTGGGCTCTTCGGTCGTTGAAAAGGTATTGGGCCTCTTCGTACAGGCTATGGAAAATGGGCTGCTTCGATCGGCCCAGTGGTCATCAGCCTTAAGCCTCTAACAAAATGTTGGAACCAGTTTTCGTCCACAACGTCCGGTCGGACCTGCAAAGAAGAAGAATGCGAGGGTTGGGCCCCCCGATTCACCTCCGGTGTGAGAATCAGTAACTGGTAGTCCAAAATAGGTAAATTGAACGTACAGAGAATATGTGTGTATTGTGAATTGTGTATGAATGAAATCCCAAACCTCTTTTCCTTGTTTTTATCAGTCAGTTCCAATTCCCCACGTTCTGAACGTGGATCTCGGGGTCTTCCCACGACCTGGTCCTTCTGCTGTGGATCGGCCCAATCCATTAAAGGTGGAAAGTGGGCTCTTCGGTCGTTGAAAAGGTATTGGGCCTCTTCGTACAGGCTATGGAAAATGGGCTGCTTCGATCGGCCCAGTGGTCATCAGCCTTAAGCCTCTAACACTGCGACCCAAGCCTTGAGAAATGCTTGTGTAGAGTCAGTTTTGCCGTCGGGCTTTGCCCCATGTTTTATCACATTGATAGTATTAGCTGCACTTGAGAGCAAAAACAAGGGTATCAATTGAAGAATGACAATCCAAGAGAGAATTAGCTTAGCCATTCTCATAGTGAAGATGCATAAAACTGACTGGGGATATATTTATATCTGTTTGCTTCTGCAGTTACTCTGCAGTTAATCTGAATTTATATTATAAAAAAAATTGAAATAAAAAGTCAGCATCAAGTACTAGGATTTCACGTTATATTAAGTACGGGGTGCATGTGATTTACCTGAAATTACGAAGAGCATGTTCGCATATATATCATGCAGAGGTTCTCTCAAGAAGGAAATTATTTTACTATATATCTGGCTTGGAACCGGCCCTAACAGGGAGATTTTTGTTATTGTAAGAACATACTCCTAGGTACGGAGTTTAAGAAAAAATATAAATTAATAAAAAAAATTAAAAAAAAATAGATAAAGTGGTGGAAACTGTAAAAAAATAGATGAGATGGAGAGGTATATATTTGGTTCATATACATGAGGTTCATATTTACATCTTACAATTAACAAGTCATTAATAAAGAAAAATGCAAATGTTCAATTAGGGTTTGACTGAATCAAATATGTTATCCAAGTAATAAACTATTGTAGAAGAAAGAAGCAAATAGAGGATCGTTTTTCCAAAATTTTTGAAATGAAGACATTCTTTTTAAGAATGACCATGAAATTTAGACAATATAAACCGTGAAAGGTTCATATAAATGTCAAATTAATCTCGAATAAGGCAACAATCGTCGTAAATGTGTAGGTCGCTCCACACTTTGCAATAAGGCGATACTTGTGAAACACTAGTGTAAATAAAGTCCTAGGTAAAGGATAAAAAAGACCCCGAATCTCGAAAAAGGTCAATATAATTTCTACGAAAGCTTGAAAAGTTTTCCTAGAAATTGGGGGGCAAGTGATATGGGCTAAAAATAACCCTAGAAACATAATAAATGGTGTATTAATTAGACCTAGATTGGTCCAAGAATTAAGCCCAATTAATGAGGCCCGAAACCCTAATTACTTATTAATTTTGTAATTAATAAAAGAGGAAAATATACACCTCATCAAAAGAGTCCAAAGTGTGTCAACTCCATGAAGGAGTAGCCTCCAAGGCATACAAACCTAATAGGAGTCAACCTCCTACAAAGAAGGATCCAGAATCTCAGCCAAAGAAGGTGACTTGTCCGTCAAGTCTCCCAAATCTACTTTAAATACAAGGCTCTCTACGCCTATATAAGGACCCTGATCCTTCAAATCAGAACTACGTTTTTTGGCTTGATTCTCAATTACAAATTGAGATACGTAGGCATCTTGTGAGGGCAGACTTAGCCACGAAACATGAGACCAACCATTAAAGCTCGAAAGCTCTCAAACCCTAGCAGTAAATTCGAAAGTACAAATTTTATTCTACAATAGTTCCCTAACCAACAGTAAGATGTTATCCATCGATCAGCTACAATAACATAAATAAAAATTCTTGTCTAAGTTATTTGTTATCACTAATTCTAAACATGTGATTCCTAACATATATAATTAATATTTTTGTGTCCTTAGTTTGAATAATTGAAAAACATTAAACGTACATATTTATAATGATTTTTCCTTAGAATGTTATTTCTATGTATATTATGGACTTTTTATTGGAATAATTATGAACATATTTGTTTAGAGTGTCATCTTTATGATAAATAATTTTAATTAAGAGTATCATGTTGCTGAGATCACATCAGGAACTTACCGAGGTTATTAAAAAATTTCCATATAAATATACATGAGTGTTATTGTAATTTTCAGAATAATTTACATACTTACAAAATTTCCATCACTTTTTTTGTACTTAAAGAAGCTCTAACGTAATTTTCCCGAGGTTACCTCGCCATCTTTTTTCTCTTTAATTAAAAAAAAATACTTTTATAAACTTATATATTAAGTGATATACTCATCCCTCTCATCCATTTCTTTACACTTTTTTTTATGGATGTCCCTCTCAATTCTTTACATTCTAAAATTTTGCAAAAGTTTTAAAGTTTTATAATATTAAAATTAACTACATCCACTAATTTACTCCCCTATACTCACTTTATACTTTAAATATCATGTCCCACTACTTTACTCATTTTTCTTACTTTCTCCACTATTTTACATATGTTTTTAATCTTCGTGCCCAACTCATTTGTCAAGAAATGAGAGTCATCAAGATTTTCTAGTGATAGACTGATAGGTAAAAAGTACATTTTCTTTTTTCTTTCCTAATCGGCCCAAGAATTCTAATCATTCATATTTTCATTATCTAAATTGACACAAAAAATCAAAGTTTTTTTTTTCAAAATTATATACATTTTCTTACAATGGTTCGATAATTTTTTTTTTCTTTTTTGAGTTTTGTAAAATTAATTTTAATTTATAATATTTAATTACATTATAAAAAAGATTGACAAATTATATAAATTTTAATAATGATAAGTAATATAGTAAAAGAATTAAATTTGACAATTTGATATGGCACAAGATTTAGCATTTAAACATATAGTACATTGAGGGGGAGTATTGAATAGTATAAGATCAAGTTGGGGGTCTTCCTTTAACACATTTAGGTTTTAGATGAGCTGGTTAATTAACGATCATTACTCAAATAAAATAATAATTTATAATATATGATAACATATTATAATAATACTATTTATAGTACCCAATTTGACGTTAATACTAAAATTTTATTATTGCATAAAAGATTTGAGGGTCCTGAGTACGTAAAGACGTAACCTATATAGGATATAGAGAGTTTCCATTGTAAAAAAAAGATGCATGGAAGACATTTTTGTAAAAGCATGATTTGTGAATATTACTACAATTATGCCATTAACTTACGCAACGTACTTAGGCAAGCCCCTGAGTACGTACATAAGAGCCTTTTAACTTATATAAATATGATATCAATTAATATGTAAAAATAAAATAATTAACACAATTTAAAAATAATAAAATATAAATTTTGAGTTTAATTTTTTTTTAATTTTGTCTATGTTCATGTACACGAATAATTAGTGTACTTTTGCATCATTTCATTTCTTTTCGGTGTCATATTCGTGATTGAGTTCTAGGTACACGAATTCATTTTGTGTCGTTTTTGCGTTTGAACTTCATATACAAAAATACATGACACGAAAATACACAACACAAATCGCTAAGTCTAAAAATAATTTAGTTAAACATCTTAAATTAGGAAATGTGAATACAAGATGAATATGGCGAGAAAACTAGTATTTGCGGAATGTGACTATCAAATATGAATTTGTTGGCAGCGTGGTAGTCGGTGGAATGTTGAGCACGATAAATAAGAGAGCCGTATGTTTAGATTTTGAAAATTAAAAAAACATGTGGAAAAGTACTTGTAAAAAGGAAATCCAGTCACTATGAATTTAGAAAAAGAAAGAAAAATAACATGGATCAAGTAATTTTTCGAAAATCAACTGATAGAATACCGAAAAGTTAATATTCACCCATTAAAGTACAATAATATATAATTGATTATATTAGCAAAAAGAAGTCATAAAAATATATGTTAAAAATATTAATGGATTCTCATTATAAAATTAATCGATTTCATTTTAAATTATAATATGAAACATTGGAAAAATAAAATCTGATCTTTTTGGTAGGTAAAATTCGAAATACATATTAATAAATCTATGTAGTATTGAATTATATATATGCATTCAAAATATGCATAACATTTAAAAAATGGAAATGTAATGGTCATATATAAAATTGATTTTAAATGGGTCTAAGATATAGCCATATTCCAGGACTAACCCAAAATAATAGTGTAATATCCCGTAATTTTTAGATTAATAATAATAAAAGAGTAATAAAAAAATTAGATTAAAATTTGAAAAAGAATAGGATTTAAAATTAAATTAGACTAATGGGCCTAAAGTTTGGATCGGATTTGAACACGTAGCAGGTTTAGAGTTAAGGTTTTGTGACGCTATGTAAATAATATGTTCTCCTTCCTTATCTTTTTAGTCAAAATTCGTAGGTCTATTTTTTTTTATTGAAAATCAGCAGTATTGTAAAATTCGTAGTAAATTCATCTCAAGTCAGAATTTGATGATTCTGGACTTTTCAGAAAGATCTTTCAATTTCCTACAGCATCTATTTCATAGTATTTTTCCAGATTATGCTCTGAACTGTTCTTAAAATCACAAAACACAAACAAATCTTGTTTTTCAGTTTATGTTCAAATTCAGCAGACGTTTTATTTAATTACCGATCCGTTATAAGTTCGATCGTGATGAGTCATATCTTTTCAGAAAGGTCTTTTCATTCTCTACGATTTTTGTGGTTTAAGTCTTTCAAGAAAACATCGTTTAGAGGGTCAAAAAGGCTAAATACAGTTCTGGTCAGAATTGAATATATGATTTAGGTTGCGTTGAGTTTCCGATTGTTCTTTCTAGTATTTTCGAAATTATTTGTTGTGTATGTATATTTGATCTTATAAACTCGGGCTAAGTGAAATTATATTTTGAAGTGATATGTTTATTTGACATGTGTTACGTGTAAGCAATAATAGTCTTGAGATTCTGATTTGTGCCATGGTTTGTGAAAATATCGAATAAGAATAAGTACCGAGTCACCGGGTTATAGTGACAGTTTTCTGAAAATTTATGACCGTTATCACCGGGTTGTAGTGGTCGTGGCATAAATTATGGGTTTCGAGTTATTGTTGTTATGTGGTATCGTATTTATCGAATAAGAATAAGAATATGTGAATCGAAAGTTATGTATTGTGTATCGTTATTGTATCGTATTGAATATCGTATTATCTTGTATGTATATACATGTTATTTGCTCGACTAGTTGGATCGATTGGTTTGTTGCTGGGCTGTAAGGCTCATTCCTTACAATTTTCAGGTTCGAGTTAAGATCGAGTTGGATAGCATTGCATTCGAGGATCGTAGGTTCAGAATAGATTGGCTTTGGGTTGTCATTAG
Organism: Heracleum sosnowskyi; assembly: GCA_030848705.1. Classification (NCBI taxonomy): domain Eukaryota; kingdom Viridiplantae; phylum Streptophyta; class Magnoliopsida; order Apiales; family Apiaceae; genus Heracleum; species Heracleum sosnowskyi. The sequence continues at coordinate 133,764,979 of CM061238.1, read as the reverse complement.
CGATGTTTTTGTAATTGATATTTTTGTAATAGAACCATTGTTACACTTCTGTAATTATTATTGTATAGTACTTTATTTAAGTTTTATATTTAGATTTAATAGTCCGAAAATTCGGGCTGTTGCAATTGGTATCAAAGCAGGCTGTCCTTCAGAGTGTGTTAGGTATGAGACTAATACATTCTCTAGGGTGCGATCTTGTGAACCATAGTTTAAGTTTGACTTGCAGGAGATTAGTGGGTAGACATACCATGTGATAGGATTGTTGTGAATTTGGGGACCAAATTCTTTTTAAGGAGGGTAGTTTGTAATATCTCGTAATTTTTAGATTAATAATAATAAAAGAGTAATAAAAAATTAGATTAAAATTTGAAAAAGAATAGGATTTAAAATTAAATTAGACTAATGAGCCTAAAGTTTGGATCGGATTTGAACACGGGTAAGTAGTATGTGACAACCCGGGTCAAATCCCGAGTGTTTTTCGAAAATCAGGTCAAGTCCCGATCACGAGTCCGAAAATAAGTCGAAGCCTACTGGCCCAAACGCAGCCAACTTGGGTAACAACTAGCCCACCACAGGCCCCCAAAAGATCATGATTTGTTGGTGCTAGTTAGTAGTAGTATTTTGCCTTATAAACTGAACAGAATTCCCAAATCTCCTCGATGTGGGACTGGGGTGTTACAAACTCCCCCACTTAAACTCTTGACGTCCTCGTCAAGCCTGAACGGATAGCCCACAGGTTCCAAGATCGTTCCTCCCTAGCCATTGTGGGATAATACCGGCTAGCTTCGTGTCCCCACCTCCGAACCTCTGTCCATTGTGGGATAATACCACCAGTCTTCGTGTCCCCACCTCTGGCAACTTGACGCATCAAGATTTCGAGAACCTGGCTCTGATACCATATGTGACAACCCGAGTCAAATCCTGAGTGTTTTTCGAAAATCAGGTCAAGTCCCGATCACGAGTCCGAAAATAAGTCGAAGCTTACTGGCCTAAACGCAGCCAACTTGGGTAACAACTAGCCCACCACAGTCCCCCAAAAGATTATGATTTGTTGGTGCTAGTTAGTAGTAGTACTTTGCCTTATAAACTGAACAGAAGTCCCAAATCTCCTCGATGTGGGACTGTGGTGTTACATAGTAGGTTTAGAGTTAGGGTTTTGTGACGCTATGTAAATAATATGTTTTCCTTCCTCATCTTTTTAGTCAAAATTCGTAGGTCTTTTTTTATTAAAAATCAGCAGTCTTGTAAAATTCGTAGTAAATTCATCTCAAGTCAGAATTTGATGATTCTGGACTTTTCAGAAAGATCTTTCAATTTCCTACAACATCTATTTCAGAGTATATTTCCCGATTATTCTCTGAACTGTTCTTAAAATCACAAAACACAAACAAATCTTGTTTTTCAGTTTATGTTCAAATTCAGCAGACGTTTTATTTAATTCCCGATTCGTTATAAGTTCGATTCTGATGAGTCATATCTTTTCAGAAAGGTCTTTTCATTCTCTACGACTTTTGTGGTTTAAGTCTTTCAAGAAAACATCGTTTAGAGGGTCAAAAAGGCTAAATACAGTTCTGGTCAGAATTGAATATATGATTTAGGTTGCGTTGAGGTAAGTTTCCGATTGTTCTTTCTAGTGTTTTCGAAATTATTTGTTGTGTATGTATATTTGATCTTATAAACTCGGGCTAAGTGAAATTATATTTTGAAGTGATATGTTTATTTGACATGTGTTATATGTAAGTAATAATAGTCTTGGGATTCTGATTTGTGCCATGGTTTGTGAAAATATCGAATAAGAATAAGGACCGAGTCACCGGGTTATAGTGACAGTTTTCTGAAAATTTATGACCGTTATCACCGGGTTATAGTGGTCGTGGCATAAATTACGGGTTTCGAGTTATTGTTGTTATGTGGTATCGTATTTATCGAATAAGAATAAGAATATGTGAATCGAAAGTTATGTATTGTGTATCGTTATTGTATCGTATTGAATATCATATTATCTTGTATGTATATACATGTTATTTGCTCGACTAGTTGGATCGATTGGTTTCTTGCTGGGCTATATGGCTCATTCCTTACAATTTTCAGGTTCGAGTTAAGAATGAGTTGGATAGCATTGGATTCGAGGATCTTAGGTTCAGAATAGATTGGCTTTGGGTTGTCATTAGCGATGTTTTTGTAATTGATATTTTTGTAATAGAACCATTGTCACACTTATGTAATTATCATTGTATAGTACTTTATTTAAGTTTTATATTTAGATTTAATAGTCCGAAAAGTCGGGCTGTTACAGTTGGTATCAAAGCAGGCTGTCCTTCAGAGTGTGTTAGGTATGGGACTAATACATTCTCTAGGGTGCGATCTTGTGAACCATAGTTTAAGTTTGACTTGCAGGAGATTAGTGGGTAGACATACCATGTGATAGGATTGTTGTGAATTTGGGGACCAAATTCTTTTTAAGGAGGTTAGTTTGTAATATCCCGTAATTTTTAGATTAATAATAATAAAAGAGTAATAAAAAATTAGATTAAAATTTGAAAAAGAATATGATTTAAAATTAAATTAGACTAATGGGCCTAAAGTTTGGATCGGATTTGAACACGGGTAAGTAGTTAGTTTAGAGTTAGGGTTTTGTGACGCTATGTAAATAATATGTTCTCCTTCCTCATCTTTTTAGTCAAAATTCGTAGGTCTTTTTTTTTTTATTAAAAATCAGCAGTCTTGTAAAATTCTTAGTACATTCATCTCAAGTCAGAATTTGATGATTCTAGACTTTTCAGAACGATCTTTCAATTTCCTACAACATCTATTTCATAGTATATTTCCATATTATGCTCTGAACGGTTCTTAAAATCACAAAACACAAACATATCTTGTTTTTCAGTTTATGTTCAAATTCAGCAGACGTTTTATTTAATTCCCGATTCGTTATAAGTTCGATTCTGATGAGTCATATCTTTTCAGAAAGGTCTTTTCTTTCTCTACGACTTTTGTGCTTTAAGTCTTTCAAGAAAACATCGTTTAGAGGGTCAAAAAGGCTAAATACAGTTCTGGTCAGAATTGAATATATGATTTAGGTTGCGTTGAGGTAAGTTTCCGATTGTTCTTTCTAGTGTTTTCGAAATTATTTGTTGTGTATGTATATTTGATCTTATAAACTCGGGCTAAGTGAAATTATATTTTGAAGTGATATGTTTATTTGACATGTGTTATGTGTAAACAATAATAGTCTTGGGATTCTGATTTGTGCTATGGTTTGTGAAAATATCGAATAAGAATAAGGACCGAGTCACCGGGTTATAGTGACAGTTTTCTGAAAATTTATGACCGTTATCACCGGGTTGTAGTGGTCGTGGCATAAATTACGGGTTTCGAGTTATTGTTGTTATGTGGTATCGTATTTATCGAATAAGAATAAGAATATGTGAATCGAAAGTTATGTATTGTGTATCGTTATTGTATCGTATTGAATATTGTATTATCTTGTATGTATATACATGTTATTTGCTCGACTAGTTGGATCGATTGGTTTCTTGTTGGGCTGTATGACTCATTCCTTACAATTTTCAGGTTCGAGTTAAGATCGAGTTGGATAGCATTGGATTTGAGGATCTTAGGTTCAGAATAGATTGGCTTTGGGTTGTCATTAGCGATGTTTTTGTAATTGATATTTTTGTAATAGAACCATTGTCACACTTCCGTCTGTAATTATCATTGTATAGTACATTATTTAAGTTTTATATTTAGATTTAATAGTCCGAAAAGTCGGGTTGTTACAAATAGATTTTCATCAGAGTAAATCAAAGCAGACCCCAGTAGGCCAACTCTCAAATGGACTTTTCCCAACAAGAATCTACATCTAATAAAAGTTGTTGAGGAGAAGTTGACATTTGAACTATTGGATGAAACAGGTCTAATACAATAAGTGATGTAATTCTACTCTGTTGCGATACGAACATTATGAGACCTCATATGTAATCTAAGATTTTGTAAGCGGAAGAAACGTTGATTACAAATTCGACAAACGAAATCTCTGAGATTTTGTTGTTCAGCAAAGGATACAGCTACAACTTCTACATCTGAATCTGCAAACAAATAATAAAACATCAAATAATTTTAAAAAGAACTACTAGTTTAAATTATCATAACTTATTAAAAGGAATTATTTTTGTTTTTCTAAAATTGAAATGGTTTAATTAAATAAACGTACCTGGAGTTACCCATTGTCTTTTCCTTCTATTTGAATTTGATCCACTCAGGTTTTCAAATTCCTCGACCATATGATGCTGAATTCTGGGGATTTCTTCACCAGAAATGTTCAAGGCTCTGCCATCCATACCTAATACAGTTGTAATAAGAAAAATAAATATAAAAGACATTGATAATGTTATTATTCAGTTTAAACTGATATTTGGTTGTGGACGCTGGATGAAAATGAAGGTGAAGGGTTCATGTGAACTGACAGAATGACCCGAGTATGTTAATATAGACCCGGGTAGATTTTATTTATTATATTTTTTATATTAATTATGCTCTTTAGATTTTAAAAGATTCTTACTTTTATTTTTTATTCATTTGTTTAAATCTAATCATGAATCGAAAATTCATCATTTATGTCAACCATTAAAGACATCATTATATATCGTATGAACAATAGTATTTTCTTTAGCGCATCTTTTAAAAAATTGATCCAAATTTTGCGATGCAATAAAATGTAATATACTATTTGATGAGGGTATTTTTGTAGCAATTATCCATTATTTTCCGGCTTGAATTTATATCTTGGAATCAAGTTTTTGATAATTTTAACGTGTTTCGTGTTTATTTCAAGGGGTTAATTATCTTGTTGATCACTAAAGTGGGCCAACTTGATACTTTAGGCCCACTTTAGTGACCAACAAGATAATTAACCCTTATTTTAAGTATGTGGTCGAACTCCCCAACAATTATGGTTTGTGGTAATTTGGAGCGAGTTTAGAGCTAAAAGTGGTGAAATCGTGAGCAAGAAAGGAGTTGGTGGAAGCAAGCTGAAATTTATGTAGTTTTGGCTAAGGCAAAATGAAGTCATCTGAAATTGTTAGCCAAACAAAATTTTTTCTGCCCAGCCACATGGTCCGCTATATCGCTGTAACACCCCAGTCCCACATCGAGTAGATTTGGGACTTCTGTTCAGTTTATAAGGCAAAGTACTACTACTAATTAACACCAACAAATCATGATCTTTTGGGGGCCTGTGGTGGGCTAGTTGTTACCCAAGTTGGCTGCGTTTGGGCCAGTAGACTTCGATTTATTTCGGACTCAGAATCGGGACTTGACTCGATTTTAAAAAAAGGCTCGGGATTTGACCTGGGTTGTCACATATGGTTATCAGAGCTGACTCTCGAAATCTTGATGCGTCAAGTTACCGGAGGTGGGGACAAGAAGGTTGGTGGTATTATCCCATAATGGACAAGAGGTCCGGAGGTGGGGACGCGAAGCCAGCCAGAGTAGATTTGGGACTTCTGTTCGGTTTATAAGGCAAAGTACTACTACTAATTAGCACCAACAAATCATGATCTTTTGGGGGCCTGTGGTGGGCTAGTTGTTACCCAAGTTGGCTGCGTTTGGGCCAGTAGGCTTCGGCTTATTTCGGACTCAGAATCGGGGCTTGACTCAATTTTCGAAAAAGACTCGGGATTTGAACCGGGTTGTGTTGGGAGTTGTCCCACATCGTTTGTGGGAGGGACAGATAGCTAGTTAATAAGCATCCAGTTAACTCCATTAGTATGAGGCCTTTTGAGAGTGACCCAAAAACAAACCCGTGCGGGCTCGGCCCACAGCGGACAATATCATACTAATGTGGAGTTAAGGCTTGCTAGCGGCTCAACAAGTGGTATCAGAGCTATGGTTATAACGGTCCATAACAATCTCAGATGGGCTTTCAGATGGACCTAGGAAGAGGCAGGTGGGCTACCCAGGTTGGGCTTAAGGGGGAGGCAGGTGGGTCTTCCAGTATGGGCCTAAGGGAGCCAGATGGCCAAGAGATAATTTCCAGTTAGGTCTAGGGAGAGCTAGATCACACCGAATGGTGGCAGATTCGGCAGGTGTCGAGCCCGATGTGTGAAGGGAGAGATTGTTGGGAGTTGTCCCACATCGTTTGTGGGAGGGACAGATAGCTAGTTAATAAGCAACTAGTTTAACTCCATTAGTATGAGGCCTTTTGGGAGTGACCCAAAAACAAACCCGTGCGGGCTCGGCCCACAGCGGACAATATCATACTAATGTGGAGTTAAGGCCCCATTCATTACTACGCTCCATCGCGCTTCGCTATATCGTGGATAACCCTTTTTGAATTTTGAATTATTGGAGAGAAAGGGGGATATATATAAATCATTAGAAAATGGAAAAAATATCTTCGGGATCCTATGATAACATCTCTTATCTGTTTTATATAAGACCTTTGGTCTTGTAACATTTGGGGATCATCTTTCCATCATCCATTTTTAGAGTAAATCAACCATTGAATCAAGTAGCTTTGGTAGAGGTTAGAGAAATTTTTTGATCTTGTAATTATTTTACATTCGATACTATCTCTTATCATTGTAATGTTTGGTTTTATTCTCGTTTTGAATGTAATGTAACATGTGATGGGCTTAGTAGTTAGCTAATTCTTATTATGAGGGTTTGATGGCTTTCTCCTTTTTAATTATGTGATTTGAATTCTTGCATAATTGGATATTTTTGTGGTATATCTTGTGTACTTTGTACTTATTGTTAGAATGTCTGGCCAACACTCATTTGTTATTAACATAGAAGCGAGAGTGAAGACGTTACTTAGAACTGAGTCGCAAACATTTGGTTATTGGATGGGCCTTAGGCTCATAAGGAGGGATTAGGATAGAACTTTTTACCACTTGTAATGAAAAATAAAACCCAAATTTAATCCGGCTTAGTTGCGTAAACATATAGAAATATGGTTTATAAGTCTTAATCGGAGACCATAACATTTCTATCTATTAAGCAAATATGGTTACGTGAAGATATGATTGTATAAGGATATCTGTTGTATGACCATATTGTTCTATATTAATGTACCAACAAAATTCATATTGAGCTTGTGTCATATTCATCTAGAAAGAGGATAAAGAAATTGAACCCCTATGTCTTTCCTAATTAATGTTAAACCAAAATTAACATAACAAAACCGCCATTTTATTAGTCATCTAGATTGTTAAAGATAGGAACATGATTGATGCATAACAGTGTGAGTTGACGCATCTAATTCATGTTGGAACGATTACCTTCTTATCGAGATACTACTTTGACCGCTTGCACTTTCGCGTATCGACGATTGCTTGCGGGTAATCACCCCGTCAAAATTTCTTGGCACCACTGTCGGGGATTAGTTAATTCATATTGTTGACTTCATTAGTTTTTAAAATTGACTGACTTGAATAAATCTCTTTCTCACGTACTTTTTCTAGTTTTGTTATGTTTAAAACATGTTTCAGGATGAAAAACGTGGGGAAGCCAATGAAAGAATTTCTCACTACATCTTTAGTGAAGAGTCAACCTCTTATTTGAAGGGTTGGTCTAGATCCAATAAGACCAGAAGCTATAATGGTCATTCAGACCAACTGCAAATTCAAGGGTGACAAGGAAGATGATCTCTTGAATCATATTCATACATACTTGAGGGTTTGCGACGCTTTGGATGGAAAGGACCTTGAAACATTTCAATCTAGAAATTTGTACACCTCATTGCCAATGCATACCATCAAAATATGGGAAGAATTGGCACACTTGTTCTTGTAGAAATACTAGTTAGTTGCAAAGATGACTAGTATGCATACCACTATCACCTACTTTTCCAAAGTGGTTTTTGGCAGATTCTTTGTATAATGGAATAGACATTCACTTTAGACACCAGATAGACATCTCTTCTAGAGAAGCCTTTACAAACAAGAACACATCGGAAGATTTTGAACTTTTGGACAATATGGCAAAAACCGAGCAGCAAGAGAAGGCTCTTGACTTGATTCATGGAAATGGAAATCAACTGACTTCACAAGTGACTTTGGAAGTCTATCAGCAACTAGCCACTTTACATTAGAAGTTGGATGAGCTAGCTCAACACCCTGAAAACATCAACTATATGGAATGTCAGGAATCTCCATCATTACTGGGCAAAGTGAGTTTCGTTTCATCGTTGGCTTTATGTAACCACCAAGGATCGATGAGGAATTAGAAACAAAGATGTAACTCTTCGTTCAGGGGGACAAACTCAAGAGGCACCCTTAGCAAATCCTGTGCCTACAACCCATAGCGCGGGAAAACAACTAATCATTGAGGATGAAGATAGTCCATAGGTTGAACCTGAGACAGAAAGTGAAAAAGGAAAACCTGAACAACAGATAGTGGAACATCCCAGATGAATGGTATATTCCATTTATGATCTATTTTCTAGCTTGAATTCGGCATTTGTACTCAAGTTTTGTTATTTTTTATGTGTTTTATTTGTAATTTCAGGTATCGAGTCAGACTCCTCGTAAATCATAATTTGGTAAAAAATTGGTGCAAAAAGGGACTGAAATGGAAGAAATGCAGCAAGGTGCAAAAGGGACATTTTGAAAGTTCAAGTGGGACTTTATGGGGAAAAGTTAAGAGAATTATTGGGCAAACAAAACTAGCCACTATATCATGATAACAAAAATTACTGATTCTAAAAGGCTTCCTCTTATGATGCACAAGAGAATGCAACTGTATTATGATCACTAAGCAAATTTAAAGGAAATGTAAGTGCATCTTATCACATCTAATGAAAGTTTTCGACCAAGATTCAAAAACTAAAGATCTTGATTTAGAAGTTTCTAACCAAGATTTAGAATCTGAAGATTTTGTAGAATATATTTAAGTTATTTGTATTTTTATCTGAAGTACATTACTTATGACTCTGTTCTTTCACAAATAAAACAAATATGCCTTTGGATAGATATTTAATATAACCAAATTCGTGTGTTCAGTTGTCTAACACATGACATATATGTAAGTATTTGGCTTTGTTTCATAGGTTTATTTTTAACCGTCCAATTTTCTAAGTTGATGTCTATTAATACAAAACTATTCGGACAATATACAATATTTTTGTTGATCTCTTAATATTAAAGAGATTTGTAGCAAGAGGTGTAATAAGAAGTCCTTGGTGTTAAGACCATCTTATAGTCAATTGGTATTCTTATTATCAGTCGATGAAGTTCAAGTTTATATTATAAGACAAATATGTATATGTTAAATGATGTGAGGAAGTTTGTGGTTTTTAAAGTTACATTCCCTAAATGTTGTATACACAATTTCGACATCATACTTTTTTAAAATTAGAATAGTATATATTATTACTTTTAAGTTATGTGAATATGTCTATCTTCTTTAATATATTAATCATTATTTTTTGCTTAGTGTGACAATACTTCACAAGTTTAAGTGTACAAAATAACAACATAGAAAAATTACAATATAATTAAGAAAAATAACAACATAGAAATTGAATAAAAAGTTCCTTAATATTTTACCTATGTAGCATGCATGTATTATAATAAAATATTTACGAAATTTAATATCATTTGCGACAAAATAAAAAATTGTATTTAATGGTTTCATCTTAATTATTATTATTATTATAATCTTGATATTGATATACAAATTACTCTTAAACAAGTAATGTATTACATTCACAATGAAATGAAAATTACAAGTAATGTATAATTAGATAAAGTCATATCGAGTGAAACATTACAAAAGCATGAAAATTTTATTCTAATACTACTTTCTCGAACTTATTTCATCCCTTAATTAAATAAATTATGAAAAATGATGAGGGATTGTTTAAAGGTGGATCATGTTTTGACTATAAATTTATAAATATATATATTAATATCTCGATACTTTTCAAACTTGATCATGATAATACAAGGAATAGCTTCACTTAAAAATTTCATAAAATATTGAGATATTTTTTAAACTAATATAATTTGATTAAAAAAATTATTTTTATGAATGTAAACAATTCGAGCCTTCATTGTGAGAAGACATTGAGAAACTGAGAAATGGCCCTAAATAACGAATATTAATGTACTGGCTGCCCAAAATACCGATTGTCGGTAAGATTATCCTTTTTACTCACTTACCCTCGCATTCAAGAAATGCGTATGCTGAATTTTAAAAAGTAAATCAACTCCCCTTTCTCTCCCATCGATCATTCACTCATCTCTTTTATTTTTCTCTCTCGTAAACATACATACTGTAATATATATATATACACACACACACACACACACACACTTCATCTTTAACCTCAAAAATCTACACCGTCATGATTTCAATTGTACATAAAATTATAAAAACATATCACTCATGAATTTTTCTACAAAATGAGTAGTGTTTTGCATGGTTTTTGTGCAATAAAATTTTATTCATAATTGGGAGTTTTACTTTATGTTCTTCTAAGATGGTAAGAACTACGATGATTCATGACTATTAATCTATATGCATATGATTGTATGTAATTGATGTTATTGCAGTTATCGTATTACACTACATTTGAAATTTGAATTTTCAGTAATTGTATTTAGTATAGGATTTTGGGCTTGTAATGAATGGAAAAATGGGAAGGTTGTGAAGTTTATTGGAAAAGTGGTGGCGATGATGCTAGTGGATCGACGGAATCCATGAGATGTCTCATGTGTGTTGTATGTATGTTTGTAATTTATGTACCTAGGTGGAAAATATATTTCGGAGATAACCAATACGCATATGTAATATGTGTGAATAAGTGATATTATGCATTAAACATATGCGTCGGTCTTGAACTGGCATCCTGCATATGGATGTACTTCAAAACAATTTTTTTTAAAAAAAGAATGGAGCTAGAGGCACACATCAGTTGTATGGACGGGTAGAGTGCGGATTCACAAAATGCGTATTGCTCAGGTTATTTTGGGCACATCTGCCGCCCATGGTTCTTTAAGGCGCTGTGTAATTAATTTTTTTTATTGAGGGCTTTCACCCCTGAGAAACTCATATACGATATAATTTAATAGTTGTTTTTAATAATCAGTTATCAATATAGACTAACCTTAAATAGATAAATCAAAATGCATAGAGTATTAGGCAAATTCATAAACAGCCTATCAACCCCCGTGTCATAATTAATAGATCTTATATATTAAGTCCTCTTATAATAAGTTTTTGTTTTTAGGGGTATGTTTATATTGTATAATACTATTTTCTATTCATGTAGCAGCATTTTGTATCTTATTAAACTGATTAGTCTCATTAAGTATAAATATATCAAAATTTGAAGGTGGATATCTAATTAGTTTTCTGTTTTTATTGGTCAGGATCCTTCTTTTGTAAGATTTTCAGAATGCGAGGCGTCCCCGAAGGCGACGACCACCATTCCTAATCCGGTTTGTGTTATTTGTGTATATTTCATATTATATTTTTCCATACACCCAAACTGGTATCACGCCAGACCGTCTAAGACCCAACACGTGACTATTTCATATTATATTTATTTAGTCTATAATTATAAATGAAAATAAGGATCATCATGGGGATACTTTACCTAAGATCACCACAAATGCACATATACGTATAAATTTAGCCATTTACTATTAAATATTTACTTACCATTTATTTTTGTTTTATTTGTAAATTAGTCAGGTATGTAATTAGGTAGTTAGCCAATTATTATCTCAAGAAAGTATACGAGGTCTAGCTGATGATCCTTATTCTCTTTATAAATTTATCATAATTCGAAGTTAGCTTTTCAATTATTTTTCTTTGTTATTTTGTCGGGTCCTTATGTTTACAATTTTCGAAATGTGAGTTGCTATCGGCAGGCAACGATGATAAATCTTAAACTCTCGAAGTTTTTTTTATATATGTCTGTTATATTATTTCATATTATTAAATTATGTTAGTACTTCAACTTTGAGCCACAATTCCAACATATTGATCTAGTTTTTTTCTTATAAATTAGGAGAAATAATTGATCTGCGTGTCTGTAGCTATGTGGAGGTACTGATGCTTTGAAAACATGGACACAATTATTGATGCTTTGAAAACATTGACAACACAGTGGTTACTTGGAGACTGGGATTGATTTCATGTTTGAAAAAAAAATGGTTTTACATGGATTTTCCTAGTGTCATTTAATCTGCATGTTTTGGATTTTGGTTCCCGGATATTCTATTTTAACATTTTAATTAGAACTTTTGTGGTTTTAAGTGTAATACTGAGTTCATTGTTATATTGGTCGGTTCATTAAAATTGCTTCTTCCGCCGATGATTGCGATTACTTAGTAGGTAATATGTGGTTAACTAAATAACACACAACTGATTCTTCTGATGATGTACAGGTTTCACTTACTAGAGGTAATATGAGGCTAACTAAATACCAAACAACTGAAATTTTACTGAAATGTACAATATTTAATGCAAACAAGAAGCACAATAAAATAGACAAGATATACATGTAGCATAAAACTATTACTGCAAATGTCTAGTCAATAGCCACGGTTGATAAATATATGAAACTTAAATATATCCATTATGTTCTAAGACCTCAAAACAAGTTTAATTTTAATATTTAGTCAGAAAAATGTAAGGCAAATTAACGTGTAAAAAAGGTTAAAGTATGGCAACCTCAACTCATTTTATTTACTTAACTATTATATAATGGTAATAATTGAGGTAAATTATATAAAAGATTTCATAGTAGACATCATCGTATACACGTTTAAAATACAAAATCTAATTTATAATGCATAACTTTAACTACAATTATTCGTGTGCGAAGTACAGATGATTATAAGTAACTCTCGAAGAGAAAAAGCCTATTGATGTTGAGGTCACAAAGTGAGAAGACATGAAGTTACGTGCGGCATCGACGATCCGGTTGGCCCTTGCACCGGAAATGAAGTATGATGTTCTTGAGGAGAATAACCCTAAATATTTATGGGAGAAGTTGACGAAGACGTATCACTCAAAGTCGTTAGAAAATAAGTTGTTCCTCAAGAAAGATTTGTTCGGGATCAAGATTGAAGAAGAAGGAGATTTGATAGATCATCTAAATCGTTTTAATGGCTTGATCAACCAGCTGAATAATTTGGATGAAAAATTGAAGGATGAGGACAAAGATGTTCTTCTACTTGTGTCTCTACCATAGAAGTATAGTACTGTGATTACTTCTCTGTTGGTTGGGAAAACGAAGTTAGCTTTGGATGAGATCATTGTCGTTCTTCTAGAGGCCAAAAGATTGATGAAGCAAGGATCGAGTGACACGTCAGATGAAAGTGCACTCGTGGTGGATGCGCATGACAAGAAAAATAAGTATGGTAAGAAACATAACCCTAATATCAAGTGCTTTTATTGTGAAGAATTGGGGCATGCATATACAATCTATGTGTCCAAAAGCAAAAGAAGACTTGAAGGAGTTGAAGAAAACTCGAGGAGGGGGTAATGTTTCGCCTGTGACAACTGATGATGATGCTCTTTCGGTTCAAGAAGAAAACGAATCGAAAGAAGAATGAGTACTTGACTCTGGATGTTCTCATCACATATGTGCTAGGAGGGAGTGGTTCTCATCCTACAAGAAGTGTGAGGGTAAGATGGTAGTTTTACCAAACGGTAAAGGGTAAAGATTGCTGAAATTGGTGAGGTAATGATGAAACTTCACAATGATCATGTTCGGAAGTTAACTCAAGTAAGGTACTTAACGGAGTTAAATTAAAATCTAATTTCATTGGGTAAATTAGTTGATTTGGGATATACTGTTATGATGAAGAGCGGAATGTTGGAGGTCACTAAAAGGGATTTAGAGATACTCAAAGGTTTGAAGGACAAGAGAAATCTTTTCGTGCTAGAAGGAGAGGTTGCAAAATTTAGGAGGTCTTTGTTACGGATAGACGTTGATGTCTCTGATGGTTACCGTTCAACCTGATATGGGTATTGGGTTGAAGGGGATGATTGTTGGGTTTAAATGCAATACGACGGTATGGATAGGCATGGTGATATAGGCTTGGGCGATTAAGACTGTTTTGATAATAATTGTATATGTAGACAATTATTATATATGGTATATTTTGGTCATGATTAATTTAGGAAATTAAGTGTCAAGAATAAAAGTCTTGTATAACAAGTTGGTGACTAAGTTTTTGGTAGCTATATAAAGATAGTCATATTATGTTTGATGTATGCTTGAGCATTGTTTGGCTTGAGTATCGTGTGAGTGATACACCGTTTGGTGAGATTGATTGTAGTATTGATAACTGTTTTGATTAATAATACAAGTTGGGACGTGGTTGTTTCCGCGTCATATATATTGTGTGTGCTTTGCTTTGTTTGTTTGTTTGTTTGGATCTCATATTTGTGTACTTCCCTAAACCTAACATCTATACTCTTTATTTTATTAATAAGGAAAACAATGTGAAAATGACACGCGGTATCAAAAGTACCAAATTACCAAAGCACCAAATTTGGTTATCACGAGTCCTGGGTTCGATTCCTCGCAACTACATATAAGATTTATTAATTTAAATTCTTTAGCTTAATTCAGGATTCGATTCCTTACAACTACGTTATTATACAAAATTTATTTATTTACTTTAATTTTATTAATTTCATTCAAAGTTCAATTGTCTATAACTTCTATACTCTTTATTAATAAAGAAAATACTGTTAAAATAACGTGCGGTACCAAATTCAAGATAAATTGCCTATAACCACATAATTAAATAGTATTTATTTATTACATATTTATATCATTCAAATATCTATAAGTACATTTTTTAATAATTAAAATTAATATTAATTATCAAAATAATGTGAAAATGACACACAGTACAGAAAAATATGATAAACACCAAAGGGGACAAAGGTTGAGGTAGAGCTGTTCACGAACAGAGCTGTTCGTGAACAAGCTCGAGCTCGGCTCGTTAAGGGCTCGACTCGGCTCGGCTCGTTAAGGGCTCGAGCTCGAGCTCGAACACAAAAATTTGTTAGTTAAGAAAACGAGCTCGAGCCGAGCTATTAGTGAGCTCGACTCGAGCTCGGCTCGAGCTCGACTCGAGCTCGTTCGGCTCGAGATCGGCTCGATAAAGTTCGAAAAAATTAATAAATATTCGATTTATTTTTATATTATTTGTTAATATTTTAAATTAATTTTGTAATTTATAGTACGTGTATTTTAGGTTTATTGAGAATTGATCGGGAAATTGGGTTCGGTTTCGACAAAAAATGTTTTAGTTCATTGGGCTAAGAAAAATTGGGTTTTATTATCTATTAAAATTGTAAGTTTTAATGAGCTCGGCTCGACTCGGCTCGGCTCGTTTTTGTTCGATAAAAGCTCGTGTTCGGCTCGTTAGTTAACGAGCTCGAGGTCGAACACGAATTTTGTGCGATAAGAAAGCTCGGCTCGGCTCGGCTCGTCAAAGAAAAAAGTAAAGCTCGGCTCGTTTACATCAAAGCTCGGCTCGGCTCGGTTCGTGAACAGCCCTGAGTTGAGGTGCATATACCTGACCAGTAGTTAAGGAGTCAATTATATCGCCACCTTCTGATTTGGTCATACGAGAGAGTATAAAAGGATCACAGGACAAATAAAGATTCTTAACAACAATCCCATTAGACCAATGTGGCATATTCAAGCTCATTCTGGATACTTGTGTAACCATATCACTCTCTTTCGGATAACCACTTGCGTATTCTTTCAGTACAGTCTGCTTCTTAACCACCATATTTTCACCCATTTCTGAACAACGATATACTAATCGAAATTATACGGGTTTTTGCTGTTAATATTTGCATTGGTTGATGGAATGAGCTAGAATAGCTTCGATATACATAGAGTGAAGTTTGCAGAGTACTATTTTTGTTGTTAAGTTGTGATGACGTGAGGAGTGACTATTTCTGCAGAGATAAGTTGGTTCTGGAGTCATTCCGCACCCAACAACATTAAGGCCCTGAACAAGAAAAGTCCCAGTTCCGAAAGTAAACGACTGTTCTTAGTTTAGTTCTTGATGACGTGAGGCGTGACCTTTTTGTAGTGTGTAGAAAGACATTATCAAGTTACTCCTTTGGAATCATCTCTCCACTTCTCTTTTTTTGCACACTATCTTTTACTGTTCTTTCCGTCCAACGTGGACACACACCGGAAAAACCATTTAATATACATCGCTCATAACCCGTGCGAAGCACGGATCAAGAATAAAAATTAAATTACTAAAAAAGTAATTTAAAATATTGAGAATAAAAATAATTTTTAAGTTTTATTTAAATATGTACTTGCAGTGAAATTAATATGAAAGTCTATAATAAATAAATATTATTTAATTATGTCGATAGAAATAATCAAATATTTGGTAAAATCAAAGAATTAAAATTGAATAAATAACTAACTTATATAATTATGCAATTGCAGCGAATCGAACATGAGTTAATGAAACAAATTAATTTAGATATATCGTACTAACCAAAATTTGGCTTTGTACTATTGTTTTGCAACGAAAAAGAGTTTTCCTTATCAATAAAGTCCCCGATCCCCCGGATAATTTTATTATACTTCTTTTCATTCCCGCCATCAATCCCCGAGTTGTTTTTATACTTCTCTTTGTTCTTGTCTTCAACGCGAATAATTTCTTAAATTCTCGTCGCGAATGGGGTGGAGAACATAGCAAGATTGACAGGACGGATAAAATACCCATATGTAGTTGTTAGAAGTATGAGAGATACCAAAATTTGGCTTTGTACTATTGTATTCCAACGAAAAAGAGTTTTCCTTATCAATCAAGTCCCTAATCCTGAATTATTTTTATGTACTTTTCTCCGTTCCCGCCACCAATCCCCGAGTTGTTTTTATACTTCTCTTCTCTTTGTTCCCGTGTCCTGAACACGAATAATGTCTCAAATTTCCGTCCTGAATGGGGCATGAGAACAGAGTAAGATCGACGGGATGAATAAAATACCTATATGTAATTGTTAGAAGTAGGAGAGATAAGAATTGTACTGATCGAAAGTAACTTATAAAATAATAGGTAATATAAAAAATCTTTTGATCTCAATCAGATTATATGTGTACGGCGGTATACATAACATATCAATATATGAGAACATTAAGTTGGATATCTGATTTTGATTTTATAATAAATCTTATTTATATTAATTTAGAATTATGTTAATTATGTTAATATAATAATTATATTTTTACCGCTGTATATGACATACTACATTATTAAGAGTGAGTTTTTGATTTTAATAAAGTAATAAAAATTAACTTTTAATTAAATAATAAATCATACTATATTAATTTAGAATTATTTTAATTATATTAAGATTATTAAGATAATAAATATATGTATATTATACACATTATTTTTATCTTAATTATCTTAATATTATTAATATAATTCTTTATTAAAAGCAGAAAGCCTATGCCATGTATACCTTCTAAATAAATATAATAAGATTTATTATTAAATTAAAAACTTATACTTACTCTTTATTATATCTAATTATATTAATAATCTTAAGATAATTAAGATAAAAATAATATGTATACCGCGGTATACATGGCATACCATTTAGAGGGGCCAAATTTGGCTTTGTACTATTGTGTTCCAACGAAAAAGAGTTATCTTTATCAATCAAGTCCATAATCTCGAATTATTTTTATGTACTTTTCTCCGTTCCCGCCACCAATCTCCGAGTTGTTTTTATACTTCTCTTTTCTCTGTTCCTGTGTCCTGAACATGAATAATGTCTCAAATTACCGTCCCGAATGGGGCGTGAGAACGGAGTAAGATCGACATGACGAATAAAATACCAATTTGTAATTGTTAGAAATAGGAGAGATAAGAATTGTACTGATCGAAAATAACTTATAAAATAATAGGTAATATAAAAAATCTTTTGATCTCAATCAAATTATATGTGTAGTACACATAACATATCAACATATGAGAACAATAAATTGGATATCTGATTTTGATTTTATAATAAATCTTATTTATATTAATTTAGAATTATGTTAATTATATTAATATAATAATTATATGTTTACCATTGTATATGACATACTACATTATTAAGAGTGAGTTTTTGATTTTAATAAAGTAATAAAAATTAACTTTTAATTAAATAATAAATCATATTATATTAATTTAGAATTATGTTAATTATATTAAGATTATTAAGATAATAAATATATGTATACTGTGGTATACATGGCATACCACAGTATGTTTTTAATAAAGAGTAAGTATAAGTTTTTAATTTAATAATAAATCTTATTATATTTATTTAGAATTATATTAATAATATTAAGATAATTAAGATAAAAATAATATGTATACCGTGATATACATGGCATACCATTTAGAGGGTTTCCTGCAAATTCAGACCAACTGCAAATTCAAGGGTGACAAGGAAGATGATCTCTTGAATCATATTCATACATACTTGAGGGTTTGCGACGCTTTGGATGGAAAGGACCTTGAAACATTTCAAACTAGAAATTTGTACACCTCATTGCCAATGCATACCATCAAAATATGGGAAGAATTGGCACACTTGTTCTTGTAGAAATACTAGTTAGTTGCAAAGATGACTAGTATGCATACCACTATCACCTACTTTTCCAAAGTGGTTTTTGGCAGATTCTTTGTATAATGGAATGGACATTCACTTTAGACACCAGATAGACATCTCTTCTAGAGAAGCCTTTACAAACAAGAACACATCGGAAGATTTTGAACTTTTGGACAATATGGCAAAAACCGAGCAGCAAGAGAAGGCTCTTGACTTGATTCATGGAAATGGAAATCAACTGACTTCACAAGTGACTTTGGAAGTCTATCAGCAACTAGCCACTTTACATTAGAAGTTGGATGAGCTAGCTCAACACCCTGAAAACATCAACTATATGGAATGTCAGGAATCTCCATCATTACTGGGCAAAGTGAGTTTCGTTTCATCGTTGGCTTTATGTAACCACCAAGGATTGATGAGGAATTAGAAACAAAGATGTAACTCTTCGTTCAGGGGGACAAACTCAAGAGGCACCCTTAGCAAATCCTGTGCCTACAACCCATAGCGCGGGAAAACAACTAATCATTGAGGATGAAGATAGTCCATAGGTTGAACCTGAGACAGAAAGTGAAAAAGGAAAACCTGAACAACAGATAGTGGAACATCCCAGATGAGTGGTATATTCCATTTATGATCTATTTTCTAGCTTGAATTCGGCATTTGTACTCAAGTTTTGTTATTTTTTTATGTGTTTTATTTGTAATTTCAGGTATCGAGTCAGACTCCTCGTAAATCATAATTTGGTAAAAAATTGGTGCAAAAAGGGACTGAAATGGAAGAAATGCAGCAAGGTGCAAAAGGGACATTTTGAAAGTTCAAGTGGGACTTTATGGGGAAAAGTTAAAAGAATTATTGGGCAAACAAAACTAGCCACTATATCATGATAACAAAAATTACTGATTCTAAAAGGCTTCCTCTTATGATGCACAAGAGAATGCAACTGTATTATGATCACTAAGCAAATTTAAAGGAAATGTAAGTGCATCTTATCACATCTAATGAAAGTTTTCGACCAAGATTCAAAAACTAAAGATCTTGATTTAGAAGTTTCTAACCAAGATTTAGAATCTGAAGATTTTGTAGAATATATTTAAGTTATTTGTATTTTTATCTGAAGTACATTACTTATGACTCTGTTCTTTCACAAATAAAACAAATATGCCTTTGGATAGATATTTAATATAACCAAATTCGTGTGTTCAGTTGTCTAACACATGACATATATGTAAGTATTTGGCTTTGTTTCATAGGTTTATTTTTAACCGTCCAATTTTCTAAGTTGATGTCTATTAATACAAAACTATTCGGACAATATACAATATTTTTGTTGATCTCTTAATATTAAAGAGATTTGTAGCAAGAGGTGTACTAAGAAGTCCTTGGTGTTAAGACCATCTTATAGTCAATTGGTATTCTTATTATCAGTTGATGAAGTTCAAGTTTATATTATAAGACAAATATGTATATGTTAAATGATGTGAGGAAGTTTGTAGTTTTTAAAGTTACATTCCCTAAATGTTGTATACACAATTTCGACATCATACTTTTTTAAAATTAGAATAGTATATATTATTACTTTTAAGTTATGTGAATATGCCTATCTTCTTTAATATATTAATCATTATTTTTTGCTTAGTGTGACAATACTTCACAAGTTTAAGTGTACAAAATAACAACATAGAAAAATTACAATATAATTAAGAAAAATAACAACATAGAAATTGAATAAAAAGTTCCTTAATATTTTACCTATGTAGCATGCATGTATTATAATAAAATATTTACGAAATTTAATATCATTTGCGACAAAATAAAAAATTGTATTTAATGGTTTCATCTTAATTATTATTATTATTATAATCTTGTTATTGATATACAAATTACTCTTAAACAAGTAATGTATTACATTCACAATGAAATGAAAATTACAAGTAATGTATAATTAGATAAAGTCATATCGAGTGAAACATTACAAAAGCATGAAAATTTTATTCTAATACTACTTTCTCGAACTTATTTCATCCCTTAATTAAATAAATTATGAAAAATGATGAGGGATTGTTTAAAGGTGGATCATGTTTTGACTATAAATTTATAAATATATATATTAATATCTCGATACTTTTCAAACTTGATCATGATAATACAAGGAATAGCTTCACTTAAAAATTTCATAAAATATTGAGATATTTTTTAAACTAATATAATTTGATTAAAAAAATTATTTTTATGAATGTAAACAATTCGAGCCTTCATTGTGAGAAGACATTGAGAAACTGAGAAATGGCCCTAAATAACGAATATTAATGTACTGGCTGCCCAAAATACCGATTGTCGGTAAGATTATCCTTTTTACTCACTTACCCTCGCATTCAAGAAATGCGTATGCTGAATTTTAAAAAGTAAATCAACTCCCCTTTCTCTCCCATCGATCATTCACTCATCTCTTTTCTTTCTCTCTCTCGTAAACATACATACTGTAATATATATACACACACACACACACACACACACTTCATCTTTAACCTCAAAAATCTACACCGTCATGATTTCGATTGTACATAAAATTATAAAAACATATCACTCATGAATTTTTCTACAAAATGAGTAGTGTTTTGCATGGTTTTTGTGCAATAAAATTTTATTCATAATTGGGAGTTTTACTTTATGTTCTTCTAAGATGGTAAGAACTACGATGATTCATGACTATTAATCTATATGCATATGATTGTATGTAATTGATGTTATTGCAGTTATCGTATTACACTACATTTGAAATTTGAATTTTCAGTAATTGTATTTAGTATAGGATTTTGGGCTTGTAATGAATGGAAAAATGGGAAGGTTGTGAAGTTTATTGGAAAAGTGGTGGCGATGACGCTAGTGGATCGACGGAATCCATGAGATGTGTCATGTGTGTTGTATGTATGTTTGTAATTTATGTACCTAGGTGGAAAATATATTTCGGAGATAACCAATACGCATATGTAATATGTGTGAATAAGTGATATTATGCATTAAACATATGCGTCGGTCTTGAACTGGCATCCTGCATATGGATGTACTTCAAAACAAATTTTTTTTTAAAAAGAATGGAGCTAGAGGCACACATCAGTTGTATGGACGGGTAGAGTGCGGATTCACAAAATGCGTATTGCTCAGGTTATTTTGGGCACATCTGCCGCCCATGGTTCTTTAAGGCGCTGTGTAATTAATTTTTTTTTATTGAGGGCTTTCACCCCTGAGAAACTCATATACGATATAATTTAATAGTTGTTTTTAATAATCAGTTATCAATATAGACTAACCTTAAATAGATAAATCAAAATGCATAGAGTATTAGGCAAATTCATAAACAGCCTATCAACCCCCGTGTCATAATTAATAGATCTTATATATTAAGTCCTCTTATAATAAGTTTTTGTTTTTAGGGGTATGTTTATATTGTATAATACTATTTTCTATTCATGTAGCAACATTTTGTATCTTATTAAACTGATTAGTCTCATTAAGTATAAATATATCAAAATTTGAAGGTGGATATCTAATTAGTTTTCTGTTTTTATTGGTCAGGATCCTTCTTTTGTAAGATTTTCAGAATGCGAGGCGTCCCCGAAGGCGACGACCACCATTCCTAATCCGGTTTGTGTTATTTGTGTATATTTCATATTATATTTTTCCATACACCCAAACTGGTATCACGCCAGACCGTCTAAGACCCAACACGTGACTATTTCATATTATATTTATTTAGTCTATAATTATAAATGAAAATAAGGATCATCATGGGGATACTTTACCTAAGATCACCACAAATGCACATATACGTATAAATTTAGCCATTTACTATTAAATATTTACTTACCATTTATTTTTGTTTTATTTGTAAATTAGTCAGGT
This sequence comes from Heracleum sosnowskyi, assembly GCA_030848705.1. Classification (NCBI taxonomy): domain Eukaryota; kingdom Viridiplantae; phylum Streptophyta; class Magnoliopsida; order Apiales; family Apiaceae; genus Heracleum; species Heracleum sosnowskyi. Next base: position 133,742,455 of record CM061238.1, on the reverse strand, counting down.
ATGTAATTAGGTAGTTAGCCAATTATTATCTCAAGAAAGTATACGAGGTCTAGCTGATGATCCTTATTCTCTTTATAAATTTATCATAATTCGAAGTTAGCTTTTCAATTATTTTTCTTTGTTATTTTGTCGGGTCCTTATGTTTACAATTTTCGAAATGTGAGTTGCTATCGGCAGGCAACGATGATAAATCTTAAACTCTCGAAGTTTTTTTTATATATGTCTGTTATATTATTTCATATTATTAAATTATGTTAGTACTTCAACTTTGAGCCACAATTCCAACATATTGATCTAGTTTTTTTCTTATAAATTAGGAGAAATAATTGATCTGCGTGTCTGTAGCTATGTGGAGGTACTGATGCTTTGAAAACATGGACACAATTATTGATGCTTTGAAAACATTGACAACACAGTGGTTACTTGGAGACTGGGATTGATTTCATGTTTGAAAAAAAAATGGTTTTACATGGATTTTCCTAGTGTCATTTAATCTGCATGTTTTGGATTTTGGTTCCCGGATATTCTGTTTTAACATTTTAATTAGAACTTTTGTGGTTTTAAGTGTAATACTGAGTTCATTGTTATATTGGTCGGTTCATTAAAATTGCTTCTTCCGCCGATGATTGCGATTACTTAGTAGGTAATATGTGGTTAACTAAATAACACACAACTGATTCTTCTGATGATGTACAGGTTTCACTTACTAGAGGTAATATGAGGCTAACTAAATACCAAACAACTGAAATTTTACTGAAATGTACAATATTTAATGCAAACAAGAAGCACAATAAAATAGACAAGATATACATGTAGCATAAAACTATTACTGCAAATGTCTAGTCAATAGCCACGGTTGATAAATATATGAAACTTAAATATATCCATTATGTTCTAAGACCTCAAAACAAGTTTAATTTTAATATTTAGTCAGAAAAATGTAAGGCAAATTAACGTGTAAAAAAGGTTAAAGTATGGCAACCTCAACTCATTTTATTTACTTAACTATTATATAATGGTAATAATTGAGGTAAATTATATAAAAGATTTCATAGTAGACATCATCGTATACACGTTTAAAATACAAAATCTAATTTATAATGCATAACTTTAACTACAATTATTCGTGTGCGAAGTACGGATGATTATAAGTAACTCTCGAAGAGAAAAAGCCTATTGATGTTGAGGTCACAAAGTGAGAAGACATGAAGTTACGTGCGGCATCGACGATCCGGTTGGCCCTTGCACCGGAAATGAAGTATGATGTTCTTGAGGAGAATAACCCTAAATATTTATGGGAGAAGTTGACGAAGACGTATCACTCAAAGTCGTTAGAAAATAAGTTGTTCCTCAAGAAAGATTTGTTCGGGATCAAGATTGAAGAAGAAGGAGATTTGATAGATCATCTAAATCGTTTTAATGGCTTGATCAACCAGCTGAATAATTTGGATGAAAAATTGAAGGATGAGGACAAAGATGTTCTTCTACTTGTGTCTCTACCATAGAAGTATAGTACTGTGATTACTTCTCTGTTGGTTGGGAAAACGAAGTTAGCTTTGGATGAGATCATTGTCGTTCTTCTAGAGGCCAAAAGATTGATGAAGCAAGGATCGAGTGACACGTCAGATGAAAGTGCACTCGTGGTGGATGCGCATGACAAGAAAAATAAGTATGGTAAGAAACATAACCCTAATATCAAGTGCTTTTATTGTGAAGAATTGGGGCATGCATATACAATCTATGTGTCCAAAAGCAAAAGAAGACTTGAAGGAGTTGAAGAAAACTCGAGGAGGGGGTAATGTTTCGCCTGTGACAACTGATGATGATGCTCTTTCGGTTCAAGAAGAAAACGAATCGAAAGAAGAATGGGTACTTGACTCTGGATGTTCTCATCACATATGTGCTAGGAGGGAGTGGTTCTCATCCTACAAGAAGTGTGAGGGTAAGATGGTAGTTTTACCAAACGGTAAAGGGTAAAGGTTGCTGAAATTGGTGAGGTAATGATGAAACTTCACAATGATCATGTTCGGAAGTTAACTCAAGTAAGGTACTTAACGGAGTTAAATTAAAATCTAATTTCATTGGGTAAATTAGTTGATTTGGGATATACTGTTATGATGAAGAGCGGAATGTTGGAGGTCACTAAAAGGGATTTAGAGATACTCAAAGGTTTGAAGGACAAGAGAAATCTTTTCGTGCTAGAAGGAGAGGTTGCAAAATTTAGGAGGTCTTTGTTACGGACAGACGTTGATGTCTCTGATGGTTACCGTTCAACCTGATATGGGTATTGGGTTGAAGGGGATGATTGTTGGGTTTAAATGCAATACGACGGTATGGATAGGCATGGTGATATAGGCTTGGGCGATTAAGACTGTTTTGATAATAATTGTATATGTAGACAATTATTATATATGGTATATTTTGGTCATGATTAATTTAGGAAATTAAGTGTCAAGAATAAAAGTCTTGTATAACAAGTTGGTGACTAAGTTTTTGGTAGCTATATAAAGATAGTCATATTATGTTTGATGTATGCTTGAGCATTGTTTGGCTTGAGTATCGTGTGAGTGATACACCGTTTGGTGAGATTGATTGTAGTATTGATAACTGTTTTGATTAATAATACAAGTTGGGACGTGGTTGTTTCCGCGTCATATATATTGTGTGTGTTTTGCTTTGTTTGTTTGTTTGTTTGGATCTCATATTTGTGTACTTCCCTAAACCTAACATCTATACTCTTTATTTTATTAATAAGGAAAACAATGTGAAAATGACACGCGCTATCAAAAGTACCAAATTACCAAAGTACCAAATTTGGTTATCACGAGTCCTGGGTTCGATTCCTCGCAACTACATATAAGATTTATTAATTTAAATTCTTTAGCTTAATTCAGGATTCGATTCCTTACAACTACGTTATTATACAAAATTTATTTATTTACTTTAATTTTATTAATTTCATTCAAAGTTCAATTGTCTATAACTTCTATACTCTTTATTAATAAAGAAAATACTGTTAAAATAACGTGCGGTACCAAATTCAAGATAAATTGCCTATAACCACATAATTAAATAGTATTTATTTATTACATATTTTATATCATTCAAATATCTATAAGTACATTTTTTAATAATTAAAATTAATATTAATTATCAAAATAATGTGAAAATGACACATAGTACAGAAAAATATGATAAACACCAAAGGGGACAAAGGTTGAGGTAGAGCTGTTCACGAACAGAGCTGTTCGTGAACAAGCTCGAGCTCGGCTCGTTAAGGGCTCGACTCGGCTCGGCTCGTTAAGGGCTCGAGCTCGAGCTCGAACACAAAAATTTGTTAGTTAAGAAAACGAGCTCGAGCCGAGCTATTAGTGAGCTCGACTCGAGCTCGGCTCGAGCTCGACTCGAGCTCGTTCGGCTCGATAAAGCTCGAAAAAATTAATAAATATTCGATTTATTTTTATATTATTTGTTAATATTTTAAATTAATTTTGTAATTTATAGTACGTGTATTTTAGGTTTATTGAGAATTGATCGGGAAATTGGGTTCGGTTTCGACAAAAAATGTTTTAGTTCATTGGGCTAAGAAAAATTGGGTTTTATTATCTATTAAAATTGTAAGTTTTAATGAGCTCGGCTCGACTCGGCTCGGCTCGGCTCGGCTCGTTTTTGTTCGATAAAAGCTCGTGTTCGGCTCGTTAGTTAACGAGCTCGAGGTCGAACACGAATTTTGTGCGATAAGAAAGCTCGGCTCGGCTCGGCTCGTCAGAGAAAAAAGTAAAGCTCGGCTCGTTTACATCAAAGCTCGGCTCGGCTCGGTTCGTGAACAGCCCTGAGTTGAGGTGCATATACCTGACCAGTAGTTAAGGAGTCAATTATATCGCCACCTTCTGATTTGGTCATACGAGAGAGTATAAAAGGATCACAGGACAAATAAAGATTCTTAACAACAATCCCATTAGACCAATGTGGCATATTCAAGCTCATTCTGGATACTTGTGTAACCATATCACTCTCTTTCGGATAACCACTTGCGTATTCTTTCAGTACAGTCTGCTTCTTAACCACCATATTTTCACCCATTTCTGAACAACGATATACTAATCGAAATTATACGGGTTTTTGCTGTTAATATTTGGTTGATGGAATGAGCTAGAATAGCTTCGATATACATAGAGTGAAGTTTGCAGAGTACTATTTTTGTTGTTAAGTTGTGATGACGTGAGGAGTGACTATTTCTGCAGAGATAAGTTGGTTCTGGAGTCATTCCGCACCCAACAACATTAAGGCCCTGAACAAGAAAAGTCCCAGTTCCGAAAGTAAACGACTGTTCTTAGTTTAGTTCTTGATGACGTGAGGCGTGACCTTTTTGTAGTGTGTAGAAAGACATTATCAAGTTACTCCTTTGGAATCATATCTCCACTTCTCTTTTTTTGCACACTATCTTTTACTGTTCTTTCCGTCCAACGTGGACACACACCGGAAAAACCATTTAATATACATAGCTCATAACCCGTGCGAAGCACGGATCAAGAATAAAAATTAAATTACTAAAAAAGTAATTTAAAATATTGAGAATAAAAATAATTTTTAAGTTTTATTTAAATATGTACTTGTAGTGAAATTAATATGAAAGTCTATAATAAATAAATATTATTTAATTATGTCGATAGAAATAATCAAATATTTGGTAAAATCAAAGAATTAAAATTGAATAAATAACTAACTTATATAATTATGCAATTGCAGCGAATCGAACATGAGTTAATGAAACAAATTAATTTAGATATATCGTACTAACCAAAATTTGGCTTTGTACTATTGTTTTGCAACGAAAAAGAGTTTTCCTTATCAATAAAGTCCCCGATCCCCCGAATAATTTTATTATACTTCTTTTCATTCCCGCCATCAATCCCCGAGTTGTTTTTATACTTCTCTTTGTTCTTGTCTTCAACGCGAATAATTTCTTAAATTCTCGTCGCGAATGGGGTGGAGAACATAGCAAGATTGACAGGACGGATAAAATACCCATATGTAGTTGTTAGAAGTATGAGAGATACCAAAATTTGGCTTTGTACTATTGTATTCCAACGAAAAAGAGTTTTCCTTATCAATCAAGTCCCTAATCCTGAATTATTTTTATGTACTTTTCTCCGTTCCCGCCACCAATCCCCGAGTTGTTTTTATACTTCTCTTCTCTTTGTTCCCGTGTCCTGAACACGAATAATGTCTCAAATTTCCGTCCTGAATGGGGCATGAGAACAGAGTAAGATCGACGGGATGAATAAAATACCTATATGTAATTGTTAGAAGTAGGAGAGATAAGAATTGTACTGATCGAAAGTAACTTATAAAATAATAGGTAATATAAAAAATCTTTTGATCTCAATCAGATTATATGTGTACGGCGGTATACATAACATATCAATATATGAGAACATTAAGTTGGATATCTGATTTTGATTTTATAATAAATCTTATTTATATTAATTTAGAATTATGTTAATTATGTTAATATAATAATTATATTTTTACCGCTGTATATGACATACTACATTATTAAGAGTGAGTTTTTGATTTTAATAAAGTAATAAAAATTAACTTTTAATTAAATAATAAATCATACTATATTAATTTAGAATTATTTTAATTATATTAAGATTATTAAGATAATAAATATATGTATATTATACACATTATTTTTATCTTAATTATCTTAATATTATAAATATAATTCTTTATTAAAAGCAGAAAGCCTATGCCATGTATACCTTCTAAATAAATATAATAAGATTTATTATTAAATTAAAAACTTATACTTACTCTTTATTATATCTAATTATATTAATAATCTTAAGATAATTAAGATAAAAATAATATGTATACCGCGGTATACATGGCATACCATTTAGAGGGGCCAAATTTGGCTTTGTACTATTGTGTTCCAACGAAAAAGAGTTATCTTTATCAATCAAGTCCATAATCTCGAATTATTTTTATGTACTTTTCTCCGTTCCCGCCACCAATCCCCGAGTTGTTTTTATACTTCTCTTTTCTCTGTTCCTGTGTCCTGAACACGAATAATGTCTCAAATTACCGTCCTGAATGGGGCGTGAGAACGGAGTAAGATCGACATGACGAATAAAATACCAATTTGTAATTGTTAGAAATAGGAGAGATAAGAATTGTACTGATCGAAAATAACTTATAAAATAATAGGTAATATAAAAAATCTTTTGATCTCAATCAAATTATATGTGTAGTACACATAACATATCAACATATGAGAACAATAAATTGGATATCTGATTTTGATTTTATAATAAATCTTATTTATATTAATTTAGAATTATGTTAATTATATTAATATAATAATTATATGTTTACCATTGTATATGACATACTACATTATTAAGAGTGAGTTTTTGATTTTAATAAAGTAATAAAAATTAACTTTTAATTAAATAATAAATCATATTATATTAATTTAGAATTATGTTAATTATATTAAGATTATTAAGATAATAAATATATGTATACTGTGGTATACATGGCATACCACAGTATGTTTTTAATAAAGAGTAAGTATAAGTTTTTAATTTAATAATAAATCTTATTATATTTATTTAGAATTATATTAATAATATTAAGATAATTAAGATAAAAATAATATGTATACCGTGATATACATGGCATACCATTTAGAGGGTTTCTGCTTTTAATAAAGAGTATATAATAAAGAGTAAGTATAAGTTTTTAATTTAATAATAAATCTTATTATATTTATTTAGAAGGAATACATGACATAGGCTTTCTGCTTTTAATAAAGAATTATATTAATAATATTAAGATAATTAAGATAAAAATAATGTGTATACCGCAGTATATATGGCATACCATTTAGATGGGCTTTCTGCTTTTAATAAAGAGTATAGAACATTAAGTTGGATATCTGATTTTGATTTTATAATAAATCTTATTTATATTAATTTAGAATTATGTTAATTATATTAATATAATAATTATATGTTTACCATTGTATATGACATACTACATTATTAAGAGTGAGTTTTTGATTTTAATAAAGTAATAAAAATTAACTTTTAATTAAACAATAAATCATATTATATTAATTTAGAATTATATTAATTATATTAAGATTATTAAGATAATAAATATATGTATATTGTGGTATACATGGCATACCACATTATGTTTTTAATAAAAAGTAAGTATAAGTTTTTAATTTAATAATAAATCTTATTATATTTATTTAGCATTATATTAATAATATTAAAATAATTAAGATAAAAATAATATGTATTCCGTGATATACATGGCATAACATTTAGAGGGCTTCCTGCTTTTAATAAAGAGTATATAATAAAGAGTAAGTATAAGTTTTTAATTTAATAATAAATCTTATTATATTTATTTAGAAGGTAGAAGGTATAGCTTTCTGCTTTTAATAAAGAATTATATTAATAATATTAAGATAATTAAGATAAAAATAATGTGTAATAATAGGTATTATAAAAAATCTTTTGATCTCAATCAAATTATATGTGTACGGCGGTATACATAACATATCAATATACGAGAACATTAAGTTGGATATCTGATTTTGATTTTATAATAAATCTTATTTATATTAATTTAGAATTATGTTAATTATATTAATATAATAATTATATTTTTACCGCTGTATATGACATACTACATTATTAAGAGTGAATTTTTGATTTTAATAAAGTAATAAAAATTAACTTTTAATTAAATAATAAATCATACTATATTAATTTAGAATTATGTTAATTATATTAAGATTATTAAGATAATAAATATATGTATATTATACACATTATTTTTATCTTAATTATCTTAATATTATTAATATAATTCTTTATTAAAAGCAGAAAGCCTATGCCATGTATACCTTCTAAATAAATATAATAAGATTTATTATTAAATTAAAAACTTATACTTACTCTTTATTATATCTAATTATATTAATAATCTTAAGATAATTAAGATAAAAATAATATGTATACCGCGGTATACATGGCATACCATTTAGAGGGGCCAAATTTGGCTTTGTACTATTGTGTTCCAACGAAAAAGAGTTTTCCTTATCAATCAAGTCCATAATCTCGAATTATTTTTATGTACTTTTCTCCGTTCCCGCCACCAATACTCGAGTTGTTTTTATATTTCTCTTCTCTCTGTTCCTGTGTCCTGAACACGAATAATGTCTCAAATTACCGTCCGGAATGGGGCGTGAGAACGGAGTAAGATCGACATGACGAATAAAATACCCATTTGTAATTGTTAGAAATAGGAGAGATAAGAATTGTACTGATCGAAAGTAACTTATAAAATAATAGGTAATATAAAAAATCTTTTGATCTCAATCAAATTATATGTGTAGTACACATAACATATCAACATACGAGAACATTAAGTTGGATATCTGATTTTGATTTTATAATAAATCTTATTTATATTAATTTAGAATTATGTTAATTATATTAATATAATAATTATATGTTTACCATTGTATATGACATACTACATTATTAAGAGTGAGTTTTTATTTTAATAAAGTAATAAAAATTAACTTTTAATTAAATAATAAATCATATTATATTAATTTAGAATTATGTTAATTATATTAAGATTATTAAGATAATAAAGATATGTATACTATGGTATACATGGCATACCACAGTATGTTTTTAATAAAGAGTAAGTATAAGTTTTTAATTTAATAATAAATCTTATTATATTTATTTAGAATTATATTAATAATATTAAGATAATTAAGATAAAAATAATATGTATACCGTGATATACATGGCATACCATTTAGAGGGTTTCCTGCTTTTAATAAAGAGTATATAATAAAGAGTAAGTATAAGTTTTTAATTGAATAATAAATCTTATTATATTTATTTAGAAGGTAGAAGGTATACATGGCATAGGCTTTCTGCTTTTATTAAAGAATTATATTAATAATATTAAGATAAAAATAATGTGTAATAATAGGTATTATAAAAAATCTTTTGATCTCAATCAAATTATATGTGTACGGCGGTATACATAACATATCAATATATGAGAACATTAAGTTGGATATCTGATTTTGATTTTATAATAAATCTTATTTATATTAATTTAGAATTATGTTAATTATATTAATATAATAATTATATTTTTACCGCTGTATATGACATACTACATTATTAAGAGTGAATTTTTGATTTTAATAAAGTAATAAAAATTAACTTTTAATTAAATAATAAATCATACTATATTAATTTAGAATTATGTTAATTATATTAAGATTATTAAGATAATAAATATATGTATATTATACACATTATTTTTATCTTAATTATCTTAATATTATTAATATAATTCTTTATTAAAAGCAGAAAGCCTATGCCATGTATACCTTCTAAATAAATATAATAAGATTTATTATTAAATTAAAAACTTATACTTACTCTTTATTATATCTAATTATATTAATAATCTTAAGATAATTAAGATAAAAATAATATGTATACCGCGGTATACATGGCATACCATTTAGAGGGGCCAAATTTGGCTTTGTACTATTGTGTTTCAACGAAAAAGAGTTTTCCTTATCAATCAAGTCCATAATCTCGAATTATTTTTATGTACTTTTCTCCGTTCCCGCCACCAATACCCGAGTTGTTTTTATATTTCTCTTCTCTCTGTTCCTGTGTCCTGAACACGAATAATGTCTCAAATTACCGTCCCGAATGGGGCGTGAGAACGGAGTAAGATCGACATGACGAATAAAATACCCATTTGTAATTGTTAGAAATAGGAGAGATAAGAATTGTACTGATCGAAAGTAACTTATAAAATAATAGGTAATATAAAAAATCTTTTGATCTCAATCAAATTATATGTGTAGTACACATAACATATCAACATAGGAGAACATTAAGTTGGATATCTGATTTTGATTTTATAATAAATCTTATTTATATTAATTTAGAATTATGTTAATTATATTAATATAATAATTATATGTTTACCATTGTATATGACATACTACATTATTAAGAGTGAGTTTTTGATTTTAATAAAGTAATAAAAATTAACTTTTAATTAAATAATAAATCATATTATATTAATTTAGAATTATGTTAATTATATTAAGATTATTAAGATAATAAATATATGTATACTATGGTATACATGACATACCACAGTATGTTTTTACTAAAGAGTAAGTATAAGTTTTTAATTTAATAATAAATCTTATTATATTTATTTAGAATTATATTAATAATATTAAGATAATTAAGATAAAAATAATATGTATACCGTGATATACATGGCATACCATTTAGAGGGTTTCCTGCTTTTAATAAAGAGTATATAATAAAGAGTAAGTATAAGTTTTTAATTTAATAATAAATCTTATTATATTTATTTAGAAGGTAGAAGGTATACATGGCATAGGCTTTCTGCTTTTAATAAAGAATTATATTAATAATATTAAGATAATTAAGATAAAAATAATGTGTATACCGCGGTATACATGACATACCATTTAGAGGGGTTTTCTGCTTTTAATAAAGAGTATAGAAGCAAAACAATGTGAAAATGGCGCGCGGTACCAAAAGTACCAAAAATACCAAAGTACCAAATTTGGTTATCACTAAATCCGGGTTCGATTCCTCGCAACTACGTAATTATACAAGATTTATTTACTTTAAATTCTTTAGCTTCATATAAGATTCGATTCCTTGCAACTACGTAATTATACAAGATTTATTTATTTACTTTAAATTCATTAGTTTTATCGAGGATTCGATTCTTTGCCGGCAGCTACGTAATCATAAAAGAATTATTTATTATTTTAATTTTTTTGACTCATGTTCGGCCCGTGCTTGGCACGGGTTATCCGCTAGTATATTTTAGAGTAAATTGCAAAATGGTGGCCGGACTTTATCCGCGTTAGCATTTTGGTGGCCAGACTTTCAAATTTGCAATTTGGTGGTCAGATATTGCTTTTAGTCTCCAAAAAGGTGGCTAAGAGTCACTTTTTGTAGAACTTTTTTTTCAAAAAGGTGGCCCTTAGCCACATTTTTGAAAAATAAAAGTAATGTCTGGCCACCATATTGCAAATTTGAAAGTTCGGCCACCAAAATGCAAAATGAGGTTAAGTTCGGCCACAAATTTGCAATTTACTCTATATTTTATTGGTAGGGGTTAGTTTCAAATTGGACCCTTATTATAAATTAGAACTTAAAACCAATATATATGTATTCCACAATCAGGAAATGAAGTTTTGATAGCCATGATCACATCAAATGGAAGCAATTTTACAAGTCTTCACCAGTTAGATATCTCATCTTTGGCAAAAGCGTAAAGGAAATTTGTAACTAGGTTGTGCTTAACTAATGACTATGAACATATCCTTGCTTTATACATCTTCACGTACAACTATTTCTTCAAGCAGCTATCTGGCATAGAAATTCCACTAGTTGATCCTCCGCTATTTTTACAAGTTGATCGTGCATCTGTATTCAAATAACTGAGTTTGACGTCTTGCAATTTGATTCCCGTGCATGGACGAGTAGGGCTGCAATCAAAAGTCACTGCAACTTTGCTTGCCGACGTACCTTGAACATTTTTATACGTCACTCCAGTTATCTTTACCCCAGAAGTCTGCGGTAATAAACAAATTAACATTAATCGACAAAGCAATAGGAAAACTTAAAGTTCTGATCCGGGTTCCTTTTAGGTTATTATTTTTCGACATATCCAGCAAACAGCTTGTTCTAAAACCGGGGTCAATTGATCCAGGTGTAGTTGATGAACCCCGAGAAATATTGAGTTTATCACCGAAGTTTATTAGAATCGTAAGATATGTAGTAATATTAATTGGTACCTGATGAGGACAACCCTGGTTGTTGGGGCAGTAGTTCTGGTCGATGATGATAGGATTCTCAACATTTCTCATCTGAATATTCTGATAAACAACATTACTAACGAAGGAATTGGTAGGCCTTGCCCATGATTTAATTCGTAGGCCATTGTCCGAACCTGTAAATGCTGAGTTTATCAATGTGATATTCTGTACGCCAGCTTCGTTCGCGACTTTTCCCAAACTTCCAATGCTGAAATCGTAAAGTATTAAAATAAAATGGTAAATATATATTATTATGAATTTAAACTAACATGTCTTACATTCTTCTGTCAGGAAAAAAGAGTATTTGCTTAATTTATAAACAATAAGAAAAAAAATTTATTAAAAAGATTTACCTGACACCGTGTCCAGGTCCGCACTGTATCCGCTCCATCCACAGATTTCTAGTACCAGGACCAATTGATACACAATCGTCCCCAGTTTTAATGGTAGTTCCGGTAATAGTAACTCCTGTCGAAGTTTGAACGTGAATTCCGTCAGTGTTTGGACTTTGATCCGGGGCATTAAGCCTCACATTTTGAACCATCACATTGTTGCATCCATTGATCACAAGGTGAGCAGCCTGACTGTTGATCGATGTCAAACCACTGATTTTTATGTCATTCGCCCAGTTGAATGTTATAGACTGCAATTTAAATTTTTTCTTTATCAGGCACATATTCATTTTAAGTTTAATATAAAGGCAAATCTAAGCACACCAAAGTAATTTAACCAGAAGAGCAAGTACATCCATGTTGCAAGTACTGAAACATACCCGAGCTCCTTCGGGACAGTTATTTCCAGATTTCCTACAATTCCAGAAGCCAGCTCCTCTACCATCAAGAGTACCACCATTGACAGTAACTCTGTTAACTTTAATGAACAAAATCCAGTTCCCAGTGTTGCCTAGTGCGCGATAATCCGCAGGAGCAACTATCGTACCATCAATTTGAACATTAATTTTACTTTTGCATGGTCCTCTAAACTCCACCGCTTTAATGACAAAACGACCTTGTGGAACATACATTGTCACAGCTTGGGCCGAGTTACATACTGCAACCCAAGCCTTGACAAATGCTTGCGTAGAGTCGGATTTCCCATCAGGCTTCGCCCCATATTTCATCACATTGACAGTATTACCTGCATTTGAGATCGAAAACAAGGCTAACAATGTAAAAACGACAATCCAAGAGATCAGAATGAGCTTAGCCATTCTTTTAAAACAGTTTCGGAATTGGAAGAGTAGTAGTACTAGTGGAGGTAGTGAAGATGCATGAAGCTGACTGGGGGTATAAATAACGGTTTTCTTCTGCAGTTACGACTCTGAATCAAATTAAAAAACCAATGTGATTAAAAATTCATCATTAGTTCTCACGTTATCGGCTACTACGATATCACGTTATGATAAGTACGGGGATGCATGTGATAAACCCCGAAATACGAACAGCATGTTCGCAAATATCATGCAGTAATGCAGAGGTTTTTTATTCTCTTCTTACAACAATACTTCATGCCGCTTATCTATTCTGTCTCTACCAAGATCTTCTTTAACCCAATCTCAAAATTTTACATGCATAATCTTTTGCAACGCTGACAAAGTAAAGCTTTACTGCCCAATCCGGTCCAAATATTTTATTTGCAAAAATACGATTTACAGACATAGTTGCTGTCAAGAAACAAAAACATTTGAACTAATTAACCATAATTTTCAGTATTAAAATCAAATTCCACTATAATATTATCCTGTAACTTTCAACTCTAATCCCTAATTCATCTTCTTCATGGCGGGAAATATGGAAAGTTGTGATTTCCCGTTAAATGTAATGTACCTCGGTTAATCTTTTTTGAATGAAAGCAAGAAGAAGTGCATGCACTTGGCCTGGAGTTTACTACACACAAAATTGACTTGTACTTGTTTTTTGATATATACAATGAAATGGAGTTATAGTAGATGTTAAAAATATTAAACGCAAGACTTCTGGAGTTGTATTAAAATCTTAGATTGAGTTGACAAACGGCACGTGACATGAGAGGTTCCGGCGGATGAGCATAAACCGGCGGAGCAACCGTTTTTATAACAAATGCCAATCATTGACATCTTCCCCGTGTCCTGGACTCCATCCCTAAATATATATTCTATATTTCTAATGGCAGCACTATAGAGAGTTATGTCATGTATTGTATATTTGTATGGTCGTTTGCTTGCCAGATTAATTATTTTTCGTTTACTTTAATATGTACTTATCATTTTTGTTAACATACAAGTAGTGTAGAAATATTTGTTCTCGGAACGTTATATTTCTTACTTTAATCAGAAAAATATTAAAAAAAATAATAAGTGAATCAGAGTTTTCGGTTGAATATCCGTGAGTGTGAAAAGAAAAATTCACAGAACGATTCGTGATGTGAGGGGAACAAAATTTGCAAGGGTTCGTGGGTGAAAAAAATAAAATCAAAACATATAACAGAAAACACAACGACGATGATGGGTTTTTGTAAAAGATTGTCCCAAATCAATGGTGAAAAAAAGAGGAATTCTGAAAAGAATCGCGGAGCGATAAATAAACGCATTGGGAACAAATATATGATAATGAGGATAAAGAGAATGATCACAACGAGAACATGATTCAAATGTGTCTATTGATTGGAATAAATTATTTGATTTTGGTGAGTTTTGAGGGGATGTTAACGCGCATATATGCGTATATATGTGTATTATTATTTCTTGACCATCTAAGTTTAACCTGAAATACATACTGACCATAATATTTCATTTTCGAACACATTGATCACTCATTTTAGCAGTCGTGGAGTACCAATCGATCATTTATCCGGTAACCAAACACTGTTGACGAGCGTGTTGTTCAGTTGCGGGCAAAGCGAGTGAGTGGTAGAAAGTTTGGTGAGTGTCTTTATTAAACAAACAGAAAGTGTACAAGTATCCGTTCATTTTGTTTGTTCTTTTAGAAAGTTCAGTTACTTATCTGAACAAAAAGGAAAAAATTAGGGTTCAAGCATTATCTCTTACACACTAGTAAAAACGGTTCGACGAAGTTCATTTACCATGTTTATCAGACCAAATATCATTGTACGTGATATTGACAACCCCGATTCACCACCGACTGGTACGTATTACTGCATTCATTAAAGTTTGATGAATATATACACTTCTTTTACAAATCTGGGTTTGAAGAATTTGTATGTTTATGGGTTTCATTATATTTTACTCCCTCCGTCCCAGTTTTATTGTCCAAAATTTCATTTTTCGTTTATCCCAAAATTGTTGTCCATTTATAATTTATATGGTAAATTATGTGTTAATTATTTTATTTTTTATGAAAAGCAATACAAATTTTTGGTAACTATCAGTTTATTTCATATGATTGAATAAAAGGTGGGTTTTTGATGGTGGACAATAAAAATGGGACGGAGGGAGTATTTGTTTTATAAGAGGGGATTTTGTGTGCATGTCTGAATTTATAAACTATGGTGTTTATATCTTGTTAATTTGTAGGCAGAGATGATGATATGCTTAGTGTAAGATTGTACCATGGTGGAATAATGAAGTGGGTTCCAAACACATAGTATGTTGGTGGTGAGTTGACTGTTTACGATTTACATGGGATAGACTCCATAACTATTGAGTAGATTCAGGATTATGTTACCGCATTGCGGTATAAAGGCCTAAAGACTACATATTTTAGGATACCAACTAGGTCAATGAATAAAGGTATTGACCCTCTTAAGCAAACAAGAAAACAATTATAGGATTGACGTATTTGTTGAGCATTATGTTTAGACAAAGTCCTTGATAATCTTTTTGAGAATGTTTGTCATGATGATGATGTTTAAGAGAATGATAGCAATGACCATTGGGACAGTGATGACTCAAAAGATAAAGACTTTTCTAATAGTGATTATTCAATGATTGATGATGATGATGACGATGATAACATTTTTAAAAAAAATGTTGATGCAAATGCAGAGTGGGTAGGGAGGATAAGGTCATGTTTAGGTCTAGAATCTAATGGAGATGACAGTGATGAGAACATAAGTTGTAAAAATGATGAATGAGATGCATCAGATAAAGATTCTTTGGACAGTTTGTTTGAAGGTATGTATGAAAAAAGCATCCCTTGTATTCAAAAGATAAAATGGCCAGTGTACAAAGATGCAAAAGTGAGTAACTGGGAGGTTGGGATGCTCTTCAAAGACCCAGCTGAATGCAGGCAGGCCATAATCAAACACAACTACACTGAGGGTAGAATGGTTAGTTATGCTCTTTCAGACAGGAAGAACGTGGTTAAAGGGAGATGGTGGGAAGATTGGCTTGGATGTTTCAAATACAGCTAAGTTATGGTCAATTTTCTATGGTCTCAAGCTGGCCTGGGAAACAGAGAACAAGTCTCTGCATGTAGAATTGAGTGTGTTGAGGCTCTTGATAGAATTTTAAACCCTAATCCAAATTTCCCATTGACATTTCTTGTTAGTTTCATCAACAACCTCAGGAATGAGGAATGTGATGACCTCCAGTTCAATGTCATCCCTGCTTCTGCCAATCGTGATGCACTGTCATTCCCCACCTCCTGCATATCTGGTGATGGGGGTCTTGAGAACATTCAACACCCACCTGGTGTAGTGAGGGCCATTGTTGAGGAAGATGTAGGGCATGCTTGTGGGGAGCCCTTTGCACAATGTTATTTTCATTTTTATGTATTGTTTGGATTTCATCCATCTCTTTTATCATAAAGTAGTGAAATGGCTGTGTTTTTCATTTAAATTTTTTGATTGTTTACCCTTCTTTTTAGTTTAATACTTACACTCTAATAACCATAGATCTACAACACATGCAAACATGAATGAACAATGAACAAATAAAATCTGGTAAGGAAACCAACAAATATATATCATTCATTCAATTTAGCAACTACATTAGAGCATAAAATGGATATCATTATCCTTGATTCGAAAACTTAAAACATAACTACTGGGTACTTAGAACAGTGATGAGCAATACAACTATAGCTACCAAAACAAACATCAAATAAACAAGCCAAAACTCCTTCTTCCTTCTAGCTCGTATTTCATCTTTCAACTTCTCAATCTTCCTCAACAAACCAGGAATGAAATTCCTCATTCGAGGGGCTACAGGTGGATCGTGCCATTGATGATAATTGCACCCTCTTTCTAGATTTTTCTGCAAAGCATCATATGAACAAATGCATAAACAAAACCATCACAAACAGTCACATTAACTAGAATGAAGTAATTAGTTTGTGAAAATTAATCGAGTATTGGTTGTACCCCCAAAACCTTTTTTATGGGTTGTTATGGGTCCAACTTGTTCTCAACAAC
Source organism: Heracleum sosnowskyi (assembly GCA_030848705.1). Taxonomy (NCBI): domain Eukaryota; kingdom Viridiplantae; phylum Streptophyta; class Magnoliopsida; order Apiales; family Apiaceae; genus Heracleum; species Heracleum sosnowskyi. The sequence continues at coordinate 133,725,147 of CM061238.1, read as the reverse complement.
GGAGGAACACCACATGAACACAGATATGGGCTTCGAAAGCTTGACCAACTTTGTGAAAACATTTTTTTAACTCAGAGAAAATCAGAGAAATGGGAGTAAAGTAAGAGTGAGAAAGGAGAAATGAGAGAAATTGGAAAGTAAAGAATATATTAAAACAGTAGAATGGTTAAATTGTTCACTTCATTTTATTATACAAACTTACACTTGAAAACATAAACAATTTTCTCTTCCCTGCAACTGATGCACACGCTCATGTCTTCCGTTCATTTTTGGTCCAAAATGATTTAATGGTCCACAGCTGCTAACATGAGTGGTCAATGTGTTCGAAAATGAAATATTATGGTCATTGTGTATTTCTGGTTAAACTTAGATGGTCAAGGATTAATTAACCCTATAATGAGAGGGCAACTACGACGATGAGATGAATAATCAAGGAACAATAACCGTTGCTATAAAATTTTAAGAGGTCAGATGCTAATATAGCATCTTATACTTTTATACTAGAACAAATGTTTTAATTTTTTTTAACCATTTTTAATTTTATAGATAAAAAAATAAAGAGGGAGAATCCATTACAGAGAACCCAGCTCCCGTAGGAGTAAGTTCAAACTTTCCGAAACAAGTAGAGTTCATACAACCAAATAATACAACTTAAATAACAAACAACATTAGCAGCAACATCCTCAGCTAATCTTTGCTCCCGGCGAGCCCTCTTCCTTTTTTTTAACCTGCTCCCCGCTGAGTCCCAGTTTAGAGTCGTTATTCTCAGCCTTTTTTTGTTCACCACAAGTGTCCTGATCTTCACCATCCCGGGTATGCCTTATGTCCAGCTGCTGTTTGGTAGAACAAAGATCACTAACAGTTTTCCTAGCTTGCTTGCTCACAATCCAAGTATGCTTTTTTTCAGCTTCTTCTTCATCTTCTTCCTTTCTCATATTCAGTTTTTGCATCCTCTTCCTGTCATTGCTGCTACACAAGGGGGTCATCTGCTTCTGGTTTTTGATAGAGTTAACCATTACTTCCAGGGTCATAGATTCCTCAATCAGATACTTCTTAGGCCTACCTCTGCCACGTTTCACAGGACCTAGCCCAGAAGTCCCAACATCCCCAGTGTGAGCGGACTCCAATCTACGGTACTTTCTGGGCCTACCACGACCTCTTTTAGTGTTTCCTAAATCAGGACTCAAAAGAACTTGGCCCGCAACATGCTTGATCTTAAGACCAGCAATCCCAGGAGAAGGGGGCTTTCTTGGTCTCCCTCATTTTCTCTTATCTGAAACCTCTCGCGTGTCCTGATTCTTCACCCCTCTCCGTCCAGCCTTGGCAACCTCCATATTGTGATCAACAGCAATGAAGCTACCTATGACACCAAAATCAGCCTTCAGATCACTATAATCATCATAAGTACCAGCAATTTTCCAACCCTGAGTCTCCATATCTTCCAAGAAATCATATGTTTTATTAAGAAGCTAAGTGTACTCACAATCCATAGTTTCATGGAATGTTTTATGACAAACATCAAAAGTAGTCAAATAAAAACAACCTTCACTCTAACAATTGACTTATAACCTCCATCGAGACTATCAATCAAGAAGTTAGGCATAGAATATAAAGTGGACATTTCAACGCAGACAACTGCCCCATTCACTAGAGTCAACTTAGTTAAGTGGTCTAAAGTCCTTGGGTCAAACCCAATAGGAGTACCTAGAGAACTAACCAACTGACATAAACCTTTCACTGACTAGTAGAGGAGTGGGACATTATCACTCCCCGAATACAGATTCTCCTTACACGGTTTAAAGAACACCTCAACAGCAGGTTCAACACTTTCAATAAACATGGATCCGGTAGTTGTAGATTTCAACAGATTCTTTCTCGTGTCAAATTTAAAAAAAAATAGTACCTAATCTATGTTGTAAGACCTCAACAAGACCCACATAAGAAAATTCACTTAACGCTAGTCGACGGATAACCTCAAATTCCAAATCGACATTATCACTAACCATCGCTAAACAACAATTATCCCAGATAGTATTCATCTCAACAAAGTACAAATTGAAGGGCTTAACTATGACATAACCTTTTTTAGACAGAACATGAGAACCCTTTTTAGACAGAACATGAGAATGAAACTTTTTGATATCTCTATGTGAATAAGAGTTACAAGAGGTCTTACCTGATTTAGTTGTAGTATCAAATCTTGAAGTTAAACAAGGCGTAGGATTTTCCACACCCTCTGTTTTAGGATTGGACCTCTGCTCCAAAGATTTAAGATATGAACTAAATCCAGTAGTAAAAAACTCCTTGCCTCGAGAGTCCACAATCGGGATACCGAAAACTTTCATAGGTTCAGATCTAAAGTTCGCCGAAGAATTCGCCATAAGTGACCAGAGAAACAAAGAATAGAGATTTGTGAGAGGGAGGCTAGAAGAAATAGAAAAGAGTAGAAAAAGGAAAGGTAAGTGGTCAGAAGAGAAAGAGGCGGCGGAGGAAAGAGAAAGAAGAGGAAGGGAAGGGGAAAGGGAGGTAGAGAGAGAGTAAAAAAGGGGTCGACTCTCATTTAATTTTTTATATAACAATTGTTATTGTAAATCTTTCCATAAATCTAGCTCTGACACATGTTAAATAATCGATTGTTCTAAAATTTGAAGTTGTTAGAGAAAGGTCCTAATATAATTTATATTATAATAAATATTATTCATTCAACATGAGTTGAGGGGTTTCAATATATTTGAGGAGTACAAAATACACGAAATTGTTATTTGTGCACTTTAGAAATAGAAATACTCATGAATGACAAAGTGAGAAGAATTATATGAACTGTTAGGTCTTATCGGGTAGGTGTTACTTGAAGAGTCCAAATATGAAATTACAATCATGTCAAGGCCAGAATAACAAACTACAGTAAGAAGATGATAATGAATGAGTTGAACCTGGGATATCAAAAATCATAAATGCAATCTATACTATTATATTAAAGATGAAACATTGAAATTTTTGTAGTCTGGTCAGTTTTTGTAGTCTGGTCCTCCAATTCTCAACCGTTGGATCTTTCAGATCAATATAATATAAGCCATCGGATAAAATACTAAAAGATATTATATATAAATATAATATTTTATATTATAATTACTAATAGCTATCTAATTACCTTTTTCAGTTGAAACATATTATCTGTTTAAATTTTCTAAATAAAACGACTCATCTTCTAAAAATAACATGACCACATTACTTATTTTATATATTTCAACTTAAACAACTCATCTTCTAAAAATAATACGGGCAACATATATATGGAAATATAATGTAATTTTATATAATTATTAACAAAAAACCAACTGTTTTTTTCAGCACATTACCAATTTTGTATTTTCTAACTAAAATAACTCATTTTCTAAAAATAACACGGACACATTACATATTTTCTACCTAAAACAACTCATCTTCTAAAATCAATTGTCATTTTCAGCACATTACATGTTTCTTATTTTATAACTAAAACAACTCATCTTCAAAAAATAACATGGGCACATTACCTATTTTATATTTTCTAATTTAAACAACTCATCTTCTAAAAATAACATGGACAACACACACATATATATAAAGGCGATATAATTTTATATAATTATTAATAAATAAATTTTTACTTTTTTCAGAACATTACCTGTTTTATGTATTTTAACTAAAACAATTCATTTTCTAAAAATAACACAGACAACATGGTAATATTATTATATATTTATAAGTAATTACCCTTTTCAGCTAAAACACATTATTTATTTTATATTTTCTAACTAAAACAACTCATCTTCTAAAAATAACACGAACTATATATATGATTATTAATAAATAATCAGTTACCTATTTGAGCTAAAACACTTTAGTTATTTTATATTTTCTAAATACCGATCTTCTAAATATAATACGGGTAATATATATATATTAAAAATTAATACAATTTTATATTATTATTAATAATTAATTAATTACCCTTTTCAATACATTACCTATTTTATATTTTTAATGAAAACAGCCCATCTTCTAAAAAATAATACGGTTAACCTCTATATAAAATGGTAATATTATCATATTAAACTTATAAATTTCATGTTTTGTTATAATTTTTTCTATAACTTTTAATTCACATAAAACTATTAATAAAAAATAAAATTAATATTATAATTATTAATAACTACCTAAAGTATTAAACACATCTCTATTATATTATTAAACACAAAACTCTTAAAATACAAATTAATCACGAACAAACACAAACACATGCGTTGATTTAACCTCGAATTCAACAACCATATATGAGTATAACTATTCAAAATTTAAAATCTTATTCATGAAAAACAAATTATGTAAATGTAAAAATATTAAATATTAAATTATAAAAAAGATAATAATTTTTATATTTCAACCGTCACGGGTTTTAAGCTAGTAACTATATATACCCAATCAAGACAAAAAATGTGTTCTATTCACATTTTTAGAGATCTTACCAGACCAAGATTTTTTAAAAAATTTATCGATTTTATTTTTAAAAGAATTTTCATAGAGTTGATGCAGAATATTTAGGTAGAACTTTTCACCAATCTTTCATAATTTAATAAATTAAACCCAGATCAAGTATAAAACAATATTATGAAATTTATTAAAATTCAATATCTTATAAAATCCATATGTTTTTGAATATCATGAGATTTTTTTAAAAAAAATTTAGTTAAATACAATCAATATTTTATGGATAATTTAAAATTGTAAATGAATCTCCGATATTTTTAAAGAATTCTACCATTTTAATAAATATTTAAAATTCTTATTAGTTGCAACTAATTTTCTAAACAATTTCTTCGCAATCGAATTGAATATACGGCGTATAAGATTTTCTTATAACTTTTTTTTTGCTAACCAATTTTCTTAAAACTTTTTCAACCCTATATTGTAATATATTGCGCTCTATATTAAATCCAGAAAATTATGGATCCCGGGTTATCTTAGTGGGCCGGTTCTAGTTATGACATTCACCAATACATGTTAGCAATATTAATAGAACCGATTATTTCTAAGAAGTAAGAAGTAAGAAGATTAGGGGCTTCTTGGCCACATATATAATTGAAAGTAGGGTAAATTTTATTGTAAAAAGAGGAAAATAATTTTTATGATTTGGTTCCATTTCTTGTAAAAAAACAGGAAAAGGTAATCACAAACTAAAACTTAGGGTTGTATTCATGAAAGATTTTAAATTTTTTTATGGATTTTGAAAATCCGGATATATTTAATTTGAATTTTTAAATTCATTAAAATCTGAATTTTTTACTTTTTAGTTTCAGTTAAAATTTTTACTTTTTGTCTGACACATAAAAATTTAACTATTAAAAACAAGTAAATTCATTATCCATTATTCTTCAATATTTAGATTTGATAGTTTAGAACAGTGGATTTGTGCTACTTCGAAATCTCTCCTATGCCTTAAAGGTACGTAAATGGCTAAATGTTTTATCCATCAATAGATATCATCTTCGAAGGCAACTCCTGGGGATGACTTGGCCTCTAGTTGAGCCACCTGCATTGTAACAAACTGCTCTTGTAGCTTTATTTGGAGTTGAAAGTTTAATGTTGTGCAGCTTTATTCCTGTGCAAGGGTTAGTCCGACTGCAATCCAGGGTTATTGCTTCTGGTCTTGATGAACTTCCTCTAATATTACTGTATGTTACCTTGCTTATCTTCACCCCGGAACTCTACACAAATTAACCAACACACTCTCTTAGAACCAATTATTATATATTGTATGTCTTTTGTATTCCAATACAAATTACTCTCGAAATTATAATATTATTAAGCAAATAACATTTCACATTGTCTAAATGTACAAAATTTCAAAATAAGCATGACAGGAAAGACTAGTGGTAATGATTTATCCTCTATCGTTCAGATATTGGGTTCGATTTTTGTTTATCGGACATTTATAACCACATATTTCGTAAAATAGAATTATAGGTTATAAAAAACACAAAAAATGATTTGGGTTATAGTATACTATCTACTTTTTTATGTGTATTAAAAAAATATTTGAAATGAGCAAAATATAAAATTAATAAATAAAGTATTTGAATTATAAGTACCTGGTGAGGGCATTGATAATTGGGGCAATACGTTTGATCAATAATAATAGGGTTAACCACATTCAACATAACAAGATTTCTGAAATGAATATTGGTTGCGTATCCACTGCTTGGTCTTGCCCATGACTTAATCCGTACACCATTATCAGTTTTTGTAAACACCGACGTTGTCACTGTCACGTTCTGCACCCCTTCTTCCCGGATACCATTTCCTAGACTTCCTATGCTGCATGTTACAAATACAATAGATTACGTTTAAGGTATCAAATTAGCTGGTTACTTAACATCGTAAAAGAGTTCAGTTCAATTCTCAGGTTCAACTTGCATGAGTACTCTCGTGCATACTTAACAATTGTTAAAGACTACCTCCGCCAAAACCTTAATTGTAAGATTGTTTAATTTGAACTCTAAAATTCAGCTAAAGTATTTATAAATTATCACAACTTATGAAAAATTTAGTTGTCGAAAAAAGTCATTAAATAAATTATTTAATTAGTATTTTTACTATTAACTAAGGGTCAATGCAACAGAGGTATGAATAATGTTACCTGATGCCGTGTCCAGGGCCGCAACCGATGCGTTCGACCCACATGTTTCTGGTGCCTGGACCTATAGAAATGCAGTCATCTCCGGTTTTGATAATGCTTCTTCTGATGGTAATGTCTGAAGAGTACTGCACATGAATGCCATCTGTATTGGGGCTTCCACTTGGGGCTCTAATGTTAGTGTACTCTATCCTCATGTTCCTGCTTCGTCCAATCGCCATATGAATTGATTGGCTGTTGATTGATGTTAATCCCCTAACGTATATGTCTTTACACCACATGAACGATATTGACTGCATTTCACATCATTTCCGATTCAAACTATGAATCATATGTGCTCAAAAAGTTTTACAATATCGTATTCCCTCCGTCCCCTTATACATGTCTATCTTTAAAAAAAACTACGCATCTAATTATTTAAACTCCGGTAAAATTATCTAAGGTGGGTTGTTTGTATGTGTACATTATTTAAACATTGAAAATAGTTATGCTAAGGTAATTTTTGGAAAAATCTTTGAAAAATTGATTTGGAAAAAGAAAATAACAAGTATTTTGAGACAAAAAAGATTCAAAAGAGAAATGTAAAAGAGGAAGGAGAGAATAGCTTCGAGATTAAAGACTTCTGTTTTCAATCTTATAATTGGCTATCCTATAGTAATTAAGAAAATTAAACAAAAGGAAGGAGTTGTTATACGTACCCTTGCACCAACGGGGCAATTACCACCTTTTCTTCTGCACGCCCAAAATCCTGCACCTCTACCATCTATTTTTCCACCAAGTATCGACACTCTACTAACCTCATGGAACAATATCCAGAAGCCCGAGTTTCCCATGGACCAATAATCACTAGGAGCTACTAGAGTTCCTTCAATTTGGAATGTTACCCTATTCTTGCATGAGCCACTAAATGTCACCGGGCTTAATAAGAACTTCCCACGCGGAATGTACACTGTGGATGGCCGAGCTGAGCTGCATGCGGCCATCCACGTGCGAAGGAAAGAAAGTGAAGAATCAGATTGTCCATTTGGTTTTGCACCGAAGTGAACTACATTATACGAGTCACAAGGAAATGCGCATAATGCAATGCATAGAATGGAGAGGAGACAAGTGTTTACTACCTTGGACATTTTTCGGAAACGAATTAAACACGTATGTGACGAGGAGTTGTGTGAAAAGTTGAAGGAAATGCCTCAAACTTGAGATCTGTTGTGAAATTACAAGGTGTATTTCAGGGGCGTGCCTACTGTGATGCTGTGCTGCATATGCTTACATGTACCGTACGACGTTATGATAATAAAAGGCATTGGGAGGAGTTTTAGATTTGTAATAAATGTGGAATAAAATGGTAATCAATTTACCGACATTTGAAGAGTAATCAAGTCTGGAATCCGATTCTATTCTTTATAGTGTAGGAGACAAAACGCAGTCACCATTTATGAACCCTGCATTGTTAATGAATTGGGTCGGTCTCTGAGTGTTTAGATGAGAAAGTCTCACATTCTTTAATAACTAAATGCTTTTTGAAACGACTTTTGTTAGAAAATGAAAATTTGAGTTCTAATTTCAATAAGCTCTTGATGTAATTTTTTTAAATTAATCATTAAATCTTGTCTATTGTTATGAGAATTTAATTTTTTTTATGGGACGACTTTGCGAGAACTCTACACTACAAGAAAAACGGGCAATTATGACGGAAAACTGAAATCGTCGCAATTGGTCCAATTACGACGGAAAATTTTCGTCATTTTTGCTCAAGTCTTAAGTTCGCATTTTCGTCACAAATGTCATTCTCGTCACAAGTATGTTTTTCGTCACAAGTAGCGTTTTCGTCATAAGTATAGTTTTCGTCACAAGTTTACATTTTCGTCATAAGTATAGTTTTCGTCACAAGTTTACATTTTCGTCATAAGTTCCTCTTTGGGACCCACCTTTTTCAATAAATTAATAAATGAACTTATGACGAAATATAATGTCATAAATTTATATTTTACGACGGAAAATCTGTTGGAAGTTAAAGAATGGGGCCCACCTGCTACCAATTTGTTATTCACGGAAAAAATTAAAATTAAAAAAAAAAAAGATGAACATCCGTCGGAAGTTACCCAGAAATTCGTCATAAGTTCGATGGACCAGAAGCAGCATTATGCTGCTTTTTCAGGTTCCAGCCATTTTTGGCTTCCAAATTAAATCACAATCTACATACAATCCAACACCACACAATCTATATGCAATACAACACCACAATCAAACATTAAATTTGTAACAAGAATCCACGCAATTAAGCGAATCCAAATATAAAAGTACAAAAGTTACATTAATATTATCATATCCGACCATACAAAAGTTTAAACCATCATAGTTCTACACGCCAACTTTAGTTCACAACATAACTTAGATTATCTTAAAACATAACTTAGATTATCTTACAACATTCATAGTCTAAATTAAATTGAGAATACTTAACCCCCGATTCTAGGACCACCATGAGACACGTGAGGCATCGCACTCAAATCACGGTCATCATCAGATTCTGTACTCTCGTCACCAGGGTCGCCAACGTCGAAATCGTCATCATCATCGGTCGGGGCCTTCCCCTACAATGTACAACAAATATTGGATGTCACATACATTCATAGTAAATTAATTAAATGAATGACAATGACTTAAAACTAAGCAGCAATGCCAAATGAAATAGAATACATTTAAAATTTGGATGCAATCTGAATAAATATCTGCAATTCCCACAACACTCTCCTGGCCTCATTCCGTACTCTTTTAAAAAATGAAAAATCCTCTAAGTACATTTTCAGTGGATATTAATTTGGATGCACTAACCTTTATTTTATCAATTGAAGGTTCTTAAACATGTTTTGTTGACAAGTTCTGGAATCAAGATATTAACTCTCTTTAAGCATTTTGTTTAGGTAAGCAATTATGTTTTTAATATTGGTTCGACTTTATGGGAAGCAGACGATTGGGCCACACGAAGCAAAGCCCCATTTTATGCATACTAAGGACTTTGATATAGAAGGATGCCATGTTCTTGGACCAAGCACTTGTGCCACTAACGCAACTAATTGGTGGAAGGGTGCATCACAAACAACTCAGCGCCCAGCAGGCTACAAGATACCGTTGGGTGCAACCGATAAATTGCACTACCCCGTTACCCCACCAGAGTGTGTTGCAGGAATTTAATATCCATTCCATCCATCCAACCAACTATAGATACACATTTCTATGTCAAGTTATTGTTTAAAAACATAATTGCTTACCTAAACAAAATGCTTATTTTGTGTCAACTATAGATACACATTTCTACCCCGTTACCCCACCAGAGTGTGTTGCACATGTATATATAGTTGAAATGTATAAAAAGGCTATACATATTACATAATATGTCCCTCTAGCCTTATTTTGTGGCTGAAAACAAAAGATAAACAGAAGGGTGCAGAGGGGTTTCAAATGTTATTGCTGTATTGCTACTGCATATGTATTTCCTGAACACTGTGTGAGCCAAAATTAATTCATTATTGCACTTTCTTCATTGTGAAAACTCTCTATATATTAGGTAAGCATTTGATTAAGAAATTATGTTTTTAATATTGGTTAAATGTTTAGGTTAGCATTTTGTGTTTGTTATTTAAGTGTTTCATTGCACAATCATATTTTGGAAGCACTTAATGTACTGTTATGGAGTGTTTTGGAGTCATGAGTGCAGTGTGTAGATACCCAACAAATCTAGTAAATGTAACACCTCCAAAAAACTAACAAAAAACTAGTAGTAACAAGTAATTTTACCTTCGCTGCACCAGGTCCGTCCTTCTTATATATATTGTTTAGTACCTCAACCACGACCCGAATAATGGCATTTCGCGTCTCTCTAGCAATAGGATGGTCTGAAGGTATTGATGAAGAGTCTCCTTCCACCACATCGCGTGCTAAGAGACGGACCTCCTCGGCTGTCAACGCATACTCATCCGGATTGGCTCGGGCCAGGTCCAGGGTCTCATCCACGACCCTCATAAACATTTCATCTTGTAAGCGAGCCAAGGCAGATCTGCCAGAGCTTCCTTCCCCTTTTCGAGATGATGGGGCACGTGCATCAGACCCTAGAAAGTATACAAATATCATTAATAGGGAATAAACGATATGAGACAGTTTGAGAGCGGAAAATATTTCAAGTATAAGAAGAATATACCGTAAACATCAGAAGGTCGAAGCCGCGGGTGTCCAATAATCATACTCTTCCGTACACCTCCCACTGCTTCTATCCAACTATGGATTTGGGTCGTCTCAGGATCAACGCCTTTCTTTTCACATATGCTAATGTAATGATCCTGAAAAATTATCTTTTTAATACAGAGAAATGCGGTGATTATCTTCAATTTTTAGTATAAAAGTTCACTAGTTGCTCTGGTAACTAGTGTTTCTCATGTTTTTGTACAAGAAGACCTAGCACCTCTTGTTGAAATTTTACATCTATATCATTTCATTTTGTTAAACAAATGTTAAATAAACATCAAAATAACTTCAACTTAACAACTTTCAATTTCCTAACAATCAACTACATTTGGAAATATCATCACAAAAATATTTGAACAAAAATATAGTCTAGAAATTCAGGAAATATCCAAAAATATTATCTATATATTATACCATTATCGTATTAACTTTTTCAACCAATACAGCTACTTTGATACTCTTATATTTTAATATATTGATATACATGTAATTTAATATATCTAATAGATATCATGGATCCAAAATAAGAAATGACAACCCAAAATAAAAGCCAAAAGTAAAAAAGATACCACTAAAATATTCCCCCCAAGGAAACAATTAATTAAAAAGATAATCCAAGCTATACAATTCGGAATCTGCATCCTCCAAATACTTTTATACTAAAAATAATAGCAGAACAATTTATACCATTCCAGGTATCCAACATTTGTACACTGATGCATCATATATAGATAGATATCCAAGTGCATAACAGTGACATCTAGCTATAACCAGATTTATATCAATTTTTTCAACTTTCCCTAGAAAATGGCTGATAATTCTGGTTTGGACAACATTGCAGAACCACTGAGGAGGTATCTGCAGAGGTACAGACAGTTTGAAGGAGATAGAGCTAATCAAGAATAAGGTAGTTGGTATCACTGAAGAATTTGCAGTATATAGTTATCGTCGAAAAGGGCTTCAGGTTTAGATTGTGGGCTTTTTGTGTGTTTGCTTTTTAGAGAAGAGTTATCGTAGTAACATATATGTCTTGAAGCTAGTATGTAGCTTTAACATTTGTTGGAGGAAATTTCTTTGCGTATGAATTTAAGAATTTTATGTGCGTTATGCTTGAAATGTTTTGTTAAGTTACCGATTATTTCAAAACTTAATGTGTTAAGCAGATGGTTAAATTCCGACCTTTTCGTCGAATGTTTCGACGTTTGTCTAGGAATCCCTTATGTAACCCATAAAAACTGGACTTCTTGCTGTGTGGTAGTTGCTTAGCTTTGACATCACCCATACTGTTAGATCAGAATTCAATGATCGTCAGAAGCTAGACTCAACTGATCAGGATTGCTGACGTCATCAGTATTGCATGGTCATCAGTATTTGATCAAGCGTCAGTATCTTATTGATCATCAGGATTCCTACTCAGACTATGATCAGGATTGATCATCAGAACTTGAAGCTGATCAGGATTCCTACTTCGAGTTATATTTGGAGTCTAGATAAACATGGAAGTTTATTCTATCTGTTCCTGGTTTGTAGAATGTAGCTATCGATTAAGGATAGGTTTCTATCTTTGTTATTGATTAGGACTTATCTTGTTATTGATAGAGAAGCTGTGTGCACTATATAAACACAGTCTTGGTTTCGATTTATGTATTCATTCGAGAGAGAACATAATCGAGGGAATCAAGAGAGAAGCTCTTAAGAACAGAATTTCTTGAGAGAGTTTTTGTAAACTAGCAGCTCTCAAGAACATCAAAATTTCTTGAGAGAGTTTGTAACAGTTTTATATCAGATTTAATAAAGCTGTTATTGATCTTTCATATTTGTGTTACATAAAGTCGAGAATCTTATACAATTGTATTCAACTCCCCTTCTACAATTGTTATTTACTGGGCAATAATTGGTATCAAAGCAAACTGATTTAATTCTGAATCAGATACGATCTAAAGATGTCGACAACCAAGTATGAAAGCATGAAGATTCCCATCTTAAAGATATCAGAATATCCTACATGGAGGGTAAAGATGCTGATGTACCTGGAGGCTATGGATCCTGACTACTTGGACAGGATTCGTGATGGACCATATATACCAACAAAGTTCGTAGAACGAACAGATACAGTACCAGAACATTATGTGGTCAAAGCTAAAGCTGAATGGACTCCAGAAGAAAAAGCTCATGTACTCAGGGAACCAAAGATAAAGAATATCTTGCATAATAGCCTTGATGCTGTCATGTCAAACAGAGTGATTGCATGCAAGTCTTCAAAAGAAATCTGGGATACTTTGGAAACTCAGTGCCAGGGATCTGCATCTGTCAAGAAAAACAGAAGGGCTCTATTGATTCAAGAATATGAACAATTCGATGCAAGACCTGAAGAGAGCCTGACTGATCTATATGATAGATTTCTGACACTATTGAATAGCTTATCCTTAGTTGACAAAGTATATGAAACTGAAGATTCAAACACCAAATTTCTTAGAGCTTTACCTGAAGAATGGGATACTCAGACCTCAATCATTAGACACCGGTATGATCTGAACATTGTGTCTCTTGATGAGATCTATGGGATGCTAAGAACTCATGATCTTGAAGTTCAACAGAGGAAGAACAAGAAAAGCAGCAAGGCAAAGTCAATTGCTTTGAATGTAGAAGCTAAATCAAAAGGAAAAGCTATGGAGGACTCTAGAAGTAAATCAAGAGTAGCTGAGTCAGATCCTGATGACTCTTCATCAGATACTGATGGCAATCCTGATGCCAATACTGGTGATGATTCTTCTGACTCAGACATGGAAGAGATGGTTGCTATGATTGTCAGAAACTTCAGAAGGATGAAGTTCAGGAAGAATAGAAGACAAGGCAACTTTCAGAAAAAGACCTTCAAAGCAGACAAAGACAAGTATATCAAAAAGGACAGCAAGGGTAGCAAATTTGACAAGTCAAAGGTTAGATGCTACAAGTGTAATGGTATGGGTCACTTTGCTTCTGAATGCAACAAGACAAAGGCACTCATCACATCAAGCAAGGATTGGATGGACTCTTCCTCAGAATCTGATACTGAGGTAGTCAACTATGCGTTAATGGCCAATGCTGATGTAATTGCTGCTCCTGATGATAAGGTACTAAATACTATCTTTGATTTTGATACTGATAATGCTTCTGAGTTAAGACATTTTCTAAAGTCATTACATATTAGCTTTAGAAGTCAAACTGCTGAGAATACTAGAATCTTATCTGAGATGTCTGACCTTAGAAAGAGGAATGAGATATTAGAAGCTGAATTTTCTCGTATGCAAGAAGTACAAAAAGAATATGATAATGCTAAACACATGCACTTAGAGATGACATCTAAATGTACTTCCCTTGAAAAAGAACTTGAATATGCTAATGAGAAAATCAGAACCTGGACAGACTCTGGTAGGAAATTTCATGAGATTAATACCTCTAAGAATTGGAAAGAGTGTCTAGGATATAAGTCAGATGAAGATAAGAAATTAGCAGAGAAAATTGTCATTGATGAGTCAGTCAGTCCAAAGACCTATAGACATGTTATAGACTCAACCAAATCTAAGATTACTCCTGTTAATTTTGTTTTTGGTAAGGATTCCAATTCTACTTTTGAAAAGGGATCTTCTTCTACTCAAGGAATTAAAATTATAAAGTCTAAACCTGTCATGAACAAAGTCACTAAGAATGTAGGTCTATTGTCTCAGAAACAGCTTAAAGATAAAATCTGTGAGGTTACAGATAAGAAAAAGGGAGCTACTGTTAAGAGAAACAGGAATGGTAAAATTGGGATCAATAAAGAAAATGGTTATAAGTATATCCCAAATGCACCTAGAAAGAGTTGTTTTAACTGTGGTAACTCTAATCATCTTGCTATTGATTGTAAAAAGAGTAAGAAGAAAATTGCTGAAATTCCTAAGTCTGATGTTAGGAATAAATCAGTATTTTACAAACCACAGAATTCCTATTTTCATTGTGGTAGTCTATGGCATTCTATTTATACATGTAAAGAGTATCATGATTTGTACTATAACTTTTATGATCCATTGCCTAAGTTTGAAAGTAGTACAAAGTCTGATAGAACTGAAAATGTCATAGTGAAGCATGCTTTTGTTAATACTGATACTGACAAAGCAAATCCTGATGGAGTAAATCCTGTCAGGACTGCTAAAGTCAAAAAGTCTTCTGCTGTTAAATTTAATAAAATGCATGAACAAGGAATCCAACAAGTGTGGGTTCCTAAACATTCTGACTAGTGTTTTACTATTCTGATGCAGGGTAAAAGGAAAAATGTGTTAGTCATGGATAGTGGATGTTCTGTGCACATGACTGGAAACAAAGCCCTGTTATCAGAATATGAGGAAAAAGCTGGCCCAACTGTGTCTTATGGAGATGGCAACATTGGACAAACCTTGGGATATGGCAATATAATCATTGGAAATGTCATCATTGAAAAAGTAGCTCTAGTGAAGGGACTAAAACACAACTTGTTGAGTATTAGTCAAATAACTGACAGAGGTTATCATGTCAATTTCTATTCCACACATTGTGAAGTAGTCAGTAAAGCAACAGGAAATATAGCACTAACTGGCTACAGACATGGTAACATATATGAAGCCAACATTCTCTCAGATACTGATGGCTCCCCTATATGTTTCATCAGTAAAGCTTCAGTAGATGAAAGTTGGAATTGGCACAAGAAGCTTTCTCATCTCAACTTCAGCAACATCAATGAGTTGGTTAAGAAAGAGTTAGTAAGAGGATTACCTAATGTCTTGTATACACCTGATGGACTCTGTGATGCATGCCAAAAAGCAAAACAAAGAAGGACATCATTCCAGAGTAAATCAGAATCCTCTATTAAAGAACCATATCACATGCTACATCTTGATCTGTTTGGTCCAGTCAACATCATGTCCATCAGTAAGAAAAGGTACACTCTTGTAATTGTTGATGAATATTCTAGATTCACCTGGGTGTATTTTCTGCACAGAAAAGATGAAACTCCTGAAGTTCTGTTGGATCATGTGAGGATGATTGAGACAACCACAAAGTACAAAGTCAAGATTCTGAGAAGTGATAATGGTACTGAATTTAAGAATTCAAAGATGGAAGAGTTCTGCAAATACAAAGGAATCATTCAACAATTCTCTGCTCCTGGCACACCTCAGCAAAATGGAGTAGTAGAAAGGAAGAATAGAACTCTTATTGAAGCTGGCAGAACTATGTTGGAAGAAGCTAAATTACCTACATATTTCTGGGCAGAAGCAGTCAACACAGCATGCTATACACAAAATCTCACATTGATAAACAGGCATGGTGTCACTCCTTATCAGTCACTCAAGGAGAAGAAACCAAGTCTGAAGCATTTGCATGTGTTTGGCTGTAAATGTTTTGTTCTAAGAACTCATCCTGAACAGCTAGGGAAATTTGAAACAAAGGCTGATGAAGGAATATTCATAGGCTATCCTACATCAAGAGCCTTCAGAGTTTTTAATTTGAGAACAAGAATTGTCATGGAGTCAATACATGTATCTTTTGATGATAAGAAGATAACTGGAATCATTGAAGACTCGCATGATAGATTGTTATTTGAAAATGAAGCTTCCAAGGAACCTGAAGAAATTGAATCAGATCCTGTCAATTCATCAGATACTGATGGGTCACCATATCCTGATGACTCACCAGGTACTGATGGTGCTAATACTGATGATGCAAACAATAGTGATACAACTAGTAGTGCTAATGTTGAGGGGGAGCAACGGCATTCAACTACAAGTTCAGAGTCAACTCAATCATCAGGACAGAATTCTTCAGATACTGATTCAAGTGAAGATCCTGATAACACATCAGGGGGGCATAGCAATAATTCAGGAAGAGCTTCAAATCAATCAAATTCTTTCAATCAAGATAACACCAATCCAGGGGGAGCATCTACTTCAAGAAACAATTTGACACCAGCAAGGAAATGGACAAAAGATCATACTCCTGATTTGATAATTGGAGATCCTGATGCAGGTGTTCAAAAAAGAAGTGCAACTCAGAATGAATGTTTATATAATAACTTTCTATCCAAGGAGGAGCCTAAGAAAGTTGAAGATGCACTTAAAGATGCTGATTGGGTTACTGCAATGCAAGAAGAACTGAATGAATTTGAAAGGAATGAAGTCTGGAAACTGGTACCAAGACCAAAGAATAGATCAATTGTTGGTACAAAGTGGATTTTCAAGAACAAGACTGATTCTGATGGAGTCATTATCAGAAACAAAGCTAGACTAGTTGCAAAGGGGTATTCCCAACAAGAGGGACTTGACTATGATGAAACTTTTGCTCCTGTTGCAAGACTAGAAGCCATCAGGATATTTCTTGCTTATGCAGCACATAAGAAATTCAAGGTTTTCCAGATGGATGTTAAAAGTGCTTTCTTAAATGGTGAACTGGAGGAAGAAGTTTATGTTGAACAACCTCCTGGTTTCATTGATCCTACATATCCAGATCATGTCTACAGACTGGATAAGGCACTTTATGGACTAAAGCAAGCTCCAAGAGCATGGTATGAAACCTTAGCTCAATTCTTACTGGAAAGTGGATTCAAAAGAGGTGCAATTGATAAAACTCTATTTTATTTGAATCATGGTAAGGAGTTGTTGTTAGTTCAGATTTATGTTGATGATATCATTTTTGGGTCAACAAACAATAAGCTGTGTGAAAAGTTTTCCAAGCTTATGCAGTCAAGATATCAAATGAGCATGATGGGAGAAATGAGTTACTTTTTGGGTCTTCAAGTTAAACAGACTGATGAAGGGATTTTTATTAATCAGTCTAAATACACAAGGAATTTACTGACAAGGTTTAACATGCAAGACAGTACTCCTGCTTCAACTCCCATAGCTACAGCTACCAAACTTGATCCTGATCAAGGTGAAGAGGTAGATGTAACTCACTGCAGAGGAATGATTGGCTCTTTATTGTATCTCACTGCCAGTAGACCAGATATCATGTTTGCAACCTGTCTATGTGCAAGATTTCAAGCAAAACCTAGAGAACCACATCTGATTGCAGTCAAAAGAATTTTCAGATATCTCAAAGGCACTCCTTCACTTGGCCTTTGGTATGCAAGGGAATCAGATTTTGGGTTGTGTGGTTATTCAGATGCTAATTTTGCAGGATGCAAAATAGACAGGAAAAGTACTTCAGGAAGTTGTCAGTTTTTGGGTGGAAGACTAGTTTCATGGTTCAGTAAAAAGCAAAAATCTATTTCCACTTCAACTGCAGAAGCTGAGTACATTGCTGCAGGAAGTTGTTGTGCTCAGATAATGTGGATGAGAAATCAGTTGTTAGATTATGGCCTGTCATACTCAAAAATCCCTATTTATTGTGATAACCAAAGTGCTATTGCAATGACAGGAAATCCAGTTCAGCATTCTCTTACTAAACACATAAGTATCAGATATCACTTTATAAGAGAACAGGTTCTGGAAGGAACAATTGAACTTCACTTTGTTCCTACTGATCAACAACTAGCTGATATATTCACCAAGCCACTACCTGAAGCTACTTTCAATAAATTGGTGAATGAACTTGGAATGATGAATTTTGAGAATTTCTGAGGAAAAGCTATAGAGAGGAAATCCTGATAACTGTCAAATCCTGATGGTTATTCAGAAAGGTATGTATCTTTGATCAAATCCTGATAGGACTCAATCCTGACAGGAAATCAATTGGTCAAATCCTGATGCTCAGATATTGAAGCTGGTATGAAAACCAGAGGTTCTATGCTAATTTGTCATCAACACTCCTGGTAAACTCTGGACAATTAGATTATTACTTAGTCTTTGATTAAGTTTTCAGTCTTAATTATCAATTTCAATTTCATTATTATCAGAGTTTATTATTTATCATCTCTATATCACTATGAGTGTTACTAACAAATTTTGCAGGCAAGTACAGGAAGAAAACAATTGAGAAAATGGACAAATTTCATTAATACTTGAAGATTCATTACACATGAAAAATTGAAATTACATATTTGTTTTCCTAGTCAATTTTCTACTCAGGAACTCGTGCTTTACAGATAAGCATGAACACGTGCCCTGCAAATTAGCATGAATGCTCCTGAGCAGCTTCACAGTCCATCAGGATTGGAAGATTTCTATGTCCATCCTTAAAGGACAAGAAGAGGAGCAGATGCACTTGAAGGCGGATTGTCATCGTGATCACCGGGATGCTTCCTTGCCTCCACCGTGCATGAAGCACTTGCATCAAGCACCTTCTTTCTTCTCCTCTCTCGCTCTTCAACGAGATCCTCATCCTCTTCATCATCCTCATCGTCTTCATCCTCTTCATAGATGAGATTCTCAAGAGGATTCCAGTCAGGATTGGCTTGCACAAAGTCGTGCCACACCACATCAACCATAGCGTTTATAAACGCTTCATATTCCTGAGGATCAGGAACTGGTTGTGGCTCCATCTCAGCAAGAGCCTCATCCATCACTTGCCAAATCAAGTCAAGCTCTTCATCAGGTATGTTGTTTTGATTGTTGGCAGCCATTGAAAAACGAAGAAGGTGAAAGGTTTTCGTAAGTTTTTCTCTGGAAAGGGTTTGTGCTTTTAATAAATAAATGATGTTATGCTTAACAGTTCTCTTTTATAGAGAATGTGTATTAAGGGTGCAGGTCATTTCTACAATCTTGAGGAGACGGTTCAGTTTTCCATAAATATTTTTGCCTCGTTTGCTGGTAAGCGTGTTTTAATTCTATGACCATTAATTTGGTTATTTTTTTTAAACCAAAACGCTATTCAGGATTGTTAAAATAAATTTTGTTTTCTTAAATAAAATTTTATTTTAATCTTATTGAATATTTTTTTTAATCCTGATATGGCAAAATATTTTGTGCGGAAATGCTTTTATTCCTGATGAGGTTAGGTTTTTCTTACATCAGAAAATGCCTACTCGTTATGGACTACTTTCTAATGCTATGGGGCAAGGCCCAACCCACCTTGTTCCTGACACAAGCATGCAACCTAAACAGTTTAAACAGTTAACAACCACCTCTACTGTCTCTCAAAAGACTTTAGTTGTAAAATCAAAGAAATCAGCTAGAACTGATGTGTCTGGAAGGCAATCAGGTTCAAAGGATTTTTCCTCTACACCACTCACTAAAAAGAAGAAACAAGGGGGTGTACAAGGGGTTCTGGTGAAGAAAGCTGATAAGGTTGTTAGAGATGTTCCTGTGAAAAGGAAGTTAAGGTTGATTGATGAAAGTGATTCAGAGGATGACTTACCTATATCCTCTGTGATGAATGTGAACAAGGAAGTTGCTGATACTGCTACTAAAGCTGTGGTACTTTTATCAAAACCACAAACGACAAGGAAATTATCAAAGAGCAGGTATCATATTCCTTTGACAGTGCAAATGAAGGATACTGATATTCAGACATCAAATCCTGATGAGTCATCTACTCCTGATGCTCTAGCAAATCCTGATGTTAGTATTCCTGATGCAACAACAAAAGTTGTCTCTATATCAGAATCTCCAGCCTCTCCATCTCAGATTAGAGAAATTTCTTGGGAGAAGGTTTCTACAACTGCTTCCTTGGTTGGTCTTACACCTACATCAAAGAAAAAGAGGAATGCAGAAGAGTTAGTCTATCAGAGACAGAAGAAGCTGAAAGGATCAAGCCCACAAGAACCTGAATTTCAGAGTAATTCAGCAGCTACTGTTGATCCTGCCACACAAGAACCACTCAATCAAAGTTTGGGTGAAGGCTTAGCTAGTGGAATGGTCACACAAGAACCATTTTCTCAAAGGGAGAATGAAGACATCAACATTCCAGCTACACAAGAACCATCTTCTCAAAGTGAAGATGCAGGCAAAGCTACAGCTTCTGTTGAAAGATTGGTCGAGAACATTGTCAATGAGGGAAGCCCACAAGAACCTTTAGCTCAAAGTGTTGAAGCAGCTTCTGAACCTCAAGCTCCACAAGAACCATTGGTAGCAAATACTGATGCAAGCATATCAAATCCTGACGATGTTCATCCTGACGCTAGTGGTGCTCCTGATAATGAACCTATTTTGATACAGCCACTTCATTCAAGACCAATGGATCATCCTATCTCAGAACCACAGGATAAACTGAAAGGTATTGCTATTCCTGATCCTGATATTACTCATGGTACTACTGATGATACTTCTGATGATAGTGATGATGATGATGAGAATCGAAAAGAGAAGGAACAGCTTGCTACAGCACTCAAAATTAGTCTTGGAACTAATTTTGTTCATCAAGTACATATATGGCTAGCAATGCTTTCACTGGGAAAGATCAGAGACAAGATTTTTCTACTCCTTCCTTTGATCCTGCAGAGGCATTTAGACAGAATGAATGGAACAATTCATGGCACCAATCTGATGAATCTATCAGTTTTTCTTCTGCTATTGAACATGCCTATAATGCAGTGAAATCTATTGAGAATCAAGACTTGAAGAATCATCTGAAGGCTACTACTCTGTTATCCAAAAGCCTGAAAAGTGAGATTGATTCTATCAAGGGTTCAACTGAAAAAGTGAGGACTGATATCTTTAATAATTTTACAAAGGTGCCTACTACTTTACAACTAAGGGTAGTGGAATCCCAAGTGAAATCTGTTGTTTCAGAACAAACCTCAATCAATCAAAGAATTGATTCTCTGGATACTAAGGTAACTGAAATTCAAGCCTCTCTTTCCTTAATTTTGCAATTATTGTCAAATCCTGATGTCAAAAAGGGGGAGAAGGTTATTCAGACAAAATGTACACCTGATCTAGTATTAAGAAATAATGATGATGATACTGGAGATGATGGTGGTGACAAAGTGATACAAGGAGAAACCTCTGATGCTGTTGTTATGAAGACAATCCAAACTTCTCAAAGTCAAACAACGCAGTCAACTCATGTTTCTGATTCTGGAGTTAAGACAGTAAGAACATTGGTGCAATCTCAGATCCTGACGGAAGATCAAATCCTGACACCTGGTCATGGACACATTCTTGCTACAATTCCTGAAGGTGATGAAGATGTAATTATTGATAATCCTGAAGATGCATCAAATTTATTCCAGAAGTTTTCTACAAAAGATGGCAGAATTGTTACTCTATATCACACTGATAAAAGAGTTCAACAATTATATGCAAGAAAAGCACTCTCTACAGCAAGTGAAGAATATCCAGATCTCTCACATGAAGAATTCTTGAGACTACAAAGAGAGACAATGGAAAGCTATACTGCTCCTGCTAGAGGTAGAGGAAGCAAAGGTAGGAGAGGTGCTAGAAGAAGTAAAAGAGGTTCTTTAACTCAAACAGTACCTAGACAGACAAGGTCTAGAGGGTTAAGAATTGAAGAAATTCCTGAAGCTTCACAAAATCTAACAGATCCTGTTATCAAGGATATCATGGAGAAAGAAGACAAGGAATTTGTTGAAGAAGAACCTGAATTGAGAAGAAAAACAAGTAAATCAACTCTCAGCAATACAAATCAAATTGAAGATTCTAATCCTGACAATATTCAAGATCCTGACGAATCTGAAATTCTGCAAGAGGTTGATTTGATAATCTTATCTACTATTGTTGATTGTCACAACAAAGAAGTAGATGAAGAAGAAGAAGCCATAAGAAGAGATATTACAAAGAGAACAAATGAAGATTTCAATCTCTATCTACAAAGGCTTAAACTCTCAAATGAAAGAAAATGGAGAAATCCAAGCAGACAAGAATCTTTACTTGAAAGAAGCTACACTCATGAAAAGGAGAAAGACAAGAAGTGGGAACACATAAGTACACTGAAATGTGATACACCTATCAATTTTCAGACTGGTGGAATTATTACAAGTGCTTCAAGTGTTATTGATTTATCTGATATGGTTAGATCAAAAACACTCTGGTTAAAGATGTTTTCGAATCTGAAGCAAATGTCAAGTTACACAGGAAGAGGTATTGGACACAGGGATGCTGAATATCTAAACATGTCATATGTTGATCCTTAGTCCTTAACTGAAATTGGAGGTACTTTAACTTCTGAAAATCTGAACAATTTATTAGCTGTTGATATAGTTATAGATTGTCATGATGGTTTTGAAAAGAAAGAAAAGCTTCTGTACTTCATGAAAGATGGTAGTGTGAAGATTCTATCTATTCAAGATCTGCTGATGAAAACTACACAGGAACTGAAATATGTTCACTATCTGTTAAGATGGAAGAACCAAGTGTACAAAGTATGGGCTGACATGATTTTGTCAACTATAAGAAGAAGACTGGATGGAAACAGTAATTTCGATGGTAATTATATTCCCATGTACTTAAATCAAAGAGGTCAGGATGTGGAAATGCAAAGAGGTACTGCTGTTAAAGAAGTAACTTTTGGTATGACCCAACTTACTCTCAATCCTGATGGGAAGGAAATTGCTTATCTTTTGCTTGAAGAGCACAGTCTACAGAAAAGCTCCATACAGAATCTCAGAGCAGCTATCTACCAGATTAATGAGGAAGATGAAGAACTCAGAAATCTTAAGGAAAGACTGATTCAAATTCTTGAAGAAAAAGAAGAAAGTTTATTATCCAACTTCTTGAAGATGAATCTGTTCTATCAAAAAGCTTAAACAGATAAGTTGTTTCTGAAGATACTCGTACATTTTGATACATGTTTTTGACATCATTGAATATTTGAAATCTATACTTTATTTCACAAAGTATGAGATTGGGGGAGATTGTTAGATCAGAATTCAATGATCGTCAGAAGCTAGACTCAACTGATCAGGATTGCTGACGTCATCAGTATTGCATGGTCATCAGTATTTGATCAAGCGTCAGTATCTTATTGATCATCAGGATTCCTACTCAGACTATGATCAGGATTGATCATCAGAACTTGAAGCTGATCAGGATTCCTACTTCGAGTTATATTTGGAGTCTAGATAAACATGGAAGTTTATTCTATCTGTTCCTGGTTTGTAGAATGTAGCTATCGATTAAGGATAGGTTTCTATCTTTGTTATTGATTAGGACTTATCTTGTTATTGATAGAGAAGCTGTGTGCACTATATAAACACAGTCTTGGTTTCGATTTATGTATTCATTCGAGAGAGAACATAATCGAGGGAATCAAGAGAGAAGCTCTTAAGAACAGAATTTCTTGAGAGAGTTTTTGTAAACTAGCAGCTCTCAAGAACATCAGAATTTCTTGAGAGAGTTTGTAACAGTTTTATATCAGATTTAATAAAGCTGTTATTGATCTTTCATATTTGTGTTACATAAAGTCGAGAATCTTATACAATTGTATTAAACCCCCCTTCTACAATTGTTATTTACTGGGCAACACATACAAACATGACAGGCCATCTTCCCATGGGTTGACCACCCACTGACCATACCCAGTCTAGGAAAGTCACCGATAGTCCATAGCAAAGCTGCACGCATCATGAAATTAGTTTTTGTAGAAGTATCAAATGTTTGCACCCCAACTTGCCATAAATTAAACAGCTCATCAATCAAAGGCCTGAGATAGACATTCAGATTCCTCACAGGATCATTTGGCCCGTGTACTAGTAGTGTCATGAACATGTATGGCTCCTTCATGGACATGGTATGTGGAAGGTTGTATACAAGTAGTACAACAGGCCAAACTGAGTATACAGTAGAAGTAACATTACTGTACGGGGGGAATCCATCAGTTGCAAGACCAAGTCTAACATTACGAATCTCTGCTGCAAAATCTGTATAGTTCTTGTCAAATTCCTTCCATTCTTCTCCATCTGCAGGGTGACTAAGGACCCCTTCAGTCACTATTCTATTCTTGTGATACTTCATATGCTCAACTGTGTGGGTACACATGTACAAACGTTGTAGATGAGGAGTGATTTTAAAATATCTTAAGATCTTTCTCGGAATGGTATCGCTCCCACCATTAGTTACAACTTGGTATCGGCTCAATTCACAATACTTACAATTTTCCAAATCTTTATCATCACCATAGAACAACATGCAATCATTCTCACATGCATGTATTTTTTTGTATCCCATGTTCAGCTTCTTGACCATCTTCTTCACAGCATAATAATTAAAAGGAAGCTTATGCCCCTCCGGAAAGACATCTCCAAGTAAAAGGAGCAGCTCATCAAATGCCTTATCACTACATTTATTATGATTCTTCCAATGTAGTAATCTCGTAACAAACTTCAGTTGCGAGTACTTGGTATTTCCCGGATATATTGGTTCCCCGACGCTATTCACATTGTCTAAAAATTTAGCCGCTTGTTCGTTCGGGTTCTCGTGTTGGCTATATACCTCTCCAAAATCTTCTCCTCTAAAGGCATCCCTCAACATTTCATATTCATCAAACACATATTCACGATCAATCATTTCTTCATCTCTCGATCCACTTTCTTTTTCATGATAATGTCATACGGTGTAACTCTCAAGAAAACCAGTTGCAAATAAGTGGAACTCGACATTGGGAACGAGTTGAATGAGTTGATTCCTACATGTATTACACGGACATCTAATTAAAAGTTTCGGATTATTGGGATCCTTACTTTTTTTTTTTTGCAAATGTCAAGAAATCTTGAACCCCTTTAGTGTATTCATCCGTGAAACCATAACAACCGGGTATAGTTCGTTTAGAGATCCAACTAGTATCATAAGACATCTACAAATATAAAAAAAATATACAAATCAATAACACAAGTGCACACACACATATATATTGAACATGTTATGAACTTAAAATAAATCACATATATAGATGCATTTAACTAAAATGGAGGAACTTTAAAATTGAATCCTTACCTTGATGATTGTTGTAATCGTGGTTGCTATGTCATTATAAATGACATGAAGATGTGTTTTTGTTACAAAGAAGGAGTAGGAAAAAGGACAGTAGTTGTTGAGTTTTACACAGGCAAATTTACGACGGAATTTAAGATTCCGTCGTAAATTCATTTAAAAATATTATTTTAAACGGTTAATTTTGTAAAAGTGACAGTAGGATAAGAAATGGGAGGTGAATTTTACACATGCTAAATTACGACAGAAAAAGATTCCGTCGTAAGTTCATTTAAAAATATTATTGTAAACGGTTAATTTTGTAAAAGTGACAGTAGGATAAGAAATGGGTGGTGAATTTTACACATGCTAAATTACGACAGAAAAAGATTCCGTCGTAAGTATACTTACGACGAAATTATCGTCATATGTTCAATTTGTAAACGACGTCGTTTTCTGCTACTTAAAATTTATTCATTTTATAATTAAATCTAATTTCGAAAAAATAATAAAATATTGAACTTCTGACGGAATTGCAAATCCGTCGTAAGTTGATACGTCGTCGTTTTAGTTGACGCACTGTTTTTCCTTTTTTTTATTTGGTTTGTGCCAATTTTTATTAATAAAATAATAAACTTGCGACGAAATGTTTTTTCCGTTATAAGTATTTGTGACGAAATGTTCATTTCTGTCGTAAGTAAGGCGCGCCCAAAATTCCGTAATAAGTTTTTCGTCATAATTGCCCGTTTTTCTTGTAGTGCTAGTTATCCTTTTATTACAAGTTTTATTTCTGACTAGAAATTGGTAGAAATTATTTTGTTTAGCTAACATGTGCGACTCATGACTTGTTTTCTACCTAGACCTGGGAATTCGTTCGTGTCGTGTACTTTCGTGTTTCGTGTACCTAAATGTTAAACTCAAAACCACCCGTTTAGGGTTCGTGTAATTTTGTGTTCGTGTACTTTCGTTTCGTTTCGTGTACTTTTCGTGTCGTGTTTTCGTGTAATTTTAATAAATAATAGGAATAAAAATAAATAAATAAATGTATTGAAATATTAAAATTTTAGGTAGTATTTTTACAAATGTGTTTAAAAATATAAATTTACATAATATTTACGAATAATATCATAAATTTATGTATAATCACATAAATAAATGTTAAATATCTAATAAAAATATTAAAATATCTAATATAAATATTAATTTTTAAATATTAATTTATTTATTTCGTGTACTTCGTGTCGTGTCGTGTACTTCAAGGGTAAACACAAAACCGACACTAAATCTCGATCGTGGACTTTCGTGTTCGTCTACTACTTTCGTTTCGTGTACTAAAAATGCAAATACAAACACTAAATTTTCGTGTCGTTTCGTGTCGTGTTGAAAATTCCCGAGTCTATTTCTACCTAGTCGTAATTTCTTCTTTTTTCTATGGAAAACTTCATAATTTTTATTTCAATTATAATTTGAATTTATTTAAATTGATTTCATCTGAAATATAAAAATAACAAATTTATTTTAGTTTGAGTGTACTCATAAATTTATTCTTAAACCCCCACTTGAAAGAAGTGACATATGTTTTATAATTTAGTTTTAGATAATGAGAGTGAATAGACAAATTAAGAAGGTAAAATGGAGGCCGAGAGGATGAGACGTAGAAAGTAGGGGAAAGGTTAGAAGGTAAGCAAGGGATGGACAAATTGCAAGAAATTTTTTGTGGAACTTGAGTTGTGCTAACTTCAATAGAATGTAAATTAAAGTAAATGATATGAAGTTTTTATTCTTTAATTTAAGGAAGAATGCGGAAGGATGTAAACTCTAGTACCATACTCAAAGGCAATAAGACCATCTTGAGTAAGATCAACTGTTATTCCAGAAGGAGTCCAAAAAGAAATATGTGCGGCCAATATCTTACTAACTTATATGAAGTATCGGTGTTAAAAGACGTTGCAAGCTCCAAAAAAATGTTTATAATTTTAATTTTTTTTTCTTCCAAACCAATGTTAACGATCTAAATTAGACTTTTAATCTACTAATTATGAAAAATATCATCGTAATAAATTTATACACTCAATTAATTCAATATTCCCTTATATATCTTTTATTTTCGCATTGAACTTTACTCATCACACTCCATCCTATAATGATCATTTCATAACATTTAAATTATCACAATCTTAATTAGAATGATTTCTTCTAAAAGATTCTATTTTTTGACCTTATGATGTCCTATCAGGAGATAAAAAGTTATAAACACAAACTGTTGGGACACGGTCAAGTCTTAACTCCACATTAGTATGATATTGTTCGCTCTAACTCTGGATGTCATACTAAAAGAGTTAAAAAGCTACTTAACTAGCTATCTGCCCATATCCCAAACGATTTGGGTGGCTCTCCCGTGACTCATACTAGAACTCCATCTGACTATCTGGCTCCCCCTAGGCCCATACTGGAAAGCCCACATGCATCCCTCTTATACCCAACCTGTGGGTAGCCCATCTGCTTCTTCCTCGGTTCATTTGGGAACCCATTTTTAGATTGTTATGATCCGTTATAACCATAACTCTAATACCCCTTGTTGGGTCACAAACAAATGTTGGGATGTGAGCAAGCCTTAACTCTACAATAGTATGATATTGTACACTCTGAGTCGTGCCCACACGAATTTATTTTTGCGCACATCCCAAAATATCTCATACTAATAAAGTTAATTAACCGCTTTTTATACAAGATAATTTTCTCTTATCTTATCGATGTGGTACTTAGGTTGAAAACACCCAACAATCCTCCTCTCAAACCAAGAAACACAAATCCCGTTGTCTTACCTCACTGATTGGTATGCCTACATCTTGCACCGCTGCAATTCACTTCACAGAATTCGTCGCTTGAACACCATCAAAAAGACTTTCAACATAAGGCACCCCAACAAACCTCCAATCGTGAATTCATACAGAGGTGACCTCCCACATCGAACAACCGCGGCCCATTATCCCCGGGATCCAAATCCAGAACCATGGGATCTGATACCACTTTTTGGGCCGAAAATAAAATTGAACTCCACACTAGTATGATTTTTGTTCGTTTTGGGCCGAGTACACATGGAGATGTTTTTGGGCATATCCCAAAAGGTCTCATACTAATGAAAATAATTAGCTGCTTGTTAACTTGCTATCTTCCTCTCCCACAAACGATGTGGGACAACTCCCAACAACCTCCCCCGTTCACACATCGTGATCGACACCTTTCGAATCTATCACTATTCTGTGTCCTTGTTGATAGGGGTGAGCAAAAAACCGAATTAAAACCGAAACCGATAAAAACCGAACCGTAAAAAACCGAAACCGAGTTGAAAACGAACCGAAACCGAAAATTAAAAAACCGAACCGTTCTTGAGGTTTCGGTTTCGGTTTTAGGTCCAAACCGAACCGAAAAAAACCGAACCGATCCGATTAATAAAAATAAAGAAATAAATATATTATATATTCTACTAGACCAATTTTTATGAGTAGTTGAAGTAGATTAATAAAGACCGTGACATTCCTTTTAATAATTATACTATTTTGTTCTTGTTTTTGAAATTTTAATTTGTAATAGTTGATTAATAAATGTATTTTAATAAACTTCTATATCTAGGTATTTTATAGGTTGTTTTATTTTTGGATGTAACGATTTTTCTTGGCTTTCTGGAAAAACTCTTTACTTATACAAAGACTTCAGATAGACTCGAGATTGTTGAATTTCTAACATTGTCTTATATACATTTCAAATAAAATATTTTTGAAGATCATATTAAATTTTTATTATTCTTGGATCATGTTGGACTTAAATAATTTATTATGAAAACTTTGTATGTTTATTTTGGACGAAAAAATAATTTGTAACTTTGCAAGCTTAAAAATTCGAAGTCATTTTATTTATTTTGTTATGTTTATTTGAGGCGGTTTTAAAACCGAAACCGAACCGATTGTAACCGATCCGATCATTTTAAAACCGAAACCGAACCGACGGTTTCGGTTGCGGTTTCGGTTTTCAATTTTAAAAACCGAGGATATGCGGTTTCGGTTTCGGTTTTAACCTAAAACCGAACCGATCCGACCCGCGCTCACCCCTACTTGTTGACCCATTCTGGAAGTTCACCTGGCTCTGTAACTCCTAGGCCCATACTTGGAAAGCACACATGCCTTTCTTTACCATTTGAGAATCCATCTTGAGATTGTTATGAGCCATTATAATCATATTTCTGATACCACTTGTTGGACTGCGAGTGAATCTTAAATCCATATCAGGATGATATTGTCCACTCTGAGCCTCATGAACTTTTGAATATCATCAAATTTTATTGTATTTTTTAAAATCTAAATTAAATAGCACAAAATTGTAATGGACTTTCTAAATCTAAATTGTATACAACTGGATTTTAAAAGACTTTTGAAAATCTTCATTGAAAAGGTCTTTATTGAATATCATCGTATTTTTAAGGACTTTTTAAAATCCAAACTATGCATACTAGTATTTTAAGAATCCAAAAAAATACACTAAAATCAAGATTAGATACACCCCGTTAATTTTTAATCACCTAAAGTTAGACCCGTTCAAAAAGGAAGAAAAGTCCCTCAAAGTTAGACAGTGATAGAAAATAGATAACAATCTTAGTTAATATTTTAAATTTTTATTTAAATAATTTCTTTTATAGGACTCAAACAACTTTAGATTCTAAATTTTTTATTTAAATAAATTTAAACTGTAAGTAACTTTTAAAAAGATTTGTTAAGTAAACCAAAAATAAATTGACAGGCTCTAGCCTTATTAATTTTACTCAAACGACATATGAGCACTACTAGAAAAACTGCATTAGACATCGGTTTCTGACCGATGTCGTTGAACAATCTGGTGCGATGTCTTTGTCGGTGATGTCTAATGTCCAAACTTTAGACATCAGTTTTCAGCCGATGTCTAATATCATTTTACACATCAGTTTTCAATAAATTTCCGATGTTTATGTCCATTCTTCTTGGTTCAACTGCATGAGGTTAACTTTTTAATCGTCATATTGCTGGTATTAGATGTTATTTAACCTATGACAGACGTAGATTATTTCGACATATACATCAATTTTTTTGAAAAAATTGATGTCTAATCTAATTTAAACATCAGTTGACATTATGAAACTGATGTATAATGTAACATTAGACATCGGTTTTAGACGATGTCTAAGAGATTATTAACATCAGTTTCAAACTGATGTATAATGTAGCAATAGACATCAGTTTTGGATGATGTTGAAGACATCTATTACATTTGTTGTTTTTAAAGCCGATGTCTGAGGCATATACATCATGGATAGTACTACAGTCATTATCAAAAATCAAATAAGGCATCAAAATAACCACAACTCGATTATCATTATCAAAAAATATTCAGTATATACATCAATGACTACACTTTAAATCGGTAAATGGAAAAGTTGTACATTACAACTCTAGTAAATGCATTTACAATCCCTTTGTAAATCGGTAAATGGAAAAGTTGTACATTACAACTCTAGTAAATGCATTTACAATCCCTTTGATGTACCCACTCAAACTTGAACTGAAGTTCTCTGAACAGCTCTTGTTACCTTCGTCAACATCCTGAACAATGCCACTAACAAGACACCCAACTTGAGCTCCATCATTGAACAACTTACTAGTTAGCCCTGCACTGTATTTACCATAGCTGCCTCAGAAATTCTTCATAGCCACAAGCCCCTGCAAATAAATAAAAACACTTCATATAGTAGAAACATAATAACATGACAAATATCGTGTAAGTGTCTATGTGTTCTCTTGATGGTTAATCATGAAAATCCTAGCAGCAATCATCTATATGATATAGGAAATTCTGAAATGGAGAAAGCTATTATGAATAAAGAAGGCCTTGATTGGCCAAAAGCCAAAGAAAGTAAGCAAAATCACTAACACGTCTATAAAGGGCCAGAGAATCATGAAGTTCCCACCAACGATTACCGATTTAATACATACATAAATACCATTTTAACACACCAAGATTCGTAGGTTTTTCCAAGTCAAATTTATGGCATCCCAAAACAATACACAATTTAACAGGTAAAAAACAGAACCAGGACATGCTGGACTTTATTCATAAAATAGATTGCAGAGGTCACTACCTTCTGACTAACTAATTCAAGTCCTGCTGTAAAATTATCTAAACGAGCACTTCCATATCGTTCTGAATCCGATACTGAAGACTCACACTCTCTTCCAGATCTCAAAAGAAATCTTACCTGAGAAAAAAATAGCTATTGAGACCACTTAACAATAAGAATACCTAGTATTAAAAAGTATCAGCAAAGCCCCGGCCACATACCAGTTCCCCCGCGAGTTCATACAAAGATTCATCAAGGAGATACATCCTCTGTTATCTATGGAGATTTCAATCGTGGCACTAGACCTCAGATGTTAACCACATATTCAAACATATAGCAATATCTGACCTTTTCAAATTAAGTCAAAACTTTTACAGAAGCAGAAAAAAGTTTACTTACCATATTCAAAGTTTCAAACATATTCAAACATATAGCAATATCTTTTGCAAAATGACAAGAAGTCTTTATCTGATCGTGCTTGGATCAATCAACTCCACAGATTAAAAGAATATCCTCTCTGCACAAGTTAACAAGATAAGCAAATCGTTTTACGTCTAAAAAAACTATGAACCAGAGGCCAAGTCCCTGGATCAGACCATAAAGACAAAACAAGATCAGACCATAATAAATTCTAAAGACAAAACAAGATCAGACCATAACAAATTCTAAAGACAAACTCACTGTGAATTCAGGTATTCTTATTGAGTCTGATATTGAACCAAAGAGTCCTGCTTCCTTGTACACTCTGAGAACATAAGCAATGCATGAAGCAGATTTCCCATCGCTGTATGTCCAGTCATCTTGTTCAGGAATTTCCAACAATTCACCAAAAGATGATCCACGTCTTTCAACTTCTACAAGAACTTCAGAAAGGCCAAGTCCCTGGATGAAAAACACATCAAACCAACAATGTAAATAAGATAACATCATATGCATTAGTAAATAGTTACACAAAAGTTTTTAATACCTCTGTACCAAGTCGCTTGTTCAATGCTTCATTCCACAAGTTAGTAGCATATTCAGGCTATAACTGATTCCACACAGTCATGACAGATGCAATCTGTATCAAAACCCAGATAATGATTAATAAACCACCAACAATATAAATTCATATATTCAAGTTATATATGAATATTGACCAATAATGTAATCACCAACTCCTCTGCTTCTCCGAACCCTATTGATGATCATCCAGGCCCTGAAAATCACCAATTCCTTCTTTTTACGAAACTTTATACATAAGAATCATTATAAGATTAGTTTAAATATATACATAAGGAATTGCTCAGTCTCTAACTTTAACAACATCGTAAAAAAAATTAAATCCATATATTCAAGTGTAAATGATTAAAAATTATATAACATACACATAGATAATATACCACTTTTAATAGGTACAGTATTCCCCAACTAGTTGTCATAACATACACATAGATAACATACACAAATTTCTTATTAAATCGAACTATGACACTTACATATGAAAGACCCAAATCTAATCATATGTAAAATTAAAAAACCCTAAAAATTCACAATCAGAGAAAATTACCAATCGGAGCTTGTAATTCGAGTAGGAGAAAAGTTTAATCGGTGCTTGAAATTTACAAAATCAGAGGAGAGTACATACAATCGGAGCTTGTAATCGGAGGAGAGTGTTTGTGGAGATAGATGAGCGGGTGTGTGTGTGTGTGTGTGTGAGAGAGAGAGAGAGAGAAAGAGAGAGAGAGAGAGAGAGAGAGAGAGAGAGAGAGAGAGAGAGAGAGAGAAGAGTGGGTAAATCCACTTATCAAGAGAGAGAGAGATGAGCGATGAGAGAGAGCCGGTGAATGAAATTTTTTGAGTGAGAGAGGGAGATGAGATCTGAGATGAGTGTTTAATTGTTGATTTAGGGGAAACATTTTAATAAATTGGGGGGAAACAAAAAATCGCGTAAGGGGGAAAACATTTTAACAAATTGGGGGAAACATTCTAAGGGGGAAACTATTTGGGGTACGCGCGGGAATTTTTTATTTTTTTTAGCTTATTTAAGACATCGGTTCTTCTTGAAAGCGATGTCTTAAAACATAAAGACATCGGTTTTATTGCAAGCGATGTCTTAAAACACAAAAGACATCAGTGGCATTACAAACTGATGTTAAAGATGTGATGTCTATTAACAGATTTCTAGTAGTGGAGTCAACTCAAGTCTGTTCATCTTCCCGACTTCCCTGGCTTTTGGTGTTAGCTTAATTAGCAGAAGCGTTTGTGTATCGTGGTGATCACATAAACAGATAATTAGTGATACGTATAAAAATCATCTTGATATTTGAAATAAGCTATCACCTGTCCCGGATGATAATCCGGTCCAACCATGTGAACTAGGCAATAATATTCTCTGAGTGATAATTACGTACTTTACAACAAATACAATATTACCTGATAGGAAAAACAAAAAGAAAAATACCTTACAAAGTTTGTAAACCTTCAAGATTATCAAAATCATATGTAGAATTTAACAAAAATAAACGTATAGATAATTTAATATTTACAAAATAATTATTAATATTTTAATCAAAATACAATATTTTGGTATATTTTAAAAAAAATCAATTGAGAATTTGGCTTGTAGTCTAGAATTTAAATGAGAAGAAGGAAAACATGAAAATTTTCTTTGTACAAATAATCCTCATTACATTAAGAAATATGATTATAGATATCATATTCTAGTCCAAAACCAAACCAATAGCTATCAATTATTACCAATTTAACTTTAATACTCTAATAATACAACATATAGGGGTCATGTTCCTTGTAGAACCCTTAAGCTTAGAACCCTTAGAACTCTATCTTATTTTTAAAAATAATATATATTTATTATATGAAGGTCATGGGTAAAGTTGTACAAAAACACAAATTACATAATTTAGAGCTAATTAATATTTTATTAACGATAATAATCATACATCGATATCGATCACAAAATTCTTCATCATCATCATAAAATTTCCCCAATTATTTTTATCATTTTTTGTGAAAATATTCAAGTTATTGTATAAACACAATATCAGATAACAGTGTTCAGCAGCTGAACATTTAAATACAAGTAAGTTCAGTTGTAGAACTTTAAAATTTATGTGTTTGATTTCAAATTCGATTGCATGACTTTTATGTTCAGCGGTAGAACACGAAAGTTATGGTATGAAAATAATGTGAATAACATTGTTCAACAACTGAACATTATAAAAATAATCAAGTTCACTTGTAGAACTTTATGGAAAAAAATAAGTTCAGAACTTTGAAGTCCATATGCATAACTTTTAAAATTCAGCTGCATAACACTTTATTTATAATATGAAACAAAATAGGTTCGACAGTAAAATCCTTTTATTCCAAAAATACCCTTATAAGATTTTGTATATAAAAATGAGTTGAATCTGAACAGTTGATCTAGTAATAATCCAACGGCTTATAACAGTTCTAAAGTTCTTTTTTAGTGATTGGTTCTCTCTATAGACCAATATTGATCATGTTCATCGAACTAATGCCCAATTCACAAACTTATTCACAATTCACAAATAAACTTATTCACAATTCACACTTTTTTTGTTGCATTTACAATTTGTATAACATTTTAATACAAAATAATACAAATAACTTTAAAAGTAAATGATATTTTACTTATAAAGTACTTAGTTTGTTTATACACAACTCTGCCTTCCATTTTACAAGTATTCAGACGCACTTAAAGATTTACTAGCTGCCCAATCAGGATGATCTGTACGTCTGCATGTACTTGCATACGAATATACTTGCTTCATCTGAGGTTTTGCAATTCAGAATCCCTATAAAATCGCCATTAAATTTTCACAATTCCCATCATCAAACATTCTCTCTCTCTCTTCTCTCTCTCGCCTCTCTCTCTCTCTCTCTCTCTCTCTCTCTCTCTCTCTCTCTCTCTCTCTCTCTCTCTCTCTCTCTCTCTCTCTCTCTCTCTCTCTCTCTCTCTCTCTCTCTCTCTCTCTCTCTCTGCCAGGTGTGCAATGGCTAATTATCTTATACTAGCACTTTTCACAATTTTTCTCTATAATTCATCATCGGCCGAAAGACTCTCCATAAATGTGAAAAGATTAGGAGCAAAAGCTGATGGCAAGACGGATGTTTCCAAGGTTCTTCTTAGGGCATGGAATTCAGCTTGTGCTTCGAAAAAGGAAGTCCGAATTTATGTGCCCCGAGGAAGATATTTGATTCGTAATCCTATAGTATTCAATGGCCGCAACTGTAAACGTAGCATGTTTATGCGCATTGAGGGCACTATCATAGCTTCCACTGATTATAATTTTCTCGGAAAACATGGAAACTGGATCAAGTTCGAGAGAGTTAATGGACTCTCCATTTCCGGGGGAACTCTAGATGCTAAAGGTGCTGGTCTCTGGAACTGCAAAAAATCTGGAAAGAACTGCCCTACAGGTGCAACGGTGTGTTAACTAAAACATTTACTTTTCATGAATATGTCTTCCTCACTCCTTAATTTTTTTTCTCTAAAAATTTACATCAAATATATGATGTTATCTCAAACATGTACTGTGAAGCTATGTCGTACGCTGCATATCCCAACCTAAGAAAACACTGCTATATATGGCCTTATTACTGCACTATTATATTAGAACGCAGGAGTACTCAACAGCCGAACCAAAATTACACAACATCTAAACTAAAATGAATTATTGCTAATTTTTAAAGGCTAGCTAGGGCTGAAACTAAAATTATTACTGATTTTTAACTAAAAATCATAGTTTTATATAAAAAAAAAATCATACTAAAGTTTTCATTTTAGCCGGGTCTCAGCATCTGGCCGGTTAGCTCACCCTGGTTCTGCACCTGGAAGTAGTATAAGTTACCAGTTATTTTATATTTAAGGGTTAAATAATTAGGAGTTAATCTTATTATATAGTATCACTAAATATATCTGTGATTCAAACCTGGACATGCGCGGGGCGAGATCAAGAAGGGATAAACCAACACTGAAGTCTGGCTAATTCTAAAGTTTGATAGAGAATTTTTTTTTTCCCAAATCCCAAGTCTTCGTTAAAAATCATTAGAAAATATATTTTAAGCCACATCAGTCAACCAAAGATAAAATAATGTTTTAAAGTCCATGTTTTTCCGAGATCCTTATTCCCCATTGGACAAGCGTGTACAGTGGCGGAACTAGAGGGGGTCAGAGGGTGTTTGAGCTCCTCCTGACTTCGAAAAAAATAGTAAAAATAAATTTTTTTATTAGTATTACATTATAGATGAGGCCCTGTAAAAAAAATTAAAATAGAGTTTTATTGATGCCAAAAAGGGCTTTCCTGGAAAGAAGGAATTGTTGGCTTAAGATTCTACTAATAGCCGCCCATTTGTTTAGTGCAACTTTTTGTTTCGTGCAACTTTCTATCACAGGAACTGAAAGCATTCGTGATTGGATCTTCTTCTATCTAAATAATATATATATATATATATATATATATATATATAAATAAATAAGAGGTTTGTGATTCAATCAATATTCCTATCCTTTGTCATCCTCTTCTCCCCGAGCTAACTTGAGAACTGATACTGTTGTGAGGGTTTTTTCTGCAATGAAAATATAAAAAACTTACCAAAGTAATCGGATCGAGGACGAGTGATTAAATGATAGTATGGCATTGAAAAAGCTGTTTTTGCAAAAGTGGATAATGAAGCTATTTTACAAAATTATCAGAATATGCAAAACCGCAGAATTCAGCTCTCATCCATTACTTCTTCAACAAAAACAGTTCATCAGTCGTCAAGTAAAGACTAGTTGTGTACTTTCTGATTTTATACACTTTTATTGTTTTCATAAATTATTCATGTTAAATATTTAAGCCCCGTAAATTTTTATCCTGGTTCCGCCACTGAGCGTGTAAACATCTAAATTTTATGTATACTTAACCTTGCAGAGCATAGGGTTCTATAGCTCGACCAATGTTGTTGTGAGTAGATTAACATCAATAAATAGTCAATTGTTCCACATGATCATCTACAAAAGCAAAAATGTCATTTTACGAGGAATCAAAATCTCAGCACTCGGTAATAGCCCCAACACCGACGGCATTCATGTGCAATTATCATCGGATGTAAGCATCACCCAGTCTCGGATTAGTACAGGAGATGACTGTGTGTCAATTGGACCTGGCACTAACAACACATGGATCGAAAATGTTTCTTGCGGTCCTGGTCATGGCATTAGGTATATATTTTCCTAACTTAACCAAACAAAATAAAAATAATCAATTTGTCGATTTTTACAGAATGATCTTGATTTTTTATTATGTAAATTTATTATTGTGCATGGTTACAGCATTGGAAGTCTCGGATGGGATTTGCAAGAACCTGGTGTTCAAAACCTTACGGTGAAATCAGTTACATTTCGAAATACTGACAATGGTGTGAGAATAAAAACATGGACGAGGCCTAGCAATGGATTTGTTAGAAATGTTCTATTTCAGCATATTGTTATGAATAATGTGAAGAATCCTATCATTATAGATCAAGACTATTGTCCCAATGTTAAAGATTGCCCCGGAAAGGTATTAATTTCTCAACTTAATTATAGTTTTGTTTTTTGAATAGTTGGGAAACTGGGACGACAATAGATAAGGTTTTACCACTTCAACTATCTAATGCACGTACTCAACTTGATTATAGTTAGTCCAATATTTATATTTACAATTTTATAGAGTTAAGTATTGAGTATATATAATCTTTTACTTTGTTGTTTTTGAATAGGTTTCTGGTATTAAGATTAGCAATGTAACGTATCACGACATTCGTGGAACATCGGCAAGGCCAATAGCTGTGCAATTCGAATGTAGTAAGAAATATCCTTGCACTGGAATTAGACTACAAGATATAGCATTTACTTACAAAAATCGAGCAGCAAAAGCGTTATGTGAGTATGCTGAAGGCACTGCTTCTGGTGTCATGAAGCCTCCTAGTTGTTTGTACAGATAAATAAAACCTAAAATCTGAATGAAATGTATGTGTTTGTATTTTTTTTACTTTTTTTTTCCTAAATGTGATGTGTATGTTTGTCAGTTGCTTTTGTCATATATCTCAAATATGAAATGACAAAATGACGTATATAATTGGAATTACATAAATTTTGTTTTTATGTTAATTTAATGGTGTATATGTGATCAATTCTATCCAGAAGGATTATTTGACAACGGATTATTTTGACATAATATTACAAGCCAAATTCTATCCAATCTCTATCAAAGACCTATCCAAGACGACCCGATCGATCATCCAATCATTCTTCAAGAAATAGGCGTATAGTAGAAGGGAGATTTTGATCTTGTTCGAGAAATTAGCCATTCAGAATACTATAAGAAAACAGTTTAAAACCGACCACTTAAAACCGATCGAATGAAAATATGGGTGGTTAAAACCGACCGCCTGTCAGTTGGTCGATTTTAACTGTGACTAAGACAAAAACGACATCGTTTCGGCTAACATGACACGCGATGGGGAAAGGTAAAACCGACCGTACGTCGAACGGTCGGTTTCGCCTGTAGCACACACAAAAACGACACCGTTTTTAGTGACGTGGCAGAGATAAAACCAACCAAACTATATCGGTCGGTTATATTGTTGACGTGGCAGGCACGAAACCGACCGATGCATTCGGTCAGTTTTAAGTGGGGGCCAAAAATGAATAAAAAAATAATTTAAATTAAATTGTTTGTACTTGCTGAGGCTGAAACGACGCCGTTTTGGATGAAAGTCATAACCGACCGATTATCGGTCGGTTATAAGCTGCTACTTTATTGTTTTTGGTTTAAAGTTCTTATTTCTTCAAATGGAGCATATAAACATAGAAAAGAATTAGCAAAAAAAAAAAACATAGAAAAGAAATATTAGAGATAAAGAAAAATAAAACTCAAAAAAACAAAGAGGATAAGTGATACAAAACATATAATGTATGTTTTCTTTTATCTATTTTGTAAATAGTTTTTTTTATGTATGTGTATCACATTTATAATTTGAAAGTGCATGTTAAATTGTTTGTTTACATACGGGAAGTTTGTTTTGTACCATAGATGGATCTTTTAAGTTTACAAACCATAGACTTTGGATCACCAATTATAAAGTTTTCTGGTTGTGTCATATATATCGTTTCATCAATGTCACCATTGAGAAACGCTGTTTCGACATCCATCTGATGTAGCTCTAAATCAAAATGAGCCACAAATGCCATTATTATCCTAAAAGAATCTTTCAATGATACTGGAGAGAAAGTTTCTTTGTAGTCAATGCCTTCTCTTTGAGTAAAACCCTTTGCGACTATACGCGCTTTATATCTTTCAACATTGCCTTTCGAATCCCTTTTGGTTTTAAATATCCATTTACAACCAATGGGTTTCGCACCTTCAGGCAACTTGAAAAGATCCCAAACGTCATTGTCCTTCATGGATTTCATCTCATCATTCATGGCTTCAATACACTTTTGACTATTAGCACTTTGTTTGACTTGTTGAAAGTTGATCGGATCATCTTCCATTACCCCTATGTCAAACTCATGCTCTTGAAGAAATACAACATAGTCATCTCGAATTGCACTCCTTCTGTCTCTAGTGGATCGCCTTAGTGGCACTTCCTCTTGAGATTGTTGAGTTTGCTCTTGTTGAGCATCGTCTTTATTTTGAGTAGGAAATTGTATAGGTATATCCACTTTGTTGTCTTGAAAAATATGAGGTATAGAAACTGATTCTTTCTCAAAGACAATAACCCTAACTTTATCTTCCCCCTTAAACTCAACATCCTCAAGAAATCTAGCATTTTCCGTTTCGAAAAAAGACTTTGTCAAAGGATCATAAAACTTGAAACCCTTGGTTTTTTCAGGATACCCAACAAAATAGCAACTAAGTGTTTTACCCAAAGGATACCTTGATCATATACATGAAGTATGTTCCCTCTAGTGAAATGAAGCTTAATTCTTTTTTTGAAATAGGATCAAGCTCCAACACTAAGTCAGTTCCTAAGAAAGAGTCGAAAGATGAATCTGCCTCTAACACATGAAATCTATTTTTAATTGTCACACTGAATCTATTCCTAAAACTCATGTTAAGGTTAATACCGAGTC
This sequence comes from Heracleum sosnowskyi, assembly GCA_030848705.1. Classification (NCBI taxonomy): domain Eukaryota; kingdom Viridiplantae; phylum Streptophyta; class Magnoliopsida; order Apiales; family Apiaceae; genus Heracleum; species Heracleum sosnowskyi. The sequence goes on along the minus strand of CM061238.1, from coordinate 133,684,159 downwards.
TGCTAAGAAGAATGTCAAAAAGGAAAAGAACATAGGATTACTTTCTTCTGGTCAGTTAAAGAAGAAATTGAGTGAAGTAACTGGTACTGTAAATAGGAAAATTCCTAAGAGGAATAGAAATGGAAAACAAGGAATAGACAAATTTATGTTTGATCGATATACAGAAAACACAATCATATAATATACATGATCAACCCTAATAACTTGACATAAGATAGGCTTGGATACCACTTGTTAGATCTAAATAAATAATTTAAGATCATCTTATGCGATATTATCAAGATTTCGTAATATATTGTAGCGCGAAAGCGTACCTGATTCTATGACGGTAGATATGAATACGGATTAGGGGACTTGATCTTCCACATACTTGATTCGGCTCTAGCCGTATCTCACTCAACTTGATGGTAATAGATGAGTAGAGGTTGTGAATAGCCTTGTGGATCAAAACCTTATTATGTTCTTTATATAGTCGTCCAATTAGACCCCATTAGCCCTAATCAGATTATTATTGGGTATTACACATTACAAAGCCCATACTGAATAAGATGTTATTGGATCCTTTATTTTAGACCACTTAATTAGTCCAAATATAGAATAAACATTAAATATAATTGTCTTTAATTTGTAAGCCCATAAATAGTGATTATTAATAAAATAATCTAACACGTACCTCTCTAGACATTGTGGGATAATATCGATTGGCTTCGTGTCCCCACCTCCGGACTTCTGTCCATTGTGGAATAAATATACCACTAGCCTTTGTGTCCCCATCTCTGGCAACTCGACGGATCAAGCTTTCGAGAGCCGGCTCTGATACCATATGTGACGATCCGGGTCAAATCCCGAGCTTTTTTCTGAAAACCGGGTGAAGTCCGGGTCAAGTCCCAAGTCCGAAATAAGTCGAAGCCTACTTGCCCAAATACAACCAACTTAGTAATCCACAATCCCACCACACATACCACCAAAAGATCATGATTTGTTGGTGCTTATTGGTAGTAATTTTTTACCTTTTATAAACTAAACAGAAGTTTCAAATCTACTTGATATGAGACTGGGGTGTTACAACAACCCTCATCCCTCCACCAGCATTTTAATTATTTGTGAGGAAAATTGTGACACCCGTAGTAACAAATGAGAGTCGACCCCCTGCCACCATAGCCGCCGCCCTCCCCCTTCTTCTCCATCTACAGCTTCGTTTCCCCCATCAATCCATTCTCCAATCCTCCTCTCAATTATCTAAACCTTTTGTTCCAGTTTTTGTTCAATAAAAATCGAACCAAAACCAAACATCTGGAATTTATTTCTCAGATCTATCTTGATTTTGAGTCTGATTCTGCAAATAAAAAATACCTTTAGATTCAAATTCTCCTCCTTAACATCATACCAAAATTTGGTGTCATTCTGAGGTCTTTGAATTTTTGGTGTTAGTCTCGCCTATTGGCGTGTGTCCGCCTATTGGCGTGTGTCTGGCTTGTTACCCTTTTATTGGGATGTTAAGGTATGTTCTTTTGATGTTGGTATGTGTTTTGTTTAGACCCGGCAATTTTATACACGACACGACTTACACGACACGAAACGACACGAAAATTTAGTGTTTGTGTTTGCATTTTAAGTACACGACACGAAAATACACGAACACGAAAGTACACGACCCCGATTTAGTGTCGTTTTTGGATTTACCCTTCAAGTACACGACACGACACGAAGTACATGACATAAATAAATATATAAATAATTAAAAATATATATTATATATATAGTATAAATATTAATTGATATTACACGAAAGTAATGTGAACTTTAATAAATTTCGTGTAAACATTCGTGTTTTCGTTGCTATTCGTGTCTATTTCGTTTCGTTTAGTTTCGTGTACACGAATGGTACACGAAAAAATTCAGGTATCTCGTGTCGTGTCGTGTCAAGTCGTGTATCACTCGTGTCGTGTTCGTGTAACAGTTTCAGGTACACGATTTGAATTCGTGTCGTTTTCGTGTATAGCCAAAAAGTACACGAAACACGAAATTACACGACACGAAACGACACGACACGACTGATTTGCCAGGTCTAGTTTTGTTCCTCGTTACTTTGAAAATGATTTATGTGGTTTTGTGGGAGATCTGTAATTCGTGCATTGAATTTGGGCTGGTGTCGGATATTGCAAGAGCTTACTTTTCACAACTAAAATTTGTTCATCTTATGAGATCTTTCACCTGCGGCATGTCTATAGCTGGTTTTCGGCATGTAGGTAGCTGGGGTGTGTCTGAACATTGGGCTACAGGTGGTGCGTACGTAAAGGTCATTTGTGATATTACTGGTTCCAGGATTGGTGCAGGGTTGATAGATCGGGAAGCCATTTTAATCTTTTCTAGTTCAAAGAATTTAGAAATTCATGATGTTAAACAGTCTGAAAACATAAGCGGCTATTTGTTTAGCTCGTTTATTTGTTTCTATTCAGGTTGTAGTGTCAGTTCAGGGGTTGTAGTGTCAGTTCAGGGGTTTGTACTGGCTGTGATTCCGTTGATGCAAGTTAATAAAATCTCTTTGTTTGTCAAACAAAAAAATATTTGTGAGGAAATTCACCAGCTCTCAATGTTGTGCAAAACTATTTTAAATTTAAATAAAAACTTTGCACTTTAAGAAACAATATACTGTTGCAAACTAATGTTTAATTGACTTGTAATTGAGGAGCTGATTCTAATATAAATAAGTAATGTAATGCACCAACGAAAGGAACCCTTGTACTTTCTACAACTTAAAAACAATAGTTTCCACTTAAAATGCACCAACTATAAGTTCTTGCTGCTTAGCCTCGCAGCCCTTAATTACTATTCACAATCTCTAAGCCTGAACTTCGTTCCTTGCAGGAGTGTCTCCTACAAACAGCTTGTTGGCACAACCATTCCGGACGCAGTTCCTGCTGCATTAATACAATATGCTGTCGCGGGCTGATCTTTATATGTGAGGTTTACTTCATCCAACTGTATACCGTTGCACGGATTCATCTTGCTGCAATCAAATTTTACTGCTACTTTGGTTGCTGATGTTCCGTGAATATCTTGGTATGTCACGTTGCTAATTTTAACACCGGAGAACTATAAATTGGGAAAAAAAAATATACGTGAGCTATCATAATTGAAATTACATTAGTTTTTACGAATTACCAGCAATAACCGGGAAAAATGTATTATTAGTTTATTACTATCATAAATAGATTTGCAATATTATATGTATGGTACCTGGCCTGGGCAATCTTTGTTGTATGGACAGTAATTTTGGTCTATGATCAAAGGGTTCCGGACATTGATCATAGTAATATGCTGAAATAGAATATTGCTTACGAAACCGGAACTTGGTCTACCCCAAGTTTTAATTCGTACACCATTTGTTGTACCACTGAATGTAACTGTTTTAACTGTCACATTTTGCACACCTGCTTCATTTAGGTCTCTACCCAAGCTCCCAATGCTGCGAAACAACGAAAGGTAATGTCAACAATTCATCGAAAATACCTTAATATACGGTTTGAATTTACATAGATGAAGATTCATTAGATTTGTTACCTAATGCCATGGCCAGGGCCGCATACCACTTTTTCAATCCACATATTTGTAGTGCCTGCACTTATTGAAATGCAATCGTCTCCGGTACTAATCTTTGAGTTTAAGATCGTGACATTGGACGAAAATTGAACATGAATGCCGTCTGTGTTTGGGCTATTTCCGGGTGCTAAGATCTTGATTCCTTTCATCTTTACGTTTTGGCAACGATTGATGACAATGTGAAACAGTTGGCTGTTCAATGTTGTTAAGCTGCTTACGACAATGTTCTTCGAATTTGTAAAACTTAGTGTCTGCAAATTATAGTCATATACATTCATTCAGGATGAGGAAAGTTACCAAGGACCGAAACATAGTTGACAATTTTAGTTTCATTTTAGTTCACATTATCAGTTACAATAATGCTCGATCTTGTAGTCCTTATGTCAACAATCTTAAAGTGCGCAAGACACTTCATGATTCTCGGATCAATAAAGCTTATTAATTAGACTTAAGAGTGTAAGAGCTGATCAGGCCTATAGGTATAAATTAAAACATTTATAGTTAGAAATTGAATCATCGAACTTGGTTGAGTAAAAATGTGAAGGAAACTTACCGAGGCTCCGACTGGACAATCCTTTTCGGCCTGATCCTTGCAATCCCACAAACCAGTGCCTCTTCCGTCGAGGATCCCACCACTAATAGTAACTCCATCAACTCCATGAAAGTCTAACCAATTATTTGCATTTCCAGCAACCCGAAAATCTGCCGGAGCCACAAGTACTCCGTCTATCCTAAACAAAATATTAGTGTTCCTGCATTTGCCACTTAAGTAGACTCTTTGAATTAAGAACCTTCCCCGCGGAACGTAAATCAAGGCTGGTTTTACCGACGCACAAGCTCCGGTCCATGCACTAAGAAAAGACTCAGTTGAGTCAGTTTTCCCGTCAGGTTTTGCACCTAGCTCTATCACATTGAATGTCACTGGTTTTGCACTGCTTTGATTGAACAAGATTAGGAGAAAAGGAACAAGCAGCATTCTACAAGCATTTGAATTCATGATTTTTGTTTTCGTCGCTTTATTTTGAGCTTATGATAGAAACTAGTGGATTAAGAGACCTTAAATATATATTTAGAAGATGGATTAGTGGATTAAGAAATGGTTTAAAGTGGTACTTACAATGAATTTGGTGCATGTTTCTAAGGAGTGTAAACGAAATAGATTTAAAGAAAAGCAAGTAGCGCCGGAATGAGTTCTTGCTTTTTTGTTCTTGTACTCAATAATATATATAATTAGTTATTTAGCCAAACAAAAAATTGTATAATTAGTTAGTGATGGTAGGTCGCAAACAAGCCTAAACTTCATAAGCATGGTCTGTTTTAGACGTTTTCCCTACGAATTTATTTTTAGGCATATTCGAAAAGGTTTCGTACTATATAAATTAACTAGCGGCTTATTAATCAACAATTTATTTGCGATGCGAGACAACTTCGAGTATATGTTTAATTACTTCTTTTATAAATTAATTACAATGAAGAGATTGATTGAGGAGATGGCATGTTAATCAACGGACTAACAAGTATTAAACATTAAACTATACCATCCGCATTGAAGTTAAAGAGATTTATATATGCAGCCACAAGTCAAGCAATGCACAAAGTTAATTCCTTCTCCATTTTTGACTCCTCGGGAATGCTATTAGTTCAAGCTAGGCAGTCGTACTTAAAGGTGCATGCATGTTTTAGTCAAGAAGTACGAATTAATTGAGTTCCCAGATATGGATGCGTACGTAGTTGCGTACGGGTAACAAATGATACATTTCTCCTGCCCAAAAAAAAAAACAAATGATACATTTCTATTGAAGTTACAAAAATATCTAAAAATATGTCACGAGATATTGTAAATACTTTTATATAATTGTCATGTCTTTTATCAAGAGTAATGCTAGCTGTTATGCCACGTTTTGACATAGTTCAAATTTTTTCGTTTAATAATTATTAATTCAGATTAATAATTAATTGTTTAATCACTAAGTAATATCATCTCTCTGAAACGAGAAAAAAATCAATCTCAATCAACGAATAACGGAAAATATATCCAAACGATATGTAGGAATGCGAAGATGCCGCGAGATTGTAGGAAAACGTGTGAAGACCGGACTATTTATGGGAATAAGATGTGGATGGATAAATCCGAACTATTTATGGGAACGTGGTGTGGATGAATAAACGCCGACTATTTATAGGCTTATTCAATGACTTGTTTTCCAAGAACTACGTGAGGTTTAATCCCTATATAAAAGGGTACGTAGGCACCTTATATGATACGGCAATTGAAAAAGAACTCATTCTCTATTCAATTTCTGAGAAGTCATCATACGAGCTCAGCCCCCAAACATCCAAAAATCTTAAATCCCCCTATTTTCATATTTCGTTATTCCAGCAACCTCCGATTTGTGTTGTTACGAAATTCTTCCAACAACACCAGGTACTCTAAATATTTTTTTGAAATTTTTTTCCAAATCAGATCGTACTATATATATATTGTATGCATGGCGAGTACTATATTATTATTAGAAAATTATCAAATATTTATGGAACATATAAGTATTTGGAAAAAAATTGAATTTTTTTTTTTGGATATTTAGCATTTTTCTTTATTTGAATCTGCTGATTTTTATATAATGTTGAGCGATTTATAAGTTGGCTCGAATATGATAAGGGCGTGATTCGACTGTTATAATGTATTTAACGCTTAACTTATAAGATAAACTGCGGATGCACAGTGTAAGTTATACACATGCATGCATGTTTGGTTGCGTGTTTGGGTGGGTCCGAAATTGATTTTTTTATAGAATAATGATAGGGGTACTGAATTTGATAAGAAAAATGTATCAAATTATATGTGTTAGAATTTGATTGGCTCTATATTAATAAACTCACATGCATTAATATTAGCAGCACCAATAAAAACATTTCAAAATGATACATTACCATTGTCACATCATTTTGTACCCATTTTTGGTACCCAATTCGGTACCTCTATCACTACTTTTTTTATATTCAACAAATAATATGAACGAGATAATTTATGATTTTATTAATTAAAAAACCAAAACACCTTCATTCGATTTAGGAAATGGTATGGGTTGAAATCAAGAATCGGGTTGACATGGTATAAAGTAAAGGTATCATTTTTAATATTGTATGTTTGGTTGAGTGCATGAATAAATATATTTGATATTAAATATTGTTGAGTTATTAACTTTAATTAATTTAAAATATTAATTTAATTATAAATTTAATATATTTTTACATCATTAATTTATTTTGTGTTAATAATTTACATTTAATGACTTAAATATGAATGAAAATTGTAGAAATAAAATGATTTCTGATATCCCTCCTTCATAACCCACCTCCCTCTAGGATATTAAAAACCCATATATTAGGGGTTTGAAAAATGAATTTTTAATTAATTTTTCTCAACTAAACACAGGATACAAGGTTGGAATGAACTAAACTCATACTCTAATAATTATATCTTTATATATAATTAGTGTAAAGGGGTTATTTGGTATGATATGGTACTGGTCGTCACTTTCCTAATTTTACACGACACATTAGCTTTAACCTAAACTCTATTCTAATAACATTACCTACACATTAGTTTAACCTAAACTCTATTCTAATAACATCACCCGTAAATATTTAACATTTTAAAATAAAATTACTAAAACAAAGAATAAAATATTTATAATGTAGATTAAGCAATGATCTTAGAAAATAAAAAAATAATTAATATAAAGACAAATCTTAAATTTAATAGTCAACAAATTATGATAGAAATTTTGCTAAAATAATAATTAAAGATGAATTCTTAAATGAGATATATACTATATACTGGTATATTTATTTATTTAATGTAAATTAGTTTCATTTACAAATGTACCTCTCATTTCGAGTTAAAAAGGAAAAACAATCTGGTTGCAAAATAAAAAGATAACTCAAATATTCTATTCTCATTTTATAAACTGAAAAATTAAAAAACAAAATTAAATCTAAAATAAAATTTAGATATTTTTAATATTATGATTACCACTATACACTTAAAATAAATATTTAACATTTTGAAACAAAAAATCACCAAAACAAAGAATAAAATTATAATGATTTATAATGAATATTAAACAATGATCTTAAGAAAATAAAAAATATAAAAAAGTTATTTATAATCAGAAAAAATAAATTTTTAAATTAATAATCAACAAATTATGATATATAGTTAGCTAACAAAATAATAAAAGATAAAATTTTAAATTAGTATATCTATTACTTTAATGTAAATTAGTTTCAGAAAACAAAATATTATAAAGTAAACAAATAGCAAACTAAATTAAATAAAAATTGTCAATTATTATCTCGATATAAAACAAACAAATACCATATTAAAATTATCAAAGTTAAATTTGAAAAATAACAGAAGACTAAATAAATTATCACAAAAAATTATTGATTTTAAAAATATAAAAAAAAATCAAAAATAAGTATCATTCCAAAAATATAACATAAATTGACATAAAATTTATGTAATAAATATATGTTTTCAGATTTAGTTAATACTAGCTTAAAACCCATGCGATGCATTAATTGTTTTTAATAATTATAATTTTTATTATTTATGTTTTTATATTTTATTAATTGTATTTGTTAAAAATAATATTTAGGTTAAACTTTTTTAAATAATTAGAGGAGATTTAATAAGGAAAAATTGAAATAGTAATATGTTTTAGTTGAAAAAGTTAATTGTCCGTAATTAAAATTATTCAAATAGGTTTCAAAATATATAATTTAGGATTTGTCCCTAATATTTTTGGAAAAGGGGGATTTTAGTAAGGAAAAATAGGAAATTAACATGTTTTAGTAAAAAAAGGTAATTGCCCGTAATTAAAAGTATTAAATAGATTTTACAATAAATAAGTAAGGATTTGCGCCTGATAGTTTTGGAAAATGATGTATTTATTAAGGAAAAATAGGAAAAGTAACATGTTTTAGTTGAAAAAGATAATTGCCGTGATTTTTTTAGAAAAAGAGGGGATTTTGTTAGAAAAAATAGAAAAATTAATGTATTTTAGGCTTTAGCTGAAAAGATAATTGGTTTTAAATAATGTTATTATTTAATAATATTTTTTAAAATAAATAAGGGTAATTAAGTAAAATCACAAAATACCGACCACTACCAAAGTTTTAATGTTTCGTCTATTACAAGATAGTATAAATTATTTTTTAATTAGAATAAAGAACCGAAAACTGAAAACCGAAAACCGAAAAACTTTTAATGTTTCAACTTTAATAATATAGTAATGTTTCGACTTTAATAATATAGTATTAATTTAAAATTTATAAAATTGAAAATAAAATAGATTGATACTTTTGGAAAAATAAAAAAACACAATTCAAATTAAATTAAAAAAATATACTAATAATTTATAAAGCTCCCGTGCATTGTATAAAGCTAGTATATTAGATTATTAGAATGGTTCGGTTCCGTTAACTAGCTGCTTTGTTGCCAAATTTGGATTTATGGGCTTTCTTGTGTTGGGCCTAATGTTTGACTTAGTAGATTGGATTGTCAATCGACTATCATTTACTATCTTTCTATTTTAATAATTGACAGATTTATTTTGATTTATTTATTTATAAAAGAAATTATGTAGTTCTAATGAAACTATATATACACAACGAAATATAAGTTTTTATTCATATGAGAATCCTTTTTTTTAAGGAAAACAACACAAATCCACATATCAAGTTACATATTTGGACAAGGAAGAGGTAGTCTCTTATCCAAACCTTAGTTGCTTTGGCCTTCAAAGCAAATTTTTCAAGAAGATGAGCAGGAACATTTCCAAGCCTTTTAACATGATTAAACCATGTAAAAAAAAGAAGGAAGCTACTGTAGGAAGTATAGAGAAAGATTATAATTGAAATTAAAGATAACAATAATAAAATACCGAAAATGATCTGAGGCACGTGATGGTTTCCGTCTTCCAGGATACAACGAATCGAGATGATCTTAAGCACTAGAGATCCGCCTCCTACGAACCGAACAAACATCGCTACTATCTCACAGAAACTGAACCTATAGCTCTAAGAGGAATGCAAGGAATACTATGAAAAACTTGTAGTTGTTTTTGTGTGTAAAACAATGATGCAAGAGCCTCCTTATATAGGAGTACAAAATATGTAACTTACAAGACTAATCAATTTTGTAACCTTCACCACAATAATGATAATCAATATTATTTCATTAAAATAGGAGTTACAATATCATTAGTATAGAAGTTACAAAATCAAAATAATAAGTATACAATTCAAATTTATTCAAATATTCCAACAATCGCCCACATGAATAAAATTGATATGCAAAACGACTCTTTGACACGGAGATAGAGCGCACGGTAGAAACCAGCATAGGATAGGTAGGCGTATACCCTTGAACCTTCCCTTGTAAGAACATATTTACATTTCTAGAATTTCAGTAGTCACGTTGACCTTGAACTGCCCTTCTTTATTGTGAAATGATGATACATCCCCCACTGGAGTCTTTCCCTATATTTGTTCAGTTCTCACTGTTAAGCCCACTTTGGTCTTGAGCTTTAGCCTGGTTCTGTGAGTTTTTCCCAGAATTAGCCCCACGATTCCTTCTTGAAGCGACCCCACTTCACTCACATAGGTGATCTCTTGAACAATACGAAAGTATTATTTGTTCGACATATCGACACATAAAGATCATTAAAAGCATAGCTTAGCCTTATCCAATTTTCATCACTGTTTTTCATCATAGGAATGGACCCGGGAGTAAAACCCCCACAGTGATCTCACTAAGTCTTTACAGTTAGGTTGTCCCATTGAACCAAGATCTTGGGATCTCCAGTCAACAAGGTTGGGTTTCCTTTGTACCGACTTTTATTATGGGCTTCAGTCCCATTCCTTTCAATGATTTCTCAACTAACTCTCTTGTTAACCCTTTGGTTAGCGGATCCGCAATGTTATCTTTTGACCTGATATAGTCAATAGTGATAACTCCAGTTGAGAGTAGTTGTCTAACAGAATTGTGTCGCCGACGAATATGCCTCGACATTCCATTATATAGTACACGCTCAGCTGTACCTATTGCTGCAGTACTGTCACAATGTATACAAAGTGGCGGCACTGGCATCTCCCATTTAGGAATATCCTCTAAAAATTGGCGTAACCATTCAGCTTGTTCGCCTGCTTTATCCAAAGCAACAAACTCAGCCTCCATGGTAGATTTGGTCACTACCGTTTGTTTCGAAGATTTCCACGAGATCGCTCCACCTGCTAGCGTAAATACATATCCGCTTGTGGACTTCGATCCTTTTACACCATTAATCCAGTTTGAATCGCTATACCCTTCAAGTACAGCAGGATATCTCGAGTAATGCAACTCATAATCACGCGTATACCTTAAGTACCTAAGCACTTTAGTTATCGCTTTCCAATGATCCACACCTGGATTACTCGTGTATCGGCTTAGCTTACTCACTGTAAAGGCAATGTCTGGTCGTGTACAATTCATTAAGTACATCAGACTTCCTATTACTTTAGCATATTCTCCTTGAGAAACACCTTCACCTTTATTTTTAGATAGATGTAAAGTCGTATCAAAAGGGGTTCTTGACACACTAGAATCATCTTTACTAAATTTCTCAAGGATCTTATCAACATAATGTGACTGGTTTAGTATAAGTCCACTTTGTGTTCTTTGGATCTTTATCCCTAGAATCACGTCAGCTAAGCCCATATCTTTCATGTGGAACCTTGAATGTAATATGTCTTTGGTAGATTTCACCATCTTGTCATTTCTACCAACGATGAGCATATCATCAACATAAAGACACAGGATCACGTATCCCTCTATTGTATCTTTGACATATACACATTTGTCACATTCTTTGATTTTAAATCCATTCGATAATATAACACTGTCAAATTTCTTATGCCAATCTCGAGGCGCTTGTTTTAAGCCATAAATTGACTTGACTAATTTGCAAACTTTATGTTCCAATCCTGGAACCACAAAACCCTCAGGTTGTCTAATGTAGATTTCTTCATGTAAATCTCCATTAAGAAAGGCTGTTTTTACATCCATTTGATGTACTTCAAGATTTCGCAATGCTGCAATAGCAATGATCATCCTTATAGATGCCATTCTCGTTACCGGAGAATATGTATCGAAATAATTGATGCCTTTCTTTTGGCGAAAACCTTGAATAACAAGTCGGGCTTTATACTTATCAATGGATCCATCTGTTTTCATTTTCCTAGTGAAAATCCATTTAGATCCTGGTGGTTTACAACCCGAAGGAAGATCCACTAATTCCCAAGTATGATTCTGCATAATCGAATCAACTTCACTTTTAATGGCCTCTTTCCAAAAAGGACCATCCGGACAATGCACAGCTTCTGAATAAGACTGTGGTTCATTTTCGAGCAAGTATGTTAGAAAATCCGGCCCGAAGGATTTTTCAACTCTAGCTCTTTTGCTTCGACGAGGTGCATCCTCTATTTCAAGTTCATCCGTATTTTCTTATTCCTCGTCATCACTATATTCATTTTCAGAATAAGTTTCACGTGTCCGTTTTGATGAACTTGAACTTTCTATGGACTTGCGTGGAAATACATGTTCAAAAAATGAAGCATTTCTCGATTCCATTATTGTATTCTTGTGTATGTCATGGATTTTTGACTCATGCACAAGAAATCTATATGCCGTACTATTAGGCACATACCCAATAAAAATACAATCCACTGTTTTGGACCGATTTTCACCCTATTTGGTTCTGGTACAAGAACCTTTGCAAGGCACCCCCACACTCGTAAGAATTTATAGGAAGGTTTCTTTCTTTTCCATAATTCATAGGGAGTCAACTCTTGATTTTTTCGGGGTATCCTATTCAAAAGATAGTTTGCTGACAAAACAGCATCTCCCCACATACTTGTAGGCAACCCTGAACTTAGCAACATTGCATTGCTCATTTCTTTCAAGGTCCTATTTTTACGCTCAGCAATCCCATTTGATTGAGGCGAATACGGTGCAGTGACTTCGTGAATAATTCCATGTTTTGCACAGAATTCACCAAACGGTGATACATATTCACCACCTCGGTCACTTCTTATAACTTTAATTATTTCCTTAAGTTGAGTTTCAACTTCATTTTTATAGAGCTCAAACTTCTCTATAGTTTCATCTTTGCTTTTCAGCAAATAGACATACCAAAATCTTGTACCATCATCCACAAAAGTGACAAAGTACTTATACCCATCCCTTGTTTGATTTGATTTTAAATCACACACATCACTATGAACCAAATCCAAGGGTTTTGTATGTCTTTCAATTGTTTGAAACGATGATCTTGTTAATTTTGCCTCCACACAAATTTCACATTTGTGTTTCCAACTAATTTGGAATGTGGGTATATGGTTCAAGTTAATTAATCTACGCATTGTTTCATAATTAACATGACCTAGTCTACCATGCCACAAATTGGAAGACTCAAGCAAGTAAGCAGAAGAATTATTCTTATTAATACTCTTCACAGTCATTACATTTAGCTTAAAAAGCCCATCGGTTACATAACCTTTTCCCACAAACATTCCACTTTTGGACAAAATTAGCTTATCAGATTCAAACACCATGCGGAATCCATGCTTGTTCAACAACGAGCCAGAAACCAAGTTCCTTCGGATCTCCGGCACATAGAGCACATCATTCAGAGTCAGCTCCTTGCCATATGTCATCTTCAAAACAACCTTGCCTTTTCCAAGGACTTCAGATGTTGCAGAGTTTCCCATGAAAAGCTTCTCTCCATTCTCAGTTGGCGAGAAGGTGTGGAACAACTCCTTGCTCGAGCATATGTGCCTAGTAGCACCAGTGTCAATCCACCATTCTTTCGGGTTGGAGCCGATCAGGTTCACTTCAGAAACCATAGCAGAGAGACTGATTTCAGATATATCTTGAGCCACATCATCTACCATGTGGGCCTCGTGCTTCTTCCTCTTCGGTAGTCTGCACTCAGTTGACTTGTGAGCAATCTTGTCACAGTTGAAGCACTTTCCTTGAAATTTCTTCTTAGAAACTCCACCCTAAGGTCTCAAGTTGGGCCTCTTGTCTGGTTTCCCCTTTTTGAACTTGGAGTTCTTTTTTACCTCCACAACATTAGCATTGGAAGAAGAGACAGACCGATTTTTATTATCCTCCTCAATTCGGAGTCTCAAGACAAGGTCTTGCATTGTCATCTCCTTTCGCTTATGCTTCAAATAATTCTTGAAGTCCTTCCAACCAGGGGGCAATTTATCAATAATCACGGCTACCTGGAAGGCTTCATTCATGGGCATTCTCTCAGATTCCATGTCATGCATTATCATCTGAAGGTCCTGAACTTGACTAACCACCTTCTTGGAATCCACCATCATAAACTCAAGGAGTCGGGCCACTATAAATTTCTTAGTACCCGCATCCTCGGTTCTATACTTTCTGTCGAGTGAGTCCCACAAAGCTTTGGACGTTTTTAACACACTATACACATTGTACAGTGAATCACTCAAACAATTCATTATATAATTTCTACACAAGAAATCAGAGTGGTTCCAAGCTTGAACTGCACTAACAAGCTCAACATCAGACTCATCGTCTTTTAGCTTAGGTGCATCCTCGTTCAAGAACCTCACAAGGTTCAAGGTGGTCAAGTAAAACAACATCTTTTGTTGCCACCTTTTGAAATTCAGCCCATTGAATTTCTCCGGTTTTTCCGCGTGAGCGGTTACCGGTACAGTCGTATTAGGCACCACATGGGTCGCCGTTTTAGGCACTGCCTCAGTAGTTACACGCCCATCACCAGACAAGTTAGCTCCATCAACTCCCGACATTCTGAAATTAAAAAGGAGTAACATGCGGTACATCTTGTGATACTTTACTGTCAGAAAGAACAACATATATATGCATTATTCTGACTACGAAAAAATTGACTATTATTTAAAAGACCCCGCTTAATCAATTTGACAACCAAAAGTAAGTTGACAACAAAGATTAAAACCATTCACTGACCCATTATTTAATATTAAAGCTAGACTAATGAGATAGCACTTCGCAAGTCACATAAACATGTGGGGCAATATAATTCCAAGAAAGAAAATAATTTATCAATTTTTTTTTTCAACTAAAACTCAAGCCAGTGACAAGCTGTTACCAACTAATTTAAAGCATAGGAGTCAGTTAGGAAATTAACATGTTATCATGCAAACAAGTTAGCATATTTGAATAGACTAGTAATCAATAGGACTGAAAATTAATAAACCCTTTTTTTTAACAAAACATGTCGGAGATATGCAGCAGTTACAAAATCAATAAATGACTTAGCAATTAAATAGGTTTAGCTGATCAAGAGCGTTACAAAAAAAAATATAACACTCATTTATAAATAGTTATAAGCTGGCCATATAATCATATTAAAACACAACCACAAAAAAGTAAAATAAAACAAACTGATATCGGAAGAGTATAACCATAAAGCCTGATAATAAAACTAGTTGTCATCCAACACAAAACCAGATATTAACAACCTGACACTTTACATAAGGCTAAAAATTGCTCTATTTATATAACCTACTAAAACCAATGAGGCAAAAATTAGCTAGCATGTTAAAGGTTGTGTAGGTATATACAATGGATTAAAAAAACCTAAATACTATATTTACATGCAGAGGGTGATATTATGAAGAAAATAAAACTAAAATATACAATCCATCATGCAAGAAGATAAAAAACTAATTGAACATAATAAAAAAAATACGGAATATACATAAAGCTAGATTGCAATGCCAGAATAAATAAGTTATAATAAGACATGGACAATTATGACCATATTTGAATAAGACAGAAGACACATTAAAAACCACTTATCTTATGCATGGTCCAGAGAGTAAACACAACAAGATTAACAAGACTGTACATGCATCAACGACAATATCACAAACCACATAAAACTATTCAAGCAGTAGCAGATTCACAAAATTATAACAGGTGTGCATCTATAAAATCACTATACTCCCGAAAAAATTCAAACAAATTAGTTTATTAGTTAAACTAATTTATAAGAATTATGGGATCTGTTTTAAGCTTGTAGGAAGTATAGAGAAAGATTATACCTGAAATTAAAGATAACAACAATAAAATACCGAAAATGATCCGAGGCACGTGAGAACCACGTTATCCTTAAAACAGATAAGCCCCTTCTGTATGGTGCTCGAAGGCGTGTTGTGGCTTCCGTCTTCCAGGATACAACGAATCGAGGTGATCTTAAGCACTAGAGATGCGCCTCCTACGAACCGAACAAACACCGCTACTATCTCACAGAAACTGAACCTATAGCTCTAAGAGGAATGCAAGGAATACTATGAAAAACTTGTAGTTTTTTTTTGTGTGTAAAACAATGATGCAAGAGCCTCCTTATATAGGAGTGCAAAATATGTAACTTACAAGACTAATCAATTTTGTAACCTCCCCCACAATAATGATAATCAATATTATTTCATTAAAATAGGAGTTACAATATCATTAGTATAGAAGTTACAAAATCAAAATAATAAGTATACAATTCAAATTTATTCAAATATTCCAACAGCTACCTCTTCACATCAGATAAAATGGCTCCAAATTCGTGCAATGCACTTCGTCCTTCAACAAAGCATACTTGCATATTATCTGATTCAATCGAAAACCTTTGCACCTTTAGTTCAGCTGCTAACTTCGTACCAAGTAAGATAGCCTTAGCCTCTGCTGCGTCAACCGAAATAGGAAGAGATAACCAATCATGAGCAGCACCTACTACCTTGCCTTTGTTAGAATACAATATAAAATCCTAGAAAGTGCCTTCCTCTAACACCTTACACCTTGAGGTTTTAGAGCGACCGGTTACTCAACATGGTATCAGAGCTCAGACAAGCAGGAGATCCAAGGTTCGAATCTCTATCACCCCCAATATTCTCACAATTTATTATGGACACGAAAGGTAAAAATTATGCCCCAAAGATGGGCGCCCGTGATCCACTCTTTAACCCAAAAATGGGCTCTCGAGTAAGGAGAAGTGTTAGAATACAATATAAGATCCTGGAAAGTGTCTTGCTCTAATATTTTAAGATTTTAGAATGACCGGTTACTCAACAGCCTTCTGCATCTCTACAAACTGCACCAATTCCTACTTCCCCTGCTTCCATGTTAACTGCTGCATCCGTGTTAATTTTATATTCACCAGATGGAGGTGGCATCCATTTAACCATCTCATTAACAACAATTTTCGAATTGTTAGCATTAGCACCCTTGTACTCGGTTAGGAAATCGTCTACCCATTCCGCTAGATCATGACCTTTTCTTTTCCCTTTGTTGTGCAGAATATTATTTCTTTCAGCATTAGAAATTGCTCAAACTCAGCATTAGAAATTGCTTTTGACACTTCTATTAAAAAAGACCAAAGGCTTCTTATGCTGAGATTTTTAATTGAAAAGAAATATTTATACCATTGCCATTTATCTTTAACCATTCGACATTTCCAAAAGCAATGCATAAAATCTTCTTCCTTGGATTCACATTTGACACAAAAAGTATTCAGATTCATACCTCTTTTAGCAAGATTAGCTCGTAAAGGTAGCCAATTTTTCGCTAATTTCCAACCAAAATGCTCGACTTTCGGAGGAACATTTATGTTGTGTTTGGTTGGAGTGAATGGAATGGAATGGAATGGAGCAAATTTATAGCCACTTTTCACTGTGTAACGACCATTTTTTGTAAAACTCAATCTTAAAAAATCTTCATTCTCCAAAGACCCAACCGGAATTGCAAGAATCCTCTTAACAACATCAAAGGGATCAAAATTTGGGTAAGAAAATGTGTTTTCCACTCTCCTCCATTTGCTAACCTTAAGTCCGCTATGCTGACATCGTTGGGAATATAAGGATCATTAGTAAAACCCAACTCATCTTTTCCAAACCCCCACAGATCACTATTCACTAATATTTTCTCCCCTGATCTGATTCTCCACCTGCACCCTTTTTCCAAAATTTCCTTACAAAGTTTTAGAACCAGTTCTTGCTCGAATGAAATCACTGTCAGGATAGTAAGATGCACTGAGAACTTTGCTTATCAGCAAATTTGAGTTATTCATAATCCTCCACCCTTGTTTAGCAAGAATAGCTTTATTTAAGATTTCTAAATCTTGAAATCCTAGGCCACCCATTTCTTTGGGAATGCAAAGTTTTTCCCACTTACACAACATTACACAAGCTAATTAGCCTAAACTCTGCAACCCCTCTGCTTTTTTAGTTTTAGGAATCAAAGCTATAATATTTTTTTAATATATTAAAAAAAAAATTGTTCATTTTTTAATTCATAAAATTATTTTTTTTAATTTTTTTATGAAATTAAATTAAATTATGACATATACATTGACAAATTAAAATTTAAATTTCAAAATAATATTATGTATATAAAATATAAAATATTATATATGTTTTACATATAATTAATATATATTATATATATTATATTAATATATAAAATATAAAATAAATATAATATATTCGGATCGGATCCTTATCGGATCGGATCATACTAAATCAATAACCGCTCATTATCGGATCAGACCTTTATCAGATCGGATCATTAACGGATCAAATTTTTTTTGACAGGATCCATATCCATTAATTTAGCTACGAATCGGATCGGATCAGGTCGAATCTCCGATGGCCTACCCTTAAGCAAGCCATAAAACCCTACTTCTCTGCTTCCAGTAAATCTCTTCCATTAACAGAAGTTTATTTAACTTCTTTTCCTCCTCCCTACGAGCCTGCCAGTCCCTCCACTGGTAATACCTTGAAAAGACTGCCAAATTTTCTTCCAATTTTTTAATCTCCGCAAATGTGTCCTTCCTTCTTTTTCTCAAACCCCACTTATGTAAAGACTTGCCACCTTTTCTCAATTTCTCTTTCACATTACTGAGTAAATTCCAACCAAAATCAAAACTCCAATTTTCTTTAATGATTGCCTCACATTCCTGATCTTCTGCCCAAGCTTCATCAAAACAAAACCTTGATCTTCTCACATGGCCACATGTTCTACCTTCTACACATCCTGAAAATTCAATCAAAAGAGGTGAATGATCTGACCCCCAAAAACTCAAATGTTTTTCCACCGCTGTAGGAAACAAAACATTCCAATCATCATTACAAAAACTTCTATCCAACCTTTCCATAACAAATTCACCATCACACTTCTTTCCTCAGGTAAATAAATTACCTTCAGTTTTTAGCTCTTTTATTCCACATTCATCTACAACATTTCTAAAATTTTGAATTTGATAAAGCGGCCGCTCGCTATCTACCTCCTCTTTTCTCATAATTAGCCCTCAATATTTCATTAAAATCTCCGTTGCACATCCAAGGACCTCCCATATCGAAGCAAATTTTTTTAAGAAGATCCCACGACATCCATCTTTTGGATTAACATGGGAACTTAAAACATTAAACGTGCAATGGTTCCCTATTCCTTGCACGTTCCAGCATAGAAGCCTCATTGTAATCGGCGACCATGAACCTCAGGGTGCGCCGCTTCATTAAGCAAAAGAGACGGGCTTGAATCTATTGATCCTAGAAACTTCACATCTGATTGTGTACCATTTTCATTCTCACCAGACTTCTTCCCCCTTTTAAATTTTTTAAACATTTGAATAAGAGTATATCTTTATCATCTGAACATGAATCTCTCTTTCGAATATTGATCTTTTAGCCCAGTACCCCCTCCGTCCCAGTGAATTGTATACATCGGGATTGGGCACGTAGACTAAGAAACGATATAAAAAATGAGTAAAATTAGATGAAAAGTGAGTAAAGTGGTGGGACCTATCAATATTTAATAATAGATTTGAGATAGTGGAGGAAGTAGTGAGTGTAATAGTGATTTATATTGTTATAGAATAGAGATAGTGGAGAAAGTAGTGGGTGTAATAGTGTTTTATATTATTAAAAGTTACTATTTTTGGAATGTATAGAAATGAATGGGACATCCCAAAATGAAAAGTGTATAGAAATGAATGGGACGGAGGGAGTACATTTTAGAAAGAAAAATGATTTAAATTGATTTTGGTAAAAGTAACATTATCACTAATTTAATCTCAAAAGTGTAATATATGGTTTCTAAATTCAATGATTTTTAAATTAAAACCTTATTATTGTATTCTCCATTCTTTTTTAAATCCCAGAGTTCTGATTCAAATAAAACTAAAACTGTTACAAAAATTGAAAAATGTCAAAGAAAATATGAATATTGTTTTAATATAGGTGATTATCAAAGAAGATTCACAAACTCCAATGCAAGACAGCTCAGCATTGCTTACATATTAAGTCTTACATTCACATTTCTTGTATTAGCTTAGCCAGAAAGTAATTCTAAACTTTATACTCCCTCTCCCATTTTTATTGTCCAGCATCAAAAACCCACCTTTTATTCAATCATATGAAATAAACTGATAGTTACCAAAAAGTTGTATTGCTTTTTATAAAAATTAACATAATTTACCTTATAAACTAAAAGTGGACAACAATTTTGGGACGAACGAAAAAGGAAATTCTGGACAATAAAACTGGGACGGAGGGAGTATTATTTTACTAAGTCGGTTTGAATCAATGGCCCTATAAATAGGACCTCATCAGATCATTTTATATATAGTAGTTTGAAGTGAATCAATTCACTCTATAACTCTCTCTCTGCATCTCCTATTCTCTTATACTTCCTCTCTACTTTTCTATTCTCATATATATCTTTCTTGGTAGATAATTATTAAGATTTACAACAAATATTACATTGACAACAAATTGTCAAATGGTCTATTCATAAAATGATAGTCTGACTCACATGCCCACACGATTTCTCTCTTTTCTCTCTCTCTCTTCTCTCAAATCGTCTCGTCTTCCCCAATCACTTACTCCGTCGCTTCTTCTCTTCTATACATGCTACCCTCAAATCTACTTCTTTTTTGCTGATGATTTAGTTTTGTTTGCAGAGGCTTCGATCGAGAAAGTGCAAGTAAATGCCTTGAAGCGGGCAGAAAATGCGTCTTAATAAGTCTCTGCTCCAAAAATGTACCGCAAATGAGGGAGAGCTGCTGGAATCCCTTTGACATCTGATTTTGGTTGGGGAGTTTTTATTATCCGGAAAGAATAATTGAAAAGATGGGATAGATAAAGTGAAGAATAGGCTTGCGGGGATCTTACTTTTCATCTCCTACACGTTTCTGTTTTAGACCGTCTTTTCATGACAATTTCGGACAAAAAAACTCTTGAAACTTCAATGTACCCAACACCTCAGATCCAATCTGAGAATCAGGACATAGAATTGCTATTACTGGATCCTCTCGGACCCAAGTGAACAAGAACACTTCCCCAACTCCTGATAACTGCACAACTGGATTGTTTCAGAAAGTGTTAATAGAGGCGGACAAGAATAAGGCTATGTGTGAAGATAAGGAAATTGAGGCGTATCTCACCAGTAATCAAGGAATTTGGATGGAGCTTCCGGCTTCCAGCTACTGGACCAACTTTGACATGTGACTAGATCCCAACCAAGTTTCATTTCCCTCTTATTTCTTAAGTGGTTTACACACCTCCTCCGCAAGTTCAGAGAATGATCTATTGTTAGAAAATGGGGTGGTTTGTGTGAACCCTTAGGTTGAGTTTCTTAGATATTCTGCATTAAAATAGGTTAACTGCTTTATAGTTTTGCCTCGTTCGAATTTATTGTTTATTTTTAAAAAATTAAAACCTTTGGTGATTAACTTGTTTAAGTCAATGGGCTTGTTGGATGTTTTTCAACGCTGTGTTGGGTACCTAGTGCTTAGGTTTAAGAATCAAGATTGTGTGAAACAAGCCCCTGATTGGAGCCCTTGCAAAATTGGATAACATGAGTTCGTACTAAGGCATTGGTTTGATTGCTCTCCTGAGCTGGACACTACTAATATTAGAATTTGGATACTTAGAGTTTTTTTTCTCTATTGTACTATACAGGGACTCGATATGGTGGCTCGCGTTGTTGGGTCACTAATTGCTTTTAGGTGAAACTTATGATGATGCGCTTAATAATTCTCCTATTGCTACAGCGCGAATGTTAATTGAATTGGATAGTATGACCCATATTCCGTCTTTTATCCTAGTGTCTAATTATGCTACTAGGAACAAGTCTAAAATCCTTGTTTCTTATGACAAATTTCAATGATGTGCTGGTTGTTTGTCTCCCAGTAATGTGAGTATTTGTAGTTGTTTGAGGGATCTTTACTCGGTTGAAGATGTTGTTGCTGACTTTGATAGGGAGGTGCCTAGCAGGATCCATTATGACTCGGATTCAAGCAATTATAGGGACGACATCTGTGACGCCCTCCAAACCCGGGGTACAGATTTGAGGAGTCATCCGACCAACGGAACACTATTTAACACATGCATAATATATATAAAGACACAATTACCCCTTGACCAAGACCGCATCCAGATTATGGCAATGAACACAAGCTACTACAATCTTTTATTATTACAATACCAGTTTTATCAGAGTTATTACATCACAACTAAAGTTCAAATCTAGACATTAATCTAGAAAAGCAAAACAACAACTACCCTGCCAATAACAATGACTCGAGGGGCTCTCCTGGCTGCTGGTGAACTATCGGTCAC
Source organism: Heracleum sosnowskyi (assembly GCA_030848705.1). NCBI lineage: Eukaryota > Viridiplantae > Streptophyta > Magnoliopsida > Apiales > Apiaceae > Heracleum > Heracleum sosnowskyi. Next base: position 133,661,824 of record CM061238.1, on the reverse strand, counting down.
GCTATGCCAACTCATACTCTCGCTTCACTGGAATAGGGTTAGAAAACAACAAGCAAGAGTGAGCCAAAATTGCTCAGCAAACATCAACGAATCATTTCTATCACAATTGTAAGGATATGAATTTATGATATCAGAATCAACAATATTTAGCTAACACATGCTTTGTATCAATAATGATTGAAGTAAATAATTAGAATTTGGCTTATACATTTTATTCAAATCAAAGGTTGTGCTGCTGGCCAGCCACGCATCAACCCCGGACTAGCTCATGTCATAGTCCTCTACTGGATCCCAGGCCAATCTGGGCCTTAAGTTATTCCGACCATAAATATGGCCCGACCAATTACTGGTCCATTTTTAAAAACACATGCCAAATCTATAATAGGGTATAAACAATAACATGCTCAATAAGATAAACTGAATGTATAGTAATTGCAAAAGAGCTTCAACTGTTCAGTATCAACGAAGATCGAGAAAGAATCATGGAGTAATTTCAATGGTACAGTGTACTCATTCAATAAGGAAATCAATATTGGTAATCGTTAATCAATGACCGTAATCGGTAGTCAAGATGGAAGTCAAATAATCAATGGTTGTCAATGATAATCAAAGGATGATAAATAACAACAATAGGTGGTAAACAATAATCAAGTGAATTGGAAATAAGGGTTTCCGATGCAGATCAAATCAAAGAATCAAGAATCTCTAAGGAAATGGAATCAGTTGTCCAAATGCGGTTAAAAGATTGATAATTTGAATTGTTCTGGGGATAACGGTATTCAAGTAATCAAGACAATAATAAATTTTATCACAAGTAAGGGCACAGATACTTGCCTGGTCTAAGCTGCTGTCGGATCGACTCTGCTCACCCTACTTTCCCCTTTCCCTTGCTCCGGGAACTCGATTCTATAATTAAACAACTCATCACAATAAGTCTAACTATTCTCGTTCTACTCTCGACACTTATTCAACAAATAATCACATTTAAACAAGTAACCGGTTACGTATCGGACGTCCGGTATAGTTTACGATATTTAAAACTCAGATATTTGCCCTAGTACGGGCATATACAGACTATAAAACACAACACACAATTAATATGAACCATATAGCACTTATAAACATTTTTAAAACATCATACGGAACTTATTCGAATTTTAATAAGTCATTACTAATTTTTAAATCAAAAATCGGATTTTTAAATCCAATATAAACATTTAAATGAAAATAAATCAATTAATAAAATTAATTGACACTCTTTAAATACTCAAGCTATTTTTAAATAATTAAATAGGCTTGAAAATAATTAAACTGAATTTTTAATTAATTAAATCTAATTAATAATTAATTTTTAAGAATTAATTGATTAAAAGAATTAACCAATTAATTAATAAATTAATTATTAATTAAAAATAATTAAAATAATTAAGTTTAATCAATTTTCGGATTTAAAATAATAAATATAATTTATCAGAATTTTTCTGATATTAAAATATATTTTTAAAATAAAAATATGAATTTTTAAAGTTTTTAAACTATTTTCGAATTAAATTTAAAAATAAAATTCAAAAACAGTTTTCTGAAAATGAATTAGGGTTTTGAAGATTGAAACCGGGTCGAAAAATCGGGTAAACGGATCGGGAAGAACAATTCCGGGTCGCCAAGAACAACCCACCGGATTCTGGGTTTTCCAGAATCCGGCCGGTCTCCGGCTGCCGGAATTCTTCGATTCCGTCCAAACACAAATCAAACCAGAGGGCTTTTGTTCGCCTTTTCAAGCCAAACAAAACCCACACATCAAAACATCTGTCCCTAGCCGGAATCGTGCCCAGAATCCGTTCAAAGAATTCTCCGGCAACGACCTCGGCCAGAAACCCGATCTACCTATTCCGTACATGAAACTCAAAGATTAATATACCAAAATGAAGCTTATAACTCATACAATAAAAGCCCTTTATCAAAAACAATGTCAGATCAATATCAAGAACGTACGAATCGAAAGAAGAAATCGGGTCAAAACCCGAAATCAAAACCCGACTAAATTGAACATAAACATGAAATTAAAGCATGGATTCTTGCTAATTAGAACCCTAGGAACATGTTAGAAGCAACCAATTGAACGGAGAATCAACAGAATGAAAATCCCCAAATCGAATCAAGAACCCTAGTTATAATTCGAAACTTGAAAAATCAATATAAAATCGAATACTTACCAGATGATGATGAGGTTGGAAGATTCTGAAACTAGATTTTTGGAGCTTTGATTTGAGTATAAGAACTTCAAATTTGGACTTCAATAACACTTAGAACGAATTGATTGAAGATCAAGAACACAAAAATACTTTTTGGGAATTTCGGATTTTTTGAGTAATTGCTGAAGATTTGCTATGAGTTATGAAGTCTGATTTGTCTTTTTATATTTCTGGAAAAATAATACCCCAAATAACATTTTTGGATCGATATTGATTCGTTAGATCGTTTAAAAACCCTAATTAGGTCAAAAACACGTTTTACGAAAAATAAGGGGTTAAAAAGGTTGATGATTATCCAAATTGATATATATCATTATATAACTAATGCTCAAGAATACTAGGGCTATAACAACTTCAATATTGAGATAGAACGATAAATCCGTCCCCTTAAGCAATTAGGGTTCGGAACGATTTTTCCTTTTTCGGATCAAAAATTGAAATTGATTTGCAGAATCAAATAGGTAGGGTTAAATAGAATCCCATAACCCTTTTGATAACGATTCGAATACGAAAGACGAAGAATTAAAAATGAATGTACGAAATTTCAACGGGGCCTTGAATTATCAAAACGGCTCAAATTTGAAGAAAATTCCAAATGACGAAATTTTTGAAAGGGGCTTCTGACTCACCATTTAGCACATAATCACACACTAAATATCATATAATAATATTCCAATATTCCAAAATAAATATTTTAGATTAAATATATCATTTAATCAAATAATAAAATTCACGGATATTACAACATCCCTATGGATGATAGTAACATTGAATGTCCCAGGTTATTGAAAGCCGAAGAGAATGATGATTAGAATGTTGAAGAGGATGTTGTTGATGCTAATGTTGCAACGCATTTTATTGTTGATGTTTAACAAGTGGAAGGGCATGTTGGGGACAACGCTGCTCTCAAAGAAGTTACTAAGGAAATTGTGGGTTTGGAATTTCCCTTGACAAAGAAGGTTTGTTGTTCAGAGAAGAGAAAACTATGTTGTGTTGAGAATAATGCTGACTTTGCAGGTACTGCTGGTACTTCTGGCAGTAGAGGGGTTGTGTTGAATCAAATGAATGTTGGCAGTGCTTTGACTGCCAGAAGCTGTAACAATTTGGGTGAACCAGTCTTGATTCCTGATGGATCAATTGATGGTATTGATGGTGGTGTTGGTGAAACTGGGTTTTGTCTTGCTTCTGACAATCCCTCAAATGTACCCGTGCAACTCCTGGGCCATTTTCAAAATGCAGAGTTGGTGAACCATAGAAGGAGGCTATTGGTCGATCAGGTGTTCGATGGATGTGGGCAAAGATATTGGAATGCTGACAAGGATGAGGGCCTAATTCGAGCTCATTGTGGTGATCATAACGAGAACAATGACGTGAACGGGGACAGTTCTCAAGGTGTTCAAGGCGTTTCTCCGGTGAAACCTGTGAAGCATGTTCATCACGATTCACTTTAGACTTCCTATATAACTTTTGTGTAACTAACTCTTTTGTTGATGTTGGTTTGTTTGCTCTCTTGAACTATTTGCGCCTTTGCTTCTGTCTTAGGTTGCTCGAACTTGTTCCCAAGGGAGCGGGGTCTCTGTAATGGATTCCCTTTTTTGTCTATTAATATATATAAAAACGGTTAGGAAAAAAAGGCATATTAATAAATATAACATCCAAACTTATAATTAAATGTAAGATAAAGCCTAAACAAAGTAATCTATCAACTATTAATACACATTTTTATTTTTGACAAGAACTATTGATACACATTAATTTTCGATTAACCTTATAAAGGATTTAAACAAATTAACTTATGGATACAGATATTATAAATGCACCAATTTTCTGGGTAGTCATTATCATCCATTACATCAATAAATTTGTGTAGTAACACGAGTTCCATGATTAGTACCTTTTAGAAGGAAAAATGATTTAAATTAATTTTAATAAGAGTAACACTAACACTAATCTAAACTCTAAAGTGTAATTTATGGTTTCTAAATTCAATGATTTTTAAATAAAAAACTTATCATTGTATTCTCCATTCTTTTTTAAATCGTAGTGTTCTGATTCAAATAAAAACTAAAACTGTTACGAAAATTGAAAAATCATTTTTTTGTCAAAAAAAATATGCATATTACATTCACAACAAATTGTAAAATTGTATATTCATAAATGATAGTCTTACTCACGCGCCCACACGATTTCTCTCTTCTCTCTCTTCTCTCAAATCATCTTGTCTTCCCCAATCACTTACTCCACCGCTTCTTCTCTCTGCATGTTTAATTATGGATCTTTTCACCTTCTATACACGCTACCCTCAAACCTATCTTACTTTTCATCTCCTACACATTTTTGTTTTAGATCGTCTTTTCATGGAAATTTCACATAAGAAAACTCTTAAAACTTCTATATACCCAACACCTCAGACTCAATCTGAGAATCAAGGACATAGAATTGTTATTACTGGATCCTCTCGGACCCAAGTGAACAAGAACACTTCCTCAACTTCTGACAACTACACAACTAGATCATTTCAGAAAATGTTAATGGAGGCGGACAAGAATAAGGGTGTGTGTGAAGATAAGGCAATTGAGGCATATCTCACCAGTAATCAAGGAATTTGGATGGGGATTCCGGCTTCTAGCAACTGGACTGATGGCCTCCGAAACCGTAAACTATTTCCTACGGCCTACGGCTTAGCCTGTCTTACGGACTGTAAAGTAACCAAGCCCTGGTATCCAGGGTTCGCCTCTCCCGGAGGCACGCTCCCGCTTGCCGGACACGTGCCGGACACGTGTCGCCCCCGCTTTCACCCTGGCCTCCTAGACCCCTTCCGTCACCTACCCTACGGAGTCATAGGTGACCAGCCACACAGGTGAAGCAGACAGGTGACTCGATCCTTGTCACCTAGTCTAGGGAATAGACTACTCGGTGGCAGCCAGGGAGAGAGGGGATAAAAGGAAGAGAGAAGACACGAATCAAGAGAGAGCGAAATCAAGGGAAGAAAACAGAACATAAATTGAGAGAACCTTCCGATGATCCCTACGGGAATCTACTGATTTTCCACCGGACCATCATTGGCGCCGCCGCCGGGGACACCGAAATACTTACCACCACACAACAACGACCGTATAAAGATGAGTTATAGTTCGAGTGATCAGAGCCGTTCGCCGAAGTCAACCGAATCATTGTCATCCTCCACATCTGACTCACATACCAGGAGCCAACTCTCCAATCTGCGAGCCAGGAACAGACATATGCAGGAACAGATGGATAGGTTAGCAGCACAGATGGCTCAAAATTACTATGGGAATCAGCATCCCCCGTATTATCCAGAGAATATCCCAGAGTTATCGAACCCGCAGCAGTCGAGTTACCGAGAATCGTATCGGTCGGGTTCACCGAATAAAAGAGCGGCCTCTCATCAGACTTCAAGTTCCAATCGGAGCAACCCCCATCACGAAAGTCGTTCCTCCTCGGGGTCGCAAAGGACTTTATTCCTAGAATCCTCCGGATATAGGAGACCTGAAAGGCGCAGACCAAAGCCCGAACAATCCGTAGCATCAAGTCGTAGGAGGAGATCGAGAACCCCCGGGCGTCGGAGGCGCACCCCTCCGATCATTATTCAGCAGAATACACAGACCCACCCCCCTGATGAGAGAGAACAAATGATGTTTAGGATAGCCAAGTTAGAGGAAATGGCAACCGGGCCTTTTATAGAGGCAGGTTCTGGAAGATCGCCTTTCTCAGAATCTTTGGAAGCGGCAAGGGTGGATCAAGGAGTGAAGATCACCGGCCTTGAGTCTTACGACGGTACGTCTGATCCTAATGACCATTTAAGTTATTACGAAAACTTGATGATCTGTCACAGGTACAATGATATCACTAAATGTCGGCTGTTCGTCTCCACACTCAAAGCCTACGCGAGAACCTGGTTCTCCGGGATTCCCCCGAGGAGTATTAATTCGTGGGAAGAGCTCAAGATAGCATTCTTGTCCAAATTCCGAATTAATACCCCGTATGCTGTCCACACTATATCTTTAGAGAATGTGAAGCAAGAGCGTGGGGAATCGTTAAGAGATTATATTGAAAAGTTCAAGACAGCAGCCTCGAAGGTAAAGGAGCTTCGGCCAACTAACGCCGTAGACTCTTTCATCAGAAACATGAACTACCAAGAATGTAGAGACTGTTGCAAGGAACTGTGCAACAAAGAACCAGTTGACTTATACGAGGCTTATGGAATTGCCTCAGCCTACATCGCAACGGACGAAAGGATTAGGGCCTACTACCCTAGTTCTAGAAGCGAAGCTTCCGGGTCCGGTCATGTTTTAATGCAAGTGGACGGTATGGAGGACTTCAGGGGGAAAGGACAGAAAAATTTTCCTTCGGACAGACGATCTCGCCCAAGACAGACCCGTGAAGAGCCCCGTTTCACCCCGCTGAACAAGAACCCGTCAACTATTCTGAAAGAAATTCGAAGGTGCGAATTCTTTCAGGAGCCTCCTCCCATGAGAACCGGCAGACAAGAGGGATAAAGCGAGATTCTGCGACTATCACGCCAGTATCGGGCACACCACTGATGAGTGCACCTCTCTGCGGTATTTCTTGGAAAAATTGGTGAGTCGAGGGGTAATGGAAGATTATTTGCATTGAGTGGGGAAAGCCCCTACGCAGCCTCAGCCTCCCACTCCCAACCCTCGGCCTAAGAGAGTAATTGATATGATTATAGGCGGGGCGGAATCCCCTCCGCGGGTAAGGTCTGAGGTGTTCCAGTTAGAAAGCCCACAAGAGGCCTTTCGATTTTCAAAGGTCCCTATTACTTTCACAGATGAAGATTATCCGCAAGGGGACGTGTGCCGTAGTGGACCCCTTACGGTGTGACTGGACATTGCTGATCAGGATGTTAGGAAAGTGCTTATCGACAATGGTTCCTCAGTGGACATAATTTTCCGACATACCCTGCGAAGAATGGATCTAACGGGAACAGTGGAAGAACAGAAGGCAGAGGATTTACGAGGGCCTCTCTATGGGTTTGGAAATCACGCTGTGCCCATTCAAGGGACCATCGACCTACCTACGACTTTTGGAACCCCACCACAGGAAGTCACTGCTCTGGTAAAATTTTACATCATCGATATTGCCTCTTCCTATAATGTCATCATAGGAAGACCTACTCTGTTTTTCTTGGGGGCCATCATTTCTACCCCACACATGAAAGTGAAATTCCCCACGGCGTGGGGATCAGGAGAGTTGGAATCAGACGGCGAAGCCTCTCGGCTATGTTATTCAGCATCTTTGTGTTTAGCCCAAACCAACCCTCGGAAGAGAAAACATTATGGGGAATCCAGTGGAGTTAAAACCCAAGAACGCGAGAACAGTTTAACTAAGAAACCCCCTCCACAAGTGCTGACAGTCGACAGTGCTAGCACGGGCCGAGAAGAGTTGGAGGAATCAGACGGTCTCTCACAACTTCCAAGAGCTTTGCCCGGAGAGCCCACAGAACCAATAGAATTAGTGGAGGGAGATCCCTCCAAACTGGTAACCATAGGGTCTGCTCTTGATCCCTCTTTAAAGGAGAAGTTGGTCGCTTTGCTAAGGGAGTATGCAGATGTGTTCGCCTGGGTCCCGGAGGACATGCCAGGATTGGACGAATCCGTAGCCGTCCATAGACTTCACATTGACCCGGAAGTAGGGACGGTAAAGCAGAAAAGGAGGAACCACGCTCCCGAGAGACAAAAGGCCATAGATGAAGAAATCAATAAGCTATTGAAGGCCAACTTCATTTACGAGATTCAATTTCCCCAATGGATAGCGAACGTGGTTTTGGTGAAGAAACCTAGCGGTAAGTGGAGGGTCTGCATTGACTATACTGACCTCAACAAAGCCACGCCTAAAGATTACTACCCTCTACCCACCATAGATCAGTTAATTGACGCAACGGCAGGGCATGTTCTCTTCAGCTTCTTAGATGCTTATTCTGGATATAATCAGATAACTTTGGCACCGGAAGATCAGCCTAAAACGTCTTTTATCACTCACCGAGCTGTGTACGCTTACAGAGTGCTCCCTATGGGTCTTATGAATGCAGGAGCTACATATCAAAAAGCTATGAACAAGATTTTTGACCGCCAGATTGGGAGAAACTTGGAGGTCTACGTAGATGATGTGATTATCAAATCTCGTGAGAAGACAGACCATGTGCAGGATTTGAGGGAAACGTTTGAAAATCTTCGGAAATCCCGTCTTAAGCTCAACCCCGCCAAATGTTCTTTCGGGGTGGCTAGCGGGAAGTTTCTAGGACATGTCATTAGTGGTCAGGGAATCGAAGTCAATCCAGATAAGGTTAGAGCGATTATGGAAATGCAGCCCCCTACGACACCAAAACAGGTCCAGTCTCTGAATGGGTGCCTTACGGCCCTACGGCGTTTCATCTCAAAATTAGCCGAAAGGAGTCTCCCATTCTTCGAGGTCTTGAAAGGAGTTAACAAATCTCGACAGATTAACTGGACCCAAGGATGCCAGGAAGCGTTTGACTCTCTAAAGGAATATCTTACTTCTCCCCCAGTCCTGTCCTGCCCAATTCCGGGAGAACCTCTTTACTTATATTTAGCGATAGCTCCAGAAGCCGTAAGTTCTTGCCTCCTCAGGGAAGAGGCCGAAAAACAATTTCCGGTGTATTATGTCAGTCATGTTCTCCGGAACGCCGAAACCCGGTACCCCGTAATAGAGAAAATGGCTTACTCTTTGCTGTTAGCCAGCCGGAGGTTACGGCCCTATTTCCAAGGTCATGATATCAGGGTGTACACCAACTATCCCCTTCGGAAAATATTGCACAAACCTGATCTCTCCGGAAGGCTGGTGAATTGGACAGTGGAACTCAGTCAGTTCAATATCTCCTACTTACCTCGGACGGCGATTAGGGGCCAAGCTTTGGCCGATTTTATGGCAGAGTGTTCCATCACCGAAGAGCCGGAACCGGGAGCAGAATCCGTCAGAGCCATCAGTGAGGGGACAGCTTCTCCCTGGGAGTTATTTGTAGATGGGTCCTCCACGACGGGTTGTAGTGGAGCAGGAGTGCTCCTCATTAGCCCGGAGGGTTTCGAAATTCGGCAAGCCATTCGTTTTGACTTCCCAGCCACCAACAACTGCTCAGAGTATGAAGCATTGATTGCAGGGTTTAAACTAGCCAAGGCTCTTCAAGTCCAAAACCTTAAGGCTTACAGTGATTCCCAGTTGGTAGTTAATCAGGTTCTAGGCAGCTTTGGGGCCAAATCTCCAGTAATGACACGATACCTCCAGGAAACAAGGGACAGACTCGCACAGTTCACTACGGTATCGCTGGAAGGAATTGTAAGGGAAGAAAACACCCGAGCCGACGCCTTGGCAAGGTTCGCTACCGGAACAGAATCTCCTCCCGGTCTGAACGTTTACTATACTGTGCTACTCAGCCCCTCGGTCACCCTGGTTGAGGACACCTCTCCTCAAGTCATGGTTCTGGCTTATGGGCCTAATTGGATGACCCCGATCATTCTGTATCTTCAAGAAGGGATACTACCGGAAGAGAAGAAAACCGCCCGAACGCTACTGGGAAAGTCTGCACACTACACCCTGGTTGAAGGAGCATTGTATCGAAGATCTTTCCTGGCTCCCCTCCTCAAATGCTTGGATTGCCCTGAGGCAGAATACTGCATGCTGGAGGTGCACGAAGGAATTTGTGGAAGTCATTCTGCTGGGGAAGCATTGGCACATAAGGTCTTACGCCAAGGATATTACTGGCCGACCCTGCGGCAAGACTGCCTCAATTACGCCAAAATCTGTGTCAATTGTCAGCTGTTCGCCTCAATTCCCAGACTCCCCCCGGTACTCCCTACATCTGTACTTTCACCCGTCCCTTTCGATGTTTGGGGCATGGATATTATGGGACCCTTCCCCCTTGCCAAAGGATCTCTCAAGTTCATCATAGTGGCCGTCGACTACATGACCAAGTGGGCCGAGGCCAAGGCTGTAGCACATATTACTGCAGTGGTATGCCGGAAGTTTTTTCATGAATTGGTTGTCACCCGATTCGGCATCCCTCGAGTTCTAGTTACCGACAATGGAAGACAGTTCATTGATGCTGAATTTGAAGAGTATCTCTCCGCCTACTCCATCCAACATAGACGATCCTCTGTGGCGTACCCCCAATCGAATGGTCAAGTAGAAGTCACCAATCGAAGCCTGCTACAAAGCCTTCGAAAGAATGTAGAAGACCGGAAATCTATGTGGGCCGAAGAGCTTCCCAATATTTTGTGGGCGTACAGAACTGATAACCGGAAATCCACCGGGGAAAGCCCTTTCAGACTCACTTACGGAACCGAAGCCGTGATCCCCGTAGAGTTGGGAGAACCCTCCTTAAGGATCCAACAGTACGACCCGAATGCCAATGAAGAAGGAATTCGCACAAATCTGGATCTGATAGAAGAACGCAGAGAGAATGCGGTAATACGCATGGCCCAGTATAAACAAACGACGGCCAAGTACTTTGGGAAAATAAACCCCCGCGAATTTCAGGTCGGAGACAAAGTGCTGCGGTCATCAGCGGCATCTGACCCCACCCACAACAAGAAGCTAGATCCTAAATGGGAAGGAACTTACGTCGTCCATCAAGTTGTCAAAATAGGAACTTACGTTCTTGCTCGCCTACAGGGAGATGTCATACCAAATACTTGGCATGCGACACATCTTCGACGGTACTATCCGTAGGTACTGCTTTTCTCACGCCTCTTAGTAACTTAAAAGTTACTCCGTTCGTTTTTGAGAGTGTACCATGTGTACCAAGTGTACCATGTGTACCACGCCCAAAAGTTTCCCCTAGTTTATGCATCTGTATCTGTTTGTACCATGCCCAAAATTTTCCCCTGGTCTATGTATCTGTGCCTGCCTAAAAGAAGGCCTACTGGGTTAATTATAAATATTATGTGTGTGAATATTATCCTATATAATTTAGTCGGTAACCATTGACAAAGCTTACGGATCATCAGATAGCCTCGCACTTTGAGGTAATGCCTTCGGTATATAAGGATTTCATTAACCTGTCTATTCAAACGCCCGCTGAACGAATCTTATCTCATACAACCAGCGGGCATGGCTCAGGTAATTCTTTCATCAAAAAGCCGACATATGCAGTTCTTAAGAAAACTACGGCATGGAAGGATTTCAAGTAAAACACCAATTCATTAAAAAGCCGATATATGTAGTTCTTCCGAGGCTACGGCATGAATTGGTAACCGATTCTTTGAAAAGCCGACGTATGTGGCTCTTCTAGAAGCTACGGCATGAATTGGTATCCAGTTCGTTAAAAAACCATTTATCACAACCCTTGTGAGGCCATGGCATGAACTGAAATTTCGAATAAAACACCGAACTTATTTCATCACTATGTGTAGTCCGACTAAGGCTGCAACGTGAATTAACCTTCGTTTCCATGAAACATGATGACCTCCTCTCACAATAAACAGGGGGCAACTGATCAGGCGCGCAGTTTGTATTTATCCGTTTTATTATGGTAAACAGTCGCGATAGTCAGAATAATTCGCTTCGAAACCATACTCTAGTCGCGATAGTCAGAATAATTCGCTTTGAAACCATACTTAGAGTTAAAAAAAAAAAAAGAAAAAAAAGAATTCAAACCCCATGAAATCAAAGAACAAAGAAAAAACACCCACTGCGGAAAAGTTTTATTTAGATAGAAGGAATGGCCCATCACATACCGATGGGCTCATTCTTAAACACAGAAACGATAAAAATTAAGCTGCCGCCGCAGCTGAACCAGAACCAGGGGGACCTTCTCCTTCCTTACCCTCCTCGTCCTTCTTCTTCTTCTCATCCTTCCTCCTAGCTTCATCTTCCTCATATTCCTCTAAAGCAGCTTGCGCCATGAGAAAGAGTACGTTGATGTACTCTTCCCAGTCCGCTTCCATAATGGCTTCTAGCTCTTCCGGGGGCATCTCCAAAACGTTCTTACCCTTATACATCTTCATTTTTTCTGGAAAATCAAATAAAAATTAAACAAGTTAAAACAAGAAAAAAGAAAAGATTTGTTGTGAAAGAAAAAGGAAAAGATTGACCAATACCTAGCAGTATGACAAAAGGAAAAGGTCTGAAGTAAATAAAACAGGTAGAGAACATTCGAGCCCTTTATAGGCAGAGAAGATACAGGGGAAGGGATGTATATTATCGGGAACCCACCAGGTTTAAATACGGCATCCATTTACGAGGTGGTCAGCTAGTCAAAACGACTGACCCATGACCTTCCACTTGTTAGCGCTTTTTCCCAGGACAAGAGCAAAATAGAACACAAAATAAAGAAAATATTTCCCATCAATAAGTGAGCAAAATAAGACCCTTGAAAGTTCTGATAAACTGGAATAAAATGAAACCAAGGGAAAAGAAGCCATGTCCACAAAGAAACCTAGATGCCGAAAGGGCTACAAAAAAAAAAAAAAAAACAAAAAACAAAAAAGATGAAAAAACTGAGTCCTTCCAGTCCTTACGCCGTCTCCGGCCCACTTCTCGGTTCCCCGCCAGGACCTTCCGGATCACGGACACGCTTTATCTGGAGTCTCTCCATCACCGTGTTGAGCCTCACCTTTCCCCCCATTCCCTGAGTCCTTCTCGGCTTCCAGTCGAGCAATTTCAAAATCGCGGAAAGCTTCTATGGAGTGGTTCACAGGGTCCAACAAGTTACCCGCCCCCACGAACTGCAAGCAATCATTATAGACTTCCTCATGGAAGTCTCCGGCCTTCATCTCTAGTTCGGTAACATATGCTGTTGAACCTTTATAACGATTCACACAGTCCTCAAACGTAATGTTGGCTTCCCTTTCGACTCGCTCCAACGTTTGAGTGGTTTTAGCTAATTCCTCCGTCAGTTCTTTGAGTTCTTTCTCTCGCTGGTCTAAAGTCACCCGTAAGCTTGCGGAAATACCTTTTTCCGTTTGCAACTCCTCCCCCAGCCTAACCAAGCGCTCTTCGGCCTGATCGTATGAACTTTTGACCTTACCCAGCTCCAAAACCAGAGATTCTCCCTTCGCTTGAGAAGTCTTTAATAAATTCAAAGCATCATCTTTAGCCCGCTTCTCCTTAATGGCTCTTCGGTGTTCTGCCGTGGCAATACGGCGATTACTAGCACTCCTCTCGGAAACTCCCAGAAGGTAAACTCCCAACTATCACAAAAGATTAAAACCCGTTAGAAAATAAAAGATTAAGTGAAATCAAAGGTTAGAACGAAGGGGAGTGGATAGATGAATGTTACCTTTCCATAAGCCTCTTTTGCCTTACGAATCAGATCCTCATCAGTCTCCTTCTCGAGTTTAGCTCGGTCCTGAGCCAAAGAAAAAGCGCTCAAAGCCTCCAGAGGAGGTTCAACCCGCGCATCATCCCCTAACCAGCCTTGGCGGGCTTCGAATCGAATGAGGGTGTAACCCTCGACCCCTTCGACTGAGGATGTCAGAGGAGCAGGGGGTAAACCAGAACCGGAGCCCCCTCCTTCGGCCAACCCAAATGGCATCCCTCGGGAAGCCACCAAATGCTCCGGGATAAGCTCAACATCGCTGTCCTCTTCCTCGGTTTCATCCCGGAGTCGAAACCCAGCTCCTCTTTCAGTTTTTGACTTCTTAGACTTCCCCGCATCTCCGGTCTTTGTTAGCCTCTTTCTTTGGCGCAAGGTTTGAATGGGAATATTTTCAGAATCTGTAACCTCTACGGGTTGTGCCACGCTGATTTTCTCAGCGGAAGCTGTAGGCTTCGCAGAAGACTCCCCTACAGCAGTACTATCTTCACCACTGTGTTTACTCTCTGCCCCCTTTTCCACTTGTTTCTTCCGAGCCAAAGCGAGAACTCGACTTTTGTCCATGCGAGCCGGAAGAGTTGAGGGAGGTATGTCCTCAAGCAACACTACAAAATGGAACGTGAAGCAAAAAGCTAGTCAGTAAGCAATAATAATAGAAATAGGACTTCAAATGGCACAAACGATCACATCAAAATTGAAGCAAAATCTCACGATTATGTTTTATTAGGAAAGGGATTTTCCAGAAATCTTTTTCCGACCACAAACCCTTAGTCTGCCCCCCAACAAAGCGAGAGGCGGCCTCCACCTCCTGGGGCTCCAACTTTTCAGACCTACGGACAGCCCCACTCACTCCATCTGGCCTCCGGTATTCTGGAAGATAACCCAGATCACCCCCTCGGAATAATAGCCATTCAACATGCCAACCTTTATTGGAGGAAGGGACCTCAACCAGTATACCCCCCAAACTTTTAGCCCCTTTCCAGTGAAGCTCGAATAAAGGCTGATAATCTCTAGAGGCCTGGAGGTTATGTAAAGACCAAAACAAAGCAAGAGTAGGCTCTAGACCCAACTCTGTACATCTAGCAATGAAAGCGCATATCTTTCGGATGGAATTGGGACCCAACTGACCTAAGCCTAACCTCATGTCTACCAACAACGTATGGAAAAACCGGTGCATAGGGAGACGTAGTCCTGCTCTAAAGTGCTCTAAAGGGATCCCTACCCATAAATCGTTTCTTCTAGAGAAAATGAACTCCCCTTCATCCGGTACACTAATTTCATACTCCTCTGGGATTTGAAAAGCATACCGCACTGAACCGAGGAAATCAATATCGAACAAACAGTTTTTGTGAAGATACTCGAGACCCTTCAAACGTTTCCGAAGGGATTCCTCCGGCAAAATAGCATCCCCTGGCTTATAATAGCACTTTATCCCATGGGTTCTAAAATAATCCCCCCTTTGAGCATCCGGAGGAGTATTCACGAACTTGTGCGCAGGATCTAGCCACATTCCATTCTCTCCTACACAGCTCACGGTTGGAATCACTAAACCCTTACTCGTAAAATACTGACGACCCCCCACCTCAGCGTCGCTTCCAGTCATGGCTTCCTTTCCCCTTCGTTTTTTCTCAGGAACGACTTTAGAGGATCCTGCTGGAACGTTCCCTCTAGGGATCTTCGTCACTAGGACTTTGTGGCCTTGGGGAAGACTCCAGCCAGGCACCCTTTCAGCTTCAGGGGAGCTAGTAGCCGTCGAGCTCTCGGAAGACTCACTATCTTCGCCAGAAGCCCCCATGTCACTTGAATCGGATAAATGCGCGTTATCTGAATCCATAGCGATTACTCCTTCTGGGAGCGAATTTCTCTTCCTCTTAGCCATTCGACCGTCTTGCGAGGAACTACACATACGAAAGTAAAGAATAGTCACTATAGGCCTCCCCCTTTGGTCAAAGACCCAAGCTAATTTCTATTCCCCTACAACATCATTTGAATTATAACAAAACTGATCGATCGTTTGGAGATGGCTTATAGTGACAACCTATTACTCCTCTCGAAAAAGTATGTGTAGTCCCCGAAAACGACGAAGAAAGAAAAAACCAACACCCCCCCCCCTTTTTTTTATGACAAGAACCGTCATATGATATAAAACCAAAATAAATGGAAAACAAATATGAAGAGAACAAGAAATCAAGTTACCTGGAAGGAAATGTAAACCCGAAATTAAGACACCCAACGATCTGGATAGCCGCCTTCAATTCTTTTGAGGACAAGCAAGTGTTCAGAGCACGGCAATAAGGTGAGAAGTATACATGCGTTTGTGAGTATATATACGCATCTATAGAAATAAAGTGCTTACCCCCCACGTGCCCACGAAGGGGGGAAAGGAATGCCAACCGCCTCCTTCTAATTAAAGGGCAAAAGGGTAAAATTGCCGCTTATTGCGACTTCTATTAATGTGAACTCCGAACTACAAACAGCACCATACCTCCTTTCAAATTTGAAACGTTCCCTTGCCTCCATGGACGTTCTTCTCGCCTAAACGAGCGCCCCCACAACCTTCAGAGTATCTGCATTAACAATTTTATTTGAGATTCGCTGGGAAGATCTCCTAAAGAAGACCATCCTGCTAAGGGGGCAAATGATGGCCTCCGAAACCGTAAACTATTTCCTACGGCCTACGGCTTAGCCTGTCTTACGGACTGTAAAGTAACCAAGCCCTGGTATCCAGGGTTCGCCTCTCCCGGAGGCACGCTCCCGCTTGCCGGACACGTGCCGGACACGTGTCGCCCCCGCTTTCACCCTGGCCTCCTAGACCCCTTCCGTCACCTACCCTACGGAGTCATAGGTGACCAGCCACACAGGTGAAGCAGACAGGTGACTCGATCCTTGTCACCTAGTCTAGGGAATAGACTACTCGGTGGCAGCCAGGGAGAGAGGGGATAAAAGGAAGAGAGAAGACACGAATCAAGAGAGAGCGAAATCAAGAGAAGAAAACAGAACATAAATTGAGAGAACCTTCCGATGATCCCTACGGGAATCTACTGATTTTCCACCGGACCATCATGGACCAACTTTGACATGCGACTAGATCCCAACCAGGTTTCATCTCCCTCTTATTTCTTAAGTGGTTTAGACTTCTCCTCCGCTAGTTCAGAGAATGATCTATTGTTGGAAAATGGGGTCGTTTGTGTGAACCCTTCGGTTGAGTTTCTTAGATTTTTTGCATTAAAATGAGTTAACTGTTGTCTAGCTTTGCCTCATTCGAATTTATTGTTTATTTTTGAAGAATTAAAACCTTTGGTGATTAACTTGTTTGAGTCAATGGGCTTGTTGGATGTTTTTTAACACTATGTTGGGTACCTAGTCTTAGGTTTAAGAATCAAGATGGTGTGAAACAAACCCTTGATTGGAGCCCTTGCAAAATTAGACAACATGAGTTCTTACTAAGGCATTGGTTTGATTGCTCTCATAAGCTGGACACTACTAAGATTAGAATTTGGATACTGTGTGATAGAGTCCCTTTTCTCTATTGGACTATACAGGGACTCAGTATGGTGGCTCGCTCTGTTGGGTCACTAATCGCTTTTTCAGGTAAAACTTATGATGCTGCGTTTAATAATTCTCTTATTGCTAATTCTAATTGAATTGGATAGTATGATTCTTATTCCGTCTTTTATCATGTTGTCTAATTATGCTACTAGGAACAAGTCTAAAATCCTTGTTTTTTATGAGAAATTTCAATGTTGTGTTGGTTGTTTGTCTCCCATTAATGTGGGTATTTGTAGTTGTTTGAGGGATCTTTACTCGGTTGAAGATGTTGTTGTTGACTTTGATAGGGAGGTGTCTAGCAGGATCCATTATGACTCGGATTCAAGCCATTACAGGGACGACATCCCTATGGATCATATTAACATTGAATGTCCCAGGTTGTTGAATGCTGAAGAGAATGGTGATGAGAATGTTGAAGAGGATGTTGTTGATGCTAATATTGCAATGTATTTTGCTGTTGATGTTGAACAGGTGGCAGGGCATGTTGGGGACAACGCTGCTCTCAAAGAAATTGCTGAGGGAATGGATGCTTAGGAATTTCCATTGAGAAAGAAGGTTTGTCGTTCGGAGAAGAGAAAACTATGTTGTCTTGATAATAATGCTGACTTTGCAGGTACTGTTGGTACTTCTGGCAGGAGAGGAGTTGCGTTGAATCAAGTGAATGTTGGCAGTGCTTTGACTGCCAGAAGCTGTAACAATTTGGGTGAACCATTCTTGATTCCTGATGGAGCAATTGATGGTACTGATGGTGGTGTTGGTGAAACTGGGTTTTGTCTTGCTTCTGACAATCCCTCGATGTACATGTACTCCGGGGCCATTTGCCAAATGCAGAGTTGGTGAACCATAGGAGGAGGCTACCGGTCAATTAGGTGTTCGTTGGCTTTGGACAAAGATACTACTAGAATGCTGACAAGGATGAGGACCCAATTCGAGCTCATTGTGGTGATTATAACGAGAACAAGAACGTGGACGGGAACAGTGTTCAAGGTGTTTCTCCACTGAAACCTGTAAAACAGTGGACGAGGTTAATGGATTCTTTTTCGTCTATTAATATAATTAAAAACGGTTAGCGAAAAAAAATATGCATATTAATAAATATAACATCCAAAATTATAATTAAATGTATGATAAATTCTAAACAAAGTAATCTATCAACTATTGATACACATTTTTATTTTTTTATAAGAACTATTGATACACATTAATTTTTAATTAGCCTTATAAAGGATTTAAACAAATTAACGTATAGATACGGATATTATAAACGCACCAATTTTTTGGGTAGTCATTCTCATCCATTACATCAATAAATTTGGGTAATAACACGAGTCTCGTGACAAGAAATGTAAAATAATTTATCAATTTAAGTTTAAGATTCCAATTCCAATTAACATTCTCATTAACCCAGACGTTATGATTTAAATTTAAGGGGTGGTATTCCAAATCAACTTGTAATGACTTTTAAGGATTTTAAAAGTCATGTGTTATTCGATTCTAATTTTTAAAGAGTATCTAAAAGTATGGTATTATTAAATTAAGACTTTTAACAACTTTTAAAAAGTCATTAAAAGTAAGGTTTTATTCAATTTAAACTTTTAACAATTCTTTAAAAGTAGACTTTTATTCAAAAAGTCATGAATTTGGAATGACAATTACATTTAATGACTTTTAACTTAAAATATAACTAGAGATCTAATGTGAAAAGTCATGAGTTTTGGGGTAAGATTTCACATGACTTTTAAATTATTATTTTATTTTCTTCAATTTCATTTATTTCAAAATTTTGTCATTTTTCTTTCACAAATAGAATATCTTCTCTCTTAAATCTTAAATTATAAACGATGGTTATTATCCCTTTTTTATGGTTAAATATTATCTCTTTGATTTAACTAATTTACTTTTTAAATTGAAAGTTTTTAGCTTCTACTATCTTTTTAGTTTTGATTTAAGTTTAATTATTGTGTATTTATTTTGAATGTTAAGATTTTTAATGTTCACATTTACACATATTCATTTGCAAAAAATCTCATTGAGTTCTTTTTTACTTATCTTTATTTGTATTTTAAATATAATTAAATTATATTGATGTTGGAGGTTAGAATTCTACTTTTTACTTGATTTTATACCATTTGAATATTTGACGAGTCTAACCAAAGGGATCCCTTTTGGTTGGATTTCTATTTGTATTAATTATTAAAAATATAATTTTCTTTTCGTTTAGATTTTGTTGTAAAATTTTTTACTTATTTAAAAATTCTATTTTCTGAATTTTAATTTCGTCTTTTCTCTCACGTGCGCTTGAAGTTCATGATGTTTATTTTCAGACATTAAAGTCTTATTGTCTAAAATTTTCGGGGACACATTGTATATCCTTCGGTTAGATGATAAACCTTTGAAAGTTTAAAATTACTCTACATACATATATCCAAGATTAAAAATCAATAATTTAATAATAGTTTATATTACAATTGTATATAAAAAAATTATTGGTGAAATATCAATAATTCGATCTTCTTGTTATATAAAAACTTAGGGTTAAATATCAAATTGGTCACTGAAGTGGATGCCATATATCAATTTCTTCATCAATTTTAACGGAATCTCATTTCAATCACTTAAGTCATAATAAATATCAAACAGATACCTATAAATGTGTGATCGGGAAGTAAAATAAATTTTAGTTGAGTTCTATACATTTTTCTTCTATGCCATCATAACCAAATGAAAAGTCATGAACTCTAGTATTTTAGATCATATATTTAGATTTTTTAAAATTTATTTAAAATTTATTTTTAATTAAATCAAAGAAAATAACTATCAAATCAAAGATAAATTTTAAATAAAATTTTAAAAATCTGAATATATTATCTAAAATACTAGAATACATAACTTTTCATTTGGTTAGGGTGGCATTGAAGAAAACTGTATAGAACTCAATAAAAAATTATTTTACTTCTTGATTACATATTTAGAGGTATCTGTTTGATATTTATTATGACTTAAGTGATTTAATTGAGACCCCGTTAAAATTGATGAAGAAATTGATATATGACCTCCACTTCAGTGACCAATTTGATATTTAACCCTATAAACTTATTATTTATTACCTTTTTCTATATGTTACGTCTTTATAATTTTATATTCATATTAATATAAGTTATCGATCAAAAGTCATTAGATATAAGTAAAACTCCTCAAAAATCAATATAAAAAAGTCTGTAAAAATAATGATGAAAATATACAAACTCCATAAAATTCATTAAAAGTTTATCAAATCAACAAAAGTCATTGACTTTTTAAAAATTAATAAAATTCATTTAAAATTATAATACAATACCGCCCTGTTAACTGAGGAATTTGGTGATAACAAATTTCGGGGAATTGCTGGAATAACGAATTATGATGATGGGGGATTTGGGATTTTTGGATGTTTGAGCCTGGACTTGAAAGGTGTCTCGACTTGTTAGATGTGTCGGATCCCATTCCAAGATGCCTGCGTACCCTGTTTATATATAGGGATCAAGCCAACGCAGTTCTGTGATAGGATAATATTTTTAATCCATGTGATTGTTAAGGGATATGTTGAGATAAGTTGATTTTATCTTTTTAGAGTTATATTAGCGTTGTGATTCTTTCCTGATTTGAAAGAATCGTTTGGAGATATTTTTTAGTAATTGATTGATTTAGATTGATTGTTTCCTCGTTTCAGAGAGAGGATATTACTTAGTGGTTACGCAATAATTATTATTAGATCAATATTGGGAAATTAGGAGATAATTGAGGCAACCGAAATTATGGCGTAACAACTACCCCCAGTTCTTCAGTGCAGCTTGATGGACTGGAGAACTAAGTGTGCTTTGATCTTCCGAATTTCCTCGCCTTCTTATACACTCATGCAAAGCAGAGTTTAAGAAAAGGGAAGAGTAACATCGCCTTCTTATACACTCTATGCAAAGCAGAGTTTAAGAAAAGGGAAGAGTAACCTCGCCTTCTTATACACTCTATGCTAAGCAGAGTTTAAGAAAAGGGAAGTGTAACCTCGCCTTCTTATACACTCTATGCAAAACAGAGTTTAAGAAAATGGAAGTGTAACCTCGCCTTCTTATACACTCTATGCAAAGCAGAGTTTAAGAAAAGGGAAGTGTAACCTCGCCTTCTTATACACTCTATGCTAAGCAGAGTTTAAGAAAATGGAAGTGTAACCTCGCCTTCTTAAGAGGTAGAACTCTCTTCTTGGTGAGCTTTCCGGAAGTACGGATAAGCACCCCGGAAGTACGGGTTTACCAAGGTACTCCAAGCAACACCTTCCGCAAAAAAGGGCCTTCAAAATAATTCCAAGCAACACCTTCATAAAGAAGGCCTCAAAAAATAATTTTCAAGCAACACCTTAAAGAAGGGCCCTCAAAAATAATTTCCAAGCAACACCTTAAAGAAGGACCTTCAAAAATATTAACATCTTCAATAGAGGGTCTTCAAAAATAATTTCCTCTTCGAAAGACGGTCTTCAAAAATATTATCCTTCTTGGAAGAGTGTCTTCAAAAATATTATCCTACTCGAAATAGGGTCTTCAAAAATATTATCCTACTCGAAATATGATCTTCAAAAATATTATTCTCCTCGAAATAGGATCTTCAAAAATATTATCATCTTCGAAAGAGGGTCTTCAAAAATATTATCCTTCTTGGAAGAGGTCCTTCTCAGATGAGGACCTTCCACACTTATTTTTTTTCCATGCACGAGCTAGTGAAGTAATCAAATCATGTGCTACGAATATTGCATCACAATTCTTTAACATCTCCATGATTCAGATTCTGTCCAGATATGTTTTTTACCTTTTTGGCCCTGTAAACGATATTTTTTTGGAAAACACAAAACATCAAAGTTGCAGGAAACGAAAAGAGCTTTCCGATGATATATGGCTCGTCAGAAACGGACTTATAACGAATCGGGAATCAAATAAAACGTCTGCTGATTAACTTCTCAATACTGAAAAACGGGATCTGATTATGTTTTGTGGTTTCGAGAATAGATGTAAACATAATCTCAGAAAACACCAAGAACGAAAGTTGCAGGAAATCACAAAAGCTTTCCGAATCATAAAAAATCATCAAAATCTAACATGTAATAAATTTAATACGAATTTTATAAGATAGCTTATTTGTACGGACAAAATCATAAGAAAACTTATCTTTATTTTGAATAGAACCACGAACCACCGCTTCCACCGTTTAGCTTCTCCATTAAAGCCGCTCCAGATCCATAATAACCCCCCATGCGTATTGTATAGATTGATTGTCCTCCACAATAAAAAATTCTGCCCTCCTTCTAACGCCAATTGTTAACGGAGGAATTTGGTGATAACAAATTTCGGGAAATTGCTGGAATAACGAATTATGATGACGGGGATTTGGGATTTTTGGATGTTTGGGGCTGGACTTGAAAGGTGTCTCGACTTGTTAGATGTGTCGGATCCCATTCCAAGATGCCTGCGTACCCTGTTTATATATAGGGATCAAGCCAACGCAGTTCTGTGATAGGATAATATTTTTAATCCCTGTGATTGTTAAGGGATACTAGCTTATAGCCCGTGCGATGCACGATTACTTAAATTTTATTTATAATTATTTTGTTTATAATTATATTTTAATTATCCATGGAACACACGATTGTTTTTTTAATATTTATAATTATATTTATTTATGAATATTTTAATATTTAAAAGTTATTAGTTTACATGATTAAATTATTGTTAAAAAAGATTTAGCCAAAAAATATTATAGTTAAAAATTTGATATTTATTATATTTTACACGCTCAATTTAATATTTGTTTATATTGAGTTATAAAAGTTAGATTTGACGAATTTTACGGTCCACATAAAATTCACAAAATAATCTTTAATTTAGTTGTGGTTTAATAGTTCTTTTTCAATTAAAAACTATTTTAAAACTAAAAAGAGAATAAAGTGACGAAATTTAATATTGAGAATTCTATTCGATTTAGGAAATCTACTTATATGTAGTTTAGATTATTAGAATACCCTTTATTAACCAAATACAGTTTTTAATGTTAAATCTAACGGTTTTCACCTAACTATTTAAGATTAAACAATTTTTATTATTTTGATATTAAATGACTTTCCTTATTTAATTACAACTATTTTTATGTTTTAACTTTTTGGAAAATCCAATCCTAATATAATATCTTTTAACTTATATCATTTTTAGATAACGTTTCCTTATTTAATTACAACTATCTTGATCGTCTATTTTTAAAAGTATTGGATCTAACGGTTGAGAATGTTTTGGCGGTATTTAGGACCAAACTACCAGGATAACATCATTAAATTATTCAATATAGAAAACTTATTTATATTTGGTATATTTGGTTTAAATTATCAAAATACACTTTTTAGAATTTAAATATAATCTTATTATTAATAAAATACACTTTTTTAATATTTGATCTAACGATTTTCGTTTTATCTAGTTAAGATCTAAAGGTCCTTATTAGTTTGGTTGTCCAAGACCGTACGATCAAAATTTTGGATAATATCCCTATTATGCTTATTATATATAAGGATTTAATATAATAAGGATATCAAGTATATACTGATATGAGTATCTTACTAACTGCTTTTATTTTTAATGTTTCGGTTTTATTTACAGTGTATATAAAATTTTAAAATACATTATTACTTAAAAATTATTAAATAGAATAAAAATTATGTTATGATTATATAAAATTTTATTCTCATATTATTATATTCTTTATCGATTTGAATTTGTTCTTAATTAATTTTAATACTTTATTGAAAGAAACATAAAATTTCTATATTTAAAACAATTAGTGGAAAAATAAATAAATTGGTGCTACAAAAATAAAAAAATATTTATTAAAATTTAGATACTCACTTTATTATTTGGGTTATATCTTGAGTTTTAGAATTGAATTTTTACGATTTTACAACTCATGTGAAACTAACGAAATTATCTTTAATTTAATGATGGTTTAATAATTATTATCTAACTTGACCTGTTGACCTACCCATAAACCGAAAAGAAAATATGGTTAAGAATTTTTACATAAAAAATTCAATTCAATATAGAAAATCAATTTATAATTGGTTTAAATTATCAAGACACACTTCTTAGTATTTAAATATAATTATACCTTTAACAAAATACACATTTTAATATAAGTATTATATTCAAAATTATCGTTTATGAATATGAAACCCTCAATATTTTAATAATATTTTGATATTATCCTTTTATGTTTCTTATATGTAAAATAATATAATTATAATTTGGATTAATCAAATTGTTATGTTCCTTCAGAAAAAAAGTGTTTAAATTTATTTATGTACAGGAGTTCTCATAAGTCTGTGTAGGTTCACGTGTATCATTGTTAGTATGATATACATCAGCATTATATTGATAATTTTTAATATTGTAATCAATATGAATTGTTATCTTGATATTTGGTTTAACAAATATTATCTAATTGGAACTATACATAAATTCAAGAGAAGATATTTAAGAATTTTTACATAGAAAACTTTTAAATTATCAAAATACACTTTTTAGTATTTAAATATAATTATATTATTAATCAGATACACTTTTTAATATTAGATCTAACAATTCTCATCGATCTATTTAAGATCTAACTGTAATTATTAATTTGGTCGTATAGTGATCGTACACGGACCAGATCGATTTTAATTTTTTCTTAAATTGATTTTAATATTTTATTGAAATAAAAATAGAATTTATAAATTTAAAAGAATTAGGAAAAAAATTAAATTGGTGCTACAATAAAAAAAATATTTATTAAAATTTAGATAATCACTTTACTGTTTGGGCTCTATCTTGAGTTTTAAACAACAGATTTTAACGATTTTACAGTCCATGCGAAGTTAACAAAATTATCTTTAATTTAATGTTGGTTTAATAATTTTTATCTAACTATCCATAAACTAAAGAGAAAAGATAATTACGAATTTTTACATAAAGATTTCTATTCAATATAGAAAACCCATTTATAATTGGTTTAAATTATCAAAATACATCTTTTAGTATTTAAATACTATCCTATTATTAATCAAATACAATTTTTAATATTATATCTAACGGTCATCATCTATTTGAATATTTATAGTTTTATAATCCAACGGATCATATACTTTTGGTAGTACAGTGACCGATCAAAGTTTTGGATAAAATCTCCCTTACGCTTATTATATATAAGGAGTTAATGTTGAGATAAGTTGATTTTATCTTTTTAGAGTCGTATTAGCGTTGTGATTCTTTCCTGATTTGAAAGAATCGTTTGGAGATATTTTTTAGTAATTGATTGATTTAGATTGATTGTTTTCTCGTTTCAGAGAGAGTTATGGCGTAACACGCCCCTAAGATTTCAATTGTTGTTAAAGTCATTATAATAGTGTGAACAAAAACCAAATGTCAACAGTGTGAACAAACACAAAAGGCTCATAGATGATCCCAAAGTAACTTAATAATTCTAGAACCCGCTCCTCTCTTGTACACACACTACACATAAGTCACCCCTGACGTCATCACAATCACAACCAATACAAGCCTACCGCCCCCATCCACAATCTGCCATATATATATACCCTACCTATCCTCTCATTCTAACCAAGATTAAAAATCAAACGCCATATAATTTTTATTTTCAGTTAGTATCTACATTATTTAGAAATGGGTGAAATGGTGGAGAACAAGCAAATTGTCCTGAAAGATTACATAAAGAAAGGGTACCCAAAAGAGAGTGATATGGTTAAACAAGTTTCCAAAATTAGTTTGAATGTGCCAGATGGGTCTAACGGTATTCTTGTTAAGAATCTTTATTTGTCTTGTGATCCTTACATGCGTTCTCGTATGACTAAATCAGAAAGTGGTTATGTTGAGGCATTCACTCCTGGTCAGGTACTTTTTTTTAATATGCACCTCTTTCTTCGTGTCGTAAAAATCGGAAATCGAAACTAATCGGTTGATGTACTGTCTGTATTAGTTGGGGTTAATGGGTAATATTTCGATAAATTGGGGTTTTTGAATATGAATTAATTAATTGGATTATACACCATAGGGTATTTGTTGCTACTATTTTTATTTTAGTTTCGATATGTACATTGTTATGCAGTATTAAATTGGTAAAGTAATAGTTGTCGGGACTGATAATGTATCTAAATATAGTAATTTAGGACGGGGGAAAATACTATATGATGCCACTTGGGGATAATTTTTTATCTAAAATGTTGTAACAGTGTACACGTATTTGGGATAATGACATTTTACTTAATGATGTTATGATTTGATGAGCTGATGGGTATGCTTAATTTTGTGTATTTATATGTAAGGAATAAGGATTGAGGAACTTTTGTTTGGTAATAATTGCAGCCTATTACGGGATATGGGGTGGCGAGAGTGTTGGATTCGGGGACTCCAAAGTTCAAGAAAGGTGACTTGGTTTGGGGATTTACTGGATGGGAAGAGTATAGCCTCATTACAAATACAGGAAGTTTGTTTAAGATAGAGCATCCGGAGGTGCCTCTTTCCTACTACACAGGGTTGTTAGGTATGTCGTTTATTGTGTTGTGTGACATTGATTTTGAATGGTTATGCTTTGGATGAAGGTGTTTTCTTGTTGCTTTTTTGTCAGTAGTAATTGTTTATGTCCGTTCATCATTTGTTGAGCACATGTGTGTGTGTGTGTGGGGGGTGGGGGGTGGGCAACGTTTAATGGGGTTTCTTACCTGTATTGGGAGATTTATATGTTCTGTTATTTCTTTCAATTTATTGATATTCATATAAGAACAGACATGTGTCTCTATATATTTTAATCATGTGAAGAATATATGAACCTTGCAACTAAATGGAAGTGAGCGGTGATGGTGCTTTGGTCGTTGGGTTGGTCAGAGCCTGTTTACATTTAGAATTTGGTCCTTTGGTCGGTTGAAGAATACAATTATAATTTGGAAAACATGATAAACATAAGCAAGTAAAGTCAATTCTTTCTTTGAGAGTTTGTTGGTCCCTTGAACTTTTTACCCTTATAGAAGTTTTGCATCTTTAGGTATTTCTGAGTAATCTTGGTATGTGTCTGCCTATACATCATGCTGTGTGCTTTAATACTGACCAATGAATATTTTTTTATTTATTTAGCAAACATAAGATTTTTTTTCATTAGCTAATATTCTTTGACAGTGACGAAATTAAGATCATTTGCTATATACCCCATAAAAACCAAGTACTGACATTATCAGTTTAATTACCGGGCCATCATACTGTTTACTGGTTCTGTACAAATGTGATACAGCCCTTGAATGTTTAATAATTATTTCAAGCTAGATGTAGTAGTTAAAACTTTTGTTGGCATTCTTACAGGTATGCCCGGTATGACTGCTTATGCTGGTTTCTACGAGGTGGCTACCCCAAAGAAAGGAGAATATGTTTATATTTCAGCAGCATCTGGAGCAGTTGGTCAACTTGTTGGACAGTTTGCAAAGCTTTTGGGCTGCTACGTTGTTGGGAGTGCTGGAAGCAAAGAAAAGGTTGGTGCCTACATTCAGTCTTTGACATTTAAATAAGTCATACTGAACAAATTTTGGTGCCTAAAACTTTTACAAAATTGTTAACAGTTGAAATTTATGTCAGTACATCAGAGGTCACCTATATTTCTGAACATTAAAGCTATGTGTGCTAAGATGTAATCTTCACTATATGAATTTTACATTTACTAACCTGTTGTACTTTCTGAATTTTATGTTTCTCTTCTTAAGGTTGACCTTTTGAAGAATAAATTTGGGTTTGACGAGGCTTTTAACTATAAGGAAGAGGAAGATCTAGCTGCAGCATTGAAAAGGTCTGTTCTTTTCTTTCAGCTTTCTTTCTCCGAAATGGTCATCTTTTGAACATTAAGAGAGTAATGAAAAGCTTTTCTCGGCATTGGATGAATAAATTCATATTGAAGGTCTTGTTTCAAGTTTCAACGTGAAATTTCTTGTCAATTAAAGCATTAAAACTTGATTTCATTAGGAAACTCAACAAATATACTAGTTCATAACCTCTGTCTTCCTCGACTTACCAAAATTAAGATACCGGTTCCCCTTTTTTTTTTTTGGTTGTTTCTCTGACAGGTACTTCCCTGATGGCATTGACATTTACTTTGAGAATGTTGGAGGGAAGATGCTTGATGCAGTGCTTGTTAACATGAGGTCCCATGGACGCATTGCTGTGTGTGGGATGATCTCTCAGTACAACCTTGAAAAGCCTGAAGGCGTATATAATTTAACGTCTGTTATTATGAAGCAACTCCGCGTACAAGGGTTTCTTGTATTTGAATACTACCATCTTTATCCCAAATTTCTGGAGTTAGTTCTGCCATATATAAAGGAAGGGAAGATAAATTACCTGGAAGACACAGCTGAAGGCCTGGAGAGTGCTCCAGCAGCTCTCATTGGGCTTTTCTCTGGTCGTAATGTCGGTAAGCAAGTGGTGGTCGTTGCTCGTGAATGAATCTGTCAATCATCTGGATTATAGAAGTAGTGTTTGTCAACTATATTTTCTACAAGGATGATGGTTGAAGTGAGGTTTGCCTAGTTCTTGAATGTGTGCAGTGTTTCGTGACAAGAATAATGTATCTGCTGAACTTTGTGTAATAAGTGGATTGTAGTTTGAGACTCTTATTTCTTTACTAGACGGAGCACCCAAAATGTTGCAGAAGGCTGCTTTATGATGAAAACCCTCAGATTTTCATAATATGCATATTTTTCAGTTATATATGACACTTTTATGAAGACTAAATTCATATTCCTAAATCTAGTCTTAACTTTTGCATATATAAATGTCATCATCAAACAAAGTAGTACAAGTAGGGCTGCAAAAGGGAAAGGGTTGGATCCAAAACGATAGTGTTAAGTTATAATTAGTGTCATCCATTTCTTAGAGAGAAGGTAGACGGTCATATAATAAAGAGTAAAGTGCACTATGTGTACTTGCAGTTTAGGTGTCAGACCACTTGGGATACTCAAGTTCAAAAACTAGCACTTGCTATAGTGACACTTTGAACTACTAACACTTTGCGTGATTCCGTCTCTTTCAGTTAACTCCGTCTATTTCCTTGAGGGCAGTTCCGTCTTTTTCGATTTGTACGCGTATTATACATATATCTGATACATGTACTTTACCAATTAAAACCACACATTTCACTGCACTTCCCCCCTTTGATCACTGTAACGCCAATCGAGTTCTCCCGCTGCCTTGCCGACAATGGTGTGGTTTCGAAGAGATCCTAATGACAAAGACGTTTACAAACCTAATGAATGTCCCGATTATGGAGGTAAGATCTGTCACTTTAAATTAAATTAGGGTTTGAACCGTTTATATACGAAATTAGGGTATTTGTATGGTTATATGTTTTTTGTGTTTACTTGCTTAGGGTTTTGGTATTGGTTGCTTTGGTTGCTAATTCTGAAGTTAGTGTAAATTATTCTGATGTTTTTGGTTTAATATGTTGGTGTTCCCATGTGATTAAATGTCTCCTCTGTGGTCCCTTGTGTTTTTTTATGTTTTCGACAGTGGTAGTATAAGTATAGTGCCATGTTTTTGTCTGTATAAAGTTCCAATTTACTCTATTTTTTGCAGTTGGTTCAGACCTGTTTAGTATAAAGTATCACTATGGGGGGCAATTTACAGAAAACCCTAAGCAATATGTTGGTGGTAGTGTTGACTTCTTTGACCTTTGTGATGTAGATACAATGAGTTTGATTGAATTAGTTTCTATGTCAAAAGAGTGTGGGGAATTAGGAGTAATTACATTCTATTACAAGTGGCCAAAAAGTGATATGGATAAGGGATTACATTCATTGGAAACTGATGCAGATGTGTTAGAGATGTGTGAGTTGTTGCCACCTTCTAGGATTATATATGTGTATACCATCACAACTAAGCCTCTGTTTGCTTTGGATATTGATGGAATGCCCACACAAGAGTTTGCTCCATCACAAGACCCTAATATGCAATATGTAGATCCTACAACAGACCCTATTGACAGAGAAGACCTTGAAGAATTAATGAATTTGGATCCTAGGCACGACTATAATGGTGATGTGGAAGATGGACAAGGAGGTAGAGATGATGATTTGCTCAGTGATGGTGAAAGTGATGAGGATTACAATCCTCAAAATGAAGGAGATGTTTTAAGTGATTGTAGTTTCTACTCAGATGGTTCCAATATGGATAGCACTGATGATGAGGTTTGTAATCACAAGTCTGAAAGAGCAAGAAAGAGTAAAGAAAAAGCTAAGGACAAAGAAAAACAAAAAGAAAAGGACAAAGATGTAGCTGAGACACTTAATCATGATGAGAATGAGGATGTCACTGAAGAAGAAGGACATTTAAGTGATTGTTCTACTCATTATGCTTCTAGTGATGAAGAGAGGATGGCATACATGCACTCAAACATGCAGATGAGTGATACCTACCAGATTAAGGTATACAATCCAAAGCATACATGCACTCAAACATTTCATCAAAAACAGATCAATTCTAGATGGATAGCAGAAGAATACGAAGATGACATAAGGATGAATCCAACTTGGCCTCTGTCATCATTCTTGCAAAAGGTTGTCAATGACTGGCACTGTCATGTCAGTATTTATGCTATTGGTAGGGCCAAAAGGAAGGCATTAAAGAAGATTAATGAAAAGCATGTAGATCAATATTCAAAGTTGTGGGATTATGGAAATCAGTTGTTGAAGGCAATGCCAGATAGCACTATTCAAGTAATGACTGAAGACCAAGAACTACAAGATGGCAGGAAGAGGTTTAAAAGATTTTATATATGCCTTGGTCCACTTAAAAAAGGTTTCAGAAATGGTTGTAGACCACTTCTAGGTCTTGATGGGTGCCATTTAAAAGGACCTTATGGTGGTCAATTACTGGCTGCAGTGGGTACTGATGCCAATGATGGCATGTATCCCTTAGCTTGGGCTGTTGTTGAAGCAGAGAATAATGATAGTTAGAACTGGTTCCTGCAACTGATTAAAGATGATCTGAATATTCAAAATGATGGTACATTCACTTTTATATCAGATAGGCAAAAGGTACATTTACTTTTACCTCACTTTTACTCTGAAATTTTTTTCTAAAACTTTATTTCTAATGTGGGGTTCACATGTTTTCTTGGTAGGGCTTAATCAATGCATTAGAAGCAATTTTTCCTAATGCAGAACACAGGTTCTGTGTTATGCATCTCTATAGGAATATGTGGAAAGACCATAAAGGCATTGGGGTTAGAATGTGTTTGTGGTTGGCAGCTAGGGCCACTACTGATTACACTTTCAACAAGCACATGGGTGAGCTGAAAAAGGTAATAGTAGTTTATTCTTGTGTGTTTCCCTACTTGTTCATTTCTGTCTACTTTACTTATTGAACGTGGCTTTATTTGTTTGTGTATAGTTGTCAAAGAAATGTTTTGATTGGTTGAATGAGAAGCCTAGAACTCAGTGGTCTAGGAGTGCATTTAGAAGCATATGCAAGTCAGATATGTTTGTTAACAACCATTCTGAGGTTTTTAACAATAGCATAAGGAAATATAGAGATCTCCCTATTATTTCAATGTTCAAGTCAATTCATAAGGATGTTATGATGAGGATTCAACAAAGGAGAGATAAGATGTTGAACAGTTATGCACTAAACCCAATTTGCCCTAATGCAATGAGGAGGCTTCATAAGTAAGTGAATTTGTTTGCACATTAATTTTCAAACATTTTGTATGACATTAATCTTAGAGTATTTACCTTTTTTTAGGGCAATTGAACAAAGTAAGGGATGCCATGTTGTTTGGAGTGGAGGTGCTAGGTATCTTGTCACAATGTCTGCAGGTGGCTATGAGATGGTTGTGGATTTAGAAGCTCACAAGTGTGCCTGCAAAAAGTGGGAGCTGTCTGGAATACCTTGTTACCATGCTTGTGCCTGTATAGCTTGGAGTAAGAAGGCTTTTGAGCCTTTCATTCATCAGTCATATAGTAAAGACATGTTTTTGGAATGTTACCATTTTATTGTGGAGCCTATATGTGGAGAAGAAGAATGGGAGGAAACAAGGTTCCCAAAGCCTTTGCCTCCTGATGTTAAGCCTCAAACTGGCAGACCTAAAAAAAAGAGAAACAAGAAGAATGATGTTGTTGGCACAGATCCAACAAAAATGAAAAGGCAAAACACCAAGGTCAAGTGCACCTATTGTACTGAATACAGCCATAATATAAGAACTTGTCCAGCTAGGGTAAGAACTTCTTCAATCTGAGTTATATTTATTTGTAGTGCATATATAAATAACTCATACTATGATCTCTATATTTACAGGCAACTGACAGAGCTGCTGGATGTGAAAGACCTGTTAAAACAAGGACTAAGAACACAAACAAGACACTTGCAGGAAACAACAATGGTGCAAATGAAGCTAGTAGGAGTGAAACTTTGGGGAACCAGAATGCTGGGAATGAAGCTGGTAGGAGTGAAAATGTGGGGAATCAGACTGCTGGGAATGAAGCTGGTAGGAGTCAAAATGTGGGGAATCAGACTGCTGGGAATGAAGCTGGTAGGAGTGAAACTGTAGTGGGCAATCAAAGTAGTGGGACTGCTAAGAATGTGCCTACTAGGACTGATAATGCTGGAAGCCAAGGTGGTATCTTGTCAAAGAAGCCTAGACAATACAAGAAGAATACTCCTCTTGGTATTCAACCACAGAGAGTCAATTCAAAAGGCAAGGGGACCACAACTACACTGGCAAACATTGAGGCTACAAGGAGACAGATGCAAGCTAAACTAAGGGAGAATCCAGTTTGGAAGATGTAGTCTATTATGCCTCTACTGATGACTCCTTTTTGTTGACAAACTACTATAACATTTGTCAATGTCATGACTCCTTTAGAATGTTATAACTTTTGTCAATGTGTGTGATATCACACACAAGTGAACTTTATGATGTACCAACCTATGCTTTACTCATGCTTTTGTGAACTTTATGATGTACTTTCCTATGCTTTTGTGAATGTATTCAAGAGTAATTATTGTTTCAAGTATTTTATTATCAATTTTTTACTCTTTCTTTTATTACTACAATTCAGTATTTGCACAACAAAACAGGAAAAACTCATTGTAATTTCGAAACATAGAACTTGTCATTACATATTAAGAGGACATAGTACATCCTTCATCATCAACTCCAAATTACACAATAACACAAACTACATCAAAAACACAAAATTACACAAATCCAAATCAACCTATCCCTCATCAAACGAATCATATTCATCATCTTGAACCACATTATCCTGACCCACTATGTTGAGTACCATATTCATCATCGCAGAGAAAAGCACGAACATTGCAACAATCGTGAACTGCTGCTTCTGCTTCATATTGTTCACCTCAGCTTCATGCTTATCGCACATTCGATCCATCCTGCGCTTCAACTTGTCAAGTGAATTGACATTACGTTCGTTCAGCTCTTTAATCACCTCTACTGCACGAGGTCCAAGTGGTGGGTCGATCCACTTGTGAAAGCCACAGTTATCATCCGCACATTCCCTGAATCTCCTACCTGCGTTTTCTCCAAACCAATGTGTGTTCATCGCGCTCATTCGATCACAATCACACATTAGATCCAATACCTCATCCACAGCAGCCATTTCGTGAGCCATTTCTGTTTGGGGGGGAGTTCTTTTTTTAATTAGGGTTTACAATACTAAGAGACTGAATTGGGGGGGGGGGATGAAAGTGTATAAATACACGATAATACGCGTACAAATCGAAAAAGACGGAACTGCCCTCAAGGAAATAGACGGAGTTAACTGAAAGAGACGGAATCACGCAAAGTGTTAGTAGTTCAAAGTGTCAGTATAACAAGTGCTAGTTTTTGAACTTGAGTATCCCAAGTGGTCTGACACCTAAACTGCAAGTACACATAGTGCACTTTACTCTATAATAAACTATATATGTATACATTGTAATATGTAATCAAATTAAATTAATTATGGCTCCGTTTGGCATTGCTGTTGCAGACAGCAACATCAGCTTTTTTCTGAAAAACGGCTAAAAAAGTGTTTGATAAAATTTAAAAGCTGCTTTTCTGAGAAAAAGCGAAAAAACTGTTTTTCAGATTTTGCGGAAGCAGCTACTGGTTTCAACATCAAAACTCATCAAAAACATTAATTTTTTATATTATACGCCAAAACATGCACATATCAAAAATATTACCATATAACTCTGATTTTTCACAACAGCAGCAATCTCAAACAGTGTGAGATTCATACATTTACAGTATATGTTCTTGATATAACAGAAGATAACAGAAAACTGTATATACATTCACTGAAAACTTAACTAAGAGAGATGATCTCTTTGTGTTTATATACAGGAGGAAGTAGAATGCTAACTCTAACAAACTAACAAACTATGGCGGGAAGCAACAGAATGACAGCTAGCTAAACTCTAAGTAGTAATCTAGTGTGGTGATGTATAACTTAAGTAATATGTCCAACACCCCCCAGTTGGAGGGTGAAGTATGCACACCCAACTTGGAGATGATGGAATGGTGTTACAAACCAGTAAGAGGTTTAGTACAAACATCGGCAAGTTGGAGTTTAGTGGGAATGTATGAGAGGGTGACAGTCGATATCAATGTGTTTAGTACGCTCATGTTACACGGGATTCTTAGCAATGTAGATGGCAGCTTGATTATCACACTTAACAGGAATAGGAATAACATTGGGGACATCAAACTCAGTTAAAATGCGAGACAGCCAAGCCAATTCAGCAGTGACACGGCGAAGGGAACGATACTCCGCTTCTGCAGAGGATAGAGAAACGGTGTGTTGTTTCTTAGATTTCCAGGAAAGTAAACTTCCACCAAGCAAAATAACGAAGCCACTAACAGATTTTCGACTATGGGGACAGGATGCCCAATCCGCATCACAATATGCTTCAACTGTAAAGTTGGTAGATGAATTAAAGAGAAGACCCTGTGAAGGAGCTCGAGACAAGTAACGAAGAACATGAATGGCAGCATCCCAGTACGGTTGACAAGGATTGGACATAAACTGGTTTAAATGTTGAACACAAAAAGCCAAATCAGGACGTGTATGAGTAAGAAAATTTAATTTTCCCACAAGTTTGCGATAAGCAGAAGGATCAGAAATAGGATCACCAATGTTTGGGGAAAGCCTGTTCGACAAATCAAGAGGACTGATGACTGGAGAAGCATCTAAACAGTGAAATTCCTTAAGCAAATCCAAAGTAAACTTTTGTTGAGAAACAATCATACCATCTTCAACTTTTTGAAATTCCAATCCAAGGAAATAATGCAATTTGCCCAGATCCTTTATCTTGAATGTGGAATCCAAAAAGGACTTGATAGATGTTATTTCAGCCCTGTCATTGCCAACAATAAGAATGTCGTCGACATAAACGGCTAGAAATACAACAGAAGAACCAATCTTCTTGTAGAATAGGGATGAATCATTTTTTGAAGCTTTGTAACCCCGAGAAATAAGTGATGTACTGAGCTTATAAAACCACTGGCGAGAAGCCTGTCGAAGGCCATACAATGATTTCAACAATTTGCAAACCAAAGATGGGTCAGATACTTGTAATCCTGGAGGAATTCTCATATAAACATCCTCATATAAATCACCATGTAAGAAGGCGTTATTAACATCCAGTTGAAACAAATCCCACCCTTTCTTAACTGCAGTGGTAACAAGAGTGCGAATAGTTGTCATTTTGACAACAGGCGAAAAAGTTTCATGAAAATCAATACCAGCCTTTTGTGTAAAACCTTTTACAACCAAACGTGCTTTATAACGTTCAATACTACCGTCAGCATGGTGTTTAACTTTGAACACCCATTTTGAACTTATAGCCTTTTTACCAACTGGTAAAGGAACCAAAGACCATGTGTTATTAGCCTCAAGTGCTGAAAACTCGGCTGCAATTGCATTTCGCCATTCTGGAAATTTGATGGCTTCTTCATAAGAAGTTGGATCAGGAGGATGCATGTTTGGAAGGACAGTACAACATATGGATATGGAAGGAGGGTGGAGAACAATGGATTGTGTGGGAGCAGTACAAAGAGAGGACAAAGTATTGTTGCGAAAAACAGTTGAACAAGTAGAGTAAGGATGTACATAATCATTCAAATATGTACGAAGTTTAGAAAGCCGTGAGGAATGCCTAGGAACAGTAAGAGGTAAAACAACAGGTTCTGATGAATTAAGAGGTAAAACAACAGGTTCTGGGGAAGGACTGTGAGAATTAACAGGTTCTGATGAATTAAGATGCATATCAGCAGAATTAGTGAAAGGGGAAGGATTATTGATGGTATTAGTAGAATGTGAGAGAAAATCAGAATCAAGAGTACAATCTGGAGTAGGTAGAGGTAATGTGTGTGATGAAGGTGATGGAACTAAGGGAAATATAGTCTCATAAAAGATAATGTCTCGTGAAATATGTATTTGATTTGTAGTTAGGTCCAAAACTTTATAGGCTTTCTTTCCATAGGGATAGCCAAGAAAAACGCAAGAGGATGCTCGAGGTGTAAATTTATCTCTATGAGGTTTGGGTATAGTCATATAGCATAAGCACCCAAATGCTTTTAAATGAGAAAACGATGGTTTAGAGGAAAACAAGATCTCATAAGGTGATCGATGTTGAAGTACTTTTGATGGAAAACGATTTATTAAGTATGTAGCTGTAAGAACACAATCACCCCAGTAGCATAAGGGAAGATTGGACTGGAAAAGGAGAGCTCGAGAGGTTTCTAACAAGTGTTTGTGTTTTCGTTCAACAACCCCGTTTTGTTGAGGAGTGTGAGAACAAGATGTTTGATGTATTATGCCTTGTGATTGTAAAAATTCTGATGTGTCAAGACTGGAACCAAGTTCCATAGCATTATCAGTGCGGATGCATTTGATTTGTGTATGAAATTGAGTTTTAACGAAAGTAACAAAATATCTGATAAATGAAAAAGCATTACTTTTACTGCTGAGAAGATGTGTCCAAGTACATCTAGAAAAATCTACGATAGTGAGAAAATACCTATACTTATTGTAAGTGGGTGCCTTGTAAGGTCCCCACAAATCAATATGTACAAGTTGAAAAACTGCAGTGCTGTGAATAGAACTACGAGGAAATGGTAACCTATGTTGCCTAGCTTTGGCACATATATCACAAGGAAACAAAACAGAAGTTGTATGACTATCTTTACAGAGAGACAAAGATTTTAATTTGGACAAAGATAAATGTCCTAATCTAGAGTGCCAGAGAAGGACATCAGAAGAAGAATTCTGCAAGCTGGAAGCAGACAAAGAATTCGATGTAGACACAATTGGAGTAGAGTGTGGAAAGATATAAAGTCCTTTGAGGGAACTACCAAGAACCAGTGGCGTCTTCAGAGAAGAGCCCTGCAAAAAACAACAATTATGAGTGAAACAGATATCACACTGTAATTGTTGTGTTAACTTTTGAACAGAAATGAGATTGTATTTGAAATGTGGAACATAAAGAACATCATATAGAATGATGTCTTTAGTGAGATGAACTGTCCCGGAATGAGAAATGGCAAGTGTTTGGCCATTAGGTAAAGAGACAGTTAAAGTATGTGAAATCAAAATCATATCAGAAAATAATGCCTTATTATAACACATATGATCACTGGCTCCGCTGTCAATAATCCACGCTTCATTATGTGAGTCAGAAAAGCAAGCGATATGGGATGAGTAAACAGAAGAATTACCAGCAAAATGAGCATGAGACTGATGTGAAACATCTGTAGAAGGATTGGACTGCGCAGTCTTGAGAAGGGATACAAGTTGATTATACATGTCTGGAGTGATAATAGGAGGGTTGGCAGTGATTTGATTAGATTGAGAAGTAACAGGATTGTCAACAGCAGTAGGTAGCTCTGAACATTCCACCTGATTGGCAAAGCGCTTGGTCTTGGTGAATTTAAAATCAGCAGGAAATCCGTGTAATTTGAAGCATT
Organism: Heracleum sosnowskyi; assembly: GCA_030848705.1. NCBI lineage: Eukaryota > Viridiplantae > Streptophyta > Magnoliopsida > Apiales > Apiaceae > Heracleum > Heracleum sosnowskyi. Next base: position 133,623,640 of record CM061238.1, on the reverse strand, counting down.
TGTCAATCAAATGTCCAGACTTTTTACAATAAGTGCATAGTAGTGTTTTCTTAAAATCATTAGCCTTGAACTTGCTAGGGCCAGAATAAGCAAGTCTTGAAGAATTAGTTTGTAGTGCAGCAGAATCTGCAAGAAAATGTCCAGAAGAATGAATTTCTCGTTGTGCCTCTTCTTGCAAAAGTAGACTGTATACATGTCCAAGTGATGGCAAGGGACTTTTCATGAGAATAGAGCCACGAATAACATTGTAGGATTCATTTAAACCCATGAGAAACTGAATAACACGTTGATCCTGTTGAAACTTTGATAATTTCTGGACTGCACCGCATTCACAACCACATGTGCAAACCGGTAACAAACACAAGGAATCAATATCATCCTATAGCATCTTGATCTTAGTGAAATAACCAGCAACATTCTGATTACCCCTGAGATACCTCATTCAACTCTTTATGCAAACCAAAAAGCTGTGCACCATTTGATACACCATAACTCTCTTCAATCTCAATCCACATTTGGTAAGCAGTGGTACAGTAGATTACACTTCGTCCAATTGACTTAGATAAAGCTCCAAGAATCCAAGATATAACCATGTCGTTACATCTCGACCAACTTTTATAATCAGGAGAAGAATTTGCAGGTTTGAGAAAACTACCATCAACAAAAACAAGACTTATTTCTAGCAGATAATGCAATTAACATTGAGCGTTTCCAGTTGCCAAAACTAGTTCCATCAAAAGGATCACCAACAAGTTTCATACCAGGACTATCCGACGATTGCAGAAACAAAGGATTATCACGATCAGCAATTGTAGTGTGATGGTGAGTTTGTTGTGTAGTGTAGTTAGGATCAGATCCTTGTTGTGTAGAATGAGTAGACATGGTGGATTACATGTTTTGAGATTGTAAAAACACAGATCAAGAAATCATGTACTGTTGAGAAAGATTAGCAAGATCGTAACCGAGAGAGATTTGAGAGATATCGCAATAGAAAGAGATCACAAACAAGATCGTGAAAGAAATTGCAAATTGCAAGAAAAGAAATCACAATCACAATCGCAGTATGCAATTGTAACAATCAAAACAAAATGATAAGAACAGATGCAGATTCAAGTAATCAGGATGAACCTTACTTGTTGACAGATTGTATGTGCGGAACAAGATCGCTTTGATACCATGTGAGATTCATACATTTACAGTATATGTTCTTGATATAACAGAAGATAGCAGAAAACTGTATATACATTCACTGAAAACCTAACTAAGAGAGATGATCTCTTTCTGTTTATATACAAGAGGAAGTAGAATGCTAACTCTAACAAACTAACAAACTATGGCGGGAAACAACAGAATGACAGCTAGCTAAACTCTAAGTAGTAATCTAGTGTGATGATGTATAACTTTAGTAATATGTCCAACAAACAGAGCCTATATCAGTAATTTATATGTAATAGGCTAAGCTTGTTTGGTTGGATCAATTTAAATAACAAAAGTGAAAATGTCTAGGGTCTAAATATCTATTTTGCAATGCCCAAAATCTAAGTTTGTATAATTAGAAAGCTGATTGAGGTTCTATTTAAGGGGGATGCAGCATTTGGCGGTAAACGAACGGTACAAATTGTTATGCAAAACTAAACCGCAAATTCATTCAACACACACACACACAATATTAATACAACCACACAGACTCCCTCCCTCCATTTGACTCATTTTCATCTCTCTCAGATTTTCTATTTCTTCCATTTCTCGATTTTCTTTCGCTTTCTCTGCTCGTAATCGAGAGCTTCACGTATCTTGAAGCTCTCGATCTCGAGCCAAGTCTCACACGTTCACGTACAATTTTCATGTCTCTTAACAATTTGCAGTCACATAGTATATAAAATCTAAGTCAGGCTAAACAATGGCGTTTCCTGCGCAACTAAAGCGAGGAATATCACGACAATTCTCAACAGGTTCGATGAAAAATGTGAAATTCTCTTTGAAGCGCCAAAACTCGCTTGATCCTCGTGTTAAGACCTTGAGGTTTAGCTTTGGTCGTCAGTCATCGCTTGATCCAATCAGGAGAAGTGCTGCAGGAGAAGATGAAATATTGGCTGTGCCTGAGAATCTCGATTCGACAATGCAGCTGTTGTTTGTGGCTAGTAAAGGAGATGTGGATGGAGTGTTGGAGTTGCTTGATGATGATGTTGATGTTAACAGTATTGATTTGGATGGACGGACAGCATTGCATATTGCTGCTTGTGAAGGACATACGGATGTTGTCGAGCTATTGTTGAGTCGTAAGGCCCATATCGACGCCCGTGATCGTTGGGGTAGTACGGTATGTTACTGTTACTGTTATTCTTATGTGTATCCCGGGGTAGCCCTGACTATAGCCGAACAAGACGTGTTATTCTTATGTGTATCCAGGGGTAGCCCTGACTATAGCCGAACAAGACGTGTTATTCTTATGTGTATCCAGGGGTAGCCCTGACTATAGCCGAGCAAGACGTGTTATTCTTATGTGTATCCAGGGGTAGCCCTGACTATAGCCGAGCAAGACGTTTGCCAAAATTTTCAAATCCTTCATTTTATAAATATAAAATATGCGGCATATATTGCCTAAGACTCTGCAGACTTCAGAGCCGGGCAGCCGGCCATGTTTGTATCATTGTTTAAATTGCATCTTGTTAATTTTTCATCCTCCATGTACTTATGTTGCTTATCTTCCATGACAGGCAGCAGCTGATGCCAAATACTATGGCAATTTCGAAGTTTACAATATCTTGAGGGCGCGAGGAGCTAAAACTGCGGTACCCTAGCAGTTCATCTATAGCATTAAAATGTTGTTTTTGTTTTAAAGTTACTGATGGATATATTTGTCTTGTTCCTAGAAAATCAGAAAAACTCCAATGGCAGTTGCAAATCCTCGTGAAGTCCCGGAGTACGAGCTCAATCCTCTAGAGCTTCAGGTTCGCAGAAGCGATGGTATCTCAAAGGCATGTTACTTGTCTTTTCGCTTCATACTTAAAAAACGCTGTTTCTGAATAACGTTCATGATCTAAACTTAAAGCATGTGCTGGTTTCCTTGATAGCAAACATACTACAGAACCATCATGACTTTCTTGCATATAGAGCGGTCGCAAGCTCGAGTCCCAGGACGGAACTTAAATTCTAAGATGAGTCCCTAATCCTAAAATGAGTTATTTTGGGCACCACTGTCATGCTCATGGACTCCTAGTGACCAGTGGCGGAACTGGGGTTTCAAAACAGCTGGGGCAAAACATATTATTCCTAATTTTTGAATGTTAGCCGGGGCTTAAAACATAATATAAACTGATTTTGAACTAAAATTCAGGGTTGAGAAAAATTTCTCTACTAACATTTTCAGTTTTGTCGGGGCTTCAGCTTAGGTTAGCCCCCTTGGTTCTGCCCCTGCTAGTGACCCACTTCTAAATCCCAAATCATATCTTCATTCCCCAAGATTAAGTTCCAGGATAAATAGGCATGTTAAAATGATGATATCCATGATATCGAGCTTTGTAATAAATAGAAGTAAAATTATTTAGCCTCGCAAATTACAAGCAATTTTATTCAAGGATTTAGACACTTGTACCAAAAAATGAAAGATTGTAAACTATCCTCTGTTGTTAAATGTAAATTGTTTTTTGTGTTTCCTCTATGTTGCTATATTTAGCCACTTAAAATTTAGTTGTTTCGTTTTATATTCCATGGACTGCACAATCCAAACAATCACATTAGATTTTGGTCAATTTGCAGGGAACATATCAAGTTGCTAAATGGAATGGCACAAAAGTCTCTGTAAAGATACTTGACAAAGATGGCTACTCAGATCCTGAATACATGTTTGTATCTCATCTTTTCTCAGCTGTTATTATTAATAATAGATGCATCTCCTTCTTTTTGTTAAGTGTTTACCATCATTGCATAGAATGTTAATGATATCCTCACTGCCCTATATAAAATACAGACTATAACATTGTGGCTTATGCTTTAATTGCTCGTAAACACATGCGATTCTCTTTTTGTGCAGAAATTCTTTCAAGAATGAGTTAACGATATTGGAAAAAGTTAGACATCCGAATGTGATTCAGTTTGTTGGAGCTGTCACCCAAAATATTCCCATGATGATTGTTACAGAGTATCACACAAGAGTAACTCTCTATTCCTCTCTCTCCCCCTCCCATACTTTCTCTCTAGTTTAAATGATGTTATTATGAGATTTAATTTCTTTTTATTACCATTAATATTTAAATATCAAAGTGAATGTGTACTGAAAGAACTAGAATTGACAGTCCCTCGCATTTTGCAATTCAGTTTGTGTTGTGTTTGAAAAAATGTCGGTAATAAATCAAATTCCTCCGTTAACACTTTGTCTGATTCATGTCATTTATTCATCAAAGCATAATGATACACTCCTACTCTCAAGTGAAGGAACTTCATAACTTCCTTCTCATATATCAGTGACCAATTACTAAGCACAAAATCTGAACCCTATAGCGGCAATAAAGTTCAATAAATTGAACGATCATATGTTAATTACGAAAAATTGACTTGTACATATTTTACATTGTTAGTATATTATGCGAACTTTTGTTTTTTACATTGTATTACCGTAAGCTTATTATTATGGAAAATAATTTACATTGACGACAATTTTCAGGGCGACTTGGAAGCATATCTTAAAAGAAAAGGGAGGCTTTCTCTATCTAGAGCTCTGAATTTAGCTCTAGATATAGCTAGGCAAGTGAACTTATAATTCTATGTCCAAATCTTTGTAACAACGTTGTAAGAATCAATCTTTACTATCAGGCAATCCTCTATAATGTATTGCCTATGCGACATTGTGTATTTCTATAGATCTTCTACAATTTCACTGTTGACTGATTGATAATTTTTTTCTAGTTTCTGATCTTGTCTTGCCTATTCATGTTTATCAGGGGCATGAGTTTTCTTCATGAATGTAAACCAGACCCGGTTATTCATTGTGATTTAAAGCCAAAGTAATGATACAGGCATTAGTTGAATTCGTTGCTCAATTATTTGAACTACCTAATAATTTTAAGATGGAAGTGTTTTTAATATCTGAATTTCGACAAGGTGCCAGAAATATTTTCCTGGATAGTTGCGGTCATTTGAAGATTGCAGGATTTGGTGTATTTAGAATGTCAACAATATCTCCAGACAAAGCAAAACTGCTACAGCCTGAGGTCCTTGATCATTCCAGTAAGTTTCTGTACAAATGAAAGCACTTTCAATTGAGAATTCATAATAAAATTTGAAAAAAGTATTGCTTTTGCTGGAATAGGTTGTAGCAGTTATAGTAAGGCACCAACTAATAATACAGAATGAAGTAAAATAATTTTTCAGCAAGAACTAAAAACATGGTTTTCTGTTAGCATGCAGCCTAGCTTAATATTTCGCTTGTTGCTTGTAGATGTATATATGGCGCCTGAGGTCTACAACGATGAGATATTTGAGAAAAGAGTAGATGTTTACTCTTTTTCCCTAATCCTTTACGAGGTATCACTTTCGTTCATGACATATCCTCCTTTATTGCAACAATTTTCTTTCACTAGAGTTATTCATATGTAAGATGTTGCATAAATGATTGAACTGACTGACAAAATTATTTCTAGAGTTCTTTTTAAAGGCCTCTAACCAATTTTTTAAATTTAATCTTTCCATAATAATGTCTGATGCAAGAAATGAAATCGAAATAATAATATCAACTTCACACTCGTTGGTGAAATGATTCAGATGATGGAGGGAGTCCAACCATTTCACCCCAAATCTCCAGAAGATGCTCTTAGACTGATGTGTGTAGAAGGAAAAAGGCCTAAGCAAAAATCAAAGTCTTATCCTCCGGATCTAAAAGAGTAAGCCATTTTTCTGCATTTTAAAAATGTGATGTTTGAGTAATAATTTGTGTCAGCGTTTACTTGATTTCCTCCTATAAATTTGAAGGAAAACATAACTAATTCCGCATAATACATCGTTGGAGCTTGCTTCTTGATTGATAAAATTTGTTCCTGCATTTATTCTTATTGTTGGGGGTTCATGTAGATTAATTGAGCAATGCTGGAGTCCACAGTTCGATTCAAGACCAAGCTTTTCAGAAGTGATTGTAAGGTTGGACAAAATAATCTCGAACTGCAACAAACAAGGGTGGAAGGACACTTTCAAACTCCCTTGGTAAACTTTTATTTTAACACATCACCTTTCTTTACATAACTTAATTAGTAGTAGGGCTTCAGGTGATGTTTTTTTTTAATAATTAGGCTTATCTGTTCAACGAGGTGAGCGAGAATCAAATCCCGGGACGACAAAAGAGTTTTAGTTCTCCTCAAATTGGTTGTTGATATCTTTTTTATTCTAAATGGAACAATGATACTTTATTGTAGGTTATGAAAATGAATCACACCGAGAATGGGAGAAGAATAGTGGCTTTGTCTTAAAGCGTAATCTTAAATGTTCATTATCAATGAAAAGATCAATAAGGGGTTCCGGAACCTTGCACAAGTTGTAGGCTCTCAGTAGTTCTTCAGGATCTCAGGCCAAAAATCTGATCTCTGAATAATGTTGAGTCGGGTCCTTTATTGATACTTTTCTCAGATTATGGAACAGGTTTTTTTGTGTATAGAACGTGTAAAACATTTTCATCAAGGAAATAATAAATTTTAAAAAAATTGTTTATTTCTTTGTAATATGTCAATCAGGGCAGATCCTGAGCATAAGCTAATGATGCTATCGAATCGGGCAGCATGAAAATTAAAATTTTAGGGGCACAAAATTTTGTAATTTTAGGATTTTAATTTTTTTCCCATATAAGAGAGAATTTTTTTTTTAAAATTTAGAGGCACATCAAAAATTAAAAAATTTATAGGCACAAAAAATTAAAAAATATATATTTGAAAGTGATGGAAGAATGCTATCTCAACGCCACAATTACTTATAGAATTATGTTAACTAAATTTTGTCAACTATACCGGTTACAATGGCTTCCACGAAAAGAAGTTTTTCAAAGTTAAAGTTGATTCGTTTGAATATGTAGAAAGATGGAATGGATTGTCCATAATATCCATCGAGAAGGACATGCTTCCAAATGTAGATTACGAAGTATTTATAAGTGATTTTTCTAACAAAACTGCTAGAAGAATTATTTTTCAGAAATAATAAAATAATAAAAGAGATTAGAAAATGACAAATTAAAAATATTAATGAGAACGAATAATATTAAATAAAGAATAAAAATCAATATGGTAAATTATAAAATGAAAAACTTAAATATTAATTGGTAAATATGAAAAAGTGTATTGTTGTTAGTTGATTTATATTAAAAAAACTAAAAAAAATATCTTCATAAATTTAAACCAAATACATGAAATTTCCTAAATCGAATAAAATTCTCAAAGTAAAATTTTGTCAATTTCTTCTATCTTTAGTTATGGTGTAGTTTTAATTATAAAAAAAATTGTTAAATCATCATTAAATTAAAATTTATCTTGTTAGATCTTAAAATAAATAGATGAAAATCGTCGGACGTAATATTAAAATGTGTATGTATTCAAATACAAAAAAGAATATTTTGATAATAAGTTCAATAAGAATTCTTAATGTAAAAATTTGTCACTTTCTTTTTTCTTTCTTCAGTTTCAAGGTATTTTCAATTGGGAAATAATTTTTAAACCGTCACTAAATTAAATATTTTTTGTGAGTTTCGTGTGAGTCGTAAAACATTCAAATATGATTTTTAGAATTCAAAATATAGTACAAATAGTTAATTAAGCGTATAAAATCAAATAAATAAAGTTCAAAAATTAATAACACAAAATATTAAAAAAAATACAAAGACTATACTATAACATAATAGATGAAACATTAAAAGTTTGGTCGGTCGGTACTAAGTGATTTTACTTAATTACCCTTTCTTATTTTTATAAAGATATTATTAATTAATAACATTATTTATAACTAATTACTTTTACTATATTATTAAAGCCAAAACATTGAAAGTTTTGCTTTTCGGTTTTCGGTCATTTATTCTATTTAATAAATAATAAAATAATATAAAAATAGTAACTAGCTAATTGCCTTTTATAATTAAAACACATTTTTATAACAAAATCTACTACTTTTTCAAAAAACAAACACGTTTTTCAAACAAAATCTACTCATTTTCCAAAAATATCATGGACAATTACCTTTAAATTAAAACATATTACCTTTTATATTTGTTCTCACTAAAATCTCTCTTCTCCAACAATATGAGGTACAACCATTACTTATTTATTTTAAAACATATTTTAATACTTTTAATTATTTTAAAAAATTTACCTATAAAACCCCTTTTTTTCCAAAAATATCTCAATCAAATCCTTACTTATTTCTTTTTAAATCAATTTTAATACTTTTAATTATGGGCAATTACATTTTCAACTAATATACATTACCTTTTTCTATTTTTTCTAACAAAATCCTCTCTTTTTAAAAAAAAATCACGGGCACTTACCTTTTTCAACTAAAACATATTACTATTTCTATTTTTCCTTATTAAAACCCCTCTTTTTCCAAAAATATTACGGGCAAACTCTTACTTATTTATTTTAAAACCTATTTTAATATTTTTCATTACGGACAATTGTGACGCCCCCAAATCCGGGGTCAGGATTTGGTGCCACTATCACTCTGAATAAAACATAATGATACAAACGACCCCTCAACTAAGGATCGATCACATGTCATGGTATGAAACAAGAATCTAAAATATCAAAGTTTATTACAACATCTAATTGAGTTTTATTACAAACCATTTGCTACCATCTAACCATTGGTAAGAACTAGCATGAATTCTATCTGCTGCCTGACAACATGGAACCTAAAATCTCGAATCAGGCCTTCTCACGATCTCCTTAGCGGTTACTCGAAGATAGCTAACTTCGTTCTTAACTGAAAGGTTAGGGAAAAACAGCAAGAGTGAGCCAACAATGCTCAACAAGTGTATAATAAAAGCCAACAATCTTCGAACAGGATAAAAGAAATGAATCAAGATATCTGATAGATAACAGGATTTCATAACAGGAATCAATAAATAAACAGATTGGAATTGGAACCAAACGCTACGAGCTAAGCTAGGTGATCAGCCAACGCATTAGCTCCGGATCACATTTTTAATGTGATTCCAAACACACACTGGATCCATAGGCAACATAATGGCCTTAAATAATTCATAAATCAGACCGGCGTCACGGTCAAAAACAAATTTCCAATTCCAGGGTTGAATAAAATTTCAGATTATTCACAACGAATAAGGGTGTCAAGATTTCAATTATAAATCAAGTCTATATGAACAACTTGTTTCAGTTTTACGGATTTCAATTCATGATAACGCTTCAGGGATTCAAATGATAAAGAAAAGTAACAAGATCATGATATAGGGTCAAGCAAAGGCATTAGACAATAATCAAGCTATAAGTAAGCATGGCAATAAATAGGTTTAAGACAAAGCAGGATAGGTATACAAAAATATAGTTGCGAGATGGAACAAAATGTTCAAAGGTATTATATGAAAGGAAAGGTAAAAGAAAGAATTCTGGTTAGAGAAAGCATTCGCATCATAATTTAAGAGAAACTACCACTTGAACAATAAGTGGAGGGAATAGACACTTGCCTCAAAAGTCGATAAACTAACTCAAAAACTTGTACACCACTTCAACTTTACGTACACGGGCTCCTTTTCTTGCCTCCTACTTGTACTTATATACAAAGGTATAATACCCTATTAGTACCTCAGCTTGTTTACATTAGTCTATCAACCCATATTCTACCCCAACGATATTTATTTATACGCATATACCATATTATAATATAGCACTTTGCCACATAACACATGATATTTATATCAGTTATAACTCTTATCCATATAATAAGCACAAAACTCACATAAGCGCACATTGCCATTCAAGTTCACATAATATACTCATTTAATATGTATGTATATATATATATATATATATATATATATATATATATATATATATAATTTAACTTTCAAATCATACCACACTTGGTATAACCTTAAATCAACTTGATCAATGCTAACCATATCTTTATCACCTTCACAAATAATGCATTCAATCTCAAAAGCTGAAAATTCTGCTGCGTACCCTTTACCAAAATATTTATCATAAATCCAAAAATAATCAAACAAATACCACATTTGACAGGATACTTTCTGATTACTAATTCAACTTAGTATAAAAGTTTCAAATCCAAAACAATTCATTTAGACTAAAAACGAACAGGTTAAAGTATGTACTGAAGCACAGAAAATTCCTGCTGCGCAACTTTTAGTAAAACATGCATAACTCTTTATTCGCTAACTCTATTGATACAAGGTTTGCGTGTGCACAAATTAGACTCCGATTAGAACAATTTCATCCTAGACTTTCTATCTAAAACAGGCAGAAACCATTCAAAATTAACCAAAACAGAACAGACAGTTTCTGGGTATATCACATCCTTCCATATAAACCTTTAAACACTAACATTTTTAATAAATCACAAATTCATGATATCTATTTGAAATTTTCATGAGACCTTCATAAACCTACTGACTTGCTACAGAAAAAGTTTCAACTTGAAATTAAAAGTTTAAGCAATTAAATCGTAGCTTAGAAAATCAGAAACTGTAACAGTTTTATACTCTGCGCGTACACTACCGAAATAATCATAATAAATAGCTCAAAAATCGGATTGCTTCCAAATTTTCGCGTGCTTACACTAGATTCTGAGGAGCTCATGAATCTCAGAGAATTGCAACCCAAGGGTGACCTTGAGCTGCTCGAAACAGAGCTCCAACAGAGCAGTGCTGCTGCAGAAATTTGAGCGACTATGGACTTACGTAATTACAACAATACTTTACACATTCTATACAATCCACACACCAACCACACAAACACATATCTCATACACACCATATATTTTTGAAAGAAGCACTCACACGTAAAGATATAATTTTTAAAACAAGAAACACTTACACGAAATATATTTTACGAAAATGAAACACTTCCTTTGTGAAAATCTCCTCAAAAACATAGTTTTAAAAAGAACTCACACACACAAACACACTTTGAAAGATCACACATTTAATCACTCAAAATCATATTTTAAATCACACACACAAAATCATATTTTAAGAATCCAAACTCTCTTTTCCTTACTCCATCAATCTCTCTCACCATCTCCATCGATCTCTCCCTCTCGACCCCTCTATCTCTCTTTCAAAAAAGCTCCTTTCCACCTTAACTCCCATCTTCCAATCCAAAATTCACATCACCAAGCGATTATGTTTCAATAACATTTCAATACAATTAAATTACTAAGACTAATCTATACTCTTTATTAAAAGCAGAAAGCCCCTCTTAATGGTATACCATGTATACCGCGGTATACATATTATTTTTATCTTAATTATCTTAATATTATAATATAATTCTAAATAAATATAATAAGATTTATTATTAAATTAAAAACCTATACTTACTCTTTATTAAAAACAGAACATCTGTTATTGGTATGGTATGTCATGTATACCGCAATATACATATATTTATTATCTTAATATAATTAACATAATTCTAAATTAATATAATATGATTTATTATTTAATTAAAAGTTAATTTTTATTACTTTATTAAAATCAGAAACCCACTCTTAATAATATAGTTTGTCATATACAGCGGTAAACATATAATTATTATATTAAAATAATTAATATAAATAAGATTTATTATAAAATCAAAATCAGATATCCAACTTAATGTTCTCATATGTTGATATGTTATGTATACCGCCGTACACATATAATTTGATTGAGATCAAAAGATTTTTTATATTACCTATTATTTTATAAGTACTTTCGATCAGTACAATTCCTATCTCTCCTATTTCTAACAATTATAGATGAGTATTTTATCCGTCCCGTCGATCTTACTCTGTTCTCACGCCCCATTCGGGACGAGAATTTGAGACATCATTCGTGTTCAGGACACAGAACAGAGAGAATAGAAGTATAAAAACAACTCGGGGATTGGTGGCGGGAACGGATAAAAGTACATAAAAATAATTCGGGATTGGGGACTTGATTGATAAGGAAAACTTTTTTTCGTTGGAACACAATAGTACAAAGCCAAATTTGGGTATCTCGCATACTTCTAACAACTACATAACAACTACATATGGGTATTTTATTTGTCCCGTCGATCTTGCTATGTTCTCCACCCCATTCCGGACGAGAATTTAAGAAATTATTCGCGTTGAGGACAAGAACAGAGAGAAGTATAAAAACAACTCGGGGATTGATGGCGGGAATGGAAAGAAGTATAATAAAATTATCCGAGGGATCGGGGACTTTATTGATAAGGAAAACTCTTTTTCGTTGCAAAACAATAGTACAAAGCAAAATTTTGGTTAGTACGATATATCTAAATTAATTGGTTTCATTCTAAACTCAAATTCGATTCGCTGCAACTACATAATTATATAAGTTAGTTATTTATTCAATTTCAATTCTTTGATTTTACCAAATATTTGATTCTTTCTATCGACATAATTAAATAATATTTATTTATTATAGACTTTCATATTAATTTCATGTTAAATTCTCTGCAAATACATATTTAAATAAAACTTATAAATTATTTTTATTCTCAATATTTTAAATTACTTTTTTAGTAATTTAATTTTTATTCTTGATCCGTGCTTCGCACGGGTTATGAGCTAGTATTACTAATAATCAAAGCTCATCATAAAACTAACATGCAAGTTTAAATCTTCAACATAAATCACTTTCTCAACACATACACCACTTTTACAAAAGCATACTAATTACTTAAGAATCCTTAATCCTATTCAGGTAATAATTTACAAGTCAAAAATTCTAAGGCGTTACAACCTTCCCCCCTTAAAAGGGTTCTGTCCTCAGAATCTATTATGTAAACAGCTGAGAGTACTTTTCTAACATTTCCTTTTCTAACTCCTCAGTCGATTCTTCAACCTTGGGGTTTTTCCCCACACTCTTACTAGTATAACTATTTTATCTCTAAGCACTTTCTTTTTCCGATCTAAAATTTCTACTGTTTGCTCAACATAATACAAATGAGTTTGAATCTCTATTGACTCATATTCTATTACATGGTTAGAATCGAAATAATACGTCTTAAGCATAGATACGTTGAATACATTATGGATATGTTGCATATATGGAGGTAAGGATAGCTCGTACACAATTTTCCCCACGCGCTTCAATATCTCGAAAGGTCTAACTAATTTCAGACTCAGCCGTCCTTACTTACCAAATCCCGTTAATCTTTTCCATGGTGACACTTTTAATAGGACTGACTCTTTTACTCTATAATCTATACCTTTCCTGGTTTAATCATCATATTATAGTCGTCGATTTTTAGTAGCTATTATTCTTTTCTAGATGAACTCAATAGTTTCCTTGGTTTGCTAATTTAACTCTGGTTCCGACCTCTTGCGTTTATCAACTTCTTCTCAACGTGCTGGATGTCTACATCTTTTTCCGTACAAAGCTTCATAAGCTGGCATTTCAAGATTCGCGTGATAGCTATTGCGGTAAAAGAATTCCACTAATGACAAACGATCATCTCAATTATCTTCAAAATTCATCGTACAAACTCTAAATTTGCCTTCGATTGTCTGAATAGTCTATTTACCTTGACCATATGTTTGAGGATGATACATGGTACACATGTTCAACTTGGTTTCTGAACATGTCAACAACTTTCTCCAAAATCTTGAATAAAATTGCGGGTCTTGGTCAAATTCGATTAATACTTGAATCACATGCCTCACTACTATCTTTATAGTTGATAAATCAATTTATCTAATGAAAGTTTCTCATTGATGGGAAAGAAAGGTACCAACTTGGTAAATCTGTCGATCATAACTCAAATGGCATCCTGAGATGTTCCTTCTTAAATTCGGGAATTTCTAATGGTTGTAATAGTCCACTAAATCTCTGATGTTCGGTTTTAACTCTCTGATAGGTGGAACACTTACTCAATAATCCTATAATATCTCTTTTCATATTTGTCTACTAAAATTTTCTGTAGGTCTTGGTTCATCTTAGTACATCTGGGGTGGATCGAATATTCTGTATCATGAGCATTACTTAATATCTCATTCTTTAAGTCTGTCACCTAGGGTATCTAAATTGTTGAAGAAAAATCTTACAATTCCTTTATCATCCTTTTGACTCCTTTCTTCTCCGGTTAAGTTACTTGTATTATGGTCCATCACTTCAGCTTGACATCTTCTAATCTTCTCAAACAATTTAGGTTGGAAAGTCATTGTATATATCTTCTCCGTAGCTGGATTTGAAATACGAACCTCTACTTCCACTTTCTCAAATTCTTTGATCAATTATTCTAATGAAGTCCTCATTTTCAGTCTCTCATTTCTACTCAGAGCGTCTGCTACCACATTTGTCTGGCTTGGATGGCAGGTGATAGTTCAATCATATCCCTTGATCAGTCATAACCATTTTCTTTACCTTATATATATAGCTCCTTTTGGGTGAAAATATATTTCAAACTCCTTTGATCTGTACAAATTTCACACCTTTCTTCGTACAAGTATTGCCTTTAAATCAGTGCAAAGACTATTGCGGCAAATTCCCCGTCTGTTGTCTAGTATTTCTATTCGTGGTTTTTTTTTTCGGTTGTTTGGAAGCATACGCAAATCACCTTATCGTGTAGCATCAGTCTTGATTCTTAACATGAAGCTGCCATCTCAATTTAGTTCTTGGTATTGTCCTAAGGTACATGAGTCATAATAATCCACTAGAAATGGATATATTTTACTAACATGGCTCGTCTAAAGAATTCTGTTCCTCTAGAAATTTAAGTACTTCATTATCTATTTATCTTCTTTTTTAACTCTTGAATGCTTTCTGGTAAGCATGGCTAATGGTGTGGCTATCTTGGCAAAATCCTTAACAAACCTTTGACAATCTTCATCTAATCTCGTAAAACTTATGTAGGTGTCTTAGGCTTTACCCAATTCATTATCACTTCAATCTTCGCTGGATCCACTTTGATTCCTTCGCTACTATCTACATGTCCTAGAAATCGTAACTCTTTCAACCAAAACTCGCACTTAGAAAACTTTGTGTATAATCTCTTTCCCTGTATGACAAGTTAGAATTTCTCTGTTTGTTTCTGACCTAGGAACACAACTTCTACTTTATCTGTGGCTCACAATTCCATTTTTCCCATACTCTTTTAACCAATCCATTCTTAGAATTTACATCAAATCTCCCTAACTTGACGGGAATCAAGTCATCCTAAGAAAATGGTGATCTACTATATCAATCTCACAGTGAGGAAAAGCTAGATGAACCGATATATGCTCCTGATTAGCTATTCCTATAGTCAAAGCTTTACTTAACAGTTGAATCGTACAACGCGGTTTATGAGAAAATTCTATAGATATAAAAGGCTTGGTAGCTCCTAAATAAATTAACACTTTGGCATTTCCATAATCTATGTGAAGTGTATTTGTAACTACATCCTTATTTTCACTACATCGCTCATGGTCATATTAAGGATTCTTGTCCTTGGTTGCTTAGTAAATGGTGGTCCATTCATCCTTAACATATTGCTTACTGGACTTAACGATTGCAATCTCTTAAGAAACGTCACACCTCTCCACAGTTGTTCACGTAACTCTTGCCTTCGGTTTATGGCTCTCATTGGCGTAGTGTCCTCTCTGATTACACTTGTAACGTACCATATTGATCTTATTACAAACTCCTAGTTGATTCTTTCCACAAGTTCTACATCCTGGTATCGGAGGTCTCAAAGGTCTTTGTTGATCCAAATCTTGTCGACGGTTCCCTTGCCCATCACTTCCAGTTTCTGGTCTTCCAAATCCAACATTCCTATTTGACTGAAACTCAGGCCTTATATTGAAACGGTTCTGAAAGTTCCTTAATTATTGGTCTTCTTCCCGTGTCTCCGCCTTCTCTTTTCTAGCTTCTTCTGTTTGTAATCAATAACTTTACTCCTAATCCATGACCTTACTTCATGTTGGAGTCTCTTGACTCTCTTCTCATCGATATTCACTGGCTAGCTCTATAAACTTTGCTTCATACTCCGCTATGCTCAACTTATCCTGCTTCGGTTCTAAAGTTTATGTCCAATATTTGGTCTCAAGACGTTCAAAACCTTGTAATGATTTAAATACCATAATCAAAGTGAAATATAGAATAAACGGGTGCTTATATATATATATACTTGCCCGACCAGTATAATAACAGTCTTCCATCAACAATAACCAATGCCTCTTCAATATCCACTACACCAAAAATGACCTATTGTAACCCCATAAAAGTGTATTGTTAGACCCTAAAAATGTTACAGTAGATGTTTATGTAACGTTTTGACCAAAATTCGGCGTTACATTTACTGGCGTTGCCTATGGCTTCTATTGTAACACTATATGTACTTATTGCAACCCTTTTTTAAATATTACAATAGCATTTTTTTGTAACACATTTGTCTGTTTTAGTAACATTTTTAAGGTGTTGCAATAGACTAATGCAACACCTTTTTGCAACATCTATTAAATAAAAATGTTACAAAGTTAGTTCATTGCAACACTTTGATGCAACATTTTGATGCCTTTTGCAATACATTTTGGTTTTTTAGCAACATTTATCTGTAACATTTTAATCTCTGTTGTAATATTTATAGTTTTTAATTGCAACATTAATTTGCAACACTTTTTAGTATCCAGATTGCAATGTCTTGTCTGAAATTTTAATATACCATGCACAAAAGCATATAAACCAATCCACCAGAAATGACATTTCATTCCAATGGCAAATCCAAAAAACACATGTACCAAACCAGAAATGACATTTCAAAGTTCCGAAATTGAAAATCCAACAAACACATGTCAATAAACCCAAACATAGTCTGACATCTAGTTCTTAAGTCTAAAGTCGAAACACATGTTGACTTACACCACAATTCTACATTAAACTTAGTCTTAATATCATATCATGTCAAAATACCAACCTACTACCAAAAGTACGCATATAGAAAATAAGAGTTAAGTACTACTGATTCTCAATCATCATTTTTGTCATCCTCGTGATCATCGTCATCCTCGCGATCATCGTCATCCTCACGATCATTGTCCTCCTGATCACTGTCCGCACTTTCGTCACCAGTAGTAGTATCAGCACACAACTCTTCAACATCAAGGTATTTGAAATCTGGATTGATTTCTCCCAATTTCGCTATTACCTTTGACATTTTCTCACACACCTTTTGATCTACCATCTCTTGCATTTCAGCCATGATTTCCTCCTTTATAGTCTTTTTGAGATCATCAATATCAGTAGCAGGTGTACTGGAACTACAAAGAATTGGCTGATGAGCTTTCATTGTTTTTCTGCATTTTCTAGACCTTCCTAGAAGCCAATTCGGTCCATGTTTTGTTTTTTTGCCTTGTTCCGCCCCACTGCCATCTTCAACAACAGTTGTAGCCTACGAATAAACATGGACACATTAAAACTGAAAGAAGGCCTACCTTCAAAGGAAAATATTACATAATCTTTAATAGGTGAAAATGACTAAAAAATAGGATTATTTTTATCTTCAACTACTTTCCATCTTGATGTTCCACACTTTTTGCAAATATCCAGGCCCTCATTTTCAGCCCAAAATAGCATGCGAAGTCTTCAATTACATTCTCTTCGAATACAAGTGAAGTAGATAAAAGAGAGGTCTGTGAGCAGCTGGGAGTAAATGCAGTTCAGAATCCGGGAAAATATCTGGGAATGCCAATGTTTATAGGAAGGAGGAAAGTTGTAACTTTTTATTTCCTGTCTGAGAAAATTGAGCAAAAATTACAAGGACAGCAGAATCAAACATTGTCCAAAGCAGGAAAGGTGACTTTGTTAAAAACGACAGCTCGGGTGGTTCCGAATTTCTGGATGAATATGTTGTTGATTCCGTTGGAGGTATGTGATAAGATTGAGAAAAAGATGAATGCATTCTGGTGGGGGCATGGCGACTCGGGTAAAGGAATTAAATGGTTGTCCTGAGAGAGATTATGTTCAGTCAAGGAAGACGGTGGATTGGGGTTTAAAAGCTTACGGGAGTTCAACATTGCAATGTTAGCAAAACATGCTCGGCGGATTATTAATGATACAAATCCACTGGTGACCAGTATTCTGCGAGCTCGTTATTTCCCAAACTCAAGTTTCTTAGATGCCAAGATTGGGACTAATCCTAGTTACGTTTGGAGGAGCCTGATGGAAACGCAAGACATGTTACGACAGGGCTGTAGACGCCGAATTGGGAATGGAAAAAGCACGAAAATATGGCAGGTACCATGGTTACCGTGCCCAGTAAATGGATATCTCACCACTGATATGTCTGCCTGAAGAATTAAAAGAAGCGAAGGTGGAGAATTTGTTTGCTGAAAATAAAAAAGAATGGGACGATGATGTGTTGCTAGATATATGCAATGAGCGTGACTGTGGATTGATAAAGCAAATTCCAATTCCAATGAGAAGTAAAGAAGACACGTGGTTTTGGCTTTTTGATGATAAGGGGAATTTCACAGTGAAGAATTGCTACAGGCGTTTACGAGGGGAGTTGGAATGCCCTGATAAAGTTTTCTGGAAGAAGCTATGAGGACTTAATTTACCAGGTAAGGTTATTAACTTCCTTTGGCGTTCATGTCGACGAGTTCTTCCTATTGCTGATGCCTTGGGGAAAAAGTTCATAAATATCAGTGTAATTTGTTCTTGGTGTCTGTTGAATGTGGTGGACGATATGCATGTTCTGTTTGGTTGTTATTTTGCAAAAGAGGTATGGGTAAAGGTTGGGCTTTCAGACTTAGTCCAAGCATCACCAAATGATACTGTTATGACCCTATTAAAACAACTATTTCAGAGTGGCAGTAGAGAGCAAAATGGTATAGTGGGACTAGTGTGCTGGCAGTAGAGATAAAAATGGTATAGTGGGACTAGTGTGTTGGAACCTTTGGCATAGACGAAACAACTGGGTGTGTAATCGTATTAATAACTCAAGCTTTGGTATTCAATCTAGGTCGTTTAGTATGCTTGCAGAATGGAACCATGCTAGGGAGGAACTTGGTAAGAAATCAAAACAACAACAGGCCAGTAGTAGATTGTGGCGTAAGCCACCCGAGGGTTGGGTAAAAATTAACACTAATGCTGCGTGCCAACCAAGAACTGGTCAGATGGGGGTAGGATGTGTCATTCGGGACGATCAGGGGCATTTCATTCGAGCTCGTAGCAAGGTGTGATTCAGGGTCGAGTGCAGCCTAGGGAAGTCGAAGCAATAGGGCTTCGAGAAGCTTTATCGTGGACAAAGGAATGGAGGAGGAACAATTGTATATTTGAGTGTGATGCAAAATGTGTAGTGGATGCGGTTAATGCAGAGGGTGGGCACTCTTACTTTGATACGATTATTGATGATTGTAGGAATATTCTTAAACACTTTAATGAAATGTTAGTTGTGTTTAGTCCTAGGTCTGCGAATACGGTAGCACATTTGTTAGCAAAACCTACGTATTCTATGTCAGGCTCTCAGGATGAGAGTGGTTAGTTACTGCTACAGATTTTATCATTTGTATTAATGTTGGTGCTAAGGAAGCTTAAGTTAATGCAAGTTCGTTTATTTCAAAAAAAAAAAAAAAAAAAAACATCTCCTAGGCTCCTGCGCACTCCTCCTGAACACTTGCTACCAATTATGCAATTAACAGATCAAAGAATATTAAATCTGCCTCAGCTATTGTTTTCTTCTACTATAACAAAAACAGTGATGAACAGTTACATCTCACAGAACATCATGCAATCCAAATCGGTACCCAATAATCATATAATTAAACCAAGGTAAAGTACTGATGAGCAGTTGAATGTCTAATACAACATTAGGAAATCCCAAATTGCTGCCAGTATTAATGACATTATCTGTCTGTTTCAATGGAATGAAGTACCTCGTCTACCATAGAATTTAAACACTTCTTGAAGATATTAAAGATCTCCCTCCAAGCCGTACATACGACTTGCCACGGTATTCTATAGGAGAGCAGATCAATAAGCACATGATATTCAGGTAGAGGTGGTAGGAGTCACAATGTTTGAAATAAAATCATCGATATTCTTATCAGAGCTTCCACCTTCACTCATTGCCTCCAAAGCCATGTCCTTCAATTTAAGAGCGTTGGCTTTAAGCTCTTCCCTCTTTGCTCCCTCCATGACATCTTTCACAGACTTAGTGATGTCCTCCCTTGTGATGCTCTCCTTGTCGTGCGCTTTTACTCGAACACCAGTTTGCCATACGTCCACAATGTACTTGGCATTAGTTGTTTGATCCGTCCACTGAGGCATTACCATCATTGGCACACCCAAACACAGTGCTTCAAGAGTTGAGTTCCAGCCGCAATGTGTCATGAAACTCCCTACGGCCTTGTGAGCCAAAACTTCAAGTTGAGGGCACCAATTCACAATCAACCCTCTGTCAGCAGATTCTTCTAAAAACTTCTCTGAAAGCTTACTCTTTTCAGTATCTCTAACCACCCAGATAAAGCTGCATTTGCTATTCAACAAGCCCCAAGCTATTTCCTCCATGTGGTCTTCCACAAGGTTGGCTAAGCTCCCAAATGACACGTAGACTACTGAGTCGGTATCTTTCCCGTCTAGCCACTTGATGCATTCTTCTCCATCCGGCTTGAAGAGGCTGAGGCCATAGTCTTTGTCATCAGCTAATCGCTTGTCTAAGAACATTGATGGAACTGATGGTCCTATGGTCATAATTTTCCATTTGCTCGACAACCAATCCACAACCTGAGAAAAACAGTGTTGTTACATTAATTACAAACATACTGAAATTAAGAATTTTTGTTTTCCAAATTACAAACTTAAAATTCTGATCAAAGATAAAAGACATAAAAATTGCAAAGAAGTTTAAAATGTGAACAAACATAGACTGAAACATGGATAGCAATTTTTTGTCCCCAGCAAGTAAATTGCATCTGCATTCTCAAGCTTACCTCATTCTCAAGCTTGTCAAAACTGTTAAAAAACAAACAATCAGCGTCTTCAAAATTAGAAAACCTATCAAGAACAAGCTTCAACACACCGGGATACGAATTCAAATCCGAAACAAAAGAAGGCAAATCAGCCATCTCCAAAGGCGAAATCGAAGGCAACGAAACCACATTCCCCTTCTCAACCGGAATTTTCAATGACCCTTTACTTGTATGATAATAAATTGTCGAAACAACACAAGAATGAGTAAAAAATGACACCCCATACAACCCAAACTTCTTACTTATATCCAAAACCCAAGGCATAAATGAATCATACACAATTGCATTAACAGGGTACTCTGTTTTCCTCTGTTTTTCAATAAGTTCAGGCAAGCTTTTGGATGATTCATTCTTGAATGTTTCGACAAACTCAGCAATCCCCGATGGCTTTTCACCGGAGAATCCATCGGAAATGTAATCAAAGAAGATGGTGGGATTGGTGGGCTGATTATCATTAAGGTTCTTGTAAGCAGAGGTGGTGATCAATGTGACTCTTACATTTTTTGATGCTAAGCGTTTGGAGAATTGTAACATGGGATTTATATGGCCTTGAACTGGGTACACAACTACAAATACATGAATTTTCGTAGCCATGATTTCAATATGATTGCGTACGAGGAATTATATGGAATTAAATAATAAAATTATTTTTAGTACGAAAATAAATAAACGAGATTCAAGTTCGATTCTCGTTTATCCGAAACTTAATAAAGGAGGAGAGGAAAAATAAAGGAGGAGAGGAAAGAACACAGCGACACATGCACTAGTTTGTCTTTAATTTAAGACCACCCATGACCCAACTAGTCTTTGACTTTGTTGTCAGAGGGGTCAGATTAAATTGCTCATCGCACACGTAAACATTTTTGTATTCTAGTGGTGTAATTCAATCTTACGTATCTACATGTTTAAATTTTGTTACAAATATTTTTAAAATAATATTTATTCAACGATAATTTATAGTAAATTTTATATATAATTAGAGGGGACTACTAAAATCGTATAGTACTGGACACTGGTAAATATTTTCAACAAAGCTAACCTCGTTTTCAAGCTCAAGAAAAGTGTTAAAGAGGATCCAATCATCTTCACGAACATGTGAAAATTGGCTCGCAAGAAGATTCGAGATTCCTGGATGTTCACCTTACGAGTCCTAAGGAAGATCTACAACCTCTATTACTTTTCTCTATTAATTTATACTTTTTCTTAACCTCCGTATCGTCTTCTTAATGTAAAAAATTGAGGGGGCGGAGGGAGTAGTGAATTGCATCATCGGACTAACGTGACCTTGGAACGGCAGTGAAATCAACAAAATGTGAGGTGTTGTCGTCATTTTCTAACTCACTGATCACAATGTTATCTCAATAGAATATTACAGCTTCAAAAGTTCATAAATAGAATAATACACAAGATTTCAAAATTTTGTAGATTTCAATGAGATTTCTAAAAATTTTATAAATATATATTTTAAAATAGAATCCTACCCAACCAAAACAGAATAAATATACTGTACTATATGAATCAATAATTCTAACAGTAAAAATTATCCAGACTCACTTAATTTTATCGGAATCTTGGGTCCGATTCAAAAATATTTGAAAACAGATACTCAATTATAAAGCATATAAATTTAAATATTAAAAAAATAATAGTCAACTCTGCCTGTTAAATTATTCATTTTTTGTGTCGGACGGCAAAATCACATGATTTCCAGAAGATAGACTAAGAGAGAAGTACTACTAACCTCATCTTCTAGCCCGAGAAAAGTATTAAAGAAGATCCAATCAGCATTTTCTACATTTGAAAACTGACCTCCCAGCATATCCAACGTACCCGCATAACGTTCATGATAAAGGTCATACGGTAGATCTTTTACGTGACTTATCGGTATCTGGTCAGGAAGGAACGATAAATCGTCTCCTTCCTGAACCGGATACTTGATTTTACCTTGATGCACAAGGTAATAAATTGCGGAAATAGCACAAGGTTGAGTGAAAAATATAGCTGTTTTTAAGCCATGTTGATGTCCAAAATCTACTCCCCATGGCAAGAGTGAATCGTGCACCAGGACATCAAATGGTTCCCCGCTTGAGCTCTTTTGTTTTTCCATGACCTCAAGCAACTTATCGGATGCTTTCTTTTCGATATTCTCCATGTAAGCTTCGACGGTGATGATATTTTGGTCTTCGTCGTGATCGTAAGAGACGTACTCTATGTTGATGGACTTGTTTTGGATATCGGAGATTAAATTTGCGGAAAATGGAGTAATAATCGTGACTCGGACTCCTTTGGAGGTTAAACGCTTTGCGAATTGCATCATGGGACTGATATGACCTTGGTAAGGTAAAGAAATGAGCAAAATGTTCGGTTTTTTCGACATTTTATCACCGTTGTTCTCCATTCCAGTGTCACTCTCAAGTCTCAACTATGATTTTCTTGATTTGCTCAAACAAGTTCAGACATATATCCTTTACAAATGAAGGTTTCTGTATTTATACTAAAGCTGTTGAGAATGGGAACAAGAGCAACGGCAGATACTAGATTTTTAAGCTTATGAAAAGATAGATCCAGCTAAGGAGTATAAAATAAAAGGTGCATGTTAGTTGGCTATTACTACTGATAAGAGAAAATTCTAAATATTCCAAAATTTGTCCTAAATTTCTTTTATGGCATTTATATAATTGATATTTTTAATAGAATATAAGATTTCACGTGTATATATACATACGCATTCTTGAATCAAAATTCATCATATATAAGTTAATGTTGTTTGAGAAATTTTTTGATAAAAGTTTTGAAATACCTAACACTAACCCGTAATAAACCGCAAATTCGTAGAGCATCAAAGAATTGGTAAGCAAAAATCTCACTTAAAAAGACAAACGAGAACAATCTCACAATCTCAGCCGCATTTAAATATGTCTTACATATGTATTTATTTATTTGTCCTCGCGTCTTTACATTTTTCTTTTGTCTATAGTGCCTATTTTCTGGATTAGCCCAATTGTTGGGATTAGATATAGCGCCATAGCGGCAGGAACAAACAATTACGTACATATGTAGACTAAGGCCTCATTTGATAACCACTAAATGGTGCCGGATGGAATGAACTATTAAGACCGTTTGTTTAACCTGTTTTGTTTCTGAACGAAATCGTAATCATTTGGACGAATTAATCACAAAACTTTGGCTGGACCGTTCATTAGAATGACCCTAGTACAAGTATCTTTTTCATTTCTTTTATTTCTTTTTACTTACTTGTTCTTGTCTTCATTTATTTTTGTTTATTTATTATTATTAATCATTTATAACTAATTTATTAGTCTACACAAAAATTATCATTATTGTTGTTGAATTTATATACACTATATTGTCAGAAATTTTCATATGTATAATATTCGCTATTATCAATATTGTTTTATTATTATTCTGTAACACATGTCCCAATATGTTGTTAACATTATTTTAGTGGAAACTACAAATATTAGTAAAGAAAAATATGTTATTTTAGGAAATGTTAAGAATTTATTGAAAAATCTCAAAATAAAAAATGTAAAGAATTTATTGGGACGGGGAAGTATTCTTTAAGTAATTTTATACATGTAATAATACTTAAAATAACTAATTTTATATAATATATATTTTTAAGAAAAAAAATTAATATTTTATTATATGATTAAGATTTGTCAAATGACTATCTTACAACCAATTCAGAAATGAGAAAAATGCCCCTAAGTACGTACTTAGGGGAGTTATATGAGTACGTGGTGTATTTTAATGTGAAACTTGTAAATATTTGAACAAGTTTTAAAATAATAATGTAATTACAATAGTACCCTCGTGCATTCACAATAGAAATCTCTTTGTACTCACCTAAGTTTACGTGAGTACGTACTTAGGAACTTTAAGCCCTTCAGAAATTCGATTCGTTCAGAATTTTAACTGTTCAGAAAATATGATCCAGATTTGACAAATGACCCTAAGCCTGTTTCAAATCATGTATAGCCGGTAATTGAGAAAATTAGTATTTTCATTATAAAACCGGCCGAATTAGACAGTGTTTTTATATTATACTAGATTATAACTCGTGTCAAGCACGGGCCGATCATGAGTCGACATTAACATAATAATATTGATAAATATTTTTAAAAAATATATTTGTCGAGAATTGAATGATAAAAATATAATAAATAAACCACTATTTAATTATGTAGTTATAGACAATCGAACCGTTTGTAAAACTAAAGAAATTAAAGTAAATAAATAAATCTTGTATGATTACGTAACTGCAAGGAATCATCGAACTCTCGATGTAGCTAATAAATTTAAAGTAAATAAATAAATCTTGTATAATTACGTAGTTGCAAAGAATCCAACATCGGATAAAGTTAAAGAATTTAAAGTAAATAAATCTTGTATAATTACGTAGTTGTAAGGAATCGAACTCGGATTTTGTGATAATCAAATTTGGTACTTTGGTACCGTGCGCTATTTTCACATTGTTTTGCTTATTAATATTAATTTTTAATTATTAAAAAAATAATTAAAAATGTACTTATAGATATTTGAATGATAGAAATATATAATAAATAAATACTATTTAATTATGTGGTTATAGGCAATTAATCTTGAATTTGGTACCGCGCGATATTTTAATATTATTTTTTTATTAATAAAGAGTATAGAAGTTATAGACAATTGAACTTTGAATCAAATTAATGAAATTAAAGTAAATAAATAAATCTTGTATAATAATGTAGTTGTAAGGAATCGAAACCTGAATTAAGTTAAAAAATTTTAATTAATAAATCTTGTACGTAGTTGCGAGGAGATAACCAAATTTGATACTTTGGTACTTTTGATATCGTGCATCATTTTCAAATTGTTTTCCTTACTAATAAAGAGTATAGATTCTAACAATTCATATTACGTTTTTATATTACATTTTAACACTTAATGCTACTGACTACATCTAAAATATTAAGACGTTGGAGGAAAAACACATTGAATCTTATGTTATGTTTTAACTCATTCCAAAATCGCATCTTCCTTTGTAATTCTTCAAAATGATTTTAATGTTTATGAAGTTGAGTGATGTTTAAATGAAGGTCAAAAGTCTTGACACTCCTTCATAAGCTCCCACATCATATACGTGAGAAGGCAATTCTTTGATCTTTAAAACTGGCAATGAAGGCAACTTAACTGTCGACAACTCTCCTAAAGAATCAACATCCAATGTACCTAAATAAACATCGTAATATATGGCGAAAACCGCACTAGAGTGAGAACATAACGCAACTCCTCGAATGCCTAGGTTGTGGCAAATGTCTACAATCCATGACATCATTGCATCATAAATCAAGACTTTAACAGGGAATCCATTAGTCTTTTGCTTCTCAATGAGCTGTGGCAAGTCTCGTGTGACGCCAGCCTTGTAAAGTGCTACGGATTCATCGATAACGTCCGGGGTATCGCCTTTTAGTGAAGGTTCATCAACTAAGATATGTTCAGTGTTTATGCAAGTGGTTTTGGCAAATGAGGAGGTTTGTATGTTGGTTGTAGTAACTACTGTTACTTTGAGGCCTCTGGAAGCCAAGCGTTTTGAGAATTGTATCATTGGGTTCATGTTAGGGCTGTAAGCGAACAGAGCCGTTCGTGAACAAAACTCGAGCTCGGCTCGTTTTAGATGGACTCGGCTCGGTTCGTTTACTAAATGAACACGAGCTTGAACATGAAAATGTGTTCGGTTAGTAAATGAGCTCGAGCCGAGCTTTACACCTGTTCGACTCGAACTCGGCTCGTTTTGCTCGGGATCGGCTCTAGCTCGGCTCGAACTCGTTAAACTCGGCTCGATTCGTTTAACTAATTATAAATTTGTGAATTTCATAATATCCTTAACAATTTGAATATGTTAAATAAAACTTAATTGCGATCTATTTTAGTTATTTTGTGGTTGAATAGTGAATTTTATTTGTTATATCTAAAAGGTATAACATCAACGTACTACCAAAAGTTAAACTCTTTATATCCAATCCAAATTAGTTTTTCATTATTAAAATTTATAAGTTGCATTCATAAAATTACAAAAGAAAGTGAATAGAGAAAGAGAGTTTGTCTTATTAATTTATTATATAATATTATTTAAAATTGGCTCGTACCTCTTAAAATTGAGGAGAAAGATGAGAATTTTAGTGAATTTAAGGTTAATAAGAGTATTTTGGAGAAAAAAAGTTGTAAAACTCCTCAAATTTCAAGTTAAGAGCCAAGATAAATTTAAGGTTAATAAGAGTATCTTGGAGAAAAAAAGTTGTAAACCTCCTCAAATTTCAAGTTAAGAGCCAAGATAAGAGGCTCTTAGAGAGCCTCTAAGTTAGTGATAAAAATTGTTTTATTTTAACTATTGTTATTAGGTGAAGTGAGTAAGGTTTGATTACTCATAAATATAAATATTAACCTAATATGATTATTAGAAGAAAATAAATTAACTTTTACTATTGAAATTCAAACATAATCGTGTATTCTTAAGATGTGATTTTAGGCGTGAGACTGTAAATCGAGTAAGTAATTTTAAAAATTGGATTTGGTTGAATATAAAAGTACAAACTATAAGTGAACAACTCGACTCGACTCGAGTTCGGTTTGTGTTCAGCTCGACTCGAAATGTTCGTGAACAAACTCGTGTTCGGCTCGTTTATTAATGAGCCGATCTTGAACATCACTTTTCGTTCGATTAGAAAGCTCGGCTCGACTCGGTTCGTTTTAAAAAAAAATCAAGCTCGGCTCGATTCGGACAAAACTCGGCTCGACTCTGTTCGTTTACGGGGTATGGAATGAACATAATGTGAGGCTTGGTAGCAACCATGGTTTCTTGGTTATCACTTTTGCTCATTCTGTTTCCTTTCTTAGTTGAATTGAAATTACAAATCTCTCGGGATGGATTTGTTCTTATATAGAAGTCCAGAGAAGTCCACGGGTGAGAGAAAAAACCCAAAAAATCACATCCAAATCATGCAAGTTATAAAAATTATCCCCTATTTATCACCCCGTTCGTTACATTTTAGCTAGAAGGAGAAATAATACGTCTTGTTGAGTAACCAATCGTTCTAAAATCTCAAAATGTTAGAGGAAGACATTTTTCAGGATCCGTCAGGCTGAGCTCTAATACATATTGAGTAATCAGCTCATGTTAGGTTTCTAACATTTGATTGTTTCTAGTAAAAACTTACAATTCAGAAAATTTCTATTCAATTTTTTTTTTTTGGACAAATTCTATTGAATTTATTAAATTGTACTTGTTCTGTCCAAATGGTGATTAAATTGGCAGATCTTTGATTAAAACTTAAAAGTGACTTTTCTATATAGCCTTTCTGATAGTGTTTTTCGCATAAAAATTGCTTTAGTGAAAGCTGTAATCTATACTCTATTATACTAAAAATAGAAACTCGGTATGTCATGTATATCGCGGTATACATATAATTATTAATTTAATTAATTTAATTTAATATAATTAATTTAATTTAAAATTAACTATTATTAAGTTAAAAATTAATCTTTTTACTAAAACTAGAAACTCTTATTAATGGTGTGATATGTCATGTAGATATGCCCCCTTCTTAATAGTATGCCATGTATACTTGGTATACATATAATTACTAATTTAATTAGTTTAATATAATTGATTTAATTTCAAATTAATTATTATTAAATTAAAAATTAATCTCTTTACTAAAACTAGAAACCCTTATTAAAGGTGTGGTATGTCATGTAGATATCCTTAATTAGTTTTAAAAATATTATTAATATAAAAACTAATCTATACTTTTTTAAATCATAACTCCCTCTTAAAAGTATGATATGTCATGTATACTACGATATACGCATATAATTATTAGTTTAATACATAATTAGTTTAATCCGAAATTAATATAATTATTAATTGTCAATAATAGTCAAGTTACATACTAAAAATCTACCGACATCGTGTTTGAATTGATATCGGGAGGGGTAAATCCTCAAGTGTCATGCTGATGTACTAAAAGTAAACTCCATCAAAAATACTACATTGTTTCCTTCAATGCCTTTTTGCTTCTAAAATATTTTAATACGCATAATGGTAAGTTGATAACTGATAAACTTAAGAAATCTATATTATATATTAAAAGTTAAAAGCAAAAACCTCTGTTAATGGTATGGTATGTCATGTATACCTCAATGTACATATAATTATTAGTTTAATTAGCTTAATATAATTGATTTAATTTCATATTAAATTATTATTTAATTAAAAATTAATCTATGAATTTAAAGCAGAAACCTCCTCTTAATAGTATGATATGCCATATATACAGCAATATACACATAATTATTAACTTAATTAATTTTAAAATATTGTTAGCTTAATTACAAATTTATTTAATTATTGTTATTAAAATATAAACTAATCTATACTTTTTAAAAATATAACCTCCTCTTAAAGGTATGATATGTTATGTATACCACGGTATGCACATATAATTATTAGTTTAATTAGTTTAATGTGTAATTAGTTTAATTCAAAATAAATATAATTATCATTATAAGATTAAATTAATTGCCAACAATAGCAAAATTGTATACTAGAAATCTATCAACAACTTGGTGTTTGAACCGATATCGTGATATCGAGAGGATTGTTTGAACTGATATCGGGCGAGAGGGGTAATATCATAGTTAAACACTTAAAATATTATGTACTAAAAGTAAACTCAATTACAAATATTACATTGTTCTCCTACAATGCTTTTTTGCTACTAAAAAATTTTAATACGCATAATGGTAAGTTGGTAAGTGAAAAACTTAAGAAATTTTTTACGCGAAAGTAAATAATGGAATTTAAACATCATCCATTAACCTTACCTATACACTAGACCCAATAGCTCTTGCTTGAACACCCACAAGCACACAAGAAGCATTTCTTTATTAGTAAAATAATAATTATTTTTAATTAAAATAATTAATTTCTATTTTCAAATTTGTAAGAAATTGCATAATAAAAATTTATAATACAATTAATAAAAAAATTGATTAATACAATTAATATAAAATTGCATAATAATACAATTAATATTTACGCTATATTTATAACTATTACTCCCTCTGTCCCTCTCATTTTTTTACACTTTCTTTTTTGGGATATCTCTCTCATCAATTCTTTACATTCCAATTTTTTTCTAAAATAGTAAAATTTTATAATATAAAAGTTAACTACATCCACTACTTTCCCCCACTATCTCTCCACTTTATACCTTAAATATTGATTGATCCCACCACTTTACTCACTTTTTTTACTTTTCTTCACTAAATTATACTTTTTCTTAACCTCCGTGCCCAACCTCAATGTAAAGAATTGAGGGGGACGAGGGAGTACCTTTTATACTATAAGTTATAAAATAATTCTGTATTAACGTAATTACAATCTCTCTTACTATTACGGATGTGTATTTCTTCCGCTCGATCTCGATATGTTCCCCACCTTAATCGGGTCGGGAATTTGGGAAATTATCCGGGTTCGAACGGGAATGGTCAGATATATAGAAATAATTTGGAAACTTGTTTTCATTGGAACACGATAGTACTAAAACTCAGGTTCGATTTGCTGTTGCTACTACATAATTATACAAGTTATTTATTTATTAAATTTAACTTATTTGATTTCACCGGGATTCGATTATCATAACTATTTAATTAAATAGTCTTTATTTATTATAGACTTTCATTTAAATTTCACATTGAATTATACAAATCAACATATTTAAATTAATATTTTTATTCTCGATCCGTGTTTCGCATGGGTTATAGGCTAGTTTTATTATAAAATGTTTTTTTTAAATTTTTGTGAGAAATACATATCAATTTCAATATCAAATCTTATTAAAAAATCATATCATAACTAAAAATATATTGATTTTAAATTTTTTGTAACAACACTTATTGTAATAAAAACAAAATATTTCAACGGAAATTTCAAAGGAAGCCTGAGTTGGACTGTTATCCCAAACAAAGTGGCAAATGGTTGCCCAAAAAAAAACTCTCTCGGTTGTTTAGAGAGTCGACTCCCAAAATTAGGGTTCTATGCATCACTTCTCCATTCTTTAACCTTCATTCCCTTTACCTATTAAGCCCCTTCGCTCTTTCATCATTTATTCTATTTATCAGTTTTTTAATAAAATCGAGATTTAATCCTTTTTGGGTGAGTTCTTGTCGAGTACCTTGTTATCAAGGTTTTTAGTCGTGCACATCTTTTTGGGATGTTAGTGAATTTTGTTTTGATGTTTTTGTGTGGCTTGTTATGGGTTTTGGTAGTTTTTCTGAGAATGATTTATATGATATTTTGGGTGATACGTAAGGCTTGCATCAAATTTGGGATGATGGTGAATATCACAAGAGCTCACCTTTCACAACAAAAAATTGCTCATATTTTAGGGGTATTTGTTGCTTCAATATCAGTTGATGTAATTCTGATAGTTTCTGGACATTGGGCTACAGATGGTGTTTATGTGAAGGTCAATTGCGATGCTATTAGTTTCACAGCTGATATAGGTTGAATTGTTCGAGATATCATTTTAATACTTTTTAGATTAAAAAAATTGGATATTTTATGTGTTAAGCGATCTGAAAACAAAACAGCTATTTGTTTAGCTCGTTTTTTGTTTCACAGTCAGGTTATAATTGACAATTCAGATATTTGTCCAAGTTTTAATAATTTAATGAATTCTTCCATTTATGTCAAAAAAAAATAAGTGGCAGATGGTTGTTGGGGGTGGGCGATTGTTTTATGGCCGATGTAAATGTGTCGGGTAGTATGTCATTTTCAAATTTTGAGCCCATTTTCGGCCCAACCGTAAAACCTAAATTATTTAACTAACTGCATTTCATAGTTCATACTATTCCGATGCAACACTAAAAATTGCATTAAATCCTTGTGCCGCATATCTTAAAACTTATTGACTGAATAGTTATATAAATTATTTTTCAAAAAATTTTTTTAATAAAAATTTGATATTTAAATTTTTATGCACAAAAAAAAAATTAAAAATTATTTGTGTACATATCCGGTCAAAGCATTTTAAAATGCATATCCAAAAATAAAAAATGGACATGTATTGTGAAAATGGAGGGACTAAAATTTAGCAAGTTTTAAGCTTTATAAATCTCAATGTTACTTGTATAATCACTAACCAGAACATATTCATTATTTCCTATTAGGCACTTTTATTAGTTTCATCCTTTTAATAGTGAAAGATTTTGTCAAGTACATTAACAACTTTTCTCCATGTGAAAATTTGGTATAACAGATGAGTTGAATTTTAACTTTAAATATAATGGGCGCGTTTGGGTAGTACAGCTTATACTTATAAGTTAGTTTATGAGGGTGTTTGTCAACCTAACTTATAATCTCAATTTATAACTTATATGTTGATAAGTTGAATGTTAATAATAGCGTACATTTTTCTGAACTTATTGACTTATTATTTGATTTTTTTTGTTTTTTAATAATTTATATTTTTACTTTTGTGTTTTTAAATATGTTTTTAATTTAAAATGCAAGTGTTGAAATCATTGTATTTAATAATTATTTTTTCAAATTTAATTTAGCAAAGTCTTAACTAACTTAATTTACCCGTATAACTTATAAGAATTCATCAACTTATCACTTATACGACACTTACTCATTTTAAGCTATAAATCAACTTTTTTTGTGATATACCAAACATGGCCAGTGTAATTTTAACTTATTTGGGGATCTATCAGCTCGTTGCACATTGACCTAAGAATTGTTGGGTTTTTTACTAATATGTCCCGTTTCAAAAACTGATTTACAAATATATCCCATTTGTAATTGTATTTATAAATATATCCTATATTCAAATTTTTTTAGAATTTTAAATTAATCATGGTTAACTTCACTATTTTACATTTTTAATGACTCATATAACCTTTTTCATCAATCAAACCAATACTTTCAAATTATATTTAAAAGCGAAATTGTATAATGTGTCTCAAATTAATGGTTTAATGTCTCAAGCTTTGCTATGTGTTCTTTATCACTGTCATTGTTGTCAATGCAATTAGAGATGTAGTGGGAAAGAATTTTGCAATGTATATACCACTTCCAATAGCAATGGCCATTC
Source organism: Heracleum sosnowskyi (assembly GCA_030848705.1). NCBI lineage: Eukaryota > Viridiplantae > Streptophyta > Magnoliopsida > Apiales > Apiaceae > Heracleum > Heracleum sosnowskyi. The sequence goes on along the minus strand of CM061238.1, from coordinate 133,590,311 downwards.
CATTTTATCTTGGGGGATTACTTTGCTATTGATATATGTGTTTGGCAGAAGCTAAACAAGACAAAAGCCGATGCATTTTTGCTCATGCTGTAGCTTCAGTAATAATTTGTAGAGAGGGGATATGGCCTTTGCCCAGTTCAGTACTAGCATCACCGGGAGTAAACCCGTTACCCACTTATTTGCATGAATTTCTGTCAGGGCCCATTTGTTAATGGGTGAATGAGTCGGGATGAACTGAATGAGTACTAATTTTGTTGTTCAGATTGTTTGGGTAAATTTTTATTGATCTGGACCACTCCAAAATCATTTGGACGGTTGACTCTCAAAAATCTAACTGAACCATCCATCTACTATTCTTTGCCTTCTATAATTTTGTCTGTCTACCTTAACAATTAATTTTAGTGTACACCTTTAAGTTTCTACCTTTATGGTAATAAATTATTCAAGTAGAATAGATTTAAAAATTATTATATCTATTAAAATAAGTAAACATTAAATATGCGTTTAAACTAAATACTTGTACCCTAAAAAAAAACTAAACTTTTATATAAGTTTTAAGTAGAATGAACTTATAAAATAGTATAATTCTTTACTATAAATTTTAAATAATAAGCCCGTTCAAAAAAATTAATTTTTTTATTAAAGGTGTCGTACTGATCGACTACAATATTTTAAATGTTTCAAGTTTAATAATATAGTGTAGACTTATACCAGTTTATTAGTTAAAAATTTATTATATTTTAATTATGATAACTTCTAAGTCGATGATTTAATTATATTTTGATCAATTAAGTTTAAAAATAATCTAAATTGTATCATTCAGAAATTCAGAAATATTAATTTAACAAATAACATCATTTGTTCAGCATTCAGATTAATCAATCATTCAGAATTTTACTTCTTCAGAAAATATTGTTCAGATTTAACAAATGGCCCTCAGGCAAATTAATGTGAAAGTTGATGGTTTCTTGATGGAGTAATATTTCTCAGCATGACTTAGATGTAGTTTATTCCAACGCTAAATTTCTAGTATTATACTAACTTGCGATTCAATGATTATTTAACCCATTATATTAGGGATATTGTAGTCATATTTAGTACACAAATATTGTATCTATAACTTCATTATATATATATGAGTTATATATGAGTTAAAAGCTAATTATAGGACATATATATAAATATAGAATAAAAAGGGACATATTCATAAAGTAACTCATTTATTTGGGATATATTATACAAATTCCCAATTATTTTTCACAGAGTCCCAACAAACTTTATTATAATATGAAAATTTTGACTCAAGTTTAACCAATACTAACTTTAACTTTAGACTTTAGTTAGTTGACTTGCAAAACAAAATAAAATTCAGACGAGTAAATTAGTACTATTTTTTTTTTTGGTATTGTGAGTGAGAAGTAACTGATCTCATGTTCTGTCCATCACCATCACCATGTTAAGTAATCAGCTCATTTAAAATTTAAGATGTTAGAGAAAAATCTCAAATAAATCTTATGCTATATTTTAACATATACGTCGCATCGAAAAGTATTTCTAAGAAAAGCTCTATCGTGAGCCTATTTTACTACCTCGAAAATATTTCTTACTTTACATGATTTTATTACTTATTTTCTGCTTCAAATTTACGGTGGGTTTAAAACAAGACAGCAAATGTGACAAAATCTGTAAAAATGAAGTTTTGATTGTGAGTGAGAAGTAACTGACCTCGTGTTCCAGTTCGTCAAATGTATTAAACAGCACACAATCTGCTTTCTCGATTCCCTGGAACTGACTGACAACAAGTGTAGACAGTCCTTCATAGGTTCCGATATCGTATACCAGAGAAGGTAAATCTTTGATGCCTAAAGGTGGTAATGCAGGCAATTCAACCGTCGAAAACTGTCCCAAAGAATCGATATCCAATGTTCTTAAATAAACATTCGAGTATATGGCGAAAACGGCACTAGAGTGAGTACAAAATGCAACTCCTTGAATGTCTTGCTTGTGGCAAATGTCTAAAGCCCATGGCATGATTGCATCGTAAATCAAGATATTAACAGGGCATCCATTGATCGGAGGTTGCTGGAATAACGAATTATGAAAATAGGGGGATTTGAGATTTTTGGATGTTTGGGGCTAAGCTCATGTGTTGACTCCTCAGAAATTGAATAGAGAATGAATTCTTTCTCTTTCTCTTTCCCGGGTGTCAATTGTCGTCTCATACAAGGTGCCTACGTACCCTTTTATATAGGGATCAAGTATCACATAGTTCTTGGAAAACTAGTCATTGGATAAGCTCATTCAGTCCAATCTCATAAATGATCAAGGTTTATCCATCCACAGCACGTTCCCATGAATAGTCCGGATTTATCAATCCATATCACATTCCCATAAATAGTCCGGTCTTCACACGTTTTCCTGCAATTTTGCGGCATCTTCGCATTTCTTTCCATGATTTGAAGAATATCGTTTGGAGATATTTTATGTTATTCGTTGATTGAGATTGATTATTTCCTCGTTTCACAGAGAGAATATTACTTAGTGGTTAAGCAATTAATTATTAATCTGAATTAATAATTATTAAACAGAAAAATTTGGATTATGCCAAAATATGGCATAACAGATATCCAATGTTCTTAAATAAACATTCGAGTAATGGCGAAAACGGCACTAGAGTGAGTACAAAATGCAACTCCTTGAATGCCTTGCTTGTGGCAAATGCCTAAAGCCCATGGCACTAACACTCTTAAAGTTAGTGACTTGAATCTAAGGAATTTGTTCAAAAACTGGGCTGTAAAATTGTGGACGACAACTTCTTAATATTGTAGGCATGAGTAGGCAGAGTAGGAGTACGATTTTAAGAACTTACTAACCTCGCGTTCCAGTTTGTCGAATGTATTGAAAATCACACACTCTGCTTTGTCCATTCCCAGGAACTGACTCGTAAAAAGTCTCGACACTCCTTCATAAGCTCCCACATCATATACGTGAGAAGGCAATTCTTTGATCTTTAAAACTGGCAATGAAGGCAACTTAACTGTCGACAACTCTCCTAAAGAATCAACATCCAATGTACCTAAATAAACATCGTAATATATGGCGAAAACCGCACTAGAGTGAGAACATAACGCAACTCCTCGAATGCCTAGGTTGTGGCAAATGTCTACAATCCATGACATCATTGCATCATAAATCAAGACTTTAACAGGGAATCCATTAGTCTTTTGCTTCTCAATGAGCTGCGGCAAGTCTCGTGTGACGCCAGCCTTGTAAAGTGCTACGGATTCATCGATAGCGTCCGGGGTATCGCCTTTTAGTGAAGGTTCATCAACTGAGATATGTTCAGTGTTTATGCAAGTGGTTTTGGCAAGTGAGGAGGTTTGTATGTTGGTTGTAGTAACTATTGTTACTTTGAGGCCTCTGGAAGCCAAGCGTTTTGAGAATTGTATCATCGGGTTCATGTGGCCTTGTAAGGGGTATGGAATGAACATAATGTGAGGCTTGGTAGCAACCATGGTTTCTTGGTTATCACTTTTGCTCATTCTGTTTCCTTTCTTGGATGAAATATTGAAATTAATGATCTCTCGGGATGGATTTGTTCACATAAGCTGCAAGTCTACAACATGAGGTTCTGATGACTTGGTAAAAAAAACATGAGGTTCTAATGCATTTGTACTGTGTGGAATTCGCCTCATGCATTTCAACTATTGTGTGCTTCTTTTTTGTTACGTTTTGTCTCTATGTTAATAAGTTTTTCGTTCCCATCTGCACTGCCATGTGAGGTTTGTGTCCACTTTTAAGAGCAACTTCAATACAATGTTAAAATGACGCGTATCACGAAATTCGGGTTAGATTTCTTGCAACTATGTAATTATACATGATTTAATTATTTTAAATTTTTTAACTTCAGGGTTCGATATTATACAAGATTTATTTATTTATTTTAAATTTATTAGCTTTATCGAGGGTTCGATTTCTTGCGGCTACGTAATCATACAAGATTTATTTATTTACTTTAATTTCTTTAGTTTTACAAAGGGTTCGATTGTCTATAACTACATAATTAAATAGTGGTTTTTTTATTATATTTTTATCATTCAATTCTCGATAAATATATTTATTAATATTAATTTTTATCCGTACTTTGCACGCGTTATCGGCCAGTATAATGTAATTTTAACTTATCTTGGGATCTATCAGCTTGTTGCAAATTGACCTAAGAATTGTTTTTCACAGAGTCCCAACAAGCTTTATTATAATATGAAAATTTTGACTAAAGTTTAACCAATACTAACTTCAGACTTTAGTTAGTTGACTTGCAAAACAAAATAAAATTCAGACAAGTAAATTAGTACTACTATTTTTTTTTTGGTATTGTGAGTGAGAAGTAACTGACCTCGTGTTCCAGTTCGTCAAATGTATTAAACAGCACACAATCTGCTTTCTCGATTCCCTGGAACTGACTCACAGCAAGTCTTGACAGTCCTTTATAAGTTCCGATATCGTATACCAGAGAAGGTAAATCTTTGATCCCTAAAGGTGGTAATGCAGGCAATTCAACCGTCGAAAACTGTCCCAAAGAATCGATATCCAATGTTCTTAAATAAACATTCGAGTATATGGCGAAAACGGCACTAGAGTGAGTACAAAATGCAACTCCTTGAATGCCTTGCTTGTGGCAAATGTCTAGAGCCCATGGCATGAGTGCATCGTAAATCAAGATATTAACAGGGCATCCATTGGTCTTTTGCTTCTCAATGACCTCTGGCAAGCTTCGTGTCATGCCAATCTCGTAAAGGACTAAGAATTCATTGATGACGTCTGGAGTGTCGTCTTTTACTGAAGGTTCAGCAACGGTTATGTGTTCAATGTTTATTGAAGTGGTTTTGGCAAGTGAGGAGGTTTCTATGTTGGTTGTAGTAACTATTGTTACTTTGATGCCTTTGGAAACTAGACGTTTTGAGAATTGTATCATCGGATTCATGTGGCCTTGTAAAGGGTACGAAACGAACATTATGTGAGGCTTGCTAGCAGCTATGGTTTCTTCATTATCCCTCGTACTCATTTTGTGACCTTTTCCAAGTGAAATATCAGTAGCTAGGCCAAGATAAGCTAGAACTTGGGGGTTTTATAAGCAACACTAAGCGACTCTATGTGTCGTATGTCTTGACTGCGAGTTCCATCTTCTTTCTTACATACTATTATATTAGAAGTTTTAGTCCAAGCTGACGAGGGAAGATGCCTAATCCTAACAACTACGCAGGAAACGCAGCCTCGATATGACAGATAACTAGCCGGCTACTTTTGTGCATATACTATGAAAAAGGTTGTCTTGTGTTTCCTGGTCAGCTATCATTTGCAATATTAAAACACAGAGGCTGTGAAATGTATGTCTAAGATTCGACAATGAGTTCAAAATATCCGGAATAGGGAAATTGCTCAAATGCCGTCGGCATCATGAGCAACTCAAGTCAAGAATGACTAGCAAGCATTCCTGAAGTCCCCGCATAGTGTTCTCATAGAGGTGTGTAAATTGCAGAAATAGGACAAGCCTGAGTAAAAAAAGGAACTACTTCTAAGCAATTGATATCCCGAATCTACTGCCCGTCTCATGGCAGAATCATGAACCAAGACTAAATGTGATCACCATTCCTCTTTTTTTTATGACTTAAGCCAACTTATCGAGAACCTTCTTTATATAAACACTCTCATCGGATCGTAGGAGATGCATTCTATGCTGATTGAGTTGTCTTTGTTGTATGAGTTGAACTAGGAGTGAATAAGAACCTAAGCCATCTGTTATGTCATATTTTGGCATGGTCCAAATTTCTCCGTTTAATAATTATTAATTCAGATTAATAATTAATTACTTGACCACTAAGTTTTATCCTCTCCCTGAAACGAGGAAAGAATCAATCTCAATCGACGAATAACGGAAAATATCTTCAAACGATATTCTTCAAATCATGGAAAGAAATGCGGAGATGCCGCAAGATTGTAGGAAAACATGTGAATACAGGACTAATTATGCGAACGTGAGGTGGATTGATAATCCTTGAACTATTTATGGGAACTTGAAGATGATTGATAATCCTTGAACTATTTATGGGAACTTGAAGAGGATTGATAATCCTTGAACTATTTATGGGAACTTGAAGAGGATTGATAATCCTTGGACTATTTATGGGAACTTGAGCTGGATTGATAATCCTTGAGCTGTTTATGGGAACATAAATCTTGACTATCTTATGGGATTGGACTGAATGAACTTATCCAATGACTTGTTTTCCAAGAACTACGTGAGGCTTGATCCCTATATAAATGGGTACGTAGGCACCTTGTATGATACAGTGGTACAGTGGTACAGTGGTACACGACAATTGACACTCGGGAAAGAGGAAGAGAAAGAACCCATTCTCTATTCAATTTCCGAGGAGTCGTCATACGAGCTCAGCCCCCAAACATCCAAAAATTCCAAATCCCCATATTTTCATAATTCGTTATTCCATCAACCTCCGATTCGAGTTGTTACGAAATTCCTCCAACAACAATTGGCGCTAGAAGGAGGGGATTATTTTTTGATTGTGGAGGACAATCAAATCATCTACATCATACGCAAGGGGGTTATTATGGATCTGGAGCGGCTTTAATGGAGGAGCAGAACGATGGAGGCGATTCATGATTCTTTTCAAAATTAAGATAAGTTTCTTATGTTTTTGTCAGTATACATAAGTTATCTTATAAAATTCGTAGTAAATTTAATACATGTCAGATTTTGATGATTTTTTATGATCCGGAAATCTTTCGTGATTTCCTATAACTTTCGTTCTTGGTGTTTTCTGAGATTATGTTCAGATCTATTTTTGAAATCACAAAACATAATCAGATCCCGTTTTTCAGTATTGAGAAGTTAATCAGCAGACGTTTTATTTGATTCTTGATTCGTTATAAGTCCGTTTCTGACGAGGCATATATCATCGGAAAGATCTTTTCGTTTTCTACATCTTTCATGTTTTGTGTTTTGCAAGAAAACATCGTTTACAGGGGCAAAAAGGTGAAAAACAGATCTGGACAGAATCTGAATCATGGAGATGTTAAAGAATTGTGATGCAATATTCGTAGCGCGTGATTTGATTACTTCACTAGCTCGTGCATGGACAAAAATAAGTGTGGAAGGTCCTTATCTGATAAGGGTAATGTTTTCGAAAGCTCTCTTTTCCAAGGAGGATTAATATTGAAGACCCTACTCTCAGAGGAGAGTCCATGAATAAAATTACATTATTGAAGGTCCATTGGTAGATGGATATTTCTTGGTTGTCACGAGACATTCCTACAATCACGTGAAGAAATGCGGAGATGCCGCGAGATTGTAGGAAAACATGTGGGACTGGACGTGATATGGGCTGAAAGCCTGACATTTGAAATTGGGTATCTTATTAAAGCCTCAGCTCGGGGGCTCGTGGACAATGACACTTGAAAAGTGTCGACCGAAGAAATTTGGAAGCTCGAAGATTTTTAGTTCTCCACTGCAGCAAGCTACACTGAAGAACTGGGGGCTTGTTGTTATGTCATATTTTGGCATGGTCCAAATTTCTCCGTTTAATAATTATTAATTCAGATTAATAATTAATTACTTGACCACTAAGTTTTATCCTCTCCCTGAAACGAGGAAAGAATCAATCTCAATCGACGAATAACGGAAAATATCTTCAAACGATATTCTTCAAATCATGGAAAGAAATGCGGAGATGCCGCAAGATTGTAGGAAAACATGTGAATACAGGACTAATTATGCGAACGTGAGGTGGATTGATAATCCTTGAACTATTTATGGGAACTTGAAGATGATTGATAATCCTTGAACTATTTATGGGAACTTGAAGAGGATTGATAATCCTTGAACTATTTATGGGAACTTGAAGAGGATTGATAATCCTTGGACTATTTATGGGAACTTGAGCTGGATTGATAATCCTTGAGCTGTTTATGGGAACATAAATCTTGACTATCTTATGGGATTGGACTGAATGAACTTATCCAATGACTTGTTTTCCAAGAACTACGTGAGGCTTGATCCCTATATAAATGGGTACGTAGGCACCTTGTATGATACAGTGGTACAGTGGTACAGTGGTACACGACAATTGACACTCGGGAAAGAGGAAGAGAAAGAACCCATTCTCTATTCAATTTCCGAGGAGTCGTCATACGAGCTCAGCCCCCAAACATCCAAAAATTCCAAATCCCCATATTTTCATAATTCGTTATTCCATCAACCTCCGATTCGAGTTGTTACGAAATTCCTCCAACAACACCATCGAAGTTGGCAAAATACATAATCGGATTCATGTGACCTTAATACAATAGTTTAAGCGTTTTATGCTACAAGAATGATATTATTATTCTTTTTAGAAATTGTGACTACTCCAGTTATGAGAGCATTTCTAGAAATGAAACTGTTGGGAGCAAGAAATTACTAACCTCGCCTTCCAGTTTCTCGAATGTATTGAACAGCACACCATATGCTTTCTCCAGACCCAGGAATTGATTCGAACAAACTGTTAAGAAACCTTGGTAAGGGCCTATATCAGTAAGAAAAGAAGGCAAGTCTTTGACTCCCAGAAGTGGTAATGAAGGCAATGTAATAGGAGACAGCTCTTCCAAAGTGTTAATATCCAATGTCCTTCGATAAACATGGTAGTATATCGCGAAAACGGCACAAGAGTGAGTAACAAATGCAACTCCTTGTATGCCAAGCTTTAAGCTAATGTCCAAACCATATGGCAAGAGTGCATCGTAAATCAAGAATTTAACAGGGCACCCGTTAGCCTTTTGCTTCTCAATGACTTCGGGCAAGCTTCGAGTGATGTTAGTTTGTAAACGTGCTAAAAATTCATCAACAGAGTCGGAAGCTCTGCCTGGTGACGAAGGTGTAACCACTGGAATGTGTTCAATGTTTATGGAAGTGGAATTGTGAGAGATATCTAGGCTACTTGTCGTAACCAGTGTTACTTTGATGCCTCTGGAAACTAAGCGCCTTGAGAATTGTAGCATTGGGTTTATGTGGCCTTGAAATGGGCAAGGAACGAGCAGAATGTGAGGCTTGCTAGAGATTAAGGTTTCTTCATTCTTCCCCATGCTCATTTTGTATCCTTTTTTCTCAAGAAATCGAAACTGAAACCGAAACCGAAACCAATAATCCTATCCTGGATATGCAATGTAGTATATTTTGCTTGGCTCTTTTGATCTTTAGACCCTCAAAAGTAATCATTTTTTTAGCGTTCAAAAGTAGAAGATCGATAAGCTAGAACATGAGGTTCTAAATAAGACGATATTCTTCGACAATCATCATTTGTACTATGTGGAATACGTCTCACGCATTTCAAATATTGTGTGCTACTTTTCCTTTCTTAAGTTGTCACTATACTAAAAGAGCTGTATCACGTTTCTGTCCAAATCAGAGTTTTACTATGAGAGAGACCAAAATAATAATATCGATTTATTTGGGTTACGATGTTTACACATCATTAGACATGCATTGAAACCACTATTTAGCAGGTGTGCTCTTACAAATTCTTAGTTCTTACTAAAAGTGGTTGTCGCCCAAGTAAATTTTAGCATAAAAGGATCAAACTTGTTAGTGTTATGTTTAACATTCTGCATGATTTTTGTTAGATAAATGTGGTTCAAAAATTAAAATAAAAAATAATTATGTTTAGATTTAAATTAATTTTATTATTTAGGAATTAGTTGTAGATTTTGAATGAGATTTTCTAGGTGATTGTTTACGTGATAGTTAGGGTTATCTATTTATCAAATTTGTTTTATGTGTAACCTAGACTCATAATTGTAATTTATTATTATGGCAACAACATAATAAAACACTTTTGTTTTATTTATTTTTTGATTACTCCTATTTTATTTTTATTAATGATCACCTGTCAATTATAAAATTCTAACAGAAATCATCTTAAAGGATCAGTGTGAGTGAAGTAAGAGATTCAAGTTTGTGAAGGATTGAACCTCTTGAAAACAATTCAACACTAATTCAAATCAAGTTTTTTGAAGATGAGTCAATGAAAAGGAAGAAGGGTCCAGACAAGAGACACCAAGATTGTTACGATGATGATGAGAAAGAAAGCGGGGCACAAGTGGCCATAATTTTTTTTAAAAATAATTTTATGGACAGAAGTGCTCCATTAAAATGGAAGTTGAAAATAGGTGAGAAGTGCACCTTGTTTGTGGAGACAAATGTTACATGGGTGTTGGTGAGAAGTGCATCACGTGTTTGGTGATAGTGTATAAAGAGAAAGAAATTGAAGAGAAGTGCTTCATTTTTATTTAGTTTTTTTATTTTAGTAATTTTGAATCAGATGTTAGATAAATGTTATTCAAAATTTAAAATAAAAAATAGTTATGTTTAGATTTAAATTAATTCTATAATTTATTAATTAGTTGTAGATTTTGAATGAGATTTTGATTGTTTACTTAGGGTTACCTATTTATTAGTGAATTTGTTTTATGTGTAGCTCATCTATACTCTTTATTAATTAGCAAGTGAAAATGGTTTTATCGAGGTTAGATTCTTTGCAGTTAGGTAATTTTAATTTCTTTAGCTTTATGCACAGTTCGATTGTCTATAACTACATAATTAAATAGTTATTTATTTATTATATATTTTTATCATTCAATTCTCGAGAAATACATTTTTAAATAATACTTATTAATAATTTATTAATACTAATATTTTAATGTCGACTTATACTCGGTCATTGGCACATGTTATAAGCTGGTAATTGTAATTTATTATTATGGTACCAACTAACAACATAATAAAACACTTTTATTTTATTTACTTTTTATTACTTTTTGATTACTTCTATTTTACTTTTTATAACCATCACCTATTTTTATAAAGCTAACAATTTTTAGGTGGCTCGTGTTATAATCTGTGCGAAGCCTAAGTTATTGCAACTAAAAAACGACATGTATGTGATAGCAAATCCAGAAACAAAATTATTGGGAGCAAGAAATTACTAACCTCGCCTTCCAGTTTCTCAAATGTATTGAACAGCACACCATATGCCTTCTCCAGACCGACGAATTGATTCGTACAAAGTGCTAGCACCCCTGGGTAACTGCCTATGTCAGTAAGGTATGAAGGCAAGTCTTTGGCTTCCAGAAGTGGTAATGAAGGCAATGTGACAGAAGACGACTCTTGCAAAGTGTTAATATCCATTGTCCTTCGATGAACATGGTAAAATATCGCGAAAACAGCAGAAGAGTGAGTTACAAATGCAACTCCTTGTACGCCAAGCTTTAAGCTAACATCCAAAGCATATGGCATGAGTGCATCGTAAATCAAGAATTTAACAGGGCACCCGTTAGCCTTCTGCTTCTCAATTACTTCGGGCAAGCTTCGAGTGATGCTAGTTTTAAGAATTGCTAAAAATTCATTGATAGCATCTGAAGCTCTGCCAGGTGATAAAGGTTTAGTAACTGGAATGTGTTCGATGTTTATGGAAGCAGAATTAGCATGAGGGGAGATGTCAAGACTGGTTGTAGTAACTAGTGTTACTTTGATGCCTCTGGAAAGTAGGCGTTTTGAGAATTGTACCATTGGGTTTACATGACCTTGTAATGGGTAAGAAATGATCATAACGTGTGGCTTGCCAGAGAGTAAGGTTTCTTCATTCTCCCCTGTGCTCATTTTGCTTCCCTGTTTTCTGAAGAAACCCAAACCAGTAATAATCCCTATTGAGGATATGAAATACTATATACCAGCCGATAACCAGTGACAAGCACGGTCCGAGCATGAGTCGATATTAAAATATTAATAAATAAATTATAAATAAACATTATTAAAAAAATGTATATGTCGAGAATTGAATGATAAAAATAATATAATAAATAAATCACTATTTAATTATGTAATTACAGACAATCGAACTATGGATAAAACTAAAGAAATTAAAGTAAATAAATAAATTTTGTATGATTACGTAGCTGAAAGAAATCGAACACTGATGAAGCTAATGAATACTCCCCCTGTCCCGTTCAATTCTATACAGTTTCCATTTTGAGATGTCCCTCTCATTTCTATACATTCCAAAAATAGTAACTTTTAATAATATAAAACACTATTACACCCACTACTTTCTCCATTATCTATATTCTATAATAATATAAACACTATTACACCTACTATTTTTCTCCACTATCTCAAATCTATTATTAAATATTGATAGGTCCCATCACTTTACCCACTTTTCATCTAATTTTACTCATTTTTTATATCTTTTCTTGGTCTCCGTGCCCAGCCCAATCCTTTATTATAATACCCGAGTCTACCCAAGTATGCAGTTAAAGTGCAGTTAACCAATCAGAAAATTATGAATTATTTTAGGACCAATCAGAGTTCATCCCTAAATTTTAGACCAATCATATTATATTAAGAGTTTTCCTTATTTAATATTCTCATGCTATTTTACTAACTCCTAAATTTTAGACCAATCATATTATATTAAGAGATTTCCTTATTTAACATTCTCATCCTATTTTACTAACCATGGTTAGTTTAACAATTATAACTTAAATACAATAATGATTTTATTTAACATATCCATATATATATATTATTATATCAAAAAATAATAATTAAATTGGTGTTAATGTAATAATAAAATTATAATTATTATTAGAATCTAGATACTCACTTTACTATTTGGGCTTTATCTTGAGTTCTAAAAATCAGATTTCGACGATTTAACAGCCCACACGAAGCTAGCGAAATTATCTTTAATTTAATGATGGTATAACAAACATTTTTTAACTGAAACTATCCATAAATTGAAGAGAAAAGAGAGTACGAATTTTTACTTGGAGAATTTTATTGAATATAAAAAACATATTTATATTTGGTTTAAATTATCACAATACACTTCTTAGTATTACTTATAATTCTACTATTAATTATACCAGCTTATAACCCGTGCAATGCACGATTATTTTTTAAAATGTATAGTAATATTAATTAAAGAGATTATTATTATTCAACTGAAATTACTCCTTTCAAGAACCGAATAGAAGAGAAAGTTATGAATTTTTACCTTGAAAATTCTATTGAACTTAGAAAATCTACTCATATTTTGTTTATATTATTAAAATTCACTTTTTAGTATTTGAATATAATTCTAATAACAATCGAATACACATTTTAATATTAGATCTAACGATTTTTATTTATTTATTTCAAAATGAACGGTCCTTATTAGTTTGACGGTACCAAAGTCATTGATAAGATCGCGCGCAACGCACGACTCTTTTTTTTAATATCTATAAATATATTTTTTGTATTTTTCAAAATATTTTTATGTTATTAATTTTTAGAATTTATTTATTAGATTTTAGACGCTCAATTAACTATTGAGTTTTAAAATTAAATTTGAACGTTTTTATGACACTCACGAAATTCACAAAATAATATTCAATTTAGTGATAGTTTTACAATTTTTTACAATTAAAACTATACCAAAACTAAAGATAGAAGAAATTTGAAATTTTTTACGTTGAGAATTCTATTCGATTTAGGAAATTTCATGTATTTGGTTTAAATTGTCAAAATATATTTTTTAGTATTTTTCATATAATTCAACTAACAATCAATACACTTTTTCATATTCGATCCAACGATTCTCATATATCTATTTAAAAATCTAACGATTAGTATTATTTCGATATATAATAAGAATTGAATATTAGTATTACTGAAACTGGTCTTTTTATTAGGTTATAATTATTTCTAATCCAATTCTAATACTAATACTTCCACTTTTTATTTAGATCCTTTTTAGATAATAATTTCTATTTTTATATAATGTAATCTTTATCGTCCGTTTTTAAAAATATTAGATCCAACGGTTGCGATTGTTTTGGCGGTACTGAGGACCATACTACCAGGACTGGATAAGATATCCCTTACGCTTATTATATATAAGGATTTAATAGACTTTTTAATATTAGAACTAATGGTTCTCATTTATCTATTTAAGATCTAACAGTTCTTATTAATTTGGTCGTCCAAGGTCCAGAGTTTTGGATAAGATCCATCTTCTGCTTATTATATAGGGATATATAATTTTAAATCATTTTCTATAATTAAACATTTATAAATTAACTACTTTTTTAGTATAAAGTCAATCACAATTATACTATAGTACATTATAAATTAATTTTTATAATTATATCCTATTATATAATAAAAGTAAAAGCGATAATAAAGCAATTAGTACTACCATATATCATGTGATCGATTTCCATCTATGATATATTTAATAAAAAAAAATTATATTCAGATATCTTTCATTTTTTCCTATTATTAGAATTTTAAATATTTGTCCTTAAATTTTATTGTGGTTTATTATTGATTAAAAGATCAAAAAATGTAAAAAAAATTACTTAGTAGATTCAGGAATGTAAAGACAATTATTTAGTAGGCCCACATTAATTTGATATTAAATTAGATGTACAGTTAGTTAAGTATATTTAAATATATTAAGAGTTTTCCTTATTTAGCATTCTCATCCTATTTTACTAACTTCTAAAGTTTAGACCAATCATATTATATTAAGAGTTTTCCTTATTTAACATTCTCATCATATTTTACTAACCATGGTTAGTTTAACAATTATAACTTAAATACAATAATGATTTTATTTAATATATATATTTTTTATTATATCAAAAAATAATAATTAAATTGGTGTTAATGTAATAATAAAATTATTATTATTATTAAAACTTAGATACTCACTTTATTATTTGAGCTTTATCTTGAGTTCTAAAAATCGGATTTCAACGATTTTACAGTTCACGCGAAACTAACGAAATTATCTTTAATTTAATGATGGTTTAACAAACATTTTTTAACTTAAAATATCCATAAATTGAAGAAAAAAGAGAGTTCAAATTTTTACTTGGAAAATTTTATTCAATATAGAAAACATTTTTTTATTTTGTTTAAATTATCACAATACACTTCTTAGTATTACTTATAATCCTACTATTAATCATATAGATTTTTTAATATTAGATCTAACGGTTCTCATCTATTTTTGTAAGATCTAACAGTTCTTATTAATTTGGTCGTCCAAGGTCCAGAATTTTAATAGATTTAAATTTAAATATTAATTTGATCGGTTTACATGCGAAGGTCACTAAAAACGAGCTACTTCAATACGGTGAAACTCCCACTTCAGTTGACTTGAGAATATTCATTTTCCATGAGTTCAAATACTTCCATATATATTATGCCTTGAAGATTTACTATGTCAATCGCTCAATCAGTTAGGTAATTTATGTGCAGCTGAGCATGGCCAATTAGCAGTCTCCAAGGACGTTAGACGCATTCAGCAACATAAGAGGTCCAATTAGAAATATAACTTGGCAAATCAACATCCACCAAAAAAATTGTGACTTCATGTTTGTTTGCATTTGTAGAAGGCAAAATGTGTACGTACATTATTTTTTTTATTAATAATTATGCTTTTATTATATTTTGCTTGGTCTTCAAGATAAGATCAAATTAAATCGAACTTTTCTTAAAAGTAACATCGTTAAATTATTTGGAAAAAAATAAAAATTAAGAAAATAATTTATTTTTAAACACTTATATATGTTTTGTAACTATTTTAGATTATTTGAAATTGCGCTTTCGGTGCGTAGCACGGGTAAAATGCTAGTGTATATAAATCACTGGGACAGAAGGAGTATAAAGTAAATAAATAAAGATTAATTACGTAGTTGTAAGGAATCGAATCCTGGATTAACCTAAATAAATAAAGTTTAATTACGTAGTTGCAAGGAATCGAACCATGGATTAAGCTAAATAATTTAAAGTAAATAAATCTTGTATAATAATATAGTTGCGAGTAATCGAACTCAGATTTAATGATAATCAAATTTGATATTTTGGTACTTTGATACCAAATTTAATGCTTTGGTACTGTACGTCATTTTCAAATTGTTTTGTTTATTAATAAAAAGTATAAATTTTGTCCCGCTGCTTTTGAATTTTGGAGCCTTAAAAGTACTCCTCCGTTCAAAAATGTAATACGTCACTGGTTTTTTCACGAATTTTATTAAAATACGTTTAAAAAAGATTGACATGGAGGGAGGAATTTTTTGAAAGAACCCGCGGTAGGAGTAAGTCGATTCTGAGTGATTACGAGTACAAAGTATCTAAAAAAATTCGTTTCATATTTTCACATATATTTCCATTCAAGAGTAGAAGATAAGCTGCAAGTCTGTACATGAGGTTCTAATAGGAGTAATGTCTTTTTCTTTGTTGCGTTTTGTCACTATATTAAAAGTTTTTCATAATGTTACGTACTCTAAAAGCACTTTCAAATAACTGGCAAAGGGGTGACTAAAAAGATCAAATCAAGCCGCCGCCCTAATGAGAGTCGACCCCTGCCATCATAGCCGCCGCCCTCCCCCTTTTTCTCCATCTACAGCTTCGTTTCCCCATCAATCCATTCTCCAATCCTCCTCTCAATTATCTAAATCTTTTGTTTCAGTTTTTGTTCAATAAAAATTGAACCAAAACCAAACATCTGGAATTTATTTCTCAGATCTATCTTGATTTTGAGTCCGATTCTGCAAATAAAAAATATCTTTAGATTCAAATTCTCCTCCTTAACATCATACCAAAATTTGGTGTCATTCTGAGGTCTTTAAATTTTTGGTGTTAGTCTCGCCTATTGGCGTGTGTCTGGCTTGTTACCCTTTTATTGGGATGTTAAAGTATGTTCTTTTGATATTTGTATGTGTTTTGTTCCTCGTTACTTTGAAAATGATTTATGTGGTTTTGTGGGAGATCTGTAATCCGTGCATTGGATTTGGGTTGGTGTCGGATATTGCAAGAGCTTACTTTTCACAACTAAAATTTGTTCATCTTATGAGATCTTTCACCTGCGGCATGTCTATAGCTGGTTTTCGGCATGTAGATAGCTGGGGTGTGTCTGAACATTGGGCTACAGGTGGTGCGTACGTGAAGGTCATTTGTGATATTACTGGTTTCATGGTTCCATGATTGGTGCATGGTTGATAGATCGGGAAGCCATTTTAATCTTTTCTAGTTCAAAGAATTTAGAAATTCATGATGTTAAACAGTCTGAAAACATAAGCGGCTATTTGTTTAGCTCGTTTATTTGTTTCTATTCAGGTTGTAGTGTCAGTTCAAGGGGGTTTGTCCTGGCTGTGATTCCGTTGATGCAAGTTATAAAATCTATTTGTTTGTCAAAAAAAAAAAAGTTGTTCATTCCCATCTGCGCTGCCATGTGACCTTTGTTTCCACTTTGAAGAGCAACTCCAATACAATGTTAAAACTGGTTCTATTTTTATAATTTTAAATTAAATGTTAAAAAATTTAACTTCAAAAAAAAACTATATTTTTTTATAAAAAAAAAATTATATTTAAATGCAAATATGTATAAATACATACTTAGTTCTAAATTTGAAATCAAGGATGCATTTCTGCATCCTTGAGACATCATCATTTAACTATAAACTTACATGTTGGTGTATTTTACATGAAAGTTAGGAAAGAGTAACAAAAAATTAGATAAATTTGTAATTATTTAGATGCAAAATGAAACTAGCATTAGAGTTAAAGTTATATTTTAACATCAAAAATAGTTTTTGGTGCCAAATTATAAAAATAATTATAACTATTTTGCATATAGTATTGGACTTACTCTAAGCTACTGAAACAAACTATACAAACTAATTATAAACCCCCTGTGAAGTTACCATTTTACCCTTATATATTAAGAAATTACATTTCATGCCACTACTCTCTTATCTGGAGGAAAAAATTGAGTAAATAATGTTTTAGTCAGGAATCGAACCCCTGACATTTGCTAAAGAAATCATCCTTCTAACCATTGAGCTACATGATTCTTTTTGATTTTGAACTAAAAATCATATGACATAAAACTCACATCTTTCTTATCCTATATTTATTATTATTTAAATTTTTGAGTAAAAATTAAGGTGATTTATAATATTTATTAAACTTTATTTTTTTAATACTTAAAATATCATACATAATCATATATACTACCAGTCTTATAAAATATTAATATTAAGTTTTAAAAAAAATATTATGTGTGGTTGTTGGGATTTATGGGTGATAGCATAGAAACAACTTAACCTTGTATGTACTTAATTTTTAATTAAGTAGAACATACTGTCACAACCAAAGTATGTTCTTGTAATCAGTATGCAATGTCATTTTAATTGTGTAATTTGGAAGAAGTTCACTTACTGTGTTCAAGCCTCAAATAATGCATATTAGATGACAGCATGAATAAAGGTTACTGTCATAAGCATTGACAGTAAGATTACAAGAAGACAGAATGTTGCAAGTCACGACAGCATATCCACTCTGACAGCAACCAGCAACATTGGCGGAAGACTACGCGACCGCAACTTTAGCCCTCGACAGCAAGTTTGGAAACCTCGACAACACTCTATGCGGGGAACTCACACTATCACCAAAAGAACATTCCTGTGACAGCAAGCTTTGCGGCAAAAGTAACTGTCTCGAGAAAGATCCTTGTTCTAGGTATCTTCTCAGTCAAATCTCGTGACAGTTTCAATGTTCAAGAAACAGGCGTGTTGCAGTATCCCTAAGCTGCACCAAGTCTGCAAGACTACGACAGAAGCTTCAAGCACTACAAAACAAAAGCGAATCAATTCAAGAGCAAGGTCAAGTCTCTATTTGCTGAATTGTTTTAGCTGGAAATATAATGAA
Organism: Heracleum sosnowskyi; assembly: GCA_030848705.1. Classification (NCBI taxonomy): domain Eukaryota; kingdom Viridiplantae; phylum Streptophyta; class Magnoliopsida; order Apiales; family Apiaceae; genus Heracleum; species Heracleum sosnowskyi. The sequence goes on along the minus strand of CM061238.1, from coordinate 133,571,494 downwards.
TCTAGGTTGCTTTCTTTGTAATGTATATCTGACATGTTAGCAATTTAGGAAAGTCACATGGGTAGACAATCTGTAAGAAGATGCCACTTGATAATGACAGCAGCTTCACAAACCCGTGTTGACAGTGATAGGATTAGTTTATACTTAGACTATCAATTCATTCTAGAAAAGTAACTAAGGAAAGTAAGTGTCTTGAAGAAAACCGAAGCTCAAGAATTCTCTCTTGAGATTGTAGCAACACTTTGCAAAATAAATAAAACATTTATTTTGTGAAACTTGTCTCTAAACAATACTGTTTGTGATTGCACTCTTAGTACTGATAACATTAAATCTTAGTTTTGGTTGTTGAAATTGAGATTGAATTTTATCAGTATTGCATTCATCCCCCCCCCCCTTCTGCAATACACGAGGACCAACAACTGGTATCAAAGCGATCAGATTAACATACATATCTGAGATCACGACGACAATGCAGAAATCAAACAGTATCAAGATCCCAGCTTTTGATAAAGAGAACTACAGCATTTGGAAAAGAAAGATCTTGTTATTTATCAAAGCTGCGAATCCACTTTACCTAGGTATCCTCGAGAATGGTCCTTTCATTCCAAGGAAGGAAATTGAAGCCACAACATTAAATGGTGAAATCATTCCTGCACATTGGGTTCCCAAAGATCCCTCGGAATTTTTGGAACCTGAGAAGGAGAAAATGGTGCTAGATGATCACTTGTAACTCATCTTGCTCGATTCTCTCACGTTGGATAAAGCCATGTGTGGAAGTGTGATAACCTGCACATCTGCCAAGGAGATGTGGATCAGGTTAGCTTTACTATGTGAAGGAAGTGAAGAAGTTAAGGGCAACCAAAGGCAAATACTGATATCACAATATGAGACATTCATGGCCAAGCCTGATGAAGACTTAACTTCCATGTTTGAAAGGTTCAGTTAGCTCTTAACTGAACTACAGATACATGGAAAGTACTATGACAGAAAAGAATTGAATGTCAAGTTCCTGCTTACACTGCCTGATCACCTTGAACACAAGACAACAGCCATACGAGAAGGAAGAGATCTCAACAATATAACCTTTGAGACACTTTATGGCATTCTGAAATCCTATGAACTTGAACTCTTTCAAAAGAGAGCCATACAGAGTGGAACAAGGAACAAGATGGCTAATATGTCAAGTGCCCTAGTAGCACAAGTGTCAAGGATCACACAGCCAAGTGAAGTACTACAAATCACACAACCAACCCCTGCACAATCCTTGAAGATAGAAGAGGTTGTTGAAGATGATGAGAAAGTAGTACTACAGCTCAAGGATGTGGAAGATGAAGACTTCTACACAATGGAGGAACTGGAAATCATGGACAATCCTACTATGGCTTACATGGCCAAAAAGTTCAAGAACTTTAGGTTCAAGAAGGATAGGTCATACAAGCCCCAAGGCCAAGCATCCAAGTTCAACAGGGGAAGTTCATCAAAGGCTGCTGTGGGAAGTTCAACCAAAGGAGGATACAAGACTGGATTTGTGGATAGGTCAAAATTCAAGTGTTACAACTGTGGTGAACCTGGTCATTTTGCTACTGAATGCAAAAGACCCAAACAGGTTCAGAGGTTTGAGAAAGGAACTGGTGGATACTCTAAGAAGAATCAAGGTAGAGCCTATGTGGCTGAAGGAAAGTGTTGGGATGAGTCTGATGATGAAGATGAAGAAGAATATGTCAACCTAGCTCTCATGGCTAGCACTGATGAAGTAGCATCAACATCTTCAAGTCAGGTACCTTCACTTGTCTTACTTAATATGTCCATTGATGAGTATAAGAAAACCATTAAAGACTTAAGTGCTGAAATGTTCAATGTCTACACTAGCTTATCTGATGCTAATGAGGAAATCACTAGGCTGAGTAAGCTAAATGAAACACTAAAGTCTGAAAATGAAACTCTTGTTCTCAAAACCAGTTCACTAGACCCTTTAGCTCAGGAGAATGCTAGACTTAAAAATGAATTAAAATATGCTAAAGAGGTTGAGGAATTCCTGAGGAATGAGATTGCTGAAAATGAATTCAAGATTAAGGCTTATAAAAACTCATCAAAGATAGTTCAGGATTACAATGATAAGCATACAGAAAATCAGACAGTTGGTATAGGTTTTTCATATGGTAGAAGACCTGGAAAGGAAACTGTGACTCAAGATTGTCTGGAAATGCTGCTGTCAAACCCACCATTCTCAAGAAGGTTAAAACTCCTATTTTCAAAGCTGCAGAAATTGAGTTTGATGAAGAAGCCATGCTCATCAAACAAGAAATTATTGATGAGGATGAAGGTGTTGACAGCACATTCAAGGATGGAAAGGATACTGTCACAATCCCCATGACAGTAAACTTACCAAGCAATCAGACAGTAAGTTCAAAAGATGTTGTCACAGTTGGCAAGACAGAATCTTCCAAAGATGCTGTCAAGAATGTTTCCAAGACAGTAAATCCCAGACCTTCTGTCAAGACAGTTGGATTAAAAGGTACTGTCAAGGAAATTTCGATAGCAACTTCTGAACACACTATCAATTCAGTAACTCCCAAGTCTAAGAATAGGAATGGTAAGGTAGGTGTCAATAAAGGAAATGGATACACTAATGTTGGAGGTGCTTCTAGGAAACTATGTAATAACTGTGGATCTACACATCATTTAACACATGTTTGTAAGAAACCAACTGAGGATAAAATCAATGCTACTGAACTCAATGGTAACTGACACAGAACCCCCTTATGCATAGAACTATGAGTGTCTGTATTAACATTGAATGTATGCCATGCAAAATCACTGCCATGAGTACATGCTTTAACTTACCTATTCTCACTACTGAAAAATGTTCATACATGCACACTGTTGAGACTTCTGAGCCTGCTGGAAACAGCAAAAAGGTTTCATCCGCTAAGAAAAGGATCAAGTCCAATTCTAAGCCTAAGTGGGTGAAAAGAGAAGTCAAACAGGAGGTTTTTGATGATGCTTGTGATTTTATGACTGGAAGAAACTCGGGAGACACTAAAACTGCAGGACCCAACATGGATTGGGTACCATATGCAACTTAAACACATTCTGTTTTGCAGGGCAAGAAGAAAGATCAAGTCATGTGGATTATTGACAGTGGTTGCTCAAGACACATGACAGGTGATAAAGCCCTGCTATCACACTATGTAGAGAAAGCTGGCCCAATCATAACCTTTGGAGACAACATCAAGGGTTACACAGTGGGATATGGCTGTCTGGAAATTGGAAATGTTGTCATTGAAGATATTGCTCTTGTGGATGGATTGAAGCACAATCTACTCAGTGTCAGCCAATTCAGTGACAGGGGATTCAAGGTTGATTTTGATATGATGTTGTGCAACATCTATCACAAGAAGGATGGGAGCCTCTCTTTAAAAGGGGTCAGGAAAGGAAGCTTTTTTGTTGCTGACTTAAACTCAACATAGAAGGATAAAGTTTACTGTTTTTACAGTAAAGCAACTGTTGGTGACAGTATGCTTTGGCACAGGAAGCTCTCACATCTCAACTTCAAGACAATGAATATTTTGATGAAGAAGGAGTTAGTGAGAGGTTTGCCCCAACAGGAATTCTGTCAAGAAGGACTGTGTGAAGATTGTCAAATGGGCAAACTAAGGAGAGTTGTGCACAAGTCCAAGAAAATGAACACCAACATAGAAGCACTCAAGTTGATTCACATGGATCTCTTTGGACCAGTCAATGTACCATCTATGGCCAAAAAGAGATATGCCTTAGTGATGGTGGATGATTACTCAAGGTACACTTGGGTGAAATTTCTTGAATCCAAAGATGAAGTTGCTCAAGTGATTATTGATCAAGTCAGAGTTCTTGATAGAACTCCAAACTCAAAAGTCCAAATCTTGAGGAGTGACAATGGTACAGAATTCAGAAATGCCACACTTGGAAATTTCTGTAAAGATGAAGGAATTGTACAACAATTCTCTGCTGCAAGGACTCCACAACAGAATGGAGTTGTAGAAAGAAAGAACATGACTCTCATTGAAGCAGCTAGAACTATGTTGCATGATGCCAAACTGCCAACATATTTCTGGGCTGAAGCTATCAACACAGCTTGTTATACTCAAAACAGAACCATGATTAACAAAACTCATGCAAGTACACCTTACTGTATGCTAACTGGGAAGAAACCTACTGTCAAGTACTTTCATGTGTTTGGGAGCAAATGCTTTATGATGAAGGATAACCATGAGAAGAAAGGAAAATTTGACACCAAGGCATTTGAAGGACTATTCATGGGTTACAGTACAGAAAGGACTACCTACAGAGTTTATTTTATGGAACACATGATTATTGAAGAAAGTGTTAATGTCACATTTGATGAAACCAAGTTTCCAGGACTGCATGAAGAAGGAAAGACGCAGACATTCAGATTTGAGAATCAAGGATACTTGGAAGTTGAGAAAATTGTTGATGAAGAACCTAGCTTCACTCAAATTGTTGAAGTTGACAAAGATACTGTCAATACCATTACTGTCAACCAAACTCCAGCTCAGTCACAAACCATAACTTCCAACATACATAACAGTGATGACTCTGGAGACAATGAAGAACATGGTGAAGACAATGGAATTGGTGAGCATTCAACTTAACAAACTGAAGCAACAGTTCCTGTACAATTAAGTAGCTTGCCCAGAATCACCAAGTGGAACAAGGATCACACAAATGACCTTATCATTGGTGACCCTACTTCTGGAGTCAGGACAAGGAACAAAGTCTCTGCTGATAACATGTTTTCATGCTTCCTGTCTCAAATGGAACCCAAGACAATTGATGAAGCATTGTTGGATTCTGACTGGGTGATAGCCATGCAAGAAGAGCTAAATCAGTTTGAAAGAAACAATGTATGGAAGTTGGTTCCAAGACCTAAGGGAAAGTCAGTCATTGAGACCAAATGGGTTTTCAGAAACAAGCTTAATGAAAATGGATCAATGACAAGAAACAAAGCAAGGCTAGTGGCTAAAGGTTACTGTCAACAGGAAGGAATAGATTATGATGAGACATTTGCACCTGTTGCAAGACTTGAAGCTATAAAAATCTTTCTAGCTTATGCTACACACTGCAACTTCAAAGTATTTCAGATGGATGTCAAAAGTGCCTTCCTAAATGGAGAATTGGAAGAAGAAGTGTATGTTGAACAGCCACCAGGGTTTGAGGATGCTGAAATGTATGATTTTGTATACAAACTCTTCAAGGCTTTGTATGGACTAAAGCAAGCACCCAGGGCTTGGTATGACACACTTTCCACTTTTCTTTTGGAAAATCAGTTTACTAGAGGAGTTGTGGACAAGACACTTTTCTACAAACATCATGGCAAGGACATCATTCTGGTACAAATCTATGTGGATGACATCATTTTTGGTTCCACAAATGAGAAGCTGTGTGAGAAGTTTTCCTCTCTCATGAGTAACAAATATGAGATGAGTATGATGGGAGAATCATCATTCTTTCTGGGATTACAAATTCTTCAACAACCTGATGGAATCTTCATTTGTCAAGCTAAATACATCAAGGAACTTCTCAAAAAGTTCAACTTGGAAGATTCATCACCTGCAAAGACACCAATGTCCACATCAACTAGTCTGGATCTTGACCCTAAAGGAAAGAAAGTTGCCTCAAACACCTATAGAGGCATGGTAGGATCTCTCCTATACCTAACTGCTAGCAGACATGACATCATGTTTGCTACATGTCTCTGTGCAAGGTTTCAGAGTGATCCAAGGGAGTCACACTTAGTAGCCATCAAGAGAATCTTTAGATACTTAAAAGGCACTCCTAACCTAGGCCTTTGGTATCCTAAGAACACTGGATTTGATCTAATTGGTTACTCAGACTATGCTGGATGCAGAATTGACAGAAAGAGTACTACTGGTAGCTGTCAATTTCTTGGTGGAAGATTAGTCTCATGGTTTAGCAAGAAGCAACATTCAGTTTCTACCTCAACTGCAGAAGCTGAATATATTGTTGCAGGCAGTTGCTGTGCACAAATTCTATGGATGAAGAATCAACTTCAGGATTATGGTCTAGTGTTAAGAGAAATTCCTATTTACTGTGACAACACTAGTGCCATAGCCATTTCAGACAATCCAGTTCAACACTCTAGGACAAAGCACATTGATATAAGACATCACTTTATCAGAGAGCATGTTGAACAAGGTATTGTGAAGCTGATCTATGTCCCAACTGACAAGCAACTAGCTGACATCTTCACTAAGCCATTGGATGAAGCAACCTTTAACAGGTTGGTAAGTGAATTGGGAATGCTGAATCTGGTATGTTGATTTACTAAGTTTTCTGAATTTCCAATTTTTTTTATGAATCTCATGACAGCACCTTCAAACCTGCTGTCAAGAGAAGTTACTGTCTACTTGGTCTATGTCTGTTATGTGACAACATGTGTTGACTTAACTATACATGTCTGTATTCTGTGCCAGTCTCATACTTTTAGACCCTGTATGACATTAATGTGGTTATTTGCTTAGTTTGAGAGATAAATATCTGTTCCATTGGACTTTCACACTTTTTGAATTAATCTGTAGGATTAAAGGAGGACACGACCATTAATTACTTTTGTGGTAGTTGTATGGGTACTCTAACTGTTGACCATTAGACTTTAATCCTTAGACGGTTTTGCCTATAAATTAACCTTAGGTTTCACCAGTCTGCTCTCAGTTTTAAAGTAACTCATGGAAAACAAAGTAGGAATAGAGTACATGCCAAAAGTCTCGTGTGAATCTCACATTAGAGATGAAGTGGAAGTCTTGTTTGATGAACTTGAAGACTTGCTTCATGAGGAAGATGAACAGTCTCAAGCCATTCAAGCACAGGAAGAAGAGAAATGGAAGATTCAAGAGGAAGAACTTCAGGCACTTCTCAATGAAGAAGGTCGCACTGAAGAAGAGATTAAGAAAGAAGTTTTAGAATTAGTTAATAAAATCAAAGACTGATGTATCCATTACTATGTTTAAATGATTTTATTAATAAAAATAAAGCTTCTTGTTGATTGTGTTTTTTTTTGAGTTTTTGATTCGTCTGTGTTAACTGTATAATATATGTGTTCAAAAGATTCAATTGCTAAATCCATACTCTGTTAATTTTAGGTTAAGTGTATGAATAAAGCATTCTGTTAAGTTCATGACAGAAACAATTCCCCTCCTAAGTTACTGTCATTAAGAAGGATACTGTCTTGTGTCTCTTGACAGCAAACTTCTTGACAGCAGGGAAAGACTTTCTGTCAAGACTTTTAAAGGATACTGTCATTCAAATGCTTAACGGTGATAGCATGTTATTGCGCAATAGTTGCTGTCGCGCATAACCTACTGTCACCACCGCTTATTACTGACAGATTGTTTCTAGCGCACAGGTTACTGTCAACATTAGTGGACCATTGAAATTGGATTTTCATCCAACGTTTGACAGTGAATAACGGGCAGTAACTCACGTGCTATATGACTGGGTTAAGACACGTTCTTTAAACCCACTTTTTGTGCACCAACGTTTGAGATACCCCTTTTTATTCCCCAGTTACTCAGACATATCATTCTTATCAAACTCAAGGCTAAATACTTTTCTTCAAGCAAAAAGCTACTTTCTTACTTTCTTCTTTTCTTGAATCTCCATGGCCCCCAAACAGACTCTCTCTCAAACAAACTTTGCTGGTATCTTTTCCCCAAATGATGCTGGTGAAGGTTTCAAAGGACTAGTGTTTTTCTTGAACAAGTCCTATCTTGGTTCTGCCATTACCTCAACACCCATTCTCGACCTAGATAGAATTGAGGCATTTTGGCAAACTGCTGTTGCTCCAACAGAGGGTGAACACCCATCTATTCGATTCACACTCAATGGGCAACACTACACTCTTACAACTGAGGTCATCAACACTGCTCTTGGAATTACACTTCAAAAAGGCAGAAATTTTGCTGAACTTGCTAATGATGACTCTCTTAAGAAGCTCTTCTTGAAGATTGGGTATGCAGGCCCAATTCTCGAAGAGGGAACAACCAAATGGTATCCGTCTGGTGAAATGGATAGGAAGCATCTGAGAAAGGAGTGGAGTATGATCTTTGATGTGATGGTCAAGGTGTTCTCTACCAAGTCCACGGGCTGGAATGGAATACCCTCCTACATCAAGAAACTGACACATTCTCTTGTCCATGGATACAAGGTGAATGTTGGAGCTCTCCTCATGGCACACCTCGGGGCTGCCATAGGTAAGAAGGTATCAATCTACCCTCGCTTTCTTATGATGTGCATCAACACATTCTGTGATTTTAATAATGATGCCCCTCGTTTAGAGGCTTGCTCTGTTTTGAAAAAGAACACACACACACACACTGTTATCTTCATAGAATCTCAATGCACATATTCCACTTTGTTTCACTCAGCACATGGTTGATCAAGTGTCCAACCTTGATTATCCATTACCTTCTGGTTATGACTCTTTCACTCTTGCGAATGAAACTGAATTAGACCCAAATTTAGTTAACCCACATTCAACACCATACACTCAGCCTAGGCTCTCTAGACTTCCCAAAGCCCAAAGAGAAGCCTTGCAAGAATCCAGAAAACGACCCTTAGAAGCTGGTGTTGGTGGTAGCTCTGTTAGTCAAGAGGGAGACACTACACCTAGTGCAGCAAATGAGGCAGGTAGTCAAACAGAACCCCTGGTGGTTCCTCCTGAGCCTAAGAAGAAGAGATCTAGGAGGACCCAAACCACTGTTAGCCAAGCTGCAGTTTCTCAACAAACTGTGGTTACTGAAAGGGATTCAAACACCTCCCTAGATGTGCCTTCTCAACAAGGTGCATTTATTGAAATTGGCCTGTCTCCCAAGGCACCCTGTACAGAGTCTGCACAAACTCATGGTTCACAACCTGAGGAACCCCCACTTGCAGAAACACACAGTGAGTTAGGGCACAGTGATGATTTCTCTATTCCTATTGATGGTTCACATGTTTCTCCTGTGAATCAGCCCCCACTCTCTGCTACACTTTCACCTTCTTCCTTCCCTATACATTCTTTTGTTTCTTCTCCACAACCTAGAGAAGGGGACAGTCCCAACCCTTCAGATTTTGATCATCCATCTCCAATCATGGATGAGCCCCCATCTAGTGGTCCACAAGAACCCATTTCTCAAAGTGAACTGGATACCACTCCTCCAAATACTGAGCAAGGGCAAAGTGGTACTTTGTCAGAAAATGAAACAGCCAACACTTTGTCTGAACTCCAAGGAGCATCTTACCTTCAGGAAGATGCTGTCACAGCCTCTGTTGTTGTCAAAGACACTAGAAATGTTGCTGTCTTGGACACAGCTGCTGTCATGGGTGGAGAGAAAGCTACTGTCAACACAGAACCTACTGTCACTCCACATCCCAAAGATGCTGTCATGACAGAACCTGCTGTCTACGCTCAAGCTGACAGTAACATTCCTGCCAAAGATGCTGTCCAGTCCTCTCAGCCAGATTTTGATGCTGTAATCATTGAGGATGCCTCTGATGATGACCTACCTCTTGCCAAACTCTTGAAGGTACATTCTAAATCTTCTACTTCCATGCATGCTAGTACTGCTCATACCCATGCATTTAGGTTGAGTGAGGGTGTGCAAAAGAAAAGAGAGATAAAAGAAAAGAGAAAATGAGAGGCAGCCAAATGAGCTGGCAAAAGGAGAGGGACTTGAGCATGTCCAGAGAGATCTTGAGGGAGCCCACACTATTCAGGCATTAGGCCTTGAGAGTCAAACAGTGAGGGATGATAAGATCACTCAAAAACACCCTGAGAGTGTGAGAACCCCCTTAGCCTCCCAGCCCCTTTCTTTTCCTTCCCCTCCAAGAAGGTTAAGGAATGGTGGCCCCTCTGCAAATTTTGGTAACAGGATTGAAGCTCTGGAAGGACAGTGTGCTACTTTGAACTCCAAACTGGGCTCTTTCTCTCTCAACTGGTGGTTGATGGTTTTGCTGCTACTCAACTCTCTATCAAGTTCCTTACTGACCTAGTAGCTGCCAACTCAACTAAGGGGGAGAAGGTAGCAAGATCAGAATCAATATCTATTCAGGAATCAGGTGGAACTCAGGGGGAGCCAGTAATTGTGAAGACCAAAGGGGGAGCAAAACAAGTTTCTGGAGTCAAGAGTAAAGAAATGACAAAGGGGGAGCAAGTCAAACCAAGCAGTGAACAACCAAAGGATAAAGCTGAAGATCTTGTTGAAGTTGACTTGGATGGTGAAAATGTGTTAATGTCTAAGGCAATTCAAGATGCAATGCAAAGAAGACCTGCATCTAGACACCCAATTCTACCTCCTGTGACAATTAGAGAACCAACTTCAGCAACTCAAGAAACTGCTCTACAGAAAAGATGGAGAGAAATGGAGGAACAAAATAAGCTTGGGAAAGGTAAAGGGAAACTGCCTGAATCCACCCAGAAGGGAAATACTTGGTCCAATGGTACTGAGTTTGATCAAGAAGAAGCCAATACTATAATGGTGGATTACAGGGAGAGCACATTACAGAATCATGACAGTGAATTTAGCAGTCTGATGGAAGAAGCAATGAATGCACTAAGCAACAGTCCAACCAACACCACAAAACTGTTAAAGGATCAAATCACCAGTGTCAGTGTAATGGTGAATGATGAGAAAAGATGGGCTGTAAGTATCTATCTCACTTCTGACATATCTTATTTCATCACAATGGAGTTATTGCAGAGTATGCCAGCAAAGGTGTTGTGTGCAATGAAGGGAAAGATCAAGACAACTCAAACACCATTCAATGAAATATTGAATATCCAAATCCAGAACATGATCACACAGAAGCTACCTGAAGTCTACACAAATCCACCAAGTGTTTTCTACAGATCTACTACAAAGGATGGCACAAGAAGGAACAGCTTCATGAATTTGATCAGTCCATCCAGAATACAAACTGAGTCAATTCTGAAAGTGTTACATGGAATACTCAGCTCAAATGCCAATCCAGGAAGAGTCTATGATGTTCAAGAGATCTACAAAATGCTGGTGTTAAGAGACAAGGCACTGAGAGCTAGAGTGAAGGAGCTAATCTCTAGAGCCAATGCCAAAAGAGCTGATCAAGGTGGAAGCTGCCTCTATGATATCCCTTTTCAAGATGATGATGATGATGATGAGATTGGAGGTGGTGAAGCTTCTGGAAATGCAGGTAATGCTGGTGGAAGTAATTCTGGGAATACTGGTATTCAATCTCAGAATGAAGGCAATGAAGAAACTCCTAGTCAAGAAAAGAAAGATGCTGCTGCAACAGATGAAGAGGAGCCAAGAATACTGGAAGCTTTGGAGGCAAGCATTCTTAGATGTGCTATTGATTGCATAAATGCTGAAAAGGATGCTGTCACCAAAGATACTGTCGACAAGGAAACTGTTATAGAAGATACTGTCATGGAAGATACTGTCGACAAAGGTACTGTCAAGGAAGGTTCTGTCAAGGATGAAGCCAAAGCTACTGTCAAGCCCAAAAGAAACCTGAAGGATAAAGCAAAAGCATGGTTTTCTAGACAGAAACCTGAAGGAAAGCACAAGTACTCAGGAAAGGAAAAGGCCACTGGATTAGGCAGAAATCTTAGGATGCCAATTCAATCAATACCTCCTAACAGTCTTAAGATACAACAGATGCAATCTAGAGAAATCAAGAGTGTTGAGGTTAAGATGGATGCAAATCAAGAGGTCACTGAGTACATTCTGTGGTGGGAAGAATCAAGATCTACCAAGGTTGATAAGGATTTCAATTTGGTATCCACATCAACCAGTGGTAGGATATCAACCATAGATAAAAGGAGAATTGACTTCTTCTACCTGGAAAGAATGGTAGAGTTGCTGGAGAGCTATGATAATGTTCCAGAGTCTGTCATGGAACATATTCTGAAATATCAGGCTGATAGGGATGCTGAATTCTATCAGAAATTTGGCTACAATTTTGCAGATTTTGATGATGTTGATATTTCAACTGATCTACCAGCTTCTCCTATACCATATCACTGGTACTATGAGTTTGATGATTTACCCACAGAAGAAGGGCAAACCCAACCAACTCAGGAAGGGCAACCCAAGCCAAGCAAAAGACCTGAATCTTCTCAATATTCTCAATATCAGTCAGAACTTGATAAGAAGGAAGCTGAACTCCTGGAAAGATGCAAGACTGCCAACAAGGCAGAAAGTGAAGCTCCAAATTATCAAACATGTATGCTGGAAAATCCCCTAAGAATGAAGTACCTAAAAGAAGAAATCTATGTTTGCAGCTTGCACAAGCTAAAAACAACTATTCTAAAGGATTTACAGTATATGGTAGCTGGATCAATTCATCCCTTGGAGCAGATTTGTTCTGATGAGATAAAGGAAATATTAGAAAGGAGAAAAGGAGAATGTTCAAAGCTGGACAAGCAAAGGAGGATGTCTCTCAATGCTTATCCTAGAAGTAGATTCAAGCTCATTCATGAAGAACTCCACTTCAGAAGCTATCCATTTGATCAAGAGCAATGGCTGAATCTCAGGGATGCTAGTTCTCTTATCTCTCATACTATCCAGAAGATCATTGAAGAAATAGAAGATGCTGCAGTCACTCCTGCTGAAATCTCTCTTGTAGAAGGTCTAAGAGGCTGCTTGGTAGAAGCTCTCAAAAGAGAGGATGTAACAAGACAGAAGAGGAAATCTCAAGCTAAGTAAAAATTCTTATTCCATTCTGATCTTGTTAGTTAAGTTGTCAGCATATATTGTAAATTTGTTGTTATTATCCATAAAAACAAATTGGGGGAGATTGTTGGGATTTATGGGTGATAGCATAGAAACAACTTAACCTTGTATGTACTTAATTTTTAATTAAGTAGAACATACTGTCACAGCCAAAGTATGTTCTTGTAATCAGTATGCAATGTCATTTTAATTGTGTAATTTGGAAGAAGTTCACTTGCTGTGTTCAAGCCTCAAAGAATGCATATTAGATGACAGCATGAATAAAGGTTACTGTCATAAGCATTGACGGTAATATTACAAGAAGACAGAATGTTGCAAGTCACGACATCATATCCACTCTGACAGCAACATTGGCGGAAGACTACGCGACAACAACTTTAGCCCTCGACAACAAGTTTGGAAACCTCGACAGCACTCTATGCGGGGAACTCATACTGTCACCAAAAGAACATTCCTGTGACAGCAAGCTTTGCGGCAAAAGTAACTGTCTCGAGAAAGATCCTTGTTCTAGGGATACTGCACCAAGTCTGCAAGACTACGACAGAAGCTTCAAGCACTACAAAACAAAAGCGAATCAATTCAAGAGCAAGGTCAAGTCTCTATTTGCTGAATTGTTTTAGCTGGAAATAGAATGAATCTAGGTTGCTTTCTTTGTAATATATATCTGACATGTTAGCAATTTAGGAAAGTCACATGGGTAGACAATCTGTAAGAAGATGCCACTTGATAATGACAGCAGCTTCACAAACCCGTGTTGACAATGATAGGATTAGTTTATACTTAGACTATCAATTCATTCTAGAAAAGTAACTAAGGAAAGTAAGTGTCTTGAAGAAAACCGAAGCTCAAGAATTCTCTCTTGAGGTTGTAGCAACACTTTGCAAAATAAATAAAACATTTATTTTGTGAAACTTGTCTTTAAACAATACTGTTTGTGATTGCACTCATATTACTGATAACATTAAATCTTAGTTTTGGTTGTTGAAATTGAGATTGAATTTTATCAGTATTGCATTCATCCCCCCCCCCCTTCTGCAATACACGAGGACCAACCGTGGTGCTTTTTATCTTTCTTTTAACTAAACAAATATTTTGTATATGTATCGATAACTATAATGTATTCTATTTTCTTGCATCAGAGTCGAACTTTTCTTGTACTACGCAATATTTTTGAATTATTCAAATATTTAATATATAAAATGTATTATTAAACATTGATATAACATAAATAACATATTACAAGTAGTTTATTTACATATTTATGACTTCTTTATTTTTAAATTAATGAAATTAGTGTTAAAACATGTGTAAAAATTAGACAATAATTTAGGTATGGGCGATCGGTCACTTCAGGGTCGGGGAGACTCCGAACATGAACTCATTCGTCGAACCCTCCTCAATCCTCGAACGAAAATTACTTTATTTATCGCACAATAATCATTGTTAAATAGCACATATTGATAACATGTATACATGATATTTATAATTATTTGTTTTTATCTATACTACAAGTATAAAGTCAGTGTGATGCATATGACATTCATATTCTTCTTATTTTACATTTATATTTACTTTGTTTGAAGTTCATCTTAAATTTGAATAGTTTTATGTGATTGTTGAACTTAATGTTGAATTGACGTGTGTGTTTCTGTTTGAGCGTGATTAAATTGTATTTTAAGAGTTTTGTGTTTAACAATATTTTAAAAATATATTGAATTAAAATTGTTGTTTTTAATAAATTAAGGTCAAATTGCAAAAGAAAAGGGACTAAAGTGCAAATATCAGAATATGAATGTCGTATTGACCGACCGACTACCAAACTATATTTTGAATAAAATTGTTATTTTTAATAAATTAAATAAAGTAGTAAAAATAAAAGAATTAAAGTACAAATATCAAAATATGAGAACCATACCGACTGACTATCAAACTTTCAATGTTTCGGTTTTAATAATACAGTATATATATCTATGTATAATATAGTGTCTGTTGCGTGTTTGCAACAGTTACCATTCAATTTGACAAATTACCCTTAAAGTTGCTATTAATTACAAAATTGCCGAGCCTTAAAGTACAAATAAAAATGCTGTTTTTTCACTACTTCTGCTGCACGTGCTATTAGGCTACAATTTAAAATTAAATATAATAAAATTAGAACATATACATACACCGAAGCTTATGCCCGAAGTACACGTATATTATAATTGAAGCTTTTAAGAGAAGATTGACAGGAATTCAAATTCAAAGTTTGAAATTGGATGTACTTTTATGGAGCCTATTTCATTCTAAATTTGTTTCAAAATTCAAATAATATCCTTATCATTTCTCTCTTTCCTTTCATCTTATTTATCATGTCTACCTTTTCATCTCTATCATATTGTTCATAACTTCTTCTTTGATGTGTTATTACTAATTACTATCTTTGTTTTAAGTCGTATAATTAATAGAGAATGTTGGCTATTGTTTGTTTCCGCTAAGATTTTGTATAAATGTGATTTTGATTACATATTATACCAACTGTTTGATATAATGCTTCAATGAGTGTATTGTTCATAACTTTGCTTGATACTCTCATGTTCATAACTTTGCTTGATACTCTCATGAACTTAATTTCATATCTTTTTATTGTTGCTGATTCTAAGTTTTGGGTATGGAGAAAATTTTCTTCAATTTGAGGGACTTCGTATTCATGCTAATATTGCTCAAATATATGACTTTGAGGTAATTTATTCGTTTGTTGTAACTTTAGTATAAACAAGTTATGTCAAATTATTTGTTATGGACATTGTTTAGTAACTTTGACATTTATTTTCTAAATTTGTTTAGCTTTTATCTTTGTGTAAAAATGGAGATATGTTTATTATGATATAATTTTGTGTTTATTATATTGTTTTTGCAGCTCCGAAGATATGAGTTGGAGCTCACAATGATGCAAGTGCGTATTTAAAATTTCGAACGCTTGAAAATTTCGTGTTTGCTCCTACTCTTTTTTAGGTTTTAAACATGTGTTTCTCAATTCTTTCATGAGTTTATTCCAATCGCAAATGAATAGGTAAACTCAATTTGGAATTCACAACTTTTTCGAGGACAAAAGACTTGAGTGATGTACAACACTAACTATTGTTAATATTTACAAATTGCAAGCTCCAATACATCAATTTACTTTAGAAATTATCTGTCACTTTATACTTTTGCTGGCAGTATCTATTTCACATGATGTAAAATTATCTGTCACTTCAATTTGGATGCATATGTTGCTATGTTGCTAGCAGTATCTACTTCACATGATCTAAAATTGGCGCCTATGTAACAGTTTTAAGGCTTCGATGTGGCCTGATCTTATACAAAATACTGAAGAGGGAGGCTTGGATGTTATATAGACTTATGTATCTTGGAATCATGAACCTACTCAACTATTTCTGTCTTTTACCTCTACTTTTGCTTTTTAATCTAACCAATTTTGTATTCATTAAAGATTTTGTTTTTAGAGAGCTCCTGATTGTTTGAGTTTATTCACATTCTAGATTTCAGCTATTTATTTGTTTTATAACTCACTTTTGGTTCAAAATGACGATTGGGAGTGTGTTAGGTGCACTTTTAGGACATCTATTTTCTAATATCGGCCATTTCCCGGTCCTATAAGTTATATTATTATTCTGAATATATTTATGTTCCGACTAATTATGCCACAACTTATTATCATTAAGATCCGTTAGTATTAGTAAATAGTGTATAGATCCTAATTATTCCCAAGCATTTGTCTTTATTTTTCATTTTCTAAGAATAGGATACGTGAGTTGTATAATTGTATTTTCAAGATTATACTTCTTAGAATTGTTTGATATCTAATTGATGATTCTTTGATATAAAAGAAGAAATTGGAAGATCATTTATTTGCGTTGATCTATTGTGTAAACTGTTTACAGTAAAATAGTTGAAGACAAAGTTGGTGGTGTAGAATATAAATATATGACATTTATAGTTAATATTAACATAGAGTTTTAAGGGATTTCAAGGTACCGCACTATCGTATTATATATGTTGGTGACTGGAGATAACTCTCTTCAGTGAATAAGAAACTTATGACTGAAATTGGTACAGCTTTTATGGTATATGAATATAAATTAAGCCTTTTCTTTTAATATTTGGCCACACATATGAATAATGCCGGTGACGAGCCGGTTAGACATTTTCTTAAGAAAATTTATGTTTATGATCGGACATTGCATAAGATGATTTTCCTTTTATTGCTAGTGGGTGATAGATTCTGTCTTTTCCCTCTACTTTTGCTTTTTAATCTAACCAATTTTGTCTTCATTAAAGATTTTGTTTTTAAAGAGCTCCTGATTGTTTGAGTTTATTCACATTCTAGATTTCAGCTATTTATTCTTTTATAACTCACTTTTGGTTCAAAATAGCAATTGGGAGTGTGTTAGGTGCACTGTTAGGACATCTATTTTCTAATGTCGGAGCTCTCCCGATCCTATAAGTTATATTATTATTCTGAATATATTTGTGTTCCGAATTATTATGCCACCTCTTATTATCATTAAGATCCGTTAGTATTAGTAAATAGTGTATAGATCCTAATTATCCCCAAGCATTTGTGATTAGTGATGCTTTTATGAAACTACATTACCTTAACAGTTATATAAACTAAATTTATGGAATTTTGATTATAAACAATAGTTGTCTAACTTTTAGTTATCTAATTGGATGTGTGGAATGAAAGGAGTTTCATTGTACATGTAACAACCCTTTTATACTATATTTTGTACCTCTCCATCTCACTGGAGTCTTTATTGTCTGCGTAATCATGACCTTCATTGTTTGCCTAATCATGCTTTATTGTGTTTTTCTTTATTGATGCAGCATGTTGAATAGCTTTTGTTTAAAATTAGAGACAACGGTACATGATAACCAGATTTGAAGGTCTGTTATGTACAAAACTTATGATTCAAATCATTCAAAAGCAGTCCTCGGTCCTCTTCCTCTTCTGTGAAGTATAGGATTACAAGTATCAATTTTATATTCCGATGCTAGATTGACTATATTAGCAATTGCTAAAAGATTTATCGTGGACGTGTGCATAATAATATAGAAAATTGATATCTATGTGTATAATAGTGTCTGTTGCATGTTTTGTACAATAACTCATCTCATTTAAAGTCTTTACCATCAGTTTTCCAGTTATTTACAAAAAAACCAAGCCTTAGCTGTCCACATTCATGTGTCGTGCTCTTCTTTGTATTATTACATTCAAATTCTGAAGCTTCTGAGAGAAGCTTACTATCATCAGTACCTATCAAGTTTGAAAGCACATGTTTCGAGAATTCAAATTTAAATGAGATATTATTCTACCCACTCTCAATTAGTCTATATGTATTTCTCTCTTTAGTTTGCCCTTTTTCCCTCTCTCTTTAATTGTATCTTCTCTCTGATATGTATCTAACTATTTTTTTTGTTTATATCGATTGCAGAGTGAGCGTAACATGCTTCTGTTCCAGTTCACCTTTGATAATAAAAATCGAAGACTTTATTTTGAATTGAAAAATGATTGTGCGTCATATGGTGAGCATGAGTTGTTCTTCAAGATTTTTTTTGAATATTTAAATAATTTAAACTTTGCACTCCAACTGTTTGATATTAGTTCTAATAGAATTTACATTGTTATTCTGTTGATTTTAGTCTGTGTTTGCTAATTGTAGTTGGTTGCACTCCAACTATTTGATGAGAGTTCTAGAAGAGTAACAAAGGTACGAAAACATGTCTATCTTTTCACAATTAGTATGTAATTTTCTTGATTATCCAAAGTTTGTTAAGAGATTTTTCATGTTTTGTTAAACTAGCAAATTAGTTGTTTTGTTTTAGGACTGAATCCTAAACCCGGTGTCACACTTTCTATAACTTTTGTTGTCTATTTACTTAAAAATATGTTGTGTAGTCATGTATGCGTTTATTCTTCCAATCACTGTGGAAGCATGGTGATATTATTCTCCTTCCAATTATAAATATTCGGTCCATCATATATATGTACATACTATTTTTTTACAGATGCTATATCATGTGTTTATTCTTGAATAAAGTGAGCTGCTGAAAACAAGAGCTTTTACTACAATTATGATCTGATTCTTTTTTTGGAGTTTATTAGAATTCATTTGTGTTATTTTGGGGTTGTTACCAAGCACGCACTAATTTAATAAGCTAGGTTGTTCATTATAGCTTTCTTAATAAATTTTGATCTGTAATATAGTCTTTAAGAAGTGTTTACCAATTTAACAATGTTGCAGAGAAGACAAAGATATACATATCATAAACATAGTTCCTCCCCATTCTGAAAGTACAAATCAAGCGATTATGGGATATACAAAGCTCCTCTTTTTTTGTGGGTGTGTGTGTCTTTATGTGTGTTTTTAGCTTCCTAGATGCAAGCACTTATGCTATTGTACTACTTTTTGTGTTTCATTATAGATTCAAGTTGCTGGAAAAGCCCTGCATAACACTAAGGGTCTGCTTTGGTCCAAGGACAAGAAGAAAAAAATAGATGAAGATATTCTAGACTAGCTTCAGGCTCTGTTTGGCTTTCAGGTTGGCTATTTTCCTGTGACGTATAGATTTGTTTACATTCATATAAATGTATGATGCTAATAGCATATCAAAAAAAATATGTAGAAAGATAATGTGCTAATTTGTTACTACAATGGTTCCGAGCCTTAAATACAACTAACTGGATTATGTCAACAACTAAAATTAGTTTATTACTTATGTGCTTTCTGTAATTTGATGCCTGTTGGATAAGTAATACGGTTAAAACACTAAACATGTGTCATTAAGGTTAGTCAGGAGATGCACTTTTTTCTTAGTGAACTAGACTTGGTTCCGTTTTTATTGATTACTAAACATGTGGACTCTAGAATAGCCTCCATTTGCTTTCACAACTGATTGAAGGAAGGTTTGTCAAAATTCTAATTTGTGTAATATTTGCGGATCTAATGAACTGTGTAGCCTCAGTTCTTGGTAGTCTCCATCTGTTTTACTAGACTTGGTTCCATTTTTATTGATTACTAAATATGTGGACTCTAGAATAGCCTCTATTTGCTTTCACAACTGACTGAATGAAGGTTTATTAAAATTCTAATTTGTGTAATATTTGCAGATATAATGAGCCAACCATCTCTTTTACGTCCAACTAGCCAACCATGTTATCTAGGATTGATGTCTCATAACGAGCTCAGGTAAATCTAGGCCTACCAGAGTTGTGGGCAAACTCTCCATAGATCTTGCTGGAAGTAAGTGAACATGTATTACTTGTGATGTCGATATTTATTGGTACTGGTGTCGAAATATTTGTTAAGCTGACCAAATTGTTATTGCAGTTGGACTGAAAGTCGGAGATTTCGGAGGGTATGTTGGGGAGGAACTATTGATCCGACCCGTAATAGCTGTAATTTTGTAAGTCTGCATAGTTATCATTGGCCATTTCATAGTTAAGTAGGGTTTGAATCCCTAACAATCTTGAAATGTTCCATTCGAAGAAGCCTTTTTCTAATGTGTGTGTTCCAGTAGTTTTTGATTTCATTAACAATTCTTAATAAGGTTAAACTTTTTTGAGGAAGCTGTCTTTTAATTTAAAGTTGCTGAAAATAATGTTAATCCATACTAAAGCCTTAAGAAAGCATGTTGCTTACGGACACACACATTTATCTGGATGAGTTACTGATAGATGAACACAATATATGCAGGTTCACATAGCAAGAGGAGATAAACTGGGATGGAGTCTGATTATCTCAGGAGTAACACTTTAAAGCAGGTGATCATAACTTCAAGACTGGTGGATTAATTTTCATGAAAAAACATTTAAGGAAATGAAAGCTACAGAAGATATGTTTGCTGAATGTCTTAAAGCTCATATGGCTAATGTCTTCAAGCTCATGTGGCTTATAGTATAGTTTATATTGATCCTAGAAGTGAACTATCTTTTGTCTAGCTGGTTCACATTTACAACTCTGTGTTTTATTTTTAGATGTGCAGTAGTGATTATGGGAGCAAGATTAGTTGTAAATATATTTTACAAACCTTGATATTTAGAAACAATTTGAGATCTAATGTTGTACCCAAATTCTAATTTTACTTTTATTTTTAAAAGTTTTAAATTCTTAGGGATCAAAAGTTATTTTCAAATATTTTCTTATTATTACATTTTTACTTACTTTTCTTATTTGTATATAATTGATTTTAAAATTGGTATTCGGACTCGTAACAATAATTTTTTTCAATTTACATTTAAATAATAATAACTTTTATCCACCATCTATCACAAATCACCTTCAATTTTTGTTTTGTCATCACTCGAGGATTTTTACCTAAGGGAGTACTAAGTTTGTTATAAATAATATTTTTTTGTTATAAGTAATTTTCAATTTGGTATAATATTTCTTTAACAACAAAAATATATTTAAATTTACCTTTATCATAGTAGTTTAGGGGTTCGAGGTCTCGCCTGAGGCGAGGCCGAGGAATCTTTGTAAATATAAAATTTAAATTATTAATATTTCAAAATGCTAATATTTAAGGGCTTTTTTCATAAATATCCCATTCCAGAAATATTTTTGCAAAAATACCTTTTCAAAAAAAAATATTTTGCGAAAATATCATCTTATTTGCAAAAATACCTTCTGTAAACTGCAACCAAAATCAACCACAGATGCAACTTGTTAATAATGGTGTTTTTCCGGCGTCCTGATTTTAGGGTTGTAAACAACCCTAAAATCAGGGTAGGTTAGGGTTTAGAGTCTAGGGTTTAGGGTTGTAAACAACCCTAAACCCTAAGTCCGTATACGAATTATTCATCATTCTTAATATTTCTAAAATCCAAAATAGAAACATTGAACCCCAAAAGTTAACTATTGAACCCCAGGGTAAACCAAGACCACAAGTTTACCCCTTTTATTAATATTTTTTTTTTGAATTCTTAGCTGTTTTTTCAATTATTTTTTAAAAAGTTGCATCTGGTTGCATCTAGTTTCAACCACATATGCAACTGGATGCAAACTACGTAGGTTGTATTTGGAAAGTTGCATCTAGTTGCAATCACACATGCAACCGGATGCAACCTACGTAGGTTGTATTTAGTTGCAGAACGTATTTTTGCAAAAATCTTTTTAAAAGATGGTATTTTCGCAAATTATTTTTAAAAAGAAGGTATTTTTGTAAATATTTTGAGAAGATGGTAAAATCGCAAAAAAACTTTAAAAAAGTGGTATTTTTGATAAATATCCAATATTTAAATACTGACATTTATGCATTTTTTTATTGAAAATTCAAAATTTTAAGTCTATGTTGGTTCAAAGTACTTATTATTATCTACTAACTTAAAACCCGTGCGATTTTTTTAAATAATTAAAAATATTAAAATAGATTTTAAATAAATAAATAAGAGTTTTCCCGTGATATTTTTGGAAAAAGAGAGGTTTTAGTAAGGAAAAATAAAAAAAGCAACATGTTTTAGTTCAAAGATAAAATTGTCCGTCATATTTTTGAAAAAAAAAGGGGGATTTTACTTGGGAAAAAAAATAATGTGGTTTAGCTGAAAAATGTAATCGATTATAAATAGGTCATGTTATTATTGAATAATAATTTTTATAAATAAGTAAAGTTACTAATATAAAATCACGAAGTACCATCGTGCCGACAATGATGTTTAGTTTTTAATAATATAGTATAGATAGATTAATTATTCATTTATTATATAACACCAACATGAACATGTCATAATAAGAAAAAATATGATTGAAAAACAAAATTAAGTTTCAAATTCAGAAAATGATTTTATATAAATTATTTAAAAGATCCTTTGCATTATCAGAATTCAGAACGTGCCAATATATTTTAATAAAATTTTAGTTTTTAATTTTGACGGCGCCCAGCATCGCGGGCATCAATACTAGTATATATAATAGGAGTAACTAGATTTATAATTAGATTGGATGCATTATATATATGACACGTTTTTTGTTATTATCAAATGAATTTTAAATTAATTTTATGAAAGAAAATAATTAGTTATTTGGTATACATGTGTGTGTGTGTGTATGTGTGTAAAATAACTAAAAAAACATAAATAAAACATATGAAAAACTATTTATTTTGAGTAAAAATATTGTAAAAGGCGAGATAATAAAAATAAATAGATAGTACAACAAAACAATTAAATGAATTATATATTCTAAAAATTTGATAATAATTTGTGTAAACAATAAACAGATTAAAATATATAGTCCATAACAAATTTTAAAAAACATGATATTGCATATCGTACATTATGATCAGATCAAATCACATTATACAGCCCGGGTTATTTAAAATTATAGTCCCCGATCAATCAAATTATCTATATAAATTAAATTAAGTACATTGTAACAGACGAAAAAAATGTGTAACCATACCTAGAAAAAAAAATTAACCGCAAAAAATAGAAATTTATGTTAATTGCTAGAAAAATGACTTGTGTTTTAATTATTAAAGATGTGTATTTTGAAAAATAAAAATAAAGGATGAATTCATTGTCAAAACACGGACAGAACTCAGAAGGCATATGAGCAATTTTAACTTACGATGATATAAGCAAAAAACTATTTATCCATCTATAATTGATCAATTATCAAGTTTAGAGTTAAAAAAAAGTCTGTTTGTTTGAAAGAATTGAAACACGTCGAAATGGTACCAAACATACTTAATAATAAAATGATTTGGCACAAGTTAGTTCCACTTAAGTCAATTAGCTACATTGTCCTATGTTCTCAAAGTTAGGCAGACAGGTGAAGGGAAATAAAGATAAAAAATGCTTAAAATCAAGAGGACAGAAGAAAAGACATAAAAGAGTTATAAAGAAAGTTTTAAGAACTGAAAACGCAAGGCCTAAGTAGAGTATTAGAAGATTTAAGAAAGCTTTTGAGTAAAATCAGTACTAAAACCTACAATCTCATACTGCATCATCTTGAAGGCTATTTAGTTTCTATCTTGAATATTGTCGGAGATGAACTAAATGAATGCATCATTTTTGAATAACTGGAAAATTTTAGGATTATAATTTTAAAAATGTATTCTTAATTAGAAAACATCCATAGAACACTCTAATTTTATTTTATGATCCACAACAAAATTAAAAACAGACATGATTTATCAAAACTACTCGTATTAATTTTCACATTATAAACTTCAACATATTTAAGCAAGTACAACATAGTCATAACATTAACAATAAAAACTCTGTGAACATCAAAAATATACAATTATATATGTCAAATGACATTGATAATGCGTAATTTAGTTTAAAATCACAATCTAAGCTAGCGGTCCATGCTTTGCACGGGTTTTTATGCTAGTTGTTAATCAAAATATCATCATTTGATTTTATGGTTCTGATTCCCTTCCCTTGCTAAAATCATAAAGTTCCTGGTCACTACAGTCACGTCCATTTATTTAAAGTGACGAATCAATCAAAATTTAATATAGAAAGCGATTGTAATGGATGAAAGTGATAGATTTAGACATCATCGATATGTATACATATATATAGGGAATACACGGAAGATTAGCTGACGCATCGTCTCAATTTATTTTTTTAATTTATTAGAATTTGAGAATTTCAAATATTTTTAAATAAAAAATATCATTTAACATAGAATAAGTGTTCGAATTTATAGAGCAAAAGAGTTCGAATACATAAATATAACATATAATTAATATCATTTAACATATTAGAAATAAAATAAGTGTTCGAATTTATAGAGGAGAAGAGTTCGAATTTATAAATATAACGTATAATTAATATCATTTAATATATAACGTATTAATATTATTTAATATAAATAATTTTTTTTATAAATTAACATATAAATTATATCAAAATTACTTTTTAATCTATAAAACAAAATTATAAATAATTTACAATTTTTAAAAAATATTTTACATTTTAATTTATTATTTAATGATTTAAAATATAAATTATAATTGAAAACAAAACAAAATTAGGAAAGAGAATTCAAATATCTAATGACGGGTAGGAAATGGATGCGAAGGGATATTGAATAAACCTAAAACTAAAAAAAAAACACATAATGATATTTTTTATGAAACAACTACCGACAAAGAGAACGAGCCCCTTGTTTTTTATTCCCTTTCCCTGATTAGATTACAGTACTTCGGCTTTCTTTTCAACAAAACGTCATTGCATTCGTCTTTATATCTTCACAGTTAATTCTTAAATCTTACATGAAAAGTAAAATATATATAAAACCCGTTCGACCGATAATGTCTGTGTTTGTGATATCACAAAAAAGTTGACTTATAGCTTAAAATGAGTAAGTGTCATATAAATGATAAGTGGATGAATTCTTATAAGTTATACGGGTGTTTGGATAAATTTACTTATAAGGTAGTGAAGAATTTGTTAAATTAAATTTGAAAAATTAATTATTAAATACAATGATTTCAACACTTGCATTTTAAATTTAAAAAATATTTAAAAACAGGTAAAAATTTAAAGTATTAAAAAAATAAAGAAATCAAAGAATAAGTTGATAAGTTAAGTAAAATGTTGATGATTTCTAACATTTAACTTATCAATTTATAATTTATAAATTATCAAATAAGTTGATTACAGAAAGTAAACACCTCATAAGCTTATGGCTGTCATAAGTCGGCTTATTTTGAAGTTGACAAACAGGCCCAATATCTTAACAATGCTCAAGCCCAGTTCAAATTTGGGCCTAGCCCAACTTCTTCTAACCTTCTTTTATCAGACCATAACATGCGATCTATTTATCCCTTAGAGTCCAACAATCTCTTAACGCATTTCCTATAAATATTACTCCTCCGTTTCAGAAACTAGCGTTTTATTAAATTTTTAAAATCAAACTATTTTAACTTTGCCTAGTAAATAATAAAAAAATTTAGTCACAAGAATTATGAAAAAGATATTATTAAAAAATACATTTGATTTACGATAATATTCAATTTTTGAATTTACAAAATTAGAAACTAATAATGTATTGTATAATTTATGGTCAAACTCGAATAGAATTGATTTTCAGAAATTACATACCGTCATTTATTTAGGAACAGAGGTAGTATAAAATAAGGAATCTTAATGATTTAGAAACATGAGTTTGTATGTCAATTTCAACAACAATACTTACGGTTGAACCTCGATTAAGTAATAATCGATAAAATAATAAACGGAATGTGTTCGATGTTTATGGAAGCGGAATTAGCATGAGAGGAGATATCAAGACTAGTGTTACTTTGATGCCTCTGGAAAGTAGGCGTTTTGAGAATTGTACCATTGGGTTTACATGACCTTGTAATGGGTAAGAAATGATCATAACGCGTGGCTTGCTAGAGAGCAAGGTTTCTTCATTCTCCCCTGTGCTCATTTTGCTTCCCTGTTTACTGAAGAAACCGGAACCAGTAATAATCCCTATTGAGGATATGCAATACTATATACTAGCCGATAAACTATATACTAGCCGATAACTAGTGCCAAGACCATGAGTCGAGATTAAATTATTAATAAATAAATTATTAAAAAACATTATTAAAAAAGAGTCGATATTAAAATATTAATAAATAAACATTATTAATAAACATTATTAAAAAATGTATTTGTCGAGAATTAAATGATAAAAATAATATAATAAATAAATCACTATTTAATTATGTAATTACAGACAATCGAACTGTGGATAAAGTTAAAGAAATTAAAGTAAATAAATAAATCTTGTATGATTACGTAGCTGCAAGGAATCGAACCATCGATGAAGTTAATGAATTTAAAGTAAATAAATAAAACTTAATTACGTAGTTGTAAAGAATCGAATCATGTATTAACCTAAATAAATAAAGCTTAATTACGTAGTTGTAAGGAATCGAATCCTGAATTAAGTTAAATAATTTAAAATAAATAAATTTTGTATTCTAATTTAGTTGCGAGAAATCAAACCCAGATTTAATGATAATCAAATTTGGTACTTTGTTACCAAATTTGGTACTTTGGTATTGCGCGTCATTTTCAAATTATTTTGCTTATTAATAAAAAGTACTCCCTCCGTCCAGCCATTTCTATACACTTTCCATTTTGGGACGTATCATTCATTTCTATACATTCCAAAAATAGTAACTTTTAATAATATAAAACACTATTACATCCGCTACTTTTTCCACTATCTCTATTCTAGAACAATATAAATCACTATTACACCCACTACTTCCGCCACTATCTCAAATCTATTATTAAATATTGAGAGGTCCCACCACTTTACTCGCTTTTCATCTAATTTTACTCATTTTTTATATTTTTTCTTAGTATACGTGCCCAATCCCGGTGTATAGAATTCACCGGGACGGAGGGAGTATAGATTTTGTCTTACTGCTTTTGATCTTTGAAGCACTCCCTCCGTTCAAAAATGTAATACGTCACTGATTTTTTCACGAATTTTATTAAAATACGTTTAAAAAAGATTGACATGGAGGGAGGAATTTTTTGAAAGAACCTGCGGTAGGAGTAAGTCGATTCTGAGTGATTACGAGTACAAAGTATCCAAAAAAAATTCGTTTCATATTTTCACATATATTTCCATTCAAAAGTAGAAGATAAGCTGCAAGTCTGTACACGAGAGTAATGTCTTTTTTTTTGTTACTCCGTCCGTCCCGTTGAATTATATACATTGAAGATGGACACGAAAATCAAAAAAAAATATAAAAAATGAGTAAAATTAGATGAAAAGTAGATAAAGTTGTGGGACCTATTAATATTTAATAATAGATTTGAGATAGTGGAGGAAAGTAGTGGGTGTAAAAGTGTTTTATATTATTTTAGAATAGAAATAGTGGAGAAAATAGTGGGTGTAATAGTGTTTTATATTATTAAAAGTTACTATTTTTGGAATGTATAGAAATGAGAGAGACATACCAAATTAGAAAACGTATAGAAATGAACGGGACAGAGGGAGTACATTTTGTCACTATGTTAAAAGTTTTTCGTTTCCATCTGCGCTGCCATGTGACCTTTGTTTCCACTTTTAAGAGCAACTCCAATGTAATGCAATATTAAAATTGGTTCTATTTTTATAATTTTAAATTAAATGTCAAAAAATTTAACTTCAATTTTTTTTTATATTTAGATGCTAATATGTATAAATGCATACTTAGTTTTAAATTTGAAACCAAGGATACATTTGATATCATCATTTAACTATAGACTTGTATGTTGGTGTACTTTACATGAAAGTTAGGAGAGAGCTACGAAAAATTAGTTAAATTTGTAGTTATTTAGATGCAAAATGTAACTATCATTGGAGTTGAAGTTCTATTTTAACACCAAAAAATTACTTTTTGATGTCAAATTATAGAAATAACTATAACTATTTTGCATCTAGTATTGGACTTACTCTAAACTACTGAAACAAACTATACAAACTAATTTCTTTATTTTTGGATTTTTTTTCAACAATACCTAGGTTTCAAAAAAATCTTTTTAAAATATGACGCAAACCTAGTTGCAACTATTACAACCTGAAATGCAACTAATTTCAACATGCAATCTCATATACTCCATTTGTCCCATTCATTTCTATACACTTTCCATTTTGGGATGTCCCTCTCATTTCTATACAATCCAAAAATAGTAATTTTTAATAATATAAAACACTACTACACCCACTGCTTTCTCCACTATCTATATTCTATAATAATATAAAACACTATTACACTCAATACTTTCCTCCACTATCTCAAATCTATTATTAAATATTGATAGGTCCCACCACTTTACCCACTTTTCATCTAATTTTACTCATTTTTTATATATTTTCTTGGTCTCCGTGCCTAGCCCCAATGTATACTACTCAAAGGAACGGATGGAGTACAACTTTGCCTCGATCTTAGAATATTTTGAAGTTCTTGATTGGGGATTATTTTACTCTTTTCATCTCTGCATCGAACAAAACATGTAAATTTTCACACATAATCAAAAAATTCTTTTTTATCATGAAAAATTATGTCCTAAAATATATTTTTTAAATAAAAAGTATTTTAACAAATTAACTCTTTATATATAATAAGCGTAAGGGAGATCTTATCCAAAACTTTGGTCGGTCACTGTACTACCAAAAGTATATGATCCGTTGGATTATAAAACTATAAATATTCAAAAAGATGAGGACCGTTAGATATAATATTAAAAATTATATTTGATTAATAATAGAATAGTATTTAAATACTAAAAGGTGTATTTTGATAATTTAAACCAATTATAAATAGGTTTTCTATATTAAATAGAAATCTTTATGTAAAAAATCGTAATTATCTTTTCTCTTTAGTTTATGGATAGTTCCAGTTAGATAATAATTATTAAACCATCATTAAATTAAAGATAATTTTGTTAGCTTCGTGTGGGCTGTAAAATTGTTAAAATTTGTTGTATAAAACTCAAGATAGAGCCCAAACAGTAAAGTGATTATCTAAATTTTAATAATTTTTTTTTAATTTAAACCAATTATAAATAGGTTTTCTATATTAAATTGAAATCTTTATGTAAAAAATCGTAATTATCTTTTCTATTTAGTTTATGGATAGTTCCGGTTAGATAATAATTATTAAACCATCATTAAATTAAAGATAATTTTGTTAGCTTCGTGTGGGCTGTAAAATTGTTAAAATCTGTTGTCTAAAACTCAAGATAGAGCCCAAACAGTAAAGTGATTATCTAAATTTTTTAATATTATTGTAGCACCAATTTAATTTTTTTCCTAATTTTTTTAAATTTATAAATTTTATGTTTATTTCAATAAAATATTAAAATCAATTTAAGAAAAAAATTAAAATCGATCTGGTCCGTGTACGACCACTATACGACCAAATTAATTATTACAGTTAGATCTTAAATAGATCGATGAGAATTGTTAGATCTAATATTAAAAAGTGTATCTGATTAATAATAGAATTATATTTAAATACTAAAAACTGTATTTTGATAATTTAAAATTTTTCTATGTAAAAATTCTTAAATATCTTTTCTCTTTAATTTATGTATAGTTCGAGTTAGATAATAATTGTTAAACCAAATATCAGATAACAATTCATATCGATTACAATATTAAAAATTATCAATATAATGCTCATGTATATCATATAACAATGATACATGTGGACCCAGCGTTATAAGAGACTTAGGAGAACTCATGTACATGAATAAATTTAAACATTTTTTTTCTAAAGGAACATAACAATTTGATTAATCCAAATTATAATTATATTATTTTACATATAACAAACATAAAAGGATAATATCAAAATATTATTAAAATATTGAGGGTTTCATATTCATAAACAATAATTTTGAATATAATACTTAACCATCTTTTCTTTTCGGTTTATGGGTAGGTCAACTGGTCAAGTTAGATAATAATTATTAAATCATCATTAAATTAAAGATAATTTCGTTAGTTTCACATGGGTTGTAAAATCGTCAAAATTCAATTTCTAAAACTCAGGATAGAACCCAAATAGTAAAGTGAGTATCTAAATTTTAATAAATATTTTTTTATAATTGTAGCACCAATTTATTTATTTTTCCACTAATTCTTTTAAATATAGAAATTTTATCTTTCTTTCAATAAAGTATTAAAATAAATTAAGAACAAATTCAAATCGATAAAGACTATAATAATATGAGAATAAAATTTTATATAATCATAACATAATTTTTATTCTGTTTAATAATTTTAAAGTAATAATGTATTTTAAAATTTTATATACACTATAAATAAAACCGAAACATTAAAAGTAAAAGCAATTAGTAAGATACTTATATCAGTATATACTTGATATCCTTATTATATTAAACTCTTTTATATGATAACATTATAGCGATTATATACTTGATATCCTTATTATATTAAACTCTTTTATATGATAACATTATAGCGATTTATCCAAAATTTTGATCGTGACAACCAAATTAATAAGGACTATTAGATCTTAACTAGATAAATGAAAATCGTTTGATCAAATATTAAAAAAGTGTATTTTATTTATAATAATATTATATTTAAATTCTAAAAAGTGTATTTTGATAATTTAAACCAAATATACCAAATATAAATAAGTTTTCTATATTGAATAGAATTCTCCATGTAAAAAATTGGTGACTTTCTTCCATGGACAATTCCAGTTAGATAAAAATTGTTAAACCATCTTTTAATTAAAAATAATTTAATTATCTTCACGTGGGGTGTAAAATCGTCAAAATCTGATTTTTAAAACACAGATAAAGCCCAAATCAGTAAAGTGAGTATTTAAATTCTAATAATGATTATTATGTCATCATTATTTTAACTCCAATTTAATTACTTTTTTCTAACTATTTTAAATTTAGAAATCTATGTTCAAAAATTAAAATCAATCTAAGAAAAATTCAAATCAACAAAGAATATAATAATACGAGGATAAAATTTTATAAAATTGTGCATATTTTTTTTATCCTATTTCATTAAGTTATAGATCATAACTAATCAAATATAATTTATTATTAAATAATAAATTATACGCAAATGGTGATTTTGTTTTATAAACACTCATAGAGACCTAATTTCATTGTTAGCAGGACTATATTCATATTAAAAAAAAACCGTATTTTGAAATTGTAGACTCGGCTACAGAACATACCTAACTTTTTTAACTTATATACATTGTAAATTATTAAATTCGAAACTTTAAAAGTTTGTTAATCAATTAGTATAGTACTTTTCTGAAAAATCGTACTTTACAAAAAATATTATCAAATAACCTATGTCTGAAAGAAAAAAAATGAAAAAAATTCTTTTTTTTTTCAAAAAAAAACCTGTAAATTTTAATATGTGGTTGGTAGATTCAAATCTTAGATCATTCTACATGATAATTTTACTGTTATATGTAATGTTTCTCAACAATTTAATTTGAAAGATCCAACGATTATGGATTGAGTGATCAAACAAAGCGACCACACTTATAAGAAAGCTTTCATTATTTAGTCTTTAATATTATAACATAGATATTTACGGGATATACTATAAAAAAATGAATTTTATACAGAATTTTGATCGACACGGTGTACTACTTTAAAAGAAGAACTATTACAAAAAAATATATTTTAATTGATAATTTATTTTCTAAAAAGTTCAAAGTTCCCGCATCAGTAACATATTACAAAAAAGAGTATATTATATTTTAGCAATAAGTATTTTAAGAAATAAAAAAATAAAAAAATTATAAATATTAAAAAAAATTAATGATGTTATCCTGGTAGTTTGGTCCTAAATACCGCAAAAACATTCTCAACCGTTAGATCCAATACTTTTAAAAATAGATGATCAAGATTATATCATATAAAAAGAAATTATTATCTAAAAATGATATAAGTTAAAAGATATTATATTAGGATTGGATTTTACAAAAAGTTAAAACATAAAAATAGTTGTAATTAAATAAGGAAACCCATTTATAACCAAAATAATAAAAATCTTTTAATCTTAAATAGATAGGTGAAAACCGTTAGATTTAACATTAAAACCTGTATTTGGTTAATAAAGGTTATTTTAATAATCTAAACTACATATAAGTTAAGTAGATTTCCTAAATCGAATAGAATTCTCAACATTAAATTTCGTCACTTTATTCTCCTTTTAGTTTTAGAATAGTTTTTAATTGAAAAAAAATATTATTACACCACAACTAAATTAAAGATTATTTTGTGAATTTCTAGTGAACCGTAAAATTGGCCAAATTTAACTTTTATAACTCAATATAAACAAATATTAAATTGAGCGTGTAAAATGTAATAAATATCAAATTTTTAACTATAATTTTTTTTGGCTAAATCTGTTTTAACAATAATTTAATCATGTAAACTAATAACTTTTAAATATTAAAATATTCATAAATAAATATAATTATAAATATTAAAAAAACAATCGTGTGTTGCATCGTAATAAAAATATAATTATAAACAGAATAATTATAAATAAAATTTAAGTAACCGGGCTATAAGCTAGTTATAATATAAAATTGTAACACCCCATCTATATCTAAATGATTGGCTACTTATTAAACCATAAACCTGCAAACAGAGCACTAAAATAATCTCTAAATAATAATTAAATAGTCTAATAATCTCCAAGATAATATTAAACCTCCAAAACAGTTCAAAACAATAAATATGAAAACCAAAATCTCTAAAATGATATTCAAGTCTAAATAACGATAGAAGTCTGCAAATCCTAATCAATGATATAAAGGGTAGCTCTCCATCACACAGTCCCAAATCCCCCTAAGCACCTGCTAGAAAAAGAATACGGCATGAGCCAACCGCCCAGTACGGATTTGGAATACAATTTATTAAACAGAAAACAGATATTCATATCTGTTTATAATAAAACATTTATTTAAAAATAATTATGGCTGAACCAACGAGGGTTTAGGATATTTCATACCGAGATTCATAACAGAACAGATACAAATACACACATCATAGGGTACCTAATGTGTGCAACAAACCGAATAACGTGTACGGCATATACAACGTCACCGTCAAATCAAATCACAAATCACAAATCATAAACTTTGGGTGCACCCACGTATCCTGAAACAAATATCAAATGTGCAAAAGCTCGCCTCCTGAGCTATCAGAACAGAAGGATACGCCATGACCAATCACACTGCCATGAAAGTGTCATGTCACTGGTGCCGCAATGACATGGCTGTAGTACCCCTACAGCTGGTTAACTCGGTATATCCTATATCATTAAGGGTTCAAATATAATATTTCGCAAAACTTTTAAATCCCAGAACAGATATTCTCAATATTTTCAGCAGATATAAAATATATGCAATATCAGAAAATCGCAGAAATGGATATTTAAATATTTCAAACAGATTTAAAAATATTTTTCAGAGTCAGAACAAATTTTCATATTCAAAATGATTAAAAACCAAACGAACAGATTTGAGATCAAAACGAATTTAATTTAAATATTACTAAGAGGAGTAGCGCTGAATAAAAGAGCACAAAATCCGTACCTCGAAAATCGCAACTAAGGATACTAACAAAATCCGCAAACGTTCCGCTAAACTCTTCACCCCCGATCTAAATTACAAAATATAATTTATTATTTAACAATCATTCTCTTTATATATTTAAATATCACTGTTTCTTTTTGCACATTATCTCTGGACAACACTCACAGTACTTCTATGCTTCGACTTCAACTTCTCTTCTGATTACAAAATTTAAATTTATTATTAACTGTAACCAATTTTAAGTTTATTAATCAATACCATTATTATTTAATAAACCTATTAGTACATACTTTTTTTTTTAATCACATCACATGTCCCGTCCTTGACACCTGGTTGAGTTTTTGAAACCTTAAATCATTAAATTCTTATAACCTGACTAATGCATCTATAACAATAAATCCATATTATTAACCTATATGCTTGCAATACTAAATACATTCTTAGCTACACTCATGCAGACTACCTAACTTGAGCAACAGAGAGGGTAACAATATTAATATAAATTTGTATTGTGTATGTCCCTTAATATGTATAAAGACAAATCTTAATTAAAATTCATTCTAGAGCCATGACAAGCAATAATAAGCCAGATACACATACAACTACCACAAGAACACATAAATTAATTTAAGGTTATCATTATTTAAAAAAAAAATCGACTTATTCATACACAGCATAACTACAAGATTTGCAATTGACAAGATAAATCAAAATAACACATCAACCCGCTTTAGTTATTCGGCTTGACCTTAAAACATTACTATCATGTAGTATGATATATTTTAAACAAATAAAGTGGAGGCTTAAAAATTCTATTACTACATCACTTTCTTAATTACGCTATACTCACAAAACTATAAATTTATACACATACCGCTATATATGCCTCTTGCCACAAACTTGAAAGCTAGAATCTTGAAGTAATGGACCAGACCAACCACTATGTTTTTCTCTTCTATGTTCTCCTCTACTTCTCTCTACGCAGCCTCTTGCTTAGGGTTTTTTGTTATTGACTCCCGTATTTGACCTAAACAATACCGCATCTATTTATATATTATTATAAATATTCTATTTTTATTATAACTAGAATTTCAATAATTATCTAAATACTTATTATAATCCTTTTTCTTTTCTGTTTAACAAATGTATTCAATCACTTATTACAATTATTATTATTATTATTATTATTATTATTATTATTATTTAATATCTAAAATTCATATATATTACAAAAATACTTTTAAAATTTGATGCCATAACTTAAATACCAAATTAAAATTAATAATAAATATCATTTCAACTATCTTCTCGCGAAAACTTCTTTGCACACCTATTTAAATATCGTACATGAAAAGTAAAAGATATAAAACCCCTTCGACTGATACTAAATTAACAAAGGGGATGTTTGGATGTATCATGGTATCGAATTCGAGAATGAGAATAAAGGGTATGAGAATGAGGGTTAACGGGAATGAAATAGAAATCCTAGGAGTTGGATGGGTTTAATTTACCAATTTCCATACAACTAAATTTCTAATCCAAATACCATCATTTGGTTTTATGGTTCCGATTCTATTCCCTTGCTAAAATCATAAGTTCCTAGTCGCTACAGTCACATCCATTTAAAAATTTATTTAAAGTGACGAATCAATCAAAATTTAATATAGAAAGTGATTATAATGAATGAAAGTGATAGATTTAGACATCATCCACATGTAGAGCATTGTTCTAGAAAGAACCATCTTATACAGAGAATGGGGAGAACCATATATAATATTATAGAATCTCATAAATTTTTCTAAATTTTTTTACATAAAATATATAATCTGATTCTAATGTAGAATATTAGCATATACAAATTTTTATAAAAAAATTAACATTTAAAATTTGAATAAAAATATTGATTTTAAATTAGATTCTGCTGCAGAATCATTTTAGATAGATTTGATTCTGCTGCTGTAGAATCACTTTGGAATATTTGATTAATTTTTAATTATTTTTTAAAAATAAGTAGATTAATTTAATAATTGAAATTTATAATCATATCTAATAAAAAATTTGAAAAATATGTATTATGAATATTTATGTAATGGTTCTCTACCGGACTCTATATAAGAAGTTCTGTCTTGAATGTCACTCTCGATATGTATATATAAAAGAGGATACATGGGAGGTTAGGTGACGCCTCTAAGACCGTCTCAATCTATTTTTTAATTTTTTAGAATTTGAGAATTTCAAATACTATTAAATAAAAAATATCATTTAACATAGAATAGATGTTCGAATTTATAGAGGAGAAGAGTTCGAATACATAAATATAACGTATAATTAATATCATTTAACATATTAGAATTCAAATAAGTGTTCGAATTTATAGAGAAAAAAATTCAAATTTATAAATATAACGTATAATAAAAATCATTTAACATATCATAAATAGAATAAGTGTTCGAATGTATAGAGGAAAAGAGTTCGAATTTATAAATATATTGTATAATTAAAAATGAATTAATGTATAATAAAAATTTGAGCTTTACTTATATATAAATATCTTCATCCCTCTATTTGCACGTGACTGTGTTCTTACTTCTTAAGTTGGTATGCGACTTAAAACTAATGATAGCTCATTGTTTCTCTTATGGGTTTAGGTGCTTTACTCATTGACTTCTGCTTGCATAATAATATTTCATTAACCTTTGTTGTTTATTTTTAATTATTAAAGGGCGAATAATGGGCATCAATAAGCAACAGAGAAACACAAAAACAAAGGTATCGGGGTACAAAATTGTATATAGCAAGCCGACTAGTTTAATTAAATATTCGGTAAAATTATAAAATTGAATATAATTAGTCTAAAATACCTATTCACCCCTTCTAGGTATAATTTCGTAGGTATAATTTCGTGTAGTATCAGAGCATTGGTATACTAATATATCTGTAACAGGAAAAGTATCTATTTAATGGCTGATACTTATCCCGAAGGAAAGTCTGATTATCGAGCTCCCCTCCTCACTAAAACTGAAAAACTCCAACTGGTGGAAAGACCGAATGGAAACTTATTTATCTAGAGATCCACTTGTTCTAAGGGTTGTTCAGAAAGGCCCATATGTATTTCTTGATAAAGATGGCAAGCCAAAGGATGTAGATGATCTTACTCCCGATGAACTAATCAAATATGGCTACAATGGGAAGGCAAGGAATTCTTTAATGAATGGTCTAAATCAAGCTGAGCATGACAAAGTCTTTTCACTCAAATCAGCCAAGGAGATGTGGGATGCTCTGGAAACATATCATGAAGGATCAAAATCTCTAAAGAATGTGAAACTTAGCAAGCTCATGAATGAGTTTGGAAATTTCAAACTCAAGAAATGTGAAACAATCAGAGAAAGTCAAGCTAGATTTCAAGTCAATATCAATGCACTAGAGAGACTTGGAAAGAAGATCTATTAAGAAGAAATCAACATAAAAATTCTAAGTGTTGTTCCATTTATCTATGAAGCAAAAGTAAATGCCTTAGAATCTTCTTCAACAATTGATAATATGGATCATTTAAGTGTCTTTGCTGAGCTAGAACAATTTGAAACAAAGATACAAGAAAGAAATATGGAATCCATTAAAGCTCCAATTGAAAAGATGAAAAAATCTGGCCTTACACTCTTCTGACAGCAAGCTGTTATCCGATGAAGTCTCAGAATCAGATGAGGAATTCGCTCTCATGTCGAGAAAAATCAAAAGAATGATTGAGAAGAAAAATAAATTGAAGACATACAAGGGAAAAGATTTTGGTAGAAGAGAGTCAAAAGATTCAAAGGATGCTACATGTATGAATGTGGCAAGAAAGGTCACTTCAAAAGGGACTACTACAAGCTGAAGAACAAGCTGAAGCAACAAGCTGCTCCAAATGACAGAAGGAAATCAAAGGCACTGTTGACATGGAGTGATGATGAG
This sequence comes from Heracleum sosnowskyi, assembly GCA_030848705.1. Taxonomy (NCBI): domain Eukaryota; kingdom Viridiplantae; phylum Streptophyta; class Magnoliopsida; order Apiales; family Apiaceae; genus Heracleum; species Heracleum sosnowskyi. Next base: position 133,533,662 of record CM061238.1, on the reverse strand, counting down.
GATTCAGCTTCTGAAGATGAATCAAGTGATGAGATGGTAAACCTGGCTCTTGTTGGTCTTGATGATGAAGGCACCACACGAGGAATCACGGAAGATGACCTTGTTGATAGTGATGCTTCTAAATCAGATGACAATTGTAGTGAGGTAAACTCATTTAACTATGATTCAAGTTCTAGTCATAATTCTTTAGATGAACTAACCATGCAGGGACGTAGTAAATTATCTATTGTGGAGTTCATGGAATTAAAGAATGAAAACAATGAGCTTGAAAGGACAAATTCTCATCTCAGAAAGGTCATAGCTGATTGTATGGATAAGAAGGCTTCAACAAGCAATCATGATAAACTTATTGCTGATCTAAATGCTGAAATGTCTCAATTTGAAGGAGTAAACAAAAAATACTCAGAAAGAATGATACTTTGATGAAGGTACTAAGTGACTTTAAGGTAGAAATCAAAGCAAAAGATGCATGTCTTGCGACAATCACAATCAAAGAATCTTCTTCTTCAAAAGAGATATCATAGCAAGCTGATAAGATCAAACAGTTGGAAGCTGAGATAGAGAACCTTCAAAAAGGAGTGGGAAAGTTTGTTCAAGGAGAAGAAGTGCTAAAAACTATGATGAAACAAACTAAAGTTCCATTGGATAAGGAAGGACTTGGAATTGCTTCAACATCAAAGAATAAGACTCTTCAATATGAAGGCAAACATGGTATTTCCTATGATTATGCTATGTCATGGAGAATCTATTTCAAATGTGGGAAGAAGGGTCATTTGGCAAGATATTGCAAAATCCAGGATGGTGAACCAGCAAGCTGGAACAGATAGACAACTCAAAGACATCAAGCTGCTAGACAGACAGGTCATAGACAGCAAGCCGCTAGAACAGAAAGAACAATAAATCAAGCTCCCAAAGTGGTCCAAATTTGGATCAAGAAATCTGATTTAAATGTTCTTTATGTGTTATCAACTAACCATGTTGGGCCAAACAAATATGGGTACCAAAACGTTGAGTTGTGTTTGTTTGTTTTGTAGGTATGTCTTGTGGCCAAAGAAAAAACAAATCAATGTTTTTAGATAGTGGATGTACAAGACATATGTGTGGTGACAAGTCTCAGTTCCTTAGTCTCAAGATGAAAAAGGGTGGAAGTGTCACAATTGGTGATAGAAAAACATTCAACATTCTTGGCAAGGGAACAATTGGTAATAATATCATTTCAATTGATAAAGTTCAATATATTCAAGATCTTAAATATAATTTGCTTAGTATAAGTTAGTTATATGATGATGGACATACTGTTGTTTTTGATAAGGAGAAAAGTACTATTGATGTTGGCACTAACAAAGTCCCCCTAGTTGCTAGAAGGGGAGGAAATATATATATATATTGGAATTTGAGATGCAGGAAACAACATGTTGCTTAGCTGCTATGGATACAAATCCAGATCTTTGGAATAGAAGGCTTGGACATGCTCACATGGACTTACTCAACAAGTTCTCTGCAAAGAAGCTAGTTCGAGGATTGCCCAAAATGAAATATGTCAAGAAGAAAACCTGTTCGGCTTGTCAATTAGGCAAACAAATCAGGACTCCTCATAAGTCAAAGAGTATGGTATCAACTTCTAAACCTTTAGAGCTTCTTCATTTAGACTTATTTGGTCCGGAAGCATATAAGAGTATTGGAGGTAAACAATATGCATTTGTAATTGTGGACGATTATTCTAGATTTACTTCGGTATAGTTTCTTCGTACTAAAGATTGTGTTTTTAGTGAATTTGAGAAGCTAATAAAGTTGCTTGAGAACAAGCTTGATACAAGACTTGTAGGTATAATGAGTGATAGAGGTGGTGAATTCCAAAAAGACTATATCTCATATTGTGAAGATAGAGGCATTACACATGAATTCTTCGCTCCAAGAACTCCACAGCAAAATGGGGTTGTAGAGAGAAAGAACAGATCTTTGCAAGAAACAGAAAAGACATTGCTGCAGGAAAGCAAGCTGCCAAGAAGCTTTTCGGCAAAAGCTGTCAATACAGCAAGCCATGTTCTTAATAAAATGCTAATCATGCCTATTCTCAACAAAACTCCATATGAATTGCTGAGGAACAAGAAGCCTAAAATTGGTTACTTCAAAGTCTTTGGCTCAAGGTGCTTTGTACTCAAAACTATTGATAGAGATGATAACTTCGATGTTAAATCTTATGAAACAATATTTTTGGGTTATCCTTTAACAAGTAGAGCTTATAGAGTCTATAATGAGCCTAAACGTATTGTTCAAGAATCTATTGATATTTCATTTCAAGAATCTAATGTTGATCTGTCAAGATAAGAGGAAGATATTGCAGGTGCAGATACTGACAGCGAGCTGACAAAGACAATTAAAGTGTCTCAGCAAGCAGAAAAACAACCTGATGCAACTTCAGGGACAGAAAAGCAAGCTGAAACATCATCTCCAGTTGATGCAACTATTGACATGTTGTCAAAGCTCGCCTTGAAAGGTCCCAGAGGTCAGAGATCACATGAAAAGATGCCAATCTATGAAGACGGTGAAGCCTCTCCTCCATCAAAGAGAATTAGAGTCAGTGAGGAAGTCATAGCTCAACATTCTCTACTAAAGTCAACAAGAACAAGAAAGAATCATCCTCCAGAGCTGATCATTGGTGAAAAATCAGAAGGTATCAAGACAAGAAAAGATCAAGCCAATTTGTGTGCATTTGCAGCCTTTTTAGCTCAAGAGGAACCAAAGAATGTCGATGAAGCACTTCAAGATGAGAATTGGATCATGGCAATGCAAGAAGAACACAATCAATTTGAAAGATGTGATGTTTGGGAACTTGTGGAGCCACCTAAAGATACTTCAATCATTGATACTAAATGGGTCTTCAAGAACAAAATTGATGATTTGGTATGATTACTCAAAACAAAGCAAGATTTATTGAATAAGGATACAATCAACAAGAAGGAATAGACTTTGATGAAACTTATGCTCCGGTTGCAAGGCTCGAATCAATAAGGATGCTTCTTTCATTTGCCATTAGCCGAAGAAAGATTTTAAGATCTTCGCCGAGAACTTGGCATGTGTAGTGTCTAGACAACAAGCTAACTTTGGATGTTCGGTAATATTAGCTCACTTAACATGCTAATCCATGCTTATTTGAATTTTCTTTTATTGATAATATGCGAATAACCTTTTTGATGAATAAGAGGGAGAAAATTCAAGATCATAGTATGTGAGATTTAAGAGGAGTATTTTTAGTCATGCTAATACCTCTTTGGTTCATATGATTTTCTGCTTGGGTAGAATGATAATCTTTTTGCAGGGGAAGCATAATTTTAGGGGGAGTATTTTGCTCATGAATATTGGTGTGTAATCATCAAAAAGGGGAGATTGAAACCCAATTGGTTTTGACGATAACACGTAACAGCAAGCTGACTAATTTAGTTAAATATTCGGTAAAAATAAAATTGGATATAGTTAAACTAACACACATATTCACCCCCTCTAAATGTAATTTCAAAAATGTCTTTTTATCTTTCTGAATCTAGCTTGAAAGATTTACATCTTAGGTGGATTATAAAGTGCTCAGATTAACCAGATGAGCAAGGAAAACACGATAAGAAAGTAAGTGCATCAGTGGCTCAGTGCACAGTGCAGGCATGACTAGCTCTGTCTATTTTTACCGGCGTATCCTTCTAATTTTAAGATTTTAATTTCTTATACTTTGGTGATAATTTTCTAACATTTTTAAAATTTTACAATTTCAAATATTAATAACTCTAATATTCTTTAATATATTTGAAGTAAAAAATATATTCGAGTTAGGAGATTAAGAGCATTTCCAATGTCATTAGCTATATTGATTGGCTAAAAAAATTTAAAATATAAAATAGTTAAAAATTTGCATAAGGGTAATTGAGTGAACTCCAATGGGATTGGCTATAATTCTTATTGGGTATATTTTTGCTAAGGGGTTTTGAGGTTCGACAAATTTGGCCAACGAATCATAATTATTTATAATTTTACCTAAAGGTTTTGATGTATTGGAGTGCTAATTTTTTTACATATTATGTATATCACATGCCACAGATTTTATAGCTAAGGGCTCTCTCCCATTAATGAACTTATACAGAAGAGATGTAATTAGTTTTTTTTACGGTATATAAATGAAAAACACATTCGAATTATACTGAAGGAGGAATGATTGTCTTATTTAAAATTTCAAATCTTGAGACTCACGATAAAAATAGGTATATAAACTCTTCACCAATGCACTACATTGTTTTTCCAATTTTAGATTTTAAATACTTATAAATAGTAAAATATTTTTAAATATATTAGAAGTAGCATATGTGTTCCAATTTATAAAAAAGGAGAGTTCGAATATTCAACAAAGTCGTATAAATAAAAGTTTAATTTAAAGTAAAATAGATGTTTGAATTTGTAAATGAGAATATTTCGACTTTATAGGTAAGAAATATGAGTTCGGATTTAGATGAAAGACATATAAATAAAAGTTTTTTTGAAGTAGAATAGGTGTTCAAATTTATAAAGGAGAATAGTTCGACTTTATAGGTAAAAAAATATAATTAGAAGTTCTATCTGAAGTAGAATAGGTGTTTAAATTATATAATTTAAAGAGGAGAACTGTTCGAATATATAAATAAGGAATGTAATTAAAATTTCTATTAGAAATAGAATAGGTGTTCGAATTTATAGATAGAAAAGTTTGAAAATATGAAAAATACATATAATTAAAAGTTCTATTGGAAGTAGACCATGTGTTTGTAAGCGTTAACCAAAATCTCTTTTGAAAGTAGAATATTTATACAAATTTATAAAGGATAATATTGGAAGTAGAATAATGTTTGAATTTATAAATGATGATTTTATAAAAGAGACATATGATTAAAAGTTCTATTGAAAGTATTATAGGTCTCTGAAAATATAGAGAAAAAGAGTTCAAATTTATTAAAGTAGAATAGATGTTCGAATTTATAAAAGAGAATAGTTCGACTTTATAGGTAAAAGACATAATTAAAAATTCTATTTGAAGCAGCATGTGTGTTTGAATTTAAATAATTAATAAACGAGATTAGTTCAAATTTATAGGTAAGATATATAATTAAAAAAATTATTATAAGTAGAATGTGTGTTCAATAGAGTAGAAGAGTTTGAATTTATAAGAAATACATATAATTAAAAATTGTATTGATGGTAGAATATGTGTCTTTAACGAGAGGACGACTCACTGCACAAAATCTTATTAACAAAATTTGATATTGATGTCATAAATTTTATTTAATTTCACTTTTAGGTTTATATTTTTATTGATAAAATTAATTATTATACAAGTATTAATAGTATATTTTAAAGTTGGGATCTCGATTTTAACGAGAGAGTAGCTCATTAGGAAGAATCATGTGTAACGAGGGTGCGGTTCATTAAAGAGAATCGTGTTAATTGTTGAAATTTAATATTGATGACATGATATAAGATAAATACATGTTGAAAAAGTTTTTGAGATAAATTATAACGTCGTCGCGAATCGCGGCTTTATCGACTAGTTTAAATAATTAAACTGAACATTCAAATAACGAGAGAGTAACAAGAAATGGTTGAGACGGTGGAATAATCTTTTAAAATTAAAATAATTACATAATTTTAATTAAATTAATTAACTTTCTTAAAATAAATTTTAATAGTTAGACTCTTTAAAATATATTTTGATAAAATTTAATATTTTCAGGCGGATGGAAATATACCAAGCTAGTTCAAAAGAAAAAAGGAATATTATGTCAATATATTGTCGATTTTTAGTAACAGTTAATCCATAAGTTAAAGTATAAATATGTATAAGATTTACATATATTTTACTAGTAACTTATCCATTTTAACCAAAGCATAATTATCAATCCATCATAAACTAATAATCAATTAATCTTTGAAATCCATAAAATCAAACATATAATTCCAAATTATCTGGAAAAAAACGCCTAACTTATAATTCAGGAAAAAGAATCAATTGTTTAATTTGAATCTATATATTATTTATATGCTAATAAATATAGAGTATCACGTGAGTGAGTGAGTTCAGGTTGAGCCTAAGATTATAATAAGTTCACATATGAAAAATGTATGGACATATGTCATCATCTCAGGAGAGTTAACTGACGCATTTTCAAGCCCATTATTTTCATGAATAAATATTTATCTTTGAATAAATATATAAGCAAATGTTCAGTGTAGATCACTTAAATTGTAGACCTCGTAGACCGTTAGTGCAGTATAGTGTATTTTTCACTTATAAAACAAAACTGAAATTCATGTACAATAAATTTAAAACCGTTAGTGCAGTATAGTGTATTTTTCACTTATAGAACAAAACTGAAATTGCAGTACAATAAATTTAAAAGTTGTAGTACAATGAATTTGATTTACAATACAAGTTCATTTCGATTATGATAATTTTTTAAAAAAAAAATAAATTGTAGGTTTCCTGAAAATATAATTCATAAAATTTATAAAAAATAAAAATATGATTAATGTAGTACGCGGTATAGTATATACAATTAAAGTGGTAATACAACTCTAAATATATAACAAGATAAAAATAAGACATTATCACTTGAATTTAATGAGACAGATTAAATCAAAACACTGAAAACACATCTAAATATAGTAGGAGTAATTTTTAGTAATTACATATGTTGTTATATTTAAGGGAAATGTATTTGTTAATTTTGCAACAACATATCGTTTATCCATTCATATGGGTTTACTTTAAAGTTTATAAAAACAAAACAATGCATGCAAGAGATTTCCATAGATAATCGTGAGAACGTACTGTAGGAAAATAAAAGAGAAATATATATACAAAATCCAACTCCTGAACACTCCACCACCTCCCATCTCCTTCCGTTCACTAAAGTCTAGACCACTACATAGTATATACATATTTATTATTACATATAGCTAGATTATTTGATAGTATTTATTCGAGAGGCATGATCATCTGATCTTCTTTCTGTTATTAATTATTTTGATGACTTGTATAATGTGGGCGTTTGGGGTATCAAGCAAAAGTTGATTTATAGTTTAAAATGAGTAAGTGCTTTATAAGTGATAAGTAGAGCTGAGCTTATAAGTCCTAGAGTGTTTGGTAAATCAGAACTTATAAGCAGTAGAGTGTTTGGGTAAATCAGAACTTATAAGTTAACTTTTTTTTATTATTTTTAAAATATTTATTTTTTAATATATATAAATGGATATCAATGGATAGATCTCGATGAGTAGAGAAATTTGATATATACATATCAATTTTTTAATGAACGGATCAAAAGATATATGGTTTTGAAGATTTGAAGGATATTATATATTGCGTGTATCGAGAATAAGTTATAAGTTATAAGTTGAATGTTAAGGATTCTTAACATTCAACTTATCCATTTTAAGTAGCCATAAGTTGATTTCACTTATTTTGGCAAACACCCCCAATAAACATTTTTGGGTTTATAAGCCATAAGCTGCAACTTTAAGTTGCAGCCAAACAGGCCCAATATTACAAAGATTTTGGCTAATACATTTTAAGTACAACTTATTTTGAAGTTGCAAGACAAAAGGATTCCCGGTTAAAGGGTCATGTTTGTAATGTACTCCTATTGCATTATATTACTATAGACTTGTAATTATTGAATGTATACAGACATGCTTCTATGTCTAACATGTTTGTAATGCGTTGCATTACATTACTATAGACTTGTAATTATTGAATGTATACATATATGCCTTTATGCCTAACAAGCAGTGTTGTAAAAAGCGGGAATCGGAGTTAATCGGTGAAAGCACTGTCCAGGGATTAATCGGGTAATCGGGGATTAATCGGAATGATTAATCGGATCATTAATCGGAATAAATTTAATAATATTTTTTTATATACAATTATAAAATTGTTTCTTTATTTCAACTAAACATATGTTATTATCATATATTTATGCAAATATGTTAAAAATGTTATATAATTGTAATAAATAAAATTTTGAAGATTTAACTTTTCAATTAGAGATTAATTTAAGAGAAAAACTTAAGAGAATTTACGATTTAGGCATTTAAAATTATAATTATATGTACAAAAATAATGTTTTTTCCTATTGTTTAATCAAGTTTCTACTTTTTTTTTTTTTTTTTTAATTTTAACTATTTTTTACTATTTTTAATAATTAGCCCGATTTTGACCGATTAATCCGATTTTTGACCGATTCAGCCGATTTTTGACCGTTTTTATGAAAAAACAATTAATTGACCGATTTTCGCTTAATCGGTTCGGTGGCCCGCTGCCTAGCGATTAATCTCGATTAATCGCCGACTTTTAGAACACTGCTAACAAGTAACTATCAGAGTACTTATTTAATATTTGCTTAGAGAATTTATTATCTGATCAGTGTTCAGATACATAAAGAAAGGTAGCTATCCGACACGAAAATATATATTTCATTGATGTAACAATACTAATAAATAGTTATATCTCATAGAACATCATGCAACTCAAATTGATGATCGTGCCTAATAAGAGTTAAGTACACTTTATGCACCTACACTTTTGCTGTCAGACCACTTGCAATACTCACATTCAAAAACTCTCACTTGCAATACTACATTTTTAAATTTTTTAAAAACTGTGTACTACCGTCAACTGTATCTAACTCCGTTAGTTTAGTACATGGGCATTTCTGTCTATATGGTACTAAAACAACTAAATGCTTATCAAAACAGTATATATACATACAATACACACAATAATAAAAACATAACTAAAAACAACATTTAAAAACATTAAAATGAACCCATTTGGATTCAGCCACATCAATATACACCCACTTGGGCAACACATCACTACAACACCTTGATCGTGTGTTATACTCGATTTTGACATGGGTCCTAAACAGGTCCAAATATGGTTTGGGCTGATGGAATGGAACGAGCTCTCACCATAATCTTCCGGGCTCTCACCTTAATCTCACGGGCTCTCACCATTATGAAATAATGGGCTCGCACTACTTATCAGAAATAGGAATGATTGAATATAAGTGAGCTCACACCACTTGGTTATGAAAAGGTAAAATCTAACTTAAGTATTTTTATATATTGACTTGTGCGGTGCGAGCCTGGCCAGCTCGCACCATGGGTGAAGCCCAAATATGGAAATTCTTTTTTTATGGAATGGATGTTTCTTGATTGACACGGGACAGACCTACAATCACGGAAAGAAATGCGGAGATGCCGCGAGATTGTAGGAAAACGTGTGAAAACCGGACGTGACGTGGATGGATAAATCCTGACTATTTATGGGCTTGGGCTGAATGGGCTTATCCGATGACTTGTTTCCCAAGAACTATGTGAGGCTTGATCCCTATATAAAGGAGTACGTAGGCACCTTGTATGATACACAATTGACACTCGGCAAAGAGCAAGAGAAAGAACTCATTCTCTATTCAATTTCTGAGGAGTCATCATACAAGTCCAGCCATCACTTACCATAAACCTCCAAAACACCGTTATACGAAATTCTCCTTATAACATCGTGTATTGAACCACATCAACAACTTATATGAACATTGCATTAGCTGCATAGCTGGCCACAAATATGTTGTATGTGATTGCATCTGGAGTAACTTCAGATTTCTTCCTCCTCGTGCCAATGCTGCTAAGTGCTAAGTAAGTATAGGTGGAAAGGTCAGGAGTGACAATATTCGGAGAACAACCAGAAAGCTTAATTTCCTCAAAAACCTTCATCATTCATTAAAATGCCCCCTGTTACCATGCATCTTAATCATTCCTGCATATATCGACATATCTTCATGAAACTCCCATCATAATAAATATCAACACCTGAGCCAGCTACAACTATCTTGTAATCAAATAGTCAATTTCGTTATTTCTACCAACTGTTACTACACAGCAAGACATCCATACGATGAAGCCTCTAATGTGTTCCCTGCTTTCATCATTGACAAAGAACAGGGAAAACAAGGAAAAGAAAAGAGAAATAACAAACACTAGTCTTTTGGCAGTCGTTCAGCCCCTACAACAGGTCAATTACGGTGCTATGATCTATATCTAATAACAAAAATTTCTCAACCTGCAACACATAACAATTACACCATTAATTTGCAACAGTGACTTCGAATATGAGTTATTCTAGTACATTATTCTGCGCAATTTAGAGCAACGCAAACATTACATATTGGGGCATATGCTTAGTTTAGCTTCAGCAATCAAGAAGAGATATCGGCCTATACAAAGATCTTTTTGTTATTGAAGCTTGCTCCGTAGACATGAAACGGAAAACAAATAGACTTAAGTAAGATTCTTGATCGACATATGTGGTTCTGTATATGTGTTTATGATACGTAGTGTAGTTTAAGTCATCTTATATGTGTCCTTTGTTTAATTCTCAGGATCTCCTTATCAAGCTCGCCTCTGTCAGTTTAGAGGGTCTAAACCATCAGCAAAAGCTTGCTTTCTGGATTAATGCCAATAATTCATGCATGATGAATGTCAAAGCCTGACGATGAAGTAGTATAAGAAGTAAAGCCCACTACCTTCATCTCCTCAAAAATCTGTTTAGCTTCTTGAGACAAAGTCCCTTGTCTACAAGAACTTATCAGAGTATTATAAGTATAAGCATCTGGAGCAACCCCAGAACTCCTCATACCATCAAAAACTTCGGTAATCTTCTTCCAAGGCATACCAATTTCCCAATACACATTCAAAATCACATTATACGTAATCAAAGTAAGTTTACAACCCTCTTCCTCCATTTTCTTGAAAACCAATATAGCTTATACCTCCCGTTACTAGCACACACGGTTATTAAAGAAGTATACACATAAACATCAATATTAACAAAACCATCTTTACAAAACCTATGAAATAAGTAGTCGTTGAAACCTGACTATCTCTACCAAGCATACTAATCATCACAGTAACAATATTCTCACAAATTCTTACAATAATTGAAAGTTTCATCTTCGCAAAATTCACCATTGCACAATCTTTAATCGCTTCTTGAAGTTAATTTCAATATTTGAGAATAGAAAATATGAACCTTGCACAATTAGGGTTCATCGTGCTCAAATGGGGGAAGTCGGGTGGAATATATTTGTTGCACCATGAAAAAGTCTGAAATGCCCTTGAATAAACTAACAGAATTAGTCATAATTGACGGCAATACACATTTTCTAATTATTTTGGAAGTCTAGTATTACAAGTGGGAGTTTTTGAATGTGAGTATTTCAAGTGGTCTGACAGCCAAAGTGTAGCTACACGAAGTGCACTTTACTCGCCCAATAATAATTTTGACAGGTAGTATTGATGAATATATGTAGCAGAACATTAGGGAATTCCAAATTATTGCCATTATTAACGACATGATCTGTTTCTTTGAATAGAATGAAGTACTTCTTCTACCATATAATTTTAAATTTTATTTTAATTAGAATACATGAAAGATCTCCCTCTAAGCCATACATATGACTTCCCACGAGGGAAGACCAATCAGCACACGATATTCAGGTAGAGGTGGTAGGGGTCACAATTTTTGAAATAAAATCGTCGATATTCTTATCAGAGCTTCCACCTTCACTCATTGCCTCCAAAGCCATTTCCTTAAATTTAAGAGCGTTGGCTTTAAGCTCTTTCCTCTTTGCTCCCTCCATGACATCTTTCACAGACTTAGTGATGTCCTCCCTTGTGATGCTCTCCTTGTCGTGCGCTTTTACTCGAACACCAGTTTTCCATACGTCCACAATGTACTTGGCATTAGTTGTTTGATCCGTCCACTGAGGCAGTACCATCATTGGCACACCCAAACACAGGGCTTCAAGAGTTGAGTTCCAGCCACAATGTGTCATAAAGCACCCTACTGCCTTGTGAGCCAAAACTTCAAGTTGAGAGCACCAATTCACAATCAGGCCTCTGTCAGCAGATTCTTCTAAAAACTTCTCCGAAAGCTTACTCTTTTCAGTATCTCTAACCACCCATATAAAGCTGCATTTGCTATTCAACAATCCCCAAGCTATTTCATCCATGTAGCCTTGCAAAAGGTTGGCTAAGCTCCCAAATGACACGTAGATTACTGAGTCAGTATCTTTTCCGTCTAGCCAGTTGATGCATGTTTCTCCCTCGGGCTTGAAGAGGCTAATGCTATAGTCTTTGTCATCAGCTAATCGTTTATCTAAGAACATAGATGGAACTGATGGTCCTATGGTCATTATTTTCAATTTGCTCGACAACCAATCCACAACCTGAAAAAATATATAACATTAATTATAAACATACTGAAATTAAGATTTTTTGTTTTCCAGATTAGAAACATAAAATTTAGATGAAAGGTAAAGATATAAAAATTGTAAAAAAGTTCAAAATGTGAAAAAAAAAACGTAGAGACTGAAACCTGGGCAGCGATTTTGTTTATCCTAAAATGTGTATGTGTCGATTCAAATATTCCGAAGACTTTTATAAAAATATCACTTAAATTTTTTTATATCTATACTATTATATTAAAAACGAAACATTGAAAGTTTTGTAGTCTGGTCGTCAAAATTTTTGTAGTCTGGTCACTTCATTCATATCGTTAGATATTTATGATCAAATCGATGAGAACCGTTAGATAAAATATTAAAATTAATATATATAATATCCTTTCTATATTTCCTAACTAAAACATCTCATTTTCCAAAAATATCGCAGACAATTTCATTTAATAAAATAACATAATAAAGTTATAATTGTTAATAACTAACCCATTACCATTTTTAGTCAAAGTGTATATTCTTTTTTATATAAGGTTAAAATTTCTACTTTAATATTTTTCCTTAAATAAAACCTCTCATTTTCCAAAAATATCACGAATAATTCTATTTAATAAAATAAAATAATAATATTATAATTATTAATTACTGACTGATTAGTTTTTTTTCCAAAATGTATAATCTTTTTTATATTTTCTAAAACCTCAAAAATATCACGGGCTATTCTGTTTACTAGCATAAAATACTAATATTATAAATTTATCTATCTATCTATACTATATTATTAAAAACGAAACATTGAAAGTTTTGGTACCTGTTTTTTGGTACGGTACTTGCCTTATTTAATTATTATAATCAGTTACCCTTTCATTTAAAATACATTACCATTTTTTTCTAAAAAAATCACGGGCAAATTCCTTTTCAGCTAAAACATGTTACTTTTTCTATTTCTCTTACTAAAATCCCTTATTTTCCAAATATATCACGAGCAAACCCTTATTTATTTTAAAACCTATTTTAATACTTTTAATTGGCAATTACCTTTCCCCTCTTTTTCTAAAAAAATCACGGGCCTTTTTCAGCTAAAACATGTTATATTTTCTATTTTCCTTAGTAAAATCCCCCTTTTCCAAATATATCACGGGCAAACCTTTACTTATTTACTTTAAATCTATTTTAATACTTTTAATTGAAAATTACCTTTTCCAACTAACACATGTCACATTTTCTATTTTTCTTACCAAAACTCCTCTTTTTTCAAAAATATTACGCGTAAATCGTTACTTTTATATTTTGAAATTCAACGAAAACATGTTACTTTCTATTTTTCTTACTAAAACCCCTTTTTTTCCAAAATATCACGGGCAAACCGTTACTTATTTATTTTAAAATCTATTTTAATACTATTAATTATTTAAAAATGTTTAACACGCTTACTTATTTTTTTTAATAAATGCGATTAATAAAATATAAAATATAAATAATAAAATTAATAATTATTAAAAACAGTCCGTGCATCGGACGAGTTTTAAGCTATATTATTATAGACGAAACATTAAAAATTTGGTAGTCGGACGGACGGATGGTCGATACTTAGTGATTTTACTTAATTAGTCTTCCTTATTTTTTTTAAAAAAACTATCACTAAATAATAACATTATTTATAACCAATTACCTTTTCAGCTAAAATACATTACCATTTTTTATTTTTTTCTAACAAAATCCTCTCTTTTTCTAAAAAAACACGGATGATTATCTTTTTTAACAAAAACATGTTATTCTTTCTATTTTTCCTTACTAAAACCCCACATTTTCCAAAAATATAACGGGCCAACCCTTACTTATTTATTTTTAAATCTATTTTAATACTTTTAATTATGAGCACTTTTTCAGCTGAAACGTGTTACTTTTTCTATTTTTTCATTTTCTAAAGAAATTATTATTAAATAACAATATTTTTATAACCAACTACCTTTTTAGCTAAAATACTTACCTTTTCTATTTTTTCTAACAAAATCCCCTCTTTTTCTAAAAAAATCACCGGAAATTACCTTTTTCAACTAAAACATGTTACTCTTTCTATTTTTCCTTACTAAAACCCCTCATTTTACAAAAATATCCTGGGCAAATCCTTATTTATTTTGAAACCTATTTAAATACTTTTAATTATGGACACTTACCTTTTCAGCTAAAACATGTTACTTTTTCTATTTTTCCTTACTTAGACCCCTCATTTTCCAAAAATATCATGGGTAAACAGTTATTAATTTTTTTTAAAATCTATTTTTAATAATTTTAATTATTTAAAAAAGTTTAACATGTCTACTTATTTGTTTTAGAAAATGCATATTAATAGAATATTAAAACATAAATAATAAAAATAATAATTATTAATAACAATCCGTGCATCACACGGGTTTTAAGCTAGTTTATTATATTAAATACGAAACATTGAAAGTTCTGTAGTATAGTCCTAAAAGTTTTTGTAGTCTGGTCACTCCATTCATAGCCGTTAGATATTTCTGATCAAATCGATAAAAACCATTAGATAAATATTAAAATTATTATATAGAATATCTTTTCTATTTTTTCTAACTAAAACATCGCGTTTTCCAAAAATATCGCAAACAATTTTAACTAATAAAATAACATAATAAGGTTATAATTGCTAATAATTAACTCATTACCATTTTTAGCAAAACTGTACGTTCTTTTTTATATTTTCTAACTAAAATTTCTACTTTTCTATTTTTCCTAAATAAAATCTCTCATTTTCCAAAAATATCACGAACAGTTCTATTTAATAAAATAAAATAATAATATTATAATTATTAGTGACTAACCGATTAGCTTTTTTTTTCCCCAAAACATATATTCTTTTTTATATTTTTCTAACTAATATTTCTCATAACTAAAACCTCAAAAATATCACAGGCTTTTCCATTTAGTAGCATAAAATACTAATATTATAAATCTATCTATATATCTACACTATATTTTTAAACACGAAACATTCAAAGTTTGGGTATTTTTTGGTACGGTACTTGCCTTATTTAATTGTTTATTTAATTATTATAAAAATTATAATCAATTAGCCTTTCAGTTAAAATACATTACCATTTTAAAAAAAAAATCATAGGCAAATTCCTTTTCAGCTAAAACGTGTTACTTTTTCTATTTCCTTTACTAAAATCCATCATTTTCCAAATATATCACGAGTAAGCCCTTACTTATTTATTTTAAAACCTATTTTAATACTTTTAATTGAAAATTATCTTTCCCCTCTTTTTCTAGAAAAAATCACTGGCAATTACATTTTTCAGCTAAAACATGTTATATTTTCTATTTTCCTTACTAAAATCCCTTCTTTTACAAATATATCACCGGCAAATCCTTATTTATTTACTTTAAAATCTATTTTAATACTTTTAATTGATAATAACCTTTTTCAACTAAAACATGTCATCTTTTCTATTTTTTTTACTAAAGCCCCTCTTTTTTCAAAAATATTACGGGCAAATCGTTACTTTTATACTTTTAATTACTTAAAAATATTTAACACGCCTACTTATTTTTTTAATAAATGCAATTAATAAAATATAAAATACAAATAATAAAATTAAAAATTATTAAAAATAATCCCCGCATCGCACGGGTTTTAAGCTATATTATTAAAGACGAAACATTAAAAATTTTGTAGACGGATGGACGGACGGACGGTCGGTACTTAGTGATTTTACTTAATTATCCTTACATATATATTTTTTAAAAAAACTATCACTAAATAATAACATTATTTATAACTAATTAACTTTTCAGCTAAAATACATTACTTTTTTTTATATTTTTTCTAACAAAATCATCTCTTTTTAAAAAAAAACATGGACAAATATCTTTTTTAACAAAAACATGTTACTCTTTCTATTTTTCCTTACTAAAATCCCTCATTTTCCAAAAATATCACGGGCAAACCCTTACTTATTTATTTTAAAATCTATTTTAATATTTTTAATTATGAGTATTTTTTCAGCTGAAACGTGTTACTTTTTCTATTTTTTTCATTTTCTAAAGAAATTATTATTAAATAATAACATTTTTATGATCAACTACCTTTTCAGCTAAAATACATTACATTTTCTTTCTTTTTTTTCCTAACAAAATTCTCTCTTTTTCTAAAAAAATCAAGGACAATTACCTTTTTCAACTAAAACATGTTACTCTTTCTATTTTTCCTTACTAAAACCCCTCAATTTCCAAAAATATCCTGGACAAATCCTTACTTATTTATTTTGAAACCTATTTAAATACTTTTAGTTACACGCACTTACCTTTTCAGCTAAAACATGTTAGTTTTTCTATTTTTCCTTACTAAGATCTCTCATTTTCCAAAAATATCACGGACAAACAGTTATTAATTTATTTTAAAATCTATTTTAATACTTTCAATTATTTAAAAAATTTAACACACCTACTTATTTTTTTTAGCAAATTCAAATTAATAGAATATTAAAATATAAATAATAAAAATAATAATTATTAATAACAGTTCGTGCATCGCACGGGTTTTAAGCTAGTTTGAATAAAAACTGAAATCACCAAAGGTCACGCATGCACCTTTTCATTAATTTTTAGAAACTAATCTTAAAGCAATTCATTTTTCGTTAACCTATTTTTTCAGTAAATAATCTTAAAATAAAAAATAGGATATTTTTTTAAAAAATGAACTGGACTTTTATACTTTACTTAACATAAAAAATAAAAATTAATTTTGATAATAGAATGTTGGTAAATTTAAAAGTCCATAGTCAAGACTCAAGACTCAAAAGCAAATAAACGATGGTTCTTAAAAACTATGATTATATCGATTAATCCCCTATTAATTCTTTATAGCGACTGATTCGATTTTCAAAATTCAATTAATCATTACGCAGTACTTCTTGATCGGAATATTTATAAAACATTCTTAAAATTAAAATAATATATTAATCAGATATGAATAATTATACACTTTATAATATAATAAAGGTTTTATGACATTTTCGTCCTTCAAGTTTGGATCGTTGTACCCATAAATCCTTCAAGTCTAAAAGTGTTCTTTTTCGCCACTCGGGTTAGGGGTGTATAGACGATCCGCTCAACCGCATTAACCGCTCGCACCGCTCGCATCCGAATCGCATTTTGTGAATAATCGCAAAATGTGGATTGGTTGCGGGTAAAATTTTTGATAACCGCTTATGAATGGTCCGGATGCGGTTTTAAATATTTAAAAATCGCAAAATCGCAACCGCAACCGCAACCCGCAAATATATATTTATAATAATTTATAATATATTAATTAATGATTTATAAACAAATATAATTATTTGATATTAATTAAAATAAGTTATAAGATTAATATTTAAGCCCATTAGGCATTAGCCCACTAGTCATTAATCCATACAGTCCAATACACCCCTAAGTCCAAAACTTAAGCCCATTAGGCATTAGCCCACTAGTCCAATACACCCTAAGTCCAATACACATAATCCATAGTCCATACAGTCGATTAAATCCACCCCTAATTCGTGATGTCTAGTCGATTAATTTATACTTTTAGGGTTCCTCTCCCACTCTCCAATTCATCTCTCAAAATCTCTCTCTCTCTGATTCAGTGATTCTCCATTACAATCAATCATTTTCTTATATGTAGTTACAATGGAGAAGGGTACATCTGCTGCTGCTGCTGCTGCTATGGAATTAGATGAATCCACTCCAAAAGAACCGACAAACAACAACAGTGATACACCAATAAACATCGACGAAGGTACGCCACTGCCACCCCCTCGTGGAAATAAGAAACAATCATATGTTTGGGATCATTTTACTAAAAACGAAGATCCTGAAAATCCTCGAAATGTTTGTAATTATTGTGGAGTTTCGTATGCTTGTCAAAAGAAAAGAAACGGGACTACTAATATGAGGACACATCTAGAGAGTCAATGCAAAAAGTATCCTCTTAGATTGAATCGTGACAAACAATCTCTTTTGAATTTTGCAGTTAAGCGTGATAGCGATGGTAATAATATAGGCTTATTGAAAAATCATGTTTATAAATATGAGGATTGTAGGAAAGCGTTGGCTGAGATGATAATTCGTGATGAGTTATCGTTTAGGTTTGTGGAAGGGGAAGGATTTATTGCATACAGTAAAACTTTAGAGCCTAGATTTACTATACCATCGCGAGTAACGATTGCTAGAGATTGTATGAAAATTTATGGGGTGGAGAAAGCTAAGTTAAAAGCTATGTTAAAAGATCAACGAGTATGTTTAACAACAGATACATGGACTTCAATTCAAAATATCAACTATATGTGTTTGACTGCTCATTGGATTGACTGTAATTGGAAACTGCATAAGAGGATAATTAATTTTAGGCAAGTCGCGAATCATAGGGGTGAGACTATTGGCAGGTGTGTGGAGGCATGGCTGTTGGAGTGGGGGATAGAAAAGTTTTTTACATTGACAGCGGATAATGCTAGTTCAAACAATACAGCAGTTGATGAATTGAAAAGGAAAACTAAAAGATGGAAGTACACGATATTAGACAATGAATTCTTGCATGTTAGATGTTGTGCACACATTTTAAATTTAGTTGTTAAAGAAGGTCTGCTCGAGGATGATGATTGCATTAAAAAGATTCGAAATGCAGTACGATATGTGCGGTCATCCCCCTCAAGATTGTTAGCTTTTCAGAAGTGTATCGAGAAAGAAAAAATAGATTCAATGGGCAAATTGTGTCTTGACGTGGAGACTAGGTGGAATTCTACGTTTCTTATGCTTGAAATTGCTGAAAAATTTGAAAAAGCCTTTCTGAGATTGGGTGAGGATGACACTAAGTATTTGAGTTACTTTAATAGTGATACAAACATTGGTCCTCCAAGTGATTTTGATTGGTTGACTGCTAGAATATTTTTAAAGTTTTTAAGAATATTTTATCAGGTGACTTTGAAGTTTTCTAGTACATTATATGTCACCAGTAATGTCTTCTTTCATGAAATTGTTGAAATCCATGCTACATTATCTAATTTAAGTTTGCGGCCGGAGTATATGTTATCTAGTATGGCAAAGAGGATGTTGTCTAAGTTTGAGAAATACTGGGAAAATTATAAGAACATTAATTTTCTGTTGTATATTGTTGTGGTGCTAGATCCCAGGTATAAATTGCGGTATGTGCAGTTTTGTTTTTCTCAGATTTATAGCCAAACTAAGTGTACAGAGATGATTGTACTAGTTGAGACAAAACTAAACAAGTTGTTTAAGTACTACGAGGAAGAACATGCTAATGTGAGTTGTAGTTCTGGTAGCAATGTTGATTTACATGAGCTTGCAAGTGATGATCTTGTTCGTGAGACTTCCGCAACTACGTCAATGGCAGCCAAGTTTCTTGAACAAATGAATAAAAATGATCAACACGAAAATAAATCAGATTTGTGCAAGTATTTGAGTGATACATTAGTTAAAGAAGCTGATCCGTTTGACATTTTGAATTGGTGGAAGACAAATTCTTCCAAGTATCCTGTTCTTTCTGAAATGGCTAGAAATGTACTTAGTGTTCCGGTTTCAACAGTTGCAAGTGAATCAGCATTTAGTACAGGAGGGCGAATTTTAGATTCTTATCGAAGTTCTCTAAGGCCGAAAACAGTTGAAGCACTTGTTTGTGCTCAGAATTGGCTTCGATCAAAGGAAAGTATGCCTGATTTGAGAGATGTTATATCAGAATTGGATTCAATCGAGGAAATTGCCAATGGTATGTATAGTTAATTTTATAGTTAATTACTAATCTTTCTATAGATATCAAATTTTGTAGGATATGTTATATTACTAATCTTTCTAATATCTCTCTTGCACATATATTTGCAGAATATGTTTATCTCAACATAGATGACGATCTGGATTGCTAATATTCATATCCACTGCTCTGTATTTTGACATGGGATGTTCTACTCTCACACTTCATGGTGGTCCTTGTTTATCTACACTTTTGACGGTCTAGTATCTGTTGCTGAGATAATGGCCAGGAGCTAATTCAACTTGCTGATCCTGTATCACTTTGCTGGTTGAATGAGATTGCTGTTGTTTTCTCAGCCTATTGTTCTCTTAATTTGATTTTCAATGCCCTAGACGGTTTGGTTCAAAATCTTCTAGTGAAGTCTGCTTTAATCTTTTGATGCATGTCTGGAGCTGAAAATTGATTTTAATGATTCTGGTCATCTTATTTGGGTTTAGGCTGATGTTTTCTGTTATTCTAACAATATTCCAATTTTTGAGTTGCACTGTTTTGATTTTCCGAGTCATGTATTAGACTATACCCCTTAAAAATTTTGAACTTATCTACTGCAGTAACACCTACAAGCTCATACCTGCACCAGTATTAGACGTCTCTATATTGTAGCTGATTTTGTAGTTAGTAATGCATCTAATTTTGACATATCCCAGGCACCACATGATATATGAATCCCTCTGTGTTGCTGATACTAGACTTTAACTGAATGCTTCTTGTGTCTTTGTGATGTTGAATTGCAACTGAGATAATTTAATGGCTGTTACCTTCCCTTTTTTTTTTTACATTGGTTTGTTATTGGGATTTGTTGTGCTCTATATCCATATTTCCTTTTTAGCTTTTGATCATTGATTGATGCATCTGCCTTGTAATTTCTAAGCCAACTGTCTGGTCAGTTTGATTTAGGTGAGTGCTACGTGCTTGTAAATCAAGCCACATTGATTTTCCCTTTCAGGAGCATCGCAAAATTAAGTGGTTGAACCGCAAACCAAACCGCAATAATCGCAAAATCGCAACCGCAATTGATGCGGTTAATCGCAACCGCAAACGCGGTTGTGGATGAAGATTTTTGAAAATCGCTCTTCGCGGTTTGGTTCGACTTTTACTCTAAAACCGATCCGATCCGAACCGCGTACACCCCTAACTCGGGTATAAAAAATGTACCTTTTTGGGTCAAAAATATACTTTTTCGCCCCAGCGGTTGAGTGTCAGAAAAGGTACAATTTTGATACTCGAGTGGCGAAAAAGAACGCTTTTAAACTTGAAGGATTTATGGGTACAGCGAATCAAACTTGAAGGGCGAAAAAATCATAAAGCCTATAATAAATACATATAAGTTAATAGATAATTAATAGAATCAACATAAACTATTAAATAATATTATAATATTAAAATATATCGGATTTTTACTCCGACTAATCCCCAATTTACCGATTCATCTTACATCTGTATTTAAACCGATTAGTACCGATATGATTAACTACTTTTCATTACTAATTTGGATTATATAATTAGATCATAATAAATTCATATACACTCGTTATCGGATCGGGTGCTTATTTGCTTATTATCGTTTAGTATAGATTTAGTATTAGCGTTTACCAATTATCCTACGGTTTGGCTATTATAGTTTACTAGCCTATAACATGTGCGACGCACAGATGAATTTTAGTATTTTTGATTTTTGATTTTAGTATTCTTTTTATATAATTTTTTTATTATTTTTTATCTTATTTTATTAGCATTTATTTGTATTTTGATCTTAAAAATTCTTAATATGTTGTTGACGGAATAATATCTTGAACTTTTGAATGTAGCTTACACAAATATATGATATAAATATTTAATAATAATATGTTGTTGACGGGATTCGAATCTTGAACCCGTGGAAGCATTTAAATATCAAGAAAATAATATTCTTTTAATATTACATCCAATGGTTCTCATTTATCTGTATTTACATCTAATGGTTATTATTTAGAGGACCAAACTACCAACCAATCAAATAGAGGGTAGTTTGCTTATAATAGTATTTTTTATATGATTTTTTAGTATTTTTATCTTATTTTATTAGCATTTATTTGTATTTTGATCTTAAAAATTCTTAATATGTTGTCGACGGAATAATATCTTGAACTTTTGAATGTAGCTTAGAACTATAGATGATATAAATATTTAATAATAATATGTTGTTAACGGGATTCGAACCTTGAACCCGTGGGAGCATTTTAGATATCAAGAAAAGAATATTCTTTTAATATTACATCCAACGGTTCTCATTTATCTATATTTACATCTAACGGTTATTATTTAGAGGACCAAACTACTAACCAACCAAATAGATGGTAGTTTGCTTATAATAATATAGTATAGATAGATAGATATGATGTTATTCTAAGTATTTGTTTGTATTTTGATAATAAAAATTCTAATTAATATGTTGTTGTCAGGAATAGAACCTTGAATTTCTGAACGTAACTTAGAAAAATATATAATATAAATGTTTAATAATAATATTCAATTAACGGGATTCGAACCTTGAACCCGTGAAAGTATTTTAAATATTAATAAAGAAATATTCTTTTGACATTACATCCAACGGTTCTAGTTTATCTATCTTTTAATCTAACGGTTGTTAATTAGAGTATCACACTACCAACCAACCAAATAGAAGCTAGTTTGTTTATAATATTATAGTAAATATTCTTTTAATATTACATCCAACGGTTCTCATTTATCTATATTTACATCTAACGGTTATTATTTAGAGGACCAAACTACTAACCAACCAAATATAGGGTAGTTTGCTTATAATAATATATTATATATAGACAGAT
This sequence comes from Heracleum sosnowskyi, assembly GCA_030848705.1. Lineage (NCBI taxonomy): Eukaryota > Viridiplantae > Streptophyta > Magnoliopsida > Apiales > Apiaceae > Heracleum > Heracleum sosnowskyi. Next base: position 133,510,698 of record CM061238.1, on the reverse strand, counting down.
ATGATGTTATTCTAAGTATTTTTTGTATTTTGATAATAAAAATTCTAATTAATATGTTGTTGTCTTGAATAGAACCTTGAATTTCTGAACGTAACTTAGAAAAATATATAATATAAATGTTTAACAATAATATGCAGTTGACGTGATTCGAACCTTGAACCCGTGAGAGTATTTTAAATATTAATAAAGGAATATTCTTTTGACATTACATCCAATGGTTCTAGTTTATCTATTTTTAAATCTAACGGTTGTTAATTAGAGTACTAAACTACCAACCAACCAAATAGAAGCTAGTTTGCTTAGAATATGATAGTATAGATTCTTTTGACATTACATCCAATGGTTCTAGTTTATCTATCTTTAAATCTAACGGTTGTTAATTAGAATACCAAACTACCAACCAACCAAATAGAAGCTAGTTTGCTTAGAATATGATAGTATAGATTCTTTTGACATTACATCCAATGGTTCTAGTTTATCTATCTTTAAATCTAACGGTTGTTAATTAGAATACCAAACTACCAACCAACCAAATAGAAGCTAGTTTGCTTATAATATTATAGTATAGATTCTTTTGACATTACATCTAACTGTTCTAGTTTATCTATCTTTAAATGTAACGGTTGTTAATTAGAGTACCAAACTATCAACAAACCAAGTAAAAGCTAATTAATATTATAGTATAGACAGTGTTACTTTTCAGGAAATGCAAAACAAGCAGGAGAAATGAATCTTCATCTACTTCATTGATCAAGCAAAACGTATCTACAATAGTTCTATTACAAAGAGATTTACAGAGAGATTTTCTGAGAGAGATTGCTAAGAGAGAGAGAGAGAGTGAACTAACTAACTAACTACTGAAATGAATACACTAATATATATACAATGAAGTTACAGCTAACATACAGCTAGCATCTCCTATTTCTTCTCAACTAACTAACTATCCTGCTGACTTGGCATGTATGTTTGGTGTATATTGTTGTGTATTAATATGTTGGGTTTGAACAATAAGTTGTGGTGATGGCTTATGCTTAATATCCCCCCTCAAGTTGGGAGGTGTAGAATACATGCCCAACTTGGAAATGAGAGTTTGAAACTGAGGAAGAGGAAGTATCTTTGTAAATGCATCAGCAAGTTGATTCTGAGTAGGCAAGAATGTGAGTTGGAGAAGACCTTCAAGGACTTTGTCACGAGTGAAGTGGCAATCAATGTCGATATGCTTTGTTCGTTCATGAAAAATGGGGTTTTTGGCAATATGTATTGCGGACTGATTATCACAGTGAAGGGTTACAGGTTTGAGATTGTTGACACCTAGTTCTTCTAATAAACGAACTGTCCAAGTAACCTCCGCAGCAGCCGAGGCCATTGCCCTGTATTCAGATTCAGAAGAAGAACGAGAAATCGTAGCTTGCTTTTTTGATTTCCAGGCTATAGGGGAATCCCCAAAGAGCAAAATGTAACCAGTGACTGATCGTCTAGATGTCGGACAAGCAGCCCAGTCACTATCGGAATACGCCTGAAGAGTCAAGGAATCAGAAGCTTTAAGGAGAATACCTTGATTAGGGGAGGTAGAAACATACTTTAAAGTATGAAGTAGAGCATCAAGATGAGAAGAGCGTGGGGACTGGAGAAATTGGCTTAAAACCTGAACAGCATAATTCAAATCAGGGCGTGTGTTGGTAAGGTAATTAAGCTTTCCAACAAGGGAACGGTAAAGTGCAGGATCAGCTATGAGATCGCCATCGTTAGGAAGCAGCTTGAGATTTAAAGGTAATGGTGTGGAAGCTTTTCGAGGCAAGGCAAAAGGACAATCTGTCAATAATTCTTTGGTGAATTTGGCTTGACTGAGCGTAATACCATTGGTATAATAGCCAACTTCTAGTCCTAAAAAATAGTGTAAGAGGCCCAGATCCTTAATACTGAACACCTGATGAAGATGATTCTTGATAGCATTGATAGAGAGTAAATCATCACCCGTAACTATAATATCGTCAACATAGACAGCCATAATGCACACCAGGGAACCTGTTCGCTTAATAAAAAGACTGTAATCATTCTTCGATTGTACAAAACCTTGAGTAGTGAGCTCATGAACTAGTTTAGAAAACCACTCTCGAGAAGCCTGTTTGAGACCGTACAACGATTTAACAAGTCTACAGACCAGATGGGATGGAACGTGCAATCCTAAAGGAGGTCGCATATACACTTCTTCCTTAAGATCACCGTGCAGAAAAGCGTTATTAACATCTAGTTGAAATAAGTCCCAATGTCGGGTAGCAGCTAAGGCAATTAAACAACGAACAGTGACCATTTTAACCACAGGAGAAAATGTCTCCTCATAGTCGATACCAAGTTTTTGATTGAAACCTTTGGCTACAAGACGAGCTTTACAACGTTCCAAAGTGCCATCAGATTTAAGTTTGACTTTATATACCCATTTGCACCCAATGGGTTTTTTTCCAGGTGGTAAAGGGACCAAATCCCACGTATGATTATTGTCAAGAGCCTGTAATTCCTTATTCATTGCTTCGATCCACACTGGATCCTTTGAAGCTTCCAGATAAGAACTTGGTTCAGTAATAGCACATATTTGTGAAATCAGAGCTTTATGGCTAGGTGCAAAATTCTCAGAAGAAACAAAATTGCAACTGTGAGAATCAGTAGATGAAGTAGCAATATGACATTGATAATCCTTTAAGTAAGTAGGTGCAGTACGTTGTCTAGTAGAAACACGAGTAGGAATAGGATTTGAAACAGATGAATAAGACGGAGTAGAATTAGGCGAAGTATGTGAACTAGAAGTAGAAGTATGGGAAGTAGAATTAGTAGTATTAGGAAAGCTGTTTGTATTACTAGAAGTGGAAGGATTGGAGTGACTATAATCTGGTAAAGGAAAGTCATCAAATTGGACAGAATTAAGAGTAGTTACAGAAGGAAGGAAAATAGAATTTGAATAAGAAGACAGATCATAAGTTGATGAAAGTAAATGGAATGGAAAATGTAATTCATGAAACGTGACATCTCGAGAAACTAAAACCTGTTTAGTGGCAAGATTTAGTATTTTATAACCTTTTTGTGTAGAAGGGTAACCAAGAAAAATTCCTGGTGCAGCACGAGGTTGAAATTTAGAACGCTGAATTTGGGATGTAGAGAAATAGCATAAACAGCCAAAATTACGAAGATTATTAAGCAAGGGATCAGATTTATACAGTATGGAGTAAGGAGAAGTATTACCAATAGATTGCAAAGGCATACGGTTGATTAAGTAAACTGCACATAGAATACTATCTCCCCAATACTGAGGTGGAAGCTTGGACTGTAAAAACAAAGCACGGGCTGTTTCTAACAAATGACGATGTTTTCGCTCAACCACACCGTTCTGCTGTGGAGTATGCACACAACTGGTTTGATTTATAATGCCTTTGTTCAAATAAAATTGCTTCATAACACCTGCTGTAAGCTCCAAAGCATTATCTGAACGAATACAAAGTACTTTGCCTTTGAATTGTGTCTCAGCGTAATTAACAAAGGACTCTAGTATAACTGGAACATCAGACTTCTGTTGTAGCAAATGAACCCATGTATACCGACTGAAATCATCAACGATAGTAATAAAGTATTGACAATTTGTATAAGTTTTTGTCTTGTAAGGACCCCAAATGTCAATGTGTAACATTTCCAAAATAGATGTCGTTTTGATTGAACTATGAGAAAATGATTTCCGACATTGTCTAGCTGCTGGGCAAATTTGACAGATTACAGAATTGGAACTAAACTGAAGATCAGGCATAAGAATCTTCAACTGAGAAAATGGGAGATGTCCTAATCGCATGTGCCAGAGTTGAACTGGATTGGAAGCCTGAGTAAGAGAAATAGTGCAGATACTTTGTGGAGTAGTATAAGTAGAAGCTACAGCTGAAGTTGTCTTGCTATTGGGTACAGTATAGAGGCCTTCAGTGAGTTTACCAAGAAGCATCAGAGGCTCTTTCTGAGAAGGGACCTGTAGAACACATTGATTATCAGAAAAAATCATTCTGCATTGGAGATCTTTACAAAGCTTGTTAACTGAGATGAGGTAGAAGTGAAATTCAGGAACATGAAGTACATCAGTCAGAATGATTTTATCATTGAGTACAACAGTTCCTTTGTGCAAAACTGGGATTTTACTGCCATCAGGAATTGTAATATGTTGATTGGAGACAGGGGCATAGTTCAGAAAAAAACTTAGATTTGGGCATATGTGATCAGTAGCCCCACTGTCTACTAACCATTGTGACCTTGATGAAGACAATAGACATATTTTACCTGCTAAGAGAGCATGACTATTTGAAGCAGAATTATGAGATGGAAATTGCTTATGAAGTAATTCCATAATCTGATTATATTGTTCATCAGTAAGGCATGGAGAAGCCATGGAACTAGGATGAGAACCATCATTAGAGTCTTGTATAGCTGGAGAAACATCTTCATCATTAGTAGGCTGAGATATGACAGCAGCAGCAGCAGTAGAATTTACTTTTCTGTCTTTAAAACCCTTAAAACCTGGTGGGAACCCATGAAGCTGGAAACACCTGTCAATACTATGACCTTGCACTTTACAATGTGTGCAGAAATAGTTTGCTCCTGGTTTAGATGGTCTTCTAGGTGCAAAATTCTGATTCTTAAAATTGTATGATCCACCAACTTGGCCACCTGCTTGTCTCTGGTAACCTTGATTTACAGAACTTCTCTGAACATTATATGGTCCATTTTGAGAATTAGATGGTCCATAGTGTCTTCTGTCCGCAACAAATGCCACGTTTTCAGAATGTAAAGAAATATCCTTATGACTTTCTTCCTGAGCAACTAGCCTGAAAGCTTGTGACACCGTTGGCAACAGATGCATCATCATAATATGGCCTCGAACAGCACTGTACTTATCATTCAGTTTAAGTAAAAACTGTAGTAATCTTTGTTCCTGTTGCTTCTTGAAAAACTTTTGCCCCAAATCACAAGTACAATTGGTACAAACGCAACTAGGAATCGGATCCAAGTCATCAATACTATCCCAGACTGTTTTAATCTTTGTGTAGAATTCAGAAACAGTTTGATTATGCTGAGAAATCTCCATTAATTCCTGTTCTAAGGAATACAACTCAGTAATAGATGAACAACCAAATCTGTCCTCCAAATCTTTCCAAATAGATCTTGCAGTTTTCAGAAAAAACACACTTCTTGCAATAACATCATCAAGATTAAACAAAATCCAGGATATCACAAGAGAATTACAACGATCCCAAGCAATATAGTCAGGTGAATTCATTTCTGGTGCAGTCAATATACCGTTAACAAAACCTAGTTTGTTTTTAGCTGATAAAATCAACATCATTGACCTTTTCCAGTTGTTGAAATTGTTACCATTAAATTTGACTGAAACAAGTTGCGTCGTATTCGCATCAGAAGGATGAATATAATACACGCTTGAAGGATCAGAATTCGATTGAACAACTTGCGTTGTATGTTCGCTTGTAGACATTTCGATTCAGTGATTTTTCAATCAGAAATCAAACAAGAAACGATGAAAATTTGTATGAATTAAAACAGAGAATTAACTAATCTTGTTGTGAACAATACAACAATCAGAAATTGACAAGAAACAGTTCGATCGTGAAAGTTAACAACCGATTTCAACAGTAACGACACTGAGTATGAACCAAATATACAATCAATGATGAGTTTAGATACGAAAACACCTTGAATGATTTGCAGATTTTGATGAAGAGACGAAACTTTGACAAAGTTGCACAATCAGTCGCCGACGAAGATCATGATCGCAGCCGCAAGCTCTGATACCATGTTACTTTTCAGGAAATGCAAAACAAGCAGGAGAAATGAATCTTCATCTACTTCATTGATCAAGCAAAACGTATCTACAATAGTTCTATTACAAAGAGATTTACAGAGAGATTTTCTGAGAGAGATTGCTAAGAGAGAGAGAGTGAACTAACTAACTAACTACTGAAATGAATACACTAATATATATACAGTGAAGTTACAGCTAACATACAGCTAGCATCTCCTATTTCTTCTCAACTAACTAACTATCCTGCTGACTTGGCATGTATGTTTGGTGTATATTGTTGTGTATTAATATGTTGGGTTTGAACAATAAGTTGTGGTGATGGCTTATGCTTAATAGACAGAGAGATAACCAAATATAAGTTAGTTTGCTTATAATATTATAGTATAGATAGATAGATAGATATATTAGTATAGAATAGTATAGATTATTATTATAAAAAATTTACGAATATTATGTGGCAACATTTCCAGAAATGAAACTATTGGGTGCAAGAAACTACAAACCTCGGCTTCCAATTCCTCAAATGTATTGATCAGCACACCGTATGCTCTCTCCATACCCAGAAATTGATTCGCAGAAGATCTTAACAATCCTTGATAAGTGCCCGTATAAAAGAACGAGGGCAAATCTTCGACTCCTAGAGGTGGTAATGAAGGCAGTGTAACTGTAGACAACTCTGTCACAGTGTTAATGTCCAATGTCCTTCGATGAACGTGGTAATAAATGGCGAAAACAGCACAAGAATAAGTACAAAATGCAACTCCTTGTATGCCAAGATTTAAGCATATGTCCAAAGCATATGGCATGAGTGCATTGTAAATCAAGAATTTAACAGGATACCCACTAGCCTTTTGCTTCTCAATGATTTCTGGCAAGCTTCGAGTGATGCTAATTTTTATAAGTGCTAAAATATCATCGATATCGTCCGAATTTGTGGCATGTGATGAAGAAGGTCTATCAACTAGAATGTGTTCAGTGTTTATGGAATTGGAATTGACCTGCAAGGGGCTATCAAGAGTAGTGATTGGAGTGACAAGTGTTACTTTGATGCCTCTGGAAACTAAGCGCTTTGCGAATTGTACCATTGGGTTTATGTGGCCTTGTAACGAGTAAGAAATGAGCATAACTTGAGGCTGGCTAGAGATCAAGGTTTCTTGCTTCTCCATTGTACTCATTTTGTGTTTGATTCTGGCAATCTACTTGCAATATTCTGCCTAGCTTCTTTGATCTTTTGAGCCTCAAATGAAAACTGATATTTTTAAAGGCCTTCCCCTAGCTATGAGTCAATGCCTTGGATTGTGATTGATTACCAGCAGAGAGTTAATGGATTGTGGTTGGCTGCTAGCCCTAAATTTCAAAAAATGTATCCGATTTTATTTTAATTAATTCCCAATAGTATCAGTACAATCATAGCTATGACATGGTTCTAAAAATTCCCGATTGAATCGATTAATTCCCAATTAATACATAACGGCGTCAATTTTAAATTAACGGAAGGAATGCAGATCTTTTTTTTGTTTCAAAATTTTAATTTAGCCATTACGCTGGCATGAATTAAAATTTAACCATTTTCGTGCAAAATTAAAAATAATTTGGTCACTATAATACAATTTAGTCGTTTATAATGATCTTGGAATTTATCAAAGTCCTTCACCCAGACTCTTTTCATCTCTTATTGAACAAAAAATGTTAATTTTTCACAAACATTTGATAAAGTTTTTTTAATCACAATAATTATATCATGTTATAAATTTTTAAATTAAAAATAATTAAATCAATTGGAATACAAAATATTCTTTATTTAATAAATTTCGGGATGGGCAAAAATTATGGGACCGGAGGGATACTAGTTAAGCAACAAATCAAATTAATAAATATCACTTTCATTTTCTTTTCAAGAAAACGTAACTCATTCCTCTTTAAATTAAATCTTCTTATATATTAAACTTGAAAGTAGGGGATGCGCACGGGTTGGTTCGGCTCGATTTTTGATAAAAATTATTATCGAACCGTGAATATCGGTTCAATTCGGTTTTTACTTATTAACTACAATCGAACCGCCCGGAACAGTTTTTTTCGGTTCGATTAACCGTTTAGCGATTTCAGGTTTTTTTTGTTTTTTCTTAATTAAAGATTATTATATAAATTTAATATTAATAATAAATTTGAAAATATTATAAGATAAATAAAATAAAATAAGAATTTACAATTAACTAAAATATAAGTAGTATATTATATATAAAATATAATTAATGTAAGATATATATTTATTATTACTTATAAGTATTGAACCCTAAATTTTAGTATTACTTTTGTATGATCTCTCATACTTCTACTATATAACATAATATAATTTATATTAACTATATTAGATTTTGTATAGTAAATTATGTATTATATAATTATATCAATAATCTATACTATTATATTAAAGACGAAACATTGAAAGTTTTGTAGTCTGGTCATGAAAATTTTTGTAGTCTGGTTACTCCATTCATAGCCGTTAGATATTTTTGATCAAATTATTGAGAACCGTTAGATAAAATATTAAAATTAGTATATAGAATATCTTTTCTATTTTAACTAACTAAAACATCTCATTTTCTAAAAATATCACACGCAGTTTCATTTAATAAAATAACATAATAAGGTTATAATTGCTAATAAATAACTCATTATCATTTTTAAAAACTATCACTAAATAAAAACATTATTTATAACCAATTGCCTTTTCCAGCAAAAATACATTATCTTTTTTATTTTTTTTCTTACAAAATCCTCTCTTTTTCTAAATAAAACACGGACGATTATCTTTTTTAACAAAAACATGTTACTCTTTCTATTTTTCCTTACTAAAACCCCTCATTTTCCAAAAATATCACGGGCAAACCCTTACTTATTTATTTTAAAATCTATTTTAATACTTTTAATTATGTTACGTTTTCTATTTTTTTCATTTTCTTAAAAAATTATTATTAAATAATAACATTTTTATAACCAAATTCCTTTTTAGCTAAAATACATTATCTTTTTTAACAAAATCTTCTCTTTTTCTAAAAAAATCACGGGCAATTACCTTTTTCAACTAAAACATGTTACTTTTTCAGATATTTCTTTACTAAACCCCTAATTTTCCAAAAATATTTCGGACAAATCCTTACTTATTTATTGTGAAGTCTATTTAAATACTTTTAATTACGGGCACTTACCTTTTCAGCTAAAACATGTTACTTTTTCTATTTTTTCTTACTAAGACCTCTCCTTTTCCAAAAAATATCATGGGAAAACAGTTATTAATTTATTTTAACATCTATTTTAATACTTTTAATTATTTAAAAAAGTTTAACACACCTACTTATTTTTTTTAGCAAATGCAGATTAATAGAATATTAAAACATAAATAATAAAAATAATAATTATTAATAATAATTCATGCATCGCACGAGTTTTAAGCTAGTATTATAATTATATATATAATATTATATAAATTGTTCGGTTTTTCGATTCGGTTATAGGGATAAAACCGTAACCATTATTAGGCGCAGTCCTTTGTACTCGCTGTGTTTTCTCTTTTGCAATGTACTATCTTGCCTCAAAAGTAGATATTTTGTTTTTTAATGAGAAATTATCATTTTAAAGTAGAAAATTGAGGGGATGTTTGGTTTATGATTAATGGACTCAGTTAATTGGAATTGGAATTGGAATCGGAATCGGAATCTTAAACTTAAGTAATGATAAATTAGCAATTTTGTTTTATGGAATGTGAACTTCAATCTTTCTAAGTGGGTAAATTAAAATAATCGTTCTAACTCCATTTTCATTTCAATTCAGATGTTCATAATGCATTCAAATACCCCAAAAACCAAAAACATGAGGTTCTAGATAAAGCCAAACACTTCAGGACAATTAATCATTTATTCATTTGGACCATGTGGGGTAAATATGCATTTAAATTATTGTCATATCATTAAAAGTTCTAGGTCCCGAACAGGGCCATTCCGGTACAACAATTACTAGTTACTACGATATCGACAACTCAACTCAGACAAGATAAGTACTCTGCCCCCTCAATTCTTTACATGTCCCTCTCAATTTTTTATATTGGAGGACGGCACGGAACTTAAGAAAAAGTGTAAATTAATAGAAAAAAGTAAGAAAAATGAGTAACGTGGTGGGACCAATCAATATTTAATGTATAAAATGGGTATAAAGTAGGTATAGTGGAAGAAAATAATGGATGAAATTGGATTTTATATTATAAAATGTTACTATTTTTGGTATGTAAAGAAATGAGAGCGACGTACCAAAAAGAAAAGTGTAAAGAAATGAGAGACACAAGGGGAGTAGTACGTAATTTTCAATAAAAATTAAATATTCGTGGTATTAATTTATTCTAAATATAGAAACTAAAATTTATGTTCTGAATCCAGCAGTTATATATTTGAAAATCAAAAATATTGTTACAAAAAAAAAAGTAAAATACAAAAGAGTAGTGCCAGAGGCACAAAAAATTGTTACAAAATGTCATGACATATTTGATGTGACAGTAGGGTGCTTTTTTATTGGAGTTATTGGTTTGAATACAGGGGACCCATTTATTATTATAATCAATTAAAATCTGTCACGTGTGTTTTGTAACTTTTTTTGTAATTATTTTGGGGCATGCAGTATTATTCAATACAAAATTGATGCAGCATCACACAAAAAATATAGAAATGAATATGGAAAACTTTTAGCTTTATTATTTGTGTTTGTTTGATTTATGCGGTACTTGTATTTTGTTTCGGGTTAATCTATTTGATATGGGCTAAAAATAATCCAAAATACATAATTAATGATATTTATACTCTTTATTAATAAGGAAAATAATGTGAAATTGGCGCGCCGTACCAAAAATATCAAAATACCAAATTTGGTTATCATGTACCAAAGTACCAAATTTGGTTATCACGTGACCTGGGTTCGATTCCTCGCAACTACGTACAAGATTTATTAATTTAAATTTTTTAGCTTAATTCAGGGTTCGATTTCTTACAACTACGTTATTATACAAGATTTATTTATTTACTTTAATTTCATTAATTTCATTCAAAGTTCAATTGTCTATAACTTCTATACTCTTTATTAATAAAGAAAATAATGTTAAAATATCGCGCGGTACCAAATTCAAGATTAATTACCTATAACCACATATTTAAATAGTATTTATTTATTATATATTTATATCATTCAAATATCTATAAGTACATTTTTTAATAAGTTTTTTAATAATTAAAATTAATATTAATAAGCAAAACAATGTGAAAATGGTGCACGGTACCAAAGTACCAAATTTGATTATCACAAAATCCGAGTTTGATTCCTTCCAACTACGTAATTATACAAAATTTATTTACTTTAAATTCTTTAACTTCATCTGGGGTTCGATTCTTTACAACTACGTAATTATAAAAGATTTATTTATTTACTTTAAATTTATTAGCTACATCGAGGGTTCGATTCCTTGCAGCTACGTAAATTAGGCCCAATTAATGAGGCTTGAAACCTTAATTAATTACTAATTTCATAATTAATTAAATAATTAATAATACAATCCATTAAATATGACTAAGATGAGATATATATCTACTAGAAGTAATCTTGGGAGTTACCGAACGCTAAAAGGAGTCAGCCTCCTACAAACCAGGAATTACAATCCTGATCTAAGAAGATGATTTGGCCTCCAAGTCATCTTCTTCTACCCTAAATACCAGGCTCTTGATGCATATATAAAGGGTCTGACCCCTCATATCAGAACTACGTTTTTTGGCTTGATTCTCAATTACGAATTGAGATACGTTGGGCATCTTGTGATGACCGATTCAGTCACGAAACACGAGAACAGTCATTAATATTCGAAAGCTATCAAACCCTAAGCATTAATTACACCCTAGTTTTTATTCCACAACATTTGGCGCCATCTGTGGGAACCCTCGAACATCAACCATGGCGAATACATGGAGAACAAGTCGAGAAACTCAAACCTCTGAAGAACTGCATATTACCTCTGAAACAGAGACTCGTGGAAGTCAAGCGTCGCCAACCACTGGCACTCAAGGGGCGAGTATTCCCCTTACCACTACTCAAGGACCAGAAATCCCAATTTCAGTTGAAGGGACGAATCCCCTACAAGTGGTTGTTCATGAACCTAATTCTCAGGTTCAAGAGACCATTCTCTAGCAACCAATCACAACCTCTCCACTACTCCTGAACGCACCACGTAGCCTTCAACTTCATACCACAGATCTTCCCCAATTCACGACTCAAACTCTTGGGATGCCGACTTATGGTGTGCCCCCTCGACCTACAGTTGGAAGTAGTGGTGTTAATCCAATATACCACGAAGCATAAGTGCCTCCTTATATTCAAGGCATAGGGCCCTCTAACCCACAAGTCCAAACTCGAACTCAACAAACTCCTTTGATTCGAGACATTTCTGGTCCTTATACAGAAGATGAAGATTACACATCTGATGATGAAATGGATGTTCCCCCAAGGAGAAGATGTCTTATCCAAACAAACCGGGAGCCACCCTAAACTACTAAAGACGAGATTGCAGTATATGAAGCTGAGGCTGCAAGGCTTAAGAAATTATTAGCAGAAGAATAGGCAGTTAGAGCCAAAGGCAAGTTGTTCGCACAAAAACACGCAAGCGCACGTGGTCACAAGTAGTATATGATAAAGTTAAGTTCGTTCCCACAGAGACTGGTTATGTTGTTATAGCTATGCACTTATGCACCAATGTATGGTTATTACTCACTGCTAAGATAAGTATCAAATTTGGTTTTGTTTAACTAATTAACTAGCACTTAACAAGATTATATTAACTAAAGAGAATTACTGGAAAATTACTTGTATGAATAAAGCATGGGATCCTAACATCATTAAATATTTCATCTAGAGTCTCTTGTTCTTAATTAATGCATGTGACGGTTGTGATAACTAATCGGATAACACGAAATCAGTATACGCTACCTTTCAGTATACGTATACCAAACCACTCAAACATCCACAAAGAGATAGAGGTTAAGCAGACACCAATTATGTTTAGACCCTATATGTCTATAAGATTTGAAAACATAATGGTTTAATGAGCAAGTTATCCATTCAGATTACATAGGACAGGTAAGATGGTTAAAATTACCTACAAATCATGCATGACAAACATACATAAACCTATGCTAGCATGGCAAGTTCTAAACCTCTATATCCACTTTCGCATTCAATAGAGATTAACAAATAATCTTAGATGTTAGCTACTCATCCAAGAAGAATAATCACAACCAAACTAGGTTATCAAGAATACATCACACACAAATCTTTAAAACAATTAACTATTAGAATCCATAAATAAATCCGTTAGAATCCCACGACGACGATTAGTTCATATTCGAACCGTTCATCATCGTGGGTTCTGATAATAACATGATAGTAATAAGTCTGGAAAAATTGATAGAATAACTAGGGTTTAGAAAGAACAACGAGAATCCAAAGTATCGCCTAATTTAGAAGAATACAAAGATTAGATGAAAACTAGGTCTTCGTAAATCAGCCGTCTTCTTGTTCTCCTCACCGATGGACTTATATATATATGTATATGGATTGTATCTGTATATATCTTGGAAAACGTCCACCAATGAATTATATAAGCTTAGGGTTGACAACTTTGGCAAATTTCCTTTTCTAACCACAAAACTGCAATTTCCAGCAATTTTCACGCGCGGGCACGCGCGGGCGCGCGCAAGGCGGCGCGGGCGCGCCGGGTTTGCTGCCAAATGAAGCGCGGGCGCGCGGAAGGCGGCGCGGGCGCGCCGGGTTTTCTGTCCAGAATTCTTTTCTCTTCGCGTGGACTGTTTACTCGTCCAATTCTGACTTCTACATCTCGAGATATGGCCCAAACAGTGAATGATGTGCAGGTAGCCCAACAAATCCACAACTCTGCCAATTCTATAGCTCTGCACATAATAACACAAAACACATCACAAACACCACACACTTGAGAACAAAACGATCAATTTAAGCCAATTTAGGACGATCCAAGTGGATATGAAATCCACTTATCACACCCCCAAACTTAAACCGATGCTTGTCCTCAAGCATAAACAAACTCTAATATCTATAATGCAATGCATGAATGCAACTAATATGCTAATGCAAACGATCCCCTCAAACTAACCATTACCAATCAACAAGCCAACAACTCAAGGAACGCAGTCTTCCAAACAGAGTTCGACCAAATTCCCATCGACCAACAAGACAAACACAGAAACGTGCGTGTGTGCGATGCTCACCAATATACTCCCAAACTAAATCAAGACCATACCTACTCTTAGCCAAAACAACCACAAGCTTACAAACAGAATGAACTCTAGACACAAGAAACCACTTAAAGACACCTCAATATCCACTTGAGTTAGACAGGAATTCATGCTTTTATTACAGAACAACATACCAAACACAATACACATGCTTATTTGACCGTGCAATGGTTAAGACCCCAAAAGGCTTATACAATAATACCCATGTAGCGAGCTTTAGGTTAGTGGATCCCAGACCGGAAAAAATCTTAGGTCACTAGGCACAAAGTCCCCTAGAACTTAATTGCTCGAGTATTAAAGAGCTCAACCTGATCAATTCTGCATAAAACAACTAACACAACTTTTTTTTTTCTTCTTTTTTTTCTTCTTTTTTTTTTCTTTTTAAATTTCGGAATGAGTGCACTTTGCCTTTTTCTCATCCCACCCTAGACTACTCATCTTTTCAATGAGACGGCTACTAGCCATTTGACGCCTAGCCTTTATTACAACTAGCATGAAATCCCTGGTTTCCCCCAAACTTATACATAAGTGCTCCTTCGTTTTCAAGAATCTAGCCAACATTCTAAATGTAAACAAGTGGTTAAATTCTAACACCAAACAAGCATGGTCTGATCAAATTCAAAAGCAACCAATGAGACTTATGAAATAGATTTGTTTCTGGCATGCAAGTCAATACTTTAGAAACTTAATCAACCCTCTACTCATCACAACCACACTCCAATCAACATCGACTCACCAACGGAAATAGTCAAGTCCTACGGGATCATGAAATATGCATGCAACTAAAATGGACTCACATAATAAATAAAAACTATGCAAACAGAATGCCCTATATGACATGAACATGCAAAACTACGAATAAACTACAACTACACATGCAATATGAATCCTACATGAGACACACACTAACTATACAAACCCATACATCACCCCCAAACTTAAAATATTCAATGTCCCCATTGAATGGAAGTAAATACAAGGGATAGTTGGAAACATACCTAAAAATACCGAAACACGTGGGTTGCCTCCCATGAAGCGCTTGTTTAGAGTCAATTAGCTTGACTACGTCCAAGTCTCCATTAAGGATGATAATAGTTGGCCTGGTCATCTCTTCGTGAGACTTCATCGTCATCACGGCGGCACACTTTCTGCCCCTTCTCCTCGCTTGGCCTATTCGTATAACAACTATATCCTATTCCAATGCCTTCATCGGTTGACCCAAAATTTGTCAATTTGTAGAGCAACACACATTCGCGGGCTCCGCTCGAATATAATGGAGGAGGGTAAATGTAAGTTGTTGAAGCCTTTGGTTCCTCAAAGAGAACTTCCTCCAATGGCTCTAATGCGCTACCTCCATCTTTATACTCTGAGACAAGTAGAAGACCTGCATCTTTCCAATGGTCATCAGCCTCTTGGTACGCACATACCAATTCTTGAAATTTGTGTAGCTCATTAGTGTCTGTCCCATATAGTGCCCTTTCCAAATCATCCACCATACTAGCATGATCAAATTCCTCACATGGCTTGTGAACGCTCACCTCACCTTGGAATTTGTCTTCCTCAATTATGCATGCAGTACCTTGCTCCAAGTCACCGTTATTTTCTGGAATTGCCTCTAGTATGAACTGTTGTTTCTCTTGTTCCAAGGCACTCAAAACTTGAGCAACTAGTGTCTCCAAAGATTTGATAGACTCCTTATTACTCTTTACAAGCATCCTAATCTCCTCCATATCAACAACCTCATCTGACTAAAAAGTAGGAGTATGTTGTTGATGTTGAAACTCTTCACTACCAAAGAAATATGACATTTTTGGAACATCTTGCTGGTACTGTTGAGGATGGTATTGAGAATATGGTTGTTCCTCATAAGTGACATATGGATCAACTCCTTCGTAGTAACAATATGGTGAGGTCTCATGAACGCCCAAACATTGCTCACATTGCTGAGGCATGGATGTCCTCGAATATGCCCACCATGGCAACTCCTCTCCTGCCATTTTCAAACACTCAAGTACCTGAAACACACCGAACTAAACAAGATAGGTTAGAAAAACAATCCGAGTCAGTGAACTCTAACGACCACTGATGACAAGCACATAAAACAACACCGAGTCCCCGGCAGCGGCGCCAAAAACTTGTTCGCACAAAAACACGCAAGCGCACGTGGTCACAAGTAGTATATGATAAAGTTAAGTTCGTTCCCACAGAGACTGGTTATGTTGTTATAGCTATGCACTTATGCACCAATGTATGGTTATTACTCACTGCTAAGATAAGTATCAAATTTGGTTTTGTTTAACTAATTAACTAGCACTTAACAAGATTATATTAACTAAAGAGAATTACTGGAAAATTACTTGTATGAATAAAGCATGGGATCCTAACATCATTAAATATTTCATCTAGAGTCTCTTGTTCTTAATTAATGCATGTGACGGTTGTGATAACTAATCGGATAACACGAAATCAGTATACGCTACCTTTCAGTATACGTATACCAAACCACTCAAACATCCACAAAGAGATAGAGGTTAAGCAGACACCAATTATGTTTAGACCCTATATGTCTATAAGATTTGAAAACATAACGGTTTAATGAGCAAGTTATCCATTCAGATTACATAGGACAGGTAAGATGGTTAAAATTACCTACAAATCATGCATGACAAACATACATAAACCTATGCTAGCATGGCAAGTTCTAAACCTCTATATCCACTTTCGCATTCAATAGAGATTAACAAATAATCTTAGATGTTAGCTACTCATCCAAGAAGAATAATCACAACCAAACTAGGTTATCAAGAATACATCACACACAAATCTTTAAAACAATTAACTATTAGAATCCATAAATAAATCCGTTAGAATCCCATGACGACGATTAGTTCATATTCGAACCGTTCATCATCGTGGGTTCTGATAATAACATGATAGTAATAAGTCTGGAAAACTTGATAGAATAACTAGGGTTTAGAAAGAACAACTAGAATCCAAAGTATCGCCTAATTTAGAAGAATACAAAGATTAGATGAAAACTAGGTCTTCGTAAATCAGCCGTCTTCTTGTTCTCCTCACCGGTGGACTTATATATATATATGTATATGGATTGTATCTGTATATATCTTGGAAAACGTCCACCAATGAATTATATAAGCTTAGGGTTGACAACTTTGGCAAATTTCCTTTTCTAACCACAAAACTGCAATTTCCAGCAATTTTCACGCGCGGGCGCGCGCAAGGCGGCGCGGGCGCGCCGGGTTTTCTGCCAAATGAAGCGCGGGCGCGCGGAAGGTGGCGCGGGCGCGCCGGGTTTTCTGTCCAGAATTCTTTTCTCTTCGCGTGGACTGTTTACTCGTCCAATTCTGACTTCTACATCTCGAGATATGGCCCAACAGTGAATGATGTGCAGGTAGCCCAACAAATCCACAACTCTGCCAATTCTATAGCTCTGCACATAATAACACAAAACACACCACAAACACCACACACTTGAGAACAAAACGATCAATTTAAGCCAATTTAGGACGATCCAAGTGGATATGAAATCCACTTATCACAAGTCAACCGAGAGAGTTCTTGTGATTAACCTGGATCCTACTCCGAGAAAGTCAAGGAGGGTTGAAGCCCCAAAGGGTGATCCTACTGAGTTGTTACCCCTAGGAGATCCAGATGATCCTACACCCCCCTTTACTGAGGATATTATGAAGGTTCGTATATCTAGGAAGTTCAAGATGTCAACCATCAAGGCTTATAATGGAGCGGGAGATCCCGCTAATCATGTAAGGACTTTATCCAATGCACTACTGTTGCATCCTATTAATGATGCGGTCAAATGTAGAGCATTTCCACAAACCTTGGCGGGCATGGCTCGGCGTTGGTATAGTCGTCTCCCTCCCAATTCCATTGGATCTTTTAAAGAATTGAGCAAGGTGTTTATCAATCAGTTTGTTAGTGGGAGGGTGCATGAGAAGAGTTCTGCATCTCTTATGGAAATCCAGCAAGGTAAGAATGAATCCTTGAGGGATTACATAAATCGATTCACTAGAGAGGCTTTGAAGGTCCCAGATCTGGAGGACAAGGTAGCTATGATAGCCCTGCAGCAAGGAACTTCTGATGATCATTTTAAGAGATCATTGGAAAAACATCCACCTGAAAGTATGTTGAAGTTACAAGACAGAGCTGGAAAGTATATCAAAGCTGAAGAAAGCATGAGGAAGTATGAACCCGCTGTTGGGGGAAGCAAAAACGGGAAGAAGAGAAAGGAGACTCAAGAATATGATGTTAGGGATAAGTATCCCAGGACAGCGAAGGATTCTAACTCTCCACCTAAAAAGAACAATTTTGGACCAATGTTCACGGAATATGCAAGATTGAACACCCCTAGAAGCCAAATTCTGATGGAAATTGAGAAGGAAGAAGATCTTCGATGGCCGAAGCCGCTAAGGATTGACTTATCAAAAAGGAATCAAAATCAATTATGTCGATTCCGCAAAGAAGTTCGTCATGATACAGATGATTGCAGTCAGCTGAAAGATGAAATCGAATTCCTGATCTGAAAGGGAGAACTCAACAAATTCACTAAAGATGGGAATCGTGGAAATCAAAGAGGAAATTATGAGAAAAAAGATTATGATAGAAAGGATAATGATCAAGATCGTAATCCTAGACCCCAAGGGCCAGTCATTAAAATTTATTTAGAGGACCAACTGCAACTGGTTCTTTAAGAAACTCAAGGAAGGCTTAAGCTAGAGAAGTAATGACAGTTGTTGGAGAAGCACCGAAACGTGCCAAGACAAAAATAACTATAATTTTTGATGATTCTGACCTAGAGGGAGTGAAATTTCCTCATGACGACCCCTGGTCATCATACATGTGATAGGCCATTCTGAAACCAAGAGGGTTCTGGTTGATAACGGAGCTTCCGTGGACATCTTGTTCCATGATGCTTTCATCAAGATGGGATACGCAAATTCTCAATTGACACCCTTGAATATGCCCATATATGGGTTTAATGGAGTAGAATCAAAGGTGGAAGGCACAATTCAACTCCCTATGACCATGGGGCAAGGCTTAAAGACAGCGACTCAGATGCTGAATTTTCTGGTCATAAAGGCAACCTCGACTTATAATGCAATTCTTGGAAGGACGGGTCTTCATGCATTCAAGGATGTTGCCTCAACTTACCATCTGAAAATCAAGTTTCCAACAAGGAATGGAGTTGGTGAGGAGCGAGGTGATCAGAAAATGGCTAGAAGTTGTTATATAGCTGCATTAAGACCTGACGGAGTTGGGGGGTAGGTTCTCCCAATTGAAGACATGGATACCAGAGATAATGAAGAGAGAAGAGGGAATCTAGTTGAAGATTTGATCCCAATTCCCTTAGTTCCCGGAGAACCGAAAAAGGTTACTTACATTGAGGCATTGTTATCTGAACCCTTGAAGGGCAAGATCATATCTTTTCTTCAAGAAAACAATGATGTTTTCACCTGGACAGCAGCCGATATGCCAGGGATTGATCCCCAGTTGATAACTCATAAGTTGAATGTGGATCTAGAAAGGAAGACAGTGAAACAAAAGAAAAGGAACTTTGTTCCAGAAAGACAAGAGGCAATAAAGCAAGAGGTGGATAAGCTCTTGGAAGCAGGATTCATTGAAGAGATTCAATTCCCTGAATGGTTGGCTAACCCGGTAATGGTAAAGAAAGCCAATGGAAAGTGGAGGATGTGTGTAGACTTCACGGAGTACTATATCGCAGCACAACCATCTTAATCGAATACCCCTATCTTAACTCATTCATTGGTACTATATCCAATAGCCCAACACGAACTCTAAATGAGCTCCAACGTTCCTTATATAACTATATACACTCCTACGCACTCTCGTTTCTAGTTTTACTATAACCTCGCTCTGATACCAACTTGTAACGCCCCCAAATCCGGGGTCAAAGGATTTGGTCGTCACGCTAAAATCTCAATTAAAAACAACCTGTTAAATATTAAACAAATTCAAATATACATCTGCGACCCCAACTAAACCAAGATCTTTTAGGTTATAGTGCTAGAAACAAGAATCCAAAATTTCACAACTTTAACTACCTTTTTCAACAATCCTCTTTGCACAAATTCTAAAACACTAGTATAACTTCGATAAGAAGTATACCAGGCAAACTAATCTTATACCATATAGTAATTACTGGAAATCAACTTTATACAATAACCTTACACTAAATCCAAATGCTCTGCATCAACTCGTCTTTCCAACATCATCTTGACTCTTCTCATTCCATAGTTATACGATTAAATACTGTCCATCTACCTTTCACTGGAGGGTTAAAAAGGTGAAACAAGCAAGTATGAGCGAAAGAAATGCTCAGCCAGTGGATAAAAGACATAATTTAAGGTTTCAACCTGGTATCAACGAAATATGTAGTATAAATAAAGCAAAACAAGATGAGTATTTCACAACTGGTAATGGAATAAAGAAAGCGACTGTTTAAATATTGAAAAACCACAACAATTTGAAAGTAAGTAAATTCAGCAGAATTAACAACCCCTTTTTATACATCATCGAGCCAACAATTTTTCTCATATATATGTTTAGTTAATATAAATTGGAATTGTACGACGCTACGAGCTAAGCCGATGATCAATCGCTCAAAGCTCGCCAACCTTACTGTCCTACACAGAAGGTTCCATACACTTTCAAGGGATCCCCGGGCAAACCGCCCCCATTGGCACTTATTGACCATGGCCACTTATCAACAACGCTGGACCGGCGTCACCCGGCCGCCTATGCAACGTGGCGACATCTAGGCCACAAAACACTTTATTTCAACTGGACCGGCGCCACGGCCCTAATATTCCAATTTACCTCGGGTTCATATAGAAACCCAAAATCTCAAGATCTCATTTTACCCTTATCGGGTTCATAACTCAAATCACAGTTTCAACACAATAAGTACACTTTTCTCATTTAACATGGCAGTATGAATCTGATAAGTAAGAATACCAATCAGAGGGTTTATTGAATACTGAAAGAAATAGTTCAAGTCCTTCAAAAAGTATACTTATAACAGATAAGCCTTACATTCTGAAGGAAGTAAACCGGATTATACATAACATATATAAGTTCGAATACTGAAAGAAATAGTTCAAGTCCTTCAAAAAGTATACTTATAACAGATAAGCCTTACATTCTGAAGGAAATAAACCGGATTATACATAACATATATAAGTTCGAATAAGGAACTGAATCTGATAACTGCATTAACAAGAAGTAATAATAATAATAATAACTGCAGTTCAGTGTAAAAGGACCAACACTTGGAAATTAAATGAAGAGTATAAACACTCGCATAATAATAATTCAAGAGAATATTACTCGAACAATACATGAAGGGTATAGACACTTGCCTCTGGTCCTTAGCTATATCGTAAAGCTGCAACAATACGTTTCCTTGGTGCTACGTCACCTCACAAATAACCCAATCCGTCGTAAACAATATCTCATCCTTTTCCGATATCTTTTATTTAACACACTTCGATAATCTGACTCGTCTCGTCCAATAGTCTCTGTTGCATAGACATCCATATTTCAATTGATAGAATAGTCACGGTTAATCAAATAAATAACCCGCGTATCACGCTTATCGAAAATCTCTATACTATATCAGTCAACATCTAAGTCAACGGCCTCGTAAATCTCATTTTCTAACATTACTGACAAATTTCTATTCTAACTACCCCTCTTGGTGATATTAAACACGACTAAAACATTTAAACAAGTCTCAAAACAATTATTCGCATTTATGACTCAACAATTAGATAATTCACATAATTCACATAGCACATATCGTTATTTAATTGTGATAAATAAATCACATAAGTCTCGTAACATCTAAGAAATAATTTTAGAAAAATATTCAACTCTCGTTTCAAAGGAATTAATCCTCAAAATATTTTTAGGTCAAAATCGAATCATTCATATCATTTATGTAGCACATATTGATATTTAAATGCACTAATGACTACACATATGTCATATAACGTTCGAGAAATAATTTGTAACTCGAAAGAAAGGCCTAAAATGATTTTATAAATCATTTAGAAATTTTAAATAATTAATAAAACATTTTTAGGAATATTTTTCCTAATTTAAATCACTTTTAAATCATTTTCCAAAATAATTAAAGAATTTTGGAAAATAAAAATATCAAAATAATTCCTCAAATAATTAAGGAATAATTAAATAAAAGTTTCCAGAATTTAAAAGAAATTTTTAGAATTTAAAAGTCATTTTTAAAACTATTTTTCAAAATTTAAATAAACAAAACAGATTTTTATAAATTAAAAATAAATAATTTAGAAATAAATTTTGGTCAGGGGACCAATTTGCAATTTTGTAAAACCTCAGGGACAAAACTTCATCATCTTCAAAACTTGAGGTACTAAACTGAAAAAAGCTCTGTCGCCAGCTTTAATGGCTGACCGGCGCCGCTGGCAACAAATCCGGCCAAATTCGTTTCTACACCAAAACTTAACCAAACTCAATGTTCTATATACCAAAACGAAGCTTGAAACACGTCCAATCTAACCCACATATCCACATACACAAACAATCAACAGATTTTACGGACTAAAGGTTTGAAAATTCAAAAAAACTTAACAATTCGATCTAGCAATTCTAGGAATAGAACGACTCAATTAAACATGCAAATCGATTACCCATGATCATATGAAGCTATAGGAACCATCAAAATCAACGGACAACTCTAAATCAAAAAGCCCCAATTCGAGCTCAAGAACCCTAAATTTTTGAATTGAACAATCCGGGAATCAAACAATGAAATTGAACACATATTTGGACTCCTTACAACCATATGAAGCTATACATATCATCAAATCACATGAACAAGCTCAAAATCAAAAAGCCCCAAATATTTCATGAACCCTAATTTTTCCAGAATTAAAGAAAGTTTCGTACAAGGTTTAAAAATTACCCCACGCGAATTCTGATGGTAGATTATGAAACTAGATTCCAAGACCTTCGATTCGACTACTAGAACGTTGAAAACGGATTCCGGTAACCCCTTCAAAAGTTGGTTTGATTCTCAAGAACACGAAGAACACCAAGAACACGATTTAGGGATTTCGGGTATTTTTAGATAATTATCGGTATATTATACGCTTTATTATACGCAAAATAATTACGATATGGTTATTTATATTAAACGGAAAATAATACCCCAAACGATATTTTTGGTTCAATATTGATCCGTTGGATTGCTTTAAATACAATTTAACAGAATAAACGCTTTAAATCTTTAATAAAGCAGAATGCACGTTTTACGAGACGATAATCATCCATAAAGTATGGATAACTACAAGTATCGTTTAATAAAAGATATACGAACCAAAATACCTCTATTACGAATATTTCCGAATACTTCCCACTTTAACGAATGAAATATTGGTACGAACGATATACCAATTTCCCGAATAATCTGGGAACGATCCAAATTTTCTTTTCGATAAATAAAATAGAATAAAATAGTATGACATTTTTTTCAAAATAATTTCTAATTCCCCACACATTTCACATATAAAAACATTTAAAAATTTTAATATGAAAATAAAATTTCATTTCACATCAAATATTAACACGAAATTTTCTCGGATCTTACATCTTTCCCCCCTTAAAAGGATTATGTCCCCAGAATCAACATAGGCAAACAAATGAGGGTACTTCTCTCGCATATCACTCTCTAGCTCCCAAGTTGACTCTTCTACTTTAGGATTTCCACAAGACTCTCACTATGGGTATTGTTTTACTTCTAAGCACTTTCTCATTCCGGTCCAATATAAAAACATACCAGAGATCAAGATCACCAACCTCGTCCCAATATATTAGAGATCGAGATCGTCGCCCGTATAAGGCTCCAAAAGACGGCATTCCAATGCTGGCATGGTAACTATTGTTGTAAGAGAATTCAATCAATGGTAAATGATCATCCCAACTGCCTTCAAAGTCCAGTGCACAAACTCGTAGCATGTCTTCAATTGTTTGAATGGTTCGTTCACTCTGACCGTCCATCTGTGGATAATACGCCGTGCTCATATTTAATCTAGTCCCCAAGGCTTCTTGAAATTGTCTCCAAAATCTTGAATTAAACCGCGGATCTCTATCGGATACGATTGAAACTGGCACTCCATGATGTACTATTATCTCGTTTAAAATAAAGGTGAATCAACTTGAAAGGTATTAAGTCAACAAGAAAACGATGGCCTAAAATATCAATCTCACAATGCGGACAAATCCGGTTAACTGGAACACGTTCCTAATTTGCTACTTCTACATTTAAAAGCCTTATTTAACGGTCGGGTTTCACATCGCAATTTACTAGCAAAATCTACAGCAATAAATGACTTGGTAGCTCCCGAAGTAATTAACACTTTTGCATGTACGGAGTTTATGAGTAGCGTACCTGTCACCACATCAGTATCTTGGACAGCATTTTCCATATTCATATTAAATACTCTGGCTCTCGGCGTAAACCTTTCCCAAGTAACTGTCGTTGTGCCTTCCAAAGCTTTCACCGACTCCCACCAATAATTAGCTTCAGTTTTCAGAAAATAGCTTGAAAACTCCGTTTTCTGGTCAGCTCCAACTTTCACTAGTGCAAAAGCCTTCTCCATTATTAGCCTAACATCGTATTCATAAGTTCTTCTCATTGAGACAAAAATCTATTATGTCCATTTTTCACAACCTGGGATATCATCAGCACAATTGCACATTTTTCCAAATTTCCAATCAACTCTTGAATTACCTAACTAACGTAAATGGTCACTGAGGTTTCACGGCGCGTTGTTGCTTCTTCAAATATTGTTCCTTCTTCAAATATTGTTGTTTCTGCCGGATGAAAGTTGATCCACTCTTCCACAGCGTAACGTTAATTGATAGAGAGAACAACTGGCTCCGTTTTGTGTCACTAGTACTTTAATCGCATTGTGATCCGCTTTCGCTCGTGATAATTCCATCGCAAATTCTTTACTCAATATGGTAAGGTTAATTCATTCCAACCTGATGGCATACCTTCAAGATTATTTGAGATAACAAGATTCATGATATTTTGAAGTGAAAAGGTTCTGCATCATAGCAAATGTCCCACAATTGTGGTTACCAAATTTACATGTTCTAAAGTGAACAGTATTGGAAATAAAAGAATCACTGAGAGATCATTTCGATCACATGAACTCAATGTTGCGTGTCTTAATTAAGACATTACTAAAGGTAATTAGCCTTCTTGTATTGCACAACACACAAGTGATGGCGTCCCATCAGACTTCTATCACACAGACAGATAGTCCTTGTGTCCCCTATAAATAGGGTTGTTTGTCTCAGTTGGAGTAGAAAAATATGAAAGAAATTCAAAGTCAAAGTAACAACCAAGGCCTTTCGATAAGAAATCTCAGATACACACCTTGGATTGGAACTGAGTAAATTCCCAAAGGTGTTATTTCAGAAAAGAGGAATAACCAGAAAAGAAAGTATCGAACAAAAAATGTTCCATTACAATAAGAGTGATTCACCCCTGAAGAATGAAAGAGCTGAAATTCACCTAACAAATTTTCAACATGCCTCAAAATCTGAAATGGATATCATAACAACCTCCGACACAATTGGAAACAGGACTGATCAAAGGTATCAAATACAAGTCAAAAGGTGGAATACATTCACCAACACAAGTTTCGCTTAAAGGAATGTCAAATATTTCGTTAGGATGGGAAGGTATTACAAAGGTCTCCACATATGCCTTCTATGTTGACTCCTTCGATAGCTCGTTATCCGATTCTAAGCCCTTCTTTTCCACGTCGTAAGGTTATCAATATCGTACGTTGTCGCCGACTCGTAATAGTCCTTGAAGATTCCGCCGTAGACATCCACAACCGTAAGAAGTTCCATCCATCGCAGCACAACCATCTTAATCGAATACCCCTATCTTAACTCACTCATTGGTACTATATCCAATAGCCCAACACGAACTCTAAATGAGCTCCAACGTTCCTTATATAACTATATACACTCCTACGCACTCTCGTTTCTAGTTTTACTATAACCTCGCTCTGATACCAACTTGTAACGCCCCCAAATCCGGGGTCAAAGGATTTGGTCGTCACGCTAAAATCTCAATTAAAAACAACCTGTTAAATATTAAACAAATTCAAATATACATCTGCGACCCCAACTAAACCAAGATCTTTTAGGTTATAGTGCTAGAAACAAGAATCCAAAATTTCACAACTTTAACTACCTTTTTCAACAATCCTCTTTGCACAAATTCTAAAACACTAGTATAACTTCGATAAGAAGTATACCAGGCAAACTAATCTTATACCATATAGTAATTACTGGAAATCAACTTTATACAATAACCTTACACTAAATCCAAATGCTCTGCATCAACTCGTCTTTCCAACATCATCTTGACTCTTCTCATTCCATAGTTATACGATTAAATACTGTCCATCTACCTTTCACTGGAGGGTTAAAAAGGTGAAACAAGCAAGTATGAGCGAAAGAAATGCTCAGCCAGTGGATAAAAGACATAATTTAAGGTTTCAACCTGGTATCAACGAAATATGTAGTATAAATAAAGCAAAACAAGATGAGTATTTCACAACTGGTAATGGAATAAAGAAAGCGACTGTTTAAATATTGAAAAACCACAACAATTTGAAAGTAAGTAAATTCAGCAGAATTAACAACCCTTTTTTATACATCATCGAGCCAACAATTTTTCTCATATATATGTTTAGTTAATATAAATTGGAATTGTACGACGCTACGAGCTAAGCCGATGATCAATCGCTCAAAGCTCGCCAACCTTACTGTCCTACACAAAAGGTTCCATACACTTTCAAGGGATCCCCGGGCAAACCGCCCCCATTGGCACTTATTGACCATGGCCAATTATCAACAACGCTGGACCGGCGTCACCCGGCCGCCTATGCAACGTGGCGACATCTAGGCCACAAAACACTTTATTTCAACTGGACCGGCGCCACGGCCCTAATATTCCAATTTACCTCGGGTTCATATAGAAACCCAAAATCTCAAGATCTCATTTTACCCTTATCGGGTTCATAACTCAAATCACAGTTTCAACACAATAAGTACACTTTTCTCATTTAACATGGCAGTATGAATCTGATAAGTAAGAATACCAATCAGAGGGTTTATTGAATACTGAAAGAAATAGTTCAAGTCCTTCAAAAAGTATACTTATAACAGATAAGCCTTACATTCTGAAGGAAGTAAACCGGATTATACATAACATATATAAGTTCGAATACTGAAAGAAATAGTTCAAGTCCTTCAAAAAGTATACTTATAACAGATAAGCCTTACATTCTGAAGGAAATAAACCGGATTATACATAACATATATAAGTTCGAATAAGGAACTGAATCTGATAACTGCATTAACAAGAAGTAATAATAATAATAATAACTGCAGTTCAGTGTAAAAGGACCAACACTTGGAAATTAAATGAAGAGTATAAACACTCGCATAATAATAATTCAAGAGAATATTACTCGAACAATACATGAAGGGTATAGACACTTGCCTCTGGTCCTTAGCTATATCGTAAAGCTGCAACAATACGTTTCCTTGGTGCTACGTCACCTCACAAATAACCCAATCCGTCGTAAACAATATCTCATCCTTTTCCGATATCTTTTATTTAACACACTTCGATAATCTGACTCGTCTCGTCCAATAGTCTCTGTTGCATAGACATCCATATTTCAATTGATAGAATAGTCACGGTTAATCAAATAAATAACCCGCGTATCACGCTTATCTAAAATCTCTATACTATATCAGTCAACATCTAAGTCAACGGCCTCGTAAATCTCATTTTCTAACATTACTGACAAATTTCTATTCTAACTACCCCTCTTGGTGATATTAAACACGACTAAAACATTTAAACAAGTCTCAAAACAATTATTCGCATTTATGACTCAACAATTAGATAATTCACATAATTCACATAGCACATATCGTTATTTAATTGTGATAAATAAATCACATAAGTCTCGTAACATCTAAGAAATAATTTTAGAAAAATATTCAACTCTCGTTTCAAAGGAATTAATCCTCAAAATATTTTTAGGTCAAAATCGAATCATTCATATCATTTATGTAGCACATATTGATATTTAAATGCACTAATGACTACACATATGTCATATAACGTTCGAGAAATAATTTGTAACTCGAAAGAAAGGCCTAAAATGATTTTATAAATCATTTAGAAATTTTAAATAATTAATAAAACATTTTTAGGAATATTTTTCCTAATTTAAATCACTTTTAAATCATTTTCCAAAATAATTAAAGAATTTTGGAAAATAAAAATATCAAAATAATTCCTCAAATAATTAAGGAATAATTAAATAAAAGTTTCCAGAATTTAAAAGAAATTTTTAGAATTTAAAAGTCATTTTTAAAACTATTTTTCAAAATTTAAATAAACAAAACAGATTTTTATAAATTAAAAATAAATAATTTAGAAATAAATTTTGGTCAGGGGACCAATTTGCAATTTTGTAAAACCTCAGGGACAAAACTTCATCATCTTCAAAACTTGAGGTACTAAACTGAAAAAAGCTCTGTCGCCAGCTTTAATGGCTGACCGGCGCCGCCGGCAACAAATCCGGCCAACAATCCGGCCAAATTCGTTTCTACACCAAAACTTAACCAAACTCAATGTTCTATATACCAAAACGAAGCTTGAAACACGTCCAATCTAACCCACATATCCACATACACAAACAATCAACAGATTTTACGGACTAAAGGTTTGAAAATTCAAAAAAACTTAACAATTCGATCTAGCAATTCTAGGAATAGAACGACTCAATTAAACATGCAAATCGATTACCCATGATCATATGAAGCTATAGGAACCATCAAAATCAACGGACAACTCTAAATCAAAAAGCCCCAATTCGAGCTCAAGAACCCTAAATTTTTGAATTGAACAATCCGGGAATCAAACAATGAAATTAAACACATATTTGGACTCCTTACAACCATATGAAGCTATACATATCATCAAATCACATGAACAAGCTCAAAATCAAAAAGCCCCAAATATTTCATGAACCCTAATTTTTCCAGAATTAAAGAAAGTTTCGTACAAGGTTTAAAAATTACCCCACGCGAATTCTGATGGTAGATTATGAAACTAGATTCCAAGACCTTCGATTCGACTACTAGAACGTTGAAAACGGATTCCGGTAACCCCTTCAAAAGTTGGTTTGATTCTCAAGAACACGAAGAACACCAAGAACACGATTTAGGGATTTCGGGTATTTTTAGATAATTATCGGTATATTATACGCTTTATTATACGCAAAATAATTACGATATGGTTATTTATATTAAACGGAAAATAATACCCCAAACGATATTTTTGGTTCAATATTGATCCGTTGGATTGCTTTAAATACAATTTAACAGAATAAACGCTTTAAATCTTTAATAAAGCAGAATGCACGTTTTACGAGACGATAATCATCCATAAAGTATGGATAACTACAAGTATCGTTTAATAAAAGATATACGAACCAAAATACCTCTATTACGAATATTTCCGAATACTTCCCACTTTAACGAATGAAATATTGGTACGAACGATATACCAATTTCCCGAATAATCTGGGAACGATCCAAATTTTCTTTTCGATAAATAAAATAGAATAAAATAGTATGACATTCTTTTCAAAATAATTTCTAATTCCCCACACATTTCACATATAAAAACATTTAAAAATTTTAATATGAAAATAAAATTTCATTTCACATCAAATATTAACACGAAATTTTCTCGGATCTTACACTTTGGGCATATCGTACCACTTGTAAGGTCACCATTGGAGCAACCCCATTTTTGCTAGTATATGGGGCAGAAGCAGTGATTCCAGTAGAGATTACTCATACTTCCCCAAGAGTGGAAGCCTATGAACCAGAAGAAAATGAGGAAGGCATGAGGTTAGCCCTGGACCTAATTGATGAAGTTAGGGATGAAGCAAATGCTAAAATCGTTGAACATCATAAACGAGCATCTTTCAATTACAACCTGAGGGTTAAAGAGAGATTATTTCGCCAAGGAGATTTGGTCCTAAAGAAGATTGAAGCATAGAAAGGAAAGTTAGCTCCAAACTGGGAAGGACCATACAGAGTCAAGAATGTGTTTGGACGAGGGTCATACAATGTAATGTCCCGTATTTTTTAGATTAATGATAATAAAAGAGTAATAGAAAAAAATATTAAAATTGGAAAAATAATAGGATTTAAAATTAAATTAGATTAATGGGCTTACAAATATGGATCAGATTTAAGTTCAGATAACTAGTATATTTGGACTTAGGGTTTTATAAGACTATATAAACTTCATATTCTCGTTGCTCGTTTTTATTATCAAAATTCGTAGGTCTCTTTCATATAGAAATCAGATGTCTTGTAAAATTCTTAGTAAATTCATCTTAAGTTGGAATTTGATAATTCTGGACTTTTCGGAAAGCTCTTTCAATTTCCTACAACTTCTATTTCATAGTGTTTTCCAGATTATGCTATGCATTGTTCTTAAAATGATAAACATATTCAGATCTCGTTTTTCAGTTTTTATTCATATTCAGCGGACGTTTTATTCAATTCCCGATTCATTATAAGTCAGATTCTGATGAGCCTTACCTTGTCGGAAAGATATTTTCGTTCTCTATGACTTTTTTGGTTTAAGTGTTTCAAGAAAACGTCGTTTAGAGGGTAAAAAGAGTAAATACAGATCTGGTCAGAATTGGGTACATGATTTAGGATGCGCAGAGGTAAGTTTCCGATTGATTTATCTAGTATTTTCGAAACTATGTGTTGTGTGTGTGTTTTGATTATATAAACTTGGGCTAAGTAATTATATTTTGTAGTGATATGTATTATTTGATATCTGTTATATGTAAGCAATAGACTTGAGATTCTGATTTGTGCCATGGTTTATGAAAATATCGAATAAGAATAAGGACTAAGTCACCGGGTTATAGTGACAGTTTTTTGAAAATTTAGGACCATTATCACCGGGTTGTAGTGGTCGTGGCATGAATTGTGGGTTTTGAGTTATTGTTTTTATGTGTGGTCGTTTCGTATCGAATAAGTATAAGAATATGAATGTGTATTGAGAATTATTGTTTTATATATTGTTATCATATCAAAAATCGTATTCTTCTATATGTGTATACATGTTATTTGCCATGCTAGTTGGATCGATTGGTTTCTTGCTGGGTTGTTTAGCTCATTCCTTACATTTTCAGGTTGCCGTTAGAACGAGTGGATGTGCTTTCGAGTTCGAGGACCTTAGGTTTGTAATAGATTGGCTTTTGGATCACCGTTAGTTGCGTTTTTGGAATAGATATTTTTGTAATTGAACATTTGTCACGCTTCCGTCTGTAATTGTCATTGTATAGTACTTTATTTAAGTTTTGTATTTAGATTTAATAGTCCGAAAAGTCGGGTTGTTACATACAAGCTGGAGATCCTTGAAGGGATGGAGGTGCCAAGAACTTGGCATGCTGCGAATTTGAAAATTTATTATGTTTAGTGTTTCCTAGAAGGATCCACTATTAGGAAGTAGAAATAAGGTCAACAAAACCATTTCTGAGCTTTCAAGCTCTTAGTAGGAAGTAGAGTATTATGTAAAAGTTGAACCCACTTTTAGATTATTCATTTATGCAAAGGATGTTTTCATTTCATATTTTCTTATCTTGTAAAAAAATTAATACATGTATCAAGCATTGATAAAGTGCAAGCTAAGAAAAAGCCAAGTACACAATTAATTGAAAACCAACATGCATAAATAGCTTAAGTCACAAAGACTTCAAGTATAGAGTTAAGCCTGGAGGCTGAGTTAGGGAATAAAAAACATAAGTAAGCCCGAAGGCTGAAGTTCAACATAAAACATAAATAAGCCTCGTAGGGCACAATAAGCGAAAACACGAAAGAAAAACAACTAAGTAGTCTAAGAGGCTACAGACTTGCCCTTAGACCTAGACCTAGAGGAGGAGCTCGCCCCGTTGCTGCTTGAAGAAGAGCTACGGGCACGAGTGGTGTTTGGATCAAGGATCCTATCACCATCACTAGAGAGGCTCTGACTGGTCTCAGTGATATCATCAACATCAGCAGTAGGTGGAGCATGAGGACTAGAAAATTTCTAAGGCAAGAAAATGCCCGGATGTGCCTTCACCACAGAATCAAGGGCTTCGTCCTACCCCTAAGTAAACTGGCAGGGAAAAAGAGTCTCATCATGCTTCTCCATCAACTCCTTAAACTCTTGGCCATCCATGTAGTGATCAATGATCTCCTCTTTCTTGGCCCTAAGAGAAACCAGCTCAGCATGAGCAGCAGCTAGTTACTCCTCCTTCTTTTCTACTAACTTCTGCTGACTATCATAGTTAGTATGCACCCTCTTCAAGCTGGCCTCATAAGTGTCAGAAGATCTCTTCCAGGATTTGGCCTGATGAAGGACCCCCTGGAAGTTAGTATTGCCTACATGAAACAAAAACAAAACATGTTAAGGACGAGAAACAACAATACAAAGGCATATGAGAAGAAATGATAGTAGGATCCCACAGCAAGAGACTGACATCCAAGAGCCTCCATAGACTCCAAGTTAACCTTATAAAAAATGTCAACATAATCATGGGGAGTAATGGAGTGAAGAGTCCAATCCATCGAATGTTGGGTAGAACCAACAATAGAGTCCTACTTCCTGAACCCCCAAGCTGGATGGAAAACATGAGACCTCGAGCCTCCAGACTCATCAGTAGTAGCAGTGTGAGGTCTCAGAAAGGAGGGAGCATCAGGCTTCCCCTCGGATATTGGCCCTGCCTAGCCCTCTTCCTGCGATAGGTCTCCTCCTGCAAAGGCGTCGTAGCCTCACGGATCACAGCAGCAGCTGAAAAAAGGAAAAGACAACATAAAAACGCAGAAATAAGAATTACTAAATAAATGAAAGCAAAGCAAAGGAAAGGAAGATGCCCTTGTCAAAAACTCTTGAAAGGCCTACGGCCTTAAGAGAAAACTCATCAAGAGGGTCAAGAACGATGTCTTTAGGCCACCCGTCTATAACTTTACCAAAGGAACGTCTAAAGAGGGTTCCCCAATCACCCTCTTCCCAAACTAAATACATGAATTCTTCCCTCCATTTTGGGTTGTTACCAGGAATGGAGAGGCCATTGAAAATGTTAGGGGTTTTGGGACGTTGTCTAAAATAGACCCATCCAGGAGAAATAGCAGAACTATTGTAGCACTGAAATATTTTTCTAAAAACGGCTACAAAAAGTGGGAGTTCTTTATGAAGGCATAAAACCATAAAACAGAGAAGGGCCCTCCAAACATTGGGGGGAAGTTGGCACGGGCTTATACGAAGGTTAGCAAGTAAAAGAGGAATAAAGTCATGAAACGGGAACCTAAGCCCAGCTAAAATGGCATCCATGTAGACACATAAGGCATCAAGCCTCCAATGGCACGAACGATCACCAGGGTCGGCCATAACTAATTTCAGATTCTTAGGAATTTTATAGAGCTTGTTATACATTATTATGGTATTGGTCTTAGTGAATTTGTTGCAATACTTATAAGCATCTAATTCAGAAATAAACGGGTACTCATCTCCTCTAGAATTAATCATATCGATTAACGAAGTATATCGAGAATTAATAGTGAATGACGGGGTACCTCTTTTAGTAGAGTTCATCTTCTCCAAACGCTTTGCATTCCTATCAGCCATGGAATCAAAGATTGAAGTCGCTTAGACCTTCAAATGAGAAAACTGAAATTGTTGAAGAAATCTTCAATCCTCTAAAAAAAATGAAGAACTTTTGAATGTTCTTTGAAAAACAAACCAAATCTTCAAATCTTCAGCTTCAAATGTAGAATTTGATGAATAACTTCAACAAAAAACTGGTGAAAAGATTCTTTTGATCTTCAAATCTTCAAAGTTTCAAGTAAAATGAAGAACAAACACTTGAATTCTTGGATAAAACCCCAAAATATGTACCCGAAAGTAAGAAAAACTCAAGAACACTTGAGTGATTCTTCCTACGCTCCTAAGAACTCTAGAGTGTGTTTGAGAGAGAATTTGAAAAGAGAAATTTTGTGAATGAGAAGTGTGAGTAAGAAGTTTACTTCTACTATTCTTATATAGAAAGCCTAGCAAGTCACCTAAACCTACAATAGTAGGTAACAAGTTAAAAAGAAGGGGGAAAATTTCAAATTTTGAAATTTGAAAAAAGGCTCCTAAGTCTAAGAGGGGGGGGGGGGGAATTCAAATTTTGAAATTTGAAAAAAGGCACCTAAATCTGAAAGGGGGGGATTTTCAAATTTTGAAAAAAGGCTCCAAATTCTAGAAGGCATTTCAAATTTGGAAATTTGAAAAAAGGCTCATAAATCTAGAATGCTAAAAAATATTCACTTTCTGCTCGAATTAAATTTTGATCAGAACAAAAATGATCGATAAATCGACCAGACCTGATTGAAAAATTAAATTTTTGATCAAATTTTTTTTGCTCAAAACTGAAAAAAAATGCAAAATTTCTGCTCAAAACTTTTCTGCTCGAAGGTGGCATTTCTACTCGAATAAGCCTTCGACGAGACCAAAGTTGGTGCTTAAATCGACCAGACTCTGGTCAATATTTTTTATAAAAAAATCGAAAATGCTGCTCGAAATTCAGTTTTCTGCTCGGAGGAATACTCCTACTCGGCACAACATTCGACGAGAACAAAGTGGAGGAAAAATCGACCTCAAATTTTTTGTTTGAATTTTAAAAAAAAAATTGAAAAAAGGTTGATAAAAAAAATTGTACCCTGGTCGAGAAACCCGCTCCTGGTCGGGGTACTGTTCTAGGAGACCAAAAGGGACAATTAATTCCACTGGACTTGGTCGAATGCGTGAAATTCTGGCAAAACTACTGTTTAGCACCCCAAGTTTGACTCATCTGACAGGAAGGTACCTGTAGTTTGTAAGCTGGCAAAAATGTACCTGCAGTTTACAAAATTGACAAAATAAACCTTTGTGATTTACAAAAATTATTTCTGAAAACATTAAAATGTTTTTGGAAAAATAAGAGAAAAATACCCGAAGGTACAAGAAAATTTCCTAAAAAATTAGGAAAAATATGGACATATACAAGAGAAAATAATTATTTTCTTAACAAATAAAGGCCCCAAATCACGAACAAGGATCAAGGTAACTTCTATGAAAACTTAAGAAAGTTTTCTTAGAAGTTGGGGGCAAATGATATGGGATAGAAATAATCCAAAATACATAACTAATGATGTATTAATTAAACCTGGAATGGTCCGTAAATTAGGCCCAATTAATGAGGTTTGAAACCCTAATTATTTACTAATTTCGTAATTAATTAAATAATTAATAATACAGTCCATTAATTGTGACTAAGTTGAGATCTACATCTACTAGAAGTAATCTTGGGAGTCACCAAACGCTAAAAGGAGTCAGCCTTCTACAAACCAGGAATTACAATTCTGATCTAAGAAGATGACTTGGCCTCCAAGTCACCTTCTTCTACCCTAAATACCAGGCTCTCGACGCCTATATAAAGGGTCTGACCCATCATATCAGAACTACGTTTTTTGGCTTGATTCTCAATTACGAATTAAGATACATAGGCATCTTATGAGGACCGATTAAGTCACGAAACACGAGAACAACCATTAAAGCTCGAAAGCTATCAAACCCTAAGCATTAATTACACCATAGTTTTTATTCCACAACACTATTTATTTTTGCAACTTAATTTTTATTTTTAAAACACAAAAATAAAAAGTCTAATCAAAATATTTTCCAGAATATTTTTAAACTCAAAACTCTTGAAAAATAATTTAATTACGATCAATAACAGAAAATACCGAAATTTTTTATTATTTATAATATCTATTCTAATATATCTTTTTTTTTCCAAAAATAACTAAAACAAATACGACAATGAACCATTTTCGTTGCCGGTTGTTGTGGAATAAAAACTAGGTCTTCAGATCACGGCTAGAGTTTCGTGAATTTAATGCTAGGATTGATGAGCTTCAAGCTTTAATGGTTGCTCTTGTGTTTCGTGACTAAATTGGTCCTCACAAGATACCTACTATCTCAATTCGTAATTGAGAATCCAGCCACGAAAACGTAGTTCTAAGATGAGGGGTCGGACCCTTTATATAGGCGTCAGGAGCCTTTGTTTTAGAATAGGGTTAGGAGACTTGGGGCAAGTCTCCTCCTTGACGGTGGATAAGTATTGATTTCCTTGGAGGATAAGTCTTTCCCTTATCGTGGGATAAGGACTGATCTCAAATATTTGCTTGTAGAGGTTGTTTCCATGTTGGAATCGATGTCTAAAACGGACTTGTATTGAAACAAGCCTGTACTGGACGTCTCCTAGTACAGGTTGTATTTTCAGCCCAAATATTAATTTCGAAATTAATGTTTAAAAAGGGTTTCGGGCCTCATTTTATGTGCTTCATTTATGGACCAACTAGGTCTAACTAATGTAATATTAATTGTATTTTTAGGTCTTATTTTAACCCATATCATTTGCCCCCCAACTTCTAGGAAAACTTTCTCGAGTTTTCGTACAAGTTAAAAATGTCCTTAACGAGACTTGGGGTCTTTTACACTTGTTCCCTTACATGGGAATTAACTTACTATGAACAACGGTTCTCAATGGCGCTTTGATTTTGGCAATTTCGACGCTTTACTATAGTCGTTTATGCATAGTTGCATAAATTATTGCTCCAATTGTTACGAAAATATTCTCATAATTTTCTTTGTATTTTTCCTAATATTTTAGGAATTTTCTTGTACTCACAAGTATTTTTATTAATGTTTGATAAATTAATAAAAAATATTCGTCCATGCAATCATGCATAGAAATAGTTTTAGAAACCATTTCTTATTTTACGGGGAATTTCTGACATATTTTATGAATTATTTGTAAATTTTCTCGTACTTTCGGGTATTTTAAGAAATATTTTTGAAATTATTCAAAAATATTTGAAAAGTTCTAACTAGCATATAATATTTTCGAAGATTAATTATTTTCTATCTTTTTTAGGAATTTTTCGGATTTTTTCTGAAATTTTTAAATAATTTTTGTTATTTATTATCAATTTTCAGAATTTGTTTTTAGAGGACATGCATCATGGGCCATTTTGAAAATGGTCGAAACTTCAGGTACTAAACTGCGCTTTTTCCATATTCTATTCGGCAGGCGCTGCTCGGCATTAGCCTACCACCTGATGTGGTCAGCAGGGCCTGGTCGGCTGCCCTCGTGGCTTGTCGGTCAGGTCCGGTCGGTTGGGTCCCTTTGTAATTTTTTTTATATATATAGAAAATCATTATTTAATTGGTTCCTTCTTTTTTTTATTTTCGTTGCGAACTCAAATCTTGTTTCCAATCGCGGACTTGCGTCTTTGATTCCAATCGAGAATTTGAATTATTGATTCCAAACGTGGATTTGAATTCTTGTTTCCAATTAAACGTGAATTTAAATTCTTGTTTCCAAACGTGGATTTGAATTCATTTTAATCATTAGTGTTATAATCTCTAATTAGGACTAACACATGATCTTATTGGCTTCTTAAGTTTAATTAATCCCATCATTTGGGCGGCTTCAATTTTACTTTGTTTATTTCGCTTCTTGTGCGAAAGTGGAGTTGTTTTCTCGATTTTTTTCGAGTTTCCTGGTTCCTTTCTGCTGTTTTCAGGGTATTAAACCTGTAAACGCGAGTCGTCCTTAGGTACGAACTGATATCTCAGGTCACCCTTTTCTTATAAAAGAGTGGGGGTGGAAGTATTTCATTCACACTTCTTACTCACACAATTTTTCACTTGCAAGCTCATTGGCTCTAGTTGGAATTTCTGCACTTGTTGTTTCTCATCAAGAAGTTCAAAATGGAATAAGAAGGTCCAATCTCCACCTCCTTGTTTCAGAAGCTCCATATGAGGGGCAAGTCTCGTGGTTCAAAAGGAAAGAAATTTCCTCATCCTATTATTATTGATCACCCTTTGCCTTCTTTATTTCAAGTGTTGAATGAGATGGGGGATGCATTCCCAACCAATGCTGAGTTTGAAGCATTCAAGTTTCCTAGTATTATGGAGAAACTAGATGCTAAAATGTTGGCCAACAAGTATGGCTTCCCCTCAGATATTAATATTAGAGCTCCGAATCCTGGAGATAGGACTTGTAATTGGCATCCAAGAGACTTGTTTGTATACAAGGAGGCCATAGTTTCTGGCTTCAGGTTCCCCGTGTTGGGTGTTATACTGAACTATTCGTTTGAAGTATATAGCATTGTCCATTTTATTGAGAATCTTGATTGCATATTATTACATTGTTTGTTTATTATATATTATGGATAATCTAGTATCAAATGGGATAACAGAAGATTAGATTATCAGTGTCTATATATAATATAATAAACGTTCACAGTCTAAGTGGTATTCGACAACCCACTGGAATGACTGAAGTATTATTTGAGAATAGTTTATCTTGACTATTTAATAATACTTGTATACTTTGTGTATATTGAACAGGATCAAAATATTAGAATTGTTCTTTTACTCTGACAGTTAAGAAGAACTAAGATTCTATGATATTATTATTGCTTAGGTTCTTAATCCGGATGTAGTGATTGACACTTGTATGCAATGCACATGCTTTGATTCATATAAGATGTAATTAATTATTAATTACAATATTATGTGTTGAGCAATGACATTGCATGCAGAGTGAGATATTAATTACAGAAGGAATCCATGTTCTGATAATATTCGGGTTGATGATGTCCTCTTGAAAGCTCATAAAGATAATTATGTGAATCCCTGCAGGCAGATTAATTTCTCACATAATTATAAGGTTGAGTGGATGATCAAGGATAAATAAGATATTAATTAAATTAATTGTCAGTGATTAATTTAATTAATAGACATGCGATATCTTAAATATGGAGAATTTAATAAGCAAATAATATAGGAGCCGAATTAAATAATAAAAGAATTGCGGTATTAGGAACGGTAGTGCAAATATTAATTCTTTAGTGGATTGAATTAATATTTAATGACATTGGGCTTGACCCAGAATGTCATTGGAAGGCCGGGCCTAATTGTCCATGATCCCTAATGAAGCCTATATATATTCTCGTTCTCCTTAAAGCTGAAAAAAATACACAACAGAAATCAAAATTGAGACCTAGGGGCAGCCGCACGCAGCTAGGGTTTTGGAATTTCGAGGCTTTGAGGAGAGGAAACTTTGGGAGATCGAAGGCCACACTTCGCTCAAAGGGAATCAAGGAATTCAGTAGAAGACGTGGAATTGAATCGCTTGCGCCGTAGCGATTAAGGTTAATCTTCTTTTCGAAATCTTTAATTTTTATCATAAAACCCAGCACCGTGATTTATATGTTCCAACACCCCGTTCATCCTTTTATGTTCAGACTGTTAGCCGAAGCCAATGTTAACCCTTTTTCAACTTTATCCCAATTCATGGAAATTTATCCTCATTTTTATGGTGAGATATCACAGGGAAGGTATTCCTATATGCATTCCTTTGTTCAGAAACATCTTCATGTTTAATAATAGTCCTTTAACAAGGAAAGGTTGGATTTCCATTCAGCACCGTCCGGGTGTTGCACATATTGTGAATGCGTCCTCTCTTCCTGACAAGTGTCATGAATGGCAATACGATTTTGTCATCCTTCACTGGAAAAGAGGTGATTGGGGAAGATATTTCAGAACAAGCTTCAACCATGTCGCGGATCCAGGAAACTTTCTTCTTTAACTTGATCATCCTCAACTCTTGATGAGGGATAAGCTCATCGGTGACAATGGCCGAACTCACTTTCGGGAGTTCCTTAATGATAAAGGACTCGTTGAGGCTGGCATTAGTTGCCTTTCCTTTGAAGGTAACTTTTATTGCATTTTTCTTCATCTTGAATCATGTTTGTTCTTATTCCGACGTTTCTGTGTTGTTTTTTTAAGCTGCTGAGGAGATCGACAATGAGCCTTCCATGAAATCTCAACTTACTAAGAGGATGATCAAGAAGGCTGAAAAAGAAGCGAATCCTTCTTCCCCTAAGGTTCCTGCATTTTTGCAACATTTTCAGAAATCGGGGAAGAGATACAGAGATGCTGGAGACAACATCAAGTCGGCCTTTCAACCCGAATGGGGTATTTATGATCAAGACTCTGTTTCTGGGAGTTCACTCATTGCCTTAGATTTGTCTAAGTGTGTTGTCACTCCTGCTGACCAAGTGCAGATTGTGACTTCTTATGGCCTTGAGGAGACCGAATAGTTGGGCTCCCAAGCCATGTAGCAGGTATTAATCTCACCCAAAATTCTTTGAATTGGTCCTCATATTTTGAAACCAACATCTCTAACTCATTTTCTGTACTCGTAGGCTAATGCATATTTTCAAGCTCTCATTTTTCAAGGCAAGGCCTTCAAGGAGAAGGAAAGGGTCACTTTCCTAGTCCTTGGAAGATGTTTGTCAATTGTGCCTCTGGTTCTGGTTATAAGGCATTGGTACCTCAGACTTCTGGCTCAGGTTCTAAGGGAACTCATCGGGCTTCTGGTTCTGGCTCTAAGGGAGCAAACTGTGTTGTTAACTCGACATCTCCCGGAAAGGGGAAGGTTCATTGTGCTCTCCCAGGCAAAGAGGTTCGTAATGAGCTCAGTTCTCCTTCTTCCTCCGAAGATTCGTCTGAAGAATCATCAGAAGAGGAGTCCGAAGAAGAAACTGGAGAGGTGATTATTGAGCGGCAACAGGCTCATGACAATGATGCTGGTAGCAGTTCGGATTAGTCGATGTTCGACTATTTGTGGCCTTGCATGGCTTTTATTGTCGTATGTGGCATTTTATCTGCATAACTTTCATTCGGGGTCCTTTCATGGACTTAAGACTTTATTTGACGTTTGTACTTTAACTCTTTGATCCTTCGGGATCTTCTATCCATGCATGTTATTTATGTTACATCTTGTTGTCTTATCTTTTCGATACCCGGCCTCTTGATTATCGTAGCTTTGTATAGATAAACAAACATAGAACATAAATAACTTTGCAAGGAAATTCCTTTATAAATGATGAAATGGGGCAAAGCCCTTACATAATACTCTACTTCCTTCTAAGAGCTTAAAAGCTCAGAATTATTTCGTCGACCTTATTTCTACTTGTCCTAACAGTGGATCCATTCAAGATCTACTAAACATAATAAACCTTCAAGTTTGAAGTGTGCCAAGTTCTTGGCACTTCATTCCCTTCAAGGGTTTTGAGCTTATATAAGCCTCGCCCAAACACATTCTTGACTCGATACAGCCATTTTCAATTTGGGGCTAATTTTCCTTTCTGTCCAACCCCAGATGCTTCAATCTTTATGAGAACCAAATCTCCTTGGCGGAAGAACCTTTTTTTAACCCTTAGGTTGTAGTAGAAAGACGCGCGCTTCTGATGTTCCATGATCTTGGCATTTGCTTCATCTCTGACCTCATCGATCATATCAAGAGCCAACCTCATGCCTTCTTCATTTGATCCTTGCTCAAAGGCTTCTATTCTTGGAGAGGTGTGGGTGATTTCCACCGAAACCACCGTTTCTGCTCCATAAGCTAACAGTGGGTTCATACTTCTTCATGCTTTACTCAGCCTTGATATACTTTCAGCCCTATCTTGTAGCTTCAACATGCTTTCGGGTGGATGCTTTGCTAGAGATCTCTTGTAGTGATAATCAGTGGTTCCTTATTGCAGAGCTATCATGGCTACTTTGTCCTCCAGATCCGGGACTATCAAAGTTTCTCTGGTGAATCGATTTATGTAATCCCTCAAGGATTCACTCTTACCTTGTTTAATACTCATGAGAGATGCAGAACTCTTCTCATGCACTCTCCCATTGACAAACTGGTTGATAAACGCCTTGCTCAACTCCTTAAAGGACCCAATTGAATTGGGAGGAAGACTACTATACCAATGTTGAGCCACGCCCGCAAGGGTTTAGGGAAACGCCCTACACTTGGTTGCATCATTGGTAGGTTGTGACAACAGGTCATTGGAGAAAGTTCTCATATGATTTGCGGGATCTCCCGTTCCATCATAAGCTTTAATGGTTGGCATCTTGAATTTTCTGGATATATGAACCTTCATGATATCCTGAGTAAAGGGCGGTGTAGGATCATCAAGATCTCCTAAGGGCAACAACACAGTAGGGTCACCCTTTGGGGCTTCAGCCCTCTTGGTTCTTCTTGGTGTGGGATCAAGATTTATTATTGGGACCCTCCAGGTTGATTGGTTTTGTGTTCTAGAAGCCTCTTCCTCTGCCAACACCTTCTTGAGTCTTGCAGCCTCAGCTTTATGTGCTGCAATCTTATCCTTAGTGGTTTGGAATTGTTCCTGGGTTGTTTGGGAAGAACGTCTTCTTCGTGGGGCTACCTCCATTTCATCATCAGAAGTATAATTTTCTTCCTCAGTATAGGGACCAGAGTAGTCTCGAACCAAGGGGATTTGTTGAGTTCGAGTTTGTTGATTTTGGGGTCCGAGCCCTTGGATATAAGGAGGCACATATGCCTCATGGTATAGTGGATTGAGACCACTGCTCCCAATAACGGGTCGAGAGGTCATGCCATAAGTTGGCATATCAAGAGTTTGATTCGTGTATTGAGGGAGATCGGTGGTATGGAGTTGAAGGCCACGTGGGGCGTTCAAAAGCAGTAGAGATGTTGTGATTGGTAGTTGGAGAGTAGTCGCTTGAGTATGAGGATGGAATCCATGAACCACCATCTCAAGGGAATCCATCCCTTGAACAAAGATTGGGATTTCTGGTCCTTGATTAGTGGTGAGGGGGATATTCGTCCCTTCTTCTCCCACGGTGGGAGGAGGTTGAGATCCCGAACCATGGGTCGCTGCTTCAGAAGTTAAGGGTAGCTCCTCAAAGGTTTATGTCTCTCGAGTTGTTCTCCATGTATCTATAATGGTTGATGTTGTCTTCATACAGACGATGTCAAATATTGTGGAATAAAAACTAGGTCTTTAAATCACGGCTAGGGTTTCGTGAATATAATGCTAGGGTTGATGAGTTTCAAGCTTTAATAACTCCTCTTGTGTTTCGTGACTAAATCGGTACTCACAAGATGCCTACGTATCTCAATTCGTAATTGAGAATCAAGCCAAGAAAACGTAGTTCTAAGATGGGGGGTCAGGCCCTTTATATAGGCGTCTGGAGCCTTTGTTTTAGAATAGGGTCTCCTCCTTGACGGTAGATAAGTATTGATTTTCTTAGAGGATAAGTCTTTCCTTTATCGTGGGATAAAGATTGATCTCGAATATTTCCTTGTAGAAGTTGTTTCCATGTTGGAATCGATATCTAAAACGGACTTGTATTGAAACAAACCTGTACTGGAAGTATCCTAGTACATGTTGTATTTTCAGCCCAAATATTAATTACGAAATTAATATTTAAATAGGGTTTCGGGCCTCATTAATGGGTTTCATTTTAGAGCTTATTTTAACCCATATCACCGGTTTATGTATCTATTTATTTATTAAGTCTGATATTTATACAACTATTGTGATTAAAATAAATATATTAGTGTCAATTGTTTTTAATAATCTTTTTGAAATATTAACTAAATTACTAATATTTGATGGAAAGTTGCTCAAAATACCTTCATGAAAGAATAGGGTCATATATACAGTATATTTCTCCAGGTTGATATGTATATTTCACGTATTAAACAAGTAAATACAGTAACTCAGCTCATAGGAGTATACCAAAAAATTATAACCACCTTTTGTTAAATCTGCAACACCAAATCTATCCAATGCAGCATTCGTTGATGTGAATTCGGCTCTATTTGTTGAACTACAACATCCACAAAGTTCTAATAGTAAGCTCTAGGTAACCATTAGTAGAATTAACTGGTTAAAATGTATTTCGAAGGTGAGTAATGAAGTTGAAGATGATATTTTGGTAAGACTTATCTTTTAGTGTGGGATGTTGTAACACCCCAGTCCCACATCAAGGAGATTTGGGACTTCTGTTCAGTTTATAAGGCAAAGTACTACTACTAATTAGCACCAACAAAATCATGATATTTTGGGGCCTGTGGTGGGCTAGTTGTTACCCAAGTTGGCTGCGTTTGGGTCAGTAGGCTTCGGCT
The DNA here is from genome assembly GCA_030848705.1 of Heracleum sosnowskyi. Classification (NCBI taxonomy): domain Eukaryota; kingdom Viridiplantae; phylum Streptophyta; class Magnoliopsida; order Apiales; family Apiaceae; genus Heracleum; species Heracleum sosnowskyi. The sequence continues at coordinate 133,466,227 of CM061238.1, read as the reverse complement.
TATTCGGACTCGGAATCGAGACTTGACCCGATTTTCGAAAAAGGCTCGGGATTTGACCCGGGTTGTCACATATGGTATCAGAGCCGACTCTCGAAAGCTTGTCGAGGCAAGTTGCCGGAGGTGGGGACACGAAGGTTGGTGGTATTATCCCACAATGGATAGAGGTCCGGAGGTGGAGACACGAAGCCAGCCGGTATTATCCCACAATGGCTAGGAAGGAACGATCCGGACCTATGGGCTATCCGTTCAGGCTTGACGAGGACGTCAAGAGTTTAAGTGGGGGAGTTTGTAACACCCCAGTCCCACATCAAGGAGATTTGGGACTTCTGTTCAGTTTATAAGGCAAAGTACTACTACTAATTAGCACCAACAAAATCATGATATTTTGGGGTCTGTGGTGGGCTAGTTGTTACCCAAGTTGACTGCGTTTGGGTCAGTAGGCTTCGGCTTATTCGGACTCGGAATCGAGACTTGACCCGATTTTCGAAAAAGGTTCGGGATTTGACCCGGGTTGTCACAGATGTGATCGAGTTTTTCAAACATTTTATTCTCTTAAAAAAGTGGGCAACCATTACCTATAATTTTAAGCACAAGAAATTGGAGGATTTCAAAGGTGAGTAATGAAGTTGAAGATGACATTTTAGTAAGACTTTGAACCGGCACGACAAGTGAAACCCGCACAACTAGCCCGTCAAATCGGTCGAGCCATGCACGAGTTAGTCTTTCCCAGAACCGCCCCGCTCCGGCCCGTCCTGTCACCACAGATGTGCCATTCCCGTCCCATTCTTTCAGCAACTCGGTTTGTTCAAAAACCGGCACGGCTGCCCCGTTTGGCCAGCTCTATATATACCCACTCTACCGCATTATGACAGTGCGTATATTAAATCTATTACGAGTATTCGCTCAGTCCAAAAATTAGAGAAATAACTTGTTTTTTCACAAATTTTATTGAAATTTGTGCAAATAAATTACTAATTCATTTTAAGATGGTGGAAGTAACTTTTTGAAAGGCCTACTCGTCGAAGTAAGTCGATTTTGAGTAATTACGAGTACAAAATTTCTATAAAATTTGGTTTTTATTTTCAAAACCATTTTTTTCATTCAAAAGTAGAAGATAAGCCGTAATGTTCTAATTAAGGCGAGTAGCCGACATTCTGTAACATCAGTTTTTAATAGTATGCGCCGCAAACGAGGCTCGGAGTTTCTAAAGTCCACAATAGAAAACTCTTCTATTATTGTGGCCTATAATCATATTTAATTAATATTTTTTGACGATCCGATCGTACGGATGTGAAAATTATGTCTTCAGGTACCGAGTACCAACTCATATGGGTTCTCTGTCCCTCTAATTTTTTAACTTGTCACGCATTTTAAAACTCTTATAAAATATAATTCTAAAATTTATTTTCAAAATTTTCTTTTTCTAAATAAAAATTTAAACATTATACTTTTATTCAGAATAAAAAAATATTTAAAATAATTTATGGAAATATATTTTATATGAGTTTTAAAATACGTGTTGAGCTCCCGTTTCCCAATGTAAAGAACTCGGGAGACAGAGGGAGTAAGTCATTAGTAATCATACACGTTCTTTTTGTCGGCAAATCTCAACTTATCGTACATTTACATTAGTTATATTTTTGGTTTCGTTAATAACATAGGCTTGCATATTCATTAATTTTTCCTGTTTTTACTCTTTTCAATAAACTAGGTTACTAAGCCGCGCTTCGCAGCGGCGTTAGAATATATTTTTTTAAGAAAAAAAATATTAGATCAAAATTTATAAAATAAATATCTACAAAATTATATAAATTATCAATATATTTTGTAAAATTTGCATTTGGGTAAGTAATATTATAAATTATTTACATATTTCTTTTGTTTATAGAGTTTGATTTTTTATTTTCTTGGACCGATACCATTGCCATATATATATTAAAAACAATTATTGATAAAATCAATATAAACATATAATATTACTTATATTTATAGTATTATTAGAAAATATAATATTAGAACATGATAGTTTGAATTTTAACTTATATAATATTATTACTTATATATTACTGCATGAAAATACCTAAGAGTATGTTAGTGTCATTAATACGTGCATCAATCATATCCGGACATATGAACTGAAATCCCTGCAGTGATATGTTGACGATGCCTTCTTCCAATCTCTTAGGTGACATTATGTGTATGAAGAACAATTTAGACCCATGCGATAGTGGTCTATATTTTCATGTACTTGAAACAACAAAAAATAATAAAAAAAAAAGAAAATAATAAAAAAAAAAGTTCTATCAATTTTGAAAATAAGAGCAATTTAGACCTATGTGATAGTGGTCAATATTTTCATGTACTTGAAACAACTTTCAGATTTTTGATGCTGTACACGGAGCCTTTCTCTAAAAGATTTTGGAACATTTATAGGCGTTTGTAAGGTGAATAACATGAAAATCCATTCTGTTTAAAAGTCAAAAAATATTATAAAAGAAAAGTTTTATCAAGTAAATAATAAAAGAATGTTCTATCAAGTTTGAAAATAATAAAAGAGAAAATTGCAATCAATATATAAATTCGAAAATAATAAGGAAGTTGTAATTTTCTAAATCAAAGAAAGTTCTATCAAGTTTGAAAATAATAAAAGAAAGTTCTATCAAGATTGAAAATAATAATTGAGAAAATTGCAATTATTAACATAAGAGCCTACAAATTCGAAAATAATAAGGAAGTTGTAATTTTCTAAATCAAAGAAAGTTCTATCAAGTTTGAAAATAATAAAAGAAAGTTCTATCAAGCCTACAAATTCGAAAATAATAAGGAAGTTTTAATTTTCTAAATCAAAGAAAGTTCTATCAAGTTTGAAAATAATAAAAGAAAGTTTCATCAAGTTAAGAGCCTACAAAATCGAAAATAATAAAGCAAGTTGTAATTATTAATATTAAAAATTGTGAAAAATTGATAAAATTAGAAAAATAGAACGGAGCGATTTGAGAGCGCCACCTCACCGCTTCCGTCTTCTCCTTTATATCTAAGTGCAAAAATAGACCCATCAATCGGCGGATAAAAATCCACACCGGAACCGCGCTTCGCAGCGGCTTTATAATAATTTCTCTAAATTTTTCTAAAATATATTCTACAAAATATGTTTTTAGATAAAATAATATTTCTAACATAAAATTAAGGTTTCTTTTGAATTATCCGTTTCGTCTTTATCTAAATTTTGAATAAATATTCAAAACGTTAGTTGTTTAATATTTTTAATTATTTTAATATTATATCAAATATTAGTATATTTATAACCATTGTTATTTTACTTATTCATATTTCAACTTCTATTTTAAAATACATAATATAACATCAATATTAAATTTTAGCATACAATATGCTCTTCCTAATGAATCACACCAACATTTAACATGTTTTCTCTCAATGACCCGCTTTTTCGTTGTTACCAAATCTAAACAGATAATAAACTAATTTACTAAATAAATTACATAATATATTAATCAATTTTATTATATCATAAAATTCAATTTAAATATTTTCAAAAATTCTAATTTTTATTATTTTAAATATAGATACTCGAGAAAAAAAAAGAAAAAAAATAAGGTTTATACATTTTATTTTATAGAAACTTGCATTTTCTGTAGGTATTATCTTCTATATATTTTAGAAGGTAAAGTTTAAAAAAATGATTTTTAATATATATTTAAAACATATAGGTAAATTAAACGTGGGTTTGTTATAACAAAAAATTATGAGGACATAATTTCTAGTAGTTTTTTAAGGAAAATATTAAGATAATAATCTGATTTCAAGATAAATTTTAGAACTTGAAAAAAAATGAGAATATTAAGATGGAAACTTTGAGTTTAAGAGAAAGTTTAACAAAATATCAACATGGTAATTTGACTTGAACATAAATTTTAGGAGAATATTCAGATAATAATTTGACTTAAAAAAAAAGTTTAGAAGAGTATAAGGTAATTAAGATTTCCATTACTGAAGATTTAAAAGGCAATTTAGATATTTTATAATATTTAATATTATTAATTCAAAATTTTGAGAAAATAAGAAAAATAGATCAAAGCAATTTGAGAGACGCCTCTCAAATTGTCTTGCACCTCTCGTATCTTCTTCTTATTATTTTCCTCATTTAAAAGATAATAAAAAGAAATTACTAAATAAATTATACTCGTATAGTAAGTTTATGAGAATATTAATATAGTAAACTTAATTTTGACTTAAACAGAAAATTCAAGAGAATATTAAGATTATATTTCTAGTAAGTATATTTACTAATAAAAAATTTAGGAGAATAGTGAAATTGCATTTAATTTCCTACATTAGTAAAAAATTTAAAGGAAAAAAATTAAAATTGTTTATTTAATTTTCTTCACGATCAAAGATTTAAAAAACAATTTAGATATTTTCTAATCAAAAAATTAGGAGAATATTAAAATTGTATATTCAGTTTCATCCATTAGTAAAGATTTTAAATGCAAGAACATTAAAATTGAATATTTAGTTTCCTCAATTAGTAAAGATTTTAAAGACAATTGAGATATTTTCGAATCTTTCTATTCAAAATATTAGGAGAATATTAAAACTGTATATTCAGTTTCGTCCATTAGTAAAGATTTTAAATGCAAGAAAGTCAACAATTGAATATTTAGCTTCCTCCATTAGTAAAGATTTTAAAAACAATTGAGATATTTTCGAATCTTTAATATTAATAATTAAAAAATTGAGAAATTAGAAAAATTGAGAATATTAAAATTGTATTTAGTTTCCTACATTAGTAAAAATTCTAAAGGCGAGAATATAAAAATTGTATATTTAGTTTCCTCCATTAGCAAAAATTTAAAAGACAATTGAGATATTTTCTAATAAAAAAATTAGGAGAATATTAAAAATGTATATTTAGTTTCCTCCATTATTAAAGATTTTAAATGCAAGAACAAATAAATTGAATATTTTGTTTACTCCATTAGTAAAGATTTTAAAGATAATTGAGATATTTCCGAATCTTTAATATTAATAATTCAAAATTTTGAGAAAATTAGAAAAATAGATAAAAGTGATTTGAGAGGCGCCACCTCACCGTCCTCATCTTCTCCTTACAATTACATCACCGATTGTCTAATAAACTATTATTCTGCCAAAAAAAAATGGAGTGTTCACGTTAATACTACTTATACCATCATATTAAACCTAAGATTAATGATGCACGAATATATGCTAAAAAAAATTGTATTTACCTCATCATGCTATTTCGGATTTCAAATACAGAACCTAGTTACATAGATGTATAACCAAAGAAAAGAAAAGAGAAATAACATTGAAAAATAATATAAGAAAAAAGATATTAGCATGCAATTAATTAATTTATAGGTCTTGAAGATAAAAAGAGATTTATAGGTGTTGAAGATAAAAAAGAGAGGGAGAAAAGGTCAAAATTTGATTTAATCAACACTTGCAGGAACATGAGATTTTGAGAAACTAAGATTCAATTGTATTATGTATAATACTTAATTAACATTACAATGCATGAATGCATGACACCTTTCCCATTCAATTCTTCGATAAATTTAAGAATCGATAATTCTCCATACCTATACAAATCAATAACATATATTAACCCACAAACTTCATAATAATATTTTACATCAAAATATGAAACTGAAAAATCGAATTGTAAAACGGAGGCGTGCAGTGATGCAAATGTATTTTTTTTACGGTGTAAATTGCTTTATATAGGGTTATGGATTTGAATTTAGAAGACAATAAATAAGTTTATAAATATATAATCAATATACTTATATAAAGGAGAAGACGGGGGCGGTGAGGTGGCGCTCTAGAATCGCTCCGTTCTATTTTTCTAATTTTCTCAAATTTTTGAATTTTTTAATATTAAAAATTCGAAAATATCTCAATTGCCTTTAAAATTTTTACTAATGGAGAAAACTAAATATACAATTTCAATATTATTGCCTTTAAAATCTTTACTAAGAGAGGAAAATAATTTTAAAATATTTACTAACGGAAGAAAAACAAATATATTAAATTTTAATTTTCTCAAATTTTGATTTAATAATATTAAAATTAAAAAATATCTGAATTACCTTCTATATCTCACTAATAAAGAAAACTAAATTAAAATTCCTCTTTTAAGTATTTGATTTTTAGAAATGAAATTATTTATGTAGGAAATTTTCGATAAATTGTATAAACTTTAAGAACAAGTTAAATATTACTTAATTAACTTAAATTTGTGTGTATATAAGAACCTCTCTATATATTAAAAATTCCTACATGATCATTGGCCAAGAGGTACGCATTCTCTATTCTCAAGCACCAATTTTATTAACCGTATGAGATTTATGAGTTGATTTTATGTGTTAATGTTTAAGTGTATGAAATTGATATGTTTTCAAAAAAATTTTTTATATAAAATTGATATTTTGCACGAGTATATGAATCCTTCATACTCGATTATGATCTATTCATTAATGAAAATTTGTGAGTCAAACTTTGATGCTTATTATATGCTATACATAGTATAGCTAATGCCGTAAGAAATTGGTTTATCCGAATTTTATTTATTTTAAAGTTATTAATTTCATGAACCGTTTACCCAAAGTTCGAGACAACTATTAATTAAATTTGTAAGCTTATTTTTTGATCAAGTCTTTGAAGGTTGTTGTACATATATATTCCTTTTTATGAACGTAAACATGGCTTTTTCTTCAGGAGTACGCAATTTTTAGTGTAGAATTCTTACTAGTACCTACTTATATATATTTAGGTGGAATAGATTTATTTAATAAATTTATTGTTATTGTTATTGCTCTGTCTTATCTTTAAAAAATTTCTTCGTACAGTTTAATAGTTTCTGAACAATTTTTTTATTTTTATAAAATTTTCAAATTATAAATATTAAAAAGTATATAAAAAAATGTTAATCAACTTATATTCTCGTAAATTTTATTTCCGAGTTAAATTATCATCTTAATTTTCTACTAATTTTTTTTTATAAATTAAATTACTTATTTGAAATAAAAAAGGTAATCGAATTTATGAAAAAAAAAAAAGAAGATTCAAATTTATAGTGAAAACATATAAAGGAGAAAACGAGGGCTGTGAGATGGCGGCAATTCAATCTATTTTTCTAATTTTATCAAAATTTTGAATTATAGATATTAAAAATTTGAAAATATCTCAATCGTCTTTAAAATATTTACTAATGGATGAAACTTAATATACAATTTTAAAATTATTGTATTTAAAATTTTTACTAATGAAAAAAAATAACTATACAATTTTAATATTCTCTTAAATCTTTGTTAATGAGGGAAAGTAATTTACAATTGTAATATTTTCTATTTAAGTCAAAACTTAAAATTTTGAAAAAAATTATCAAGAATAGAAGGGCGAGGTGGGGCTCTTAAATCGCCTCGATCTATTTTTTTTATTTCTCTCGAATTTCTAAATTATTAATACAAAATATTAAAAATATCTTAATTACTTTTTAATTTTTTATTAATGAAGAAAACTAAATATATAACTCTAATTTTCTTGCTTTTAAAAATTCTAAAATTCTCCTAAATTCATTATTTAAGCCAAATTTTAAAATTTTGAAAAGAAAATATCCATCTAATATATTTACTAATTTTTTTACCATCTTTTAATCGAGAATAATAATAAAGCAGATAATTTAAGAGGTGTCAGATGATTTCAAATGCGCCATTTCGCTGCCTCCATGTTCTCCTTTATAGAAATACGGTAAGGCGCCTCACAAATTGTCTTCATCTATTTTTCTAATTTTCTCAAAATTTTGAATTAATAATTATAAAGGTTAGAAAATATCTAAATTATCTTCTAAATCTTTAATAATGAAAATATTAACTACCTTGTATTTTCCTAAACTTTCTTCTTAAGTTGTTAAATCACTATCTTAATATTTTTTGAAAATTTATCTTCAAGTCAAATTTTCATGTTGATATTCTCTTAAACTTTTTATTGAATTCAAAGTTACCATCTTAATATTTTTATATATTGTTTTTGTTGAAGTTCCAAAAATTATATTGGAATCAGATTATAATCTTAATATTATTCTAAAAATTTATTAGAAATTATGTTCTTATAAAATTTTTGTAAAAAAAATCACGTTTAATTTATCTATATATTTTACATATTTATTAAAAAGCATTTTTTTTAAAACTTTTACCTTCTAATTTAGTTTATCATATGATTAGATTTGATAACGAGAAAGTGGGTCATTGGGAGCAAACATTTTTAATGAGAGAGAGATTCATTAGGAGGTAATATGCTAGAATTTTAATATTGATGCTATATTATGTATTTTCAAATAGAAGTTGGAATATAAATTTTGAGAAAAGAAAAATTATGATAAATATACTAATATTTAATATTATTTAAAAATAATGAAAAATATTAAAACATCATTTTATGTTAGTTTATTTGGATTCTATATTTATTAAATTTTTTGATAAATGACCAAGATGAAACGGTGAATTTAAAATAAATCTTAATTTTATGTTAAAAATATTATTTTATCTAAAAACAGTGTAAAATAATTTTTTAGAAAAATTTACAGAAATTGTTACAAAGCCGCTGCGAAGCGCGGCTTAGTGAACTAGTTTAGAATGTATGTAAGGAAATTTCAACTTAAATGAAAAAAATATGATTGTCTTTTATAAAATTTATATAATTATTGACTTTGATTAAAAGGTAATTGAGATATTCTCTAATAAAAAATTTAGGAGAATATTAATATTGCATATTTAGTTTCCACCATTAGAAAAGATTTTAATGGCGATTGATATATTTTCGAATCTTTATAATTAATAATTCAAATTTTTGAGAAAATTAGAAAAATAGATCAAAATGATTTGAGAGACGCCAACTCACCGCCCTCGTCTTCTCCTTTATATAAGGAAATAATATTAAAATTGTATATTTAATTTACTCCATTAATAAAAATCTAAAAGGCAATTGCTATTTTTTCTATCCTATAAATTCGAATTTAAATAAGGAAATATAATTTTATTGAATTAAAATTCAGAAGCTCTAGAAAAATAGATAAATAACTTTCGGACGATCTGAGAGCTCCTGGGTTTCCTTTATATATATATAAAGAAGATATTGAAGAAATTTTCTAAATCAAAGAAAATTCTTTCAACTCCTACAAATCCGAAAATTATAAGGAAGTTGTAATTTTCTGAATCAAAGAAAGTTTTATCAAGTTTGAAAATAATAAAAGAAAGTTCTATCAAGCCTACAAATTCGAAAATAATAAGGAAGTTGTAATTTTATAAATCAAAGAAAGTTCTATCAAGTCCTACAAATTCGAAAATAATAAGGAAGTTATAATTTTCTAAATCAAAGAAAGTTCTATCAAGTTTGAAAATAATAAAAGAAAGTTCTATCAAGTTTGAAAATAATAAAAGTGTAATTTTCAATTTCCTTCCTACAAAATCGAAAATAATAAAGGAAATTGTAATTATTAAAATTAAAAATTGTAAAAAATTGAGAAAATTAGAAAAATAGAACGGAGCGATTCTAGAGCGCCACCTCACCGCCCCCGTCTTCTCCTTTATATAAGTATATTGATTCTGTCACGACTGATATAATTTAGTTCAAAAAAGTCTTGTATCTGATTTTTTAATTTATTTATTTTGAATATTTTCTCGGGCAATACACATTCAATATGTTTACATTTTCTTCAACTAAAAATTAGTATAAATTATTTCTTGAATGTTATTTATATTCTCTTTTAAATTATAAGGCTGTGAGTCTCTTATTTTAATTTTGATTCAAATACATTTTGACAAAAAAAGGTTTCTTCTAATAAAATTTGTTATATTATTATTTGTATTTTTTTAACTTAAAAATCATCTATACAAAATTAAATTTAAATGTAATTTTTATAATTTACGACTTTTTAATAATTTATAAATAAAAAATTACCAAACACTTCACTTAAATTATAAATAACATTTACTTATCACTTATACTAGCCTATAACCCGTGCGATGCACGGATTATTTAATAGTTATTAACTTATTATTTATGTTTGTGTATAATATTTTTATTAATTGGATATTAAATGAATTTGTCAAAAAACTAAGTAGGTCTCTAAATATATTTTGATTGAAATTTATAATTATAATAATAACACATGTTAACAATAATAAATAATCTTTCAAAATAAACAGGACTATTTAAATAAGTTTTTCAATTAATTAGGCTTATTTAAATAAGTTTTGCATTGTTAGCTCGCTGACAGTAAGATAAACATTATAGTCTGTATATATGTTCTGCAAAACAATGTTAGAAACAATAGAAGTAGCTTGTTGTTTTATATCATAAAGAAACTAACAGCTTTGTTGACAATACATCATCAAAACTTATGAGAGTTTCAGCCCGTGTTTTATTTAGAAAAAGATAGGATTTTGTTAGAAAAAAATAAATAAAAAGGTAATGTAGTTTAGCTGAAAAGGTAATTGGTTATAAATATTGATATTATTTAGTGATAGTTTTTAAAAAAATAAGTAAGGGTAATTAAGTAAAATCACTAAGTATCGATCGTCCGACCGTTTGACTACTAAACTTTTAATGTTTTATCTTTAATAATATAGCTTAAAACCCGTGCGATGCACATATTATTTTTAATAATTGTTAATTTTATTATTTATATTTTATATTTTATATTTTATTAATTGTATTTATTAAAAAAAATAAGTAGGCGTGTTAAACATTTTTAAATAATGAAAAGTATTAAAATAAATAAGTAACGGTTTTTCCGTGATATTTTGAAAAAAGAGGGGTTTTAGTAAGAAAAATAGAAAGTAACATGTTTTCGTTGAATTTTAAAATATAAAAGTAACTATTTGCCCGTGACATTTTTGAAAAAAGAGGGGTTTTAGTAAGAAAAATAGAAAAGGTGACATGTTTTAGTTGAAAAGTGTAATTGTCAATTAAAAGTATTAAAATAGATTTAAAAGTAATAAGTAAAGGTTTGTCCGTGATATATTGGAAAAATGATGAATTTTACTAAGGAAAATAGAAAAATATAACATGTTTTTGCTGAAAAAAATAATTGCCCGTGATTTTTCTAGAAAAAGACGGGAAATGCAATTACCAATTAAAAGTTTTAAAATAAATAAGTAAGGGTTTCCTCCTGATATATTTGGAAAATGAGGGATTTTAGTAAGGGAAATAGAAAAAGTAACATGTTTTAGGTGAAAATAAAATTGCCCCTGATTTTTTTAGAAAACAATGGTAATGTAGGGGAAATGCAATTGCCAATTAAAAGTTTTAAAATAAATAAGTAAGGGTTTGCTCATAATATATTTGGAAAATGAGAGATTTTAGTAAGGGAAATAGAAAAAGTAACATGTTTTAGGTGAAAAGGAAATTGCCCCTAATTTTTTTAGAAAACAATGGTAATGTATTTTAACTGAAAGGGTAACTGATTATAATATTTTTTATAATAATTAAATAAATAATTAAATAAGCCAAGTACTTTATCAAAAAAACAGGTACCAAAACTTTCAATGTTTTGTCTTTAATAATGTAATATAGATAGATAAATAGATTTATAATATTAGTATTTAATGCTACTAAATGGAATAGCCCGTGATATTTTTGAGGTTTTAGTTAGGAGAAATATTATTTAGAAAGTATAAAAAAGAATATACGTTTTGGAAAAAAGCTATTCGGTTAGTCATTAATAATTATAATATTATTATTTTATTTTATTAAATAGAACTGTTCGTGATATTTTTGGAAAATGAGAGGTTTTATTTAAGAAAAATAGAAAAGTAGAAATTTTAGTTAGAAAATATAAAAAAGAATATAAAAATGGTAATGAGTTAGTTATTAGCAATTATAACCTTATTATGTTATTTTATTAAATGAAATTTCCTGCAATATTTTGGAAAATGAGATGTTTTAGTTAGGATAGAAAAGATATTTTATATAATAATTTTAATATTTTATCTAACGGTTCTCATCGATTTGATCAGAAATATCTAACGGCTATGAATGGAGTGACCAGACTACAAAAACTTTCATGACCAGACTACAAAACTTTCAATGTTTCGTCTTTAATATATACTAGCTTAAAACCTGTGCGATGCACGAATTGTTATTAATAATTATTATTTTTATTATTTATGTTTAATATTCTATTAATTTGCATTTGTTAAAAAAAATAAGTAGACATGTTCAACTTTTTTAAATAATTAAAAGTATTAAAATAGATTTTAAAATAAATTAATAATCAAAATGTCTTCCCTAAGAACATTATAGTATTGTCTCTAGGGCACAAGCACTAACATCGTCTTTAATATAATAGTATAGATTGATTGATTTATTTTCTTCCCTTAAAATCCGAATTGAATTAAAATAGTGAAACTAAAAAAAAAATAGGTTAAAACTTAAATAGGATATAAGTTAGTTGAGAAAAAGTGTTAATATTTATTTAATTAAATTTTAAATAGGATTGACTTTTATATATTTATTGTGTTTCCTGAAAAATCGAGTGTAAATAAAGAATGTCTTACCTAAAAATTAATAATTATAATATTATTATTTTATTTTATTAAATAGAACTATTCGTGATATTTTTGGAAAATGAGAGGTTTTATTTACAAAAAATAGAAAAGTAGAAATTTTAGTTAGAAAATATAAAAAAGAATATACAATTTGGCTAAAAGTGGTAATGAGTTAGCTATTAGTAATTATAACCTTATTATGTTATTTTATTAAATGAAACTGTTTGCGATATTTTTGAAAAATGAGATGTTTTAGTTAGAAAAAATAGAAAAGATATTATATATAATAATTTTAATATTTTATGTAACGGTTCTCATTGATTTGATCAGAGATATCTAACGGCTATGAATGGAGTGACCAGACTACAAAAACTTTCATAACCAGACTACAAAATTTTCAATGTTTCGTCTTTAATATAATAGTATAAATATCACTTATATATCACTTCTTGAATATAAGCCGAAAATATTTTAAGATCTTCCAGACTAGTCCATTGTGGTCCCATCTTCCGGATCTTCGTGATATCACAAAAAAATTGATTTATATCTTAAAATGAGTAAGTGTTTTATAAGTGATAAGTTGATAGATTCTTATAAGTTATACGGGTGTTTGGATAAATTTACTTATAAGTTAGTTAAGAGTTTGCTAAATTAAATTTCAAAAAATAATTATTAAATACAATGATTTCAACACTTGCATTTTAAATTAAAAAAATATTTAAAAATACAAAAGTAAAAATATAAAGTATTAAAAAAATAAAGAAATCAAAGAATAAATTGATAATTTAAGTAAAATGTTGGTGATTTCTAACATTAAACTTATTAATTTATAAGTTATAATTTATCAAATAAGCTGAGTAAACAAACAGCTCTCATAAGCTCTTATGGCTTTATAAGTCATAAGTCGGCTTATTTTGTCATTGCCAAACAGGCCATATATCACGTTTGTTGTCCACTTTTAAGATATTCAAACTGTTCTATTTAATTTTCCTAAATTCAATTAATATGTCCCTGCCTTGATCTTGAAATTTATCAAATTACTCGATTGTGAATTATTTTACTTTGATAAAATATTCATAAATATTCATCTTATTCAATCGTATTTTATCTCCTTCCGAAACAAAAAATGTAAATTTTCCTGGATAATTGAGAAATAAAATTCAAAAAAATATTAAGTCCAACAGTACATTTGAAAATAAAAAATAATTTAATAAATCAATATCTTTATATATATAAAGGAGGATACGCGAGAGGTTAGGTGGCGCCCTAAGATCGTTTCAATCTATTTTTCTAATTTTGTAGAATTTTAGAATTTAAAATGCTAATAAATAAAAAAAATATTCTTTAACATATTAGAATTAGAATAGGTATTCGAATTTATAGAAGAGAAGAGTTTGAATATATTAGAAATAAAATAAGTGTTCGAATTTATAGAGAAAAAGAATTTGAATATATCAATAATTAATGTAACATAATCTACTAGAATTAGAAAAGGTATTCAAATTATAAAATATTTGTTGTTCTGATTTTTCCATCACAGTGCCTCAGCTTGGGAATATTTTTAACTGTAATTATTGTTTCTCTTTTCATTTTTCGAGGATACTTAATACTTTTTCATTATATTGATTGCAGGATTCAAAATCAAACTTTACGGATTTCACCAGTACGTCGCCTTGCTAGCAACTTACAACACCAGTGGTGATATATAAGTAGAGCCGGCAATTTGATACACGACACGTGAACACGGTACGAACACGACACGGATAATTAGTGTTTGGGTGCAAAAATTTGGTACACGAACACGAAAGTACACCAACACGAAAAAACACGAATATAATTAGTGTCGGGTTAGGGTTTTCACAATAGATACACGACACGAAACGAAAGTACACGAATTAATGAAGTAAATAAATAATTTTAAAAAATATATATTATTTATAGTATTGCATATTTAGAAAATATATAAGGAATTACATATGAACAATAAATAAAATTTTCATGACTAATTAGCAGTAAGTTATACATTTATATATAAGAAGTATACTTTTATATATATAAGTTATATTTACAAATTTTTGTAAAATTGTATGTATTACATATTTAATACACATTTCATAAAAATTTACATAATTAAAATAGTTTTATAATATATAAATTTTAATTTAATTAAATTTATATTTTTGTTTAATGTACACGAATATGACACGTAAAGTACACGACATGTTTTGAATTGGATATGTGTTTCAAATTTAGTACACGAATCCAAAACGGGTCGGATATGGGTTTTACATTAAGTACATGAAAATACGAAAGTACACGACACGGTCCAATTGCCAGGTCTATATATAAGGTACACAGTTTTGTTTGAAGTGATTACCACAGATTCATATATGTTTTAAATAGTATAAATTACAAGTTCTGCAGATATTGAAATTAATTATGCTGGACTCACCTTTACATTGAGCAAGTACTGTATGAGGTTTTGAGGAAATTTTAATTTTAAACTTACTACAATAATGAGTTACACAATCTAAAATATTAAATTTGATTTTAAGTCTTTTATAAATTAAAGAAAAAGACGGGGTGATGTGTCTAAATATTTGTGCTTTATTTAGGATGAAATCATAAACCAGAGTACTATAGGCAGACACGTAGTGTACTAGAGTTGTTTGTTGAAATTAAAAAAGAAAAACCTTAAGCTTTTAACTTTCTTTTTTAGTTTTTACGTTATATAACTTGGCAAATAAGATCAGCAAAAATGCTAAAGGTATCTAATAGCGAATCTAAAAATTGGGTTTCCACCGATCCATGAGTAAAAGACATATTTTAATAAAAGTTATATTTAAAATATAATAGGTGTCTGAATTTATAAAGAAGATAGTTCAAATTTATAGATTACATATATAATTAAAAGTTTCATCAGAAATAAAATAAGTTTTATGTAGTAGAAGAGTTTGAATTTATTAGAAATACATATAATTAAAAATTCTGTTGAAATATAATAGGTTTTTGTAAGATATACATTAGTTAAAAGTTCTCTTATAAGTAAAATAAGGAGTGCGAATTTTTATAGATGTTTTTCAACGAGAAAACGGCTCAATAGAAAGTAGTACGTTAACATGAAAATTAATATATAAAACAAGTAATCAATATATTAAAATTGAGATTTTAATCTTAGTGAAGGAAGCGTGTTTAATGGGAAGACGGCTTATTAGAGAGAAATGAGTAATTGTTGTAATTTTAACAAATATCTTTTAACAAATTAGAAGTAGAATAAGTGTTTCAATTTATAAAGGATAATGGTCCAAATGTATAGGGAAGACACATAGATGAAAGTTATATTTGACATATAATTAAAAGTTTCATTAGAACTAAAATAGGTTTTCGAATTTATGGAATAAAAGATTTCGAATCATCAATATATATATATATATATATATATATATATATATATATATATATATATATATAAAGGAGGATACGCGGGAGGTGAGGTGGTGTCTCTAAGATCGTCTCAATCTATTTTTCTAAAGGTTTATAATTTTAAATACTAATAAATCAAAAAATATTCTTTAGCATATTAGAAGTAGAATAGATATTCGAAGTTATAGAAGGGAAGAGTTCGAATTTATAGAGAAGACATATAAATAAAGTTTGATCTATTTGAAGTAGAGTAGGTGTTCGAATTTATAAAGGAGAATAGTTCGAATTTATAGGTAAACCATAGAATTAGAAGTTTTATTAAAAGTAGAATAGATGTTCGAATTTATAGAGGACAAGAGTTCGAATTTATAAAAAATACATACAATTAAAAGTTTTATTAGAAGTAAAATAGGTGTTTGTAGATATAATTAAAAGTTATATTTGAAGTAGAATAAGTGTATGAATTAATAAAAGAGAAGAATTCAAATTATAGGAAAAACATATAGTTAAAAGTTATATTGGAAATAAAATAGGATTATTAATTATATAGGTATTTTTTCAACGAAAAAGTGGTTCATTAGAAAGAAGTATGTTAACATAAAAATTAATATATTAGGGAGTAACGAGTAATTTTTGTAATTTAATTGATAGATGTATTTTTTCTAACGAGAGAGCGACTAATTAAAAAAAGTAGTGTGTTAACATGATAATTAATATATAACACAAGTATTCAATATAATAAATTTGAGATATTGATATTAAAAAGGAAATGCGTTTTACGGGAGAACGGCTTATTAGAGAGGACCGAGTAATTTTTATAATTTAATCGATGAAGTTTTAAAAAATAATTATGACACCGCCGCGAAGCGCGGCTTTTTCAACTAGTTTAATTTATATACACACAAATAATCAAATAGAAATCATGAAACTAGAAACCACTATTTCCACCTCTATATAGTTACAGTAATGTGTAATTCAGTGTTTGATGTAATTTAGTGATCACCGTTCACCAATGTGTAATTTAGTGCAAAAAATCCCCGCATCCTATCCGAGTGATTATTAATATATAATTAATGATAGTGATTATTAATATGTAATTAATGATCGCTAAAAATGTGTTATTATATAAATTAGTTTTATATTTAATAATTGTTAGTATATAATTTAATGATTATGACCGGTTTTTAGTTTATAGACTCAGGGTGATTTCTATTAAAATAGAACCCTATATATATATCATTTCCGCTTTCTTTTCAAGAAAACGTCATGCATTCGTCTTTAAATATTACATGAAAAGTAAAAGATATAAAACCCGTTCGACTGCTAATATATTAACAAACTCATGCTCAAGCCCAGTTCAAATTTGGGCCTAGCCCAATTTCTTCTAACCGTCTTTTATCAGCACCATGACATGCGATCTATCTCTCCCTTGTCCCCTGTCAAAAAAAAAAACTAATTCTCCCTTATCCTGCTAAATTATAAGCTCCTCCTTGATACTATCTTTTTTTTTTTTTTTTTTTGAAAGCAAATGAGTTTATTCATTAAATCAAATCAGCTATAAGAATAGCTTGAAGCTCAGTTGGGACAATCCCCCTGGCTATACAACCTGGATTAGAACAAGATAAGCTAGCTAGGAAATCAGCAGCTTTGTTCCCAGATCGTTTTACAAACTGAATAGAAACATTCTTTAAACTATGGAGTAAAGCTAGACAATCCGCAATTATCACCCCGACTGGAGACAACACAGCCTTCGCATTCTTTATCGCCTGGACTATGACTTGGCAGTCAGATTCTACTACATACGACAGCTGCGTAGTACTCCCTGAATCTGCGTTTTTATTCTGCTCCGACTTAACCCAGCTGAGGGCCTCTCTAATTCCAATCGCCTCTGCACACTGTGATTCCACTAGACCTGAGAATGTCTTTGCTTCGGCTACAATCAGCTCCCCCTCGTTGTTTCTAGCTAACCAACCCACCCCAAATTTCGAAAAAGCTTGAAAGATGGCTGCGTCGCAATTGACCTTAACACAGTTGCCAATAGGCTTTACCCAACGTTCTCCGTTTCCAGTTGAAAGAACTGAATGGTACGATCCTGTGGACCGTAAATTTTGAACGTTTCTCCATTGTGAAAGGTAAGCATTTGCTTTGAAAACCACCGTACTTGCCCTCGAATTTGTTTTGTTCCAAACTACCTCATTTCGTGCTTTCCAGACTCCCCAACATATCATAGCAGTTAGCTCCACTTTCTCTGGATAGCTATTCATGACCTCCTCAAACCACAGCTGGAAGCTTTCGTCCTGGTTGCCAACACCCTCAATCCCTAAAATAGCCCAGCATGACCTGGCGAAATTGCACCAGACCAAGCAGTGCTCTATGCTTTCCCATGCTATACCACAGACATTACAAACTTCACAAACTGGGACTCTCTTTTCCTTCAATTTCGTCAATGTAGGTAAACACCCCGTTAAAGACCTCCATATGAAATTCTTAATTTTTGCTGGTACTCCCAACTTCCATATCTTACGCCAAAAACCAGAATTATCACTGTCATTCCAACGACCTTTACAGACTTGAAGATGTTTATAAGCACTTTTTACACTGTAACTCCCCTCTTTTTCCCCTAACCAGTACCAAGAATCTTCTTCTACGGTCCCCCCTAATGGAATGCTATAAATTAACTTCTTGTCCCGATGCTCGAACAGATCCTCAATTATCTCATTATCCCACTCTCGACGTCCAACCTGCATTAAACTGCTCACCCATGCATCGTTTAAAGCTGGATGGTCCGAAGTAATATAAGGATGATCTGTATTCGGAAGCCATGGCTGACCAAGCACTTTAATCTGATCCCCACTCCCCACCCTCCTCCTGCTTCCTTCTTTCACCAAATCTCGAGCCTCAACAATACTACGCCAAATATGACTGGGATTGTTTCCTAATTGAGCCTCTAAAATTGAAACTTTAGGATAGTATCTTGCTTTAAATAGACGACTCACCAAAGACTTCTCATTTGTTAACAGCCTCCAGACTTGTTTGCCCAATAACGCAAGGTTGAAATCATGTAAGTTCTTAAAACCCATCCCTCCTTTATTTTTATGCAAACTCATCGCATCCCACCCCTTCCAGTGAATACTACTTCCTCTTTTATTTGAAGTCCACCAGAATTTATTCATTAACTTCTCCATATCCTGACATACCTTTATCGGAATGAGAAACACACTCATCGTGTACGTTGGGATTGCTTGGACTACCATTTTCAACAAGATCTCCTTCCCCGCCCGCGAGACTGATTTACTATCCCATCCTTGAACCCTCTTTCTAACTCGATCCTTCAAATAACCAAATATTGCTGATTTATTCCTGCTTATTGTGCTGGGTAAGCCAAGGTATTTGCTATTAGCATCAGCCTCTCGCATTCCCAATCTAGAAAGAATTAAATCTTTGTTGCTTTGAATCACATTTCTACTGAAAAACACTGATGATTTTTCCATGTTAACCCGTTGTCCCGAGGCTCCTTCAAACAGCTTAAGCATTTCCAAAATACGATTTGTTTCATCATTTGTAGCCCTGCAATATAAATAGCTATCATCTGCAAACAGCATATGCGAGATAGTAGGTGCTCCGTTAGCTACTCGACACCCATGGATCCACCCTTTCTGTTCAAACTTCTGAATAATAGTCGATAGACCTTCGGCACAAAGAAGGAATAAGTAAGGGGATAAAGGGTCCCCTTGCCTAATCCCACGAGTTGGCACAATACTTCCAAAGGTTTCCCCTGTACTTCTAATAGCGAATCTGGGCGAATGAACACAACTCATCACAATACGATTCCATTTATCACAAAATCCCATTTTCTCCATCATAGCCCTAAGGAAAGGCCATTCTATTCTGTCGTAAGCCTTACTTAGGTCTAGTTTGAGCGCCATATACCCCTTTTTACCCTGGTTCTTCCTTTTTAAGTAGTGCAGAACTTCAAAAGACACCATCACATTATCTGAAATGAGTCTACCAGGCAAAAACGCACTCTGATTTTCTGATACAACCTGGGGAAGCACAACTTTTAACCTGTTAGCAATAACTTTAGTAAAGATTTTGTAGAGCACATTGCAAAGAGCAATCGGCCTAAGGTCCCCCATGACTACTGGATTTGTTTTCTTCGGAATAAGCACCAAAATCGTATCATTCAGCTTATCAGGGACAGTTTCCGTTTGCCAAAAATGTCGAACTGCAGCTACTACATCCTCTCCAACTATTGACCAACATTTCTGATAAAACGCCGGTGTGAAACCGTCTGGGCCCGGCGCTTTGTCTGGATTCATACTAAACAGGGCCTTATGAACCTCCTCCTCACTAACTTGAGTAGTTAAAACCTCATTTTGCATCTCTGTGATTGAATGTCTAACACCTGCTAAAATCGGCTCCATCTCCGTTCCCTCCGTCGTAAATATTTTACTAAAATACTCCTCCATATGCTCAAACATCCCGTTGTCTTTGTCTACCCAGTTACCATCTTCCTTTTGCAGCTTCTGAACCTCATTTTTCTTCTTTCGGGTGGAAGCATAAGAATGGAAAAACTTGGTGTTTGAATCACCAAACTGAAGCCACAATTGTTTAGACCGTTGTCGCCAGTAGATTTCTTTTTGCTGGTATATCAAGACAAGCTCATCCTGGGCCTTCTTAAATTGTTCTATTGATGATTGATCTCTCCTTCCACGCAAATAAGATATGCTTGATCTGCACCGATTTATTCTTTCTCTAAAATTACCAGTAATGGATTTCCCCCACTCTTCCAGAATCCCACTGCATTTAGCTAATTTTTCTTGAATCAACACAACTCCTCCTTGACTCCAACTAGCCTTAACCAACTCCTTGCATAAAGGATCAGTCAACCAAGCGTTCTCAAAACAAAAACTTCTTCTAGCGCTCCCATGTTGTCTATACTCTGGATCCAAAAGAATCGGACAATGGTCTGAAAGCGAAACCTGAGTGTTAAATAACCGAGCCGAACGAAATCTATCCATCCAGTCCATCGTTGCCATCGCCCTATCCAACCGAACCTCGATCCACCCAGCAGTACCCCGGCTTCTTTCCCACGTATATTGATATCCTATTAACTCCAAATCAATTAACCCACAATCATCAACTGCGTGCTGAAAGCCCTCTAGAAGCCAATTCGGATATGGCTTACCTCCCCTTTTATCTACCTGAGCAAGAACGTTGTTGAAGTCACCTATTAAACACCAAGGTAAATCTGAATCATCTTTTAAGTTACGCATAAGATCCCAAGTGTACCGACGCAGACTCCTGTTTGGTTCCCCATAAAGGCCTGTAAGTCTCCAACTACCCAAGCCCCTTGCCGTAACTTTAATGTCAATATGATTAGTAGAATAACTCCTAATCTCTGCATCCTCATTTGTCTTCCATAGCATAGCTAAACCGCCGCTCTGGCCTATAGCATCAACCACAAAACACCCTTCATAACCTAATTGAAGAGCACATCTCTCTACTTTTTCCTTATTACTTCGAGTTTCACATAAAAAAATGAATTTGGGTCTCTTTTGATATACAATATCTTTTAGGAATTGAACTCTCTGTGGGTTCCCAAGCCCACAGCAATTCCAACTAACAATACTCATAACTGCTGGCGGGCCTGGATTCCAGAACCCGCCACCTGTCCGTTTTTTGGAAGCCCATCATGAGTGAAGCCCAATATCACATTATACCCCGGCCCAGTCAATTCCTCTTCAGTTCTTCTGCGTTTTGGGTCTATTACTTCTAATCCTCCATCTGGGCCTAAATCACTTCCCACTCCAACAGCTGTCAACCCACTATCTACTCCTTTTCCTCCTAGCGCCAAAATATTAGTTGTATTTGAATTCAAACTGCCTGAACTTTCATCCATATCCATTAGCCCAGATTTCTCGCCATACATATTAACTATTCCCTTATTTTTCTCCTGATTTACAGCATCAAACCTTTGCCCAGCCACCACCCTGGTTCCACCGGTGTTTGTACTTTCCGACTGCCGTATTACCACTGGTTCTGATCTGAGCCATTTTGATCCAAGACTTTGAGTAGATCTTTTCGTTATTGCCCGCAACCATGCCCCATAAGGACGCTCAATTAGCTCACCTTCCTGCTTGAATAAACTGGAACAGTACCTCTCCGAATGTCCGATGATACCACATATGAAACAGAACGTAGGAACGTGTTCATATTTGAACGTAACCCAGAACCATTCCCCTCCCTTCTTCTTAATCTTCATCTTTCTTTTCAGCGGCAAATCAATATCTATGGTAACCCTCACCCTAAGGTATTCTCGCCAATCCCCCATGAAATTTTTTGGGTCGGACTTAACAAAGACACCAACATAGTTTCCAATATCCTTTATCACTCTTTCTGATCGAAAACCATTTTGCAGATCATATATTTGAACCCATATGTCCAACTGATTAAGCTTACTCTCCATCGGGTTTTCTCCTGGTTGAAGCCTCTTAAAGATAAGAGGTGCTCTGTTGAACGACCATGGTGAACCATCTATCACCCTGGAGATGTCGATTTCATGAGCCATCTGAAAAAGAAACCGATTATTCCCCAACTCCTTCACATACATTCCCATACCCGGCTTCCAAAGCCCTGCCATCATGTCCTTCATTGCATCAACATTAATGGGAATATCCAAAAGGAAACGCCCAACTATTGCCCACCTTGTATCTACCCCTTCTTCTTTCTCCTCCTCTAAATCTTCATATTCCACCCCACCTGCATCCTCCACTGCCAGCGTCATTGATGCATATTTCTCCTCGATCTCTTTGACATACTGCTCCTGATTCTCCATAGTTCTCACAACTTAACAATACAAATTACTAATGAATAGATAATACGGTTATGTAACATAAAACAACAATTAAACTAGCTCCACAACCATGTCAAAAGACAAGACCTCACAACGGGAGTACTTTAAAAAAAAATTTCTATAATTAATATAGTTACTTAAATTTTAATTATAATTAAATTTAATTAAAATACATTTCAATAATAAGTTTAATATATACAGGGTGATCAGAATTCAGAAATATTCCAAACTTGTTCTGAAGAGAAAGGAATATTATGTCAATATTGTTCCTCAATTTTTAGTCCAAGTCTTAATTGTGTACTCAACAGGAAAGCGTAACACTTACTTCACAAACAAGTCAAAGTTTAAATATGTACAAGATTACATATATTAAGGGGGCGTTTGGTTCGAACTCGAAACGGAATAGAAACCAAAAATGAAATAAGGAGAAAGTAAAGGAATGATACCGAATTGTTTTACTTGTTTGGTTTTGATCCGGAAATAAAATGAAAAATTACGTGAATACCTTTGTATTTGTTTTTTTTCTAATATTATATAATTTCAAAATTGTCAAATATATTTTTATTTGTAACAATTTAGCTTATTTACATTTTAATAAATAAATATAATTTATTATTTAATAACACAAATTTTTGTAATAAATTAACATTTAAATTATATCAAAATTAATTTTTATTTTATAAAACAAAATTATAACTATTTATAATTTTTAAAAATATTTTACATGTTAATATATTGTTTAATTATTTAAGATATAAATTATAATTGAAAATGGGAAAAAAATTTGGGAAAGGGAATTGAAATACCTAGTGACGAGTGGTAAATGCATTAGGAGGGATATTGGGTAAAACTAAAAATAAAAAAGGAAAAAGAGAATGACATTTTTATAAAATAAATACCAACAAAGAGACTGAACTCTTGTTTCCCTTTCCCGTTCTTAATTACCATTAGGGGAGAGCACGGTTTGATTCGTCTCGGTTCAGTTTTTGGATAAAATCGAAATCGAAAATCTTCAGTTTTGACAATCGAAAACCACAACAGTAACCGAACCACCGGTTTTGGTTTCGGTTTTGAAAACCTCGGTTCGGTTATAATCGGTTCGGTTCCGATTTTAAAACTGCAAAAATTTAAGTTATTACAACTTAAATAAAAAAAAATCTTGCTTAATTAATAAAATTATATAGCAAAATGAAAATTTTATATTTATATTTCTATTTCAAGCCACAGACAAAACTGAAAGTGAGAGTGATAGAAGATCTATTGCTTTTGAAAATACGTAGAATTGAACAAAAAAACACCCCGAGACGGTTATGACCTAATTCTTAGATAAAATATTTACATTTTTTAATAAAATTTTAATAAATTATAATAATCGGTTTGGTTTCGGTTTTTTCGGTTCGGTTAGGACCTAAAACCGAAATCGAACCCTCAAGATCGGTTCGGTTTTTAAATTTTTGGTTTCGGCTCGGTTTTTACGGTTCAGTTTTTATCGATTCCGGTCTTAATTCAGTTTTTTGCTCACCCCTAATTACCACTGTAAAGCATAATGTAACATAAGATGTAAAAGAGATAACTACAACTCAACATAGGACAAGACAGACAATAATATTAACAGAAGCACAGGAATCCAGAATTAAAGAAGAAAAGGTAAACTCAAAAAATCAAAATACGGTATGTATTCTTGAAGTCCATAAACAGGTCACGGAAAGAAGGTCATGGTTAGATTCATGACGAATGACTTGTTCAGAATATGCTATTTGGCTGAGGACAAACTGAGAGACTATCCAAGCAATTATCTGATATCAGTTGAGAAGTATCTTAGATCCACTGGATTCTCATCAACGGAGAAGGACAAAGCAGCAGACACTCTGAGAAGATTTCTAATGGAGAATGTTCCTTACTATAGGAAGAGAGTGGAAAGAGGATTGGAAGTGCATCCCAGACTACCAAACATGCCAAAACTAAACAAGAAAGATGTTAACATTGCATGGTTGTGGGCTGGAGTGGGTCAAGAGGTTGAGTACATTGGAAGACACATCCAAGGAGCAATCCTTAAACCTGGAGAACCACTGCACTATCTATCAGTGATTGATTATCAAGCTGCTAACTCTGATCCAATGATTGAAGAAGGTGAGATCGAAATGGACTGAACAACGGAAGCAAAGAACAAAAGAACTATCAGCTCAGACTAGAGGAGCAACATCAATGTATAAAGTTTTACTATTTTTTGATTTATGAAATCTGGAAATGTATACATATCTGATCCAGAATGCATTTAATATTATTACGCTGTCTTACTTTAATTAGTTTCATGTTTCCTTAGTTAGTTGAGTTATCCTCGAAGTATTTGCTTGTCAAACTCTATCCAATAAAATAGGGGGAGATTGTAAAGCATAATGTAACATAAGATGTAAAAGAGATAACTACAACTCAACATAGGACAAGACAGACAATAATATTAACAGAAGCACAGGAATCCAGAATCAAAGAAGAAAAGGTAAACTCAAAAAATCAAAATACGATATGTATTCTTGAAATCCATAAACAGGTCACGGAAAGAAGTTCATGAAAATGTTCAAGCCTCAGTGACAACAATAGAAACAAGACTTTCAAGACGACGGAAGTATGTGAATGATTTAGGGTTAGTACCATAGGATTCCAGTGATTTATTTGAAGCAACCAGGACGACAAAGGACTTATCAGCAGCACTGAATTGAAGACATAGAAGAAGGATTGATCAAGTGTTATTCATCTGTGAACCAGACCAGTTGCACTAGTTGATGGCACTAAAAAGATCAAGTTGTTTTATCGTCTCAGAAGAAATTGATACAGTCTAAAACTGAAACACCCTGAAGCTCAGAAGCTTTTCTAAAAGATCAAGGACAAGAAAAGGATTCGATGGTTTTTCTATTTAGAAAACCATCGAATGTGAATTAAGAAATCCATAAGAAAACTAATATGAATTAAATTCTCATTCGATAGTTTTTATTTAAAAACCATCGAATGGAAATTTGATTCTAAATATTCGATAGTTTTCTTATTTGAAAGCAGGTGAAGAAGTGACATTGTTGTCAGGTTGATGAAGATCCAACGACCAAGAATAAACCAATTCTTTTGGTTCGATGGTTTTTCAAAAAGAAGCCTACAATTACTAAGAGAGAAGTGTGTCTTCTTCAGTTAAGGCAATTCACAGAGACATTACTGAGAGAGAAGTTTGAGCCGGAGAAAATTATCAGAGAAATTAATAGTGCTCGGAATTTTATCATTGTATTGAATTTGTGTAACCTTAAACTCATTGAAGCTAATCTACGGATTAGAAATTGTAGCACCCCTCGAGGATTATATTTATAAAACGATATATTCCCCGACTCTTGGTTTGGTTTGGTGTGTTTGATTTCGTTATAGAACTGAATGATTAATCCGCGAACGAAATTGAATTATTTGTAGGTATCATATTCAACCCCCCCTTCTACGATACTTTGGACCTAACAATTGGTATCAGAACTACTTGATTGACGTACAAATCAGATCCGGTGAATGAGACCAAAATCAAACGTAGCGTGAAAATTCGAAGCAAATTTTTTAACTTTCAAAATTTTTCATTTAATTGGAATTTCTTGAATTTTAAACAATTTGAAATTTTCAGAAACCATGAGTGCTCCAAAGACAACCGCTGGTATTAAAGTTCCCCCGTTTACTATAGATGATTTCGGTTTGTGGAAGATGAAGATGCTGTTATTTATCAAAGCATCTAATCTGTTGTATATTGGCATATTAGAGAACAGACCGTTTGTTCCAATGAAACCAGTTAGTGAATCTTCAGCTCCTGATGGTAGCAGGATTCCTCAAGGCACCCAACCTTAGGATATTACTGAGTATACAGATTCTGACAAAGAACTGATTCGATTGGACACAGGTTTGATGTTGATATTGGCAGACTCCGCTGACAAGGAAATGAGCTATCAGTTGATGAACTGTACAAGCGGGAAACATATGTGGGATACCATTAACTTGATAATGGAAGGAACTGAAGACGTGCGGGAAAACAGATTGGACATCCTGACTTCTCAGTACGAAGCTTTTAGGTCTCTTCCAGGAGAAAGTATAACTCAGGTCTTTGAGAAATATACTAAGCTTCTAAATGAATTGGCAATGAAAGGAAAGACCTATCCACTGAGAGAATCAAACAGGAAGTTCATGATGACGCTGCCCCATCATGTAGAACACAAGTCATCATCCATAAGGGAAAGAATTGATTTTAAAAAAATGTCATTAGAGATGATCTATGGCAAGCTGAAGACCTATGAGATGGAACAGGAACAGAGAGTGATAATCTACGGACAAGGGACAGTGGATAACAAGCATAATGCACATGTGAGATCAGTAGCACTTGTAGTGGATGAACCAACAACTTCTGATATTCAGGTTCAAACCCCTAGAGCTGGAAAGGAGGTGATCATAGAAGCTGAAATGGATTCTGTGAATCTGGGTGTTGATGAAAGTGATTACTACACCCTAGAAGAGCTTGAGCAAATGGAAGACAAAACCATGGCGTACTTAGCTGCAAAGTTTAGTCATATTCGTTTTAAGAGAAACCCTAAGTACAAGTTCAAGGGCTCAACCAACAGATTCCAGAAGAGCAAGTATGCACCTAGTACAGGCTTTAAGGGAGGCTACAAGACTGGCATGATTGACAGAAGCAAATCAAGATGCTACAATTGCAATGAGTTAGGGCATTTCGCCACTGAATGCTGGAAGCCTCGTCAATCAAGAGACAAGAAAGAGGTCTATGAAAGGAAAGACTCTTATGGGGATTTGAAGAAGGAGAATGCCAAGCTTAAACAGCAACTGGAGGCATTTTCTGGAAAGCAGAAAGGGAAAGCTTATATAGCAGAGGGAAAACACTGGGATGATACTGATTCGGATGAAGAGGATGAATATGTAAATGTTGCCCTAATGGCTGACTCTTCAGAGGAATCACCGCAATTATCTCATATACCTATCTTAACAACAATTGACATGTCTAATTCTGAGTAAAATAAAACTGTGCAAGATCTTAGTGTAGAATTGTTTAATGTACACATAAGCATGCTAGCATCAGAAATGGAAAATGCTAAACTAGTTCTTAAGATTAAAAATCTAGAATCTAAAAATCAAGAACTAGAGCTTGTAGCTGTAACATTAGAAGATCTTAAGCAAAAGAATGCGTACTTAGAGAACAAGGTCAAGTGTAATGATGAGATAGAGACTATCCTCAGGAAGCAGATTTCGGATTTAGATTTGAAGCTGAATGCTTTTAAGAATTCCGCCCTGATTGCTAAGGATATCATTGATACTCAGACCCAGGGTAATAAAACTGCTATAGGACTTGACTACTCCAAAAAGGCTGGGAAAAGGACTCTGGAATTTCCTATGACATCTTCTGCTGTCAGAAAGGATATTCCACATATTCTTAAGAATGTGGTCAGTCCAGTCTTTGTCAAGCCCTTCTCAGAACCTTTTCATGAGGATGACCTTTTCATAAGACAAGAATTTCTTGAAGAGGATTTATTGAAGGAAAAAGAGGTAAAGACTAAGTTGCCTAGGAATTCATTAAAAACTGTAATACCTAAAACTAAAGTAGGTGACTTAGTTAGTAATGCTAAAAAGAACAGGAATGAGAAAAAGAAGATTGTTAATCAGGAAATTGTTCCATTTTATCCCATTGCATCTAGGAAGTTGTGCACTATTTGTAATTCTGCTGGGCACCTTACACATGCATGTAAAAAGGTTAAAGTAGAAACTGCTAATACTTCTTAAATGCATAACATGTCTGACATGCCTGATCTTCATGAACCCTGTGGAAAGAAAGAGTGTTTGCTATGTAAGTACAACATCATGCATGCTTATTTTAAGTTGATGAATGATAGTAGCAAAAGCACTGTTAATGTTAAATCCACAGATACTATGAATATCAAACAGGGTAAGACTAAACTGAATGTTACTCCTGTTAAAGTATCTAAACCTTCAGGACCCAAACAGTTTTGGGTACCAAAGTCCGCTTAATCGATCTGTGATTGCAGGGTAAGGTTAAAATCTCAAAGGTTGTGTGGATTCTGGATAGTGGTTGTTCTAGACACATGACAGATGAAGAGTCCCTGCTTACAGAGGTGATTAAGAAGACCGGCCCGATTGTAACCTTTGGAGATGACAGCAAAGGATTCACTACGGAATATGGTAAATTGAAAATTGGGAATGTCATCATTGAAAACATCTCTCTTGTTGAAGGATTGAAGCACAATCTTCTAAGTATCAGTCAGTTCTGTGATAAAGGCTACAATGTAGATTTCAGAAAGGACAAGTGCTTGATCACCAACAGGAAGAATGAGAAGCTTGCTCTACTAGGAGTAAGAAAAGGAAATTTGTTTATAGCTGAATTAAGTTCTACCAGTGAAGGAGAAGTTACATGTTTCTACAGTAAGGCATCTTCAGAACAAAGTTGTCTATGGCACAAGAAGCTCTCACACTTGAACTTCAAAACTATGAACTCTTTGGTAAAGAGAGAGTTAGTGAGAGGGTTGTCCCTGATGGAATTCAATCAGGAGGGACTATGTGAAGCATGTGAAAAGGGGAAGTCGAAGAAAGCATCACATGGAAGCAAAGGAATGACAAGCATTGCTGAACCATTACAACTGATTCATATGGATTTATTTGGTCCAGTCAATGTTATGTCACTTTCAAGAAAAAAGATATGCATTGGTGATGGTGGATGACTACTCCAAGTACACGTGGGTGTTGTTCATACAATCAAAGGATAAAGCAACACAACTAATCATTGATCACATCAAGAAGATAGAAGTGGAAGCTAAGCTACCTGTGCGGACAATCAGATCAGACAATGGAACTGAATTCAAGAATGCGGTTCTTAATGATTTCTGCTCAGAGAAAGGAATATCAAGACAGTTTTCAGCACCAAGAACTCCTCAACAGAATGAAGTAGTGGAAAGGAAGAACAGGACCTTGGTTGAAGCGGCAAGGACCATGTTGAATAAAGCAAAACTTCCCACTTACTTTTGGGCTGAAGCAGTGAATACAGCTTGCTACACTCAGAATCGAACCCTGATCAACAAAGATCATGAAAAGACTCTATATGAGTTAATGGCCAACAAGAAGCCAACACTGAAGTACTTTCATGTGTTTGGTGCAAGGTGCTTTGTACTTAAAGATGGAGAACATCTTGGCAAGTTTGATGCCAAAGCAGATGAAGGCATTTTTCTGGGCTATTCTCTGGAATCTAAGGCTTTCAGGGTATATGTGATTGAAGATAAGAAGGTGTTGGAAAGCTTTAATGTAACATTTGACGAAACCAAAAGACCAGGCCTGCAAACAAGAGAGAACTCTGAATCCTTGGTATTTGAAAATCTATCAGGAGATCTCTCTGACAATGAAGAAGAACCTGAAGTTGTTACAGTTATTAATAATAATGATAACGATAATGATTCTGGACCAAGTGGTGATAGTGGTGGACATACTCAAACTACTACTGGATCCACTAGTCAATCAACAGGGTCAACAGATCAAACCGTCAACAACTCAGAGGGAGCAGGAGAAGGATCAACTAGTCACACTCCACAACATCTAGAACAAGGAGAATCATCAAGATCGCATCTGCCAAGACAAAGGGTATGGAATAGAGATCATCCCTTTCACTTGATCATTGGTGATCCGGACACAGGAGTGAGAACTAGGAGAACATCACAAAATGAATGTCACTATTCTGGGTTTCTTTCAGAAACAGAACCTAAGAAAGTTGAAGATGCTCTAGATGATCCAGATTGGGTGATTGCTATGCAAGAGGAACTCAATCAGTTTGAAAGGCAGAATGTTTGGAAGCTGGTACCCAGGCCTAAGGGAAAATCTGTTATTGGAACAAGATGGGTATTCAGAAATAAGTTGGACGAAGATGGCATTGTAACGAGAAACAAAGCCAGACTGGTTGCTAAAGGTTACTCTCAAGAAGAGGGTATATATTATGATGAAACCTATGCACCAGTAGCAAGACTTGAGGCCATCAGAATGTTTCTGGCATTCGCAACACATTCCAATTACAAGGTATATCAGATGGATGTGAAGAGTGCTTTTCTGAACGGGGAGTTAGAAGAAGAAGAAGTGTATGTGGAACAACCTCCAGGTTTTGAGGATTCAAAACTGGCAGACTTTGTGTACTTTCTATTCAAAGCTCTCTATGGACTCAAACAAGCTCCAAGGACATGGTATGACACTCTCTCTCAGTTCTTACTTGAAAATGATTTTACAAGAGGTGTTGTAGACACAACTCTCTTTTACAAAAAGCACAAAAATGATTTGATATTGGTACAAGTATATGTTGATGACATAATATTTGGTTCTACTAATGATGATCTATGCAAGAGATTTGCTAAGTTAATGCAGAGTCGTTATGAAATGAGCATGATGGGTGAATTGACATTCTTTCTTGGACTGCAAGTGTATCAAAGGCAAGATGGTATATTCATTTGTCAGTCCAAGTACATCAAAGATCTTCTTAAGAAGTATCAAATGGAAGACTCATCTACAACAAAGACTCCTATGCCAACTGCCACTAAGCTTGATAAGGATGAAAGTGGTAAGAAGGTTGACATCACAGGCTACAGAGGTATGATAGGCTCATTACTTTATCTCACTGCAAGTAGACCAGATATAATGTTTGCAACATGCTTGTGTGCTAGGTTTCAGTCTGATCCTAAAGAATCTCATCTAATAGCTGTTAAGCGAATATTTAGATATCTTAAGGGGACCCCAAATCTTGGAATTTGGTACCCTAAAGATACAGGATTTGATCTTATTGGATACACAGACTCTAATTTTGCAGGTTGTAAGATTGATCGGAAGAGTACTTCAGGAAGCTGTCAGTTTCTTGGAAGAAGGTTAGTTTCCTGGTATAGCAAGAAGCAGCATTCAGTATCCACATCTACAGCTGAGGCTGAATACATTGCTGCTGGTAGCTGCTGTGCTCAGATCTTGTGGATGAGAAACCAACTCCGTGACTATGGGCTTTTGTTGACAAAGATTCCAATATTTTGCGACAACACAAGTGCCATAACAATCTCTAACAACCCAGTGCAACACTCGAGGACGAAGCACATCGACATCAGGTATCATTTTATCCGAGAGCATGTCATGAATGGAACTGTGGAGTTACATTTTGTACCCACAGAGGAACAAATTGCAGACATCTTTACTAAACCGCTTGATGAATCCACTTTTTCAAAGCTGGTTGGTGAACTTGGGATGTTAAATCTTTCTAATTGATTTTGATTAGAAGTCAGTAACTGCAGATAGTCCTAGTGAATACACGAGTTCAAGAATTTCTATATCCTTAGGACTCGTGAATTTATTTTCTGGAGCAATTCTCGTAGTTAGGATTATTGTACTAATTTTATGTCATAATTATGGATGATAGATCTTCTGGCATTTAATTGGTTATTAATTCTAAAAATTAGTTAGGTGCTAATATTTGTTCTAAATATTGAAGCATCTATTTAATTTGAATTAATTTACTTTGTTTTTAACATTGTAGATTAATGTAGCATAATTTATTGGATTTTAATTGATTAATATCATTTGATGATATTCAGTTGATTTTATTCTAAGAAAATTGTGAATTTTCTGTTAACAATTGATTTTGGTAAATTTTAAAAGATTTATTCAAAATAAAACTTGACAAGAAATACAAAATGTCTGAATTTTAAAATAGAACAGGTTTTGAAATTTAGACAGAAGCAAAAAGTATCGAATTTAAGAAATTCGACAGTTTTTCCTAGAACAAAGAAAATTATATCGAAATTAATTTTTGATAGTTTTTGAAAAGGAAAAGGAAAAACTATCGAACACATTTCTCGATAGTTTTTGAGGATAATTTAAAAATGTATCGAAGTGAATTTAATTAGAACATATCAAATTCTCGATGGTTTTTGAAATAAAAAGAAAATCTATCGGAGAGAATTACTTGTCCCTTTATTTTAATTCTCGATAGTTTGTTTTTCAACAAAGGACACTTCGATAGTTTTTCAAGTTTTAAAAAGAAACAAGTTCGATAGTTTTCAGAAAAACTTTTAAAATTCTGTATTTCAAAAAACTTCGATAGTTTTCCAAAAACTATCGAAGGGAAGTTGACAGTTTTGCCCCTTCTGAAAACCATCGAATGCTCTTTTAAAAACTATCAAACACTGTATTGACAAATTTACCCCTGTCAGTTTCATTTAGCATAAAACATTGCCTTGTTTTTTTTTCTTTTCATTTTCACAGATCTGAGAAAACTTAGCTTTCGTTTATAATACTTACAAGATACATACAAAATCAAGAACATTTCTTCGACAGTTTCTCAAGTTTTAACCGAGCAATCTGACTTTTTACCACAGTAATTTCATTTAAACCGTGAAACTATTTGTGTTATTGGTCAATTGAGGTTCTCAGTATTGTTTTTAGTAGAAACCATCGAAGTGACTTCTCTAGCTCTAGCTTTTGTTAACCGAGTTCTTCATAAGGATTTAATTGTTTCATCAAATAATTTCTTTTGAGTTATAAGTGAAAATTCAACAAGGTAACAATTAGGGTTATTAAGTCAAAAGTGTTCGAATTTTGTGTTTTGAATTCGAAAAGAAAAGGGGTGATTTTGTTCTAAGGTTAATTGATTAGAAATAATTAATTGGTAAATTAGTTTTGGTTTAACAAAATAATTTTCTGGAAATTTGAATTAAAATGGCCGGAGAATTTATCGTAACCAAGACTAATCATGTCTCGTTTCAGAACTTGCAATCCATAACGAATTTACAGTTTCGTGCATGGGCAGAGTTTCTGAACACATGTTCGTTAGTGGCATATGCTTTGAGTACTCCCGTAGTCCTTTGCATCGATCAATTGACTGCGTTGTACACAACCGCCACGGATACAAGTGAGAATAATGTAAGGTCCTTCAGTTTTGTTGTGCCAGGGGGCAGAACAATAAGGGTGACGGAACATGACTTTAACAGAATACTTCGTTTTCCAACAGAAAA
The DNA here is from genome assembly GCA_030848705.1 of Heracleum sosnowskyi. Lineage (NCBI taxonomy): Eukaryota > Viridiplantae > Streptophyta > Magnoliopsida > Apiales > Apiaceae > Heracleum > Heracleum sosnowskyi. Next base: position 133,432,304 of record CM061238.1, on the reverse strand, counting down.
CCATGTTCTGGATCCCACAACTGAGGAGATACATGCTTTCTTCACTCTCATAAGAAGTCAACAACCAAACTTCTTTGTGGGAGAGTTTCTTAAGCATTACCTGACCAAGCCATGTAACTTTTTCTTTCACACACTTATCCATGTTTTTACTGCCAAGCTTACAAATCTGCATGATATTCCCTTATTTCTTCAGAAGATAGGGTTTGCCATTGCTAACAATAGGCATATAAACATAGGACGATTAGTGATTGATCAAGTCATTCTGTGCATGGGACCACTGGATGAAAGAACAGGCATAGACGATGTGCTTTGTTTCTATCCTAGGTTCCTACAGCTAATTCTCAATGATGTCTTAACAGATGATGAACGTGAGACATTTGAAGGCGAGGAGACCAAGGAGTGCATGAGGATGAAGAGCAATGCAATAACCGCTCTGATAAGAAAGACTCATCTTCCAGGGGTACCCACTGTTCTCACAGACTATCTAAGAACGGTGCCCCTACCACTTCTACCCCCAGGGGAACAGGTAATTGAAGGTAATGTTCCTCAACCTGAAATGGCTCCTGTACAACAACCAATGGATGTAGATCCAGAGCCCTCAGTGGCCATTCCAGACCATGAGATTGCAAACCCACAATCTCTAACCACGGTCGAAGAGCCTTTGGAAGAGCCAAATGAAAACATAAATGAACCTCATTCCCCTCCTATACCCAGTATTCAGACATCCGTGAGTGTAGAGGGAGATAGTGCCATTGCAGCAGCACATAAGGAGATACACCCTTCAACAACAGCTCTGCCTTCCTCTAAAAGGAGAAGAATAGAAATCGAGGCAACTGTTGAATCTTCATTTCAATCATCCAAAGCGCCCTTTATTGATTTTTCTGATGCTGATTGGGCTACATTAACTAAAGCAATATCTGAACCAATAGCTCAATCTAGCAAGGAGGAATTGACGGAAGCAACTGGTGTTCCGACCATATTACGGTCAGGTTCACTGGTTGAAGGTTCTAAGAACCAAGAGTCTTCACAGACGTCGAGAGAAGGCTTTGACCTAAATGCACAATCTAAAGGGTCATTGCCTAGCTCCCCAGATGGAACATATCTGGATCCTGCGGGTAAAGGGTCTGACGTAGGTGCAGATCGGCAACTCGGTGACAACGAATCAATTCACATTGAGGAGTTAACTGAGGAAAAGTCTTCACAGACTTTAGAGGAAGTTTCAGGATCTCTGCTGTTAATAGAGCCTGATTCTAACCTCCTAGAGATTCAAACTCTAGATCCTACGAAGGATACATCATCTAAGGATGATCAGCAACTTGGTTTAACCAAGGACGGGGACTTGCGAAGCCCCATTGCACCACCGGTGACCTCCTTAAGGAAGGCTACGGTGTTTTCTTCTGCAGGTACAACTAGCACTAAGGGATTGAGTGAAACACAAACACTTACACCTGGCCTGAGTGAGAAAGGAAAAATGAGTGAAACACTGACAGAAACGTTGAGTGTACACCCAGAGCCAAATGTGAGGAGTGACACCCTAACCCTGCCAAACATTGATGATCTGCTACTGCCTACATAAAGAGAAAGACATGTTCAATCCACCCTCAAGGAGATGACAGCTCATGATAAACAGGGAAATCCACTATTCAAGGTTCCACTGAGACCTTCCTTTGACCAAGGGATCTCCTCTAGTCAAGGCGATGCTTCTTTAAAGTCTATTCAAGAGAAGGTTGGCTTGGCTGCAGCTGATTCCAGAAGAACTTATCGGGTCTTAGGCAGTGCATCTGGCACTATAATAGGTACTAAACAGGCAGTGGACTCCTTGAAGAAAGAAGCAATGGAAGAACTGGTCGAATTGAGGACTGATGTCAAAGAGCTGAAAGATGGATTCATGGATGAAGTTAATGCTCTGCAACAAGGACAAGAAGCTTTGAGAGAAGACGTTTTGGTTATCCGGGATGGTCAAGCTAGGGTAAAAGATGCAATGAACACCCTTTCTCGAGTGGAGTCTAAGCTGAACCAGAGATTGGACAAAATCGAAAAGACTACCAACTCCAGATTGGATGACATTGACCTGAAGCTAGCTTCTGTGCATGAGATGAATAAGGACATTATGGAGTTCATGGAGAATCAAGGTGACGGGGTACAGTCTATTTGGAATATGTTGAGGAACCAACAACCCGGACCTTCACAACAACAACCTGATCCTTCTACTACCTTTTACAACGAGGATAACTACATCGAGGATAACAACAACCTGATCCTTCTACTACCTAATGAAGGTTGGCAAACAACTGGATGGGGAGTTTGGGAAACCAATGAAGCTATTCCAGTTAGACAGTATTGGATTGAGGACATGGTACAAGAAGAGAAGAGTGAGGAGGAATTTGAGATCATGCAAAAGCAACCATTTCAGGAGGAGTGTTCGCACAAAATCACGCAAGCGTACGCGGTCACAAGTAATATATGAATAAGTAAAGTTCGTTCCCACAGAGACTGGTTTACCACAGTTATGCACTTATGCAACAATGTATGGCTATTGTTCAATGCTAAGACAAATATCAAATTTGGGTTTTGATTAACTAAATTAACTAAGCAAATTACCAAGTCTATAATTAACTAATGAGTTTATTGTCGAATTACTTATGAGAATAAAACATGGGATCCTAACTTCATTAAATACTTCATCTAGAGTTTTATGCCTTTAATCAATGTATGTGACGGTTATGACAACTAATCGGATAACACGAAATTAGTACACGCTACCTTTCAGTATACGTATACCAAACCACTCAAAAATCCACAAAAGAGATAAAATTTGGGCAGACACCAATTATGCTTAGACCCTATATGTCTATAAGATTTGAAAACATAACGGTTTAACGAGCAAGTTATCCATTCAGATTACATAGGGCAGGTAAGATGGTTCAAATCACCTACGAATCATGCATGACAAACATACATAAACCTATGCTAGCATGGCAAGTTCTAAATCTCTATATCCACTTTCGCAATCAATAGAGATTAACAAACAACTTAGATGTTAGCTACGCATCCAAGAAGAATAAGCACAACCAAACTAGGTTATCAATAATTCATCACACACAAATCTTTAAAACAATTAACTACTAAAATCCATAGATAAATCCGTTAGAATCCCATGACAACGATTAGTTCATAATCGAACTGTTCATCATCGTGGGTTCTGATGAAAACATGATAATAAATATGTCTGGAATACTAATAAAGAGAGTACTAGTAATAAGGTTTAAGAAAAACAACGCCAACGAGAATTCAAAGTATCGCCTAATTAGAAGAATACAAAGATAAGATGAAACTAGATCTTCGTAATCAGCCGTCTTCTTGTTCTCCTTGCTGGTGGATAGATATGTATGTAGGTATATGGATATGTATGGATATATATCTCTGAAATCGTCCACCAAGTGTTTATATAGCCCCTTCTGTTGACTGGTCTCTGGCCCTTTCCTTATCAGAACAGAAAAAGACTTCTTCAGCAATTCACCAAGCGCGGGCGCGCTTCCTAGGGCGCGGGCGCGCTCCAATAGTGATCCACAAGCGCGGGGGCGCTCTCCTGAGGCGCGGGGGCGCTCCTGCTTCTGTCAGAATTCTTCAAAACACATTTTCTTGACTTTTCTTCGCGCTCTCAAGTCCCTTAACTACTCGGCTTTCACAATGATGCTCAATCACCATCATATAAACAAGATAGCTCCGAAACTCCGCCAACAATGCAACTCTGCACTTTCTAACTCAAAACACATTAAAAATAACAAGTACTTAAGTACAATCAGTCAATTTAAGCCGATTTGAAGCGTTCCAAGTAGATATAAAATCCACTTATCACACCCCCAAACTTAAACCGATGCTTGTCCTCAAGCATAAACATACTCTACATATATATAATGCAATGCATGAATGCAACTAATATGCTAATGCAAACGATCCCCTCAGACTGACCATAACCAATCAACAAGCCAACATCTCAAAGAATGCAATCTTCCAAACAGAGCTCGACCAAATCCCCGTATACTAACAATACAAACACAGAAACGTGCGTGTGTGCGATGCTCATAAATATACTGCCAAACTAAATCAAGACCATATCCTATTCTTCACCAAAACAACCACAAGATTATAAATAGAATGAACTCTAGACACAAGAAATCACTAAAAGACACCTCCATAATCCGCTTGAGTTAGACAGGAATTCATGCTTTATTACAACACACAAAACAAAACTAATGCTTATTTGACCGTGCAATGGATGAGACCCCAAAAGGCTTATACAATAATACCCATGTAGCGAGCGTTAGGTTAGTGGATCCCAGACCGGAAAAGTCTTAGGTCACTAGGCACAAAGTCCCCTAGAACTTAATTGCTCGAGTATTAAAGAGCTCAACCTGATCAATTCTGCATAAACACAACTCTTTTTTTCTTTTTTCTTTTTTTCTTTTTTTTTAATTTCGGAATGAGTGCACTTTTCTTTTCTCATCCCTCCCTAGACTACTCATTTTCATGATGAGCGGCTACTAGCCATTTGACACCTAACTTTATTAACAACTAGCATGAAATCCCTGTTTTCCCCCAAACTTAGACTTAAGTGCTCATTCGTTTTCAAGAGAATAGACGAACATTCTAAATGTAAGCACGTGATTAAATTCTAACATCCAAACAAGCATGGTCTGATCAAATCCAAAAGCAACCAATGAGACTTATGAAATTAATTTGTTTCTGGCATGCAAGTCAATTCCTAGGAACTTAAATCAACCCTCTATTCATCATTACCACACTCCACTCAACATCGACTCACCAACGGAGATAGCCAATTCCTACGGGATCATGAAATATGCATGCTATGCAAATAAAACTAAATGGACTCACATGATAGATATAAACACTAATGCAAACAGAATGCTCTATATGACATAAACGTGCAAAGATATGAATGAACTAACTACATATGCAATATTAATCCTATATGAACACACACACTAACACTACTATTCCTTAATTATCACCCCCAAACTTACAATATTCAATGTCCTCATTGAAGGTAATAACAAGGAAAGTGCAGAATATACCTAATCATCAGCAGGACCACCCTCCTCGGGTGGTGTATCCGGTGGTGGATAAACAGAATCAGCTCCAAAGTCAGGCCAAGCAACATCAACTCCAGTGGCACGGAATGCAGTACCCAACGCCTGAGTCAAGTCCTGAGCAAAGCGACGATTGATGTCGTGCATGGCGTCTATACGCCGAGTCAGCCGCCTATACTGAGCATCTCCAAAACCAGCCCTATCAACCTCACGCTGAATCCCCGATGGATCCTAGGGGGAAACAACACAAACTCTTTTTTGTCTTTTTTTCTGTTTTTTTTTCTGTGAAGAGTGCCCCCTGCGCGGGCGCGCTCTATGGAAGCGCGGGCGCGCTCCACATTCTGTCCAAAAAAAAAAATTTCTGTTTTTTTTTCTTCTCACACAGAATACTAATACTACATATTCGCACGGGTTGCCTCCCACGAAGCGCTTGTTTTATGTCAATAGCTTGACGTGAATTCGTTTTCATCCAGTCGCAAGAACGGTGAACGTCGACTCACGGTTCACTGTATTACCAACGTCATAATTCAGCCACTGACCATTAACCTTGAACGCTTCGTCCGGAAACTTATGGAAAATCTCTACTACATCATGCGGAAATGTTAATTTAACCGTGATAGGCTCCGACCACCTCGACTTACGCTTTCCTGGAAAAAATCTGAAACGAGACTTGAAACGCAGAACTAGCTGACCTGGCACAAATGAATGTTTCACCACCCCTCTTTCATGCCAGTCCTTAACCTTCTCCTTATATAGCCTGTTGCTCTCATAGACTTTACCATACCTCAATTGATCTTGCAGTGGTTGGAGTTCAAGTGTAGGAGCTTCTTCCATGGATGGTTTAAGTCGCTCCTGAGAATTGTTCAGCTCTGCTAATCCAAGATATTCGAATGGCGCATCAATTTTTCTTTTCCACGGAGGTGCATTCAACAACTGAAGTTGCTCTGTTCTTTCTTCGTCTTCGATATCAGAATCCCCTATCAAGACTCTCTCCACTGTATCTGACTTCAGCGATTGTTCAATCTCTGTATTGACGACAAAATCGACCATCTCCAATTTAAAGCACTCTTCTTCCTCAGTTGGAAGTTTCATTGCCTTGAACACGTTAAAAGTGACCTTCTGATTTTGAACCCTCATTGTAAGCTCTCCTTTCTGCACATCGATCAAAGTTCGGCATGTAGCTAAGAACGGTCTTCCCAAGATAATAGGAATCTTCTTGTCTTCTTCAAAGTCCAGAATAACAAAATCAGCAGGAAAAATGAGCTTATCCGCTTTAACCAAAACATCCTCCACTATACCCCTTGGATATGTGATCGACCGATCAGCCAACTGCAAAGACATGTTCGTAGGTTTCGGTTCAGGAAGTCCAAGTTGCATGAAGACAGACAACGGCATCAGATTAATACTAGCTCCCAAGTCACACAAGCACTTGTTGAAAGATAGATTGCCGATAGTGCACGGTATTGTGAAACTCCCTGGATCCTTCAGTTTAGGAGGTAACTTCTGCTGTAGAATAACACTACATTCTTCTGTTAAAGCAATGGTTTCTAACTCCTCGAGTTTCAACTTCCGAGATAGAATACCCTTCATGAACTTTGCGTAGCTCGGCATTTGTTCTAGAGCTTCCGCAAAAGTTATATTGATATGCAACTTCTTGAAAACCTCCAGAAATTTAGAGAATTGCTTATCCAACTTCTGCTTCTGAAGACGTTTAGGGAATGACGGAGGGGGATAGACTTCCTTGCTCTCTGTAGCTTGCTTCGGAATAGAATTCTCAGTAGAAAGTTTGCTCTTCTCCGAATTGTCCCCCAACTGATCAGCCTTTTCTCCATTTTTTTCAATTTCTGGCAGAATGGGGGGCGCGAGCGCGTTATGAACAGTGCGGGCGCGCCCTAGGTACTGTTCACTTTTCAAATTTTCTTCGTTTTGCGCTGTTTCTGAGTTCTGATCATTCGTAACCCTTCCAGATCGCAAGGTACCTGCTTTAACATGTTCATTGACCTCCCGTTTGCCTGGATTAGCTTCCGTATCACTAGGGATAGTTCCATGTGGACTATTCAACAACGCATTAGCAATCTGACCGATCTGATTCTCCAGAGTCTTGATGGAAACATCTTAGCTCTTGCACATTAGCCTCAATTCTTCCAATTCAGATTTTTCATTGGACGACTGACCAACATTGCCATGAGATGGTTGTTGAAACCATGGTGGTTGATATGGTTGCCTTGGAGCATACTGCTGCTGAAAACCAGAAGAATTAAACGGCTTAGCTCCATATTGCTGCCCTTGATACTGCTGATATGATTGTTGTGGTTGTTGCTGGCCACCCTGATTGTTACTCCAGCTGAAATTAGGATGGTTCCTGTTATTAGGATGATAGGTGTTACGCACTGGCTGTTGTGGTCTCTGGAAATTGCTCACAAACTGCGCCGACTCATTAGATATGGCACATTGAGTCGTGTCGTGTGCACCTGCACATAGCTCACAAGAACTAGCCACCTGCTGAACTCCATAGTTTGTCAAAGAATCAATCTTCATAGACAGAGCCTTTAACTGAGCTGCTATAGCAGTAGCTGCATCCACTTCCAGAATTCCTGCTACCTTGCCTTGTGATAACCTCTGAGTTGGATTCTGGTATTTATTAGCAGCCATCATCTCAATTAGATCATAAGCTTCCTCATAGCTTTTAGCCCAAAGAGCTCCACCTGATGTTGCATCAAGCATTGGTCGTGATTGACCTCCCAGACCATTATAGAAACAATTGATTACCATCCAATCAGGCATTCCATGATGAGGACACTTCCTAAGCATCTCCTTGTAACGCTCCCAAGCTTCACATAAAGTTTCCCCTGACTGCTGTGCAAACTGAGTAAGAGCATTCCTGATTGCAGCTGTTTTAGCCATAGGGAAGAATTTAGTGAGAAATTTCTGAGCAAGATCCTCCCATGTAGCAATAGAACCTGCTGGTAGAGAGTGCAACCAGCCCTTAGCCTTATCCCTCAGATAAAATGGGAAAAGTCTCAGCTTCACAGCATCTTCCGACACTCCGTTGAACTTGAAGGTGTCGCAAATCTCAATGAAATCCCTAATATGCATATTGGGATCTTCCGTTGGAGCACCCCCAAACTGAACTGAATTCTGCACCATCTGAATCATGCCAGGCTTGATTTCAAAGGTATTCGCTGCAATGGCTGGCCTGACAATGCTAGATTGAATGTCATTGATTTTCGGCTGAGAAAAATCCTTCAAAGCCTTCGTTTTTGCTGCTGGTTCTCCCATAACTAGATTCAATTCAAGTTCTTCTTTCCGAGATTGAGAACGTGTTCGCATACACGCTCACTAAAGTCTAAAACACACCAAACAAATTAAAATTGATGAGAATAATCCGAGTTAGTGAACTTTAACGACCACTGATGACAAGCACATAAACTATATATATAACACCGAGTCCCCGGCAGCGGCGCCAAAAACTTGTTCGCACAAAATCACGCAAGCGTACGCGGTCACAAGTAATATATGAATAAGTAGATTTCGTTCCCACAGAGACTGGTTTACCACAGTTATGCACTTATGCAACAATGTATGGCTATTGTTCAATGCTAAGACAAATATCAAATTTGGGTTTTGATTAACTAAATTAACTAAGCAAATTACCAAGTCTATAATTAACTAAGGAGTTTATTGTCGAATTACTTATGAGAATAAAACATGGGATCCTAACTTCATTAAATACTTCATCTAGAGTTTTATGCCTTTAATCAATGTATGTGACGGTTATGACAACTATTCGGATAACACGAAATTAGTACACGCTACCTTTCAGTATACGTATACCAAACCACTTAAACATCCACAAAAGAGATAGAAGTTGGGCAGACACCAATTATGCTTAGACCCTATATGTCTATAAGATTTGAAAACATAACGGTTTAACGAGCAAGTTATCCATTCAGATTACATAGGGCAGGTAAGATGGTTCAAATCACCTACGAATCATGCATGACAAACATACATAAACCTATGCTAGCATGGCAAGTTCTAAATCTCTATATCCACTTTCGCAATCAATAGAGATTAACAAACAACTTAGATGTTAGCTACGCATCCAAGAAGAATAAGCACAACCAAACTAGGTTATCAATAATTCATCACACACAAATCTTTAAAACAATTAACTACTAAAATCCATAGATAAATCCGTTAGAATCCCACGACAACGATTAGTTCATAATCGAACTGTTCATCATCGTGGGTTCTGATGAAAACATGATAATAAATATGTCTGGAATACTAATAAAGAGAGTACTAGTAATAAGGTTTAAGAAAAACAACGCCAACGAGAATTCAAAGTATCGCCTAATTAGAAGAATACAAAGATAAGATGAAACTAGATCTTCGTAATCAGCCGTCTTCTTGTTCTCCTTGCTGGTGGATAGATATGTATGTAGGTATATGGATATGTATGGATATATATCTCTGAAATCGTCCACCAAGTGTTTATATAGCCCCTTCTGTTGACTGGTCTCTGGCCCTTTTCTTATCAGAACAGAAAAAGACTTCTTCAGCAATTCACCAAGCGCGGGCGCGCTTCCTAGGGCGCGGGCGTGCTCCAATAGTGATCCACAAGCGCGGGGGTGCTCTCCTGAGGCGCGGGGGCGCTCCTGCTTCTGTCAGAATTCTTCAAAACACATTTGTTTGACTTTTCTTCGCGCTCTCAAGTCCCTTAACTACTCGGCTTTCACAATGATGCTCAATCACCATCATATAAACAAGATAGCTCCGAAACTCCGCCAACAATGCAACTCTGCACTTTCTAACTCAAAACACATTAAAAATAACAAGTACTTAAGTACAATCAGTCAATTTAAGCTGATTTGAAGTGTTCCAAGTAGATATAAAATCCACTTATCAAGGAGCATGAGCCATATTATCCAGAGCCAATAAAACATCCTATCTTGGATGATGATATGGAAGAAGAAGCAAATTCTCTGTCACTAGAAGAACAAGCTGCCTTGGAGATGGTGAAAGCTGAAAGAGCTGCAATAGATGCCAGGCAAGATGAGAGAGAAAGACACCAAGCAGTTCTAAGTATTGAGAAGTTAAAGAGATCCAAGGTGTATGCTGAAGTGAGGAAGAAGAAGATGATGGATTTGGCAAATAAGCAAGGTAGTGAATGGGATATGGCTTATAAAACCTTTTGTGGAGTTGAAGACGGATTAGAAGTCAACGACAATGCGGAGGTGGAAGTCATAATTCAGAACATAAGAAGTGCAAATTCTGATGATCATACTTACTTCACTGCACTGAGGAATACTGTGATCTTTCTGAAAGCCGGGGTTAAAGCAAATGGTGCCTGGAACATATTGATCAATTTTCTTGAGAAAGGTACATTTGTAATTTCCACTAAGTTTTTAGAACAGAGAACATACACAGAACTGCAGGTGATTCTCATCAAGATTCAGAGGACGACAAGGCTAAATGAACTGCTCCGTGAGCATGTTAAAGAGATCTTGATGAAAGTCGGTCCAGAGATTACTGAAGATCCTCCAATGGTTAGATTCATGACGAATGACTTGTTCAGAATCTGCTATTTGGCTGAGGACAAACTGAGAGACTATCCAAGCAATTATCTGATATCAGTTGAGAAGTATCTTAGATCCACTGGATTCTCATCAACGGAGAAGGACAAAGCAGCAGACACTCTGAGAAGATTTCTAATGGAGAATGTTCCTTACTATAGGAAGAGAGTGGAAAGAGGATTGGAAGTGCATCCCAGACTACCAAACATGCCAAAACTAAACAAGAAAGATGTTAACATTGCATGGTTGTGGGCTGGAGTGGGTCAAGAGGTTGAGTACATTGAAAGACACATCCAAGGAGCAATCCTTAAACCTGGAGAACCACTGCACTATCTATCAGTGATTGATTATCAAGCTGCTAACTCTGATCCAATGATTGAAGAAGGTGAGATCGAAATGGACTGAACAACGGAAGCAAAGAACAAAAGAACTATCAGCTCAGACTAGAGGAGCAACTTCAATGTATAAAGTTTTACTATTTTTTGATTTATGAAATCTGGAAATGTATACATATCTGATCCAGAATGCATTTAATATTATTACGCTGTCTTACTTTAATTAGTTTCATGTTTCCTTAGTTAGTTGAGTTATCCTCGAAGTATTTGCTTGTCAAACTCTATCCAATCAAATAGGGGGAGATTGTAAAGCATAATGTAACATAAGATGTAAAAGAGATAACTACAACTCAACATAGGACAAGACAGACAATAATATTAACAGAAGCACAGGAATCCAGAATCAAAGAAGAAAAGGTAAACTCAAAAAATCAAAATACGGTATGTATTCTTGAAGTCCGTAAACAGGTCACGGAAAGAAGTTCATGAAAATGTTCAAGCCTCGGTGACAACAATAGAAACAAGACTTTCAAGACGACAGAAGTATGTGAATGATTTAGGGTTAGTACCACAGGATTCCAGTGATTTATTTGAAGCAACCAGGACGACATAGAAGAAGAATTGATCAAGTGTTATTCATCTGTGAACCAGACCAGTTGCACTAGTTGACGGCACTAAAAAGATCAAGTTGTTTTATCGTCTCAGAAGAAATTGATACAGTCTAAAACTGAAACACCCTGAAGCTCAGAAGCTTTTCTAAAAGATCAAGGACAAGAAAAGGATTCGATGGTTTTTCTATTTAGAAAACCATCGAATGTGAATTAAGAAATCCATAAGAAAACTAATATGAATTAAATTCTCATTCGATAGTTTTTATTTAAAAACCATCGAATGGAAATTTGATTCTAAATATTCGATAGTTTTCTTATTTGAAAGCAGGTGAAGAAGTGACATTGTTGTCAGGTTGATGAAGATCCAACGGCCAAGAATAAACCAATTCTTTTGGTTCAATGGTTTTTCAAAAAGAAGCCTACAATTACTAAGAGAGAAGTGTGTCTTCTTCAGTTAAGGCAATTCACAGAGACATTACTGAGAGAGAAGTTTGAGCCGGAGAAAATTATCAGAGAAATTAATAGTGCTCAGAATTTTATCATTGTATTGAATTTGTATAACCTTAAACTCATTGAAGCTAATCTACGGATTAGAAATTGTAGCACCCCTCGAGGATTATATTTATAAAACGATATATTCCCTGACTCTTGGTTTGGTTTGGTGTGTTTGATTTCGTTATAGAACTGAATGATTAATCCGCGAACGAAATTGAATTATTTGTAGGTATCGTATTCAACCCCCCCTTCTACGATACTTTGGACCTAACAACCACCAACCAAACGCCTACTAATTGTGTTATGTCCATTTGTTTACCTTTGAATTGAAAACATGGATTAAGAAATAATATATCTATACTATACTATAATATAATAGACGAAAGATTAAAAATTTGGTTGGTCGATCGATACATTATGTTTTTTCCTAATTACCCTTATGTATTTATATAAAAAAATTATTAAATAATAACCGTACCTATTTATAATCAATTATTTATACTATAAGAAGTACCTAGTGACAGTGGTAAATGCATTAGGAGGGATATTAGGTAAAACTAAAACTAAAAAAAGGAAAAGAGAATGACATTTTTATAAAATAAATACCAACAAAGAGACTGAACTCATGTTTCCCTTTCTTAATTACCACCAACCAAACGTCTACTAATTGTGTTATGTCCATTTGTTTACCTTTGAATTGAATACATGGATTAAGAAATAATCTATCTATACTATATTATAATATAATAGACGGAATATTAAAAATTTGGTTGGTCGGTCTATACATTATGTTTTTACCTAATTACCCTTACGTATTTATATAAAAAAATTATTTAATAATAATAGTACCTATTTATAATCAATTATTTTTTTCAGCTAAAACACATTAATTTTTCTATTTTTCTAATAAAATCTCCTCCTTTTGCAAAACTATCACGGACATTTACCTTATTTTAACTAAAACATGTTATTTTTTCTAGTTTTTTTTAACTAAAGCCCCTATTTTTTCAATCTATACTATAATATAATAGACGAAACATTAAAAGTTTGGTTGGTCAGTCGGTACATTATATTTTTACCTAATTACCCTTACTTATTTATAAAAAAAATTATTAAATAATAAAGTACCTATTTATAACCAATTATTTTCTTCAGCTAAAATACATTAAATTTTCAAATTTTCTAATAAAATCTCTTCCTTTTGCAAAACTATTACGTCCAGTTATCTTTTTTAACTAAAACATAATATTTTTTCTAGTTTTCTTACTAAAACCCCTATTTTTCCAAATATATCATGAGTAAACCCTTACTTATTTATTGTAAACCCTATTTTGATGTTTTTAATTATTTAAAAAGATTTACATGTTTTAACATGCATACTTATTCATTTAACAAATACAATTAATAAAATATTAAAACTTAATTTCTATTTTTTTCTAATAAAATTCCCTCATTTTGCAAAAATATCACGGACAATTATCTTTTTTCAACTAAAACATGTTATCTTTTCTATTTTTTCTTATTAAAACCCCTACTTTTCCAAAAATATCACGGGCAAACCCTTACTTATTTATTTTAAAAGCTATGTTAATACTTTTAATTATATAAAAAAATTTACTTGTTTTGACATGCCTATTTTTTTAACAAATGTAATTATTAAAATATTAAAATGTAAAAAGTAAAATAACAATTATTAAATTCGTGTATCGCATTGGTTTAAGCTAGTATTAGTTTCTAAAAATCACCGAGTCGGGCAAGTACTCGTTTTTAGGATATGATCTGATCCGAGTCGTGCTAATTTGTGTCAAAACCTGAGTTTTACAGTCAATATTCGGTCAAGCTCCGAGTACTGAAAGTTATATCTGATTTTCAATTATTCAGTTTTTTATTATTACTTTAAGTGCTATTGTAAAATGCATGTATTTGATCACCGTAGCTTATTTTCAGTTGTATTGATAAAAATTATCAAGTAAATGATATTAATATTACTAATACATTGTTAGAAATATTTCTAATTTTAATTTTGATATTTATATCAGATTATTATTAAATAATAAAATATATATACTTACAACAATAACACACTAAATTATGACATGTGAATTTAATATTTTAATAAAATTTATGAAAATAGTATCCAATTAGTTGTCCGAGTAGTCATTTCAAGTGCTCTCCGCTTTCCGAGTACTCATTTTTCCTAAACAAAACGGAGTTGAGGCGATTTTCGATTTTTACAACCTTACTCTATTAGTAACTAGTAAGAAAAGTGATAATCAGTACAAATACTCTCTTCGTCCCTCTCAATTCTTTACATTGGGTTTGGGCACAGAGGTTAAGAAAAAATATAAGTTAGTGATGAATGTAAGAAAATAGAGTAAGTGGTGGGACCGGTTAATATTTAATGTATAAAGTGAGTATAGTGTAGAAAAGTAGTGTGTGAATTTAATTTTTTATTATAAAACTTTAATATTTTTGGAAAGTTTTGGAATGTAAAGAATTGAATGGGACATACATAAAAAAAAAGTGTAAAGAAATGAATGGGACAAAGAGGGTAAGTATTGTGAGAAAAGAAGTTATACATGTAGTGAGTTTCTTTTCTATAGAAATATAAAAGATTGAGAGTTATATCCAAAAAAATACATATGAAAAATGATTGAGAATAGAGAAAACTTATAAATAATAATTTTATCTTTTATAGATAAATATCGAGATAAGTTGTAAATATATAATATTCTTTTATAAATAAATATTAAAATAAGCCATAATCTGAAACATAAACCTTACCATGGGTTAAATCAAACAAATTAGTAGATTTTAGTCATAAAATCTGTTCTTATATCAAGGAAAGTGTATCTGTTTTTATTTTTTCTTTTTGAAAGAAGGAAAGTGTATCTGTTAAATTTACAATAATATACTCCCTTCCCTTCGTTTCACTAAATGGTATATATTGAAACATAGAAGAAGTTCGGCATATTTCTATATTAAGTTTACTTTATAAAGCAAACAATGCATGCGACAAGATTTCCATAGAAAATCGTGAAGAAAACGATAAGAAAAAAAGGCAGAGAAAAAGAAATATATACATACAAAGTCCGTGTCACAGCCTACTGGTAATAACAACAAATATTCAGCACTCCACCACCTCCCCTCTCCTCCCGTCCACTAAAGTCTAGAATCTAGACCACTACATACATATTTAATTTTACATATAGCTAGATTTTCCTGACACACGCAACTATATTTCCGATGAGATTCTAGCCTAGTAACGAAAGTACAACAGGTTCAATATTTTCGATGAGATTCTAACCTAGTAACGAATATTCAACAGGTAGCATGTTCGATCTCGTTTATAATTTGTACCGTTTTTATGGTTCATTAGCATAATAGAAAACATATGAACATATGCAGAGACATATGTTATGTTTATCCATCAGGTGGTTTCCTTTTTCAGTAGTTTCCATTTATAATTGTCAGCAATTCGTAGACTTTCTATATTTAGCAATCAGTATTGTGATGTAATGGATGAGTTTATTGCATGTTATTTTCATCTGTCTTGCTAAGTGTGTGTGGTATTTTAGTTTATTAAATATGCTTCCTTTGTTCTTAAGTAATTTGTATTTGAAGCTGTTCTTGATTGATTCTTGTGAATTCACTGCACTTTTACAGGCTTTTTGCTGCTTTTTTCGACACTGAAATAAGTTGAAGTGTGTTTGGTGATTCCGCCAGGCTCGTGTTTTGTCCAGATTGTTCATATCAAGGTAATGCTATCTCCGACGTAGATAAATGATTGATCTTTTGCTAGTTTTGTACTCCAAATCCAGATGAGGCTGTTCAAGTTTAAGTCTGCAATTCATAGTGGCACTGACTTAAGTATTCACGATGTCGATTTCAATGAAGAGCCTAATTTTATATATGCTCGTAGATTGGGGATATTTAGTTGGTACCTCATAATTAATGAAATTCTTGATCATATTCATGAAATTTGATTGAATTCTAGAATTCGTTAATAAGCCAAAGAAGGGGATGGAACCTGTCAAGTTTAAGCTATGTGTGTACTTATTCACATAAATTGGTAAAGTTATGATATGGACTTGTATAAAAGTAGAGAATTACTTGGCACAAAAGAAAAGTAAAGACCATTGCTGGTACATACAAACTGCAATCAATGGGACCTAGGTATGCTATGCTACGCGACGGGGTTTCTTTTTAATGGGTTACTAGGTTAAGTTGTCTTTGAGCTGATCTAGTTCCAGCGCAGCTTGTTTCTTGATCTGAAATTTCAAGAATTTCGGGCTAAGTATAGTACCTCTTTAGCTATATGTTTAGTCACCAATTTAGTTTTATTATGTACTGATTACATTTCATTTGATTCTTATTCAGCCACCTTCCTTGCAGTTATTCCACAAACTTCATTGTGAACATCGTAATGATGGCTTCACCGGGTTTTGATTCTCCCTGGTCACTCTCAACTTATGAAGCATTAAGTAGATCGCTTAATGTACAGTATGAAGAAATTAATATTGGAATGGACGAAGCTTATGAAGAAAAATTTACAGCCCCTTTCTGCCAGAGTTGTTCTGTACCGAGACCACCTCCACTCCCCGGAAAAATGCAAACTAAAAACAATTATCCTATCGAACTCTCAGAATGTTGTCCAACTTCTGTACCAAAGGAAACAAAGCAAACATGGGACAAGCTCTTTAAACAAGGATGTGCAACGGATGTATGTGTTGTCTCTGAGAATGAGGCTATCATTCCAGCTCATTTTATTGTTTTGGTGAGACAATATGTTTTTATTTACTCCAAAGATTTACTTCAAACTAATCTAACATTAAACTATTACTTGAGCAATGCATAACTCTAGAATTAAAGTGAAAGATGGTCTATTATGTATTCTATGTTTCTAGACAGATCTTGATAGTACTTTGATCAGATCTTATTTCTAAAACTTAAACTCATTATGAAATGAACAACTCTGCAGACTAATTTTCTTGAAATATAATCTAAAATCACGAAGTTTAGGATATGTTGACATTGGACAAGTATGCATTTCCAAGAAATTTCATACTAAATTCTTTGCTACTTAAATAACTGGTTTATCGCAACTACGTATTCATCATGGTTTTCTGTTCAACATATAATAACAGGTATTATAGCCCTTGAGTGTTCTAACTCCAATATAATCTTTAATTTGCTTGTGTAGAATGTTGCATCACCGGTGCTGGGGAAATTCTTAATTAAATCAAAAGTCATAAATGGTTATAGATACATAAAGATTCCTGGAGTACCTTATGAAGCTCTTTATGCATTCATACGTTTTCTCTACTCGTCCTGGTGTGTAAGTCGTTCATATATTCATATATAAAATTTATAGTAGTTCACAGATTCAAATATTTATTTATCTGTCTTAAGTACTGTCTTCATTTCTGCCCCAAGTTTGATGTTGCAGCATTACTTCCTTTCGCTTCTGTTAGCAAAGTTGCCAACGAGCATGTTATTTCATTTAATATATAAATGTGCATGTTTAGGCATCATCCTTTTTGGTAATCCAACGATCCTAACCTATTGTAATGAACACCCTCAGAATAGTTAGGTATTGTGCAGAGTGAGCAGATTAAAGGACCTAGGGTGAGGTGGTTACTTCCCAACCAACTACCCAGAATTTTACTTGAAAATGTAGACCGGACACCCATATGTCTTAAGTGTAATAGAGGAACTAGATTTGATTTATGAAGTATAACGACTCTGTAAATTTGATCTTAAAAAAATTGTTCCAAATGTTATAAAGCAAAATATCTTGGTTAAAAAATTTGTCCCATACATTTTCTCCAGAAAAGGAATCGAGTGCATATTCTATAGAGTAATACAACTGCGCTCTTTGCTTCTCTATAAATTGGAACATTTCTTGACAAAAGTATTCTGACAGCAGTTGGCGAGAAAAACTATTCTGATATGTAGAAATCCACACCAGTGACAGAACATCCTCCTTATATATTATCCATGCTTCAAAAGTTTTGGTCAGGTAGTACGACTTTGAGTAGACTGTTTGAAATAAAATTAGCAAGATAGGCCTTGCTGTAAAAGGGTTCCTGTTTTTTATCCTTTTTAATTTCAATCTTTTTCCTTTGAATATACGATATACCTAAAATCCACAGGGATCTTGTTTCCGTTGTCATAGTTCCTTATACAGACATTTACTGTGAGATAAGTCTCATCATAGGTATTAAAGCCTTGGATAACATTTTATTTATATCCATCTGAGAGTTGTGCAAATTCTGGTAAGGATCAGAGCAGTAAAAAATCTCTTCTTATAACCCTAAAATTCTGTAGCCAACAACTCAACAAGTTGGCTTGCACAAGTACAATAGATTTTACAATGGAAGAAAATATATAGGAAGCTCACATATTACTCTGAGAATCATTTGGTACATATAAAAACAGAGGCATGTTGAACATACACCTGCTAAAAGAGGAAGACTAGACTATGACTGCTTAATGCAAATAGGTGCTAGCTATTTGGCATATATTGCCAGTTATATTTGTTGTATCCTAGCTATTCCAACGAGTGTTGACAGATAAATATTTGTTTTCTATCCTAATGCAGCTACGAAGTGAGGGAGATGAAAAAATATACACTACATTTATTAGTTTTATCTCACTGCTATGCGGTACCATCACTCAAAAGAGTTTGCGAGCAGGTATTAGAGCAGGATTTTCTCACACCAGAGAACGTGATAGATGTGCTTCAGCTAGCACAAAAATGTGACGCTTCACGGCTTTCCTTCATCTGTAGTCGTATGGTTGTAAGAGACTTCAAGACCATATCAGCAACTGAAGGATGGAAGGCTATGACGCTTGCTGATCCTGCACTTGAACAAGAACTTTTAGGACTGGTTGTTGAAGCTGATTCTGTAAGTTAGCTACAGTTATCATCTAAATTTATATGTTGCAACCCAAGTTGTGTTAATTGAAAATCTGTGCCGATAGTGTTCCGTAGTTCTATTTTTTTACTACCGAGTCATAGTTGATGTGAAGGTATGTTTTCCACTGTTCCTCGCTCAGGCTTTTGTTTTTTTATTACTATTTGGAGTGTCTTTCATCTGGTATATAATTGGCAAGGATTATAGTCTATGGAAATATGTGTTACAAGAAATCTTATTGTTGAATAGCTTCTTGATTTTAATCATCCAAAAGACATGTGCTTGTGCATTTTAGCAATCAGAAAGGATTTTTTAATCATCCAAAAGACCGGTGCATTTGTGCATTCTTGCAAGCAGAAGGATATTCTCTTGCTATCAAGACTTACAAAGACGCGCACCTACAAATGCTTGAAACATTACATGCTAATTGTTTGATTAATAGACTTGCAGTTGATAAGTTTTTCATAAATTATTACTAGGTTGTTATTCTTTACCATTTTTCAAGATGATGCTGTCCTTTGTTTCTTCCTTAAATGTCCTTTTATTTTTTTAATTCAATTTCAGAAGCTGGGAATATAACTTAATTTAACTTATATTAGAGTAAGCAAGAGAAATTGAAGAAAGTTGAAGAGAAGAAGGTATACTTGCAACTCTACGAGGCAATGGAAGCTTTATTGCACATTTTTCAGGATGGGTGTAGGACAATTGGACCCCGTGACAAAGTTCTTAGAGGAAACCAGGTTCCTTGTAATTTTCCAGCTTGCAAGGGACTTGAGACTCTAGTCCGTCATTTCTCCAGCTGCAAAACACGAGTCCCTGGCGGTTGTGCTCAGTGCAAACGCGTGTGGCAGCTCCTTGAACTACATTCCTGCATGTGCAATGATCCTGATAACTGCAAGATTCCTCTTTGTAGGTAAGCATATTACTGGGGGAGTCAGAAAGTATAGTTCTAAAATTTAGAGCAGCCTGGGAACCTTTTTGTCAGATATTTAAGATTGTGCTTCGTTTATAATTTAAATATATTGTTAGGCACAAGATATCCACTGTGGAGTTGATCAGTTGCTAATGTGGTATTTAAACCCTTCTTCTAGCCACAAGATATCCACTGTGAATTCACTATTGCAGTCGAGACCTGTTTGGCATATAGGGTGATATAAACATAGTATTAAATATTAATATAGCCGAATACATGAACAGGCTGGTAATATTTATTCACTTGAGAGCTGATTTAGGCATTAAATACTTTCGTGACAAGTTGTGATTTAGCATAATTGTTATTACTTGGTTGTGATAGATTGTGCCTGGTATTGCTTTCTCCTGCTCAAGCCTCCAGTTATGTAACATATGTAGAGATTATGACATACTCTTGCAGTTATTACTTAAACTGCCATGTCTGGGCAAGCCACTTGACAAAATTCTTAATATACTATGCAGGAAATTCAAGGTGAAAATGTCGAAGCAGAGCAAAAAGGATGCAGCAAAGTGGAAATTGTTAGTAAGCAAAGTGGTAGCAGCAAAGATCGCATTAGGGCCCTTCTCCCCTCGGCAATCAATATATTATTGACCCTTTGTTGCTAGCTGTAATTACAAAGAATGTAAACTGTGAAGGCTCCCGAGACGAAAGATGAATAGTTCCTCATATGATATCAAAATCATCTTACAGAGTAGGTAATGAGTTCTAATAATATCATGGTAATCTGAGCCTGGCTGCATTTTAAAGCAATGGTTTAAATTAGAATATCTAGAACTCTGCATGGTAGTAATCTATTGGCTATCGGCTATCGGCTGGGTGTCATATATTTATTTCTTGTTCTGTGAGACATGTCCATAGGTTTTTTCGAGTGTCTCGTAGTTCTGAAATTTAGGCTACGTTTATATGAAAAATTACGAGTGTCTCGTAGTTGTGAAATATAGGTGACTCGCTTCAGAAATGTCCAACGATGAGGCCTAGTCACAAAGGCCCAAGGCTCAACTACAGTCTAGGGACTTCACGGATACGACATCGACCCAACTTAGGAGCCGACACTAACCGCTACCAGCTGTCTCCATGACCAAAGTAGTTGCAGGTATAGCCATGACGTACCCCAAATGTCAGATGCATCCTTGTCCCCCCGAATGAGAAGCACCCACCAGATTGCAGGACAAGTGATCCCAAGCGTTTGGGTGCAAAGTACAGGATTACTCCAAAGTTCCCCAACGAGGACGCGCCCATTGAATGCAGGAACAGAGCTCCCAAAGAACACACCAATATTTACCCCACATCCTCAATGAGAACGCGCCCATTGAATACATGAGAAGACCTTCAGTACACAGACATACCCCCGGAGGCCTTCAACAACGGACATCCCTCTCCTAGGGCACATCCTAGGAGGGAATTCTTCAATCATCAGGAAAACCCCTGGAGGCCTTCAATCAAGGACATCGTCATCAGGCAAACCCCTGGAGGCCTTCAATTACGAACATCGTCATCAGGCAAACCCCTGGAGGCCTTCAATAACGGGCATCCCTCCCTTAGGAGACATCCTAAGGGAGAAGTCTTAAATATCTTGCCATTATCAAGCCAATGGAGCCATCCTTCACCACCAAGTAGCTACTTCAAACCATGAGGACGCGCTCTCAAGGGGTAGACGACCTAAAGGGGAGCGTCCTTACCCCTATGTGGGCAAGCCCTAACTCTTCCTTATGCTAATCCCATGTCAATGTAGTTCTTATTCTCTGTCAAGTCATCACTTCGTACCATGAGGGCACACCCTCAAGGGGTGGACGGCCTCTCAGGGTGTGCCATTACCCCTATGAGGGTAAACCCTAAGCTTCCTTGTGTCAGTTCAATCCCTAATTGCATCTTAAATATCCTCAATTGATTATTACTTGACTCGAATCTTCTATAAAAACCGCGATATCGAATTTTGGCTATAACAACTACCCCCAATTCCATGTGAAATCAGAGATGAAACATGAAATTCTCAATCTCCAAAGTTTCAAAATCTCTTTGTAACCTTTTCTTCTTCAAGAAGTGTCCTCGAGCTTCTTCCTTCTTTAATGTTGTAAAGAGGGTGCGTCCTTCCAGAGGGCGCATCCTTTAATTCTTTCCTCATATATATTTTTGATAATTTTAATGTTTAGAAAGGGACACCACCTACACACGACACATCTAAGCTTACATGAGCTAACTCGGTGTAAGAAACAAGAGATATTGTGCACAGATGTAAACCTCTCCCAGGGCTTGTCCTCAAGTAAAATATTCATTTATCGAGAGGGTGCGCCGTATTCTATCATTAAGAGGGACGGATTCCTTCAGTTATCTTAAGATTCAAAAATTGAGTAACTTGTGTAAATATAGATAAACCGTTGTATATATATACTCGTACAGTGGTCTAATCAGTTGTACTACTCCACCCGATGGCTGTCACGTGTTCCCCCTAATACCCTCCCCATAATCTTTCTTTTTTCTCATTCCTTAAGATTTTGCTTTCTCTCTTTCTCTCTCTCTCCACCACCGTTGTTATGCATTCTGAGTAAAGACTCTAGTCGATTCTCCACTAAAATTCAACTTCGTTGGGCGATTCTTGTTCTCCAGACCGAAAGGTACATAGATCTTTTATTCTTCATTTTTATCATGTATATCATGACCGTAATAGACTTGTAATGGTTCTTGATATTTTGTACTTTTCTTGTGTTCTTGAGCTATATAAGCATGTATAGATGTGTATGTCAGTGTTTGATCCTTTTCTCTCAATTACTCAATACGCACATATGTTCTCGACTTTTTCCTTATTACCCAAAGGTTTTATGATATAGGACGCCCCATTTAGACGAGGACAATTGTGCCGAGGGCGCATCTTTACCGGTGACTCCTTTGTATCCGTTCTACCTTATCTTTCTATCTGCAATCGACCATCCCTTCTTTACTTGAACCGCAATTGCTTTTTTCATTATAGCCGTCTCTTAACTTGCTTTTTGATCTTCTGTAGGAATGGATGGATTACCAAAAGGCTTTTGAATTAACTTGAGAAAGGATCATGTTGTCTTAGACAGCTCCAAAGCAAGAAAAACGCATCTTCAAGACAAGAAAGATCAAGCATTCATGACGAAGAAGTCTCCAAAAAGAAAGCATGAGAAGACCAATCCTACTTCCCAAACAGAGGGCGCGTCCTTGAAGAAAGTTAGGATGGACACGCCCTTGAAGAAAGTCAGGACATTTGAAATCTCTTCCCCGGTAGCCACTCACTTGAGTCCCTTAGCCATCCCTTTTGTTAAGGATGAAGATATCTCCAAATTGAAGGCTGGGACTCCTTTATAGGAAAATGAGGCCTTAATCAAAGCTTCTATTGAGATTCTCGTTGTTTCTCTTATGCGCCATTCTGTTATAGAGAAAGAGAGGTCATGCCTTCGAACTTTGCAAGCCGAAAAGAAAACACTCTCGCAGCAACTGAAAGATCATTCCAAAACAATGAGAAAGATGAAGCTGGCGAGAGATGTTCATATTAACTCTCTTAAAAAAGAAGTCAATGATACTACTGAAATCTTGAATGCTTTGAACACATCATATGAGGCTCTTGAAAAGGAGAAAGACAAGCTTCAGGTTCAACTAGCTAATCTCATTGAGTATCAACATAGTGGATGGGCTGAAGAGAAACAAAGGATCAAGGACGCGACCTTTGCAGATGGTTTCAGGAACTATACTTCTAGCTTCTTGGCAGTTGTTAGGAATATGTTGTTCTTGATGATAAACATAAAACACTTAGTAGAATTTGTGTAAAGTCAATTTTGTAGCTGTCAACGAAATAGCATGCTTTGCAGTGTTTCGTTGACAGGAAGCTCATCAACGAAATGAGTGTTGTAGCAATTGCATTGTACAATACTTCACAGTATGATAGGCATTCTATTATATGTTGTAGATAGGTTTTCTAAGTCATGTTGACTAAGTACTAGATAGGCAAAATAGGTTGGTTAATTGTAGATATGTTATGCCTTGTAATTCTGCCTAAGTGAAGACATGTCAACGGTATGAAGATTACTCTGTCAACGGTATGGAGTTTACCCATCAACGAAACGAGGGAAACACCATCAACGGAATGAAGAATGAAGCTATCAACGAAACACATCTCCTTGCTATCAACGAATCAATGTTGCTTTTTGAACAGTTGACAAAGTGATAGTGACAGTTTACTGAACAGATCTAAAAGGAGATATGGAAGTGTACTTTGCATTGGAAGCCATCAAAGTGGTTACTGGAAATAAGGAAACATTCCAATTTCCAATAAGGCTCTTGGGAATGATTATAATAAGCATGAAGACAAAAGCAAAGATCTCCAAGGACCATTGGACAAAAGGAATGAAAAGCAAGCTACTGATGGTTACTGCTATTATTCTTTAGTTTAACCAAATGTAGAATTGTAAACTTGGGATTATATAACCAAGTGTAGCAGTTACTTTAGAGAGAGAGAAGAAAAACAAATAGATTGTATTAGCTATTTTTGAGAGCATTCTTCTCTACAACATTGTAACTGAGCAGCTGTGAACATTTGTATCACAGATTATTTCCGCAATAAAAACACTTCAGTTGGATCATCAAACAATCCAACTGAATTATTTATATCTTGTGTTTTTATTTATTCAGTTCAGTTTAATTTCATAAAGTGTTTAGTTTCAAGAAAATATCAAGAATTGTATTCAACCCCCCCCCCCCCCTTCTACAATTCTGTTAGGTCATTTGGGAATAACAATTGGTATCAGAGCGAGCTTCTAACATACAAGAAGTTTAAAGATCAAGACCAAAAACAGAAACCATGGTGAAGAAGGATGCAGGTGTGAAGATACCAGTTCTTGATAAAGACAATTACTTTCACTGGAAAGTAAAGATGCATTTACATCTCATGTCTATGGATGAGAGGTATGTAGACTGCATTGAGAAAGGTCCACACGTTCCCATGAAGCTTGATTCTAGAGTTGGACTGCCAGATGATGCACCTGATGTAGAGATTCCAAAAACTGTCTCAGAATGGACTGTTGAAGATGTTGCAGAAGTCCATAAAGACAAAAGGACCATGAACATTCTGTTTAATGGTTTGGAGCAAGAGATGTTTGACAACGTTATCAACTGTACAACCTCTAAGGAAGTATGGGATACTGTTAGAACACTCTGTGAAGGAACTGAGCAAGTCAGGGAAAATAAAATGCAACTCCTTATACAACAATATGAGCATTTTCATTTTAAAGCTGGTGAAACCCTAAATGACACGTTCAGTAGGTTTCAAAAGCTTTTGAATGGATTAAAGTTGTATGGGAGGATCTATCAAACCAAGGATTCAAACCTTAAATTTCTTAGAGCTCTTCCAAAAGAATGGAAGCCTATGACTGTTTCTCTCAGAAACACTCAAGAGTACAAAGACTACACTCTTGAAAGGCTTTATGGAACCTGTTAGGAATATGTTGTTCTTGATGATAAGCATAAAACACTTAGTAGAATTTGTGCAAAGTCAATTTTGTAGCTGTCAACGAAATAGCATGCTTAGCAGTGTTTCGTTGACAGGAAGCTCATCAACGAAATGAGTGTTGTAGCAATTGCATTGTACAATACTTCACAGTATGATAGGCATTCTATTATATGTTTTAGATAGGTTTTCTAAGTCATGTTGACTATGTACTAGATAGGCAAAATAGGTTGGTTAATTGTAAATATGTTATGCCTTGTAATTCTGCCTAAGTGAAGACATGTCAACGGTATGAAGATTACTCTGTCAACGGTATGGAGTTTACCCATCAACGAAACGAGGGAAACACCATCAACGGAATGAAGAATGAAGCTATCAACGAAACACATCTCCTTGCTATCAACGAATCAATGTTGCTTTTTGAACAGTTGACAAAGTGATAGTGACAGTTTACTGAACAGATCTAAAAGGAGATATGGAAGTGTACTTTGCATTGGAAACCATCAAAGTGGTTACTGGAAATAAGGAAACATTCCAATTTCCAATAAGGCTCTTGGGAATGATTATAATGAGCATGAAGACAAAAGCAAAGATCTCCAAGGACCATTGGACAAAAGGAATGAAAAGCAAGCTACTGATGGTTACTTCTATTATTCTTTAGGTTAACCAAATGTAGAATTGTAAACTTGGGATTTATAACCAAGTGTAGCAGTCACTTTAGAAAGAGAGAAGAAAAACAAATAGATTGTATTAGCTATCTTTGAGAGCATTTCTTCTCTACAACATTGTAACTGAGCAGCTGTGAACATTTGTATCACAGATTATTTCCGCAATAAAAACACTTCAGTTGGATCATCAAACAATCCAACTGAATTATTTATATCTTGTGTTTTTATTTATTCAGTTCAGTTTAATTTCATAAAGTGTTTAGTTTCAAGAAAATATCAAGAATTGTATTCAACCCCCCCCTTCTACAATTCTGTTAGGTCATTTGGGAATAACAATTGGTATCAAAGCGAGCTT
Organism: Heracleum sosnowskyi; assembly: GCA_030848705.1. Classification (NCBI taxonomy): domain Eukaryota; kingdom Viridiplantae; phylum Streptophyta; class Magnoliopsida; order Apiales; family Apiaceae; genus Heracleum; species Heracleum sosnowskyi. Next base: position 133,405,796 of record CM061238.1, on the reverse strand, counting down.
CTAACATACAAGAAGTTTAAAGATCAAGACCAAAAACAGAAACCATGGTGAAGAAGGATGCAGGTGTGAAGATACCAGTTCTTGATAAAGACAATTACTTTCACTGGAAAGTAAAGATGCATTTACATCTCATGTCTATGGATGAGAGGTATGTAGACTGCATTGAGAAAGGTCCACACGTTCCCATGAAGCTTGACTCTAGAGTTGGACTGCCAGATGATGCACCTGATGTAGAGATTCCAAAAACTGTCTCAGAATGGACTGTTGAAGATATTGCAGAAGTTCATAAAGACAAAAGGACCATGAACATTCTGTTTAATGGTTTGGAGCAAGAGATGTTTGACAATGTTATCAACTGTACAACCTCTAAGGAAGTATGGGATACTGTTAGAACACTCTGTGAAGGAACTGAGCAAGTCAGGGAAAATAAAATGCAACTCCTTATACAACAATATGAGCATTTTCATTTTAAAGCTGGTGAAACCCTAAATGACACGTTCAGTAGGTTTCAAAAGCTTTTGAATGGATTAAAGTTGTATGGGAGGATCTATCAAACCAAGGATTCAAACCTTAAATTTCTTAGAGCTCTTCCAAAAGAATGGAAGCCTATGACTGTTTCTCTCAGAAACACTCAAGAGTACAAAGACTACACTCTTGAAAGGCTTTATGGAACCTTGAAGACTTATGAGCTGGAAATGGAGCAAGATGAAGAAATTGAAAAGGTACAGAAGAAGGGTGGATCTATTGCATTGATTGCATCAGTGAACCAACTTGAAGATGACAATAAAGAAGCTGCAAAGGCCACAACTAGTCGATCTAGTTGTAGGAGTGATGTTAGCAAGGGTAAAGACAAGATGACAGAAGAAGAAGAATCAGAACTAGCCAACTTGGAGGACTTAGATGAGATTGATGAACACATTGCTTTTCTGTCTAGAAAATTCTCTAAGTTCAAGTTCAAAAGAAACTCAGAAGCAAGGCCACCAAGAAGAGACTTTCAACCTAGCAAAACAAACTGGATTGAAAAGTCTAAGTCGAAATGTTTCAATTGTGGAATGCTTGGTCACTTTGCTGGAGACTGCAGAAAGCCCAAGGTTGAGAAGGGCAACAGGAAATTTGAGCCTGTTGATTATAAAAAGAAATACTTTGAACTTCTCAAACAAAAAGAAAAGGCTTTCATGTCTCAGGAGTATGATTGGGCTGGTAATGGTGAAGATTCTGATGATGATGTTGAGTATGTCAACTTGGCTCTTATGGCTGACAATCATGAGCAGGAAGCAAGTTCCTCAAGCAACCAGGTAACAATTACTAATCTTTCTGAGCTTTCTAAAGAGGAATGCGACAATGCAGTAAATGAAATGTCTACTGTATTATATAATTTGCGTGTTACTCTTAAATCACTTACTAAAGAGAATTCAAGAATAAAAGAGACCAATCTGCTCTTAAGTGATAGGAATGCAATGTTAGAAGCACAGCTCATTGAATTTGAGAAAATGAGATGTGTTAGTAGGGATGCTAAGAAGGAACTTGAGAACGTGTTACAAAGGAAGAAATTCTTAGAACACAACTTGAGATAGAACAAAGTGTGATTGCAAAATGGAAGGATGCCAGGAATGTTGCTACCAACATAATTAATGTTCAAGGCGTGGAATCCTTCTGTGAGCAATCATGGGAAAGGAACAAAGAGAAGCTAGGGTATGTTGGTGAAACCTTAGAATCAGGAACAGAGTCAACAAACAACAATGATCATTTGTTGAAGGTTGATATGTCAACGGAATGCAATGTTTCGTTGACACATGAACCATCAACCGATCAGGCTGTTTCGTTGACAGACAAAAGAAAAGATAAACTCACTAGACTTAATGACAAGTATGGTCCTGTCACCAAGAACTTTGTTCAAGGTGAGTCTAGTATTTTAAAGAAAATTGAGAAGCCTGTTGAGAGAGCTAATGTAGGTCACTTGTCTAACAAGCAATTGAAAGACAAGGTAGAGAAAGTTCATAATGAGGCTAAGGGAAATAAAAAGAATAACAGGAATGGCAAAGTAGGAATTAACAAACACAACAATTACACACCTGATAAATATGCTCCTAGAAAGACATGTGTTAATTGTGGAAGTGTTAGTCATTTGTCTACTAACTGCAAATCTGTTAAGAAAACTCCTAATGTGAGAATGCCCAAGCCTGCAATGAACAGTTCCATGCCTACAATGCCTGTTATGTCTAACATGTTTGCTCCATATGCATAATTTCAGAATCCATATGCTAGCATGCCATTTGTGTCTAATCCTTACATGAATATGTTTAACATGCCACAAATGCCATGGAACATGAATAACATGATTGTTCCTCCAACTATGCATGCTATGAATGAAAATATGAGCAACCCTCAGAAATCAACACCAAGGGTAAAGATTGATTTGAATCAATCTGAGCCCAAAGTGAAAAATGGTACAAAAGGGAATGCAAAGGCTAACAAGACAGGACCCAAGGAAACTTGGGTACCAAAATCGACTTGATTTGGTTTTATTGTGTGCAGGGAGACAAAAGGAATCTTTGGTACTTGGATAGTGGTTGTTCAAGACACATGACTGGTGATTCTACCCTGCTCACAGAGTTTCAGGAAAGAGCTGGCCCTTGTATTGCTTTTGGAGATGACAGCAAAGGCTACACAAAGGGATATGGCTTGATTTCAAAAGAGAATGTCATCATAGATGAGGTTGCATTGGTGGATGGTCTTAAGCACAACTTGCTTAGTATCAGCCAACTTTGTGACAAAGGATTTTTAGTTACTTTTTCTAGAGAAGCCTGTGTTGTTTCTAAAGGAGGAAACAACAATGTGGTAATGACTGGATTCAGAAGGGGGAATGTGTACATTGCTGACTTTAGTAGCACAAGTTCAGACACCATCACTTGTCTTTTCAGCAAGGCAAGCAAGGATGAAAGTTGGTTATGGCATAAGAAGTTATCCCATCTGAATTTCAAAGTTATGAATGATTTGGTGAGGAAAGATCTTGCTAGAGGAATTCCACAGGTGGAGTTCTCCAAGGATGGTTTGTGTGATGCCTGTCAAAAGGGAAAACAGAAGAAGGCATCATTCAAAAGCAAGACAGAGTCATCAATTGTCCAGCAGCTTGAATTGCTTCATATGGACCTATTTGGCCCTGTAAATGTTATGTCCATCTCAAAGAAGAAATACTGTCTTGTGATTGTTGATGATTTTTCTAGATTTACATGGACTTTCTTTTTGCACTCTAAAGATGAGGCAAGTGAAATCATTATCAATCACATCAAGATGGTAAGCAATCATCCTGATTTCAAAGTAAGAAGAATTAGGAGTGACAATGGGACAGAATTCAAGAATTCAAGCATGAAGGTGTTCTGTGAAGAAAATGGTATTTTGCATGAGTTTTCAGCAGCAAGAACACCACAGCAAAATGGTGTAGTTGAAAGGAAAAACAGAACACTTATTGAAGCTGCAAGGACAATGCTAGATGAATCAAAGTTACCTACATATTTTTGGGCTGAGGCAGTTAACACAGCTTGCTTTACTCAAAATATTTCTTTGATTAATCAGGCCAAAGGAATGACCCCTTATCAGTTACTCAAAAGAAAGAAGCCACTATTGGATTTTCTTCATGTCTTTGGATGCAAGTGCTTTGTTCTGAGAAATCAAGCTGAGCATTTGGGGAAATTTGAAGCAAAGGCAGATGAAGCAATATTTGTGGGATATGCAGCAGGGAAAGCTTACAGGGTCTATAATCTCAGAATCAACATTGTTATGGAATCTGTACATGTTGTTTTTGATGATCTCAAAATCCAAGGCCTCTGTGATGAAGGTTTCCATGAAAGTCTTTCTTTTGAAAATAAGGAAGGAGATCAAGTGAATCATGATAAGGCTACTGAGAAACAGCCTAAAGTTGTTGTATCTAGCACAGATGAAAGCAGCAGTGAAGATGAAATTGCTGCATTAAGGTTAAAAAGGATAGCAGCTAGCAGACCAAATGGTCATTTCGTTGACAGTCATGATGGTGGATTCGTTGACAGTCAGAATGAGCGTTTCGTTGACAGCCAAAACGGTCATACCGTTGATAGTCATAGGAATACTTCTAGAAGTGATCACTTAGGGACAACAAACTCAGGGGGAGTTTCTCAAGGACAAATATCCAATCAAGGCAATCATGATCATGAAGCTACGTCTTCAAGAGCAAATCTACCTCCCTCAAGGAAATGGACTAAAGATCATCCCTTTGAACTTATTATAGGTGATGTCTCTTCAAAAGTCCAAACTAGAAGAGCAACTCAAGAAGAATGTCTATATAGTAGCTTTCTGTCTCAAGATGAGCCAAAGAAAGTTGAGGATGCACTTCTAGATCCAGATTGGGTTTTAGCCATGCAAGAAGAGCTAAACCAATTTGAGAGAAACAATGTTTGGAAGTTGGTGCCCAGGCCTAATGACAGGAGTGTTATAGGCACAAAGTGGGTGTTCAGAAACAAGATGGATGAAAATGGCATAGTCACAAGGAACAAAGCTAGATTGGTTGCAAAAGGCTATTCACAGGAAGAAGGAATTGATTTTGATGAAACCTTTGCTCCTGTTGCAAGACTAGAAGCAATAAGGATTTTCCTAGCCTATGCAGCCCATGCCAATTTCAAGGTCTATCAAATGGATGTGAAGAGTGCTTTTCTGAATGGGGAATTGGAAGAGGAGGTGTATGTAAGTCAACCTCCTGGTTTTGAAGATGATGATTTTCCAGACTATGTGTACTTCCTTCTCAAAGCACTCTATGGTTTGAAACAAGCACCTAGAGCCTGGTATGACACTCTCTCACAGTTCCTCCTTGAGAATCATTTCACTAGAGGTACTGTAGATAAAACTCTTTTTCACAGGGTTGTAAATGGCTCTACTTTACTTGTTCAAATTTATGTAGATGATATAATCTTTGGGTCTACAGATGTGAAACTTTGTCAAAAGTTTGCCAAGCTTATGCAAAGTAAGTATGAAATGAGCATGATGGGAGAATTAACTTACTTTCTTGGTCTTCAAGTAAAGCAAGTTAATGAAGGCATTTTCATTAGTCAAACAAAATACATTCATGATTTATTAAAGAAGTTTAACCTAATGGAATGCTCTCCTGCCAAAACTCCCATGCCTACTGCCACCAAACTTGAGTTGAATACTAAGGAAAAATCTGTGGACATTTCAAGTTACAGAGGCATGGTAGGCTCACTTTTATATTTAACAGCTAGTAGACCTGATATTATGTTTGCTACATGTCTATGTGCTAGATTTCAGGCTGATCCTAGAGAATCCCATTTAGTTGCTATTAAAAGAATTTTCAGATATCTCAAAGGAACACCAAACCTTGGCATTTGGTATCCTAGAGAATCTGGTTTTGAACTAATTGGTTATTCAGATGCAGATTTTGCAGGATGTAAAATTGACAGGAAAAGTACAACTGGAACCTGTCAATTCCTAGGAAACAAGCTTGTGTCATGGTTCAGCAAGAAACAAAACTCAGTTTCTACCTCCACAGCTGAGGCTGAGTATATTGCAGCTGGAAGTTGTTGTGCACAGATTTTATGGATGAAAAACCAACTACTTGATTATGGATTAAGAGTTGAGAAAATTCCTATTTTCTGTGACAACACTAGTGCCATTGCCATTACTGAGAATCCAGTGCAGCATTCAAGGACCAAGCACATTGACATCAAGTACCATTTCATTAGAGAACATGTTATGAATGGTACTGTGGAGTTACATTTTGTTCCAAGTGAACAACAACTTGCAGACATCTTTACCAAGCCACTTGATGAATCAACATTCTCAAGATTAGTAAGTGAGCTAGGTATGCTAAATTTCTCTTAATTATTTTTGAGATATTTGCAAGTTAAAATGCAGCCAGAAATTTGCTATGTTTTTCTGTGAATTAATTTTCTCAGGAAAAGGTAAAATTTTGTCTAAGTCAAAATTACTATGCCAACGGAATGCACCATTTCGTTGACAGTCTTAGCACTTTTCTGGGTGTTTCGTTGATAGTTCTTTTGTATCAACGAAACGAAGTTTTATCAACGAAATAGACGGGACCTTAAACGCCCAATTCTGATTCGTTGATATAAAGCGCTTTTAATCTGAACCGTTAAAAAATTGACACGTCTTTTACCACGATCTATGCATACACCCCTGTAAGTATAAATCATGGTAATACTTTAAGAGTAACGGTTATATTTTTAAGCCAATCCAGTAATTTACATTTATTATTGGATTCATTTTCTGAGAATTTTTGGGGGAGTATTTAAGAAATTTTATTTTCATTATTTCTTTTTACCTGTTCTCAAAAATTCCAAAGGCTTTTTCTCTCTTCTTCTCTCTAACAAGCAATTCAGTTCGAAGCTTTCCTTTAATCAACAATGGCACCTATAGTCAAGCTTATGTCTGCTGGAGGGTTCATCTATGAGAAGAACAACTCCATCCCTTTTGTTGTCAAGGAAAACCCGAACAGACTGTTCTTCAAAATGATGGATTTCATGAAGAATTGCAAGTTGAGCTATGCAATGTTTCACTCTACACCACTCTACAATGAGATAATCGAGGAAATTTGGACCTCATGTGAGTATAGTGGAACACACTGCACACTAAAATTCACTCTTCAAGGTAATGAGTACATAGTTAATTCTGATGTTTTGCAAGCATGTTTACATATTCCTGATAATAACTGTGATGCTTTGCCTACTAACACTGAAATAACTACCATGTTAAATTCTATAAACTACTCTTTACCTACTGATAATCTGGGTAGAATAATTAGGAGAGGTTTGGTTAGGGAATACAGTTATTTAGCTGATGCATTCATTAAGGTCTTTTCTGGAAAGAGTAGTAATTTTGATGCATTAACTAACTCTATGTTAATTCTCCTAACCATGCTTCTAAATGATAGATATCACAACTTTAGCACCCAACTTATGTATGAAATTGGTGCTAAGTTGGGTGACAAAGCAAATAGGAAGAAAAATATCTATTATGCTAGGTTTCTGATGATGTTGGCTAACCATGTTAGTCCAGCACCATTAGTTATCTCTAACCCTAATGCCAGGTTCGAGTGCTTTGTGCAAGAAAAGAGAGTATTGACAGACATACTGAGGCTGAACCACAATGGTGATGTTCCAGTGGTGTATCTGCCAATCATTGAGGTAACTACTACTATCCCTGTTAGTGTAGCTAACACCTCTACTGTTTTACCTTCCAATGTTGCTATGGAGTCTGTAGCTGTGACCCAACAGGCTCCTACCCTAGCAACAAAACCAAAAACAAAGAAATCCTCCAAGCCAACCTCAGGTGCTTCTCAAAAGGCACCTGTTGTAAAAACTACCACACAACTTAAGGGGAGTGAGTCTGGAGTTGTGAGAGGTGAGGGAAGGGGTGAACATCAAAGAAACCCCAAGGATAAGGAAGGACAGGTTAGTGTGTACCAGCCAAGCCCCATTGTGTCTTCCCAACAAGGCACAATGAGTAACATGGATTTAAACACAAGTCTAATTGCATCCTCCCAAAAGGATGTGATTATTGAAACAAGCTCTCCTCCTAGAGTACAGTCCAAAAGGGTAAGGGACACTTCAAGCCCAAAGTCTACATTTTCCCAATACCAAAGGAGAGTGAAGCAAAAGTCCAAGGGTACACAGGGTGCACACACACTGGAAGCAACACTTCCAGTTTCTCAAATTCAGTTTGATGTAACCCCTATCATTTCTCTGGGGTTACAGTCCTCTTCTCTAAACATCAATCTTGAATTATCTCCATCAAATTCACCAACTCAATCTTTGGATGTGGACATGATCCATACATCTATTCCTGATTCTCCAACTCTAATCTTGGAGAAGCCCCACTCTGAAGCTGGTGGCCATCACTTGCTAAGTGATTTGTTGGGCCATCAACCAATTTTTCCTGAAATTGCAAGGGGATCTGTGGACCAATCTCTAAAATCAATCACCACAGACTCTACTGTAATTTCTCATTCTCAAAGTGCTTTCTTGACTTCATCAACGAAACAGTCTATTTCGTTGACAAGTGTTTCTCCATCAACGGTATCCATACCGTTGACAGTTCAAACTACCATTCCGTTGATAGTTCACTCTGCACCTTTAATTGAAAATCAAGTTGTTCCCACAACTAGTGCAGATGATCTAGTGGTAGTTGAGACACTTCTAGGACTGAGAGGGAGTGAAACTGAGAGGCTGGCTTGCAGCCAGGCAAAAGGAGAGAATGTGAGTGAGAGGCTGGCTATTTCTTCCAGCCAGGCAAAAGGAGAGATTGAGAGTTCCACCTTAGAAGGTGAAGGTGAGGGTGTGAGAGGTGTGAGCCATGGGGAGCCCATGATGCAAGAACAGAGTGGAGAGAGAGAAGGGACTACAGGAGAAATAAGGATGGAAGTAGCCATTGCTAATGAGTTAATGGAGGTCAGTGAGGGAGAAAGGGAACTTACTTTCCAAGAGGTTTATCAGCAAACTCTGGATAGTATTTCCCTGGATCCTGAGACCTTTACTCATCCTGTGTCAGCCTATCAAATTTTGGCTCAACAGGGCAATGTGGAGGCAGAGAGGTCACTACAACTAATTCACACAACTGCATCAATGCAAAGAGCAAAGGATGCCTTGACCAATCTACCTCCAGGAGCTGAAGCAAGTGGAGACTTTGATTTTTCTGATAATGAGGATAGCTTTGGTGACACTCTACAGGTGGCCACTACTGCACAGACTGGGACTTCTGTGGTGCCTCCTACACCAAACTGGCTTTCTCAAGATATGCATGGTAGAAGCAATTTGGATGCTGCTATCACAAGGCAGTACAAAGAAGCATATCTAGCTCATGAGTCTGCAGGAGCAAGGGACAAGAAATTCTACAAAGCCATAATGGATTCTCTGGAAATTCAAAGGCTACAAATGTTGCAGACAAGGATTGAGGCTACAGAGATCAAGGATTCAATCAGCAACCTTAGGGCTGCTAATGATAGGAGGCTAGATGAAAAGCTTCCTCTTCTCACTGTGTCCAGGATGAACAGGTTTTTCTCTAAAGAACCTGAAGTGGATTCCTCCTTGAAGACTCTCTCTTCTAGAGTGGACAAGGTGGAAGCCACTCTATCACAGATGCAAAAGGAACAGGAGAAACAAACTCAACTATTGGCCCAGCTAGTGGCAGCTCAAGGACTCCCAGCCATCTCTTTTGATGATAACAAAAAGGGGGAGAAATCTAAGGAGCTAGACATTCAGATTACCAAGGTTATGGTTCCAGCCATTTCCCTACCAAAGGAGCCATTAGCAATGGGGGAGCTTGGAAAGCAGCAAAAGGATGGTATTGACCTTATACAAGAAGCTTCTATGAGGATGAGACTTGCAGAACAAATCAAAGAACATTGGTCCAACATAGAAGCAAAGTTCAAGAAGATTACTGAAGATAAGGACTCAAATCCATCAACGGAACAGCCATCAACGAATGCCATGGCACTAGCATCAACGGAATGGGAGCCACAGACAAATTCTTTCTATCACCAAGAGCCCCTTCTACATGGAGTCACTCAAGGACCAAGGAAGGAAAAAGGACAAACTTCATGCATTAGGGATGTGGAACAAGCTACAATTCAAAGAAGCCTATCTCCCAAGTCCTCTGCTAAACCAAAGGGCAAAAACATAGCAAGGACTTTCTATCCTGCACCTTATCCAGATGAGCACAAGCTTCTTGGTCTACTCATCACAAAAAGCAAGGAAAGTAATGATTATGAGATAAGGAAGCAAAGGGCAATTGTCTACAGGAATGGACAACAAATCTGTGTTTGGGCTGGTCATCCAAACTTTGCTGAAGTCAAGGCTGAGGAATCAGAAAGAGCAGCTATGCAAGCTCTTGCAGTAGCTCAAGCTCTAGATGAAGAAGAAAGGAAGCAAGAGGAAAGCACTAGAGAGGAAAGGAGTTCAAAGAAGAGCACAAGGCAACCCAAAGAGAGAGCTAGGAGAAACATAGACTTTGAGAGTGCTGATTCTCAGAGTACTGCATCAGACTCTTCTATACCTATTGCACCTCCAACAATTGCTAATCCAGTTTTTGAGGGAAAGTTGGCCTGTGATCCTGCACATCCTGTCAATTTTCATGATCAACCAATCATGCCAAAAGAGGAACCAATTGATTTTGATGAGGCATACTTTCCAAAGTTCCTGTTAGAAAAGGACCAACCAATGAAGACAAAGAAGAGGCCTGTCAAAGCAAAGCCTGTTTTTGTGAGAAAGCCACAATCTCAAAAACCCCCTTCAAACCCAGAGGACTGCATGTACATTACTGACATCAGGGAAGAATCCAGTCTACATCTTGACTTAGACAACCTGGTGGAAGTAAGGGGAATTGCAGCTTCTCAAAAGTTGCCTGAAAGACTAGTGTTCACATTCAAGGGTGGTAGAGAACAAGTGTGGCCTCTCTACAGAATCTTAGGAGAAGACTATCAAACACTACTCTCAGTGTTTAGATGCTTGAAAAAGGACTTTGGTTTCACCAAAACAGCCAAGTCTGAGGTGGTCTCCAAAATCTGTCAGTTAAAGGCTAGCTGGAACAAGCCTGAGGCTCTTCCAAGGATACTTAGAGTTCCCTCAACAGGAAAGAAAATCCATCTTCAACCTTATTAGATGATGGAGTTTAAGGACAAGGACAATTGCAGAAGATTCTTCAGAATGGAAGACCAGCTGGAGAAGGCATCTAATCAAACTCTAAAGCTGATGCAATCCAAGCTTGGTGATCAAGATGAAGAGGAGAAAATCTTCTACAGAAGACTACAGGTCCAGATTGAGGAAAACAACTCCAAGAGAGGGAAGAAGACTATGCCACAAAGAAGTCACAGATGAAACATTTGCTCAGACTAGAGGAGCACTTGTGGGCATTAGTCTTGTAAGTCTTATATTTTGTCTATAAAGTTTTGAAGCTTAATACATTTTCTACTTTTGTAATTTATGATGTATCTGAGTGTTTTTGTTATCATCAAGTCTCTTGATTTATGGCTGTTATTCTATCAGTCATAAATTGGGGGAGATTGTTAGGAATATGTTGTTCTTGATGATAAGCATAAAACACTTAGTAGAATTTGTGCAAAGTCAATTTTGTAGCTGTCAACGAAATAACATGCTTAGCAGTGTTTCGTTGACAGGAAGCTCATCAACGAAATGAGTGTTGTAGCAATTGCATTGTACAATACTTCACAGTATGATAGGCATTCTATTATATGTTTTAGATAGGTTTTCTAAGTCATGTTGACTATGTACTAGATAGGCAAAATAGGTTGGTTAATTGTAAATATGTTATGCCTTGTAATTCTGCCTAAGTGAAGACATGTCAACGGTATGAAGATTACTCTGTCAACGGTATGGAGTTTACCCATCAACGAAACGAGGGAAACACCATCAACGGAATGAAGAATGAAGCTATCAACGAAACACATCTCCTTGCTATCAACGAATCAATGTTGCTTTTTGAACAGTTGACAAAGTGATAGTGACAGTTTACTGAACAGATCTAAAAAGAGATATGGAAGTGTACTTTGCATTGGAAACCATCAAAGTGGTTACTGGAAATAAGGAAACATTCCAATTTCCAATAAGGCTCTTGGGAATGATTATAATGAGCATGAAGACAAAAGCAAAGATCTCCAAGGACCATTGGACAAAAGGAATGAAAAGCAAGCTACTGATGGTTACTTCTATTATTCTTTAGGTTAACCAAATGTAGAATTGTAAACTTGGGATTTATAACCAAGTGTAGCAGTCACTTTAGAAAGAGAGAAGAAAAACAAATAGATTGTATTAGCTATCTTTGAGAGCATTTCTTCTCTACAACATTGTAACTGAGCAGCTGTGAACATTTGTATCACAGATTATTTCCGCAATAAAAACACTTCAGTTGGATCATCAAACAATCCAACTGAATTATTTATATCTTGTGTTTTTATTTATTCAGTTCAGTTTAATTTCATAAAGTGTTTAGTTTCAAGAAAATATCAAGAATTGTATTCAACCCCCCCCCCCTTCTACAATTCTGTTAGGTCATTTGGGAATAACAGAACCTTGAAGACTTATGAGCTGGAAATGGAGCAAGATGAAGAAATTGAAAAGGTACAGAAGAAGGGTGGATCTATTGCATTGATTGCATCAGTGAACCAACTTGAAGATGACAATAAAGAAGCTGCAAAGGCCACAACTAGTCGATCTAGTTGTAGGAGTGATGTTAGCAAGGGTAAAGACAAGATGACAGAAGAAGAAGAATCAGAACCAGCCAACTTGGAGGACTTAGATGAGATTGATGAACACATTGCTTTTCTGTCTAGAAAATTCTCTAAGTTCAAGTTCAAAAGAAACTCAGAAGCAAGGCCACCGAGAAGAGACTTTCAACCTAGCAAAACAAACTGGATTGAAAAGTCTAAGTCAAAATGTTTCAATTGTGGAATGCTTGGTCACTTTGCTGGAGACTGCAGAAAGCCCAAGGTTGAGAAGGGCAACAGGAAATTTGAGCCTGTTGATTATAAAAAGAAATACTTTGAACTTCTCAAACAAAAAGAAAAGGCTTTCATGTCTCAGGAGTATGATTGGGCTGGTAATGGTGAAGATTCTGATGATGATGTTGAGTATGTCAACTTGGCTCTTATGGCTGACAATCATGAGCAGGAAGCAAGTTCCTCAAGCAACCAGGTAACAATTACTAATCTTTCTGAGCTTTCTAAAGAGGAATGCGACAATGCAGTAAATGAAATGTCTACTGTATTATATAATTTGCGTGTTACTCTTAAATCACTTACTAAAGAGAATTCAAGAATAAAAGAGACCAATCTGCTCTTAAGTGATAGGAATGCAATGTTAGAAGCACAGCTCATTGAATTTGAGAAAATGAGATGTGTTAGTAGGGATGCTAAGAAGGAACTTGAGAACGTGTTACAAAGGAAGAAATTCTTAGAACACAACTTGAGATAGAACAAAGTGTGATTGCAAAATGGAAGGATGCCAGGAATGTTGCTACCAACATAATTAATGTTCAAGGCGTGGAATCCTTCTGTGAGCAATCATGGGAAAGGAACAAAGAGAAGCTAGGGTATGTTGGTGAAACCTTAGAATCAGGAACAGAGTCAACAAACAACAATGATCATTTGTTGAAGGTTGATATGTCAACGGAATGCAATGTTTCGTTGACACATGAACCATCAACCGATCAGGCTGTTTCGTTGACAGACAAAAGAAAAGATAAACTCACTAGACTTAATGACAAGTATGGTCCTGTCACCAAGAACTTTGTTCAAGGTGAGTCTAGTATTTTAAAGAAAATTGAGAAGCCTGTTGAGAGAGCTAATGTAGGTCACTTGTCTAACAAGCAATTGAAAGACAAGGTAGAGAAAGTTCATAATGAGGCTAAGGGAAATAAAAAGAATAACAGGAATGGCAAAGTAGGAATTAACAAACACAACAATTACACACCTGATAAATATGCTCCTAGAAAGACATGTGTTAATTGTGGAAGTGTTAGTCATTTGTCTACTAACTGCAAATCTGTTAAGAAAACTCCTAATGTGAGAATGCCCAAGCCTGCAATGAACAGTTCCATGCCTACAATGCCTGTTATGTCTAACATGTTTGCTCCATATGCACAATTTCAGAATCCATATGCTAGCATGCCATTTGTGTCTAATCCTTACATGAATATGTTTAACATGCCACAAATGCCATGGAACATGAATAACATGATTGTTCCTCCAACTATGCATGCTATGAATGAAAATATGAGCAACCCTCAGAAATCAACACCAAGGGTAAAGATTGATTTGAATCAATCTGAGCCCAAAGTGAAAAATGGTACAAAAGGGAATGCAAAGGCTAACAAGACAGGACCCAAGGAAACTTGGGTACCAAAATCGACTTGATTTGGTTTTATTGTGTGCAGGGAGACAAAAGGAATCTTTGGTACTTGGATAGTGGTTGTTCAAGACACATGACTGGTGATTCTACCCTGCTCACAGAGTTTCAGGAAAGAGCTGGCCCTTGTATTGCTTTTGGAGATGACAGCAAAGGCTACACAAAGGGATATGGCTTGATTTCAAAAGAGAATGTCATCATAGATGAGGTTGCATTGGTGGATGGTCTTAAGCACAACTTGCTTAGTATCAGCCAACTTTGTGACAAAGGATTTTTAGTTACTTTTTCTAGAGAAGCCTGTGTTGTTTCTAAAGGAGGAAACAACAATGTGGTAATGACTGGATTCAGAAGGGGGAATGTGTACATTGCTGACTTTAGTAGCACAAGTTCAGACACCATCACTTGTCTTTTCAGCAAGGCAAGCAAGGATGAAAGTTGGTTATGGCACAAGAAGTTATCCCATCTGAATTTCAAAGTTATGAATGATTTGGTGAGGAAAGATCTTGCTAGAGGAATTCCACAGGTGGAGTTCTCCAAGGATGGTTTGTGTGATGCCTGTCAAAAGGGAAAACAGAAGAAGGCATCATTCAAAAGCAAGACAGAGTCATCAATTGTCCAGCAGCTTGAATTGCTTCATATGGACCTATTTGGCCCTGTAAATGTTATGTCCATCTCAAAGAAGAAATACTGTATTGTGATTGTTGATGATTTTTCTAGATTTACATGGACTTTCTTTTTGCACTCTAAAGATGAGGCAAGTGAAATCATTATCAATCACATCAAGATGGTAAGCAATCATCCTGATTTCAAAGTAAGAAGGATTAGGAGTGACAATGGGACAGAATTCAAGAATTCAAGCATGAAGGTGTTCTGTGAAGAAAATGGTATTTTGCATGAGTTTTCAGCAGCAAGAACACCACAGCAAAATGGTGTAGTTGAAAGGAAAAACAGAACACTTATTGAAGCTGCAAGGACAATGCTAGATGAATCAAAGTTACCTACATATTTTTGGGCTGAGGCAGTTAGCACAGCTTGCTTTACTCAAAATATTTCTTTGATTAATCAGGCCAAAGGAATGACCCCTTATCAGTTACTCAAAAGAAAGAAGCCACTATTGGATTTTCTTCATGTCTTTGGATGCAAGTGCTTTGTTCTGAGAAATCAAGCTGAGCATTTGGGGAAATTTGAAGCAAAGGCATATGAAGCAATATTTGTGGGATATGCAGCAGGGAAAGCTTACAGAGTCTATAATCTCAGAATCAACATTGTTATGGAATCTGTACATGTTGTTTTTGATGATCTCAAAATCCAAGGTCTCTGTGATGAAGGTTTCCACGAAAGTCTTTCTTTTGAAAATAAGGAAGGAGATCAAGTGAATCATGATAAGGCTACTGAGAAACAGCCTAAAGTTGTTGTATCTAGCACAGATGAAAGCAGCAGTGAAGATGAAATTGCCGCATTAAGGTTAAAAAGGATAGCAGCTAGCAGACCAAATGGTCATTTCGTTGACAGTCATGATGGTGGATTCGTTGACAGTCAGAATGAGCGTTTCGTTGACAGCCAAAACGGTCATACCGTTGATAGTCATAGGAATACTTCTAGAAGTGATCACTTAGGGACAACAAACTCAGGGGGAGTTTCTCAAGGACAAATATCCAATCAAGGCAATCATGATCATGAAGCTACGTCTTCAAGAGCAAATCTACCTCCCTCAAGGAAATGGACTAAAGATCATCCCTTTGAACTTATTATAGGTGATGTCTCTTCAAAAGTCCAAACTAGAAGAGCAACTCAAGAAGAATGTCTATATAGTAGCTTTCTGTCTCAAGATGAGCCAAAGAAAGTTGAGGATGCACTTCTAGATCCAGATTGGGTTTTAGCCATGCAAGAAGAGCTAAACCAATTTGAGAGAAACAATGTTTGGAAGCTGGTGCCCAGGCCTAATGACAGGAGTGTTATAGGCACAAAGTGGGTGTTCAGAAACAAGATGGATGAAAATGGCATAGTCACAAGGAACAAAGCTAGATTGGTTGCAAAAGGCTATTCACAGGAAGAAGGAATTGATTTTGATGAAACCTTTGCTCCTGTTGCAAGACTAGAAGCAATAAGGATTTTCCTAGCCTATGCAGCCCATGCCAATTTCAAGGTCTATCAAATGGATGTGAAGAGTGCTTTTCTGAATGGGGAATTGGAAGAGGAGGTGTATGTAAGTCAACCTCCTGGTTTTGAAGATGATGATTTTCCAGACTATGTGTACTTCCTTCTCAAAGCACTCTATGGTTTGAAACAAGCACCTAGAGCCTGGTATGACACTCTCTCACAGTTCCTCCTTGAGAATCATTTCACTAGAGGTACTGTAGATAAAACTCTTTTTCACAGGGTTGTAAATGGCTCTACTTTACTTGTTCAAATTTATGTAGATGATATAATCTTTGGGTCTACAGATGTGAAACTTTGTCAAAAGTTTGCCAAGCTTATGCAAAGTAAGTATGAAATGAGCATGATGGGAGAATTAACTTACTTTCTTGGTCTTCAAGTAAAGCAAGTTAATGAAGGCATTTTCATTAGTCAAACAAAATACATTCATGATTTATTAAAGAAGTTTAACCTAATGGAATGCTCTCCTGCCAAAACTCCCATGCCTACTGCCACCAAACTTGAATTGAATACTAAGGAAAAATCTGTGGACATTTCAAGTTACAGAGGCATGGTAGGCTCACTTTTATATTTAACAGCTAGTAGACCTGATATTATGTTTGCTACATGTCTATGTGCTAGATTTCAGGCTGATCCTAGAGAATCCCATTTAGTTGCTATTAAAAGAATTTTCAGATATCTCAAAGGAACACCAAACCTTGGCATTTGGTATCCTAGAGAATCTGGTTTTGAACTAATTGGTTATTCAGATGCAGATTTTGCAGGATGTAAAATTGACAGGAAAAGTACAACTGGAACCTGTCAATTCCTAGGAAACAAGCTTGTGTCATGGTTCAGCAAGAAACAAAACTCAGTTTCTACCTCCACAGCTGAGGCTGAGTATATTGCAGCTGGAAGTTGTTGTGCACAGATTTTATGGATGAAAAACCAACTACTTGATTATGGATTAAGAGTTGAGAAAATTCCTATTTTCTGTGACAACACTAGTGCCATTGCCATTACTGAGAATCCAGTGCAGCATTCAAGGACCAAGCACATTGACATCAAGTACCATTTCATTAGAGAACATGTTATGAATGGTACTGTGGAGTTACATTTTGTTCCAAGTGAACAACAACTTGCAGACATCTTTACCAAGCCACTTGATGAATCAACATTCTCAAGATTAGTAAGTGAGCTAGGTATGCTAAATTTCTCTTAATTATTTTTGAGATATTTGCAAGTTAAAATGCAGCCAGAAATTTGCTATGTTTTTCTGTGAATTAATTTTCTCAGGAAAAGGTAAAATTTTGTCTAAGTCAAAATTACTATGCCAACGGAATGCACCATTTCGTTGACAGTCTTAGCACTTTTCTGGGTGTTTCGTTGATAGTTCTTTTGTATCAACGAAACGAAGTTTTATCAACGAAATAGACGGGACCTTAAACGCCCAATTCTGATTCGTTGATATAAAGCGCTTTTAATCTGAACCGTTAAAAAATTGACACGTCTTTTACCACGATCTATGCATACACCCCTGTAAGTATAAATCATGGTAATACTTTAAGAGTAACGGTTATATTTTTAAGCCAATCCAGTAATTTACATTTATTATTGGATTCATTTTCTGAGAATTTTTGGGGGAGTATTTAAGAAATTTTATTTTCATTATTTCTTTTTACCTGTTCTCAAAAATTCCAAAGGCTTTTTCTCTCTTCTTCTCTCTAACAAGCAATTCAGTTCGAAGCTTTCCTTTAATCAACAATGGCACCTATAGTCAAGCTTATGTCTGCTGGAGGGTTCATCTATGAGAAGAACAACTCCATCCCTTTTGTTGTCAAGGAAAACCCGAACAGACTGTTCTTCAAAATGATGGATTTCATGAAGAATTGCAAGTTGAGCTATGCAATGTTTCACTCTACACCACTCTACAATGAGATAATCGAGGAAATTTGGACCTCATGTGAGTATAGTGGAACACACTGCACACTAAAATTCACTCTTCAAGGTAATGAGTACATAGTTAATTCTGATGTTTTGCAAGCATGTTTACATATTCCTGATAATAACTGTGATGCTTTGCCTACTAACACTGAAATAACTACCATGTTAAATTCTATAAACTACTCTTTACCTACTGATAATCTGGGTAGAATAATTAGGAGAGGTTTGGTTAGGGAATACAGTTATTTAGCTGATGCATTCATTAAGGTCTTTTCTGGAAAGAGTAGTAATTTTGATGCATTAACTAACTCTATGTTAATTCTCCTAACCATGCTTCTAAATGATAGATATCACAACTTTAGCACCCAACTTATGTATGAAATTGGTGCTAAGTTGGGTGACAAAGCAAATAGGAAGAAAAATATCTATTATGCTAGGTTTCTGATGATGTTGGCTAACCATGTTAGTCCAGCACCATTAGTTATCTCTAACCCTAATGCCAGGTTCGAGTGCTTTGTGCAAGAAAAGAGAGTATTGACAGACATACTGAGGCTGAACCACAATGGTGATGTTCCAGTGGTGTATCTGCCAATCATTGAGGTAACTACTACTATCCCTGTTAGTGTAGCTAACACCTCTACTGTTTTACCTTCCAATGTTGCTATGGAGTCTGTAGCTGTGACCAAACAGGCTCCTACCCTAGCAACAAAACCAAAATCAAAGAAATCCTCCAAGCCAACCTCAGGTGCTTCTCAAAAGGCACCTGTTGTAAAAACTACCACACAACCTAAGGGGAGTGAGTCTGGAGTTGTGAGAGGTGAGGGAAGGGGTGAACATCAAAGAAACCCCAAGGATAAGGAAGGACAGGTTAGTGTGTACCAGCCAAGCCCCATTGTGTCTTCCCAACAAGGCACAATGAGTAACATGGATTTAAACACAAGTCTAATTGCATCCTCCCAAAAGGATGTGATTATTGAAACAAGCTCTCCTCCTAGAGTACAGTCCAAAAGGGTAAGGGACACTTCAAGCCCAAAGTCTACATTTTCCCAATACCAAAGGAGAGTGAAGCAAAAGTCCAAGGGTACACAGGGTGCACACACACTGGAAGCAACACTTCCAGTTTCTCAAATTCAGTTTGATGTAACCCCTATCATTTCTCTGGGGTTACAGTCCTCTTCTCTAAACATCAATCTTGAATTATCTCCATCAAATTCACCAACTCAATCTTTGGATGTGGACATGATCCATACATCTATTCCTGATTCTCCAACTCTAATCTTGGAGAAGCCCCACTCTGAAGCTGGTGGCCATCACTTGCTAAGTGATTTGTTGGGCCATCAACCAATTTTTCCTGAAATTGCAAGGGGATCTGTGGACCAATCTCTAAAATCAATCACCACAGACTCTACTGTAATTTCTCATTCTCAAAGTGCTTTCTTGACTTCATCAACGAAACAGTCTATTTCGTTGACAAGTGTTTCTCCATCAACGGTATCCATACCGTTGACAGTTCAAACTACCATTCCGTTGATAGTTCACTCTGCACCTTTAATTGAAAATCAAGTTGTTCCCACAACTAGTGCAGATGATCTAGTGGTAGTTGAGACACTTCTAGGACTGAGAGGGAGTGAAACTGAGAGGCTGGCTTGCAGCCAGGCAAAAGGAGAGAATGTGAGTGAGAGGCTGGCTATTTCTTCCAGCCAGGCAAAAGGAGAGATTGAGAGTTCCACCTTAGAAGGTGAAGGTGAGGGTGTGAGAGGTGTGAGCCATGGGGAGCCCATGATGCAAGAAAAGAGTGGAGAGAGAGAAGGGACTACAGGAGAAATAAGGATGGAAGCAGCCATTGCTAATGAGTTAATGGAGGTCAGTGAGGGAGAAAGGGAACTTACTTTCCAAGAGGTTTATCAGCAAACTCTGGATAGTATTTCCCTGGATCCTGAGACCTTTACTCATCCTGTGTCAGCCTATCAAATTTTGGCTCAACAGGGCAATGTGGAGGCAGAGAGGTCACTCCAACTAATTCACACAACTGCATCAATGCAAAGAGCAAAGGATGCCTTGACCAATCTACCTCCAGGAGCTGAAGCAAGTGGAGAATTTGATTTTTCTGATAATGAGGATAGCTTTGGTGACACTCTACAGGTGGCCACTACTGCACAGACTGGGACTTCTGTGGTGCCTCCTACACCAAACTGGCTTTCTCAAGATATGCATGGTAGAAGCAATTTGGATGCTGCTATCACAAGGCAGTACAAAGAAGCATATCTAGCTCATGAGTCTGCAGAAGCAAGGGACAAGAAATTCTACAAAGCCATAATGGATTCTCTGGAAATTCAAAGGCTACAAATGTTGCAGACAAGGATTGAGGCTACAGAGATCAAAGATTCAATCAGCAACCTTAGGGCTGCTAATGATAGGAGGCTAGATGAAAAGCTTCCTCTTCTCACTGTGTCCAGGATGCACAGGTTTTTCTCTAAAGAACCTGAAGTGGATTCCTCCTTGAAGACTCTCTCTTCTAGAGTGGACAAGGTGGAAGCTACTCTATCACAGATGCAAAAGGAACAGGAGAAACAAACTCAACTATTGGCCCAGCTAGTGGCAGCTCAAGGACTCCCAGCCATCTCTTTTGATGATAACAAAAAGGGGGAGAAATCTAAGGAGCTAAACATTCAGATTACCAAGGTTATGGTCCCAACCATTTCCCTACCAAAGGAGCCATTAGCAATGGGGGAGCTTGGAAAGCAGCAAAAGGATGGTATTGACCTTATACAAGAAGCTTCTATGAGGATGAGACTTGCAGAACAAATCAAAGAACATTGGTCCAACATAGAAGAAAAGTTCAAGAAGATTACTGAAGATAAGGACTCAAATCCATCAACGGAACAGCCATCAACGAATGCCATGGCACTAGCATCAACGGAATGGGAGCCACAGACAAATTCTTTCTATCACCAAGAGCCCCTTCTACATGGAGTCACTCAAGGACCAAGGAAGGAAAAAGGACAAACTTCATGCATTAGGGATGTGGAACAAGCTACAATTCAAAGAAGCCTATCTCCCAAGTCCCCTGCTAAACCAAAGGGCAAAAACATAGCAAGGACTTTCTATCCTGCACCTTATCCAGATGAGCACAAGCTTCTTGGTCTACTCATCACAAAAAGCAAGGAAAGCAATGATTATGAGATAAGGAAGCAAAGGGCAATTGTCTACAGGAATGGACAACAAATCTGTGTTTGGGCTGGTCATCCAAACTTTGCTGAAGCCAAGGCTGAGGAATCAGAAAGAGCAGCTATGCAAGCTCTTGCAGTAGCTCAAGCTCTAGATGAAGAAGAAAGGAAGCAAGAGGAGAGCACTAGAGAGGAAAGGAGTTCAAAGAAGAGCACAAGGCAACCCAAAGAGAGAGCTAGGAGAAACATAGCCTTTGAGAATGCTGATTCTCAGAGTACTGCATCAGACTCTTCTATACCTATTGCACCTCCAACAATTGCTAATCCAGTTTTTGAGGTAAAGTTAGCCAGTGACCCTGATCATCTTGTCAATTTTCACAATCAGCCAATTGAGCCAAAGGAAGAGCCAATTGAGTTTGATGAGGCATACTTTCCAAAGTTCCTGTTAGAGAAGGACCAACCAATGAAGACAAAGAAGAGGGCTGTCAAAGCAAAGCCTGTTTTTGTGAGAAAGCCACAATCTCAGAAACCCCCAGCAAACCCAGAGGACTGCATGTACATTGCTGACATCAGGGAAGAATCCAGTCTACATCTTGACCTAGACAACCTGGTGGAAGTAAGGGGAATTGCAGCTTCTCAAAAGTTGCCTGAAAGACTAGTGTTCACATTCAAGGGTGGTAGAGAACAAGTGTGGCCTCTTTACAGAATTTTAGGAGAAGACTATCAAACACTACTCTCAGTGTTTAGATGCTTGAAAAAGGACTTTGGTTTCACCAAAACAGCCAAGTCTGAGGTGGTCTCCAAAATCTGTCAGTTAAAGGCTAGCTGGAACAAGCCTGAGGCTCTTCCCAGAATACTTAGAGTTCCCTCAACAGGAAAGAAAATCCATCTTCAACCTTATTGGATGATGGAGTTTAAGGACAAGGACAATTGCAGAAGATTCTTCAGAATGGAAGACCAGCTGGAGAAGGCATCTAATCAAACTCTAAAGCTGATGCAATCCAAGCTTGGTGATCAAGATGAAGAGGAGAAAATCTTCTACAGAAGGCTACAGGTCCAGATTGAGGAAAACAACTCCAAGAGAGGGAAGAAGACTATGCCACAAAGAAGTCACAGATGAAACATTTGCTCAGACTAGAGGAGCACTTGTGGGCATTAGTCTTGTAAGTCTTGTATTTTGTCTATAAAGTTTTGAAGCTTAATACATTTTCTACTTTTGTAATTTATGATGTATCTGAGTGTTTTTGTTATCATCAAGTCTCTTGATTTATGGCTGTTATTCTATCAGTCATAAATTGGGGGAGATTATTAGGAATATGTTGTTCTTGATGATAAACATAAAACACTTAGTAGAATTTGTGTAAAGTCAATTTTGTAGCTGTCAACGAAATAGCATGCTTTGCAGTGTTTCGTTGACAGGAAGCTCATCAACGAAATGAGTGTTGTAGCAATTGCATTGTACAATACTTCACAGTATGATAGGCATTCTATTATATGTTGTAGATAGGTTTTCTAAGTCATGTTGACTAAGTACTAGATAGGCAAAATAGGTTGGTTAATTGTAGATATGTTATGCCTTGTAATTCTGCCTAAGTGAAGACATGTCAACGGTATGAAGATTACTCTGTCAACGGTATGGAGTTTACCCATCAACGAAACGAGGGAAACACCATCAACGGAATGAAGAATGAAGCTATCAACGAAACACATCTCCTTGCTATCAACGAATCAATGTTGCTTTTTGAACAGTTGACAAAGTGATAGTGACAGTTTACTGAACAGATCTAAAAGGAGATATGGAAGTGTACTTTGCATTGGAAGCCATCAAAGTGGTTACTGGAAATAAGGAAACATTCCAATTTCCAATAAGGCTCTTGGGAATGATTATAATAAGCATGAAGACAAAAGCAAAGATCTCCAAGGACCATTGGACAAAAGGAATGAAAAGCAAGCTACTGATGGTTACTGCTATTATTCTTTAGTTTAACCAAATGTAGAATTGTAAACTTGGGATTATATAACCAAGTGTAGCAGTTACTTTAGAGAGAGAGAAGAAAAACAAATAGATTGTATTAGCTATTTTTGAGAGCATTCTTCTCTACAACATTGTAACTGAGCAGCTGTGAACATTTGTATCACAGATTATTTCCGCAATAAAAACACTTCAGTTGGATCATCAAACAATCCAACTGAATTATTTATATCTTGTGTTTTTATTTATTCAGTTCAGTTTAATTTCATAAAGTGTTTAGTTTCAAGAAAATATCAAGAATTGTATTCAACCCCCCCCCCCCCTTCTACAATTCTGTTAGGTCATTTGGGAATAACAGCAGTTGATCATGGCTATGACTTCTCTAAATTTGGTGAGGATACAGTTGCATGGATTGAAAAATTCAAAGTTGATGAAGCTGCGATCATCAAAGCCAAACAGATCAAACTTGGAATTGAGGATGGACCACTTGAAGAAATTCAGGACGCGTCCTCTGTGGATGCACCTCCTGATGATGAACAAAATGCTAAGGATCAGGGAAACCAATATTCTAAGGCCAATGCCGTTCTTGAAAATCTTTTAGATGATGTTGCTAAAACAAGTGATACTGCTGCTGAAAACGTCTTTACTCTTCTCTTTGATGATGCTCAGGACACGTCCTGAGGTTTGGTATGACTTTTATATCTTTTGATGTCTTTTGAACATTATTGAGGTGCAGGTCCTCACTTCCAAGCCTTGCAAATTATATTTGATATGACTATGCTCTTGGTAACTCTATGGGATATGTTTCCCGGATTTATGTTTTCTTATTCCATTATCTTGCTTGTCATACTTGCATGTTTATTAAGAAGAGTTCCACATTTTATCATCTAACTGAGGGTGCGTCGTCCCTGAGGGCATGCCTTGTATGCGCAAAATCTCGAAAGCTTTAAAAATTTCGTCACTTCAGCTAGGACTAGGGAAAGTGTATATTGACTACCCCTAGACTAGGAGGTAAGTACTTTACCTTGTAGTCTACTATTCAGTCATTGCCCGTCCTCAATCAAAGCGTCACCTTTTTGAAAATTCTCTATCAAACACTTGCATGACTATTCGGGAACCTTATCCTTAAAAGTTTCATTAAAACATTAGGGGGCACTCTCCGGTCACAAAATACTTCGAATCTTGACCCACGAAAGGGGCATCTCAATATGAGGCATCTCTGGAAGAGGCATCTCACGAAGAGGCATCATACGAAGGGCATCTCACGAAGAGGCATCTCACTAAGAGGCATCCGTTAGAGGAGAATATTAGTCACTACTATCTTCTATATAATTAATCGTGTAGAGGGCCTTCACCAGACTAGCCTAGGGCCGCACCTTAGCGCCTCTATTCGGCCAAGGGGCACACAAAATGCGTCAATTGTATCTTCAAACATCTTTTCATGAAGAAGCATCCTCGTAAGGATACTCTGTTGTTCATAGGAAAAATCGAGAGATGCATCAGTACTACCCCCAGCATCGTGAGGGCATGCACTCTTGCGTAGGGTGGCCTAAGTGGATGAGGGAAATGTCGAAGTCCCTTCTAATCTTCTAGTCCATTTTATATTAGCATTCTCCCATGAAGGGGCACACTCATAACCTTGGGGCCGCATCCTGCCGATCAGGGGGCGCATCCTAAGGTACATGGGGTCTCGACTCCAAATATTCTTCTTTTTGCTGAAAACAACTTGAAGACTTGTACAATCATGTTTAAAGTCGAAGCCTTAATATACGAGGCTGATACACTTATGGCGGGCCCAGAAAAGCATGTTTCATATTAAGAATACTAGCCTATAACCCGTGCAAAGCACGGATGACTTTAATATTAATTTTGAAATTTAATTTTAAATGTTTTGAAATTTTAGTACTTCTAAAAATGCAACCTTTTTAAAAAGAATTAAAAGTACTACTTTAATACTTCAAATCTAAAAAAACTTATAGATTTTATAAAATTTTATTAGCTTAGTAAGCATTTCAGTCAAGGTAACCGTCCAAATTATCAATATATTTTGTTGTAATAATATAAATATATATATAAATGTTTTCTAAAAAAGTCATGTTTTTGAATTCTAACTAAAGTATAATTGAAAGAGTTTGTAGTTATGTAATATATGTGAGAAAATCGAAAATCAAAACTTTCAATGTTTCGGTGATTATATAATAGTACAAATAGATAGATTAAATAAAATAAATTACCGAAAATCAAAACTTTCAATGTTTCGGCTATTATCTAATAGTACAGTATAGATAGATGTCGTTTGCGATAATTTTAGAAAATGAGAAATTTTAGTTAGAAAATATAAAAAAAATATACGCTTTGGCTAACAAAGGTAATCGGTTAATTATTAGTATTTATAATATTAGTATTTTATGTTAGTAAAAGAAATTGTATATGATATTTTTGGAAAATGTGAGATTTTATTTAGGAAAAATTTTAGTTATAAAAAAATAAAAAAGAATATACGCTTTGGAAAAAAAAGCTAATTGGTTAGTTATTAGTAATTATAAATATTATTATTTTATTTCATTAAAAAGAACTATCCGTGATATTTTTGGAAAATGAGAGGTTTTAGTTAGAAAAAAAATAGAAAAGTAAAAATTAAAGTTTGAAAATATAAAAAGAACATACACTTTGGCTAAAATAGATAATTGGTTAGTTATTAACAATTATTATTTTGTTATTTTATTTTAATAAATGAAACTTTCTGTGATATTTTTGGAAAAGGAAAGGTTTTAGTAAGCAAAAATAAAAAGCTTATATGTTTTAATTAAAAATGGTAATTGCCCGTGATATTTTTGGAAAAGTAAGGGAATTTTTCAGAAAAAAAATATATATATTTTAGGTGTAAAAGGTAATTGGTTATAAATAGGTAATATTATTATTTAATAATAGTTTTTATAAATAAGTAAGGGTAATTAAGTAAAAACACGAAGTACATTTAAGTAAGGGCAATTAAGTAAACTCACAACATACCAAAAAATATTTAGTTTTATATCCAATGGATCTCATTAATTTAATTAAAAAGATCTAACGGTTAGAGATTGGATGACCAGAATATGGAGGAGCAGACTACAAACCGACTACAAACCGACTACAAAAATTTTTAATGTTTCGTCTTTAATATAATAGTATAGATGAGGGCACGTCCTCTAAAGATAAAGATTTTGTCTTTTCACGGTTGGGCTCACTAATATCCATGGGGCCTCAACCTATAATCAGGGGGTACTCACTGTGGATCACAGGGCCTCTACTCCAATAGTTTCCTTTCTTCTGAAATTCAAGTAATAAATTCTTCTCGTAAACATTGAAGTCCAATTGAGCATTAGTGTTTCGCTTTGAGAGCACGTCATTTTCCTTGAGGGTGCGTCCTTTGAGTTCTGGCACTGATCATTCCGCACAAGCTTCTTATTATGCCTTCCTCGGTAGTCACTCATATATCCCTAATCTTGATCTCGACGGCCCATCAAATCGTCAAACGGAGGGCTCGTTCATGTCCATGGGGCCTCGACCTGTAATTCTCTCGAAAATCAGGGGGCACGCTCTATGGTCACGGGGCCGCTCTCTCATATTATCCATTGAGTTGTCACGTGGGGGGCTCGCTCATGTCCATGGGGCCTCGACCTGTAATCATGGGGCACTCTTTTTGGGTCATGGGACCTCACCTTCATATTATCTTCCTCTAAAAATCATTGGAGTTCATGCTGAGTTGTAGTTCTTTTTCCTGAGGGCGCGCCCTGGAGGAAGGACACGTCTTGAAATTTGTCTGAACATCAGAGTATCTTCGGAGGGCGCGCTCAGAAGGAAGGATGCACTTGAAAGACGAGAGAGTGGCCCAAGTATTGGAGCTTGTCTGATCATCATTTATCTTCCTTAGAACAGTTTGTAGACATTTTCCCAGAAAACACGTCCTCGAGGAGAAACGATCTTTTGGACCTCTGACATACTGAGGGCGCGCACTTAACGTAGAGGACGCGTCCTTTCGGATTTATACGTATTTCTTGATAACTTTTGAGATACTTTCCCAAGTATGATTTTCCACCTGCCAAAAAACTCAGTAATAGGAGAAGTTTAGGAATTACCTGGAAGCCGCGTTCTGGAGGTGTGGACGTGAACCATCGCCGAATTTTTACAGAAGTTGTTGGAAATCTTCTGTCCATGAAGCACCACCCTTAGGGCGCGCCCTAAGGGCTCTTAGGGATTTTTCCTTCACAATTTTCTTCTTGCAATAATTCAAATAACAGAAACACAACAAAGCAAGTTAGGTGTTACCTTGAGGGCGTGTCTTGAAGATGATGACATGCTCCCAATAATTGCGCCTTCTTTTTAGGATCTTGCTCAGAATCATCCCCAATTATATATGAAAACCGCTGCCTTCAAGCATACATGGAAACATCCTTCAGATCTGAATCGCCTTGACATATTCATTTCCAGGTCTTGTTCGACCCCCTTGGCCAAGAATCATCATCTTGAAATCATCATATTTGGATTTTCCTCCATGCCGCCAGCATGAAGTAGTGCCCCCATGACCATCCTTCAAATCTTGTCGGACCTTCTTCTAAGAACTTTCATCATGATGAGATATCTCTTCCTCCTGAGATTATAATCTTGATTGGCAGTCCCTCCTTCTACCGCCAATTTGTTAACGGAGGAATTTGGTATTAACAAAGTTTGAGGTTCATCGCCGGAATCAAGATCTATGACGGTGGTTCTTCGTCAGAAAGTCGCCGGAGTGTGGTGGTTGTGATGAATTGGGGGCTGAGATTGCAAGGGTTTTCTTGGTGGTGGCTCGTTGAGCTCTTCTCTTCCAACCCCCTACAATGTGCTTACGTACCCCGTATTTATAGGGAATCAAGCCCTATATAGTTCTTGGGGAGCAAGTAACATATATGGGTTGGTTTCTGATTTCCGTGGCCTACTAGGATATATGATCCATCTTCTGGAATTGGTCTTCGACTCGCTTTAGGAATGTTCAATGATGAGACCTAGTCACAGAGGCCCAAGGCTCAACTACAGTCTAGAGACTTCACGGATCCGGCATCGACCCAACTTAGGAGGCGACACTAACCGCTACCAGCTGTCTCCCTGACCAAAGTAGTTGCAGGTATAGCCATGACTTACCCCAAATGTCAAACGCATCCTTGTCCCCCGAATGAAAAGCACCCACCAGATTGCAGGACAAGTGATCACAAGCGTTTGGGTGCAAAGTGCAGGATTACTCCAAAGTTCCCCAATGAGGACGCGCCCATTGAATGCAGGAACAGAGTTCCCAAAGCACACACCAAGATTTATCCCACATCCCCAATGAGGACGCACCCATTGAATACAGGATGAGGCATTTAGTACACAAGCATACCCCTGGAGGCCTTCAACAACGGGAATTCCCCTCCTAGGGCACATCCTAGGAGGGAATTCTTCAATCATCAAGCAAACCCCTGGAGACCTTCAATCACGGACATCGTCATCATGCAAACTCTTGGAGGCCTTCAATCACGAACATCGTCATCAAGCAAACCCCTGGAGGCCTTCAATAACGGACATCCTTCCCTTATGAGACATCCTAAGGGAGAAGTCTTCAATATCTTGTCATTATCAAGCCAATGAAGTCATCCTTCATCACCAAGCAGCTACTTCAAACCAAGCGGACGCGCCCTCAAGGGGTGGACGGCCTAAAAGGGCGCTCCCTTACCCCTGTGTGGGTAAGCCCTAACTCTTCCTTATGTCAATGTAGTTCTTATTCTCTGTCAAGTCATCACTTCGTACCATGAGGGCGTGCCCTCAAGGGGTAGACGACCTCTCAAGGCGCGCCATTGCCCCTACCTATGAGGGTAAATCCTAAGTTTTCTTGTGTTAGTTCAATCCTTAATTGCATTTTTGATATTCCCAATTAATTATTATTTGACCTAAATCTTCTTTAAAAACCCGATACCGAAATTTGACTATAATAATAGGACCATATTTAAAATGCATGAAAGGGAAGTCCGGAATACTCGGTGTTAATTTAATTTTAAAGAGTAGTTCAATCAATACTTTATTGTTTAGTAGACCAAAAGCTTAATGGACCAAAACCTTGGCAAATTGATTTTGAGTTGTGTGGTCTAAATTCCTGGTGGCTTGTCTCAATCTTCATACAACTTGCATTTCTGTAGTAGTTCGTATTTTGATATATTAAACGTCAAGATCTGTTAAGAGACGAATGGTATCTGTTATGTACGTTCATTTCATTGCGTTTAAAGACCCTCATTCCATTTGGCTTGCAATATCTGAATGGTATCTGTTATGCCAATATCTGAAGTTTGGTACTTACTCTGTCCCATTGAATTATATATATTGAGAGACGGGATTCGACACATATTTTAAGAATCTTATAAAATATACTTTCATAAATTATTTTTTAACTTTTTTTTTTTAAAATTAAAACTAGATTATTGAGCCGCGCTTCGCAGCGGCATTAGAATATATTTTATTAAGAAAAAGAATATTAGAATAAAAATTGTGAAATAAATATCTATAAAATTATATAAATTATCAAATAAAATATATTATGTAAAATTTGCATTTGGGTCAACTTTTCTCACAAAGATATGGTACTGGTGATGGAGCTGTTTAAGAAAAAAATTAGAACAAATTAAAAAAGTAAAACAAATAAATTGGGGTAACCAAAGAAGTAATATAAAATTACAAAAACAATAAAAAATAATTAACAGTTATATTAAAATTAATATAATGCATAACTTACTAATTTGTGACAATTTTGAAATCTCTTTTTTTCCAACCGTCTTTGACAACTTCAATGCCCCCCAAGTAGGTCAAGCCTACAACATCTAAATCAACATAGAAAAAATAATATTACAACATGATAGTTTGAATTATAACTTATATAATAGTATTACTTATATATTACTCTAATATATTACTGCATCAAAAACCTGAGAGTATATTGGTGTCATTAATACGTGCATCAATCATATCCGGACATATGAACTGAAATCCATGCAGTGATATGTTGACGATGCCTTCTTCCAATCTCTTAGGCAACGTTATGCGTATGAAGAATAATTTAGACCCATGTGATAGTCTATATTTTCATGTACTTGAAATAACTTTCAGATTTTTGATGTTGTACACGGAGCCTTCCTCTAAAAAGATTTTTGAACCGAGAGACCAAAATCTTCGGGATCGTAGCATGGATCAAATTTTCCTGTCATACAACATATCTTAGAAAAGTTAATAACATCATACAATTTGACAAACTAATAAGTTATAAGTATATTGATTTATTAACCTTTTCATCGATCAAAATCATGTCAAGACTGATCAATTCTTCAGTATTTGGATTGACAGATTCCCACATTCTACACACTCGTACTCTTATCATCCAGGTATAGTTGTTGTCGTTCAAAGAATCCAACATGGTGTAGGTCATAATTGTATTGATTGTAAATATGGTTGTAAAAATTTGAAGCTATGTAAAAAAATTACGGTGTAGATTTTTTGTTATGAATGACCTTTAATTTATAGGTGTTTGTAAGGTGAATTACATGGAAATCCATTATGTTTAAAAGTCAAGAAGTATTATAAAAGAAAAGTTCTATAAAGTTTGAAAATAATAAAAGAAAGTTCTCTCAAGTTTGAAAATAATAAAAGAAAGTTTTATCAAGTTTGAAAATAATAAAAAAAGTTTTATCAAGATTGAAAATAATAAAAGAGAAAATTACAATTATTAACATAATATCCTAAAAATTCGAAAATAATAAGGAATTTATAATTTTCTAAATCAAAGAAAGTTCTATCAAGTTTGAAAATAATAAAAGAAAGTTCTATTAAGATTGAAAATAATAAAAAAGAAAATTGCAATTATTAACATAAGAGCCTACAAATTCGAAAATAATAAGGAAGTTGTAATTTTCTAACTGAAAGAAAGTTCTATCAAGTCCTACAAATGGAAGTTGAAATTTTCTAAATCAAAGAAAGTTCTATCAAGTTTGAAAATAATAAAAGAAAGTTCTATCAAGCCTACAAATTCGAAAATAATAAGGAAGTTGTAATTTTCTAAATCAAAGAAAGTTCTATCAAGTTTGAAAATAATAAAAAGAATGTTCTATCAGGCCTACAAATTCGAAAATAATAAGGAAGTTGTAATTTTCTAAATCAAAGAAAGTTATATCAAGTCCTACAAATTCGAAAATAATAAGGAAGTTGTAATTTTCTAAATCAAAGAAAGTTTTATCAAGTTTGAAAATAATAAAAGAAAGTTTTATCAAGTTTGAAAATAATAAAAGTGTAATTTTCAATTTCCTTCCTACAAAATCGAAAATAATAAAGGAAGTTGTAATTATTAAAATTAAAAATTGTGAAAAATTGAGAAAATTAGAAAAATAGAACGGAGCAATTCTAGAGGCGCCACCTCACCGGCTCCATCTTGTCCTTTATATAAGTATATTGATTTAGCGTCTAAATTCTTGTTCAAAGAAAAAAAAAATCAAAAATAAGTTATAGAACTACTCCCTCTGTCCGGTTGATTAATATATATTGGGTTCGGACACGGAGACCAAGAAAATGTATAAAAAATGAATAAAGTAAGATGAAAAGTGGATAAAGTGGTGGACCTATCAATATTTAATAATAGATTTGAGATAGTGGAGAAAAATAGTGGGTGTAATAGTGTTTTAAATTATTATAGAATAGAGATATTGGAAAAAAGTAGTGAATACAATGTGTTTTATATTATTAAAAGTTACTATTTTTGAAATGTACCAAAATGAAAACTGTATAGAAATGAAAAGAGAGGAAGTATATTTTATATACACAATAAAATGTGTGTTTGTATAAAAATGAATGAGACGGAGGGAGTATCGGTTAACTTTCGGATGTACTGATATGAGTGGCAAGACTCAAAAGCTACGAAAACAATTACTCAAAAGCTAATAAACTTTTCCAAAATGTTGTACATCAAGCTTGGTATATTTACCACATACAGAAGTAACATTTGATGAGAACACATCATCAGCAACAGATTTCAGAATTCAGTAGGATATCGAATCTGAACTCACAATTTACTATGCTACTCTAATTGTACAACAAAAGCAACATAAAAAGCTGACCAGAACTGCCTTTCAATGCTTATTTTGTTTGGTATCTGTAATGAACTGGAAATTTGTTGCAGGGAATTGTAAACAAAGAAATGAATGTAAGAAGAGACTAAGAAGAAAAGTTCACATTTACAAGGCTAGCTCTCATCGTTTCTCCAGAATTACCTATTACTGTAACATATTAAACTTAATAGCCTGTGCATATTACATATCCGATGAAACCAAAACATGTCGAGATCTTTCAATGATACAATTTTTGGCCACTTAACCTATTAACCACTAGTGCACTCTGACTAGGTTAATGGGTATACTAGTGAATTTCGGTAACAATAATACGTACCAAGGAAGAAAAGCTGGCTGCTAAGATGAAAATGAGCTTTCATCATCGGAAGTACTGTAATTTTGCAATTCAACAAGCTCAGGAAAAAGCGACGGAAGGCTTGTGTTTGTTGGCACAGGAAATTGACGTGCTGAGCTGACTATACTTCTCTGGTTAATCCTCCCGACTTCTTTGCATACTTGATCAAGGTTAGAAAGGAAGTCCCTGACCACCATGAAAATCCGAAATGGACGAGCCTCTTCTTGAACAGAATTACCATGGAAATACTCGGTTATCTCCTTTACCATCGAAAGAGCAGCACCCTGTTGGGCTTGAACCTTGATTAACTGTTCCTCAGCCTTCTTAAAGAAGGCATTCATTGATTCAGAGAGTTTTCTACTGTTTTCGCTCGATGCAAGTCCTTCATTTAATTTCAATACTTCCAGAACCTTTGTGATTCCGGTGCACAGTTTTGCTACTTCATTACCGAAGACATCAGCATCCATGGAAGCAGATCTTTTTACACTGGTAAGCTCCCCACTCAAACTGGATACAACCTGCAGACCAAGTTTCATAGATTCAATGTCGTCTCTCAGGTCAGGCTGTTGGTGGTTTTCAGCACTCATAGTCTGGTCACCAGAAAGACGAGAACCTTCAGCCCGTATTATTTCCTGTACAACGAAATGCAAGAGCGTGGTTTTCCCATCAGTCCCTTTCACATCTACAAGCTTTAGTAGTGTGTCAAGCTTGAAGGCACGAGCCTCCCCACGGTTGGTTCCAACATTCATACGGTTCCCGGTCTTGAGAACAGCCTCCAGAAGCTTTGCGAACATTCTACTGTTTCTAAGTTCTTCACAAGCTCCCTGTGTAAAAAGGAAAGAGAAGAATCAATACGTTGCTTTACATAATGGATGTGAATGTAGGGGTCAATATCATACATTCTTCTTTAAGTATTGAAAGACTTATTACTAATCTTCTTTAACAAATTTTGTTATATCTAATTCAATAAACAAGCAAAACAGAAACATTTCCGATTAAATTTTGAAATACCACCATAAAATAAAACTGAATAAATTTTTTACACTCAAGATATATAAAACAAATGCTCATGTTTTTATCCTGAACTTGGTCAAGAATGGTGGTCCTACGTCTTATTTTTTTTACTTTTTTTTATTGTAGACAGGTGTAAAAGCACATAGTAAATGTGAAGATGTGCTGTTCTACATGGCAAATTAACAAAAATTTACAAGCTTATAAACAGAATAGATCGTGATAGTTTATAATACACCTTCAAAAACCTAAACTGATGTTCTAGAATAATAATTTTGTCAAGGTAAGAGCATGTATAGAAGAAAAAAAAAAGCCTTTTCAACTGAAACAAGTGAGAGTGTGTTGCTGCACGCACAAGTCCTTAGTACTGATTTCACAACTTGTAACCTGGCAAATTATTAACATGCAGTAACAATGTGATTCTGCAATATGACGAGCTTCCCGGTGGTGTGGTATGTAGTAGATTTAGGATACTTGATTGACTTAAATGAGGCAGGGATACGCCTACCATGAGGCTCTAGTCCCTTTACCTTTTTAGATATATTGAAAGTTAAAACAACAGATCCTGGCTCCAGTTAAATTAATGTCCTTATTTTCAGAATCTTATCCCCAAGAAAATATTCATGTAACAAAGAATAAAACAATCATTTACAATATTATCCACTTTACATGTTGAAATGTTTAAGTTTGACAATGTTAAACTAAACAAGTAACATATTTATATCTAAACTCTTAAAAGTAAATTTATGTAAACCAATCATTCAAGATTGAAGGCATAAATTCTATGGCCTCTATAGGACGCAACTTTTGAGTACGTTACAACAAAGATAATATATTTGGTGATAAGGTATTCATGTCTAGGGTATAAGAAGACATGTTTACCTCAATTGTCTCAAATGACCTCTTCAGGTACTCAACTTCAGAATCAAAATTGGCTATGTAAAGCATGGCATTGACCCTCTGAAATGCAAAAGGTATATCAAGAACTGCCTTGAGAAATTTCTCCGCAGGACCTAGCTTGAAGGGTGATGTTTCTTTGAACTCCTTCAGTTTGCGTTCTTCTTCTTTGGTTGGAGCCATTTTTAACAAACTCTCTAGAAGTTCTGTCCCAAGAGTATCACTATTACCTGTTTAGAAGTTGTACGACTAGTCAGGTGGAAGTTCTTTTGGCAAGCATAATGTTCAAGATTACAGAACAGTGGATGCAGTTGAAAGTGAGAACTAAAAGAATATACCATTATTATACCTAACACATCCCCGCCCAAACCCCATGACATTTCAGAAAGCAGCTACTTACATATCTAACATAACATCAACAGACGATAAATTAGACGCAAGCCTTCGAAGTCAGGTGGAAAACTTTTTTGTATTCTGCAACTAAGACTTAAGGCTATCACTTAGTAGCACTTTTCATTTCCAATTAGTCAGGCTTCACAAGTTTTCAATATTTGCAAATAAATAACCAGTACTTTGCTCAGATACATAGGACTGAGGGGAGAAGTTAAAAGAACACAAAAAAATTGATTACAATGCTAGAGCAACAATCCTCATGCAAGAAGAAGTATCCACAAAACGGAAACCAGAACTTATATCACTAATACACTATTTTGGAAGTGGTTGGTGAGGATTGATCAGGACCCAAAACCCTCCTCTTTGAAGACATCCTAGAAGACAAGAAGTCTTCTTCCCAACAGCTATAAACTACTAGTACCACGAAAACTACAATGTTATTCAAACACAACCACAAAAAGACAATTAATTACCTTCCAAAAGAGCTTCACAAACTTCATCAACAGTCACATTAAGTGCCCGTAACAGAATCGCAATGTTCTGAGACTTTTTCGGATCAAGCACTTGGGTATCTTGATTCATCAAAGGAAAAAGTGGTCTCTGTGTGTTGGTATCTTTAGGCGTCAATTTAGACGAGTTCACCATGAACAAAGTCTCAATCATTTCCTCATTCAACCTATATCCAATTCACATTCTACAAAGTTAAAACACCTAAACATAGTACTAACACTGAACAAAGCAATCATGATTAACAAATAGCACCAACTCTAACACACATATCAATCGCTTAAGCTGTTAGGCCATATACGTAAACAGGGTCACGTTCTATGAACAACAATTTTTAGCATGAAAACATCGAAGATAGTTGTCTTGTGCAGAACAAACAATACAAAAACTCTAGGATAAGTGCTAAACAATTTCATTGTTCTAAAGTCGATATCATTGCCTACATTAACCTAAGATTAAAGTTCTTACTGAAATGAGCTAGACTTGAGCTGATCCCACACCATAGCATGATCAGAACTTGCTCTAACTTTATCCCAATGCAAAGGCTTCAACTTAAGCTTCAAAACTTCCTCACTTCTCTCCCCGACCTCTCCTCGGTGATCATCAACTGCACGCCTACTCGGCATCACTAGAACCGGAGGCTCATTCTCGAAACCTCCACCAACTTCCCACCCTCTTGGTACTGGCATTGGGGGTGGCATTGGTGGTAAATTACCCTCACCACATTCACTACCATCCGAAACCCTCACAGGCGTACTCTCCGTGGACAACGAAGCCCTTCGTTGTCGTGTCGGTGGAGGAGGTATCGGAAAATTAACAAGAGAGTCCGGAGACTTTCTTAAGCTTGGTGGGCTGGAATTAAATGCAATTGAAGGACTAGTAGACATTGTTTGTGTTGGAGAATGTGATTGTGAAGATGGGTACGACGCCGTTCTTGAATTGAA
Source organism: Heracleum sosnowskyi (assembly GCA_030848705.1). Lineage (NCBI taxonomy): Eukaryota > Viridiplantae > Streptophyta > Magnoliopsida > Apiales > Apiaceae > Heracleum > Heracleum sosnowskyi. The sequence goes on along the minus strand of CM061238.1, from coordinate 133,369,420 downwards.
ACTCCGGCTACCTAAATCCAACCCACCGGAATTCAAAACGCCGCCGTTTGGACTTGCAGTCGGTGAAAAAAACTCCTCTTCTTGATCTTGATCTTCTTGCTCTGTGTTCTTGTAGTATAGTTGTTCTCCGGAGGGGTTTTGTTTAGGTAATGGTGGTAATGGCCGGAGCTCAGGCGAGCCAAGTTTATGATAACCTGAACTAGACATTGTTGAAAAATTTCGAACATTACTGACAGTAGTAGTCGTAGTGGTGGTGGTGGTCGAACTTGTTCCGGGCTCATCGGAAGGAGAGGTGTGTGAAGGGTAGAGACGGAGGCTATCAGTTTTCGAAATTTCGGGTTTTTTGGTGTGGTGGTGGAGGAGGAGAGTGGCTACAGTAGCAACTAGCAAAGCAGAGAGGATAGAAAGAGAAATAGCAATGGCAATGAGTTTTTTCGAAATGGGCTTAGAGGAGTGAGAGGGGTTGGTTAGTACAAGTGATGAAATATTGGCGGGAAAAGTAGGTGTGGTGGTTAGGATAGGGGGTGGGGGTGGGGTTGTGTAAGAAGGGAAGAAGGTGTTTGGGTTAGTGTTGGTGTTGGGAGTGGTTGAGGTGGGTGGGGGGAGTGAAGAGAATGGGTATTTTGGTTGGGTAGTGGGAGAGATTTTGGGAGAGATGGGGGAGAGTGTGGGAGAGATTGGGGGAGAGAGAGATTGGAAGAGAGGTTGGTGAAGGATTTTTCTAGTATGAGACTGTATTTGAGTTTGTGCAGTAACCTCTCCCGTTACTACTGTGATGGGAGAGATGGGAGAAATAGTGGGAGAGATGGTAGAGATATTGGGAGAGATGGAGTGGGAGAGAGATGGGAAGAAGGGTTGGTGAAGGAATTTTCTAGTATGAGATGGTGGGTGAGATTGGAGTGAGGTTGAGACAAGAGAGAAGAGGAAGAGGATGAAGAAGGTGTTGGTTTTGTACATTTTTTGGTGTTTGTGTGTGTGTTGTGTGTGTTTTTTGAGTTTGGTTTGTAAAAGTGCAAGTGAGGAAGTGGTTTTACTATTTGGCTTGTGAATGTGTGTAATGTCAAATGTGTGTGTGAATCTTGTTGTTTCTTGGGTTTGTGTTTTTCGAGGGGGAAGAACAGAGAAAGAGAAGACATGTAGAAACAAGAGCTGTCAATTTTGGGAAGTTGCAGCTGACAGGGTTACCCAGATTTTCTATTTTAAAGCTCTAATCTTTTTTTATTATCTTAGCTTACTCAAGAATCTAAGGGGAAGAAGAATGTTTTTCAAGTTCTTTTATAGATTTCTTTTATTATTAATGACTTTTAAAAATAAATAAAGGATCTCTTTAATACCAGTGATTTGTCTTTACTGTCCTGGTTTTAATGTTCATCATATTATTGCAACTTTTCTCCTTGTTAAAAGAAAAGACATCACAACTTTACAAGCCAGTTAAATATCGAGTAAAGGCCAACAATATCGATTTATTGAGCAACATTGACGAAATTAGTGTTTTCTTGGTAGATGGCCAATTCTATTAGTTATATACGTATTTCAAGACAGCGTATTGCTTAGTACACATTTTAGGAAGCGTATTCATCAATGATATGCTTTTGTTAAATAGGCTATCTTCGCATTCCCCACCTCTGATGTACATGTATACATATATCATAAAGATGATGGTTCAACGAGAAACTCATTTATTTATTTGAGTAACTTAGTAACTTACTGCTAAACCTTAGATTGAGGATGTCGGTTTGGTCTATGTACAAGTAAGAAGTTATCTTGGCTCTTGTAAGTAAGTGGCTAAAATATTTAAAAAGATCTTTACTACAAACAAAAAATACTTTATTATATTTCTTTTGTAAATTTCTTGGTAGTGTTCGGTAAATTTTTTGTGTTATGTAATATTTTGGAGGATAGTAACTTTGTATTATGTATATTTTATATATTATTTATGTTTTGTATTCTATTATTCTGTAAATTTCTTATATTTTGTAATTTTGTGTTAGTATTGTGTAAATTCATTGTGTTATGTAATTTTTGGAGAATAATATTGTTTTGTTATATCAGTAAAAAATATCAAGTCATTGTGTTATCTATATGTTTTGGTCACAAATAATAACCGATGATGAATTTATATTAAAAATAATTGCTAGCACATGTTCACAAAAAGAGGTAATAGATTATCCATTTAACATGTTACTCACGGAGCTTTTCCCGTATCAGAGATATATATACTTTGCAGATTTGAAAAAAGAGCGTGCAAATGAAGATTTAAAATAGATGTGCAGTAACTTTGTGTTGTAGAAGGAGGGATTGATTGCCCTTTACAATTCAAGCTTTGCATCTAAGTGATGGACTAAATTGATTGAGGCAGCAAGGAGACTGAATACGCCGATGAAAAAAGCGTATAAGGTAGGTATAATTGGCCACCCAATTTTGAAAATGATATCCTTGCCGATCTATATTCTTTATTAATAAGAAAAACAATTTGAAAATGACGCGAGATACCAAAAGTACCAAAGTATCAAATTTGGTTATCACGAGACCTGAGTTCGATTCCTCGCAACTACGTACACGATTTATTAATTTAAATTTTTTATCTTAATTCAGGGTTCGATTCCTTACAATTATGTTATTATACAAAATTTATTTATTTACTTTAATTTCATTAATTTCATTAATTTCATTCAAAATTCAATTGTCTATAACTTCTATACTCTTTATTAATAAAGAAAATAATGTTAAAATATCATGCGGTACCAAATTCAAGATTAATTGTCTATAATCACATATTTAAATAGTATTTATTTATTATATATTTCTATCATTCAAATATCTATAAGTACATTTTTTAATAATTTTTTTAATAATTAAAATTAATATTAATAAGCAAAACAATGTGAAAATGGCGCACGGTACAAAAGAACCAAATTTGATTATCACAAAATTCGGGTTCGATTCCTTTCAACTACGTATTTATACAAAATTTATTTATTTTAAATTCTTTCACTTCATCCGGGGTTTAGATTCTTTGCAACTACGTAATTATACAAGATTTATTTATTTATTTTAAATTTATTAGCTACATCGAGGGTTCGATTCCTTTCAGCTACGTAATCATACAAGATTTATTTATTTACTTTAATTTCTTTAGTTTTACAAACGGTTCGATTGTCTATAACTACATAATTAAATAGTGATTTATTTATTATATATTTTTATCATTAAATTCTCGACAAATATATTTTTTAAAAATATTTATTAGTATTTATCAATATTATTATGTTGATGTCGACTCATGCTCGGCACGGGTTATCAACCAGTTGATACTAATACATCAGTATTATTGTCATTCTTTCTTAAATATATATTCTAATTTATAAATATTTTTCCACATGTAAATCGCACAACACCAAATCCTATTTTTATAGTGTAGTTTTTGTAATTTTTTAAAGTACGTGATGCGATTTGATTTGAATATTTAATCAATCGTACGTGAAATTTGATTTACGCTTTTATGAAAAAACCGCATCATCTACGCTGTCATTATCTTTGGTTCGAACAACCACACTGAGTCTCTGACCAAGAACCAAACCTGCTTGGGCAAGAAACATAACAATAATGTAATGGTAGAGAGGTAGCTGAAACTCAACGGAAAGCAAATACTATAAAAGCCCGGCACACTCGTTTGGTCACCTCCGACCGAAACTCAACGGAAAGACGTCAGTGTTATGTTGGTACATATAATTAAAGCATGCATTAAACATAAGTTTCTTTCCTTTTCAATAATAAAAGGATGCAGTTGAGATCCGTAAATTCTAACTAGTAATCAATTTGCCCTCAATCATGGACCTCCATTTTGCAATTGACAAACTCATGCCAAATTCACCCTGTTCCCGTATATATGGGAAAGGGTCCACCAAGATATGTAAACAATGTGCTTATTTATTTTCGGATGGTTATATTCGTTTCAGATTTTGAGTTCGATTATTTTACATTTCAAATTTATACTAGATCTTTTTTATTTAAGTAACGAGAGTTGAGAATGGTCTCGAACAAAACAATAAAAAAGAATTAGGTCATTCTACTGGTAGCTTTTGAGATTCTTGAGAGTAGAATTATAATCTTGTCAGAGTAGCGTTGAGTGTGAATATACTGTAGTAGAGTTTTAGGCTTCTGTTTGCAAGTGTGAGACAGTCAACAAAGTGGTGAAAAGATTTGATTTGAAATAAAGTGAAAAAGAGAGACAGGTGAGGGAATAATTACAAAGGTTACACAACTTTCAAACTCCTCATTTTTCTCTTCCCTCTGTGTTTTACAAAGATGCACTTATTTCTATTTTTTGCCTTTATCCCTGCCATTTCTTACCCTTTTCTTTTATTTTCCTTCGCTCACGCACACGTCTTGTTTTTAACACGATTCGAATCTTCGATATCTCGTAAAGGGTAAAAAGAGCAAGGGTGATACCAGTAGACCAAGATGTCTTGTTTTTAACAAAATTCGAATTCTCGATACCTCGTAAAGGATAAATGGAGCAAAGATGATACCAGTAGACCAAGATGTGTCACCGGTTCTTTGCTAGGCTTTTCTTACTCTTTCTTGTTGGGTGTATTTTTTCCTTTTCTTTTTCTCTTTTGTGAGTTATTTACATTATTAAAGACATTATCATATTCTTATGTAAATGATAGCAATAATTATTTTAAAATTGATGTTCAACTTAGCCTCTAAGATACTTCACTCATAATTTGGTATCTCAACTATACAAGATAGCCTAATAGTGGTGAGGTATTTTAAAATAATTATACTTTCCATTAGTTTTCATTTTCAAATATTCATCCAAAACACAAAAAGGTTAAGTCAATAATTTATTCTAAGAGAAACTCGAAAAAGTGTTCTCGTCGAGTTTGAACCGGCTTATCTGATTGTGTTTATATCGCTCGATTCACATTTCAGTCCTACCATCGAATTGAACTTTTTTTTTTAATTTAAACTTGATAACCTTTTTACTTTAAAAAGTAATTATGTGTTAGGAAGATGACTTTTTATTTATTTAATTATTATTTTGCACTTAAGAGCGACGAATTATTGAACATGATATCAAAGTTTTCTGAAATAAAGTTAACATTTATAAATAATAAAGTATAGCCACTTTTCTGAAATTCGGTAAAAGATTTGACAACTAATTTGTAAGTTTCAACTTGCAACCACCGTTTGAAAACTCGGGATAGATTCTAATGCAGCCCATTTCATTTTGTGTTCACTGACATGATATTGAACAGTGAATTAAAAGGATCCAAGATAAATCGATGCCGATGCATCCACCAGGACCGTTGAGTAATAATCCTATGAAATCAGAAGGTACATTGTTCACGGGTTCTTGACTCTTGTTCTTTGCTCTTTTTGTTTTACAAATGCCACTTTTACTATTTTATATAGTAGTAAATAATGCAAAATGTAGTAGTCATAATTAATAGCTAGCGAGAATTCGCTAAATATAACCTCTTGATTTAGCGGTATCTCTTCTATTTTTTTTTATGAGATATCAAAGGTTTGAACTATATAAAAAAGACGTAAATTACCTTTTAGTTCTAAAGGTTTATTGTCGTATAACCCACCAGTCCATGTGTTTCATAATTATACCTTTTAGCCCATGAATTATTGAAATCATACTTTTTGACCTTTATAGCAGTTCAAAATAAAAAACCTGTGTAACTTGGATAGGCAAAACAAGCTTAAATCCATGTTTTAAAAGGACTGTTTTAAAGATGATAGTTATCCAAACAAATAACATTACTGCAACCAAGCTTAAATCCATATATTAAAGACTGTTTTGTCCATTCAAGTTATAACGGTTTTTTATTTTTAACCGGTTTAAGGGTAGAAATGTATGATTTTGAAACTAAAAAATACAACTTTGAAACACGAGATACATTTAGGACAATATACTAGACTGAGAACTTGTCAATGGTTAAGTTAATTTTTAGTAGTTTAAGAACCTTCAGTTTACTGTGAAATTTTCTGAAACTGGAGCATGAATTAGAGGATCATGTATCGGATAATGCTTTACATGCTTGTGAAAATTCAATGCTTTCTTGTTTATACCAATTGCCATACTACATAATACCACTTCCAGTTTAATTAGGCCGAAATTTTAGTTTGGAATTTTCGAATCATTTAGCCTGTACAACGTAAAACCGCTCTGGTGATAATCAGAGCTAGAATTTCTTTTGCATTTTCATCCTGTGTTTCTGATTACTACTTTCCTAGAATCATACAAAAAGTGTTACTAATCGCGTGTTCGTGTGCATGTTTATTTTAATGTATGCGTTCGTGCATGTATTCCCCTTTGTGCACCGGTTGAACATTTTCAGGGAGCTGTCAAGTTCTTCACTTTACGATAGGTAAAATTGCAGGAGTATTAGAAACTAACCGTCCTGATTTAAAGAATGCACTCTACCAGTCAGATATCAATCAGGGAAATTTATATGTTTTTTTTCCAGAATTGTTTTTAGTACGTTCCACGCTGCATTCACGATTTGTAGCATACTCCAATTCATATAGAGTTACTGATGATCTCGAGTTATCGTTAAATATGATCGTTTCAGCAAGGTTCTGACTTCTGCAGTTTAAATTTGGAAGTGAAGTTTACAACTTCATACAACAAACGCCGGTTGGAGTAGGTAGTAGCCGATAGGTTACCTGTTGCCCAACTAATTTCCTCAGCGATATCACAACCACTGCAACCCATATTTTTATATTTTATAATTATGATTTAATATTATAATTTTATTGTAATTTATATCTATATAACCTTTATTAATAAGCGAAACCCCTTTTTATTAGTATTGTATCAAATTTGGTTCACACTTTTTTTTGGTTTCACCCTAAAATCCTATCTCAGGTAGAAATCATATTTTACATGGAATTCTATGTTGTCTTTTAAGAAAAATAAAATTCTATCTTACATTGAAATCCTATCTCACATAGAATTCTATGTTGTTAAAAGAATATTAATCTAAAATATATTATAATATTATTATTGTACTATTATTTTATTTTAATACCCATCAGCGTCACATCAGATCACCCACCGGACCCAATTCTTAGTTGTTGAATCAAGATACTAATCTCAATCTATTTTATACAATTGAATAATATCAATCTAAAATATATTATACAATTATTATTGTACCAAATATATTATATTATTATTATACTCATCAACGTCACAATTAGATTAACCAACAGACCCGATTATAATTAGTTGTTGAATCAAGATACAAATCTCAATATATTTTATACCCTTTCCCCACCCTCAAAACTCTAGGAATCATTCTCCTCCACTCTCCTGAGTATATTTTGAGTAATAATACTTAGTTTCATGTTTGATCAAGCTAAAATATATGTAATTTTTATAAAATAACGTTAAAAAGGGGTTTAACTTATTAAAAAAAGTTATAAATTTATATTATATAAATAATTTAAATTTTTAAATAAATTAACTAGACGGTGGGTTATCATCTAGTATAGATAAAAGACCAAAAATTTCATATGAAATTAGGCCAGCGGTCTCTTAAAACAAAAGCAAAGTTGCTGTTTGATTTTTGGTCACCAATCCATCTCAAGTTCTCAACCTACACTGTTTATAGTTCTTTCCAAATTTCATATCCATTCCTCACCTTCTTTCTTCATCTACATTGTCTCAAAACATTCACTTTTCTTTTAAGTTATACCAAAAAAAAAAAAAAAAAGTTGCCATGAACACTAGTCTTTGTAACATTTTTACCCACAAATTTTATAGCAACTCGAGAATAAATGCATTGGCTAGTGCTGCATCAGCTTCTGGAGAAAATCGCGACAATCCGCCTCGGGTAGCTCAGCAATCTTCGAATGCTAGCTCATTCTTGGTAAGAATGGCAATTAGAATTTCAAGAGCAAGGTGGTACAGTTTTTTAAGAAGGGTGTTTTATTACCAGAATAATATGAATGGATCAGTGTCATTACCACCTTCAGAGAATGTACATGTAGGTTCGAACCCTTATAATACTTCTACTTGTATGATACTGGAGTCTATAGCATTGAGTATTCAGATAGCGATTATAACTTATACATTATGTGTTTCGAAAGAAGAGAAGCCTGTTTGGCCTATGAGATTGTGGATTTCGGGTTATGACCTTGCTAGCCTCCTGAATTTGGTGTTACTTGTGTTTCGGTACAGACTTCTTTATTCAACCGTGCTGCAGAGAGATCCTGATGATGATCACCATAGAAGCCCAAATGACGAATACTATTCCAGGTTGGTTTTTTCATCACTTTTTACATGTTTCATCGCTTTAAAAGATTCTTCTTCCAGTTCCACGTTGAAGATATGTAGGGCACTTTGTTCGGTATATAATCAGACTCGCTACTAACTGGACCTAAAAAAAAATTTAGAGGCTTGTTGATCACATAAGTTGTACTTAGGTTAGTGTAATTCGGGCTTATTTCAGAATCGGTATAGACATGATTTTTTCGGAAAAAAACTCGGGATTTGACGCAGGTTGTCACAATGTGCGTATATTTTCTATTATTATCTTTTGTGCAAAAAACTAAAACTACAAATATTATATGGAACTAATGAGGTGATATTGTGAACATGCAGAAGACTGAATATGATATACAGATTCCGTACCTGCATTGAGCTGTTCTTAGCCATATGGTTTGTGATGGGTAACATATGGTTATTTGATTATCGGTTCGGATCAACTCATAGAGCTGCTAAGCTCCACCTTCTCTGCATTTTTCTCCTGGTTTGGAATGCCATTGCCTACTCCTTTCCATTCCTCTTGTTTCTTTTTCTATGCTGCTTCGTCCCGCTCATTAGCAATCTTCTTGGCTACAACATGAACATGGGATCAGTTAACCGAGGCGCATCTGATGAACAACTTGCTCGCTTAAGTTGCTGGAAATATAAAGAAGACCATGTCTGTCAGACCGAGGTTGGCCCCGATCTGGAGCTTGGAAATTTACTACTTAAAATCAAGAATCAGGTAATTGACTGAAGAATTACAGATACAATTACAATATTAATATTTTCACATAACATTTCAGAAAATGTACCCTTCTCGGACAATTCAAATGGTCCGATCATACTAATGAAAGATAGTTGTTTCTAGACTTTCATTTAAATTGTTAATTAGTTGTATTAATGGTTTAATATCTGGGGAACACATGCAGGAATGCTGTATATGTTTAGGAAAGTACAAAGAGAAGGAAGAACTGAGGCAGCTGCCATGTTCACATATATTCCATCTCCAGTGTGTTGATCAGTGGCTCAGAATCATATCTTGCTGTCCTCTTTGTAAACAACAACTTAAAAGATAGCCATTTACACCCCTATCACAACAATTAGTATGAAGGTGTGCAATTGAACGAGTAACGGAGTTACAAGTTGCCACGGGCTCGTACATATTTTGAGTACAAAGCAAAGAAAGATTATACAAGAGTGCACAGTTATAGAGTAGAGCATTATTGAGCATTTAGATCAATTAGTTTGATTATAATTTTTCACACACATGTACACTATTCAATCCTGCACATACCATAAAACAACCCTTTTTTTGTGGCATTCTATTTCAGTTGTGTACAATATTGAATGTAATATGAAATAAAGATATACAAGTGTTTGAAATCACTTCTCAGTTTTTGCTTTGTATTGGATTCATGACCTAAGTTTGAATCAAATATTTTACTTGATTAGTTCGTATCTGGCAAACTTTAAGAAAAAAAGAAAGCTGTGCTCACTTCTGTTCGTATATGGCCAACTTTCAGAAGAATTTATATATCTTACTTCCATTAGTCGAAGAGTCTTTTCATCAGATCAAAATAAATTTCTTTGGCATAGGACATATGCATGATTGAACTTTTAATCATTTGTAGCAGAAATACCATTAGCGAGTCAAACTATCACCATATTTTGATAAGTTATCACTAGACCAACCATTCATATATAGTATAGTGGATCCGAGATTGAAGAAGGTCGCTGACCACATATTGACTGGAGTTCAGGGGTCTTATGGGCAACTAGGAGATGGAGGGGGACAGAATTTCTTACCGCAATTTTTTGGTTGCTCACGTGTCATGTGTACCTCATTCGGCAGGAGAAGAATGAGAGAATATCTGGCCAGAGGTACACTAGGGTGATTATCTGAGTGATCAGTAGAGTGAACTTCATCACAATATTTATCAAGGAACTGATAAGAAAGATTGTTTTTTGTCTTCACAGAATTGAAGGAGAATCACTGAATCAGTGCATACGGGAATCACTTGCTAGATTATGAACGATTAGCAGAGGAGTAATGATTTTGGTAAAATCAAAATGCTGGAGAACTGATTAATAAAGCCAGAATTTTGACAAAATAGACTGAGGGCAGCACATGCACTTGACCTAAGGATAGTTTAATAGATGATTTTTTCTGATATTTCTTTATGAATTCCTGGCCTTGATACCATTATATCCAGTGTATGCAGAGAATGTAATTCAATGGAATAATTGAGCTCAACTGAAAAGGGATGAAGATGTTCAAATGATAGTACTACCAATGGCCTCTAATCTAGAGGTGTCGCCCTCACAACCACACAAATTCGACACATGCAAAGAAATGCACATATACGGGGGAACTTATATTGAAAGAAAAACTCGATATATTGTTCTTCATCAGTTTCCTGTGTTCAGAACACCCTTTTGAATCGTGAACATGATGATGTATCGGTATTACTGGTTTTTGTTGTAAAATAAAGAATTTGATGGCTTCTGTGTTACAAATGGATCTGGTATATGCATATTTGTTATTGATTTTAATATTGTTTAACATATGATCAGTTGATCACCCAACCAGTTGTAGTAGTAGTTTATTCAGTTTCATTAGTGTTTAACATTAGAACTGAATTTTTTATCAGATTGAACAAAACATTATTTGGTCTGCAAGGACAGAAGTCCAATAGCTGTTCATTTGACACTTCCGAAACGTGACAGCTGAATCTTAATCTGCTAAATTTTAGTGATCAATCCAAATTACTTGTATTCAGTAGTTCTGAAATTATCTAGTTGTCCTAGAATGTAGAATTCATTTTAAGTGCCCCTTTGGTAGGCAGACAGAGACTTATGAATCCATTAATCTTCTTGAAGACTTCTCTTTCATGTTGAAAGAATCCTGGATGGCAGACATTAACTTGTTATAAATAACCAATCTATAATTAGTAAAGTAATCAACAAACATTCTAATTTTCATTTTACACACTCCATCTTCCCCTAAATTTCTCTCTAGTTCTTTTCTCTCTCCCTCAAAAACCAATCCAAAGAAAAGAAGGGAACGGACAACAACTACGAAGAAAACAAAATACTAAATAACACATATTTATACTTTCATGCCATCCAGCTTATACATTGGGATCATAATTTGCAATAGTTGGGCTACTTATAATTATCGCGAGTGCATTTGGAGGCGGTTGCCATGGTAATGGGCGCGCACGTAGGCCCACTTGTGCGCGCTCCAACCTTCCCAGATACAAGGACGAGCACGAATGGAAGATTATTAAGAAAAAGAAAATTCACAAGAAGAAGATATACATTGTCAAGTTATGGTATTAATAATACAGAACCATTAAAATTGTTGTTTTTGGTATTGCTTGTGTGGTCAGGTGTGATTGTAAAAGCACAAGATGCAAATACAGAAGCCCTTGTACAGTTTAAGAGCTCGTTAGCCAATGCGGATGATGCACTGTCAGATTGGCAGGCTGGTTCAGTTCCCTGTCCTGGGAATCAGGAACCCTCTTGGTTTGGTGTGATTTGCTCCCAGGAAGGGGTTGTATGGGGCATTCAGCTTGAAAATCTAAACCTGAGTGGTGAAATTGATGTGAATGCCCTCGCTGTTTTGCCCCTCTTAAGGAGCTTAAGCTTTAAGAACAATCAATTTGAAGGTCCCCTGCCTGAATTCAAAAAAATTGGGCCATTGAAAACCCTCTTCTTGTCTAATAACAAATTCTCAGGCCCTATTGCAGATGATGCATTCGAGGGAATGGATTCGTTAAAAAAACTCCATCTGGCCAACAACAAGTTCAGTGGCAAAATTCCAACCTCAATTTCCTCTCCTAGGCTTTTAGAAGTTAGGTTTGAGGATAACCAGTTTGAAGGGCAAATACCAGAATTCCCACCAGGTCTCAAAGTCTTGGATCTTTCTAACAATAAACTCTCTGGTCCTGTTCCTGAGAGTATCAAGAATATGAGTCCCGAGACATTTACAGGTCAGTACCTAAGTAAATTAAATGTCACACTCTCTACACACGACTCATTTTACGTGTTCATTGTAATAAAACGATTTACTACTTTCAAAAGAAGAAATAAAGAAAGAATTTAACATGCAGTTCAAATTAAGAGCCAATTTTCATTGAGATCAAAGTTTTTTAAGCTTATTGTTTTCAGATGCATATCTGTAATAATTGTGATTGATTACTACTAATTATGATAAGATAATATGCGTGCGTGACACTTGAAATGTATATGTATGTAGTACCTTCAGCATCACAGTCAGAAAAGTGAAATATGATTCTGTATGGTCCGCAATGCAGGCAACAAAAATTTGTGTGGGCCACCTCTGAAAAATGTATGTCCTACTGATGCTCCAGCTCCAGCTCCTGCAAAGGACAAGCCAGTTCCCACAGATGGAAACTCTGGCAAGTCATCTTCGTCTGCTGGAAGAATTATCGTAATTGTGCTAATCTGTTTGCTAGCATTAGCTGCAGTTATTGTACTTTACATAGTGTACCACCGCAGAAACAACCGTCAGACAGGGCGACTAGAATCACTGCCTGATTCAGGTCAGAGTAGGCCAGCTATGGAAATGGCTCCTCCAGCTGCTGCTGCTGTTGCTGCTGCTCGAGTTAAGAAGTCTGATCAACAACAACAGCATGGGAAGTTATCATTCATTAAAGAAGACAGGCAAAGGTTTGAGTTACAAGACTTGCTTAGAGCTTCTGCAGAGGTTTTAGGAAGTGGAAGCTTTGGGTCTTCATATAAAGCATTGTTGATGGACGGGCAAGCCGTGGTTGTAAAGAGGTTTAAACAAATGAGCAGTGTTGGCAGAGAAGAATTTCACGAGCATATGAGAAGGCTCGGTAGGTTAAACCACCCAAACCTGCTTCCCCTTGTTGCTTATTACTACAGAAAAGAGGAAAAGCTCTTGGTTTTCGATTATGCGTATCATGGCAGCCTGGTTGGCCACCTGCATGGAAAACACAGCCAAGAAAATCCAGCACTCAATTGGCCCATGCGGTTAAAAATCATTAAAGGAGTTGCAAACGGAATGAGTTACCTCTACAATGAGCTTCCCAACTTAGTCGTACCACACGGTCACTTAAAGTCTTCAAATGTGCTTCTTGATAGATCTTTTCAGCCCCTATTAATGGACTACACCCTACTCCCTGTGGTGAATATGTCACAAGCTCACCAGCTGTTGACAGCTTACAGGGCCCCCGAGTACGCTCAAAATGGACGCAACTCAAGAAAGAGCGATGTTTGGTGTCTCGGAGTACTAATATTAGAGGTTCTAACCGGCCAGTATCCTGCCAACTTACTTCTTAACACCAAGGGAGATTTTGCAAATTGGATCAATAATATTACCTCTGCTCTGCCAGTTTTAGAAGTTCGAAGTGTATTGAATAGCGGTGTTCAAGTGTTCGATGAAGACATGGGATCTACTGATAATGCTCGCGGAGAAATGGTAAAACTTCTGAAAATTGGCTTGACTTGTTGCGAGGCAGAATTGGAAAAAAGGTTGGATATTAAAGAGGCTGTCGAGCAGATTATGTCAGTAAGAGAGAGGGATATATGATGACAATCCTTTGGAAATCATTAACAACTGATTATATGTTCCAAAACCTTGTCAAAAAAGAAGACATGCATTTCCAGGTTACAATCGCATCGTCACAAGATAGGAAATTATGTAAAATTGAAGAGCATTTGTGATTCTTACTTGCATATACATTATTAGTTTGTAGTGTTCCTTAAATTAATGAAAGGCTTTATTAATCGCAATTTCATTCTTCTCGTGTTCGTAATGAAAATGGATTAAGTTCGTACTTGTTTCAAATTTATTAAAATCTGAAAGAAAAAACGAAATAAATTCATAAGTCCGGATTTTAGGATACAAAGATCGTGTAATTGGATTAGATTTTAAGTCATGTTCGATATTATAACCTCTATTTCAAAGATGAAATGTGATACATATAACATATAAAATTCGATTTTTGACCATTACAATTTCATGCACGTGTTACGGAATTGGGTTAAAAGGGTGCAAAGGGTATATCAATATTTAAACTATCGACTGCAAAGTGTAATGAATTTAAAGTATGAGACCAAAACGAAAATCCCCCATAAATAATGGGTAAAAAGTTCAAAAGGCCTAAAAAAAACACACACATCCTATCTATCAAAATGTGCGTTGTTGTCTGAAGCATCACCTCAACCTCAAGCAATACGCGAGTGGATATACATACATACATGTATATGTGTAAAATGGAGGAATAAGGAGGGAGGATCGAGAAAAGAGAGAAATGGCGTTGTTATGCATGAGCATCACAAGTAATCTTACTACAAAAACAACAAGACAAGTAGTAGGCAACAAAGAAACAAAGGGTGGTAGTGTTGACAAGCTTAAAGAACTGAAGTCAAGAGTGTTGATACTTGGTGCAACTGGTAGAGTTGGAGGTTCCACTGCTGTTGCTCTTTCTAAGTTGTCCCCTAATCTTCAACTTCTTCTCGGTGGCCGCAACAAGTAAATCCTCTTTTTCTGTCAACTGTCTTAAATTATAGTGTATGTTAAAGATTCCGTTAAGCCCGATGAGTTAGTTACTTAACATGGTATCAGAGAGTAGAGAGATTTCTGTTTGAGGGGGGTTTCGAGTTTGATTCTTTTCTTACAATTAATATATATATGGCGGGCCTTCAGAGAGAGGGAGGGAGAGAGGGAGGGGAGGGAGGGAGCGAGAGAGAGAGAGGGAGAGAGAGCGAGAGAGAGAGAGAGAGAGAGAGAGAGAGAGAGAGAGAGAGAGAGAGAGAGAGAGAGAGAGAGAGAGAGAGAGAGAGAGAGAGAGAGAGGTCTTCAAAGTTCTTAAGAAATTGGACACTATGGTCGACACAAAAATGGGAGAGAACCATTTATTGGTCTTCACTATTCAAACCTAAATAAATGGGTTTTTTAAGTAAGGGGTGTAAAAGATGTAGTATGATCATATCAAGCCCTACCTGAAACAGACCTTAAAGTTTTAGGACTAAAAGAGGTGGTAAACTGACAAATTATGATTTTTATGCCACTTCTAGTATTTTATTGTCTATTGGGGATATGGCATGTTGGTTCCACAAGGGGTTCGGCGTTGGAGTATATTTTGAATTCCTGTACAAGATTGAATTGTCGAATTATTATTAATGATGAGTAAAAGATAATTGAGGTGTGCCTTTCAGTAGGAAGTGTTATTTTGTGTTAGGACTACTTGGGATAAAGAAGATAAATATTATGTTCTATGAAACTTATGTTTACCTGATGAGTGTGGGTGAAACAGGTCTAGTCCATCCAAACTAATCGAGATCATAGGAGTACGAAAGAGTTGTGTAGAAAGTAATACAGAAGGGATATACTTTTTGGTTTGTTGTATTATTTTGAATAAATTTTTTTGTCGACTGGTAAATCAGTGTAAGGCGAGTTCTCACCCTTTGAGTTAAGATAGGCCATTAGCACCTAACATTTTGGTCATACCATCAATATTTTTCCTATCAAATTGTTTTGTCACACATTTTAAAATTCTACTTGGTGTTCTATGACAGGGAGAAAGGGGAGTCCATGGTGGCTACATTAGGAGCTAACTCAGAATTTGCTCAAGTGAACATTGATGATACAGAATCATTGGAAGCAATTTTAAGTGGTTGGTGCTTCTCCACAAAAAGCTTTATGTGTGTCCGTTCATTCAAATATTGAAATCTAATATACTCTCTACATTTTTTTGAATAACTTTTAGCTTGTTTTAGGATCTTTTAAACATAGATTAGTATATTTCTAGTACCCTAATATCCCTTATTCTTTGCTCATTTCTACCTCCAGCATCTTCATCCGAATTTTAACATGTGTTGTGTACGTGTCATCGGAGATGTATAATGTTACACATAGAAAGAAGGTGGTGCAGGTTTTACACTTGTGAGAATAGCAATGAAGTTAGATAGAAAAGATGCTAGAGCCTTCAGGTACAACTGAGCAAACACTAGGTTGTAGAGATGGAAACATAAACTTTAGGGGGAGATACAACTGGTCAAAATTTAAATACTAAGGGGCTAAAGGTATTATATCCTTCAGCATACTGTATAGTGCTGGTGCTTTTAGACAATGTAATCTTCAATACGTAGTTGTGATTTCCTTTGATTTTTCTACTTACTTTAAATTAATTAATTTCTTCTTCTACTTACTTTTATTGGCTTGTCGATGCACATTATCAAGCTAATTCCTCACTAGCTGTAGTTTTCCTTTTTCTCCTTTCAAAAAAATTGAAATAATTGAAGTTTTCCTATTATTAAACTTTGCTATTAATTTCAGAAAATGCTGCTGAAGCTGCAATAAGGATATGACTAAATCGTATTTCAGTGCATTAGTTATATACTTATATAGTAGTATGCATTCATTTATGAAAAAAAACACCTTCCAACAAAAAGGAAAATTATCACTAGGTAAGAAATTGATTTCACTGAAATTTGTTAATTTACTATAAGGTGTTTCGCTTGTAGATGTGGATCTTGTAGTACATACTGCGGGGCCATTCCAACAGGCAGAAAGGTGTAGTGTGCTGGAGGCTGCTATTCGGACAAAGGTGAGAACAAGGTAATAAGCACAAATGTCTCTTTTCCTTTTTCAGTTCAATTTTCCAATACTCTGCTATGCATTCTGGTTAGCCCGCTAAAAAATTGTAACGTAAGAAATACTTTTTCGCTGACAGACAGCATATATGGATGTATGTGATGACACAAGCTATGCATTTCGTGCAAAATCATATATGGATAAAGCGGTGGCTGCAAATATTCCAGCAATAACAACTGCAGGAATCTATCCAGGAGTGAGCAATGGTACTGTTCTAATTTTTATTATCCTTGTTGATTAGTTCTTAATTTGGAGGACTTGTATGTACAGGGTTCAGAATAGAAAGAGTCAGAAAGAAAAAGAAAGTAAAAGCCTTGGCATAATTTCATTTGTTAAATAAAATATAATGACACTAGTAACATATAGTCCTGCTTTAGGATACATCTATTGCTTGCACTTTGTGACTGACTGACCTGGTGCCATAGCCGCAAGGCTACTTGTTTTAATTTATATGTACTGTTACAGTATTTGCCATCTTCTTGGCAGCTCACTATCCAAGCCGACAAAAAAGAGTAGAAATGTAGTGCTAGTGCTTCAGCCTTCACTTGGTAAAGGTCCTAAAGGATATTCTTACGTCTTACCCCACTTGATATTGTCACTTACAATTCTGCAGACTTTCAAAGTTTCCAATTATTTGGACTGCCATTTGAATTTTGTGCTCCTTGCAGTCTTATATATCAAAATAATTTTGCCTTAGAATCAAGGTGAACCATAATGATCACTGCTAAGTAAAAAATTCTGTCAAATGTGTGCAAACTACAACAAGAATACTTTTTTCTTGCAACTCTTAAATGTCAATGTGCTTTGTTTATCATTATGTTGCAGTGATGGCAGCAGAGTTAGTTCGTGCTGCAAGAAGTGAAGACAAGGGAGAGCCTCAGAGGCTGAGGTATTTCCTTGTACTACTTGAAAGTTGAATGTATTCTATGATTAGCATTATTCAGTAGCACTTGTGGAATTGTATAATTCTACCACCGGTTGTAGGTAGCACAGTGTCTTTATGTATATCCATAGTTCATGACATTATGAATGCTGTCTGAACTGAGTAACTTAATTTGATTCAGTTGTGTACACAACTACATATAGTCATCAAACTTCGAAAATGTAACTTTTAACTAGTTTTCTCTATATGTTAAGAACTCCGTCCCTTGCACTCATATAATACAGTTTTTGCTAAGTCCATTTTCTTTACATATGGGTTGGGCATGGATGGCAAGAAAAGAAAAGAAGTGGGTAAAGAATTGGGTAGGAGGGATGGAGGATTTTTTTGATAGGAGACCTAGCACTGTAAATGGTCTGATTTCGTTTACCTCTTCACGTAATATTTCTTAATTTTTTTCTTACTTAAATAAATTGGATTTCTAAACCAAATTGGTCTCCAATGTAATCAGATATTCTTAGAAAGATTGATTAAGCAGTCTCTACTTAAGGAGCCTTCTCTATGGAAAACAAAAGAATATTGAGGTGATATACAGTATATGTCTAATAAATACATCTAAAAGATTAACCAGTTCATCTACAGAAAGAAGATATAATACACAATGTAGAATAATACATTGTTTTGAACATTTGAGGATGGGTGAAGAAGTTACAGCTAACTCATAACTGCAATTCCTGGTAAATAAGCTATGTCCAATCTTAGAAAGACATCATCATCGGATCCATGCTATGTTTGTTTGCAAAATGATGTTCGGTATAGGTCTATCTCTTGTAATTTACAATACAGTTTGGAATATTCCATCTCCAGCAACAATTCTATAGACCAGTCTTATTGTAATCCGATGATGCACTATAAGAGCCATTACACGTTTTTTTAATTAATTATCAATTCGGATAACATTGTGGCATGAACTTGTATATTTTCAGAGACACTACTCATTTTCCTGCTCCTTTAGCTTCTAAAATACTACCACTATTTAAAGACATGTAAGCACGAATATAAAAAATCTAAGCATCAACAGAAATTTGCACTGTTGCTCAAACAATTGATTATGTGCTGAACTGAATGTGGGCTGGGCCATAAATCTACAACTTTCTCCCCCCACCCCCCTTTTAATCTTCCTCAAGATACTACTGTATATTGAAATGCTGATATACTTGTTGGTTCAGATTCTATTATTATACAGCAGGTTCTGGTGGTGCTGGCCCAACAATATTGGCCACCAGTTTTTTACTTCTTGGAGAGGAGGTTGTTGCTTTTAATAAAGGTCTGGGTGAAGACTTTTGCTGTATATCTCATGCCTTTTTTACTTGCAGAATATTTTTAACTAATAAAACCAAAATGTTAAACCAGGAAAAGAGATTGAATTAGAGCCGTATACTGGAAAGCTGAATATTGATTTCGGAAAGGGGATTGGAAAGAAAGACGTTTATCTATTGTAAGTTTAAATTAGAAGTAAGGCCTCATTGCAGCATAGGTTATTTTTCTTATAAGTACCGTTCTAGTAATAAGTTTGTTACCTAGAGATATTGCTCGAGAAACCTAGTTTCAAAAGACAATCAACTCACAACTATACAGTTAGCCTGCCAATGGATGAACTATTACTTTGTCGAGTTAAAGAGAAGTTTGCTAAGTGACAAGTAGTGTGTGATAATTTCATCTGTTAACCCAATATTATGAATACAAGTACAACTTCTTTGCTATCAAAATTCATACATGAACTTTGTTAAATATATATCCTACTTAAAAACATCTGTGAATTGTCACATCCCCGTAATTGTGTAGTGCTGGTGCAGTACTTCATTTCCACCTCAGTCGTGTCTATCTGGAAACTCCTCCAGCATACCTACTTGCAGTCAATAATTGTCATTTTTAGGAACTCCAAGGGCGAATAATAGATTAATTTCCATTTCTGCTATTGTTAATCCTTTCTCAGTTTTCCTACATTACATGACAATTCTTCATCTAGCATTTGATACTTGGGTTCCCAAATTATTTTTCAAAGATGGGTTCCTTGTGATCCGCTCTTCTTGCACAAATTTCTCCATCTGTGCGTCCTCGATCTAGTTATATTTCTTGGTAAATCTGGGAAGAATTAGCATGAAGTCTTGCTGCCCTATTCTATATTTATATACTTGTGAAGTGGATGTAGTGTCTATGCTGCGGTAGTCGTTTCACTATATCTTGTTGTGGTCTGGAAAACTTTTGTCAGTGATAGGGAGTCATGTTCAGACTTTTCATAGTTTTATAAAGAAATACTTTGCTTATGAAACACATAAGGAGTTTGATGTTAATAATGTGTACAGATGTACGTAGTTTATGTGTCTGCCTATTTTAGTATCTCTAATCTTTTCTACTCCCTCCAGGAACTTGCCAGAAGTAAGGAGCACTCACGAAATATTAGAAGTACCAACTGTAAGTGCTCGATTTGGTACTTCACCATTTTTCTGGAACTGGGGAATGGTTGCTATGACAAAGCTTTTTCCGAAGGTATGTCTCCAAAATGTCTCATGTATATTAAACACATTTATTCTTGTGCCTATTTAATGGCAGATGGCAGATGCTAAATATAGGAGAATTTAGTTTTTAGTAGATCAGTGTGCAGGGGTGGCCCTGGCTATATAGGCGAACAAATCTTGCGCCTAGGGCCCCCAACATTTAAGGGCCCCGAAATTTTCAAATCTCCTAGGTATAAACGTATAAGATATGTCGGCTATATGTACGATAGGGCCCCTTAAACTGATTTTGACTAGGGCCTCCCGAACCTCAGGGCTGCCCCTATCTGTGTGAGTGATAGAAAGGTGTACATGATACAAAGATTGTGGCACACTTTAAACTTTAATTTAGCAGCAAGTGTGTTTCTTATAATAAGTAACCTACAATTCTGTAATTTCATTACTGATGAAAACATGGGCATGATGTTTACTGCGGTTATCTTTTTAGGAATTCCTAAGGGACAGAAATAAAGTTCAACAGTTGGTGCAATTATTTGATCCTTCAGTCCGTGTGGTAGATGGGATATCTGGAGAACGCGTCTCAATGAGAGTAAGCTGTGGTAGCAGCGTCAAATTTATATGCCAACTTCTGATTATGTGGGATTTATATAACAGTCAGGTTCAAATATTTAAGTAACTTTTCTTTTGGCAGGTTGATTTAGAGTGTTCCGATGGACGCCACACACTAGGCATATTTAGTCACAAGAAACTATCTGTGTAAGTTTGGGCATACAGAATAACAAAGATTTGTTGCACGAGAAACCACGATGTACCTGAGGCATTCCTTATAATGCGGAAATTTTGAATAATTTTTACAGATCAGTAGGAGTTTCCACAGCTGCATTTGCCCTCGCGATTCTTGAGGGTAGCACTAAACCTGGGGTTTGGTTCCCAGAGGAGGTAACTAAAGCAATAATTCTATCCACCATGTTAGCTTAGTTATACTTGTACATGCTTTGAACATTTTGTTACCATCTCTACATAGCCTGAAGGAATTGCTGTTGAGGCTAGGGAGCTTCTTCTCCAACGTGCATCACAAGGAACAATCAATTTTGTTATGAACAAGTAAAGTCTTCTTTTTCAGCCTTCCCATGAAACTCGATATTCCACCTATTCATTCCTTAATGTAGCTTCTCACAAATATTTGTTGCGATTGCAGGGCACCATGGATGGTAGAGAAAGATCCTAAATTGCTGATATTAGGAATTTATGTATAATACAAGTTTTGCTACTCAAGTGTACCTCCATTTCATACCACAGGTAAACAATAATCTTCCTGTGAATTTCTTATTCACGAACGGGTTTAATGCATGTTGCTGAACTATACGATTTTGTTTCACATTTCAGGTTCCCGGAACCTAGATCTATGACTAAAAGCACACCAAAATGCCTGATATATTTTGCCAAGAAATGACCGGAAAACAGCATTGTTTTGTAATAACTATGAAGTTGAAGTGGCGGAGAACATGACTGAACTTGGTGTAGATATGTAGATCCCTAAATGACTGAACTTTCGAAATATTTAGGTGAATAATACATTCGCAAACAGATGAATCGAACATAATATAAACAAGTTGTTAACTAGTTAGATTCGGATTATTTCAAAATAAATTTTTGCTGGTTATTTCATTAGCGATGCATCTAATTTTTAAGATTACCTTATGTAAAAACAAAAACAGAATAAGGCTCTGTTTGGAATTGCTGTGTTGTTAAAAAAAGTGCTGTTAAAATAAATGTTGTTGTAAAAATCAGATAAATGTTTGGTAATATTTTTGATATGTGCATGTTTTGATGTATAATATAAAAAATTAATGTTTTTGGTGAGTTTTGATGTTGAAACCAGTAGCTACTTCCCGCAAAAGCTGAAAAGCAGTTTTTTTTTTCAAAAGCATGAAGGAACATGCTTTCTCTAAAAGCAGTTTTTCAGCCAAAAACGTTTTTCAAACAAAGAGCTTTTAAATTCAAAAAAGCAACTTTTAAATTTTACCAAACAATTTTTTAGCTGTTTTTCAGAAAAAAGTTGTTGCTGTCTGCAACAGCAATGCCAAACGGAGCCTAACACTCTCAAGTCTCACGTTCATTTTTAAGTTCGGAACTGCAGTTTAAAAACGAAAACTCCTGGAAAACAACCATACAATCATAAGAATTCAAAACGAGAGACATAATAAGAAAAGCATGTTTCTGATAAAGAAAAAATTGAGGATCTAAAACCAAATCATTGGTGCAAGTTGAAAAAGAGCCAACTCACAGGCAATTTGAAGGCGAGAAGTGGAATCATCAGATAGGTGCACAATAAACCTTGAACAACACCATGGAATAACAATTTCAAGACATATCCCTCCCGCTTCAGTTGTGCATGCTAAATGTACTCTACAGTAGAAAGGGATGGAGTGGTTTACAATACAAATGGAGATCATGTCAAATATTCTGGACAGGCACATTTTGGTGCTAATGTTATATTATCGTAGAAAATTTTCACTCTTCAAGAACACTTCAAATGAATGTAAAGCTTTCCAATGTATAAGCCAGATCTGTTCTTCCGATTTCTGTATAAATAAAAAAATCAGCTCTTTATCATACAGTCATATATCAACTCTAAAAACATCTGACTGACTAGAATCCTCATCCGCTGACAGTATTATCAGTCATATTTGATATTACATGTTCTGCATTCATGGGCACCATGCTTTCCCACAGCCATGTAACTGACCCTCAGCAATCAACCTTTTAGTTTCCACAGCTGTCGTGACTACATTGTACAGCTCCACAGTCACTCCACACTTTCAACCAAGTTTACAAGGTACCATAAACTACTGATAAATGTTGAAAATATGTGCAACCATATTTTGGAGTTGAAAGCTGCCTTTCCTGGCTTAGATTGCACTGCAAATCATTCAAACAAACATCTAAAGCAAGCTTCTAATCAGTTACAACCAAGCTACACCAATTTGGCAATTGTGAAAGTAGCATATCTTGTTCCGCTTAGCAACGTCTTCGAACAAAACCACCACCCTCTAAAGACGTCATCACACCGACCATTTGAACTTGACGTCAGACCAACATTTCATCATGAGTACCTGTTAGATCGACTTCTTTCTGATCCCCTGGGCTGGGAGTTTCCATATGACCTCAAAATTTCATCCCAATTCCTCCTGCTTCCACTTCTCTCAAATTGATAATCATAGACATCTGCAGTTCCAGACATGTTGCCTTTTTTACGACTGCTTCTCGCCACTTCTTCCTGATCATATAGTTCTTCCTGATCAAACCTTGACCGCTGTAAAGAAGGACCAAGCCAAACACGGGGTTTTGGAAAGAGATTAAGAATAACAATTTGGTAAACAAGACAAATTGATAAAGCAACAGTCTCCGGTATCAATAAAACAAATTTAGTCAAACACAGCTCGTGTGACAAATTTAAACACAGACCCAAAACATCTATAGAGAGAGAAGTCACACCTTGACAGGGTCTGAGAGCACTGCATATGCCTCTCCAATCATTTTGAAAAGCCTCTCAGTATCTTTGTGGACCTCTTCTGCTATTTCCTTCCAAAGACTATCATCAGCACTGTCACTTTTAGTCAAAAACTGTCCAGCCTACAATTGTTCAGCAGAACTTCAGAAAGCTGCAAATATAAGAGCAATATTACTAGTGTAGAATTACAGTAAGCTGAAAACCTTGTCCGGATGATGTCTCAGTGCAGCTTTCCTATATGCCTTCTTAATCTCAGATGTTGCAGCAGATCGTTCTACGCCCCTACGTTTTCATTATAGAAGTCAATTTATTAGAACAAATAAAAGATTTTGAGCGCTCCAAAATATATATAATTCTATAATTTGAAAAGAACTACTAACTAGTAAATGAATCACCACATACAGATTTACAAAGCTCGGATATTTATAAATTATGCCTGCCGTGCCAAGAATGACATAATTACTGATTGTTGACATTTCGCAGTAAAACTGTGATCTTTAGAGAGACTGCATATCCACAAATTTGTAAACAGGCAAGTGCAAGTATACAATAAACCCATATTTGTACTCCCAGTATTTGTCCTCATACCCGTGTCAAAACGACATGACATGGGTGTGGGTATGGCACCTGAGTCTCATCCTACAAATTGAAACCGGACACTTCACCTTGTACGAATCTAGTTCAAAAAGAGATATAACGTGTCGTGACAACTTGTTTATAGAAAGCAAGTTCCATAGAAGACTCTTTTCAATGCTATGTTATGTTCCTTCGTGTAGGATCTAGCCACAGGCCTTGACACGATAGAATGTTTAGATGAATCTATAATGAACTGGTTTGAGCGAGACTCGTCCTTGACAGAGCCCTCTCACACTTAACTTTGAGTCCAGAAAATTAACTTTTATTTTCTCTTCCAGCGCCTTATATAGGCTACAAATAATAGAGGGTTGCAGATCCTAAATTACAGGCATTATTTTAGGATCATAACTAGTGAAATAAAAGCATTACAGGAAAGCAAATAAATCAGAACATGAATCACAACTGTGTTGATTTCCTTCCTATATTACGCAGATCTCTTTCTTTCATAACGCAGCCCAATAAAAGCATCCATATCATGCTATCCTTTTGATGGTATGCCATAAATCTGGCACATGTAATTAAATGCATATATTTGATTTGTTGTAGGCACTATTTTTAAAGGAGTATAATATACTTAATGTTTATATATAAGTTTTTATGTTTTATATTTACTCGAGTCCGAGTACCTGTGTCCAATATCGGATCCATATGCAAGAACCCTAAACTTTTTTAATCCGGGAATCTAACACTTGGATCCGCACTCGTTTCTGACACCCATACCCGAGTCGGGGTAACATAGGTAGAGTAAAATGATACTACAAACTTAACCATCTAAATGTCAACTGAAATTATTTTACAGGTTAAGCGCTAGATGGTATCGTAGCTCCAATTTAAGTAGTAACTTGCAACAATGAGGTTTCTACAAATATGTATACACGCTAGCCTGCTTACTAATTATCCCTATGTTTGGACTTTGTCTATTGACACTTACGGAGTTACGGTGAAACTGCCGAACATTTACTTCTATTCTAAGTTGATTGTCATAAGTTATAGACTTGTACTAAGCTTGTATGGCCAAGTTAACCATTAAAAAATATTATAGGATAAATTTAACCTTTGGCATATAAATCTAAAAGATAATTTTTCTCTAGTTTATCATAAATATAAAATTTAGGCTTTTATAATTCATTAGGATTTTATGTTATAAATCTTCATAAATCAGGTTGGATGAGAGATGCTATTTCAGTTATTTAAGCTTGTATGCTGACGTCTGTATCACTGTCCAACGATCCTCTTCCAAGGATCCTAATATTCTCAAAATCAAGAATCTGATGCTTGGGTCTGCATCCACGTCTGGCACCAGCACCCACACTAGCACCCGAGCCCGGGTAATATAGTGAATTACAAGTGAAATAATTTACAGGTGCTGCAACATGTCAATGCCACTTTGAGCAAATTTTCAAGAAGTGCAAAGAATAACTTACAGAATCAAGTACATATTCAACGGGATGTCCTTTCTGGCTTTTTCTTCCATAATATAGAGCCGTTGTTGAGTTTGTTTTAGCTCATTAAGGCGGCTCATTCTATCAGATGCTACGCTCTGATTAACCTTGTCCTCTACATGCCTCTTGAGAAGAGATTCAAGTCTATGAAGATCTGTAGATGCTTGTCCGAAATCTCTAATCATCTCAAACAAGGTGGCTCGCCTAGAAATTGCCTGCAAATAAGTTATGCAATGTTAAAAATATAGGGGAATAAAACTGACAAGATATTAGTATTGAGAAAACAGATTCAATGCTTGAGACAAATAGACAGAGCATTTTGATATTGTTTGACATCTTCATGACATGTAAAATGGGAGTGCTTGATTTTCCAAAACTATAAGTTTCTGGACTTCAATATGCAAACATTTAACATCTTCCACCTATGTCAAAGTGTTTAATTGTACCCCTACCTACATCTAAATCTGAGTTCGTACACAATATCACTATATTGTGCCTGCAACAAAGTATCCCAATGTTAATGTCACAAGCATTTTCCTACAACGTCGAGAATGGCCTAAAACTTACAATCAGAAAATGATATGGAAGTTCGAAAACATGTTCCACATGACAAACCTTTGCATAACTTCCATCGAGGGCTATAGCTAAGTTGCAATCTGAAATTGCATATGCGATTTGTCCCAGAGCTTGATATGCAGCAGCACGATTACAAAAACAGACGGCTGCAAAAGGGCGTGACTCTACACTGCATGATAAAGCTGCAGTGTAATGCTCTATAGCTTCAGCATGTCGGCTGGATTGAAATGCTTCATTTCCAGAAATCTACAACCAAAACGACATTATACGGATTCTACCACAGTTCAAGATCAAAAATACAGAGAAAAAATTTCATCATATATATTAAATTAGAGATGACAACTAAAAAGGTAGCAAAACAGTGAAGCAACATGCAAGCACCATTTTTTGAATTATTTAGTATCCAATAGAGCTTAACTGATTTGATTGAATGACTAACATCAAATTTTGATATTTTACAAAGGCGTCTGACAAATATGAAAGAGTGCAAAATGGGTTAAGTCAGTGCAATATTTGACTCGGACTTGCTAGGTTGGTGGAATTACTTTGCCAAGTTTAGGAAAACCAACTTCTTAACTAGACAACAGATCTTACTTTGACTTTTTGAGCATTAAATTAATGAAGTACCCATAAGTAGTCCATGTGATTATTTAATTATACAAAAACAATAGAAGTTTAAAAATGGATAAATAATAAAATGCTATGAGTGCAGACCACAAACAAACAGCAAGACAAAATCAACATATTAAACCTTTTTTCATACAGAATATACCATGTAATAATGCCAAGTGCAATGAAGACATCCCAACCACCTGAGCACAGCCACTAATACATTACTAACTACTTTGACACTAGAATAACCCAAATAGTAGCTACTGGGGACAGCGGCTTACTTGACTTGGCTACATGTAACTACTGACCTGGAAATTGAAGCTGATCTTAAAAGAACAAAAAAAACCTAGGTGGAGTGTTGATACAAAGAATAACAGGTACAACAACAAAAGGCTAAAAAGTAAAAACGCATGAAGGGCATGAATCCTAACTAGTCATCAACTAACATATAGCAGAAAGAAAAAATTGGCTTGACGAGATCAAAATTTTACAAAGACAAAAACATCATATTATTGATTATTCCTGTGATTTAGTAATTTAGAATACTTACCTTTTTTGTTGCATATTATAGAACATAAAATTTTTAGAACTCTTGCAGTACATGTGAGTCAAGAGATATCAATGAGATGTAGCATCAATTTAAATAAAGGGCTAGAAAATAGCACTTCTGTTCGAAGATCATTTGTAACTGGTGCTTTAGAAGGAAACAGATTGAGAAGGTTTAGTATTGCTTAATGTTTAAGTGATCCAAAGGTCTTTCATTTATGTCCATAGGTCATTTTAAATATCTAAATAATGACTAAATATACTAACAAGTGTACATAGAGACAGACTTCTAAATGAGCCCTTTGTGGACTAAGATGATACAGTTGTTAACTGAACGATGAATGGATTTCCTTCTGACACATTAGAGTTATACAACACATATCACCTGGCTAGTACAGATATCGATCAAACTCTAGCTTAATAAACTCCTGTCAAATTTCCCTGCAAAACTTTGTGCTGTTCTAATACTAATATTTGTAATCATGCCAAACAACAAATTACAATGTCTGCATTTTTCTAGATGGAGTGATTGGAAATGGGCAAGGAATAAAATTTGATATTTACTACTAAATAGTTTAATAATATATATAGTGTGGGTACCTATTAACTGTTGAATTAGGTTATTCATAATAAGCTCATTTTGTTATGGGCCTAGTCTATTAGGATTTGGTTTTGTCTATTTATACTTTGTGGGAAATGATTATTATTTTTGCACCTGTTTAAAAACTTCTAATTTTACACAAATATTGATTAAGCTTCTTCCTTCTGTGGTCGGAAACCTACACTGGGGTAGAATTGTTCTGTGGTTTAATCTCCATATATTGCTACTTCTATTTTTTCCTACAAAATGGAGTCTCAACGAACTAGAGGTACGGTAGGCCCAACACAATTTATTCTCCTTCCTTCCAGTCTCTCATATCATTCACTTTGAAGGACTTGCTACTTTATTCCGGTAATTACTCTCACTTGGAGTTTGGAAGAACAGAAAAATGTGTGAACATACAAGCACGGGGCCTATTGCAGTAATAGGCCCATAAGCCCATAACAAAAGAACATACACCAGAAATTTTCTGTATGAGCCCATATAGAGCCATAGAGGTATTGATTATATATATATGTACAAGTATAAATTGACACACACATATGTACACCCACTGACAGACATGCAGATGCTTATCATAATATTATCAACTAATAAAGCATAAGAAAATTCAAAACAATGGTCAAATTTGAGAGACAAATGGGCACACCTTAAAACGCAACAGATCTCGTATAGTGCAAGCTAATGGTATCACTGAATCCAGGGATTTGTTTCCCTTCCTGCAATGTTTATATTGATACATAATACAAGATAACCAGACAAAAACTAGTAAAACTGCAAAGTGATTCAGTATGCATATATGTAGAAATGTACTACCTTTCTGTGATTTGCACAGATTCCTCTTGTTTCTTAACAAAATCAAGAGCTTCATCCATCTTTCCTAAATAGAAGTAAGACTTAGCTATGAGGTTCCAGCGCCATAGCCTAAAGGAAGAGCTCGCTCTTACGTCAGGACCATCCACATTATTTAGCCTGTTTTCAAGACCAACTACAGAGCAGTTAATCTTTGCAGAATCCATTGTCTTGTCACAAAACAGAATCACCTCATCATATCTTCGTAGCTGTAGAGAAACAAAAACGACCATGAAAAATGTATCAGCGGAATATCTTGAACTATCACATAATTACTTGCTCGTACAAATGGTGACTTGCATACAGTACATGGATAATTAAATTAAAGTTTATAAGCATGATCAGATAATAACAAACCATGAAAAGAACATTTGCTTTCATTTCCTGCAGCTTTTCAGAGAAAGAACTTATGGTCAAAGCTTCTTCAATTCTCGCCAAGGCATGCTCAGCATAAACAGCAGTCCCTTGTTGCAAAAGGTCAGCAGATTGCTTCGTGCACTCCAATATTTTCTGATATAAGTGAAATTAGGTTCAAAAATCACTAGAACAATTTTTTTTCCATATTTTCAAAGAAGCTCAGCAAAAAAAGGTTTTCATCTATTACTTTCACGTCAAAAGGTAACAGAAAATCAATAATAATGATAAACTAAAGTCAAATTTATTAAAGAGTTAACGCCAGAAAGGAACTACAGAAGAACAGGAAAAACACAAGATCACATCTGAAAAGGAGTATATATCAAGCATCAACTTCAGGAAAACTTTACACAAATTAGTAAAATACAGGTCTGAAGTTCGTGGTGTATAATCAACCTAACAACTGAGATAATATAGAAGAATAACTGCTAAGATTAGGGATCCAAAATATTGCTAGACGTAACTACAATTTTTTTTATTTGGGAAGTAGATTCAACTTAGAAGCTAAAACATGCTTGTTAAAAACCCGCTTATGGTTCTTCCTAAGTCCCAACAACAGCCCCCCCCCCAAAAAAAAAAAGACACCGCTGATCTGCAGTACCCCTGTCCCAACTAAATTATCATACACCCTGAGAATCTTTAATGCAAGTAAGATTTAATTAACATTTCAGAAAAAATTGAAATGCCCAAATGGAGTTTACAGTTACATGTAAAACATTCAGTCAAAAATAACATTTCTATCTTGCTATAAAGAATTTAAGATCCTCTGACCGGTATTATATAACAAATTGCATAATAAAATACATGAAAAGGCATAAAACAGCAGCAAGAAACTTGCTGATTAAGAAATTACTGATAGCTATACCTTTGCTTTATCCAGTCCCTCAGAGGCTTCTGCTAGATGTTTAGTGTCCAGGCAAGCACCACTTCCTGCCTGCAAGCATTTCATAAAATGAACCGATGCGATATCTGGTTCCCCTAGGGCTAGATAACAGCTACAAAGAAAGAGATCCAGAGGTTAGTTACTGACTACTGCTAGCACATAAATTTATCCAACTGTAAATAATCATAATATATTATAATTATTTCATATGTAAATTATTGGATGATCACTTAAGGTTACACAAGCTTTGTACATTAATAAACGAGTACTGGTAGATTTCACTCTAAAAATAGATAATATAACATCATCCAAATTTGTAAAAGAGCGTAGCCGTACTCGACATACTCAGAATAGGAAACTAAAATCCTTAAAGACCAATTGTCTTTCCAGCCCTCTGCATTTAGCTTCCTTCACAGAGGAATTCTACTTTTTCCGCCAAAATGCATTCCTAGTTACCCTAGTAGCTGCATTCCTTCAACGGAAGCTTTGATCCTAGACCTTTTAGTCGAATCGTCTTATCCAGATTCATAATTTCATGGTCTAAATTCCGGAAGCAGTCCCTAATTTATTTATTTATTAAAGTATGTAGCTTGTACTCGAAGAAGTCCATACAGATAACACAGGCTCAAAGTTAGTAAATACTTTTGTTAACCTCATAAAATGTGTACCACTACTTGCATACCCACAACCCAAACATGAAACTACAGTTATCTCGCGTAATACACTATATATCAAGTGAAACCAATATATATTCATTTCATTGTAATCACAAAATTCAATATTGTAACTGCAAGCAGGCATGTAGCGCAGACCACTATAACCTAGTGCTTACCAGATGTATTTTTTTAACAGCATCTACATGTACTTTACTGATTTACATGTGCCCTTTTCATGTTTTAATTTACATATAATTGTGTGTGTGTGTGTGTGGGCGCGTTAATTTGCTCCATTTAATATTAAAGAACATATTCAAGGTTGTCTTATAGTGTACTACAGAATTTGAAACCCTTAAATCAAAAAACGAATGACAAAACCGTCAATGTTATACCTTTACACAAATAGTAAACTGTTACGAATTACGATATTTTTCGAACTTCTGGTCTACTGGAAGGGTCTCACTAACTACTTCCTAGTCAATTAGTTCGATCCTATAACTACTACCTAAATAGTGACTTTTGAGTTGTCATCAATTTAGTGTGTCATTCTCCCTCCCATTCACTCTCTTCAATCTTCTACGATCCCATTACATGTTCTCTCTTTGATATCTAAAGTCTAAACCTCTATGTTCTTCCTGAACCCTCTGTTATTTTGTAGATTCCTAACATTCTCTCGAATCTCTGTACGTCTAAGGTCTTGTCAAACTGCTATATCTATTTAATTAAGAGAGAGATACACAGTTTTCAAGACTCATATGCTTGGAGATTTCAGAAAAAGAGGTCCGCGAGGTGTTGCATAACTGAAAAAGATCCGATGCAGGTACTCACTTCTCAGAGCATACCAGTGCAGAAAATGTCAAGGGGTTTAAAGCTCACTGTGTTAAAAGCACAGACGGTTCTTAAGATGTGTAATTATAATGGAACTATGCAAAAGGGACAAAGAGAATATGCTGCAATTATTATGAAAGGATTTAAAGCTCACTGTGTAAAATGGACAGGCGGTTCTTAAGATGTGTAATTTATACTGGAACTATGCCAAAGGGATAAAGTGTTCAACACATGCTCAATATTAGACTACCATGTATCATACAGAGGCCGTACCAAGTGGAAAGGCGTCTAGGAGATCATGTAAGCAAAAACCATTGCTAATTCAGTATTTCCCCAATTAACTGGCTTCAATTTTGCAAAAGTTAGTTACACTATAGCTTAAAATTAAAAATCTATCAAGTCCGATAAGACGAAAGTGTTTTCACTTTTCGAAACACAATCTATATCTATACATGTGAAATGGGGGAAACGAAGTTCTCATACACAAATCCTTGCATATTGAAAAGTTATCCTTTAACGTGCATGCATATATATAAGCTTAATGTACAACAATAATTAGATCAAGGTACATAGTTTGGTCCATTATAATTTTAATTCATTATGGTACATCAAAACTACACCATAGATTTCTAATTTACCTTCCTCACATAAACACATATTCCAAAAAACACTATTCGTTAATACACCTAATATAGTCTTAATAACGCAAAACAACCGTAAAGGAGATAAGTGACAGGTAACAATGTAAATAGTATAGGTATATACTTATATAATACATATTTTTTTTGACAAATGTGGAAAATGAAAACAAATATACGGAGATATTAATTTTTTCCAATTCCAAACTATCTTAGTTGTTTGACTATTTTGTAAATATAAATCTATTTCAACTTTATAAAAAATGTGTTTGGTTGTCTTGTACATCTTATATAAATTACATATTTATGGGTGTGTATAAGTATACATATGGACAAGACAAAATATTGAGAAACTATATTATAATAATAATAATCTGATTCTAAATTAAACAACTAATTATCAAAATAAACGTAAGACAGCCTTGTGCATTTGTGTTTTTGGCTAGCAACTTCTAAATTCTAATAACACACAGAAGGCTATTTCGAATATATAATAAAGACATATATAACTGCATCTGATGTCAGATAACCAGAAACCCAACAGATGATTAACTATAGAAAGAATAACTTACTTTGCAGCTCGAAGTTGCACCCTAAGAAAGCTGGGATCTAGGTCAGCAGCAAACATACAGTCTTGTAGTGCTTCTCTCATTCTTCCAGAACACATGAGTGTTGCTGCACGGTTGCTATAGCAAAGCACTGATGCACTAATACAGCTTTTAGATGTCTCGCTTTTTGACACACAGTTCACGCCTTTTGTGTAACACTCTTCTGCCTTCAAGAGATCGCCATTTGCATATGCTTGATTTCCCCTGAAATACCACATGATTAGCACTAGTTACTAAGACAAGTTCTTGATGTCTAAAATCACATATATAGGGAATTTACTTTCACCAGTAACTACAAAACTGACTACAAAATTTTGACAAATGAAAAGAATAATTATACAAGAGCAATAGAGCATAAAACTAAAATCTGACATTAAAGTATAAGCTTTTATCAGGCAGAGATTAAACCTTAAGCGCCACTTCTCACAGGCTTCCCGTGCTGCTATGCTTGTAGCAGAAGAAAAACTTACTTGCTTCACCTCCTTTTCTTTTATTAGTTCAGACTTCATTTCACTTTTGCCAACTAACTTCGGTTCATCACCCATCCGACCCTGCCTAGGGGGCAAAATGGAAGATGTTCCAGAAATCGGGAAAAATGGCAAAGTGGACGATTCAAGGGGAACTTTATCATTTAGGAAAGAACTAGAAGTATCATTGCCTACTTTCAATCTATGTTTCTTTTTGTAGTGACGTGTATCAGCAGATGCCGGAGCTTGATTAGAGGAAGATGCAGCAAAGGTGAAGCTACTGCTTCCAGTATCTTCCATACTTGATGAACATGAACTAACTTCAGTATCACCTGCAGTAACAAAGGTATCACTGATATATTCCAAATGTTCAGCTGCAGACTTAAAACTCTCAGTCTCGGCTCCTGAAATGGACTCCTCTGATGGACCTTCAGAAACAGACCCTTTATCACGAAAATCTGTACCAGCTTCGTACCCAAAGCCTGCATAATTTGTATCACTTTTATTTATATTCATCCGATTTGTTGCAGCAGCCAGATCTTCATCGATTGCATTATTTGAGACTGTTGGATGTGATTCACTCGACCCGCAACTATCGTCAGGATATATGACCTCATCTAATGTCACGGAAGTTTCTCTTGACTGATTACTTTCGGCTACTGTTTCTTGATATGGAGAGACATCCATCGGCGAGTATGCTTCAGAAGAGTCGCACGTTTCACGAGAACTGACTTCTCCGAAAACAAACTCTTCATCACGCATCAAATTTCCCGCATTTGGCTTCCTCAGATTCCTTTTCTTCTTCCTCAATTTCGCTTCCTTGGTAGAATCCCGTCTCGGTTCCCGGTTCCTATCTAACCCCGAAACTAAATATTCTTTCACATTCGGAGTTTTGAACTCTACATACGGTGTTCTCATTTCATCCCGTTGATTCGAAACATTACGCACACCCACAGAAGAAGCATTCAAAGGATTCATAACCGGTCGTAAATTTACTCCAGGAGATGAAAACGCCACTTTAACATCCCCAGCCTGAAACACGTACTTATTCTGATACGACTCATTATAAACCGAACCACTCTTACTACCAAAACCCTGATCCGACACCACAGACTCCTTAATATTCAACTTATCAAACATATCCGGAAGTACATTCCTCGAATCACCACTCCTATTCCTCATACCATCAAATTCCAAACCTCCTCCGCTACCATCACCACATTCCTTAATATTCAATTTACGTATCTGATCCGGAAGTTCCGTAACCAAACCAGCATTACTAAAACCAACATTACTCCCATCCGAAATATCCATATTCCTAATTTCATCAACAAGTGGATCATTCGTTACACCGCTACCACCAGCACCGAACACGAATGTCGGATTCAATGTACTAGTACTAGTACTACCACTACTCATTGTCGAAAATTGCGAAAACGAATTAAAACCGGGATTAGGTAAAGCGCAATATGAGGGGGCAGCTGGTATGTGTTTCCTATCCTTACCAAATCGAGGCCTAGAGAGATGAGCTGACGAAGCTGATCCTTTCGAATTCGAATTCATTTCATAATTTGTTTCAAATTGTTCAATTATTTATTAATATTTGTGTGTATTTATTCAACTCGAAACATGAAAAACAAAGCAACGAATATAAAAGATAAAATAACAGAAAATCTAACCGTTGTAATTAGGGTTTGGAGATGATTGAATCGGCGTGGTTGTTGTTATCGTGGTTTGTGATTGGCGAAAAACGATAGCAGAGAGAGAGAGGGGTTGATCCAAACTTATGAGCTAAGAATACAAGGGGGGAAGAGGGGGGCTACAATGTGTCACAAATGATGAAATAAATGGTCTTGAATTATTTATGTAGACCACTTTTTAATTTAGCATTTGGAAATTTGCAATGCTAATTTTAGGTTTTACATGTTTTTTAATCATGTTTTTTTTGTATGAATTATATTAATAGTGTTGGGAATTGAAAAAAATATTATTATAAGTAAAAGTTATATATAAAAGTATAATTTTATAAAAAATATTATTATGTACTAGTTTAGAACGCGTGCGAATGTGATGCACGGATTCCTTTAATATTATATAATTTTGGAATATTTCCATCGGTACCCTTTTGATTTTAACTTTTCTAAATGTATTATTCCTTTTGTTCCTTGTATATTAGGTTTCAGATATATGAAATCGTTATGTTAGTGAGACATTAATTAAACGTTGAAAGATAAGGATACCGTATGTACAAGTCAAAAATATAGTGGTATCAGCTGCAAAAGTTAATAGAACAATGATAACATTGCCATAAGCATATCTTTTGTAGTTTTGGATTATTTTTGTTCAAATATTTTAATGGATGATGTTTTTTTATGTAATGTATTCTTAAGATTGTTAAAAGTGCAA
Organism: Heracleum sosnowskyi; assembly: GCA_030848705.1. Lineage (NCBI taxonomy): Eukaryota > Viridiplantae > Streptophyta > Magnoliopsida > Apiales > Apiaceae > Heracleum > Heracleum sosnowskyi. The sequence continues at coordinate 133,333,423 of CM061238.1, read as the reverse complement.
AAAAATTGAAATTTTGAATGGAAAATTAGGTCATTTATTTATATTTTCATGTTTGACTAAGGGTTGGATAAAATAATGGTGTCATTTATATGAAATTTAAAATACATGGTACCATTTGTAAGTCTAAAAGAAGAAATGGTACCATTTGGAAATGTCAAAACCAAAAGGGTACCATTAAGAATATTCCTATAAATTTTTATTCAAATTTATAAGATATGGATTTTGTAGGCTTAAAATTTTTAAATAATAAAATTTAATAATTATATATTTACCCATGATATTTATAGAAAATGTGAGATTTGAGTTTGAAAATATAGAAAAGATAATAAAGTTTAGTTGAAAAAGATGATCAATTATGAGTTATAATTTAATTTAGGTCCCGATCTTAATGGTATGATATTTGATGTTTAAGTTAGTAAAATGCATAAATTCGGACCCAACAAAAGTTACTAGAGCATATGCACCAACAACTAAAAATGGTTAATCTATTAGTCGAATCAACGGATTGGCGGAATTTAGTAATGCGACGGTGTTTTATTAATTCGTCAATAAAATTGAAGTCCATCGATTCGTTAATTACTCCATCAATTTTTGCCAGAGTAATTGATGGGATTCAATCCTTAATTTTGTCCAAAATTCATAAAATAATAATATTTTCAAATCAAATATCATGATCAATATATATGGAGTAACGACAATAAACATATCGGCTAGAAATGGAAGTAATGGTAACCTACTAAAGTTGTCATATTCCTATAGAATAGGATTATGGAATAAAAATCGGGCGTTCAATGAAATAATCTTCTAAGAGATTTCTTCCTCTTGATAACCCGTGTTTAGGTTAATTTGGAGATCGACTAAGTCGTGAGCCACGTCCTAGTGGATCCTTATTATTAGAGGCCGAAGCAAAAAAAAAATTAGAGGGCCGGTTTTACATTTTAATTTCAAGCGACAAATTAAAATTTGTAATGGAAAGTTCAGATACGTGACTATTTTCAGTCAAGTTTGTTGTTAATGTAATTATCGTAGTATAGAAAGATATTTGGATAGAGTGGAGTAGAGTAGAGTAAAAAACACATCTAAGTCCTTATATCTTATTTATACAAGCAAACAAGTACATAAAAGTCATCCAGAATAAAAATGGAGTTCCTCGTAATAAGTACCGGAGAGTCTTTAGTGTCTTTGGCTTCATTGCCAAAGGTGGATGTAGAAAAAAAATTTGGGGGGGACGGTTTTACATTTTAATTTTAAGGGACACGGGGGAAAACTTAGACGTGTGATTGCTTCAGTAAATAGGTTCTACACTTTGGAAAAACAATTATTGCATAGCCACTGCAATGGTTCAGACTTCAGCCTAAGTCCATTAAAAAATTAAGGAGAAAAACTAAATGAGAAAATTAACAAAACATTGGTACCTAGAGTTGATCCCTGGTCTTCAGGGCAGAAAACACATAATTTAACCAGTTGAGCTGCAGACTGATAATGTATAGGATGTACATCATTGTAGTTTTATTCAACATATTCTCCATGATATGACCATCCTCTAAACTTTGTTATCGTCTTTGATTCAACAATTTTCTCATTGAGTTTAAAATGATGATAAAAAATAAAATGACTTGAATTTACATATTTTCAACTTCTGATACTATAACTTGATGATTTAGCTGCTCAATCAAAACACGCCTATTGTCGTCATTCGTCAAAAATCTTATCTGAAATCTGCACAAATATTAAGTTGATAAAATCTTTCTACAACATTTTGGCTTTTTATCAAGTAATTGATATGATATATAATTTTTTTAAATATGATGAATATTAATTAAAAATAGAAGGAATTGAACCATTGTACGAAAAATAGGAAAAAAGTGAATTTGATGTGAATAGTAATCAACTTAATCAATATTTTTACAAAATTGGTGGAGAAAATGGTTGCATATGCTCTTATAGGTTATAATTTAGGTTATTAAAGTACATAAATTTCGACCCAAAATACTGACTACCAAAATTTTAATGTTTCAATTTTAATAATGTTCAAATTTAATGTTTTGATATTTGAGTTATTAAAGTACATAAAATTTGACCCAAAATACTGACTACCGTCCGCCTACCAAAGTTATGCTTCAGCTTTAATAAGTAGGTCAAGTACCAAAAAATAAATTAAGATGTGTATAATAAGTAAATTAAAGTACCAAAATTTAAGTAGTAGACCCGAAGTACCGAAATTTGAGAAATGGCCCCATATAGCACAGCTATAAGATAAAATGTTCAAAATGGCACAATTAAAAAAAGACCATAAATGGCACACTAAAATATAATATCATCTAACTTTTTCTTTTACAATAAAATGTTGCTTAGCCTAACGTTTTCCTATCTTTATTTCATTAAACTATTAAAGGAAAGGTCACATAGTGGACCCCAACAAAGTAAGTTCTCATCCGTTCTTTCTTTCAATGATCATGGGATTCAACCCACGTGTGTGCGCCCAATCATATCTACTGGTTGTTTTATTTGAGTGAAAACGCCACTGCGTTTAACGTTATGCGGGCACATAATTTTATGTAGCGTTTATAAGATGAAAACTCTAATTTATATTACGTTTTTTGTTTTACTTTTTGTTAAAATGAAATCGCAAGACACCTTAACATTTTATTGTGCTATTTAGGGCCATATTTTCATATTGTGTCATTTGGGACATTAAATTTTTTAATTATGCTGAGAAGGACCAACACCCCAAAATTTTAAGTAGCAAACCGACCGAACAACAATCATGAATTTAATATTTCAATTTTAATAGTATTGTATAGCTAGATAGATTATGAATTATTATATCCTATTATATAATAAGAGTAAGAGGGATAATAAGGGAGTAGTGCCATATGTCACGGGTTCGATACTCTCGGCCAACATATTTAAATAGTATATTAACTAAGTTTGATGAAGAACGAGGAAAGACTTTCATGCTTTAAGCTCGCAAATCTGAAATAATTGTAAGATGACCCGAACATGTCTTGAATTAGTTATTATGTAATACGCGTGCGATTTTATCCAAAATTTTGATTATCAATACCGTTAAAAGAATATTACCTGAAATCTAATATTTTTAAAAGTAAATGATTAAGATTATTTGTACAAAGAGCAGAGCTTATAATCAAAAAAAGTTGACCTATAAACTAAAATAAGTTGTATGAGAATAAGAATTTTCTTATTCTAAATCTATACTATATTATTAAAGACGAACATTAAAAGTTTGGTTGGTTGGTCGGTACATTTTTTTGATACTTTGTATTTTTAATTAATTACCCTTACTTATCTATAAAAAATATTATTATTAAACAATGACATTACCTATCTATTACCAATTACATTTTTTCAGCTAAAACACATTATTTTTTTTTCTAACAAAATCCCCTCATTTCCCAAAAATATCACATGCAATTACCTTTTTCAACTAAAACATGTTATCTTTTCTATTTTTCCTTACTAAAATACCTCACTTTTCAAAAATATCACGGGTAGACCTTTATTTATTTATTTTAAAATATATTTTAATACTCTTGATTATTTAAAAAAGTTTACCTGTTTTAACATGTCTATTTATTTTTTAATAAAAAGATATTATTAAAAAAAATCAGCTAAACACGTTTCTTTTTTTTAAATCTCATCATTTTCCAAAAATATCAGGGGTAATTACCTTTTTTCAACTAAAACATGTTACATTTTCTATTTTCCTTACTATTTTTTTTTTCAAAAATATCACGGACAAGCCCTTATTTATTTATTTTGAAATCTATTTTCATATTTTTAATTATTTAAAAAGGTTTAGCTATTTTAACATCATATTTTTTTTTAACAATTGCAACTAATAAAATATTAAAATGCAAATAATAAAATAACAATTATTCAAAGTAATCCGTGCATCGCACGGGTTTTAAGCTAATAATATATAAGATGTATATTCATTCTTTTATTTTAATTTTTTTTCTATGTTTATAGTATCACATCGTCTTTATCGATATTTTGTATTATAATACTTGAGTTTATTAGAGTGTCCAATGATTTGGCAACAATGTGCCTTCCCCTTCACTAGAAAAAGAAAGAACAAAAGGAAGAAAAATGAGAAAAGGATATAGATTAAATGGAATTAAATGTCCAAAAAGTCTTGAACTTGAATCACTTGTTGATAGTGATGTGATCTATTTATACGCAAGGAATTTTTATATTCAAATAATTTTTCTTAAATTCATATATGAGATCGTCATTATATTTTCACCAATTCTCGATTTCGTTTTGGATAGGTATCATGAAAGGACAATATCTTCCAAATCAGCTTCAAAATTTCTTCTACAAAACACATATGACTTTAAAAAGTTGGATAAATGCCCCCCCCCCCCCCCCATTTTCCTTATCCTTGCACTAATAGGTGATGTGCGACAGAACAATGAGGTCCAAGGCAACTTTAGTAAAAATATTGAAGTTGTGAAAATGAAACTTTTATAAGAACTCATACATGATCATTCCAATCTTTATGCAACTTAAAATAATTTAAATCTTAACTAGTAGCTCTATTAATTTTTTCTAACTCAAGAAAAAGAAGTGTTAAATTTCTTCATTTTTTTGCTTTTGTATTACACATTAAGCATTATAGCTTGGCTACTGTTTGCATCTTGGACAAGGAAGACAGGGCAAAGATAATTTTGATTCATATGAATTCGTTAAAATTTCATGAAAGTGATAATTTTAACAAAATTGGATGGTAAGAAAAGTGAGACCTTTCACCAACTAACTAACATATGCTTTATAATATGCTATAAATATGTCGCAATCAACTTTGTAATGTGTAAGTTTTGATCAATGTAGATTATGGAAACATATTTGGAAAGGTCTTCAAAGGAGAAAGTTTAGATTTATCGAATGTTGTCAGAAGAACAACTTAGTTCAAAACTCTTTATGTGTGCCTTAGACCAAATCATTATTTTCTTTATATTTTAACTGTTACATTATGTTTTTTTTAAATTCCCATCAACAACCAAATCCAAAGAATTGTTCATTATTTTATCCCATATGATGGAGCTTTTCCTCAACTAATCTTCGAAAATGTTCAAAACATATAATTTAAATCTGATACATTTCCTATTATTTCTTAGTTATTATTCCATTCCTCTTCACATCCCCCCTCACACGCAACAAGACACAAATTTAAACATAAACTTACAAATGATTTCAGGTTGGCGAGAACTAGTTCAAGGTGGAAGGCATATGTGCCCTGAAGAAGAAATTCAACTTCTTTTGAAAGAAGAGTGGAACAGACACACCAATCCAATTCGTCATTGAACCCGGTGCACTCAGCTTAATTTAAGACCCAACAAACAATGAATTTTAGGAGGTAATCTCAGCTAACAATTACGATCAGCCCCCGCACCTACATCTGACATTCATGACCACCCCTTATAGGTGGCAGTACTAAGAAATCACCTGAAAATGTAATTGGTGAGAAATTACAATCAAAACCATATGTTAGTCTCAGAGGCATGTCTGTACACACTACATAACAAGCCTATAATACTTGAATGTCATGCTTCTAGCTGGGAAACCCTTTAGTCCTGATCATTGTGTTTAGTGTGAGTCTAAACTATGTAGCTCCCACTCCTGTAACAGATTGTAAATAGGTCAAACAGAATAACAATGTATGTGAAAGAAGATCATCCTTGATCATGCCCCTCCTGCATTCAGAAAGAAGGCCTTAAATAAAAAGGTTACAAGAGTTGAAGTGAAATTGTTATAAGGCAAGATTAGAGAAGTTCAGAATTATCTGTTTAGAGAAGTCCAGATTCGAGAAGTCAAGTTAGCTGATTAGAGATGTCAAGAAAAGCAGCTTCGAGAAGTCAAGAGAACTAATTCGAGAAGTCTGGGATTAGGAATGCCTACATGTTAATTCGGGAAGTCTGTATTAGAGAAGTCCAACTTGGTGTGATTCGAGAAGTGAAGAAATATTTGATTCGAGAAGTCCAATTATCGAATCAGCTATATCCAGAGTTATCGAATGCGGGATTTAAGCTACCTGAACAAGACAAATTCTGAAGATCAAGACAAAAGGGTCAGTAAGCCTTGTGCTCCTGTAAGTGGTCCAAAGCTTAAAGAAGTGCATGGGAAGTCTATAGAGCAGCTCAGAGAGAAAGTCAAAGGTGGTACAACTAAATAAGTGTATCTATGTCAACAAATAATCTCTTATGCAAATTTTGGTTAGATATAGACGGTTAGGATAGTTTGTCGCTTTCCTAATTTATGTAAGTGAGCTGTGCACGGGTCTATAAGTGCACATATCACACACTTTAGATGTTAACATTTTCAAAGTGTAAATCAAGAACTATCTCTCTGAGAAAATGAAGCTGATAATACTTTTGTATTCACAGGTTGTAGCAACACACAATCTAATAAAACCCATTAGATTGAAAAATAATTTATGTGTTCATTTCATTTCCGCAAAAACTTTCACACACGGAATTACGTGTTGGTTCAAGAATTCAGTGATAATACATTCACACCCCCCTGTATTATCTTTCATTGGCACTCATAACTAACACGTGGTATCAGAACAGGCTGTTGTTTTTAACAGTAAAAGATCAAGATGAGTGCACAAAAGACTTGTAGTATCAAAATCCCCCAGTTTGATAAGGAGCACTATAACTTATGGAAAATGAAGATGCTCCTATTTATTAAAGTTGCAAACCTTCTTTATCCTGAGATTTTGAAACATGGCCCGTTTGTGCCTATGGAACATATTGAAAGTGTCATTGTTGGTACAACCACGGTTCCTGGTAGAACTATCCCAAAAGATCCATCCAAGTGGAATGAGACATAGAAAGAAAAGGTGGCTCTCGATAGTCATCTTCAGCTCATCATCATTGACTCTGTGGATCTGTCAATGTTTGGGAGCATCTCAGCTTATACAACTGCCAATGATATGTGGGAAATGATAGAGGTGTTATGTGAAGGGACTGAGGAGGTCAGGGAAAACATGATACAAATTCTAATCTCTCAATATGAAGCATTCATGACTCAACCAAAAGAAGGAATCACTGATGTTTTTTAGAGATTCAACAAACTCATCAATGAGCTTCAACTAAGTGGCAAGGTTTACTCTACCAAAGAGTTAAACATGAAGTTTCTCTTAACAGTACCAAATCATCTAGAGCCAAGAGTAAACTCCCTGAGAGACGGAGATCTAACAAAGGTTTCTTACGATGTTTTGTATGGGGTACTGAAGACTCGTGAGCTAGAGCTGATTCAGAAAAGAGCTATTCAAGCCAACCAAGGTAACATGGTCAACACCTCATGTGCCCTGATTGTGAATGAGTCTATTAAGAAACTTGGAGCTGCTACAAGCAAGCTAAAGATTGAAGAGATAGAAGATGGAGAAGGTAGTAACGAAGGTTATGAGGCAGAAAAGGATGAGGGTAAGCCCTACACCATGACTAAGCTTGAAAATATGAAGAACAAATCTTTTAGCTTTATGGCTAAGAAATTCCCAAATCTGAAGTTTATGAGGAAACTGCCCTTCAGATCCAAGAATGGTGAAAACTCATCCTCAAGCCAGAACAATGGAAAGAATCAATTCAGAATTACAACAAGCGGCTTCAACCCAAGCAAGAGAAGTGGCAGTGTGGATTGGTCAAAGATCATGTGTTTCAAGTGCAACAAACTTGGACATATGGCAAATGAATGCAAAAGCACAAAAAAAAGCCTATCTAGTTCTTGAAGGAAAGCATGAAGCTCCTCTCAAACAAACTGCTGGAAGCAAGCTACAGTCTGGTAACAGTAAAGCTTATATTGCTGAAGGAAGGTGTTGGGATGACACTGATGAAGATGAAGGTGATGTTGAGTTCTGTAACTTTGTCCTGGTGGCAATTACTTCTGATGACACTCTTTCATCAAGTCAGGTACCCACTCTAACTATCACAAATCTATCTGTTGAGCAATACAAAGCTACTATAGAAAAACTTAGTGTAGAATCGTTTATCATTCACTCTAGCCTAACTGCCTCATATAAAGAACTTGTTAAGGTTAATGTTAAGGATGTTAGATGCACTGAGAGGAATGAGGAGTTTTAGCTATTTGTTGTACAAATAGTGAATTCTAAACATGAAAATGAACACTTGAGGAATGCAACTTGTTTTTCCTGCAATTGTGATGACTTTATTCCTGATAAATCTTTGTTCACTAAGTCACCAGGACCCAACCAAGTTTGGGTACCTAAGACACGTTAATCAATTTGTGAATGAAGGGCATAGGAAAGAAGAAGAAGGTTGTGTGGGTTCTGGACAGTGTATGATCAGGACACATGATTGGTGATATAGCTCTGCTATCACATTTTGAGGAGAAGGCTGGCCCAGTAGTGACCTTTGGAGATGCCATCATTGGTTCAACTATGGGATATGGCAGTTTAGAAGTTGGGAATGTCATCATTAAATATGTACCACTGGTCAGAGGTCTCAAACACAATCTACTCAGCATAAGCCAATTCACAAACAGAGGATTCAAGGTGGCTTTTGATGAAGATGGTTGTTTTATTACTCATAAGAAGACTGATGAATCTGTTCTCACTAGTGTGAGGAAAGGAACCCTGTTTGTGGCCAATATGGGTTCTGCAAATAAGGACAAAGTATGTTGTTTCTACACAAAGACCTCTGATGAGGAAGGTATGCTATGGCACAAGAAGTTATCCCATTTGAACTTTACGACAATTAACACTTTAGTCAAAAGAAAGTTAGTTAGAGGCATGTATGCACATAAGTTCTCTTATGAAGGAGTGTGTGAGTCCTGCCAGAAGGGTATGTTTAATAGATATAGTCACAAGTCAAAGACCGTCTCTTCCATCACAAAACCTCTTCATCTCGTTCACATGGATTTGTTTGGTCTTGTCAATGTAGTGTCCTTAGGAAGGAAAAAGTGTGCCTTGGTGATGGTTGATGATTATACAAGGTATACTTGGGTTGAATTTCTGGCATCTAAATATGAGGCTCCACAGTTGATCATTGAGCACATCAAGAAAGTTAACAAGGAATCAGAAGTGAGAAATGCTAGTGTGGTGTCAATTAGGAGTGATAATGGAACTGAGTTCAAAAATGCAACCCTTGAAGCTTTCTGCAAAGAGAGTGGCATTTCCCAGCAATTCTCTGCACCAAGAACACCTCAACAAAATGGTGTGGTTGAGAGAAAGAATATGACTCTAATTGAAGCTGCAAGGACTATGCGACTAAATGCAAAGCTGCCAAAATGCTTTTGGGCTGAAACTGTAAACACTGCATGCTATGTTCAAAATAGAGCCATCGTGAACAAAAACATTGGTAAGACTCCTTATAACTTGATGAGTGGAAAGAAGCCCACATTGAAGCATTTTCATGCTTTTGGAAGCAAATGTTTTATAATAAAAGATAACACATAATATGTTGGGAAGTTTGATGCAAAGACATTTGATGGAATCTTCTTGGCATACTCTCTAGATAGGACAACCTTCAAGGTTTATGTGATTGATCAACAAAAGGTAATGGAAAGCACTAATGTAACATTTGATGATAACTCTTACCCCGGTCTTGAAGATGATGATGATGAGGAAGATATTCCACCCTTAAGATTTGAATATCAAAGCCATCAGGAATTTCTCGAAGGTGAGATTGAAGAACCAACAATTGAAGAAGCTCAAGTAAATCAAGGATTTCAAGAAGAAAGAGAAACTGTGAATAATGTTGAACCTTCTACACATTCTACCTCAAGGGATGTGAGCACTAACACATGGGAGCAAGTCAGGCTGAGCCTACTACACACTCTACCTCAAGGGATGTAAGCTATAGCCCAGAATGAGCCAATCAGGATGAGGTCAACACAGAAGCTACCTCCATGCACAGACCTGCAAGTGATCACACAAGGAAATGGGATAGAAGTCACATTGCATATCAAATAATTGGGATCCAAGTACAGGAGTGAGGACAAGGAGAGCAACACATAATAAATGTCTTTATGGATGCTTCCTGTCTCAAACAGAACCTATGAGTGTTGATGAAGTTTTGTCTGATCCTGATTGGATAGTACCCATGCAAGAGGAGCTTAATCAGTTTGAGAGGAACAAAGTCTGGGAACTAGTGCCTACACCAAATGACAGAATCATTGTTGGCACAAAATGGGTACTGAAGAATAAAGTACATGAAAATGGTGTTGTCATTAGGAACAAAGCAAGGCTGGTTGCAAAAGGCTATTCTCAACAAGAAGGAATTGACTATGATGAGACTTTTGCACCAGTTGCGAGGTTGGAAGCCATCAAAATTTTTCTTGCATTTGCTGCACACTCAAATTTCAAGGTATATCAAATGGATATGAAGAGTGCATTTCTGAATGGAGATCTTGAGGAAGAAGTTTATGTTCAACAACCTCCTGGCTTTGAAGACCCTCACTTTCCTGACTTTGTGTATAGGCTTCTTAAAGCTCTATATGGTCTCAAACAAACACCTAGAACATGCATGTGAATGATATGATATTTGTTCAGATTTATATTGATGATATCATATTTGGTTCTACAAATGAAAAGCTAAGTCAAAGATTCTCCAAGCTAATGCAAAGCAGGTATGGGATGAGCTTGATGGGAGAGTTGTCTTTCTTTCTAGGACTGCAAGTAAGTCAAAGGAAAGATGACATCTTCATAAGCCAATCCAAGTATGTCAAGGATCTATTGAAGAAGTTTGACTTAGAGGAATACTCTCATGCCAAAACTCTTATGTCCCCTGCCACCAAGTTGGATGAAGATAAGAAAGGGAAGAAGGTGGCCATCTCAGTTTATAGAGACATGGTTGGATCACTGCTCTATCTCACTGCTAGTAGACCGAACATTATGTTTGCTACAAGCCTGTGTGCAAGGTTTCAATCTGACCCCATGGAATCTCACATGATTGCTATCAAGAGGATTTTCAGATACCTGAAAGGGATACCTAATCTTGGTCTTTGGTATCCTAAGGATACGGGGTTCAATGTGGTTGGTTATTCTGATGCTAACTATGCTGGATGCAGAGTGGATAGGAAGAGCACATCAGGAAACTTCCAATTCTTAGGACAGAGGTTAGTGTCATGGTATAGCAAGAAACAACAATTTATGCACAACTGAGGCTGAATACACAGCTGTTGGAAGTTGTTGTGCTCAAGTGCTTTGGATCAGGAATCAACTTAGAGATTATGGACTTGTGTTGGAAAGAATTCATATCATGTGTGGCAACACAAGTGCAATCTTTATAGTTGCTAATCTTGTTAATCATTCCAGAACAAAGCACGTTGACATCAGATATCACTTTATCAGGGAACATGCTGCAAATGGCACTATTGAATTACACTATGTTCCTACTGATAAACAATTAGCAGACACTTTTAGTAAACCTTTGGATGAGGCCACCTTCACAAGGTTGGTTAGTGAGATTGAAATGTTGAATTCCTCACCCTCAGGTTCGTAGTAAATATCTGAGTTCTGCAGCAATAATGTTCTTTCACCATGTTTAAATCTCAAATATTTTAGTGGTGAAAGCAACTGAAATGTAGTCTATAAAAATTTCAGTCAGTTATTACACATTTTTGAATTTATGTCAAGCAGCTTGGAATTTATCTTTAATTTCTGAGATTCATCATCAGAAATTAGTGGATATTCCTTCATGAATATTTCTTTAATTTCGAAGTTGGTGCACAGTTAAGTTTTGGGTATCGAATGTCAGATTTTTAGCTGACTTGAGCTGATAATTATGGAGTTCTCGAATCTACTGCTTCTGAGTTCTCGAATTGGTGTTATTAAAGTTCTCAAATCTTGAGTTCTCGAATAGTACATTTTGGAGTTCTCGAATCAGTTGAAATGAGTTCTCGAAACATATACTCAAAATAAATTTGTTTTTGAGATATCGATTTGCACATTTTTAGAATATTGATTATTTATTCGATGAGTCAAAGATCTCACTCGAGTATTTTTCTTGGACTTATCGAATTAGGCCATCATGTTGATCGATATCTCACACACTCTCTAAATCCTATATGATTTGATAGTTTGATTTTGTAGATTACTTGAAGTAATTAACAGGTTTTAGGAAATAGGTGAAGCTCACTTGGTTGGAAGCTTAGCAAAGATTTTTCTCTCACATCCAGCTAAGTACAACTTCATTGCTAGCAGCTTATAATGGAATATTTGATTTTATTCTAATATTCTATTACGAGTAATGTATAAATAAGGTTATTTGTTGTGATTTATGTGTATGCATGCTTATGTGCTAATTGATTTTATATGTCATGTGTCATGCGGTCGATTACTTCGAATTTGTCTTATTTTATGCTTTCATCAGTCTTGCGTGAGATAGTTAATCTCATTTTTTTTTTAAAAATAAGATTAATATTGACACTTTCTAGGAAATCTAAGAGAGATTTGTTAATTTCTAGGAAAGACTGCATGCTTTTATGACTGGTGTTTAGAAGGTGTGTCTATTGAGGGTGTGTCTCTTCGTCTCTCCATATTTCTACCCCCCCCTCTATTTAAACCATTCGAGTGTTAATCACTTCATCTCCTCCAACATCTTTCTCGACATTTCTGCATCCCAAATTTTTCCTCTAATGGCTATCTGCACAAGATCGAGGTTCATTGACGGCGTGTACTTAAACTATAGAAACTTCACCGTCATTATCGATGAAGTTTGCTACGAGGTTCATATATTTCCAGAGGATGTTAAGTCAGCTGGACCCTGATCAACACAATGAACTGATGTTCCTGGAAATGGCCTATCACCTGGACCAGGACAGGCAGAAACATGCAATGGTGAGAGCTATTGTGGAGCGTGAACAAGTCATGCCGCCACAATGTCTAAGATCCTTCACAGAAAGAAGGAGGTCAACGAGAAGCAAAAGAGGAATGACTCGTCTAGTTCTTAGGATTAGATAGGACTTCTTCTTATGTTTCTGATTGTCTTTTAAATGTCTTGTAAACCTTCTTTTAAAATGAATGAAACGAACTTCTTATTTGCTCCTTAAACCACTTGCTTGATTCAGCAAACTAAAGAACTCTACGCTAAAATGTTATTTATTCTCGATTTGCCTCATAAGTTCCTTCTTGTGAACTGTCTGCATAAACTGTGCCTACATGTCTAATACAACTTATTCCCACATGCATTTCTTCAGTTTGCATTTAAATGAAGCATTTTACTTGCATGCCTGATAAAATGTGAACCTAAATCAAAAGACACGGTTAATTCTAATAATTGGATTAAAATATGCTTTGTTAAGAATCAACTCTGTTTAAAGATTTATGGACTTTGAAGTTCTACCAATTTTTGGCAGAGTTGTCAACATTCTTTGTCTATGCACACTTCTCTTACATAATCTCCAAATATTTCATAGACTCCCAGTGTTCAAGCAATTGAATTTCTTGGATAAATTAACCATTTCTTTTTCTTTGTTAAGCCAAGCCATTCAAGTAACTTAATGATTGCATTAATTAGCTTACCACTCAAAACCCTCATATTGTCTGACTAACGACTACATGTTGAGGTAGATCTTGATGATGTTAGCAAAAACACAAGGGTTTCATCACTTCTTAGTGAAGACCTTGTGCTCTGATCTGCACATTTCAGGTGCAACATACATTCACAGAGACTATGTAAATTTTACGCAACCTTAATTTCTAATTTAGGCGGACTAGAACCATTAATTTTGAGGAAAGATTTTAATTTTCTAATTAATTAAATCGAAAACAAAATTTTGCAAATAAAATCTAAGAAGCATGCAACAATACTTAATAAGCTAAAATTACTAAACTAAAATAATTAAAAACTAACCAAAAATTATGAATACCATTTAATTAAAATGTTAACTAAAAAAAATTGCATGTCATTTAATTAAAAATAAACATTTTATAAAAGTGTACAGCTACTCTAAAAATCGGCCAGAACATTAATTGGGCTATGAATTATAACATGCAAAAGACAAGAAATGAAATGGGCCAGCAATTGTAATTAATTAAAACAAGACTAAAAGGCATTTGGAAAATGGGCCGGCAGAAATTAAGCTAAAGGAAATGGGCGGCAGAAATTAAGCTAAAGGAAATGGGCCAGAAAGAAAAAAGAACAAAGAACGGATGGCACAAACAACACACGCAAAAAGAAGACAGTTGATCCTGAGGAGTACTGGCGCGGGAACACGCGCGTGTATAAACATAAACAAAGGAAACAAGTGGCGCGTGTTTCTGTGCGCAGAACTCAGCAGAAATGAGGATAGTAGACATCAATAAATTAAAAAAAAAAGGACTAATTTGCACATCGCATCCCCTTGGTTTTGACTTATTACACTTCGCATTGAGTAATATAATTATATGCATTTGCATCCCCTAACTTTCAATTCCCCTGCAGTTTGCACTTTTTTAATTAACACAGTTAAGTCTGACTCTTACATGAGGGTATTTTGGTCATTTATTATTATATTTAACATAATTTATTTTTTAAAAAAATAAAGAAATACAATTTAAAACTTGATTTTTTTATAAAAAAACCAAAAAAGACGAAATTTTAAAGTTTTGATATTTTTTTCTATAAAGAATACTTTGAAAATTATAACAATTATATTTTATATTTTAAATAATACTTTACGAGAATTTAGTAATGTATTTTTTTTAAAAAAAATTGAATTATAAATAATATTTTGAAAAATCCTTATATTATAAATTAGAATTTGATAAATCTAAAAATCATAATAATAATTGAGATAATTTAATTTTAAAAATTATTAATGATTAAAATGACCAAAATATCCTCATTTTGACTAACGATAACGATCAAATTTAACGTAAAATCCTTAAAGGGGTGCAAACTGCAGGGGGGCTTGAAAATTAGAGGATGCAAAATGCATATAATTATACTAATGAGTGTGAAATGCAATAAGCGAGAAACAAGAGGATGCGAAATGCAAATTAGTCATAAAAAACGCAAACTTGTTTAATCATAACATTATTGTTCCTACTCTTTGAATTTAAAACTCAATAAAATAAATAGCCAAACAACTCCACATAAAATTTTAAGTAGAAACTTCACCGAAAAATAAAAATTAAGAGCCCGAAAGTTTAAATCTCACCGGAAAATTAGTTTTAACCGGAAAATTCAAGCTCACCGGAAAATTCAAATAACACTCAACAAACTATCTAAAAACTAAATCTAAAGATTAAATACCCCAACTTTAACACTTACAACACCAAATTAAGCTCTAAACTATCAAACTCATTACATCCAATCAACAAATTCAAACCCCAAAATTAAATTTACAAGCTCCATTCACACACCAAAATCAAATATAGCACTAAATACTCAAACCCACTACAATATCACACCAACTTCAACAAGAAAAGTAAATCTAAAGATTAGATCATCAAACCCAACATTAAAATTATATTTAAAGGGGCTCAACTCAAGAACGAAATAAAAAGTAAATGTAGAGAATTAACATTACTTAACATTAAATAAAAATGGTTCTTTTATACCTCAAGTGGTAGCACAAAGGCTATTTGACCTACTTTATTGGATTTACAAAAGTTCATTGCCAAGAAATGAAGTAAAAAACTAGATATGAAGAAGAACAAAAAACTTTCATTAATTAAAACAAGGAAATGTTTACAAAATATAAAGCTACTACAAGGAGAGAGAAACTAGATCTAGGAAATTGAAAATGAGGTTACTTCTAAAATTTAGGCTAAACTAAAAATCTAGGGTTTTTTTACAAGGGAATGAGGGGATATTTATAGGAAACAATTACGGTTAAGGGGAGGTGTTGGGTTAATCCTGACCCTTGATCTTGATTTTGAATCAACTAACTCCTTATTTTGTCCTTTTCTTCAATTCTTGATTTCTTTTTCCACTTTTGTCATTTCTTGTCCCTTTTCATCTTCTTTTTTTGTTCTTTTTCTCATTTTTCCAAATATCTACAAAATAACGGAAATGCAACTAATTAATTTATTAAACATACGAAAACAAACAATAAAATAGGTACGAAATTATGCAAAAATATGCCCTAATCACAATCCACTCCAATTCAATTGGAGGTTCAATCTTAATGAACATCAACCCTCACAACTGTTGTCAAACATACATCTGTTTTAGATGTTGAGACAACAAGTGTAACTGTTCTTATATCTTGATATATGAACATGATGCTTCACTTACATGGCCTAGCCCTAACTCTGTACCAAATGTCTGACTGAGCTACTGTCTTTTAGCACTTCCCCTAATTATTGTCTGATTCCAAGCCTAAGGGGGAGAAGTTAGCAATAGCAATTGAAGACAATATTTATTTAGCAGAGCTGTTGAGTGAACACATTTGCATGCAGTTGTAAAAAGGAGGGTAGTGCATATCTAAAATAATGACTTGAGTGAAACACATTTGTAAAAAGTTTAAGAGTTTGCACTTGGAGAAATAAAGGTGAATCTACACTTTGTGAAGTGCACACACAAATTCAAATTGAAACTCCCTCTTCTTCTCAGGGGGAGTTGCCAAAATCAACCTCTACAACACTTCTCTTACAGAATCTAATACACCATATATTTCTTCACAACCTGCAACTCAAGTAATTAAGAAGTAATGACTTGATCCACAAGGATTTTTCTTCACCTATGGAGCCAATCAATTCAAGCGACTTAGTGCATGACACTTTATTCACCACCCAAAACATCCACTTTTGATGCTCAGGAAATGCATGATGGGACATATTCTAATGACACCATCAGAAACACAGAGGCCTCACCAGTTCTTAATGGAGACTCTGTGCCTAAATCTCCAATCCTCTTGGATTTGGAAATACCTTCACAGGCCAATAGAACTGATGTTGTAACACATCCTATTTCAATAGAGACAACATCTGAATCTATAACTATTCAACAACTGGATTCTAAGAATCAAATATTATTCCATCCCGGTGCAAAAGATTCATTTGCATCAGAGGAGCCTAGCTCTAGATTTTACTTGGCTTAGGCCATCATTTCTCAACTGGGGTCTGTGCAACATGAAAGTCTCCCAGGACCATCATCTGTTCCACCACAATTGACGGTTACATCTCTTCATAGCTTTAGTGTGGATAAGATCCTCACAATAAACCTTCCCAATGCTGATTCAGATGAGATGGAACAACAGAGAGTATAGTTCATTCATTGAAAATCTCACTATTCTAGGAGTCATCAAAAGGACCATAGGTGTAAATGCAAAGAAGACCAAAGAAATCAAGCAGAAGATTACTTGACTATAGCCAGACATGATGATCAGAAGAAACTTGGCCAATGAATCTTCTACTTGCAAGAAACTCAAGCCCTATCCATCTATGATCTATTTTATTTGTGATAGACTTATTATCGGACATGAATTTGTGACTAATGAGTTTACTCACAAATTGGGGAGATTATTAGTCTCATAGGCATGTCTGTACTCATTACATAACAAGCTTATAATACTTGAATGTCATGCTCCTAGATGGAAAACCCTTTAGTCTTGATCATTGTGTTTAGTGTGAGTCTAGACTATGTAGCTGCAACTCCTGTAACAGATTGTAAATATGTCAAACAGAATAAAAATGTATGTGGAAGAAGATCATCCTTGATCATGCCCCTCCTGCATTTAAAAAGAAGGCCTTAAATAAAAAGGTTACAAGGGTTGAAGTGAAATTGTTCTAAGGCAAGATTAGAGAAGTTCAGAATTGTCTGTATAGAGAAGTACAGATTCGAGAAGTCAAGTTGGCTGATTAGAAATGTAAAGAAAAGCAGCTTCGAGAAGTCAAGAGAACTAATTCGAGAAGTCTGGGATTAGACATGCCTACATGCTAATTCGAGAAGTCTGCATTAGAGAAGTTCAACTTGGTGTGATTCGAGAAGTGAATAAATATCTGATTCGAGAAATCCAGTTATCGAATCAGCTATAGCCATAATTATCGAATGCAGGATTTAAGCTACCTGAAGAAGACAAATTCTGAAGATCAAGACAAAAGGGTCAGTAAACCCTGTGCTCCTGTAAGTGGTCCAAAGCTTAAAGAAGCACATGGAAAGTCTATAGAGTAGCTCAGAGAGAAAGTCAAAGGTCGTACATCTAAAGAAGTGGATCTATGTCAGCAAAGAATCTCTTATACAAATTTTAGTTAGACATAGACGGTTAGGACAGTTTGTCGCTTTCCTAATTTATGTAAGTGAGCTGTGCACAGATCATACACTTTAGCTGTTAACGTTTTCAAAGTGTAAATCAAGAACTATCTCTCTGAGAAAACGAAGCTGAGAATACTTTTGTATTCACAGGTTGTAGCAACACACAATCTAATAAAACCCATTAGATTAAAAAATAATTTATGTGTTCATTTCATTTCCGCAAACACTTTCACACAAAATTACGTGTTGATTCAAGAATTCAGTGATAATACATTCACCCCTCTATATTATCTTTCGTTGACACTTATAACTAACACCGTCTCACATTTCCATAAAAATAAACATATAGTAAAAAATGTTGGGACCAAATATATGTTAAACGATAGAATAAACAAAAAAAAAAAAAATCATACGATCAACTCCCACTACACCAAAAATGACCTATTGCAACTCCATCATATGGTTGTGTTGCATAAAATGTTGCTATAGACAAGAAATGTCCATATCTATTGTAATACTTTCGAAAAATGTTATTTTAAATGGGAAAGTGTTGCAAGCCGAAGAAGCATTTTGAAAATTTTAGAACTATAGCAATACTTCAGAAAAGCGTTACAATAACATGATACGCTTTTGATCAATTTGACCGAAATATGTAGGCGGGAGTTTGATTTTTTCATTGGGCGGGCAATTTTAGTACCAAATATTTTGGTACAAAAAATATTACTCTCATATCTAAAACACTCTCTCGACCTCTCTCTCTCTCTCAGACTCTCTCTCTCTCTCTCTCCGCCACACCCTCTCTCACCTCTCTCCCGACCATCTCTCTCGGCCTCACCCCTCTCTCACCTCACTCATATCTCACACCTCACTCAAAACTCAAAAACCCCCAAAATCGATTTCAAAACCTAACCCCTAAAATCAACTTCAAAACCCGAAAACCCCCAAAACTTCAATTAAAGTAAAGCTTCAATTAAACCTTCAATTAGAGGTAATATACCCAACTTTGTTCTATTTTATTGAATTAGATCATATATGAGTTATTATAGTATTGGGAATTGATGAATATATGGAGAATTTGAACCTCTAAAGATTGTATCTTTTTTGTATGCATTGGTGTTTGTAGAATATGTACAGTTCTGATGATTAAGTAGTTATTTTTCGGTACACAAAAAGAAGAGTATATATCACCTAGTGATTATGATGATTATGATATTATGTTTTCATTTGTTCCTTCTTCTCTGCGCTTGTTAATTTAGTTTGATATTATGATATTATGTGATGTTTAATATTATGATATTATGATATTATGTGATGTTTTTCTAAGTGGGAATTTTGATGATTGTTTAATACTATTTGCTGGGAAAACATGATATTAACCTCATGAAATCCTGCAATGAAACACACGTCATCACTTTTCCAAATATATAAGTTATGGATCAGCTTTCATCTATCTTTACTAAGCTGTAGAATCCAGCATGTTGCAGTGTATGTTATAGGCATAAACACTTGTATGATATTTTACTATATTATTGTCGTTTCTTTGCAATATTTTCAGGCTGTGATTAGATGCTCTAGCTTGTATTCGTTCTGTAAATCTGTATTTACTTTCTTCCAATTGAGATAGTCTTTGAATTATGATTTGTTTTAAAGTATACAACTTGGACCTGATTTCTTCTTTCCTTTATACTCCTGCTGATTGTATGGTTCAGTAATATTGACTTTTGTGTTTTTTTTTCTTCTGAATAAAGGTATGCAGGGTGGCTCCTATTCCTGGAGAGACTAAATTCTGGAAATACATAACACTTACAAAGAAAATCTTCTTGATTGACTGTCCTAGAGTTGTGTTTACCAAAGCAGCGACTCTGAAATATATATTGTGTTAAAGCGTGTGGTATGTTGTTATTTTGCTCCATTTCTTTCTTCATGTTTATCGTAACTTTTCTTAGCAGCTGCAACCACAACATACAAAGCAGAATGGTTTATTATTGAATCCAATTATTATACTAGTATGTTTATAATGATTTAAGAACATTTCATTAGTAGACATCTAATGTTGCCATGGTATAACTGGATTTTACAGTTTCTAATTCTATGTTTACTGGCCACTTTTCATGTTATTTATGTTGTTGCACTAGTATATGGTTAGGATTCTGTGACTAGTAGAATCTAGTTTAGAATGTTTAGTGACTTATAAGTTGTATGCTAAATAGTGAATTAGCTATGCAGACTTTACCAGTTTGTTGATCAGATAAGTATTTTTTTTCCTAGGTACGTGTCACAAAACTTGCTTGACGCTTCAGAGCACATTTGTGAAGTACTGAGATGTGTGAAAAAAGAGCATGTGGAAAGAGCTTACAAGATAAAGAAATGGTATGTTGTGTATACTTTATGTACATATTTAACATGGTGGTTAGTCTAGAGTTTGCCATATGTCTGTGTATACACAATCTGTGAGGCTCAATGATGTAAGCAATAGGAAAGTACCTAAATTGCATAGGTACTTTCCTATTCGCATGTGTGTAATGTAAGTGTCAAAATCACCATCAAGGTATCTGCAGTAAATGGAAACATGGTGGTTAGTCTAGAGTTTTCCATATGTACTGACCATGTTGACAACTTTGCAGCATGTCTTTGAGTACTTCACTGAGAGAACTCCACAATCACATCTTGAACTCCATGAGACTTCACTTGTATGGAATTACAAGTATGCATGTACTCAGTAGGTTTAATTTGCCATTTCAGGGTGCACTAAAAACCATTCAAGGAAGACTTACCGATGGGGCTTGGACAATCGCTGATAGCTCATTAGATCTACACGACCCTCGACTTCTGGCCATGACAGCAGCAGAACACCATCTTTTAGAGGCTGGATATGATGATTCAGATGCCAATGGAGCTGCATTTTTCCGCTCAGTTACTCTTATTGTAAGCCTTTTGCAGCTGGTTCTTTGTATAAGTTGAAATTGCAATAAAATATAAAAGTTGAATTTCATTGAAATATTAGATATGCTAGTAATTTATGCAAGTGTAGTGTGTGACCTAAGAAGCAGTAGTCTTCCCAACACTCTTCCTTCTTACTTGGTTAGAGGAATAGAATAATTTAAGTGTTTCTATCACCTTTTTTTAATTCAACTTCTTTCTTGCCATCCTTCAAAAATAAAAACTAGGAAATTAATTCTTTATTTATGTTGTTGACATTTTCTTTTTCATATATACTACTTAGATAGATTTTTACTCAAGCAGTATGTCTAATGGGACCTAGTGTAATTCGCTTGAAAGCAAATCTTCATTTTTTTTGTTTTTTTATATTTATATTTCACCTGTTAATAAGATTAATGTACAAATTATGACAGCCGAAGGCTCTTTTGTTATTGAGACATGTTCTGGCCATGGGAGATATTGATAGTGATGATGTACCTTATGTGGATCTGGTGAGTCTAAATATGTTATGTTTGTTTGGGATTGATCTGAAAGCTTTGATATGATAGCTATATATATGTGGAAGTTACTTCTAAATTTTATCTTATTATCATACTTGTGGAAGTTACTGGAGTTGTACTTAAGTCTGGGTGGCATTAGTTTTAATGTTTTTCTATATAAAAATTCCCTTAATCAATTCTATATAAATGGATTAAAATGTTGTATTAATAATTTGCTTTGTGTTTGTTAGCATATGCTCGTTCTTAGAAACTTATTTAGTCTACTATGATAAATTCGGAGCTGGTTTTTAGATTGTTTAGGCTAGATTAGTTTATAACGGGACATGATCATGTATCTGAATTATTATAAGATGTCTCTTTACTAATTATTTTTTTACCGTGTGAATTTATACAAACAGCCAAGAGAGTCAAAATCAGCTGGTGGTAGCCGCATGACGTTAGTCGAGGTCCAAGGGATTGTGGAATTTATACAAGCAGCCAAGAGAGTCGAAATCAGCTGGTGGTAGCCGCAGGACGTTAGTCGAGAGACTACATTGATTCAGATGTGCAATGGTTATATATTTTGAATACAACACATAGTATTACCCCTTAACCTCTGAAGATCAGTTAGTCGTAGGTATAATAGTTAGCCAAGAGCCTAGATTGATTCACATGTTTGTATTTTGACATCAAAGACTAAGTTTAATGTAGTATTGTGGTGTAAGTCGACATGTGTTTCGACTTTAGACATATTAGATGATATTGTGATAAAAGTTGATTAAGTATGTGGTTTATTGACATGTGTATTGCTGGATTTGGCATTTGGGAAAGTTGAAATGTCATTTTTGGTTTGGTATATGCTCTTGTGCATGGTATATTTAAGTTTCAAACAGGACATTATAATCTGGATTCATAAAAAGTGTTGCAAGTAAGTGTTGCCAGTAATACTAAAAAATATTACAATAGGGATAAAAATGTTGCAAATAATTGTAGCAAAAAAACCTTAATGTATTGCAAAAGGCATCAAAATGTTGCATCAAAGTGTTACAATGAACTGACATTGTAACATTTTTACTCAATAGATGTTGCAAGAAGGTGTTGCATTAGTCTATTGTAACACCTTAAAAATGTTACTAAAACAGATTAAAGTGTTACAAAAAAGTGCTATTGTAATATTAAAAAATGTGTTGCAATAAGTGGACATAATGTTGCAATAGAGGCCATAGGCAACGCCAGTAAATGTAACGCCGAATTTTGGCCAAAATGTTACATAAACATCTACTGTAACATTTTTGGGGTCTAACAATACACTTTTGTGGGGTTGCAATAGGTCATTTTTGGTGTAGTGTCCTAAAATAACATTGGTAAAAAAAAATTATCCCTGTTGAATGTGATTGTTGAGCAATCATACACTCCACTAATAAACTTTGGGATTAAATACAAATTCGTTCAATCTCTAATTCCGGAGGGTGAATCGTGAGAGTTTATTTTTCTTATGGCTCGTTATAATGATTTAAACGATCAATTTGCTGGGTTAGACATTGAGGAAGAGGAGAATTTTGCGTTTGTGTTTGAAGGGGAAGGGGAAGTTGAGGGCAATAAATATGAATTATGTATGGTGGGTAGATTTTTGACGGGGAAAAGTATTAATGTTAATGCCATGAAAACAAAAATGGCAGATGTTTGGAGACCGGCGATGGGAGTAAACATTAAGGAATTGGAGACATGGATTTTCTTGTTTCAATTCTACCACGAGGAAGATAAGAATTGGGTTCTGAAGGGGGGTCCGTGGTCTTTTGAAAACGCAATGATTATGATGGCAGAGATTCCAATTGGTGAGGAACCCCTAAATGTCCCTCTGTGGCATGTGAATATTTGGTTGCAAATCTTTGATCTTCCATCTGGGTTCATGTTAGAGACTGTGGGGAAGCTTTTGGGATACTTTTTTTGGTGAATTCCTTGAGTATGACAGTAAGAACAACTCAAGTTTGTGGAGAGAATTTATGCGCATCAGGGTTAGATTGGATGCAGGAGGCCTCTCAAGCGTAAAAAGAAAATAACGAAGAAGAATGGAGCGGAGGTGATGGTGTCGTGCAAGTACGAACGGCTAGGTGAGTTTTGTTTTACATGTGGAATGTTAACTCACACGGAGAGATATTGCAGTAAATTTCTTTCTAGAACGAATGAGGAGGGTTGTAAGGAGTGGGGGAGTTGGCTTAGAGCTCCGACTAGGAAGGCTGGTGGTCCGGTGAGAAGTCGATATCTACGGGAAGAGGATGATACAGAGTGGGAGGCGCGTCAGGGACGGTACAACTCGGGCCCGAGATCAGGGGGAGGTAGTTGCGTGAAAGAGGGTAATAACATGAATTTAGGATATGCAGTAGGGCAGGAAATACGAGATCAAGGGGATAGTACAAATCCCTTAATTTTAGTAACAAAAAATATGGAAGGTAGGAGGGAAAAGTTAAATATGGAGACTAGGGGGGAGATTTGAATTTAAATATTGAAGATGGGCTGGATAATGATGAAATGACTGGGCTGTTAATTACTGATAGGAAAAGGATGCGAGGTGGGCCAGATAACTATGATATGATGGATACACCTGGGGGCCTTGTAAAAGTATCTGACTCAGTTTTCAATAAGTCCAAGGATGCTGTGCTTTCTGAAATGGATTGTACAACGTCAAACAACTCTCAACTGGCTAAGCTTGCTCAGCAAGCTAGCCGGACGTCATGAATATATTAAGTTGGAACTGCCAATGTATGGGACCTCCTTGGAAGCTTCAGTTCCTTTAAGACGTTATACGTCAACAACGACCTAGTTTGGTGTTTATGTGTGAGATGTTAAGTAATGCGAAGAAGATGGAATGGGTGAGGACTCGTGTAGGTTTTCAAGGTATGCTAGTGGTGGAAGCTCAGGGGCGTAGTGGAGGGTTAACCTTACTCTGGAAAGATCAAAATCAATTTAGTCTGTTGAGTATGTCGAACAATCACATTGATGTAGTCATCTCAATGCCTGGTATGCAGTCATGGCGGCTTACGGGTTTTCATGGAGAACCTAACAGAAGTCAGAGGAGAAGAACGTGGGATCTGTTGAGGAATTTGTCTAGAGATGCTAACTTGTCGTGGTGTATTATTGGAGACATGAACAATATTTCGTCACAGTCTGATAAGAAAGGAGGAATGTTATATCCTCAATGGCTTTTAGATGGTTTCAACGACACTTTGGAGGAAGCTGGTTTACAAGATATAGAGTTACATGGTCACCAGTTTACGTGGGAGAGTGGCAGGGGTACAGAGTCTTGGTTGGAAATTCGGTTGGATCGAGCTATGGCAACAAGCAGTTGGTTGGAGTTGTTTCCTTATGCAAAATTGTATAATTTGGAAGGGTCACCGTCTGACCATAGTGCTATTTTTCTCGATACAACCAGTAGGGCTTCAGGTACGAGGAAGAATTGTTTCCGTTTTGAAAACGCATGGTTGACAAAACCTTTATGTAGTACTATTATTCGAGATAATTGGGAGTCTAATGTATATGCAGATGTTCAACAGAAGATTCAACTATGTGCTGATTCGCTGAGTGTTTGGGGTAAGGAAATAACGGGTTGTTTCAATAAAAGAATATGAGACTGTCACCAGAAACTAAAGTATCTTCGAAGAAAAAGGGATGTACAATCAGTAAAAGAATATATGGATACAAAGCAGCAATTGTTCCTAATTTTTGATCAAAAGGAGATATTCTGGCGTCAACGATCAAAGCAGCTGTGGCTGGGAGCTGGAGATAAAAATACGAAATATTTTCATGTAGCTTGTAACAAAAGGAGAAGAAAGAATCGTATTGTTAAACTCAAAGATGACTCTGGGAAATGGCTTGACTGGCAAAGTGGGTTACAGTCTCTCATTGAGTCGTTTTACAAAGACTTATTTACAGCAGGTCAGGTGGACTTTGAAGAGGTGGTAGAGTGTGTCCCTCAAACAGTTTCACAAGAGCAAAACAGATAGTTGAAGATAGAGGTGACCCGTGAAGAAGTGAAAATGGCCTTGTTTCAAATGCACCCTGACAAAGCACCAGGGCCGGATGGGATGACCCCGACGTTCTTCCAAAAACATTGGCATATTGTTAGAGAGGACATTTATAAATCAGTTAACAAATTTTTTGATACAGGGGAGGTGATGCAGGGGTTAAATGATACTAATATCATTCTGATTCCGAAAAAGACAAACCCTACAGTGGTAGGGGAGCTTAGACCAATAGCCCTTTGTAATGTGCTTATGAAGATTGTTACTAAGGTAATGGCCAATAGAATGAAAGGTTTACTGAATAGTGTGGTGTCGGATACGCAAAGTGCATTGATTCCGGATCGTCTTATTTCAGATAATGTCATGATTGCGTATGAAATTATGCACTATTTGAAAGGTAAAAGAACTGGCAAGGATGGTTACATGGCTTTAAAACTCGATATGAGTAAGGCATATGACCGGATAGAATGGGAATTTTTGAAAGCAATTCTGTTGAAGATGGGTTTCTCTCGGTGGTGGGTTTATCTGGTCCTTCAATGTGTAACCACAATTGTGTACTCAATCAATCATGGGGAACATGAAATGGGGCCAATTAAGCCAACTAGATGGTTACGTCAAGGAGACCCTTTGTCCCCCTACTTGTTTATCATATGTGCTGAGGGTTTGACCTCGTTGTTGAGGAAATATGAGTATAAGAAATGGATTCACGGTGTTAAAATATGTAGGAAAGCCCCAGTGATCAACCATATGCTTTTTGTTGACGACTCGTATCTGTTTTGTAAAGCGGATCCAGAAGAGGCCAAGAGAGTGCATGAGCTGTTGGGGATTTATGAAAAAACATCAGGTCAACAAGTAAACAAAGGAAAATCCTCAGTCTTTTATAGCACAACTGTTTTACAATACAATAGGCAACCCATATGTGAAATCTTGCAGATGGTAGAGGCGACCGAACAATCCACTTATCTTGGATTGCCAAATATCATTGACAGAAATAAATCAGTAGTTCTCGGATACTTGAAGGACAAAGTTAATATGAGGATTCGTAGTTGGGATGGTAACTTTATTTCGAGAGCTGGCAAGGAGATTTTGGTGAAGCAAGTGGCACAAACACTGCCAGTTTATGCAATGAACGTGTTTCTGCTGCCTCTGGAGATTACAAGTAGTATTGAGAAGTGTTTAACGAAGTACTGGTGGAACTCATGCCAGACAAACAACTCGAAATTAATCTGGATGAGTTGGGATAGGCTGTCTAAACACAAAAGAGCTGGTGGTATGGGTTTTAGAAACTTTCGGGACTTTAATATTGCCATGCTGGGCAAACAATTATGGAGGTTGGCTACGAGTTCACAGAGTTTAGTATCGAGGCTTTACAAAGCCAAGTACTTTGCTAATACAGATGTGTTTCACTCTGAACTAGGACATAATCCTAGCTTTATTTGGAGAAGTCTAATGGAGGCACAACAGTTTCTTAGAGATGGTGTTCGTTGGAGAGTTGGCAACGGAGAAAACATTCAAATTTTAGATCAACCTTGGTTGTTAACAGAAGAGAACCCTTATATCACTTCAGGCACTGATCCTTTACAGGGCAAAATGGTTGCTTCTTTGTTATGTATGGATAGGGTGGAATGTGATATGGAAGTAGTATCAGATGTTCTTAATGAAAGGGATCAGGATTGCGTTTTAGCTATTCCATTACCTACATCAGAGCAAGAAGATAAATTATACCGGAGGCTTGAAGATTCAGGTATTTATTCAGTAAAATCGGCTTACAGACTATTGCAGGCTCAGAAGAGTAATTGGAATGTAGAGGACAACGATAAAGTCTGGAAAATTCTTTGGAGTATAAAGGCCCCGCCAAAAGTTCTTAATCTGGTTTGGCGAGTGTAATAACCCGAATTTTTGGTAAAAATTTAAAACTTTTCTTATTATGATTAAGTGCATCAGTGAATAGTGAATTTGGTGGATGAATAGTGATTTTGAGGGTTAAGAAAATTTTTCATGCCACCTATGTACGAGACGTGGTGTGGATATTCCGAAGTCATATTAGTGATCTACGGAGTAAATAAGTGAATGCAAAGACGATCAGAATTCAGAAATTCCAAATTTTATTTTGATGAAGTATTTGACCGGGCAGCGAATTATATATTATTATATTCAAGAAATGAGATATTAAAATTGAGGATTTGAGGATTTAATATTTTGGAATTTTATTAGTTTATTAAAGTCGATTTAAGGATTCGATTATTGGAATGAATAGTGAATAGTTACTATTCACTGCGAGAATCGCGTAGAGTTTTATTCGCTCATTTTGGGAAATATTTCGAATCGTTTCAAGAGGAACAAGGCAACATTTACAGGATTAAATATAGACATGGAAGTAACATGTAACAAGATTAACTCGAGGGGTGCAACATTTGGATCATCCATGCGAAAAGAAACGAACCAGTAAAGTTACCTTAACAGAACCAATGCATGTTCGACACATGTCGAGAGAAGAAGCAGCCAAGGTGATGACTCACCACTTTCTAATACAAAAATATCAGCATTCTTATCTTTATTAATCAAAACAAAGAAAAAGAAAAGAAGAAAAGCAAGAGAAAAGTTTTCTCTCTCACTTTCCAGATTTCTGCCCAGCAAGACCAAGCAATGAAGAAAAATTCGTAACTTAATATCTACTCATGATAAAATCACCATATTTTAACCATAGCTTCTCCACTCCATGGGGAACGTTCGCTCAAAATGTCATGGCCAACAAAGGAGTGTAGCCTAGTCAAATCCCTTCCCCAAGTCGGAGAACAGAAACTGTCCTGCTTTTCCAGTTTCGACCCCTCACCTTAGAAAGCCAATAAGTCGAGCTTAAAGCATCCCCTGGTGATGAGGTAGGACTCAAAAGAAAGCCCTTGAAGAGTAGAAGGTGTGGTAAAAATCTTAGCACCAAACTCTTGTTTTTCAATTTTATATGGATTTTACAAAGTGATGATGAATAGTAACTCCGAAAGTTGTTAACTTGTTTTCTTGATTGAATCTTAAGGTTTAAGCTTTGTAAGGAGTATATAAGGCTTGTTGAGTGGTTGTGGCCACTGGTTAGTGTTGGTAGAGCATCAAGGAAGGTATACCACTCATCCACCCTTTGATTTATGTTGAGATTTAAGTGAAGTTTCTAGTAATGTTTAAGAATAAGCATGATTATGGAGTTTGGAATATGTATGGTTAATTCTTGATGGATACTTGTTGTTGGTTGATGTTGGTGATATGTTCTTGAAGTATATAAACTGATTATGTTGTAAAGATGGTTGTGTTGTTGAATTGATTTGGTTTTAAGAGGTTTTGACATAACAAAAACCGGGAAACGTTACGATTATAGCCGTCGTAATGCCCATTTGATTTATGGCTGTTTTGAGCAAGGATTACGAACTGGTCTTGGATTATTTTTGAACAACACTGACCATGAACATGTAGGTCTTGTTTTAAGGTTTGTTTTGGTATAAAGATCATGTCCATATGATTTATGGTTTAAGAGAAAAGTGAGTTTTAGTAAACGTCGTTCGGAGGAACAACCCTTCTCTGGTCAGCCACTTTGAGGCTATATTTGGACCACTTAGAAGCCATATTAAAATGTGAAACTTTGAGGAATAATACTAGAGACAGTTAGGAAGGCTCACGAAAAAGATTCGGATTAAAACTATTATTTTGCGATTTTATAAAAATGTTTTAGTCGAGGTCGCGCAAGTGAAAACCACTGAAAACGAGACTTAGAAACCAAGGTTCCAAATGGTTAAGTATAACTTGGATTTGAGAATGGATTTCAAACCAAACTTGTGATATAAGTATTTGACGAATAACATGGACTTAGTATGAGCCTATAACGAGCTAGTAATGCCTTGGTTGTGTTTCGCTTACGTGTTTAAGCATAGAGTACAAGTGGATTATCCAGGGGATTAATCGTGCGTTTTCTTTGACTTTGTCTAGATTGTCCGGCATCGTCGCGAACCCCTATCACTTCTCGAGCATCAGGCAAGTTTACTAAACTTTACTCTATTGTTCAGAATAGGTATATTTTCAAATATTCAATACTTGTGTATTCCCAAGTTATATATATCAAATCTTAGTTGTGAGTATTGTGGCAAGTTTCCTAAATCTATACTTTGAAGTATTGATTATATATTACTGCTGTTGCCATGTGTGGAGTTATACAGTTTTGCGATACATGTTATATATTGTATAAAATAGAGTTTGATTTTGGTTTATATATGAGCTTTGAGATAAAGTAGTTATAAACCGGTGTACCTTGTAGCTCTATAGATAAGAGCAGGTTTATTGTTTCGACTCTAGACCGGGAGTCGATATTTTGAGATATGTAGATAGCCGTGGAAACCCGGAGGGATTCCATCGGCAGAATACTATGTGTTTTGAGGAATGTTATTTGAGTATTATCTCGGTCGAGAAATACTATTTGAATACTATTTCAGTTATATATGCAAATGAGAAGTATACATGTGTTATTGCATACTTGTCTTCGAATTGCTATGTATAGCAATACTTGAGGTTATGACTTGAAGTTGGGGCTTATGAGTTAGATATGGGATATCAGCTATAAGCCAGGATTTTATATTTGCCCTAGGATAAGGGCGGGTGATTTTCTCTAAGATCAGAAGTAATTATATTTTGGTATATGTTAAAGGTTATTTCCGATAAGATATCGGGTAACTGTTACTCGAGGGTTAATTGTTTTATTTAAGAATATTATTTATTAATATTCATTTTAAGGATATCATTTGTTAATATTCATTTGAGGATTATTGACGTTAAGAATACTATTTATTAATATTCATTTTAAGAATATTATTTATTAATGTTCATTTGAGGATTATTGACTTAAAGGATATTATTTTCATTTGAAGATTATTTATTTACTGGATGAATATTAGTTTTGAACATTCATTCGAGGACTATTCAATTATTTAATGAATATTACTGTTGAATATTCATTCGAGGGTTATTTATTTATTTAATGAATATTAATTTCAAATATTCCTTTGAGGGATGCTTACTTAATGAATATTATTTTCAAATATTCGTTTAAGGTTACTTATTTAATAAATATTATTAATTATTTTCAAATCAAAAAGAGGTTCCTAAAACAATGTTTTTCCATTTAAATCTGTCTTTTAAAGGGGATTTAAATGCTCGCTCAACTATCAAAAATACGGGAAACCTGATTTAAGTGACTACTACTCTTTTTAAACTCTCAATTCAAAAACTGTCAAGGGACAGATATTTTCTTGGAGCAATTTAATTGCTGCCAGTCTAATGTTGTGTTACCACCTCAATGATCGAGGGGTAAATTCATGGAACAAGTCGATATCCATTAACAAGCATAGCTTGGGAAATATTGGAGAATCTTCCTTTCCAACCTAGATATAACTACTTAGTGGAGTCGTATCAACAAGTGTTACACTTGGGGAAAGGAGGACGATCTTTACGTTTCAGAGTCATGGATTTCATCTGAACTAGGAGTGGTGTAAGTGGTCAAGTTGCGTGGGCCCATCCAACTTTTATATTGCCCCAAATGGGCCGGGAGGTCATAGTAAGGCGGTAGACAATGTCAGGCCGTCGTGATACTTCCATCTACATGTAGAAAACTATTTGAGCGGTGCGACCTGCTACTGATCATAGTAAGGTTAGGCACAGCGGACGCGGTAGCAACTCCAGTATTAGTTCATCATCCAATTTGGATATTCCTGCAACATGTATTGGGGGATGAACCAATCGTGTTGGCAGGGGGTTGAAAAGTGTTTGGAAATAAAGTGACAAAATTCATGCAACTTCATCTATTATTTTATGAAGTATGACTCTGATAAAACCTGATTAAGGATATATATGCCTAAGTGGATTTTGGGTTACGGAAACATTTTATTAATTTTCCTCG
Organism: Heracleum sosnowskyi; assembly: GCA_030848705.1. Lineage (NCBI taxonomy): Eukaryota > Viridiplantae > Streptophyta > Magnoliopsida > Apiales > Apiaceae > Heracleum > Heracleum sosnowskyi. The sequence continues at coordinate 133,301,886 of CM061238.1, read as the reverse complement.
TAACTTCATCGTTTATATCATATGACTCTGTGGATACCCTACACAACATGAGTTATGGTAAGTGAGTCGTTTATGCTGAATCACCTTATAACTTCATCTTTTAAGTTATATGTTGATATTCTGCTTATATATAGCAGATATTTTTCGGAAAGGTTGTATTTGGTTTACTTTGAAACCTCATCTTTTATACTAGAACTTTGTTCATAATATAGCAAAAGTTACAGAAATATTATGAAATTGATATTTGAAATACAACAATGGTATTATTTTTGGAATATATTCCGATAAGGAAATGATTTCAGCATCAAGATATTTTGACAAGTATTGTCGTATACCCGCTTTATTTCTGGGTTGAATAAAAGGCAGAATTATGCCATACTTTCATTACCTTGCTGAGCTATCGCTCACTCTTGCTATTATTATATATATATTATATAGCAGCGAAGCAGGATGCCAATGGGACGGCACGTACCTCGCAAGGCGTTTCCATTAAGCAGTTTCTAGCAGCGATCCCGAGAGTAGTACGAACCAGTCGAATCAGGCTACGGCTTTTGGTATTCAACTTATGTATAGACATGAATAGTATTAGAGGATTGTGAGCATCAGAAGGCTGAGTTGGTAATGTAACAATACTTAGAAATTGTATCAGTAACAGATTCAAAAGACATTTGGGTATTGTAATAAAAGTTATTTATTCCGCAGTTGTTATATTGTGTCGTTTCTGAGACTCTAACCTGTGTGTGTGTGTGAGACATATGTTGTGGGGTCATGAGCAGGTGAATTATGAATGGTGTGAGTAATACAGGTAAGGCAAGGAGTACATGGATTGTGACAACCCTAAATCCCTGACCCCGGATTTGGGGCTGTTACAGAAATGGTATCAGAGAGTTAGGTTACAGTCCTCAGAAACGATAGGAGATCGAGTCTTACAATACCCTTAAGAATGATAAGAACATCTAGAGCCCAAATTGAGTTCGTAGTCGGGTTAGAGGACATGACCCTGACTGTTTAAGATGAAGCCCGAGATGGGACTTCTTCTGGGAAACCGTACTGTGGACTTCATGGTTAGTCACCTCGATTCGTATGAGTTATAGAGTGATGGGATTCTGAGATACCAGACCCCGAGGCCTTCGAGTAGGCAATTGATGATGCGTTCCTTGAAATGGACGGAGACCCGATAAAGGAAGATCCATAGGAGGATCTAGAGGAAGACCCCATAGTGGGTCAAGGAAAGAATCTTGTAAAGGATGTGCCGATTGATAAAGATGTGATGTGTTACTTGAGGTCTTATAATAAGACCGGACTGACCTTCAAGGGATAAATAAGTGATGAGACGAGGGTTTAAGGATCGTTCATGATTCATCAAGAGATATGACAAAGAAAATGGAGTAGAGTCTCCAAAGCAGAAGAGGTAGAGGTAGTATAGCCAGTATCAGTGGATTGATTCGACTTGAACGAAACCTGTTACTCGTAGTCGGTTATAGTTGCCCATAAGGAGGCGGCATACGTAAGAACCAAGATGTTCAGATTTTCACGAACGATTAAGGGTACTTAGTTGCCTAGAATAGTGAAAGGAATTGATTTGGCTATGAGGTTTAAATCCCCCACGACCAGCGATTCCACTAGAAATATTGTCTATTACATCATTGAGGGATTTTATTATCTCAAGGAGAATTTTGGGTATATGTACCATGCAAATGTTATTGTAAGACAAGCACGCTAAGACAGAATCGAGGACGAGATTTACCACCCTCAGGAAACCAGGAAGGAATTATGAGGATAGAACCGAAAGGTCGGAAATCAGATCCGAGCATTACTAGTAGGTAAATAGATTGATCAAATTTCCCTGATTTTGGGAAGAAATTCAACAAATTTTGGCAAACCTTGTCTTTCTGATTACCAGAGGATGTCACCAAAAAGAGTGGAAACTAGGGTGAACCCTGTGGATTGGATAAGATGGCCGCTATATGGGTTGGTGGACAGACCCTGATTGCTACAGCTGATGGTAAAGATAAAATGATGAAGTCGAGATTGGACGGTAAAGGCGAAATATATTTAAGGACCAAGACGGACTGAGAAATTCCGGGATTGACTTAAATGAAAAGGCTATTGTGCCAAAAGTGTTAAGCTTAAGTAGCGCACGGGATTGATATGGGAGAAGGAATATTGGGTATAAGGATGGTTGAAATAGAGACCGGATTTAAGCTTGTAGTTTCTAACGAGCTTCCGAAGTATCGCCCAGTCGACATGTGGAATTGTCATTGCTATGGGTGACAACGGTATAGAAGTCTTCTTATAGAACAGAACGCTTACTTGAGATGTTTGCGCCTAGTCGAATAGAATTCCCTGCGATTGCAAAGGTCGATGGTTGAATCCTTAGCGACTATTATAAGTCGGCAATGACGTAAGTATCGAACACCTTAGGGTGCGTGGAAAAGGAAAGCTTTGGAATTGAACGATTATCCATCAGAGGAGCCGACATAAAAGGCATCCGTAGAGACCTTGGTAGTACCCTCCCCATTTGCAAATTGTGTGGGATATTTCCCCAATCTATGATCTATCTTGACCTCTTTCCAAGAAAGAATTCTGATAAAGGGTATATTCCCTCTTCGAAGTTATGTTATAACACTTGTGTTAAATCATAATTAATTTCAATTGTGTTAGAGGCTGTCACGATGCCTACTTTCAGGCTTTAGAAGCCCTGTCAAATGATGCTATTTAAGCTTTGACTTTTCTTCGAATAATGAATGACCCTATGGTGATACCCCACCACTTGTTTGTTAAGTACCAGTATCTTTTTGGTTATTCTTTTATTTGCATTTTCTTTGGAAACCGCACCTTTGGAATCTGTTCAGTTTTAATCCAAGGTATTCCTTTGAGAAATATTGTCGAATGGCGATAATCATTAAATTGATCTCGAATTGCTTTCATACTTTTCAACTTCCACTGAGACGAACAACCCTATACTTATAGGGGCTACAAGGACTATCTGTCTATGTGATAGAAGTCTGATGGGACGCCATCACTTGTAAGTTGTGAAATACAAGAAGGCTAATTACCTTTAGTAATGTCTCAATCGAGGCACACAACGTTGAGTTCTTATGATCATGTTGATCTCTCGGTAAATTCTTTTACCTCCAATAAGGTTACCTTAAAACTCATAACCTTATGATCACCAGTGTGTGACGTTTTCCTTGATATGGGAGCTGTCTTTTCAAGGCCCCATAATTTTTGTTATCTTCATTGAATTCCAAGGGGAGGCGAACCAGGTCAAATAAGTCAAAATTCGCTGATAGGAATTAGATTCGTAACGAAATCGCCTATGACAGGAGCGAATCCCTAAGACGAATAGAATGTTAGTGACATATCGATGAAATTGGGTTATTCTGCCAAGGATATTATGATAATGGAAAGCGTGTCAATCGATATAGGTGAAAGAAATAGTAATGTGCCGCGAACTCCAGTGACAACGTTGTTAGATAGATGCCTTATGGTGAGATTGAGGTTTTGGAGGAGTTGTTTACGAATGGACACTACCTCTGGGTTAGCAAAGTAAGTACTGACGATGGAATTCGAGGGAGCTGGTATTGTGACTTGGGAGAGGTGCAGCGTGTTGTTTTTAGAGGAATAATTACAAGTAGAAATAGTCAATCAAGGGATTTTCCATAAGACTGGTACATCTAGATTGTGAACTAGAAACATGAGGTCGACACTTTTGATAGACCTGATTCCTTTCGAGTTGGGAGAAGTTGATATTATAATAAGAATGGGTTGGTTGACACCCAATGGAGCCCAGACTGATTGTAAGGGAGAGAGAGTAATAAATAAAGAATGGAGACAGATTCAGAGATTCTTGAATATAGTTCAGACTAAGAAACTATTACGCCAGAGATACGAGGCTTAATTAGCTCTTATGGTTGACGCCAAGAAAAGGGATACCAAGTATAAAAGGGAACTACAATGGTTTTCGGAGATTGTACAAGGTTTTAATGAGCTACCAGATATCGATTTGGATGACATGAGAATGAATACCGAGTATTCAGAGTATAATGGGAATGAAAGGGTTAGTGACTCAGTTACAGGAGTTGTTGTATAAGGGTATGATAAGGCCCAGTGTATCACCGTGGGGAACCCTGGTGTTGTTCGTAAGAAAGAAATATATTAACACAAGATTATGCATCGAACCTCGAGAGTTGTATGAGTTCGACATGGAGAATAGGTACCCTTGTAAATGATTGTTTGATCAGCGGAAGGACGCTGTGTATTTCCAAATTTATTTGAGAACTGGATATCACCAGTTGGGAGTTAAATCCGAGGATATACCCGGGACTGCGATTCGTACTATGAATAGTCACTTCGAGTTTTCAACGAAGTTATTTTGGGTTGACTAATGCACCCACAAATTTTATGGAATGTAATGAATGGGCTTTGGGTTACCCGTGATAGTAGATAACATGAGATGGAGAAATGGCTAAAATTGACCTAGGATTATGACTGTGAGATACACTACCATCCGGGAAAGGCCAATGTGGTGGCCGATACCCTTAATTAAAATGAGACTGAGATGGATTCCGAATGATCGGGAATTAAAGGATGAGATTTTACACAAAACCCAAGTTAGTCCGACAAACTAGAAAGACAGAAGATTTCACCAACAGGCGGCTAGTAACAGCCAAGACAGACAGAGAAAGTATGCGGACTAAGCCCGCGAGTATAGAGATAGTACTGCTATTGATGAGCTAAATGGCATGTGGATGGATGACAAGCAAGTTTATGATTGGTGTATTTTCTGTGTAAACAAGATAGAGAATATGAGGTTAGAAATTCGTGATGCTAAAAGATATCCTCGTGGGAAGAATTAATGAGATTTGGAAAGAAAGGGAAGTTGAGCCCGAGATTCACTGGGCCATCTGAGATTTTAAAACGCGTCAGGAAGGTGGCCTACGAGCCAGCCTTACCCCCCCCCCAAACTTGTAGAATGGTCATAACGGGGTTCATGTGTCAATGGTACGTCAGTATACTATAGATGCCCGGCATATGTAGAGTACGAGCAGGTAGGTATACAACCTGGTCTGATTTACAAAGAACAACCTGTGGAAATCACGGATAGAAAAGAGCAAGTGCTAAGTGACGAGGTTGCCAAGCTAGTGAGAGGTTTGTGGAAAATCAAGAGGTGGAAGAATCCACCTGGGAGTTAGAAAGTGCAATGGAAGAGAAGTACCCCAGTTATTCCTAAGCTGATTCCGGGACGGAATCCTTTTAAGGAGGGGAGACTGTAATAACCCGAATTTTTGGTAAAAATTTAAAACTTTTCTTATTATGATTAAGTGCATCAGTGAATAGTGAATTTGGTGGATGAATAGTGATTTTGAGGGTTAAGAAAATTTTTCATGCCACCTATGTACGAGACGTGGTGTGGATATTCCGAAGTCATATTAGTGATCTACGGAGTAAATAAGTGAATGCAAAGACGATCAGAATTCAGAAATTCCAAATTTTATTTTGATGAAGTATTTGACCGGGCAGCGAATTATATATTATTATATTCAAGAAATGAGATATTAAAATTGAGGATTTGAGGATTTAATATTTTGGAATTTTATTAGTTTATTAAAGTCGATTTAAGGATTCGATTATTGGAATGAATAGTGAATAGTTACTATTCACTGCGAGAATCGCGTAGAGTTTTATTCGCTCATTTTGGGAAATATTTCGAATCGTTTCAAGAGGAACAAGGCAACATTTACAGGATTAAATATAGACATGAAAGTAACATGTAACAAGATTAACTCGAGGGGTGCAACATTTGGATCATCCATGTGAAAAGAAACGAACCAGTAAAGTTACCTTAACAGAACCAATGCATGTTCGACACATGTCGAGAGAAGAAGCAGCCAAGGTGATGACTCACCACTTTCTAATACAAAAATATCAGCATTCTTATCTTTATTAATCAAAACAAAGAAAAAGAAAAGAAGAAAAGCAAGAGAAAAGTTTTCTCTCTCACTTTCCAGATTTCTGCCCAGCAAGACCAAGCAATGAAGAAAAATTCGTAACTTAATATCTACTCATGATAAAATCACCATATTTTAACCATAGCTTCTCCACTCCATGGGGAACGTTCGCTCAAAATGTCATGGCCAACAAAGGAGTGTAGCCTAGTCAAATCCCTTCCCCAAGTCGGAGAACAGAAACTGTCCTGCTTTTCCAGTTTCGACCCCTCACCTTAGAAAGCCAATAAGTCGAGCTTAAAGCATCCCCTGGTGATGAGGTAGGACTCAAAAGAAAGCCCTTGAAGAGTAGAAGGTGTGGTAAAAATCTTAGCACCAAACTCTTGTTTTTCAATTTTATATGGATTTTACAAAGTGATGATGAATAGTAACTCCGAAAGTTGTTAACTTGTTTTCTTGATTGAATCTTAAGGTTTAAGCTTTGTAAGGAGTATATAAGGCTTGTTGAGTGGTTGTGGCCACTGGTTAGTGTTGGTAGAGCATCAAGGAAGGTATACCACTCATCCACCCTTTGATTTATGTTGAGATTTAAGTGAAGTTTCTAGTAATGTTTAAGAATAAGCATGATTATGGAGTTTGGAATATGTATGGTTAATTCTTGATGGATACTTGTTGTTGGTTGATGTTGGTGATATGTTCTTGAAGTATATAAACTGATTATGTTGTAAAGATGGTTGTGTTGTTGAATTGATTTGGTTTTAAGAGGTTTTGACATAACAAAAACCGGGAAACGTTACGATTATAGCCGTCGTAATGCCCATTTGATTTATGGCTGTTTTGAGCAAGGATTACGAACTGGTCTTGGATTATTTTTGAACAACACTGACCATGAACATGTAGGTCTTGTTTTAAGGTTTGTTTTGGTATAAAGATCATGTCCATATGATTTATGGTTTAAGAGAAAAGTGAGTTTTAGTAAACGTCGTTCGGAGGAACAACCCTTCTCTGGTCAGCCACTTTGAGGCTATATTTGGACCACTTAGAAGCCATATTAAAATGTGAAACTTTGAGGAATAATACTAGAGACAGTTAGGAAGGCTCACGAAAAAGATTCGGATTAAAACTATTATTTTGCGATTTTATAAAAATGTTTTAGTCGAGGTCGCGCAAGTGAAAACCACTGAAAACGAGACTTAGAAACCAAGGTTCCAAATGGTTAAGTATAACTTGGATTTGAGAATGGATTTCAAACCAAACTTGTGATATAAGTATTTGACGAATAACATGGACTTAGTATGAGCCTATAACGAGCTAGTAATGCCTTGGTTGTGTTTCGCTTACGTGTTTAAGCATAGAGTACAAGTGGATTATCCAGGGGATTAATCGTGCGTTTTCTTTGACTTTGTCTAGATTGTCCGGCATCGTCGCGAACCCCTATCACTTCTCGAGCATCAGGCAAGTTTACTAAACTTTACTCTATTGTTCAGAATAGGTATATTTTCAAATATTCAATACTTGTGTATTCCCAAGTTATATATATCAAATCTTAGTTGTGAGTATTGTGGCAAGTTTCCTAAATCTATACTTTGAAGTATTGATTATATATTACTGCTGTTGCCATGTGTGGAGTTATACAGTTTTGCGATACATGTTATATATTGTATAAAATAGAGTTTGATTTTGGTTTATATATGAGCTTTGAGATAAAGTAGTTATAAACCGGTGTACCTTGTAGCTCTATAGATAAGAGCAGGTTTATTGTTTCGACTCTAGACCGGGAGTCGATATTTTGAGATATGTAGATAGCCGTGGAAACCCGGAGGGATTCCATCGGCAGAATACTATGTGTTTTGAGGAATGTTATTTGAGTATTATCTCGGTCGAGAAATACTATTTGAATACTATTTCAGTTATATATGCAAATGAGAAGTATACATGTGTTATTGCATACTTGTCTTCGAATTGCTATGTATAGCAATACTTGAGGTTATGACTTGAAGTTGGGGCTTATGAGTTAGATATGGGATATCAGCTATAAGCCAGGATTTTATATTTGCCCTAGGATAAGGGCGGGTGATTTTCTCTAAGATCAGAAGTAATTATATTTTGGTATATGTTAAAGGTTATTTCCGATAAGATATCGGGTAACTGTTACTCGAGGGTTAATTGTTTTATTTAAGAATATTATTTATTAATATTCATTTTAAGGATATCATTTGTTAATATTCATTTGAGGATTATTGACGTTAAGAATACTATTTATTAATATTCATTTTAAGAATATTATTTATTAATGTTCATTTGAGGATTATTGACTTAAAGGATATTATTTTCATTTGAAGATTATTTATTTACTGGATGAATATTAGTTTTGAACATTCATTCGAGGACTATTCAATTATTTAATGAATATTACTGTTGAATATTCATTCGAGGGTTATTTATTTATTTAATGAATATTAATTTCAAATATTCCTTTGAGGGATGCTTACTTAATGAATATTATTTTCAAATATTCGTTTAAGGTTACTTATTTAATAAATATTATTAATTATTTTCAAATCAAAAAGAGGTTCCTAAAACAATGTTTTTCCATTTAAATCTGTCTTTTAAAGGGGATTTAAATGCTCGCTCAACTATCAAAAATACGGGAAACCTGATTTAAGTGACTACTACTCTTTTTAAACTCTCAATTCAAAAACTGTCAAGGGACAGATATTTTCTTGGAGCAATTTAATTGCTGCCAGTCTAATGTTGTGTTACCACCTCAATGATCGAGGGGTAAATTCATGGAACAAGTCGATATCCATTAACAAGCATAGCTTGGGAAATATTGGAGAATCTTCCTTTCCAACCTAGATATAACTACTTAGTGGAGTCGTATCAACAAGTGTTACACTTGGGGAAAGGAGGACGATCTTTACGTTTCAGAGTCATGGATTTCATCTGAACTAGGAGTGGTGTAAGTGGTCAAGTTGCGTGGGCCCATCCAACTTTTATATTGCCCCAAATGGGCCGGGAGGTCATAGTAAGGCGGTAGACAATGTCAGGCCGTCGTGATACTTCCATCTACATGTAGAAAACTATTTGAGCGGTGCGACCTGCTACTGATCATAGTAAGGTTAGGCACAGCGGACGCGGTAGCAACTCCAGTATTAGTTCATCATCCAATTTGGATATTCCTGCAACATGTATTGGGGGATGAACCAATCGTGTTGGCAGGGGGTTGAAAAGTGTTTGGAAATAAAGTGACAAAATTCATGCAACTTCATCTATTATTTTATGAAGTATGACTCTGATAAAACCTGATTAAGGATATATATGCCTAAGTGGATTTTGGGTTACGGAAACATTTTATTAATTTTCCTCGTAACTTCATCGTTTATATCATATGACTCTGTGGATACCCTACACAACATGAGTTATGGTAAGTGAGTCGTTTATGCTGAATCACCTTATAACTTCATCTTTTAAGTTATATGTTGATATTCTGCTTATATATAGCAGATATTTTTCGGAAAGGTTGTATTTGGTTTACTTTGAAACCTCATCTTTTATACTAGAACTTTGTTCATAATATAGCAAAAGTTACAGAAATATTATGAAATTGATATTTGAAATACAACAATGGTATTATTTTTGGAATATATTCCGATAAGGAAATGATTTCAGCATCAAGATATTTTGACAAGTATTGTCGTATACCCGCTTTATTTCTGGGTTGAATAAAAGGCAGAATTATGCCATACTTTCATTACCTTGCTGAGCTATCGCTCACTCTTGCTATTATTATATATATATTATATAGCAGCGAAGCAGGATGCCAATGGGACGGCACGTACCTCGCAAGGCGTTTCCATTAAGCAGTTTCTAGCAGCGATCCCGAGAGTAGTACGAACCAGTCGAATCAGGCTACGGCTTTTGGTATTCAACTTATGTATAGACATGAATAGTATTAGAGGATTGTGAGCATCAGAAGGCTGAGTTGGTAATGTAACAATACTTAGAAATTGTATCAGTAACAGATTCAAAAGACATTTGGGTATTGTAATAAAAGTTATTTATTCCGCAGTTGTTATATTGTGTCGTTTCTGAGACTCTAACCTGTGTGTGTGTGTGAGACATATGTTGTGGGGTCATGAGCAGGTGAATTATGAATGGTGTGAGTAATACAGGTAAGGCAAGGAGTACATGGATTGTGACAACCCTAAATCCCTGACCCCGGATTTGGGGCTGTTACAGCGAGCGTTAACAGGTACTTTACCAACTTTGTCTCAGCTTCAGATTAAAAGGGTGCATGTTCAAGCAATGTGCCCAACATGTCAGGAGGAGGAGGAAACTATAGTTCATAGTTTGGTGTATTGTCAGTATGCTAGGCAGTGTTGGTCGATATTACTACCAGGAACTCAGTTCATAGAAGCTCTTGATTTTCATTCATGGTTGACAACTACTTTCGATACAGTGGATATGAGAAAATTTGCAGAGATAGTAACTCTATGTTGGTCGCTTTGAAGAACAAGGAATGATCTTGTATGGAATCAAAAACACACAAGGATTTGCAGGACAGTTGCAGCAGCAAGGCAGTATCTTACACAATGGATAATAACCCAGAACAGAAATTTTGTAACTCCTCTTCAGCCACAGGTAGAAGGAGATGGAGCTAGTATTTGGGTTAAGCCCCAACCAAACAAAGTCAAGATATCAGTTGATGCAGCTGTGTTTGAAGATCGTGGGGGTGTTGGTTTTGGTCTAGTGGCCAGGAATTCAGAGGGAGTGCTATGTGAAGCTAAAGCAATATTCAAGCCTGGTCTGACTTCCCCTGTCGAAGCTGAAGCAATGGCTTTCAAGGAGGCATTGAGCTGGTTGGATAGACGAGGTTGGCATGATGCCATTGTTGAGTCCGATTATTTAAAAATGGTGCAAACAATCAGAAGCTGTGTGCCCATGAGGTCTTATTTTGGTCTGATCATTGAGGAGTGTCGGTGTGGTTTGCAACGTTTGAACAAAGTTAGTTTGTTTTTTGTCAAACGATCTGCTAATATGGTTGCCCATCAATTGGCAAGGGAATCATATTGTCTGTCTGGTCGTATTTTCGATAGGAATAATGTTCCTAGTTCGATTCAAAATTGTATTGATTTGGATTTGAATTCTTAATAAAATCCCAGCTTTCTGTCAAAAAAAAAAATACAAAAAGATTATGCAGGAAGAAAAAAGGGAGATATGAAACCCCGCATCAAAATTAAAATTACGAGGAAAAACCTCAATTTTAGAGAACTAGATTGAAGAAGTTAAAAGAACTGCAAAAATATATAATTGCAAAAAATTGTATTTCTGTAAGAATTGTAATAAAAATAATTTTTGTAAAAGAAAAATAACCAAATCATATTTTAATCAAAACTTCTTAAATAAATAACTATAAATAAAAATTAATAAATAAACTATTTAAAGAAAGTGTATATATTGCACAAAATATAAACCAATTTTAAAAAGATGTTAATAAAAATGATAAATATACGATAGCGGAAAAAAAACGCTAGCATGCCATCCTAACAAAAAATGAATAGCTATAAATAATAATCTAAACTGAAAAATGACCTTAAAATTTACGTTAAAAACAGCCCCAAATTGAAAAGGAGGGTAAGAAATAAGAATATATACACACGTACATACAGCCACAAATATATAGTTTCACCATAACTAAACTCAAGCGATTGGCCGCTTGATCCATCGATTGTATCTATAGGTGTATCTATCTGTTATTGCTCTCTGCGATCAAACTTTTCACAACTTCAATTCAATCGGTACGTTTTTTTTACAGTTTTGATTTTGTATCTATAGTCGTATGTATATGTTAGGGTTTCGAATTGTATTTTTTGCTTAATTAGGGCTTCAACTCATCGATTAGGTTTGGATTGTATCTCTTCGCTGTTTGTTTATGATGTTCGAGAGTTTAATTCATGTTTTTATTGTTTTGTTTGTAGATCTATTGATTTTGTTTCAGATTTGTGTTTGAAATTTAAATAAATCTTTTATAATAATCTATCTGTTAATTGTAGATGTGTGTGTATGTTTGACAATTTGTTTTCGTGTTTTTTTGCGGTTGATTTTAGTGTTTTTTGTGCTAATTGAGCATGTTTGTACTTGATATTTGATTATTGTGGCGATTGCGTAATTTGAATTTCGAGAAGTTGTATGTGACACTGATATTTGGTTAATTACATTTGAAAGTTGCGTTTTGAATGTAATTGAAGTTCTTATATTGAATGGCACACTGCTATTTGTATAATTATGTTTAAAACTTACGGTGATACTGTAATTGAAGTTCTTATATTGTAATAAATCTGTATGAGTTATTGGAAAATATATCTTCTTTTTATTTGGTTTGTACTGATACTTGCGTTCATGGATTAAAGATTGTGTGTAATATTAATTTTCTGCTGTTTTGTATTTGTTTAGTGAAGTAATGTGTATTAAATTGTTTTCAGTTTTTTCCTGGTTCTAGTGAAAGTTTTGGGCATAAAGGCTGTGTTTCTTTCTGGAGGATAGCTGAAATACAAACCGGCAGAATGTTTGGATCAACGAATCGTAAGTATTTTTTTAGTATTAGTATGCAGTTGTTTTTGATGTGTTTTTTAGAACAGAACTACTATGTTGATGTGTTTAGTTCTGCATTGACAAGTTGATATCTTGTAATGGTTAAGGATGTACTTAACATAAATGAATATATTTAAAGTATTGTTTTTGATACTAATTCATGAACACGAGTGTATTACTGTTTTTTCTTATCCATTTACCAATGAAATTCTAAATTTCTAATAGAATTAGCTATCATAATGAACTTAACTTCCCTAGAGTAATCAACAATCAATTTTTTTCATCTAGTGCTAGTATAGATAAACTACTAAGTTAATGATGGTCAATATATCTCTGCACTATCGCATGTTAATGTAAAAGAAGTAATAATGAAGTCTAAACATATTGCTCTGCTTCCTTGTATGTTCTCTTTGGCATTGTTACTGTGACGTTCTAATTGATTCTGTGTATAGGAGTTTATGAGAGAATAATTGGAAATTTTATATGATGTGGTACTAATATTTGAACACCGAACAGCTTTTGGGCAGTCATCTACCAGTCCATTTGGCAGCACTCAATCAGCCTTTGGACAGACTAATAGTGGAAATAGCAATCCATTTGCGCCAAACCCCTTTGGTAGCACAACACCGTTTGGCGCACAAACAGGAAGCTCTCTTTTTGGTGGTACCGCTACCGGTGTGTTCGGCTCAAACCAAGCTTCATCACCTTTACCTTCTACACCAGTGTTCGGTGCTTCATCATCCCCCGCATTTGGAAGTTCGGTACCTGCTTTTGGAGCTTCTTCTACATCAGGTTTTGGTAATTCTTCGTCTTCATCATTTGGTGGTAAGTTTTTATGGTGATTCTGTGAAGTCCGAATCTGTGATCAGTCCATCTTGTCTATGACTTAATTTTTGTCGATTTAAAAAACCTCTCTTAAGTGATATGGTTGGGAATTTGGGATCGAGAAAGGAAATATTATCACTTTAGAGAGGTAATCAGATAATAGAGGTTTACTCTTTTTAGTTTTAAAATAATTGATATTGTGTTTTTAACTAGTAAATACTAAATACATATAGTTTCTTGCATTTCCCCATTAAATTTAATAACGTTGATGTGCGTTAACACTTTTATCATAAAATATTACTTATAAACTAGATAATATGTTTGAAGTTTATTAACGTATTACGTAAATACAGCAAGATTTAGATCACGGCCAACTGAAGACAATTCAGAATAGTGGATGCTCTAAAAAATGCTAAACAAATAATTTATCACAAAATAATATCCTGAAATATTTCAAATTCTTAATTTATATAAAAAAATATAACCTTATGCGGAAGGTGGGACTTGGATTTAAAACTACAATTTTCTAAAAAATATTATCAAGATAGAGTGATTTATAATGTGTTTAAAGTAGTGAATCATCATCCGTGTTAAAAAAATGTATACATGTGTACATAAGGCTGGAGGGCTACGACTTTTAAATTATTAAATTTTTTAAACGAAGTTATTTTGTAGGTTCCTCCCTATTTGGGCAAAAACCTTCTTTTGGTGGCTTCGGATCCTCGACTACCCAGACAAGTCCATTTGGAAGCACATTTCAACAGTCCCAACCAGCATTTGGGAGCAGTCCATTTGGATCTTCACCTTTTGGTGGATCAAGTCAGCCAGCATTTAGTGCTCCTAGCACTTCTGCGTTTGGTTCATCTAGTACCCCTGCATTTGGTGCAACAAACCAACCAGCTTTTGGTTCCACAAGCTCCCCAGCCTTTGGTTCTGTGTCAACACCAACTTTTGGTGGCACAGGAAATGCATTTGGTGTTTCTACTGTCCCCGTCTTTGGATCAAGCAGTCCAGCATTTGGGGCTGCAAGCGCTCCGGCTTTTGGCGCCACAAGTGCTTCAGCATTTGGCACATCAAGTAGCCCCGCATTTGGTGCCTCAACAACGCCTCCTTTCGGGGCCTCTAGTCCTTCTTTCAGCTTTGGGTCATCACAAGCATTTGGTCAGTCCACTTCTGCATTTGGAAGTACTCCATTTGGGACAACTCCTTCACCTTTTGGAGCACAAAGCTCTGCATTTGGTAAGCTTATATTCTAATAGATGTGTGTTCATCTTACGAGTGAAAACGTTTTCGTGATGGATTTTTCAACATTAGTCTTCAAAATCTATGAGTATATTCAAAATTTTCGTTCCATATGCAGGGGCCCAGACTACTGCACCATCATTTGGGAGCCCGGGTTTTGGGTCGTCTGCTTTTGGGGGTCAACGCGGTGGAAGTAGAGTGGCTGCTTACACACCAACTGCTGAGGCAGATGGTGCCTCTGGTACACAACCTGCTGGAAAACTAGAGTCGATATCTGCGATGCCAGTTTACAAAGATAAGTGTCATGAGGAGCTTAGATGGGAGGATTATCAGCTAGGAGACAAAGGTGATTCTTTTTTTTCCTTTTTTTTCTAATTGTTATATTGCTCATTGCTTAGCAACTTTTTGTATGTGCATTATCATGTTAATGTTTAACTGTTATCTGTTAGGTGGGCCGAATCCTGCTGTTCAGCCTGCTAATGCAGCTGGCTTTGGAACCAATACTCAGTCTAATCCTTTCAGTTCCTCATCTACGTTTGGTCAAACATCTGCAAACCCATTTTCATCCACAACTGCAACAAACCCGTTTGGTCAAAAAAGTGCACCTTTTAGTACTCCTGGTTTTGCAGCATCTACTTCTGCTTTTGGGTCTTCTACCTTTGGAATTTCGTCCAATGCAAATCCTTTTGGGTCTACATCAGCAGCAACACCTTCCTTGTTTAACTCAACGACGTCAACTTTTGGTGGAACTTCTGCATCTCCTTTCGGTTCATCAACTGCGCCATCTGCATTTGGAACTTCAACATCTATGTTTGGCTCAGCACCAGCTCAGGGAACAACATCCGCATTTAATACTGGCTTGAATTTTGGAAATACACAGCAATCTCCTCTTTTCCAGTCTACACCTTCAATTGGGCAATCAAATTCAGCTTTTGGCCAGGCTCCTTCCTTTGGACAGTCTACACCAGCGTTTGGTCAGACTAATATGTTTAATACTCCATCTACTGGTTATGGTGGGAACATGTTCTCTACAACTCCTTCACTGCTAACAACTAGCAGCTCAATGGGATTTGGTCAGACAATGGTGAGTTTCTTCTGAGTTGATTTTTATTCTAACCAAGATATATGTCATAATTTTTTTTTAATAGTTTATTCTGTGTTTCTGTCTCGAGATGGAGACAGGCAAACTGCCCTAGTCAGCCAAATTTAATAAATACATCTGTGATCTTTCTCATCCTTGAGCTGAGAATGGGTAGAAATAATTAATGGAGGGGTTTTCCTTGAGCTGAGAATGGGTAGAAATATTAAATCTTTGCCATTCTGCGTTGCAACTCGCAAATACTTCTATAATATCTCGATCTCCATTATTAGGTCGGCAAATGAACATAGTCTTAATGAATGTGTTCCTTTAAAAGATTGCCAATCTTACTTGACTTGAGCATCTTCCCGCTCAGTGTCCCATGCACACAACAATGACCACACTGGACAGCCGACTCATAGTGGTATCCAAATCCTCTGTTGACCTGGAATTTGCCAAACTAATAGTAGACTGAGAGAAATATATATTTAAGTCACCTCAATTTAATCTGATATATCATATAGATATGTGGTGCTGGCTCCAGTATTAGGCAATAGCCAAAAGCCTTAGCTTTCCTGGGAGCAAAGTCCAATATGGTCCTATAGTTAAAATATAGAACCAACTTTGCAAAGTTACCACTCCGGTTTATAGCTATACTTGAATGCACAAATGCACAAATGGATAGTTGGTTGTAAAAATAGAACGAATTATCCATTTTCTGTAATTATGCATTCAAGTATAACTATGCATTGTAGTGAACATTTTTTAAGACGTAGTTATATATTTTAGCTACAACCTTGTATAAAGTTAAAATTATCTTTGTCATGTCACCGATCTAAAATTTCTTTAGTTCATTTTAAGTAAGTTGGTTCTATGTAGAATCAAGCAATGGAGCACAAGTTCTATATCTGCACAGAAAATCACTGTTGGTTCCAAATTGAAGCAATGGCTATAGCCATTTTATATCAGCATTAGACTTGCTCTAAGAGAAGAAAAAACTCAGACCATATGAAGCTTAACATAATTCTATTACTCAGTTCAAGGATAGAAACTACTGTATCTCACAAGTAACTAATACAATGTTGCAAAACTACTGTATCTCACAAGTAACTAATACAATATTGTTTGGTTCTGGTTTCCCCTGTCCTTTGTCTACTTTTTCTTAAAGATGTGATTAAATCTATGCCTATTGAGGGGATGCGGACTTACTGTTTCTCATGTTGTTTGATTGTACCCCCTTTATACATTAAAAGCCCTAAGAAGATTTCCTTTTTGGTGTCTTTGTTTAGCAGCAAAGCTTATATAGTTTGATATGATGCGTTGAATATATGTTTCTACTTTTCTTATTTAACTTCATTTTTTTGCTGTATGAAAAAAGCCCTCTCAGTCATCACCTTTTCAATTGGCTCCATCTCAAAATACGGGAGGTTTTGGAAATTTTGGTCAGACTCAAGCAGGTAATATTAATTGGATTGAATGGTTTGAAATATATATTTTTACCGATTTTGCATACTAATAAAATCTATTGTGCCCAACAGCTGGCTTAAGTGGATTTGGTACACCAGGCAATTTTGGTCAGAGTAACTATGGACCATCGTATGTTTTGGCTTTTCTCATTATTTTTTTGTAAAAGTCATTGCATACTCAAGTCTTAACTATACAAGCTTATCGAAAGGGCTATATTGTATTGCTTAATATTGGTGCATTTGTTGACGTACCGAGTATGAGTAACTGTTCGATGCGGAAATGTGTCAACCAGAAATTGTTACCAGCCTTCATTTTACACCATCAAGTAGACATCATGATTCTGTTGAAAAACTGTCGTCTTGGAGACTAATTTTATTATTTGGAATAATGTTATTTGGTAATCATTGTACTTTTACAAGTGAAGTGTCACTTGTTTACTCCTTTCCCTTGATCGCTTGGACAGGTCAGTTGCACAGAACACTGCAGTTGTACAACAAGCTCCTGTATTAAATCCTTTTGGCACTTTACCTGCTATGCCTTTGATGTCAGTTGGGCGTGCTGGAACTTCACCTTCAATTCAGTATGGAATTTCTAGTTTGCCTGTAAGTAACAATCCGCTGTAAAGAAGTGACAGCAATAACAATAAATCGTATCTTATCATGCTACTTGTGTTCCTCCCCAATTCTCTCTTGTATTGTATTAAATAGCTTTGAAAAATGTTTTCGAGTATGTTCTCAGGGCCTTGGTACATAGTATAAAATAATGGCATACTTGTAATTAGATGGAACCAATTCTCTCTTGTATTGTATTAAATAGCTTTGAAAAATGCTTTCGAGTATGTTCTCAGGGCCTTGGTACATAGTATAAAATAATGGCGTACTTGTAATTAGATGGAAAAATTCAATTCTGTTTTACCCCCGCGCCCCACATCAACAGCCTTTGTAATCTCGCCTATATACGTAAGGCCCCCAAACCCGGTAGCGATTATCTGTGCGAAATTAGGTACAGGTCAACTTGAACAATGTCTATTTGGGCCATGAGATCTTACTTGATGTGATCACTTATTTTCCCTTACAGGTGGTTGACAAACCTGCTCCTGCTCGTATATCGTCCATGCTAACTTCTCGGCACCTTTCTCAAAGGCGTGTAAGGCTGCCTGCAAGGAAGTATCATCCCAAGAACAATGGTCTAAAGGTACTTAAATTAGACTTAATAAAATGGCCCATGTGTTTTTGCTGAACTTCTAATGTATCATAGTTTTCTAATAAAGTTGTGCACATTATTTTTAGATTTTGTATAATACCCTATGTAGTTGCAAGGAGGGTAATGATCAGTCTTGTTTCTTGAATCAACATGTCATATTTTCTGCAGGTTCCTTTCTTCAGTGATGATGAAGATACACCTAGCACGCCTAAGGCAGACACTCTTTTCATTCCACGGGAGAACCCACGAGCTCTAGTGATCCAGCCCTTGGAACAGTGGCCTGGTAGAACAAATGGGGAAAAAAGATCTCTATCAAAAGAGCCCACCCCTGTACAGGAGAATGGTAACTTGTTTTTTACTTTTGCATCTTGTTTGACAATCTTGTTTATTTTTTTGAAATGATCTGTAAACATGTACGTCTAAGAAGTTGTTCTCGTTTTATGTCCGAGAAGCTAGAGCTCTTCTGGTTGTTTTAATGCCCAACTTGCCTTTTGCCTTGCAGATGAAGAAATAGTCAAGAATGGTTCAGCAAATGAGCAAAGTGATCATGTTAAATCGGGTCAAAAACCTAATGGGGTCAATGATGAACATTTCGTACAGAAAGAGGATGCCTACATTACTTTAACTGGTCACAGGGCTGGCGAGGCTGCCATTGTTTATGAACATGGAGCAGACATCGAGGCACTGATGCCCAAACTGCGGCATTCTGACTACTATACAGAACCTCGAATCCAGGAGCTGGCAGCAAAAGAAAGGGCTGAACCAGGGTTCTGTCGACGCGTAAAAGACTTCGTTGTTGGAAGACATGGTTATGGAAATATCAAATTCCTTGGTGAGACGGATGTGCGTCGACTTGATTTGGAATCGCTTGTCCAATTTAACCACAGAGAGGTTATTGTGTATATGGATGAGAGCAAGAAGCCTCCTGTTGGACAAGGACTTAATAAACCTGCTGTGGTAACTCTCCTTAATGTGAAATGTTTTGACAAGAAAACTGGCCGCCACTATACAGAAGGTCCCAGAATTGATAAATACAAAGAGATGCTCCGGAAAAAGGCAGAGGACCAGGGTGCCGAATTCGTGTCTTATGACCCTATCGAGGGAGAGTGGGCATTCAAGGTCAGTCATTTCAGCAGGTACGAGCTTAGAGACGAAGATTTAGGTTTAGATGACTTGGAATGAATGCACATATTGTCCTACAAATCATGGTCAATCAAATTCCAGGCTATGGCCTTGATATCTAAAGGTGGTTAGACTTGCTTTCTTGTTGTGGCTGCTGTATTCTGTTATCAACAGGCTTTTGATTGTGTTTTATTAGTTGCTTACTGTTCTTTTTCGTTTGCCAAAATCTGGTAATGGAAATGATTGTTTTCTAGTGATTGGTAAAATGGACTGTCAAACAATTTTGGTTGAAGAACATGATGGTTATATCTATGTTTACGTGTTCCGTTTATTTACGTGTTCCGTTTATTATAGAATTCTTCAGATTTTTTCGTCTGTTTATTGTATAGATTTCTTCAGATGTTTTATATCTCTTATCGTATCTCTTCATGTATATTAAAATTAAAGAATATCTGAGTAAGATTTTGACCAAATACTTGAAGCAGTGGTTTTTGAAATTGAAATACAGTTCCCGTTCTTTTATTTTAATTTTTAACTTGTTGTAATACAATTATTTGTAATAAAACTCACAGGTGATTCCTGTAAAAAGTGTTTTTGTTGTTAATAAATTAATTAATCAATTGACTTTTTCTTTTAACAGAAACTTTCGGGTGTGAGCGCTTTGTGCAAACACGATTTGACAATGGAGTAATTTTGTAGAAATGATCTAAAATCAAATAATTAGAAATAATCTAAAATCAAATAAATAGAAGTCATTTGACTGATCTCAAAAAATTAAATTAAATTTATCCTAAAGGTATTTTCGTTTGTGATAAGTATATGTTGAGTAACTTTATTGTTTTAATAATCTAGAAATTATGTCACCCAGGTCAAATCATTGTTCGATAAACTAAAAAATAAAACACTGTTTTTTCACGTGTATCACTACTTTAAACTGAGACTATTAAAAAATAAAATATGTTTAAAATATACCATTTGCATTACTTATATATATACCATTTGTATTACTACATCTGTCTCATTTTTATTGTTTATCATAAAAAAATCACCCTTTATTTAATTATATAAAATAAATAAATAGTTATCAAATAATTGTATTATTTTTTATAAAAGTGAACTTAATTAACACATAATTTACTATATTAACTAAATGTGGACAAATGAGATATGAAATAATGAACAATAAAAACGAGACGGACAGAGGAGGAACTAGGGGGACCGAAGGGAGCCCCGGTCCCCGCCAACTGCGGAATAACCCCAAAATTTTAATATAAAATTATAAAATTTACTATCAAAAATTTTTTTGGTCCCCCTAGATTTAAAAAAAAAAATTTGAAATTGAGAATTGATTATACAAAATTTTATTGATTTTGTTAATTATTTCATCCAAAATAATATTGGTTAGATGAAAATCATGGAATTTGTTCATTAATCTTAATAATTAATAAATAAACATATAAGATAAAGATAGTACAATTTGAAACAAAAAAAAAGATGCTTAAACTAAAGTCTAAAAACAGAACATACTTGTTCAGTTGTTCTGCCCTGGTCCCAAAACCCCCAATACACACTATACATACAAGTTACAAAATTACAATCGATAATATCATCTCTCTTTATCTACTCTACCTTTGCATCTAATCCGTAAATATGAGCAAGAGAAAAGAGATTACATCCTATTTTCAACCCAAGAAGAAGCAAACAACTACTTGTGAA
The DNA here is from genome assembly GCA_030848705.1 of Heracleum sosnowskyi. Classification (NCBI taxonomy): domain Eukaryota; kingdom Viridiplantae; phylum Streptophyta; class Magnoliopsida; order Apiales; family Apiaceae; genus Heracleum; species Heracleum sosnowskyi. Next base: position 133,280,688 of record CM061238.1, on the reverse strand, counting down.
GATGAAGAACCTTCTGTCGCCTCAATTGAAGTCACTGGAGATGGAGTTGAGCCTCTGATTTTTGGTGGGATAAACAGCAACTCTGAGCAACATCCTCAAAATCCAAAGATTGTTAATGAAGGTATTGATTCTGAGAACACTGATGAAATTATTGATTTCAATTCGTTAATACGTGATCCTGGTTTGCGGAAACAAATTGAGACTTATCATCTAAATAAAAAAGATTTAATTAGGAGAGCATACATTGATCTTGGCCCATATCAACCTGTGCAAGTTTATCCCTTCTCTGGTCCAGAACATCATCCCCGTCGATTTCAAAAGAGTTGGTTTGATAAATTTTCTTGGTTAGAGTACTCCCCAGAAAAAGATGCAGCATATTGTTTTTATTGTTTTCTTTTTGCTAAAAATCCATTAGGAAGGTGTGGCTCGAATACTTTTACTGTCAAGGGGTTTAACAGTTGGAGGAAAGTAAACAATGGAAAAGATTGTGCTTTTAGATGTCATGTTGGGAAAGGAGATGGTTCTAATTCAGCTCATAATTTTGCGGCTAAATGTTATTATAATCTTAAAAATCAGCCTTGTCACTTGGAGAAGATAGTGGAGAAACAAAGTGCAGAAGAGATCAAACGAAATCGAATGCGTCTTAAAACATCGATACATGCAATCAAATGGTTGACATTCCAAGCTTGTGCATTCAGAGGACATGATGAAAGCTACAACTCGAAGAATCAGGGTAATTTTCTTGAGATGTTAAAACTTTTGGCTTCTTACAATCCTCAAGTAGAAGAAATAATTTTAGATAAAGCCCCCAAAAATGCCAAATACACTTCACCAAAAATCCAAAAAGAACTTTTACATGTTTTTGCTAGGAAAGTGCAAGATTTAATTCGTGATGAGATTGATGATGCAAAATATTGTTTGATTGTGGATGAATCTAGAGATATTTCTAAAAGGGAGCAAATGGCTATTGTGGTTAGGTTCGTTGATAAAAGCGGCTTTGTGAGGGAGCGTTTCTTGGATTTAGTCCATGTTAAAGATACAACTTCTTTAACTTTAAAGACTGAAATATGTGCTATTTTGTCTCATCATAATCTTAATGTCCAGAACATAAGAGGTCAAGGATATGATGGTGCCAGTAATATGCGTGGTGAGTGGAATGGGCTGCAAGCCTTGTTTCTTAAAGATTGTCCTTATGCATATTACATTCATTGTCTAGCACATCAATTACAATTAGCACTTGTGGCTGCAATAAGAGAAGTACCTCAGATTCACACTTTCTTTCAAAATCTGGTCTTTATTATTAATGCGGTTACTAGTTCTTCTAAGCGGCATGATGAGTTGCAAGCTAATCAAATTGCTGAAATTGAACATTTAAAGGAAATAAAAGAGATTCAAACAGGTAAAGGTCTCAATCAAATTGGAACATTACAACGTCCCGGAGATACTAGATGGAGTTCACATTTCACTGCTATATGTAGTTTGATAAGAATGTATGGTGCTACTCGTTCGGTTTTAATTGACGTTGCTGCTCAAGGGACAACTTTTTCTCAACGAGGTGATGCTTTAAGTGCTATTAAAATGTTAATGTCTTATGAATTTGTGTTTATTTTACATGTGGTTAAGGAGATAATGGCTATTACTGATCTACTTTGTCGAGCATTACAACAAAAGTCTCAAGATATTTTAAATGCCATGCATCTGGTTTCTACTACAAAGATGTTGATTCAAAAATTGAGAAGTGATGGTTGGGAGAGTCTCTTAGAATATGTGAGATCATTAGTTGATAGACTATTAAGGCTTGTCTTGACTCTTCCAGCATCTACTGCAACATCTGAACGAGCTTTTTCTGCTATGAAAATTGTGAAAACAAGTCTTCGCAATCGAATGGAAGATGAATTTCTTAGGGATTATTTGATAGTGTATATTGAAAAGGAGATTGCGGAGACTATTTCTACCGAGGAGATCATTGATTCTTTTTATTTGATCAAAGAAAGGCGCGCACATCTCAAATAAATCGGTATATTTTCTACTTTTATTTATTTTGGTTCCCCTATGTTAGATTCCTGGTTCCGCCCCCGAAGACGGAGGGAATATCGTTTTTTGAAAAGTTCTAATAACAATCTATGCACGTTGGTTTCAAAAAAAAAAAAAAAAAAACAATCTATGCACATAAAATCATCACCGTTTGTGTATCACCTAATACATTTTTTAGTATCTTATTTGAATAGATTAGATGTTAAATTAAATTAAAGAAAAGATTCCTAAAATCTTCTTATTAAAACTACTTAATTTTGATGTAAATTTAAATTTAAACATTTATTTTGACATGGAAAATGCTAAAGTACCTAAAATTGTTTCCGAAATTGTTGCTTAATGATGAATTGTCGGTAGTATGTTACTGATTTTTCCGAGTCACATATGGATTCCATCAATAAAAACACATATCGAAGTATAACCAAATCAATTCTAAATATGTAGCACGACCCTTTTAACATTTCATATATCCCACTTTTATAATTTACCTTGATAAATATATAACACTCGACATGTCTATACAATCTATATTATTATATTATAATAGAAAAAATATTAAAAGTTTGATCGGTCGGTCGGTCGGTATTTAGTAATTTTACTTAATTATCCTTATTTATTTTTAAATAATAACATTATTTATAATCAATTATTTTTTCAGCTAAAATACATATTTTTTTCTATTTTTATGACAAAATCCCATCTTTTTCAAAACAAATCACGGACAATTGCCTTTTTCAACTAAAATATGTTATTTTTTCTTATTAAATTCCCTCCTTTTTCAAGAATATCACGGGTAAATCCTTATTTATTTTAAAACATATTTTAATACTTCTAATTACTGACAATTACCCTTTTTAACTAAAACATGTTACTTTTTCTATTTCTCCTTACTAAAAAGTAAAACCCCTCATTTTCCAAAAATATCGCGGGTAAACCGTTACTTATTTATTTTAAAACCTATTCTAATACTTCTAATTACGGGCAATTACCTTTTTAAACTAAAACATGTTACTTTTTCTATTTTTCCTTACTAAAACCTCTTTTTTTTTTCAAAAATATCACGGGCAAACCGTTACTTATTTATTTTAAAATCTATTTTAATAATTTTAATTATTTAAAAAAATTTAACACACCTACTTATTTATTTTAACTAATACAATTAATAAAATATTAAAACATAAATAATAAAAATAATAATTATTAAAACAATCCGTGCATCGCACGGGTTTTAATCTAGTAAAGTTGACTAACTTGTACATAACTTAATACTCATATGGACTAATAAATGTGTCCAAATTTAAAAATCCAATAGTCAAAATCTTTAATATAATATATGTTATAACTATGAGGTGAAATAACTAAATTTAGGTTAAAGACATATAATTTTGATAAAAAATATTTCCTGTAATTAACTTTAAGAACATTTGACTATTTAATTAATAAAATTTGATCAGTTTGGCACTATATCTGCCATCTCCCAAAATTGGTTAAGATAAAGTTTATACACACGTATAACGTACACATTTTTACTTTTTTCTTATATATATATTTTTCCAAATTAAATTCATCCTTGAAATAGTACATGTACATATAATATACACACATGTATCGTCTTCTTACATTTTTAAATTCATATTTCTGTTATCTTTATATTTAATTATATTTAATTATATTTCATGTTCTTCACATTATTTTCCAATTTTAATTCAATTACAAACTTTTCTAAATGCGATTACAGGATTATAGTTCATTTAGGTCCGTAAACGAACCGAGTCGAACCGATTTTTATCGAGTTCGAGTCGAATTTTTTCTTATCGAATCGAGCCAAACTCGATTAGCTTATCATACAAATTCTTCGTTTCGAACTCGAGTTCGTTATCAACCGAGTCGAGTACCGAGTTATTATCGAACAACCGAATCGATTCGAGTTCGAGTCGATCCCGAGCTGCTCGTTAAACTTTTTATTTTTATTTTCAATTTAGGGATTTTTTTTAAAAAAAAGTGGAGCAAATTGAGCCCAAATATTGAGCCCAATGTAAAGACTATTTGATTTCAAAGATCAAGACCCATCTAATGTAAAAGTTTTAAAATTAAAACTAAAAAATTAATAGAATAATATAAAATTAAAAATTGAAAATTAAAATTAAGCTAAAATAATATAGTTTATCGAGTGGAGTACCGAGTTTAACGAGTCGATCACGAGTTCGAGTCGATAACGAGTCAAGTTTAGTCGAACAACAAAAAAACTTGACTCGACTCGTTAAGCTTACCAAACAAAATTGGTTGTTCGAACTCGAGTTTGTTAATGAAACGAGTCAAGTTTTTACCGAGTCGAGTCGAATTTCTTAACGACAAGCTCGGTTTGTTTACCGCCTTTCATCTATTTCATGTTTTCACGTTATTTTTAAATTTAAAATCATTAAAGAACACGCGTAAACAACATAGTGAAAGATTGAGAAAAAGAGTGACAAATACAATAAAATAAAAAGTTGTATTTGAATAAAATACGATTAAAATCTTAAATTGCATATAAAATATTGTACACAATTCGTAGTGGTAGACAATATTGTCTGTGAAAATACTTATTTACTCACCCAAATTTTAGTTATTTATTTACAAAATTTAAAAATAACTAGCAATATATAGAATATGATGTGATTCCCGCTATAATATTTTAATTAAAATTTTTATACAACAATATTGATCATGTTTAATATTATTTATTTATAAAAATAATAATAATAACTATGAATTGATGGTAAAATATTACAGTAATGTTTTTTCAAAAATGAGGTTCTCTATTATCAAAATTTACTTGCGTCTGAAGTGAAAACAATTCATTTATATGTTTTAACGTCGAATTTGAAGAAAGCAATTCGTTTAAATCTTTAAAAACAATGAACTTGAGCGACATAATTTAAGTGATTAGTCTTTGATTCAATTCTGGCGAATATATACAGCATATAAATCTAAATATTAAAAGAAAAAAAAAATCTTTAAAAGCAATGAACTTATTTTTGCAAAAAAAAAAACAATGAACTTGTTGGCTCCTTGCATTATTACATACCTCACTTCGTTGTTTAGCGGTCAAACGGACAGTTTCGGATGTTTGACTCGTAACCGGCTTGCAAAAATAATTCATATAATTCAATTCGATACGGATCGATTCGAACCGGCACAAACCGATATATTAAAACGGGACGTGTACGAGTTTGATATTCATGAACCGAAACTGAAATCGACTTGACCCGGTTCATCAAATCCGCCCAACCCGTCAAACCCGACACGGCTCGTTGGTTCGCCCGGCACAGGCAGGATATTAATAATTCAGTTCAGTGTTTGTATACTAGAGTGAATAGTGGGACAATTACATTTGGGAGGGACCAGTTTAGAGTAAATGTAAGAAAATATTCAATCACGTGCAATTTTCTTTTTAGAAAGTGGTTTATTAAGAGGGCTCCCTCGCTTTTCTGGTACAGTTACGTACAAGAATTTGTACAGCTGTGTTGAACATTGCAAAACTGGTATAGGGCGTCACAGTTCGTGGCGACCTCAGAGGGGTGCGCCACAGCCCGTGGCGACCCTGTTTTTTATTTGTATTCATTTCACTTTCTCCGTGGTTACTTAGTAAAACAGATTTGTCACTTAGTAAAAATTGTTTTGTAACTCTCTCTTTTGTAGGTTTATAGATTATACTTGCAAAAATTATATTAGCATTTTCTTTGTTTTAAATTAAACATGAGCTGTTGTACTTTGGGACTATCCAAAATTTAAAAAATAATATTACACGTAACTATGTTAAATTTAGGTCCAAAAATGATAACTACACAAAATTGTAGTTCCTACACAATTTATGCAAAAAAATTTATGGACTAGAAAAAAAAAATTATTTAAGCATATAGAAGGATGATAATAATACAGCCTTAATGTTGACGTGACTACACCACTTTTACATTTGCATGCTAACAGTTGTATTCAGAGCAATAATAAAGCTTCAAATTTAGTTTGACAAGACTACACATGAGATCAATAATTTCTGGAAAACATGACAAATAATACAAAGCTTTAATTTTATGAAAAAGATGAGTGGTCATTTCAAGGCCTGCATAACTAGTAATTTGAAGTAGGGTATATATAATTGATGCTTATAGCTTCATTCAGTGTCTTATCTTATAGCTTTAATGAAGTAGGGTAACATTCATTTCAGTATTGGTTTGTGTGCCTTTGCAGTACAACATCACTTCCGATATATTATCCTATCTTATCTCTATAGATTTTCTTATCTTATATCAGAACCTATCATCCTCTCAACAACCAATACCACAAGCACCATCCTCTCACAAATATCATTATCCCTTGTTACAGACCTCCTTCATACTTCATTTCAGACCTCCTCAACAGCCCACTAACTTCAGTTACCAAAATCCTCTACACAAAGGTACGTAATCTTCCTTTTCGTTCAGTTATAAAATATTAGGCAAATGGAAGGTTGTGTAAATGTGAATTTCTTTTGGGGTGGAAAAGTAATTAGGCAAAATGGTGATATAACATATTCCACGGATCCAAAATGTATGCGTTATGTTATGTTTGGAATCACATTTGAAGAATTCAAGGCAACTGTTTATGAGGTTATGAACATAAGTCACAATCATTGGAATTTGCGCATAAGTTATAAACATCCAGAAATGGGTATCGGTAATGTCGTTAAGCGATATTACTTAGGTTATATTACTTCCGACGTGGATGTCGGTAGGTTGTTGAGTATCCCTCGGACCATGCAGATGGGTTGGGGTGATGTGTCTGTGTTCATCGAGGCCGAACAGATTCAAGCTCAGGATCCACACTCTAATGCTTACGGTACGCATTATGAGCCTACCCAACCAAGTTACCAACACAACTATGAGATGAGCAACCAATTTCCTGAATTCGGAACAACGGGATGGTCAAGCTCTTTTTTCGGTGAAGGTGAAAACAATGAAGGATTTCACGGATATGGGGGGGGGGGTTCTAGTAGCCAAGCAGTGCAACAAACACATCATGGCGAGGATCTTGACATGCATGAATATTATAACCGAACAGATTGTGTAGAACGGTCTCCAGCACGTGATACAATGACGGGAAGAGAGTTGGCATGCATAGATGATAATCCTCTTGAATTTAATTTGAATATGTTAGATATAATTGCTGACGTTTGTTCATCAGTGTTTAAGTAACAGGTACATATCAAAGTTTATCTAGAAGCTAGTCAGAGTTTGTCAAAGTCTGACTAGATGAAGAGTTTACATAGAAGCCGGTCAGAGTTTGTTAAAGTCTGACAGGGTGATAGTTGACTTAGCTGTCGGTGCAAAGATAAAGATTCTAGAAGCAATATGTTCTGAAGATGGAAAGAAGCAGAATATATTGATACAGCTAAGGAGACTGGACAGAAGACTGAAGCAATCCTTGATTGATAATAATTGTATAGCTAATTTTCAGGAGTATCAATTAGATAAGGATTGTATGTAGCTGTGTACTATATAAACACAGATAGGTTATCCCTAGAAGGGATGCGAACATTGAATATATTATTCTTGTAACCTAGTAGCTCTTTGTGATTCATTAACATCACTAAGAGAGAATTATTTAATATAATTCAGTTTGTTGATTTACAAACCTGTATTCTTAATTGTTATTCTCATACATACTTGATTATATATTGTGTATTCGGCCTAACAATTGGTATCAGAGCCAAGGCTGTTTAATATATACAGTTTTACGATTCAAACACAGTATTAATCATGTCTGAAGAAAATCAAACTGCTCCTAAGGCTGAACAGGTTAAGCCCAATTCTGTGAGTCGATATGAAACAATCAGGGTTCCAATTCTCAGGCCAGTAGAGTATCCGATCTGGAAGGTGAAGATGACCATGTTTCTGGAGGCTACAGATCCAGAATACCTTGACAGAATCTATGATGGTCCTCATATGCCGACTAAATTGTCCCCTGTTGTTGATGGACAAGAACAAAAGACTGTTCCAAAGGAAAAGAAAGATATGACTCCTGAGGACATCTCATCAATTGCAAAAGATGCAAAGGTTAGACATCTTCTCCACAGTGCTTTAGATAATGTTATGTCTAACAGAGTAATTGGCTGCAAAACTGCCAAAGAGATATGGGATGCTTTAGAAGTCAGATGCCAGGGAACAGGTGCTATTAAGAAGAACAGAAAGACAATACTCACACAGGAGTATGAGCACTTTGATTCAAGAACTAATGAAACCTTGACTGAGACTTATGACAGATTTTGCAAACTATTGAATGATCTGTCTCTGGTTGATAAAGAATATGAGCTTGAAGAGTCTAATCTCAAGTTTCTGTTATCTCTACCTGAAAAGTGGGATTTAAAGACAACCACAATAAGAGATAATTATGAGCTTGCTGATACAGATCTTGATGAAATCTATGGGTTATTGAAAACTCATGAACTGGAGATAGAACAAAGGAATAGAAGATTGAGTAAAAAGACAAAATCTGTTGCTCTCAAAGTCGAGGAGAAGCCCATTAAGAAGGAATCATCAAGGAAGAAAGCCAAGGGAAAGGCTTTAGTCATTAAATCTGATAGTGAGTCATCAAACTCTGATGATGACTTAAACTCTGATGAAACTTCTGACTCTGAGGATGATGAAGAACAGATGATGCAAATGGCTGCATTGATGGTGAAGACCTTCAAGAAGATGGGATTCAAGAACTTCAAGAAGGGATAGAGATTCTCAAGGAAAGATTCAAACTCTGAAAGGAGAAGTTTCAGAAAGTCTGATGGAAGGGAGACCAAATCTGGTAAGAAGGATAAATCTGAAATCCAGTGCTACAGGTGTAAGGAGATGGGTCACTATGCCCCAGAGTGCAAGAAAGGCAAATCTGAGAAAGCACTCATCTCTAAAGGCAAAGACTGGGCAGATACTTCAGACTCTGATGATGGAGAAAATTATGCTCTTATGGCAACTGTCAGAGATGAGACTGAATCATCTGAAAATAAGGTACCCCTAACTACTTATGCTTATGATACTGATAATATATCTGAATTAAGAGTATATCTGAAAAGCGTACATGTTAGCTATAGGGATCAGACTTTAGAGAATGAGAGAATTAAAGCTGAGAATCTTAGTCTTAAAGATAGAAACAAGTTTCTTGAAGGAGAACTTGAAAATATGAAGCAGATTCAAAAAGAAAGAGATGATGCTGTTTATGTAGAACAGGAGTTGCTGAAAAGATATAAGCAATTAGAATCTGATCTAGAAAAAGAAAGAAAAATAATCAAGACTTGGACAGATTCTGGAAGAGACACTCATCAAGTGTTTCAGACTGATTCTGTAGGTTTAGGTTATTGTGAAAATGATGAACTTAGGTTTAAAGAAAAGGTTAAGGTAAAACCACAACTTAAACCTGTGAAATTTGTTCCAGAAGCCAATAAGTTAAAATCTGTTGTAATAAGGGAAGCTGATATGGAATCAAATGAAGCCTGTGAAAGACAGGAGAATATTATAACAGAAAAACTTATGGAAAGAGAAGCTGTTAGAAAGCCAGTAAAAACTTGTGAAAAACAGGTTAATGTTGGTTTGATGACAGGAAAACAGTTCAATCATAAGCTCAAAGAGGTAAAATCTGCCATGAAACCAAAAGGATCCAAGAAGAATAGGAATGGAAAGATAGGCATTAATAAAAGAAATAATCATTTGCCTAATGCTGCTGCTCCAAGGAAAACATGTTATAATTGTGGTAGTTCTAATCATCTTGCTAATTACTGCACAAAGAATAAAAATATCAATTCTTTACCTTCTACTTCAGGTGTAAAGAATGATTATGTTAGGGTTAGACCACAGACTTTATGCACACACTGTGGGAGCACTTGACATTCCATTTATACTTGCAAGAGTTATCATGCTATTTATCACAACTATTATGAGCTAAAACCCAATCTGAAATGGGTTAGAGCAAACTCTGCAAGTGTAAAGTCTGACAATGTTAGCTTAAACTCTGTTGATAGTAATTCCGCTGCAAAAGCTAACACTGTTAAGAAAGACAAAGGATCCAAGCAAGTCTGGGTCCTTAAAACTAACACTTAGTGTTTGTTTGTGATTGCAGGGTATAAAAGAGAGCACACTTATCTTGGACAGTGGATGCTCAGGACATATGACTGGAAATAAAGCCCTGCTATCAGACTTTAAGGAGAAGGCTGGCCCAAAGGTTTCCTATGGAGATGGCAACATAGGACACACTCTGGGATATGGCAATATCAATCTTGGAAGTGTCATCATTACAAATGTAGCTCTAGTCTCAGGACTCAAGCATAATCTGCTATCTGTGAGTCAAATCTGTGACAGAGGGAACCATGTAGATTTTCATACTGAATACTGTGAAGTTATCAGTAATCTACTGGAAAAGTTGTTCTAGTTGGACACAGGCGCAACAACATTTATGAAGCAAGTTTGGTAACAAACTCTGATGGAAAAATAGTGTGTCTGACTGCCAGAATGTCAAATGAAGAGAGTTGGAATTGGCATAAGAAGCTCTCTCATCTCAATTTGAACAACATAAATGAGCTTATAAGAAAGGATCTTGTAAGGGGACTCCCAAAATCGATACTCAGTCTAGATGGCCTATGTGATTCTTGTCAAAAGGCCAAGCAAAGGAAGTCATCTTTCAAGAGCAAATCTGAATCTTCAGTAGTGGAACCTTATCATCTTCTACATGTTGATCTCTTTGGACCAGTGAATGTGATGTCCATGGGCAGAAAGAAATATGCTCTAGTAATTGTTGATGAATATACTAGATATACATGGGTGTATTTCTTGTCAAAGAAGGATGAAAATGCTCAAACTCTGATGGATCATGTAAATCTACTGGACAAAGGATCACAGCACAAAGTCAAAATTATAAGGAGTGATAATGGAACTGAATTCAGAAACTCAATCGTGGAAGCTTTCTGCAAGGAAAGAGGAGTGAAACAAGAATTTTCTGCACCTGGAACTCCACAGCAAAATTGTGTAGTTGAAAGAAAGAACAGAACTTTAATTGAAGCAGCCAGAACTATGCTTGATGAAGCAAAATTACCAACATACTTCTGGGCAGAAGCTGTTCAAACTGCTTGTTTTACTCAAAATGCAACATTGATCAACAAGCATGGGAAAACACCATATGAGATGGTGAAAAATAAGAAGCCAAATTTGAAATATTTTCATATATTTGGATGCAAATGCTTTGTGTTGAAGACTCATCCTGAACAGTTGACCAAGTTCGAGTTAAAAGCTGATGAAGGAATCTTTGTTGGCTATCCATTGTCAACAAAAGCATTCAGAGTCTACAATCTGAGAACTAAAGTGATCATGGAATCCATACATGTGTCATTTGATGATAAGAAAATAACTGGACTCGATGACTTAAATGGATATGATCAACTGCGTTTTGAAAATGAAGGTTTATTCTCTGATGATGTAAACTCTGATGAAGCAGTACCGACAAACTCTGATAAAGCGGTTCTGACAAACTCTGACGAAGCATACTCTGAACCTCTACTGGTAAATACTGGAGAAACTGGAAATTCTCAAATTGAACAAAATAGAGAACCAGTTGAGGGGGAGCGTGAAGAAGCTCAACAAGACACAGCAAGTGAGTCAGTTGAGGAAACTGATTCAAACTCTGACAGTTCAAACTCTGAACCATCCAATTCAGGGGGAGCCTCAGATAATGCAGAAAATCAACATATGAATCAGGAGAGCATGGATCAAGGGGGAGGATCCAATAATGATGCAAGAAACCACTTACCAACAGCAAGAAAGTGGACACAGGCACACACACCTGATCTCATAATTGGAGATCCTGATGCTAGTGTGAGAACTAGAAGTGCAACAAATAATGAGTGTCTGTATCATGCTTTCTTGTCTCAAACAGAACCAAAGAAAGTGGAGGAAGCTCTTCAAGATGCAAACTGGATAACAGCAATGCAAGAAGAGTTAAATGAATTTGAAAGAAATGAAGTTTGGACACTTGTACCTAGACCAAAGAATAGATCAATTGTAGGTACAAAGTGGGTTTTCAGAAACAAGACTGACAGTGATGGTGTGATTACAAGAAACAAGGCTAGACTTGTGGCTAAAGGTTATTCACAACAGGAAGGAATTGACTATGATGAAACCTTTGCTCCAGTTGCAAGATTGGAGGCCATAAGGATTTTTCTGGCCTATGCTGCACACAAGAAGTTTAAAGTCTTTCAGATGGATGTAAAAAGTGCTTTTCTCAATGGGAAGCTTGAAGAAGAAGTATTTGTTGAACAACCACCAGGATTTGTAGATTCCAAGCATCCAGATTATGTCTACAGGCTTGACAAGGCATTATATGGACTAAAGCAAGCACCAAGAGCATGGTATGAAACTCTTGCTCAATTTCTTTTAGAAAGTGGGTTCACAAGAGGTACAATTGATAAAACCTTGTTTTATTTCAATTCTGGTGATGATTTGCTGTTAGTTCAAATTTATGTAGATGATATTATTTTTGGATCTACTAATGACAAACTCTGTAAGAAGTTTGCAAAGCTTATGCAATCCAGGTATCAAATGAGCATGATGGGAGAGCTTAGTTATTTTCTAGGCTTACAGGTCAAGCAAACAGATGATGGGATTTTTATCAATCAAGCAAAGTATACCAGAAATCTTCTAAAGAAATTTGGTATGCTTGATAGTTCATCTGCTCCAACTCCCATGGCTACTGCAACAAAGCTAGACAAAGACACATGAGCCTCAGTAGATATGACAAACTACAGAGGAATGATAGGGTCTTTACTGTATCTTACTGCAAGTAGACCTGATATCATGTTTGCAACATGTCTTTGTGCAAGATTTCAAGCAGATCCCAGAGAGCCTCATCTAACAGCTGTAAAAAGGATTTTCAAATATCTCAAAGGAACCATAACCTTGGGTTTGTGGTATCCTAGAGAATCAGAGTTTAAGCTAATTGGTTACTCTGATGCAGATTTTGCAGGCTGTAAGATAGACAGAAAAAGTACAAGTGGAAGCTGTCAATTCTTAGGTGACAGATTGGTTTCTTGGTATAGCAAGAAACAGAAGTCAATTTCTACATCCACAGCAGAAGCAGAGTATATAGCAGCTGGTAGCTGTTGTGCACAGATTTTATGGATGAAGAATCAATTGCAGGATTATGGGTTAAGGTACTCTAAAATACCTATTTTCTGTGATAACCAAAGTGCTATTGCTATGACAGGTAATCCAGTACAGCACTCCATGACCAAGCACATCAGCATAAGGTATCATTTTATCAGAGAACATGTGGAAGAAGGGAACATTGAGCTTCATTTTGTGTCTACAGACCAACAACTTGCAGATATCTTCACCAAACCCTTGAGTGAAGCTACTTTTACAAGATTGGTAAATGAACTTGGAATGATCTCTGGTTTCGACTAGAGATACGGGTTAGACTCAAAAACTATATGTGTTTGATTTTTATGCTCATGATTCCTTGCATGTATTAACTGTTATGAGTACCAGTGTCATAAACTCTGAAAGCCAAACTCTGATGCTAAACTCTGTTAGTCATACAGTGTTGGTCATACTCTGATAGTTACAGTCTAATGTTATACTCTGATTATAAATTTTGTCTGAAATACATGGACCAATGAAGAAAAATGTATGAAGCATGATTTTCAGTAAGTAATTATGAATCCTTCTAAGTATTATAAACTCTGATTACAAAATGTGCAGAAATTTTACACAGCATGATACTGTCTCTATATTTCTAGCATCTCTTAGTTTATTGATCCTATACACTGAGTTTGTATTAGCTGTTTGCATTTTCTCTCATAAATTAATTGTATTAACTGATGACAAGTCTAAACTCTGATTATTAATTGCAAATAATTCACCCTCAAATCAAAAGATGCCAAACAGAGCACAAATTCCTTTGAGATCATGTTGAGCCTAGGAAGATCCATGAACTTATTGTATGAAATAAGGGATAAAACCTTTGATTTTTGGTGACTAGTGCCAACCACTGATTACTGGAAAAATAAAAAAATATAATAAAAAAAATAAAAATAAAAAAAAATATAAAGAAAGGGGGTGAAAAACAAAAGATATATCCAAATGAAAGGATATCAGTATACAGAGTTTAGATATAAAATCAGATTTTATGTTATACATGAGAGTTTAGGCAACCAGTTTTTACTCCTTTAGTTTGTGGACTTTATGCACTTTGAGATGATCTAAGTATTGATTTCGGTAAACTCTGCTATTGCACACACATATTTTCACACCTGTACAGATTGAGAAAAGAGTTTATTGACAAAGAAGGACAAATGGTAAACACTGATGATTTGTGTACTCTACGCCGAGGTAATTTAATTTTAATCTCTGATGGTTAAAATAAATTTTGTTGGTTTCAGACATATCATAATTTTGAGAAAAAGACATTTGTTTTGAAAATTTAAAAAGAGTATGATTGGACAGTTGTTCAAGAATGTTTTTAAACAGAGGAGAGAGGTTTATATCTAGAAAAGTGTAACAGGCGGTAATTATTGCTGTTTTTACTGCGCATGCGCATTGAAAATTGTCACTTATTTGCTGTCAGTAACTGCATGTGTGACACGTGTCCCACTCCCATAATTACAGGAGTAAGACAGTTGTGTATTAATGATTAAAAACTGTTCAGTTTTTTTTGAATCTCATATTAATACAATACACACACAACCGTCTAATCTTTTACTCACTTATCATTTTCACACATAAATTTCACTCACACAATTCTACAAACACTTTTCTGCATAATCCTTCTCATACACTCTCTTACTTTTAATCTCTAATTTCTAATGGCAACCTCTATGTTTAACTCTGTTGGATTAGACTTTGTTCCAAATAACTATGCAGCACCTCTTAGCAATGAGAACACACCGGAGGCGTTTCATCTACTACAAAATTTCCTTGCTCAATCGGAAATTGGGCGTGCTTTAGTGGAGCCTGCAAAGCTTTATGGATCTCAGATCAAAGCTTTCTGGGAAACTGGTGTATATGATAACGGTGTGATTCTGGAACTCCATCGATTGTTTTTGAGTTTCTAGAGACAGAGTATGTCATTACTCCAGGAACTGTACGTGAAGCAATGGGTTTTGCAGAATCTGATGCGTACACCATTGCTGTTGGTGATACTGACCTTCAAAGAATGATGCAAGCCGTTGGATACTCTGGATCTTTAGTCAAGATAGGCCAGTTGAAGCGACCGCTCTTACGAAAGGAATGGAGTTTCTTTTTCGATTGCATAACCAGAGCGTTCGGGAAGAAATGTACCAATTGGGATGCGATTCCAATTGATAGTCTACAAATCGGGTATTCACTTCTTTTTGGTAGTAATTACGATTTTGCTAGACTTGTCTTGATGAATATAGGAGAGAAAATGACAGAGAATAGGAATGTAGTCTACTTTTCTCGATTTTGTCAGATTTTATTCTCTGCTTGTGTTAATAATGTTGAGATTAATGAGGAGGACGTAATTCCCTCATTCAAATTGCATAAAAGGGTATTCTCTGACCTTACAAATAAGGATTTGAAGAAAGTCAATGTTGGAGAGTTGTTGTTACCTGAGAGGGTTCATCAATTTTTAAACCCTCAACCTCAACCACAACAGCAACCACAGCAGATAAACAATGATACTCAAGTAGCTCCAAGACAAAAGACTGGAGGGAGGACTAAGCACAGAGCTTTCAAAGCTGTTAAAACTTTAAATACTGATGAAGTTGGAGGGTCAACCTCTGTTGAAACTTCGAGGAAGAAAAGAAAAGTTAGAGCTAACAGATTAAAGTCTGTTGCTGTTGATGCTGTTGAAGCCTCAGAGACTGAAACTGATGAAGAAACTCTTCATCAGAGAAAAAGAAGAATAGTAGCAGCACATCTCTTTGGTGCTGAAAATATTGAAGATGAGATTCCTGTGAATGAAGCTGTCTTTGAAGACAGAGTTTTTATGGAGCATGAAACTCCTGAAGTTCAAGAGGAGGTTTTTGTAAAGCATAATGTAACATAAGATCTAAAAGAGATAACTACAACTCAACAAAGGACAAGACAGACAATAATATTAACAGAAGCACAGGAATCCAGAATCAAAGAAGAAAAGGTAAACACAAAAAATCAAAATACGTTATGTATTCTTGAAGTCCGTAAACAGGTCACGGAAAGAAGCTCATGAAAGTGATCAAGCCTCAGTGACAACAAAAGAAACAAGACTTTCAAGACGACAGAAGTATGTGAATGATTTAGGGTTCAGTACCACGGGATTCCAGTGATGAAGCAACCAGAACAACAAGGGACGTATCAGCAGCATTGTATTGAAGACATAAAATAAGAATTGATCAAGTGTTATTCATCTGTGAACCAGACCAGTTGCACTAGGTGACGGCGCTAAAAAGATCAAGTTGTTTTATCGTCTCAGAAGAAATTGATACAGTCTATTTCTTAAACACCCAGAAGCTCAGTGGAATCATTTATGGACTAAAGACAAGAAAGAGAAATTCGATGGTTTTTCTAATTGAAAAACTATCGAATGGTAGTTGAAATGATTAATTAAAAACCAAAGTAAATTAGTTTTGGCATCCGATAGTTTTGTTTTTGAAAACTATCGAATGACAAATTAATTTATTTAATTCGATGGATTTTTATTCATTCGATGGTTTTTTATTATGGGAGCAGGTGAAAAGAATTCCTTTTCTGAAAGGTTGATGAAGATCCAACGGCCAGGATTGTTTCTACAATTCTCATTCGATGGTTTTTCAAAACAGACTACAATTAATACAGAGAGAAGATTGTGTCTTCTTCAGTTAAGGTATTCAACACAGACACATAACTGAGAGAGAGAAGAGCCGGAGAAAATTACCAGAGAAATTAATAGTGCTCAGAACTTGATTATTGTTTTGTATTTGTGTTACCTTAAACTCATTGACGCTAATCTACGGATTAGAAATTGTAGCACCCCTCGAGGTTTATATTTATAAAAAGATATATTCCCCGAAACTTGATTTGGTTTGGTGTGTTTGATTTCGTTATAGAACTGAAAGTTTAATCCGCGAACGAAATTAAATTATTTGTGAGTATCGTATTCAACCCCCCCTTCTACGATACTTTGGACCTAACAATTGGTATCAGAGCTACTTGATTGATATACAAATCAGATCCGGTGAAAGAGACCAAAATCAAACGTAGCGTGAAAATTCGAAGCAAATTTTTTAACTTTCAAAATTTTTCATTTAATTGGAATTTCTTGAATTTTAAACAATTTGAAATTTTCAGAAACCATGAGTGCTCCAAAGACAACCGCTGGTATTAAAGTTCCCCCGTTTACTAGAGATGATTTCGGTTTGTGGAAGATGAAGATGTTGTTATTCATCAAGGCATCTAATCCGTTGTATATTGGCATATTAGAAAACGGACCGTTTGTACCAATGAAACCAGTTAGTGAATCTACAGCTCCTGATGGTAGCAGGATTCCTTCAGGCACCCAACCTAAGGATATAAGTGAATTTACAGATTCTGACAAAGAACTGATTCGATTGGACACCGGTTTAATGTTGATATTGGTGGACTCCGCGGACAAGGAAATGAGCTATCAGTTGATGAACTGTACAAGCGGGAAACATATGTGGGATACCATTAACCTAATAATGGAAGGAACTGAAGACGTGCAGGAAAACAGATTGGACATTCTGACTTCTCAATATGAAGCGTTTAGGTCACTGCCAGGAGAAAGTATAACTCAGGTCTTTGAGAAATATACTAAGCTCCTCAATGAATTGGCAATGAAAGGAAAAACCTATCCACTGAGAGAATCGAACAGGAAGTTCATGATGACGCTGCCCCATCATGTAGAACACAAGTCATCATCCATTAGGGAAAGAATTGACTTCACGAAGATGTCATTAGAGATGATCTATGGCAAGTTGAAGACCTATGAGATGGAACAGGAACAAAGGGTGATAATCTACGGATCAGGGACAGTGGACAGCAAGCACAATGCACTTGTGAGATCAGCAGCACTTGTAGTGGATGAACCAATAACTTCTGAGATTCAGGTTCAAACCCCTAGAGCTGGAAAGGAGGTGATAATAGAAGCAGAAATGGATTCTGTGAATCTGGGTGTTGATGAAAGTGATTACTACACCCTAGAAGAGCTTGAGCAAATGGAAGACAAAACCATGGCGTACTTAGCTGCAAAGTTTAGTCATATTCGTTTCAAGAGAAACCCTAAGTACAAGTTCAAGGGCTCAACCAACAGATTCCAGAAGAGCAATTATACACCTAGTACAGGCTTTAAGGGAGGCTACAAGACTGGCATGATTGATAGAAGCAAATCAAGATGCTATAACTGCAATGAGTTAGGGCATTTCGCCACTGAATGCCGGAAGCCTCGTCAAGCAAGAGACATGAAAGATGTCTATGGAAAGAAGGATTCTTATGATGAGTTGAAGAAGGAGAATGCCAAGCTTAAACAGCAGTTGGAGGCATTCTCTGGAAAGCAGAAAGGGAAGGCTTACATAGCAGAGGGAAAGCACTGGGATGATACTGATTCGGATGAAGAGGAGGAATATGTAAATGTTGCTCTAATGGCTGACTCTTCAGAGGAATCACCTCAATCATCTCAGGTACCTATCTTAACTACAATTGATATGTCTAATTCTGAGTACAAGAAAACTGTGCAAGATCTAAGTGTAGAATTGTTTAATGTACACACAAGCATGCTAGCATCTGAAATGGAAAATGCTAAACTAGTTCTTAAGATTAAAAAACTAGAATCTAAAAATGAAGAACTAGAGCTTGTAGCTGTCACATTAGAAGATCTTAAGCAAAAGAATGCGTACTTAGAGAACAAGGTCAAGTGTAATGATGAGATAGAGACTATCCTCAGGAAGCAGATTTCAGATCTAGATTTGAAGCTGAATGCTTTTAAGAATTCCGCTCTAGTGGCTAAGGAAATCATTGATACTCAGGCCGTAGAGAATAAAACTGCTATAGGATTTGACTATAACAAGAAAGCTGGTAAGAAGATTTTGGAATTCCCTGTGACACCTTCAGTTGTCAAAAGGAATACTCCACATGTTCTTAAGAATGTTGATTGTCCAGTTTTTGTTAAGCCGTTTCCACATCTCTTTTATGAGGATGATCTTTTCATAGCTCAAGAATTGCTTGAGGAGGATTTAGTGAAGGAAAAAGAGGTAAAGACTAAGTTGCCTAGGAAATCAGTAAAGAATGTATTACCTAAACCTGATTTACCTAAAACTGAAGTAGGTTCCTTAGTTAGTAATGTTAAAAAGAACAGGAATGGGAGGAAAAAGTTTGTTAATCAGGAATTGGTTCCATCTTCTCCCATTGCATCTAGGAAGTTATGTTCTATTTGTAATTCTGCTGGACACCTTACACATGCATGTAAAAAGGTTAAAGTAGAAACTGCTAATACTTCTGAAATGCATAACATGTCTGACATGCCTGATAATCATGAGCCCTGTGGAAAGAAAGAGTGTTTGCTATGTAAGTACAACATCATGCATGCTTATTTTAAGTTGATGTCTGATAGTAGCAATAGCTCTAGTAATGTTAAATCCACAGATACTATGAATATCAAACAGGGTAAGACTAAATTGAATGTTACTCCTGTTAAATCATCTAAACCTTCAGGACCCAAACAATTTTGGGTACCAAAGTCCGCTTAATCAATCTGTGATTGCAGGGTAAGGTTAAAAGCTCAAAGGTTGTGTGGATTCTGGATAGTGGCTGTTCTAGACACATGACAGGTGAAGAGTCCCTGCTTACAGAGGTGGTTAAGAAGACCGGCCCGATTGTAACCTTTGGAGATGACAGCAAAGGATTCACTACGGGATATGGTAAATTGAAAGCTGGAAATGTCATCATTGAAAACATCTCTCTTGTTGAAGGATTAAAGCACAATCTTCTAAGCATCAGTCAGTTCTGTGATAAAGGCTACAATGTAGATTTCAGAAAGGACAAGTGCTTGATCACCAACAGGAAGGATGAGAAGCTTACTCTACTGGGAGTGAGAAAAGGAAACTTGTTTATAGCAGACTTAAGTTCTACCAGTGAAGGAGAAGTTACATGTTTCTATGCAAAGGCATCTTCAGAACAAAGTTGGCTATGGCACAAGAAGCTCTCACATTTGAACTTCAAAACTATGAACTCTTTGGTAAAGAGAGAGTTAGTGAGAGGGTTGCCCCTGATGGAATTCAATCAGGAGGGACTATGTGAAGCATGTGAAAAGGGGAAGTCGAAGAAAGCATCACATGGAAGCAAAGGAATGACAAGTATTACTGAACCATTACAGCTGATTCATATGGATTTATTTGGTCCAGTTAATGTTATGTCACTTTCAAGAAACAGATATGCATTGGTGATGGTGGACGACTACTCCAAGTACACGTGGGTGTTGTTCATACAAACAAAGGATGAAGCAACACAACTAATCATTGATCACATCAAGAAGATAGAAGTGGAAGCTAAGCTACCTGTGCGGACAATCAGATCAGACAATGGAACTGAATTCAAGAATGCAGTTCTAAATGATTTCTGCTCAGAGAAAGGAATATCAAGACAGTTTTCAGCACCAAGAACTCCTCAACAGAATGGAGTAGTGGAAAGGAAGAACAGGACCTTGGTTGAAGCAGCAAGGACCATGTTGAGTGAATCAAAACTTCCCACTTACTTTTGGGCTGAAGCAGTGAATACAGCTTGCTACACTCAGAATCGAACCCTAATCAACAAAGATCATGAAAAGACTCCGTATGAGTTAATGGCCAACAAGAAGCCAACACTGAAGTATTTTCATGTGTTTGGTGCAAAGTGCTTTGTACTTAAAGATGGAGAACATCTTGGCAAGTTTGATGCCAAAGCAGATGAAGGCATTTTTCTGGGGTATTCTCTGGAATCTAAGGCTTTCAGGGTATATGTGATTGAAGATAAGAAGGTGTTGGAAAGCTTTAATGTAACATTTGACGACACCAAGAGACCAGGCCTGCAAACTGGAGAGAACTCTGAATCCTTGGTATTTGAAAATCTATTAGGAGATCTCTCTGACAATGAAGAAGTACCTGAAGTTGTTACAGTCATTAATAATAATCATAATGATAATGATTCTGGACCAAGTGGTGACCAAAGTGGAAATCCTCAACATACAGGATCCACTAGTCAGTCTTCAGAATCAACAGATCAAACCGTCAACAACTCAGGGGGAGCAGGAGAAGGATCAACTAGTCACACTCCACAACATCTAGAACAAGGAGAATCATCAAGATCGCATCTGCCAAGACAAAGGGTATGGAATAGAGATCATCCCTTTCACTTGATCATTGGTGATCCGGACACAGGAGTGAGAACTAGAAGAACATCACAAAATGAATGTCACTATTCTGGGTTTCTTTCAGAAACAGAACCTAAGAAAGTTGAAGATGCTCTAGATGATCCAGATTGGGTAATTTCTATGCAAGAAGAACTCAATCAGTTTGAAAGGCAGAAAGTTTGGAAGCTGGTACCCAGGCCTAAGGGAAAATCTGTTATTGGAACAAGATGGGTATTCAGAAATAAGTTGGATGAAGATGGCATTGTAACGAGAAACAAAGCCAGACTGGTTGCTAAAGGCTACTCTCAAGAAGAGGGTATAGATTATGATGAAACCTATGCACCAGTAGCAAGACTTGAGGCCATCAGAATGTTTCTGGCATTCGCAGCACATTCCAATTACAAGGTATATCAGATGGATGTGAAGAGTGCTTTTCTGAACGGGGAGTTAGAAGAAGAAGTGTATGTGGAACAACCTCCAGGTTTTGAGGATTCAAAACTGGCAGACTTTGTGTACTTTCTATTCAAAGCTCTCTATGGACTCAAACAAGCTCCGAGGACATGGTATGACACTCTCTCTGAATTCTTACTTGAAAATGATTTTACAAGAGGTGTTGTAGACAAAACTCTCTTTGTCAAAAAAGCATAAAAATGATTTGATATTGGTGCAAGTATATGTTGATGACATAATATTTGGTTCTACTAATGATGATCTATGCAAGAGATTTGCTAAGTTAATGCAGAGTCGTTATGAAATGAGCATGATGGGTGAATTGTCATTCTTCCTTGGACTGCAAGTATACCAAAAACAAAGTGGTATATTCATTTGTCAGTCCAAGTACATCAAGGATCTTCTTAAGAAGTATCAAATGGAAGAGTCATCTACAGCAAAGACTCCTATGCCAACTGCCACTAAGCTTGATAAGGATGAAACTGGTAAGAAGGTTGACATCACAGGCTACAGAGGTATGATAGGCTCATTACTTTATCTCACTGCAAGTAGACCAGATATAATGTTTGCAACATGCTTGTGTGCTAGATTTCAGTCTGATCCTAAAGAATCTCATCTAATAGCTGTTAAGCGAATATTTAGATATCTTAAGGGGACCCCAAATCTTGGAATTTGGTACCCTAAAGATACAGGATTTGATCTTGTTGGATATACAGACTCTGATTTTGCAGGTTGTAAGATTGATCGGAAGAGTACTTCAGGAAGCTGTCAGTTTCTTGGAAGAAGATTGGTTTCCTGGCATAGCAAGAAGCAGCATTCAGTGTCCACATCAACAGCTGAGGCTGAATACATTGCTGCTGGTAGCTGCTGTGCTCAGATATTGTGGATGAGAAACCAACTCCGTGACTATGGACTTTTGTTAACAAAGATTCCAATCTTTTGTGACAACACAAGTGCCATAGCAATCTCTAACAATCCAGTGCAACACTCGAGGACGAAGCACATCGACATCAGGTATCATTTTATCCGAGAGCATGTCATGAATGGAACTGTGGAGTTACATTTTGTACCCACAGAGGATCAAATTGCAGACATCTTTACTAAACCGCTTGATGAATCCACTTTCAATAAGCTGGTTGGTGAACTTGGGATGTTAAATCTTTCTGATTAATTTATTTTGATTAGAAGTCAATAACTGCAGAAAGTCCTGGTGAATACATGAGTTTAAGAATTGCTATATCCTTAGGACTCGTGAGTTTATTTTCTGGAGCAATTCTCGTAGTTAGGATTATTGTACTAATTTCATGTCACAATTATGAATGATATATTTTCTGGCATTTAATTGGTTATTAATTCTAAAATTATTTAAGTGCTAATATTTGTTCTAAATATTCAAGCATTTATTTAATTTGAATTAATTTACTTTGTTTTTAACATTGTAGATTAATGCAGCATAATTGATTAGATTTTAATTGGTTAATATCACTCAATGATATTTAATTGATTTTATTCTAAGAAAATTGTGAATTTTATGTTAAGAATTGATTTTGGTGAATTTTAACAAATTTATTGAAATTAAAGATTGACAGGAAATACAAAAAGTCTGATTTTTAAAACAAGAACAGGTTTTAAAAAAAAAAGACAGAAGCAAAAATATCGAATTTAAGGAAATTCGATAGTTTTTCAAAGTACAATGATAAATCTATCGAAATTAATTTAGATGGTTTTTGAAAAGGAAAAAGAAAATCTATCGAAAAATTTCTCGATAGTTTTTGAGATTCTTTTAAAAATATATCGAAGTGGATTTACTGAATTAAATATTTAAATCCTCGATAGTTTTTAAAATCAAATGAAAAATATATCGGGAGGATTTAATTTATCAATAATTAAACTCCTCGATAGTTTTTCAAAAGTCACAGCTCGATAGTTTTTCAAGATTTCAAATTAAAACATTCTCGATAGTTTTTCTGTAAACCTTTTAAATTCTCAAAATTCAAAAACCTAGATAGTTTTCAAAATCTATCGAAGTCCAGTTGACAGGTTTACCCCTTGCAGAAAAATATCGAGAGTACATTAAAAACTATCGAAACCTGAAAAGACATTTTTGCCCTTGTCAGTTTCAAAAAGTATTTAACTAGCACTTAGTTCTTTTTCTCTTCATTGTTTACAGATCTGAGGAAGAATTTTTGTCGAGTTATATACACAGATACATACACACAGATAACACATCCACTTCGATAGTTTCTCCATTGTTAACCAAGAAGAATCTTAAAGAATTACTGTTTGTCACTGTTGATTCACTTTTAACCATGAGAACTGAATTTTTTTTTGGTTTTGGCATTTTCTGAGAAAGAAACCATCGAACTTGGCTTTTTCAATTGAATATTGATTATTCAAGGGTTTCTAAAAGCTAACAACTGTTCGAGTTTTGTGTTAGTATTAAAAGGGGTGATTTTGTTTTTAGGGTTATTTTTGTGTTAAGAGTTTGATTAATTATTTATAATTAATTAAATTTAAGTAAAAAAAAAAATAAAAAAATATATAGTTTTGGTTTAATTAATTTTCTGGAAATTTAAAAATGGCTGGAGAATTTATTGTTACCAAAACTAATCATGTCTCGTTTCAAAATCTGCAATCCATAACGAATCCTCAAATTCGTGCATGGGCAGAGTTCTTGAATACACGTTCATTAGTGGCATACGCTGTAAGTACTCCCGTGGTCCTTTGTCTCGATCAATTGACTGCGTTGTACACAACCGCCACGGACACAAGTGAGAACAATGTACGGTCCTTTAGTTTTGTTGTGCCAGGGGGCAGAACAATTAGGGTTACGGAACATGACTTCAATAGAATACTTCATTTCCCTACAGAAAACCTTGTTCCGGATCCCTCAACTGAGGAAATACATGCTTTTTTCACTCTTATCAGAAGTCAACAACCTAACTTCTTGGTGGGAGAGTTCCTAAAGCATTACCTACCAAAGCCATGGAATTTTTTCTTTCATACCCTGATCCATGTTTTTACTGCCAAGCTTACAAATCTGCATGGTATTCCCTTATTCCTTCAAAAGATTGGGTTTGCCATTGCGAACAATAGACATATTAACATAGGACGGATAGTGATTGATCAAGTCATCATGTGCATGGGACCACTGGATGAAAGAACAGGCATGAATGAAGATGTGCTCTGTTTCTATCCTAGGTTCCTACAGCTAATTCTCAATGATGTCTTAACAGATGATGAACGGGAGATATTTGAAGCTGAAGACAACATGGAGTGTACGAAGATGAAGAGAAATGCCATAACCGCTCTGATAAGGAAGAACAACTATCTTCCAGGGGTAACCACTGTTCTCACAGAATATCTAAGAACGGTGCCCCTACCTCTTCTACCCCCAGGGGAACAGGTAATTCAAGGTAACATTCCTGAACTTGAACTGGCACCTGAACCTCAACCAATGGATGTTGATCCAGAGCCCTCAGTGGCCATTCCAGACCAGGAGGTTGCAAACCCACAACCTCTAACCACGGTCGAAGAGCCTTTGAACGAGCCAAATGAAAACATAAATGATGCTCCTTCCCCTCCTATACCCAGTAAAGAAACATCCCTGAGTGTAGAGGGAGATAGTGCCAAAGCAGCACCACATAAGGAGATACACCCTTCAACAGCAGCTCTGCCTTCCTCTAAAAGGAGAAGAACAGAAACTGAGGCAACTGCTGATACTTCATTTCTCTCATTCAAAGAGCCCTTTACTGATTTTTCTGATGCTGATTGGGCTACGCTAACGAAAGCAATATCTGAACCAATAGCTCAATCAAGTAAGGAAGAATTGACGGAAGCAACTGGTGTTCCGACCATATTACGGTCAGGTTCACTGGTTGAAGGTTCTCTGAACCAAGGGTCTTCACAGACGTCGAGAGAAGGCTTTGACCTAAATGCACAATCTAAAAGGTCATTGTCTACCTCCCCAGATGGAACATATCTGGATCCTGCGGGTAAAGGGTCTGACGTAGGTGCAGATCGGCAACTCGTTGACAGTGAATCAATTACTATTGAGGAGTCAACTGAGGTGAAGTCTTTACAGACTCACGGGGAAGATTCGGGATCTCTGCTGTTAATAGAGCCTGTTTCTAACCCCCTAGAGATTCAAACTCTAGATCCTACAAAGGATATATCATCTACGGATGATCAGCAACTTGGTTTAACCAAGGACGGGGACTTGCGAAGCCCCATTGCACCACCGGTGACCTCCTTAAGGACGGCTACGGTGTTTTCTTCTGCAGGTACAACCAGCACAATGGATTTGAGTGAAACACAAACACTTACACCTGGCCTGAGTGGGAAAGGAAAAATGAGTGAAACACTAACAGTAACTGTGAGTGAACACCCAGAGCCAAACGTGAGGAGTGACACCCAAACCCTAACTCATATTGATGATCTGCTGTTACCAACAGAAAGAGAGCTACAAGTTCAATCTTCCCTCAAGGAGATGACAGTTCATGATAAAGAAGGAAATCCATTATTCAAGGTTCCACTGCGACCTTCCTTTGACCAAGGGATCTCCTCCAGTCAAGACAATGTTTCTTTAAAGTCTATTCAAGAGAAAGTTGACTTGGCTGCAGCTGATTCCAGAAGAACATTCAGGGTCATTGGCAGTGCATCTGGCACTATAACAGGTACGAAGCAGGCAGTGGACTCCTTAAAGAAGGAAGCTATGGAAGAGCTGGTCGATTTGAGGATGGACGTAAGGGAGCTTAAAGATGGATTCATTAATGAAGTAACTGCACTGTCCCAGGGACATGAAGCTTTGAAAGAGGACGTTCTGGTTATCCGGGATGGTCAAGCGCGGGTAAAGGATGCAATGGACAACCTTTCAAGAGTGGAGTCTAGACTCAACAGGAGACTGGATCATATGGAAAAGACTACCAACTCAAGATTGGAAAACATTGACCTGTCGTTAGCTTCTATAAATGACTTTAATAAGCAGCTTATGGATTTCTTGGAGAATCAAGGCGATGGAGTACAGTCTATATGGAGTATGCTGAAAAGCCAACAATCTGGACAACCTGGCCCCTCCTATCAACAACCTGATCCTTCTAATGTCTTTTATGCTGAGGATGCTTTTATCGAGGATTCCTCAACTAAGGGGGAGAAAGTTGGAGAAGGGGAGAAGGAGCAAACTAAGGATGGATGGAGAGTTTGGGAAACAGTTGAAGCTATTCCTATCAGGCAGTACTGGATAGAAGAACTTGTGGAGGAAGAGAAGAGTGAGGAGGAATTTGAATTCATGCAAGAGCAACCTATTCAAGAGGAGCATGAACCATATTATCCTGAACCAATAGAACATCCTATCTTGGATGAGGATATTATGGAAGAAGAATCAAATTCTCTGTCACCAGAAGAAGAAGCTGCCTTGGAAGCAATAAGAGCTCAGAGAGCTGCAATAGATGCCAGGCAAGCTGAGAAAGAAAAACAGCAAGCAATTCTGAGAAGCGAAAAGCTAAAGAGGTTGAAGGTGTATAATGAAGTGAGGAAGAAGAAGATGATAGATCTGGCAAAGAAAGATGGTACTGAATGGGAAATGGCTTATAAAACCTTTTGTGGAGTTGAAGACGGATTACAAGTCAACGACAATGCGGAGGTGGAAGTCATTATTCAGGACATCAGAAGTGCTAATCTTGATGATCAGACTTACTTCAAAGCACTGAGAAGCTCAATAATCTGTCTGAATGCTGGGGTTAAAGCAAATGGTGCCTGGAGCTTATTAATCAGTTTTCTGGAGAAAGGTACATTTGTGATTTCTACTAAGTTTTTAGAACAGAGGACATATACAGAATTGCAGGCTATACTCATCAAGATCCAAAGAACTACAAGGCTAAATGAACTGCTCCGAGAGCATGTTAAGGAGATCGTGATGAAAGTCAGTCCAGAGATTACTGAAGATCCTCCAATGGTTAGATTCATGACGAATGACTTGTTCAGAATCTGCTATTTGACTGAGGACAAACTGAGGGACTACCCAAGCAACTATCTAATCTCAGTTGAGAAGTATCTTAGATCCACTGGATTCTCTTCAACGGAGAAGGACAAAGCAGCAGACACTCTTAGAAGATTTCTAATGGAGAATGTTCCTTACTATAGGAAAAGAGTGGAAAGAGGATTGGAAGTGCATACCAGACTGCCAAACATGCCAAAGCCAAACAAGAAAGATGTTAACATTGCATGGTTGTGGGCTGGAGTGGGTCAAGAGGTTGAGTATATTGGAAGACACATCAGAGGAGCAATCCTTAAACCTGGAGAACCACTGCACTATCCATCAGTGATTGATTATCAAGCTGCTAACTCCGATCCAATGATTGAAGAAGGTGAGATTGGAATGGACTGAATGATGAAGCAAAGAACAAGAGAACTATCAGCTCAGACTAGAGGAGCAACTTCATTGTATAAAGTTTAATTGTTTTTTGAATTATGAAATCTGGAAATGTATAAATATCTGATCCAGAATGCATTAATATTATTACGCTGTCTTACTTTAAGTAGTTTCATGTTTCCTTAGTTAGTTGAGTTATCCTCGAAGTATTTGCTTGTCGAACTCTATCCAATCAAATAGGGGGAGATTGTAAAGCATAATGTAACATAAGATCTAAAAGAGATAACTACAACTCAACAAAGGACAAGACAGACAATAATATTAACAGAAGCACAGGAATCCAGAATCAAAGAAGAAAAGGTAAACACAAAAAATCAAAATACGTTATGTATTCTTGAAGTCCGTAAACAGGTCACGGAAAGAAGCTCATGAAAGTGATCAAGCCTCAGTGACAACAAAAGAAACAAGACTTTCAAGACGACAGAAGTATGTGAATGATTTAGGGTTCAGTACCACGGGATTCCAGTGATGAAGCAACCAGAACAACAAGGGACGTATCAGCAGCATTGTATTGAAGACATAAAATAAGAATTGATCAAGTGTTATTCATCTGTGAACCAGACCAGTTGCACTAGGTGACGGCGCTAAAAAGATCAAGTTGTTTTATCGTCTCAGAAGAAATTGATACAGTCTATTTCTTAAACACCCAGAAGCTCAGTGGAATCATTTATGGACTAAAGACAAGAAAGAGAAATTCGATGGTTTTTCTAATTGAAAAACTATCGAATGGTAGTTGAAATGATTAATTAAAAACCAAAGTAAATTAGTTTGGCATCCGATAGTTTTGTTTTTGAAAACTATCGAATGACAAATTAATTTATTTAATTCGATGGATTTTTATTCATTCGATGGTTTTTTATTATGGGAGCAGGTGAAAAGAATTCCTTTTCTGAAAGGTTGATGAAGATCCAACGGCCAGGATTGTTTCTACAATTCTCATTCGATGGTTTTTCAAAACAGACTACAATTAATACAGAGAGAAGATTGTGTCTTCTTCAGTTAAGGTATTCAACACAGACACATAACTGAGAGAGAGAAGAGCCGGAGAAAATTACCAGAGAAATTAATAGTGCTCAGAACTTGATTATTGTTTTGTATTTGTGTTACCTTAAACTCATTGACGCTAATCTACGGATTAGAAATTGTAGCACCCCTCGAGGTTTATATTTATAAAAAGATATATTCCCCGAAACTTGATTTGGTTTGGTGTGTTTGATTTCGTTATAGAACTGAAAGTTTAATCCGCGAACGAAATTAAATTATTTGTGAGTATCGTATTCAACCCCCCCTTCTACGATACTTTGGACCTAACAGTTTTTGATACTACTGTGCCTACTGAGGACAAAGTAAATGCTGAAACAGAAGCTCCTACATCAAATGCTGATGATGTAGTTGAGGAAGCTGCTGTATTCTCTGACAGCAGAGTTTTTGAGAATGAAGATATTAATATGGAAGCACATCCTAGTATCAGTTTTTGTGATACTGAGGATGTGGCAACTGATCAAGCCACCTTGGTGCTTGAAGACTCTGTGGATTCTCACACAGAAGTTCTTTCAGTTAATAATGCAAATTCTGACAAAGGTGAAGAAGTTGATCAGAGTTTGGAAGAAGATGCTGTTTTACTCGAAACTCTACAACAGTCTGTTGTTGAGGTTGTGACAAGAGAAGCAGAGGTTTCTGCTCAAGCAAACTCTGATATTCCTGAAACTGTTGCAGAGAAAGTACTTGATGAAGCTGCACAGTTAAATAATGAAGTGACTGCTGAAAATGCTCCTGCTACAAATGAAGCGGACATTAATGAAGAAGATGAACATGATGCTGAGGGTTCTCATTCACACCCTAGTATTCAAGTTGCTTTGTCTGCTGGTGTAAACTCTGAAGAAGAAAGAGAAGTCAATCGTGCTACTGCAGAACATTTTCAGAATATGTACTACTCAAATTGGTCAAGCAAGGATACTATCTTTTCCAATGAAAGAGCTGCAGATTTTGTCACAAAGTCTTCCAAAGAGATTACAAATCCAGAACTTCTCAGTCATCTCAAAGCAACTATTGTACAAATCAAATCATTGAACAATCGTTTTGATGATTCTGACAAGGTGATTACAGGATTGAGGAATGATATAACTCAACGAGAGCTTACACAGCACAAGGACAAATCTCTATACATCTCTTTGTGTAAAGATCAGAAGAATTTTGATTCCAGGTTGTCCAAAGTTGAAGAAAATCAAGTAAAAATGTCAACTCAGTTGGATGAAATTGCAAATTCCATTGAATTGCTCACATCAGTATTGATTTCTGATGCTGTCAAAAAGGGGGAGAGAGTATCTACAGACAAATGCAAGATCTCTCAAACTCTGACTCGGAAGGATGATACCACTGATGGTGGTGCAAAAGATAAAGAACCAAGATCAAAGAATGTTCAAAGGCAAGGGAGGAGGTCAAACTCTGATGCTCAGACAAATGCTGATGGAAAAAGATTAAACACTGGAGGACAGTCTTCTTCAAGGGTTAGAAGTTTACTTCTTTCCTCTAAATCTCCAGTTACTGATGAAGAAGTTGCTACACAGTTATTCTTAGCAGAACATGGT
Organism: Heracleum sosnowskyi; assembly: GCA_030848705.1. Taxonomy (NCBI): domain Eukaryota; kingdom Viridiplantae; phylum Streptophyta; class Magnoliopsida; order Apiales; family Apiaceae; genus Heracleum; species Heracleum sosnowskyi. The sequence goes on along the minus strand of CM061238.1, from coordinate 133,249,818 downwards.
AAGAATGTTACTATTGAAGATATCCAGGCAGAAGAGTAATTGCTTGCTGAGGAACACAGGAAAGATGTTGAAGCTGGAATCTACAAGCAGAAGAACACTAAGACTCCAAGGAGAAAAGAAAAAGGAATTGTTATCAAAGAGAATGTAAACTCTGATCAGAGTTTACAGTACTCAAGGAGGCCTAGTGGTTCAAATGCTGATAAAGGTAAAGGCGTAATGATTGAAGAGCCTAACCTGAAAAAGAAGAATTATTCAACCTCTGACATTGCTCAAGTTGAAACAAGATTAGCTAAATCAACCTCTGACGCTGCTCAAGTTGATGTTATTACCAAAGTTTTGACAACCTCTGACGTTGCTCAAGTTGTACAGAAATCTACACAACTTCCAGGATTCAGCAAACCAAAAGTTCTTGAAGATTTAAAGCTTGAAGCTGTGAATTTTTCAGAAACCAGAACAGTATTGGGAAAAGAAGCCTTTGATAAATCTGGACTGGGTTCACACAGAGAGAGAAGAACTAATAACAGATCTCAAGACAAGTTTTCACTGGCAGAATCTGGAGTTGGAATTACTCAAGAAGGCCTTGACAAACTAGAATCTGTACAGATGATTTTTCACAAAGGAATCAAAAAGGAATTCTTGTTATATTTTATGGCTGATGGCAGAGTGTATAGAGTTGGTGAATCTGATATTCAGTTAAAACTCTGGGAAGAGCTAGAGTATGTTCTATATCTATTTGAAGTAAAGAATAGAAGTACTTATGATGCTGCTCGAGTTTTGAAGGAAAGGATGATGAAATCCAAAGTTTTGAGTGGAGCTGGAGTATCAAGTGCATACATTCCTAAATACAGAGATGCACATGGAAAGTTGGTAGAAATGAAAAGGAATAGTGCTAGGTTCAGAACTGCACTAAATAAAAAGGTTCTTGAGTTCAATCTAGAGTCTGATAAACCTTTTTATATCAGACTTGGCAATGAAATGGACAAAAACAGCATATATTCTTTGAGGGCTGCCATTTATCAAATTGGTGAAGATGAACCAGAAATGAAGGAGCTGAAGAAGATTATGATTGCTGAACTGAATAGAGCTGAGAAGAAACTACTGTCAGATTATATCAGGACAGTGCCTGATATTCAAGAGATTAAGTAAAGTCTGACTGTAAGTTTTTATGTTTTCTGTTCTAAGTTAAATTTAAACTCTGTTTTAAAGTTAAACTCTGACATATTTTAAACACTGCATTTGTTATATGTTTTGACATCATCAATTATCTGTTTAACTTGTACATTTTGGTATGAACAAGTTGGGGGAGATTGTTAGATATAATTGCTGACGTTTGTTCATCAGTGTTTAAGTAACAGGTACATATCAAAGTTTATCTAGAAGCTAGTCAGAGTTTGTCAAAGTCTGACTAGATGAAGAGTTTACATAGAAGCCGGTCAGAGTTTGTTAAAGTCTAACAGGGTGATAGTTGACTTAGCTGTCGGTGCAAAGATAAAGATTCTAGAAGCAATATGTTCTGAAGATGGAAAGAAGCAGAATATATTGATACAACTAAGGAGACTGGACAGAAGACTGAAGCAATCCTTGATTGATAATAATTGTATAGCTAATTTTCAGGAGTATCAATTAGATAAGGATTGTATGTAGCTGTGTACTATATAAACACAGATAGGTTATCCCTAGAAGGGATGCGAACATTGAATATATTATTCTTGTAACCTAGTAGCTCTTTGTGATTCATTAACATCACTAAGAGAGAATTATTTAATATAATTCAGTTTGTTGATTTACAAACCTGTATTCTTAATTGTTATTCTCATACATACTTGATTATATATTGTGTATTCGGCCTAACAGAATAGTTCAAGCAGTGAGGAGTCTGAAGATTTTAACAGTGATGAGGACGAGGATGTATCATCCGAGGAGGATGAAGAGGTATTGAGGAACCCTGTTCCAATGGCAACTTGGTTTCAAACTGAGGAATATTCACCGGTGGTATTAAACAACCAAGCTGGAAACTACCTTGCTTTATCTCAAGATACAGAAGATCTTTCCGTTGGTCAAACGTTTAATGACAAACAAATGTTAATTCATGCCGTGCGACAAATGCACATTACTAGCAACCAGACATATATTGTGGAGAGGAGCAATCCAAATCAGTTTATTACAACGTGTGTGGTGGAAAATTGTCATTGGAGAATGAGAGCCGCGAAGAAAAAGACCCATGGATTGTTTGAAATCACAAAGTGCACGGAGCACACTTGTTTAGTTGATCTACCAACGCAGGATCATAAAAAAATCTCTGCAAGATTTATTGCAAATATTGTCAAACCACATGTAAGCTATCTATTCTCAACCATAGTTGACATATGTTCAAACACTTTTATTGACTTATTTTTTGGGAATGTGTTGCAGGTTAGAGAATCACCCAATCTCCGAGTCAATACCATTATGACAATGGTTAATGACAAATTCAACCACCGTGTAAGTTACTGTAAAGCATGGAGGGGCAAGCAGTTGGCTGTTGAGGAGGTCTACGGTAACTGGACTACCACATATGATGCACTCCCACAGTTTTTCATGGCCATGGTACATGCCAATCCTGGCACTGTCGCTGTAATCGATGCTGTTCGTCATGAAACTAATAGAAGCAGTTCTGTTTGCAAACGGATTTTCTGGTGCCTTCGCGCAATTATGGATGGTTGGCAACATGCCCGTCCAGTACTTTCGATTGATGGTACCTTTCTGAAGGGAAAATATAATGGGAAATTATTGGTTGCAATGGGGGTGGATTCGAATAGTCATCAATATCCAGTTTGTTATGCCTTGGTTGACGAAGAATCGGAGAGAAACTGGTCTTGGTTTCTGAAGTTGCTACGTCAACATGTATGCAGAGACAGGTTAAATGTCTGCATAATTTCAGATCGTGCTGCTGGCATCCTAGCAGCGATGAGGAACCCAGCAAGTGGATTCACAGCACCTTACGGGATTCATAGGTTTTGTTTATTTCATGTCAGAAGTAACTTCTCAAGTAAACATGCCGGTGGAGAGTTAAAACTATTGATGTGGAAAGCCGGAACTACCCCCCAAATCATCAAACACCAGGCATACATGAAGAGAATAGGCGCGATATCACCCCCTGCTTTGCAATACCTAGCAGACATTAATCCAGAATTGTGGACCATATGTTACGATATTGGTGGTGCTCGTTATGGACAAGCCACAACAAACGTGATGGAAGGCTTCAATGGTAGCATAAGAATGGCTCGTTTCCTTCCTGCAACGGCAATGATGGAGTATATCTTCTACAAGACTGTTAGAATTGTCAACACACAGCGCAACCAAACTGTCGATGCTATGCAGCGGGGTCAACAATTATGCCAAAGTACAGAGAGTATGATAAGCAGATATATGGAAAAGGCTAAATCACATACGGTGCATACATTCAGTAAACAACTAGGGATTTTCAAAGTTGTTACGCAACGCTATCGGGTTAAAGGAGGCACAAAGGGGGGGGGGGGCACCCAAAATGTGGACATGAGTAAACAGAGTTGCACTTGTAAAAAATGGATGTGCTATCATTTGCCTTGTTCTCATGTATTGGCTGGTTGTTTGGCAGAGAATCTTGATTGGAAAAAATGGATTGAACCTTACCACTACACTTCCAAATTGCATAAGTTATGGGAGCCTATCATATATCCATTGGATCCTACTGAGTGCTGGAACTACGTCTTACTGGTACAGTGGCAGAGGTATGGTAAGTTGGTACCGGATGAAGCCTGCAAAAAGATAAAGAAACAACGTGGCGACAAGGGGGAGTCTGTAAGAATTCATACTGAGATGGACCAATCACGTTCGGGGATAAAATGTAGCCGCTGTAACCAAGAAGGACATACAAAACGGAGCAAACTTTGTCCTCTACGTTCCAATGCAGTTTGACGTTGCTTCACTTAGTTTTCATATGAATTTGTAGTATTTGCTTTGTGTGATTTCATTTCCTACATGTACTTATTTTATTTCATTTCCTATTTGTGTGGGTTTAATATCGCTTCCATTTCATTTCCTATGGCATGCAAATTTAGTTAACAATGCAAAACTAGCATGTCTTTAGTTAACATAGTCATAAATTGAACAATTACTCGTACTTGAATATTAAAAAGTACAATAGTTTAGTCCTCGTCGGACATGAAGCTGTCTGAGTCATTATCAACACTCACGCTCCATTGGTGATACTGTCTTGCACGTAGCATGTCTCCATCCTCTGCAAACATCCTTGCATCTGCTGCTAGACTATGTCGATGTACGCGCAAACGCATTCGGTTCTCTTCCTCTCGTGCACGAAACAATGCAACTTCAAGTTGTTGTGGAGTATTGCGTTGCATCAGTATAGCGCGTTGTTTCGGTATTCTAAGTCCATTCGAGCGACGTTGTTCAACACAACAAGAAAGACATTGCGTACGCCACTCCCACTCCCTCTGCATTGTTGTTATTTCCTGACTTGAGTAACGATGATTAGGGTTCATTGAGTACACAAAATCATCGTCACATAGCCATTTTCTACCCATGGCTCTGAAAATATCACCACTAGTATAACCATTTGTCATTTTTCAAAGATGATGAGAATGAGCATAGGGTATTTATAGTCATAATTCAAATTCTTTAACACCTAAAGACAATAGTTTAGATCACGAGACCATTTTCCTATGTATTCACGGGTTCATACTATGCCAAAATAAATTCAGAACTGCATACACACTATCATTACATTTTCCTGTATATTCACGGGACACTTTTACAAAACTTGAAAGTTGTGTCTTCTTGTCGCTTTCGGACCAATAATTTTTTTTTGTTTTTGCATTTTCAGGATCTCATGTTCGGCTAATAAAAAATCATAACTTATCCAATTTTTGTAACTCAATTTTTAAATTTTAACAAAATTGGACCGTTCAACTGTAATATGCCAAAATAAAAAACCAAATTTTTTCTTTTATTATCTCAGTTTTCCAATCTTGAAAATGGATGTTTAAAACTTGAATTGAATATGAGGTCAAACAACCTATTTTACCAACGGCAAACCAACCAAAAAAATGGATACAACAGGGTCGCCACGGGCTGTGGCGCACCCCTCCGAGGTCGCCACGAACTGTGGCGCTCTATACCAGTTTTGCAATGTCCAACGCAGCTGTACCAATTCCGCAATTCTTGTATGTAACTGTACCAGAAAAGCGAGGGAGCCTATTAAGAGTGGCTCGAATTCACTCTTTTTGAAATAGTCATTTTTAATTATTTTTGTTTACATATATTTTATTAAATGTTTCTAAGATTTTCTGAGTCCTGACAAAAATAATAAAATATATTGTGTTAAATAAATTTGAATTTCGTTTTCTTATTTCATTTGTATTTTTTTTAATTTTTAATGCGGTTTGTTCCATTTTTAAGAGAGGATTCCTCTAAAATTATTTGTAAAATATTTTTTAATTAATAAATTTATAGAGGTACCGTCCTTTATTATTTCAAAAAAATTCGTATAATTTTACATAATATTTAATCTAATAAAATTTTTTAAAAAATAAATAATATTTGAACCCTCAGCCCGTCAACCCGCCTGAATGTGCATGCACGAGTTGGATTTTTTTGAACACGGTCCGTACGGCTCGCCACCAAGAACATGCCGATCCTGTCTTCTTTCAACGTCAACTCGACACTTACGAAACCTGCAGGGGCGCCAGTTTGTCCACCTCTATTTACGCTACACATCTCTCATTTCATTTCACTAAGTTGTCCTAAAATGGCTCCGGAGAGCAGCTTCACGCCTCTCCAGGCGAAAGATGTCCTCTACTTCCTCTACATCTGCCCCAACTCAAACCCACTCTCCATCTCCTCCTCATTCACAGTAACTTTTTTTCCCTCCATTTTTTGCATTTACTAATATTTATTTACTGATTAGGATTTTGTTGCTATTCAGTTTTTAGCTTTAAGTGTTGTTCTTGCTATGCATTTTGTGACTGTACATGTATTTTCTTGAAAAATAAAGACATGGATATGGTGTAAACAAGATATATATGTGCTTTGACAAAAAAAAAAGATATATGTGTGCTTATTTTAACTATTTTGTACCGTTTTGTATAATGATTTTAAATTCTTGTTTCTAAACACACACACATATTTTTCTTGTGCCCATGTTTTGAATTTTTTAGTGATTAGGGCTTTGTTTATAAAAGTATATGAAATTGTTATTATACATGTGTTGTAATAAAATAATAATATATGTATGTACTGTGTTTTATAATAGTATGAATAATGCTTCTTGACACTTGTTTCCTATAGGGGGTGATGGTAAGCTGAATGTAGCATCTTCCCACATTCCTGATGATTTGATTAAGAAGATATTATTACGTCTACCCGTCAAGCCACTGCTTCGTATCAGATGTGTTTGTAAGTCTTGGTGTTCTTTAATAGATAGCTCGAAATTTATCAAAGAACATCTCCAAAGAAATATTGACAACTACCCTGATTCTGGTATAATTTTTTAGAGAATTACCCAAATGGGAAACATTTTACTTGGAAGATGTGGATTCTTTGTGTGATTCCAGTCCTGTGGAAGTGGCTGATCCGGTCAAGACTTCTTTGAGTGGTGCTAGTTATATTGGTTCTTGTGGAACCCGGCAACTAGAAAGTGTAAGAAACTATACCTACACTACCAGATCACATTCCTCAAGGATGATTTTCTCTTAGAGGTGGATGAGAATAAACTGATATGGTATGATGGCGAAAATAATAAAGTCAAGGATGTCCCTGTTCACGGGGTTTCAGTTCCATCCGAGTTGTTGTTTACACTGAAAGTCTTGTTCAGCTCCACCATGACTGGGCAAGAAGGAAATAAAGCAGCTGAAGAAACAACAAAAGAATGATAAGAGGTATGAAACTCTTAAGTTTCATAAGAGTGGTTGCCAGGGTAAGAAATAAGCATGCGAGTCTATATATATAATGAACAGAAGTAATATCTTAGCTAACATTTGAGATTTGATGTTTACATGAGTGAGAGTATCTTGCCAAAGGATTCAAATTAGTACTGTAAGACAGTATCAGTTGAGGAAAAGAAAGGAGAAGAGAAGAATTGGTTGGTTAAGAATATAATAGGAAACTCGAGAGATCTTGAAGTCATATATATTATCCAAACCAGAAAATAATCTGATTAAATAAAACTACATAAATTGCAAATGTTTTAAGATTGTTAAATCATAGCTGACGTGTTAAGAGAGGTTAAAGTTTTGAATTGCATAATCTTTCTTGTATGTTGGCAGGAGGGGAATCGCCCCCTACTCACAATCTTGCTAAACTTGCTTTGGATTTACAACTCTTCAGATTTTGGAAGGAGTGAGTTTTGCCGTTGAGGATGACTTGCCTCTTCCATTTTAAAGTTGTTTCTTGATCGTTCAAATTTCAAAAAACTAAAAACTTGGATGACAAATATAAGGTCCTATTTTTGATGGACACAACTGAATTTTGTAATCAGTTTCAATCGTTGAATCCAACATCCTTAGCAAGTAAGATGTGTCTGAAAAGGGATATAGAAAAATGGATGTTCGATGACATACAGTATTCAAGCGTCAAAATAACTCCATTACTGCCTCTACATTCAGTACACTTATTCTTACTCCCTATGTCCCAGTGAATTCTATACACCGGGACTGGACACGGAGATCAAGAAAAGATATAAAAAATGAGTAAAATTAGATGAAAAGTGGATAAAGTGATGGGACCTATCAATATTTAATAATAGATTTGAGATAGTTGAGAAAAATAGTTGGTGTAAATAGTGTTTTATATTATTATAAAATAGAGATAGTGGAGAAAGTAGTAGGTGTAATAGTGTTTTATATTATTAAAAGTTACTATTTTTAGAATATATAGAAATGAGAGGGATATCCCAAAATGAAAAATGTATAAAAATGAAGGGGACAGAGGGAGTATATTTCAACTACAGTATATCAGTTGTTCTTCAACTTAACTTGCAGTAGCCATCAAAAGGATGAACGAATTCTTCAATGTAAAAGAACATCATCCAACAAAGTTGATGCAAAACATTTACATATATGGAATAAACTAGTGTCAAGCAGCGGAAAAAAAACAATACCTCAAAAAATAAAGCAAGAGAATATTGGTATGGATGTATGGTACAAATAGAGTGAAAAACACTTTGTGTACCTGAAGTTTCAGTTTTGAGCACTTTATGTACCTGAAGTTTGAAATCTAGCAAAATGCATGCTGCAGTTTCCATTTCCTTGCAAAATGCATACTTCCGTCAATATTTTTTAACACCGTTAATTTGGTTTGTAAAATGAGATAAGATAGAATGATATTTTAGTATTTGCAGCATATGCATGTTGTGTATGATGTTTGACTACTAATTTTTCATTTTAATGAGATGACCAACATAGAATATTTTTAAATTAAATTAGTAAATTACCTAATAACTTCTATGAATATTTACATAACATTAATTTTCTTTATTAATTTTATAGTGGAACATTTGTTACCTTTAGAATTTTTTTACATTAAAATATATATATATATATATATATATATGTTTCGTATTTAAGATAATAATTATAAAATGATAAATTGTAACAAAAAATTGCAAAAAACAAATCGTAAGTTTAAGGTGATTCAAACACATATTTAGCTTTTTTCTTTTGTTAATAAAAAAATATTATAATTTTACTAGCTTAAAAGATGCATGAATTGTTTTTACTGAAATATTATTTTGTTATTTATATTTAATATCTTTTTAATTACATTTCTTAGAAAAAATAAATAGGCATGTTAAAATACGTAATTTTTTTAAAATAATTGAAATATGTTTTAAAATAAATAAATGAGGATTTTGCCCGTGATATTTTTGAAAAAGGAGGGTTTTAGTAATGAAAAAACATATTTTAGCTAAAAAAATGTAATTGTCCTTGATTATTTTGAAAAATGAGGTAATTTTGTTAGAAAAAATAGAAAAAGTAACATTTTTTAGCTGAAAAAGGTAATTGATTATAAATAACTAATGTTTTAATTACATTTTTTATAATCAGTTACCGTTTCGGTTAAAATACATTACTTTTCCTATTTTTTATAACAAAATCCCTTCTTTTTCTAAAAAAATCACTGACAATAATTACCTTTTTCACTAAAACATGTTACTTTTTCTATTTTTCTTACTAAAATCGCTCCTTTTCCAAATATATCACGACAAATCCTTACTTATTTATTTTAAAACCTATTTTAATACTTTTAGTTGGCAATTACATTTTTCAACCAAAACATGTCACTTTATTTATTTATTTTTTACTAAAACCCCTCTTTTTCCAAAAATATCACGGCAAACCGTTACTTTTATATTTTAAAATTCAACAAAAATGTGTTACTTTTTTATTTTTTCTTACTAAAACCTTTCCTTTTTTCAAAATATCACGGGCAAACCTTTACTTATTTATTTTAAAATCTATTTTAATATTTTTAATTATTTAAAAAAGTTTAACACACCTAATTTTTTTTAACAAATGTAATTAATAAAATATAAAATATAAATAATAAAATTAATAATTATTAAAAACAATTCGTGCATGATACGGTTTTAATCTAGTATAATTAATTATGTTATTTTAGAATAAAAAGACATGTCTACTACTTCATTTCAAGCTGAAACTGCCAATTACAGTTATGCCCTCACGGTGTTAACAACATTTGACGGAAGTATGCATTTGACAAGGAAATGGAAACTGCAGCATGCATTTTGCTAGATTCGAAACTCCAGGTACACAAAGTGCTCAAACCTGAAACTTCAGGTACACAAACCACAAACTGCTTTTCACTCGTACAAATAACATCGTATAAGCATCATCAGCCTCTGAGTGTTACCATGTACAGACACATTTTCCTTTACCTGTAAATCATATACCTCGAGTAGTACCATGTCAGAATGTGCTTGTGCTTCGTGCATGACACAGCACTTGTAAATCTAGTCCACCTATTCATCAGTATATAATATAACTAAAATTCTAACTGCAAAAACCATATTGCAGACTGGAAAACAAGTGATGGTCTTTAAAGGTCTGAGTTTAAATCTCAAACCATATTTTTTTCTTTTTTCTAAGTTGAGAATCTGCAATGTAGTTAAACTCTAATGGCTACAATGTTATGATACTGAGGTTCACAATTGGTTTAGTTCTATGGCGGGTAGTACTAGTAGTACATTACATCAGTAAACTTCTAAAAAAAAAAAGATATGATCTACAATACTTCTAGCTATGGGACCCAAACTTTCTATTGTATACTACAAGACAACCAACGAGCCAACAGGATTCTAATTTAGTACCTATCCCAGCAGGGGCGCCACTATCTTCTCATGTTTGCGTCCCTGAGATGTCAGTTCTTATCAGGATTATCAACTTTAGAGTCAAACAATGGAGATTCCCTATCAGGAAGAGTACCTTCCATTACAGAAAGTCCACCCTCTTCAAGTAAACCATCTTCCACCTTGTCATTTTCATTGCACCCAATCGACATGTTCGCTGGCCTCCCATCATTTTCCTTGCAATCATGTCTTCCTTCTGTACTCTGCTCCAAACCAACTAACGGGCGCTCACATTCTGCGAGCTGGTTCAGAATATCACTGGAAACAGGATCAGTTCCTGCATGCTGCTACACATGGCCGCAACAATCAGACAAATGGATAATGACTACGATCGTAATTAGGTATAACATATCAAAATTGAAATTACCTCATTTTCCGGTGCAGGACTATTATAAGCAGCTTCCTCACTGCCTCGAAACCCAACAGCATTTGACCCATCTAAGTCAACTTCATCAGCTCCTATGGCAGGCATGTGGGGGCAAACTGAAGGAGCCTTACTTCGGCAACCGCAGCACCTAAACCCAATGAGTATTCCAGTTTTTTCAACAGTAAGCCCAAAAGCATCCCCATGAAACCACTCTGCAAAATGTGAAGGTAACATTAAATATATTGTCAAAATATGATAAATAGGTTAACGAAACCGACAGAGCAAATCAGTATCTGGTAACCAGATAGCGGTGTGTGTTTATATATACAAGTAGAATTAATTGAATTTAAACATTCAATACTCCAACTTACCTCTACAAATTTCACAACAAACATAATTTAACGTAGATGTAAATTCTGTTTCGCGGCAAAGACTGCATTGAGGCTTATCGAGGATGGCATTGGTCTGCTCAAGAGCCAAAATAAGTTTCTCTCTCCGGAATTGCATGATCCTTTCATCATTTGGCTTCCTACTCAGCCGAAGACCATTTAACCAGTAAGGATGACATACCACCGTTCTTTTCTTCTGCCAAACACCTTGCTCTGTCGAGTTTTGCTTCTGTGTGATCTTTGCTTTTTTTGATTTCTTTGGGTATTTTGGTTTCTTCGGTCTCTTTCCCTTCTTAAAGGTGGTTTGTTTCCCTTTGTTGAGGCTTCTCACAGTTTCACCTTGGCGTGAAATCAATTTAACTTTTCTCGTCGAACGCCGCAAAGGAACAACAGAATTCTTCTTGCTGCTGTTAGATTGTTTCAGTTGCTTTCCTTTGACAGCACTTATGCTGCTTTTAGCATACGCTGACCTCTTTCCCTTCATGGAGGTATTGCCTTTCAGCAACTTTGGCCTTCCCTTCTTCTTACCAACTTTGACGCAGGCCCCATCTTGGCACTTACGACATGTATAAGTACATTTCGAAGTAATTGATCCAGTAGACTTTGTCACATGCTTCTTATGGAAAACCCCTGTAAAATTACATCACCGAAAAAAAGCATGCCAAACCTGAGAAAACACTTTTGTATAGCATGTCCAAGTAAAGCTCAATCACGACTAATAGTTGTCAGTTAAAAGTTATTGAACTACTACAAACCATACATAAAACACCCACTTATCTTAGCATGGGCAAATTTAACAAAGCAACCTGTCTTGATTCAGGTAAGCAAAATAGCAGCCACGAATTCTGTCAAAAAATATAAAAAAAAGCAGAAAAGGATGACAATACTACTTTTTTCACTGCCTTGTTGCATGGTCCAATCCGTGAAAGCGGGGTAGATCTTATACCAAAATGACATAGAACAAGAGCATGTATAGAAAGAGTGAAATAGTAGAGACATCTATGAGCTGGAACAGAGGAAAAACTCAGATGATTGATTCTTAAAGGGATAGACATGCTAACAAATTAATGTGGAAATCATATATTTTATAGCATTAATCAAGTTTATGAAAAAAATCATATATTTCTAATTGCATTGATCAAGAGTTGGCTCAATCAAGTTATGTCTTGGATTAGAAGAAAGGCTTCGTGGTCTTCAGGTTCTAACTATTGTAGTCATGTAAACTACTAGGCTCTGTATGGCAGGAAATGGAGAAAATATGGAACTGAAAAGTAATGAAGTTTGTAAATAAACTTTTACAAATTTAATTTCTTTATGTATTCAGTTGACATGACAAGGGAGGGGTCACTGATATCATATACATATTCTGTACAAGAATTAGAGCCAAAGAAAACTACTGTTTTGTCTACAAGGACCAGTAATGTAGTAAACTTTAATAATTCAACATACTTACCAAGGTGATGTTAACATTAATTACATATTCTATAAATAGGATTCACAGAGAAGTTTTTTTGTTGTATGATATGAGCAGTCCATGAAAGACTTTAATACCAGAACGTGTAGACATTTAGCTGTCCACTTAGTACCTAGCCAATTCCTTGACTGGTCTGGTTTCCAGAATCATGTCTTACATAACCAACATTAAAGAGCAAAAACAGATAAACCTTTAGATATTTTGGATTCATCGGAAGAAGAAAGCACCTAAAGTGGATGGAGTCTAAGGACTTCATGAAAAGAGCAGAATTACTGTTCAAGAAACACAACTAACATCCAAAAGGATATTAAAAGATTAAACGGGTACATAAATGCAGCCCAGGATTACACAATCTTTTTTAAAATGTTTATGCTTGTTGACAAAGTTGAACAAACATGCAGCACAGAAACACTACATATATAACTCCTTCATAAGATCAATACTACAATGAGCTTAGTCTTAAAATTTATGATATAACAAGAGAATTTATTTTGCCAATGCCAGTAAATGGAACCTAGAAGATAATAGATAGACTCCTACTTTAAAGATGTACTAATTACCAACTACTTATAAACTCTTCAGATTAAGCATCCGGAAATGTCAAAATCATCTGATGCGAACCATATGTATAGTAAAGTAAGGTGATATTCAGCTATATTTACGGTCACAAGCAAACAACTTTTTACCTTTGGAGAAGCATATACTCAAAGAACTACAATAGCACATTCACTAAGAAATATATACCTTCACAATACTGGCAATGCACAGCCTCCCTGCAAATGAAATAAAAACATATACATTAGCATGACTGATAAGTTATCAATATTAAAGACGAATTGTAAACACTCACAGAGAAGCAGTAATGTCAATACAACTTCCTGTCACTCGAAAACAGACGATTACTTGTTATAATTGAACAAGAGTAAACATTTAGAAGAGAGATGCCTTATGCCCATAATTCAATATAAAAAATTTGAAAACTCAAAGACAAGAATAAACATTTGTTCTTATAGCAAATAACTATTTAAAGTTTTACACATAAGATGTTTCCGTCACCACATTGGAACAGAGGATACATTAGTTACTTCTATTAAATTATTGCGTCTTTGCTAGCTTGAATATCTAGACCTGTGATGCAACTATAACTTCTCAGGAATATGTAAGCAATTGAAGCTGTCTAATTTTAACTTTTTTAATGAATAAATAACTAAGAATATCTAATGAATGAATTGGAAATATACAGGACATTAAAAAAAAAGATAATCAAAAACACAATTGGTACAAGACAACTAACGGCTTTTGAACAGCATCCGCTACAGATCTCCAACAATTGCACTCGTCCAAGACCTCTTGTTAATGTACTTTAAAACCAAAAAGGGTAATGAAAACCTATGCTAGAGAAAAGAAGATAATGGCTACAGACTAATACTACCAGATACCTCTGCATTCTTCTCTTACTAACACCCAATTGTAGAGAAGTACAATTGATAGAATATATATTTAGAAAAAATCTCTAGGATTTTATGTATTTTGTACGTAATTGGAAGACAACAAAATAATCTTTATTTTAAAGGGGTCCAACACTAAAATTCCAACTGGAGCAGCCCATAAACAAGCATGAAATTTGACTAGTAATTTCATGTTCAAAGGTAACATGCATGTTCAGAGGAAGGTTTGTAGCAAGGTTTGAACAAAACTAGCATTACCACCACTAGTTTCCACTGGCAAATCAATATGTGTGATTGGTGTAATTTCTATAATACTACACGAATAAATTTAGAGTTTGAGTGGTAATTGCGAGGAATAGCTATTGCAAGGGCCAAAAGGAGTAAAAACGAATTCATAAGAAAGTCCCGATTGACAGTATCATAAGGAAACATATAAATTAGTCTGATGCTTTAGAGAATCGAGGTCCATAATTCTGTTAAAAACCGAAGGGATACATGAGTCTGGTCTTACAACTTCCTTTTCCAGGCATGTTGCTTGCATGAGTAATACGGACAGAGAACTACTATGGTAACATAAGGAAACATAAGGAATTCATAAGAAAGTCCCGATTGACAGTATCATAAGGAAACATATAAATTAGTCTGATGCTTTAGAGAATCGAGGTCCATAATTCTGTTAAAAACCGAAGGGATACATGAGTCTGGTCTTACAACTTCCTTTTCCAGGCATGTTGCTTGCATGAGTAATACGGACAGAGAACTACTATGGTAACAATTAACAAATGCTTATGCAAAAAACTAAACATATATACATACCGCCAATTCACCATTTAATAAATGTGAAGTGCCGACAGAAGAAATTTAGCGGAAAAGAAAGTGTCTACAGAAGAGTCCAGTTAACATCATGTGTAGTAAATAGTAGTATTAGTAGCAGCAGCAATTATAATAAATATTCAGTTGCGTGAAATATGATTCAAGGCATTAGATGATATGAATTAAGTATAAAATTACATAATCGGATATACAATACCTGATCAGAACATCTTTCTTGCAGAGTCCACACTGATGATATTCTGGTCTTTCAGCCTTCGAGAAAAGATATGCAAATCCTGCTTTCTTAGAAAACTTTTCAGACACTTTTCCACTCTCTTGATGCTTTATGTCGCTTGTTTTGGTCATATTCCGAGCAATTCTTTTATCTTCAAAAGATTTTAATAGATGCAACGGAACGTATGATTCTTCCAGCCAATATTTCTTCCTTAAGCTTGAAGAATCTTCAAGCATGGATCCATGTTTCGTAACAGTATCAGGAATAAATCGTCTCTTGCCAAAATCAAGAAGATACTTCCCTATCGTTCCCTCTAAGCTCTTTCTACGGATGATAACCTTTTTAAAAAATCTGACTGATTTCCCGAATTCCTTGTCCATCTTAGAAAGAAGTTTAATGTTTTCAAAGGTATCCCATTTAATGTTGGCATCAAGCTCTCTGACCTGAAAATACGTAAATAATTTATCTGGCAACACAAATAAATGACATAACTAAGAAAAAAAAATCACATAATGAGATGTTATGTCCTCTGTATTTCCTACAACAATCAGGGACTAGGCTTCCTTATATTTCTTACTTCCCTCTGTGTATGTTCTACAATCAGGGACCAGAAAAATGTACTTTTTGTGAAGAAAATTTGTCTTTCATACTACAGGTGCAACACAACTAAAATCACTAGGACTAAAGGAGGAATTTTTAACTATAGCCTGTGGCCATTTTATCTGCGAAGTAACTGTTTCTTCTTCAGTGCTGACAATCATTAAATGTGATGGCTTGTTGAAAAGGTTACAGTCATGAGGTCCAGCGGCCTACAATACCATTGAACATAGGAAAGACCAAAGTAAAGTACTCTGTATCATGGCGCCAAGTCGAGCCTCAACACCCGATTACCTTCGAGAAAACTAGTTGACAAGTCGCCCGACTAGTCGTAAAAAGTCGACTTGTCGTTCATTACACATATAATTACTATATTTATTATATAATAAAACTAAACACGTCAGTCGTCATTTGTTCAAATTAAGCATGATTTATCCATAACATTCAGATACCAATATATCAAACATGTCCAAGCAAACAAAAATCAAGCAGATTCATCCATATCGATATCATGTTCATCTCCATCTTCTTGTGCATTGTCATTGGTTGGATCAATCAATGGTACCATAAACTGGTTATCAGCGCCAAGTCGAGCTTTAAGTACCTTCGAAAAGACTACTCGAGGACTAGTCGTCTTCGTGATAACTATAGTCTGTATTGCTAGAGAGGCTACAAATTGCTGCAGGCATTACATAAATTAGTTCCGGACCACATTAATATACCTGGATAGCAAGCTCTTGCACATTCGAAGATGCCTCAACAGATGCTCGCCAAGCAACACTTCTACTCCTCTTTGCATTGTCTGAAGAGTCGGAATAAAATATGCCAGGTATCTTCTTGTTCCCACCTGCAAGTAAACGAAAAATGTAATGGCCAAGAAGCTACATAACTTGATAGTGCCATTTATAAAGATCTTCAAAGATTAAAGGAATATATAACAAAGTGAATACCTTGTCTGGCAGCATTGGAAACTAATGATCTTGGCAGAACCTTCCACTTGAATAGCCCTCGGGAAATCCTACCACCCCTCCACCATAGTTGCACTAATCCACTAGCAGCCTTTAGAGATGGTTTTGGCTCTAAATCAGAAAATTTAGGCCTTCTTCGACCAATTCCATTCTTCGAGGACATGCTCATGATATGAGATGCGGAGCCAAGTGTAGTAACACTATCCACCTGCTTATGCCAATCTGCTGAAAGTGCACGACTGTGCAGATTTGATTCCAACTGGAATAAAAAGTGGGTGCGAGTAAGAACATAACTAGGTAAATGTTTTATGATGCTAGATCAGTGCAATGTGTCAAAGCTCAACTTAAAGCGATAATACTAATTACAAAGGCCTAAAAATGTTATATTGTGATAAGTATAACGTACTAATAGATTTACAAAACGAATTTAGTATATTGATTAATTTTGCAATCAATTTGAGGGTTATGTTGAAATAATTGTCAGATGACCACCAGACCAACTGTAGAAAGAGGATGTTTATTAGTCGGACACCCTTAGCATGTAACTGTTAGGTAAATACAAGAAGAGGATTTAATTTTGTTACATGTCTGCTTATTCAAATCTTATCTTTCAAACTTTATCCACCCTCATTCACAACAGATAGGTAAATGATGCATGAAGTATAAAATATTTTAAAAAATATCCAAATTACTAGTAAAACAGTGTACTTTTAATTAGTGAAAGCACCAACAGACAATCCCCTGATTTCAGGAATTCCTCTGCCCATATTTTCCCAGGAAGTCCTACCATCTTTTAGATTATCAAAGAAAAGAAAATGATCATGTAGTAGCTCAGAATAAATCAATCAAGCTCCCTACTTGATAAAGGACAATGTAAGTTTCGTTTCTCTGACCACAAAAGCCTTCTAGATTACTTTTAACTCCTATTACCGTGGAAGATCGAAAAAACTGATACAAGAATACAATTTCTTACAGAAGAGATGTTGAGTACAGCGCCAACTACAATCTGATAATAGTTAAGTATATTTTACTTACAATATTAAAAAAATATTACACTTCTACAACCTTGAGTATCAATTTATAACCCGTCATCCACAACTTATATCGATTTTCAAATGATTGAAGTCAGGACACCCACATATCTTCAACCCTTAATGAAGTTCAGATACTTAGCGAGAAAAATATAATCAGATTGGGTACACATATTGACATAATAGACTCGCAACACAGAACATATCCTAGGATAACACCCTCAAAACACATAATAGATTCAAAGTACATATTTTAGGATAATAAAGCTCAAACCATGTAAGAGACCACCAAAACACCTATCACGCAAACCACAGCAAACTTTAATGTTTTAAAAAAAACCCGACAAAAAGACAGATTCTTACAGTGAGTAAAAAGTGTTTCACTGAGGTGATGTCAGATGACCCGCAGATAGCTTTAGACCAAATTATAGAATAATGTGGATTCAGCCATGGACCCAACAGAAGGCCATGTAAGCGATCTTCAACGCAAAGGATGTGAGAGATTAGATCTATAAAATGACCTTCATTTGAAGACTGAATACCTAGCAATTCACTTGTATTTCTTTTCAGAAAGGAGCCTTCATCCTTGATAATAAACAAGCAATCCCCGCCCTCTTCAGGATATTTGCATGAGATACACCAGCCACATTTTTCTTTCTCAACATCTAGGTTGTGAATACTTGACCAACGAAACTCAATTGGAATATTTGAAAAGACCTTCAGCTGTGCTGAAATTAATTCTTCAACTGACATTCTAGATTTTTCAGAGACTTTATATGATGCTTTGTGCAGTACTTCTGCTGCTAACGAGGCTGTGCGAGCAAAACTGTAGAAGTTCACGTAACCTGTGCCACATTGACCATCTGTCATTAATTCTCTTATATTAGATGGTATACTGCCGGAATCTGCAAGCTGGGTGTCTTTTTCTATTTCAATGTCCAGTTTGGTAGACATCAAGGCAGTATGTTCCTCATATACCGATTTTTCTAGTACGTCAGATTTAGTTGACACACCTGCATCTTTATTTCTATTCAAGCCCTTAGTCTTTAGGTTACGAGTTCCCTTAATAGATTGAGAATTTTCAGCTGCCCCTCCTGAACTTTCTAATTGAAAGCTTGCATTCATAGAGTTATCCAAAACCTCTGGCTCCGAGAAGTTACCAGAAATTGTAGATACCGAAGATTTGTCAAAAAGTTTTCCTTTCTCACGAGTATTGTCTTCAAGACATGTCTCCAAAGGTACTAATGCCCGAGGTACTAGAGGCTCAGCATGCATTTGCCTGTGACTCATGTAGTCAATGGAAACAGTGACAGACTGTGAACCAATTTCACTTGTTACTTTGGCTGATACATTCCAATACTTCATGATAGCAGTCAACAATGTGTTATAGAATAAATGTGATGACTTTATTGCTTCAAGAACAGCAGTAAAATCATTCACATGGTAATATCTGAAGGGAAATTCAATGTCAGCTGAATCCGACCTACAAATTCAAAAATATGTCAATTGTGTAGTTACGCCAAGAGTAAGAGATCAAGATACAGCAAAAGTAAGCATCAAAATAGATATCTAACAGAACTGCCATCCATGACTAAAAAAGAACTGGTAACCAAATTTCAAAGGGATTGAAATGACTTGTGAGACTGAATCAATATGTTTGTACTGCTGTAGACAATAAGCAAAATCTTTGAGCACCAATATATAACACTGCCCTTCCATATTTGCACTTTCATAGGGATGTATGAACACCATTAATGACTGTAAAGGGTCCATGTTTAAACATGTGGAAATGAATAGGCTATTCTTTTTTTTGCATGACCTCTTAGGGAGCATGTGGTGGTCTAGTGGATGACCTGAGTTGCTGCACTTGGGCAGGCGGGGACTCGGTTATTTTCATTTCGAATTCCGGATTCGAGTCAGGTTGTAACAAGTTCTTTAAATAAGAAGGCATTCAATGATATGTTAATGAATTATCTAGGGGCGATCATTGTTCTGGAAGCAGCAGTTTGGATCGGTTTTAGAACCAGAACCAATACTAAAGGAACCACGGTTCTGGTAGAAGAGGAAGCTAGATTCTTTTATGTATTTTATGTGGAAAGACTTGATCTAATCTATTACCTACAATATTGGATATACTGGAGATTTTAGATGATTATGATAATTTTAGGATGAAGAAATTTATTTATTGAGGAATTAAAATATTTTTTAGGAACATTCATGAAAGTTATTGTATTTATAAGAAATTAGCTTAGGATCCTCTATATAAGCCATATAATGCACACATATAAAATTTATTTATAGAATTAGGTTGCTTTTAGAATGCGAGATTATTCTGGGTGATATCGATGGCAATCAATAAATTATTCTATTCTTGCGGCCGAAAACCAGAGGGTGGTAGATTCAGCAATTAATGCACCCGGTTCTATCTCTAATTCTTTGAATTCTCAAATTTCTATCAAGTCAAGCTACTTCACTTAAATATCGTACTAAAACAAGTGTGGAAAGGCCAATACTTCCAAAACAATATATAATAGTGTAGATCAACTTATTTCATGTAAAATACAAAAAGCATCAGATTTCTATCCTAGATCTCTCCGCCAAGCAGCTTATCTTTCTCCTGCCACCACCATTTGTCTCAGATCTAATCTATTTACATAACCATTTCTCGTAGTCATCACCCTAATTTGGGTTTTTGGCATTGTGGGTTTGCTTCAATTGGGTTTCTTTAATTTCAACCTTCTAAGATTTTTGTATTCTTGATTCAGGTTTCTTTAATTTTGGTTTTCTAGATTTGGGTTTCTTCGATTTTGAATTCCTGCGATAGTTTTACCAATCCACTATATGATGATTTTCTTAATTCGGGTTTCTCTGATTCGGATTATCTGAGAGAGTTCGCCTGATCCAAACTTTGATTAGAGCTCTCTTTGCTCCCTCAATTACTCATCCGGCCAGCTATGTCCTGCACCTTTTTCTTCTTCCAGTTGCCCCCTGTGCAGGTAGGAGAGGTAGGAGCGACGGATTCACGAGTCAATACCAGAGTCATCAGCGAAACATCTCTTGGTCCCAACAGTAACTGTCGGTATTGTTTCTATCTTTTTTTGTTTTGCTTATTTAGTATGTGTTGTTTTGAATGTCTATTGTGTGATTGGTTAATTTATTGGGCGAAAATTTGTGGGACTGTTTTTTTTACCGGCTAGAATAACTTTCAATTCTTAGATGTTTTCTCCCCACTTTTACCAATAGGGGAGAAGAATATGGATGTAAATTTCGATCCGACCCATGGGTTCCGAACTGTATCGGCACTGGTCAGGACGGATAATTAACCGAGTTGACCAAATACTGTTCTTTCAAGTGATGATTGCCGTAATGATGTGGAGCACGAGATTAAGTTATTATTTTAGTTATTAGTTGTTTAAAAAATATTAGGATCAAATAATATTTTCTTGTAGTTAATAAGTCTTTGGTAGTAGTTACCATTACCAATTAGGATCAATTTCCTTCTTTCTAGGATTTTCCTTGTTTTCTAAGTAATAAGATAACGATTTATGTAGTTATAATCTTCATTGTTGTTCAGATTTTAATTATATAAAGATTCACTATTTTATGATAAATCGTCATTGTTAATCAGAGTTAAATTATATAGTTAGTATTTCGGAACTTCGATACTACTGTGGTTAGCAAATTATGTCAGCCTACATATTGATTCGAGCTATTCAAAATAGAATAAGTGCTTCTGCTAGAGTTGTATCAATATTATACTTGTAACAGTATATTATAATGATTAAAAGGAAGGAAGATACTTACACCAATAGGTAACCACAACTATTGTAGAAAATCCGGTCATACGGATCAGTTCCCAATAGTATAGCTCCACGGATGGGCTTTTCAGCTCTTTTCAAGGGGCTACCTTTGCTGATGTTGCACTCGGGGCAGTACCAATCACCCTCTGGCAACAGACTGGTGGTCACGCCAACACACCTAGCATGAAATGCTGCAGGGCAACCATCGCAGCAAATCAAGCTTCCATCCATCCTACAGAGGTAGCATTCGTCGCTATTCCAGTCTGCTGTTTCATCGACCACCTCTGAGTTCCAAGACGTCCCGGAAACATCGATAACAGCCCGAGCTTTTTTCGGAGTCTCAAATGCCGTCTTGCGATCAAAATCAATAGAAGGATCGGTTTCCAGAGTTCTTTTGTTAAGCTCAGACCTTATTATGTCCACTTCATTCACGTCATCACATAAACACTGAAGCATCTCAATTTTGACAGATGCTGGTTGTTTGTAGTAATCACTCTCAAATAACTTCAGTTGACTAAGATCAAAAGAAGGGCTCAACACTGAATGGTGTGTTAGAAGGTACTCAACCATGAAGATCGGCCACGTAATTAGGTCCAAAAAATTCCAGTTCAGGCTCCTGCATTTAAGAAGATAATATTAACAGAGGAATAGTGTTACAACTTTGAAACAGAAAAATGAATTGATCATTGGAGGGGTAAAACAAGAATACCTCAGACACATAGAAGCAGATTCAGAACTTTCATCAGAAAGGGACTCTAAATGCTTCCTCAAAATTTGTAATAGAGAAAGATGTATATAATCAAACAATAAAGAAGGAGTCTTGCATCTCAGGGCTGCCACAAAATCACCCAACTCGAATGGACTCAAAAACAGCAAAGTACTAAATGACCTCAGAAACGAATAAACGGAAAAAACATCACAGATGGGAATATCATCTAAATTTAAATTATCCGAAGAAGGGGGTAACTCGGGCTTTGTAGGAAAATTATTACACTCTTCTGATTCTTTACAATCCAAGACTACTTTTTTTTCCTCGACAACTACCCTGCCCTGGGGAGACTGTGGCTCATGCTTAGCTTCATCTAAAAACACTTCAGCAGGCACATCGACTTGAACTGATGTAGCAGGTATTCCTCCTCTACGAGCACTTCTTCTCAATATGGTTGGAGTTGCACGATCCACAGACTCCGCTTTTTTCCTCCTCTTTCTACTATTAACTTTAGGTGTGCTTTCATCATTCTTATCACATACATCAACCGCAACAGAAGTGCAATTCGAAGGCTCCTTTGCCAAATCTTTTAAATCCCCACCTTCATCCACATGATTAGCCTCCAAAACTCCTCCCTTACCAACTTCATTCACCGTTCCACTAGAATTACCAGCTGGATCAACTGGCATTACACTAACACTACCGACCTTATCTTCCCCGTTTACATCATCACGACAACCATCAACCTCTTTCTTATCACTCTCGACGCCTAAATTCAAATCAAATCCAAGTTCCTTCCTCGGATTCTCCAAACTATCCCCACCAACCTTCGTTTCCCCATTCCCATCATCACTAACATTAACATTCAAATCAATAACATCCGCCCTACTTCCCGCCTTCTCACCATCTAAATCCATACACTCAACAACATCACCATCCAACGGTACATTCAAATCCAAACCATTCAAATTCAAATCAACAATACGATCATCATTACCGCAATTATCAACAACAACAACATTATTACTCGAAAAAGTACCTGAATCATCACACTTAAGCCGCTTCAGAGTCCTGGAGTCAACAACATCAGTCAATTCATCCTCATCCAAAATCGAAACCAAATCCTCAACTCGTAAACACTCCGAGTCTCCGTTTCGATAACTGATCTGAAACAATTCAGTCTCCGAATCATACGAATTGACAGTTCCATTATAAACCCCACGCTCTGGACCTGGCCACTCTTTCCTCACCTTCCTCCCAACATACTCCATTTCATATATAAATCTATAAATTAATTAGCTTATAATTGTAACTATAATTAGCTCTGTAGAACACACAATTGATTGATTAAGTGAATTCTCCTATCTCTCTCCCGAATTCCACGAGAGAGAGAGAGGGAGAGAGAGAGGGAGAGAGAGAGAGAGAGAGAGAGAGAGAGAGAGATTTGAGAGAGAGAGAGAGAGATTTGAGAGAGAGAGAGAGAGAGTGAGGGGGAGTGATTCTCTCTCTAGAAAATAGGAATCTAGAGAGAGAGGAGAGAGAGTTGGAAATGGAATTGAATAGCAGAAGGGGGGGACAGAACAGGGGGAGATTCAAGAGGGCGAAGCGAACATTTTGAGAAACAACACAAAGGGGGAAACTTCTCTCAATTTTATGCTGCCTTTTTTTCCCTTTTCTATATATCTCGTCTTGTTACAAATACGTACACTAAACTATTTCTCTTTTATTTTATTTTATATATCATTTTTTATAAAAAATTTCTACTTCAAATTTAATGTAGACTTATTATATTAGCAGGCTAAGTTATTGAAAATATATAGGTTAAAGAGTTTATTAAATGGCAAAATTAAAAATCGTAGTTTTTTTAAAAATTGTTATGATTTTCTCCTTTTTTTAATCAATAATATCCTATAGATTTTGTGGGGCCTGTGTAATAGTTGATACATGGAATCATGAATCGGGTTGAGGTGGTATGTGGTTGAAAGATCATTTATGATATTATGTGTTTGGTTCAGTTGTGGAATGATCTTTAAAATGATATAAAGTTATATATCAAATTAATTTATTATATTATAAAAAAATTTAAAATTTTTTTATTGTTATTAATAACATTTGTTTGTATGTAAAATATTTTTTAATATTTATAATTGTTGTGGATTAAAAAGCGTGCTTGTGAATTTAATGCTAAGGTTTAATGAGCTTCGAGCTTTAATGGCTGCACTCGTGTATCCGGACTAAATTGGTCCTCACAAGATGCCTACGTATCTCAATTAATGCTGAGAATCAAGCCAAAGACGTAGTTCTGATTGTAGGATCAGGGACCTTATATAGGCGTCTGGAGCCTAATATTTATGGTATGTTTAGGAGTCTTAGCGAATAAGTCTCCTTTTTATTATTGGATAAGCATTGTATTGCTTGCAGGATAAGTCTTTTCCTTGTTGATAAAGGTTATGACTCATTAATTGCCTTTAATTGGGATTCTGGATCCTTCTTTGACCAATTTGCCATAATTGGGGCTCTTTTAATGAGCTGTATATTTTTCTTATTCATTAATTACGAAATTAATGAATAATTAAGGTGTCGGGCCTTAAATATCGGCCTTTCCACTGACTTGTCAATTATATTTCTATAATTACTTTACTGTCCATATCATTTGCCCCCCAACTTCTGGGAAAATACCCTTGAGATTTTTGTAGAAGTTATCGCATTTTTTCCTGAATTTTTTCATTTTTTCATAGCATTTTCGACCAGGAATCCATGCCATTTTCGACCAGAATTCTAGGTCATTTTCGACCAGGATTCTAGGTCATTTTCGACCAGGACTGGGTTGAGGTCGAACGTTTCGACCAGGAATTTTAGTACAAAATCGACCAGGATATTTCGACCTCACCCAGTTATATTTTCGACCTCATTTCTGGTTTGGGTTTTCGACCTCATTTTTGGTTTGGGTTTTCGACCTCATTTTTATAGTCATTTTCGACTAGAAAGTGGGGTGAGGTCGGACACGTCGACCTCGATTTCCAGTGCAAATTCGACCTCGATTTTTCGAGCTCGTTTTAACTGTTTTTCGACCAGGATTTTCGTTTAGGATTTCGACCTCAATTGGTGCGAGATCGAATGTTTCGACCTTGCCTTTTAGGTCTTTTTCGACCTCAATTCTTCGACTTCGAGCCATTGTATTTTCGACCAGAATTTCCAAGCATTGTTTCGACCAGGTTTTTCGAACAGAACTCAGATCATTTTCGAACTCAAATCTGGTTTGGGATTTCGACCTCAAGTGGAATGAGGTCGAATCCCTCGACCAGGATTTTTAGTTCAATTTCGACCTCGTTTTTTCGAGCTCAAACCCAATCTTTTTCGAGCTCAACTTTTCTGCTCGATTTCGACCTCAATTTATCACGAGATCGAATGGTTCGATTTCATTTTTCCGTTCATTTTCGAACTCAATTTTTTGAGCTCACCTTAGAGTTTATTTTCCAACTTAATTCTAAGTTAGAATTTTTCTGTTCCTTTAACTTCTTTTAGGGCCTTTAATTTTTTATCTTTGGACCCAAAATGTTTTGGGCCAAATCTCCTATTGGGCCTCGAATCCTCTTAGGATCACCTCTTGGGCCTTTACTTTTATTTGGGCCTTGAGCCTTAAATCAATTTGTACTGGGCCTTGATTTTTATTGGGCCTAGCTCTTTGGGCCTTAATTTCAGCAGCCCAAAGAATAATTATGGGCTTTGACTGGCTGTAACCGGTTAGACTTCTTTAACCGGTTGAGTTTCCAGTCACTTTACCTATAAAAGAGTGAGATTTCATTTCTTACTCTTCATTCAAATCTTTCCAAAAATTATTTTCCTTAAATCTCTCTGTCTTTCTCTCTTTTTCTCCGTGGTAAAGCGATTCCCGGCGAGTTTTTACGGTGGTGTTCTTATTTTTCTGGGTTCAAATCTCCTTCCCAAGAAGGTTTCTGGGTTTTGATCTTCATAGGTTGAAGATTTTCTGGGTTTCTGGGTTTTGCATTGAAGATTTTCTGGGTTCTATCTTCAACTGTTGAAGACTTTCTGCATATTCTTTGAAGATTTGAAGATGGCCGATCGTTCTGCTCAACGTTTGCAGAAAATGAATCAAGCGTCAAAAAGAGGTATCACTATCCGTTCTTCTACTATGTCTTTACAAGATATGATTCTAGAACGTAGTGATGAGTATCCATCTGTATCGCACTTAGATTCCTTCAATCATAGCAATAGATTTCACGATGCTGATAAAATTGCTGACTATAAAAACATGTATAAAATTAGGCCACCTTTTAGGTTAGTCCCAGCTGGTCCTGGGGATCGTTACTGCCATTGGCGCCCAAATGCTCTTTGCATTTATAAGGGGGTCCTTGCTGCAGGAGTTCGATTCCCATTTCATCCTTTCATTCCCCAACTTTTAGCTGACGTAGGAATTAACCCTTGTCAGCTACCTCCAAATGCCTGGAGGTTGATTATGGGTTTCATTGTTTTATGTTTGAAAAACAAATTCCCCCTTTCTGTTGCTCTTTTTAGAAAGGTCTTTCAATTTAAGAATAGTTCTTCCAACACTTTGGGTTGGGTGTATATTAGTCACCGTTCTTCGACACCCCCCATTTTCCATCCAAAATCCATCCCTGACAATAACCCCAAATGGAAGGATGAGTTTATGTATTTGATGTGGGATGAAGGGGATTGGGGCACCCTTTTTCAGAGCTCGTTTAGTAGAGTGTCAGATGGTAGCCCAGATGACATAGTCCTGACTGAAGAGGAGACCCATGCTTATGCTGAACTCATCAAGGATGACTATGCCACCATGGCTTGGGAGCTTCTGGACGAGTTTGTACTTAAGTCTCTGAAACTTTCAAAAGTTTCTGATCAAGGTAATTCCCTTTCTTCTATTTTCTTGTATTTGTATTAAGATTGCCTTATACCGATTTTGTTTTCCTTGATTTTTTTTACAGCTGCGGAGTTCATTAACAAGCAGAATGAGCCGGAAGACGGGGAAACAGCCAGAATCAAGAGGGCTTGTTTGAAGGACCCCAGGTTGGCTGCTAAAGGCCCTTCTATTCTGAGGCCTCATGTAGCTGAGGTTGAAGAGGTCGAGGGCTCTTCCTCAGCTAAGAGCTCAGTCTGGAGCCCCAACTGGGGGATTAGAAAGAAGGACACCATAGTAGGGGTGCCCAAGCATGCTGTTGAGTGGTCACATCATTCCTTAACTCCTTGTGACTACAAGGATTTTGTGGCCAACTCCACCATCGAGGAGGCTGAAAGTGCGGGCTCTCAAGCCTTTGCTGTTGTAAGTCATTATTCTCTTTTTCTTTGTAGTCCTTAGCATATACTTTAAGTTATCATTCTAACTTGTGATCTGTTCGTAGGCTAATGCCAGCTTTCAAGGGGCTTTATTCCAAGCCAAAGCCTGGTGTGCATCTTCTGAGGCCAACAAGGCTAAGTTTGATAAGGCTCAGTTGGAGATGGGTTCCCTTAGGGCCTCCTTGGATAGAAGGGAGAAGGAGTTATCTGATGCCCAGGCGGAGCTGGTGGAGCTCAGGAAGGGGAAGGAGCTCCACATTGATGAGTACCTTGACTCTGACGAGTACAAGGATTTGATTACTCAACACGACGATCTCCTCTTTCCTGTCCAGTACACAAAAGGATGGGATGATGCTTTGGCGGAGGTTTCGAGGAGACTTCCTGGATCCCTCACTATATCTGACTTTCCCAGTCCCCGCGCTCCCACTCGTTTGGAGATGGCTTTGGCGGGGGAGGGTGATATGGATGAGGATGACAGGATTCTCAATCCCGACCATGCCTCTCATCCTGGTGAATCCAGTTCCGGTGAGGAAGAAGAGTCTGCGAAAGGAGATGGTTCCGGAGAGGAGTCTGGCTCTGAGGAAGAGGATGGAGGGGATGATGCTTAGTCGTAGCTAGTTGTAGATTTTTATGGCCAACTGTGGCTTTTATTTATTGATGTACTTTTGGCCTACGGGCTTAACTTAACTCGTTTTTATTTATATCTTGTGGCCATTCTTGGCTTTGTGTTGTTTTCCTTATTTCTTGAATGTTTGTGAACACTCATAGTAGATAAGCTTTAAAACATGAAAATGCTGAATTTATTCATAGATTAAAAATGGGATCAACCCTTACATAGTACCCAAGTTTAAGAACTCGGGTTGGTTTTATCAAACCTTATTCATAGTAGTGAGTCCTCTTAGGAAACACTTTAAACATAATAAACTTTCAAATTGGAGGCATGCCAAGTCCTTGGCACCTCATGCCCTTCAAGGGTTTCTAGCTTGTATGAGCCTCGACCAAATACATTCTTGACGTGATATGGTCCTTCCCAATTTGGGGCCAGTTTGCCTTTTTGTCCAACTCCGGATGCTTCAATCTTTCTGAGAACCAAGTCTCCTTGTCGAAAGAACCTTTCTTTAACCCTTAGGTTGTAGTAGAAAGAGGCTTTCTTTTGATGTTCAACTATCTTGGCGTTTGCTTCATCTCTAACTTCGTCAATTAGATCCAAAGCTAGCCTCAAGCCTTCTTCATTTTCTTCTGGTTCATAAGCCTCAACTCTTGGGGAGGTGTGAGTAATCTCCACCGGGACCACTGCCTCTGCTCCATAAGCCAATAGAAATGGAGTTGCCCCGGTGGTGACTTTACAAGTTGTACGATATGCCCAAAGTATGGGGAGTAATTCGTCTACCCAAGTGTTTCTGGAGCGTTCAACTCTTTTCTTTAGTCCATCCAGGATAATTCGATTTGCAACCTCAGCTTGCCCATTCGCTTGGGGATGGGCAACAGAAGTGAAGCGCAACTTGATATCGTTCTCATCACAATACTTCTTGAACTCATCGTTGTTAAACTGAGTTCCATTGTCCGTGACCAGAACTCGTGGAATTCCATATCGGCATATCACATTTTCCCAGAAGAATTGCATTACTTGCTTGGTGGTTATCTTGGCTAAGGGCTTAGCCTCAATCCACTTGGTGAAGTAGTCGATTGCTACTATCAAGAACTTTCTTTGAGCACTTGCCATTGGAAATGGCCCGAGTATATCCATTCCCCACATAGCAAAGGGGATAGGTGAGTTAATGGATGTCATCATCTCTGGTGGTTGTCTAACCACTGGTGCATGTTTCTGGCACCGTTCACACTTCTTCACATAGCTTTTAGCATCAGCAAGCATGCTTGGCCAATAGAAACCTAGACGGGTGACTTTATGAGCAAGGGCTTTGCCCCCCAAGTGTTGCCCACAGATTCCTTCATGCACTTCCTTTAGGGCCAATTCTGCCTCTTGGGGTCTCAAACATTTCAGATATGGAACGATGAAAGACTTCTTGTATATGAGTCCCTCAATCAGGGTATACCTTAGTGCTCTGACGTATAGCTTTCGTGCTTCTGAAGTATCGTTGGGTAGCCACCCAGTTTCCAGATGAGCTTTGATGGGATCCATCCAACAGCTGCCAACATCAATGGGTGCTACCAACTTTCCGTTGATGCTTGGGGTCTTTAAGACTTGGAAGTATACACTCCCTGCATAGTTTTCAATTTCAGAAGAAGCAAACTTAGACAGGGCATCAGCCTTTATGTTTTCTTCCCTTGGAATGTGTTCCACATAGCATTCGTCGAACTGAGTCATGATGGCCTTGAAAAGTTTCAAGTACTTGGCCATGACTTCATCTCTGGCCTCAAATTCCCCATTTACTTGGGAAACCACTAGCCTCGAGTCTCCACATACTTTCAGAGTTTTGACCCTCAAGGCTCCAGCCAGCCCTAAGCCAGCTATCAGAGCTTCATACTCAGCCTCATTGTTTGTCGTTGGGAAGTCAAGTTTTAGTGCATACTCAATGAGGAATCCATCAGGACTTTGTAGCACTAAACCAGCTCCACTTGATTTTGTTTTTGATGCTCCATCAAAATAGAGCACCCAACATTCTTTGAAGTCCATCTCTTGATCCTTCTTATCTTCCATTATTACTTCCTGCCCCCCGACTTCTTGGTTGTCAATGGTACATTAAACCATGAAGTCAGCAAGTGCTTGAGCTTTTATGGCCGTTCGAGGCTTATACTTGATGTCGAATTCGCCCAATTCAATGGCCCATTTGATCAATCTTCCACTAACTTGAGGGCTATGCAAGATGTTTCTTAGAGGTTGATCAGTCAAGACCTCTATCTTGTGAGCCTGGAAGTACGGGCGTAGCTTTCTTGAGGCCATTATCAAGGCTAAGGCAAACTTCTCAATCGTTGAGTAGTTTATTTCTGCCCCATGAAAAATCTTACTCACATAGTAGACGGGCTTCTGCACTTTCAATTCTTCCTTTATCAGTACAGCTCCAAGGGCTGTGTTATAAACTGCCAAGTACAAGTAGAGAGTTTCCCCTGTCTTGGGTTTTGCCAATAGTGGTGCTTCAGCCATGTATTTCTTCAGGGCCTCAAAGGCCTCTTGGCTTTCAGTTGTCCATTCAAAATTTTTCACTTTTTTGAGTGCTTTGAAGAAGGGTAAGCACTTCTCTCCTGACTTGGAGATGAACCTTCCCAATGCTGCAACTCTTCCTGTCAATTTCTGCACATCCTTAACAGACTTGGGGGGTTCCATGTCTAGGATTGCTTTGATCTTGTCGGGGTTAGCTTTAATTCATCTCTTGGAGACCATCAGGCCTAAGAACTTTCCCGAGCCTACACCAAAGGCACACTTAGCTGGATTCAACATCATCTTGTGGTGCCTTGACACTTTGAATGCCTCTCGGAGGTGCTTAATGTGATCGGCCTTATCGAGGCTTTTGACTAACATGTCATCCACGTAGACCTCCATGGTTTTTCCAATTAGGTGCTCAAAGATTTTGTTTACCAACCTTTGATAGGTCGCTCCTGCATTCTTAAGCCCAAAAGCCATGACTAAGAAACAGAAGACACCAAAGTCAGTGATGAATGATACCTTGGCGATGTCATCTTTGTGCATCTTGATTTGATTATATCCACTGAAGCCATCCATGAAACTTAGCATCTCATGCCCAGCAGTGGCATCTATCAGAGCATCAATCCTTGGTAAGGGAAAACAATCTTTAGGACATGCATCATTCAAGTCGGTGAAGTCGACGCACATCCTCCACTTCCCGTTAGCTTTTTTGACCATTACGGGGTTAGCTAACCATTCTGGGAATTGGATTTCCCCAATGAACCCAGCTTCCAAAAGCTTATTCACTTCTTGCTTAATGGCTTCAAGCCTCTCTGGAGCAAAATTTCTTTTCTTTTGTTTCACTGTCTTCCTTTCTGGATCCACATTCAATTTGTGAGATATCAATTGGGGGTCAATCCCTGGCATGTCGGCCGCTGTCCAAGCAAAAACGTCATTGTTTTCTTGAAGAAAAGACGTGAGTTTGCTCTTCAATGGTTCGGGCAATAGTGTCCCAATATAAGTCACCTTCTCTGGTTCACCCGGGACTAGGGGAATTGGGACCAAGTCCTCAGCCGGTTTCCCCCTTCTGTCCTCGTTGTCGCTGATATTCATGTCTTCAATTGGGAGAACTTGCCCCCCGATTCCATCAGGCCTTAACGCGGTTACATAACAACTTCTAGCCATCTTTTGGTCTCCTCGTTCTTCACCAATCCCATTCCTCGTTGGGAACTTGATTTTTAGATGATAAGATGAGGCAACAGCCTTGAACGCATGAAGACCAGTCCTTCCCAGGATTGCATTGTAGGTTGAAGTCGCTTTTATAACTATGAAGTTCAACATCTGAGTAGACGTATTCATCCCTTGCCCCATAGTCATTGGGAGTTGGATAGTGCCTTCCACTTTTGATTCCACCCCGTTGAATCCATATATAGGCATATTTGAGGGTGTTAACTGGGAATCTGTGTAACCCATCTTGATAAAGGCATCGTGGAACAAGATATCCACTGAAGCTCCATTATCAACCAAGACTCTTTTTGTTTCGGAGTTGCCTATCACAGGTATTATGACAAGAGGATCATCATGGGGGAACTTCACCCCTTCCAAGTCTGAATCGTCAAAACCTATTGACACTTCTGTCCTGGCACGCTTCGGTGCTTCTTCAACCACAGTCATTACCTCTCGGGCATAAGCCTTTCTTGAGTTTCGGGAGGACCCAGCAGCAGTTGGCCCTCCGAATATCATGTTGATCACTGGCCCTCGGGGCTTGGGATTCCGATCTTGATCGTTGTCCCTTCTATCATAATCCTTCCTTTCATAGTTCCCCCTTTGGCTCCCTTGGCTTCCATCCTTAGTGAACTTGCTGAGTTTTCCTCTTCGTATCAGAAACTCAATCTCATCTTTCAATTGTCTACAATCATCGGTGTCGTGACCGACTTCTTTGTGGAACCGACAAAACTGATTCTGGTTCCGTTTGGACAAATTAGCCCTCATCGGCTTTGGCCATTTGATATCTTCTTCCTTGGCTATCTCCATCAGAATTTGACTCTTGGGAGTATTCAATCGTGCATATTCTGTGAATTTTGGCCCAAAATTGCTTCTCTTGGGGGGAGAATCGGAGTTCTTTGATGTTCGGGGAAACTTTTCCTTGACGTCGTACTCCTGAGTTTCTTTTCTTTTCTTTGAGTTTCCACTACTGCCAGTAGTGGGTTCATACTTTCTCATGCTTTCTTCGGCCTTGATATACTTTCCGGCTCTATCTTGGAGCTTCAACATGCTCTCTGGTGGGTGTTTAGCCAACGACCTCCTGAAGTGGTCGTCAGTGGTTCCTTGTTGCAAGGCTATCATAGCCACTTTGTCATCTAAGTCCGGGACTTTTAAAGCCTCTCGAGTGAATCGATTGATGTAGTCCCTTAGGGCCTCATTCTGCCCTTGCCGGATTGCCATGAGTGATGCAGAACTTTTCTCATGCACCCTTCCACTAATGAACTGATTGATGAAAGCCTTGCTTAGTTCCTTGAATGACCTAATAGAGTTGGGAGGTAGACGGCTATACCAACGTTGGGCCATGCCTGCCAAGGTTTGTGGAAACGCCCTACACTTGACCGCATCGTTGGCTGGCTGCAACAGCAGTGCATTGGAGAAGGTCCTTACATGATTTGCGGGATCTCCCGTTCCATCATAGGCTTTGATCGAAGGCATCTTAAACTTTCTGGATATAGCCGTTTTCATGATGTCTTGAGTAAACGGTGGTGTAGGATCATCAGGATCTCCCAGAGGCAACAGAACACTAGGATCACCCCTTGGGGCTTCAACCCTCTTGGTCCTTCTTGGTGGATCCAAGTTGATTATCGGGATTCCTTCAGTCGTTCGGCCCCGAGATTGAGCGGCCTCTTCTTCAGCAAGGAGTTTTTTGAGCCTTGTAGTCTCTGCCTCATGGGCTGCAAGTTTCTCCCTAGTAGTTTGGGGTTGCTCCCGATTTGTCTGTGAAGAACGTCTCCTTCTTGGGGCGACATCCTCCCCAGTTGTATAACCCTCATCCTCAGTGTATGGGCCAGAGTAATCTTGAATGAGAGGGGTCTGACGAGTTTGTTGATTTTGGGGTCCCAGACCTTGAATATAAGGGGGCACATATGCCTCATGGTAGATTGGATTAGTTCCACTACCGCCCGCCATGGGTCGAGGGGGCATGCCATAGCTTGGCATCCCCAAAGTCTGATTCGCGTATTGAGGGAGATCAGTAGTATGGAGTTGAAGGCTCCTTGGTGCACTCATGAGCAGCGGGGAGGTCGTGATTGGTTGCTGGTGAACGGTCTCTTGTGGATTAGATCCATGAATGACCATCTGCAGGGGATTCGTCCCTTCAACCGAAATCGGGATTTCCGGTCCTTGAGTGTTGGTGGGGATATTCGCCCCTTGTGTGCCGGTAGTCGGCGGTGGCTGATCAGCCTCAGAGGTGATAGGGTGATCATCGGGAGTTTGAGTATCCCGAGCTGTTCTTCATGTGTTTGCCATGGTTGATGTTGTCTTCCCACAGACGGCGCCAAATGTTGTGGATTAAAAAGCGTGCTTGTGAATTTAATGCTAAGGTTTAATGAGCTTCGAGCTTTAATGGCTGCACTCGTGTATCCGGACTAAATTGGTCCTCACAAGATGCCTACGTATCTCAATTAATGCTGAGAATCAAGCCAAAGACGTAGTTCTGATTGTAGGATCAAGGACCTTATATAGGCGTCTGGAGCCTAATATTTATGGTATGTTTAGGAGTCTTAGCGAATAAGTCTCCTTTTTATTATTGGATAAGCATTGTATTGCTTGCAGGATAAGTCTTTTCCTTGTTGATAAAGGTTATGACTCATTAATTGCCTTTAATTGGGATTCTGGATCCTTCTTTGACCAATTTGCCATAATTGGGGCTCTTTTAATGAGCTGTATATTTTTCTTATTCATTAATTACGAAATTAATGAATAATTAAGGTTTCGGGCCTTAAATATCGGCCTTTCCACTGACTTGTCAATTATATTTCTATAATTACTTTTCTGTCCATATCAATAATATTTTTTGCATGAAATTAATAAAATGATATATAATTGAGGGTCATGTTCCTTGTAGAACCATTAACCTAACAACTCTTAGAACTCTACCTTATTTTTTTAAATAATATATATTTATTATATGAAGGTCATGGGTAAAGTTGTCCAAAAACACAAAATACATAATTTAAAGCTAATTAATATTTGATTAACGATAATAATCATACATCGATATCGATCACAAAATTCTCCATCATCATCATCAAATTTTCCCAATTATTTTTATCAATTTTTGTGAAAATATTCAAGTTATTGTATAAACACAATATCAGATAACAGTGTTCAACAGCTGAACATTTAAATACAAGTAAGTTTAGTCGCAGAACTTTAAAATTTATGTGTTTGATTTCAAATTCGATTGCATGACTTTTATGTTCAGCGGCAGAACACGAAAGTTATGGTATGAAAATAATGTGAATAACATTGTTCAATAGCTGAACATTATAAAAACAATCAAGTTCACTTGTAGAACTTCGTGGAAAAAAGTAAATTCAGTTGTAGAACTTTGAAGTCCATATGCATAACTTTTAAAATTCAGTTGCAGAACACTGTATTTATACTATGAAACAAAATAGGTTCGACAGTAGAATCCTTTTATTCCAACAATACCCTTATAAGATTTTGTATATAAAAATGAGTTGAATCTGAACAGTTGATCTAGTAATAATCCAACGACTTATAACAGTTCTAAAGTTCTTTTTTAGTGATTGGTTCTCTCTTGAACCTAACCCATATAATTGATACTCATACCCCATTTTCATACCCACATGGGGTTTAAGGTATGGGTTTGATAATAAAAAAAATTTGAACCAGGTATGAGTTTTGTTCATTCTAAACTCATACCTGATTTTTGATATCAGCGAACCAAACGATCCCTAAAATATTTTTCAGATATGAAAAATATTCATAAATGACATTTTGTATAATTATGTAATATATGAACTTATTATATTTTAACAAAATAATTTTTAATAGAATTAAATATTTAACCTAATTAATATGTAGAATCTTATAAGTGAAAAATCACCATCTTTTATAATAGATAAATTTTATATTTTGGATGTATTTCATAACCACTTCCCTTTTATATTTTCAATTCACTTAAATTATTGCATGTTAAGAAAATAAATGCGTATTCTATTTTTTTTTGTAAGATATCACATTGTTTTGTTTTAACAAAAATTAAAATAAAATAATAATATTAATTTTAATAACTACAGTTTAGTCAAGATAATAAATGGAAGTGCCCACTACCAACAGTTCGTGTTCATTGAGGAAATGAGGATTGCCTAAACACGGAAAACTGTAACTTAATGAATTAAATAAAGATAAATAAATTAAAAAAACAAGGGACATGTAAACATAAATAAATTTAAGAAAATAAATAATAAACTCTGCTGGCACATAGTGTGTGCTTCAAGTAGAGCTAGCACAACATTAGTGCAGCATGCTTTAATAAAATTTAGTCATAGATGAGTAAAACAATTCACATGGAGAGTTACTGAAGACCTACAAGCCAAAAGGATGCCTTGAAAACCATCCTAACTGATATTTAGGAACACTACTACAACTACAGGTGACTAATGCACATTTTCTACCATAAACTACCTACCTATAAAATCTCCTTTTTCATCCCAGGGTCGATTTTCATATGATTTTCCGATGATGCTGCGTTTTAAATTTACAGTTCCATCTTCGCTCTTGTACTCTGGAAAGTAATCAAGGAATGTGTTGCTTCCTAGCTCTTTCACCCCGTGGAAGAGGAAGTTCCTCATCAAATCCTTCACATTCATAAAGAGGTTAAATTGAGTTGAGAATTAAAAGAGACGAGAAGATAGATAGATAGATAGTTTGTAATTAATACCTTTGCACCCGTCTCCCCAACTAGTTTTTTGAGAAGTTGATGCCCCGGATCCTGCTTTTAGAAACAATGATTAGGCAACTAATTAGATGTGCCAAATCTTCTGGCAACAAGAGATTCCATTATAATATTTTGGATCAGCAATCGCCCTCTCGTTAAAATGAGAGTTGAAGAGTTCTGTCATCTGCACTATTGCAACTTTGTTTATATGAACTCATTCATCATCTAAAAAGCAAGGACAAGGGTGCGGGGGTGCGAGTGGGGCGATACGGGAATTCGACAAATATAATAAGGGGACTCGGGCGCAGGGGACACGGCCTATATATTAAAAAATTTATATGTATTTCACGTTAAACATATTAAAACCTATTAAATCATATGCGTAATTTATAAATCTAAAACACAAAAATACAAGTAAAATCTTTTAATTTATGCAAAAATGAATATGAACATTGATACTTTTGTAATTACTAAATTGCATTTGAGACTCCGAAAAAAGAGAGGGCTGTTATGGATGTTTCTGGGACTTCTTGGAACTCGGAGGTGGTTGATGAGACAGCAGACTGGAACATAGATGAATGCTGCCTTTGTAAGATGGACGGAAGCTTAATATGCTGTGATGGTTGTCCTGCAGCATTTCATGCTAGGTGTGTGGGGCTTACCACCAGTCTGTTGCCAGAGGGTGAGTGGTATTGTCCTGAGTGCAATATTGACAAAGGTAATCCCTTGAAAAGAGTAGAAAAGTCAATCCGTAGAGCTATACTATTAGTATTTGATCCGTGTGACCGGCTGTTCTACAATAGTTGTGGCACCTGTTGGTGTAAATATATTCCTACCTTTTAATCATTATATATAATGTTACAAGTATAATATTGAATACAACTCTAGTAAAAGTACTTATTCTATTTTAGATAGCTGGAATCAATATGTAACCTGACATTATTTTCCGACCACAATAGTATCAAAGTTCCCATATGACATTAAAATGTTGGCTCCAGAAGCGAAGTCTGGTGCCTGTCAAAGATAAATCACTAAATGATTTGGGGTAGAATTGGCTTGTCTAGAGAAAGGTATTGGGAACCTAAATATCGCCTGGTTTCATGTTGTGATCCTTTTCTAGGTTTAGCTTAAGTTAGATGAGTTCATGGCTATTGCCAATTTTCAGTGATCAATAACATCAGTAATAACTCTCACCTGTTTATATAACACACAAATCTCTACTAAAAAGATTTAATCTTGTGGTTATCACAATTGCTCACGAAGAGAGTGGGACTTTAGTTCTATGATAGACATGTAGTGGTGTACTGCCTATAATAAGATGAATTCAACATATGCTAGCTAGAGAAAATGTGATAAGGATAATCGCTTTTTATGGTGATTCGGAATAAAAACCGATCTCCATTATTAATCAGAAAAAAACAAGATAGATCCACAGATTTATCATAAAATAGTCATCACTTTATATATTTAACTCTGATTAACAGTAAAGATTTATCATAAAATAACAACTATTTAATCGATATCCGGTAACTATTACCAAAGACTTATCTACTACAAGAAGTATTATTTGAATCCTTAGGCCCAAGAGATCATTTTTCTACACAAGTTGCTACTCCTTGTATCATATTTAGCAACCATTTTTCTTATCTTCTTAGAAGGCTTAATATGTACATAATGCTTATGTTGACAGACCAGTTTGCCATCCAACTTTGATTTATGTATAATCAGGCCTCAAGTCTATACAGTAGTTAGCTTTTGTAGGTACAACCAGTTGATAGATCCTTTAAGTAGAACAAAAAATGAGGCATTGCAAATTTTCAATGATAAAGTTTGTGAGAACAAATGAATAGCAAGGAGAATGGAGTATTTTCCTATTGGTGGGTTTGTGGTAAAGTTTAGATTGCTAGGAATATAATGGAGGAAGGAATGAAATTTAGAAACACTTACCCATAAAAGCGTATAAATTTCATTTAGTTACTTCCCAATTTCATTCCGTTACTTCCCAATCTCATTCACCCCAACCCGAGTACCTGAATCCGTAAATGCTAGAGAAAGATATATTGAAAGTAAATGTCTGGGTAATGTCAAGTATAAAATGTGGGTGAGTTACTGTACATATACCATGCATCAGACACAAATACAGACAGTGGCAATGCAGCAGACCGCAATTTTATACTTGCATATAGTTCGATAAAAGTAAACAAAATCTGAGAATAGAACATTTGCAACAAATCAAGTTTGAGCAGGGTTTATTTTTTAAATATAATTTATATGCGCTGAATTTAAGTATGACGCCCAAACCACAGTTCCCATTGGTTTTATATATGCCGTTATAGCCCCACTTTTCAAAATTCATTATTGCAAATTGTGAATTAACTATGCTGATGGTAATTTTATGGAGTATAAGGGTGCGGGGAGCGGGGTGCGTGCCTTCTATGTAATTATTAATTAAGCTGGGACATATATAAGGGTGCATCTTTTAACTAAGTATCATTCATTTAATTGACTAATCTTTTCAAAATAATATGAGCATCATCATTGTTAGCAATCACTTATATCAACCTAATTGTTAGCAATCACTTATATCAACCTAATAGATACTTTATTACACATCTACTAATTCACAGTGTGCCGGGCTCTTAATAAAGGCATATTTGTCATTTGTTCACAAAATTAAAAAAATTACCCACCTTTTGCTCTCTCCATGTTAGATATCGGTGCTGTGCTTTCTGATTGCAACTGATACGAGAAACATCAATTTCCTCTTCAGCTTGGTCCATAAGCTCAAGCCACGCCTGCAAGTTAAATAAAAAACAAACACATACAGAATGACCTGAAGTCCCATGACATAGGACGCCGTATTTTTATAAATTGGCTTAAGTCTAAACATGCTATGAGTTCCAGCTGGTTTACTGGGAACCAACAATCACCAGATAGAGTTTTCCTAGCGTCCTAGTTGCTACAAAATAGGTATACAATCTCATTGTATTTGACACAGAACAATATTATAACACTCCTTCTCTCACATATGATGCAATTGCATAACGGCCTTCAAAGAACTGGCACAAAAGATTCAGAGGAAAAGGCCAGCATAAGATTTGAACCTACCTAATTCAGAGTGGCTGCTGGAAAGTAAAGGAAACTTTGAGCCACAGAAAATGTCAACTGTTTGTGCAAAATATCACGTAGGACGAATGTAAGCCATAACTAGTGTGTAGACATCCCAATGATTGAATACGCACTTGAACCATAACATTTCGGAAAAAGGTCCAAATTTAGCAAATAAAGAAATTTAACATCTCTTACCAAAATCAAATGATACTCGTAGAGTGTCTCCACCAGTGACTATATACTAGATATTCGACAGTGCACGATATAATACATCACCAAGAAAGGATATATGTAAAATACAAAAATAAAAGAACCAAAGCATGTACACTTATGTAGATGAAATTAAGCTGCAAATTACCTTATAGTATTCCATGAAGGCAGAATATAAAACATTATGATTGTCCTGGCTAGAAGAAAACTTGGTCCAAATAACTATTGGTGAGAAAAATCTCATGGACTCACTAGTAATCTTTCCTCCCCAAGGTAAAAGCTGCATAACATTAAGTTCTTTAAATTTTAAAACACCGAGGACCAATTTCAAAATTCAATTTATTTTAAATATCAACTGTAATAGAATTGAGCATACTCACTCACCTCCGCATACTTGAGCCCAAGGGGAATCAGTTTTTTAAAGTACTTGTCCTTGTAATCCTTGTTACTGATGACATCATACAGAGGATTTAGGTCTCTGCAAATATAACATGCAGGATTTAGGTCTCTGCAAATATAACATGCTAACGGATAACGACCTCGGGGTGATTCATGATCAAGTAATCTTTTGAAAATAAGCTTGTAGTCCCAGAATCTTGAGGTATATTAGGAGGATTGCTTAAAATGTAAAGTATGCTTATGTTAACATGCTCCCTCACTCAAATGACTATGTTGGGATTTTAGAGTGCATCAGTAGGAGCCCATTTTTGGGGAAATAACCAACGTTACTGTCAAAATTAAATATCTAAGAACATTGGGGGTTCCCACTTCCCAGAATTCAAACTTGAGACTGCCGGGTGCTATATTTCATGTTACATTACCAACACTCTCAAAATCTTAACTCTTAAGGTCCTAGAAGGCTTTATGTGTACATCGCACTTATGTTCACAAACCTGTTTGCCATCAACTTCAAAGTCATTTTTTCTAAGACGTTTAAGATCAAAGCAAGTGAGCCCCTAAAACTTATCATTTTGTAATTGACAAATTTAAAGAGTATAATCAGCCTCAAGTCTATACAGTAGTTAGCTTTTGTAGACCGTAGACCTTTGAGGGGGACTAGAAAGATCTTGTTTTAGCCTGCACCATGTACCATTATCTAGAACTCATATGCGGCCTTCGCAAACAGTTCGAGAGAAGTATGAAGTATCATAGGAATACATTCTGTTGCTAGAAGGGTAAAAGGGTGAAGGTATCTAATGCCTTGGCCTTAAAAAAACCCAAAACTAGTTAACCACGGTCTGTTATGTCTTGCATTCTCGATATCATTAAGCTCCAATATTAATACAATGATTACAAATAAAAAGAATATCATACCACCTTTTAAGTATAATTGACGCTTCTTACTAAACTTTAATCCATAAGCTAATCCACAAGCAAGCAGTTCATAATATTTTGCAAAAACCCATCAGCTAATTATGCAGTAACTCATGGTATCGCTGTCTAAGACTCTTCTATCGAATGTGTCATTCATGCAACATTAGTGTGAACAATATCAGTTTAATGATCGCTATAATTTAGCTGACCCGCTGAAGTGGTTTCCTTAATTATCATAATGGACAAGTTGAATAGACAATTTCTTTTATACCAATCTTAAAAAGAAAAAAAGGGAAGATAGCTTAGAAAACAACAATGCTAGGGAAGATAACTTACAAAACAACAATGTTCGTGTTAGCAGCGCTGTAAAAGTTGGCACAGAAGATAGGCAGATCGAATTCTGGTTCTGGGAAAACAGCAAAATCCAGTACCTGAACACATGTTTTAGAACAAGACATGAGAATGTGGAATCTCCTTCTCTATTATTTACTCTTCTGTGAGTAAATTATGCTTAAGAAAGAGCCAAAAAAGGGGCAGCACGTTGGTACATGTGATGTAGGAGAAAGTAAGACACAAGTCTGCACCATAACAAGTCATGTCAAATGCACTTCCGTTCGAGTTTTTACAAAAGGAACAACTAGTTGCAAGTGCTTTCATCTACTAGTCCACTCAAGATTAGGATGCAATATTTGCACTATTTTACATGTAAAGAATGCTCAAGGTGTAACAAAACTGTTGGGGCCCATTCTGAAATCTCTCAAGCTTTTTAAAAATATCAGTAGACAGTAGCACAATAAAACAGTGAACTTGATCATATTCAAATTTTGGAATAACTCTGAAATTTTTTACCTAATATAATCTAAGTTGAAGAATTTATAGGAAGGCGTATGACATTACAGTACAAAGACAAATAGACATACCTGATTAACTCCGCTCACTTCAAATGAGAAGCTCCGAAGCAACCTGATCTTTGGAGCTTGGAAGGAGATCATTTGAAGCTCAGTTTTCCCATCCAAGGCAGTCATACATTTATAGCTATCCTGTAAAATTTAGAGTAATGGTGTGTTTAGAATGCTTCACTTATACCTGAGGAAAAGAGAAAACACAAGGTATTGAGGAACTGAAAAGTGTAATTTCTATAGTTATACATTTAAGCCCCGGCTTTATTAAGATCCTGGTTCCGCCTAGGTAACAGATATATTCGATAATGAAAATAAGATCTTGAGTCTTTACCATTTCACAAACAGTAAACAATTACATGGAACATATTAACGATAATAAGACAACAAGGATGAGAAAAAGATAACAAGGTTAACATCACAGCCTAACATTCTCCCACTTATATACAAACCAAACCACAGTCCGCAATACGAAATGATAATCCTAAAATCATTAGTTGGAAAGAACAAGTTGTAACTGTTGAAGATACAATCATACAAATGGAGGTCTATAAGTTTGATGGGTTTGATCTGATTAAACCATACTCTAGCCCATGAACCGGAAGCATGAAGGCTGAGAAATATCATGGCCCTCTTTCACCTCCTTAGGCTCCCTCTCCACCATAGAAGCACAGGGAGCATTTCTGTGTTGCTTCGACAAACAACTTTTTGGAGATTGAAGAATCAGACTCTATTTGCCAGTCAACAGTCTCTCAGTTCAGCAACTCTGAACTTTATTGAAGAGCAGAAACAAGACCGTGCTGCCTTGATCAGGGCCATGTCTCATACCAACTATCCTGAACCTCCACTTTATGTCCTCAGTTCCATGTTCAACATTTTATTTGTGTCCGTTTGAAAATACTCCCATTCAAATATGAAGAAATTCAGGTATATTTCACAGTCAGTAATTAAGTTCCTTGATGTGAATCAGTAATCACTATGGTGTTGTTGGCCTTATAAAACATGTAGATGACATTATACATGCAAGAGATAAATACC
Source organism: Heracleum sosnowskyi (assembly GCA_030848705.1). NCBI lineage: Eukaryota > Viridiplantae > Streptophyta > Magnoliopsida > Apiales > Apiaceae > Heracleum > Heracleum sosnowskyi. Next base: position 133,206,665 of record CM061238.1, on the reverse strand, counting down.
ACTAAGAGCATGTCAAATGCTAATGCTAAAATGCCTATTAGCTATTGCTATATTATGAAACCAAAAAGTAATTTTTGATATTATAATACAACTTATAGCCCAATAAATAGTTTTAAAATGGCACCAAATATTAAAGGTTAGGTAGTTAAATTATAGCTAAATTTGGAACTATTTGGTGTCATTTTAAAACTATGAATTGGACTATACTTTCTACTATAACATCAAAATTACTTTATTGTTTCATAATATAGCGATAGCTATACGTATTTTGACATTAGCATTGAACATACTCTAAGCAATGCCCTTAAAAGTACATGATATATAATTGTAAATTATAATTACATGGTTAAACTCCGTAATTACAAAAGTACCTCTCGTATCATTCATTGAATTAAATGAGTACGTAATTAGGAGCATCAAGCTAATACATGCAAGATACTCCATCCCTCCGTCTCATCCATTTCTTTACGCTTTCCTTTTTGGGATGTCTAAAGTTTTATAATATAAAAATCAACTACTTCCACTACTTTTCTCCGCTTTACTTATTTTATACCTTAAATATTGACGTGTCCCACTACTTTCCCACTACTTTACTCATTCTTCCTACATTTTTCCCTACTTTACTTATATTTCTTGACCTTCGCGTCCAACCCAAATGTAAACAGTTGAGCGGAACGGAAGAAGTACTTCAAAAGGTAATACACAAATGTATGTAAAACAAGCAATAAGTAAAGATAAGCATGTATAAACATCATTTCATCAACACAAACACACACTGACCTGCAAGGGAGAAGGAACAAGATGGGTGTGTAATTTGGTTTGATTCAAAGCAAAATCAATGAATTTGTTGTAAGAGCAAGTGATAAGCCTCACTCTTTGTCCCCTCAATTTATTATTATTACTATTTAAAGTGTAATTTAGTGATGACCCGGATGAAAAAGATGCAAGCTTTGCAAAGCTTGAAGAAGATGGTGAACAACAACACTCCATTAGAGATTTAAAAGCAGCAGAACAAGAAGGAAGATCCGAGTCGACTCGGCAACTCGTAACAGTAGTAGAAGTGTACTCGTGTCTGTTGGTCACTTTATGTTCTGTCTGTGTCTGGATAAGAGCTACTGTCTATTCTACTTTCTTTTTAATATTTTGAATTTCATTATTTATTTGTTATTCTTTTCCCTTTGATAATGTATTTTAAGAATTATTTATAATATTTGTTTATATTTTTAATTAAATTTTTGTTTAATGTATAAATTGTAGGTTCACTTATGGCATAATTTACATTACACTTGTATAAAAGAAAATACATTATATATTAATTATATATATATTATTTACTTTTATTCATATTTTAAAATGATATATGTATATAATTATATTTTAACATTTTTATTGTATATTAATAAGTTAGTTGTAGTTGTATTTTCATTTTTAAGTATATAAAATGATTCACTATTACTATTAATCATTATCATCCTTTTTAGGTATCGTTTGGTTGTATATGTTTCATTTGAAATATTTTTTAGTTTTTTATTTAAAATAATATTAGATATTAATTTAATTTTTAATTTAATATATTTTTGCATCATTGATTTATTTTGTATTAAAAATTTACATTTAATGACTTCAATATAGATAAAAACAATATAAATAAAATGATTTCTCATACCACTCACTCGTACCCATCTATATCAAAAACTCATATCTTGAGAATTTGATGAATGAGTTTTAAATTAATTTTTTCTCTACCAAACACCAGGTATGAGATTGGAATGAATGAAACTCGTACCTGTATCAAAATCACTTCAACCAAACGACCCATAACTAGACCCGACAATTTTATACACGACACGAAATGACACGAAAATTTAGTGTTTGTGTTTGTATTTTAAGTACACGACACGAAAATACACGAACACGAAAGTACACGACCCCGATTTAGTGTCATTTTTGGATTTACCCTTCAAGTACACGACACGAAGTACACGACATAAATAAATATATAAATAATTAAAAATATATATTATATATATAGTATAAATATTAATTGATATTACACGAAAGTAATGTGAACTTTAAGAAATTTCGTGTAAACATTCGTGTATTCGTTGTTATTCGTGTCTATTTCGTTTCGTTTAGTTTCGTGTACACGAAAAAATTCAGGTATCTCGTGTCGTGTCGTGTCAAGTCGTGTATCACTCGTGTCGTGTTCGTGTAACAGTTTCAGGTACACGATTTAAATTCGTGTCGTTTTCGTGTATAGTCAAAAAGTACACGAAACACGAAATTACACGACACGAAACGACACGACAAGACTGATTTGCCAAGTCTACCCATAACTAACAACCCCTAACTTTTATTGTTTAATTTTGTATGACCCCCTTCTATAATGTAAATTACATCACATTAATTCAACAAAGCTATACCGTAACTCACATCATATTAATTTCTTTTACTAACTATTATACTAATTTTATAGTTGTGCAATGCATATGGTGCATTTCAATTTATTTATATAAATATTTTTTTAATTTTATTTTATTTTTTTAATTACTTAATTTCTTTGCCCTAAAATGTGAATTTATTTTTAATTTTAGCTTTTAGAACATATCGGTAATATTAAGTTAATATTTGTATATATGAATAATCAAAACTTAATCTTTTACTTAATAGCAATAAATCTAAAATAACTAGTTTACTTTTGACTGCCCAACCACGTTAACTCATTTAGACTAATTATATATAAAATATAAAGATGTAATATATTTATTTGTTCAGAGTATAAGTTGCATACTACTTAAGTTTGTCTTCAATTTAGATTTAATTTGAACATTTAATTTCAAAATGTTATAGAAACATTATAATTTAAATTCTTTTCATCGAAAAATATTTCAAAATTTGTATTAACAAAGTAAGACGAGGGTCGTCCCTAATTTATAATCCATTAGTTCTCTCCAACTTTTTATTTCTGATTTTCTCTTCACTCAATGATTTTTTTTTAATTATGACCCTTGTTTTCGATTGACTTTTTCCTAGATTATAAATCATATTTGGATTTACAGTGTACTTCCAAGATTTTTCGAAGGAGAAGAGATGGGAAGAGGAGAAACCAAACATTAGAAGAAAATTGCTCTTTTATGTGCTCCTGGCAGTGTTGTAAAAATCGTTCGATTTTTCAAAAATCGTCGATAAATTGCCGATTTATCGTTTAAAAATATTTGATCGATTCAATTTTTGAAATCCGATATATCGCTATTAATTATTTTTAAATGGTTTATTATATTATATATAAGGCTAATATATTAAATATATTTAAAATATTAAAATTTATCCGATTTTTGTTCCGATTTATCATTCCGATAAATCGATAAATCGGTATACGGTACCTCAACCGATTTGTTCCAATTTCCAAAATCTACAAACATAGCTCCTGGTTAGAGAGAAATGGCATCTCTTGAATCTTTGTTACCAGATCGTAAAGTGCCTAATTGCGCTAAGTATCCTGTTGATATTAAAATCGTAAAGTGATATTGATACATAATTTTGGGCTTAATCTCGTAGTTCACCGAAGGGCTCGATCCAAGTAATATAGTAATAATAAAAAAAGGTTATATAGTTCATAAATTTAAAGGTGGGGGGATTTATATCAAATTTATATTTTGAAATATTAAATAAACATAACTTACTAAATAGTTTAAGGGTATTGAAGGGAGACCATACCCAATTTGCTTTAACCATACTACGTTCCTGGGCTCCGTGGTATTTCTGGTACATTTATGTATAGAGGGCGCCACGGCCTGTGGCAACCCTAGCAAGGGGTGCCAATAGAGGGCGCCACGGCCTGTGGCAACCCTAGCAAGGGGTGCCACGGCCCGTGGCAACCCCTCTATATTTTTTTTTGTTTGCCGTTGTCAAAATTGTTTCCTTTGTCTTATCTCACGTGGTTACTTAGTAAAAATTGTTTTTTAACAATCACTTTTGTAGGTTTATAAATTGTACTTGCAAAAAATATATTTTCATTTTCTTTGTTTTAAATTAAACTTGAACTGTTGTACTTTGCTACTATCCAAAATTTTAAAAAAAAATATTAAGCGTAATTATGTAAAATTTTGGTCCAAAAATGATACCTACACAAAATTGTAATTTTTGAATAATGATATTTTCAGACCCGAAAACGACTATAACAAAACCTTTAAAGTACTCAACATCTAGAAACATGATAATAATGCAAGTTTTATGTTACTGTTGACGTGACTACACCACTTTTACATTTTCAGAACAATAATAAATTTGACCAAAGTGTGTTCTCACATCAAATTTACAATAAAGCAAAGTTGCAGGCACTGCAAATTTGATTTTTTGGGTTTTCGGAGCTTTTCTGTTAGTTTTACAATAAAGTAAAGATGAGTGATCACATCAACAATAAAGTTGAGTTGTCACCTCACATCTCTTCTTGTCCAGGAAGTTCTTCCAAGAACTACTAGCGAAGCCCTTTATCTTACACCACTGCAACAATATTGAAGAATTTTGGTAAAGGTATGTAATCCTCCTTTCCTTTTAGTTATTTCAGTTCCAATACAACATTAAGTTCCTTTTTTATTTGTAGCAAACAAGTAGTTAGTTGATATATATAATTCTAAAAAGAAATCAAAAGTTGTGGATAACTCTTCTTATATATATTTTCCATTTTTATATGTGTCTTTTTCACATATTTATATGCTGTATATGTTTTTACATCAGGAAAATGGAAAATTGTGTCAATGTGAATTTCTTTTGGGGTGGAAAAATAATTAGGAAAGATGATGATATAACATATTCTCTGGATCCAAAATGTATGCGTTATGTTATGTTCGGAACAACTTTTGAAGAATTCAAGTCAATTGTTTATGAGGTTATGAACATAAGTGACAATCATTGGAATTTGAAAATAAGTTATAAACATCCAGAAATGGGTATCGGTAATGTCGTTAAACGATATTACTTAGGTCATATTACTTCCAACGTGGATGTCGGTAGGTTGTTGAGTATCCCTCGGACCATGCAGATGGGTTGGGGTGATGTGTCCGTTTTCATCGAGGCCGAACAGATTAAAGTTCAGGATCCGTACTCATATGCTTACAGTACGCATTCGGAGCCTACCCAACCAAGTTACCAACACAACCATGGGATGAGCAACCAATTTCCCGAATTCGGAACAACAGGATGGTCAAACTCTTTTTTCGGTGAAGGTGAAAATAATGAAGAATTTCACGGATATGCGGGGGGTTCTAGTAGCCAAGCAGTGCAACAAACGCATCATGGTGAGGATCCTGAGATGCATGAATATTATAACCGTACAGATTATGTGGAACCGTCTCCACCACGTCATACAATGACGGGTAGAGAGTTGGCATGCATAGATGATAATCCTCTTGAATTTAATGTTGATAGTTCAAGCAGTGAGGAGTCCGAAGATTTTAACAGTGATGACGACGAGGATGTATCATCTGAGGAGGATGAAGAGGTATTGAGGAACCATGTTCCGATGGCAACTTGGTTTCAGACTGAAGATTATTCACCAGTGGTATTAAACAACCAAGCTGGAAACTACCTTGCTTTAGCTGAATATACCGAAGATCTTTCCGTTGGTCAAATGTTTAATGACAAACAAATGTTAATTCATGTTGTGCGATAAATGCACATTAGTAGCAATCGAACATATATCGTGGAGAGGAGCAATCCGAATCAGTTTATTGCAACGTGTGCGGTACAAAATTGTCATTGGAGACTGAGAGCCGCGAAGAGAAAGATCCATGGATTGTTTGTAAGATAAAGAAAAAACGTGGCAACAAGGGGGAGTCTGTAAGAATTCGTACTGAGATGGACCAGTCGCGTTCGGGAATAAAATGTAGCCGCTGTAACCAAGAAGGACATACGAAACGGAGCAAACTTTGCCCACTACGTCCTAATGCAGTTTGACGTTGCTACACTTACTTTGCAATTTTTCATATGAATTTGTACTATTTGCTTTGTGTGATTTCATTTCCGACATGTACTTTTATTTCAATTCCTATTCGTGTGATTTTAATATCACTTCCATTTTTTCTTCTCTCAAATGTTGGAAACTTAATGACATGCAAATTTAGTTAACAACGCAAAACTAAATTCCGTTTTCAATTTCCTGTAACTGTGTGCATTTTTATTTTATGTAACTGTGTGCATTTTCCATTTTTTGTGACCGTTTGCAATTCCGTTTCCTGTAACTGTTGTTGGGGTTTTTTCAATCAATGAAATCTTGTCATTTTCGGACCAATAATTAATATAGTGAATCCTTTTTCTTTTTTTTTTTGCCTTTTCGGGGTCTCATGTTCGGCTTATAAAAAATCATAATTCATGCTAATATTTTTACTCATTTTTGTACTTCTAACAAAATAGGACGGTTCTACTTTATAATTAAAAAAAACCAAATATTATAATTTATAAAACAACTTTTTAAAGCTTGAAAATGGATGCTAAGACAAAGGAAACAATTTTGACAACGGCAAAAAAAAAATAGAGGGGTTGCCACGGGCCGTGGCACCCTTTGCTCGGGTTGCCATAGGCCGTGGCGCCCTCTAGCTCGGGTTGCCACAGGCCGTGGCGCCCTGTACCATTTTTGCAATGTTGAACCCAACTGTACCATTTTCGCAAAAATGGTACATAAATATACCAGAAATGCTACGGAGCCTACGTTCCTGCTCAAGTCTTGAAAGGTTGAAAATTGACACTTTTTATATAGGATGTGCCAACTTCTTGAATGTGACCAATTATAAAGAAACATAATATTAAAGTAAGAGTAAAGTGCATTTTGTGTGTCAGATCATTTCATTTCAGATACTGAACTTCTAAAATAACCACTTGCTATACTAGATTTCTAATTTTTTTTATAAAACGTGTACTTCCGTCAAATATGACTAATTTTGTTAATTTTTTCAAGGGTATTTCAGTCTTTTTGTCATCATCTTCTTCCTCAAACTCATTTCCACCATTGTTGAAGCTTTTGAGAAATTAAAAGTTGAATATCTCATTCATTTCTTAACGAAACCAAGTCATTCAAGTTGCAACATAATCATCTTTTCCTCCTCTACAAATAGATATTGATTTTCATTATCAATATTTTAATTTGGCGAAAACAATTTAAAAGGACATAACTTAACAAGCTATACATGAGTTGATGTTTGTTAAATATATAAATTCTTGAAAGTAAATATTTAATAGTTATAATTGATATCCAATTGTAGAGGAGAAAAAGACAATTCTAATGCAATTTAAATGACTCTATTTCATTATAAAACGAATGATAAATTCGAGTTATAAGTTTTTACGAAGATTATCAATGATAAAAATGAGTTTGAGGATGAAGATGATCGATAAAGGACGAATATACCCCCTGAATTTCCTAACGGCGTCAAATGAATTTAACGGAAGTACACACATCTTAAAAAAGTTAGAAGTCCAGTATAACAAGTAGTAATTTTAGAAATTCAGTATCTCAAGTGGTCTAAATCCAGTACACAAATTGCACTTTACTCTTAAAGTAATAGTGTATTAAATCATTGATGTTAATTTATTATATGAATCAACAACAATCATGTTCATGATATATATTTATATAAGGACATGTTCTTTTTAGAACTCTTAACCTAAAAATCCTTAAAACTCTAACTTATATTTTAAAATAATATATATTTATTATATGTAGACCAAGGGTAAAGTTGTCCATAAACACAAAATACACAATTTAGAGTTAATTAATATTTAACAATTATAATCATACATCGATATCGATCACAAAATTCTCCATCATCATCATAAAATTTCCCTATTATTTTTATCAATTTTTATGAAAATATTCAAGTTTTGGTATGAACACAATATGAGATAAAAGTGTTCAGCAGCTGAACATTTAAATACAAGTAAGTTCAATTGTAGAACTTTAAAATTTATGTGCTTGACTTCAAATTCGATTGCATGACTTTTATGTTCAACGGTAGAACCCGAAAGTTATGGTATAAAAATAATATGAAAAACATTGTTCAACAACTGAACATTATAAAAAAAATCAAGTTCACTTGTAGAACTTCGTGGAAAAAAGTAAATTCAGTTGTTGAACTTTGAAGTTCATGTGCATAACTTTTAAAATTCAGTAGCAGAACACTGTATTTAACTACGAAACAAAATAGGTTCCGCAGTAGAATTCTTTCATTTGAGAAAAAATTTCGTGTATAAAATTTTGAATAAAATAAATAAATCATTTTTAAGAAAAAAATTAAAATTGAAAAAATAGCCAAAAGATATGTGTGATAAAAAATTAAAATAATAAAAGAAGAATTTGAAAAATTAGTAATTGATTAAATTTCTTTATTTAAATTAATTGAACTAATAGTGAATTTATTTTATTTCAACAATACCCTTATTATGATTTTGTATATAAAAATGAGTTGAATCTGGACAGTTGATTGTGTATCATGATATAAAAAGAATAAAAAACATATGACCATTTGACAAAGTTAGCATTTTCAAAAGATGTCAATCATTAGAGATAGACAAGACATGAAAACTTGTCACACTTTATCAACGAGATTGGGTTCATTTTGATAGATAACCTTATAGATATGAATACGTGGAAATTAGCCATCTATATTTATCGGAGGATCTAGATATCTATATGCATATTTAAGAGTATATTTGTGCAGGGATAAGATCATGCAAGTACTATATAAACCATTGTTTCATACTATTTTCATGGCATGAATACAAAGTAGTCTCATCTACAAACACACAATTACGATGACTTTTAGAATACTCTTCACTCTAATACTTGTCACATCTTCGATTCTCGGTAAGTTCGTATATACATTTAGATTAATAGCTAGAAAATTTTGTATCTATTAAGTAACACAAAATAAATAAATTATGATTCCTATTTCTTTCATGAACAGACTGTGAAGCAACTACATTTACAATCACAAACAATTGTCAGTACACGATCTGGCCAGCTACACTTACCATCCACGGAAACACGCCCTCATTATCAGGATTTGAACTAGCTTCACATAAATCACAAACCGTCGTCTCTGAACGACCCTGGACATGGGAAGGAAAAATATGGGCTCGAACATACTGTAATTACGCCGGCACAGGGTGTAGTACAGGAGACTGTGGCAATCTGAATTGTAGCAACGATGCAACAATAACGCCGCCAGCAACAATTATTTTATTTAACATTAATGTCGATGTGGGGAAGGATGAGTATGCTATTAGTCTTGTAGATGGTTTTAACTTGCCTGTTCGCGTATTTCCGAAAGGATCTGGCTGTCTGGAAACAAACTGTCCAGTAGATGCCAATGCTGTTTGTCCGAATGCACTAGCAGTGCGGAATGATAGTAATGCGATAATCGGATGTAAGAGTGCGTGTGATGCACTTAATCAGCCACAGTATTGTTGCACTGGTGCCTATGCTAAGAACTGCAAGCCAACGAATTATTCTGAATACTTCAAGTCAAAGTGTCCACATGCCTTGAGTTATCCAAAGGATGATCGGTCTAACTGTTTCTTTACGTGTCCTACTGGATCTGATTATATCATCACCTTTTGCCCGTAATCGTTGATAGATTCTTGTATGTATCAACAATCAACTGAGTAAATGTTATTATTAAATAAAACTTAATAAAAAATTGTTTTAGAAGTTAATTTTATCAATAAGGATAGTGATTTTCATGAAACTGAAATATAAAATCAAATAATGTCACTTAAATTATTAGATATTTTCTATGTACTTGAGTTAAAATTTACTCGAGTCATTATCATGTATCATACAAATAGTTAAAAGTAAGTCATAACTAATTATATTTATAATATTATATTAAAGACGAAACATTGAAAGTTTTGTAGTCTGGTCCTCAAAGTTTTTGTAGTTTAGTCACATCATTCGTAGCCGTTAGATATTTATAATGAAATCGATGAGAACCGTTAGATAAAATATTAATATTATTATATAGAATATCTTTTCTATTTTTCCTAAAGGCTACTGTATATTTAACTTATTAATAAATATTAAATTTTATTAAATAGAATTGCCCGTGATATTTTTGAAAAATCGAATCTTTTAGTTAGGAGAAATTTTAGTTTAGAAAATATAAAAAAAATTAAAATTTTGCTAAAAATGCTAATCGGTTACTTATTAGTAATTGTAATATTATTTTTTTATTTTATTAAATGAAACTCTTCCAAAAATATAACCCATTATCTTTTTTAGCCAAAGTGTATTTTCTTTTTTATATTTTTTAATTTAAATTTCTACTTTTCTATTTTTCCTAAATAAAACCTCTCATTTTCCAAAAATATCACGAACAATTCTATTTAATAAAAAAAATATATTATAATTATTAATGACTACTCGATTAGCTTTTTTTCCCAAAACGTATATATTCTTTTTTATATTTTCTAACTAATATTTCTCCTAACTAAAATCTCAAAAATATCACGGGTTATTTCATTTAGTAGCATAAAATACTAATATTATAAATCTATCTCTCTATCTATACTATATTATTATAAACGAAACATTAAAAGTTTTGGTACCTATTTTTTGATATGGTACTCGTCTTATTTAATTATTTATTTAATTATTATAAAAATTATTATAATTAGTTACCCTTTCAGTTAAAATACATTACCATTTTTTTCTAAAAAAGATACCGGGTAATTTCCTTTTCAGCTAAAACATGTTACTTTTTCTATTTCTCTTGCTTAAATCCCTCATTATTCAAATATATCACGAGCAAACCCTTACTTATTTATTTTAAAACCTATTTTAATCAATTAGCTATTAATAATTATAATAAATTTATTTTAGATTATTAAATAGAACCGCTCATGATATTTTTAGAAAATGTAAGGTTTTAAATTAGGAAAAATAAAAAAGTAGAAATTTTAGTTATAAAAAAAGAATACACGCTTGGGCTAATAAAAGTAATTGGTTAAAAACTAATATTTTATGTTATTAAATGAAATTTCCTTTGATATCTTTGAGGTTTTCTTTAGGAGAAATTTTAGTTAGAAAATATAATATATATATATATATATATATATATATATGTTTTGGAAAAATAAAGTTAATCGGTTAGTCATTAGTAATTATAATATTATTATTTTATTTTATTAAATAGACATATCCGTGGTATTTTTGGAAAATGTGAGGTTTTGTTAGGAAAAATAGAAATTTTAGTTAGAAAATATAAAAAAATATACAATTTGGCTAAAAAAGATAACAGGTTAGTTATTACCAATTATAGCTTTATTATGTTATTTTATTAAATGAAACTGACTGTGGCATTTTTGGAAAATGAGATGTTTAAGTTAGGAAAAATAGAAGAGATATTCTATGTAATAATTTTAATATTTTATCTAACGGTTTTCATCGATTTGATCAGAAATATCTAACGGCTATGAATTGAGTGACCAAACTTTTGGAGGACCAAACTACAAAAACTTTTAATGTTTCATCTTTAATATAATTGACGAAATTTAATCTTTATTTATATTTTTAAAATTAATATTATAAATAGTAATTTTAATATGTTCTCTTATTTGCTTTTATATTTTGATGCTTAATTTATGCATTCATTTGCTATATTAAATTGTTAAAAATATTATAATGAAAATTTATTTGACTCGACATGATTTAATAATTTATTAGGACTGCCCTTGTCTAATTTTCAGCGTTTAGTGTCACATTCGAGATAACTGATAATTATACATATGTTGTGTGTGATAATTTTAGAAAAGAATAAATTTTAGTTAGAAAAAATATATATATAAAATATACGATCGGGCTACTAAAGGTAATCGATTAATTATTAGTATTTGTAATATTAGTATTTTATGTTACTAAATGGAATAGTCCGTGTATATTTTTTGAGGTTTTAGTTAGGACACATATTAGTTAGAAAATTTAAAAAGAATATACACGCAAAAAAAGTTAATCGGTTATTTATTAGTAATTATAATATTATTATTTTATTTTATTAAATAGAACTGCCCGTGATATTTTTAGAAAATAAGAGCTTTTAGTAAGGAAAAATAAAAAAGTAAAAATTTTAGTTAAAAAAAAGAATATACGCTTTGGCTAATAAAGATAATTGGTTAATTATTAGTATTTTATGTTATTAAAAATAAAATTGCTCCTCATATCTTGAAGGTTTTAGATTAGGAGAAATTTTAGTTAGAAAATATAAAAAAGAATATACGTTTTGGGAAAAAAACTAACATAAAATAAAAAGTTTTTGTAGTCTGGTCACTCCATTCATAGCCATTAGATATTTCTGATCAAATCGATGAGAACCTGAGACAACCCGAGTCAAATCCCGAGCTTTTTCGAAAATCCGGTCAAATCCCAATTCCGAGTCCGAATAAGCCGAAGTCTACTGGCCCAAACGCAGCCAACTTGGGTAACGACAAGCCCACCACAGGCCCCCAAAATATCATGATTTTGTTGGTGCTAATTAGTAGTAGTACTTTGCCTTATAAACTGAACAGAAGTCCCAAATCTACTCGATGTGGGACTGAGGTGTTACAAACTCCCCCACTTAAACTCTTGACGTCCTCGTCAAGCCTGAACGGATAGCCCATAGGTTCCAAGATCGTTCCTGCCTAGCCATTGTGGGATAATACCGGCCGGCTTCGTGTCCCTACCTCCAGACTTCTGTCCATTGTGGGATAATACCGACTTTTCGGACTATTAAATCTAAATACAAAAAATTAAATAAAGTACTATACAATAACAATTACAAACGGAAGCGTGGCAAAAGTTCTATACAAAGATAAATATTACAAAAGCGCAGCTAACTATGACAATCCAAGCCAAACTAATCCAAACCTAAGATCCTCGAACTCGAAAGCACATCCACTCGATCTTAACTCGAACCTGAAAATTGTAAGGAATGAGCCATACAGCCCAGCAAGAAACCAATCGATCCAACTAGTTGGGCAAATAAAATGTATACACATATAGAAGAATACAATATTCGATACGATAACAATATACACTATAACTTACGATACACATTCATATTCTTTTTCTTATTCGATAAGATACGATACGATACGACACCACATAATCACATAAACAACAATAACTTGAAACCCATATTTCATGCCACGACCACTACAACCCGGTGATAACGGTCTTAAATTTTCAGAAAACTGTCACTACAACTCGGTGACTCGGTCCTTATTCTTATTCGATATTTTCACAAACCATGGCACAAATCAGAATCCCAAGACTATTATTGCTTACACATGACACATATCAAATAATACATATCACTTCAAAATATATCATCACTAAGCCCAAGTTTATATACTCAAAACACACACACAACACATAGTTTCGAAAAACACTAGAAAGAACAATCGGAAACTTACCTCAACGCATCCTAGATCCTGTACCCAATTCTGACCAGAACTGTATTTAACCTTTTTGACCCTCTAAACAATGTTTTCTGGAAAAACTCAAAGGATGAAAGTCGTAGAGAACGAAAAGACCTTTCTGAAAAGATATGACTCGTCAAAATCGGACTTATAACGAATCGGGAATTAAATAAAACATCTGCTGAATTGAACAAAAACTGAAAAACGAGATCTGGTTGTGTTTTTTGATTTTAAGAACAGTTCAGAGCATAATCTGGAAAAACACTGTGAAACAAAAGTTGTATAAAATTGAAAGAGGTTTCCAAAAAGTCCAGAAACAATGAATTCCGACTTACGATGAATTTTGTACGAATTTTACAAGACAGCTGATTTCTGTATGGAATAGACCTACGAATTTTACACACAAGATGGAGAAGGAGAACATAATGTTTATATAACGATAAAAAACCCTAATTCCAAACCTACTTGTTATCCGTACTCAAAATCCGATCCATATTTTAGGCTCATTAGTCTAATTTAATTTTAAATCCTATTCTTTTTCCAATTTTAATCTTTTTTTCTATTTTTTAATATTATTATTATTCTAAAAATTACGGGATATTACAATTTAATTATTATAAAAATTATTATAATGAGTTACCCTTTCGGTTAAAATACAGTACCATTTTTTTCTAAAAAAATCACGCGCAGTTTTTTTTCAGCTAATACATGTTACTTTTTCTATTTCCCTTACTAAAATCCCTCATTTCCCTCACGAGCAAACCCTTACTTATTTATTTTAAAACCTATTTTAATACTTTAATTGGAAATTACTTTTCCCCTCTTTTTCTAGAAAAATGATGGGTAATTACATTTTTCAGCTAAAACATGTTATATTTTCTATTTTTCTTACTAAAATCCCTCCTTTCCAAATATATCACGGGCAAACCCTTACTTATTTACTTTAAAATCTATTTTAATAATTTTAATTGACAATTACCTTTTTCAACTAAAACAAGTCACCTTTTCTATTTTTCTTACTAAAACCCCTCTTTTTTCAAAAATTTCACGAGCAAATCGTTACTTTTATATTTTAAAATTCAACGAAAACTTGTTACTTTCTATTTTTCTTACTAAAACCACTCTTTTTCCAAAATATCACGGGCAAACCGTTACTTATTTATTTTAAAATCTATTTTAATACTTTTAATTATTTAAAAATGTTTAACACACCTACTTATTTTTTTAATAAATGCAATTAATAAAATATAAAATATAAAAAATAAAATTAACAATTATTAAAAACAATTTGTGCATCGCACGGGTTTTAAGCTATATTATTAAATATAAAACATTAAAAATTTGGTAGTCGGACGGTCGGTATTAGTGATTTTACTTAATTACCCTTACTTATTTTTTTAAAAAAATATCACTAAATAATAAAATTATTTATAACCAATTACCTTTTCAGCTAAAATATATTACCTTTTTTTATTTTTTTCTAACAAAATCCTCTCTTTTTCTAAAAAAAACACGGGCGATTATCTTTTTTAACAAAAACATGTTACTCTTTCTATTTTTCCTTACTAAAACCCCTCATTTTTCAAAAATATCACAGGCAAACCTTTACTTATTTATTTTAAAATCTATTTTCAAAAACATGTTAATCTATATTCTGGTGATAAATCACTATTTATGTGTATGAGAATCACTAAAATATTGGTGATTTCTGTAAGAATAAATAGTGATTTTGGCGTAAATCTAGTAATTTATTCTTTTGGACTATACGTAAATCACAAATTTTGTATCGCAAAATCACTAGATCTATACAAATTTTGTACCGCAAATTTTTTTCTTACAAAAATCACTAAACTTTTAGTACTCCGTAATATAGCAAGTATGGTATGCAAACTGATCGTTGAGAGATAAAGAAAAATACATGAAGTCAGATTTCAAAAAAAGCTCACCGATTTACGGAAAAATTCAAATTAAAAACGGAGGGGATTATGTGTGGTTGTGTATGAGAGAGTGTATTTTAGTTGTGTGTGATGCCGATAGTTAACCGAAACCGAAAAAACCATTCAATACGGTTTGGTAGTGGTTAATAGCAATTAACTGAACCGAACCGAATGTATTGGTTTGATAACTATTATTCCTAAAAACCGCATTAAACCGTATCATGTTCACCCCTATCTATCAGCATAAGTAATGAACCTTCTATCTACATTATTTTCAATCCGTTTTCTACACAGTATAACGATCACAAGAGCGTTTGAAATTTAGGTTAGAATGTTGGAGATGGATGATAATTAGAATTACATGTATTGAGGATGGAGATACAATAATTTTGTTATATAAAGCTAATATAACCATTAAATCACAGACTTGATAATATCTTACGGAATTATCGAAAATGACGAAATGTCACAAATTATAACAAAATTGAATGTACAATATTGTAATCGGTAAAATTTAAAGTACCATATTTTAAGTGATATTTTGAGAAAAATGCATGACACAAATGCACTTTGCTCAATAAAGTCAATTGTTTAAATTTCCTAGCTACAAGCATGTTACTCCCTCCGTCCCCCTCAATTCTTTATATTGAGAGGACGACACATAGTTTAAGAAAAAAAAAATATTTTATAGGGAAAAGTAAGAAAAATGAGTATAGTGGTGGGATCAATCAATATTTAATGTATAAAGTGAGTATAAAGTAGGTATAGTGGAGGAAAGTAGTGACTGTGATTGAATTTTATATTATAAAATGTTACTATTTTTGATATGTAAAAAAATGAAATGGACGTACCAAAAAGGATAGTGTAAAGAAATGAGAGGGACAGATGGAGTATTTGTTAGTGTTAGCGAGAATTGACCGGAACTTTTACATGGACGTTCACAATTGACCAAACCACCAAGACATTTGGCTCAATTTTTCACGCTCTTGCTACGATTAAGTGATCTTCTACCTACAATTCGTCCAACCCGTGAATAGTTTTGGTTTGGTCCTATTAGGATACGAATAAGTTAAAAAAAAACATTTCGAACCAAAGTACGATTTAGAGGTATTTGGTTCATTTTTAATGAATTCGGTTAACAAAACACCATAGTTTCATGGATTAATATTTGAATTAACAAATTTGTTATATGAAATGAAAATGTCAACACCTCTAGGCAGATGTGGCCACTTGTGCGGTCTGTGCGAGCCGGGCCGGGCTTGACACAAATCACGCTCGTTCCAGGTGACCACGGGACCGACATTTAGTATCCACGAGCCGAATTCGGGCCGGGATTGAACCGAAAAAAATGAACCTGGGACCAACACTTCGGGTTGAGACAGGTTAGGTGAGCCTGGCGGGTTGAACGGGTTGGGGCGGGTTCTCAATTCGTTTCGCTTCCAAATAAGTTAACTAGTTTTTATTTAAAAATTTCATTTAACAAATCTATACTATAATATTAAATACGAAACATTGTTTTGGTACCTTTTTTTGTACGGTACGGTACTTGCCTTATTTATAGTATTTTACTTTTTTTATTACTTCTAAAAATTCCCAACCTTTTCCCAAAAAATCACAGACAATTAAATTTTTCAACTAAAATATGTCAAATTTTCTATTTTTTTCTTACTAAAATCACTCCTTTTCAAAAAAAATGACAGGCAAACCTTTAAATATTTATTTTATAACATATTTTAATACTTTTAATTATGGGTAATTATCTTTTTCAACCAAAACATGTTACTTTTTGTATTTTTTTCCTTACTACACCCCTCCTTTTTCCAAAAATATTACGGACAAAGCATTACTTATTTATTTTAAAATCTATTCTAATAATTTTAATTATTTAAAAAAATTAACACGACTACTTATTTTTTTAACAAATACAATTAATAAAATATTAAAATATAAATAATAAAAATAAAAATTATAAAAAATAAAAAATAATTCGTGTATCACACGTGTTTTAAGCTAGTATTATAAATTTCTAAAATAAAAGAACTAACAAACAACCTTACTCAAAATATTGTCGGTGTGGTAAAATAAAGATAGAAATTCAATTTGGTGACCAACTAATTTAATTTAAGAATTGATAATTGACTTACATAATAATTTAATTAATAATTTAATTGATAGGTCTCTTTATTTTCCTAATTCACATTTGAGGTTTTGGCAACGAGCCGTGTGGGCGTTGTGCGAGCCGTGCTGTATGAGCCGGTTTGTGCGGGCTAGTACGTGCGGGTTCGTGCGATTTTTTTCAGCGGATCGGATCGATCCGATCTCGGTTTTACAATTTCTAACTCATACTCGATACTTACTATTTAACGAATTGTGCGGGTTTTGACCCGGTTCTTTTCGGGCCAAATAAAACGAGTTGAAAAACGAACCGATTCTTAGCGGTCCGTGCAGACCCGCACGAATGGCCACCTCCACCATAGATAAATCATTCATTCCATCTTTGGAAATACGATATTTATTAACATTCTCACTTTCTCGATTTACGTACTTCTTATTTTCATTCCAAATTCTCATTGACATCAATCATCCCAAATCCCAATGTCATTCATTACATTAATACTAAGTAAGAATAATATTTTCAAATCATTTGTTTCTATATAAATTGTGAGTTTTATGGGTTTAAATGTTCATACTAGTTGCTCAACTACCTTGTTAGAAAATTATGTTCATAACGAAGAATCCAGAAAAAAAATCCCAGATTATGTATATCCTGTATAAGCTGTGTAGTATATGTATTTTTTTTAAATATCTGTGAGTGCATAGTATAATTGTTATGATTAAGGTGCATTAGTCGTAGTACTCAAGTGGCGTAGAGAGCCCAAGTAATAAAATTTTAATTCGGTTCGACTTTCACTCATCCAAGATTTATTAAAGAATGAATAACACTTGTTAATTAACAAATTATATTCAGAGAAAAAAACATAGTAGCTGATGGCCTTCGAAACCGCAGCTACGGCCCTACGGCCCCAGGGAGTTCCTCTCCCCATGAAGGGCTCAGACTACGGAATCCGCAGTCCGATTTCCCGTAACCTTGCTCCTCGTTATCAGACACGTGTCGACCATGCACGAACCAGTCACCCCCGGGGCCCAGAAACACGCTCGGGACCTCTCCACCTGGATGCGTAGGCTGCGCCTGTCACCTACTCTACGGGAAGATAGGTTGACAGACAGGCACCTGACGGTAGACCCGTCACCTAGCCTATAAGGTAGACCTCCATATGGTGAAGACGGGGACTCCTTATAAAAGGGAAAGGATAGCCTCCCGAGGAGGCTAAGGACAATTTTAGGGATAAAAAAACAGGAATCTCTCGAGTAATCTTCTGATGATCGCTATGGATTAGCGTTAGAATCCTTACAGCCATCATTTGGCGGCGCCGCCGGGGAACGAGTATTTACAACCATCATAACAACGCCCAGTAAAACTACGAGAGTTTTCGTTAGAACACATGATTTAGTAAGACAATAGGAAATATGAGTTACGAATCAAGTAATCGGAGTCGCTCGTCAAGATCAACAAGGTCCTCACCCTCCTCTCCATCTAATTCTCATACTAGTAGCCAAATTTCCAATTTGAGGGCTCGACAGAGATACATGCAAGAACAGATGGATAGGTTGACAGAGCAAATGGCCAGAAATTATCACGGTGCTCAACATCCACCATACTACCCGGAAAACGTCGCGCAACAACCAGAGCACCATGGGTCATATCAATCGGGTTCGTCATCCAGGAGAACCACCTCTCGACAGACTTCTAGTTCTAACCGGAGCACCCCCTACATGAGAAGTCGCTCCTCTTCTGGATCACAAAAGACGGTATTTCCAGAGTCCTCTGGGTATGGGGGATATGAAAGACGTAGGTCGCATCGAGGGGGCACCCCTGTGTCTAGCCACCGAAGAAGGTTCAGAACCTCTGTACGTCGCAGACGTACTCCCCCCATCATAATCCAACAGAATGCTCAGTCACGACATCCCGAAGACCAGGAAGAAATGAGCACTGAAAGGTCGCCTTTTAATGAAGTTCTAGAGTCAGCGCAAGTGGACCAGGGGGTGAAGGTCACCGGATTGGAATCTTTTGACGGTACTTTTGACCCTAATGACCATTTAAGTTATTATGAGAACCTGATGATTTGTCACAGGTACAACGATATCACCAAGTGCCATTTGTTCATATCCACGCTCAAAGCCTATGCTCGAACGTGGTTTTCTGGGCTATCTCCGAGAAGTATTAATTCCTGGGAAGAGCTAAAGGTAGCTTTCCTGGTTAAGTTCCGTATCAACACTCCGTATGCTATCCACACCATATCCTTGGAAAATGTTAAGCAAGAACGAGGGGAGTCTTTGAGAGATTACATTGAGAAGTTCAAGACAGCGGCATACAAGGTAAGAGAACTACGACCAACCAATGATGTAGATTCTTTTATCAGGAACATGAACTATCAAGAGTGCAGAGATTGTTGCAAGGAGCTGTGCAACAAAGAACCCGCCGACCTCTATGAAGCCTACGGAATTGCGTCAACCTATATTGCGACTGACAAGAGAATCAGAGCCTACTACCACGGTTCTAGAGATGAATCCTCTTGGTCTGGGCACGCCGCAATGTAAGTCGAAGGGATGGAAGATTTTAGGGGAAAGGGTCAGAAGAATTTCTCCTCAGACAGGAGGCCTCGCCCTCGCCAAGCCCGAGAAGAACCCAGTTTCACACCCTTAAACAAGAGTCCCTCTGTTATCCTGAAGGAGATCCGAGGCCAAGATTATTTTCAAGCACCCCCCCCCCCATGAGAACCCCTGCAGATAAAAGGGACAGGTCAAGATTCTGTGATTACCATGCCAGTACTGGGCACAACACCGACGAGTGCACCTCTCTCAAGTATTTCCTGGAGAGACTTGTGAACAAATGATCATAGGGGGAGATCCCCCTTCAATGGAAACACAGGAAGTGCTTCAATTGGAAGCGCCACAAAAAGCCTTCAGGTATTCGAAGACTCTCATTTCTTTTACGGATGATGATTATCCGGTGGGGGACGTTTGCCGCAGTGGTCCTCTTACAGTTCGATTGGATATTGCTGATCAAGATGTTCGGAAAGTGCAAATTGACAATGGCTCTTCTGTAGACATAATTTTTCGACACACTCTAAGGAGAATGGATCTGGGAGAAAGGCGGGAAGAACAGAAAGCCGAAGATCTACGAGGACCCCTCTATGGTTTTGGTAATCATGTTGTGCCCATTCAAGGGACCATCGACTTGCCCACAACATTTGGAACCCCCCCACAAGAGGTAACCGCCCTTGTCAAATACTATGTCATTGATATTGCTTCTTCATATAATGTCATTATAGGGAGGCCCACTCTATTCTTCTTGGGAGCCATTATTTCGACTCCTCACATAAAAGTGAAGTTCCCTACGGGTTGGGTGCCCGGAGAGTTAAGATCCGACAGTGAAGCATCCGGCCTCTGCTATTCAGCTTCCCTGTGCCTAGCTCAAACCAATCCCAAAAAGAGGAAATACTATGGGGAACCTAGAGGAAACAGTGGTCCTGATAAAGAAACTGGTGTAAGTGAGTCGACTCCTTCGCGAGTCCTTTTGATTGAGGACGTTGAAGTGGATCCTGAAACGCCTACGGTAACCGGAAAACCCTCTCAATTCCCCCGGGCCATTCCTGAAGAGCCTACGGAGTCCATAGAATTGTACGAAGGAAATCCGTCCAGATTGATAACTATAGGGTCTACCATAGAGCCGGCCCTCAAAGAAAAATTGGTGATGTTGTTAAGAGAATATGCAGATGTGTTTGCTTGGAAGTCGGAAGACATGCCAGGGTTAGATGAAACCATAGCCGTCCACAAACTCCATATCAACCCTGGGACGGGGACGGTGAAACAGAAAAGGAGAAATTTTGCCCCAGAAAGACAACGAGCTATAGATGAAGAAATCAACAAGTTGTTGAAGGCGAACTTTATTTATGAAATTCAGTTCCCCGAATGGATCGCAAATGTGGTGCTAGTAAAAAAGTCTAACGGGAAATGGAGAGTGTGTATAGACTACACCGATCTCAACAAAGCTACACCTAAAGACTACTACCCTCTCCCTACCATTGATCAGCTTATTGACGCCACCGCAAGTCATGTCCTCTTCAGCTTTCTGGATTCCTACTCGAGGTACAATCAGATCATCTTAGCTCCTGAAGATCAGCCTAAAACTTCTTTCATCACTCATCGAGCCGTGTACGCCTATCGGGTTCTATCGATGGGACTCATGAATGCAGGGGCTACTTACCAGAAGGCTATGAACAAAGTTTTTTCCCCTCAGATCGGGAGGAACTTGGAAGTATATGTGGACGATGTGATCGTCAAGTCTCATGAAAAGGAGGATCACTTGCAAGATCTAAGAGAGACGTTCGAGAATCTTCGAAAGTCTCGTCTCAAACTCAACCCGGCTAAGTGCACTTTCGGCGTGGCCAGCGGAAAGTTTCTGGGGCATGTTATTAGTGGGCAAGGTATTGAAGTGAATCCCGACAAAGTCGAGGCGATCCTACGGATGTCTCCCCCCTCAACCCCCAAACAGGTCCAGTCACTCAACGGATGCCTTACGGCCTTACGGCGCTTCATCTCGAAGTTAGCCGAGAGAAGCCTCCATTTCTTTGAAGTCCTGAAAGGAGTGAACAAGTCCAAGTCAGTTGAGTTGACTCCCAGTTGTGAAGATGCCTTTGAATCATTGAAGAGATATCTTGTTTCTCCCCCTGTTTTGTCCCGTCCTGTTTCTGGAGAACCGATGTATTTGTACCTTGCAGTAGCAAATGAAGCTGTTAGCTCGTGCCTCTTGCGAGAGGAAGGAGGGAAACAATTACCCGTGTATTATGTAAGTCATGTCCTCCGAAATACGGAGGTTTGGTACCCCGTCATAGAAAAGATGGCTTATTCTTTATTGCTAGCTAGTCGGAAGTTAAGACCCTATTTTCAGGGCCATGACATCAAGGTCTACACAAATCACCCCTTGCGAAAGATATTGCATAAACCCGACTTATCGGGAAGGTTAGTAAATTGGACAGTGGAGCTCAGTCAGTTCAGTATTTCTTATCTCCCTCGAACCGCGATTAAGGGCCAAGTTTTGGCCGATTTCATAGTGGAATGTTCTATCCCTCCAGATTCTGAGCCTGAATATACAACACCGGGCACCCTCTCCGAAGAAAGGATTCCCCCGCCTTGGATACTGTTTGTAGACGGGTCCTCTACAGCCGATTGCAGTGGAGCCGGAGTGCTCCTCACCAGTCCGGAAGGTTTTGAGATTCAACAAGCCATCCGTTTTGATTTCCCAGCCACCAACAACTGCTCGGAGTATGAAGCATTGCTTGCGGGACTCCGGTTGGCAAAAGCCCTTCAAGTTCAACACCTGAGAGCCTTCAGCGATTCTCAGTTGGTTGTTAATCAGATCCTGGGAGGTTTCGTTGCCAAATCACCCTTGCTTGTCAAGTATCTTCAAGAGACTAGGGAAAGGCTCTCTCAATTCCCTAAGACATCGCTTGAAGGAATCTCGAGGGAAGAAAACTCCCGGGCAGACACTCTTGCTAGGATGGCTACGGGGAAAGAATCCCCACCCGACTCTAACATTTATTACACTTTTCTGCTTACCCCTTCTGTTACCTTGCCTACGGACACGCTGTCTCAAGTCATGATCCTAACTTACGGACCTAATTAGATGACCCCTATCATTTTGTATCTCCAAGATGGTGTGGTGCCCGAGGACAAGAAATCGGCACGAGCTCTTCGGGGGAAGTCCGCCCACTATACTCTGGTCGATGGAGCGTTGTACTGAAGGTCCTTCCTAGAACCTTACTCAAGTGTTTGGATTGTCCTGAGTCGGAATATTGCATGTTAGAAGTACATGAAGGGATTTGTGGAAGTCATTCTTCTGGGGAGGCCCTTGCCCATAAAATTCTGCGCCAAGGTTATTACTGGCCTACCTTGCGTCTAGACTGTCTGAACTATGCCAAAGCCTGCATCAAGTGACAATTGTTTGCTTCGATCCCCCGGCTCCCCCCGGTTCTTCCTACCTAGGTGCTTTCGCCTATTCCTTTTGATTTGTGGGGCATGGACATTATGGGACCTTTTCCCCCTGCCAGAGGGGCGCTCAAGTTTCTGATTGTAGCCGTGGACTACATGACCAAGTGGGTAGAAGCTAAAGCCGTAGCGCATATCACTACCTCGGTATGTCGCAGATTCTTTCACAAATCCGTGATTACCCGATTCGGTATTCCCAGAGTCCTTGTGACAGAAAACGGTAGACAGTTCATTGACGCTGACTTCGAAGAGTACCTCTCAGCCTACCTAATCCAGCACCGAAGGTCCTCTATGGCTTACCCTCAGTCCAATGGCCAAGTGGAGGTCACCAACTGCAGTCTTTTACAGGGTCTCCGCAAGAATGTTGAGGACCGAAAATCTATGTGGGGCGAAGAACTCCCCAATATTCTTTGGGCATATCACACTAACACCAGGAAACCCACAGGAGAGAGCCCCTTCAGACTCACCTTTGGCACCGAAGCTGTGATCCCTGTGGAACTAGGAGAACCATCCTTATGGGTCCAGCAATATGACCCCACTGCTAATGAGACCGGTGTTCGGACCAACTTGGATCTGTTGGAAGAGCGCAGGGAAAATGATGTCATTCGTATGGCTAGCTATAAGCAAACCACAACCAAGTATTTTGGAAAAGTCAACCCCCGAGAGTTTCAGGTTGGAGATGAAGTGTTAAGGTCGTTAGCAGCCTCTGATCCCACTCACAATCGGAAGCTGGATCTCAAGTGGGAAGGTCCATATGTCATCCATCAAGTTATCAAAGCAGGGACATACACTCTTGCTAACCTTCATGGAGAGGTCCTCCCCAACACGTGGCACGCCACTCACCTTAAACATTTTTACCCGTGAGGTACTTATGTATTTCTCTTTTTAAACTATGGAGTAACTTAAAAGTTACTAGATTTGTTTTTAAGGTGTAACATAGCCTCTTTACGAGGCATGAAAGTACATGGAAGCCATCGTACGTGGTCCGTAGACCATTTTTTACAACCATTTGTAGACGTGTCGCACCACGGGTGTTGCAGTCCCGCCTCACCTCTAGAGGCCATGCCTTTGTTGTACAAGGATCTCATTAACCCGTCCGTTCAAACGCCCGCACAACTAGCCACACTATTTAAATATGGCTAAGGGCATGGAACGGGTAATCCTTCCATTTAAAGACACCAATTTAAGTAGCCCGAAAGACGCTACGGCATGGATGGATTTCTAATAAAACACCTGTTCATTCGAAAGCCAACATATGTAGCTCGTATGAAGCTACGGCATGAGTTGGTTCCAATATCACGCCTGTACATCTAGCCGTACTATCTTAATGTGGCTAAGGGCATGGTGAAGATAATCCTCCCAGCTAAAAAACGCCAATTTAAGTAGCCCGAAATATGCTATGGCAGGGAGAAATTTCTAGTAAAACACTTGTTCATTCTATGGACAACCAACTCCGGTAGTCCGCAGTAAGCTATAGTATAGACGGTTTTTTGGAAGGACATGGGCTCATTCAAGCTACAGCGCGAGTTGACCCAAATAAAATCTTCCAGCACCCGTCTATGTTGGGGGCAGCTTGGTGATCACATCCCAACCTTTTCAAGACAACTTAGGCTGAGCTTACGAACACCCGCTGGAAGCTCCAATGTCCCACTCACCAGACAGAAAATAGTCATTCACACATACGTGCTAAAAGTCCTTAGCAAGACATGTCTTCCTATTTAGAAAATGTTGAAAGCTCCTACATATGAGGGATTAAATTATGTTGAAAGATCTCTTTAGTTCTCTTTAGTTATAACAAAAGTTTCGGTAGAAATAAAATTTTTCGTTTGGCTGAAGTTACACCCAGGCCTTGTACCAACTTACACAAAATGCTTTCACTTCCGCAAACTGTATGGAGATGCGAGTACATAAAAATACAAGTATGCAAAAACACAAGTACGGTTCAGACATTTACGATGCAAAATAAATAAAAGCGGCCCAAAAGGCCTTTTCATTAAAAAGAAAAATAGATGAAATACATTGCGAAAATTAAAGTGGCCCATTACAAGCTATTTGGGTCCACTGTACCAGAAACCTACACTAAATTGCGGCCGCAGCCGGGCCAGACCCCGGGGGGCCGCCTCCGCCCTTGTCATCCTTGTGGGAGTCCTTCTTGAACTCCTCCATCTTCTTCTTCTTGGCAGCTTTCTCACGATCGTATTCCTCCAAAGCTGCTTGCCCAATGGCAAACAGAACGTCGAGGAACTCGCTCCAGTTAGTAGCCTCTAGCTCCCAGAGCTCTTCAACAGACAAGTCCAAAACGTCTTTCCCGTTATACATGATCCTGGAAAAGTACAAGTAAAAAACAAGAGAAGGAAAAAGAAAAGAAGAAAGAAAGAGAGAAGCCTCACAACTAACCTTGTTGTTCTGTTGACAGAAGATGGAAACCAACGAAGAAAACTCATTGGACTACTTATTACCGAGGCAGTTAAAACAGTCAAAGTACTTGACCCAAGGTAAAACCAGGCACAGAAAAATGAGTGACTGGCTTTACCAAGGTAGTCAAGACGTTCAAGACAG
This sequence comes from Heracleum sosnowskyi, assembly GCA_030848705.1. Lineage (NCBI taxonomy): Eukaryota > Viridiplantae > Streptophyta > Magnoliopsida > Apiales > Apiaceae > Heracleum > Heracleum sosnowskyi. The sequence continues at coordinate 133,180,611 of CM061238.1, read as the reverse complement.
TTGACTCTGGGTTGTTCCCACCTTCGCGTCTTTCCCAGGAGGAAATTCGCACCAGTTTCAATTCAAATTATCGTGTGTTCCGATTCAGAGAAGGAACAAATGGAGAATGATAATTAAAATAACATAAATCCGTAAAGGAAAGTAGAGTTACAAAAGAAGCACGGTCCCGTAAGGAAACCTAAACACCGAAAGGGCCGAAATAGTTTTGAAATAAAGTTCGAACTGATAAACAAACAAAATAAAACATAACGAAAATAAATGTCCGCAAACATCGCAGGTCCTGCGGACATAACCCCAAGGACCACCTTCCTTCACTCCTTAGCCACGTTAGGATTAACCTTGGAGTTGAGTCCCTCATTTGGGCTACTGTTGGTTTTCCCGGGCTCACTAGATTCCCCATCTTCTATTCTCCCTACGGCTTCAGCTGTAGCTTGGCCCCCGGTTCCTGTTTCTTCTCCTTTGCCTTTTTCAGCTTCCAGCCGAGCTATCTCGACATCTCGAAAGTTGTCGATCGAGTGAGCTGTAGGGTCCACCACATTGCCTGCACCCACAAACCTCAGGCAATCGTTGTACCCTTCTTCATGGAATTCCCCGGCCCTCATCTCTAACTCGGTGACATAGGCCTCAGAACCTTTGTACTGGGTCACACAGTCTTCAAAGGTGATGTTCGCTTCCCGCTCAACTCGTTCCAAAACCTGGGTGATCTTGATCAACTCTTCGGCTTGTTGAAGAAGTTCCTTGTCACGCTGACCCAGAACAGTCCTCAGGCTCGCAGAGGTGCCCCTCTCTGTCTGCAACTCCTCTTCCAAATTAGACACACTTCCCTCCAATAGTTCCCGAGCCTTTTTCTCTTTCTCCCATTCCAAGGCCATAGTTTTTTCCCTCGCTTGAGAATCCTTCAGTAGAGCCAAGGCTTCATCTCTCGCCTTTGTCTCCGTTATAGATCTCCTCTGCTCGGCCGTAGCCAGTCGACGATTGCTTAGAGTTCTTTTTGTGGCCCCCATGAGATAAGCTCACAGCTGTCAGGTGGAAAACAAACAAGAAACACAAGGTCAAAAATAATCAATGATAAAGAATTTTCAGAAACAATGAACGGGTAAATGTTACCTTTCCGTAGGCTTCCTTGACCTTGCGGATTAAATCTTCGTCATTCTCCCTTTCGATCCTCGCTCGATCTTGGGTCAAAGTAAAGGCACTAAGAGCTTCCAAAGGAGGTTCCACCTGAGGGTCTTCCCTCAACCAGCCTTGACGAGCTTGGAATCGAACCAGAGTGTAACCCTCGACGCCTTCGGCTGAGGGAGTCAAAGGGGCCGGGGGTACTCCTGAACCTGAACCTCCCACGTCGGCCAGGTCAGTCCTCGTACCGCGGACAACTATTATGAACCCTGGTATGACCTCGACGTCGCTGCCATCCTCATCAGACTCGTCCCTTAGCTGAAACTCAGACGCTCTTTCGGCCCTTTGTTTCTTGGACTTCCCTGCGACCCCCGGCTTGATAGTCCTTTTCTTATGAACCAAAGACTGGAGAGGCGCATTTTCAGAATCTGTGACTCCCTTGGGAACGGCTGCGTGCCCTTCCCCGATCGAGGCTACGGGGTTTGCGGAGGATTCTGCCACTGCCGTGTTGTCTTCCCCACTCTGTTTGCTTCCGGTTTCTTTTACCACCTGCTTTCGCCGAGCCAAAGCCAAAATTCGGCTCTTGTCCATCCGAGAAGGGGCATGTATGTCCCTGAGCAATACTGCAAAAAGAGCCAAAAGTGAATGACAAGCCAATAAGTAATACCCCACTCACACATGCAGAAATAACAAATAAATGGCCAATAACGAGAAAATCTCACAGTTATGCTCTATTAAAAAGGGAACTTTCTAGAAATCCCCCTCTGTCCATAAGCCTTTGGCCTGCCCCCCAACGAAATGGGCCACAGCGGCCGTTTCTTCGGGCTCCAATCTTTCTGATCTGCGGATAGCCCTGTTTACCCCATCGGGCCTCCGATATTCCGGAAGATACCCTAAGTCGCCCCCTCGAAATAACAGCCACTCACCGTGCCAACCTTTGTTAGATGAAGGAACCTCTACCAGTATACCCCCCAAACTATTGGCTCCCTTCCAATGAAGTTCGAACAAAGGATGATAGTCTCGAGAGGCTTGAAGGCTATGCAATGACCAGAACAAAGTCAGCGTAGGTTCTAGACCTAACTCCGTACATCTAGCAATGGAAGCACAAATCTTCCGAATGGAATTAGGACCCAACTGCCCTAAACCTAGTCTCATATTCACCATTAGAGCATGGAAAAACCTATGCATTGGTAACCGTAACCCCGCTCTAAAATGCTCCAAAGGAATGCCTACCCACAAATAATCCCTCCTGGTATAAATGAACTCCCTCTCATCTGGTAGACTGATTTCATATTCCTCCGATATTTGGAAAGAATATTGCGCGGCTCTGTAAAACTCTAAATTGAACAAGCACCTTTTATGGATATATTCGAGTCCCTTCAAGCGACCCCGTAAGGTTTTGTCCGAAAAAATAGCATCCCCGGGCTTGTAATAACACCTTAGCCCGTGTGTCCTGAAGTACTCCTCTCTTCGAGTGTCTGGAGAAACATTCACGAACTTCTGTGAAGGATTCAACCATTCCCCTGCTTTCCCCAAACAGCTCCTCGTTGGAATCACCAGGCCCTCCGCCCTGAAAGTTTCACGGCTTCTCCCTCGAAGGCTGCCTTCGGGAACCACCTCCTTCCCTTCCCTTCTACTTCCTAGAACGAACCTCGAAGCCCCCACGACAATATTCTCCCTAGGTGCTTTCATGATAATTACCTTCCTCCCCCGGGGGACGTTCCAATTGCGGACTTGCTTTGGGGAGCTAACAGCCGTCGAACTCTCCCCTGATGCTGACAAGGCATCCTCATCTCCGTAACTCTCGGCGTCACCCGAATTTGACAACTGCTCGTTGTCCGAATCTACGCTTCCTCCCTCCTCAGAAGTGGCGTCTCTCTTCCGTTTAGTCATTTGACAGTCGTTGGGAAACTACACATGCGAAAGAAAGGATAGTCACCATATGCCTCAATGCTCTAATTAAAAAACCTAATTAATCCCGTCCTAACAATCTGAACCCCCCAGTTCCAACAAACGATTAACTACTTTAAGAAGGTTTATAGTGGCAGCTCTCAATCTTTCGCATATAATGTGTGTAGCCCCAGAAAAGAAAGAAGAAAAGGGAGAAAGAAGACCAGAAGGAACACACCCACTCTAAAAATAAGCAAATAATAAGAAAGAACAGTAGTATTATCAAAGGAGTAACATTACCTTAATACAAGTGCCTTGGACGCAAACCCGACTTTTCGCAAGAATCTTCTTCCCTCTCATTGTCGGTTGAAGTCGATAGATGAAGAAGACAATGAGAAGAGGAAGTGAAATGTGTGCATACATATATATATATGAGTGAAGTAACCCGTGCGTGCCTACACGCGCCAAAAAAGAAGGGGAAAAGAAACTCAACCTCGTCACGGTTCGCAGGCTCGTATCTTTGATTGTGGGCACCCTGTTTGGCATCGAACACGCTGAGTGAGTCACCTAAAGAAGACTCACTCGCTATGGGGGCAAATGATGGCCTTCGAAACCGCGGCTACGGCCCTACGGCCCCAGGGAGTTCCTCTCCCCGTGAAGGGCTCGGACTACGAAATCCGCAGTCCGATTTCCTGTAACCTTGCTCCTCGTCATCAGACACGTGTCGACCTTGCACGAACCGGTCACCCCCGGGGCCCAGAAACACGCCCAGGACCTCTCCACCTGGATGTGTAGGCTGCGCCTGTCAACTACTCTACGGGAAGATAGGTTGACAGACAGGCACCTGACGGTAGCCCCGTCACCTAGCCTATAAGGTAGACCTCCAGATGGCGAAGACGGGGACTCCCTATAAAAGGGAAAGGATAGCCTCCCGAGGAGGCTAAGGACAATTTTAGGGATAAAAAAACAGGACTCTCTCGAGTAATCTTCTCATGATCGCTACGGATTAGCATTAGAATCCTTACGGCCATCAGTAGCACTTAACTGTTAAATTAAGAAAGAAAATATTTTTCATTGATCTGAAATTACATCCATCAGATTAATAATTAGTCTAGTCTAGAAACAATTGCTGATCAGGGGCAAAAAGTGACTACATAATCAGATCCAGTAGGACATGTAAATGTGCTAGTTTTATCATCAAATGCATAGCTGTAAGCTTGTGGACACTTTCCCTTGAAGAATTGAGAGTAGTTTGTTGGTTTGCACGTTCCAGGAGAATTATAGGCACCAGTGCAACAATATTGTGGTTGATTGAACGCTAAACACGCACTCTTGCATCCGATTGTAGCACCGCCTTGATTCTTGAGTGCTAGATCATTGGGACAAGCCGCATTTATATCGACAGGGCAGCTTGTTTGCGAACATCCTCCCCCTTTTGGAGATACGGTAACAGGCAAGTTGAAACCGTCTACCAGACTAACGTCGTAAAAATCCTTTCCACCGTCTCCATTTAAGGTGAATTCGATTAGGGTTGCTGGCGGGGCACCCCCTGCACTGCATTGTAAGTTGCCACAATCTCCCGTGGCACAGGATGTGCCAGCGTCGTTGCAGAATGCTCTGGCCCAAATTCTTCCTGACCAAGAAGCCGGCGAGGTGAGGGCGTTTGAAGCATGTGATGCTAGTGCAAATCCTGACGATGAGATCGCTCCCCCTCCGCTTGTAAGTGTAGCTGGCCAAATTGTGTAAGGACAATTGTTTGTGATTGTGAATGTAGCTGTTTCTCCTCCTGAAAAAAAAAATCAATATTTTGTCGTTATATTTAGCCGTTTTTTTTCTAGTGATATTTTGTGCACGTACATGACAAACCAACCAAAATATCTCATTCGAAAGTAGGGGTACGAGAAAATGAAATATATAGCATGATTGTATGTACAAACTTACCAAGAATCGAAGAGGCGACGAATAAAAGAGCAAGGAGAACTCCAAATGCCATGGTGATGTGTGCTTCTTCTGCTTTGTTAAGATACTATCAATGTGAAGCTATGCCAAGAAAGAGCATAAATCAAGGGAATTTATATTACTATTGTGAAGGATTAATTAGTTGCACTATCTTATCCATGCAAATTAAAAGAGATACTAAATCTATTTTACACATCTTTGGAATTATATCTTTTTTCAATGTACAGATTAGTTATATAGATTATTACATGCACAACAACTATATCTGTACCTTTGAACTCCATTGCTCCTAAACTAATCTTGCCTATCTGCACAAGAATTAACTGTCATTTTAAATATTTAATTGGTACATACATTGTATTTGTACCTCATTAATTAACATTGTGTTTCAAAATTATTTTTTGAAAGAAAAGAAAAAAAAAAGTTAAAGATTTAATTTCTTTAACATGTTCCCAAAAGATTTTTGTGGAAAGAAAAGAAAAGATTTCTAATGATTTGGAAAGAAGATTTTGTATATTTGTCTCCAAAATTTTCTTTCTACTTTTGAAAAGATTTGAAAAAAAAAAATTACTCATTTTTTATTCTTTTCTTTTCTTTCATTGTTTCTAGAACACAGCTTAAGAGCAGGGAAGATTTAAAAGATTACTTGTAACTTTACTTGAAATAAAAAGTTAAAACTTTAATTTAAAATTAATATATATATATGGATTATTTTATTATTATATGTAAATTATGAGTGAATAAAATTATTGAAACAAAAGAAAATTATTTTTAAGCTATGAAGTGACTGATAATATTTAACTTTTATCAAGAAAAATATTAAATTCGACAACAATCTTTTGAAATTTATAGATTAATATATTAATTAATCTTTCAAGATCTCTTAAAATTTGAATTGTATATACCACCTAAGTTTTCGAAATTTAGACTGGAGTTCGATAAAATTTGGATTTAAAAAATATTTTTGACTCTAAAACCTAACATGTATTCAAATGAGATTTTATGCAATCCAATGATATTCGATCATGATTTTGAAATAGTCTTTTACTAAAATTAACATTTCATATTATCGAATAATATCTGATACGTCCCATTCATTTATATACACTTTTCATTTTGAGATATTTCTCTCATTTCTATATATTCCAAAAATAGTAACTTTTAATAATATAAAACACTATTACACCCACTACTTTCTCCACTATCTCTATTCTATAATAATATAAAACACTATTACACCCATTATTTTTCTCCACTATCTCAAATCTATTATTAAATATTGATATGTCCCACCACTTTACCCACTTTTCATCTACTTTTACTCATTTTTTATATATTTTCTTGGTCTCCGTGCCCAAACCCAATGTATACTACTAAGAGGGACGGAGGGAGTAGTATTCAAAAGGTGATAGCCGGACTGTCAATGGATCGGATCTGGATTGGATCGGCCTTCATCCACATTCTGATCCATTTAATTTTACCGGATTTGGATTGGATCATAGCCGAATTTTTTATAACTCGATCCATATCCGGATCCGTTAAGATCACGGTTAACGGGTCGGAGCTAGTTTATGTACCTTGCATTTCATTGTCTTTTGTGTCAATTTTATAAATAAAAGAGACGTCCAATTTATACAAGTAAAAGAGAACTGTGTTGACTTAATTGGTAAAAATATATAAATTAAATAGTTATGCCACATTTTGAGATAGTCCAAATTTCTCCGTTTAATAATAATTAATTCCGATTAATAATTAATTGTTTAATCACTAAGTAATATTCTATCTCTAAAACGAGTAAAGAATCAATCTCAATCAACGAATAACGGAAAATATCTCCAAACGATATTCTTCAAATCATGAAAAGAAATGCGGAGATTCCGCGAGATCGTAGGAAAACGTGTGAAGACGAGACTATTTATGGGAACGTGACGTGGATGGATAAATTCGGACTACTTATGGGAACGTGATGTGGGTGGATAAACTCTGACTATTTATGAGTTTGGACTGAATGGGCTTATCCAATGACTTGTTTTCCAAGAACTACGTGAGGTTTGATCCATATATAAAGGGGTACGTAGGCACCTTGTATGATACGACAATTGACACTCGGCAAAGAGCAAGAGAAAGAACTCATTCTCTATTCAATTTCTGAGGAGTATCATACAAGTCCAGCCCCCAGACATCCAAAAATCTCAAATCCCCCTATTTTCATAATTCGTTATTTCAGCAACTTCCGATTTGTGTTGTTGCGAAATTCCTCCAACAACATAAATATATATATATATATATATATATATATATAAAATAATCGGATCAGATCGTTAACGGATCAGATCGGATCATTTTAAATCCATATCTGATACTAATCGGATCGGATCGTTACCGGATCGGATTTTTAACGGATCGAATTTATTTTGTAGTGATCCATATCCGCTCCATTAGCCTTCAGATCAGATCGGATCGGATTTCCGATCCATTGACAGCCCTAGGTGATAGATATATTTAATTTCAGAGTAAAGTGCACTTTGTGTACTCGTACTTTGTGTGTCTAGACTTCTAAAACTATCACTTGCAATACTAGACTTCTAATATTTTTACAATGTTTGTATTTTCGTCAAATTAATTTAATGTTGTTAGAAAATTCATAAATTTGTCAATAAATGTGATTGGTCGTTCGTGTTTTTGAGAAATTAAAATTCGAATATCTCATTCATTTCTTAACGAAATCAAATCATTCAAGTTGCAACGTAATCATCTTCCCCTCATTTACAAATTGATATTGATATTCACTATCAATATTTTAATTTGATGAAAACGACAAAGTCTAAAAAGCTATACTTTAGTTAAAATTTTACAACATGACAAATGTGATTGGTCTTCTGGGTTTTTTATACCCTTTAAATCCGGACAAATTTATGAATTTTTTTTAAAAAAATCAATAAATTCACTTAAAACAGGAGTGCTCTACATCACTTTACGAGATTTTACGTTAATTTTGTAGACCACTTAAAATTAAAATCAAAATCAACAACAATTTTTAAGTATCCACGAATTGTCAGCTCCCGTTATAAAATTTTAAATATGAAATATATACAAACAAACAACTATCAAAAATATGTAAAAGGGGTAGATTTAAACATGGTGGTGAAGCTTTAAAGAACCCAACTAAAGAGGATATAATTTTATTAAATTTTTTTGAGACCCAAAGTTGTTGCTTGTTAGAGTAGTAGTATTTGATCCCTCTTGAGACCGTTCTTCCCCAATAATCTAGCTTTGTTTTTAACCGACTTTTAAATGTCTCTTCTTTGAGAATATTTTATGCATAAAATATCAAACAAAGTTTATATACACAACATAATTTATGAAGAAATTTATTTACATGTTCACACACACAAAAACAGTGGCCATGCATTATAGAACGTAGTGAGTGACGAGTGACGAGTGATGTTCATAATGCAGAAAATGCTGCCCTGGCGACAAAATTGCATGTCTCCACTCTCCACTTCTACAACATACATTATAATTTTCAACTTCCAATTTTTTCACTAACATGATCCCACAGTCAAACGTTAAAAGATTACTGAAAAGAATCAAAACCAGGGACCCTTTGCCTTCGAGTCTTGACAATGTCACAGTGATTGACAAGATCACAAGATCTAAGGAATCTAAAATTCTAGTGAACCCGACGACAGAAACAAACTAATCTGTTGTAGCATTATAGTAAATTGGAAATACCGAACTTGACAGAGATACAAGGTTTAACCTTCCAGGCAGACCCATTCAACGGGTACAGGGAACAACTAACATGTCATTATTATTTCCCTAAAAATGAAAGATATAATGTACAGGAGGAGCATTGCTAGATAATGCAGGCTAAAGTCTTATTAGATAATTTACAGATGAAGACAACAAGGATCACGTCCGTCCCAACCTCGCTAAGCGTTGCTGGTGTTTTGCAGCAGCTGCCTTGTCAGCAGCTTCACGCTTGAGAGCCCTTTTTGCTCGTCGACCCATGGCAGCTGTATCTTTCATAGCCTCTTTGTTCTTAGGCTCACGAGAAGATGAACCACCACCTGAATCCTGAACATTCGGTCGATACACTGGCCTTGCTTCTTGCCTTCCTCCTCTGACATATCCATTGTCTCCCCACCTCCGATTGCCAATACGCAGACTAGCCGAATTCCCCAAGTAAACTTCATTCAGATCATCCTCCTCATCCTCATAGGCATAGTAATCATCTACTTCATCTTCTACCTCATCCCGGATTTCCACAACCATAGGCACAAACCAAGATGCTCGAAGAAGAAGACAAACACTTTCCTCTAACATGTAGTCATGAATACTGCAAAGATAGGTCATGAGAATTAAGAACACAAGTGAACACAAAATAAGACATGTTTATGTTTCATTACTACAAGGCTTTAATATATTTGGGGGAAAGCTCATGTATGTAATCAGTAATCACCATCCACTTGTTTATTTAGAGTTCTTATTTGATATTATTGTATTGTGGATTTCTGGTTAGGTTAATAGAAAAGATCGTATATACAGAACTCTGCTTCAAAGGCTTTATAAGACTAGCAATGCTAGAGTTTCCAAAATGGATCCCAAATGCTAATGCGATAATTGGGGGAACATAGAATCGATCAAATTTTGCACTTGCTACCTAATCATTTGGGATACGTTTTGGTACTCAACTTATGCGATAATTGGGGGAACAATTTTAATAGATGTAGAATCGATCAAATTTTGCACTTGCTACCTAATCATTTGGGATACGTTTTGGTACTCAACTCAATTCAGTGACTACATCGAAACTTAACCCGTACTTTTAAGCCTCTTACAAGTATGTAACTACTATTGTAGTTATTACATATATAATTTTTTGAAAAAATTATGTCAACGGTTCCTAGTTCAATACTTTCTCCAATCCTATTTAAATGTCCTTTTGGGCAAAAAATTTAGTCAAATTGACCAAATTTTGACCTTCAAATTTTCTTACTAAGTAATAAATTTATATAAACGTGAAACTATATTACATGCATTATCATTTCCAAGTATTTAAAACATCGACATATTAATATATATTTGTAAGATTGCGGTAAAAATTTGCTCATTTTGACTGAATCTTTGTCCAAAAGGACATTTAAATATAAACAAAGGAAGTATAATCATCGTGGCGGATTCCTATAAAACAGATGCAATTAAAAGGATCTTGATAGAAAGATATTTTAGATCTGATTATCGAATTCAATCCCGATTTTTTTCTACATCAGACCAATTTCATCTCAGATGCTAAATTCAGAAAATAAATTTGATCCATCAACATTAAACCTTATAAAACAATACCTGCCATCAAGTGATCTGTGAAGATTGAGAAACTCAAATGGATGTTTACACTGCGGGCAAGTTGGATCGTCCTTGTATGTCGCCCATCGGAGGATGCATGTCACACTATGAGAACACGACAAATGAAAAACAAATCATTACAAAGGAAAAACAACTTCAATACGCAAAAAAAATCAGCTTTCCGCTCCTTCCACAGACTACGGATTTCAAAAACAGTAATATCAATGCATTTATTAACAAAGATTCTTGTCACAATAGCTTTACAGGTTTACAGAATTTAAATGGGCACCAGTGAGGCGGTGATCAAATGATCATTTTGATGCCACTTCACTAATATTTTTAACTTATGCCTCAGCTCATATCCTGATAAAAATCACTGACAAAAAGGAACTTTTAAAACATCAACAATTATCTTGCCTGTGCAACAGGGAATTGAATGCTATGCTTGAAGTTAGATACTTAGATACTTAAAGTTCTTGAATTGAATATAAAATATAGTATATGTACGTATTTACTTGCATATGCAAGATACCAGAGTTTCTAGTAATATTATATTCTCAAGTAGAAGACCCCATGCTAACGGGATATAAAACCATTATCTCATATTATTGTATATACACATATCGTTAAAAGGGACATAGATGCAAGTTATACCAGTTTAGTGATCAAATTTTGCATTTCAGGCCCTAGACCGAGTTCGATTCCTGGGTGCTGCATATGCCCCATATGCCCAGGGCCCTAATAGTGAGCGAGATACATTGGCTATGTTTGGTTTGTTTAGATAAAACGGAAAAAATCTGAAAAATAAGTATTACTCAAAATTGTTTTTCCGATTTCTGAGTTCTACATCAGGAAACTGCAATACATGGTCCCTGATGCAATAAGGAATGAGAGTGAAGGTTATATAATTAAGAGAAAACATTTATTTTATATCATTACCATAATCATCATATAAAGAACAGGCGATCCTTCTTATAATTCTCTTTGTCTAAACAATTTTAAAGGTCCATGTCAATAGTGCCTTTGGCAGTAAGCCCCAACAGTAGCCCGAGATCCTTATATTCCCAGTTTGTTCCTTCAGCACTTATATTTTGAAAGCAAGACGTACAGGCTAGAAACCAATTCATGCTAGAATGTTATATGTTTCCGAATATAATCTATGGTTGACAGCTTAAAATTCTTCTCAAATCCATTGCAACTAATAATGTCTCACATTTAAATATATCCAATCCCCTACATACAATTAATTAAACATTAAAAAGCATTAGTCTAACTAAACTTCTGCTAAAAATTTAATTATCCCTTTGGACACAGCATCCCTCTATGCCCATCAACCTTGTTAAAGGATTATTCTACTTCAATACTTTGGACAGAGTATTTGCTTATCCGCAAGTCTTTCCTTTGAAATATCTTCTTCCAAAATTTTCCAGTTATCAATAGATTGGGTTGACTAATCTTTTTCAGTATTTCTAGGAAAAAGAAAGACTTTTCAAGGATCAATTGAGTCAAACAAAATATTAGCTGGAATAGGTATACTTAATAAAGCTTCCATCAAAGTTATAATGCAGTTAAGGAATGAGGACACAGAGAGCCAAGCAATCAAAAGTTACAGATATCAGAACCAAAATCAACAATCAACGAGTTGATCATACTCAAATATTTTTCAAAACAGAATGTGTTCACGGAAACAACACTCAAATGTACATAAAGAATATTTAAAGATCTGAAAAAACTTATTTCAAAAACATGATGAAAATTTAATAAGTTGAATATAATTTGTCACTTGACACTTCTTTCAATAAAGAAAGAAGTAAAAACATCTATATATCTATTCACGCGCATAAGAAGACTTTGCTAGATCTCCCTCTAAATCATATATATACCTTCGTGTTTTTAAAAAATTAACCCAATAAATCTGAAATATATTGGGATAACTTTAGTGAATAAAACCGAATACAACAGGACACAGATTTGTTAGTTAAGGGAGTGAGATCAGATAAAGAGAATGATGAGAGAGGGAGATGAGAAGAGTGTGGCATTGTTATAACAAGGACTTGGAAATGTATAACAAAAGTACATCTTAAAACATAAAACCCTAAAAACTAGATTGGACTTTATACTTGGGTTTAGCCCAACAGATAAAAAAGCACCAAAGTTATAGTAAATTGATTGGTTCCATCATATTGTGTGGGTGAGAACTTCAAACGGAACCCAAACTGATTATATTCGACTTCTGAATGTCTAAAACCCAAACGCCCGTGCAAAAAACCAATTTTTTGGTTTGGGCGGTACGGTCAGTTTCAGGAAACTGATGCTCGGCCCCAGTTTAATAGATACATAAAAGCACAGGAAAGAGAAGTAGATAGAGGCGCCCAAGTTTAAATAGCTACATAGAAAGCACAAAGGGAAGTAAACAGACGCATAGAGCAAAGATAGAACTGAGAAACGTAAAAGGAAGTTTATTTCATTCATTCTTTCTTTTTATTCTAGTAGAAAAATACAATCGATACGAAATATAAAGAAAGTACTCTGACCCCAATGCTAGCTGTGACTACAGACTTCTGAAAATCAGGTCATCACGAACATAGCCTGTTATAAGCTATGAGCCTGTGACGCCTACCATGTTACCAAGCAGGACAAGGAGACTGGGAATGATAAAGGACTACGACCCTTGTACTACATATCAGATTCTCGTCACTGTTATGAACGCCTAAAGTTAAACCATCATACAACTAAAAAGGCACAATAAAGCCAGTGTTAGATAAAAGCCTAAATTTGTATTCCTCCTGTATTAGATTATTTTAACAAAATCCAATTATTTGTTATGAACATTTACGAACACTCAGCTTAACACCAAAAATTCCAAAGCAAAACTTGAAAGAATAGGTCGCCTACTATTGAACCAAATATGGCACCGTGCATACACACAAAATGATTACACATCAAGAAAATGATGAACTAAAAGTACACTACCATAACATTTTCATCTCACATGTACAATCCACAAATTTTATCACCAAATTTAGCCAGGGACACAAAAGCACAAAGCAAAATGATACTACTACAGCATAATGCAAACACCTTTTGAACTTCAAGAAAAATCGAACTCTAGCAGAATAACTAGTTAAACCTGAATAAACTAAAAACTTGTCATTTTTCAACAAACCGCTTCACATTTTTCTCAATGCATGTTTGACCAACAATCTACACTATACATAAATAGTGCTCAAGCCTCTGCAAACACATTCATACATGTCCCCTTCCAATTTGAGGTGTTGGTAACTTGTTAACTTCCAAAAATATTCTTTCATTGACATCACAGGAATTGCATCAAGGTGAGACGGGAAATGGGCCAAAAAGAGTGACTAGTTGATCTGTTTTGGAGCCTTAGTACTAGATCTTACAGGACCAAAAACAACTAACACGTAATAAAACAGCTAGCTCATTCGTTTACTTTATACATTTTCATAACCCCCCTCTGCCTAAGTCTATTTCCCTTTGCCAAGTAAATTAACACATTCCAATGTTAATGTGGACTGTTTGTTTACCCTTACACAACTGCATACATCACGCACAATTTCCTTTTTAGCACGAGTATTACATAGCAAAACTAACCTTTCTTTATTAAGTTCGACATACATGTACTACATGTTACCACATCAATTTATTTTCAGAATCACTTAAACATACATCACATTCTAACATTGACAAACAAATAAAGAACGATAAACACAGATATGCATCCACAGTCCACACATATAGATAAAAAAAAATCAATGGAGGAGGTGGATACAAACCAGTAAGCATGCTCGCAACCTTTAACAAGGGCAGTCTCCTGCAAAACAATCTGATTCAAGCAAATCGCACACACCCCATGATGATCATTCCCATTCTCATTCACATTCACATTCACCCCTGATGATCCTTTCTGCAACAAAAAAAAAAACACCAACAAACCAAGTCAAATCAGACTAAACTCATCAAGAAAACACACATACAAAACTAAAAAAAAAAAAAATCTGCAAATTAAAAAAACCCCAAGTCAAATCAAACCAAACCCATCAAGAAAATACACAGACAAACTTAAAAAAACGATCTTTCTGCAAATTAAAAGAAACCCAAGTCAAATCAAACCAAACCCATCAAGAAAACACACAAACAAAACTAAAAATAGAATTATTTTTTTCTGCAAATTACAAAAAAAAACAAGTCAAATCAAACAAAACCCTTCAAGAAAACATCAACAATTCATACAAACAAAATCAAATAAATTCAAAAAAGATTAAAGATAAGTTTTTTAACCTCAATTTGAATTGACAAATCTTGAATGGGTTGACCCATTTCATCACTTTGGATCTCAATCTCTGTAGACATGATGATGATGAGAATGAAGAGGAGGAACGAACAGAACCCACAAAAACTAAAAGCTTTCCTAATTATATAACAATAAATCTACGAATATTTATATTATTATTTATATTATTTGTGTCTATGTATGTATGTATATCATATTAAAATGATGAAGGAGGAACAGAGGGATGAAGGGGGAAAGATTCTACAGGAATAATTCTGATTCCCAGAAAAAGTGAAGAAATGGGGGTCATGTGGACTACGTAATAAACATCCTTTTTTATTTTATTTTATTTTAATTTAATTAATAATTAATATTTTATATATTATATGAAATATAATTGGATGTACTCAGTTTCTTTTTAGGATAAATTTGATTTTATTGACGCCGACATTTTTTCATATTTATCTTTGACCTAAAAATGTGATGTGAAAGTTATTTATAATTTACAATTTATTTGAATGAAAATGAGATACATTTATTTAATATATACTCCCTCCGTCGTTCTTTACGTTGGGGATGGGGGCTCGGTACATATTTTAAATCTCCTATAAAATATATTTTCATAAATTATTTTAAATATTTTTTTCTTCGAAATAAAAATATAATGTTTAAATTTTTATTTAGAAAAAAAAATTGAAAATAAGTTGTATAATTATACTTTATAGGAGCCTTAAAATGTGTGCCAAGCAATGTAAAAAACGGTAAAAAAATGAGAGGGACAGAGTGAGTATATAATAAAAGAAAAAAAAATATTAGTATATGTGCGTTGCATGAATTGCAACTGGTGATAAGGATCAGTCGAATACCTTCGAACTGTGAGTTCGAAGTGGTCATTTTTAGTTCAGATTGTTGGTTATAGTGGTGAAATTTGGCTCGAATTCGGATGTTATAAAAAAATGAGAGCTCGTACTTGGTTCTTGTTCGAGTTCGTAAGCTCGTTTTTAGCTTGATTTTATTCATCAATTATACGAGATATTCGAATTGTTTCAGATCGAACTCGAATATGATATAATTCAAAAAAATCGCACAACTTGACATTTATTAAATGACGAGGACTTCAACTCAAACTTGACAAATTAAGTGTCATTTTGTTTACAAATCATGTCATGACAAAGGGGGTTAGGAGTAATCAGTGTGGTAATTGATTTTTTTTTTATCAAACATTAATATGTATATGTGAATCCACTCATAACTAATTATTCAACGTAATAACAAAAAAATTAAAATGAATAAATATGAAATCTCATCTATATACACCGAATAATCGAATATGTATATCGAATATTCGTATTATAACCGAGCGGATCGAAACATTATTTAAACGAGTAATTTTATAGTAAAGATCAAATTGTAAAAAAAATGTGAACAAATACATTTAGTCAAATTCAGATCAAATTTCTACCAATACGAGTCTCGGTCATATATTTTCGAAGCAATCAATAATAGAGACCGAGTTGCTCGCGGTCATTTTCAGCCCTACCGATGATGGAAATAGATACATAAAATTGCCGTTGAATGAACTTTTACCAATTTTTAGAAGTTAACAAGGCTTAAAATAATTTCTACTTATTTTTAATTGTAAATCTTGATTTTATTAAAAAAAAAAATTTTTTTTTTGTTTTAGCGGAGATTCCGACCTAAATTACCACCTGTTTGGTTTTACTCATGATTGTAACTAATATTTACAAGCCTATAACCCGTGCCATGCACGGATGAATTTTAGTATTTTTAATTTATTATTTTAATTTTTTTATATGATTTATTATTATTTTTATCTTATTTTGTTATTATTTATTTGTATTTTGATCTTAAAAAATTTTATTATGTTATCGACGAAATAATATATTGAACTTTTGAATGTAGTTTAGAAAAATAGATGATATAAATATTTAATAATAATAATATGTTGTTGACGGGATTCGAATCTTGAACCCGTGGGAGTATTTTAGATAACAAGAAAATAATATTCTTTTAATATTACATCAAACAAATCTCATTTATCTATATTTATATCTAACGGTTATTATTTAGAGAATCAAACTACCAACCAACCAAATACAGTAGATGGTAGTTTGCTTATAATAGTATTTTTTAATATGATTTTTTAGTATTTTTTATCTTATTTTATTAGCATTTATTTGTATTTTGATCTTAAAAAAATTTAATATGTTGTTGACGGGATTCGAACCTTGAACCCGTGGGAGCATCTTAGATATCAAAAAAAAAAACTTTTAATATTACATCCAACGGTTCTTATTTACCTATATTTACATCTAACAGTTATTATTTAGAGGACCAAACTAAATGACCAAACTACCAAACAAATATAGGGTGATTTGCTTCTAATATTATTAGATAGATGAGATTAGGGGATGTATTTATTTGAGATTTTAAATAATTTTAAAACAAATTATAAATTTAGGGGTATTGAGTTAACATTTTAAATAATTCTTTAAAATCTATACTATTATATTAAAGACGAAACATTGAAAGTTTTGTAGTCTAGTCCTGAAAGTTTTTGTAGTTTGGTCACTACATTCATAGCCGTTAGATATTTATGATCAAATCGATGAGAACCGTAAGATAAAATATTAAAATTATTATATAGAATATTTTTTCTATTTTTTCTAACTAAAACATCTCATTTTCCAAAAATATCACCGGTTTCATTTAAGAAAATAACATAATAAGGTTATAATTGTTAATAACTAACACTTTACCATTTTTAGCCAAAATGTATATTATTTTATATATTTTCTAACTAAAATTTCTACTTTTCTATTTTTCCTAAATAAAACCTCTCATTTTCCAAAAATATCACGAACAGTTCTATTTAATAAAATAAAATAATATTATTATAATTATTAATGACTAACAGATTAGTTTTTTTTTTCCAAAATATATATTCTTTTTTATATTTTCTAACTAATATTTCTTCTGACTAAAACCTCAAAAATATCACGGGCTATTCCATTTAGTAGTATAAAATACTAATATTATAAATTTATCTCTCTATCTATACTATCAATACTATTATATAATAGACGAAACATTAAAAGTTTGGTTGGTCGGTATGGTACGTTGTAATTTTACTTAATTGCCATTAAATATTTTCAAAATAAATATTTTCTTGATAAATTGAAAAGAAGACTCAATTTTTACATTACAGTAAAGAAACTTGTCTTTATAAATTATTGTATTCTTTCTAAATTAGAAGGTAAACTATTGATATTTAACTTTTAATATTCAAAATATAGAACTTGTAAAATTAACTTTTTGATATATGGAATTAGAAAAATTATGAATGGAAAACAAAATATTATCTTCTTTTTTCATAAAAAAATGTTCACCATATATTACACAAGTGTTTTTTATTATTATTTTTTCCCGTTGTTGTGGATTAAAAAACGTACTTGTATATTAATTGCTAGGATTAATGAGCTTTCGAGCTTTAATGGCTGCACTTGTGTTTCGAGACTAAATCGGTCCTCACAAGATGCCTACGTATCTCAAATCGTTATTGAGAATCAAGCCAAAGACGTAGTTCTTGGTGATGCCCTCGGGGCTATGGCGGCAGGGGCACACCAAGAACGTAGTGACTTGTATGTCCTTATTCGAGGATGAAGTCTAAAACGTAGTTCTAGGGGTGTCTTCGTGGCTTGTTGCGCCTTCGAGGCGTTGTGACGTATGGAGTTGTGCCCAAAACGTAGTAGATGACGTATGGAGCTGTGTCCAAAACGTAGTAGATGACATATGGAGCTGTGTCCCAAACGTAGTAGATGACATATGGAGCTGTGTCCAAAACGTAGTAGATGACGTATGGAGCTGTGTCCAAAACGTAGTTCTGATTGTAGGACCAGTGTCCTTATATAGGCGTCTAGAGCCTAGTATTTATGGTATGTTTAGGAGTCTTAGCGAATAAGTCTCCTTATTGATAATGGATAAACATTGTATTTCTTGCAGGATAAGTCTTTTCCGTGTTGATAAAGGCTATGACTCATTAATTGCCTTTAATTGGGATTCCGGATCCCTCTTTGATGAATTTACCATATTTTGGACTCTTTTTATGAGCTGTATATTTTCCCTATTTATTAATTACGAAATTAATAAATAATCTGGGTTTTGGGCCTTAAATACTTGGCCTTTCCAAAGAATCAGCAATTATATTTCTATAATTACTTTTCTATCCATATCATTTGCCCCCCAACTTCTGGGAAAATCTCCTTGGGATTTTCGTAGAAGTTATAACGTGTTTTTCCTCAAACTTTTCCATTTTAAGGGCATTTTCGACCTCAAATTAGATCATTTTCGACCTCCTTTTCGACCAGGAAACAAGTCATTTTCGACCTGAAATTCGACCAGGAAACAGGTCATTTTCGACCTGAAATTCGACCTGGATTTCGACCTCGACTAGAGTGAGGTCGAAGGTTTCGACCTCGATTTTTAAGTCTTTTTCGACCTCGAGCCTTCGACCTCGATCCAGCATTTTTTCGACTTTGATTGGTCACAGGTCGATGGTTTCGACCTCGACTTCCCAGTCATTTTCGACCTCGATCATTCGACCTCGATCCCTTATACTTTCGACCTCGATTTACAGGTCATTTTTGACCTGGGTCATTCGACCTCGATTCCTCATACTTTCGACCTCATTTTACAGGTCATTTTCGACCTGGGTCATTCGACCTCGTTCCAGCCTTTTTCGACCATGATTTCTAGGTCAATATTGACCTCGATCTCTAGGTCGTTTTCGACCTCATTTTGGCGTGAGGTCGAACACTTAGACCTCATTTTCTAGGTCATATTCGACCTCATTCTTTCGACCTTGAATCCTTCTGTTTTTGACCTCACTTGGGTGTGAGGTCGAGGGGTTCGAGCTCGATTTATAGTGTATTTTCGATCTCAATCAATCGACTTCGATCTAGGGTCTTTTCGACCTCGAATTTTCAATTTTTTCGCTTTATTTGGGATCGAGGTCGTTGGATACGATCTCGTTTTCCCATATGTTTTCGACCTCGGTCGTACGATTTCGATTTAATGTCTTTTCGACCTTAAATCTTTGATTTTGCCTTGGCTATATTTCAAATTTCATTCTTTTCTTGGGCCTTAACTAGCCCAATTTTTAATTGGACTTAAATTATTCCAGCCTTGGGCCTTATTGGGCCTTTATTGTTTGGGCTTCGAATTTGCCTGAGACCCAAATTATTTGGGTTTTAATCTCTATAATCCATAAATGGATTTGTGGGCCTTAACTGGCTATAGACGGTTGCCCTTCCTTAACCAGTTGGGTTTCCAGTCACTAGGCGATTCCTGGCGAGATTTTCTGTTGAATCTCATCGTTTTCTGGGTTTCTTACTTGAAGTTTTGAAGAATTCTTTGAAAATTATGGGCTTTCTTTGAAGATTCTGGGTTTAACATGGCTGATTGCGCTTCCCAACGTCTATGATAATGCACTAGGATTTCATAGAAGTTATACCGGTCTTTTTCGAGACTTGGGGTCTTTTTATCCCTTACCTGGGACTTACTACCTTTTTTTGGGGATTTTAATATACACTAGTGTTTCACGAGTATCGTCTTGGTGTAAAGTGTGGAGCGACCTACACATTTACGACGATTTTGCTTTATTCTAGACTAACTTGACATTTGCATAAGCCTTTTATGTCTTATACCGTCTTGTTTTGGCTTCAAGCCTTTCATTGAGCATATCGAATGATGGGGTTTGGACTGAATGTCTTAGGTTTATGGGGTTTCAACCCTTCATTTGCTTTCTAGGAAGCTCATGATTTCATCGAACCTTATTTCTATTTGTCCTAGTAGTGAGTCCAATCAGGACACACTTTAAACATAATAGACTTTCAAATTTGAGGCATGCCAAGTCCTTGTTACCTCATGCCCTTCGAGGGTTTCTAGCTTGTACGAGCCTCGACCAAATACGTTCTTGACGCGATATGGTACTTCCCAATTTGGGGCCAACTTGCCTTTTTGTCCAACTCCGGATGCCTCAATCTTTCGGAGGACTAAATCTCCTTGTCGAAAGAATCTCTCTTTAACCCTTAGGTTGTAATAGAAAGATGCTCGTTTCTAATGCTGAACTATCTTGGCATTTGCCTCATCTCTAACTTCATCAATCAAATCTAAGGCCAACCTCAAGCCTTCCTCATTTGTTTCTGGTTCATAAGCCTCAACTCTTGGAGACGTGTGAGTAATCTCTACTGGAACCGCTGCCTCTGCCCCATATGCCAACAGAAAGGGGGTAGCTCCAGTGGTGACTTTGCAGGTAGTACGATATGCCCATAGTATAGGGAGCAATTCGTCTACCCAAGTGTTTCGGGAGCGCTCATCTCTTTTCTTCAGTCCATCTAAGATAAATTGATTTGCAACCTCAGCTTACCCATTTGCTTGAGGATGGGCGACAGAAGTGAAGCGCAACTTGATATCGTTCTCATCACAATATTTCTTAAACTCATCGTTGTTAAAATGAGTTCCATTGTCTGTGACCAAGATACGTGGAATCTCGTATCTGCATATCACATTTTCCCAGAAGAAATGCATCACTTGCTTGGTGGTTATCTTGGCTAATGGCTTAGCCTCAATCCACTTGGTGAAGTAGTCGAATGCTACTATCAAGAACTTTCGTTGAGCACTTGCCATTGGAAATGGCCCGAGTATATCCATTTCCCACATGGCAAAGGGGATTGGTGAGTTTATGGATGTCAACATCTCTGGTGGTTGCCTAACCACTGGGGCATGCTTCTGGCACCTTTCACATTTCTTTACGTAGATTTTAGCATCTACTAGTTTGCTTGGCCAGTAGAAACCTAGACGAGTGATTTTATGGGCAAGGGCTCTGCCCCCCAAGTGCTGCCCACAAATTCCTTCATGTACTTCCTTCAGGGCCAATTCTACCTCTTGAGGTCTTAAACATTTCAGATATGGAATGATGAAAGACTTCTTGTATAGGATTCCCTCAATCAGGGTATACCTTAGTGCTCTGACGTATAGCTTTCGTGCTTCTGAAGTGTCGTTGGGTAACCACCCAGTTTCTAGATGAGATTTGATGGGATCCATCCAACAATTGCCAACATCAATGGGTGCTACCAACTTTCCGTTGATGCTTGGGGTCCTCGAGACTTGGAAGTAAACACTCCCTGCATAGTTTTCAATTTCGGAAGAAGCAAATTTAGACAAGGCATCAGCCTTCACGTTTTCTTCCCTTGGAATGTGCTCTACATAGCATTCGTCGAACTGAGTCATGATGGCCTTGACAAGTTTCAAGTACTTGGCCATGACTTCATATCTGGCCTCAAATTCCCCCATTTACTTGGGAAACCACTAGCCTCGAATCTCCACATACTTTCAGAGTTTTAACTCTCAAGGCTCCAGCTAGCCCTAAGCCAGCTATCAGAGCTTCATACTCGGCCTCATTGTTTGTCATTGGGAAGTCAAGTTTTAGTGCATACTCTATGAGGAATCCATCAGGACTTTTTAGCACTAAACCGGCTCCACTTGATTTTGTTTTTTATGCTCCATCAAAATAGAGCACCCAATAATCTTTGAAATCCATCTCTTGATCTTTCTCATCCTCCACTATTACTTCCTGCCCCCCGGCTTTTTGGTTGTCAATGGTACATTCAACCATGAAGTCAGCAAGTGCTTGAGCTTTTATGGTTGTTCGAGGCTTATACTTGATGTCAAATTCGCCCAATTCAATGGCCCATTTGATCAACCTTCCACTAACTTGAGGGCTATGCAAGATGTTTCTTAGAGGTTGATCAGTCAAGACCTCTATTTTGTGAGCCTGGAAGTACGGGCGTAGCTTTCTTGAGGCCATTACCAAGGCTAAGGCAAACTTCTCAATCGTTGAGTAATTTATTTCTGCCCCATGTAGAATCTTACTCACATAGTATATGGGTTTCTGAACCTTCAATTCTTCTTTTACCAAAACGGCTCCAAGGGCTGTGCTAGAAACCGCCAAGTACAAATAGAGAATTTCCCCTGGCTTGGGCTTTGCCAACAGTGGTGCCTCAACCATGTATTTCTTCAGGGCCTCAAAGGCCTCTTGGCTCTCCATTGTCCATTCAAAATTTTTCACGTTCTTGAGTGCTTTGAAGAAAGATAAGCACTTCTCTCCTGACTTGGAGATAAATCTTCCCAATGATGCCTCTCTTCCCGTTAGTTTTTGGACATCCTTGACAGTCTTTGGTGATTCCATGTCTAGAATTGCTTTGATTTTGTCGGGATTGGCCTTGATTCCTCTCTTGGAAACCATTAGGCCTAAAAACTTTCCCGAGCCTACACCAAAGGCACACTTAGCTGGATTCAACATCATCTTGTGGTTCCTTAGCACTTCAAATGCCTCTCGGAGGTGCTCAATGTGATCGGCCTTATCGAGGCTCTTGACTAACATGTCATCTACGTAGACCTCCATGGTTTTTCCAATTAGGTGTCCAAAAATTTTGTTCACCAATCTTTGGTATGTTGCCCCTGCATTCTTAAGTCCAAATGCCATGACTAGATAACAGAAAACACCAAAGTCAGTGATGAATGATACCTTAGAGATGTCATCCTTGTGCATCTTGATTTGGTTGTATCCACTGAAGCCATCCATGAAGCTGAGCATCTCGTGTCCAGCTGTAGCATCTATTAATGCATCAATCCTTGGTAAGGGAAAACAATCTTTAGGACATGCATCATTCAAGTCAGTGAAGTCTACACACATCCTCCATTTTCCATTGGCCTTTTTGACCATCATGGGGTTAGCCAACCATTCTGGGAATTGGATTTCCTCAATGAACCCGGCTTCCAAAAGCTTCTCCACTTCTTGTTTAATGGCTTCGAGCCTTTCTGGAGCAAAACTTCTCTTTTTCTGTTTCACCGTCTTCCTTTCAGGATCCTCATTCAATTTATGAGTTATCAATTGGGGATCAATCCCTGGCATGTCAACCGCCGTCCAAGAAAAAACGTCATTATTCTCTTGAAGAAAAGATTTGAGCTTGTTTTTCAATGGCTCAGGTAGTAGTGCTCCAACATATGTCACCTTCTCCGGTTCACCAGGGACTAAGGGAATGGGGATTAAATCCTCAGCTGGTTCCCCTCTTCGGTCTTCATTGTCACTAGTATCCATGTCTTCAATTGGGAGAACTTTCCCCCCGATTCCATCAGGCCTTAACGCGGCTACATAACAACTTCTAGCCATTTTTTGGTCTCCTCGTTCTTCACCAATCCCATTCCTCGTTGGGAACTTGATTTTCAGATGATAGGATGAGGCAACAGCCTTGAACGCATGAAGACCAGTCCTTCCCAGGATTGCATTGTAGGTTGAAGTTG
This sequence comes from Heracleum sosnowskyi, assembly GCA_030848705.1. Classification (NCBI taxonomy): domain Eukaryota; kingdom Viridiplantae; phylum Streptophyta; class Magnoliopsida; order Apiales; family Apiaceae; genus Heracleum; species Heracleum sosnowskyi. The sequence continues at coordinate 133,156,619 of CM061238.1, read as the reverse complement.
CATTTATAACTATAAAGTTCAGCATTTGAGTAGATGTATTCATCCCTTGTCCCATGGTCATTGGGAGTTGGATAGTGCCTTCCACTTTTGATTCCACCCCATTGAATCCGTATATGGGCATATTTGAGGGTGTTAACTGAGAATCAGTGTAACCCATCTTGATAAAAGCATCGTGGAACAAGATATCCACTGAAGCTCCATTGTCGACTAGGACTCTCTTTGTTTCAGAATTTCCTATCACAGGAACGATGACTAAAGGATCATCGTGGGGAAACTTCACTCCCTCCAGGTCTGAATCATAAAAACCTATTGATATTTCTGTTCGGGCACGCTTCGGTGCTTCTCCAACCACGGTCATTACTTCTCGAGCATAAGCCTTTCTTGAGTTTCGGGAGGACCCAGCAGCAGTTGGTCCTCCGAATATCATGTTGATAACTGGCCCTCGGGGCTTAGGGTTACGATCTTGGTCGTTGTCCCTTCTGTCATAATCCTTCCTTTCATAATTTCCTCTTTGACTCCCTTGATTTCCATCTTTGGTGAACTTGCTGAGTTTTCCTCTCCGTATCAGAAATTCAATCTCATCTTTCAATTGCCTACAATCGTCGGTGTCGTGACCGACTTCTTTGTGGAACCGACAGAACTGGTTTTGGTTCCGTTTGGACATGTCAGCCTTCATTGGCTTCGGCCATTTGAGATCTCCTTCCTTAGCTATTTCCATCAGAATTTGACTCCTGGGAGTGTTCAATCTTGCATACTCCGTAAACTTTGGCCCAAAATTGTTTCTCTTGGGTGGAGAATCACATTCCTTTGACGTTCTGGGAAACTTTTCCTTGACGTCGTATTCCTGAGTTTCTTTTCTTTTCTTTGAGTTTCCACTACCGCCAGTAGTGGGTTCATACTTTCTCATGCTTTCTTCAGCCTTGATATACTTTCCGGCTCTATCTTGGAGCTTCAGCATGCTCTCGGGTGGATGTTTAGCTAACGACCTTTTGAAGTGGTCATCAGTTGTTCCTTGTTGCAGGGCTATCATAGCCACTATGTCCTCTAAATCCGGGACTTTCAAAGCCTCCCGAGTGAATCGATTGATGTAGTCCCTTAGGGCTTCATTCTTTCCTTGCTGGATTTCCATGAGTGATGCAGAGCTTTTCTCATGCACCCTTCCACTAATGAACTGATTGATAAAAGCTTTGCTTAGTTCCTTGAAAGACCCAATTGAGTTGGGAGGAAGACGGCTATACCAGCGTTGGGCCATGTCTGCTAAGGTTTGTGGAAACGCCCTACACTTGACTGCATCGTTGGTTGGTTGCAACAGCAGTGCATTGGAGAAGGTCCTTACATGATTTGCGGGATCTCCCGTTCCATCATAGGCTTTGATCGAAGGCATCTTGAATTTTCTGGATATAGCCGTTTTCATGATGTCTTGAGTAAACGGTGGTGTAGGATCATCAGGATCTCCTAGAGGCAACAGAATACTTGGATTACCCCTTGGGGCTTCGGCCCTCTTGGTTCTTCTTGCCGGTGGATCCAAGTTGATTATCGGGATCCCTTCAGTCGTTCGGCCTTGAGATTGAGCGGCCTCCTCCTCAGCAAGGAGTTTCTTGAGTCTTGAAGTCTCTGCTTCATGGGCTGCAATTTTCTCCTTAGTAGTTTGGGGTTGATCCCGATTTGTCTGGGAAGAACGTCTCTTTCTTGGGGTGACATCCTCCCCAGTTGTATAACCCTCATCCTCGGTGTATGGGCCCGAGTAATCTTGAACGAAAGGGGTCTGGCGAGTTTTTTGATTTTGGGGTCCCAGACCTTGAATATAAGGGGGCACATATGCCTCATGGTAGATTGGATTAGTTCCACTACCGCTCGCCATGAGTCGAGGGGGCATGCCATAGCTTGGCATCCCCAAAGTCTGATTCGCGTATTGAGGGAGATCAGTAGTATGGAGTTGAAGGCTTCTCGGTGCATTCATGATGAGTGGAGAAGTCGAGATTGGTTGCTGGTGAACGGTCTCTTGTGGATTAGATCCATGAATGACCATCTACAGGGGATTCGTCCCTTCAACCGAAATTGGGATTTCTGGTCCTTGAGTGTTGGTGGGGATATTCACCCCTTTAGTGCCAGTAGTCGGCGGTGGTTGATCAGCCTCAGAGGTGATAGGGCGATCCTCAGGAGTTTGAGTATCCCGAGCTGTTCTTCGTGTGTTTGCCATGGTTGATGTTGTCTTCCCACAGACGGCGCCAAATGTTGTGGATTAAAAAACGTACTTGTATATTAATTGCTAGGATTAATGAGCTTTCGAGCTTTAATGGATGCACTTGTGTTTCGAGACTAAATCGGTCCTCACAAGATGCCTACGTATCTCAAATCGTTATTGAGAATCAAGCCAAAGACGTAGTTCTTGGTGTTGCCCTCAGGGCTATGGCGGCATGGGCACACCAAGAACGTAGTGACTTGTATGTCCTTATTCGAGGATGAAGTCTAAAACGTAGTTCTAAGGGTGCCTTCGTGGCTTGTTGCGCCTTCGAGGCGTTGTGACGTATGGAGTTGTGCCCAAAACGTAGTAGATGACGTATGGAGCTGTGTCCAAAACGTAGTTCTGATTGTAGGATCAGGGTCCTTATATAGGCGTCTAGAGCCTAGTATTTATGGTATGTTTAGGAGTCTTAGCGAATAAGTCTCCTTATTGATAATGGATAAACATTATATTTCTTGCAGGATAAGTCTTTTCCTTGTTGATAAAGGCTATGACTCATTAATTGCCTTTAATTGGGATTCCGGATCCCTCTTTGATGAATTTACCATATTTTGGACTTTTTTTATGAGCTGTATATTTTCCCTATTTATTAATTACGAAATTAATAAATAATCTGGGTTTTGGACCTTAAATACTTGGCCTTTCCAAAGAATCAGCAATTATATTTCTATAATTACTTTTCTATCCATATCACCCGTTTTTCTTTTTAAAAAAAGTTTTTAATATAAGAGCATCTCCGAGAATATAAAACTCTTAGCTAAATAATCATGTGGCATTTAGGTATAACTATTTAGATAATTGGTAATTATTTGATGGGTTATATTTGTTGAAGCAGTTAATCCCTATGTGTAATTTTACCTAACAAGAAATATAAATAATACCAATGAAATATATATTCTTAGAACATCTCAAATAGGGTTAGCTAAATTGATTGACAATACCGGTAATGTATTATGCTCCAATAAAATTGATTATAATGTTTGGGTATATTTTAAAAATAGTAACGGGTCATTATTTGAAGTTGTTATAAATAATTTTTTTAATTTCAGTATGGTAATGAATGATGTAGAATTTTCCTGCAGATATTTAGGGGTTCAACATATACAATTAGTATTATCAAATTAACTAAAATTACAGATAAGAATTTTAATTCATTGAAGTGATAAATTTTTTACATATTTTCTATAAATTTCATTTTAAGTATATCAGTTAGATTTTTAACTAAGGGATCTTGTAGGTTGAAGATGCTCTTACCATTAAAAAAAATACCAATTTGTTAAATGAGTACACTATTTGTATAAGATATTCGAGGAAGAAATGGACATCACAACAATCTATTACTTTTATTACTATATATAATACGTGAACAGAAGGGCAAAATTTGCCTAAAAATTTCCAGTACAATTACCTATATACCCTTAATTTATTGAAAATAACTACGATACCCATTTTATTATACATCATCTAATTACACAGTCTCATCCCCAAATTCCATTCTGGCAGTGATCCGCTTTCCCCCATTTGATTATACACACCATGTCCTGCACAATCTCATCCTGAACCCATCAGCAAAGTCCAACCATATAGTTTCGAATTGTGAGTGCGTTAACCGGCGCTGGCTCATGCTGCTTTGTTCATGGATGTACTTGTGGTGTGGTCGCTTGTTGGGCAATTATTAATTCTGAATATCATTTTTTCACAACATAATATACCACCCATCGCATTTACCCTTGCAAAAGTTTGCCCTTTTTCCCCTTTTTGTGTGTTGCTGTTAATGAATTATTTGAGAGTATGCTTTTGTCTAATGTATTCATTTGTGTGTATATTTCGGTTAGTTGTCTAATGTATTCATTTGTGTGTATATTTCAGTTAGTTTTGTTCATTTGAAAATGGCGCAACATATTAGTTACATAAGAAAGCTGTCATCATTCAATTGACATGCATTCAATTGAATATAAAACATTGATGTTTTGCTTGCCCTTTTTAATTTTAAAAAAAAAAACTTTAACCAGCCACATAAAAAGTGAAGGAGACCAAATTTGTTAAGGAGTGAAAACGGGCGTGTCCTTTAAAATGCAGATATTTTAGGATGCCCAGTTTAGAAATGCTGCTTAGAATGCGTATCTTCTCTTACAAACCCTTTAATAAAATTTCATTGCAGCACTACAATTGACATTTTGGACTAGCATGGATAGTATAACATTATGTTCTATTTCTGCTCAATATTGGTGTCAAAATTAAACATTAATAGATGGTTTAGGCGCTGCCACTTTGTCTTTCAGGAATGCAGATCTTCTTTGTAAAACAGGATGGTTTGTGGTAAGCAGTATACTAAGTTTGCATGTGTTGAATAAGTTCAGCAGCATGAATAAGGTTTGACTAATACCTAGAGGTAGACTGACCTCTGGAATGGGCTCTGAAGGTCAGGCATATCTTATATGAGCATTAGTATGTTAAGAGGAAGAGAAGCATCTGAATCCACTATATTCAGTCTTAATGCCTTAGTAAGGAAGGAAAAAATTATTTCTTTGTATGCTCAATAGTCCGAAGAATGGCAAAAAGTACCAAAATATTATCTGTTAATTAATCGATATAAACTTAGGTTTATTGAAAATAACGTGAATGACTCTGCCATACTTTATTATACACAATCTCTATCCCCCCCCCCATCTCATCGGCAGTACCAACATATGCCCAAAAGCAACCTTCAACCTGCTTGTGTGCTTGCCCACTCAATTACGGCTCGTCTCGGAATATTGATTGGTACGTTCTATTTTCTGATTATGATTTTTGTTGTTTTGTTGGCATGTGTTTCGGTCATTGATGTCTCGCAGCTTTTTTTGCGGGTAAATGTATTATTTTTGTAAATTAGGGTTTATTTTTCTCCTGTTGTTGTTGTCCAAGTGAGTTGATCAATGAGTGTCTTTTGGGTTTAATTCTACTTTTTGTTGCGAGGTTCAGTTATAAATTATTGGGAAGCAATGTAGCTACAAAGCTACTTCTATAATTCATATTTTAATGTTGGAGTTGTGTTTGTGTTTTGTGAATTTGTGCTTGGAAATTGGAGATTGATATGATTTTAAAGTTTTCGTTCTGTTTTGTCAGAAAGTATGGTGTAAGGTCAGGATGAAATGATATTCAGACTACATTTTTAATGCAGGACACATACTCTTCGGAACAAAATTATACAGTGGAAACGATAAAAATATATTATAGAATTAGGGTGTTTTTTTCACATAAAAACTGAATTATAACTCCAAAAAGCATTAATTGTTTTGACCGACTCATGAAATTATAGATAAAATGATACAAATGATGTCCATTGTATATTAAGGATGTTTTTTTGACATTCAAGGTAAATTAGGCAAGTTCATTAGTATCGCAAAATTTAGCACTGTATCAATACTTTAATACATATGTTATTTTATTAAACTAAACAATTTACTGCAATATATGTCCTATGTAATTGCACAGTGGAAGATGAATTTCCTAAAAGTCATAATGTTCACAATCCTGGACATCAGGGCGACGCCATGACATCCTGGAAGTCTTTACCAGTGTCGTGGATGTGTAGTGGATCCGTAAAAACACGTGGTTTACTATTATCTTGCTACTTCTTATGTAGTGACATATCAAAGGCTAATGTTTCGCCTAACATTGTTCATGTACTGAAAAAAGACAATTTACGTAACTGACCTTGCAGCCTTGCATTTAGGGTAGAATTGGGTGACTTGGGGGTCAAGTCACCTTCTTAGATCATGATTGTGAATCCTTCTTTGTAGGAGGCTGACTTCTATTAAGTTTGTATACCTTGGTGGCTAATCCTTGAAGGAGTTGGCACACTTTGGACTCTTTTTATGAGCTACACATTTTCCCCTTTTATTAATTACGAAATTAATAAATAATTAGGGTTTTGGGTCTCATTTATTGGGTTTTCGACCTTGATTGAGGTCGAACTTTTGGCCCATTTTGGCTCCTAGTCGAACTACTTTGACCAGGATTGAAGTCGTGGGTTTTCGACCTTGATTGAGGTCGAACTTTTGGCCCATTTTGGCTCCTGGTCGAACTACTTCGACCAGGATTGAAGTTGTGGGTTTTCGACCTTGATTGAGGTCGAACTTTTGGCCCATTTTGGCTCCTGGTCGAACTACTTCGACCAGGATTGAAGTCGTGGGTTTTCGACCTTGATTGAGGTCGAACTTTTGGCCCATTTTGGCTCATTTTGAACTACTTCGACCAGGATTGAAGTCTACCATTTCGATCTCGCTTGGGGTCGAACATAACTCGTGAGTTTCTTCAAGTTGTACCTCTTGTGCTCTTTGAGGTTTATTTCGACTTCTTAGAAAATGTTGATATTTATTTTTGAGTTATTCTCTTTCATAGTTCATTTTTGGGCCATTCTTCTTATTGGGCCTAGATTGAGCCTAAGGTTTTTACCCACTTTTATTGGGTTAAATTGTGATCGGGCTCATTATAGTTTTTAGGCTTTCATGGGCTACACCGGTTAGTGCTGGTTGCCCTTCCCCTTAACCGGCCTATTGACTGGCTACTCTCTCTATATAAGAGTAGAGTTTCACTTCTCATTTTTCACATTTCAACTTTCATTCCATACAGTTACTCTGTTAAAATTTTCTCTCAAATTCTCTCTGTGCTAAGGCGATTTCCGACGAGTTTTTCCGATTGATATTCATCGGTTTCTGGGGTTTTAGCTTGAAGATTTGAAGTTTTCTGGGTTCATCTTTGAAGATTTGAAGATTTCTTTGAAGATTTTCTGGGTATTCTTTGAAGATTTCTTTGAAGATTTTCTGGGTATTCTTTGAAGATTTGAAGAATTTTCTGGGTTTTCAACCTTCCTCCTTCAAATGGCTGACCGTGCATCTCAACGTATTCAAAAATGAATTCTGCATCCAAACGAGGTACCCCCATTCCTATTTGTTCCAAGTACATGTCTTTACATGATATGATCAATGAACGTGGGGATGAATACCCGTTTATTTTTGCTCTAGACTCGTATGATTGTAGTAATAGGTTCCATGATGTTGACAAAATTAGAGATTATAATAAAATGTATAGTGTTAAGGCTCCCTTGAAATTAGTCTCTGCCGGTCCCGGTGATCGCTCTTGTCATTGGTGGTCTAACGTTTTGTGTATTTATAAAGATGTCATAGTTGTCGGTCTTAGGTTTCCTTTTCACGAATTTATACCTAGACTTTAGGCTGATGTTCAAGTAAATTCGTGTCAATTGCCTCCAAATGCCTGGAGGATAATCAATTATTTTATGGTTTTGTGTTTGCGGAACAATTTTCCTCTTTCCGTCCCTTTGTTTAGGAAAATATTCCAATTTAAGAATAGTTCTGCTAGTAACTTAGGTTGGGTATACATTAACCACCGAGTTGGCCTTCCTTTCATTTTCCACCTAAAATCTATACCTGGTAACAATCCTAGATGGAAAAATGAATTCATGTACCTCGTTTGGGAAGGTGGGGATTGGGGAACCCTATTCCACAAATCATTTGGTAGAGTTGCGGACGGTAGTCCCAAAAACATAATTTTGAATGACGAGGAGTCCCATGCCTATTTCGAGCTAATCAAGGACATTGGGACTACTGTGGCTTGGGAGCTTCTAGACGAGTTTGTCCTCAAGTCTGTTGATATTTCAAGTGTATCAGACAAGGGTAAATTTCCTTTATTTCTTTGTTTATTCTTTCTTTTTTGAGATTTCTTATACCCATTCTTGTTTGTTTTTATATTTGCAGTCGCGACCTTTATTAACAAGACTAATGAGCCCAAGGACGATGAGACTGCCAGGATGAAAAGGGCTAGGATATGAGAGGATCCTCGTGGGAAGCCTGAAGTTCCCCGTTTTCTGATTCCATCTCAAATTCCTGTTGAGGTGGCAGAAACTCCTGCATCTTCAAAGTCCTCAGTTTGGCGTCCCAACTGGGGTATTAGGAAGAAGGACACCATTACTGGGGTGTCCAAGCATGTTGTTGAGTGGTCATACCACTCACTCGCTCCCTGCGACTACAAGGATTTTGTTGCAAACTCTTACTATCGAGGGAGTTGAGCATTTGGGCGCTCAAGCCATAGCTGTGGTATTTTTCTTTCGGCTTTATGACCTTTTCGCCCTTCAAGTTTGGATCGTTGTACCCATAAACCCTACAAGTCTAAAAGCGTTCTTTTTCGCCACTCGGGTATAAAAAACGTACCTTTTTGGGTCAAAAATGAACCTTTTCGCCCCAGCGGTTGAGTGTCAAAAAGGTACATTTTTGATACCCGAGGGGCGAAAAAGAACGTTTTTAAACTTGAAGGGTTTATGGGTGCAACAGACCAAACTTGAAGGGCGAAAAGGTCATGAAGCCTTTTCTTTCTTTGTTCTATTAACTCCTTCTTTTTATGCAATATTTTTCTTACTTTAAATTTCTTTTTATTTTGCAGAATAATACCAACTTTTAGGGAGCCCTGTTTCAAGCTAAAGCTTGGCGTACCTCTTCTGAGGCTAACAAGGCCAAGCTAGAAAAGTCTGAAGAGGAGGTGAAGTCCTTAAAAGAGGCTTTGGCAAGGAAGGATAAGGAGCTAGAAGATGCTCAAGCTGAGTTGGTGGCGTTAAGAAAGAGCAAGGATGACTGCATTGACGAATACCTTGATTCCCAGGAATACAAGGATTTGATAGGCGATCATGACGAGCTCCTATTTCCTATCCAATACTCAAAGGGATGGGACGAGGCTTTAGAGGCTGTCTTAGGGAAGCATCCTGGTGCTTTTGATCCCGCTCTCTTTCCGAGCCCTTATACTCCGACTCCTCTCGATAGAGCTTTGGCTGGTGAGGATGACATGGAGGAAGATGATCGAATCCTAGATCCTGAGCATTCCTCTCCTCCTGCTAACACAAAAGGCGATGCTTCTGCCGATGCTACTTGCACCAGTTTTGGCTCTAGCTCTGAAGGTGAAGAAGCAGATGATACAAGCAGCGAGGAGGAGGATGAATATCTCAGTTATTTTATGTTGCTTATTATGTAGCCCTTCGTGGCTTTTGTATTGTTAGAACTTAAACTTTTTTAAATATAAGTTTAATCTTAATTTCTTTGCATGTTTAGCTTTTTCTTTTCGATACTTGGCCTTCGGGGTTTATGCAACTTATTTATGCATATTCTGTTTCTTCATTCTTGCATTCACTTATATATTTATTTTGTTTATCTTTTGTAAGGCAATTCCTAGTACTTGGCCTCTTGAATGGGCTGGCACTTTGATCAAATGCTATTGGTACAACTTGCTCTTTAATAAAACAATAAGGAAATACTCGAACAAAGATAAGTAATAAAATAGTAAAAAGAACTTGATTTTGTTTTTTTAAAAGAGAGTTCGACCCTTACATAGTACTCTACTTCCTACTAAGAGCTTAAGAGCTCAGAGTGGTTTCGTCGACCTTATTGCTACTTGTCCTATTAGTGGATCCTTTTAGGAAACACTTAAATATAATAAACCTTCAAATTTGAGGCATGCCAAGTTCTTGGCACCTCAGTCCCTTCAAGGGTTCAGGCAACAATGCTCCAATGTAAGTGACTTTGTCTGGTTCTCCCGGGATCAGGGGGATAGGAATCAGATCCTCATCTGGTTTTCCCCTTCTTTCTTCATCGTCTCTTGAATCCATAACCTCGATTGGGAGAACCCGTCCCCCGACTCCATCAGGCCTTAACGCGGCTACATAGCAACTCATGGCCATCTTTTGATCTCCTTGTTCTTCACCAACCCTGTCCCTTGTTGGGAACTTGATTTTCAATTGGTAAGTTGAGGCAACAACCTTGAATGCATGAAGGCATGTCCTCCCAAGGATTGCATTATAAGTCGAGGTTGCCTTTATCACCAAGAAGTTCAGCATTTGAGTTGTTGTTTGTGAACCTTGCCTTATTGTCATAGGGAGCTGAATAGTTCCTTCTACTTTAGATTCAACCCCATTGTCCTCCAAATCCGGGACTTTCAGAGCCTCCCTAGTGAATCGATTTATGGATTCCCTCAAGGATTCATTCTTACCTTATTGAATGCTCATGAGAGATGCAGAACTCTTCTCATGCATTCTTCCAATAACAAACTGATTGATAAACGCCTTGCTCAATTCCTTAAAAGACCCGATAGAGTTGGGAGGGAGACGATTGTACCAACGCTGAGCCATGCCCGCAAGGGTTTGTGGAAACGCTCTACATTTGACTGCATCATTGGTAGGCTACAATAATAGTTGATAACGTGTATTTTATACACATTTTTGTCTCTTTTTCTCTTGGTTTTATTTCGGTTCCATATGCATTTTACTTATATTTGTTATGTTTTCTTTTTTTAGTTCCGCATGCTTATTTGTTCAAAAAGTGGCTTATTGTGGACTTGAAAGCAAAGATTATTCAAGAGGGAATTTAGAAGATGTTGGATTGCGATGCTGGGAGGTTCATAATGCATGATTTTGGAGATTGTTGTCTCGTATGGGCGTCCGCACGACCGTTCAATAGGCCGTACAGAGTGTTACAAGTGATGCAGTTTGAGTTTCCATTTGTACGTGCGTCCGCACGGCCGTTCAGTAGGCCGTACGAAGTGTTGCAGTTTGAGTTTCCATTTGTAAGGGCATCCGCACGGCCGTTCATCAGGTCGTACAAGTCATATTGACTATTTTTTCCTCTTGTCTAATGGATGTATTAATTGTGTAGTGGACTAGTGGAAAACCAAACATTATATTATCCATTATCTTATCTTCATCTTATCTTTATCTCACCAAGAACATTTATTTAGGGTTAGATGAAACATTTATTACTTGTAATCTAGCATTGATTATGAGTAACTAAGGACTTCTTGTACTAAACCCATTTCATTTTAAGTAAGATCTACTCCACTCTATCTTGAATGCTTGTGTTGTATTGTTTATGAATTTGCTTGGAGATTTGTAAGTTGCTTCATCTTACTCTTCTTGTAATTTCAATTGCTAATTGTTTGTGCTAATCCGTAATTGTTAGTACATTCATTGTAGTAGCACAAGATTTAGTGTACCTAAATCCTCAAGATTTAAGTGCAAGTACCTAGGTTGAGCTCCTCATCCTTGGATGTGTCCTAACCTCTCTTTGTTTAATTCCTTGATTTGGTTAAACTAGTATTGCTTCAATATTGGTTGCTAGTATCAAGAGAACTAATTTATGTGCTTCACTAAATTAGTGTTTTAGAAAAGAAATAAGATTTTGTGTGTTTCACCAATTATCTTGGTTATGTAGAGTTGGGTATATCTTGTTTGAATTTGTTGGGGTAAAGTACTTGATCTTCCATTATCCTTGGGTCAAATATCTCTTTATCTTGGTAATTAGCTCATTACGCCTTGTTGTGTTGGTAAAATTGGATGATTTCCATTAACTTAGTTGTATTTCTCTAGCAATTTATTTCTTGTATGCAAGGTGTTTGATAAAATACAACCAACTCAACCCCCCCCCCCCCACCAATTTACTTTGGACTAGTATTGAACACTATTCCCTGGAGTTCGATCCCTACTTGCCACATTTGCTATATTTCATAGTTAAGTGCGAACATAGTAGAGCAAAACATTATTATCAATTTGGCGCGTCAACGACGGGCGTGACCAAATTTTGGCGCCGCTGCCGGGGAACTAGTTTTAGTTCAATATTAGCGCACATATAAAATTGTGAATATTTTAGTTTCATTGTGCATATTTATTTATTTTCTTTGATTTTAGAAATTTTTGCTATGTATGACTCGATCTTCTTGTGTAGATGATCTTACATATTCATCTGATCCCGAGAGACTCTTGCGAAGGAATCTAAGGCAACCAAGTGTCAATATAGCTTCATCAAGTCAAACTACTTCTAGTACACCTTCGGAAGAGGAGCTGAGCGAGGGTTCTCCCCTTGAAATTCACGCCATGAACAACCCTCCTCCACGCACACTCAAGGAGATTGCTTCTCCTAGTTCCGTTCAACTACCATTATGCATTGTTTTTCCGGGAGAACAACCATTTGAGCTAAAGGGTGGTCTTATTGCTCTCCTTCCAAAATTTGGAGGTGAAGGCACAGAAGATCCGTTTAGGCATCTTCAAGAATTTGAAATGATGTGTTCTTCAATGAGACCAAGCAATGCTACGGAAGAACAAGTAAAGTTGAAGGCATTCCCCTTCGCTTTAAGAGACAATGCCAAGGCATGGCTATTTTTCCTTCCTCCAAACTCAATCACTACATGGGAGCAAATACGAAGTACTTTCTTGGAGAAATTATTCCCTACATCAAAGGCTACGGGAATCTCTAAAGATATTTGTGCCATTCGGCAATACTCCGGAGAAACGTTGTATGAGTATTGGGAAAGGTTTCAAAAGCTTTGTCAAAGTTGTCATCCGCACTTGATACCGGAAGAGTTGTTTATTCACTACTTCTATGGAGGCTTGGAAATTAGTGCTAAATTGCACCTTGATGCCTCAAGTGGTGGAGTTCTTGTGGATAAAACGCCGAATGAGGCTAGGAAATTGATAACCAAGATTGCTGTGAATTCTCGCCAATTTAGGGATCGTCAAGAGCATGTCAAGAAGCCTTCCCTGAACGAAGTGTCAACTCAAAGGTTAGAGTGCCAAATCTCGGACCTTACATCATTGGTTCGTCAATTAAGTTTGTATACCTTGGTGGCTAATCCTTGAAGGAGTTGGCACACTTTGGACTCTTTTTATGAACTGCACATTTTCCCATTTTATTAATTACGAAATTAATACATAATTAGGGTTTCGGGCCTCATTTATTGGGCTTAATTCTTGAAACAATCTAGATTTAATTAATACGTCATTAATTATATTTTTAGGGCTTTTTTCTGGCCCATATCAATGCTTAATACCTATATTTGTTGCTCAAAAAGGCTTTTAAATACAGTTATATCGATCACCGGAACTATAGCTTGGGTTAAAAATTCTTAATTATTTGTGCTTATCATTTCCGTTGTAATTATTATGCTTAATACCTATATTTTCTGGTCAATTAGGCTTTTAAATCCAGTTATAATTTTAATATGCAATACTGCCTATTGTCGTTATCGAGATCTTTGTTCACTTGCTTAACTTGTATTTTATCCTAAAATTACTACAATATTAGATAATATTTTTTGGATTTAGATCAGATCTATAGATACTTTTGATGTTCAAATCTTCCTTTTCTTTGCTTGCAAAAATAAGTTTGTTTAAGAAATATTGCATATTCTAATGTTTAAAGTTCCTTCACTAATTTACTGTGTGCATTTTTTTATATTGTTCTTTTTAACATTTGAAACTTTTCCTCAAAATTTTTATCATATAAATTTGAATTTTTTTAGCTAAAGCCGATGCTTGATGGTTATTACTGGCCTACTAGGTTTTTTATTATACAAAAGGAAATTATTATAATGATGCTTGTACAAAATATATAGTATTTGCGATATTATTTAAAAACAAAATACTAATTGATAATGCATGTACAGAATGACAGTTGGTGGTGAATTTTACTCTTAACTCTGCTGCTAGCAGTGCAGTAGTCAATATTTGTTTGATGAAATTCTACTTCTCATAAAGTATATATAATGGATTGTGGTCTTCTGATATGTGGCTCATACAAAATAAAACTTGAAGGCATGCAGCCCATTTAGCAAAAACACGTACCCAGCACACACACACACAAACACACACATAAAAGAGCAGTAGTTTTCATAACTACTAGTACTTGTTTGCCCCGGCTTCGCCCGGATTTTGGAACCATGAAAGTGTATTAGTTTTACCAACTTTATATAACTTTATATACAAATTTATAATTTAGATTAGTACATTAAAGTTGTATGCTTTAATTTAGTTTAAGGTTTAATGTGTGTAACAATTTTAAATATAAATATTAAAAGTGAAATGTTATATCTCAAAGTATAACATTTATATTTTATTTTTTTACTTATTGTAATAATATTTTATTTCTTGTGATTACAAACTTATATAGTAACATCTTAAACTTAACAACTTTCTATTTTAAATGGATTCTACTAATTTGTTAAGACAAAAGAAAAAAAAATAAACTAATATTATCAATTAAATATATCTTATGTTAATTAGACTTTTCAAAATATGATGTATTAGTTGGTGTTTAAGATATTTATACATAAACATTTTCATATAAAAAACTGTAATTTAAGGGCAACAAACTATTAAATAATATACTGTTTTAATTTATATTACGCTTTAGCACAAAGTTGTTTATGAACTTTTGTACGAGTAAATATATAAACTCAATCTTTCAAAAAGAGTACATAAATACAAAAAATATAAGATATATTTAATTGATAATATTAGTTTATTTTGTTTCTTTTGTCTTAAAAAATTAGTAGAATCCATTTAAAATAGAAAGTTGTTAAGTTTAAGATGTTACTATATAAATTTTACAAAATCTAAATTGATAATCTTATAGTAGTAAAAGTGAATTTTTTATTATTTAGATTTAGTTTAGAAAAAAAAACAGTTAATGATAATTATTAAAAACTCACACTAAAAGGTGGAATAATGCATAGCTTATGTTAAGTGTTGATAATTGAGAAAAATAATTGTAGTAAGCTAATAATTGTTTTAAATGAAACTTTGCATTTTAAATTTTAAAAATGTATTCTTGTTAAATATTTTTATTGGCAAAATGTGTTGAGTTCTTAATAGCTTGGGTTGTTTGTAATGATTAGTTGGTGTATACATGTATGTGTCCTTTTGTTTATGTCAGAACTATTTTGATGTTATAAATAGATAAAACAGGAACCATGAAAATTATGAATTGTATTAGCTTTAACAACCTTATATACAAAGTTATAATTTAGATCAGTAAATTAAAGTAGTATGCTTTAAAGTTTTATATGTGTAGCAATTTTAACGATATGATAACTATTAAAAGTGAAATATTATATCTCAAAGTATAACATTTATATTTTATTTTTTACTTTATTGCAATAGTGTTTTATTTCTTGTGATTACAAAAGATGATGTTGAAATTTTAGATTAGTGTAAAAATATAATATAATTTACACCTTTATTATAATACAATAATACAATAGTATATTAAGTTTAGTTGGTCCTATATAATAGTTTCATTTAATTCTTTTCAGAAAAAATTAGTACAAAATTAATTTTTATACTTTTACATTTGACTTTTCAAAATAGTAACTGAGTTACTGCAGATTTTGACATTTGACTTTTCAAAATATAATGTAGTAGTTGGTTTTTAATTAAGATATTTATACATAAACTTTTTAATATAAAAAATTGTAATTTAAGGGCAACAAACTATTAAATAATATACTGTTTTAATTTATATTACGGTTTAGCACAAAGTTGACATAAATACTAAGATATATTTAATTGTTAAAGATAATTATTAAAAACTCACTTTAAAAGGTGGAATAATGCATATTAAAAAGTTATAATTTATGAAGTGAGAAGGTGTTAAATACTTGGAAGCTTATGTAAAAGTGTTGATAATTGAGAAAAATAATTGTTTTAAATGAAACTTTGTATTTTAAATTTTAAAACTGTATTCATATCAAGTGTTAAATATTTTATCGGCATGTTGAGTTATTAATAGCTTGGGTTGTTTGTAATGATTAGTTGGTGTATATACCTTGGGTTGTTTGTAATGATTAGTTGGTGTATATACCCAGTGTCTTTTTATTTATTTAGGTTAGAACTATTTTGATGTCATAAATAGACAAAACCGGAACCATGAAATTATGAAATTGTATTAGTATAATTTAGATTAGTAAATTAAAGTAGTATGCTTAAATTTAGTTTAAAGTTTTATATGTGTAACAATTTTAACGATATGATAACTATTAAAAGTGAAATATTATATCTCAAAGTATAACATTTATATTTTATTTTGTACTTTATTGCAATAGTGTTTTATTTCTTGTGATTACAAAACATGATGTTGAAATTTTAGATTAGTGTAAAAATATAATATAATTTACAACTTTATTATAATACATTAGTATATTAAGTTTAGTTGGTCCTATATAATAGTTTCATTTAATTCTTTTCAGAAAAAATTATAATAAGAATTGTTAAAAGTATAAAAATTAATTTTGTACACAAAATTATTAAGTTACTGAGTTACTACAAATGTTTGACATTTGACTTTTCAAAATATAATGTAGTAGTTGGTGTTTAATTAAGATATTTATACATAAACTTTTTAATATAAAAAATTATAATTTAAGGGCAACAAACTATTAAATAATATACTGTTTTAATTTATATTACGATTTAGCACAAAGTTGACATAAATACAAAACGTTTAAGATATATTTAATTGATAACATTATTTTATTTTATTTCATTTGTCTTAAAAAAATTAGTAGAATCTATTTAAAATAGAAAGTTATTAAGTTTAAATGTTAGTATGTAAATTTTACAAAATATAAAGTGATAATTTTTTTATAATTTAGATTAGTAAATTAAAGTAGTATGCTTAAATTTAGTTTAAAGTTTTATATGTGTAACAATTTTAACGATATGATAACTATTAAAAGTGAAATATTATATCTCAAAGTATAACATTTATATTTTATTTTGTACTTTATTGCAATAGTGTTTTATTTCTTGGGATTACAAAAGATGATGTTGAAATTTTAGATTAGTGTAAAAATATAATATAATTTACAACTTTATTATAATACAATAGTATATTAAGTTTAGTTGGTCCTATATAATAGTTTCATTTAATTCTTTTCAGAAAAAATTATAATAAGAATTGTTAAAAGTATAAAAATTAATTTTGTACACAAAATTGTTACGTAATAGTTACTGACTGCAAATGTTTAACATTTGACTTTTCAAAATATAATGTAGTAGTTGGTGTTTAATTAAGATATTTATACATAAACTTTTTAATATAAAAAAATTGTAATTTAAGGGCAACAAACTATTAAATAATATACTGTTTTAATTTATATTATGGTTTAGCACAAAGTTGACATAAATACAAAACGTTTAAGATATATTTAATTGATAACATTAGTTTATTTTGTTTCATTTGTCTTAAAAAATTAGTAGAATCTATTTAAAATAGAAAGTTATTCAGTTTAAATGTTAGTATGTAAATTTTACAAAATATAAAGTGATAATTTTATAGTAGTATGTTGGGTGTGTTAATAAGTTTGTATGTGACTGTTTGAAAGATTGTTTGTAATGATTAGTTGGTATGTGTGTCTGTTTGAGGAGTTATGTAGGTGTCATTTCATTTAGGTTAGAACTATTCAGACTTATGACGTCATAAATAGACCTCAGGATTAAGTATACTAATGATTAGATGTTCCACAATTTGGGTCGTGGTATAGGAAAATAGTGTTCACAAAGTGGAAGATACATTGAGCATTAAAAGATTTATGCATTGGGTATGCTTGGGAATTGCTGGTCTTATCGATTTCCTTATCTCCTTTCTTATCTTTGACAGACTTAATGTAATGTTCGAGTATAATGTTTGAGAGGACCTCTATTGATGAAGCGTTTAATTTGGATACATGTCTTCAACGTTATTTATTGTATACATAAAATTCTTGTGTGTCTTATTTTTCTTCTAATTTCAGAGGTTAATCACATGTCTCATTTTCGTGCATATATACTATATAGGTTTGCATGTTTAATGTGTCAACATGTGAACAATTGTTACTATGATTTTCATATGTATTATTTGGCAAAATTTCAATAAGACGTCAAGTCTATGCAAAGTGTTAACGGAAGAATTTGGTACTAACAAAATTTGAGATTTTGTTGCTGGAATCAAGATCTATAATGGTGGTCCTTAGGTGATGAATCACCGGAGTATGGTGGTTGTGTTTAATTGGTGGCTGATATTGCTTAGGGTTTATGTTGGTTGCCTCAGAGCACTCAACTTTTTACCCCTTACGATGTGCCTAAGTACCCCTTTATATAGGGGATCAAACCAACATAGTTCTTGGGGAGGAAGTTTTCTCCATGTGCTTGGTCTCTGATCTTCAGAACCCAGTCGAAGTCTTCCACCGCCTTTCCATGCATAGACGTAGAACTTTTCCACCGTCGTCCATGTTTAGGATGTCTTCCATACTTAGACGTAAGACTCTTCCATCTCTTTTCATACTTAGAATTTAGCTCACTTTAGGAATGTCTAACGATAAGGCCTAGTCACAAAGGTCCAAGGCTCATCTATGACGTCAGAACTTCATGGATAAGGAAACTTCCCCCGTCGAGTACTAGTCCTATCCATTACCAACTATTTCCTTAATTCATAGACGCAGGTATAGCCATGACTTACCTTAAATGTTAGACACATCCTTATCCCCCGAATGAGAAGCACCCATCAGATAGCAGAACAAGTGATCCCAAGTGTTTGGGTGCAAAGTGCAGGATTACTCCATAGTTCTCCAATAAGGATGCGCCCATTGAGTACAGGAACAGAGCTCCCAAAGCACACACCAAGATTCACCCCACATCCCCAATGAGGACGCGCTCATTGAATACAGGAGGAGGCCTTCAATCATCAGGCAAACTCCTGGAAGCCTTCAGCCACGGACATCCCCCTCATAGGGCACATCCTATGAGGGAATTCTTCAATATCTTGCCAATACTAAACCTTGGGAACCATTCTTCATCATCAAGTCATCACTTCAAACCACGAGGGCGCGTTCTCAAGGGATGGACGGCCTAAAGAGGGCGCTTTCTTACCCTTATGAGGGCAAACCCCAACCATCTCTTACATCAAACCTAGTCTTAATTACATTTTAGATATTTCAATTGGATCCTACTTGATCCGAACCTAACCTACAAATTCATTATCAAATTTTGGGTATAAGACAAAGGAGTGGGTAAGAATTCTAATATATTTCTTGACTTTAACTCTTTTTTTGAACAACCCTTTTCTACTGATTCTGATAATTGTTACTACTACAGCTGATCTTACTTTCAATATAAAAAGTCTGAAGCCATGTAGGGGTCTGAAAGCTTTATCTACCTTTGAAATTTTTTAGCGTAATTATATGTTTCAAAATTTTGAATTGTTTATTTGATGACGTAGCAGCTGCACTATAATTGACAATTCAACTCTTCAAGTATGAAGTATTGGCAACACCATGTACTTTTCGGGATTTGGGTCATTTTAAGTAGGAAAACGTGGATTTGATGCTTTCCGCAAGAACTCAGCTTTACAAGATTTTCCTCAAGAGTCTCGGAACAAACTGTGCATTCTGTCCAATAGCATTTTATTTTTTACCTTGCAATATATTCCATCCGTCCCTCTTATTTTTTTATAATTTTTTTTACACGCATGCATTTTAAGGATCCTATAAGTATAGCTCTACAACTTATTTTAAAACCTTTCTTTTTTTAAATAAAAATTTAAATATTAGATTTTTATTCAGGACAAAAAATATAATAATTTATCGAAATATATATTAAAAGAACCTTAAAATATCTTTACCAGATATACAAAGATGAGCCTCCTGGTCATGTATATTTCACAACGGGTATGTACATGATGTGATTTTTGATAACTACTAAACTTCAGCTAATCTCTTTGTAGTTGCAAAATCGTATTGTGGCATATGCATTGTTCAAATAATTTGCGTTCTAAGGTTGCCAGCCATTATTGTTTGTCTTTGTCTTTTGACAGGGTGGGCCTCTCCTCGTGGTGAAATTAACCATTACTGCTACACACCCGTCACCTTGAGCAAAATACACAAACTTTGTGTATTTCTAACAAGTAAACCGATTTTATATACACAAACACAGGCACCGGCTGCTACGTTAGTCTATACTATAATATTATAAGCAAACCATCCTCTATTTGGTTGGTAGTTTGTTCATCTATATTTGGTTGATAGTTTGGTCATTTAGTTTAGTCCTCTAAATAATAACCGTTAGATCTAAATATAGATAAATGAGAACCGTTGGATGTAATATTAAAAGAATATTCTTTTTTTGATATCTAAAATGCTCCCACGGATTCAGGGTTCGAATCCCGTCAACAACATATTAAAAAATTTTAGATCAAAATACAAATAAATGCTAATAAAATAAGATAAAAAATACTAAAAAATCATATAAAAAAAATACTATTATAAGCAAACTACCATCTATTTGGTTGGTTGGTAGCTTGGTTCTCTAAATAATACTCCCTCTGTCCCATCCATTTCTTTACAGTTTTTTTACACTGCTTGGCACGCATTTTAAGGCTCCTATAAAGTATAGTTCTACAACTTATTTTTAAATTTTTCGTTTTCTAAATAAAAATTTAAACATTATATTTTTATTCAGAAGAAAAAAAAAATTAAAATAATTTATCGAAATATATATTAAAGGAGCCTTAAAATGCGTGCCGAGTCCCCGTCCCCCAATGCAAAGAATTGGGTGGGACGGAGGGAGTAACCGTTAGATATAAATATAGATAAATGAGAACCGTTTGATGTAATATTAAAAGAATATTATTTTCTTGGTATCTAAAATACTCCCACGGGTTCAAAATTCGAATCCCGTCAACAACATATTATTATTATTAAATATTTATATCATCTATTTTTTTAAGCTACATTCAAAAGTTGAAGATATTATTCCGTCGACAACATATTAAAAAATTTTAAGATCAAAATAAAAATAAATGCTAATAAAATAAGATTAAAAATAATAGTAAATCATATAAAAATACTAAAATACTAAAATAATAAATTAAAAATACTAAAATTCGTCCGTGCATCGCACGGGTTATAGACTTGTATATTATGTATTTGTGTTTGATGTTTTACTGATAAATGGATGTTGTGCCCAAAATCTCACATGGACTCAATTTAAGGTCCACATGCAATATAGGCCCAACTAGTATGGATTTGGTGAGGATTGGATGTATTGAAGTTCAGCTTCATAGTGCCAAGGAGTAGCTTCAGGGTGTTTTGACTGCAGGAGCAGCTTCGGGGTGTTTTGACTGCAGGAGCAGGTTCAGGGTGTTATGACTGTAGGCACAGGTTCAGGGTGGTCCGAACCTCCCCGGGACAGAATCAGAGTTGGATAAGGACTCAGCTTCCTATACTTTAGGAGCACGGAATTACTCTTGGAAAAGGACTTCTAGGCTTAATAAAACGTGGTGGATGGGACAATTATAAACAATATAGGACTTATATTGGTTATTTCGGATATACATTAAATACATGAGGTTTTGTAGGACTTAGTGATGAACATGGACTAGGACACTGGAAAGCTCAGCTACAGGTGTATAATTCGACTATAACTCTAAGATGGATTATCTTAGAGTGGCTGAATTCGCAAGGATGGAGAAGTATAAACCTAATAGAACTACATGGGGGCTTGATTCCTATAAATAGGATATGTAGGCACTTGACTAAAGGATTCAGATTTTCACTCTCTACACGCATAAGGCTCGTGTACTCTCTGTGATACATATTCCGGTGAATTGGCTGGCCGTGTAGGATTTACTCTGCCCTTTTCATCCGGTGATTTTGTCAACTCAGCCCCCAAAAATACCACATATCACCATCTGATCCGGCAGTGGAAAATTGAAGCTCTAACAGAGCTGTGGACGTGTGAAGCCGCTGCTAGGTCCGATAATCAAGGGCTAAAGCTGATTATTCCAGCGATATTCTCTCTCGGTGTTGTTACCAAATTTCCCTCACAACAATGGATATTAAAGAATTGAATTAATATATATATTCTTTTCAAAAAGGACGGTAATAATGGATGTTGCCCTGCACATGCTCTATGAGCCACTAGGCACATAAGAGCAACTCCAATACAACACTATAATGTTATTATATATAGTGTAAAAATCAATCCAATGCAACACTATAATGATGTAAAAGTTATATCAAATGAATAGTGTGACACCAAATTTGGTGTCAGAAATACACTTGGTGTAATTTTTACACCAAATTTGACGTCTTTTATAATTCCTATATTGCATTTGTGTTTGTTAACAAAAAAACAAATGTATTCCTCTCATGCCATATATATTTCTTGTTTTATCCCAACAAAGTACTTGTTTTTGAAAAAGTGAAAATATTTATATATTCTTTTAAACATTTAGTGCAAGATATAGTGTAAATGTATTATAGTTGGTTTTGTGGATAATGTAATTTTCACACTAAAATAGTGTAAAAGTTACACTATTATAGTTATGGATCGGAGATGGTCTAAGAGCATCTCCAATAAATATGCTAAATCCTATGTGGTATGACACTCTTGGGTACCTTCTAGAGTAATTGCAAGGGTGCTCAAGAGGTACCAAGAGAAGTTGTCAAGTTTTGACACCCTCTTTACACCCCTCTAAATGGAAATAATCAAATTCCGGTAAAAAAAAGTAGTATAAACTACCTATACCTTTTACATTGTATTTAGTTTTTATATTATACTAGAATAGTAACCGTGCGATTTACAACTGTGATAGTTATTTTTATATATTTTTAATATTAAATTTTAATTTGAAATTATATATATTAAAGTTGTTAAGGCTATAAAATATGTTTTTTCAGATTTTTCAATATTTGTTTGAATAATATATTTTATTTGAAATATTAAGTTGTAAATATGTATATGATAATATTGGTAAAAAAATGTTTGAAAAATAAATTAAGCAAGTAATAAAAAAAGGAAGGAAAAGAAAAAGAAAAAGAATTAGTGGAGTTAACAATTAACGAGAACAGAAAGACATAAATTTTTTTCTTAAAAAAATGACATCCGTGACAAGTTATTGAGTTAATGAGTCTTTCTTTTAGTATTAGTATAGATGTTTGGGGACCATCTAACTACCTTACACGAGTTGCCAACTATTGAACTTGAAATGTATTCAATTCGACCTAAATGTAAAAAAAAAAAAAATTAATTTTTATGATGTGTTTGTTAAATTTGACACCCCTAAAGAGTGTATCTATTCGAGATGCTCTAATAATTTCGATTGTACAGTAGTAGGTAGCGGCTGTGTGGTTAGTAAATTTTGTTCTCCCCTTCTTCAACAAAAAAACGAGGTGGACGTCGATGGATGGTGGTGACTTTTCGGCATCTCCAGCAGCATGAGAATGAGTAATCACTTTTTTATGAAAATGTAATGTAAGAAAATAATTTCAAGATATGTGTATGAGTGTAGAAGTTTGAAACCATAGTTTTAGGATTTAAGGCCCTACTTCCGAGTTTTTTAATTAAAAGAAAGCAAGTGGTGAGAGAAGTATTTGCATTCCATTTTTGAGATAAAAGTTTTCGAGTGAAATAGAGCTTAATTTGTACTCATTTTCACTTACTTTCGTTAATATTAAAACTTAGGAGCAAAAAAATGAGTAAAAATAAAAATATTTTACTTAATTTTCACTTATTTCCTCCTCTATTTAAAACTCAGGAGTAAAAAGGGTAAGGGATTGTAATTTGTACCTAGAGTAATGTAGGGCAGTATGGCACCCGTTTAGTCACATGGTCGTACTACGAATTTTCTTTTTATCCGAATTATTGATGGAAAATATTTTTCTTTTACGAATATTTTGAAAATCTGGATTAAATAATTAAATCAGTATGACAGACATCCTAACCCATTTCTGAGATGCTCTTGATGGGGAATCCTCTGCTCTTTTTGGGTCCTTTCTTCGACCGAGTCGGATGATGCTTCGACGAGCAAGGCTGATTTTGCGGTACTTCCTTCGTTCTATCTAACTAGCTTTATTACCCGTGCGAGGCACGGGTTTATTCTAAAATATTTTATAATTTTTCATTAATTCTGGTATATTTGTTTGTGGTATGTTCATATTGATGGTTTGATTATCGAAATATTTGAAAATTTAAGTTAGCAATGGTTATTGTAAAATTAATATATCTATTTTTTATTATATTTTATTTCTTTAATCGGAAGTTCGTGTGATACACGTATATGATTTGGATGTGAATAGTTTGTTGTCGATTTTCGAGTAAGTAAGTATTTTGATCTTTTTTTACTGCATAATTTATTCTTTAAAAAACTTGATATGATTTTGTATACATATTCTTAATTAGTGTTGATGGTTTGGTGATTGAGATATTTGAAAATTTTAAGTTAGCCATAGTTGTTTGTAAAGTTAATATTCCTCTTTTTATTGTATTGTATTCGTTGAATTAGAAATTCGTGTTAGATATGTTTATGATTTGGATGTGAATAAGTTGCTATTGATTTTCGAGTAAGTAAGTATTTGATGTTTTTTTACTGCATAATTTTATTTTATTTTAAACTCGATATGTTTTTACATACATATTCTTAATTAGTTAACAATGAATAACTCTCTTGCAAATCACTTCGACCACAATGGTTCGACCACAATGAAGATAACATGAAACTATGTCATATTACTAACCATTCGATATCATAAATTTATGTTATGTATATTTATTCAAATATCATTAATATTTTAAATTATATTTTAATACTTTTTAAATAATATATTTCATTTAAAATATCATGTATGTAAACAATAAGTATTAATTACAAAACAGTTAATATACTTTAAAGAAGATTAGTAATTAATGTGCAGATATATTAATATGTAATAATAGTAGAGAATTAATATGAAATAATTAAGGAAGAGGTAATAATGTCATCCTATGATTTAAAGGGTATAATTGTAATTTCACTCTGATTTTTTTGTCTCACTCAACCCCCTAGTTGCTCTATTATATATATAATAGATTAAAAGATAATAACACACACGTTGAATGCAATAATTGTACAGTTGTGGATATACTTTATTTATAAAACTATTACTTAAACCTCTCAAGAAGCCGCTAAACTGATTCGTGATAAGTTACTCGTTTCACCTTACAATTGTCACTGGGCACAAATAATTTAACAATTAATACTTTTAACATTTTATCATAGATATTCAAAAAATTTAAACCAATTTTAGTTAAGATTTGATTTAATCATACGGTGACAACTTCAACTTTTTTGTAAAAATCTCCAATACAAACTTTTTTATTAGTATACAAAGATAAAACTCTTTTGCATTTTTCGGGTTCAATATTTTATATACTAATAGTGTATTTTTCGAAAATGATCAACGTATAAAATTTATTTATTGAAGACGAGATTTATAATATTTAGGATTGTATTAAAACTAAGGTTTTAATCTATATTAGTATCTAAAATTTCAAAATTGTGTATATAATCTATAAGTTGTTAATATCTTATAATGAAGCATTAATAAATGTTAAATGATGAATAAAATCCGTTTTACGCTTATTATATATAAGGATATAATTGGAATGGAGTAAATAGGTTGATAGTTTTAAATTTTAAAATAAAAATTAAAAAAGACTATAATAAGTGATAGTGGCTATAGATGTCAACATTTGTCACATTATCATCTAGGTCATGGTTCAATTCTCATTAAAAACAATTTTTTATCATCAATATAAAATTAGAAGGGTAATTTAGTAATCTATTATCATCAATATAATATTTAAAAGGTAATCATGAATCTAATATATATAATCTGATAGTATATAGAATTTGTAATCTAATAGTATACATAATCTGAGTCATTATATATTTAATACAAATAAACATGATTTACAATATTAAAATATTAATATAATCCTTTTTTATGGATCAATTCCAATTTTATAATATTTTGTATATCTTGCGCGAGTTTTTCTCTAATCTGGTCAAAAATATGATTTTAAGTCATTTGTGAAAATGAATTATCTACCTTATCAAGGAGATTACAAGAAGAGATCAAAATAGAATATAACATATCGAGTATTTGCGCATATTAATAAAGAGTTTTATGATATAACCAAAATTGATATATAGCATAGTGGTAAGGAATGTTACTTCTAATCAAGAGGTCAAGGGTTCAATTCTCATTAGAAACAATTTTTTTATCATTCCTATAATATAGGAGGGATAATTTAATAATTTAACATTGAATAAATTGTCTCACTAAACCCCTAGTTGCTCTATTATATATACTAGCTTAAAACCCGTGCGATTCACGGATTATTATTAATAATTATAATTTTTATTATTTATGTTTTAATATTCTATTAATCTGCATTTGCTAAAAAAAATAAGTAGACGTGTTAAACTTTTTTAAATAATTAAAAATTTTAAAATAAATTTTAAAATAAATTAATAATTGTTTGCCCGTGATATTTTTGGAAAAGGAGGGGTTTTAGTAAGGAAAAATAAAAAAAGTAACATGTTTTAGTTGAAAAGGTAAGTGTCCGTAATTAAAAGTATTTAAATATGCTTCACAATAAATAAGTAAGGATTTGTCCGGAATATTTTTGGAAAATGAGGGGTTTAGTAAAGAAAAATCAGAAAGAGTAACATGTTTTAGTTGAAAAAGGTAATTGCCGTGATTTTTTTAGAAAAATAGAAGATTTTGTTAGAAAAAATAATGTATTTTAGCTAAAAAGGTAGTTGGTTATAAAAATGTTATTATTTAATAATAATGTTTTTAGAAAATGAAAAAATAGAAAAAGTAACATAATTAAAAGTATTAAAATAGATTTTAAAATAAATAAGTAAGGGTTTGCCCGTGATATTTTTGGAAAATTAGGGGTTTTAGTAAGGAAAAATAGAAAGATTAGCATGTTTTCGTTAAAAATGATAACCGTCGGTGTTTTTTTTTAAAATAGAGGATTTCGTAAGAAAAAAAAATAAAAAAAGGTAATGTATTTTAGCTGAAAAGGTAATTGGTTATAAATAATGTTATTATTTAGTGTTGGTTTTTTTAAAAAAATAAGTAAAGGTAATTAAGTAAAATCACTAAGTATCGACCGTCCGTCTATCCGACTACCAAACTTTTAATGTTTCGTCTTTAATAATATAGCTTAAAACTCGAACGATGCACGAGTTGTTTTTAATAATTGTTAATTTTATTATTTATATTTTATTAATTGCATTTATTAAAAAAAAATAAGTAGGCGTGTTAAACATTTTAAAATAATTAAAAGTATTAAAATGAATTTTAAAATAAATAAGTAACGGTTTGTCCGTGATATTTTGGAAAAAGAGGGGTTTTAGTAAAACAAATAGAAAGTAACATGTTTTCGTTGAATTTTAAAATATAAAAGTAACGATTTGCCCATGATATTTTTGAAAAAAGAGGGGGTTTAGTAAGAAAATTAGAAAATGTGACATGTTTTAGTTGAAAAAGGTAATTGTGAATTAAAAGTATTAAAATAGATTTTAAAGTAAATATGTAAGAGTTTTCTCGTGATATATTTGAAAAATGAAGGATTTTAGCAAAGGAAATAGAAAAAGTAACATGTTTTAGCTGAAAAGGAAATTGCCCCTGATTTTTTTAGAAAAAAATGGTATTATAATTTAATTGAAAGGGTAACTGATTATAATAATTAAATAAACAATTCAATAAGGCAAATATCGTATCAAAAAACAGGTAAAAAAAGCAGGTACCAAAACTTTCAATGTTTCGTCTTTGATAATATAGTATAGATAGAGAGATATATTCATAATATTAGTATTTTATGCTACTAAATTGAATAGCCCGTGATATTTTTGAGGTTTTAGTTAAGAGAAATATTAGTTAGAAAATATAAAAAAGAATATACGTTTTGGAAAAAAAAGCTAACCGGTTAGTCATTAATAATTATAATATTATTATTTTATTTAATTAAATAGAACTATTCGTGATATTTTTGAAAAATTAGAGGTTTTATTTAGGAAAAATAGAAAAGTAGAAATTTTAGTTGGAAAATATAAAAAAGAATATACACTTTGGCTAAAAATGTTAATGAGTTATTTATTAGCAATTATAACCTTATTATGTTATTTTATTAAATGAAACTGTCTGTGATATTTTTGGAAAATGAGATATTTTAGTTAGCAAAAATGGAAAAGATATTATATATACTAATTTTAATATTTTATCTATTGGTTCTCAATGATTTGATCAAAAATATCTAACAGCTATGAATGGAGTGACCAGACTACAAAAATTTTCATGACCAGACTACAAAACTTTCAATGTTTCGTCTTTAATATAATAGTATAGATAATAATAGATAATAGATTTTGTATGTTCCGACGGAAAATGTAAGTTAAAAAAATTGTATAAAGTAGTGATAAGAAATATTTTAATATATAAGATGAGTATATGGAGGAAAATAATAGATACAGTTAATTTTTACATTTTCAATTTTACTACTTTCAAGAATTTTGTGTAAAAATTTGGGAAAATAGAACTTCACAACAGGAGTAAAAAAATGAATAAGGAAAAGGGAGTATACGATCTTATTTTTATTCCGCGTCAAATATAAAAGTTAGTCACATGTAGGCTGTAACATTTTAGGGAGAATTTATGATTAATGAATCCGGTTAACGGAAATCCAAACTTTAAATTCAATACATATAAATAGTTTTCAACCTGTACCGTAAATTATAATCCATTTCCTGAATTCCAGTTGTATAATTATGGGTGATGACTCTCTCTATCATAAAATTGAGACAAAATGTTCAAATATCATAATTCAAAATAATAACCCCAAATGTCACTCTGAAACACCGGATAAAAGGATGTTTGCAAGATTAAAACCTGAACGCTAGATCGCCTAGCGTTAGACGTTTTTTTTTTTAATTTAAGCTGAAAACGCTACTTAATCATGTGTTTGCAGAAGCAAAACACCGGTTCATATGGTGTTTTGAGCAGTAAAATAAGTTGAAGCAGAAAACTCTATATAAACTGGCATTTTCATCAAAATACTATATAAACTGGTGTTTTGATACACTAATCCATCTTGTCTTAAACCGTAAAACATAGTTTTATTATGTGTTTTAAATTGGTATTCATTTTTCTTTTAAATTCAAGCTCAAAACGCTACACTAACTTGTGTTAAATTTCTGAAAACACTAATTAATCTTTTGTTTAACGAGCAAAACACCTGATGATCATGTGTTTGGATCAAAACGCTAGATTATCTTTTGTTTGTACACAACTCAAAACAAAACTTAAACTTGTGTTTGTGTCAAAACACTGTTTAATCATGTGTTTGAAGAAGGAAACAACATTTCATCTGGTGTTTCGGTCCAAAACATCATTTGGACTTGTGTTTTCTTACAAAGTCTGGCGACCACAATCCTAAGATCAGGATAGGTTAGGGTTTAGAGTGTAGGGTTTAGGATTGTAAACAACCCTAAACCCTAAATTTTTATACGTTTTATTCGTCATTCTGAATATTTCTAAAACCCAAAATAGAAAAATAGAACCCCAAAAGTTAATTGTTGAACCCTCAAGGGAACGACTAATTTAAATTTAAGCTCAAAACGCTACTTAATCAGGTGTTTGATGCTGAAAACATAAGTTATATGATGTTTGCAGCAAAACACCAAATAAACTTGTGTTTTGTAAAGTGTAAAACGTTATTTATTTTTTTAAATTTAAGCTCAAAACGATACTTAATTAGGTGTTTGAAGCAAAACACCGAATGAACTCGTGTTTGCAGCAAAACACCAGATGAACCAGTGTTTAACAACACTTTAGTCTTTTGTTTGCAACATCAAAATGCTAGTTAAAAAAACATTTTTCAGTAGCAAAACACCAGACGAAATGGTGTTTTGGGCTAAAAAACACACCAGACGAAGTGGTGTTTTAGAGTTATATTTGAGACCATTTTTTCGGATTGTGATATTTGGGTCCATTTAACTTAGAATGGTGAATTTGAGGTCTTTTATCTGTAATTATAATCTCGTCTATCTTGAAAGTTGTTTGAATTAAAAATGAATTTGAGTAGTTCATTGAATTTCAAACGTATAAGTTTCCTTTGAATTTCAAACTAGTACACAAGAAAATATCAAAGTTCCAAGTTCTTGCGATTACAAGGGAATATGGAACTCAATTATCTAAACCAATTTAGGTGATTTCATTTATGGAAATAATATCCAGCTTATATTTTCATAGAAAATAGCAATAATTAAGCAGTACTAAAAAACTTGACTGGTAAATTAGATTATTTATTGATTTAATCAATACTCCTACTATGTAATTTTAAGTGACCGTAGTACCTAGGTAATCGAGTTTCATATTTTAGCACAACTCCAAATCCCTCGAATCTAGAAGCTCATTTATCCTATTCAAAAATGAACTTATCAAAACCTTAATCTACAAGCATTTGCAGTTATGTAAACTTCTGGTATAGAAAAGATCCAAACATATACATTTCAAATTATCTCGAACCTTGTGTTACAACTTAATGACGGGAAAGTTACGATTTCGACCAAAAAATTTCAAGTCAATAAATTTTATCAAATTAAAGTGACACGTTTAATATTTTTATTTTAAATTTTCCTATCGGCTAAAAAATTTCACGATCATATAATTTGTCAACAATCGCTTGTCGTGGACCAAATCTCATCTAATATTGCAGGTCAACAATCCAAACATGTACTACAATGAGGCTAATGACTTGTGACATGTATTGTCCCCTTGTCAATTAAAAACAGTAACAGATAAAGGCAATAACAATTTACAAAAGGAGCAGGCTAAAGTATAATTAAAATCAGAATATTGGTGGCTTCCTTGGATGCCATTCAAATTTGTGTCAGTACCCCCCATGTGATAACTGATAATAATATGGCCCTCTCCCTTCAGCAGAACCCACAATATGGCTCCCTAAAGTTACCTTTATTCACTAAAATATAACTCACTTTTATTTCCAACAACACATTTCCCAAAACCATATATACCCCATAACACACAGTCACACACACACTTAGGAAACAATTCCAAAATTTGAACCGAGATTTAGGCCACGGTTGAGTAAATTTGGACCGAAATGAGACCGAAACGGTCATTTCGGTCCAAATTTGGACCCTTTGTATAGGAGATGGGCTTGGCCAAAAAAAAAAAAGGCCAAGAATCACACAGTACAATAAATTAACATTATTGTACTTCTCTGCATGCTATTATGAACAATTGAATGGAAAAGGATGTAAAAGTACTGAGACAGTCACCCAAAGATTCAAAACAAGAAGTTATGAAACATAGGCCCCTACACTTACCATATGTTCATGTCATTGTACCTGTGCATATCAAATATTCCACTTCATGGATTCCTTTAAGCAAAAAGCAAATATATATACATATACATGTACATACAGATAATATTACATTCTAATCCCTGAGGATTAGCATAAATTTACTTTTTCATACCTTTGCAGCAGATAAAGCAAATTAAGAAAACCAGGGAAAAGAAAAGAAAAAACCAAGAGAAATTTGAAAAGTCTTGACTAGTATTGACATTATAAAAAGAAAAGCTACTGCTAGTCTGCTGAGTACTAATCCTTTGTTACTGGACTGTTGTGTGGTCCAGTACAGTCTAACAAAAGAGAGAAGGGTAAAATTAAACAGAGGGGCACCCCCACTCCCATTAACTAGTTCATCTGTCCTTTCATCTATGCATATTATGTATTTTTTTTTGTAAGTAGTAGTATGGTATTTGAGATTTCTACTAATATCTTTCCTTGAGAGAGAGAGTACTTTTTTCTTTCATGATGCTGAGTAAGCTTTGACTGACTATACAGCTAGGAGGGCTTGTCTTCATTCTATGTGGTCTCTACTCAAAACTTCTGCATCAAATCAAAATATCAAGAATAATAAGGATTTGAATAGAGCTTAATTCAAATAATCAAACAATGTTAACATAAATTTCTTTTCTTTTCTTTTTTTTTGACAAGGGAAATTATTATCTTACCGAAAAACTAAGTCAAATCCCTCCATGCTGGCCATGCTCACCCACATCATACCAATGGCTTCCTGCTCAAAATAAGACCTCATAAATGACAT
Organism: Heracleum sosnowskyi; assembly: GCA_030848705.1. Classification (NCBI taxonomy): domain Eukaryota; kingdom Viridiplantae; phylum Streptophyta; class Magnoliopsida; order Apiales; family Apiaceae; genus Heracleum; species Heracleum sosnowskyi. The sequence continues at coordinate 133,124,563 of CM061238.1, read as the reverse complement.
ATCCGTAATGCGCGAGTAGCCTTTTCTTATCTAACAAATACCGATGCATATATGTAAAGAGAGCAGTCAGTACCTTGGCATTTCGGAGAAACGAGAACTGAGAGAAGCCATATTGCGACTGGAAGTTACAGATGGAAAAAGATTAGAAGAGAGCAATGTGCTTGGGCCAGGGACACCATCGTCCATTTCAGCAGAAGCAGAGCACGATGACTGCTCAGATTTTTTTGGAGATGAAAAAAGGCTATCAGGAAGGTTGTGCTCCAAACTGCTGCAAGTGAAGATGAGAATACATAGTATTAGTTGGAGAATATTTAAATATTTAACACCTAAAGACTCCAGAGACGAGTGTAATTTTAGATTAAGTGTACCTTCCATGAGGATCAGATTCACCGAGGCTAGGAACCGTCTGCTTGCCACTGTCACTGCCATTCCCATCGCTAGCATTAGATTCATGATCCTGTGGATCAACAGCTATGGTGGGAGAAACAGCTTCATCTCTTCCAGTATTACCACCTTTAAGAACATATAATAAAATAAATTGCCACAGTAACAAATGAAGTTATATTTCATAAAATGGCAAATCAGATTAACAGTTTACCATCTACATCCTCTTGAGCCATACCATCCGATGACTGTGCAAGACCATGATTGACTTGAGAGTAAGCTTGGGCCGGGAATGGAACAGGAACAGGAACAACAGCCAACTGATGGCGATGGAGTTGGTTAAGATTATGGTTTATCATATCTGGGAGTTGAAGATTCATCAGCCTCCTTCCCTGGTATTCAATAGCTTGTTGCAATTCTGCCTCCTGCTCCAATTTTCTTCTGAACATCAATTCCTGGTTATTGTACACCATTCTTCTTCCTGTACAGAGAAAAAAAGAACTAATGCATCTATAACTGAAGTAATAATAAAACAGGCAGAACCAACATATAAACTTACCAAAGGGAAGATCAAAAGGCTCCATGGAGTCAGGCCCAGATGGGCTAAAACATGCTGGAAACTCTCCCATCTCCATTTGGTGCTTCCTGTAAATTCTTAAGTTAATAACTGGAAACTAATACAAACTCATTAAGCAGGATCAATACTAGCAAAGACTGAGAAAGGGTGTCATACTTGTCTGGAAGTTTACCCTTCTCCTTGTAGGGCTTGACAAGCACACGTGAATCACAAACAAAGTGAGGGTTTCCTTTAGCCAAAATCTGCTTCACAGTTTCTGGATAGACAAACGTGACAAAGCCAAACATTCTCTTCTGCTGATAAGGGATCCTCACATCTTGCACCGGTCCAAATTGGCTTCAAGAAATTTAAACATACATATTAAATTCATTGCATGAAATGATCACTGAGTTTTAAGCAAACCATACACCTTACCTGAAGTAGTTGGAAACATCCTCTTCCTTGAAAGTGCTATCGGCCGGAAATGTCAAGTAAATTTGTCGCGAGCTAGAATTTGGATGCTCTCTAAATCCAAATGCAGCAGCGAAATCACTCCTATCATGTCTGCAACGACCAAATGGAAGATATTCATCCCCCATCATGACTGCTGCTGCTGCCGCGGATCTACATTGTAACACAACACCATGAAAAAGCATACAAAAACCAATATCCATCCAGATTTCCCGATATAGAAAAATCTGAATAATTTAAAGATCACAAATTCTATACACACACCAACACTTTTGACCTGTTATTGTAAAATGTTATATACACATATACACAAATATACATATAGATAATAATGATCAACAGACAGATTGATTAAGACACACATACACACATGTATACATATAAATAATCATGATCAACAATTCAGACAAATTGATTAATACATGTACACATATCATTACTCAACAAACATGCAATCATTACAAATCTAAAAAACAAAATTTTTAAAAATTTACTGCAAATAATATAAGTAATTATTACCTTGGACTGTCATTAAGAAAGCTCATACATCTGTTACTATAAGGCATTGGAGCTCCAGCAGCCATAGCCAATCTTTGAGCCTGAATAGCTTTCATCCTCATCAATTCATCAAACCCATCAAATTTCGGTGAGCCATCGGGTGAATCAGCACCGAAACCACCATGCACAAACTTACAACCACCTCCATTCTTACAAAACCCTTTAGCAAAATACATACAAGGCTTCCATCCAAACCCACCACCACCACCTACATTACTACCATTCTCATCAGATTGACCTAAAAACACATCATTCACCGAAACACTCCTTCGATGAAGGAACTGGTGGTGATTCTCATTACAATTCCCATACGGAAACAACACCGAATCACTCCTTCCACCTGGACTAACAATTGGGTCATTAAAGTCCATGTTTTTACCATCATCAAGAAACAAAACTTCATCATCACCATTTCCGTAAAAAGGAGAAATAAAAGAAGGGTTTGAAGGAGAGCCAAAAGGGTTACCAGAACTGTTACCATTATTCCCATTAACAACCGCAGCATACGAAAGTGAAGAAGCAGAAGCAGCTTGTTTTGGGCTATGAAACCAAGGAGATGAAGGAGATGAAGGACTCATGTGAAACCCATTGTTTGGAACAACGACTCTTGGTGAAGATTGGGGAAAAGGGTTGGGTCTGTTAGGGTTTGATATGGGGATGAATGGTGAAGCAGGTGAAGTGTTTGATTGACGAGCCATCTCAGTTTTCACTTGATTAATTAGAGAAATTAAATGATTTTCAGGCCCAAAAGCTAGCCTTATCATTTCTTTCTCTCCAAGATCTTTCAAAAGGAGATAACCCAAGATTTTACCACCATTTTCTGGATCTAATTTTTGGATTCTTGATAAGACTGTACTTGTTGCTTCATTGTTATCCATGGGGTTTTTGTGTTTTTTTACTCTCTTTAGAAGAAAGAGAGAGAGAGAGAGAGAGGGAGAGAGAGAGAGGAGAGAGATGGGAGACAGTGAGAGGAGAGAGAGGGAGAGAGATGGGGGAGAGAGTGAGAGAGATGGGAGTTAAAATGGAGGTAGGGTTTTAAACAAAAGCACAAAGGGGGAGATGTTACTAAGAAAAAACCCCTTTTGTCCTAAAAAGAGAATAGAGGTGGGAAGCAAATGAATATCTAAATTATGTTTAAATTAGGTAAAGTATTAAATATGAAAAAAGTAAGTAAGATTTAATATTGTCAAAATAAGATATGATGGGCCTGGTCCTATACTATTGTATATAATCATGTGTAATACATGGAAGTGGATAAATGAAGTAAGCATTGAAAAGGGTACTCTCAACTCAGGGACAGGAGTCAAAGGAGCTTTTCTTTTTTAATTTTTCAAAAATATTAGACTCAGAAGTTGAGCAGAAGTTTTATTAATTAATAATTTAATAATTACAAGAGTAAGTGGGGAAATGGAGCACAAATAAATTTGCTTCGGTGATTGTGCTTTATACAAGGCCTGTTACATTCACAGACCTTTAAAGAAAGACCCATTTTTTTGGTTGCTGCGAAAACCTGCAGAAACTCTGCCTTGATTACGATGAAAATTTATGATATTAAGTTCATTTGCACTCTACCATTAGACCAAACAGTTCTTTTCCCCAAAGTTTACAAAAATGTTCGATATATATGTAATTTTGTGACTAGTGGTTTTGGTTTACAGTCCAAATGTTATGCAACTCAGCGAGGACTCCTAGGGTTTAAGGCGTTCACAATAAATAATAATCGTGTGCTTGTTATAGGTGTTTATTTATACCAAACTGCATGGACGCTAGGGTTTAGGGGTTCAGAGCGCGCTTATTAAGGACATGTAGCCCTTCACTTAATTTTCGTATCTGCTTAGGTCATGTCAAAAAAAATAATAATTATCATATAATATTTATTATATGTTGAATAATTACAATTTTAGAAAACAAATTATAATTCAATATGCAGAAATCTTTATCCTACTTTTGAAATGCACTTTGAAATCGTATTTTATTCAACAATAAAATAAATATAATATAATATTTAACAAAAGTTTATGTCTTATATATTGTTTATTTTTAAGTTCTAAGATATATAAATATATTAACAAGATTTATTGGAAAAATAATAAAAACAACATATCCCTTACCCCTATCCCTAGACCCCTACCTAACACCTTCCCCTCTTCCTTCTTTCGTACTCTCATGTTTGGTGGCTACTTGCTCATAAATGCTTGATTTAAATTAGCTCAAGTGTATACTTAGATTTTAGTTTAATATTATATTAAATAATAATATATATACTTACAAATAATTTAATTAACATTTGACTATAAAATTTGAATAGCACATCAACTTAAAAGTGTATATTTGTTATTATGAAGTTAAATTATCATTCTAGAAAATAAAATTGAGACCTTGGATTTTTAGCTACCTCTTTTTTCTATATAATTTGTGTACAAGTTAAAAATATATTAAGAACATTATTAGTACAATTATTACTTTATATGATTTTTAAATCAAAATCATACCTGCATTTGTTGTGTATTTGCACTATGATCTTTCAAAAATAAAATTGGAAAACATTTTGAAAAGAAAATTAAAAATCTCATTTTATCAAAAACTTTATAGTTAATAAATCTATAAGTATATATTATTTGTTTTGCACTAGAAAATGGATTTTTAAATAATTATTGACAATTTTCCTGATCTAAATATTTTCTGATAACTTCCTCGCCTATGATTTGGTCCATGTTTTAATAGCTGTTCATGGAGTCAAAATGAAAATTGGAAAATAAATTAAAAAAACTTGTCAAACTATTATTTAGTTAATTCAAAATTTAGAAGGTTTAATAATGAGTTATGAAAAAATGAACTGGGATACTCATTAAATATATGAAATGATCTTTAAATTTTTCTTTATTTAATTTACTATTAAATCTAAAAACAAAATTTCTATCCAAAAAAAACAAAAAACAAAAAATGAAAAATAAAATCATAAAAAATTGATAAGAAAAAAGTTACAAACATGCAAAGCAAAAAAATCTAGTTGGATTCATTAGCTGGGAAAAGCAATAAATTATAAACATAGTAGTACTTTGGAGCATTATAGTTACAGAGTACGTGGGCTACTGGGCTTTAAGATTTGGTTCAGAGGCACGTATCCGAAACTGAACAGTCAAATCCTTTTAAAAGACCATATATTTTCTTAATTAAATTGTAAATATATCAAATTAAAAAATTGCTAAACAAATGTAAAATTAAAATTATAAATTAAATTGATTAATTTATTAATCAACATTTTTTCATTAATTATAAATCAAAATTAAAGTAATAGAATTTTATCTATTTAATATACCGTCCCTCTCATTTCTTTACTGTTTTTCTTCGTGCTCGGAGTAGTATATATCTCTTCTGTCTGTTTTCCAATACATGCTTAACTGTACACCATTAGCACAGCTACAGCTAGAGGCCAATTAATTTGAACTTAACGCAAATCATGGAAGGTTACTGTTTCACATATAAATCCAATTGTCCTATACGATACAATATCTTTAACTTATAAAAGACTAAATTATAAACAAACTGGTTACAGCTTTTTCGCAAAAGAAACAAAGCGGTTGAATCTCTAAACTGAAACATCTTCGGTGTAAATTCAAACAAACATTTATTCCAAAGAAATTTGAAGTTAATGCTAAATTTTTGTAAATATTGTTTTCAACAAATTATTATTATCTCACAAATAACAAATTATGTATTTTTTTTTTAAAAATTATCATTGTATTATTTAAATTTGAATGAAAAATTAAATATAAATTGTAAAAATTAATATTTGATATAATTATTAATCAAATAGGGAAAACGGTCTATACTAGTCCGGTCCCGGTTTTTTCGATTCGATCCGATCCCAAAATCGAATATAATAGATCATGTTCTCTGTTCATACGGATCTTCGAGAACTTGTGTGTAGTCCTGGCCAGACGAGTGGTCCGGGGTAGTGTTGTAATTCGAGCCGAGTCGGGCGAGTTCGAGCCGGGTATTAATTTGAGCCGAGCTTTTTTTCACGAGCCGAGCAGACTCGTTTAATTAAACGAGCCTTATCTTCTGCCCGAACTCGGCTCGTTTAATTTCACGAGTCGAGCCGAGCCGGCTCGTTTAGTTAAACGAGCATATTTAAACGAGTCGGGCGAGCCGGCTCGTGTAAAATTATACTTAAACGAGCCTAATCTTCTGCCCGAACTCGGCTCGTTTAATTTCACGAGTCGAGTCGAGCCGGCTCGTTTAGTTAAATGAGTCCGGTTTTATATTCGAGCTCGACTCGTTAACGAGTTCGAGTCGAGCCGAGTCTTATTAAACGAGCCGAGTCCAACCGAACTAAGCGGGTCAATCTAACGTGCCGGATATACGTGACGGATACAGATTATACGTCCCAACCCGATCGTCAGACCCACTCTACTTGTGTGGTTAAGATTATACTCTTAAGTCTTAACTCCTGATGATTTCTGCATGACAATCTAGGTGACTACATTCATGATGGTAGAAAATTCAATACTTGTGGTGGGATAACAGGGAAGCCTATCCCGAAAGATATATCAATATAATTCGAATAAACTGCTATAATCGAGCTATTTGCTCTGCCCAGAAAACAAGGATGCACAATAATGTACAGTTGAATCCGATTAAATAATAATTGATCAAGTAATAATTTTACTAAAATAATATTTGTTTTGATCCCAACATAATCAAAATAATATATTTTTATTCTTAATAAAATAATAAACTCGATAAAGTAATATTTTCTCCATCTAAGACTGTTTTATTTTAAAGAGGTTTAACTGTAAATTGTAATTGATGAATACAGAGGAGCAGGCGAAATTTTATAATGAAATTATAATTGAATAATTGAATTTTTACTGGAGTCGATTTCTCGATTTCACGGAAAGGGAGGGGTATCCACCTCATTAATTACTGGGGATTAATTTACGACGTTTCTACATAATGAAATTTGCATTTTCTTTCTAAAAAAACTTATTTGTACGTTTCGGATCATGTATTTATGCATCACATTTTTCTCTTTCGATTTTGGAGGCTTTGCAATTCCTGTTTAAATTCCATTGCACAGCCAACACCTATTCAGCTTTGTTTGTTTCTTCTCCCTTAGCTCTTTAAAGATTTCGTATGAAAACTTTGGGGTGTATTCGACTCAGATTTTGATGGATGTAATTTATGAAATTTACAATATTATTATTGATTTTAATTTTACGCGGAATCTTATAGAATTCATGTAAAATCTCATAAAGTTGACGTAGAGTTTGACAAATTTTGAAATGTTTGAGGCAAATTCATCAAAGTCTTATAGATTTTAGCTGAATTTCAAAACTTAAAAAAATACACTAATAAATCCATCATTTTATTAAATCCAAGAAAGTTCATAGATTTTTGAATACCACCAGATTTTAATGGATTTTCTAACATCCAAATTAAATACACATAGATTTCAAAAAACTTTTCAAAATCTTAATTAAAAGTAACCCCAGATTTTACAATCCAAACTGAATACAAATCCATCAAAATCCACAATTTTATTAAATCCAAGAAAGTTCATGAATTTTTGAATACCACCTGATTTTAATTGATTTTTTAAAATCCAAATTAAATACACCTAGATTTCAAAAGATTTTTCAGAATGTTAATCAAATTAAAGATTTTTGAATCCAAGAAATACACTAACAAATCCATCATTTTATTAAATCCAAGAAAGTTCATAGATTTTTGAATACCACCAGATTTTAATGGATTTTCTAACATCCAAATTAAATACACATAGATTTCAAAAAACTTTTCAAAATCTTAATTAAAAGTAACCCCAGATTTTACAATCCAAACTGAATACAAATCCATCAAAATCCACAATTTTATTAAATCCAAGAAAGTTCATGAATTTTTGAATACCACCTGATTTTAATTGATTTTTTAAAATCCAAATTAAATACACCTAGATTTCAAAAGATTTTTCAGAATGTTAATCAAATTAAAGATCCTTAAATTTTTTAAAATCCAAATTAAATACACCTAGATTTCAAAAGATTTTTCAGAATGTTAATCAAATAAAAGATCCTTAAATTTTAAACATCCACCTGATTTTAATTGATTTTTTAAAATTCAAATTAAATACACTTAGATTTCAAAAGACTTTTCACAATGCTAATCAAAAAATAACCCTAGATTTTAAAAGATCCTTAAATTTTAAACGAATACCCCTGAATTTCTAAAATATTTTAAAATTCTTTAAAATTTAAAATGAATACACCTCCGTCGGTAATTTCTCATACCAGATTATAGACATAGCAATTCAAGTTACAGTTTTTTCAATCTAAAGACTAAAATTTCATATTTTTCGATGATAAATATTTCAATCTAAATCATTTAATTCTTTCTGGTTTAAAAAAAATTAAATTGCAACAGCAACATCTGCACTAGATTGAATGCTTTGCCAGGAGAAAGTTCGGTGTTTTTCAAGAACAAGAGTAATATTTGTAACATTGCCAATCAATTTGGCATGAAATCTCCATTACAAAAACAATCAAATAAATAAATAAATAAAATCATATCCGAAAGGTAGATTTAAATAAATAATTTAAACTGGATAAGGCAAATAAGACAATTCTTCTTGAACCTTGGCACTTCTCCTTGTACCATCTTCCTCATCCAATGAATAATACTTGACAAAGAAAGCAAGTGTAAGAACAATCCACTCCAAACAGAAGATAAGAACACACAAACCACCAGCCAATTTCAAGATCATAACGCCATCGTCTTCTCGAACGTATGATTTTAATTTACCAAGAAAATCTTTGCTACTTGTGAAAATTAAAACCGAAACCGAGCCTTGAAATATTGCAGTAAGGACTGTGACCATCATGTGTGCAGCGTACCATTTTCCAGCACCCGAGGAGGCAGCTGCACAACCAGCAACAGCGCCTCCGATGGTGAGGATGTGGAGGAGGATCAGGAAAAACCCGACAAGCGATGGAATTAAGCGAAGAGAAAGGGTTAAGAAAATGCAGCTGGAAGCTGCACCTAAGAGAATGTAGTTTGTGAAGAGGAAGATTTTTTGAGTGGGATGTGATGATGAATTGCCGAGTGTAAGACCACCCATGTTTCGAAATCTTGTGTTTCCTTGAAGATCAATGCAAGAAATTGTGGTTGATTGATTGAAATGGAAGGGGAGTGAGGTGTTTAAATAGTGTTGTAAAGATCAGGAGAGATGTTAAAACGGTCATATTTGAATGTAGATGACCGTTGTGCAAGAGCTGGAAAGCAATTCTAACGTTCCCTGTTTTTTTGTCAATTACTATCATTCATTTAAGCCAAAAAAAAAAAACTCATTTCTCCAAGAATTATCATGGACAAATAATTGATCTAAAATATTAAAGGTACTATCTGCAACACTGCTACCAGAATCATGATTATTTGTTCTGCTATCCCCGTACCCGATTCCCAAATTCGAAAACTATTCCAAACCCGAAAATGTAAACGGTGATGATACTTTCATGTATCCTCTATATCTCTCTGTTTAACTCTTTACTTTCGATATATTCTTTTTGGCTAAACTCAACTCTTAACTATCACATTTCATCTCCCTACAATGCAAATTATCTTTCTCACAAACACTTTGGACATTCTGAAGATTATGTATTAAAAAGGACATTTTCGGAAATTCAGAATAGTCTGTTTACTTGATAAAATGTAGCAAATACAATTAGTTAAAAAGAAAAGCTTTTCACTTTATTTATAAAATTACAAAAAAAATTACTCTTGGAAATAAATTTAAACAACGGCTGGATGACATGGACCTAAATCTTTCCCTCACATTATGATGATTAGAACAAAAACACGGCACAATCAGGTCATGCTAATTATTTCATTCCGAAAAGCCACATATTTTCAGGAAATGATCTCAAGCCTGCAAAAAGCTAGCGTACTTGGCACCAAGGAATAACCTCTGGATGCAAAGCAAGGCATTCTTGGTGACCTCCCCATTATCATGATTCATCAATTTCATTACCTGCTCCTTTGCTTTTAGGTCGGTCACTATAACCCGACCAGCAGGGTGGTACTGGATGAACTGAGAGAGATCATAGCAAGCAACAGCAAGTGACCTTGCATCACTGGATGTGCCCAGAATTGTGATGAGCACTCTAAGAATCTGCCAAGTACAAGTGCCACAATAGTTTAAGATTAGTATTAACAACACATCAAAGAAATAAAGAGACCCACACAACTCTTCTGATAAAAGAAAGATCAAGCAACATCACAATTCACAACTAATGGAAGTACTTTGTGCAATATGGCAGAGACTAGAGATTATCAGTATATGATGCAAACATCAATTATTAGTGTTAAAATAGTCATAAATCCAAAGAAGATGGGAGTTGTAATGCTAGACTCCTGCCACTACTAATATAGATAAGATATGAATAATGTAACACTTGAATCATATGATTCAGATATATAGGCACAAGGCACCTCAAGAATCACACTCTAGTTCTGGATTGTAGAATCCTTAGTAAAACTGCTCCCCTGTACCCCAAAATGCAAGAGACATTTGTACAAAGATCATGGACACAATTTAATGCTTATGGGGCTGAAACTTAATCTTCTTTCACAAAAACTGGAAGATCCCATTTTTGTTGCAAGCCTCATATGTTATCATCTTTAGCTCTGATCAGCTGGCATTGCATATTAACTAACACTTGAACGCACGATGTAACTCTTGCTTATTCATATGAATCGATGGTAACTTTAAAAAAACAGGAAAGTAAAGGATTCCCCTAGGAATGGACTCCCTCAAGTTCATTAATCCTAGTTCTCATACTTTGGCACCACGCCTATCTACCAAAAGAAAGAGACGTTCTTGTTAAATAGAGTTGAACTGAATCACCTTTTATTAGCTAAAGCTCAATAATCTAGTCAGAATGACAAGTATCTTGCCGTGGTAATTGAGAAAAACAAAGAATGAGATCACTAGACGACTGCCAAAAATTTATATTCTACCGTAATGATGTAAAGATTGAAAGAGATAAAGCAACTCGGCAACTCCACAATATTTTGAGGCAGACCACAAGTGCTATGCTCCATTTGGCTTTTCTTCTATGTTAGAATAACATTTAGACAGGGAGGCCGGTTGGATAATAAAGACAAAATATATCTTGATAAAGTGATTCAAGAATGTCCTCCATTTATGCTCATGCACTCTATTTCCATAGCATGCAGAAGCTTGTAATCAAATTAGTTGGGTGTTACTAGCAACTGATTAAGGAATATGTGAGCTATGACCTTATAATATTAGGATTAAAACTGCTTTGACATAGATGAACTAATGGTAGTTAAAAAGTTAATCAAACGCAGCAACTGTATTTCAAATCAGAACTACTAATGGTTGAATACAAGCAAATACCTGGAAATCATTCTCTTCAAAGTTAGTAACATTATCTCGCCAGAATATAGAATCTTTGTGCATGGGGGACCAGTCAAGCTGGCCGAGAAGGACTTCCTGCTTGTACTTGTCAAAAGAACTCAACTTCTTAATCTTTTCTTTCAATCCTTCATCCAGTTGGTTCAGAGCTTCCAACAGATCCTAGAAGAGTTAACTAACGCAAGTCAATAAGAGTATTAGAATTAGGAAGCAAGTATATATTATATTTGGTTCTACGATATAGCCATAAGGAACAGGATTCACTCTCTTCAAACTCATTGTAGGGAAATTTTTGATGGAAGTCTACATCTTCTTTTATGTCTAATGCTTTGTCGGTACCCTATATGATTTCCCAGAGACTTGAGCATGTTACTAAAACTTGTGCGTTTCACTAGAATCATAGTTGCTTAACCTCTTCATCTCAAATATCAACAAGAACTTATAAATAAAACATTAGCCATCTCAGGTGGCAGCTGTAATGAGGTGGTGCACAAAGAAACTGACAATTATCGGGTTTGCAGACGGATTAAGATATTTCTGTTAGCTACTTCCACTCAAATGTTAGCCATCTCAAGTGGCAGCTGGAATATAAGATGATGAATCAAGCTGGTGATAATTATTAGGCTCGCAGAAGGATTTAGATAATACTTCACTTTCCGTAGTTAAATATTTTGGCTAAGAGATATCAGCTTGAGAACTCTGGCAAAATAATAATAGACAGATCGCAGATAGTAACATGTCCTAAGCAATGTTACACGCTATAACAAAATCTCAGAAAGAATATAATACATATTCCATTTTCTATGTTATACTACCAGATGTAACAATAATTTATTCTTTACAGGTTAATCACACTTCTAATGCTTTAAGAAGTAGAATATTTTCACACCTCGTCACTCCATGCTTGTGCTTTCAAATTCTGAACAACTTGTAGCAATCCGAGGTCTACCATTTGAGCACCAAAGGTACCTTTGGAAAGCAGATTCTTGAGTGTCAAGACAATCACCCGGACAACCTACACGCATTTATACATCAAACATCATAAATTCAGATTGATGAATTTAATTGGTATTCATTTATTGATGAACTGCCAAATGCCAAGATTGAAATGGGCAAAAATGCAATCCATATAAAAAGACCATATCTTACCTTTTCTTTTGTCGAACCTCTGACGACCTCAATCAGTCTCTGCAGGCTTCTAGAAGTAGCTAAGTAATCAATTGCAGGTTCATAGAATGACAAAAGCCAAATGCAAAGACAAGTTTCATAAAGGAGCTGTTTAAGAAAAGAAATGCAGTCACATGGTTTGAACTAAGGAGAGCATGACAGAGTGACCAAATAAAGATATTTGAGCCTGACTAGATGAATTAAACAAATATTAAAACAGGTCACATATCTGTCCCGACAATTGAAGCTTTGGATAAGAATTAGAGGGACTGAGATTTGCCAACTTGGCCTATAAATGCAAGATTATTATGCCTTGAACAAAATGTGGAGTTACCTGCATGGATTGCTGAGTGGAAGCTGGCGAAATCAGAGGAACAAGCAGCTTCACACCATCTGCTTGTACAAATGACGATCTAACATAAGGCTCTTTTAATAATTTTGACAGGCAACTGATGGCTGTAGGAATGCTACAGCTTGGATGAGAAGGCTGTTTGAGCTGCACAAGAGATCCAAAATCAAAATAGCATTTATATAAAGCTTATGCAAGTCGAGATTTCTAAGTTTAAAACTTAAAAGACTAACTTAAGTTTTATACTAAATTGTTAGCAATAATAAAAGCATCATTTAAGTGTTAGTTTAGATCTTGCTTATAGTTTGAGAACAATTCTACCAAAGGAATTGTGATTCCCATTATTTGTTTCAAATAATTAAGCATGTCTGTGAGAGTCCGGAGACATAGACACCGAGGAAATGAAAAATATAATTGTAAAACTTTTAGATGAAAATACCATCATGAACTGCTTTCCATGGCACTAATGATAGACGACTCGTCGACTACACTTCAAAAATTGAGTTATTGAAACAGCACAAAAAGCCAAATAAATTAAAAAAGAATGGCATCTACTGCATAATTTAAAACACAATCTCTTTTTTGGAGATCACCAACTTGACATGTCAATACTCTAAGATAGAGATAGAATATACTAACAGTCATGTGCTACAATCCAAATTAAGAATTAGAGCATCAGGTTATTACCTTATTGCACTTTCCTATTCTTAAATCTACCAAGAGAGATACACAGCTGAACCTGCTACCTAGGATTTCAAATAAATTGAATTCGATTAAGTTTTCGGACTACAATGGGATTCTAATTTCTACTCTTTTACATACTTGTATCAATTTAGGTCTTAAAATATATATATGCTTGTGAAGTGTTTGACACAATATGATTTATCTGTGGTTTTTTCTCTCCCATACTACCATACTGCGGTATTGTCTATCGTTCATTGAACACTGGTTTAAGACAGTTGAATTGTATTCGGGCTTTGAGGTTAATAGGCAGGATTTATTTACAACGGTGATGCACCATTCACCATTTTGTCTCCATTGAGTTCATAGAAATTCTCAAGCACTTAAGGGTTGCACTCCATAAAAACGCGGAAGAACACCATCATAACACTTCACTAAATATAAGAAGTGAATCATTAAGATTAGAATTACAAAGTTTAACACAAATTAAACTTAACACATAAAATCTCATCTAAATTTTAAAAATCAAATGTTACAGAATGTAAGATAAAATCCAACATATAATCTTGTATACATTTATTGTAACAATATATCCTACTGTTTCATTAATTGCATGCTAGATTCTATTTTGTTCATAAAAAAAACCTAATTGTTGTTAAAATTAGAATCTAAATGAAATTTTACGTGAGATTCTATTCTTTATATAAGAGTATTCTTGATGGAGGAATGGCTTAATAAATAATATTGTATATAGGCGGGCTCTATGTAATACTTGTATAAAGTAAAAGACAAGAAGTTCAAAGCATTTAGCAAAAAAAAAAAAAAAAAAAAGAAGTTCAAAGTAGTTTATACTTTATAGAATTGAAGTACATGGCTATATACAAACCTGAGCACAAAGCCAATCCACCAGTCCTCTCAGAACTTCCTCAGCAGTATTAAGTTTCTTCTTAGAATCAGAGGCCTCACCATTCATAAGTGCGGCATCCTGAGCTTTTAATCTTGCACTAATATGACAATATCGTGTTTCCAAAATTTAGGTACATCGAGTCAATATTAAGTTCTAAGTTCTAACTACATTGTGTAATGAATTATAATATGAGTACCTTATTATCAAAGTAAGTATGTTACAGCTTTTCTCTTGTATAAACCAACTTCCCTTCCAAAGCAATCTGAAGCAGACAAAACACTGTTTAATTAGTTACAACTGAATATAAAATTTCCACAGGATATGCTGGTACATTATGTCATATTGGCTACTTGCACTATTCAGTGAATAAGATAAATTGATCCAATGAAAACACGTTAGTAGAACAGAGATTAATTATTGCCATGTACCGGTCACTGTTGACATGATCACATAGGCAGCGGTACCAATGTATCTTAACATTCACATAGAGCGTTAACAGAAGACGGAAGTTTCCATACTACAAGAGATTGTCTAACAACTCTTCCATGTAACTGAATGAATTGAAGTCACTAATTTTATCATTTTGTTTGTTCACTTTTAAGTTCTTATATCAATGAATTAGGAGAAAATATAAGGTTGATTATTTAACACTCCTATTTGATAATCCAGTCACTTTATTCATAATGCCCAGTTCTACTAAATGCACCCAATAGTTATGTAGGTAATCCTCTTCAGTTTGATCTGGAGCAGTAAGGGAGAGACAACAGCATTTATCCCACATTAGTAATGATGACTGTTACTGCTTTGTGAGGATATGAAAATCTACACTAAATTTTGACAACTTGTGAAATAAAAACAGTTTACAGTTTAAACAACAATTAACGATTGTATTACTTGTAAGTGTATAACTAAATATGCTTCCACTGATATAAATAATCAGAGTTTCAGCTTTAGGTATAAGAGGTCTGCTTCAGCAATTCCAGTAGCCCATTACCGAGCAACAATAAATAACTGATATAATCATTTAATACTTGCAACCACTTTTCTTATATCAAGTTTATGACAGACAGTTCAAGAACCAGACCTTAGGAAAGGTTCATAAGCTGCACTTCCAACAGACTTGTCATGGAATAATCTGGCTCGTGCAGGGTTTTCTGCAAATAGCATAAATTGAGATTATAAAATCTTTTATGTACTAAAACTGAAATTAGTATTCACCACATTTACCTGCTAGCATTTCATCAATCAAGGCCAGAACATATTCAACTGTGTCTTCTTTGAAGATCTCTTGCAAAATTGTGGTGAACACTCGAATGTAAGCCGGACCATCCTGTAACAAAATTATTCCATATAATGCTCAAATGTTTATAACTCCATAAACAATCCATAACCAAAATTTACAAGATCAATAAAAGACATCTTTAGAGCGAAGCTCGGATAGAACAAGGTGACGCCTCAAGGAAAATGGATATAGAACAATTATTAGCTGTGAGCATATGACCAATAAAGAGAATCAACAATCATTGGGAACATCCCCATCTTGATGATGCTGGGTTAGTATGTGGGACTACTAAGTCTAGTTTACAGCAAAAGGTTAGACATGTAGATAAGTAAGCTTCAGGGGTGGGGGGACGGGATGATTTTCTTTAACAGAGAAGTAATATAGGAGATTTTACAACCACATTTCTATAACATTGCAGTAGTAGTAACACATTCATTATTATCTGACTTGTATGACGGGTAACTACTATGATAATACAGAAGCTGTACAACCACATTTCTACAACATTGCAGTAGTAGTAACATGCCTATTATCATACAAAGTTCATTAGAGAATCAAGATTGGAGCATGTTACGGGAAAGGACACTATAACGCCTATTAACATAAAATAAAAATCCAGGTAAAAGATTACTTCATCCAGCAACTGCGCTTTGGAATCTTGAGGCTTCTTATCATAACGCTTTATCAATTGAAGGCCTGTCCCAGAAATGAGCTTAGTTGACGTGTATGTTTCCCATGGAATATCCCGCTTCAGAATCTTAACAGCAAAAGAAGTTACATTAATACAAATAGCAGGACAAGCCTGTATACCAATGAACATATTGACAAATAGTTAATGTACGCTGCACTAATAAACTATCAATGATTCTTTTTTAAAGATTATTTTATTTAATAACCCAATTATATACTTCAACACGATCATATTTCAATATACCATCTACATTCTACAATCCTATTTTAAATTCCATCTTTTTTACCTTAACCATACATTTCAACCCAATTATGTTCTACGTAGTGTCTAACATCCTGTTTTTAAAAACCCGTCTTTTCTAACACAAATTTCTTATATATACTAAGAAGCGCCTATCAAAATCCATCCTTTTCTAAAACCCACCTACACAATTTCAAAACTACTATAAACCCTGTACTCTTTTCTTTTTTAAGCTCAGAATTCAGAACACATATTAACCGAATTATTAAGCTACAAGTACTGACCCGAAATCTGTCATTCGAGTTTAAAAAACAACAGGACACTCATCATGCCTAAAACTTGTGATCATGAATATATTCTACACCTACGGCTACGGATAATGAGTATAAGTAATCAACTAACAACTTACCCTTAAATGTTTCTAGCAATAGAGTAGAATAACACACACACACAGATATAATTTAAATCTTGAAATGAAAGTGATCTGAATGTGAATCACAAGTGTAATCTATTTACAATTTTACACACAAACAGAGAGAGAGAGAGAGAGAGAGAGAGAGAGGGAGGGAGGGGGAGAGAGAGAGATACAGAAGGGGGGGAGAGAGGGAGAGAGGGAGGGAGGGAGAGAGAGAGAGAGAGAGGGAGGGAGAGAGAGAGATATTCAGAGAGAGAGAGAGAGAGGGAGGGAGAGAGAGAGATATACAGAGAGAGGAGAGAGAGAGAGAGAGAGAGAGAGAGAGAGAGAGAGAGAGAGAGAGAGAGAGACCTGTTCGGTAGTGAGCTCGGCTTGATCCATCGGCATTTGTAATTGGATTTGGGATCTCAGCGTCTGTGTGTTAATCAGTTTTATAATTTTTTTGGTTGTGTATCATTATTGTTGTCCGATCGCACGACCTGTCGTCCATCAGTAATTCAGTATTCGAAAGATGGTAATGAAATATCGCAATTTCGATTCGATATCCAATTCTCAAAATCCTAAAATCTAAATATTTTGATATATTATAATTATTTTCATTTTCAGTAGGTTCGATTCTTATCGCAACATTTCACGAAATAGAATATTTGAATCTGAACTGATTTTTTAAATTTTCTATATCAAATTCGATTCGATTCAATTTTTTTTTATTTTTATAATAAAAATAATTTTGTAACTAACAATTAATATACATATAAATTACAAATAATGCTTGATATGATATTCTAAATTAATTCATAATTATATTGATTTATTAACTTATTTGTAAATAAACAACAATTTTAGGAAGATAACTAGAAACAAAGTAAATAAAAAGGTTTTCCTTTAATTACAATAATTATTAGAAATATAACTTGTGTTTTAGACTGGTATTAATAATTTAAGAGTTGTAAATATTACAATTATTAATAATATACTATATCTTTAAATATTTAATTAAAATGATTGATTAATATTACATAGCTAGCCATTGATCAAAACTTATTGAATATTTACTATTATTTTATTATTTATTAAATAGAATAAATGACCGAAAAACGAAAATCGAAAACCAAAACTTTCAATGTTTCAAAAAGTGTTTTAATTGTAAAAGGCAATCATTTAGTTACTATTTTTATATTATTTTATTATTTATTAAATAGAATAAATGACCGAAAACCGAAAACCGAAAACCGAAAACTAAAACTTTCAATGTTTCGGCTTTAATAATATAGTATAGATGGTCTAATATAAGTATAATCGAATATTTGGAAATTCAGTTTAACTAGACATGAATTTATATATTGTTTTTATTTTTTAAAAAGTAAGATATCTTGTTTGATTATTAAATTGGATTAGAACAATCCAGTTTAACCTGAAATTTCGTCAAACTACAAAATAAAAAAGTGAAGGCAACAATGCTTGTCTATTATTTACATAATTTTGATGAAATATGTAGAGGTTAATAACGGTTTTACCCTTGTACTTTGTATATTTTCACTGCTTTTTTAATTTTTATTAACAAAATTTCCTTTTTTCTAAGAATATTGTAAGTAATTACTTTTTTCAATTAAAACATGTTAAATTTTTTTATCTTTCTTTACTAAAATCACTCATTTAAAAAAAAATATCACATGCAAACCCTTCGTACTTATTTTTAAATCTTTTTTAATACTTTTAATTATTCTAAAATGTTTACATATTCCAACGTGTCTATTTAATTTTTTTTAAAATATAATTAATAAAACATAAATAATAAAATAAAAATTATTAAAAATTAATCTGTGCATCACACATGTTTTAAATTAATATAAATTATTTCCAAACAGATAATATAATTGTGTAAATTATTTTTAGATACTAACTTCAGTTATCAAATATTATGTGAAAAATAATTTTTTTTGTCAGTGAACGTAAATTTATTTATTCATAATTATATTAAAACTTGTCCTAAATATTTTACCAAGAAAATTCAATAGTAAGTTGCCTAAAAGAGAAAATGTTTAAAAACAACTTTGTTAGCAGTTACTATCACTTAAGCAGCGGTCACAAATTGAAAGCTTTGATACTGAAGCACATCAAAATAATACTGTATTCATGCAACAAGTTGTAATTTGTAATATTGCTAATAATAATAAACATGATAAAAATCGCCTCCATGTAAATATACGTTACAAGTTGTGTTTTAAGTCAAAATGCTACTTCAAAAATGCTGTTTAAGTTGTGTTATCGTAACACCACTTAAATAGCATTTTTGAAGTAGCATTTTGACTTGAAACACAACTCGTATATTTTGGACAAAAGAAAAGAAACGAAATCTGGGGCAATACGCCTCTATAACCAGGCTACTTCCCAAACCTACACAAAACAGCTCCTCTAACTTGACTAATTACTTGCTCTAACCAGTACACATCAGTACAATAGTAATAAAAGAGAAAGGATCCCTTCCAGACTTTTAAAGGGATTACAAGTGAAAAGCTTGGCTCTAATCCTAGACTTACTCTCCTGAAGCAAGCATGGTGCTGGTAGTGCATGACCTTGGGTAATGATTCCTTTGATCTCTCTTTCCAACTGCATGAAAAACAGCTGCTTTGTAGAAACATCCGAGTTTGCTATAGAAAATCTCCCATTTAGTTCTGCCAAGTTGGAGTCAATAAAAGAGGACATTCCTGCAAATAAAGTGTGAACAAACGGGCAACTAAAGAAAATATGCTCATGCAACTCAATACCAGTAGCACATAAGTTATAATTTGGATTCATGTTCATACCGAATCTTACCATCCTATCTTTTGTGAGAAGCCTTCTCTTAAACCAAGACAGCACTGAGAACTTTGGAACACTATATCTATGCCAAATAAAATTCAACTATGGACGGGCAGGGCTAATGGTGCTCAGAGACCGGCCTATAGAAGCTAAAGTTACCTTCCCAGAGAATAGAATCATTAGACTGGATGTAAATAAAGGAACATATATGGCTAAGCTCGCGCGGTGGCCCATATATGGTTGGTTATAAAGGCTAAAACTCCAGTTACGGTCTTCCAGAACAGTTGAAATAGAGGCCACCTTTGTCGACTCCATAATTGAAATAATACTCCCATCAAACTGGTGGAGCAAAGGTCTGCGGTTTGCCCATGGATCATGCCATAAGAACAGCCCAGAATTTTGACCAACTTCATACAAAATATACTGCAGTGCTTCATCTCTAGCATTTAGAACACACCAAGGACATCTACAGGTAATGGAAGTTGTCCAGAAAGGCTTTTGTTGAAAAACGTTTTGTACAACCACAAAATCCTAAGCGGGTTTTTATCCACCATCAGTACTATACGCCCAAATTTGCAACATGACAGAACTTGAATTCCAGAAAAACAGGTCTTTAAAACCCAGACCACCCTCCCGTTTAGGTTTACAACACTCGTTCCATGCCACTTATATTGACAGGTCCCATTAAGAGTTCCTCACCAAATAAATTTTGCAAGAATAGCATGCATCTTTTTGGCAGGAAAATATATCACATTCAGCCTCAAAGAGATAAGAGGTAATCACAGATAATGGGTAAAACACCCTGTTGAAACCCAGTGATACCAAGACTCCAAGAGCATAATTTCGATCCAAAACAGAGACATTTGCTTGGGTTTGGGGACAGACCTGAAGCACCAGAAAAAGGAAAAACTCCTTTAAAAAGAAGATCCATAGATTTACTATCCCCCTTGCAACAAATAACACTGTCGTCCAGAAAATTAGGTGTGCGATTTTAGCACGCCAATGATAAGAAAAATCTGGGGTGTTTGTAGCATAGATAATACAGGATGTGAGCACTTGTATATTCCTCTCTTGAATCTGCAACAACTCCTAAATCTGTGGTACTATGCACAGCAGCATTAGCCAAAGGATTAGACAATGACACAACACTCTGATAACCTTGTCTTGCCTTTTCATCCTGCTTAACAAAAGCATAAGCCTGAGAGATAGTTGGCAGTGGATTCATAAGCAAAATTTGTCCTCTCACATTGGCATTACTATCATGAAGTCCCATAAAAAACTGCAATAATTTCCTTTTCTGATCCCTCTCATTCTGAACCTTATGTGCTCCACATGTGCAATTAACAATAGGTTCCATACAGCATATTCATCCCACAAAGCCTTAAGTTTGTGAAAATACACTTCCACTGACTTAGCACCCTGATCTAAACTGTGAGTATCTTTCATAACCTGGTATATCCTATGACCATTAGTACCAGAAAATCTCTCCGATAACTCCAACCAAACCTCCCTAGCAGTGGTGACATAGTTCAATCCATCACTGATTTCATCAACAACTGAATTCAGTATCCAGGTTATCACTAAGTCATTCACCCGTTCCCATTGTGCCAATAGAGGTGATTTCTCATCAGGTTTCTCAAAAGTACCATTCACAATAACAAATTTATTTCTAGCATTCAAAGCTATTTGCATTGATCGACTCCAAGGACCAAAATTATCAGGACCAACTAACTTCTTAGCAATGAGAATTAATCCTGGATGATCATTATTATGCAAATATAGAGGATGTGAATTGTTCTCAACAAAATTCACATTAAAAGGCATCTGCACATCTGATTCTACATGTGCATCAGTATTGACAGGAACATTTTCAGTGAAATTATTAGGACGAACTGTACTCGTACCAATTCCTTGAACAGCATTCACATAACTATTACGCATCATGACTGCTCTTGATAAAACTAAGATTTGATCTTATCAATCTATCAATCTTAACAAAATCGATCTCAATCGAAGCACAATAACGAAGAAATACTCAAAACCTCAACTAAAAACAACTTGAATCAATTTGAAAACAATATGAACAAAATCAATCTCAATCGATCTGTTCCCAAATCCAAAGAAAATATGTAATTGAAGATAAAGTATTTACCAGAAGATGAAGAACATCAAGAAACGTAAAAGTCGAGGAAAAAAAGGGGGTGACTTATTTAAAAAAGTGAAAAGAAGCGGGAACTGGGCATGGATACAGAACAGAATGGTGTTTCAAGTTTGTAACAAACTCACCACCACCACAATCATGTACCTCCACCATTATACAAACTCACACACTAACACCATTACACAAACAATTCTACAAACTCACACACTAACACACCATTACACACACGCACTCTTAGAACAATCACAATATGTATATACAGCTGATCATACACAAAATCACACACACAATTACACACACACAATTACACACTCACTCTCTTATAACAATCATAACCGCCTTTGCATCTATAAATACAGCTGATCACACACACATAAACACACACAATCACACACAGATAAACACACACACACACATTGATGTCTCTCTCTAACAGAAAGCAGTTACAGATTCTTCTCCATCCTCTTCTCTTCCACTCCATTAGCCTCCGAGAATTCAGCACCTCACGTTCTGCGATCGACGACTGCGATGATGATGCCTCGAGCGATGCGGATGCTTCGAAGAAGACGAACGCCTCGAAATCTCACAGCGCACTTTCTCGTCGTCCTCTCTGCACTTCGATTCTCGCACCGTCACTCACCGTCGTATCATATCCGTCTATGCCGACTTCACGGACATCGTACTCGGACTTTGTCATCAACTATCGCGATTTTGACATGTGCACAAGGTCTTATGTTGCTCGTTTTCCGAAGATGCTTTCATTTCCGGAGAAGCCGGACAAAGCTATGGATACTTTGTTGCTTAAAACTCATGCTGAACCGGAAGAGTTCAAGGATGTAACGCCTTCAGGTATATTATTATTTGTCGAGCATCTCGATCTCTCTCCCTAATTGATTGTTTTAATTTGTTAAGTTTCTTGATCTCTCTGTGA
Organism: Heracleum sosnowskyi; assembly: GCA_030848705.1. Lineage (NCBI taxonomy): Eukaryota > Viridiplantae > Streptophyta > Magnoliopsida > Apiales > Apiaceae > Heracleum > Heracleum sosnowskyi. The sequence goes on along the minus strand of CM061238.1, from coordinate 133,101,529 downwards.
TGATGTTTTTCAATAATGTTATTGTTCTTGTTTCCGCAATTTCTCTTGATACATCGATACATACAATTTCTGTATATCTTTCGTCGTCCGTCTTGATGCATGTGTTAATTTGTTTTCAAGGCTCAAATTGTATGTAGGCTGTAGACATATTATAATAAATTTCGTTTAGGTCATCACGTTCGTTCATTTATTTTTCATTCTCCTGAATTGAATTTATTACTCTCTAAATTGCATCAGGTGCTGTAACTGAAATGAAATATGCTGTGACTCGTAATCCTCTCCGTAACTCAAAAGCTCCGTGCTTCAAGGTACATAACTACCGAGCTTCTTACGAGGATTCTGAAGGACGTATTGTTAACCTGATACGTAATGTACCGAAACAGAAAGAGGATCCTGCCCTGCTCAAATTTCTGATGGCGATGGCAAAGAAGGTAAATATCTCGTGCACTGTTTTTTCAAGCATGTTGCTCTGTTTTATTAGATTTTATATTTTGTTGCAAAAATTAATAATAAACAATTTAAAGTCGTAGTCGTTACATCTAATTTTAACAACATTCTCAACTGTTGTTTAATCAAATTTTTTATCATATAAATGATTTGTTTTTAATTTAAACATATAGAAACTGTGTTACTCATTAGTTAGTGCCTAAGTTTACCAAAATAAATATATTCACAAGTAATTTAAAAAGTGTATAATAGAAATAGAATTTGTTTTTAAAAGTTGATTTCGATAAACAATCAAGTCACAGTAGAGTAGATGCAATAGTGAACAAAAATTAATATTGAAACGTGTCCTTTGACAATTTTGAAGAAATTAATATTATAATTTTATTTACAGTTGATTGATGAGGATTTGAAGAAACATGAGATAAACAAGGCTGACTTGGAGAAACTTTGGTTTGAGGAGAGCAGGACGACTGAGAAGACAGAAGCCATGTGGTGTCAGAGTTTAGTGAAACATTATCAATTCTCACTTTATGATCTTCTTCTTGAATATGCTTCTACTACATACAAATTGGCTAAGCCAGTCTTAGAAGGCACGGAAGTTGAGTTGGAATCTGGAGAGTTGGAACATCAGTTGGGTTTGGGAGAGTTCTTGCTAAAGGAGGGGTTTGTGGTGGGCAAATACCATGATGTGAAAAAATTAATGGAGTCGCTGAAACGTTTTTTTGGAGTGGATGTATTCCCTACATTTGTTGGTCACGGTGCTTACCATCCATCTCTTTTTGAGGTTGGTGTACTCACCACTAAAGATGGTGCAAAGAGGATTGATCATCCCATGGCTTCAAAAGTTCCCGAGGGCTTATTCTTGATGCGTGAGTTGTAGACTATCTTTTCCGGTGACAAAAGTTTCGGATTTATAATTGCTACTACTAAACTCTCTAGTATACTTCAAATATTACTATAGCTTTAGCTTTTGTGAATCATCATGTGAAAATTAGTTGGACTAAAAGTTTCAGAGATTTATAGCTTTAGCTTTCAAGCAATTTGTGAATCATCCTTGTAAAAAATAGCATGTCTCTTGTAAGAAATATATGAATTGACTAGTTTTCTTCGATCCAACCAATTATTAAACATATAAATTTAAGATTTTCAAGGCAATTGTAATCATTTTCTTTGCACCCAATCGACACATGTCCCATCATTTCCTTTGCAATCATGTCTTCCTTCTCAACTCTTCTCCAAACCAACTAACGGGTGCGAGCTGGTTTAGAATATCACTGGAACCAGGACCAGTTCATGCATGCTGCTACTCATGCATGGCCGCTACAATCAGAGAAATAGAAAATGACTACAATTGTAGTAATTAGGTATAAACATCAAAATTGAAATTACCTCATTTTCCAGTGCAGGACTACTATAAGCTTCCTCACTGCCTCGAAACCCAACAGTATTCGACCCATCTAAGTCACCTTCATCACATATAGGGGCAAACTGAAAGAGCCTTACTTCAGCAACTGTAGCACCTAAATCCACAGGCCCACAACACATATCTTATGTACTTATCCAAATAAATCCACCAATAAACACTCGTCAATATCAATTTTATAGCTTCATGTTACATCTCAACTTTCCAAGTTCAATTTAACCAGGTGTATATACTTGTGCGATACGGAGCACGATATGCCGTATCATTGGCCAAAAAGGACCTCAAATCCAAATAAAGGTAAATAAGGCCACACAATCTCAAATACGGGTATATACCACATTTTCTCTACAAAAATATTTAGTGATTAAAATCATTAAATTATTTTAAAATTTTCCAATCAATTCATTTTTATTAGATATTTACATTTATATGATTGGATTTTTTATTAAATATTTAAATATTGTGATTTTGAGACACGTTAATAGAAAATTTTTCTGTTGTGATCTTTAGATTTTCTTTTCCCATTTTTATTCTCATATAAAATATTACAATATATATTTCTTACAAAAAAAATATATTACTTAAAACTTTAGCAAAAAATTTGATTTTAAATTTGATTCTATACTATAACCATTTTGGATGATTTTGATTATGTCGTAGAATCATACTAAAATATTTCATAATTTTCAATAATTTTTTAAAGGAAAAAAATGTAGGATTTTGTTTTTGATTTACTAAGTTAGAATTTGTATTTATATTTAATTAAAAAATATGATAAATATATGTATTATATGTATTTTTTAAGGGTTTTTTAACAAATGCCCATGGCATAAAATCTTTTTGCCAAAATATGTTTTCAAAAAAGAATATTTTATGAAAATACAATCTTTTTAAAAAATATTTGCAAACAAATATGCTACAACCAAATCAACAAAATGCAAGCTATTTGCAATCACACATGTCATGTAACCTGCTACGCAATCGTGTATGCAATTCAATTTTAAAATTTTCACAAACCACCGAACTTAACCGAACGCAACCTGTTTGTAACTTTCAATTTTAAAACTTTTACAATACACAAATCACCAAAATCAACCAAATGCAAACGGTTTGTAACCACATGTGTAACTGTAACAACTGCGCAATTATATATTCAAATTCAAATTTAAAATTTTCACAATTCACCAAAATCAACCAAATGCAATATGTTTGCAACCACATATGCAAGCATTCAACCGAAATGAACTAAAGTCTACCAACATGTTGTATTTGGTTACAAAACGTATTTTTACATATATTTTATAAAAGATGATCTTTTTGTAATTTTTTTAAAAAGTACTTTTACAAATATTTTGAGAAAATAATAAAATTACAAATTTATGATATTTTTATAAATCTCCTTTTTATAATAATGTGTTACGGACTTACGGGAAAAAGAGGGTGTGCCCTAGAAATTTACCCTACTTAAATATGGAAAGGAAGAGTCTCCTTTATTATCCCCCAGTAGCCCAACCCTTGTATAATACCTGCAGAGACTGTATATTTTTTGTTGATTTGGTATGATGTCGCTGAGGAGAAATCTTGGAAAATTGGTAGTGCTAGGAGGAGAGGTTTTCAGAAAATCAAATGATACAAGTAGAAGAACAATATTAACAAGTATAAAGGACATCTATGCTTCTTCCACAATCTTCAGTTCATTCAATTCTCTGCACTTCTCTGGTAAACTTATCATCAATTTTTCATTTGTTTATATTGATAGCTGCTCGCTTTGGAAAACTTTGATTATCTTATAAAACATTAAACTTTGGGTTACAGGATATACTGAATCTAGACACTATCATGCGGATGCGGAAACTAAAGGAGGATGTGATCATACATTCGAACGGAAAATAAGAAAAGGAGATACCATTTGTTTGAACGACCTTCTCTTCACCAACAACAGGGATTACCTCATCAAAAATAACAACCAACATGTATGTATTATTTTTTATTTTATTTTGGGTGTAATTGAAGTACATTTTGAGTCATCTATTATATATATAATAGAGGGGTTGTGTGAGACAAAAAAATCAGAGTAAAATTACGATTATGCCCCCAATTATTCGGTCTCAATTTACTAAACTACCCCTACTTATTATATAATAATAATTCTGTAATTAATGCATATATTAATTACATCTAATTCATTAATCGTCATTAATACCTATATATTTATTGTCCATTAATATTAAATACAATAATTTATAATTATATTTCTACAAATACTTAAATGATTAGATAATTAATATCGTCTATTAAACTTTTAACATTACATTTATAACGAAAATGGGTTTAAATTTGCAAATAAACAGATAAAAATGAATATTTACTTAAATTATAACACTTAAACAAATTAACTAATGACGACAAATACTTTTGTCAACATTCGAATAACTCATTTATCACACTAAAAACATTCGTAAAATTTAATAAAATTTGCGAATTCCGAATATACCCGTGCTTTTGGTTACTAAAATTAACATATTTTTCAATTAGCTAAATGAAACTGAGGACCGGAGTGCAACTTTGATCAATTGATGCTGAAAGGAGTAATATGTTATTGTGTGAAAAGAAAGAGACATTTCAGATATCTTAGTGCATGGCGGATGACCTAGATAAATTTGGTATTCAAAAATTTACTTAATAATATTTCAAAATTAATATGTCAATAGATACATGTGTGTGTGTATATATATATATATATTAAACTATATCGTTAAACCTGAAATATTAAAAAATTATCGATCATGTCGGACTTTTAGTTTTCGTTACACCTTATATATGCCAAAACCAAAAATCATACACTCTGAACAGAACAGTGCAGGTGGTTGACTCTCACGCATTTGATGGAATTAATGAGAGACAGTTGCTAGTGTGTATATTACAGACACGACATATAAAATTAAGGCAATTTATGCAAATCAACTCACTTTCTTCTTAATCCATTAACTATCTCTTCCAAACTAATGAATATCCATATTCAATCACGACTACTGCAAAATTCAAAACTTCAAAATTCTTACATTTTTTGTTTTTCAATTAGCTAAATGAAACTGAGAACCGGAGTGCAACTTTGATCAATTGATGTTGAAAGGAGTAATATGTTATTGTGTGAAAAGAAAGAGACATTTCCGATATCTTAGGCATGGCAGATGACCTAGATAAATTTGGTATTCAAAAATTTACTTAGTAATATTTCAAAATTAATATGTCAATACATACATGTGTGTGTGTGTATATATATATATATTAAACTGTATCGTTAAACCCGAAATATTAAAAAATTATCGATTATGTCGGACTTTTAGTTTTCGTTACACCTTATATACGCCCAAACCAAAAAACATACACTCTGAACGGTGCAAGTGGCTGACTCTCACGCATTTGATGGAATTAATGAGAGACAGCTGCTAGCGTGTATATTACAGACACAACATATAAAATTAAGGTAACGGATGCAAATCAACTCACTTTCTTCTTAATCCATTAACTATCTCTTCCAAACTAATGAACGTCCATATCCAATCACGATTACTGCAAAATTCAAAACTTCAAAATTCTTACATTTTTTTGTGAACAAGGGCAGGTCCTATTAAAAATTGGAAAAAAATAAATTTAAAATGACAAGTAGTTCATTTCTTAAACATGTAAGAAGTTCAGCAAAATGTGAATTTAGATCATACCCGTGTCTCGCACGGGTTATAAAGCTAGTTTAAGTAACTTTACAACCAAAGTTATGATTATCATCTTTTTTAGGTCAAAGCTGAGCATTTGGAGGGCAAGGTTATTGGTATATATTTTGTCCCGCTAAGTGATATTGATTCACGACACTCAGCATGGTACACAGCATTGTTGAAGGACGTATACGATGATCTACATGCAGCCAATAATTTTGAGGCCATTCTGGTTGCGTGTGATATTATTGATTCTAAATTCAGAAAAGAAACACCAGTCCATCGTTCTCTTTTAAGTGATTCTCAGAAGGTCTTTGAAGGTTTGTTTTCTAACATGCCGTGGACCGCCATCCCATTTTCAGATGTAACATCCAGGAAACATATGCAAAAAAGTTTTGGCGTGATTGAAAGTTATGTTTTCCGACCAATCATGTATATTGTTGACCAAACAGGCTTGGTTTTACAATATGATTCTTGGGATATTTTCGAGTACTATGGAGCTTTAGGCCATCCTTTTAGTGACAAAAGACTAAAATTTCTGAGGACGGAAGATTATTTAGTCACTCAGCAACCTTCCTTGATAAAATTATTGGGATCCCCGCAACGTGATTATGTCATTTCAAATAACGGAGATAAGGTTTGGTTTATATGTGAGATCGTTTCTTTTCATTTATATTCTATGCATATTTGGTGAGCAGAATTATTGTATTACTTTTTCCATTGAGTAGCCTACTCTGTAGTTGAACATCATGGAAGTAATCTAATAACTGTATAATGTTTTGGTGCAGGATTCTCTTAGAAAACATTTTCTCTTATCTTTGTCTATTTTACCTGATCTCTTTTTTGTACTGTTAAAATATGACTTATTCAGTTGCTTTCTAATATGTTCTAATGAGACATCACTTCTCTCCTGTAATGGACTGTAAATTTCTAAAGAGCGGAAAAAATAGATGCTTAAAATGATATGTTGATGCCACATTTAGATTCTATGTTTTCTTCCTTTGTATTCTTTTATATGTTTCACTAATCTGTAAAAATGAGTATCTTTGACATACATGTTTCAATTTTGTAAGTGATCATCAGTCATATGCTCATGTCTAATTTTGTTCATTTTATGCTCTATCGTTTCTTTCCGGATATATGGACTTCAAGTAATCTCCATAATAATATGCTAATTAGTCAGTTATTGCCACCTACTTGTACCGACAGGTACCTATTCACACCTTTGAACATAAGGTTGTAGGCCTCTATTTTTACCACCCTGATATCGATCCTTCTGGTTGGCAAACTGAAGAACTACTTAAGTTGGCTTATGAAGAGTTCGCCAACATCAAAAAAGTATTTGAGGTTGTGCTTGTTTACAGATATGAGCCGAGTCAAAGGCATCATTGGAGTGGTGAAAAATTATTTTGGAAAAGTGAAGAATCATTTTGGGAAAAGTTCAAGACTATGCCTTGGTTAGCGCTGCCGTTCAAAGACATGAGTTATAAGAAGTTGATGCGGGTTTTCAAGTTCCGACCTGATGATGATGATGATGCGTTTGTACCTAGTCTTGTAATCGTTGGGCCTCATGCGGATTACATTGAACCATTTGGCTGTAGCACGTTGTTCAAGTATGGGAATGGGGGATATCCATTTACCCATAAGAAGGCTGCGGAGTTAGAGAACGAAAAGATAAAGGAACTGAAGCTGGAGATGCTATGGGATCCAAACACTATCTTTAGAAAGAACGATGGGTCCCAGGTGAGTTCTTTAGATCTTTTTATGCATGTTTTAAACTATGCAAATTATGTTTCTCTAATTCAAACAGAGTTCTTAAAGTTGCAGATCAGAGACTTCATAACTTCTGTAAAACTCAAATGCTTTTCAGTTTGTAGCCTTCTTTGCAATTTTTCTCTTCTTGATTCATGACTAAATTGTTAATTATCTTTTACAGGTTTCTTTACCGCAACTTTCTGGGAAGAGAGTCATGCTTGTTCTTGAAAGCTTTAATAAATCAATCAGCGTTGATGATGGCTCACTAACAGTCAAGTCAATTACGGAGTTCCTAACAATGTTAAAAGAAAGGTATCTTCAAAATAAGGGGACTGATGATGAGTTTGAAGTGATCCGCATCTTAGTAAACAATACAGAATCTTCCATCAGCAAACAGCTTGTTGGAGATATGCCTTGGTTGGTATCACCTGGAAGCAAGTTGATGCATGAGTTAGACGCCTCCTATTTCTGGTATGGCCGGCCTACTTGTGATCTGCTCGAGCTTGATATTCCCATCTTTGCGTTTGGAGCAGATGGAAAACTTGTCAGAAAAACAATGTATCCTACGTTTGAGACTTCAGAGTTCCCCTTTTATGCTGGTAGTTTGGAAGAGGAGACATTGTCTCAGTTCACTACTTACTGGGGGTTTAATGTTTACTACGGCTCTAAGGGGCCAATCTATACATAGACGGACCTCTGTTCAAATATAAAAACTATGGTTTATTATTATCTATAGACTTATGTGTTAAGGAACGATGGGTTCTAGGTGAGTTCTTTTGAATTTTTGATGCATGTTTTAACAAATTCCGTAGATTGCAGGTAACAGATTTTGTAACCTCTTTAAAACATTAATGTTTTGCAGTTTGTTGCAGTGTGTTCCATCTTTTCTGTCCTTATCTTAGTAACCGAACCGAATGCACAGCTCTAATTGTAGACTTGTATAGTAGTGTAAGCTGGTAAAAATCTATTCAGCTTGGTGGTAAGGCCAACGGCCTGTAAGTATGTATTTACCATTACGACTTTGATATAGCTTCAGTTACATGTGTCGGAAATATGGAACTTACTACAAAGGTATTCCCCTTCCTCCTTCAGGGGCTATTTTAATGCTTCATTTAAGTTTTGGATTTGGTTTTCGTTATAATGTCGAATGTCCTGAACATTTTATGTGCTTTCATGTGGTTTTTAGGTTGTTGCCTTGCCTTGAATTTGATGGTTTCTTTTGCTTCCACTGTTTTTAATGATAATGATCCCGAGAGTATTACTCGATTAATGGATCTGCGGATGTTTATTTTTTCAGTGAGAGATGTGGTCTGGACTAAGAGCAAGGGCAGCCCAGTTCCGCTTAGCTCAGTTGAAAAGAGGGACAAAATAATAAATATAAATATAAAAGTAACATACATCTGCACAAGTTGGGCAGCCCAGGACCGTGGACCTGACCAGTTTTTTTTTTTATTATGTTCCAACGCGTGATCACTGCCCAGATACCGTTCTCTCTCCTCCACCTAAGAAAATGGGTCACGCATTGGACCTGCTCTAAGAACTACACGGATTTACTTCATAGGAGTATCAAACTTCTTGTGATCAATCCTAAAACCCGTGCATTTTTGCAAGTAGCATGTATGTCTATGATACCTCTTGTTTGCAGCTCTTTTGTTCATTTGTCTGTCATTATATAGAGAATATAATTCCTACTAAGTTGAAGATGCCAGGTCTGATATTTTAATTAGTGAAAGAAATTATTGAATTTTGTTGTTGTCTTAAGATGCTACTCTATTATAGTTTTATAAAGGTCTGAAACTCATTGATAATTATATCAATATCAATGCTCAAGGTGACATTTTAACTGAAACTGAACCTCCTACAATCCTACTTAAATTAATAACGTCAATAACTTCGACTCAGTTGTTGTAATTAAAGTGTTTTATGTAGTTCTTACTCTAAATCACCAGTGTCTGGTGTCGGACATGTCTTTTTGTCTGTAACAACAAAACCAAATTTAGCCTAAATTATCAGCACAAAAAGGTTTACCAACTGCACATCATCATGTTATTAGTTAATCATCCATCTAAAAAGACTGCTAAACATTTCCTATATCTCGGAATGCAGTCCGTCTATGAGCTACAAATCCAGTTTGTGAGTTACTACTAGCCTTCTCTGTAACCAGACGATGATGATTGTCATTTTCCTTTTCCTTGACTCTCCGAAAATATATTCGCTTTTCTTTTTCGAGCTGTTTACCCAATGAAATTGGAGCCAAATCCATTTGTTTTATGTTACAAACAAGTTTGTGCTTCTCCTTCTCGAGTTTTTTGGTTAGAGGACTTGACTCCAAATCTTCTGGGATCACTGTCACTCTTTTTGCTTCTGGTTTCGACTTTTCGAGCTCCTTCCGTAGTGTAGATACTTCAGTTTCAAGCTCCTTTGCCTTGCTTTCGGCTTCCAGGGCTTTTACTCTCCATTCTTCCACCTTCAAATAACCCAACACCAACATTAGTTTCTTGTGAGAAACTAATTTGACATTCACTTTTAGACATAAACACTATTTTTCACTGCATAACCTATTCATGACATTAGATCTGTCTAGTTTCTTAATAGCAATTAGCAAATACAATTAAAGTCACTAAATGAGTCTAAAAGCAGAACAGTTTTGAATATTAATAGTATTATTTGTACCCATAAACTTACCGAAGACTGCAGCGAATGGATCTCATTGTCAGAAGTGAGTGCTTGGCCTTCCCAAAAATCCCGGGAATTCTGCAGTTCTTCCATCTCGGATCTCACTTGTGCCAACATATCTTGCATTTGAGACCATTGTTCTGTCTCAGCTCTCACTTGTTCTACAATCCTTCTCACTACATACTTGCAGCGTCCTGAGCATTTTTTCTCCTCATGCGACACTGTTTCCTGTCACATTCAACAATTTCACATCAATGCAATTCACTTCTACATGACCACCTTGTGCACTTTCATTACCGATATGTTAACGCGATAAAGAGCATGCATAAATATCTAACAACAGAAGATGTAGACTTAGTATATTTTTGGGCCACTGCAAAGCATGTATGCCTATACCGGAGATGCGTTTTTATCACTAGGTTGTCCCTGATCCTCTTAGGATCTTGCTCATGTGAAATTTAAGATCATTTTTCGCTTTTCTATGGCTATACATATGTTGTCATTTCAATGTACCAGTTCAAATATTAATCTCAGTATACCTATACTAATTCACATCTGAAATGCCAAACTATTAACATATAGGAGTAAGAAGATCTATTGACAAGTGCCCACCACAGCAGAAGATTACAAAAGTCTAACAGTTAATCAAAGAACTCTATTTTTGGTTTCGAAATGAGGTGTCTCACATATACAAGCCAAAAGATTTGCAAGTATATCTTGTTTTTATTCCAGCCTATCACATGCATAATGCATAAACTGGTTTCAAATTTAGTACAAAAATTTGAAATGTCTTGAGATTTGCATAATAGGTTTGACAGTGCATTTGCTGTCAACACTGAGACTGTTTATTTGTAAAGCTTCTGTTCTGCATTCACTGAACTTGCCATACTGTTAACATATTAATGAAGCTTACAAACTGAACTTTACTGCAGCCAGCCAACGGTAAAAACAAAAAATTAAAAAGATGAGAGAGTGACTAACAACAGTGGTCCAGCTATACATGTACTTGCAAACAGGCATATAAAATAAATTTCAAACAGATTCTGAACACTCCACTCAAACCAAGGCCAACCATGCAGACAACATAAACTTATTAATTAGATTTTGTACTTATAATGGTAATTAGGATGTCAGTGACAATGTACAACTAATTAAGTAAGAGTTGTGAATTTGAATTATATAATATTTAAGACAAGTAGAGAAGACTTAGAAACTTTGCCTGATGTTGTTGTCTGGTAGAGAAACAAGAGGAATCTAGATAATCAATTCTCATGGAAGTAGAAGCAGAACTACTGGCTACAGAACTGGTCCCTGTAGTTGAAAGCATTGATCCATATTCCTCCTCCATTCTATCTAACATCCCCTTTGACACTCCCTCCATCTTCATTCTCAGTACCTCCACCTGCCCAAAATTTACTAACTCAATATTTACGTATACCCAATCACTAGCAATGTAGCATATATGTTAATGGTTCGAGTCTTAGTAGAGGCATTTATGTACGTGAGTAAAGCCGTATAAACATTAGTATTAAATGTTCAAATGAGATGTACGTGAACTTACCTCGCTAAAATTTAGATTGTTTTCATGAGCCAAGGCAATGGTCTCCTTGTCAATTCCATGACTAGTTTCAGCCATTTCCGGAGTCTGTTGAGTACATTTTTCATCAGATAATCCACCAAGCTTTTCTAGCTTCCTTTGCAAAACCGCAGTTTTTTTGTCGAAATTGCTACACTTTTGAAACTCGTGGTCTCCAACACCGTAGCTTCTTTGAATCTCCTCTAGTTTTTCTGCTAACTCTTCGATTTCTTCCTGCAACACCACTCCCACATTCTCCCCTTCATAAATTTTCTTCTTTCCCTGCATTATCAAATTTATCACTAAACTGAATCTTCGAAGTAATGCTGATACATAAGAGTAAAGAAATTCACTACATTCAGTTTAAACAGAAAGCAACAAATATTTGATGAATTATTCAAACTTTGGCTTTTTTCTTTTGTCTTGTCCCCTTTTTTGCTTTATTCCCATATGAACACAAAACTGGCTTCACATCATTCTTTACCTCTCTTTTTTCACACAAAAAGTAAGAATCAAACATGAACCAGCTTTTGAAAATTTGAACACATAGCTTAAAAAATAATCAAAACTTTAATCACCTTTATGGATAAGAGTAAAATTCAAACATAAGGTACCTATAAGGTCTATGTACATTTTATCCGCTCAGTCTCAACTTCCGAGTGGAAAATACCGAGTATGTTCAATTTGATATTAATTTATCAATACTTAAATCCATAGGAGAACACATAAAATATTTCAAAAAAACTTGGAAATCAAACATCAACTTAGCATTTGCAAATGCAGCTCAAATTTGAAGTTTTGAAAGTTTTCGAAAAAAATGTAGTACTTACCGAAAGCAAAGTGTTAACAGCAGAATGAAGAGTTCTTTCCATCTTAATTTTATTTCTCTCCAGCTTCTTCAATGCAAACTCTCTTTCCATTCTCAAAAAATTACACTCAGCCCTCAACATCTCAACTTGAAACCTCCACTTCTCCGCGGCAACTCCGCTTGCATTATTAGCCAACACAACTGCAGGACAAGTTCTCGAAAACTCGCGTTCTTGATCAAACAAACTCTCTAGTTTCCCCTTGTAATATTCTTTTCTTTTTGGTGGTTTCATGGCTGCATTTTTAGATTTTTTTCGACGAGTTTTGGCAGTAGGCAGGTTGAGGATTTTAGGACTTAGCTGAGGTGGGGGTGGTTGCCATTTGGGTTTGGTTGACATGGTGACTAAATTTTGAATGAAACGGTAGAAAATGTGGGAATATATATAAGGAGAGTGAGGTTTACCCTATTTTTATTGGCGTGCAGCCTCGTGGAATGAAAACAAACAGGGCAAAGATTTTGAAATGGAGAAAGGAGAGGAGGGTTTTGCTTGGTTTGTTTTTTTATGTGATTTATTTAAATCGATGAAAATGTGAAACCCCCTGTTTCTCTTGGAAATCTGTGCCATATATATATAACTCAAACTAGTTCCAGCTAAAGATAATTTGAACTTTTCCTTACAAATTTTCATTTTAATTTCCGTTAACCGTATTGTAATCTCATGATTCACTTAGGTATCATAGACCATAATTTTTTCGTGTGACTATATGTTATATTTTGTTTTTGAAATACAAGAAGTGAATTCGTTATCCTGTTTCTATGACTTCTCGAGTTTGTTTGCGAACTAGCTTTATAGTCCACTTACTGAGCTGTTCAGGAACATTAGTTTATAAAATTCGGGTCAAACTCTTATACGATTAAATTTGACTTGATTACAAATTGAACCCTAAAATTAATTTAAATTCAATTTATTTACTAATCCGAGTTAAGTTTGAGATGATTTTTTTAAGTTCGAGATGCATGCCAAGAAATGTACAATGCGGCAGTAGCTGATACATTGATGCTTCGTGAAGGTAATAACTAAAGGCAAGAGCAAGAGGAAGAGGGAGCCAACTAAAATAAAAGAGAATCACACGTAATACGAGATGTTTTTGTACATTCCTTTACTTTCACTTCAATATTTAATCCTCCTTTTCTTTTCTTACTCCTAATTAAAGTGGTCCGTGCCGTTTAATCCGTCTGCTTCTCTCATTTATTATTTCACAATCCTAGTCATCTTTATTTCTTTCACATTGTTGTTGTTTTGGTGTTTTTTCACTCATCATTATGGCTCTAAAGTCAATTTTCCCCTCACCTTACAAAGTCACTGCTGTTTACGGAATTATAGTATCGTTTGAATTATGAGATTCTCGGTTAACGGAAATGAGAATGAGATTTCAGGATCAGAACGATATTCAAGATTTGAAAATATGCGGAACCAAAACAACGTTTATGTTTGTTGCACAATCTCTAAGGGGGGGCAGGTAATTTGAAATATTTTGTTTACAATCTTTTAAGTAAATTTCTCCAGGTTTGTCAGGCCATTATAATTTTTTAACTTGGTTTTTTGTTGTTCTGCGCTTAGAAAAGAGCAGATATGTGCACACTCTCTAGCCTTGATTCTCTCCAACTCTTTCACAGGAGTACACATTATTAATGATTATCATTTGAAATGTATGACCATTTCTTGAAAAATACCAATGCACAAAGTGATTCTTAAAAATTTCCAAGTTCGGTGCAATGATTAATTGACACGATCTGATTGGATGCGTATTTTAAAATTTTAAGATTCTCGTATCCATCACACTCCACATCGGAGAAAATTTTTAGAATCCGTTTTGAAATGTCGGATACTAACATTTTAATTGCTAAACTCCACAAGTTCCAATACTTTCTACAAGTAGTAGTATAATAATATGAGGTAGTACTAAATATATGAAGACATTTCAAACTTAACTGAGATTCTTCTGTACGACTGACTGTATATCTATCATTCTATCTATCTAATGTTACCGTTGAAGAGAGCACGACAAGTTGCAGTCGAAATGTGTAAACTAAGGAAAAGTAAAAAACACATTGTATGTTGAAATACCCAAGTCAATGTTAATGATTTTGATTTTTTACTTACCAAGCGGGACTTCTGTATTTGTTAAAAAATAAAGGACGGTTTTGTCGCATATCACTTATACTCAGATAAGAGTTCTCGGGGTGTTTGACAAACCAACTTATGATCTCAATTTATGATTTATATATTGATAAGTTGAATATTAATAAGGGCTTTTTTTACAAATACCCTATTCCAGAAATATTTTTGCAAAAATAACTTTTCAAATTTTTTTTTTTGCGAAAATACCATCTTATTTGCAAAAATATCTTCTGCAACCAAATCAACCAAATTCAACATGTTTGCAACCACATATGCAACTACATGCAACGTGTTGCACAACTACACTTGTAAATTTAATTTTTAAGATTTTCACAATCCACCTGTTTGCAACCACATATGCAAATTCAATTTTAAAATTTTCACGATTCACGTGTTTGCAACCACATATGCAACTGGATGCAACCTACGTAAGTTATATTTGGTTGCAGAACGTATTTTTACAAATATTTTCTAAAAGATGGTATTTTCGCAATATATTTTTCAAAAAAAGGTATTTTTGCAAATATTTTGAGAATATGGTAAAATTGCAAAAAAACTTTGAAAAAGTGGTATTTTTGATAAATATCCTATTAATAATGGGGTACATTTTCCTGAACTTATTGACTTATTACTTGATTTTTTCATTTTTTTAATACTTTATATTTTTATCTTTATGTTTTTAAATATTTTTTTAATTTAAAATGCAAGTGTTGAAATCATTGTATTTAATAATTATTTTTTCAAATTTAATTTAGCAAACTCTTAACTAACTTATAAGTAAATTTATCCAAACACCCGTAAACTTATAAGAATTCATCAACTTATCATTTATACGACACTTACTCATTTTAAGCTATAAATCAACTTTTTTGTGATACCCCAAACACACAATATTTGTTTATCCTTAAATTTGTTGTTAAATTTACGCAATTTGAAGATGCTTTCGAAGTTTGAACTTCGTTACCTAATCACATTATATTGTGATTCTGTACAAGCAACGGTTGTTCATAGACGAGCCATTTTGAAGTTTGAAATCGGGCAGGTTAACACTGCATTCTAAAGGCTTTCCTTGCCAGATTCAAGTTTAGTGATCCTGTATTACAGAAATCTTGCAACGTTTTGAATTCACGTAAAATCGAATCGAACACATTGTCATAAATTAATCATCCCACGATTTACTCGAATAGGGTATTCATTTATCAGTACTATGAATAAGGTGGATCATGAATAGGGTATTCATTACCATGATAAGGTTTAGTTATAGCATTGTATCACATAAGTAAAAATTGCAGAACTAAATAAATTAAACGAAAACGCAATCATTTCAACACCATACATCATACATACACTACAATGTTACCAGACACTACTGCTGAAACTGAATTTGACATATCTGTAACACATAGACAATCATCAGCAAATAACAAGCCAAAACTATGCTTTCCGCTGTATTATGATTTACGAACATATAATGTTACTGATGGAAAATTCCTTGCAACAGGGAAACAGAAGGAAAATTTAGTAGTCTTCACTTTCTCCACTTGATTCTTGATCTTCAAAGAGGTCTTCTGGCGGGTCATAAATAATCATACCTGGGAAAAGTTCCAGAAAGTCATCTTTCACTTTCTCCCTTGATTCGGGATATGGAAGGAGCCCCTTAAGTATGACTCGGAAAGGCAGAGATAATGGGGGGTCCGGGGATTGTCTCATTTCATCATATATGTCCATTGCCTTTGAGGGTAAACCATTATCTAAGAACGCTCTTATGATATCACCAAATGTATGCTGATCGAAATGAACTTCTTCCCTCTTAAGATCTTCCCATACTATGTTCACTTCATCAACCTTTTTATTCCTTGCAAGCATCATGAGCATATCCCTATAAAAGAACATATCTGGACGATACCATATTTCCTTACGAACCACTTCATACAGCTGTACAATAATTAAAAAAAATAAAAATTACAAGCTAGTTGCTTTAGATTATAAAATTAATAGAGCGGACATCTTAATTTGAAGTTTATAACCATCGCTCATCCCTTGCACTGACCAGTTAATAAGAAGCAAGGTTCTCTCAATCTAATAACAAAACCAACAATTTTCATTTGACTTTAAACTATGTATAGGGCAATTTGTATTATATGTTGCCTAGATCAGTTGGTATGTTCTGTTTTGTTTAAAAATTTGACTCAGGTACCTGCTTAGTTACTTTAAACTGTGTAGGCAGCAATCTTGCCCAACCACCTGACTTCTTCATCAAGTCTTTACATTTTTCATAACTCTTTATGATTAACTATCAACTACTGTTTTCCCGTTTACTTGGTTGTTTTGCAATGTCAAATTTTGAAGTAAAAATAATAATAACATTACAGTATTATTTGGATATATATAAAAAAAAATTGACATAATTTGTTAGATATTTTGCTAAACTGTCAAGTTAATATAATTTTAATTTGTGATTAAAAACTTTCTCATTTGATAACATATCTTTATAATAAAATCCTATTTACTAACTGAAAAATAATACTTAAAACCAAGTTAAAATTCTCTATATTGGCCCTGAATCTGGCTCCTCACTTAAACTTTTTGGTTCTCCATTCAGAAGCAGGGTCTATGGTAGGTTACCCTACTCAAGGCGTAGGATAATAACTAATATGTTAAAAAATGAAAAAACCTATATAAAAAACATAAACCTATTTTGGAATTTTCTTAGAGCTTTTTAAGCTTTATCCATAGCTCCTAATTCGAATTTGCTTCACTTCATGGATGATAACTTGTTCTCCAATAGGAAGTTCTAAGAAGATTTACATAAGGTATTAAACGGCAAAAACAGTGTGGGGAAAAAAAATACATGACAGCCATAAAATGCAAGCTCACTAAAAAGTAGGTCGGCAAAATACCAATGAACACCCAGAAAAGGCTAAAGTTTATAAAAGCTGCAAAAAATTATGGCACTTCTCTTCATTGTTGGTGCCATAACACCTATAAAACCAGAGTAGCTAAACATTTCCACAAAATTATTCTACAATTAGAAAAAGTTCAGAGAACTATTTACATCTCAAAGGCTAAGATAGTAGGTAATTGCGTGTTCCAGAAGAAAATGTAATACTGCTTGGACATGCCGTGAATAACCCAATTAAGGAGATGAAGTTGAGATTGGATGCTATAAAATATTAAGGAAGATGGACTATCCATGTGCCATGTATCAATATGACTTAAGCCTAGGCTAAAGGTGGACTATCAATATAAAAGATGGCTAAAGTTTGAGTCCAAGTCAAATTCGTTGTGATACTGGTAAACCAAGATGGTGTGGCACTACATTGGAGATGGTGGTAGCATGATATCTTCATTTGGATAAAATTACTTTGGTTTGAGTATACCGAGACAGTTTTAATTAGGGGGCGGGGATCGTTGGTATAATAGCTTCAACAAATAAACAATGGGGAGAAAGGGGGGACGAGCAAAACATATATTCACTAATTGTCTTAACACTGAAGAAGCTTATATTGTTCAGTTGGAACCAAGTACAATCCTAAAAGTCAAGTTTTGTTTGGCAAAATTCTACTAGTCTAAAACAAATAAGGAAAGTTATGAGAAGATTGTCCAAAGTGACCTTATTCTACTTAAATCTTCCTCTAGTCGAACATGGAGAGTTATGGAATTCTAAAGGCCCTTGCACTTTCCACACAATCCCCCCCCCCCCAAAGGAACTTTTTAGTGATTCTTATTTCACAAAGTTTTAAAGTTTTACCTATGTGTCATTACAAACCTAACTTCTATCAAAACAAAAATGTCCCAGTCTCTCACCTAAAACACAATTCAAGTCGGACAAAAGCTCAACGGATGGTAATTTGGAACAGGATTGTTTTGTTCTATCGAAACGAGAGGTATACAATGCACTATGCGGGCTTGCATTTGAGAGTGCTTTATACCAAAGAAAATTAGATGAGGATGCAATTGAGGTAGTAAGTAGATTGAACAGTTAAGAGGACATGAAGGAGGTGTGTTGCAACTATAGTAATACAAACATACATCGCGATATTCAACTACTAAACCACCACTTCCACAACCCAAAATCTTGCAATTAGAAAAACCCGAGAATATAATAGTGAACAATACCAACACAAGGATGAGCATGGCGAACAAACGAATAACCACAAAGCAATTAAAATAGAATTTCTACCATCAAATCTCACCCACAACCACAACTAGCATGAATGAAGCACCTATTTCACGTTAGAAGCAAACACGCAATAAACAGAACATCTAATACACAATTACACATAACAAGGCATCAAGTTAGTTATTATTAATCCCGTGAGGCGTGAACAATAAAAAAATTAAACATTTACCACAAAACACATAGTAAAATAATCGACATCAACTCGAAAACATTATTCATTTATCGAGATTATTCATTAATCGAAAAAGAGGCTGTAATGTATACTACCTTAAGGGAGAGAAACACAAGGTCCTGGCGCTGAAACTCAGCAAGAACAGCGACTAAATCGGACTTAAGGAGTCTAGACACGTGTGTTTTAATAAACCGATCGAGTCGAACCGGGTGAGCTTGGTGTCGTTTTAGTTCTTTTGCTATAATTAATCCCTCTTTTCCCAGTTCTTTTTTTCTCCTCCATATTGATAAGCTCGGGCTTGATGATGATGAAGCTGAACCGGCGCCGCGGCTGATGTAGAACCGCCGGTTTATTTGGGGTTCTAGTGGGGTTTGAATTGTAAATAAAGCTCTGTAAAATGAAGAACAACAACAAGATGTTTGTTTTAGGGCTGAACGAATCATCACTACTTCTATTACTGTACTAGCCATTCCCAGAGTTTCATTTTATACATTTTATAACTACATTTTTATATAATTAAATTTTATTTTATAACTGCATTTTTATATAATTAAAAATAATTTTAAATGAAAAATAATATCCTTCAAATGTCCAAACAATTTTTTTTAAAATTTATCGAAACGGCTCAAAATCTCCTCTTGTTGGAAACTAAAGTCTAAAGGGTTTGGTTCAAGAAAATAACAAATTATTAAAAAGGAATCGTAGAATTATTATAATTCATCGGATTATTAATAGATCAACTGTCCAGATTCAACCAATTTTTATATACAAAATTCTTATAATTGTATTGTATAACTATATTATTAGTTTAATTAATTTAAATAAGAAAGTTTAATCAATTACTCATTTTTTTTTAAATCTTCTCTTTTAGTTGTTGAAAAAACCACGATTCGCGGCGGCGTAATAATTTCTTTTAAAAACTCTATCAATTAAATTATGAAAATTATTCAGTCCTCGCTAATAAGCCGTCCTCCCGTGAAACACGCTTTCCTTTTTAATATCAAAATCTTAAATTTAATATATTGAATATATATTTGTCTTATATATTAATTTTTATGTTACCATACTCTTTTCTAATGAGTCACTCTTTCGTTGAAAAAACACATATACAATTTTACATATATTCTACTTCAAATAGAAATTTTAGTTATGTATTACAAACGTTTATTCTACTTCCAATAGAACTTTAAGTGCAAATACTTCTTTTATATCCGAACTCTTCTCCTCTATAAATTGAAACACTTATTTTACTTCAAATACAACTTTGCAAGTACTTCTTTTTTCTTTTATATTTGAACTCTTCCCCTCTGCAAATTCAAACACATATTCTACTTCAAAAAAACTTCGAACTTTGCTATAAATTCGAACTATTCTCCTCATTAAATTCGAACACCTATTCTACTTCTAATATGTTAAATGGTATTTTTTGATTTATTAGTATCTAAAATTCAAAAATTCTAGAAAATTAGAAAAATAGATTGACACAATCTTAGGGGCGCCACCTAACCTCCCGTGTATCCTCCTTTATATATACTAGCTTATAGCCCGTGCGATGCACGGTTAAATTTTATTTATAATTATTCTGTTTATAATTATATTTTTATTATCCATGCAACACACGATTGTTTTTTAAATATTTATAATTATATTTATTTATGAATATTTTAATATTTAAAAGTTATTAGTTTACATGATTAAATTATTGTTAAAAAAGATTTAGCCAAAAAAATTATAGTTAAAAATTTGATATTTATTATATTTTACACGCTAAACTATTCTAAAACTAAAAAGAGAATAAATTGACGAAATTTAATGTTGAGAATTCTATTCGATTTAGGAAATCTACTTATATGTAGTTTAGATTATTAGAATACCCTTTATTAACCAAATACAGTTTTTAATGTTAAATCTAACGATTTTCACCTATCTATTTAACATTAAACGATTTTGATTATTTTGGTATTAAATGAGTTTCCTTATTTAATTACAACTATTTTTATGTTTTGACTTTTTAGAAAATCCAATCCTAATATAATATCTTTTAACTTATATCATTTTTAGACAATAACTTTTTTTTATATGATATAATCTTGATCATCTATTTTTAAAAGTATTGGATCTAACGGTAATGTTTTGGCGGTATTTAGAAACAAACTACCATGATAACATCATTAATTTTTCTTAATATTTATAATTTTTTTAAATATTTATTGCTAAAATATAATGTACTCTTTTTTGTAATATGTTAAAGATGTAGGAACTTTGAACTTTTGAGAAAATAAATTATCAATTAAAATATAATTTTTTTTGTAATAGTTCTTATTTTAAAGTAATACACCGTGATGATCAAAATTTTGTATAAAATTCATTTTTTATAGTATATCCTATAAATATCTATGTTATTATATTAAATCTGGGTTCTGCTTAGGGCTGTTCACAAACCGAGCACATGACTGACACAAATTCGAATTCGAATGGTATCCAAATTTGTTGCAAAGAGGTGGTTAAAACTGCATTATCAAAACTCACTGCAACATGAAACCAATTACATCGTGGGGAACCCCCAGATTCAACATGAAAGGATAAAGAAAAAACATCAACCAAATCTCGAAAATCTGATAATAAATCTCAAAAACTAAAACCCCTTCCCATTCGACAAAATACTATTAAAATCAAATTTCAGCATCTGTAAATTGTAAGTAACAGTTGATTTTAAACATACCTTGATTTTGATTTGTTGAAGCAAAGAAAATATGAATTTGATTTGTGAAGCTCAATATTTTCCTGGAGCTGGAAATGAAAAAGAAGACAAGTGCAAAATACAGAATTGCAGAATTTTACATGCCTCAGTTCTTTATATTGGGTGTGAGGACAATATTATTATCAGTTATGACATGGGGGTTACTGACACAAATTTTGTAATGGCATCCGATGCCACCATTATTGTACTGTATGATTCTTAGTTTAAACTCAATTAACAAGGGAACATGACATTGCATTGCCTCCTCGTACATGTTTGAATTGTTGTGACCTTCAATATTAGATAACTCTCGTTATTTCGATATTTGTTGTGACCAAATGGAGATGAGAGAATTTCCTGCATGTTTTAGCTCATCCGGGCCTGACTCCATGGACCCTTTCGATCTTCCCTTTGGTAAGTTCATATGTCGGTTCTGCCTGTTTGATTACTACTTCAGTTACAGTCTTATAGATGCTTTAGTTCTTTGTTGCTCTGTACAGGGAGAAGAATGGTGTACAATAGCCAGGAATTGATGTTCAGAAGAAAATTGGAGCAGGAGGCAGAGTTGCAACAAGCTATTGAATACCAGGGAAGGAGGCTGATGAATCTTCAACTCCCAGATATGTGTCTTTAGGTGTTAGAAATTTAAATATTTTCCAACTAATAGTCTGTATTCTCATCTTCACTTGCAGCAGTTTGGAGCACAACCTTCCTGATAGCCTTTTTGCATCTCCTAAAAAATCTGAACAGTCAGTGTGCTCTGCTTCTGCAGAAATGGATGATGGTAAAAACTTGGATAACAATGAAGCAACAAGTACAGTCTTATCAAGAATCCAAAAATTTCTCTGATTAATCAAGTGAAAACTGAGATGGCTCTTCAATCAAACACTTCATCTGCTTAACCTTTTATTTCACAATTGTACTGAAAGTAGTATTATAAGTTCCTTGCGTGACTATATATATCTGATGGCATACATAAGTTTTTGCTTTATGGGGTACATTAAATTTACAGTAAAACATCCCAGTACAATCCTAAACTCTCTGAACTTTGACTGGGATTCCTTGCTTCATTCCAGATTCTAGCATTGCTTCTAGAACAGCAATATCTCGGGCACCTTCGAGGAAGGAGCTGCGAGGCTCAGCTTCGTACCTACTATCCTTCTGCAACAAGTGTAATGATACATAAAAATAATGAAAATGAATCAAATGATCAAGCAGGTCGAACTTATACCAAGCCAAATTTCATATTAACTTTGGAAGGGCATTCTTAGTTACTCTAATTGTAAACTACGTAATAAAGTGAACTACAGGGACATAAATAATGTGATGTGGAAAATATTTATTAAACTAAAATGTAATGCATTTCTTCAGTAATTCTGATGTTATTATCATACAAAAATACGGTGACCAAAGGAAGCACAGAAATATTAGTAGCGTCTTCACCTAGCACCTTGTGGAAAGTTGCAGCAAAGGCAATTCAACCTGATTTAACTGTCCATTGGCATTAATTGTATGCAGAAGAGTGACCTAAAGCTAAATGTAGTTTATCAAAATTTACAAAGGATAAGATCAGTTGCTTGTCCTAAACTTGTATTTTTACCTGAAGAGTGGCGTGGGTAATGTCATGTATAAAGGCTTTTAGCTCTTCGGTTACCCCACTAAATGGATAGAAGGAGTTCTTTGTTTGACCATCAACAGTAGAAAGAGAAACCTGCAACATTTATTATGAGAAAACAACTAATGGAATATGATTACACAAGGACATAAAATTTATTATCATGTTCAATTATCTTAACAAGCAGTTCTGGTATTGTAAGCATTACAAAACTCCCATGCTACAGGAGTACAACAAAGATGCTACTTGAAATTTCAACCGTACCAAATACCCATGTTTCCCTTCTTGATTTCCGCGCTCCACTTGTAGAGTACCATTTAGGCCAACAAGTCGCCAAACAATCTATAGGTACAAGAATAAATTAGCGGATGAATAATAATAAACTGGCATATACACGCATAACAAAATAGGTATCCCACTTGCCTTTGGAGATTTTGAGGATACAACCATTACGAATACTCCAGAACAGCCATTCTCCAACTGGCTGAGGAAACAATCGTTTTAACAATATACCAGAATTTGGAGCACAAAAGTTTGTTTGCCATATCAATTCAGAACATTAAACTTACAACAAAGATGAGATGACATCTGGTGGAGGCAAACTCCTATCTACATGAGATGTTGTAGCTGATACAGTGTCTACTTCAGATCCAACAAGCTGTTATGAGAAGTACATATATACACATTAAAAACACATAAATTAAAGAAATTCAATTTGAGAAAGTTAGTAGCCTTGTTGAATCCAGCATGAGACAAAAAAGTGGATTGCAGTGTTCTGAATTTCCAATATTACAAACTGTACTCGTATACCAAGAACTTATTCACTAGAATCTGTATCGGACAGATTGGACTATCCAGTAATTAAATATTTAAAATTAACAGTTCTTTTACCCCGAGGAAACAAAGGAGGTACACTAATACCGGAAGGGTTTTTCTGAACATATGAGCACCTTCAGCTCTTTTACAATCTATGATACAATGTTTTAATATTAAAAATTATTAAATATCTCTACCTTGAATGAACCTAATAAGCCCATTTTCAAGTTGTTATTTCTGTTTACTTGTTGCTTTGTGAAATCCAAAAGCCAATTTCTCTCCAGTTCTTTGTTTGTTAAGAAATACATATTAGATCAATAAAAACTGATGAGTATTAGCCAATCAGACTTGTCAACTATAAGAACAGCCCATAAGGAACCTGGGTATTTGCAGATTATTCATTGACAATCAAGCAATTGAAATATACATCAAACTTTAAAGGGGAGGAAGTGGAATTCTACCATTCTCAATCCTGCTATAAAATGTACCCCCATGTCTAATACAAAACCACCCTGTCAAACAAAAAACAATAGTTAGTATGGGACAGAAACTGCAGTAAATAGTTTGAGAGTTTTTTATTTTGCTAAGTTTAAATAGTTGAGTTGCATGCTTCCTTTAATTTGTCACCCATACGTACAACTTCCATGTTAACATAGTGGAAGTACCACGTACTAGCTAGAAAATAATAGACTAAAGTTACACATAAAAAACAAATTACTGCTTGTCATGATATTGATATGCAATTAACAGGCTTCAGACTTACATTAAAATTTCGCCTCCAAGTGCTTGAAAAGTAAGGATTTGAGCTGTTCATAGATCCTTCAACAATAACTTGGATGCTCATCAAATCTCCAAGTCCAGCCATTAGTTTTTTGCTCTATAAAACAATTAGTAAGTAGTGTATAAAGGCCATCACGAAATTTCAATAAATAAGTCTCAAAATATATACCTCAACAAAAGCAGGCTCGAATCTATAATTTTCAGCAACTGCCCATATTGGTTGACCAGGAACTTTCGCACAAATAGAATTATAGCATGACAGTGCAGTTTCTGCCTCTCTCACAGCTGCATAGACATGAGCGCTTAAATGTTTTATTTTCCAACGTGTAATTCTAGGAGTTGTGGTATCCTATTATATAAATATATTACTACATATATGAAAAGTCCCAGTTGGAAATCAAACAAGGAAATAAAAGCTTATAAGGGACCAAAATTCCTGTCAATTGGCAAAACGATGGGATATTCACAACTTTCCAGAGTAAATAAGCTTTGTAGTATACGAAGGAAACATGAGGTGTTAAGCTATGTGGTTATGAGAGTAGAGAAGGAACGACAACATAGTGATGATGATGATGAATGGGGCAAGGATAATGGACGAGAAAAGAAGGTTGGTGGTACTGGACATGTGAGTGGAGAAGAAAAGACAACTGGAGAGAAGACAAAAAAGAACGAGGAAGTTGGAGAGGTTAGAGTTGAAGCAGTGGGGAAAGGAAAACAAGTAGGAAGGGTAGTAATTTGATAAGGACCTTGTTAACGATGATGCTGCTACGTACATAACTTACTCCCCAAACTGTTAGATCAATTATCTTTTCATTGTATCCTAATTTCCAAGATAAAGATGCTGTGCAACAGTATGATGATCCTTCAGACTAGATATTGGCTTAAAACACATGAACCTCCTCACTTTACATGTTGTCACCTTGTTCTAATGACGTTGGACTCAAGAATGTAAACTTGATCAGGGATGGATTAAAGAGAGAAATGGACTTCACAAGCATTACCCTCATTCAGTATGTTCATTGTTTCAGGGTCCGAGGCAGTTCGGCTCTCAACTAAACTTCGTAAACCCTTAAAGTAAAAATTCTGCATAGTGGTTTGACTGAACATGTGCCAACCTAAGGCAGAGACCTTGATTGTGTGATGAAGTTCTTACCTACCAAACTTTTAGACACCTATCCTTACCCTGCTAAGCTGCAAAACTCTCCTCATACACAACTTTCCCTGCTTGTGAAATGACGAGGTTTTGCCAAAACTTCTTTGTTAGATGTTAAGTTACTTTTTGGTCGTCTAACAAGTTACTTCTGCTGAAAGATAAATTAAACACAAGGAAGTTTTTACAAGTACCAGAATTACACACATATATACACAGACATAAATTCTTGGTTTTTAATATATATGATATAAAGGTTAAGGTAGGAAACTTACAAACTGCAGCTGGTTTCTCTTCAGAAGCAATGTTCCACAAATCATGACATAAGACATGCAGAAAATATATTTTAGTCTACTGTGTTCAAACAATGTAAATAGTTTCTAGCATATTATTTATTTTCTCTCTAGTTATGACAAGACAATGCATAAATACAGCAGATTTGGGCATTCTTCTAGCCATAAAAAAAACAAGTGACCAGGTACATATAATATACCAAGCTGTCTGAATCTTTTAAGGTAATGTCAAAGATATTTGGCAGAGATCACGAAATTGTTAAAGTGCCTTTAGTCTTTGCTAGATATACAGATCATGTTTAATGTACCTTGAAGAACATGTTTCCCTGCCTTCAGTAGCTTTAATGATATGTCAACCTGCATGAATTGGGTGTTTTAATAACAATAAGTTTAAGCAAGCAATTGAATGATAGTATTATTTTGTAAAAATCATAAACTTTGAACTTCAGTGAAATGTATTAAAATAGGAACCTCAAACCTGTAGAGGTGCCTGACTTCCCGTTTTTAAAGTACTTAACACATCTCGTTTTCCTTTTTTTTGTTGGTTCGTTTACAGCGATCCTGAATACTATATTCACAGTCTAATTGTAAAAGTAATTTTTATTCAATTAACTATCTATGCAAAGTCGAGGTTTTCAAGTGGAATGTTAACTAGAGATTGCATATTTGCTTTTTTTATTATAACAATTCTTACCTTGCATTAATCACAACATCTATATAAATATAAACATATACTTATTTGAATTTGTTTTGCCCAAATCAATCAGTTTCTTGTCAGTGGTTTAACCTTCTGTCAGCATCCATTTTCTCAATTTTTAGTGTCCACATTATGCCAATCTTACCCACCGACCTTAAAACTATCTCATAGATAATCATCAATAAGTATATCAGATTGGCTTGTTATTGAAAATCACGAGGCATTGAGTACTCAATGATAGCCTAGTGCCAAATTTCCTTCAATTAGAAGTAGTTTGGTCATTGGCGGAAAGCACATGTAACATGATCAGGATCCGAACCTCAAGAGGGACCGACGCATTTCATTTTAATTCATTTCAATTGACTGAGATCAAACTCAAGATTCACCAAAATTTGTATTAGAGGCCACACAAATCTTCCAAATTTCTCGGATAATTACTTGTCCAAAAGAAGTCTAATATATATTAAAAAACATAAATAAAATGCATAGAAAAAGAAATGACCTGAGTTTGACCAGCAAGAACAACAGCAACACCAAGTACAGAAGTGTCTAGAATGATATCATCAAGACCGGATTCACCCCACTTTGCTTCTACTTGTGGAAAATACTTTTGAGCAGCCCCAACTGCTTCTTCTGCTGATTCCTATACATACATAGTACACAACATATTTGTTAGTTGCGTCAGGAAGCGGGCTTATCAGGATCATATCATGTCATCGAAACCACAACACATACATTTACTTTATATATATATAAAATAACTAAGTTACTTAAACCCCATTCGTTAAAATTCAGAAATATACCTGTGAGCGACTCCAAATGTATTTAACACTGACAAGGTCAGAAATCTCAGAGAGCCTGGGAATGTATTGAGTCTTTACGAAGATTCCAGCCCCGATTATTGCAATTGTGGGTTGCTGATTCATATTAATGTTGTTTGGTGCTGAGTGAATCAACAGATCTGGGTTGTTTTAACTTGTGTCTGGCAGGAGACCACGAAAAGAAAAGAACAGAACGAAAAGAATTAGGGAGGTTTTTGGACAGAAAACGAGATTTTTTGTACAAAGTTTTTTTGTTTGAAAAATGTTAAACGCTAGAAAAACCCTTTTTAGCCACTTGCCCGTTTCTCCCTTTCTCTATATTCTCTCTCTTATTTTTTCCTTTTCTTGAAGTTAAAATCATAATTTCTATATGATCTTGATGTTGAAATCGTTAGAATAAATAATCAAATCGAATTATTTTTAATTCTCTACATGAATATATCAATAGTGTGGGGTTTTAAAAACTTTTGAAAATTGGGGTTTTTTATGGGTGTTTGATTTTCGGTTCAATTTTGTCTTGGTTGTTGTTGTGTTTGGTGTTAGGATTGATTTGAAGGTTTCATGTTTTTGGCAGTGTTGTAAAGGCGGGAATCGGAGTTAATCGGTGAAGGCACCCGTCCAGGGATTAATCGGGTAATCGGGGATTAATCGGAATGATTAATCGGATCATTAATCGGAATAAATTTAATAATATTTTTTATATACAATTATAAAATTGTTTCGTTATTTCAACTAAACATATGTTATTATCATATATTTATGCAAATATGTTAAAAATATTATAAAATTGTAATAAATAAAATTTTGAAGGTTTAAATTTTCAATTAGAGATCAATTTAAAAGGAAAACTTAAGAGAATTTACGATTTAGGCATCTAAAATTATAATTATATGCACAAAAATAATGTTTTTTCTTATTGTTTAATCAAGTTTCTACCTTTTAAATTTTTTATTATTTCTTTTATTTTTAACTATTTTTTAATATTTTTTAATAATTAGCCCGATTTTTGACCGATTCAGCCGATTTTTGACCGTTTTTATGAAAAAAATGATTAATTGACCGATTTTCGCTTAATCAGTTCGGTGGCCTGCCGTCTAGTGATTAATCGGCGATTAAACCCTATTAATCGCCGACTTTTAGAACACTGGTTTTTGGATTTAATTCCGAATTAAAATTAGTTTTCGATTATTTGATTGTTCTTGAGTTAATGATCTTGGTTTGTGATTGATGGGGAATGTGTATGTGTTTATAAGATCGTATTAGTTGTATATGAGCATGCATGTTAAATTGGTAGTGTTTTCAAATTGTTTCGAGTAAAAATTAGATATCGGATTTGATTTCTTGTTCGCTTTTGGGATTTTAGGTTCGTGAATTATAGTTTTAATTGTAGTTACAGTATGTGTAATGAATTTAGAAGCAAATTTTGTGATTTATCTGTTTCGTTTTATGTTTATTATAGTGTTGGGTTGTTTCGCCGGATTTAGTATCTTTTCGGCGGGGTTTTGTTAATTAAATTAATTTAGTTTGTTGTAGTATTAAAATTGATTGTAGTGTGATTTTCATGATTGATTGTGATTTAGGTGCTTAATAATATGTATTTAATGTGATTTATTGAGTTTGCTTCAAATTAGGCTTTTATAGGAAACTTTTCATGCTTCAATTTTGCTTATGTTTTTTTGGGTAAGTATTTAAAATGTTTATTATTTTTGAGGTTTGACTTGCATGATTTGATCGTGATTTATGTGCTTATTATCATGTGTATTTATTGTGTTATCTTCATATTAGGCTTTTTAGGAAACATTCCATAATACAGTTTAACTATCTTTTGGGTGTAATTAAAATATTTTATATTTTCTTTTCCGTTTTTATTCAAATGATTTACTATTAAGTTCCTTGATTATTGTCTGGGTTATCATCTGTGACAACCCGGGTCAAATCTCAAGCCCTTTTCGAAAATCGGGTCAAGTCCCGATCACGAGTCCGAAAATAAGTCGAAGTCTACTGGCCCAAATGAAGTCAACTTGGGTAATTCACAAGCCCACCACATGCCCTCAAAAGATCATGATTTGTTGGTGCTAATTAGTAGTAGTAATTTACCTTATAAACTGAACTAAAGTCACAAATCTCCTCGATGTGGGACTGGGGTGTTACATCATCTTTTATCAATTCGTGTATTTTAAAATATGTGTCATTTATGTTGGCATTTTGTACCATTATCGGAGACCATTAATGTTGACATGTTTGTACCATTTTTGGAGGTCATTAATGATGACATGTTTGTATCTTTAAGAGATAATATTGTGTCATATATGATGACGACTATTTTATACTTAATATTTTATTGAGTTAATGATGATGATTACGTATATTTCATTTGTAGTGGAGGTTATAATTTCAATATTCATATATATATATATATTAGCTATCTAATCAAAAGGACTCCATTTGGTTAGATTTATATTTGGTTATTTTATATTATGTAAATAATTTTATAATTAATATTTTGAGACTAATTTTGTTCATTTTGTTGTTGATTTCAGTTAAATGACCATAAGGTACTTTATTGGAGTTTTGGATTGGTTAAAGCAGAAGATAGTTGATGGAATGAAGATCTCGGGTACAAGTCATTTTAGCTACAAGTACTGATGGCAGCTAGGACTCACTTTAGTTACAAGAAGTTAATAGTCTTTATTTTAATTCTTTTTGTAACGATGTAGAGCACTATTTTTCCTTCTTGAGTTTTTTTCCCACAGGGTTTTACTCTTGCGGGGTTTTAACGAGACCTTATTTTGATGGGTTATCTTTTCAGACTTAAAAGGCGATATTGTCTAAACGTCCGGAGTACTTGCTTGCTTTCGGTTAGATGATATACTTTTTTGAATGAAGAAAACTATGTTCCTCCGGACATTGTATCTTCGATACTATTTATCAATGGAAATGTTTTCTCTTGACAAAAAAAAAATGTTAAATGCTGTGAAATTGATTTCAAAAAATATTATCAAATGTTTATGTGTCATGTTTAGAATAGAAATTTTCTTAATAATGATACAAGACCTCGAATGCATAAATATGTGCGTAATTGTTCATGAATTAAAATATTAAATTTGAAAATAAATCTGAGGTATCTAGCACTACTATGCTCTCGCATGGATGAATAATTTCTTTTATTTAACTTATTTTAAGGGATATTTCTGATAATATTATCGGGTTTCTTTTTTTTTTTTAGTTTGTACTAGTTGTATTTTTTGATTTTTAAACGATGTTGTTTTACTTTTACCCATATAATACTTCTAATATCATATTGGCAAGTAAATATAATTCGTATGTTATAAAATTATGAAATATTTTTAGTGGTATTACTATACAATTAGCTATTTACTTGATTAACTATTCTATTTGATATTATTCAATGTATTTGACTTTTAAACGATACTATTTTCCGCTCCAAATTTATTTTTTCTATAATTTTCACAATATACCTATACATTCTGTCTATAAACCCACTCATAATCTTGCTATCACTAATTCTAATAAGTATTTTAAATTATTTATTAGTCTCATTTTCAATTTGCTAATATAACAAACTCTTATTACTAACTTAAAATATTAAGTTAAAAAATATATAATTTGCCTTGAATATATGTATATAAATAAAATGTGTGTATATATACGTATATTCTCAGGAAAATCAAGATTTTTATGTGATAATTCGGGTCAAATTTCGAGGATTTTTTTCAAAATCGCGTTAAGTCCTAATTTCGAGTCCGAAAATAAATTGAAAGTTACTGGACATTCCTCCCTAGACATTGTGGGATAATACCGGCTGGCTTCTTATCCCACCTACGAACTTCTGTCCATTGTTGGATAATACCATCAGCCTTCGTGTCTCTACCTCCGGCAACTTGACGAATCAAACTTTCGAGAGTCGACTCTGACACTCCTGGTCAAATTTCGAGCCTTTTTCGAATATTTGGTAAGTCCTGATTTCAATTTCGAAAATAAACTGAAACCTACTGGTCTAAATACAGTCAACTTGGATAAAGACAAGCCCACAACATACCCCAAAAGATCATGATTTATTGATGCACTTAGGACTAGTACTTTGTCTTATAAACTGAACTAAAGTCTTAAATTTTCTCGATATAAGACTGGGGTGTTACAGTTTACCTTCAATGTCTAATAAATTATAAAAGTATCAAATTGTAATTTATTCAAAGAATATTTTTAATGGTGCTATTTCACTTTAATTAAAATAAAGAATTACGGGTGTATGACCTTTTTTATTTGGTACCCTTAAAAATATTCATATAGTCAATTTTATCAGAGATGGTCACTTCGGGATCGAGAAATGTAATCCGTATTTTCTAACTCGATTATTGAAAAAAAAAACCCATCCTCCAACGGAGTTTAGTTGTAACAGCCCCAAATCCGGGGTCAGGGATTTAGGGTAGTCACGATCCATTTACTCCTTGCCTTATCTGTATTACTCACACCGTGCATAATTCACCTGCTCATGACCCCACAATATATGTCTCACACACACACACAGGTTAGAGTCTCAGAAATGACACAATACAACAACTGCGGAATAAATAATCTTTATTACAATACCCAAATGTCTTTGAATCTGTCACTGATACAATTTCTAAGTAAGGTTACATTACCAACTTAGCCTTCTGATGCTCACAATCCTCTCATACCATTCATATCTATACATAAGTTGAATACCAAAAGCTGTAGCCTGATTCGATTGGTTCGTACTATTCTCGGGATCACTGCTAGAAACTGTTTGTGGAAACGCCTTGCGGGGTATGTGCCGTCCCATTGGCATCCTGCTTCGCTGCTATATAATATATATAAAACAATAGCAAGAGTGAGCGATAGCTCAGCAAGGTAATGAAAGTATGGCCTAATTCTGCCTTTAACTCAACCCAGAATAAAGCGGGTATAAGACAATAATTTGTCAAAATATCTCGATACTGAAATTATTTCCTTATCGGAAGATATTCCAAAAATAAAAATAGTACCTTTATTGTAATTCAAATATCATTTCATAATATTTCTGCAACTCTTTTGCTATATTATGAACAAAGTTCTTGTATACAAGATGAGGTTTCAAAATAAACCCAATATAACCTTTCCAAAAATTATCTGCTATATAAGCAGAATATCAACATATAACTTAAAAGATGAAGTTATAAGGAAAATTCAATATAAGCAACTCCCTTACCATAACTCATGTTATGTAGGGTATCCACAGAGTCATATGATATGCTTTAAGCGGATAAGAAACTAGTATAATATAAACGATGAAGTTACGAGGAAAATTAATATAATATTTCCGTAACCCAAACTCCACTTATACATATATATCTTTAATCAGGTTTTATCAGAGTCATAACTCAAAAGTAAAAGATGGAGTTGCACAAATTTATTGTCACTTCATTTACAAACACTTTTCAACCCCCTGCCAACATGGTTGGTTCTTCACCCCAATACATGTTGCAGGAAATATCCAAATTGGATGATGAACTAATACTGGAGTTGCTACCGCGTCCGCTGTGCCTAACCTTACTATGATCAGTAGCAGGTCGCACCGCTCAAATAGTTTTCTACATGTAGATGGAAGTATCACGACGGCCTGACATTGTCTACCGCCTTACTATGACCTCCCGGCCCATTTGGGGCAATATAAAAGTTGGATGGGCCCACGCAACTTGACCACTTACACCACTCCTAGTTCAGATGAAATCCATGACTCTGAAACGTAAAGATCGTCCTCCTTTCCCCAAGTGTAACACTTGTTGATACGACTCCACTAAGTAGTTATATCTAGGTTGGAAAGGAAGGTTCTCCAATATTTCCCAAGCTATGCTTGTTAATGGATATCGACTTGTTCCATGAATTTACCCCTCGATCATTGAGGTGGTAACACAACATTAGACTGACAGCAATTAAATTGCTCCAAGAAAATATCTGTCCCTTGACAGTTTTTGAATTGAGAGTTTAAAAAGAGTAGTAGTCACTTAAATCAGGTTTCCCGTATTTTTGATAGTTGAGCGAGCATTTGAATCTTCTTAAAAGACGGATTTAAATGGAAAACATTGTTTTGGGAACCTCTTTTGATTTTAAAAATAATCAATGACATTGATTAAGTAAGTAAAGCTTAGATGAATATTCGGAATAATATTCCTTAAGTAAATACTGATTAAATGAATATTCGAAAATAATATTCATTAAGTAAATATAGATTAAATGAATATTCAAAGGTAATATTCATTAAATAAATAACTCTTAAATGAATATTCTAAAATAATATTCATTAAATAAATAAACCTCAAATGAATATTAGGAAATAATATTCATTAAATAAATAAGCCTCAAATGAATATTCAAAAGCAATATTCATTAAATAAATAATTAATCCTCAAATGAATATTCAAAACTAATATTCATTAAATAAATAAATAATCCTCGAATGAATATTCAAAACTAATATTCATTAAATAAATAAATAATCCTCGAATGAATATTCGACATTAATATTCATTAAATAATCCCCAGATGAATATTCACAATAATATTCTTAAAGTCAATAGTCCTCAAATGGATATACATAAATAATGTTCATTAAATACATAATTAACCCTCGAACAAGTAAGCCTCAAATGAATATACATAAATAATATTCATTAATTAATAAATCTCAAATAACAGTCACCCGATGTCTTTATCGGAAAAATAATCTTTAGCATATACAGAAATACAATCACTTCTGATCCTTAATGAAAATCACACGCCCTTATCCTATGGCATATATAAGAATACTGGCTTATAACTGATATCCCATATTTAACATATAAGCCAATTACCAAATCATTTTCAAATAATAACCTTCGAATGAGGTAATATTCAAATAACATTCCTCAAATCATTTCCAGGTAACTAATACTTTCTAGAAATATAATTAATGTTTAATAATAATATTCCTCAAGATGAATAGTACTCTGCCGCTGGAATCCCTCCGGGTCTCCACGACTATCTATATAACACAAATATCGACTCCCGGTCTAGAGTCGAAACAATAAACCTGCTCTTATCTATAGAGCTACAAGGTACACCGGTTTATAACTACTTTATCTCAAAGCTCATATATAAACCAAAATCAAACTCTATTTTATACAATATATAACATGTATCGCAAAACTGTATAACTCCACACATGGCAAAAGCAGTAATATATAATCAATACTTCAAAGTATAGATTTAGAAAACTTGCCTGATGCTCGAGAAGTGATAGGGGTTCGCGACGATGCCGGACAATCTAGACAAAGTCAAAGAAAACGCACGATTAATCCCCTGGATAATCCACTTGTACTAAATGCTTAAACACGTAAGCGAAACACAACCAAGGCATTACTAGCTCGTTATAGGCTCATACTAAGTCCATGTTATTCGTCCAATACTTATATCACAAGTTTGGTTCGAAATCCATTCACCAATCCAAGTTATACTTAACCATTTACAACATCGGTTTCTAAGTCATGCTCTTAGGGATTTTCACTTGCGCGACCTCGGCTAAAACATTTTTATAAAATCGAAAAATAATCTTTTTAATACGAATCTTTTTCGTGAGCCTTCTTAACTGTCTCTAGTATTATTCCTCAAAATTTCACATTTTAATACGGCTCTGAAGTGGTCCAAATATAGCCTCAAAGTTGCTGGACAGAGATGAGTCATTCTTCCGAACGGCGTTTACTAAAACTCACTTTTCTCCTAAACCGTAAATCGTATAGACATGATCTTTATACCAAAACAAACCTTAAAACAAGACCTACATGTTCATGGTCAGTTCTGTTCAAAAATATTACCAGACCAGTTCGTAATTCTTGCTCAAAACAGCCCTAAATCAAATGGGCATTACGACGGCTATAATCGTAATGTTTTCCTTTTCCAAAACACAACCAAATCAATACCAATTAATCCCAAACTCACCATCCACCTTATACACCCTCCACTCAGTCAAATCCTCCATGAATAATCAAAACAAATTCATAACCCATCCTCCAAACTCAACCAACAATTCATATAATTACTTAATCATGATCTTAACTTTACATAAACATCAAAACCACTTCAAACTCATATAAACAAAAAGGGGCAGAGGTTTTTATACCTTCCTTGGTGCTTCATATACACTAACAATGGTTTATAATCCTTCCTTGAGCTTTGAACAAACCTTATCAAGCTTAATCCTTAAGAAACAAAATCAAGAATCATGAAAAGTTACTATTCATCATCACTTTGTAAAATCCATATAAAATCGAAAAACAAGAGTTTGGTTCTAAGATTTTTACCAGACCTTGTACTCTTCATAAGCTTTCTTTTGAGCTATAGATCTCCACATTTAAATCTTCCTAGCTAGGGTTTTGAGTCCCATCTTTCCGCTGGACACAAACTGCACAGTTTGGGTTCTCCAACTTGGGGAAGGGATTTGACTAGGCTACACTCCTTTGTTGTCCATGAAATTTTGAACGAATGTTACCCATGGAGTGGAGAAGCTATGGTTAAAATTTGGTGATTTAAGGATGGATAGAAATGGAGTTATGGATTTTTCTTTCCTCCTTGCACAAGCTGAGCCGAAAATGGGGGGAAGAGTTCTTCCTCTCCTTTTTCTTTTTGTTTTGATAATTAGATAAGGATGCTGATTTTTATGTCAAAAGTGGTGAGTCATCACCCTTGGTTGCTTCTCCTTCCGACACATGTCACACATGCACTGGCCCAGATAAAGTAGTTTTACTGGTTCGCTTTACTGGTTCGTTTCCTTTCACATGGATGATCCAAATGTTGCATTCCTCGAATTAATCTTGTTACATGTTACTTCCATGTCCATATTTAATCCGGTAGATGTTGCCTTGTTCCTCTTGAAACGATTCGAAATATTTTCCAAAAAGAGCGAATAAAACTTTACGCGATTCTCGCAGTGAATAGTAACTATTCACTATTCATTCCAACAATCGAATCCTTAAATCGACTTTAATAAAATAATAAAATTCCAAAATATTAAATCCTCAAATCCTCAATTTTAATATCTCATTTCTTGAATATAATAATATATAATTCGCTGCCCGGTCGAATATTACACCAAAATAAAATTTGGAATTTCTGAATTCCGATCGTCTTTGCATTCACTTATTTACTCCGTAGATCACTAATATGACTTCGGAATATCCATACTACGTCTCGTACATAGGTGGCATGAAAAACTTTGTTACTCCTCAAAATCACTATTCATTCACCAAATTCACTATTCACTTATGCACTTAATCATAATAAGAAAAGTTTTAATTTTTCCAAAAATTCGGGTTATTACATTAGTTTTACTCCTCAATCCACACTTCGAACGATGAATGAAAATTCCCGCGGTAATTAGAAATTTTTATTAAATTTTGACAATTTTACAATACATGCAAAACTCAAAACTCACAAAATAAAAATTACAGTTACGAATTTTATTTAATATAAAAAATCTACTTATATTTTGATTTAAATCATTATTTCAATATAAATATAATTTTTAATTTACATATTAAATTATAAAATATTTTTTATAATAGATACAACAATTCTTATCTTTTACTTTTTATAAATAATTTGTAATTTTAATAAAATGAATCACTTTTTTTGCCAAATATTTTGTTCGTGATTATAAATTTATACCTAAAATTAGGAATCACAAAATTGTTCTAAAAATTCTCAATATATTAAAATAATCCTTAATTAATTTTCTATAAATTCTTCTAAAATATGCTTATAAATCATTTAAAATTCTCGATTTATTTAAAAATCCCCTTATTTATGGAAAGTCTCTGATTAATCCTGATTTATTTAAAAATTCTCTGATTTACCGAAAATCTTCAATTAATTCAAAATCGATACCCGATTACTTATTTCTTATTTTATAGTGGTTCCCAATTGGGGATCACTTTCCAATTTCTTATTTTACAAGAAACCCTATTACAAGTGGGCTTACATACAAACTATTTAATTGACCTATCTCTAAGTGGGCTTTAGCCTAACACATGCAAACTATTTAATTGACCTATCTTTAAGTGGGCTTTGACCCAACAATATTAATAGCACATAAATGAACTCAAACTGATTGGAATTTATTTCGTTCGACTGAAATTTGTAGTATAATTATAAGGCAAATATCTTGTTCGACTGAAACAGGACGTAACAACTTCAGAAGATGTTAACGAAGTGGATCAATTGTCCTCGGCGAATCTTGTTCTCTATGAACGAGCTGAGTTGAAAACAGACGTCAGTTGTGTGACCTGTATCCTCATGATATTCACAATATCTGGAACTCGGAGGTCGTCCCGGCTTCATCAGCCTTGGAGGTCGATAGTCGGGTTCTGTTTTGAGAATAGCCAGTATGGTTGCCTTATCAGTGTTAAGCTTAGTGAACTATTTCTCATTTCGTTCTCGTGGTTTCCACATTCTATCCATCTTCTCATTCCTCTCTGATCGTTCGGGGTAAAGAAGCTCGTCGATCGTATGAGCGAGAATATGTCTCATAACCTCGCCTTGTGTCGCCACAGGGAGATCGTCGACGAGGACTTCTGCTCCTGTCTCGCTTTTGAGATAATCGTCTTGGTGATTGTATACTTCCGACTGCTTCTTGCAACGTCATCCTATGTTCAACAATTTGGAAAGTGGATTGGAGAGTACGAGGATTCTTTTCAAAGAATTCCTCTAGAAGGAGTGCATGGCGATGCTTATCAATTCCAGCTGCCAGATAATTAATTATTAATTCCTCAATTAGATTTGGAATATCGGCGACCTCAGCTCGGAAACGGGCTAAGAAATCTCTTAAAGGCTCTGAATGTCATTGACGAATGGTCATCAAGAAGGCAGTTATCTTTCCACCCTTGTAATTGCTGAAAAAATGATTTTGAAACTTACTTTTTAAAGTTTGCCAGGAATCAATTGACCGCGGTGCCAGATTGCTATACCAACGTAGCGCTGTACCTTTTAAACATGTGGAGAAAAATTGACACCTAGCGACCTCAGAGTGTCCGAAGAATGACATTCGCCCATCAAATGTGTTCAAGAATCCAATAGGATCAGATGACCCGTCGAAGTGATCAAGGGCTGGAGTTTTCAAAGTCCTGTCAATTTTGGCGATTTCAATTGATCGTGATAAGGGACTTTCGGTGGAGATGACCTGCCCTGATTGATTTTTGATATAATCTTAGCACATAGCGAGGTCATTTTGCATCTTGACAATATCCTCTGGGCGGAATGATTCACATGATTCACTGCGCCACGAGGCCTCACTCGTATGTCGCTTCAATGGTGGTCTAGAACATTGGGATTCAGTAGACACTTCATCGTCGAGCTCGTAGCCTTCATCATACTCATCATTTAGATGCATTTGAGAATCTTTATTGTGGTGAGATATCGATGTCTGCTGTAACTCAAGTTGGAGACGACGAATTTCACGATATTTTTCCAGATGAGCTTCGAGTAAACGTTTTTGTTCTTCTAGATGCAACAGTTCCTCATCTGACCCCACGAGGTCATCTAACATTTGAATCTGAAGTGATTTCTTCTTTTACTTATGGAGTTTTAGCAAGTGTAGGCGCGCGTCGCTCGATAAGACTTTCTTTCTTGTGGGCGTCATGATTCTCATTCGCTTATCGGGCTGGCCTTTACCTCGCGCATGCGGTTGTTTATCCGTGAGGGGTCTGGTGGATCCCTCAATTCTGTCATTTTCGGGTGGGAATAACTCCCTAGGCTGGAGGACCAGGGAGGGCTGCATCTCCTCTCGTCGAGGTACAGTCACAACCTCGATCGTATCACAAATCTTCGAAATAAGCGGCTCGCCTTCATTGATTTTGGATGGAATCAAAGATAAAAAAGCTCCTTCTAGCGCCAAATGATGAGTGCGATAATCGATAGAATATAATTAACGAGTAATCAATAGAATACGATATGAATTTAAGGAATAATATTGATAATAATAATGATTTCTTTACACTCAATAGAGAGAGCATTTTTCTTATCTATTTTTCCAACCCTCTTATGTGGGTGGTTGAGGAATATTTATAGTGGTTCCCAATTGGGGATCACTTCCCTATTTCTTATTTTACAAGAAACCCTATTACAAGTGAGCTTACATACAAATTATTTAATTGACCTATCTCTAAGTGGGCTTCGGCCCAACACATACAAACTATTTAATTGGTCTATCTCTATGTGGGCTTTGGCCCAACAATATTAATAGCACAGAAATGAACTCAAAGTGATTGGAATTTATTTCGTTGGACTGAAATTTGTAGTATAATTATAAGGCAAATATCCTGTTGGACTGAAACAGGACGCAACAACTTGAGAAGATGTTAGCATAGAGGATCTGACAATCGAATATGCTGGTGATGTTGTGGAGCTTTTGTATCAGTGCAGATGTGGTGATTGCTTCTCCGTCGATTCTGTAGAGTTGGAGGACATGGGATATATATTGTCGAGAGATGAAGATACTATCTCATTACATACCATGAATTCATTTCCAGCATCAGTGGTTCTTCCATGTGGATCCTGTTCGTTCTCTCAGAATTCGTTTACTAATGAATAATGCAGAAAATAATTCAGAAGATCAAGCTCCTTTCTATGCTGCTGAAGTAGTAGAAGCTCTTGAGTACATACATAAGTTGGGATTGTTACTTGGTGCTATTTAGGTAATTCAGCCACTATATCTGTGTGTGCGCGTTCAGTTTCTTTGGCATAGAAAGGCCAACAGGTATATGATTTAGCAGCTGGAGAACCTGTTCATGATAGCCTAGCAAGTGCCCTTCCAGATGCAGCATCAGGCAAGTTTTATGAACTATGAGCCGTAAAAGTGAAGTCCAATACAACTTAATACATTTCATTTCATCAAAAATGAACCATTTTACAAGCTGCCATCTACACAGTAGAGTTCCTCTCTCTTGAGGGTGCAGAACAGAATTTAGCTTACCATATTACTTTAACTGGTGATTTATTCTGCTAATCAAGCTGCAGAGGTAATGATTCTAGCTAGTCATTATTACATTCAAAATGGACTATATTCCTGTTACAAACATAACTTGGAGTCGTCATTACCTGGATCGTACAGTTTCTCCTTTGAAGGCAAGTGATAAGGCACTGAGACTGCCTCCACTTTCGACTATCGCTCCAGGCATTGCAATAGCTCTGCTTCCTACAAAGCCACCTTCTTCGATCTTTATTTTCCCGAACTTAACTTTTCCTCCTTCACCTTCATATATGTGTCCAAAAAGAAGGGCTTCTCTTCCCACACATCCACCTCTTTCAATCTCTACCATCTCAGGGTTTAACATAGCTCCCATGCTGTCCACATAAGCACCTTCACTAATGTCGATATCCGAACCCATAAGTTTCATTAGCAGGATGAACATAAACGAACCACCTGTCATTTCCATGAAATAATCTCCTACCAGTGTCCTGAAAGCCTGCCATATTGTATCCATGAAAGCACCCTTACCCCATATCAGCATAGTTCCACCGTCTTTGTTTTTTCCCACCAAAATCCATTTGGCTGCGACGCATACTAATGCAGCTGCAATGCCTGAAGAAACC
Organism: Heracleum sosnowskyi; assembly: GCA_030848705.1. NCBI lineage: Eukaryota > Viridiplantae > Streptophyta > Magnoliopsida > Apiales > Apiaceae > Heracleum > Heracleum sosnowskyi. The sequence continues at coordinate 133,060,041 of CM061238.1, read as the reverse complement.
CATATCAAAGGAAGCAACCAGTAAATTGGATATCCCATTGTGTCCTTCAAGTAAAGAGCCCCTTTCAGGGGACCAAATATTACCAAGCCCATCAGGTAGTACGGTAATATTGTCTGTAATAGTGGTTGAGCAAAAATTGCCCACAAAGCTTGATACCACTTTCTTTCTAAAGTAACTTTACCAGACTCTTTTTTCTCTATAGCTGCAGCCATAGGACACCCAGAAAGGTCTACTTTCACGTCAGAATGTTCCAGGAAGATCCTCCAGGATTCAGGAAGTGGTTGCTTATTCCTTAAATGCTGGCAGATCTCGTATATCAATGACCGGCCATGATCAATGGAAGCACTCTGTGAGGATGTTGTTGCTTCAGCTATATCAACCTCATGGCATCGAAGAAAAGGATTAAATTCCAGTTCTTCTGATTGTTCTTGTGTGTTATTTTGATCGATCAGTATCTCTCCCACATCGATAAAAGGAAACAAACTCTCATCCCATGGCCTGGTGCAATCAAGTAAAATGTCTTGGGTGGCTTCATCATGAGGTACTGGTTGAAATTGCAGCTGAAAAATGTAGCCAACACCACCAGGGGAACTCACACGACGTTGAAAATCCTCAGCAAGAAAGAGTAATGGCCGGGTGTCACTAGTGTCTCGTGGAATTGCACCCGTCTCTGGGGGAAGTATACTGGTCGGCACAACCTTCCCAGAATCCTCATGAATCTTTTCGTTTATAGGTCGCAACTTGAATTTCACGTACATTTCCTGTCCATCTGGGAATCTGAAGATCCTGCAGATATTAGAGTAGTAATGTAGTTCAGCATATGAATCAGCATTGCGAAGGGAAGTCCAGACTGCTTCCCGCACATGTGGAACTCTTTTGACGTGCTCTTCTCTTGCTGGCAATCCGCAAACAAGCCATGTTGCAAAATCAGAAATTGTGCGAGCATAAAACGCCTTGCCTGTTTTCAAAGTCAGATCAAGAATTGGAGTGTTATCACCAGATGAATCATTTGATAGTATTCTGACAGCAGCACCGCGTGCATCGATTCTTGCATCATCATCAGCACTCAAACTATTACTGTGCCGAATTATGACCGGGTAACTCTTTCCAGGGCAGAATATTTTGTGATCCGGAAACCCTTCAATCTTATCGAATATCTTCAGTACCCCCTTTCCACTAACACCGATTCGATGAAAATATCTTGATCTAACCTGAAGGGTTGTGGTTGCTAAACTAGCAGAGAGGTTTCCTACTATCTTCTTATATTTTTGGTCCATCACCTCTATTCTTTCGTCCAAAGCATGCAACGTGTTCTTTATCATGATTGGAGCTTGTGATCCAATGTAAACCCCGCCTCTTTGGAGAACTGTATTTGCTGGAGCAACCGAAAGAGCACCAAGAACGACATCCCTTTGAAGCACTGAACCAGGGAGAAGTAGGCTTTGACTCCCAACTACCGAGTTATCCTGCACCTCAATTTTACCACTTTGAAAACCACTGGAATTGTATGATCCAGCAATGATTCGACAGAAGTCACCCAGGTGGACACCATCTCCAAGAGATATCAATTTTGGTTCAGAGATTGGATTAATGGCTCTAATGGAACAATGTTTTCCAACTTTTGCACCTAGCAGCCTCATGTAAATGCAAAATGCTTCTGTTCCAGAGAGGAATTTGACAAATCTAAGATGACATGCGATGGTGATCCGGTGACGCAACCATGTTCTTAGATGGTTTTGTTTAGTTTCTTTATTTCCATATAGAGCATGTGTGCAGATAGATGTTAGGACTCCAAGTATAATGCCATGAGTTATATACGCAAGCCCAACTGACATGGGGAAAATTGCTAGGGTCGAAGAGGAACCGCCGATCATGGCAGCATAAGCAATTATGGTGAAAGGAAGCCAGTGGAAAGCTCCAGAAATGCAGAAAAAAGCGTAGTGTTCTGGGGAAAATGATCCTTGAGATAGCCAGATATAGAGGATATAAACGATAGCGGCTGAAACAGAGCTGAGGAGACCAACCATGTAAACGCCCATGACATGGTAGATAGCCTCTGTTTGACTATTAGCAGCTTTTGGAAGTAACGCACCCTGTGATGAGATTTAAAATTTAAGTTAGCATGACTATTGTGTTGATGGTGTACTAAAATTTAAAAATTTTAAGAGTTATACCTTTTGTCTGGAACCTGCATTAGTTGACTTGGGAAGAGGTTTGCCTGCTTCAGTCTTTTGCAGTGCTGATACTTCAGTTCCTTCTCCTATAACACTTCCCTTCTGGATGACAGAATATGGACCAACTAGAGAATTTTTGCCAATTCTAATTGGAAGAAAACTCAAGACTCCATTTTTCACCTCGTGGCTTTGGACAAGCGCTCCTTCTGCAATCACAGCTCCATCGCCAATGGACACAAGAGATGGATCAGTTATGTCCACAGTATCAAGCAAAACTGATGACCCTATCCTGGCTCCGAACATCACAAACCAATATTTTAAGAATACTGTGCCCCTCAAATGCACTGCTAACACTTCTGAAGAAACTTTCTGAGCTTTGTTAAGTGCCCACCACTTAACAAATTCCACCGACCAGATAGAAACTTCTGGAGTCAGGGCATAATTTGGTTTAAGGAATGAATTTCCGAAGAAAGAAACTGAAACACATGTGGAGAATATGCCAAGAATCCAAGCAAGTGGGGCACATGCTAGCCAAATAGCATAACTGGCCCACGAGCCTAAATCGAGTGCAGCATGAGTGATAGATATCCATCTCATATAGGCAGAAACAGATAAATATGCTGGAGAGACTAGCATGAAGCAAACATATGTCAGAGCTAGAAGTTGTAGGAACCAGATACCGATTTTGTGAAAGTTTGATACGTCAGTGAGCATTTCAGCAGAATCGGTTTCGTATTCCATAACATAGGAAGGAGCCACATCAGTTTGAGGTCGAGACTTCATCACGAGATTCTCAGAGAAGCTTGCCAAGTCGGCAATGCAGGTAGCGGTGAAAATATCAACTGCACCAACCGGCACCCCAAGGAAATCTGAAAGCTTTTGAGCTGCTCTAACCACACCAATTGAATCAATCCCATAAGAGACCAGGCTCTCAGTTGCAGAGATCTTGCTGATAGCAATCTTTGTCTGATCGGAAACTAGCTGCTTCAGAAACTCAACAATCTCAGCATGGCTCAGACGTGAGCTTGCTGATAGAGGACTTGCCCCCCTCTGTCTTGGCGTTATCCCGTCCTTGCATGTTCCTGAAGTGAAAGACCGGACTAATGTCCTCTTAGACAAAATTGGATCCGGAACTAAATTCAGTGTACCATCGGAAAACTGTTTCAGGCATTCAAATCTTTTAATTTTCCCTGATGTGGTTTTACTCATTGTTCTAGGCCTTATTAGCTTGATGGAGGCAATAGTCACACCATGCTCTTCTGCAACTCGTGCTTGTATTTGTTCAACAACATCTTTACTTACAGGCTTACCATCTCTCACCTCTGCAATTACAACTAGGCCAACTTGATCAGAACCATCTGGCACTGAAATCCCTTTTGTCGCTAAGGTTTCCTCTGGAACCCCAATGACAGCACAGCACCCAGGGCGTAAAAGTTCACAAGAGTTCTCAACAGTCTTTTCTACATCAGCTGAGTATATGTTTCTTCCAGCAACAATGATAAGATCCTTAATTCTTCCAGTGATAAACAGCTTTCCATCTATAATCCGTCCCAAGTCTCCAGTGCTTGTGTACTTCTTCCCAGGGCGACTGCCTAGTATATTCCCAAAGGTTCTTTGGCTGAGATCCTTGCGGTCCCAATAACCAATTCCAGCACTTGGACTGCTAATCCATATCTCTCCTTCCTTTCCAGCTTCTTCTTGTTCTTTACCAGTTTCCTGATCGACAGTTATGATGCTTACATCCGCATCATTTGAGTTTACATACCCGCAACACACTCTACCTTGCCAATCTACAAGAATGGGATTTCCTTCTCCATATGCGCAACTAACAAACACACAGTTTTCTGCCAGTCCATAACCAGGAGCTATTATATCTTCAGACATGCCATAGGGACCCGTAAGCTCAAGAAATCTTTTAAGTGTTTTCTGTCTCACAGGTTCAGCAGCAACCATGAGAAATCTCATGGAAGAGAGATCATAACTAAGTAACTTCTCCTTTTCAATTTCCAGTCTTCTAACCACAAGCTCAATAGCAAAGTTTGGACCTGCACTATGAGTTGCCTGGTATTTGCTCATGGTCTGCAGCCACAATAGGGGATTCCGAATGAATGTCATCGGGGAGAATAATATTGCAGTTGCCCCACTTACCATAGCTGTAAAGAGTCCTCCAATCAATCCCATATCATGGTACTGCGGGAGCCAACTGATGAGTACTGTTTTTGATGTGCTCTTGTATCGCTTATGCATTAGTTTCACATTATGAATAAGGCCACCATGAGTTATCATCACCCCTTTAGCATCACCAGTTGATCCTGATGTAAATTGTAGAAAGCACAGGTCAACTTCCTTTGGTTCACAGAAATCAGTCAGGTCATCTGGATGCATGTTTTTGGAATTCTTGATCAAAGAATCTGTATGTATCCATGGAAGCTTAGGCCACTGTGCAGATCTTTTCTCATTTTTACTTGGCAATGAGATCAAACTTTTAACAGATCCTGCCCGAACAGCCAGATGATAACCAGCGGTTGACAGAATTGCCACAGCATTGCTTGATTTTGCAATGTTTTCAATCTTCAATAGGGCTTGTCCACCTCTCTGCAGAGGATCTGGAGGAAGCACCGGGACAGGTAATACTCTTGCTCTTAAACATCCTAAGAAAGCATCGATAAAATCCAGACCCGGGATATGAACCAGAAGAACCCTATCACCTGGCTTTATAACAGGCTTTGTGCTTTTCAAGAGATTTTTAGCAATGCAAGTAGCATTGGCATGAAGTTCTGCATAAGTCCTCTTGGCAACTGCTTTACCTTCCTCATCAATCCATGTATAGAGCATTTTGTCTTGAGTAACTTTATGTGTTCCCCAATGCCTTAAGTAGCCATCAAGACTAAACAGATTGGGGAACTCCACTCCTGGTAATTCATCTAATTCTTCTCGTTTTATATTCCAGCAATTCGATTGTAGTGGAAATAATCTCTGCACATATTACGCTTTAAATGAGTGAAAGCACTGGTTTTAATATGATGAATTTTACTCGCAGCTCTTCTTTTTTTTTTGGCTAAATTATCTGAAGTCTATTTACCTTAACATATGGAAATTTTGGCAATGAAATATCATCTGCAAAGTGCTTACGAACTAAGCTCATGGCATATGATGAATTTCTCTCTGTGAGCTCAAATGCAACAATTCCACCGACGTAGTATGTGTTCTGCTGCCCTTGTAGTTGAGTTTCCATTTTTTCATAGAAACCATCTTTCATATCTGCAACCAAGTTGAACTTGATTAGAATAGAAAGACTCTTAAAATAAAATACTAAACTAAAATGACCAAACATGTTAGCAGAATAGCAGTACCTTGGCTATTTACATGAGGAAAATACTTAAATCTACGTTGTAATACAATTTTTTCGACTGTGCCTCCCATTCTGTTCACTGCACTGATTGCCAGTTCTGTGACCTTTTCACCCATTATATCTGCTGCGTTTCCGTACGACCAGAAAAGGTATACATCTGTATCTGCATAGAATCTCTGCATAGCAACTGGATTACCAATAGTAGAAGGATCATCCATGAATTCACCGAAGTAATAAAACCCGACTGGCAAGTGTTCAAAACCGCTAATTTTTAGAACAGTTGTGTAGTAATCTATTGTCTGTACTTTACTAAACAAATCCCTCTCGAGCTCGCTCAAATCCATTGAATCATGCAGAACTTCTTCTGTAAAGGGATATCATATAAGATATACTAGCATGATAAAAAAACACACAGCGTAATATCATTTTCATATTTATGAAGTACTAGTTCACCTGTTGATGCGTATCCAGGTGACCTGTATATTTTTCCATTCTTAAAAGGAAATGATCCAGAAACTATGAGCTTGTCGAATTCCATGGAATCAACTTCTCCAATACTATTTCTTGTATGGAGAGTAACGCCAGATGTAGTACGTCTAACTGACACCACTTCAGTATTGCAATGGACTTGTACAGGAAGGGATTTGCTGATTGCTTCCCAAAAATTCATATACCCACCCTTGAAACGCCTGATTTTTCCAGCCATAGAAGTTCGGGTAAATTCATGAATATAAGCATAAGGCATATCTTGAACAAATCCATATCCAGAAGCGGTGTATCCATAGGCCACGGACTTTGTCACAGAACTCATACCCCGACTCTCAAGGAATGCAGGGGTTAAATCTGCAGCAAAATCACTCAAGGCATGCACACCAATTCGACCCGAGTCCTTTGCTTTATCCTGCAAAAACAGAAAGAAGGGGGTAAAATTGCTTTCATTTCTCACACGCTAATAGGACCCGGCTCCAGGCACTAAATTAAAAACAAACCTGGAGTTCTAATGTAAGTGAAATCACAGCTACATAATCATCTGCAACTTGGATGTCCTGATACTTTCCGGTTGAACTGCTGATTAGAGCAAGTTTGTGGGAGTCCAGTTCTTCTAATTCTAAACCTATCTCTTTTGCCAAATGAAATATTGTTGGTGCACTGTTTGCTGCAAGAACTTGACCTCCCAGATCATAGACTTTTCCTGTTAAATGTAGGAAATAAATCAATCCTTCGTGAACTTCTTGCAAGAAAGTTAAGGAAAATCATGCCCTTGTAATGATATTTACCTTCAATATCAGCTGATTCACACATGCCACTAACAGTGTGATATTTCTCTAATACAGTCACATTATTGTAACCAAGCTTAGATAGCGCATAAGCAGCTGACAAGCCACTTGGACCTCCCCCTATTATCCCGATCCTCGTTTCCACCGGAAGGCATGGATGTAGCTTCGAAAATTGATCATCTACTGATACTTTATGGTCCATCTCTTCTCTTCTACTCAAGCCTCTCGCAGGGAGTGGCTGTTAAAACTAGGAAAGCCGAAAAAAATTCAATTTTCATCACTTCTTACTTCACAGATCTTCGTCAACTTTGCAATATATACAACAAGCACTAAATCTTTAAGTTCAGATTCTCTAAGCATGCAAGACTATAGACAACAATGCAGAAGCCAAGCTTTTACTTCGAAAACATTTATCGATTGTACACATTTATCTCTTGAGATCAGACAGTGCACATTTATCGATTGTGAAAACACAACTCTTCGTACACCAAATTATTTAAGAATATAAATCATTCATCAATGCAAAATGCAGGAAAAAATACCATTGCATATACTAACATCAACCAAAACATACCTTAAAGATACACTATTGTTGTAGCCTCACCCAGGATTGCAATCAATAACTCAGAGCTGCCTGTAATGTCAGTAAAACTCGACGGTTAATCCACATATACATTCCATCTCCCCTGTCCTACAATTTTGTTACCTCTATCTAAGAATCTGTACTCCCTCTACCCTACTCTGATTGCAAATACATTCTAGCTCCGCGAAAATTTAAATTTCCGTTCTGCTATGCACAATAAAAAAAAAATCGATAAAAATAAACTGGTTGATCAAAAGAATCTATCTTCTCTATTTCTTTAATCTCTCAGTAATTACATTGCAAAACCATAATAACTGAGTTTCCCAGTAGACAAGAACTACTGAACTTCCTATTCGACTTTCGTAAAATATGTACACATTTACAGAAACTACACATTGTATAACAAGAAAACTGGACTTGGCCAAGAACACATATATACATTACACATTAAACAATATTAAAATCCGAAAACCGGAAAATTTAAACTAACCTGGAAGCTGAACTGGGCAAATGAGAGTGCAACAGTAAAAACCGAAAAAACAAAGCCAAATGGCAAACAAGTCTTCTGAGTGCTGACAGGTTCTTGAAAGTGAAGCAGTTTAATACAAAAGAAACCAAAATTTAAAGCCAAATGGCAAAGAATACTTAAGAGTGCTGACCAAAACTCTGCAAGTATGTTTTAAATGTATTGGTGATATCATTTTGGAATTTATATTGATTAGATTCTTTATGAGTCCAAAGCAAAAGAGACAAAGATTGAATCTTGGTAAATCCGAAACGATCAAGGAAATCAAGTTAAAGAAGAAGAAACAAGAGTAATTTTTTTAATTGTTTTTAAAGAATCAGGAGATATTCTCAATTGTGCTTGTGTGTTACATTTGTGAAGTCCGTCTCAAGTTAACTGTGCATTATTTTACTCAGACTAAATCCAGGCTCTTTTTTGTCTGGTTGGTTCACAACATATGTTATATTAGTTTGAATTTATAAATTTCTTCAGATTTTATATTGTTTATTCATTAAATAATTCAAATAAATTTTTTATTTATTACAATCTTAAATTATTTTATAAAATTTTATATAAATAATTTTAATTTGATAAACCATTAAAAGGTCACTAAATATAGGGGGTAAAACGATTCTGATAGAACTAAGTACCTTATTTGCTCAATCATGTTTATTTAATAGTGTCCAAAGTTGGATTTGGTATCATTCTATTCGAATATATCAAATATGAGTCAATGCTGTATTTTATTTTCACAAATCGGGTAGTTTGTGATCTATAGTCAAATATTATATACTAACATTAAATATTTTTTTATTTGAATTATATATATAAACAATTGTTTATTCTAAAATAAAAATAATATTATAAAGAACAAAATAATTACGAATTGAAAGTTTAAATATACGATATATCAAGTGTATATGATAATAACTATTGTAATGGTGAATAAATCGTATTTTGTGAAAATTTAAGCTTATAAAAGATGCTAAGAAGTTATAAAATGGCTCATTTTATAAAAAATAATATGCAATCAAATTTGAACGTGCTCATATTCGGAATCATATTTTATCCGGTTTGAATCTTTTACAAATGTGTATTCAATCAGGATTTTAAAGAATTTTGAAAATTTAAGTGTATTCAATTTGGATTATAAAAAGTACATTAAAATCCGGGTGTATTTGATCAAGATTTTTAAAATTCCACTAAAATATGGGTGTATTCAATTTGAATTTTAAAAAGTTTATTAAAATTTTGGTGTATCCGATTTAGATTTTTAAAAATCCGTTAAAATCTAGTGGTATTCAAAAGTTTGTGAATTTTGTTGGATGGATTTTGCTGGATTTGTTAGTGTATTTTATATCTTCTAAAATCTTGTTTAAAATCCATGAGATTTTGAACGATTTCCCCAAAACTTTTTTTTTAAAATCTATCAAAATCTATAATGAATACATCCCTTTAGTCGGATTTAGATTATTTGTGAAACGGATACGAGACATGTATTATATTTTCGAGCTGAATGTAAGTTGAGATACCTAATGATCCGAATCAGTAGTTTACGACCCTCATAATTAATTAGTAGAAATATTTATTAACTAGATAGGAAGAATATTAAGATCAAATTTTTATTCTTATTTAGTTTTTACGTTAACACTTCCAATCAAACAAAGACACGGCCATATGTCTGGAGATGAGATATTCCCAGTTGTGCTTGTGGATTGCATTGTTGAAATAACAATAGTAGTGGATTATTATTATACTAAAACAGAACTAAATCCATGTGAGCAAGCAACAAATAAAACTGAATAATTTAATTACATGGAAAACAAAATGTTGGCTGGGATCTTGGCGGCATAGGATTATTGTTGGCTGGGATCTTAGCGGCATAGGATTATGCGAAGAATCTTTTATAGTAAACGTATTTGCTTTGTTTTTCTTGTTGAAGCTTTTCTCAAGTGTGATGGATATATTTTTAGCCCACCTTTTTTTTAAAAGTAGGCTGTCATTTTTACTATCTCTTACAGAGTTACAGTTATATTTAATCTATTAAAATACATATATTTATTTAAAAAATTATAATCTTTATATTATATTCAGTATGTCAATATTATATATTACTAGCCTATATCTCGTGCTATGCACGGTTTCTTTAATATTTGATTAGTATTTATTTAAATGTTAGTAATTATATATAATTTGATAAATTTTTAATATATATATACTAGCTTAAAACCCGTGCGATGCACGGATTGTTAATTGTTATTTTATTATTATAATTTTATTATTATTTTTTAATTGTATTTGTTAAAAAAATAAGTAGGCCTGTTAAAATAGCTAAACACTTTTAATTAATTAAAAATATTAAAACATATTTTAAAAATAGTAAGTAAAGGTTTGTCCGTTATATTTTTGGAAAATGAGAGGTTTTAGTAAGGTAAAATAAAAAATGTAACATATATTTAGTTTAAAAAGGTAAATGTCCGTGATATTTTTGGAAAATGAGGTTTTAAAATTTAATAATTAAAATATTTAAATATGTTTTAAAATAAATAAGTAAAGAGTTTCTTGTGATATTTTTAGAAAAATAATGGATTTTAGTGAGAAAAATAGAAAAAGGCAATTTCCCCTAATATATTTAGAAAAAGAGGGATTTTGTTAGAAAAAATCTATAATGTGTTTTAGCTGAAAAGGTAATTGGTTATAAATATGTATTTGATTGTTTATATTTTAATATTTTTAGTAATTGCATTTGTTAAGAAAAATAAGTAGCCATGTTAAAATATGTAAACTTTTAAAAAATAATTATAATATTAAAATAAGTTTTAAAATAAATAACTAAAGTTTGTCCGTGATATTTTTGGAAAAAGAGAGGTTTTAATAAGGAAAAATAGAAAAACTAACATGTTTTAGTTAGAAAAGGTAACTGTATTTTGAAAAAGTAGAGGAATTTGTTAGAAAAAATAGAAAAAATAATGTATTTTAGGTGAAAAAAGTAATTGGTTATAAATAGGTAGTATTATTATTTAATAATATATTTTTATAAATAAGTAAGGTTAATTAAGTAAAAACACGAAGTATAGTTAAGTAAGGGCAATTAAGTAAAATCACAACGTACCATACCGACCAACCAAACTTTTAATGTTTCGTCTATTATATAATAGTATTGATATATATAATTGGATTTATATATCTAACAATATAAATATTTAAATTTAATATATTATTGACGTGACTTTTAGTAATATTTAAGATATTAAAATATAAAATATTTAAAATAATAGATCTAACGGTTCGTATTTGTTTACTCTTAAATTTTTTTAAAAGGGACTAAAGTGCAAATATCAAAATATGTGCTCATGCAATGTACTGAGTTTCTTTTAATATTATATTAGTTTTTATTTTTTATTAATTATTTTATTTGAATTGTAAGTTGTAAAAAATAACAATAAACATGAATTTTATAAGTTTAATATAATAATATTTACCAATATGTATATGTTGCTTGTGGTATTTTTAGTTATAAGGTGAGTTATTTTATTTAGAAAATTTAAAAAAGCAATGTGCTTAAAAAGGTAATTAATGATTCATTTATAATTGTACAAAATTATATTAACTTTTTATATGTAGGTTACCAGTGTTATTTTTAGAATATTAGTTGTTTAAGTCAAAAAATATAAAACAAGTAATATGTTTTAATCGAAAAGGGTAATCAATTATTTATTAATAATTATATAAATAATATTACCATATTTTATATGTGTTTCCCGTGTTATTTTTAGAATAAGAGTTGTTTTAGTTAGAAAAAATAAAACACGTAATATGTTTTATGTGGAAAGGTATTTGGTTTTAAATGTATTATAATATTATCATTTTATATATATATTGCCCAAGTTATTTTTAGAAGATGAGTTTTTTTAATTAGAAAATATAAAATAGGTAATATGTTTTATCTGAAAAGGGTAATTGATTATAAATAAATATGTTATATAAAGGCCCGTGAATCGACCCAAATACCGACCGGCAAACCAAAACTTTTAAAGTTTCGTCTTTAATAATATTAGCTTATATCCAATGCAATGCACATATACTTTTTAATATTTTTTATTATATTAATTTACATTTTTATTCTTATAGTATTCATAATTGTTTTAGTTTTATTAATATTTATAATTCTCGAATACAATTTGTTTAATATATTGTTGACGAATTTCGAACCTTGAACTTTTGAAAGAATAAATTATCTATTAAAATATAAAATATTACTTGACATTATATTCAACGGTTCTCATCTATTTATTTTAAAATCCAATGATTCTTATATTTTTTTTAGTACTATCGTCCTTTAACAACCAAAATTCTGAATTTTTTTTTAATATATTTAGAGATAGAAATATTAATTTGTATATTTGATATGTTGTTGATGGAGTTCAAACATCTCACGATATTCTCATCTATTTATTTTATAGTTTAACGATTCTTATTTTTTTAATTATATTGTACCGTGATGACCAAAATTATAGATAAAATATATAAAATATTTTTTTGAATAAATTATTTCGTGTTGTGTTTACCCTGTGCGAAATAAATATATTTTATGTATATTTATTCAAATTTATATGATTCAAAATTTAAATTATTTGTTAATATTTGAAATATGTAATATCAATATGTTGTTGAGCTGATTCAAACTTTAAATTTTTGTTAGTATGTTATGAATACGAGAATAGAGATCCCGACCCTTGAGACAGTGATCGATTATTTGAGTTTATTACATTAACTATCTAATTACTCACTTTCTTCATTTATAAACAAATTAAAATATATGGTAACTGAATGTTTAACAATATGATTAAATTTATTTGTTTACAAGTATTAGTTGTAATCTTAAAAAAAAAATATGGTGAGATTAACCTCATGATACTTATTCTCTATAAGTATTATGTTCAAAATTATCGTAAATGAATATGAAACTCTCAATTTTTAATAATATTTTGATATTATCATTTTACGTTCGTTATATCTAAAAAAATATAATATTATTTGAATGAATCAAAGTGTTGTGTCCCTTCAAAAAAAAGTGTTATACTAATATTAATTAACTAAGTCGTTCTACTTGTAATTTGTATAGTAAAATTTGTAACATAAATGCATGTACACGTCTTCTCTTGTGTCTTTGTGTCTGATCCACATCTATCATTGTTATCGATGATATACATAATTATTATATTAAAATTTTTTAAATAATGTCATTGATATGAATCAATATCTCAATCTTTGTGTTAACAATTATTATCTAATTAGAACTATCCATAAATTGAAGAGAAAAGAGAGTTACGAATATTTATATAGAGAATTTTATTCAATGTAGAAAATCAAATTATATTTTATTTAAATTATCAAAATACAATTTTTAGTATTTAAATATAATTCTACTATTACTCGAAACGAACTTTTATATAGAGAATTCTATTTAATGTAGAAAACCCAATTATATTTGGTTTAAATTATCAATATACACTTCTTAGTATTTAAATATAATCATAATATTAATCAAATATATTTTTTAATATTAAATTTAACAGTTTTCATCTATCTATTTAATATCTAATTGTCCTTATTGTACCAAAGTTTTGAATTAAAACTCTCTTACGCATATTATATACTTATTATATATAAGAATTTAGTAATACAGATATATTGTATTCTATATATATTTAAAATAAATTCAGGCCATGTAATAAGATTTGCATGCCCTGTGTTAATATCAGTCATATATTTAGGAGTTATGGGAAACTGCTACTCTACAAAAATTATTAAGCTATTATTAATTCAACAAAAAATTATAATTTCAACTATTTATGTATGAAAATCAGTGTTGTAAAAAGCGGGAATCGGAGTTAGTCGGCGAAGGCACTGTCCAGGGATTAATCGGGTAATCGGGGATTAATCGGAATGATTAATCGGATCATTAATCAGAATAAATTTAATAATATTTTTTATATACATTTATATTCATATATATATAATTGTTTCGTTATTTCAACTAAACATATGTTATTATAATATATTTATGCAAATATGTTAAAAATGTTATATAATTGTAATAAATAAAATTTTGAAAGTTTAACTTTTCAATTAAAGATCAATTTAAGAGGAAAAATTAAGAGAATTTATAATTTAGGCATCTAAAATTATAATTATATGTACAAAAATAATGTTTTTTCCTATTATTTAATCAAGTTTCTACCTTTTAAATTTTTAATTATTTTTTTTAATTTTAACTATTTTTTACTATTTTTTTTAATGATTAGCCCGATTTTTGACCGATTCAACCGATTTTTGACCGTTTTTCTGAAAAAACTATTAATTAACCGATTTTCGCTTAATCAGTTCGGTGATCCGCCATCTAACGATTAAACGTCGACTTTTAGAACCCTGATGAAAATAGTTATTTCATAGCTATGGAATATGCATGTGTTCTTAAAAATTATGATATATGTGTTATTAAAAATAGTATTTGGGAACAATCGATTATATATTTCATTCGTTGTTCTGTTTGACTTTTAAATAGTTAAAATAACCAAATTTCACATATATAAGGTGAATAAAAAGTATAATAAAAATTATATTATTGAAAAATGTACTTAATCTACTATAATATATATTTTTAAAATTTTGTAAATTATAAAATAAGAACACATTAATATTCATCAAAGATCGATTAATTTAAACAATAAAAATCGAAACATGAGAACTTAAATAGGAGAGAGTGGATTTATTATTAGAATGATCATCGGAACACTTTGGATTATTCTGGAAGTGCTTTTCGTGCACCAACTTCCTAACCCGATATTTATATCTGAACTCCTTGCACGGAAATTACTTGATTTCCGTCCAATCTTATATTGAAACTAGTTGAAAAAGTCGCGCTTCGCGGCGGCGTAATAAATTTTTTTAAAAATTCTATCAAATAAATTACGTTCGGTCCTCGCCAATAAACCGTCCTCCCGTGAAACACGGTTTACTTTTTTTATATCCGAACTCTTCTCCTCTATAAATCGAAACACCTATTCTACTTCAAATAGAACTTTGCAAGTACTTATTTTATATTTGAACTCTTCCCCTATACAAATTCAAAAACATATTGTATTTTAAATAGAACTTTTAAATATATGTCTTCGCTATAAATTCGAACTCTTCTCCTCAATAAATTTGAACATCTATTCTACTTATAATATGTTAAAGGATATTTTTTTTATTTATCAATATTTAAAATTCTAAAATTCTAGAAAATTGGAAAAATAGATTGAGACTATTTTAGGGGCGCCACCTAAACTCACGCGTATCCTCATTTATATATATATACTAGTTGAAAAAGCCGCGCTTCGCGGCGACGTAATAATTTTAAATTTTTTTTTTATCAATTAAATTATGAAAATTACTCGATCCTCGCTAATAAGCCGTCCTCTCGTGAAACACGATTTCCTTTTTAATATCAAAATCTCTAATTAAATATATTGAATATATAATTACTTGTCTTATATATTAATTTTTATGTTATCATACTCCTTTCTAATGAGTCACTCTTTCGTTGAAAAAACAAATATATAACTGCACCGATAGAACTTTTAATTGCAATTATTTTTTTATATCCGAACTCTTCTTCTTTATAAAATGAAATACTTATTCTACTTCAAATAGAACTTTGCAAGTACTTCTTTTATATTTGAACTCTTCCCTTCTACAAATTCAAACACCTATTCTACTTCAAATAAAACTTTTAGTTATATGTCTTCGCTATAACTTCGAACTCTTCTCCTTAATAAATTCGAACACCTATTCTACTTCTAATATGTTAAAAGGATATTTTTTGATTTATTAGTATCTAAAATTCAAAAATTCTAGAAAATTAGAAAAATAGATTGAGACAATCTTATGGGCGCCACCTCACCTCACGCGTATCCTCCTTTATATATATATATTGATTAATTTTGATATTTATTTGTAAATTCGGTCTTTTAAATCATTTCAAAATTTTAAGGTGGCTGGTTGCGACGATTTTTAATTAGAGGACAAGTAGAGCGGATATAAATGAGGATAAGTAATGTCGAAACTAATGTGCACAAATGATTACCTTAAATAAACTCATATAAAATGTAACGCCAACTCCAAGAAAGCATTTTATATTTATACTAGTTGTTCGCAGAACAAACGCCGACCCAAGCATCTTATTTCAGTCCTCACTGTTGTATTTTTCTTGATTTTGACACTTAAAAATCACATTGCAAGCGTTAAATTCTTTGAATAAATATTGTGGGTCAAATATTTTTTCAACCCCCTTCTATTTTTTCAAAATTTTAATTTATATATTAAGGAGGTAATCAATTGTAAAATGTTAAATATTTGTTTTCTATACATATACCATTCACTTAGGATCATTTTTTAAATCTGAATCATTTTTCTGGATGAGTCGAATTTCTGAAGGAGTCAAATTTTTGAATAAAAAATGGTTCTGAATAAATAACTTTTTGAAATAACAAAATTACTGAATGATTCCGATGAATTTTTTTTTGAATTAATAAATAAAAGAAATCAACAAATATATTTTTATTGTCCTGTCATTATCAACAAATTCATTTAAATATAATAGTAATATTTTGCAAATACAGTAGAACCTCTCTTCCTTAGAATAATAAAAAATTATGATCCAAACACTATATAATTAATTTAAAAATTACTAACCTCTTTATAATAATATATTTTTCTAGTTCCAAGCATATAGTGTAGGTTCTACTGTATGTATCTACCAGGAAATGTTAACTTTATAACATTAATAGTTTTCTAAACCTATAAAATTAAAATTTTGTTCATCTCGATAAAATAAAAATATGGACAACAAAGATGTAAACTATAAATTTAGAAATTTAGAAACTTGGGTAAAATAAAATAAATATTTTGCAAGTATACAAGAATAAATTATAAACTTAAATTCAGAAAAAATAACAAAAACATTTTACAACTCTAAAGTTAATTGTTTATTACAATTAATATAAACTTTTGATTCATATTTATATACTATTAATTTTAGTACAAATAAAATATATTTATAACAATAAATAATTATAAATCGTATAATGCAACATAAAACAAATATATGTATTCTAAAGGGCTAGAAGAAACAACATAGTTTTGAACCATCGAGAACGAAAGTGTTTAAAAAAAATTCATGTCATTGAGAAAATTTTAAATATCAACCAAATGAGATGAAAAAAAGCCCAAATCAATGAATCAGTTTAAACACGACTCAAAAAGCCCAAATCAAGCCCACAAAAAAGGCGGGAAACAAGAAACCACATATATAATTTATTTTCTTTACAAAGGTATCGTGTCTCAAACTTCATTTCTGCTTTTAATTTTCACAAGCAATGGACAGCTTTGTAGTCCCCTTATCTCCATCAATTCAAAACCCTAAGCCACTTCTGAGGTAATCAATTAAACTCTTTTAATTAATCAATTTTATGTCATAATCATCTAATTTAATTTCTAAATAACAACTTAAATTGATTCATTCTAGACCTAGATGGAGAAGAATGCTGGTGGAATTGAACGGCAAGTCGGATCCTCGATATCGTCGTGATTTAACTAGTCTACTTATGAAATCATACTACCAGGTGTTTATAATTTCAATTTTGTGCTTGTTTTGATGTATCTAATTGTGTTGTTGAGTTTCTGATTTGTTTTAATTGGATGTGTGTAGACTGGAATATTCGCTCACTCGTATTGTATCGATGGCCAGCCGTGTCCTACTCACGTATGTAGATTGCGTATTTCATCTCTAGTGTACACTTTTTGATATTGTTTTGGTGGTAGAATTGAAATGTAGGTTTGGGGTTTAGGGTTTGGAGGTATGTTTAGTTGAATTACGTATTGGTAATTACATTGGTAGTGATTTTTGTTTGATGTTTACAGGTGAGTTGGTTCGTTAGTGGTGGTCAGGAGACTAGTAACCTAGAGAACTTGGGAAAGTAAGTTTTTACTCACTTGGTGGGATTTTCGTACAGTTCACTAGTATATAGAAAATGTTCCTTTTTTCTATTTGAAACCAGTACTATTCTATACTTTTCTGCATCTACCAGGGGATTGTGTCTAATGGGTGACTTATGTTAGGTTATATGTAATATTGTTAACGGGATCTGACTAGACTTTTGAAAGTCAATGTTGTGGCATGTTGACATTTAAATTGATGTGATTGGGGGTACAGAAAATAACTGTTTTTTTAATTGTAACAAAATTTTGAGGTATATACATCAGCTGTGCAACTTAAAACTCGTCTAATGTTAAAAGTCGAAGTGGGAGCATTTCTCGAACATAGCAAGTAATTTTCACGCTTTGACACCCTAAACCTTGGTTTGACGTATGTACGCACCATTGACAGCTACTCATATATCTTCAGGTTCAGGCATGGTGTTTCCTGTCTAGAGCTGGACTCCAAGGTGAACTCTCCTTCATGACTTTCATAGTAATAGCGTTTAAAGTGATTTTATTTTCTTTATCCTTGGTACATACATTTACAAGATATTAGTTTCAATGTCAGTGTTTCATAGAACATTTTATGTAATATGATCCAATTATTAGCTTAAATGAAAATATGCTCTATGTATGGGTACAGTTTTGATATATGATGTAAACAACTAGACATGGTTGAAACATTTGATAAATCCACAATTGATGATAGCTATGCAAGGCATAGCTCATTGCTTCTTTGAAATGAGGCGTTATTTTCTAGACAAAATGCTCTTTGCACTCCAACTTATGTTCTTGGTCTTACACTTTTACTTAAAGAACACCTTAGCTTTCTTTATGCCAGTGGACTACCACGGGAAAATGCATTCTATGCAATTCCATAATTATTGCAAGACGTCCACCATCAATTTTTGGTGTCATATTTAATAACACTCTCCTTGAAATATATACTTAAGATTTATAGTCGCTCTATATTTTTATTGAAGTATTTGAAGAAGACAATATATAACTTAAAAAAATCTTTTGGTAGAACTCTTGATTTTGTTTAAGAAAATTGATTTAGCTGTGTCTTAATATCGTCGTTTGTAAGTTTAAAATAAGTTGGAAGAAAATGCAAGTGAATGTACTTAATAGCTAGTGCATACATTGATCAAGTTTTATTACAATCTTAATGAAAAAATCGCCTCAGAACAAATCTTAAACTTCTACTTTGGTAAATGAATGGTACTTTGTTTTGTTATTCAGTTCTAGTAGAAGATCAGCGCTGCCTGCATATCTAAGCAATAATATGACATGTACATGATATGTTTTAATATTAGGGATGTATTGGAGAAAAACA
Organism: Heracleum sosnowskyi; assembly: GCA_030848705.1. Lineage (NCBI taxonomy): Eukaryota > Viridiplantae > Streptophyta > Magnoliopsida > Apiales > Apiaceae > Heracleum > Heracleum sosnowskyi. The sequence goes on along the minus strand of CM061238.1, from coordinate 133,040,791 downwards.
AATGACATAACTTGCAAAATTTAAGGTGGTTTTCTAGAAGTTAATTGATTTGAGTATTAAAAAATTTGTGTTCAATTGTCCATATGTTTTTTGTAAGATTTGGCATTGTCTTACAACCTGTTATGAGAATTTTAGTTGTAGTGGCACTTTATTAGTCTTATAAGATCTGCAATTTACGTCTCCAAGTTGAGGAAATAGGTGAAATAAAATATTTTAATCGTACTTTCTGGCAACATGTAGATACTAGATTCTTATATCTTATGTTTCTATAATTGAAAATAAGAAGTGACGAGAAAAAAAGTCCGTTGAAGAAGATTCTAGAATTTAACTGATGAGACATATGGTGATCAGTTTGACTAAACCTATATATAGATTCCAACCTTTTTGTTGTGTCATCATGGCCTAGGTTTTGCTGCTTAATTTCAATGCTTCCAAGAAGAAGATTGTGGTAGCATTTTCTCTTATTTTAGATGTGTATGTCATATACGAAAGAATGATCCTTCAAATCATGATACAATTAATATATATTACTGTATAATCCATCTAGGATGGTGCTGTACAGTACATACCGTTCTAGGATGGTGCTGATGACATTTTAACATTTAACTATTCCTTTATCCCTATTTTAATAACTAGGAATCTGATATCCTTTTTTATTTCACATGGTCCATTTGATTACAATGTCTTAAGCTGTATAAAGATAATTAAAATTAAGGCAAAAATAATAACTTGAATTCTCATTAGTGATACTTTCTTTCTTTTATTTGGTTTGTTAAACTTCTGAAGTTCTGATGCAATCTTATTCAGGGAGTGTACCTGGCATCAGCAACAAAATTAGGGTGCTTAACAGTTCATGACTTTGACACTTTACATTGCCAGACAACTGAATTGTTACCAGGTTCGTATAGTTATGTATCCATAGTACTTCTAGTAGTCTCAGCAATTGTCGAGAATACATTATGCCACTTTCCTAGATAGAATAATTTACAGATTATTATAAAGAAACCATAAAATGTGTATTACAATAGAAGATTTCTTGTAATTGAACTTTAAACAATATTTTAAAAAGTGGAAAATTAGGAATTACCGGAGCACCACAACCCTCTATTAAATATGAAGATTTATCAAAGCCATTCTTTGAACAGCTTTGAAAGCATTAGTGTTATATGATCTCGAGCTCCTGAATCAATGACCTAGGGAAGATAGTTGGTGACATGCAGTGCTATTACCTTAACGTTTATTGAAGAAGACTAGCGGTTAAAGAAGACGAATTGACGATGATTGATGAAAGAACTGATACTCAGTGAAAGCCAAATGCTCCTCTAGAGTCCTTGCCACTGTAGTTGCTTCGGTACAGCAATTAGCGAGCCTTTGTTGTCTGGAGAGATGGCCGGAAAATATTGGATATAACCACATTCCTGCAATAATAACATGCACTTAAAAGTATAGAGTGGTTGGTGCATCTTCCACCATGTCCACAAAGATCACTAGTATGCACCAGTATCACTCTCTTTCCTCCACTACCAAAATTACCTTTTATCTCACACCCAAAATCGTCCTTTAACATCCAGGTTGGTGGTTACCCATTTGATGCAATTAGAGCAAATTTCTCGGGCAGTTTATGTGCAGTATTCACAACTGACGAACTCTTGCAAGAGAGTCCCGAAATATGCGTAAATGTACCTATTAAGTTGGTAAAGTTGTAAAGCTCAAATATTGAGAGTGCGCAGTTTTACATCCCATGATAACCTAGAAATTGCAAAACTGCTAGATGCTCAGGTTTGGTTTGCATCTATTTTACATCAGTAGTAATAGGCAACAAAAAATTATACTCATTTTATGGAAACAACTAATGAAGAGTCTCCCATAATGTTACGATAACCCAACAATGTTAAAATTGAAGCCAATGAATACTGAATAGACAAAACACCTATTAATCACATCACAATCTGAATACTGAAGATTATTAGTTGGCAATGTCTGTAAATTATATAGAGGTCTAAAAAGCCATTGAGCGCACCAGCCTGAGCGAAAGAAAATCCATTTGATTGAGAAAATGTAGAACTACAACTTAGTAATATGTCATATATGTGTGAACTGGGCAGGAAAGGTCCATGGCAATTAAAACGAAATTCAACGCAAAATCTGTTGATAGTGAGGCATGCCGCATGCATCCTGCACATTCTGGAGTCAATGGTTTCTAGGGTTGTAGATTGGCGTGATTCAAGTCTATTCCTGTTGGTGGTGTCTTTATCAAAGTATATGTCTGCGGCACATAAGAAAAATAGGTTATTCATATGTATTAAAAAAGATTATAGAAGAAATTCATAGGAAAGCTCTTAAATCATGTAATGGTATCTGTATTATAGAACCTATCTAGAAAAGGAGACTACATTCTGACTTTTTATATATCCATGAACCAATAGCTCATAAGAAAACTATAAGAACTTTGTTCGCTAATTGCTTAGCCAATATCTATCTAGAATATGGTAATATCTATCTAGATATAAGGTAATTGCTTAGCTAAAACCTACGTGGTTTGGTCTGGTGAAAGAGAATATCAAAATTAGTATTTATGCTGCAAGGAGATTAAATATCGGCCGTTGAGTTTTTGAGAGCATGCAAACCAGTACAAATTGCAGTTTTTATGTATTGTGAGTTCCACTTAAGGGAGAAGAAACATTTATATATATGTATATTTATTTATTTATTTATTACGAAGGTAGTTGTTATACAAAATTTAACTAATTATAAGTACTTTACTGCAGAATCAATATCTGTTCTCTCCTGAATTTTCAAACTTAAAGTCGGTAACATTAGATAAAAAGTATCTTTCCGCAACTTTCTCCGACTTGTAACTCCTAGTAAAAGCAAAGTTAAACAACCTTTAATGTCAAAGTATATGTTGAATATTAAATAGGTGTCTTCACTGTCACACCATATGTTGAATATTATATAGTTGTCTTCACTACTTAAATTTTGGCAAGGAATCTTTGTTCCCTATAAATTTTAGTCTTCAAAGTTTTTCATATAGTGGCCAGTGGGTTATTAAATGAAAGGATCATTTCTGGTAAGTCTCACAATGTATGTCATTTATGCTTTCATTTTGATATTCTACTTGCAACCAAGAAACTCTCTGTTTTCCTTTTGTTTTTTACTTCGAACCTCTTAGATTGTACTTCAGTTTAAGTTTTCTTTCTTGTTCTTTGGATATGGTGCCCAACTCTCCACCATATTTCCAGTTATCTATCTGTTCATTCTGCAGGTCTCAATGAAGACGAGACAAAACATTTGCTGCATATAAATACAGGTCAACAAATTGATGTTGTTCGGTGGAATATTGCTAATCAGGATGAGGTTGTATATAAATTGATTCTTTGTGTTCTTTGCCAGCCTTAAAATGTTAAATGCTATTCATAAACATGTTATGTTAGTCTAGACTTTTCATTTATCAAGTATTTTTTTGTTGTTATTATCTTTAAAGCTGTTATAACATGTATTTAGTTGAGAATGTTTTGAAATGTATTTTAAGCTATTTATTGCTTGATTATAAATAAGATGTTTACGAGTCGTGTAATAATCCTACACGGTATCTAGCAGAATTTTCCACAATTTGAAATTTTTGGACTATTAGATATATAAGCAACATAGGTAAATTTTGTTGGCAAGATATTTGTGAAACTCTTTGGGTGTTTGATGAAGTACGGGCATCCCGGTTCCTTTAAATGAGGTAAAGTTGCAAAACTCGAAGCTTGACCCAAAAATATTATGAAATTGGAGTTGAGCATTTAAGACCCATCGAATTTTATATATACAAACTTGATCATGTGAAGCTTAACATTGGGCTTGTGTGCTTTTTACCGTGAACACACTTAACAAACAGTAAGCTTTAGCTAATTCGTACCAGATCCCTGTAATCCTACAACTCGAGTCTAACTGCCATAGTGATTCCTGTATGTCTATTTTCTACCTTCCCCAAACACTTCGGCTCTCCTAGTTGTCTGTTGTTTTCCTCTCTTGTTTTACTAGAACCTTGGCCTCTACTTAAATATTAAACATCCATGATCCAGTTAGGCGTATATGTACTTTCCATTGTTAATGTTGCCAAAATAAAAAATTTGCCCCAACTTTGATAGATATGTAGCACCAGCCAGTGTCAGTATCTAGAGGTTGTGGCCTCTGGGCTGATAGTACAATTGACTTCAACATGTATGTGTATTAGGTAACTTGTTTGATGTTGTCTTTGATAGATACATATATGCATACTGGTATTGTTACAGTTTCTACTTAAATATTGCTTATTTACTGCTTTAATGTCTGTTGTTAAGTAATGTGATTATCTAGCTGTTGAATTCTGCTTATGGCCATGTGTTTTTGTCATTCCTGTACCCGGATTTCTAGCTAGTGGTTAATTTTTTATATTGCAAGAAATTTCAGTGCTTGCATCTACACAGTACTGATGTTACATTCTGCTGGACTATGTGCGCTATATATAAGAAATTATTATCATACTGTTGATTTTTTTTTTCTATCAGCTCTTGAGTTATATTCTCTCTATTATTTTACATTCAATCATGCAGGTTGCTTGCACCTCTATGAGAAGCAGTGAAGTTCGCATATTTGATATTGGTTACGTGTCTTCAAAGCCAGTTGAAGTAAGTTTATTGTTCAAATTTTAGTGCAAGTCAAGAAGATTAATATATCCATCACTTTATGGATATGATTATTGCGAAAAAAAGAAGTTGGATAACTGGACATTCTACTTGCTACATCAATTATTCAATACTTACAATTTTGGAAATTTGATTCTTGATCCTTGAAAAATATGTTAAGAACTTTGGTAAACTTGAACTAAGTATGCCAGCATTGTAGTAGATTCAGGTTTAATAAACATTTTTCTTACTAGAAACTATTATTCTTGTAGGTTACTCATAAAATCGACTTCAAATCAACTTGAACAATTCCCGATAGTTAGCTATTTTAGAACCGCACGTTTTTAGATATCTAAACTCTTGCTGTTTCCCTGTATGTAAAAAGATATAGTAGAAGCTGGGGGGGGGGGGGGGGGGACATGTGCGCGAGTATGTGGTCCAGTGGTTAAATGCAGTACTCTATCCTTGTCATATGCAGTACCTCTTTTTTACTTTTCATTTTTGTGGGACTGATCAAAATCTGCATTATGTTGTAAATGGACATATGACAGAAAAAATCCTAAACATTGATGCAGGTATTAAGAAAAAGGTCTGTTGTATCTATTCATGGCAGTGGTGTTCACAAAGGTTTATCAGATGTAGCGTTTACTTTGCGTGATGATTCCAGGTAGGTAATCTATTGTCGTTATTCTTGAATTCAAAGAGCACCTTGACCTTCACTCTGGTTATGTATGTGCTCAAGTTTTTCTAAATTTATGTGATAAGTCATAAGAGATATCAAATAGTACTGTAGTGCATGTGTTGTGTTTATAAAAATGATCGTGATGTTTTTTTCATTTCAATAGTAATTAAATAAGACTCGTATAAAATAAATCATCTTAACATTCTACTCTGTCTTGCGTGTATGCTAGGTAATTAATTTCTATTCTGTAGTTTCTATGGTTTCCCCTTGGATACTTGTAATAACTGTCTTGCATTCTCGAGTTCAATTGGTTTCCTAAATCTGTTACACTGCTATCTCTCACTGCTTTTATAGGGTACTTGCTTCTGACACCCATGGTGTAGTTAATGTCTGGGATAGAAGATTGAGTGAACTTCCTTGTCTTGAACTCACCACTAACTCCAGTAGCACCCTAAATAGCATCCAACTGGATGTAGAAGAGCAGGTCAGCAAATTACTTGGAGTTGCAATTCTTTACCATATGAAGCTACACACATGCGTACAATGGACCTGTTTTTCGGCATTATTTATCCGTAAAGGATAACTACTGAAATTTTCAAGCTACAGATTGTTCCAACTACTGTCTTGAATGCTTTGATTGTATCCGTAAGCCATTTAATTGCTCTGTTAATAACCAGATGAACTTTTGTAGATGATTTTTGGAGCGAGCAAGAATGGGATGATACATATGTGGGATCTTCGAGGAGGAAGATCATCTGCAGCTTTTCAAAACCATAAAGAGGTTGCCGCTGGCTCTCTGTATAAATATTAACACTCCCCCTAACTCGGAACCCATCTTTGGGGAAAAATTAAACATAGTGTCCATATTAAAATATTTGGGAAATACTGGGGGTAGGATGGTTCAAACTCATAACATCTCCTAAAACCTCAAGGTCTTGTGAGGAGAACTTGATGTGATCATTAATTATGTATTAATAGGAAGCTTGAAATTTGATGCTGAAAATGACATTTGCTGCTTAGCTATCACATCATTAAGCAAAGCTGTGTACATAATAGTATTGCCTATATCATAGATCATTAGCTTGTACACTGATAAAATAAATGCATGATTAGCTATTCAACTAATATGTGGATATTTCTGGTTCAAGACAATGATCCTGTGTTGAAGCAGTGTACTTGTTTTTATGTGTCTTTTATTTTTAATTGTTCATGTTTGTATGGCATATGACCTAAGGATTTTATAGCAAGTCCAATAATGTCAGAATAGTGAACTGCAATGTTGTTCTTGCTTCTTGGTGAAAGTGTACCTAGTCATCAGCCTAATACTGCGTAAAATTCCTACAGGTTTGTTATTCTCCTATAATATCTATGAAGTTAGCATCGATGCTGGATAAAATTAAATCCTTGAAGGTATGTAAAATATTGTTTTTTGGGCACATGCTTTCAGAAGCCATGCTGCTATAAAGCTGTCAATATATATTTGTTAGTAGCTTTATCTATCTGTGTCATGAATAAACTCTTTTCTCCTCTAGGTTTCCCAATAAAAAGTATTGAAAGTAGACATTTCATATACTCCAGAAAATATCGTCTTCCCTCCCTCGCAAAATCTATGTTTGTCAGTGCTTATAATTCTCTTTCATGTCTTTATTTCAAAGTTCTAACTGTGATTTGTATTTTCAGAGATGGTGTAAAATTGTGTATATATATTTGTCTATAGTACATTCTGACCTTTACAGTACTTCATAGGCATAACTGTACACAAAATTTGCAGCTTAAATTGCTGTCTAAACTCTTTGGTTAGCTCTTAAATTACTGATTGAAATCTAGAAATATCTTTCAGTGTTCTACTATTTAGTCAACAGTTTAGTTCTTAGAAACAAACATGAACGTGGGATTTGTTTTCTTGGAAACAAACATGAAGGTGTGATTTGGACAAATTAACAGGTCAGTAAGGTATCTAGTTAAACTGTCAATAAGAATATCCACTATCCAATGCAACTCAATTTTTTTTAGTAAACTTAGATGATCACTTATATGATAGATAGCTTATATTGTGGGGGGTTTTCTGTTTATCTAGGAAAAAGATTGTTGTTACTGAGCAGTCTGAGTTCAGTTGAAATCATGTTTATCCTAGTTTATGTCCAAACACCTGTGCACATTGCCTGTCCCTTACCAGTTTTTCTTGGATTTATGCATATCCACAGTTGTATATAGAGCCCATTATTGAGATAACTAACAATTGCAGTTAATTGTATGCATTGTTCTGATTTAAATGCGTAGTTTTGCCTATCTATGTGGACAGGTAACACACATTGTGAACTTCATTATTTATTAAAAAGCATAATGCAAACTTTGAAATTATGTGAAACAGAAGTTACTCTTTTAATTGGAGATAAGCCTCTTAGTAGAGTTCTTTCAGTATATGAACTCTTTAGCTACACTTAAAGCTTTTGGGCATCTTATTCTTATCTGATCTTTTGGGTATGAGCAGGCACAAACAAGTATTGTTGCTAAAGAAATACACTCGATTGACATCAATCCATATTGCCCGTACCAATTGGCGTTTCATCTTGATGATGGTTGGTAAGTTCTAAATAATTCTATTTGCTTTGTCCATATATTTAGTTGAACTACTTTGTAGCATAGTGAAGTTGCATATTAATCTTCCAACACTTTTTTAATGCTAAACATTTGTTGGCTGTTGCTTGTATCTAAAATCCCATTGCTGACCTCACCAAATTTGTTCATTTTAAGAACATTGTCTAATCCCATGAACTCCCCCCCCCCCCCCCCCCCCCCCCACCCCACTGCAGTAAATTGATTGTTATTAGTCTCAATCAAGGGTTACTTACTTTTATGTGTTGCTTATACTTTTACCTAAGTTGCTTGGATTGTTAAATGACAACCTCACTCCAAGCGGGTGTCACAATTTTAACAAATATGGCCCCAAACAGCACAAATTGAAAATATGGCCCTTTATGTCACTTAAAAGTGTAAGTTAAAGCCTGACTAAAAAAACGCAAGTTAAAGAGGCGTTTTCTAAGAACGCAATGGTGTGTGACGTTTCTTATTTAAAAAAAATTTAATGTCACATTTGCAAAAAAAAATTGTGTTGGGCCCTGCTAAACACCAAGCAGATTAGTGTTTCTTGAAAAACGCAAAACAAACTTCTCTTTGTTGGTTGCATGTTTGTTTGATAGAATAGGAAAATAGGTGGTCACAGGAGTTAAACTCCAGACCTCCTGGTCACTCAGGACTTCACACGCCATCTGAACCAACTGTGCTACAAGCTTTTCTGAGAAAAACTAAATGAAGTATTTAATAAAGTTTCTTAGTGCCAGAAAGGGCTATTTACTTGAGTTGTGCTCTTTTGGGTCTTTTGATCTCAAATCGTGCCATTTGGGGCCTTTTCTCCTCTAGGCTTATTTGTCAAGTCCCCAACTCCCCTTTGTTTTGCAATACTTCTGTATGTTTATTGGACGAAGAAGTGCTCTTTATTCTATCAACATTATGTTGATTATGATATGGTGCTTGTTGCAGAAATTCTTTAATAATGATTGTTCTACATACTTATATGTTCTGTAGGTCAGGTGTTATTGATATTACAAATTTCCAGGTCACCCATATTCATTGTCCTCCCCCGGCATGGTTGTGAGTACTACTTTGTCCAATATGACCGACTTATCTTTATGAGAGTTTCAAGTAAAATGATATACTTATTATTTAGTCATAAGGTATTTCTTCTTATATGCTGTAGGGATGGGTTAAGTGATTCAGTTAATCCAGTTTACTTCAGAAAACCAGCATGGATGTCACCATATCCGGTAAGATTTGTTATATTAACCTGATCGAATTGTTTGGACTTTCTTACTTCTTTTTTACTTCTTTATCTGGACTGATGATTAAGATACTCTATGACTGAGATTAAGTTCTTTGACCTGTTCCATTGAACCCCAAAGGTCAGATGATCGTATATATATCCTTTATAGGCTATAGCTCATGCCTAAGAAACATACCTCTATGGAAGAATCTTAACTAGTTAATGAACAAGCTATCTTGTTGAAATCTTATACTTCTAACTACTGTTGCTAGGTTTCCAACCTTGATCTGATAAATAAGTCTTGATGTAATTTCACAAATATAATTTCTTGCTTTTTGCACATAGTATGGTAATTCTCTTGCTTCGTTTTTGCTTTCTTACAAAGAATTGATTTTTTTTTCTTGATGTATTCTTGCAGATATATGTAGTAGGCTCATCATCCAGCAAGGGAATCAATACTTTAGATTTCTATCCAGACTCCAACTCTCCTTGTCATGTGGACTATGAGTAAGTAATCAAGCTTGTTGCTGTAGGTACCTTTTATTTTAGCCCCACAGAAACTGATCTTATTCTTTTTTAATAATTGCTTTTTTGCATATCCAACATAGTATTTGTGGTGGTTCACCCGTTTTCTTGGATTTAATGACAACACTTGGACATGCACAGACACACACACATGTTCTGATAGATGTTGAGATTTATTGGTTAAGAAATATGTGTACATGTCTAATGTTTCTGCAGTGATAATAAAGACAACATCCAGCAAAGGCAAAATAGATTTGTTCCGACGTCTGAAAGTATTACAGCATGTTCCATACACCCTCTCAATGGGACTATCGTAGCTGGAACCAAGGTTTCTTCTTTATAAACTTAATGAGTCATCTGTATCTTTGATTTCTGGGGAATTGCACTAATTTTGTCGTATCATCCACTTAGATATTTTAAAATAAAGGGACTCGTGTTTAAGCACTGGCCTCCAGCATGAGCCTACCCAATCAAAAGAATCTATCATACTAAGGCAGTTTGGAATAGTGTTTAACATAAAAAGTATATCAACAGTAACCAGGGGGAGTGCTCCAATGGTACCACAACCCTCTCCATCTCAATCTCAGTAAGAGTCAGAGGTGTTAAGTAACCTCTCTAGATCCCAAACTAAATTTAACAAAATAAAATAGAGTACTTGCTCTTTTTATCTTATGTGTCATGAATTTTTGTACACTGACAAGGAAACCATCAAGTATTCTTGTTTGATTGTTGCAGCAATCGTCGATACTGATGATATCTCACAGGAGTCAGTCATGCAAAGAAGAGGACAATTGTGTCGCCGAACGTATGTAAAGTAGAATGCCCTAGAGGTCATTCAAGTCCTAGGTTCCTCACTTCAGTAATCTGATGCAGACTGAACAAGTCTGGCAAGTTGTTCTGTACCATCTGAGGTAGTTCGTTGGCAGGTCTCAAAGGTGTGAGAATTGCATGGAAGTTTGATCTTTAGGATTATGCAGAAACAAACTCAAGCACCAAGGTCAAATGTCTTTTGAGGGGTAGGATTAGGAGATTTGGTTTTGTTTAGCATTAAGTTCTTTTCTTTTCAATATGACCTAAATGAAGGGTATGGCACAGAAAAAAAAGGGGGGAAGTAATGTAGCAACATCATTTGTAATGTTGCTTAGACTGCTTTATTCAAAGTAAAATGCATTGTGTATGTTTGTCCAAAACAATTGTGGAAACGTACTCCAGAGGCAAACTATGTAAAGAGTGTATGTTCCATGAACTTGTTATCGCGTGTATAGTGATAGCTACTGCAAAATACACGAAAGCAGAGATTTATACTTGCTATAAGTTTTCTGTAAAGAATTACAATCAAATGAGTATATACTAACAAGCACGATTTGAGAGTAATCACCGATTACAAAAGAGAACATGAAATGTAAGTAGATGTCTGCAACACAAAACTAGTACCAAATGACCTCAAATTCAATCAAACTTTCCAGATACCATTTTAAGCAAGTCTCCAACATTGCAATAGGTTACATAGCATTCTTGCACATCTCAAAATCAGAACAATCCAGCAGTTAAATATTTGTAAACTGAAATCTGAAAGGATATATAGCCTATAGCCTAGAATAGCTCAAGTGAACCCCGATGTTGTTAAGGCTAGAAGTCCAGAATCCAATCCTCAATTGGCACAACAAACTTTGATACTCACAATCAAATGAGTATATACTTCCTTTTCAAGTTGTAGATCCAGGGATAGTTGTTTATGTATGTTTAGTAAGTTACAAAGTACCATCATCCGTCCATGATTCCACTGAATTGCTTAAATATGGGAACGCTAATGGCTATTGTTATGAACCCTCACTTTCTTTACGAAATATTGAGAGTTCAAATTTGTGAGTATGTGAGCGAGTTTAAATATAAATAAACAAATCATATAAACACAACACAAAACAGATAAAAACACAAATTTCATTAACCTGACTTGCATCTACATTTTAGAACTACAAACACAAATCTTACCATAACATCCGAATCACATAAAAACTAAACATAATAATATTATATCGATTACATCTCGAAACAACACATCCTAACAATCCCCAAATCTAAGCCCTCTCACCACGAATCCTCCTCGCAAGCTGAATGTCCTTAGGCATAATAGTAACTCTCTTAGCATGAATCGCACACAAATTAGTATCCTCGAACAATCCAACCAAATACGCCTCAGCCGCCTCCTGCAATGCAGCCACAGCAGAGCTCTGGAACCTCAAATCCGTCTTGAAATCCTGAGCAATCTCTCTCACAAGTCTCTGGAACGGGAGCTTTCGGATCAAAAGCTCAGTGCTCTTCTGGTACTTCCTGATCTCTCGTAATGCTACGGTCCCTGGCCTGAACCTGTGTGGCTTCTTCACTCCTCCTGTTGCTGGTGCTGACTTTCGAGCAGCTTTTGTTGCTAATTGCTTCCTCGGTGCCTTGCCTCCGGTTGATTTACGAGCGGTTTGCTTGGTACGAGCCATTCGATTGAAATTAAATTTGTGTGTGTGTGTGTGTGATTTTTAGGGTTTGATTGGAATGAGAATTTGGGGGGATTATGAGGGGGTATTTATAGGAGGAGTAATTGAAATTTTTTTGAATTTGTTTAAAGAGCGCGGCTGTTTAAATTTTTAAAATTGATTTAGGCGGTTGGATTGAGATTTTGGAGATTTGAATCGACGGTGGAGAGTGGGTTTGATTGGGAGGACGCGGATTGCGATCCGTGCGTGGTTTGAGTGGCCAATCAGAGTCTTCCTTTTGTAAATGAAGAAAGCTGTACCATTGAAAATCAAATAAAAGAAAACACGGCATATATAGAAGTTTGAAATATCGAAGAAATTTAACAAATACTAGCATATGTATACTAACTTAGTAATAGAAATACACATTAATTAAATTAATTAATTTTAATGAAATTTTAAACGTACTATTTAGGACTTGAACACTAAAGGAATAACAATATCATTTAGCAAAATAGTTGTTACCCACCTGTTACATTTGATATCAAATAGTTGCTTGAACTTTAGTAGATGATTAAAGATTTATTATTTGAATTAGTTGTTTATTAATTATAATATGTTAATTTTGTTAAATAATATTTGTTTTAGATATTTGAATCTCAATAGTTTATTAGTATTGGTGGTACTGTTTATCAAATGTAGGTTTATACTTTGTGATTTTATAAATAAAATTAGTGTCTTAAATTTGAATATTTAATTTAGTTTTGTAATATTTTTATTCTACATAAAAAAATTAGTTGATTATTACGGTATTAGTAATAAATCAGTTATTGTATGCATGCAAACTAGTTAAGATTTATAAGTTCTTGTACTTTAATTGTGGTTGTGCTTTATGATTTGTTTAATTAGTTATTTAATTTAATTTAGAGTATATTATGTCATAAGTTATTTGTGGGATTCTAAAGGATAAAAGAAAAGATTTTTTTAAAAAAACTAATCTAGCTGTTAATTTCGTTGATTGGCCATGCATTAATTAATGGTAATTATGATGAGCCGAGCTTTGTCCGAATCGAGCCGAGCTTGATTTTTTTTTAAAACGAACCGAGTCGAGCCGAGCTTTCTAATCGAACGAAAAGTGATGTTCAAGATCGACTCATTAATAAACGAGCCGAACACGAGTTTGTTCATGAACATTTCGAGTCGAGCCAAACACAAACCGAACTCGAGTCGAGTCGAGTTGTTCACTTATAGTTCGTACTTTTATACTCAACCAAATCCAATTTTTAAAATTACTTACTCGATTTACAGTCTCACGCCTAAAATCACATCTTAAGAATACACGATTATGTTTGAATTTCAATACTAAAAGTTAGTTTATTTTATTCTAATAATCATATAGGTTAATATTTGTATTTATGAGTAATCAAACTTTACTCACTTCACCTAATAACAATAGTTAAAATAAAACAATTTTATCACTAGCTTAGAGCCTCTCTAAAAGTCTCTTTATCTTGGCTCTTAACTTGAAATTTGAGGAGGTTTACAAATTTTTTTCTCCAAGATATTCTTATTAACCTTAAATTCACTAAAATTCTCATCTTTCTCCTTAATTTTAAGAGGTACGAGCCAATTTTAAATAATATTATATAATAAATTAATAAGACAAACTCTCTTTCTCTATTCACTTTCTTTTGTAATTTTATGAATGCAACTTATAAATTTTAATAATGAAAAACTAATTTGTATTGGATATAAAGAGTTTAACTTTCGGTAGTACGATGATGTTGTAACTGAGTTTCTTCCAACAAAGTTAGAATCTCACTCCGCCTTCGCCGGGGCTAGCTGCGTGGCTTCAACCCGTTCGCTCTCTTTTAGATATAACAAATAAAATTCACTATTCAACCACAAAATAACTAAAATAGATCGCAATTAAGTTTTATTTAACATATTCTAATTGTTAAGGATATTATGAAATTCACAAATTTATAATTAGTTAAACGAATCGAGCCGAGTTTAACGAGTTCGAGCCGAGCTCGAGCCGATCCCGAGCAAAACGAGCCGAGTTCGAGTCGAACAGGTGTAAAGCTCGGCTCGAGCTCATTTACTAACCGAACACATTTTCATGTTCAAGCTCGTGTTCATTTAGTAAACGAACCGAGCCGAGTCCATCTAAAACGAGCCGAGCTCGAGTTTTGTTCACGAACGGCTCTGTTCGCTTACAGCCCTACTTCAAACTTTCAGACACAATTGTCTCCAACAAATAACTCGGAGGAGACGAGATTACAACGAAACTATTAAGCTCACATGGAATTCTAGTTATTCCATGTGCAACTCTATTTGCTTGTCTTCTAACAAAACTAACCACAAACCTGTCATTTGCTCTCAAACACTCCTGACAATAGTACACTAGGTCCCCAAGTTCGAGTAGATTTTCCTGGACATTCTTCACTGCATTGACACTAAGTAACGAGTCACTCTCGATCACCACTTCACCCTCTGTCACAGTCTGAGCCCATGCTAAAGCTTCTGCAATGTCTGTTAACTCTGCTTCAAGAACTGATACACTACCTGCACATTTCATTACCTTCCCAGTAATGTACTCACCTTGATGATTTCTAATAGCCATCCCAAGAGTAAAAGATTCTTGCCATGCTATTACTGAAGCATCCACATTCAGTTTAAAACTACCTGGTACTGGATGTTGCCATCTTGAGTCATTCGTTTGTCTGCTATCATTTACCCTTCCTGCATTCACAGCCTTTTTATTTGCTTCCTTCCACTCTGAAATCTGTCTAGCACTCCAAGACATTGCTATTAATGGAGTCATTTTCCTGCTTTCAAATATGTTTTTATTTCTAGCAAACCAAATTCCCCAGAGAACTGTGGTAATTTTAACCAAATCTGCAGTAGAACCAGTGGCTATCATATCTAGTAACCACTTATGGCTGTTTTCCATAATCCACATATCACTTCGTATTCCTGACTGTTGCCAACATTCTCTGGCAAACTCACACTCAAAAAATACATGCCTCAAATGTTCCACCTCCCCTACACACATTGAACATCCAATTGGAACTCGAACACCCCTTCCCCTTAAACGAATTCTAACAGGTAGAGTATTTCTGCAAAATCTCCACAAAAACACCCTAATCTTGTGAGGTATCTCCATTTTCCAGATTCTACTCCAATCATCTGATTGCTGCACTTCTTCATTCATAAGATGATCTTGACACCATTGATAATACCCCGATTTCACCGTATACTTTCCATTATTAGAATGGATCCAGGCAACCCTGTCTCTAGTATACCTTTGTGGAATACGAGTCCTTAAAATAACATCTGCATCTTCCCTGTTAAAATGCAATCTTACTTTATCTTCATCCCATACCTTTGTATTTTCCTGAAAGAAATCACAAGTTTTTAGCTGCAATGCCTGGCTACTAACCTGCTCCCTGTTTATACAGAAATCGTCCTTCGATCTCAGCCATCTATCAGTAGCTATATTTATTGACTTGCCATCACCTATCACCCACCTCATTCCCTTCTGCAACTGTTCTTTAGCTTCCCATATGCCTGACCAAGTATGATCTGCCGATAGGTTTTATGACAGAGAAGATAGTAAAGGAGGTAGGAAATTTCATTGGCAAATACGTGGAATCATGTGGAAGAAATTTTAGCGGAGGATGGAAAAAGTATTTGAGGGTTCGTGTGCAGATTGATCTAACAAAACCTTTAAAAAGGCGAATGAAGGTTAGAAAGAGTGGAGATGAATGGATTATTGCAAGTGAAGCTGGATTATTGTTCGAAGGCTTTATCGGTTTGGGGTCAGGAAATTACTGGGTGTTTCAAGGATAGAATCAAGCGTAGTCAGAAAATTATCAAGGCAGTAAAGGGTAGAAGAGATGTGGATTATGTTCGTGTTTATCAAGAGGAGGTAAGAAGCTAGCGAAAATTCATGTACAACAAGAGGTGTCCTGGAAACAAAGATCTAAGCAACTTTGGTTGAGGGAAGGAGATCAAAACAGTCGATATTTTCATGTTTCAACAAAAAATAGGCGCAGGAACAATACAATATCCTATTTACGGAATGAGAATGGCCAGACAGTGGGGTGGGATTCAGGTCTGCAAGAAAGTATGATTAAATATTTTTGTGATTTGTTCAAAGCCTCAAATATGGATTGGTTGCCGGTAACAAACTGCGTGGAGGCTAGGTTAAAAATGCTCTTTTTCATATGCATCCGGACAAGTCCCCGGGACCTGACGGAATGAGTCCAGGTTTCTATCAACGATATTGGTCCATTGTTGGTAGTGATATAGTTTTGCTGACAAAGAAATTTTTCAATGAAAGAGTGTTTGATATGCAACTCACAGCTGCGAATATAATGCTAATTCCTAAGAAAAGAAATTTTGTTACAATGACTGATTTACAGCCGATATCGCTGTGCAATGTAGTCTATAAAATCATATTGAAGGTGTTGGCAAACAGGCTTAAATTGGTAATTGATTGTGTGATTTCGGAGACGCAAGGTGCTTTTATTCCGGGGAGGTTAATAACATATAATGTTATGATTGCTTAAGTGTTGCATTATATGAAGAGGAAGAATAAGGGGAAGAAGGGTTGGATGGCCATTAAATTAGACATGAGCAAAGCATATGATCGGGTTGAGTGGGGCTTTTTACGTGCAATGCTAGTAAAATTGGGTTTTGATGACAAGTTAGTAAATTTGCTCATGGCCTGTGTTGTTTCAGCTAATTATCAACTCACTCATGCTGGAAAGGAATTTGGGTATATTGTTCCAGAAAGGGGCATTCGACAGGGGGACCCCTTATCATCTTATTTATTCCTTATTTTCACAGAGGGTTTCACTGCACTTATTCAGGAGTATGAAATGATCGAGGAAGTTAATTCAAGGGGTTAAAGTTGCCAGAGGATCTCCAAGTGTTTCACACATGTTTTTTTGCTGACGATTGCTACATTTTTTGTAAGGCGGATAAGGCAAATACAGAACATGTTCGTGATATGCTGAATGTGTTTGAGAAAGCTTTGGGACAAAAAGTGAATGCAACAAAGTCTTCCATTTTCTTTAGTAGTAATACTGCAGTTGAGGTGAGAACTGTAATTTGCAATCTGTTAAGTTTTCAGGAAGCAGATGATAATAGTATGTATTTGGGACTTCCAAGCATTATTGGCAGGAATAAAACAGTGATGTTTGGATACTTAAAAGATAGGCTTCAGGGTCGAATTCAGGGGTGGGATAAAAAGTTTTTGTCTAAGGGTGGTAAAGAGATATTATTAAAGACTGTTGCTCAAGCAGTTTTGAGTTATGCAATGTCAGTGTTTCTGTTACCAGTGGAGCTTTGTAAAGATCTAGAAAGATTAATGTGTCGATTCTGGTGGAGGGCAGGGAGAGATAAATAGCGTAGCATACACTGGATGAGTTGGGAGAGGTTATCTCGGAAAAAAAGTAATGGGGGTATGGGTTTCAGAAACATTAGAGATTTCAACGTGGCAATGGTGGGGAAGCAAAGGTGGAGGTTACTTATTAAACCGGAGAGTTTAGTAGCAAGAGTTTATAGAACTCGTTATTACCCACAAGGTTCTTTCTTGAATGCTAAAATAGGGGGGAACCCGAGTTACATTTGGAGAAGCATCATTGAAGCTCAGGAGATAATAAAGGAGGGTGTTGGTTGCAGGGTAGGTGATGGTCGTAATCTGGATATTTTGAATGACCCCTGGTTACCAGACGTTGAAAACCCGTATGTTGTTACTAACTCCGAAGCATTAAAAGGACAAAAGGTGTCATCTCTTTTCGACATTAGTCAGAATCAGTGGGATATGGATGTTTTAGCAGACATGTTTGAGGAGCGGGATTATATGTTGATTGTAACAATTTCGGTTCAACGAAATGAAACTGATTCTTGGTACTGAAAAAAAGATAAAATGAGGCAATATACTGTTAAGAGTGTGTATGCAATGATACAGGAGAAAAAGCACGATCAGCACTCTAGTGACAATTCTAGGTTTTGGAAACGAATTTGGAATTTGAAAATCCCACCGAAAGTCAAGAATTTTGGGTGGAGGGCTGCATCGGAGTGTTTACCAACAAAAGACCATTTAGAGTTGAAAAAGGTGAATGTGCACGTTCTGTGTCCCATTTGCAATTCCGGGGTTGAAACTACAAAGCATATCCTGGTGGACTGTCCATTCGCACGAGCTTGTTGGCAAAATATGGGGATATCAGTTGACGTAAATGATGGTCATTTGTTTAGAGAATGGTTAACTCAGATGTTGGGTGGACGAAGTAAGGACGACACTAGAATGGTGTTAATGCTTTGTTGGAGCTTATGGGTATCGAGAAATGAAGTGCTGTGGAAGCAACGTAGTATGAATATAACTGAGGTTGTAGCGTTGGCTAAGTCGACTCTTAATCACTGGATTAATGCTCAAGATAAGTCTTTTGACACGTTCCTGGGGTATATGTCTCAGGAGGACGGTGCTGAGCATTGGAGGGTTCCAAACGCAGGTACAATTAAGATCAACACAGACGCCCCAATTTTTAGTAATTCAGGCTGTTATAGTTTTGCACAGGTTGCTCGTGATCATGTAGGGGCTTTAATCGAGGCCTCGTCTCGATGTTTAGTAGGGAATGTCTCACCTGAAATGGCTGAAATCATGGGTATAAGGGAGGCGCTAAGTTGGGTTAAGAGGCAACCATGGAATGAGGTTGTGGTTGAGACCGATAGTCTGTTAGCGGTACAAGCCATCAGGAGTTCTACAGTCGAATTATCTTATCTTGGCAGACTAGTTAAGGAGTGTAAGGAGATTATGTTGCAGTTAAAAGATCGTAGAGTATCTTCGTAGCTCACTTCTTGACGAGGTATAGTTGTTCTCCAGCTGATCGTATGTGGCGAGGGGATAATGCCCACTCGGCTCTCATTGTTGTAATTTCGAAAGATTTAGTTCAATGAATGAAATTCCTTTATTGACAAAAAAAAGAGTAAAATTATGAGTATTATATATTGTATCAGTATGTAGGGTTTAACATACTTCCTCCAATTAGAAATTTAAATAGATCATTACATCCTAATTTGTTTTTTAAAACAATTGTATTAACAAATTTATGAAATCCCCACTGACCAAAATTAATGTTGTGCCCAGTGCCCGGCTCTGCTTGAATGGGGCGGTGAGCTAGTATTCTAGCCTCTCAGAGACTTTGATGACATTCATTAATCATGCCTCACAGTCACAGGGACATGCTCACTCAAATGTTCAATGCTTACAGACACCCAACAAATAAAATATTATAAGAGAATTAACCAAATTATTTGTTACATCAAACTGTTAAACTGTGACCAAAACCAGCCTACGTGTGTCATAGAAAAATTGCTAGCCAAAAAGATGTTTACAGACCTGTTAAAATGATTTGATAAATCAAACCCAATTATGCGGAACTGTGAAATTGTGAAATCGGAACGAGGATCCTGCAGCAGTATCGTTTAGTCTGATCTCTGATCCTCCAGCGCTGTCGTCGGTGCTCGCAGTTGAATCTTCACTGACCAGTACGGAACCTGTCCTGACTTCAGTTGGAGAAGAAGTACTAGTTTGATTCCACAAGAAGAGGTGAATGAGTATAGGGACTTTTGCATGGCGATGCAATGAGAATTTCTGGCTAAGAGAAACAGTGTCAAAACATCTGATTGCACCTGTTGGAGACACTATCCATGGCAGCACTTTCTGATTATTTACTCTTGAGATTACTAATAGTTTATTCGCGTCGCTTGCTTCTTTGTACATGTTGCCCAGGCCTGACCGTGTTGAAGGTGCATTTTCTGCATCTTGTGATACGGAAGAAATGTAAATGAATCCCTGTGAAAGGCCAGATAATGAGTGCAAACTTAGAAATCAAGCACTTATGCCTAAAACACTTTAACCTCTTGTTACCAAGCAGATATTTTACTCAAATGCCAGGGATGATTAATGTACGAGCTTGAAGAAATAGAGACTGACCTCTTCTGTGCGACTAATTGCAAAACCAAGTTTTGTATCACTTTCCTCGATTATAATTTCAAATGGTATTTCTCCTTCGGGAGGAGAATACCATAAACGAACTGCTCGAACAACACCAATGTCCACTCCATGGTAATCCTCAAAGCCATATAAACTTGCATTAGCAAGATTTGCTAAATCAGAAAGCGAGCCAGCATTTACAGTAGAAGAAGCAGTGTCTCCAGAAATCTGTGTCGCCAAACATATATCAACTTCATTATTCGCAGTGCAACATTCAAGGCCTAAATAAATGAACATACACAGTCCTAAATTTTGAAAAAAAAAATAGTATTTGGGGTTTACCTTGGTAAGTAAAGATTCAGTTTGAATGTTCATGAATACAACAGGAACACCTGATGCCTGGGAGGCAGAAAGCCATGTGTTTGCTCTAGCAAGAGTGTCCTCCAGATCATTGTAGCGCGAAGGATTTGTATCTGAAGATTTCGGAAGAAAAAGCACAGAGAGAAAAAAACTTGAATTTGGAACTGAAAGCAGCTCCTGCATTCTCCTCTCCCATGGATAGGAGACATGTCCTTCTTGAAGCGGGGTCATCGCTAATGCATTCACCATCCTAGAGTTTCTTGAAGCTGCATCACCATTTCAAGAATATTATATTACAATCAGGTAAGAAGTCCTTAAAAATACATAGCAAAAGGAGAACTAGTTACAGAAACACAATGCACTGAATCAGTTCAATTATCAGTTCAGTTATAATTTACAATAGTATTTTCTCGAAAGAAGATGCATGCAGAAGCAGGGTAGCTAGTATAAAGCAGAAATAATCACATATTTATTCTCAGAGAGTCCATGTATTCTAATAAATCTACATACATTCCATTTTTGAAATCAAGAATCCAGAATCATCAAAGAATACAGAAGCAGTAGCTAACTAGCTAGTTCCAAAACTCCAAGTTTAATAACCAAATAGTCCCTCCCTGGAATCAATCAACTAAGAACCAGGAAGAATTATAAACAGTAACACATTTACGCGGTTCGGAAATTTGCCTGTTCTGTTCCACAGATTCACTAGTATTCAATAAAATGATTGATGTCGTGAATTATATAGACCAGAAGAACTGCAGGTATTCAAATGTACTAGAAGACTTAATTTTAGTAAAACACGTTTCCATTACAATTTACAACCACTACATTCCACAAAAATTCAGTTTCAGACAACAAGCATATGAATGAAATATTGTGAAGACGGAAAGTCCAGTCTGTTGTGGCTATGGAGGCAGGAAGAATCTGACGTTGACACCCACTGATGAAAAGCTTATAAATTAAATTGCAAATTGAGCCCACCTTACCAAAAATATATTTCATTCCACACTACAATTTTTTTATATTCATGGAAATCTCTAAATTAACATACATAAATCGATCAAAAGATTACAAAAATCAATTTAAAAATCATTTAAATCTGATCATTTTATATAATTTGAGAAAAATTCTACTCCAATATTCAATTTAGTACATCCTTAAAGATCAATATGACTTTCGTCGTCCATGCTAATATTAAATAATGAATACTTTTTCTACAAAATATTCTGACTCTGCCCTTGAAATATGATTATATAATTAAATTATGTTCGATTTTAATTTAAGATGGAAATCAAATTAATTCTTCAACGCAATTCGATAATAATTTCATTGTCTTTCCTTTTAATTTAGTGGATGAAAATAGTGGAATTAGTTAATTTTTATATTATAAAACTTTACTTTTTTAGAAAAAATTTGAAATACAAAGAATTGGGAAAAACATTTCAAAAAGAAAAATATAAAAAAATAAATGAGACGAAGTGAGTAGTTATTTAAGGTAAATTTCGTATGTGATCAATTCATTATACTACTGTTTTGTGCAGAAGTCAACGTGACATCATCACTGACGGTTTGATGGTGTCATTGTTTTATCAAATTTAACTATTTAACACTGTTCAAAGAGCTCTAGCTACGAAATGACCAGGCATAAACAGGGAAACTTAAAAATTTAAAAGCTAGAATTTGTCAAAGTCGTCCGCAATTCATTATGATAAATGGTGACGGACACGGAATTACTTGAAATCTTGTAATGATTACAAACTTGGTATAGTTGAATCGAGATTATCTACTTATCGTTGTTAAATGAGTAAATAGCACTTTACGTCTCTTATTTTTAGTCATTTTTTCGATTTAATCTCAAATTTTTAATGTCAGTAAAATGTATCCCTTAACTTTAAATTTCGTTTCGTATTACATCTTTTTAATCATTTTTCGTCCAAAATAACTGTCACCGTGGATATGTATAGGGGTAAAATTGAAAGATTATTTCATTAAGTAATAACTGTTACTGTTAATATGCACAAGAGTAAATTTAATTATTTTGGATGAAAAATGAGTAAAGGGATGCAAAACAAAGCAAAATCCAAAGTTAAGGGATGCATTATGTCGATAATAAAAATTTAGACCAAATCAAAAAAGTGATTAAAATTAAGGAGTGCAAAATACTATTTACTCTTCTTAAAAATACACTATTTTTTTTTCACTAAATATAATTGATCCACGGCATTAACACCGAGTAATAAAAATAAGAAAGTGACGTATACTAGAAGAAAGTTTACCTTGCAAAGCTAAGCACTGGGTCTCCGTCCGATCAACAAATCCAGCAGCATAATTCGGATCATCAATGGACCTCACAATATACTTCTTCTTTCCACCAGCACTCTCTTTAGGCACAATACACGCCTGCAGCTCAGTCAACTCATGCTCTCTGCTACGACGAACACGGACACGAATGGAAGTATCAGATGACTTGTAATAATCTCGCAGGATTTTCTGAACTCCAGAGCTTCCATTCTTAAAAGGAGAACGGTGAACTATATTTCCTACGATAAATTCTTCGACAATGTCTCCTGTCTGGAGCATCTGGTCCGTCCATTCTTCGGATTTGGAGCTTCCTTTTAAACATTCAACGGATAAAACATATTTAGTACTGCGAGTAAGAGAGAAAGAACCTGAGAAACTAGAGGCGTTGAAGCTTGATCTTCTCGACGAACTACTTGCAAATGAATTAGAACGCTCCATAATCATTCCTAATCAAATTTTACAAGAAACGAACGTGTGTGTTCTGTAGGTAGCTAGAGAAGAAATGGTCTTGTAAGAATGACTGGAGCAATATATGAGGATGGTTGTTGACAATTGACATTACAGTAGATATAATAGTAGTAATACTATTCTATTTTGCTAATTAATTAATAATTAATGTCTACAACTAGCCTAGGACTCGAGGCTTAATCACTCATTTGGGACTAACTGCAACTGTGTTTCCAACTCTGATTTCATCAAGAAATGAAATAATGACCACCATGCATTCATCAACTAGTGAATCAATCCAACATGCGAGAAGGACATGTCGATTACCTCCATCAAAGTTTATCTCATCGACATGTAGAACAGAATCTCAGCTAACTTTTAAAGAAGACTCAACTAAGAGTTTCCGTTTCATTCAATTGGCTACCTTGATCACAACATCCTCGGACAATGATGAAGACCAGAATAATTTTACTTTCATCATCAGGGTAAAATTTGTACTTGATAACTTGTGCTCAGCTTCCTCGATGTAACACATTACAGTTGCCTTTTTGTGTATTGCTGTCCGTATTGATCGTATCTTTTAATGCAATTCTGAAGATCAGGGTCTTGCACCTACTAGTTGATGTGGGATATGGATTCAAGGGATTTCCAGAAATGTATGGGGTGACCTTCCCTTCTCCAAGACCAGGGATGTCAAATAGAGGTCTATTAAGGTTCTCAAGTTTAGAATACATTGTGCTGTGATATCTGGTCCAGCTGGTGAGGAAGCTTGTCATCATCAATGGATCTGCTAGAAGGAGACCGCAGCTTATCCCAACCAAATTTCCCTGCCGCAGCTAAAGTTTGCCACCTGCAATAAATTTCCAATTTAGTCTTATATAAAATAAGACTACACTTATTAGAACAGCTTCAATGCTCAACTTTGGGCACAATGTTGTGGCACCATTTTGTCTTTCTGCCATTTGTGCAAGTCAATTGAGGATTCAAAATTGGCTAAAAAGCTATGTATAGAGAAATGACTGGCTTAGGATTTCACTTGTTGTGCCTCATGGGACATTCACCGTATAGTTTTGCTTAGGATTTTCACAACGTAAATTGGATCATGGATCCGACAATGGAAGGACAAAACTGATGCTATATTAATGGTCATCTGTGAGTTCTACCCTTAATTAGAGTTTACAGAAACCAGCTCCAGTACATATTGAACAAACAATGTAATTGGTTCTACGTTTCTCATTTGAGCACAAAGCTCATCATGCCATAAACTGCTGTTTTATTAGTCTTAATGAATACCAGTAAAATAATCTTTAGCAAGAAGCAGCTGATCAACTATATGTGACACCCAACAACCAGCCATCGTAGATTCCACATTTCTGTATACACGTAGAAAACAGGGTTGCATCCTGCATATCTAAACATCCGCGAATGGCGTGGCATTCTAAAAGCAGTGCTAGCAAAATGGACCTCAAATGATCTATAACGAATCCAAATCTGCTATACTTGATACATTCAGGGTCCTCTACATAATATAGAGGCGGAACCAATTAAATTCATCAACTAAACAACAATTGAGTTCCATTCTACGAACCGTGAGTTCCCTTCTACGAAACCACTTATTTCGAATATGATAGTCTCTGGACATATTACTTTTTTAGATTTTGATATTTAAGACACTCTCATGAAATATTCTTATGCTGGATAATGGTTTGAACCTAATATTAGACAGGGCACACATATATTTAAGTCTCCCATGACTATAGAGCTAGCATATTGCAATTCATTGAAACTGTACCTTATATAATTGTTACAGCCAGTGCAGTTGGTGGCAACATCATTCATTGATATGATATATTTAGCCGCTGCTTGATTGATATATTCATCTTGGCAAGATGGACATGTTAAGAATATAAATTTAGGCCAATAATTTCATATATCTACTACTTCATCATTCTGCAGATTTAGCTGAACATTTTGGTTTCTGAGCTATTGATATGACCAGGGAAAGACGCTTCCTTGTCGAAGCTTTTTATGTCCAAGACAAGATCTTTGGGTTACAGATATAATACCGAAAACAATTGTCTAAATCGACAATAAATAAAAGTTAGGATTTGGGACATAGATTATACATGAAATGAAATGCAACGACGCAATACTATTAGTTTGCCATGTCAAAGAACACTCAGGACATAGTACCGGTCATATCATATGAAAACAGACTGATCAAATGATTATAGTTCTGACTTCTGAGTGACGCTTGATTAAGCAGGCAAGTTGCATTTTAGACCGACAACAGATGTTAGCATTGCAGCGGGGCTTCACAACTACTCACTGTTTTAATCGGTATAATAAGGATACCCTGTCACTCCGAGGTACTAGAGTGAAAATAAAAATGACATCTGGATAACCTCTTAGCTAAATAATAGAGGCTGAGATCAAGCTACCTATCTAACAACACCAACGTTGTCATAAACAATAAATGATGCAGCTTAATTAAGCATGGATACTCCATTTCAGAGGAGTAAATACTTTTCCAGTTCATACTTCATACTTTGTAGCCAACAATTTGATCCAGATGCTTGTAAATACATTACTCAACCATTCAACTGTAGCTATAATAAAGTTACGAAATGGGTATTAAAGATTGCCATATAAAGTATTATAAGCAATTTATTAAAATATCCATTTAGACTAGCTTTCTGCTTAAGCAAAAGGTTTTCTACATATTCAACTTTTTGATTGGTTAACATTCTACGCATTCAATATATTGGTTAACAACTTTATTAAAGGAATTATATATACTTAAGGGTTCAGCTAGAAGAATAAGCTCTAGAAAGTCAGTCAATTGCTGTGCTTCCCGTAACCTTTCTAAGAACGTTGATTACAAGTTTAAAATAAGTTACATAAATTAAATCGAAGTTTGTACCTAATGTAGACATGTAGTCGACCCTCCTGCAACAACATCAGAAGAACTCCAACAGCTTCAATGTAATAAGCATATGGTTTCTACATTAGAACTCCTCTACGGACGACATATCTTGCAACAATAACCGTAGGCACAAAGCTTCCAATCTATTTGGTTAATGAGTAGACAGTAGACATGAATCCCAGAATAATCTGAAATTGACAAAAAAATAAATATTAATTTAGGATTCAGATACCAAGTAAAGCTCTACTTAACCAGACTCTAGACCCCCAGTTACTGGTTTCCTTCTAAAAGACCACCAAGAAAGCAAAAACTAAATGCATAACTACAAAACTGGGTAGGACGGTAGGACACTGAATAATTTCTATGCAACATACTCATTTTTTTACTATTTCATCTAGAGTGGTCTAGAACTCACCAAAATTACGCTTTTTCTTGTTGTGTCCTCCCTCCGTTCTAAGATATATGACGTTTGACTTTTTGCACACATTTCAAGGTGTTTTGATAGTGTAGTTAAAATAATTACTTTTAAAATTTTCTTTTTTGTGAATTATAATATTTATTTTTATTTAAAAAATTAAAAAATAATAATTCTAACTACTTGGTTAAAACACTTTGAAGTGTGTGCAAAAAGTCAACCGTCATATATCACGCAGGGAGTAATTTCTCAGCAATCTGCGTTTGATATTATAAAGACAGTAGAAAGAGTAGCATATATAGTTTGCTACTGCTGTCGCTTATAAGTAATTTTGAAAAATGAACAGACAAAAGAATATAGTAATAAAAAGGAAAAATAATACTATAAAGTAATGGAGCTATAAAATAATACATAACCGATATGTTGGTAATAAATTGGTCCATAATATTTCTATTTTTCATTAAGAACAGTTGTGTAATCTTTTCCATAATATAGGCAATATTCTATGTTTTTTGACTCAATGACTGCATATAAGCAACTTTAAACACCCTCTTAATAGTTTGTTCAGTTTTGGCAGCATATGGATCCTACTCAAGTATACAAACATGGAAATGTAGTAATGCAAGTTGCAGTTTGAAAAGGAAAAATATGCTGCCTTCTAAACAAAGAGGGTAAATATACTACCATTTAGCACACCAAAAAAGGTGTACTCTTAAAACAAGATGACTACCGTAGTTATTTTTTTTTATATTGCTGAGTTGAGAGTTAAACACTTACTAAGCAGCCCATCACTTCCGTAAGATGGCATTCTTGGACCTGGTCGGCCGTCTCAATCTTAACAAGGATTCTGTATCAGATTTCTCATTTGGTGATTTTTCTTTGAGAGGACTTGCTAGTCGAAAAGTTTGACGTTGATTGGTCAATTTATCTACAATGTCTGAACTTTTGGCATGTCTTAATTTCTGATCTCCCGCCAAAGAGTATTTACAATCCTGAACTATGATCTTTTTACCTTTTTCATCAGGTGCTTGAGAACTAGTCCTAGGGGAACAATCCGAATCAGAAGATGATGGACTAGTCGCACTCTCCGCATCCTCTAGAAAGTCATCTGCCATGGCCTCGAGTTGCTTCACACTTGCATTTGAGCTTGATAATGAAGAAGGTCTACGAAGTCGGGTTAGATAAGACATCTGTTTCAATACATTGACACAGACATACTCAGAGGCGAGTAATAGACAAACTCCATATTAAAATTATGAAAGTTCATGGCAATGCTCACAATAGACACTGTGACAGACTTATATAAACATAATACATATATATACATGTATCACACATTGTTTCATAAATTTTGGATTATTTCACAAGATTCTGTAGAAAGATTTTGTTCTGATTCTGTAACTCGAATTGATTGCCAAACTTGGTTCATTTGGAAAATGTATTAGCAATCATTGTTGTTATGATGATCATCTGGTGTCAATTTGTGGATCATTTTCCATGTAAATCCCTATTTATTGATGTCCTTTTGTTGCTTATATTGCCTTGTTATCATAAGTTTGTACATTCAAGCCTAAATTGCCCAGCATCGTAAAATGTGCTAAGAAAGCTCTTTTAGGTGATATTTGAACTTCAACTATGTGATTGAGCTAAATTGTACATAGCAAATGAATGTTATAGTGCTTTAAAGTTCATTCGGGGACTTTTCATATGGATTTATTGTAATCAGGGTCCGGCGGATCCAATAGTGATACAGATCAACTAGAAAGAGTCCTGTTGAGTGTGGAATTAAACAATAGTAGCTACGAACATTGAAAAAACACAAGATATTAAAGCTATCATGTACATAAGTAATATCAAATATGAAGATTAAAACAAATTAATTTACAATACTCTCTAAACAACTAAACTGTACACGCCTCATTTTCTCCTTTTACAATGATCGAGGAAAAAAAACTATCTTTTCTCTCTAATTATAGTTTCTAAATCATCCAAGTCCTCAAGTACTTGAAACCTTAATTGTCAAGTCATGGACTCAAACACATTAAGCCCAAATTCATTAGTAAACTCAGAATGTGATTACTAACACCAAGACGACAAGTTGCCTAGCTATTTCCAATGCCATGATAAAATGCTTGAATTTTGAGGTCTCAAAATTAAACGGAAAAGTTTAAAATTTCAGATGCAAAACAGATGTACAAAATATTGGATCTCATTGTAGTGTGTAAAGCATAATAATACCTTCTGTTCAAGAACCGCCATGTCTTTCTTGAGCTTTGTAATTGCACTTTTCTTCTTACGAATGACGCCTTCCAATTCCGCGATCCTCTTCACAAAACATATAAATAGTAAGACTGAATTAATGGATTTATAATCCTGTCATAGAAGGTCAAAAATAGTTGAAGGAATAGCACCTTCGAACTACTAACTTCGGAGGAGTGCAGATTCACAGACAGCTCTTTTATGGTGGTATCCTTTTCTTCACATTCCATCCGTAGGTTGTAAATATCTTGCTCAGAGTCTAACTGTAGCTGTTCATATTAAAAACTTTGTAAGTCAAAAAAGAACTTGGTAATGATGTACATGTGTCACTTTTCTTTTAAATATAAGTACTGCTGCTACTACAACAGCCAGATGAAGCTTCTGCAAACATTGTTATCAAAGTACTTGCTTCTGGAAATGACTTCGACTATATTTTGAATTGGCTTCATGCTAAAACATACAAGTAGCAATTCCGAAGTTTAAATTTTAGAGGAGTCTAAGAAACACTAATAGTTCAGAGGATAATTTTGAGTTAGGTTCGTGCTGCATTGCTACTGAAAGGAGAGAAATCCGTCCAAAGAAAACAAAATAACTGACTGATATGTTTATCCCCTTAATAATATTTAGGATTAAAAATAACAAGGCTACAAAACTCGAATTAATTTTGAACAAGGCAACAAAAGGAACATGATATTCTATAAGTTGCACCTTTGAACAATATTTACTACCTGAATATCTATGGAGGAAACGACACTAGGAGCCCAATCAGATATATTAGACATACGGCGTTCCTCTGATGTCATAATATTCGTGAGAGGCAACTGAAAATTAAATGTGTCCTCACAGTTGGATTCTTCAATGAAAGCATTACCCTGAAACCAAAATAAGCAAGCTTCTGGATTAATGATTTGCAAAATGTTCAATCAAAGCTATTAAGACTAAAATAATTGAATTTGTCTTGAAGATAGTTATTTACCATCGGATCATTTGATGAGAACTGATGATAAACACAAGACTGACAACCACAACCAACAGATCTAATATTCCCGGAGAAAGAATCATCATAGGGACCATCCGCATTCATGTCTGGCTGATCTTTGAAATAATTCACCTGATCACATAGATTGTCTAGCTCCTCTTGCATGGCTGCAAGCACCAGATCCTGTAATTTGTTTAACAAAATTTTAAGACCCTGACAGCTTCCACACACTGTTATCAACTATGACTAGTAATGTTAAAAGCTTAGATCTTTCAGTAAAAAAAATACAGTCCATCCTTTAACACAAATGATTTAAAAATAATAATAAGAAAGAACAACTCTTTTTTTGGATGGAAATCCCAGAAGATGGTTTAAGTTCGTAATTTAAATTTGTTTTTCAAGATTACCTGATTACTACTATAAAGAACGGTGTTCGACAATGTTAGCACAAACTGAAGGCAAAATGCCAAAAATGGCAACATCTAAATCCATTTTTGCACCCTCAGAACACATTTCAAATGTTAAACAATGAAACACAACACAATATTCCGTCTTACTTGAAAGATTTAACAAGCAGGAACCATTCTTCAAATAGTTTATATAAAATGGGGGTGTATAATTTTTTTTACCATGCAACACAATTTATACTTCGTAAAATCAAAAATGAAAGAGACTTATCACCCAAGTGTATATTTATTCAAATTATGCAGCGTTAATGTAACACCCAGTCCCACATCGAGGAGATTTGGGACTTCTGTTCAGTTTATAAGGTAAAATACTACTACTAATTGCACCAACAAATCATGATCTTTTGGGTGTCTGTGGTGGGCTTGTGGATTACCGAAGTTGGCTGCATTTGGGTCAGTAGGCTTCGGCTTATTCGGACTCGGAATCGGGACTTGACCCGATTTTCGAAAATAGACTCGGGATTTGACCCGGGTTGTCACAGTTAAAGTGGATCGGAGTTCCAAACTAGTATTTTGGGTCCTTATGCCTCATTTAATTAAACGGCAGCGGAATATATCAGCCCTCCCCTAAATTAAACACTAAACAAGGTTGTCTACCCAACCAATGTATACACATTCAAATCCAGACAATACATCACACTATACACTAATACACACTCAAAAAGAAAAAACTTATTATACGTAAAAAGAACAAAAACCAAAAACTAAAATAAATCAATAAAAACCAACTCGCACCCTAATTTTAAAATACATTCAATACTTTTAAAATTCTACACAACAATGAAGTATATTCGAGAAGTGGACAACAATTGCGGAATAATTGCATTGCACGGGTTATAAGCTAGTATACCTAACAAGGAAAATGCGAAAAGAACTAACCCTGAGCTGAACAGATTCCTGAAGCTCAGAAATGAGCTTATTCTTTTCCAAATGTGCAGCAGCAGCGTGAACAAGAACAATGGGCCCAAACAGCTCCCAAGCCGCGCCATGATTTAAGTTTTTAGCTGAGCTGGATTTTTCGAGTCGAGTTGAAACCAAACTGAGCTGTCGCTCGGCTCGAACTGGCTCAGTGAAGGGGATAAAATTGCTGGAAAGGCGGCGCGAAGCCGGACGGTATGGAGATGCAACGGAGACTGAAGCCGGCGCTGGTGAAGCCGAGCCGGTGCGAGGTTCACGGGCGTCGGAGTTCATTTGTAGAGATTCTGTTTCTGATCCGGTTTGTTTTTGGATTACAAAACGGAGCCTAATATTTCTTTATAATTATATTTGAATTCAAATTTTTGAGCATTTTTGTCTCACTTTGTACTATTTGAGTACATGATTTTCCTATTTTTTGTTTTCAAAAAACGAAAACAAAATTTAAACTCAAAACTGGGTTGCCAAAAAAATTCAATAATATTTGGACTAAATTGGATTAATTTACAAATAATTCGACTTATATCAAATTTTACATTTTTACGAGTCAAATTCGAGTAATTCACAAAGAGTAAAACTCATTTGATGTCTATATGTTAATTCGAAGTCAAACACATACCTCAAACCTTCAAAATATGAGATTTTGATACCCTAGTGGAGAGGTGGGTATGAAAATGGAGGTATGGGTATCAATTTTATATTATTTATTAATTTCATTCCAAAAAACATTTTAAATATATAAAATTATTTTATAAATAAAAACAATGTTATAAATAACAATAAAATATTTTTAATTTTTTTTATAATATAAAATATTAATTTAAAATATAACTTAATATTATTTTAAAAATTATTTCAACACTGAACCAAACACATAATATTACAAATGATCTTTCAACCACATACCACCTCAACCCGATTCCTGATTCCAAACCCATACCACTCCGTGAACCAAACGATCCCTAAAAGATCCTCGCAATATCAACTACTGGAACTGATTTGATAGAAAATTTGAAACTATTGTTTTGCTACCTGATTTTCACTCCCTGTCCAATGATACAACTAACCCGAGAGTCCCTCAAACTCAAAGCTAATAAGAGTTCCCACCTAGTTGAAGGTTGAAATCTCAAACCCAACTCAACTTCTCACTATACACCTGAAATATTCAAATGAATCATCATATTTATTCAAGAAGATCCATGAATAGAAAAATAGCGGAGGTACAAGATACATAGTAGTTTGTAATATTCACTTTAAATTAGTAAAGGAATGATATCTCTTATAGAATTACAAAGCTAATTTTCCTTTTTGACAGACGTAAAACCAATTTACAAATTACGTTAAACCTTCAATTTGCATAACTTCACAGACTTGTCAGCATAATGAAGTAACTTACGTGTAACACTCGTAGTAACAAAGTGTCTCCATTAAAAGATAAGATAGTTTGGTGGCAAGCCTTTAGAAGATGAAGATGTTGTTTGGCTGAGGCAACTTATGCATTATAAGTTGATAAAAACTTATGGGGTGTTTGTGTACCAAGCTTATTTGATAACTTATAACTTATAAATTGATAAGTTGAATGTTAGAAATCACCAACATTTTACTTAACTTATCAACTTATTCTTTGATTTCTTTATTTTTCTAATATTTTATATTTTTACATTTGTATTTTTAAATATTTTTTTAATTTAAAATACAAGTGTAGAAATCATTGTATTTAAAAATTATTTTTCAAATTTAATTTAGCAAATTCTTCACTAACTTATAAGTAAATTTATCCAAACACCCGTATAACTTATAAGAATTCATCAACTTATCACTTATATGACACTTACTCATTTTAAATTATAAAATCAAATTTTTGATGATAACCCAAACACGCACTATATTTGACTTAACATTAAGTTCTACACTCAAAACTTTTTTATGTATTAACACATGAAGATGAGCTTATTACCTTTTATACAAATATTTTATATTATATTTGTTATGTAGCTATGTTTCTATTAGCAAGTGGCGAGTGGGTAGACAAGTTCCTACGATACACATTTTTATTTAAATTTAAATTATATCTATATTTCTAAATAATACGTCCAAACTATTTTTGACGAAAACCTATATGTACAAGTATTTTTTCCCGCTCCGCAAAGGCCGGGCAAAATTTGTTTTTTTGTTTTTAATTTGTAGTTTTGTCCCTTTTGTCGTAAAGTATGTTGATTTTTTGTAATGTAAATTGGAAAGAGTGAAATGTTTGAAGTACGTTAATTTTGAAGGAAAATAGGAAGAAAAAATTATTTGTTTATTTCGTTGATTTGTTTGATTTCATATTTTTAAAAGAAGTATGAAGTATGTAAATTTTTAAGGAAAATATGAAGGAAAAAATAATTGTTTGGAAAGTATTTGTTTGAACTACCTTTAACCTTACCTTTATTTTGTATTAACCTTACCGGGTTAGGTCATTGGGTGCTCCTCTTTCAGCTGCTGGTCGGCGAGCAATTGCTCCTCAGGTTAGTCATTATTTATTTCCTTAATTAACGTTTGATTTCAGCTGGTGGTGACCGACCAATTGCTCCTCATGTTAGTTTATCTTTGATTGAATAATTCTGTTCGATGTTTTTTAATTTATTACAATTGTAAAGCACTGATTTACTAATTCCGTGTTATTCGTTTAGA
Organism: Heracleum sosnowskyi; assembly: GCA_030848705.1. Taxonomy (NCBI): domain Eukaryota; kingdom Viridiplantae; phylum Streptophyta; class Magnoliopsida; order Apiales; family Apiaceae; genus Heracleum; species Heracleum sosnowskyi. The sequence continues at coordinate 133,006,897 of CM061238.1, read as the reverse complement.
AATGGATTCGTCCGGCTTGGTATGTGAAAGATTTGTGAGATTCCTTACTCGCAGTGATACTTGGAGGAATGAACTGGTTAGGGGTTGTCTGTTACCATATAATTATTTGTGTTTGTGTAATCAGCCGAAGTCTGAAATGGTTTAAATTTTTGCAGGGAATTCCATCTGTTTTTTGTTCGAAGTATGGTAATCGGTTATCCGGCAGTGTGCACGTTATTGTGCGCAATGGTTATCGACTTCCTGTTGAGTTTGATTGTAGTAAAGGGAATTTGAAGGGGTTTTTAAATTTTTTTAAGCATTTTAATCTAAAAGGGGGAGAAATGCTTTTGTTTGAGTATTATGGGCGTTATGATTTGAATGTGTACATTATAGGTAGTCATTGTTCCGAGATTGAGTACCCTCACATTGTTCACCATTTGCAGACATGTCACCCTCGAATAGGTAAAGTTTTAATTTTTTCGTTTGAACCTGTGATTATAATCTTTGGTTGAAGGTACATAAGTTTTTTATTGTACTTTGAATCAGTTACCTTGGGTAATGGTGGTTGGCGATTCATATGGTTTGTTGATCCAAGTTCATCGCTTGTTGATGAGATTGTAAGTAAAGATTGTTTATTAAAAATGTTTATTTCAAATTTTTTGTGTCCTTTTTGAATTTAAATATTTCTAAGAAAGTTTGTCGGTGTGCTTTTTTTTAATAAATGGTAATTATAGGAACCACCTACCCCATTCATTGAACGATGTGGTTCTACATTTCCGAGGTGGCCAGAAATTGCTTTAAATAATGGGAAGGTATTTTGTGGTTCCTACAGTCGGGAGACGGGTAAAATAAGTTGTCTGCGCAGTATGTGCGATGTTTTAGGAGTGGCTGATTTGAAACCCTTTTATATGTTGTTGTTCACATATAACGGCGTTGGACTGGTAAATGTATCTGTCTTTGATGAAAACCTGTGCGAGGTTTTGTATCCTGGATCAGCTACCTGTACTGGTAAGATTTTTATATATAAATATTTATCTTTAATTTTGGTATGTGTGTTCGTTTGGTGAACTGTGTGTTGTCTGCATGTAGATGAGAGTGTTGATGGTTTGGACAGAGCTTCTAGTTTTCAGATTACAATCCAACCCTGTCATATGCTGAGCTACTGTTATGGTGTGGTAGGTAGTAAGTTTAGAAAGAAACCTTAGAACTCATGTTATATAGTAACCATTTGCCCATACTAATGTTGTACCTAATATGTGACAGGATATCTCTACTCAGTATAAAGACTTATGTAACAGGTTGGATAGAATTGATTATATAAATGTCAAGTATGGCGATTTTTCCTGGAGGCTTCAGGTTAAGAAGAGAAGTGACCGGAAGCGTACAACAATTAATGGTGGGTGGGTTCAATTTAGAGATGGTTTGGGACTCTCTATTGGGGATATATGTTCCTTTGATTGCTGTAGTGAATCGTACTCCAGTTTCACAGTTAGTGTCATACGAAAACCGCGGAATGATGAATAGAAAAACTGTCTGTGGTGAAGTCTGTTGAAGTTCTGAATTTCTGTAGGTCGTACTTTTGTTTCATTTTGCAGTACGACAGAATGATGGTTTGTTTTGAGAAATGTTTGTTTGTCAGATTACAATCCGAATTGTTTATTGATTTTCTAATAATTTCTTTCTCAGTCAATTTTTTTTTTTTAGTATGGAATAATTTGGAACTAAATAAAACAATTTGGCTATAGTGTATAGTTGTATACTGTTGTAAACTGTCTGTGACTTCAGTTCGTTAACTGCAAATAGATAATGGGCAGTTTACAAAAAGATAATGGCAGTTTGTGAGTGGTACCACACTTCTGTAACTGCAACCATTTAACTGCCACCACGTAACTGCTACTACATGTCTATATAAATGGTAGGCTTCTTAATCCCCTTGTATTATCAAATATATTGTTTAGTATCAGTAGGAAGTTATTAATTATGGAGTCAAGATCATCCAAAAGGAAGCGGTGTGGAGCCATGAAGAACACGTTGGTTGAAGAACTGCATAATCTGACAATGACTTCCTTCCAATTCAATGAAGATCTTCAATCAGCAAATGATGATTTTCTTCTGATGTTCAAGAGCATGGGAGAAAGGCAATCTGAAATGTATGCACGTTGTCTTGGTCTGGATGAAAAATATGGGTAATATGTTATTCCATTAGTTTTCTGTTTTTTTAAAGTGTTAATACTTTCTGCGAAGTAAGTTTTTGAATTGATATGATTACTGTAGAGAGTTGATTGCACTGTTAAAAGGTGAAGAGGTGATGCATGTTGGGCAAACCTCAAGGCAAAGGGTAGATCTCCCAGCTTCGTATGCATCTGATACATCTAAATTTCTGGATGATACTGCTGCATCCCTGGATGGTCATAGCAAGGCTTTTGTAGATAAAGTGGAAGGCATGATTAAAGAAATCGATGAACAGAGTGCTATATGGAAGGGAAAAGTTACTGAAATGAAAAAACAGGTTGAACACATTACGGATCAGAGAAGGACCCTTGCTGGGCAACTGTTCGATTTCAAGAACAACATTTAAGTTGATGGAAATGTGTTCCTCGGATTCCCTTGGATTTGTTATATTTCCCTGTGTTGATGAAGAATTAGTTTATAAATTTGTAATTTGTTCTTTAGGATTTGAATTGCTTTTCTGGATTTCGTTTTGCTTTAAATGGTTGTTGCAGTAGTACTTTGTGTTGACGTTCAAGTATCAATGAAATATGTGTTTGTGTTTGTAATATAATTGTGCACAGTTACTTCGGTCAGTAAGCAGTGTGGCCCATTGAAGTATTTTGTTATGGAAAAAACGATTACACTGAGAATGGGTAAATATCTAATTAGGAATTGAAAAGTGAAAATGTTAATATTCTTGTAAGTGTAGTGGGTTGACTTAAGTGTGCAAAAATGTTTATGCTATTTAAAGTTTCCCAACTGTTTTTCATTGAATGCTTGCATATGAAAACGTAAACATCATTTACTTCCACTGCATCACAGGTGTGGGAACTGGAAATAGGGCTTTCTTCTGTCTACCCATTTGAAGTAAGAAAAACTGTTTTTTTCATTTTTTTTTGTCAATTGGATGTACTAATAATAATTGTCAATGTAACTATCATTCGTGAAGCTTCAACTGTCTGTGTATATTATGGAGATGGCAGAGAATGGAGCACTATTTCCTCGTTTCTGCCGGATTATGACAGTTACCACAGAAGAATCGAATAAGATGGTAGTGCGGGCAGTTTACAGTTTATCAATTTGTCAATTGTCATGAAAATAAATCATACTATTTTTGTGCAGGTATTACCTCCACCTTTTCTCCATTATTTTGCGGACGGACTCCCGACCAATGTCAAGTTCCACATGACGGATGGATCTGACAAATCCATCATTTATAAGAAGCAGAAAAAGAAGTTGTATGGTGTTCGTGGTGTTTTTGGTAGTCCACGGTTTGATCGTGATGTGTGCACTGTGTTTAACTACATGGGTAACGGGACATTTCAGTTGTATGTCTTCAATCAGAAATATGATGATGGTAACACTGCATGTATGGGTTTCACTTCACTGAGAAATGGTGCAGGTACCTTTCCTGTCTCTTATCCTCTGTTGACAAATGTTGCATTGTATTGGAATTTGTGTTTTGGTGATTGTTTAAAGATTGTTGGATATTGTTTTTAGATAACCACAGTTTTGGATGGAAATTTGTGTCCTGTTGTTTAAGTGCCGGTACCTGTGATGCTGGTTTTGTTGTAAGTTTTAATAAATTTGATAGTATTGTTTTCCATGGTTGAAGTTATTATTGTTTTCCATGGTTGAAGTTTAATATGTCTGATGATATTGTAGAAGGTCCCCCCTGGTCATGTCATCCCACCTGAAGTTAACATCACTCTACCCAATGGTCAAAGGTTTGCCGCAGCATATTGTAGCAGGCGTCGGTTGATACATGGTTTACGGATATTTCATATTCGTGATATGTTGATGCTTACATACCGAGCTGAGGGTGAATTTGATGGTGTGTTATTTGATCAGGGTGGAGGGGAGAAAAGTTATTCTGCATATGCATTTCGTTTTGGTAATATGATTAGTGTTTTACGTTTTAATTGTTGAATTTTGTGAGTTCGGTGTTTCAAACAAAGAATACCTTTTGTAGGTGCAATGGTTGGTATTTCATGGGATCAGTTTAAGATTGAAGTTCAGCCGTTCCATTTGTACCAATACTGTCATGGAATTGTAAGTTTCGGTCCTTAATTTTATAGAAGAATTATATTTGTAGCACATTTGTGTTCTTTTAATCTGATAAAGTATTTGTTAACTATAAGGACATCCCGGCGGACTACAAATGTTGTACTGATCGTTGGTCTCCATCTCAATACCTGACTGTTTCGCATGAAGGAAATTTTTGGTTCCTTCAACTTCGCAAGTTTGGTCGACGTTGGAAAATTGGTGGTGGTTGGGTACGTTTTTCACAGGTGCTACGGTTGTCTGTTGGTGATGTGTTGGTGTTTGATATGAATGCACCCCCTCTTGGCTTTTCTCTTTGTGTGTATCGTATTGCAGAGAGGTATTAGATGAGGGCATGTGTTATTTATGTTTTTAGTTTATGTGAAACCCCGTATGTGGATGCTTGTGAAACATTAGAATCCAGATGCCGTATGTTGGATATTTAAAAGTGACAATTTGTTGAGCTGCTTGATGTTTAATTTGTTGTTTGTAGCATCTAAACAATTAGTGTTTGTTTTTGTTACCATGAAGTTGTCTGGAGTTATATGAAGTAGTAGGAAATATGAACGTTGAAATTAGATGATATATCTTAATTGAAAGCATAGTCCCTAGAATAACATGAACACCATGATTACTGAAAATGGACTGAGGCGGTTGTTAGTTGTACTCCAGAAAAATCCTTTCTGCCTAAGTCTCTGACATATTGTCCAGATGGTAAGATGATCCTGAAGGCTGCAACGAACATATAAGTTTTGTATTGTAAAGAACCCAAGTTTTATAAGTAGGTTTTTGCTCTTATATTTGAGGAAAGTAGAATGTATACCTCTCCTGCTGAGATTTCTGTTGCCTTTACATTTGTTTCTTCATTGAGACAATTTCCATCAAAACTGAAACCTTTGAACATGTCGGTTGCTAGATACATTTCACTTTGTTTTTGGATGTTAACTTCCAAGATTTGTAATTTAATAGTGTAGTCTTGGTTTTCTAAGGTTTTCAACATAGTAGGAAATTTCCCCTTGTACTGAATAAAAGTTGATATGATTAAGTATGGATACCTTAGTATGAATAAAAGGTAAAATTAACATTCAGAGCGAAACCTGTTGGAGAACATCAAACACATTTTTCCCAAAAGCATAACGCACTGGTCGATCCATTAATATAATTTCAATATCACCAGTCTTGTCTGAAGCCATAACGCATATTGCAAATCTGTTTGCCATTTTGTAAATCGTGTTACCAACATGTTGAAATATGATAAAAATTGAAATGAGAAACGTAAGTTAACAACTTCTTATCTGGGTGGGGTACTCGTCGTTTACATCTGATGCATATGTGATATCCCTCAACGAATTGTATTTGCTTGTAACAGGTTGTGCATCGAGGATAAAACCATGTTTCATTATCTTCCACAAATTGAATGTGCACTTGACATACTACCTCTTGCTGCCAATAATACTTAATTAATATTAGTACTTCCTTTGGAAATGAACCGTGGTTACTCTTAAATTTAAAAATATTACCAATATGTAGTCTTGATTGAAGTTCTTGATTTCTTCAACTGTACAGAACCTTAAAGGTTTTCTGGGTTGGGAGGTGGAGTAGGTTACGTCGAGAGAGAAGTTTGCTTCTGATATCCTGATGAAGAACATCCAGACGAAAGAACTGAGATTGTTGTAACAGTGTGTAAAATAGACATTTATAAAATTTGGAGGTACTAACAATTTGCGTAGTTGTTGCACACTATGATGTTTGTAATTGATGAAGTACGCAGTAGGAGAGAAATTGCAAATATCTGTTTCTTCTGTTTTGAGAACTGAGATTGTTAGTTAACAGAATGCCGAAAAGAGTGGTTTCCTATAAGGACATACCTTTCCAGACACCAACTTTGCCGCTTGCGATAATGAGTATTAGAGGTTCTTCGTATTGATTGCTATCAATATCCTGTTGAAAATCCTCCGCAAACTTGTCCCAAAAAATGACATTGATTTTTTTTCTAATAACGAAACAACAGGAGTTAGTCATGCAATGAATCGGATATTAAATTTCTCATGCAATGTCTTACTTTCCATCCGTCATCTTCATCCTAACTTGCATCTGGTCTGTTCCCAGTTTTGTGTTCCTTACAGGTCTTAGATTATCTCTTTTAATAACCACTCCCACTACATCTACATAATAAGGAAAATAAAGTCTGTGTATTATTTGATTATCCTTACCTAAGAAAGGATAAGTTACTTGGAACGGGAAATTACCTGCCAAGTACACATTCTGTTTTGCTAGGTTGCTGAGTTCTTCCATTTCAAAGAAATCGAAATGGTTATTTGGAATGAAATATTCACTTTCATGAATTTGTTTGGCTGTGGTGTTATTCGTAAAGAGGATCTGTCTGTCGTTGTTTACACATCTCCACTTGTCATTCGCAGTGTATTGTTTGACTTGAAAGTTTGTCACAGTGTACATGTTCCCAACTGTAAACAGTTTCTGCATTTTTTCAGTGAGCCATTCTGGAACATATGCTACCATTCTAACATTCTGTTTGTGTGGATGAAACATTAGTTAGACTGGAAATGTATTTGAAGTAGAAGTCAATGTTCTGATAGAGTAAAAAAAACCTGTATGTATAGCGTACCTTTGCATCAAGTAGAAGTAAATTGTAACCTTTGAACCTTTCACCAGTGAGTGATACGCCTCTCCATTCTCTAATTATTCTGATCTTTATTTTCCAATCTGTTCTTCCTGTTTCCACATTTCTTAAGTGTACATAGCTGTTACTTGACATAACTACTGGCTTCTTCTTCTTTTCGTGGATAGATTGCTGAACTACTTTGTGTACTGAGCTTTAAGATGGTCATATATATAAGATTTCTCTTTTAAATGTTATTAGTTGGCTGCTTTTGATTTGAAAGGTGTATTAAAATTGTTGGTGGTTTGGTGAACAACTGAATAACTATGATGGTTGTTATTTACTACTGGAAGGTATATTTACTGTGAAAGAAGCCAATAGTGTGTACATGGGAAATGAAGTACCACATATAGTACATACAAATTGTCCAAAAGTTCAACCATTTACCATAGAATCTCATTACAGTTTTCAACTTTACTTGGTTACAAAATGTTACAAAGCGTTGAAACATTGTACTACAACCAACCATCTGTATCTGCTACCGTAACTTGAAGAACTGCAAACCTTGATGAATGTATATCTTCATTTCTGAAAATGTTTATTCAAAGGAGGGGGTTAAAAGTGTTGACACAGTTTTACAAATTCTGAAAATATCAAACAAAGTAACTTACGGATTCTGTCTTAAGACATTTGAACTTCCCAACATTTGTTACAGTTGTCTCTTGTAATGTACATTGAATCACATCTGGCCTTTTCCTCACCCTAACTTTCTCAGTAGTAGAATTGCCAGTGGGGGGCTGCTCATGGTCAACTGGTTTGCATGTATAAATTGAAGCATAAGTATATGTTGGTTGATAAATAATTTTATACAATTATATATTGACAAACATACATTTGATATTTCTGTTGCTTTAACTTCAGTGTTTTTTTTCTGGGTCGGTGAATGGTTTCCAGACATTTCATTTGGAGCTGCGATTTTTGTTGCCGTATACACCTTGGACCCTTCTTTCACATTTTCTTTTGTTACAATGAGAGTGATGTTGTACTCTTTTTTTTCAAATTCTTGAAGTGTTGTTGGGAATTTGTCACCATCTTCTACCTAATGTACCATAAGTTAAATATTGTTTTTAAGTATTGTACTTTAAAACATTGTTGTTAGGAGATGTTACAAACCTCTTCATCATCTGCTATGATATCATAAACGGTCTTTCCACATAAACGGATGACTTCCTCATCAGTCCAAATAATAGGAACAGTCCCAGTATTGTCCGAGCATAAAGAAGTTAACTGATACCTACACATTAGAATGGTATAGATGAGTTTACTGAGACTTGATTATGGAAAGAGTTTTGTAGAGAGGAAATTCAGTGTTTACCTCTTATCGGGATAAGGATATATTTTGCGACATTCTCGACATTGGTATTTTTTATCAATCAATTCAATGTCTATGTCACACTTGGCACAAAAATTTGTATACCACTTCACTTTTTTGTCAAATTTTTTCACTATCACTTTGCATTGAAGTATTTTCTGTATGATCAAAGATTTTGAGGAGTATGAGCTATATTATCATATTATAGGTTGTTTAAAATTTAAAACCATACCTCAATGTAATCCTCTGTCAAATTGAATAAATCTTTAACAGTAAACGCAGGAATTTCTTTATCATCTTGGTCTTCCAACTTTGTCACATAGAATGAATTGTCTGCAATCCTATATCAGAAATCGTAAATTATTTAAATTCACTTGGATGGTTTTAGATTATTGTTATATTATTTATGTTACTTCTGTTACCTGCTTCTGATTTCTTTTACACTATGGTGCGAACTGTTAATGTAAAATCTCGTGGCTGGATAGTTTGTTAAGGACACTTCATCTGTAAAACAATGTAAGCAAAATAAATTGGGAAAATAGTGGAAGTGTTGAAAATGACATGAATTGCACTGTACCATTCCATTCGTTAATCTTTGCACTTGCTATTATAATTATGACCGGATGTTCCACATCCTCTTTCATTGCTTTGAGAAATGAATCTCCAAATTCGTTGAAGAATGTGACATTTGCATAAGACCTAGCACACATGTTTCAAAGAACATTAAATGAAATGGCATAACACTGAGGACATATATACTTTATTCAATATTTACAATACCTTCCATCGTGAAGCATAAACTTCACATTTGATTTCTCAACACCATCCTTTTTATACGCAATCTTTGTAGGAGTACCATCAAGGACACCCACAACATCTAGTAACATGTGGTATAAAATTAACATAATGTGAAACAGTGTACTATAAGGGAAAAAATAGGATTTCAAATTCAAGTTAAGAAATTTACCAATTAGATATCGATTGTCGTTTTTGGTATTTTGGACATCCTCCAAACAAAATAAATCAAAAGATTGCTGTTCAATTTTCATACCGTCCTCTTCATCTTTCATGAATTTGGTCTCATTTGTAAAGTATATATGTTTATCTGTCCGAACAGAACGACTTGTTTCATCTCCATTATAATACTTTACCGAGAAATCATTCAATTTATATATTTGTCCTTCTATGAGGTAACCTTCATATTTCACACACAGCGCAGCAGCAATAAAACCATGGATCCTACCATTCTAAGGAAAACATAAATTTAATATGTATAAACTGCCATTGAAAAAAAGTGTAGAGTGTTTATGTAAACAGATGTCAGTGACTGATTCTTACACAATCATCGACGAAGATAACATTATAACCGCAAAACTCTTTTGTTTCCTTTGTTATTCCTTTCCATATGGCTTGGGCCCTTACACGGAGGAGCCAATCATGTTTGGAGTCATTTAAATCTTCAACTGTATCGTATTTGTTGAATGACATTATGATGAACACCTACAAAATCAACATTTCCAATTAAAACAATAGATTGTAATGATAAGAAGACAACAGTTTACTTCTTCATTAAATGACTATTAATCATACCTTGTTGGTTGGAAGCTTTAGTATTTAGGCTGTTGTGTGTAGTTGGGCGGCTGTGGAGTTAATAGGTTAAACAACGATGGTTTCTAAATGCTTGTATTGTACATCTTAAATATAATAATACTTATATCCCTATAAAGTTATAATCATTTTAAAAATGAGTATAAAATCAGCCTAATTTTATTCGCAACGAAATTTTTTAAATCTTCTTGGTAAATGGTAGTCATTTCGGCAACTTGTGTCCACGTTAATAATGTTCATGTTATCAACAGAATATTTCATCTATTTAGATTATAAAGGCTTTTTCATTGATCAACACATAATTGCTGGATTCATTAATACTGCTATTACAAAACAGTAACAGGTTATACATACCAATGCCTACACATGTGAATGGTATACAACCTAATTTGAAGGTAAGTTCTGAAAAACTTCTTTATATACAACATTTTGGGTTATATTTGTAGGCAACCCCATTTCTGATTCTATAAAAAATTTTAACCCTTCTGGAGACGTCACACGACTAACTGCAACATACAATTGGCCATGGCTGAAAACTGGTTTTGGTAAGAACAAACCAACATTTTCTAATGATTGTCCTTGAGATTTATTGATCGTCATTACATAACAGATCTGCAAAGGCATTTGTTTTCTCAAAAGCTTGAAGGGTAACTTCGTTTCTGTTGGAGACAGCTCCATTCGAGGGATAAAATGTCTAGTGCCAACAAAGGTGCCAGATATGACCTCGCATTCAACACACTGTGAAAGGCACCTTGTAACCATCATTCTAGTACCATTACGTAAACCCAATGTCTGATTCAGATTTCGAGTTAACATCACTACAACTCCTTCTTTCAATTTCAATTCATGGCTTGGCAGACCGGGAATGTTCAGTGAGTTCAAATATTCAGTTGGGAAACTGTTATTTAAGTCACTTGTAGTGCCAGGAAATTCTTCGGCGCTATCAACACTAAAATATGAAACACTATCACCAGGAATTTTTTCAACAATCAAACCATTGACATGAAAAACAGTATTGTTTCTAGGAGTCAAGATTGCTCTTTCACTTAGGTATTTCAGGTCCTTGTAATTCTCTATTAAATCAGGGAATGTACTCTCAATCATATCATCAACAGAATTAACACTACCCACATTGCAGAATTCAGATGGAATTATTATGTCCTCTTCCGCATCTCCATTAAGTGCTCTGTCAATTTTGCCATCCCCAATATCCAGAACCCACTGAGCAAAAGCTTTCATCCTCTTTACCTCAAATTCATTCTTTCCTTTACTGATGCGCATATTATGAATGAGTTGGTGTAATTTTACTGTCTTCCACAACCTCGATCGAGTAATAGCTGCAGAAACGATTTCACCTCTAGATGCCTGAGCAATGACAGGAAGGATTTGTCTAAAATCACCACCTAAAACGACAGTAATACCACCAAAAGGCATATCAAATCTGGATGAATCAACAGGTCTCATTATATCTCTCAATGACCGATCAAGACACTCAAAAGCGTATCTGTGTTGCATTGGAGCTTCATCCCAAATTATTAGACTGGTACGTCTAATGAGTTGTGCTATATCAGATTGATAAGATATACTACACACTGAATGATCATCCAAAAGAATAGGTATTTTAAATCTGGAATGAGCCGTACGTCCTCCAGGTAGTAGTGTTGCTGCAATGCCAGAGGTGGCCACTGGAAGCACTATCTTACTTTCGGACCTTAACTTTGAAATCAAAGTCTTCCATAAGTAGGTTTTGCCGCATCCACCGTTGCCATAAACAAAAAATAACCCACCTTCATTCTTCTCTACTGCATTTATGATAGAATTATAAACTGTAAGTTGTTCTTCATTACAATTGACAATGAGATCATTATGGAGAGTTTCCATTTCTGAGGTGTCATAACTTGTCTCCTCTATTATCAAATTATTCGCATCAGAATCCAAATAATTTGTCGGAGGTTGAGGCATCTCAGCAAATTGTTTCAATGATTTGCCAATAGATCTCAGCAACTTATTAATTTCTACAAAAAAAATTTGAGCTTCAGTACTAAATACTAACATGTTTGCATAAGAAGAACATATAATTTTGCAGGACTGAAATAGGAGGAAGTAACCTGCAAGAGCGTAAAATTCTAATTGTTTATCATTGAGCAACAAACGTTCATTTCCACTAATTTTCCGTCGCATCATCAAAATGTCATCAATCATGTGTGCACAATGAGTGTTCCACAATTTCCTCAAATTTGTTACCCGACAGTTCACCATGATGTGTACAAACAGATGTCGGATTTGTGGAGCAAAACCACAAGTTCCACATTGTTCAAGTACTTGATTCCATTCATTATCGTCATCGAGAAGACCATATTCTCTGCATGCCTCTTGAAATGTTTTATACACAACTCCATTAACTATTCTAAGAGACTTATATGAAGTTGGACCACGCACCTTAGTCAGCAAAAGACGCAGATACCACAATTCTCCTGTGCTATGATGTGTATAAAACAACCTTCCAATTTGGTTGCCTCTCTTTCTTACGTTCCATACCCTATCAACATCGTTCCAGACATAGTATTGAGGAATCTCATCATAAGTGTACTGCCTAGCTGTAGAATCAGCTGCATTCAAACTGAAAAATGCTTCCAACTGACTATGCTTATATTTTTCTCTGGAAACAACCTTTTCAAGTGCCTCATTAGATCGAAATGTGCAAGTTTTGTTTCCAGGCAAGTGAAAAGATAAACGTTGAACTGATGTTGTCCTGTAATGAATATTAAATCCAAATATTCGGTGAGCAACTTCAGCTGCACAAACATATCTACCATCAAAATATTGGTTGATCTCATCTACAGGTGCATCATTATCCCCGGCATATTTTCGTTTTCTTCCACTGATCTCCACAGTTGCTCGATCATGACCCTTGAGGCAGTACTTGAAGAGGTACTTAATACTACGCGCATGACAACAAATCTCAATATTCATGTGGCATTGATATTTAACCAATAAGTCTCGATTATATGGAACCACCCATTGATTGTCCAAATCAAATTTTTTTATGTTAACAGTGATACCATTATTGCGGCGCTTGTAAAGTGGAAACCCAGATTCATCAAAGGTGGTGCTTGGAGAATACCTATAAAGGAAACACCAAAATATGTGAATTACGTAATATTAATACATATTTATTTATAGACATTAGGTTCCGATTCTCACTTCTTTGGAAAATGCCTGAAACATTTGAAGTCCTTCATACAGGGGGATTTTGGAAAATCACCACCACAGGGACCATGAATCATAAACTTCTTAACAGCTTCATACCCAACCGGGTCGATTTCTGGATCAGGGATTTCAGCTGAAACATATCTATCAACATTTTTCTTTAAATCAGTCTTTGCAGTTGAGTCTAACCAAATTAACATGTGTACATGTGGCAATCCCCGCTTCTGAAATTCCACCACGTACATCACTACATAGAAGTTAGAAAAAATAGAAATTACATTTGATGAAAAACTTACTATATGAGACTTCTGTCACTATAGTGTGTACGAAATCATACCTCCCAAACATTTCCCAAAAAAAGCTTTTTTCTTTATATCATCCATCAGTTGATCAAGTTTTAGTTTAAAAACCCTTACTATGATATCCGGGGAATTCACAGGTAAACAATGGGGAAGAAGCTTCATCATTTGTAAGATTTCATCCCAAACAGGATTCGTGGTCATTGTCAGAAATATATCTGGATGCCCAATATAACGACAAACAGCAAGCGCATCTTGGAAATTTTGTTGCATATATCTTCTAGATCCAATAAAACCTGCTGGAAGTATGAAACCTTTACCAACATTTGATGAGTTGTCATTTCCAGATTGTAGAGAATCAGAAATCTGGCTATAAAGTTCATTACGCAATGTGGTCTGATGTGTACGAAACCACCACAAACGTGCTTGCTCTATGGTTGAAAATGCATCAACCATGTATTGTTGAAACAGCCGACCGCCTAAATGGGGAGTCATACCTGATACAATGTTACATTGAGAAGGTTGTAAAACTAAAAATATTTCAGCCAAACTTGATTAAACAATTTTTTTTATTTATTATAAACATATACCTTGATTACAACGAACTTGAAACTTATATGAATAATACTCTTTCTGTGATATCAACGCTCTTTTCCTGGATGACTTCTTTCCTGCAATTCCATATGAGAGATGAACATGAAATCCATCATCACCATGAGGGAAAAGAAGGGGATATTGCAACGACATTAATTTCGGATGAATATCAGATATGCGCTGCAGCCCGTCTTCGTAAGAATGAATAACAATATCACGAAAACCACAATTGTCATCCAGATCACCTACCATTATACCGGCAATTTCGTCTGAAGGACCAACATGATTCTCACGGCCATCTGCGGCCCTTGAAACCTTAAGAGTTATTTCCAAATCAGTAACTTCCCCATCTTTGAAACGATCTCGTTGTGTTCTGAATTCTTTCACTAATTCATTTTTCTCATCCAACATTTTCATTAAACCCTCCACTATTTCAGCATGAACAGTCTGACCATCACGTACATTTATCCATTTCATCCGATTTGTAACTTCATTCTCAGTATCATAAATATAAAGCTGACAGAATTTAGGATCTTCACCATTGTCCGGAATGAGAGAACCAAAAAGATGATGATTTTGCCCATTTAATCGATAAATATAAGGTGCACCACCACAATTGATAGAATGATCAACTCTACCGCCAGTTGAAGTAAAGGCAAAAAGGCTATTGTACAGTCGAATACCTTCCTTGAATCTAGGTCCCTTCTTGGAGTCATTATATATCTGCCACATGTACGACGGTATTGGCTTTTCCTTCGGAAGTTGTATTTCACCTTTAGCACAATATAAAGAAAACTCGGGACGTCCACGTCTCACATTTTTGTTTGTGCGTTCCTCTTTCCACATACATGCTTCACATTTCTCACACTGTACATTAGGAGCTCCAAGACTTGCGTATTCAATGGGTACAATACCTACCCATATAAGACACATAAAATAAGATACACGTAGAAGATTGTTTAATTCATGCACAACAGATTTTGATCTATTTGGTTGTTACTGACATTTTCCAGAATGGCGGTCATTATCATATGACGCACTGTTGACATCCTCCACATCGTCTGCATAATTATAAGTATTTTTAAATCATAATAGAATGTAATAAGTAATAAGCAATTATAAAAGGGCATCTCAACAAACCTTCATCAGAATAGAAGTCAGGTTCTTGAACGTGAAAACCAACAATCCGAGAATAATCTAAACATATTTTAAACAGTTAAACATAATAGTTTTAAAATAACAGATTGACCTACACGAATCAAAATATTATATCTAATGTGGAAAAACTAACCCATCTCATCAATGGTACGATCACTTTGCGCACACTCTGTAACATTATCAAAATCTAATGTTTGGGCGGTATTCAACAAACTTCTGTTCTGTCCCCAAAAGCAATCTTTAATATTCGAATCAACTATAAAAATCAGAATGAAACAAAACTAATTAGCATAGAATACTAAATAAATAACTCATATTCTAATTAAAATAAAACAACTTACAAATAGAAGTCAGAGTGGACACTTCCGGGTCAGGTATTTTCCTATCAATTCTCTTTTGTGGCCTGTTCAATCCCCAATTCTTGTTTGGTAAACGTGAGGAAGAATCGGCTGTATACAATTATTATGAATCAAAGTTTATTACATAGTCGATGAAACTACATAAAACTGGACTTTGCATATTCAAACTTACAAATACTTGACATATCAGAAAGTGGAGTTCGCGGAGGAAAACCTGAGACCCATGATTTCAAAAGTTAGAAGAAAGTAGAATGATAGGAAACCAAATATGAAAGTGCAAAGTTTGAGGAAATAATTACGTTTTCTACTTTCAGTTGAGACATTAGAAAATGGAGTGTGAGGCGAAAAACCTAAGACACATAATACAAAAAGTTAGAGAAAATAAATAATATAGGAAAACAAATCAGAAAAACCAAACTCTGCGAGAAGAAAAACATTTTCCTGTTTGTGGCGTGTTTTGATGGCGAGAAATTTGTTGTTGTGGGTCTACATTTTCCTTATTTCTCCGTGGCTTATATTTTTCTTTCATCAGTCCTTCTTTCTCTTTCATCATGCTAACATCATAATGAACTATATGAAACATAATACAAACACATTATTCAAAACTTTGTATTGGATACAAATGGACAACATCTTAGCAAGAATTACTCACAAACATTATACAGCAAGGGAGTTGTTGAATGCAGGAAACCTTCATGCCCTGTTTCTTTGCCAAATGAAATGTTTTCATTGAAAACTACATGATAAAATTGATTAATGTATATTCTTTAATAAAGCAGTAAATTCACTTTAAGCACTATATTAACTTAAGGACTTCAAATGTTGGGTGTCTTTCTCTTACAAATCTCTTCAGGAAGGGGAGGAATCGTATTTGAAGGGGCAACATCTTCTTCCATCATTTCACCGTCATCATTTACTAAACATTTAAAATACAACCTCTCAATTTAACAATCGTGAAATCATTACAACATTTGCGTGACTAAAAAATACTTACAAAGTCCTTCCGACAGAGGACTAATCTCTGACTCGGAATTCAATTTTCCTTTCATCATGCTCAAATCATAATTGACTACAACATGGAATGAAAGGTAGGTAAAAACAACGACATATTCAAATTTGGGAACAATAACTATTAACAAATTATAACCACTTTTACATACAGGAAACAATAAGTAATCCAAATCAATAGTTCATAGCTCATTCTTAACTTACAGACATTGAACAATAAAGATCCATTCCCCAAAATCGACGATGAAAACACCGATGGCGGGTCTTCATGAAATCCACTTAGATGCTTCACCAAATATCAAACAAAACAGAAGCTTAATCCATGAAACGAATAGCTTAAGGACCAAATTACATTTAAAATTGAATACTACCTTCTCCATTACAACATAGATCAACAGACATAAACTTGAAGGAAAGGACAGAAGCGGGAGAAGAGGGAGAAAGGTATGAAGCGCCAGATTCAAATTGTCATCTCAATTGAATCCATTTGAACTTTTAATTGAATGGAACGTGTAAGAAAGATTTGGGAAAGTAATAAAAGGAAAGGCTGAGATGAAATGAACGTATAAAGTGAGGAGGTCAAATGGCATCTGATGTCAATACGGAGAAAAGGAAAGGGTAACTTAGTAAATTAGAGGGCAAAATGGCAACAGGCTTTATAATAGTAATAGATGAAAACATCGATGGCGGGTCTTCATGAAATCCACTTAGATGCTTCACCAAATATCAAACAAAACAGAAGCTTAATCCATGAAACGAATAGCTTAAGGACCAAATTACATTTAAAATTGAATACTACCTTCTCCATTACAACATAGATCAACAGACATAAACTTGAAGGAAAGGACAAAAGCGGGAGAAGAGGGAGAAAGGTATGAAGCGCCAGATTCAAATTGTCATCTCAATTGAATCCATTTGAACTTTTAATTGAATGGAACGTGTAAGAAAGATTTGGGAAAGTAATAAAAGGAAAGGCTGAGATGAAATGAACGTATAAAGTGAGGAGGTCAAATGGCATCTGATGTCAATACGGAGAAAAGGAAAGGGTAACTTAGTAAATTAGAGGGCAAAATGGCAACAGGCTTTATAATAGTAATAGATATACCGGTAAATTTATTCGTATATGCATATGTACATGTTCATCAAGAAATAATAAAGGGAACTCGGTTAGTTATATTCCCCAAAAGTCTGGAACCAAGTTTTTATGCCATAGACAAGAAATGAGTTGTCATGTACGTTCGATGCTTGCAACTTGAAATCCTATTAAGTCCACTCATTACATAAAAATGTGCGCGAATAGTGTTAATTCTCAAAAGATAAAAAAAATATGTTAATCCGAACATAACTGGACAAAATGAAAGTGACTTGGGCCTAGATAATAGTGTTCCAAACATAAAATTTACACGAGCCTCAGAGACAATAATTACAAAATATTAAAATCTCGTATAAATCTATCCTAATTTCTTCTCATTTTCATCTCCAATAGATATGCTTACCGATGTTGGAGGAATTTCGTAACAACTCGAATTAGAGGTTGCTGGAATAACGAATTATGAAAATAGGGGCATTTAGAATTTTTGGATGTTTGGGGGCTGAGCTCGTATGATGACTCCTCAGAAATTGAATAGAGAATGGGTTCTTTCTCTTCCTCTTTCCCGAGTGTCAATTGTCGTGTACCACTGTACCATACAAGGTGCCTACGTACCCATTTATATAGGGATCAAGCCTCACGTAGTTCTTGGAAAATAAGTCATTGGATAAGTTCATTCAGTCCAATCCCATAAGATAGTCAAGATTTATGTTCCTATAAACAACTCAAGGATTATCAATTTACCTCAAGTTCCCATAAATTTAGTGATTTTACGGTACAAAATCTGTAATTTACGTATAGATTTGGAGAAAAAATCACTACATTTACGCAGAAATCACTATTTATTCTTAAAAGAATCACCAACATTTTAGTGATTCTCGCAGACATAAATAGTGATTTATCGTCGGAATTTATCAAAGATGGTATGCAAATTGATCGTTGGGAGATGGAGAAAAATACGGTGAAGTCGGATTTCAAAAAAAGCTCTCCGATTGACGGGAAAAGTCAAATTAAAAACATATGGAATATGTGTGATTGTGTGTGGGAGGGTGTATTTTAGTTGTGTGTTGTGCATATAGGGGGACCATTAGATTAGATTAATCTAAGGGTTTATATTGATTCTTAGTTTGTATTTAAAAAAATGTTTGTATTTGATCACTGGCCTATATATACTATTATATTAAAGACGAAACATTGAAAGTTTTGTAGTCTGGTCATGAAAGTTTTTGTAGTCTGGTCACTCCATTCATAGCCGTTATATATCTCTGATTAAATCGATGAGAACAGTTAGATAAAATATTAAAATTATTATATATAATATCTTTTCTATTTTTTCTAACTAAAACATCTCATTTTCCAAAAATATCGCAAACAGTTTCATTTAATAAAAAACATAATAATGTTATAATTGCTAATAACTAACCCATTACCATTTTTAGCCCATGTGTATATTCTTTTTTATATTTTATAACTAAAATTTCTACTTTTCTATTTTTCCTAAATAAAACCTCTCATTTTCCAAAAATATCGCGAATATTTCTATTTAATAAAAAAAATATTATAATTATTAATCACATGCAAATCATTACTTTTATATTTTAAAATTCAACGAAAACATGTTCCTTTCTATATTTCTTACTAAAGCCCCTCTTTTTCCAAAATATCACAAGCAACCCGTTACTTATTTATTTTAAAATCTATTTTAATACTTTTAATTATTTAAAAATGTTTAACACGTCTACTTAATTTTTTTTAATAAATAAAATTAATAAAATATAAAATATAAATAATAAAATTAACAATTATTAAAAATAATCCGTTCATCGCACGGGTTTTAAGCTATATTATTAAAGACGAAACATTAAAAGTTTGGTAGTCGGACGGACGGACGGACGGTACTTGTGATTTTACTTAATTACCCCTTACTTGTTTTTTTAAAAACTATCACTAAATAATAACATTATTTATAATCAATTACCTTTTCAGCTAAAATGCGCGCATTACCTTTTTTATTTTTTTCTAACAAAATTCTCACTTTTTCTAAAAAAAACATGGGCGATTATCTTTTTTAAAAAAAACATGTCACTCTTTCTATTTTTCCTTACTAAAACCCCTCATTTTCCAAAAATATCATAGACAAACCCTTAATTATTTATTTTAAAATCTATTTTAATATTTTTAATTACGAGCACTTTTTTAGCTAAAACGTGTTATTTTTTCTATTTTTTTATTTTCTAAAGAAATTATTATTAAATAATAACATTTTTATAATCAACTACCTTTTCAGCTAAAATACATTGTCTTTTCTATTTTTTCTAACAAAATCCTCTCTTTTTCTAAAAAAAACATCACGGGTAATTACCTTTTTCAACTAAAACATGTTACTGTTTCTATTTTTCCATCTTTACTAAGACCCCTCATTTTCCAAAAATATCACGGACAAACAATTATTAATTTATTTTAAAATCTATTTTAATACTTTTAATTATTTAAAAAAGTTGAACACGTCTACTTATTTTTTTAGTAAATGCAAATTAATAGAATATTAAAACATAAATAATAAAAATAATAATTATTAATAACAATCCGTGCATCGCACGGGTTTTAAGCTAGTATATCTATACTATATTATTAAAGCCGAAACATTGAAAGTTTTGGTTTTCGGTTTTCGGTTAATTTTTGGTTTTCGGTACTTTTTCTAATTAATAAATTAATAATATAATCAAAATTCGGGAAAGTTTTATTCTACATTAATATTTCACTATATTTTACTACATAAAAATCAAATAATATTGAAATCTAATAAAAAAATGGAAATGTGGAATCTAATTTGTTTAAATTTAGGATACACCGCTACAAATATACTTCTTTCTTTTTAGTATAAAGAAGGTACTACAAATCAAATCTTTTATGGAATTGTATTATTGTCAAGTTACCAAAATAGTAACTAGAAGATTGACTTTTATAATTAAAATATTTTTTTCTAACAAAATCTACTTCTTTTCCAAAAATATCATTACAATTATCTTTAAATTAAAACATATTACCTTTTATATTTGTTATTACTAAAATCTATGTTTTTCAAAAATATGAGATGCAATCCTTACTTATTTATTTTAAAATCTATTTTAATACTCTATTTAATAAATAATATAAAAATAGTAACTAACTGATTGCCTTTTATAATTAAAAAAAAATCTAACAAAATCTACTCCTTTTCCAAAAATATCACGACAATTACCTTTAAATTAAAACATAATATTTTTTATATTTGTTATCACTAAAATCTATATTTTCCAAAAATATGAGGTGGAATCTTTACTTATTTATTTTAAAATCTATTTTAATACTCTATTTAATAAATAATAAAATTTTCTATTAACATAACATGAAATTAAATTTGATTTTGATCAAATTATGTGTGTGATGTGAGGGTTTTTGTTGCGTGACAGAGATGTAAATGTGTAAAAAACAGGGTTATTTGGGTAATTTCACAGAGATTTTATTTGTTCATTTTACTCTTGTGTTCTCCTATTTCCTATTATAGAAGAGATACGAAGGGAAAAAAATGACAAGCCTCGTGTACAAAATAAATTCGGAAGTACCAACATTTCAACCTATAGTCTGCACTTGCAACACTCTTTTCTAACCATAAATCACTTACAACACTGCTCGGATTTTGAAAACGAAACCGAGCAGAACCAATTTCCGATTTTTAGAACCTTCACTTTATCATTAGAACAGATACATTAGGATAAAAATGATATGGACTGTACGCCCTCCCTCCAGCAGTCATAAAAATACACAAATGCAGAAATGAATGTATATGGACTATTATGGAGTATGCCCTCCCTCCAGCAGTCATAAAAATACACAAATGCAGAAATGCTGCTACCAGAATCGTGCTTTCCGCAAATATATGCTTAATCACTTCCGTGCTGCTACCCATATCAAAACTGCAATCCATTCTAATCCAATGGAGATGGGCACTTAGGAGCCCTTATCTTTATCAGTAATTACAATGCATTAGATACTAGTATGCTGCATCACCCTTCTACGAGGGAAAAAAATACAGAGAACGGAATTAACTAAATGAGACTACCTCCAACTTAAAATCTTCGTGTCGGGGAAAACTTCTTACATGATTTACATTTGCAAGTTGTATAGTTACCTGTGTTTCTCTTTAGTGCGCAATCAGGAAGAAAACAACAGAACTGAATTGCTAACAAGATTACAAGGCCTTATCTAGTTGTTGGAACATGATCTGAATTTTCTGATCCTTATATTTATACGATAACTAGATACATTCATGTGACAGATGACTAGCTAAAGATAACTGGAGTACCATTAGGTTCCACTAACAACACCAATGGGGTAACATTTTCCCCCTGAAGATATATTGAAAATTTTGGAAAAAGCAATTTACAAAAGCTTTTTAAACCTAAGCCTTATAGCTTCTGCTTGTTTGAGCAGGTACACTTTGAACGAATTTCTGAAAGGGTCTGAAAAGTTCACACAAGGAAATATATAAATTAAAATGATGTGATAAAAGTATATTGATGCTTATTCAAGGCTGAAAATTTAGTATATACCGTGACTTGCTTCTGAAGGTCTTTAATGTGGTCAACAGCTAGATCCAACATGTCTGCTGTGTTTGTTTGCTGCAAAGTTACGACAACCACAAGTAAATGACTTGGTTTATTAAAGCTACTTCTACTACTATATAGCACAGAGATGCAACTGTTACCCTACCTTATCCATATTTGGGACAAGTTCCTGTAGCTTCCTCATTCTCTCACTAATTTTGGTTCTTCTAACCTGAAGATAGTTAACTGAGTTAAAAGAAGTACCAGCATCGATAACCCCATAACAAGCAGTAAGCTTCTTATGTTGCAAATGTTGAAACAAGTGCAGACTAAGCTCCAATTAACCAAGGATTTAGAGATTTGGTACGCGGGAAATTACCCTTTCGGCTATGCTTCGTGGATGAGTGGCACAACCCCTCTTGGCTCTTATCTTTAGAGGTACAGAATCCTGAAAGTGCAGTAACCTATCCATGGCAGACAATTCTGAGGAACTTGTTGGCAAACTCAAGTGATGAGCCAACACTGGGGGCGTTCGGGTCCCACCTTCACCACTCTGATCAACAAGATAATTCATGATTGAAGCATACAGTAAACATATGAGAATACAATATGCACTATATTATGAAGATAATTTCCCACCTGATTCTGGGATGAATTTAAATTTGAAAATGTCTTTCTATCATCTTCTGCAAAGTCTTTTAAGAAATTGTCAGATAAGAGCGCAGAGTCATCCCATGATGTACTTGGGAAACCACTAGTCATGTTGCCACCATCACTTCTACGAAGGCCGAAACTTATAGTTTCATTGTTACCCATTCCCATGCTCTTCCCTCCAATTTCTGATCCATGAGGCATCATACCTGAAATAGAAGGTACCCCCGGTGGGTGATCCATTTGATTTTTTAATCTGCTCGCAGAGGAAAATGATGCTTCTGCATTAGGACCTCTGCCATCCCTAAAACTGCCCATACCTCCCATTACAGCATAACCATCTGCTAATTGTTAACATGATTGTAAGGAAAGACTGGAGCACATCTTTCAAAGCACTCTTAAACTAATCTATGAGTCATAGTAGCCAAGATATATTTAAAATTTCATGATTTCACAGTGTTGTCCAAATTAGAAAGATTACAGATCCTGAAAGTCACGGGATTACTAGAGTGTAGATCATAGTTACATAAAAATTAACTGATTTCCATATAAGTATTATTGATAATATCAGTATTAAACCAACTCATTCCTTAGTTCTACTTGTAAGATCTTTACAGAATTGTGCCTAAAATATTTACCACAACTGGAATATGGACTCTAACAGTTAGATATAACTTATAAGCCAACTTTAGATACTAAAATCATCACAAAGACAAGGATAAATTACCGTTATCAACACTGACGTTGGCAAATAATCCAGCAGGTGAACTGCTATGACGAATGAGATTTGAATTACTTTCACCAATAACACCCATCTTCACCTGTGAAACACGATCCATCCCCACCGAATTGGCTACATTATACTGGTTCTCCATTCCTGAACTTGTCCCAACTGTCTTATGATCCAATTGTGTCTCACTACGATACATCATCTGCTCCTTCTGATGATCAAAAATATCAGGTTCATGCTTCATAGGTGCTACAAACTGGGATTGATTCCCCTCGCTTACTAACACAGCAGGAACATTTGATTCCTCATCACCACAACTCGACATAAACCTCGAAAAAAACCCATCAGTTTCAGGACTTAAGGCCTTAGCATTCAAGAACTGATCACAATCATCTTCCCCCGGATACCCATTACTATTTATCAAATTCGCAAAATAAGAACTAGGTGCAGATTGATATCGAGTCAATCCCCCCGAGCTCATCTGATGCTGCTGTTGTTTTTCCATCAATCAAACTCAATAATCCACTACCAAGCAAACTAAAAACACCCAACAAGCTCTTTGCACAAACCCGAAAAAGACCCAATCTTTCAAATCATTTCTAGGGTTTCATCATACACAAACCAACCAATAGCTCAAGAATTCAAGAATCTTTAATCTTTATAACAGATCTCACAATATATATTAACCAAGAACAAATATAAGTACAGAGAGAGCTACAATTCTTCTACCAACCAATCATAAAAATAAAAAAAGAAACAATCTTTACTTGTTTCTTAATCAGAGATTCACATTAAATAACAGCACAGCTTCTTGTCATCAACTAAAAGTGTACACAAGTCTACTTTGAGAGAGAGAGGGAGAGGGAGAGAGAGAGAGAGAGAGAGAGAGAGAGAGAGAGGGAGGAGAGATTTGAAGCAGAAGCTGAGAGAGATAAGTGGAGTAAAGAAGATAAGAGATAAAAAAAAATTAAGCACTAAAAACAAAGGATATACATACAGTTCATATCACTAGAGTACAGTAACAGAGAGCAAAAGGGTCACTTTTACTCTTACTGTATATACACATGTGTGTACATATATATGGATGAAGTAGTTAAGTTTCTCTCTACAGAAAATACGAGTACTTATTCTCTCTCTTCTCTCTCTCTGTACAGGGTGTGGGAGAGACGGAGATTGGGGGAGAAAGAAAGAGTGGAGGAAAAGTGTTTCTGGGGAAAAAGTCGAGAATATTATAAGGGAAGAAAGAAATGTGATGATAATTATTAATTAGTGAGTACGCATTTATAACTTGTACCTATAATCACCGCCTCAAGTTCAATTCGAAAATTTAAAAACAAAAATATGAATGCATAAGAGCATTCACAATGGGTTCTCCGACCTTTTTCCATCCCCATAATTTGAATAAATTATGTACTTTAGTCAAAAAATAATTCACATTCGATTTCTTATTTTTGGGAAAATTTTGGAACCAAAAAATGAATCCTCATATTTGGGGACTTACTATTCATCCTCATTTCATATTTATATCATTTTTATATGTAGGTTGGTGTGAAAGATGATAAAATATAATAGTTAAAATTGTAAAGAGAGTGAGAGAAATAAGTAATAAAAAAAGATATAGAAATAGAAATGGGGAATGGGGAATGGAATGTAGTAGATTTTTTTATGACAAAAAAATTATAGAGATAAATTTGAGAAATTACCATTTTTAGTAAGTATATGGGAATGAGGGATTGTATCATTCACCATCCCCATTATTTTAGGAAAATATGAGTTTTAGTATAAAAATTGATCTCCATTCGATTCCTCATTTTGGGAAAAATTTTAGAGTTCAAAAAATGAGTCCCCAATTTTGGAGACTCAGGGGCTGTTGATAATACTTAATGTTCTCTTAATGAATAAATATCTTAATCGGTCAGAGGTTTTTAATTTTCAATTCATTATCAAACACTCTTAATCAAAGCAAAATAGACTTTTTGGGTAAGCGGGAAGATCCTTACTTATTCAATAAGTGAGACTCTGAATAAAGTTTTTTTTAATACCCCAACCACCCTACGTGTTTGTGCGCTATGAAACAAAAAATTGGTTTCTTGTGTTCTTTATTTGTGCATCAGGGTTCTTACCTATTAACACTATTATAATATGTGTTTTAAAATCTTTTACGGTAGAACTTCGATAAATGTATTGTATATATTTATAATTATACAATTTATTTATTTATTAAAATTATTTATTTATTGATAAATGTAAATTTTATTTAATTATCGATTAACAAATATTTATTAATTTTATTTTGTTTTATTATGATAATGGTATTTTTTTTAATTTAATTTTTGAATATATATAGATAATCTTGTTTTCGTTTAATTTATTCATTAACGAATTTGACGAGATAATTCAATTACCTTATTATTCCAAGTTGGAATCAAACAAATTTATTCATTTGAAGAGATTATTTATTTATTGAGCATTCATTTATCGAGGTTCATGAAGTGGTCGATAATAAAAATATTGTCATTCAGATGATTGTTATCAAACAATAATTTTCATTCAGTAAATTTTTCATTCAGATGCATTTTTCATTCAATGTATTCAGATAATTTAATGACTCGGTGTTTTTGATTCAGATTTATCAAACAACCCCTTAATATTCATCCCTCATTTTATATTTTATACAAGTTTAATATACAAGTAGAGTAGAAAATGATAAAATAATAGTTAGTAGTTAAAGTTGTAAAGAGAGATCAGAGAAAAAAAAATAAAAAAATATAGAGATGAAAATTAAGAATGGGATGTAGTGAAATTTTAGATGACAAATACATTATAGAGAAAATTTTGAGAAATTACTATTTTTAGTAAGTATATGGGGATGAGGATAGGGGTCGAATGAAAATGCTCAGGAGGGCATTTCTACGACTTTTTTCAAAAATATTCAAGTTATAGAAATTATTTATAAAAATATGAGATTGCAATGTTGTAACTCCAACATTATGTTTGCAATAGTTGCAATCTCACTTACAACTAAAATCATATTTTTGAATTTTTTTTTAAAAAATTAGATATTTTTGTAAATATTTCACATTTTTAATATTTTTTAAGAAATTAATTATCGTCTTAAAATTATATTTTTTTCAAAAAATCCAAAAGTATACTCTTTTTCAGAGAGTTCCAAAAATTCAAGATTTTCTTTAACTAACATGGGATGATATATTTGACATAGTATTTTAATTTATGAATGCATATGTATCGTATGGGATGATGTTTTCGGAATCTCATATTATTATTGAACAAATTATATAATTGGTAATATATTAAAATTTGGGAAAAGAATTGTAACAAGTTTTAGAATCTCTACTATTTTTCTTTAATATTGCTTAATTAGAATTATATTCATCGAACTAAGGTCATTTTAAGATAATTTTTTTTGAAGACATAATCATTTAATCTTAATTCATATTGACAGAAAATATCCTCGCTGACGTGAGATTAAAATATTAACCCCTCCATTATATTCGGAGATATCACATATTCATATACCGTAAATTAAGTCAATGTTTCATATAAAACGAAAATTTTAAAAAATTAATCATTATTTAGAGCATCTTTAATGGGGTAAAACTCTTAGTTAGATGACATCCCATAAATAAGATTTTTAGACATTGTGTAAAAAATTTACAACTTCAATGTTACAAAACTCTTAGCAAAAAATATAATCAACCCCTACAGATTAGCCATATTTGATGAACCACTAGGGAGGGATAGTGAAATCACACGTCACATATTACCATATTTAAATAATATATTCTATTTATAACAACTTGAAATAATAAAAATATACTATTTTTAAAATATAGTCAACTATTATAGCCAACTTCATTGAACCACACCACCTTACAGGTTCAACCAATTTTATATAATCAATATTTTACATTATTTTAACCAATCATTTTAACTAAGACCGTTGGAGATACTCTTATATGTTCAACGAATCAATGGCCACCATTAACTCGCTAAATACCATTGCGTATTTGCGTGCCAGCACAGCTACGTTTGCCTTGGCAGTTCACACTCCACAGTCCGTGGTATATTTTTGTAGGCTAGCTGCCTAGTGTTGGTCAAATGAAAAATGGGGAAATGGAATTGGATTGCAATGAAACGGGTCAGATCGAAACAAATTTGAGCTGGATTTTAATTATTTATGGAGAAATTTTAATAGACTATTTTTGACTTTTTTAAATGATACATTAAATATTATTGACTTTTCAATAATATTCTCAAAATATTGATACATTATAAGTTATATTTCTCTCATCAATGATGACATTCTGTTGTGTAATAAAAAACGTGCTTGTGTATTTAATGCTAAGGTTTAATGAGCTTCGAGCTTTAATGGCTGCACTTGTGTTTCGAGACTAAATCGGTCCTCACAAGATGCCTACGTATCTCAATTCGTTATTGAGAATCAAGTCAAAAACGTAGTTCTGATTGTAGCATCAGGTCCTTTATATAGGCGTCTGGAGCCTTGTATTTATGGTAGGTTTAGGAGTCTTAGCTAATAAGTCTCCTTTTTGATATTGGATAAACATTGTATTGCTTGTTGAATAAGTCTTTTCCTTGTTGATAAGGTTATGACTCATTAATTGGGATTCTGGATCCTTCTTTGACTAATTTACCATATTTTGGACTCTTTTCATGAGCTATATATTTCCCTTATTTATTAATTACGAAATTAATAAATAATCAGGGTTTTGGGCCTTAATTACGGGGCCTTTCCAATGAATCAGTAACTATATTTATATAATTACTTTTCTGTCCATATCATTTGCCCCCCCCCCAACTTCTGGGGAAAATCCCCTCGGGGTTTTCGTAGAAGTTATAGCGTGTTTTTCCCCAAAATTTTCTATTTTTAGGGTATTTTCGACCTCAAAATAGGTCATTTTCGACTAGGAATTCGACCAGGAATTAAGTTTTTTTGACCAGAAATTCGACCAGGATTTCGACCTCAAACAGCTATGAGGTCGAAGCTTTCGACCAGGAATTCCAGGTCTTTTTCGACCTCGCCTGTTCGACCTCGTTTCAAATATATCTTCGACCTCGAGTTTTTGACCTCGAGTATTCGACCTCGAAATCGTACTTTTTCGACCTCAATTGGTTGTGAGGTCGAAGCTTTCGACCTCGATTAACAGGCCATTTTCGACCTCGATGTATCGACCTCGAAGTCATACTTTTTTGACCTCGATCCCTTTTGTTTTCGACCTCATTTTGGTGTGAGTTCAAAGGATACGAGCTCAATTTACAGGTCATTTTCGACCTCGGTCATTCGACCTCAATTCAATGCTTTTTCGACCAGGATTTCCTAGGTCAATATAGACTTCGATCTCTAGGTCATCTTCGACCTCATTCTGTCGTGAGGTCGAACGTTTAGACCTTAATTTCTAGGCCATTTTCGACCTCGAATCCTTCTGTTTTCGACCTCATTTTGGTGTGAGATCGGGGGGTTCGAGCTCGATTTATAATGTATTTTCGATCTTGATCAATCGACTTCGATCTAGGGTCTTTTCGACCTTGAATTTTCAATTTTTTGACTTGATTTTGGTACGAAGTCGATGGATACGACCTCAATTCCTCATGTATTTTCGACTTCGAGCCTTCGATGTCGTTCTAAGGTTTTCTCGACCTCAATTTCACTATTTTTCGATTTTATTTGGGAGCGAGGTCGTTGGATTCGACCTCGTTTTCCCATATGTTTTCGACCTTGGTCGTACGATTTTGATTTAATGTTTTTTCGACCTTAAATCTTTGGTTTTGCCTTGGCTATATTTCAAATTTCATTCTTTTCTTGGGCCTTAACTAGTCCAATTTTTAATTGGACTTAAATTATTCCAGCCTTGGGCCTTATTGGGCCTTATTGTTTGGGCTTCGAATTTGACTGAGACCCAAATTATTTGGGCTTTAATTTCTATAATCCATAAATGGATTTGTGGGCCTTAACTGGCTATAGACGGTTGCCCTTCCTTAACCAGTTGGGTTCCCAGTCATTTCGATTATAAAAGAGTGGGATTTCCACTTTTATTCTTCACTTCATACTTTCATCTTTCCAAAATTTCTCTCTAGTATTCTTAGTTTTTCTCTCTTCTTATTCCGTAGTAAGGCGATTTCCGGCGAAGTTTCCGGGGCTATTTTCCTATTTTTCTGGGTTCAATCTTCATCCCTTGAAGATTTTCTGGGTTCAATCTTCATCCATTGAAGATTTTCTGGGTTCAATCTTCATCCCTCGAAGATTTTCTGGGTTCTAGTTTGAAGATTTAAAGCTTTTCTGGGATTTTTCTTTGAAGATTTGAAGATGTCTGACCGTACTGCTCAACGTCTCCAGAAAATTAATCAAGTGTCTAAGAGAGGTATCACCATTCGTTCTTCCCGTATGTCTCTTCAAGATATGATTTTAGAACGTAGTGATGAATACCCTTCTGTTTCGCACTTAGATTCATTTGATTGTAGCAATAAATTCCATGAAATCGACTTGATTAGGGACTATAAGTTTATTCTAAGTCTTCCCAGTTTAACACTAGGAAGACTACCGGGTAAACTTAGGATTTTTCTTTTTTCTTTTTTGTTTTTTCTATTTTATTTTAAGTATTTTCCTAAGTCTTCCCAGTTTTTGAACTAGGAAGACTATCGGGAAGACTTAGAAATACTTATTTTATTTTTCTGTTTTTCCTTTATTATTTTCCGGAAAACTTACTAATTTGTATTAGGAAGACTACCGGGAAGACTATCCTAAGTCTTCCCGATTGTCTTCCCAATACAAATTTAAAAAAAACGCTTCAGTTTATTCTTTTCTTTTACAGTTATTTGTTTTGTCTCTTATATATATATACTTACACAACACATACACTGCACTCTATTTTTTTCTGCCTTATCAGTTTTCTTTTGTTCTAAGAAAACCTCTTCGAATCCAATCTTTTCTGCAGAAACCTTCCTTGATATTGTTCATATTGCTCAAGTTTTTACTTAGCAAAATCATTTTGTTCTTCAAAATCAAGTCTTGAGTCGAATTGCTATCAAAATTTCGACTTGAGTATTCCTGGTTTTCTAAGTGATTCTTGTGTGATTAACTGATCTTTGTTGTTTCTGTGTGATTTTGAACTGTGTGTTGAAGTTTATGTGTTCTTGAGATCATTGCCCAGTTCTTTTTGCATTTCAAAAGTTCTAAGTTCGAATTTTAGGATTTTAATTTTAAAAGTTAATTAATTTTGGTAAAATTTAATTTTATGGATTTTAAGTAATTTTAATTAATTCTAAAAATCCCTAAAATTTTAATTTTATTTTAAATTGATTAAAATTTTCTTGTTTTATAAAAATGGATCCGAATTTTGAACTCGTTTTAAATAATTATGTTGGGTATTTTGATCCGTCCAAGTGTAAAGTGGAACGTTTTAGACCGTGGATTCAATTTTTAAATAGCGAGACTTGTGTCAGTCATGCTATTTGTGCCAATGCACTTCTTAAAATTGATCCATTAAGGATGTTGTGTTCAAGTGATGTTATTGTTGGAGATTCAAAATCTTTTACTTTCAATATTCTAAACCAGCAATATACAGTTACTTTTGAGTTATTTTGTGATGTGTTGCATTTTCCAAAGGACATGTTTGATCCCTTACCCACTGATGATGAGTTATCACAGTTCTTTGTGAATATTCATTATCAGGGTCCCTTCCAAATGGTTAAATTGTCCAAAAGCTTTGTGGTAAGGGAATGTGATATGTTCTTTGATACTATAGCAAGAGTATTTGGTAACTACACAAAAACAAATTTTCATTGCATTACCAGTCTTAATCAGTATATTGCTTATGCTATAGTATTTGGTCGTAGATTGAATTTTGCTGAGATTCTGTGGAACCTAATGCTTAACAGGCTTGCTCACTCTAGGAGAGATTCTGATAATAATGAGAAAGTAAAGTGTTGGTGCCCTCGCTTTCTCACTCTTATCATTAATCATCTTCTCACTGCTGAGCAGGTAGAACTGTTTCGAGAAACCAGATTTGAAACCTCTCCAACCACATACACCAAATTCTACACCAGACTTGATGTCTCATCCAAATTCCCCAACACACCTGTTCTTGTTTCACCGCTGATGAGCCAATTCATTCATCTTCCTATCTTTGGTGAACAAGTTCCTCAACCACATCCAGTTCCACTACAGGTAGTTATTCATAACCCTGGATCTTCTTCTGGTACTATAATTCAAACCCAAGTGGTTGTTAGGGCTGACCCAGAGATTGTAGAACCACAGTCTCTGACCCAGGTCATAGAGCCAAATAGAGAGTCAAACACTCCTGATACACAACCTGAGCCTAATGTTCAAACCAGTTCAAGAAGAGTTAGTGATACAGCTGCAATGAGTGTTCCCACAGCTCTGTCTCCGCCCTTAAAGAAAAGAAGAACCTATAGGGAGGCAACTGTAAGCCCATCTGTATCCTCTCAAAAGTATATGGACATTGATATGGTCACTAAACAGTCTCTAGAGACATCCTCTCAACAGGATGAATCTATTGAAATTCACCATCGGGCCATGGCATCTTGTACTGAGTCAAGCACTCTCCCATTACTCACAATGGGAGAAGATAACCAAATAGATGACACTCAGGACACTATGCAATGAGAGCACTTTAATTTTGACTTTGAAACAGTGCCTACCATTGTTACCGTAGAAGTGCCTTCACAGGCATCTGAGGGAAAATTTGATTCTTTTCCAAATCAAATAGAATCATTTTCTCCCCTCCCAGAGGGAACATCTCTAGCTCCCTTAAGGGATTTTCCACTCGCAGTTTTTACTGGAGAAAGTGGAAGGCAACCTAATGAATCCAACACTGAAGCAATTCAGTTTCAAATTCAATTTGATTTGGATTTCATTGGGGATTGGGAATTGAGAACTCCCATTGCACCACCACTGACCTCTCAAGAAGAGGCTAGGGTGATTTTTCATGAAGGTACCTCAAATCAGAACTTGGAAAGACATCTTGTTGTGAGAACTGAGATTCAAACACAGAGTGATACACAAGCATGTGAGGTGAGTCACCACTAAGAGCAATTGAGGTGAGTGCACACACTGACACAAACACTGCTTTGCTGTTAGCTCAGATAGCTAGTCTTCAGAAACAACTCATGGAATCCCAGGCTGAAAAGGATCTTCTCAAAGCACAAGTGGTTGAACGGTCTTCTTCTTCCACCTCTGTAACTAATCAGCTGGGTACTATCAAGGATGATTTGGAAGGATTGAAGAATAATCTACTCCCGAAGCTGAATTCAATCCAACAATCTCAAGTACTAGTGGCTTCAGACATTTCTGATTTAACAACGTCAAATGCTCAGATTTCAGAAAGTGTCAAGGAGATAGCTGTCATTTCCACCAAGGTGAACTTCATTCTGCAAACAACTGATGAGAATCAAAGGTTTAATGAAGAAAGGATGTCAAACTTGAAGGTGGAATGGAGCATATGAATGAAGGTATGAAGCACTTGTATGATATGATAAAGAATTCACATCAACCTACAACACATCAAAGAACATTCTTTGAGGGAAATGATGAAGATAAGGATGATGATGCTAATGAAGGAGGAGAAAGGAGAGAAAGAGGAGAGATAAGAAGAAGTGAGGTGAATCCTGAAGCTACTAAAGTAAAATCTGTAGAGGATTCCTCAACTAAGGGGGAGAATGTGGAGAAACAAGGAGGAAATCAAGCTGGAGGCTCAGACAAGGACAAAGGGAAGCAGAAGTTAACTTTTTCTGATGCTGACTATTATCAAGGTGAACAGGGAGATTTTGACTATGTAGAATCTGAAGAAGTCCCTGAAGATATCTTTGGTAATGTGGAGGTTGAAGAAGAAGCTGATTATGCTGACTGGGAAGAAGAGTCAAATGTTGATCCTGTCTTCGAAGCTGAGTTAGTGAGACAGAAGGCTGATCTGAAAAGAAGAGAGGAGGAGAATGTAAAGGTATCTGACATCATTTCTAAGCATCTTGTCATTCAAAAAGCTGAACAACAAGAAAAGCAAAGGCTTCACAATCTGAAGGTCAATGAGAGAAAATTGTATGTGAGGCTGAAGCAAGGAGAAGAATGGGACAAGGCTAGAGAGATGTTTGTACATCAAGAAGGAACTAACAATGATGCAAAGTTTCTTGGGATGTTGGAAAGATACAAGAAGGTCAATCCAGACAACACAGTATATATAAAAGCTCTTCATGCAGAGATTCCAAGGATCACAACTGGATATGACAGAGTTAGAGAGGAGTTGAAGATCTATGTTTACACCATAATGAGGGAACTTTCTTAGTGTCTCTCAATCTTCTGGAAAGCAGAACTCTCTCTGAACTATGGGTCTTCATGTGCAAAGTTAAAAGAACTTCTCCATTAGCTGAGCTGCTGCATGACCAGCTAAGAGACTTTGCAATAAAAGCTAGTCCACAAGTGGTGGAAGTGCCTTATGAAGTAAATTTTTTTAAAGGAAGGGCACTTCAGACTTGTGGTGTGGATCCAATCTCTCTGAAAGATTTTTCTGCCAAGCATCTTGTCTACTTGGAGAACATGTTGAGGACTTCAGGATTTGCTACACAAGAGAAGACAGAAGTTGCTGATTTGATTCAAGACTATTGCATAACAAATATCAAAAGATATCATCAAATGAAGAATAGGCTGAAGAAAGTCACAACTCAACCTGTCAGACCTAGTGGCATTACTTTTGAATCTGATCGTGTTCTGGACAAGGATTTGCTTGAAGCACTTGAAGAATGAGAGATGATTGAGTCTGAAATTTGAAGAAGCTCTATTTGTAAATATTAAATGTTTAGAGCTTAGGTGATTCAAGATAGGATAAATGTATTCATATGTTCTGTCTAGAGGAACATCTATCTTGTATTTACCTGTAATGTTTGAATCTGGATAATGTTAAATGAAATCCAGAACTTTGTGTTATTATTTACTTATCTTTTAATGTCTTATTTCTACTTGTTTAGTTAGTTGAGTTATCCTCTAGGTATTTGCTTGTTATTCTCTAACAAACAAATAGGGGGAGATTGAAAGGCATATGTTTAAGCCTATTTGTTTACATCGAGGAATTAACTCAACATTAAACAAGTCTGTAATAAGTAAGTAATAATTCAAATTGTCACAGGAATCTCAGAAGATTATATCTGTCAAAGAATGAAGATTAAAGTCATCTACAGACTTGAAGTGATTCTACATTGAAAGAAGCTCAATTTATTGATCAAGCCTCAATGAAGTATTCAAGCTCAGTGGATTTATAAAAGTGACGGAGATTTCAAGTGGTGACAGAAAAAGATATTGATTACGGAGTTCTTGAATGAAAAGGAAGTGAATCATTTCTTAAAGTCAAACAGATAAAGAACATACATTGTCGTTAGTCACTCATGAACCAGACAGTGCATCGAGTGTCAACGTACTATTGTGTTTGTTAATTATCTAAGTTTTAATTGATTCTGGAATTGTTTAAGAAGTCAACTAATTCTATTTATTCTCTTATAAATAATTAATATTATTAAGTATATTATTTATTAATTTAATTCTGTAAAGAATTAATTTAATACATAATTAATTTAATTAATTATTTAAATTAGAATGAAAATGAACTAGGAAGACTTAGGATTGAACTAGGAAGACTCAATTTAATAAACTAGGAAGACTCACAAGTGAGTCTTCCCGAAAGTCTTCCTAGGCCAAACCATTGTCTTCCCGTTTGTCTTCTCTTCACAAACATTGTCTTCCCGAGAGTCTTCCAAGGCATATTGGATTGTTTTTCTCTAAGTCTTCCAAAGGCAAAATCCATTCTGTCAAGTGGATTTGCACGTGGGTTGATTAAAGAAAAGCAATTAGTATTTAAAGACAAGGCAGACTACTGAAGACTTATCAATTACACAGAACAGAAGAAAAAGACACAGAAACCTTAAAACATTACATTTTTCTCTCTCTGTCTTCATTACTTCTTAAACAGCAAAGCTTTAAATTTCATCAGAGAATTAATTCTTGATTTGATCTTAACATTTCATTCATAAGAATCATTTCTCTTGTACTGCTTTAGCTTTCTAGCGGATCATAATCCCTAGATTTTATATCGAACTACTTTTTAGTATTCGATCCTTTTTATTACAAAAATAGATAAATTCATGTCGAATTTATTCTAGATTTGTTTTATCAAGTTCATTGTAATCAGTGATCAGAATTGTAACACCCTTCAAGTTTAATAGAGTTTTATTTAACTTGAATATTGTTTCAGTTTTATTCCGCAATAATTTGTTCTAAATTGTTAAATCTTAAAAGGACAAATTCGATTAAAATGTATCGTTTGTATTCAACCCCCTTCTACAAACTTATCAGGACCTAACAGATTTCGTTTCCAACTCCACTTTGGAGGGTGTGGAGCATGCAGGCTCTCAGGCTATTGCTGCTGTAAGTTGTTTTCTTTCTTTTTTTCTTTATAGTTTTAACATGTTTCAAGTTTCTATCTTGTATTGACTTGTAACTTGTTTGTAGGCTAATGCCAACTTCCAAGGGGCTATCTTTCAAGCCAAGGCTTGGCTCTCATCTTCAGAGGCCAACCAAGGCAAGTTTGAGAAGTCCCAAGAGGAGGTGGGCTCGCTGAAGGCCACACTGGCTAGGAGGGAGAAGGAGTTAGCCAACTCCCAGGCTGAGCTGGTTTCTTTGAGGAAGGGCAAGGATGACTTTATCGACGAGTACCTTGACTCCCAGGAGTACAAGGACTTGATTGATAAGCATAACGAGCTCCTCTTCCCAGTTCAGTATACTAAGGGATGGGATGGCGCTCTTGCTGCTGTTTTGGAGAAGATGCCTGGATCTCTCACCAATTCTGACTTTCCAAGCCCTCATGCTCCTACTCTTTTAGAGTTGGCTTTGGCTGGAGAGGACGACATGGAGGAATATGATAGGATCTTAGACCTAGATCATTCTTCCCCACCTGGTCAGACTGCCAGGGCTGATTATGCTGCCACTCACTCTGGTTCTGCTTTAGAGGGAGATGAAGAGGAGGAGGAGGAGGAGGCCGTCGACAAGGCAGCTTAGATGATGTAGTTTTTCTTTTGTAGTTTTATTTATGGCCTTTCATGGCTTGTACTGTACTTTCAACCTAAGGGCTTAACTTTTATTTAAGCTTTCGTTTAGCCTTTTTACATTCCCGACTTAACATGTCTATCATAATGCATTGCGTATATAATGAAAACATAAGAATATGGAATTCATAACTTTGGAAATGGGTTCAACCCTTACATAATACTCAAGTTTAAAAACTTGGGTTGGTTTCATCAAACCTTATTTCTAGTAGTGAGTCCACTTAGGAAACACCTTAAACATAATAAACTTTCAAATTAGAGGCATGCCAAGTCCTTGGCACCTCATGCCCTTCAAGGGTTTCTAGTTTGTAAGAGCCTCGACCAAATACGTTCTTGACGCGATATGGTCCTTCCCAATTTGGGGCCAGCTTGCCTTTTTGTCCAACTCCGGATGCCTCAATCTTTCGAAGAACCAAGTCTCCTTGTCGAAAGAACCTTTCTTTAACCCTTAGGTTGTAGTAGAAAGATGCCCTCTTTTGATGTTCA
The DNA here is from genome assembly GCA_030848705.1 of Heracleum sosnowskyi. NCBI lineage: Eukaryota > Viridiplantae > Streptophyta > Magnoliopsida > Apiales > Apiaceae > Heracleum > Heracleum sosnowskyi. The sequence continues at coordinate 132,969,753 of CM061238.1, read as the reverse complement.
ACTATCTTGGCGTTTGCTTCATCTCTAACTTCGTCAATTAGATCTAAAGCTAGCCTCAAGCCTTCTTCATTTTCTTCTGGCTCATAAGCCTCAACTCTTGGAGATGTGTGAGTAATTTCCACTCGAACCACTGCCTCTGCCCCATATGCCAACAGGAAGGGGGTAGCTCCAGTGGTGACTTTACAAGTAGTACGATATGCCCATAGTATGGGGAGCAATTCGTCTACCCAAGTGTTTCTGGAGCGCTCAACTCTTTTCTTCAGTCCATCCAGGATTATTCGATTTGCAACCTCAGCTTGCCCATTTACTTGTGGATGGGCGACAGAAGTGAAGCGCAACTTGATATCATTCTCATCACAATACTTCTTGAATTCATCATTGTTGAATTGAGTTCCATTGTCCGTAACCAGGACTCGTGGAATTCCATACCTGCATATCACATTCTCCCAGAAGAAATGCATCACTTGCTTGGTGGTTATCTTGGCTAAAGGTTTAGCCTCAATCCACTTGGTGAAGTAGTCCATCGCTACTATCAAGAACTTTCTTTGAGCACTTTCCATTGGAAATGGTCCGAGTATATCCATTCCCCACATGGCAAAGGGGATAGGTGAGTTAATGGATGTCATCATCTCTGGTGGTTGTTTAACCACTGGTGCATGTTTCTGGCACCGTTCACACTTCTTCACGTAGCTTTTAGCATCAGCAAGCATGCTTGGCCAATAGAAACCTAGATGAGTGACTTTATGAGCAAGGGCTCTGCCCCCAAGTGCTGCCCACAAATTCCTTCATGTACTTCCTTTATGGACAATTCTGCCTCTTGGGGTCTCAAGCATTTTAGATAAGGAATGATGAAAGACTTCTTGTATAGAATTCCCTCAATCAGGGCATACCTTAATGCTCTCACATACAGCTTTCGTGCTTCTGAAGTGTCGTTGGGTAACCACCCAGTTTCTAGATGAGATTTGATGGGATCCATCCAACAACTGCCTACATCAGTGGGTGCTACCAACTTTTCGTTGATGCTTGGGGTCTTCAAGACTTGGAAGTATACACTCCCTGCATAGTTTCAATTTCAGAAGAATCAAACTTAGACAAGACATCAGCCTTCAAGTTTTCTTCCCTTGGAATGTGCTCCACATAGCATTCGTCGAACTGAGTCATGATGGCCTTGACAAGTTTTAAGTACTTGGCCATGACTTCATCTCTGGCCTCAAATTCCCCATTTACTTGGGAAACCACTAGCCTCGAATCTCCACATACTTTCAGAGTTTTGACCCTCAAGGCTCCAGCCAGCCCTAAGCCAGCTATCAGAGCTTCATACTCAGCCTCATTGTTTGTCGTTGGGAAGTCAAGTTTTAGTGCATACTCTATGAGAAATCCATCAGGAATTTGTAGCACTAAATCGGCTCTACTTGATTTTGTTTTTGATGCTCCATCAAAATAGAGCACCCAATATTCTTTGAAATCCATCTCTTGATCTTTCTCGTCCTCCACTATTACTTCATGCCCCCCGACTTCTTGGTTGTCAATGGTGCATTCAACCATGAAGTCAGCAAGTGCCTGAGCTTTTATGGCCGTTCGAGGCTTATACTTGATACCGAATTCGCCCAATTCAATAGCCCATTTGATCAACCTTCCACTAACTTGAGGGTATGCAAGATGTTTCTCAGAGGTTGACCAGTCAAGACCTCTATCTTGTGAGCCTGGAAGTACGGGCGTAGCTTTCTTGAGGCCATTATCAAGGCTAAGGCAAACTTCTCAATCGTTGAGTAGTTTATTTCTGCCCCATGTAGAATCTTGCTCACATTGTAGATGGGTTTCTGAACCTTCAATTCTTCTTTTACCAAAACGGCTCTAAGGGCTGTGCTAGAAACCGCCAAGTACAAATAGAGAATTTCTCCTGGATTTGGCTTTGCCAACAGTGGTGCCTCAGCCATGTATTTCTTCAGGGCCTCAAAGGCCTCTTGGCTTTCAGTTGTCCATTCAAAGTTTTTCATATTCTTGAGTGCTTTGAAGAAAGGTAAGCACTTCTCTCCCGACTTGGAGATGAATCTACCCAATGCTGCCATTCTTCCCGTTAGTTTCTGGACATCCTTGACAGTCCGTGGTGGTTCCATGTCTAGAATTGCTTTGATTTTGTCGGGATTAGCCTCGATTCCTCTCTTGGAAACCATTAGGCCTAAGAACTTTCCCGAGCCTACACCAAAGGCACACTTAGCTGGATTCAACATCATCTTGTGGTGCCTTAACACTTCAAATGCCTCTCATAGGTGCTCTATGTGATCGGCTTTATCGAGGCTTTTGACTAACATTCCATCTACGTAAACCTCCATGGTTTTTCTAATTAGGTGTCCAAAAAATTTGTTCACCAACCTTTGGTAGGTTGCTCCTGCATTCTTAAGTCCAAATGCCATGACTAGATAACAGAAAACACCAAAGTCAGTGATGAATGATACCTTAGAGATGTCATCCTTGTGCATTTTAATTTGGTTGTATCCACTGAAGCCATCCATGAAGCTGAGCATCTCGTGTCCAGCTGTAGCATCTATTAATGCATCAATCCTTGGTAAGGGAAAACAATCCTTAGGACATGCATCATTCAAGTCAGTGAAGTCCACACACATCCTCCATTTCCCGTTAGCTTTTTTGACCATCACGGGGTTAGCCAACCATTCTGGGAATTGTATCTCTTCAATGAACCCGGCTTCCAAAAGCTTTTCAACTTCTTGTTTGATGGCCTCTTGCCTCTCTGGTGCAAAGTTTCTCTTCTTTTATTTCACCGTCTTTCTTTCAGGATCCACATTCAACTTGTGAGTTATCAATTGGGGATCAATCCCTGGCATGTCAGCCGCTGTCCAAGCAAAAACGTCATTATTCTCTTAAAGAAAAGATATGAGCTTACTTTTCAATGGCTCAGGTAGTAGTGCTCCAACATAAGTCACCTTCTCCGGTTCACCAGGGACTAAGGGAATTGGGATTAAATCCTTAGCTGGTTTCCCTCTTCGGTCCTCATTGTCACTGATATCCATGTCTTCAATTGGGAGAACTTGTCCCCGATTCCATCAGGCCTTAACGCGGCTACATAACAACTTCTAGCCATCTTTTGGTCTCCTCGTTCTTCACCAATCTCATTCATCGTTGGGAACTTGATTTTCAGATGATAAGATGAGGCAACGGCCTTGAACGCATGAAGACCAGTCCTTCCCAGGATTGCGTTGTAGGTTGAAGTTGCCTTTATAACTATGAAGTTCAACATTTGAGTAGACGTAGTCGACCCTTGCCCCATTGTTATTGGGAGTTGGATAGTGCCTTCCACTTTTGATTCCACTCCATTGAATCCATATATGGGCATATTCGAGGGTGTCAACTGAGAGTCAGTGTAGCCCATCTTGATGAAAGCATCATGGAACAAGATGTCCACTGAGGCTCCATTGTCGACCAAAACTCTCTTGGTTTCAGAATTTCCTATCACAGGAACGATGACTAAAGGATCATCGTGGGGAAACTTCACTCCCTCCATTTCTGAATCATCAAAACCTATTGATACTTCCGTTCGGGCACGCTTCGGTGCTTCTCCAACCATAGTCATTACTTCTCGAGCATAAGCCTTTCTTGAGTTCCGGGAGGACCCGGCCGCTGTTAGCCCTCCGAATATCATGTTGATGATTGGCCCTCAGGACTTGGGGTTACGATCTTGGTCATTGTCCCTTCTGTCATAATCCTTCCTTTCATAATTTCCTCTTTGACTCCCTTGATTTCCATCCTTAGTGAATTTGCTGAGTTTTCCTCTTCGTATCAGAAATTCGATCTCATCTTTAAATTGCCTACAATCGTCAGTGTCGTGACCAACTTCTTTATGGAACCGACAGAACTGGTTTTGGTTTCGTTTGGACAAGTCAGCCCTTATTGGCTTCGGCCATTTGAGATCTCCTTCCTTAGCTATCTCCATCAGAATTTGACTCCCGGAAGTGTTCAATCTTGCATACTCCGTAAACTTTGGCCCAAAATTGTTTCTCTTGGGTGGAGAATCAGAGTCCTTTGACGTTCTAGGAAACTTTTCCTTGACGTCGTACTCCGGAGTTTCTTTTCTTTTCTTTGAGTTTCCACTACCGCCAGCAGTGGGTTCATACTTTCTCATGCTTTCTTCAGCCTTGATGTACTTTCCGGCTCTATCTTGGAGCTTCAGCATGCTCTCGGGTGGATGTTTTGCTAATGACATTTTGAAGTGGTCATCAGTAGTTCCTTGTTGCGGGGCTATCATAGCCACTCTGTCCTCTAAGTCCGGGACTTTCAGAGCCTCCCGGGTGAATCGATTGATGTAGTCCCTTAGGGCTTCATTCTTTCCTTGCTGGATTGCCATGAGTGATGCAGAGGTTTTCTCATGCACCCTTCCACTAATGAACTGATTGATAAAAGCCTTACTTAATTCTTTGAAAGACCCAATTGAGTTGGGAGGAAGATGGCTATACCAGCGTTGGGCCATGTCTGCCAAGGTTTGTGGAAACACCTTACACTTTGACTGCATCGTTGGTTGGCTGCAACAGCAGTGCATTGGAGAAAGTCCTTACATGATTTGCGGGATCCCCCGTTCCATCATAAGCCTTGATTGTTGGCATCTTGAATTTTTTAGATATGGTGGATTTCATGATGTCTTGAGTAAACGGTGGTGTAGGATCATCAAGATCTCCTAGGGGCAACAAAATACTAGGATTGCCCCTTGGGGCTTCAGCCCTCTTGGTTCTTCTTGGTGTTGGGTCCAGGTTGATTATTGGGACTCTTACGGTTGTTCGGCCTTGAGATTTGACGGCCTCTTCTTCTGTAAGGAGTTTCTTGAGTCTTGCAGTCTCTGCCTCATGGGCTACAATTTTCTCCTTAGTAGTTTGGGGTTGTTCCCGATTTGTTTGGGAAGAACGCTTCCTCCTTGGGGCGACATCCCTTTCTTCTTCAGATGTGTAATTCTCGTCCTCAGTATAGGGACCCGAATAATCTTGAATCAAAGGGGTCCGTCGAGTCTGTTGATTTTGGGGTCCCAGACCTTGTATATAAGGGGGGACATATGCTTCATGGTAGATGGGGTTAAGACCGCTACTGCCCGCCATGGGTCGAGGGGGCATGCCATAGCTTGGCATCCCCAAAGTTTGAGCAGCGTATTGGGGGAGATCATTAGTATGGAGTTGAAGACCACCGGGGGCATTCATGAGAAGAGGGGAGGTCGTGATTGGTTGTTGGTGATCAGTCTCTTGTGGATTAGATCCATGAATGACCATCTGCAGGGAATTCGTCCCTTCAACCGAAATCGGGATTTCCGGTCCTTTAGTGTTGGTGGGGATATTCACCCCTTGAGTGCCAGTAGTCTGCGGTGGTTGATTTTCGTGAGTATCAGCCCCAGAGGTGATAGGGAGATCTTCAGGAGTTTGAGTATCTCGAGTTATTCTTCGTGTGTTTGCCATGGTTGATGTTGTATTCCCACAGACGACGCCAAATGTTGTGGAATAAAAAACGTGCTTGTGTATTTAATGCTAAGGTTTAATGAGCTTCGAGCTTTAATGGTTGCACTTGTGTTTCGAGACTAAATCGGTCCTCACAAGATGCCTACGTATCTCAATTCGTTATTGAGAATCAAGCCAAAGACGTGGTTCTGATTGCAGGATCAGGTCCTTTATATAGGCGTCTGGAGCCTTGTATTTATGGTAGGTTTAGGAGTCTTAGCTAATAAGTCTCCTTTTTTATATTGGATAAATATTGTATTGCTTGCTGAATAAGTCTTTTCCTTGTTGATAAGGCTATGACTCATTAATTGGGATTCTGGATCCTTTTTTGACTAATTTACCATATTTTGGACTCTTTTCATGAGCTGTATATTTCCCTTATTTATTAATTACGAAATTAATAAATAATCAGAGTTTTGGGCCTTAATTACGGGGTCTTTCCAATGAATCAGTAACTATATTTCTATAATTACTTTTCTGTCCATATCACCTTCTATAGCACACCATCTTATATAGAGTCTTGTAGCACATCATTATCAAAAATACATATAATATATATTTATTATATTTTTAATTAAATATAATTACAAACTTTAATTTAGTAAATTGAAAACGAAATCCTACAACTTTTTTCTTTTAAAAATCATTGAAAATTATGATTTTTTTTTGCATTATTCTACAATAGAATCAAACTTTTCCAAAATGATTCTATTGTAGAACCAAATTTAAAATCAAAATTTTCTTATTTATATGTTTTACTTATTTATACGTCAATATACACATTTTAGTACTTTACCTATTTTCTTTTTATTTTTTCTCTTCGCAAGATGACATGTTTTATCAAAAAAATGAAAGTAACATTTTTGTTAATTATATCTTTATATTTCAATATATAATTTGAGTAAAGGTTTTAAATGGTATAGCATGGTGATGGTATGGTCGTCAATTTACATTAATTAAAACACTTTGTATCATGCATTAAGTAAAACACTTTACTAAATAAAAAATTAAAGCTATAATATCTAATGCACATAAACTTCAAACTCGGAAAACATATGGTAAAAAGTGAAAATAAAAAAATAACCTAATAATCATATAGCTTTTTTTAGTCTTACAACAAATGGATGGGGTATTAGAATTGTGAAGAAGTTTTAAGAAATGTATTATTTCAAAACAAAATAGAAAATATTTATATTTGTTAGAGCAAAGTTATTGAGCGAAAAATATAATATTGCTCAAAATTTAAATAATTTTAGAATTACCAAACACAAAAATTAGTGCAAAAGATACAATAAAAGTAAAAATAAATAAATTATATTTTTGTTAATAAAACACATATAATCAATTTCAATTGTTATTATTGTAAAAGAAGAAAAAAAGGATGAAATAAACCATTCAATTATCTGTATATGTGTGTAAGACAAAATTATTTGTCGATAAATGAAGATATTAAATTTCTTAATTATTAGTATAATATATTAACAAATAACTATTAATGAATTTAACATAATAAAATTTAATAAAATAAAAGGAACAAAATATACAACCGTTAATAAAATTTAATGACATAAGAAATGTGTAATACGTTTATTGACAAATACAATCAAAAAACACATATTATCAATAATATGTATAATTGTAAAACACATATTATTAATAAAAGCTAAAACTAAAATTGAATCTTCACATCAAAATAATTTTTGTAATAGTTTTGGAAAAGTAATTATAATTTATATAATTAAATAAACAAATTATTAAATAACTTTTTCTAAATCATGCACGATATAAAAAGCTAGTTGTAGTTGTTTTTTTTGACAAGAGGAAAATATTTTTATTGATAAATAGTATATCATCTAACCCAAGTACTCCCAAACTTTTCGATAATATCACTTTTAATGTCCGAAAAGATAGCCCACAAAAAAAAAGTCTCGTTAAAACCGCGAGAGTAAAATCCTACACGAAAAAACTCAAGAAGGAAAAAGATCTTTTACAAAAAAACTAAAAAGAAAGATTAGTAACTTCCGATAACTATGATAAGAGTCTCTACTTCCATCGATACTTGTAACTAAATTGACTTATACCCAAAATATTTCATCCAAAATTTTTTATCATCCGTCCTTTGGAAAAAAACTAGTGCCTTCAATTCGGAAAGGAAAACTCCTTTGCAAGATAAGCAAAATCCTAATAGTGTACCTACAATCGTAATAGCTCACCAAAAAAAAACAAAAACAAAGAAAACAAATCAATCCATAATAATAATAATAATAATAATAATTTTTTTTATAGCATTCAAAAAATATAAATCCAACCAAGCGGGATCTCTTTGGTTAGACACCTAATTATATACTAGCTTATAGCCCGTGCGATGCACGGTTACTTAAATTTTATTTATAATTATTTTTTTTTATAATTATAATTTTATTACTCATGCAACACACGATTGTTTTTTTAATATTTATAATTATATTTATTTATGAATATTTTAATATTGAAAAGTTATTAGTTTACATGATTAAATTATTATTAAAAAAGATTTAGCCAAAAAAATTATGGTTACAAATTTGATATTTATTATATTCTACACGCTCAATTTAATATTTGTTTATATTGAGTTATAAAAATTAGATTTTGCCAATTTTATAGTCCACATGAAATTCACAAAATAATCTTTAATTTAGTTGTGGTTTAATAGTTCTTTTTCAATTAAAAACTATTCTAAAACTAAAAAGAGAATAAAGTGACGAAATTTAATGTTGATAATTCTAGATTTAGGAAATCTACTTATATGTAGTTTAGATTATTAGAATACGCTTTATTAATCAAATATAGTTTTTAATGTTAAATCTAACGGTTTTCACCTATCTATTTAACATTAAACGATTTTTATTATTTTGGTATTAAATGAGTTTCCTTATTTAATTACAACTATTTTTATGTTTTGACTTTTTAGAAAATCCAATCATAATATAATATCTTTTAACTTATATCATTTTTAGATAATAACTTCTTTTTATATGATATAATCTTGATCATGTATTTTTAAAAGTATTGGATCTAATGGTTGAGAATGTTTTGGCGGTATTTAGGACCAAACTACCATAATAACATCATTAGTTTTTCTTAATATTTATAATATTTATAATTTATAAATTTTTTAAATATTTATTGCTAAAATATAATATACTCTTTTTTGTAATATGTTAAAGATGCGGGAACTTTGAACTTTTGAGAAAATAAATTATCAATTAAAATATAATTTTTTTTGTAATAGTTCTTCTTTTAAAGTAGTACACCGTGATCAAAATTCTGTATAAATTTCATTTTTTTATAGTATATCCCGTAAATATCTATGTTATTATATTAAAGACTAATTAATGAAAGCTTCCTTATAAGTTTGGTCGCTTTGTTTGATCATTCAATCCATAATCATTGAATCTTTCAAATTAAATTGTTGAAAAACGTTAGATATAACAGTAAAATTATCATGTAGAATGATCTAAAGTTTGAATCTACCAACAACATATTAAAATTTATAGGTTTTTTTGAAAAATAAGAATTTTTTCATTTTTTCTTGCACACATATGTTATTTGATAATATTTTTTGTAAAGTATTATTTTTCAGAAAAGTACTATACTAATTGATTAACAAACTTTTAAAGTTTCGAATTTAATAATTTACAATGTATATAGGTTTAAAAAGTTTGGCCTAGATGAGTCTAAAATTTCAAAATAAGGTTTTTTTTAATATGAATATAGTTTTTATAAAACAAAATCACCATTTACGTATGATTTATTATTTAATAATAAATAATATTTGATTTATGATATAAAACTTAATAAAATAGGATTAAAAATATGCACAATTTTATAAAATTTTATCCTCGTATTATTATATTCTTTGTTGATTTGAATTTTTCTTAGATTTATTTTATTTTTTGAACATAGATTTCTAAATTTAAAATAGTTAGAAAAAATTAATTAAATTGGTGTTAAAATAATGATGACATAATAATTATTATTAGAATTTAAATATTCACTTTATTAATTTGGGCTTTATTTTGTGTTTTAAAAATCAGATTTTGACGATTTTACACCCCACATGAAGATAACTAAATTATCTTTAATTAAAAGATGGTTTAACAATTTTTATCTAGGTGGAATTGTCTATGGAAGATAAAAGAAAGTGACGAATTTTGTACTTGGAGAATTCTATTAAATATAGAAAACTTATACACCTTTTAGAATTTAAATATAATCCTATTATTAATAAAATAAACTTTTTTAATATTTGATCTAACGATTTTCATTTATCTATTTAAGATCTAATGGTCCACCAAAATTTGGGATAAGATCCCTATTATTATTGTTATATATAAGGATTTAATATAATAAGGATATCAAATATATACTGATATAAGTATCTTACTAACTGCTTTTATTTTTAATGTTTCGGTTTTATTTACGGTGTAAATAAAATTTTAAAATACATTATTACTTAAAAATTATTAAATAGAATAAAAATTATGTTAAGATTATATAAAAATTTATTCTCATATTATTATATTCTTTATCGATTTGAATTTGTTCTTAATTAATTTTGATACTTTATTGAAAGAAACATAAAATTTCTATATTTAAAAGAATTAGTGGAAAAATAAATAAATTGGTGCTAAAATAATAAAAAAAATATTTATTAAAATTTAGATACTCACTTTAATAATTGGGGTTCTATCTTGAGTTTTAGAAATTGAATTTTGATAATTTTACAACTCATGCGAAACTAACGAAATTATCTTTAATTTAATGATGTTTTAATATTTATTATCTAACTTGATCAGTTGACCTACCCATAAAAATAAAATAAACCGAAAAGAAAAGATGGTTAAGAAGTTTTACACAAAGAATTCAATTTAATATAGAAAACCAATTTATAATTGGTTTAAATTATCAAAGCACACGTTTTAGTATTTAAATATAATCATACCTTTAATCAAATACACATTTTAATATAAGTATTATATTCAAAATTATCGTTTATGAATATGAAACCCTCAACATTTTAATAATATTTTGATATTATCCTTTTATGTTTGTTATATGTAAAATAATATAATTATAATTTGGATTAATCAAATTGTTACGTTCCTTCAAAAAAAAGTGTTTAAAGAGTTCTCCTAAGTCTCTTATAACTTAGGGTATCATTGTAATCGATATGAATTGTTATCTTGATATTTGGTTTAACAATTATTATCTAACTGGAACTATACATAAATTCAAGAGAAAAGATATTTAAGAATTTTTACATAGAAAAATTTTAAATTATCAAAATACACTTTTTAGTATTTAAATATAATTCTATTATTAATCAGATACACTTTTTAATATTAGATCTAACAATTCTCATCGATCTATTTAAGATCTAACTATAATTATTAATTTGGTCGTATACTGATCGTACACAGACCAGACCAGATCGATCTTAATTTTTCTTAAATTGATTTTAATATTTTATTGAAATAAATATATAATTTTATAAATTTAAAAGAATTAGGAAAAAAAATTAAATTGGTGCTACAATAATAAAAAAATATTTATTAAAATTTAGATAATAACTTTACTGTTTGGGCTCTATCTTGAGTTTTAGACAACAGATTTTAACGATTTTACAGCCCACGCGAAGATTACAAAATTATCTTTAATTTAATGATGGTTTAATAATTATTATGTAACTGGAACTATCCATAAAATAAAGAGAAAAGATAATTACGAATTTTTACATAATGATTTCTATTCAAAATAGAAAACCCATTTATAATAGGTTTAAATTATCAAAATACACCTTTTAGTATTTAAATACTATCCTATTATTAATCAAATACAATTTTTAATATTATATCTGACGGTCCTCATCGATTTGAATATTTATAGTTTTATAATCCAACGGATCGTATACTTTTGGTAGTACAGTGACCGACCAAAGTTTTGGATAAGATCTCCCTTACGCTTATTATATATAAGGTGTTAATTAAACAAATGTATATTCGTAAAATCTATCAATATTTCTATTTTAAAACCATACCCTCAAATATGAACTTAAAATTTAATCTAAAAACAAAATAGAATTACTTATAAGAAAATAATAAAATCTAAATAATAAAATATAATTATACAATAAATAAAAATGATTTAATCCAAGAAAATAAATATTTTTGGTCTATCACCCAATTAGGGCCGAAAGCAAGTGCTAAATCGAAATTCAATTTCAACAAACATAAATAGCCTAAAGTCACGTAACCACCCAAAACCCTAGCAAAACCCACCCCTCTAAACGGCTACAACAATGTCCGACACTGAAGAATTAGGGTTTTCATTTGAACAACCAAGCGACGAAGAAATCGACGATTACGCTAATCAAACCAGCGACTCTGATTCAGAACAACAAGAGCACAATCAACAGTCATCAGATAACGACGAAGAACAAGACGACGTCGTTCACAATAAGAAGAAACAGTCGCCGTGGGACTTCTCTTCTTTCACAGAGTCTGTCGCCGATGAACACGCGCGCCGGAGCACTACTTCTATTGATTATAAGATTAGTAAGGCGATTCAGCAACGCGCGATTACTATTCCGGTAGAGGAGGATGACGTGGAGGAGAAATCTGACCGACAAGTAATTTCGAGCTCTTTCGTGTTGTTTACGCGTAATTGCGGAAGCTTTTGATTGCGTTTTATGTTTAATTTGAGTTGCTAAATGAAAATGTGATAGTTTTGTTATTAATTACTGATTTATTTGCAATTGCTCGTTTAGTTGTGAGAGTAATGAAGAAAATGTTCGTGTAGAGGAATAATTAACAATAGTTTGCTGAGTTCCGACTGCAAAGTAATATGTCTTAGATATGTGATATAAGAGTTTTATGTCTATATTCTTGTGTTATGTACTCGGAATGTTTTGCTCGGGAGATTAAAATAATTAGGTGATTTGTGCAGGACAATTTAATAGCTTGATGAAATTGTTTTGATTCTCGTGCTTTATATTATTTGACAGTTTCATTATCTATTTATGAAAAACTTGAAAATGTATATATATAAATGTATTGTTTTTGTTGCTGCTGTTATATGTAGTTCGATTAATTAAGTTCGTGATTTGAAGTAGCATTTTTAGGTTAATGAAATTGTGTATATTTTTTTTCCTGTTCATGTGATGTAGAAGTTTCATTAGCGATTTGCTGATTATGATATACACTTTTGTTATATGCATAGAGCTTTTGCCCATGAACTAATAAAGAAGCCGCTTTATGTACTTAACTTTAATATATATTAAACTTTAATATATATAATTTAACAATTTCATCAGCAATTAACTGAATGATTTGCATTCTTTTGTTGTTATTAACACAGAAATTTTTGCTCATGAGATAAATGGAGGCAATTTGTATAGTAACATTTAGTAGCCTGATGAATTTGTGTTATTGAATGTCTTATAAGATGGACAGAGGATTTCATAAAGATACATTCTCGTATTAACTTGACCTGCCAAATGTTTGAATGTAAATTATTTGATGACTTAACCAGGAGGCATTTAGGGATGAAGAGGGTGAAGAAGATGCAGGAGCTGAACATGGCGAGAAAAAGACGAAGCCGTTCTTTTCGTCAGCAGATGGAGTTTCTTTTCGTGCAAATTCATTTATGGAGTTAAATTTATCAAGGCCATTACTCCGAGCCTGCGAAGTCTTGGGATATAACAAGCCTACACCTATTCAGGTTTTGTTTATTTACATTTTGTATTATGATAGACTACACTTTTCAATTGGTTTTTGTTGAAGCACTTAAATTTGTTATAGGCTGCGTGTATACCTCTGGCAATAAATGGGCGTGACATATGTGCAAGTGCTATTACCGGTTCAGGAAAGGTACTATTTTCTCATTTTATGTAGGAGTAATAACCTGTATACCATCTTTTTCATAATTTTTTTTTTTTTGCAATTTCATAGAAACTTTTTTCTAAAGTACAGAACACTTATTTTCTTTTATTGGGGAAAAATTACATCAAATAATCTAATGCCACCAAAATATAATAGTTTGCAACTTTAATCAATCATTTGTTTTCTAAAGTAAGTTTGCGGTTGCAATTGTTTTATTTAGGTTGCAATTGTTTTATTTAGGTTGCAATTGTTTTTGTAATAAACCACTTAGAAATAGGTATGATTAATAAAAGTCCATGTATATATATATAGATATACCCCCCTTCCCCCTCTCTGTTACAATGACATAGTGCAATGCTGAGAAGTCTACGATGGCTAATCTCTTCGTAATGGGTTTATTTCAAACAGACAGCTGCCTTCGCACTACCAACTCTGGAGAGATTATTGTGTCGTTCGAAAGGAACACCTCCAGCTGTGAGAGTACTTATTCTTACTCCAACTAGGGAGTTGGCTGTTCAGTAAGTCATTTCTTTCTTAGACCTCGGTATTTCATCTTTCCTTTCACTTTAAGTGTTGGTGTTTTGCATTTTATTACAATCATCTGCAGTGTCATCATTTAATATATCTTTATATTGTCGATAATACTCCACTGGCTATTTTGTTGCTCTACATGGATCTTTTCTGTGTTATTCTGAGAAATCAAAACCTTACCATGTGTTGTATCAAGTTTTGTGCCTGTCACCACTCCTCAAGGATCCTCAAGGACAATGGGCTGTCTATAATAAGGTGCCTTTGTCCTTGGAGTTTACTTGTACCTTATTGTTCTTTCTTGTTAATTTCTTAGAAAGATTTATGGGTGCAATTTTCAAGTCTTCTTTTCTTGTCCAGGCACAGGGGTTTGTATCTATTGGCAGTAACGATTGTAGTTCAAATTGTGTTCATTCATTTTGAAGTTTTAATGATAATTCCCGCTAATTAACGTAGTACATTTCTTTTTTCTTTGGCATGTTGTGATAAAGAAATTTCTTCATGAGACTAGCCTCTTGTTATGTACCTGTAATCCCAATTAGTTTCCAGCGTGACAACTGTGAATTTTCTTTGGAGTTGTGATCATGAGTTACTGTTTTCTGAATCATTATCTTAAATCTTGTACAGGGTTCACAGTATGGTAGAAAAACTTGCTCAGTTCGTGAAAGATATCAGATGCTGTTTGGTGGTTGGCGGGCTTTCAACAAAGGTTTGTTCATAAGTCTCCACTTTTCTTGGTAATATGAAAATTGGATGGGTGCATGATCTATTTTAATAATAAAATATTACAATACTTTCGCCTGTAATTATTGGTCTAATCAATTACGCTTGTGTATAAGAAATGAAGTTGTATAAGTTGGGAGGCATAAGATGATTTTTTTTGTTTCTTATAAGTAGCTTTAAGAATTGAAATATTATTTATATCATTTTCTTTCGTCACAAGAATCATCTCTCTCTCTCTCTCTCTCTCTCTCTCTCTCTCTCTCTCTCTCTCTCTCTCTCTCTCTCTCTCTCTCTCTCTCTCTCTCTCTCTCTCTCTCTCTCTCTCTCTCTGTTTATCATTTTATCCAGATTTAGGCATAACTTTGTATTGTTATAAATATATTCAGTTGGATTTGATAGGTAGTATAAAACCTTTTGCTTTTGCCTGAAATTTGTTATGATTTATTAGTTGAAAAATGGTAAATGTATTGCAGTTGCAAGAATCAGCATTGAGGTCCAAACCGGATATTGTCGTGGCCACCCCTGGACGTATGATTGATCATATACGGAACTCTATGTCTGTGCATCTAGATGAACTTGCAGTCTTAATCCTCGACGAGGCAGACCGTCTTCTAGAGCTTGGATTTAGTGCTGAAATTCGTGAACTGGTATTACTCAGATACTTTGTCAAATTATAAATGATAACTGCTTTTGAGCTGTCATAATCAAGTTTTGCACGTAATGTATTGAGTTGCACAATTTAACATGAACTTTGCAAACTGCTGAAAATTTCCAATTGATGGTTGAAAAAATGTTGCAAGGCGACAGTAGTTTAATATAGTAAACTTGACCTCCATTATTATGTGTATATGCTTTTATGAATTGTGTCATAAATGATGTTTGAAAGCTATGGGGAATAGACAGTAGGTTTTAATTTTTAGTAGGTTAATTCTCTTAACGCTAGAAATTGGTTACCGTGTTTGTTCTTATTAGATGTGCTGTAGATTTGGCTTTAGGTGAATTTGATTAGAGATATAAGTTGTTTTGCATCGTTTTCATGATTTGTCTTGGAGAATCTTATTATTATTTTTTTCTAAGAGAAGGCAGCAAGCACATATAAGTTAGTCGTTTCAGAAGCTAGTGATAAAGTTAATTTTTTTTTTAAAATCACTAGTTTTCTGTTATCGCCTAAAGATATGGTATACAAGTGCAGAATAATGCTCTTTATGTAACATAAATATAGACCCATGTATTTTTCTAACCTTAAAGTTTATATGCAGATCAGAGAATGTCCTAAACGGAGGCAGACAATGTTGTTTTCTGCAACCATGACGGAGGAAGTTGGCGAGCTTATTAAGCTATCTATGAACAAACCCATGCGCCTCTCAGCTGACCCGTCTACAAAAAGACCGGCAAAATTAACAGAAGAGTAAGTATGAATAGCTCATTAGGTTCTCAACCTGTTGCTGATCTTAGTCATGTTGATTCTCACATATTGTAGGTCAAACTGTTACACTGGTCCATAAAGCAATTTGTCTCGTCAATTAAGTTTGTAGTTGTGTAGTTCTGAAAGAAACCAAAGTATGTCAGTATAATCTCTGAAGGTGTTAAATCAAGAATGCAGAAAAGTTGCCAATGTGCAAATTTAACAACCAATGTCTATGGGAAAAATAGGTTAACTGCTCTCAATGTTATAAAATGGGTAGGACAGGCGCACCAGAAATGTATGTCTTGTGCAATCCACACACAAACCCAAGTCCTCTGCATCATTGATGTATGGATCTTGGTAGTTAATAATCACTAGAATTTTAAGGGTACTTGCTGTATATATTCTAATATTTATGATGATGTCTTCCTACTACAACAATCGACAAGGGAAGAGAAAAGAGCAAGATTTAGATAGCTGAATTGTATGATAAAGCATTTGTTTTGTTGTGACATGTTTTACTAATAGCCTCATAACATTTCGTCCCTGTTTCTTCTGTAGAGTAATTAGAATACGACGGACAAGGGAAGGAAATCAAGAGGCAGTTGTTCTGGCTATATGCTCCAAGACATTCACGTCGAAAGCTATTATATTCAGGTTTATCATAGTAGATGCTAAAACTTTATTATTAAGTAATTCCTGCAGTTGTGCGATAGGAATAAACATAATATTTGCAGTTGTATTACATACCAGTTGCTCACTCTTTATTTAGGTCTTGCTAATGTCAGTGTCTGTTCATTGGCAGTGGAACAAAACAAGCTGCACATAGGTTGAAGATATTGTTTGGCTTAGCTGGATTTAAAGCTGCCGAACTTCATGGAAATCTCACTCAAGCCCAGCGTCTTGATGTGCGTTCTTTCTGTTTTAGGTTTTTGGACTTTGGTTTGTTTATGTTTTATAGAGTCATTTACCAAATGAATGGTTGTTTGAGTTTCATGTCTGCCAAAATTCTATCTTTGTGCGCAATCATGTTAAGCTTATCTATTTCCTTATTTTATGTAATTACTTGCGTTACTTATTAGATGATTCTTTTTAGGCATTAGAACTTTTCCGGAAGCAGGGAGTGGATTTTTTGATTGCTACAGATGTTGCTGCTCGTGTAAGTCAAAGCTCAACACTTCTGTCTTTAAAACACTCTTTTATCAATATTCAATCATCATGATCTCCGGTTCTTGTATTTTCTTGCTTGAATCTAGTCAAGTGATTTTACAGATTTTTGATTACTTGATTATCTTTGCAGGGACTTGACATCATTGGTGTTCAGACAGTTATAAATTACTCCTGCCCTCGTGACCTTAATAGGTAATGTTGATCCTTCTATGCATGAGTGTAGCCAATTGTCCATCAGTATTTCCCTAAAGTGCGTAAAATGATCCTTCAAAATGATAATCAATTAGTTTTACTTGGAACTTGACAATGGTTGCAATTCTGTAGCTGTCTATATGTTTATTCCAGTGTTTGAATTCTTCAATTTTGTTGCAGCTACATTCATCGGGTAGGTCGAACAGCTAGAGCTGGTCGAGAGGGATATGCTGTTACTTTTGTGACTGATAATGATAGATCACTACTTCATGCCATTGTGAGTATTATCATCTTTTTTCGTGATTTGCCTAAATATTGCAAAACCGTCATGTTTAATGATATCTGTGTGGTATGTTTAAATTAAATGAAATACCCGTGAAACCAACCTAAACAAACTCATAAGGGTTTGTTTAGGATCCAGAGCATGAAGAGTTTAAATGGAAGATAAGTAAAGCTTCGACGCCAAGTTAGGCTGGTGGGTGGACTTGCAACTGATAACTGAGATCATGTAAAATAAATGCCAACTGCAGCAATTTCTACTTACACAACGATATACTTGCACAACGATCATTAATATCAAACAGCAGGCTGTATGTACTTACACAGCTGATCGCTGATGAATCTAACAACGAAGTATCTTTAAGTATATATTTATAATTTTTAGTCTAGACGTAGGACTATTCAGGTTATGTCAGCGTGTGTCGATTAACAAGTTGAACCAACTTGAATTAGATAATTTATTTTCTGAAACAGACTTTATCACACTATTCATGGTGATTGGAGGATTAGACTTTATGTGAACTTATTGACCTAGTTGCAACAAAGCCATTTCAGTATCAAAAAATAAACAGTTCTTGTTTGCATGGTATAGAACATTTCTTTTATGTAACCTCCCTTGCTTCAAAATGTAGAGGCAAAGTAATTATGAATTTAAGTGTTCAATTAGTTGCAAGTAATAACAATTTAAGATAAAGGTTTTGATGGTTATTCTCTTTAGATCTTTGCCAGCTGTGGGATAGGCTTTGGTATTGTTATCTTGGTGTTTGGGGACATGTTCCTGTTTGAGGTCTTGTTTGTTTGTCTTTTTTGTTTGTTGTTGGGGGACCTCTGCCTCCCTTTCAAAAACAAAGAGAAGCCTTGGAAAACATGTTGTGTAAATCGAATCTGAAATTCTAAATGTCAGTGATGCACTGTCCTTACTCCTAATGGAAGTGGACAACCCTAATACTTGACCAAGATGTGCTAGTGCTAGTGCTCTTGTTTACAAATAATAATATGTATATTTCATATATTAATAGGCAAAGAGAGCTGGTTCAAGGCTGAAAAGCCGAACTGTGGCAGAGCAATCGATAAATAAGTGGGCTGACTTAATTGATCAAATGGAGGATCAAGTTGCTTTGATTCTTCAAGAAGAAAGGTATATACAGCATTTTTAAAAAAATGTTCTTTTGATGAGCTATCACCCTTTTAATATGCGATATTACATTGGCGCAGGGAGGAGATGGCCCTGAGAAAAGCTGAAATGGAGGCCACAAAGGTTTTGCACTCTCGCACGTTTCTTCCTTCCACATTTTAGTATTTTGCTTGGCTTTTACCTAATATGGACTCCTAAACAAAACTTGTTTTATTTTTCTCAGTGATTTTTTGTAATGAATTTTGACTGTTAAAACAATAATATAAGCTGTAAGCTGCATTTTTTTTACAATATAGATCACAATCAAGTGTCTTTTCAGGCGGAGAATATGATACTGCATAGAGATGAAATATATTCACGGCCTAAACGAACTTGGTTTGCAACAGAGAAGGACAAAAAACTTGTAGCTAAATCCGTAAAGGTAATACTTTTTTCCTAGAAATATCATGTAGCTTTAGCTGAAGGTTCATATATTTGTCCATGATTTGCATGAATCCAAATCTATGCATGTCCTGGAGATTCATAATCGCATGAAATACACACTTGCAGCCTGTTCCGGCTAATATCATCACCTCTTTCTATCCTATAGTTTCTGTTTGATTAGCATCCCTCCAGTTGGCATACATTGAAAACCAGTATGATGTTTCCATTTTATTTGAGCGTATGACATAAGATGAAAAATGTTCATGTTGGTGTTTTTTTTTGCCAACTTTAAATAGGAAACAAATTTATTTCATTGTTCGTTGATGTTGGTGTTCATTTACCACTTACAGAGAAATTGATGGTGGTGTTGGGTTAACATTTATGGTATTACTTGCTTTTCATTGTACTGTTTTACTGTTTTACTGTCTTAATCTATTGATCAGGTTTTGAAGGAAGTTGATAAAATTCGTCTGCAACATTCATTCCAAAAGGACTATTTTCTTCTTATCATTTAAACTTATCAATTTCATGAAGAGTTCTTGGACTGATGTTTAATGCTAACAATTTATACTAGTGACATGCTTAGTAAGCTTCAGAAAATGTGACATTGATCACGAATAGATTAACTATTTGATTCTAGACAGATTTTGCTTCTACCGTCTCATACTTCGTATATACTGTGCAGGGATTGTAATCCATTGAAAATTAATGACATTTTTAAATCATTTACAGGAATCCCTCGAGAACGGAAAAGGGTCCGGAAATCAGGTTGTAAGTGCCCAGCAGGCTGAGGACCTTAAAATGAAGGAGAAGAGAAAGCGAGAACGTGAAGTATGTCTTATTTGTATACATCTGTGTCTGTGTATATCCTGCATATGTACTTCGACCAATAATATGATCAGACTAAGAAAGTAACTTGAGTTTTCTTTGTGTGATTTTTTTAGAAAAATCTGCCTAGGAAGAAAAGGAGGAGGCTAGAAGCAGCCAGAATGGAATTAGAGGATGACAATGAATTTGAGGTATGTGCCCCATCTCTTTCCTTCCATTCATTAAATAAAAACTTAGTGACACCAGTCAAGTGTGTCACTTGTGGGTGTGGGAATTTTAATTTCTGGGTAGGGGAAAGGGAAAGATGGAATACAGTGAAACCTATTTTTTAGAATATACCAATTATGGAAGCACAGCAAGCAGATGTCTATCTAATAAATTGTATTTCCCATTAAGTGTGTATTTACCTTCTTAAAAACTTCAGCACACAAGTTTATTTTCTATGGTTGATCATCCTCCCCCTGAATCTTGAGTTTGGACTACAGAACGGTAGTGAGAGTATCCATAAAAAACATTATAAAACTCTAGTTTTGGGACTAAATAACTCTACATGATGGAATAACAACAATATTAAGTAGTGACTATTTGTAACATCAAGAGGCAAACAGAGATACTTAGAGTTAATAACCGCCACTTTACATGACGTATCATTAAAGTTGTTCTATACTGAGGAATATTATAATACTCCCTCCGTCGGTCTGTCCCACTAGGTTGTATACGTTTGGGACGGAGGTGTAGTAGTAGGCACTTCTAGGCCCCTTCCTGGCGACTTTTAACACCGATCATCCCATAACCTGCCCTGTAGCTTAAAGATAGAAAAAGAATGTTGTGAGTCACTCGAACGTTGAACTTGGTAGTTGGTACTATAGATTCAGTGCTTAGTCATAAAATTCCTTTACAGTGCTATACATATTAAGACATCAAATTCCTGAATATGGAGATATGGCATGCTACATATAATGTTCAGGATCCAGGACACACCTTATGGTATGTAATGCTCATTGCACGATGAAGATGTTAATTAATATTTTAATTTTCAGAGTAATGGAAAAGATAAGAAAGAAAAAGGGATGTCTCTGGTTGATGTGGGTAAAATTCGAGCAAAGGCTGTGAAAGCTGCAATGAAGGCAGGAGATGCTGGAAAGAATCCGAGAAAACCGGGTAACAAGTCTAAACGTCCTTTCAAACCTCCTCAGTCAAGAACATCAGAAATGCAGGAACTTTTCCAGACCGACATGAGCGAGAAAAAGCAGAAAAGAGTTTTGCAGGGTGGTGGAAAGAAGAAAGCTTCATTTAAGAGCAAGTCAAGGTATGCATCTGAATTAATGATTTCTTTAATCCTTTAAAATAGTAAGAATATTTAGGGTCTACCAAGGTTTAATCATCTCAACTCATAATTTGTTACGGTCTTACAAGAGCCATCTGTATTATTATTTATTATCAACTCGTAATATGTTCTTGCTTCCTGACCCTTTTCTGTTTTTGGGCACAGGTACAAGAGAAAGTAGTTGCATGATGACTGCAATCATATTGGCATGTAATCTACCTCTAATTAGGTAGAAGACAAGATGAACCAGTGAGATGCTTGGTTGCAAGATTATCTTGGAATGCTTTCTGCTACCATGCCATGAAGATGTATGGGACTCATTGGTGTTATATAAACTTAGCCCTAAAGTAGAGATCACTGTGGCTCTTTTACAGTTGGATTAGTGGGAGAATTTTTTGACAGGAGGGGTCATGACTTTACTAATGATTAGTCAAACTTTCATGTTGGTGTCTTTCAGTTGTAATTGGGCCTGTAAAATAATTTATTGTCTGTAATAGTGTCTTTAGGTTTTTGGAAATGCAATATCTTTTACATCTGTTGTACTCGGATCAATAGCATACTGAAGGAACTCTATATACAGTTTTGCAAATTGATGTGAACGTTTTATACTTTCTTTACTGAATTCAACTATACACGTAACTGAGAGATGTTACATATCTCATTGTTGCCATTTTCAGCCTGTTGAAATTTCTAGCCTCCTTGTCTTCTTTTGCAAAGAAGGTGCATAGCTGAATGTTAGAGGTAAGAAATCACATTCGTCTTGTTTTATCAGCACATTTAGTGACTATCTTCAACTGTTGTTTTAGCCAGTGGTTGCGGTCCATTCAACTGTTGTTGATATGCAACTCCAAATCCTCTGTTGCATACCATTGAGAATGCTTCACAATGGTACATGCTCAAGGAACAAGATTTAGTAAGTTATTACGTAGAAGCTGTAAACAAAGGTGATGGCAATGCTAATTCGAGAGAGAGGACTTGTCCAAAATCAGCCACAATAAGAAAACGAAGTCAACATGCCAACCCTTTGTTGAATCCTGTTGGAAGTTTTTCACAGTGGAATTTGCTGAAAAAGGAAGATCGCAAGACAGCTGCATCAAGTGGGAAAGTGAGTCGGGGGATGCTTACAACTTTTGAAGATGCATTGTAATAGACATTATAGTTGTAACATATTATAGTCTCCTTCTTCTCGTTTTTTTGAAATTTTGAGTTAATCATTATATTTAAGTTTCATTATCTTCGATAATGTGACTCTACTTGAATCTAAGAAATGAACATTATAATTTTAAATTCAAATTTTTGTTTTGAATTGTCTAATGTTATTAATTACAAGTTTCTTCGGGAATGAGGGTTGTTGTCCTCTGTTTAATAAAGAGTGCATGCCTAAGTCGAAAAAAAGTTGAAATTAATATGGTGAATTAGAGATTCTAAAATCTTTCCTAACTTGTCTAGTTAAATATGGTGGCAATAGTATCTAGTACTACCGCGATGATACGTTAACTTGTATGGTTTTATCAATATCCTCTTAGAACTCCTACTGGTTTCGACAATGTCAATAAACTCCTGCTTGTCCTTCATTGCCCAATTGATCTTATTGTTGTTCCCAGTGCCAAGATCAATCATAATATGTTTGTTCCTGAAAAAGAACATAACAGTAGACGGATCGTACAGTTCATACATAATGTTCAAGTCAGGCACCTTAGTAATATTCACCAGATAATTGTGACAGCAAAATTCTTTATTGCGCCTACTAAGGGTATCTAAGACTAGTTCCGGAACTATAGCGTAAATTACGAACGGGTTTGAAATGTAGAGACTGAGGGATTCAAAAGATTCTCGATTTTTATATCTTATACAGTTCGAAACAATATTCTTATATCTTATACGAAATTCGAAAAACATAGTATACATATCTTTTCTGAAAATAAAAATTAGTCAAAAAGTACTTAACTCGAAGTTGACAATTAAAATCCGAAATAAACAACACGGACAATCCTAAAATTCAATTAGTAAAACACAAAACAATTAATCATTTATTGCACAAATAATTTATATATTCCAATAATTAAACTATACTTAAATTAACATAAAGCCACTTTGGTTCATACAAAAACTAGACATAAACTATAAACTTAAATTTAATCAACAGAAGATTAAAAATTAAACACTTATTTAATATCACATAATCAGGCTACAAATTAAACCATTTCAATAACATAACAAAACAAATGGGCCTTAAAGCCCATCCTGAAACTTACACGAACAAGGTCCAAAATAATGTGTAAAATTGCAGAAAGGTACCTAACGTATTCTAACTTTAGCATGTAATCAAGACAACCAAACAAGAATTTAAGGTCCACTGTTCATTGGTTTTACATGTTTGCATGCATTCATAACGTACACCACACCAAAATATAGCACACGTATCAACAATAAATTAGTGTTTAAATAACTTGTATGACAGGAAGTTTTAGGGCCTGTTTGGCTACCACTTAATAAGCTAGCTTATGATTTATAAACCCATTTCAACTCATAAGGGGTGTTTGTGTACTCAACTTATTTCATTAACTTATAAATTATAACTTATTTTTTTAGCTTATGACTTATGAGGGGTGTTTGTCTACCTAACTTATAAGCTGACTTATAACTTATAAATTGATAAGTTGAATGTTAGAAAATACTAACATTTTGCTCAACTTATTTCATTTTTCATGATTTTTTTATCTATTTAGTAGTTTATATTTTTATATTTATACTTTTAAATGTTTTTTTAATCTAAAATGTATTTATCGAGATCATTTTTAGTAGTTTATATTTTTATATTTATACTTTTAAATGTTTTTTAATCTAAAATGTATTTATCAAGATCATTATATTAATTAATTATTTTTTCAATTTAATTTAACAAAAAAATTATTAACTTATAAGTAAATTTATCCAAACACTTACATAACTTATAAGTTTACATCAACTTATCACTTATAAAGCACTTACTCATTATAATACATAAGTTCACTTTTTTAAGTTTTCCCAAACACTTATAAGAATCCATAACACAAAATTAATAAAACTATAGAATACATAACAGAAGAGGCAATCAAAACTGAAGCAATTAATAAAAGCACGCAAAACACAAAATTGATATTCGAAAGCGAATGGAGAGACCTACCTCTTTAACGAAGCGGTTATACACCTTTTTCTTTTTTCTTAAGGGTGTTTATGGGCCCGTTTGGGTATGCAATAATAAGTCAGCTTATGATTTATAAATCCATAATAGTTTATGAATGGTGTTTGTGTACTCAACTTATTTGATAACTTATAACTTATAAATTGATAAGTTGAATGTTAGAAATCATCAACATTTTACTTAACTTATCAACTTATTCTTTGATTTCTTTATTTTTTTAATACTTTATATTTTTACCTTTGTGTTTTTAAATATTTTTTAATTTAAAATGCAAGTGTTGAAATCATTGTATTTAATAATTATTTTTTCAAATTTAATTTAGCAAACTCTTAAATAATTTATAAGTAAATTTATCCAAACACCCGTATAACTTATAAGAATCCATCAACTTATCACTTATAAAGCACTTACTCATTTTAAGCTATAAGTCAACTTTTGTGTGATACCCCAAACACGCACTATATATGGTACACAAAACCTAAAATTAAATTAAGTAATTTTAAAAATATAAATATTTCACATACATAATTAACTAAAATAAAAATATATCGATTTTATAAAATATTTTTACACTTCTTCCCAATAATAACGAATCTTATTTTCTATGCAAAATAACTTGTACAAAAAAAATCTGGAATTTCGAATTAATTTAAATATCTAAATAAAAATTTCTTTAATATCTATTATTTAAATAATTAAAAATAAAAAAAAATAGCGGGATTTTATACTTGTCTACCGCCAGTCCTGAGCTCAAGAGTGGTAACAAGTACGACATCGTCTGTCTCCTAGTTTCGCCAAGAAAAACGTGCTTAACCCATATACAGTTGGATTTTGCTATGGATTTAGAGTCCTATTAGGATTTGATTGCTTGGGGTTCAAGGAATTTCAACCCATAGGCAGGGGTGGCAGGGGAAAATACGATAAAAACATGAATTTGTTATCTGGCTATCCAACCAAAAGTTATTACTATATTTTTATTTTCTAAATTTCGATTTTGGTTTGGATTTTCTAAATTTATTTTTAAAGGTATAGAGACCAATTAAAGACAACAACAAATCCAATTCCAAACCCAACTCAAATTTTTAATAAAAAAGGAAGGAATACAGAAACCAAATGGAATTAGGAAAGAAGTGCTCCTAATTCACTCTATATATAGACACCCCTCAATCTACAATCAATACAAACACAACTCAAGTAGTACTCATAATTTTTTGCCTGAGTTTATTATCGATCAAGACATGTCTGCAACCTCAAATCCTTTGTTGCATACCATTGAGAATGCTTCACAATGGTACAGGCTCAAGGAACAAGATTTCGCGAATTACGTAGAAGCTGTAAACAAAGGTGATGACAATGCTAATTCCAGAGTGAGGACTTGTCCAAAATCAGCCACAACAAGAGTACGAAGTCGACATGTCAACCCTTTGTTGAATCCTGTCGGAAGTTTTTCACAGTGGAAGTTGTTGAAAAAAGAAGATCGCTGCAGGTCCAATCGTCAGTATGTTGAATTGGAGATGAAAGCAAGACAGTTGCATCAAGTCGGAAACTGAGTCTGGATGATTACAACTTTTGAACATACATTGTAATAGACATTATAATTTTTCCCTAATATAGGCTCTTTGTTCTCGTTTATTTGAAAATTTGAGTTAATTGAAATATACATTATCTTTAAGTTTCATTATCTTCGATTATGTGATTATACTTGAATCATTATTGTTGCTAAGAAAATAAGCATTATGTTTAAATTCAAATTTTGGTTTCGAATGAGGGTTGCTTTCCTCTGTTAACTCAAGAGTGCATGCCTAACTTGAATAACGTAAATATTAATATGGTGAATTAGGAGATTCTAAAATGTTTCCCAACTTGTCTAGTTAAACATGGCTTGTATGGTTTTATCAATATCCTCTTAGAACTCTTATTGGTTTGACTTGCAATGAAGATGGACGAGGTCGACTTGAGGCACTTGCGAGAGTTATTGAAAGATTGTGGTCGTCATCTGGCAGTGATCATTGATATATGGATATAGAGGCTTGGGAAGAGTTTAAGAAAATATTAAGTTTGAGCTATGATGGCTCGTCTTTTTGGATAAGACAATGTTTTCTATACCTTGCAAGGTTTCCGGGAGACCATAATTTTTGACTTAACAACAATCTAAAGCACTTGAGGATAGCAGAAGAATTCATAACAGAAGCTGAACGAAAAATATGGGAGTAGTCATGGAGGATGTGGCTGAGGATTATCTGAATGAACTAATTAATCGCAATATTTTTCAGATAGCAGCAATGTTCTGGGATACGGCTACTACTTTACATTCTAATAATCCAGCCTCTTTCGTCTTGGGTACGTCTCAAGAAAGTCAGCTTGTTAGGTAAGATCAAAGATTAGTCAGAATTAAGGTTTTTGCCAGAGTCAGTGACAGATTTAATACTACACGGACCATGGTGGTGAGTTAACACATGATCCGATGCCCATTCTGGCAAGTTTGTCAAATCTTACTGGCCTGGATTCTAAAACGTTACTCTATATGTTCACTCTGTGGTGCTGCAACTGAAAGTCATTCTTACCTTATTTCATGACTCTACTTACAGCAGAATTGTTTTCAGCCAATGTCCCATGCAATATCCTTTGGATTGGTCTAATATTCACATTGCTTCAGGTATTAAAGATCAAGTCTCGTATCTCTTCTTTTCAGTGGCAGTGCATAATTTGTGGTTGGAGCGTAATGCTAGAATTCACACATCTCTAGTCGATTGACTTCTCCGTTGGGAGAACGCATTAAATATTTACCTAAACCAGGTCCTTGAGCGGAGCCCACGTTAGCCCCCAGACGTTGGTCTCTAACTAGAAAAGTAAATGCTTGAGCTTGGGAAGCTTCTGGTCCAGTGGGTCTGTAAAACTCGCTGCCTTCTCAAATGACAGCCAAAGTGAAAACAATCGTTAGGGAGAAATTATTGCTTGTAATTGTTTTATTTCTCGACACCTTCTATAACTTCCTTTGTTGGCTGATGTGATTCTTTGTTGGTGCAGGGCGCTTATCATTAACTCAGGAGCTGACGGGCCAAGGGTCATCCACGAATTCATAGGTTTAATTATGTGCACTTCGATTTTTGCATGAAATTTGTGCGATAAAACACCTTTTTACGATAAATTAAAATTCAAATTAAATCAAAAATTTATTTAATCTCACATATCCCTATTTTGAGTCCCGCACCAATGACTCAGCTAGTTAAGTCGAGGATCTTTGGGATTTATCATCCCGAGATTTCTGGTTCGATTTCAAATGAGCGCACAAATTATAAGCTGAGGTGTGCACAAACTAGTCTGGACACCTGATAAAACTTAAATGGTTAACGAAAAAAAAGAATTCCCGCTTTGATGTTGAGAAGTATTTTGTCAAATAATCATAATCCCATAAATTATCGATACACACGCGAATCCTTTAAACTGAAGGATCGAGCTGGATAAGATCCTTACATATAGGAACTTGCATGTTCTTTTATGGTTAAGGTTAACGGTTGACTGATCCAATATATATACGAATATGCAAATGAAATTTAATGGTAACCAAAATATAGTATTGGAATCAAATAGTTTGTTAGAGAAATATACATATACCGCGTAGTGGACAAGTAACTACTAGCTTGTTAGCTGTAATGAGAAATAAATAGATAATAAACTTGAATGAAGTTGACGAAGTCCTCTCAGGCTCCAGCTATAAAAGTCATATACACATACGAGTTCAACGCTACACCATAAATGACCTACTAGTTACGACGTTTTGAACCCATGTTGCCTTTGATTTTGTTAGCTTTGCTATGCTAATTTTCGGCTAGTTCAACCTCAGTGTATGCATTGAGAAAGTTGCCTGGTTTTCAGTCAAAAAAGAAGAAGTGTTCCATGTTCTTTCCCGATTCCCATTTATAAGAAGGGTGATTCCAGTCTTGACTACCCCAAATTGCATTCAGCGTCTGCTCGGAATCCAGGTTTACTCTCATTGTTCTAGCTCTTTGGTTTGATTTAAACGAGATTAGATAGCTTCTGGATTATCATGCATACGGTTTCCTTCGTTCCTTTTATAAAAAATATCGTTCATAATTAGTCGTCATTTTCTTGTTTCAAGGTAATTTTTGTTTGATTTTTTCAAAAAGGAACAGAGAGAGTATAGTATTTTCTTGCTAAGTGTGTAAATAAGTGAATTAGTACTTGCACAGTTGAACTTCCGCCCCTTTCAGTTACTGCTTAGACTTAATTGCATCCGGATGGTCTGTAATTTAATATATTTTTGAAATAAATTAAGATTGAATTATATTTTGATGGCTAGATAAGATAACAAATAATTAATTTTATAAATAATTATTATCTCTTTTAAATTAAAAGCGGTGATACTTTTATTCTTCTTTCAAATGAATGAATTAAGTCCCACAAAACATGGAAGGTTTGGAACTTTATGTCTCTTAATTACGCGAGATTTAACTAAGTTAAGCCTAATTTATACATCTATACTATCTTATAATAAACGAAATTTAATGTTTGGTCGGTGTCTGTTTTTTGGTAATTCATAATTTTACTTAATTACCCTTATTCACGGGAAAACGCTTACTTATTTATTTTAAAACATATTTTAAAAATTTTAATTATTTAAAAATGAGATATTAATTATTTATATAAAAAATTGGTATAATATCTATCCACCTATTACTATTTTTTAATTTAGCCAACAATGTGGGAAAAAAAATTAAATTACAGCAATCCGGACACCCGGCCGTTACCACCTAAAGTGCGGGAAAAATCTGCTCCCACCAACTCAGCTACACGCCCGGGGAGGCCTAATAATTTAGCCATTTTCGTGCAAAAATTTTAAATTATAGACCATCAATTTGCAATTAAGTCTTCTTTTTATGGGATTTCTACTTATAAGCCACTAAAGTCACAGCCAACGAATTTTGAGTGCTTGGCCTTTTAAGTTAAAAAAAAGGTATTTATTTGTTAAATTTTAACATGCTCTTGACGGGTATAGAAATCTTTAGAGTAATACTTTAGATAACACCTTATTATATCATACTTTAGTAATATTTTCTTCCCCTACAGAGAAGGAATATGGACACTTTGAATATTCCAGAGGAAGGAAATAAAGTTCACAAAAACGTAGAAGAAAATAGCAAAAGCCTTCAAGTAAATGTGGAACAAAACAGTAAAGAAATTCACATTAATATTGAAGAACACAACAAAGAAGTCCCAAGTGAAGATGATTCGATCAAACCAATAGCTCAAAATATCGTATCTTCCTTGAAAGAGGAACTTGCTGCAGTACCTGATGATGGTTATGTAGGTTTTATCTACAAAATCTCTGAAAAATATCGAAAATTAAGAGAAGAATCCTACACACCTCGTGTTGTTTCTATAGGACCACTTCACCATGGCAAGAGCCGCTTGCAGGCCATGGAAGCGTCCAAATTAAGATGCCTGAAATACTTTCTAATTCATTTCGAAATCAGCTTGATTGAATTGAGTGAATGTGCTACTTCAATGGAAAGTGATGTCCGATCTTGCTACGAACACTTTAACTTTAATGCCGAAGAGTTTTCCAAGATGATTCTACTAGATGGCATTTTTCTAATTCAGCACCTTGTCTATAATGCAGTGCCAAGTGAAAGTTCATGGAAGGAAAGTGATATAATGCATGACATGCTGTTACTTGAGAATCAACTTCCTTTGTTTTTTGTGGCTCAACTATTTAGTATATTGGCTCCTCAGAGAAAAGAGTGTTATGAAGATACGTCGAATAATTTTCAAGATAATTCTGATGATTCGTCCGACTGTTTCCAGGATACTTCTGAAGATCCACTTCTGTCATCTGACCATTCGACTGACTATTCCGAGGAGTCTACAGACAATTTTGGAGAGACTTATGAACAATCAGATGGCGATTTTGAAAAGAGTTTTCTTAAATATTCGTTCAAGTATTTTCAAGAAGTGGGAATCACAAAAAGACTAAAATTTACACCAGATTGTCATGGTGCATGGCATCTAGTACATTTCTTGGTCAATCTTCACGTACCTTCGAAGAAAGAATGGAATTCATCATCCAAAGGTAAGTTGGAATATAATAGAAGTGCTAGTGAGTTGAAGAAAGCTGGGGTACATTTCAGTCATGAAATGGGAGGATTATTTGAAGTATCATTTGATAAAGTAGCTGGACTGCTAAAAATTCCTCAGTTGACAGTAAATGATACAACTGAAACATTCTTCCGGAATCTAATAGCATTTGAACAATTTAAGAACGAAGACAAGTTCATAACCAGCTATATAATCTTCATGGACAGCCTTATAAACACAGCAGAGGATGTGGAATTGCTGGTTAATCATAAAATCATTCATAATTTGCTTGGTGAAAATCAGCTAGTGGCTGACCTCTTTAACAATCTGTACAAGGAAGTAATAGAGGATCAGAGAAAATTCTATTTTGCAGATACCTGTAAGGATCTGGATGAGTACAGCAAAAACTGGTATCATCAGTGGAAGTCCAGCTGGTTCAAGTGGAAATTAATCCTGAAATACAACTATTTCAGCAATCCATGGTCCGTCATCTCCTTCATAGCTGCAGGTATAGTAATAATCCTTACTATTGTACAAACTGTGTGTTCTATATTAGGACTATGATAAATGAAAAAATCGAAAATATTTGATATTCATTCCAAATGTCTTCAACTCTTGGAGAGGTGTCTAATGAAGTGTATTAGTTTATCAGGTTTTACTGTATCCATTTTCATGCAATGAATACGTTTGAAATCAATAATAACAGTATCTCGGATCATACTCCCTCCCACAAAAACACCTTGATCATCCGAAATAGTCTCTTCAAGGAAGATTTGAGAAGAAATACATTTGGAATCAAATTTGTATACAGTACTACACAAGCTAATACGCCCGGAGCTCTCCACTTTCTCACAATTATCAAAAGAGTAATATTAGAAGCATAAAAAATCTGTTTGCGAGATTCTTTCCGAAAAACACATGATAAACTTTAATTCATGAGCGCATATGTATGCATATGATGATCACATCATTTTACACACCAGAAAAGCTTATCAAATGACCACACTCACAATTCAAAAACAAAAAATTAAAAAAAAAGCAGGAATATTGTCAGAAATCACAAACAAACTAAATGAAACCACATGAGGTCTTAATTAGTAGGCACACTGTGAAGAACAACAGTCTCGATAGTGAGACCAGATCCAAAACCAAATAAAACACCCCAGTCATGTCCTTCTCCAGTAGTTCTCTTTCGATCCTTTATCGAAGCCTTTCTCATTTCATCCATTATGAACAAAACACAAGAACTTGACATGTTTCCATAGTCCCTCAGTATCAGGCTTCAAGTTTAACTCTGTTTCAACCTGATCTAGGATAGCTGGCCCTCCAGGATGTGCAATCCAAAAAATTGAGTTCCAGTCAGTTATATTCAAGAGTTTGAATGCCTTAACTAAAGTCTTCGTGATATTCTTTGAAATCAGCCGAGGAACATCTTTGCGCAGGTAAAAAGTAAGCCCCGTCTCCCGAAGATGACCTTCGAGAGCACCATCACTATCCGGAACAATGGTTTGGGCTGCAGAAACAATCTCAAACCGGGTCCGAGCCTACTATCACTGCACCAGCTCCATCCCCAATCAAGGCCTGGCCTACCAGACTATCGACATGAGTATCATTAGGCCCCCGAAATGTAATGGCAGTGATCTCAGAGCAAACAACAAGCACACGAGCACCTTTGTTGTTCTCAGCTAAGCCTTTAGCGAGACGAAGAACTGTGCCACCTGCAAAATAACCTTGTTGGTACAACATGAACTGCTTGACAGATGGACAGAGCTTGTAGCTGCTGCTTCTTTTCCTAGTTTCGGCACTTCATTAACCACAATGTCTTGCCTAGCATCAAGGGATGGTGACATGTAAAAATTGATTAAATTTACTTTTCAATGTTAAAATTTTTCCAACTTTCATAATTATATAATACATATAAATTTTAGTCGAAATTTGTTTTATTTGACCAGTAAATATAAAAAAAAAACATGTAAAATAGGACGGAGTAAATATTAGCTTTTTGTGGAATAAAGTTGGAGTCACATTTTATAGATCTTTTCTGGTAAAGTTTAAGCAAAAAATGACATTTTTTATATGTAAAAAATATATGAAAAATATATATTTCATTTATCATTAATAAAATTTGTGTGATTTTATTTTTACGTGACCGGTTCATCTTCTCCGCTTAATTTGTTTTCTACAGTACAAAACTTATATTGCATCATATTCATTTAGATTTTAGAATATTTTAAACTAAAATATTAATCTATTTCTACAAAAGAATTCAAACTTTTTTTTTAATTTCAAATCAACAAAATCTAATCCGAAGAAAAATTCTTCCTTGACACAAGTCTACTAGATAGATAATCTTATATTATATTTTAATTAATCTTGTATAATTGAATTATGATTCTAATTAAAATCAAGTACGTTAGTTTTACTTATTCAAAAATTTCTACGAGGAATCCATTTCAGAGCACATTTCAGATTATCGAAATAAGGATACAAAATCCAAATCAAATTCGAAAAGATGTCCTAAATCAAGTCTATAAATAGAATAGCCCGGCCTCTAACTCAATCCCGTAGTCGTCTTATGTTCACCATCACGAGATACAACAAACACAAAATTGTTCAGTTAATAGTTCTAATTAATAAAGTTATTTGGTTGGAGTTGAGTTTAAATATTGATCAAGACATGCCATCCCGTAATCCTTTATTGAACAAGGTTGAGAGTGTTTCACAATGGAATAAGCTAAAGGACGAAGATTACGTAGAAGCAGTTAAGAAAGGTGATAAAACTGTTGTTATATCAGAAGTGAGAACCTATGCAAAATCTGCTACAACAAGGAGACGGAGTCACCATGGCAACCCTTTGTTGAATCCCATCGGAAGTTTTTCCGAGTGGAATTTGCTCAAAAAAGAAGATCGTAGGTCGAATCAATTGTTTGAACCAGTAGCTTC
Source organism: Heracleum sosnowskyi (assembly GCA_030848705.1). Lineage (NCBI taxonomy): Eukaryota > Viridiplantae > Streptophyta > Magnoliopsida > Apiales > Apiaceae > Heracleum > Heracleum sosnowskyi. Next base: position 132,936,109 of record CM061238.1, on the reverse strand, counting down.
TATAGTCAGAAAACGAGTCGGGTGCCTACGACTTTTGAACCAACATTAGAGTAGACATTACAATTGTTACTTTTGATAGTCTTAGTCTTTTCTAGTTTATATGAAATTCTGAATTAATTGAAATAAACATTATCTTGTAATTTTCATTATCTTCGATAATGTGATTGTTACTTGAATCAGTTTTATTCTTACGAAAACAAGCATTAATCTTAACTTTAAATTTTGGTTTTGAATTGCACAAATTTGTTAATTATGGTTTTTTTTTCCGGGAATGAGGTAGATGTCCTCTGTGTGATAAAGAGTGCATGTTTAACTTCAAAGATCAGACCTCGAATGATATGATTGTTAACGGAGGAATTTGGTATTAACAAAGTTTGGGGTTCTTCGCCGGAATCAAGATCTACAACGGTGGTCCTTAGGTGGTAAATTCGTCGGAGTATGGTGGTTGTGTTTAATTGGTGGCTGAGATTGCTTAGGGTTTATGTTGGTTGCCTCAGAGTTCTCAACATTCGACCCCTTACAATTTGCCTACGTATCCCCTTTTATAGGGAATCAAGCCAACGTAGTTCTTGGGGAGGAAGTTTCCTCCATGGGCTTGGTCTTTGATCTTCGGAGCCCATCCGAAGTCTTCTGCTGCCTTTCCATGCTTAGACGTTAGACTTTTCCACCGCCTTCCATGTATAGGATTCTTTCCATACTTAAACATATGTCTTCCTTATCTTTCCTTACTTGAACGTAGGACTTCCATCTGTTTCCTTACTTAGAGATTTAGCTCACTTTAGGAATGTCTAACGATAAGGCCTAGTCACAAAGGCCCAAGGCTCGTCTATGACGTCAGGACTTCATGGATAAGGAAACTTCCCCCGTCGAGGACTAGTCCTATCCATTACCAGCTATTTCCTTAATTCATAGACGCAGGTATAGCCATGACTTACCTTAAATGCTAGACGCATCCTTGTCCCCCGAATGAGAAGCACCCACCAGATAGCAGGACAAGTGATCCCAAGTGTTTGGGTGCAAAGTGCAGGATTACTCCAAAGTTCCCCAATGAGGACGCGCCCATTGAGTACAGGAACAGAGCTCCCAAAGCACACACCAAGATTAACCCCACATCCCCAATGAGGGCGCGCCCATTGAATACAGGAGGAGGCCTTCAGCCACGGACATCCCCCTCCTAGGGCACATCCTAGGAGGGAATTCTTCAATATTTTGCCAATACCAAGCCAAGAGAACCATCCTTCATTATCAAGTTGCAACTTCAAATCAAGAGGACGCGCCCTCAAGGGGTGGACGCCCTAAAGGGCGCGCCCTCATCCCCATGAGGACAAGCCATAAGCCTTGTGTCAAATGAAGTTAGTATTCTCCGTCAAGTCTTCCATTCATATCAGGTTCAGTCCATACCGAGAGGACGCGTCCTTAGGGGTTAGATGACCAAAGGGGCACACCCTCTCCCCTAAGAGGACAAGTCCTGAATCTTCCTTACATCATGCCATGTCAATATAATTGTTATCCTTCGTCAAATCATCCATCAAGCTGTCATTATCATGAGGGCGCGCCCTTAAGGGATGGCCAACCTATGAGGGCGCGTCCTTATCCCTATGAGGGTAAGTCCCAAACTTAAACCCTAATTATAAAAATAACATAATTGAATTCATACTTGACCCGATCCTAACCTAAAAACCCATTACCGAATTTTGGCTATAACAACTACCCCCCAATTCAGTGTGAAGTTAAAAACAATACATTGAATTTCTTTAAACCTTAGTTAAAAATCCCTACTTTTGTTGCTTAAGGCGCGTCTTCACGTAGGACGCGTCCTGTCCTTATCATATGATCGCACGTGCGTTGACAGCTGTCTTCCACCAGGCGTGTCTTCACCTATAAATACCTAAAAGTCGTTTTCACTTTTCACTTTACTCTTTTTCCAGAAAAAACCCTAGTCGCCGCAGTTCATTCTTCCAAGCAAAAATCCGGTCAAATCTTCGGTTTTTAATCGTTTTTTCTCCTTGATTCTCATTCAGCAACTTCAAAGGTATGATTTCACACTTTTATTTCATGTATTTACCAAGTATTTTGTTTAGAACCGATATGTGACCGTTGAAGTTCTTTATATGTTTTTCAAATTCTGTATGTATGTATGTATCTATCGATGTTTTAATCTTCAGTTTGCCGTTGTTTAATTTTGAATTATGTTTCTGCCGCTTCAATTATCGAACGTAGATTGTAGGACGCGTTCTTTACAACTTAAGAATGACCCCGTATATACTTTTGAGGCGCGTTCTCACCATGACACGGATTACACCTTTCTTTTTTTTTCTTTAATACTTTCTTTGCAGGACGCGTCCTTACCATCTTTTTCCTTTTTCTTTTCAGCTGGAGGGTAAGGACACGTCCCCGTTTCATCCTTTCAAGGATTTTAACAAACGCTTGGGGATTTATTCCCCACCTTCACTCTCTTTTCCAGCACAAAGCTCATCTTCAATCCTTTCTTTTCACACTCAAGCAATAGAACATCTCCAAGGAGCTTCTCCATTCAAAAATAACACTAAAATAATGTCTTCAAATACCAAATCCAATTCATCCTTACCTCATGTTGATGATGTAAACCCCGAAGTAACTAGCCGACGTGACAGGGCGCGCCCTCATGAGTTTATACCAGTTATTGATGATATAGAAGGGATTGCAGACAAAGACATGGAAGATAGAATGCAAAGAAGAAAAGGAAAGAAAATCATTTCCCCTATTGAGGGGTGCGCGTCCCATTCTGAAAACACACCTGACGATGAGGACACGTTCTCAGAAGGATCATACCCAGATATTGATGACCGTTTACCTCCTCCAAAACCTTCTCCGAATCCATTCATCCACCCTGAAATCACCGAAGAGGAGAAGGATTATGATTGGGGCCAATACGTAAACACGTTGACTGAGGCAGATAAAAGGAGAATGAGAAAACAAGGCAATAAATTATTCTGTGTTGGGATGTCCTCTACTGTATCCATAACCGAGATTACATGGTGCATGACATATTACGGTATGGAAGGTCAATGGGCGCGTCCTCCTTCTATGATGAGGCCTCATGTTTTTAAATGGCCAAAACCTTTCAGGGTACCACGAATGGTCACTTCTCCCAAGCTAATGTCATTAGGAGTAGGCGCGCCTCTCCATCCTTATTTCAAGGATATTCTCCAGTGGTATGACATAGCCCCAATTCAGCTTTCCCCCAACTCATATAAGTTAGCACTCGCCTTGTTTATATTATACCATGATGAAGGAATATCCACTCCTCCAAACATGGAAGAATTCAGCTATTTCTTTGCCATCAGGAAGAGCTCTAAGGGTTATTACTTTTTGACCCCTCAACATAAGCATAATAAAATGGGCTTTTCCAGTGGAAAAGTAAGCAATGAGAAAAATTGGAAGGAACCGTTCTTTTATCTTTGGAACGTTGAGAGGGTCAGAGTCATCTTCAACTGCAACCATAGTAAGCACACATTTATTCCTTTCAATCTTTCCTTAAGGGCGCGCCCTTGGAAAATTTTCCCTTTTAACTAATTTTTCATTCACAAATTGTAAAACTTAGATAACAGAAATACAAAGGAACTTTTTGGAGAAGCCAAGAAGCGAGCTGAAAAGATTACCTCACTCCCGTCTGCAAGGTTTAATCTTAAAGTCTTAATTACTGAGGATAATTTGAAAAGAGTTGGAATTTTGAGGAAAGAAGTGGGATCCATTGTGCCTTTCCAACGTTTTAGAAAAGGTGTTCCCATCAGAGGTTCTAAAGATTACGATTCTGATGAGGATGAAGAGGAAGAAACTGAATTTGAGGAAAGCGTTCATGAGGACGCGTCCTCCAAGCCTGGTAGCACGAATTTTCCAATCTTAGAGTTCACTTAATATGCACTGTACTTGTTTTATTCTTGTAGAATGCCAATGTCATAAAAATTGTTTTAATATTGAAGACGCGCCCTAACTTTATATCTTGTTTAATTTCCACAGGTATGGACGATCTTCCAGCTGGTTGGGGTCTTGAAATGGGAGTTGCTCCCAGCGTTGGAGTTTCTAAAGCTGCCAAGACGCGTCCTGTCAAGAAAAACATCAAAAAATCGCAGAAAGAGAAAAAAGAGCCAGCAATCATCAACCTGGAAAAGGAAAGAAAAAGGAAAGAGAGCGATAAAACCATCACTACCCCTGAGGACGCGTCCTCAAAGAAAAACAAAACCAATCCTTCATCCTTTTCACTTGTTTCTTCTACTCTTAGTCCTCTTGTTATTCCTTATGTAAAGGATGATGAAATTACAAAATGGAGAAACAGGACTCCTATTGAGGAAAATGAAGCAATAATCAAAGCATCTTCTGAGATTTTGGTCTCCGCTCTTCATCGTCAATCAACTCTCCAACAAGAAGGGACGCGCCTTGATATCATGGAGAAGGAAAGAAACAAGCTTTCCAAAAAGGTTGAAGATCGTGATAAGATTATTGACAAGTTGAAAAGCGATCTTCGTTCTAAAGAAAGTTATTATGAGAGTGAGCTGAAGACCCAAGAAGAAGTTTCAATTGGTTTGAGTACCACCATTAACACCCTAAAGGAAGAGAAAAGCAAACTTTCTGAACAGATAGCTGAACTTGTTGCTGATCAATAGAATGGTTGGGCATTGGAGAAAAAGAAGATTGAAAAAACTTCTTTCAGGGATGGCTTTAGGAACTATGCTTCTGGATTCTTAGCACAAGATCCTGATTATGATTTTACAAAATTTGGAGAGGAAACTGTTGCATGGATCACCAAGTTCAAGGCTGATGAAGCAGCTTCTATCAAGGCAAAAAGGATATTTCTTGGTCTTGAGGCGGCGTCTCCTGTGCCAAATGAAGAAGAAGAGGACGCGTCCTCTGATGGTATTCCTGAGCATACTTTTGATGGTCCCCTTCTCAATGAGTCAGTTCCTGCTCTTACTGAAGCTTCCAAGAATCTTCAAGATGTCGAAAAGGTGAATAACCAAACTCAGGACGCGTCTTGATATTTCTTTAAATTGAAAACATATTGAGGTGCAGGCCCTCCTTTACTGCCTTGCAATTTGTAAGTTAACTGATGTCCTCTTTTGATAACTTTAACAAGGGTTTATTTCCTTGAATATTTGCTTTAACTTTCCATTTGGTGCTTATGGTCTACTATGTTAAAATCGTTCTTGTTATATACGGCGCGTCTTCCTTTAATTCACATGAGGGCGCGTTCTCTAGAATGACAAACTATAATTTTGATGATGAAATCTAGGACAATTGAGATAACCTTCAAATATGTCATGTTCATACTATTGTAACCTTTATTTTAACTGCATCACATATCGATCTCCTAGTAAATTAAAATTATCCCCATGGACGCACTTTACAAACATAACAAGGACGCGTTCTTCTAGTATGTTTGTCTATTTTGCTACCATAGGGCGCGCCTTGTCATGGTACATCTCAGGACGCGTTCTATCAATGTTGTTATTAAGCAATCAGAGTATTCTTTAAACAAGCATAACAAACTTAAAGTTCTGAAAATTCTTGATAAGATCTTCATAAATAATGCGCTCCGGTGTGAAAACCACACTGGTCCCAAGGCTAATGCTCTTTGGGGAAATAAAAAAACTTCAAAATCTCAACTATTCAAGGTAGGGTATACATGCAATACCCCCCTAAGCTAGGAGGAAATTTATTTCTTCTAGTTTATTTAGATAGATAACATAGGGGGTAAACAACCACTCCCTATTGGTAATATTTCTTCAGATGTTCCACATTCCAAGCTTTTGGTATAGGATTGCCACCCAAATCCTCCAAGTGAAAAGTTCCTTCCCAAAGCACAGACCTGATCCTGTAAGGTCCTTCCCAGTTAGCTCCAAAAACCCCATGACTAGCAATTCTGGTATGAGGCATCACCCTTCGCAACACGAGATCACCAACCTTTAGGCGACGTACTCTCACTCTTCGATCATAAAACCTAGCTACTCTTTTCTGATATGCAGCTAATCGTAAGGATGATGTTGCACGTGTCTCTTCTAAAAAATCAAGATGAAGCCGTTGGTTGACCTCATTAGACTCCTTGTCATAATGATCCCTTCTGAACGACCCAGATCCAACTTCCACAGGAACCATTGCTTCAAATCCATAAGATAGCATAAATGGAGACTCCCCAGTAGTAGACCTTGGGGTGGTATTGTAGGACCACAACACCATAGGAAGCTCCTCAGGCCAGTTACCTTTACTTTCTTCTAACTTGGTCTTCAAGGTGTGCTTGATTATCTTATTGATAGCTTCAGTCTGCCCATTGCTCTGGGGATGATAGACCGCTGCAAAATCTTTCTTGATCTTCAAGTCTTCACACAACTTTTTTAATTCCTTGCTATCAAATTGCTTTCCATTGTCAGATATAAGCTTGTAGGGAATCCCAAACCTGCACACAATGGAATTAAAAACAAAATCTTTGATTTTCTTGGCCGTTATCTTTGCCAAGGGCATAGCCTCTGCCCACTTGGTAAAATAATCCACAGCCACAACAGCATATTTGACACCCCCCTTAGCCATAGGAAGCTCTCCAATGAGATCAATTCCCCACATAGCAAAAGGCCAAGGACTTATCATTGAAGTTAATGTAGTAGCAGGAATAGATGAGTAGTTTGCAAAGCGTTGGCACTGGTCACATGCTCTTGTAAACTTCATAGCATCATCTTTCAAGGTCGGCCAGTAATATCCTTGTCGTAACACTTTCATAGCAAGGGAACTACCCCCCGAGTGATTGCCACATATTCCTTCATGAACCTCTCTCAGGACATAGTTGCATTCCTCCCCATCAACACACCTTAGTAAGGGTTGATTAAAACCTCTTCGATATAACACTGCATCATATTCCACATACCTTGCTGCTTGGTATTTCAAACGTCTGGCCTCCCCCTTATCATCGGGTAAAATTCCTTTCTGTATATACTCTTGGATAGGAGTCATCCAAGTCTTCATTGGTACTTCATCTACAACCATTAGCTCCATCTCGGGGATACTAGGAATTTCTTGAACTTCCAATGGAATGTCTCCCATCAACACCGTGTCTCTTTGGGAACCCAACCTGGCCAGAGTGTCGGCCTTGGAATTTTCTTCACGAGGAACTCCTTCAAGTCTGACTATGTTGAACTGTCGAATCAAGCGACGTACACTCATCATATATGCCTCTGTCTTCGGTCCTCTAGTCTGGAACCCTCCTTCAACCTGCTGAACAACCAGTTTCGAATCACTGAACACCACCAAATTCTTCACATTCATTTCCAAAGCCAACTTCAAACCATTAATCAATGCCTCGTACTCAGTTTCATTATTGGTTACCGAAAATTTGAAATTGATAGCACTCATAAGAAGGTGACCTTCAGGAGAAGTCAAGACAACTCCAGCACCTGCCCCGTCACTGTTAACTGCTCCATCCACATACATGGTCCACCAAGGAAAAGGATACTCTTCTATCAAAGGGCTTGCCTCCTGAGTGAGAGGGTTAGGGTGCACCAGAATGATTTCTCGTCCCATACTCTCATCTTCAAACTCCAGAATAAAATCGGCTAAGGCTTGTCCCTTGATCGCCGTTCGAGAAACATATTCCAAATCATACTGTCCCAACTCAACCGCCCACTTCAACATCCTTCCTGAAGCTTCAGGTTTATGTAAAATGTGTCTCATGGGATAAGAAGTTCGTACTTCAATTTTATGAGCTTGGAAGTAGGGACGTAACTTGCGTGCAGCCAGCACCAAAGCATATACTAACTTCTCCATGCTAGAATATCGGGTTTCTGCATCCAACAACCTCTTACTTACATAGTAAACTGGTGACTGCAAACTATCCTCTTCTCGTACTAACACAGCACTAATAGAGTAAATCGAGATAGCCAAGTAAAGAATCAGTACTTCACCATCCACGGGCTTGGCCAAGAGTGGGGGCTTACCTAACTGTTCCTTGATTTTCTGAAAAGCATCTTCACAAGCAGGAGTCCACATGAAATCCTTGTCCACCCCCCTAATGGCTTTGAAAAATTCTTTGCAACGATCAGAAGACTTTGAGACAAAACGATTTAGAGCTGCAATCCGTCCACAAAGGCTTTGAACCTGCTTTACACTGGTAGGGGACTTCATTTCAAGGAGTGCTTTGATCTTTTCCGGATTAGCTTCAATTCCTCTATGGTTCACAATAAAGCCTAAAAATTTCCCCGACTCAACACCAAAGACACACTTTTGAGGATTTAACTTCATCCGGTACTTGCGCAGAATTCCAAACATTTCTTCCAAGTGCCTCACGTGGTCTACTGCGTCCTTGGACTTGACAAGCATATCATCTACATACACCTCCATAGTTTTTCCAATCTGCTCTTTGAACATCATATTCACCAATCTTTGATACGTTGCCCCTGTATTGATAAGACCAAAGGGCATTCCAATATAGCAATACAGACCTCTGTCAGTAATAAAGGATGTATGTTCTTGATCGGGTCCATACATGGGAATTTGATTATACCCTGAGTAAGCATCCATGAAACTCAAGAGAGCGTGACCAGCCGTAGCATCCACCAACTGATCAATCCGAGGGAGTGGGAAACTATCCTTTGGGCAAGCTTTGTTCAAGTCCGTGAAGTCCACACAAGTTCTCCATTTCCCATTAGGCTTTTTTACTAACACAGGGTTTGCCAACCACTCGGGATAGAAGGATTCTTTGATCAGACCCACATCCAAGAGTCTGTCGACCTCCTCTTTTAAAGCTACTGCCCTTTCCCCACTGATTGCACGCCGCTTCTGACGCATTCCTTTCTTATTAGGATATATGTTTAGATGATGGCACATGACATTAGGATCAATTCCTATCATATCAGCATGACTCCAAGCAAACACATCTAGGTTGGCCAAAAGAAAATTAGTCAAACCTGTTCTCAACTCATTGCTTAGCTGTGATCCAATTTTGAGAACCTTACTGGGATCTGCTGCGTCTACCGGGATTGAGATTGTTTCTTCTGCAGGACCTGTCTTCTCCTGTAGGATAGGAATTCTTGGATCAAGATCAAGATCAAAGATACGAGGATCTTCAACAGGCATTTCACTCTTTGAGGGCGCGTCCTCCACCAATTCGTCCTCTATTGAGGGCGCGTTTTCTATTGAGGGCGCGTCCTCCACATACCCTTCTTTACTTGGAAAGATGTTATTAAATGTCTCTCCCCCTGAGGGTGCATCTTCAACAAGCTCTTCCTTCCATGAGGGCGCGCCCTGAAGGGTATAGGTGCTCTCAACAATTCTTTCTTGAAGTTCATCAATTAGGGGGGGCGTCTCCAATAGTAACATCTTAGGGCGCGCCCTTAGCTGAGGAACATCATCTTCTGGCTCTTGAACCGTGTAATGAACATGAATCTCTCCCTTAGAATTTTTGAGCAATCCCTGGGCATCTTCTTGGGGAAGGGCGCGTCCTCCTAATCCATTACGACGAAAACCTTTGACAGTTCTATGATAGCACTCCCTCGAATCATATTGCGACCCTCGAACTGAACCAACCCCATTTGGAGTAGGGAATTTCATTATTAAATGATAAATGGAAGTAACTACCTTCATCTCTTTCAGCAAAGGCCTTCCTACCAAAGCATTGTGGGCAGATTCTTGATCCAATACCATAAATTCTATCATCTGAGTCACAGACAGAGGACCTTCACCAAGTGTAACTGGGAGCTTAATTGCACCCATAACTCTAACAGCTTCTCCAGTGAAACCATAAATCCAAGCATCCTCTCGGACAATATCCTTATCAGGCAAACCCAACTTCTTATAAGTGTTGTAGTAGAGAATATTCACCGAACTTCCATTGTCAACAAATACTCGGTGTACATTCATAGGACCAATCTGTATGGCAACGACCAGGGCGTCACTGTGAGGATGATGTACCCATCTTGCTTCTTCCTCAGTAAATGTAATATCTACTGATTCCCCCTTGAACAACTTGGGAGGTTTAAGTTCCAAGCTGTTCACATTAGTTAAGGGCTTATGGCGTGCTTCCCTGGCATACCTTTCCAGTGCATTGTTACTGTCACCACCAAAATGGCGTCCTCCAAAGATAGTATGAATGCTTCCAGCCCGGGCAAACTGAACATCCTTAGATCTGTCATCATCCCTTTCAGGAGCATGCTCTCTTTCCATCCTCCTGTCAGTTTCATCTTTATGCTTCTTCACTTCTCTGACAATCCAGTCAGTTAGGTATCCAGCCTTGATCAATTCTTCAATTTCTTCCTTTAGCTGCCGACACTCATGGGTGTTATGTCCAGTAGATTCATGATATGAGCAATACCTCTTTTTGTCCTTACTTTGCCATGAGGATAATGGTGCTGGCTTCTTGAATAACCCTTTATCCTTATTGACTTCAAAGATATGCTCAACAGAAGCGGCTAGTGTATAACTCCCTGTTTGATATCTATTCAACCTGTCGTAGTCTGGTGGAGTCCAACCTCTCCTTGCATTGGTGACATTTACCCTGTTCGGACTATACCCTCTCCTCCGGTAGTCAGGGCTTGGGGACCTATCCTTCCTCTTAGAACCTTTTCCTTTTTCTTTCCCTTGGGAGTCGGACTTTTTATTGTCAGCAAGAGATTGTTCAACGATCTTGAAGTATTCAGCTTGGGCAAAGAGGTCCGCCAAGGTTGCTGGGTCCTTCCCCTGCAAGTGCTTCCAGAAATCAGTTCCGACTTGGAGTCCCGCAATCAAGAAACTTTTTAGTGACTCATCGGTTGCCCCTCTGACCATGGTAGACTCAGCATTGAACCTTTTGAAGTATGACTGTAAGCTTTCTCCTTCCTTCTGTCTGATATTGGCCAAAGTAGTCACTGGAGGGGCATATTTCACAGTAGCTTGGAATTTTGTCAGGAACAACGTTTTCATAACTTCCCATGAAGTAATCACACCTGGTCCAAGCTTTTGAAACCATTGTTGTGCACTTTCTCTAAAAGTTGCTGCCAGAAGACGACATCTAGCCTAGTCAGGCACTTGATATACATCCATCTCTATATTGAATCTTCCCAAGAACTCAACAGGATCGGCATTCCCATGGAAGCGTAAGTCGTTGGTTGTATTCCTGTATCCTGTTGGAAGTTGTGCCTCCCTTACTGCTGCAGAGAATGGAGAAGGAGCTTGAGCCGTTGAAGTGACTCTTCCTCCCTCAAGATGTGTGAGAAGTTTTTTCAGGTCATCCACATTGAAGCTTCCTACACCTGGGATAGTTTGGACATTACCAGTAGGCGGAGGTTGCGGAGGTGGTTGAGGAGGCTGGGTCTCTCCTTGGGCTGCAGGAGTTTCTGGAATATTTGGATTGGGACTTGGAGGGCGCGTCCTCTCCTCCTGGCTGTGAGGGCGCGTCCTCTCCTCCTGACCGTGAGGGCGAGTCCTTGGCTCTTCCTGCCTTCCTCTTGTTCTACTTTGGGATGAAACAGATGATATGTGCGGATCCCTTCCTCCAGAGGGTCCTCCATGATAAGGAGCATCATACCTATTCCTTCGATCGTTATCCCTTCTTCTTCCTGACCCTTCTGATTGGGGAGCTTGCTCATGATCACGGGGCCTCAACCTGTTTACAGGGGGCTCTCGCTGTGGATTATGAGGTTGCACTTCTAAGTTTCGTCTTGAATTACTGCGAGGTTGAGTACGATCTTGTCCATGGGGCCTCGACCTGTCAACAGGGGGCTCACGCTGTGGATCAAGAGGTTGTTCCCCTCTTACCTCTCTGTCCCTCTGCCATTCGACCAACAACAATCGTAGATCATCATTATTAAGTCTTATACCAAGGCGATCCTTCAATCTGCTCAATCGTTGTTCTTGGTCTCGGTGGAGTTCATCAGCCCTTCGAATTTCACTTTCAGGTCGCCCTGACCTATGAGGGTGTGGAGATGGACGCCGTTCCCTCCTGGGTTGATCTTGGCTGCCCGTCTCATCATCGGGGAGTTCAACAATAGGGACTCCATCCTCTTCATACTCTAACCTTCTTGGAGTGACATTCTGAAACCTCCTTTGACTCGTGGTGCCTCTACCAGTACGATGGTGATTATGGGGTTGTCGCCTGACACGACCCCTTCCTTCGCCTCTTTCGACTGTATCCAGTCTTGCTTCAAAGCCATTTAAGGCATCACCCATGCGATAGAGTTGTTCCATCAAGTCAGAATTACTTATGAGCACTGGAGGTCGTCCCCCTACAATAGGTGTTCCATTAGATGGATTTGGAACACTATGGGGAACATACTCCTCATGGCGGGCATGGTTGTTCTCTTCACTATCTTCAGATAAGACCTCATCCCTAGGACGTTCGTTGGGATTTTGTGACATCTTCTCCTCCAAAGATTTAGATCTTAATTAGCACCCCTCCTTCTAGCGCCAATTTGTTAACGGAGGAATTTGGTATTAACAAAGTTTGGGGTTCTTCGCCGGAATCAAGATCTACAACGGTGGTCCTTAGGTGGTAAATTCGTCGGAGTATGGTGGTTGTGTTTAATTGGTGGCTGAGATTGCTTAGGGTTTATGTTGGTTGCCTCAGAGTTCTCAACATTCGACCCCTTACAATTTGCCTACGTATCCCCTTTTATAGGGAATCAAGCCAACGTAGTTCTTGGGGAGGAAGTTTCCTCCATGGGCTTGGTCTTTGATCTTCGGAGCCCATCCGAAGTCTTCTGCTGCCTTTCCATGCTTAGACGTTAGACTTTTCCACCGCCTTCCATGTATAGGATTCTTTCCATACTTAAACATATGTCTTCCTTATCTTTCCTTACTTGAACGTAGGACTTCCATCTGTTTCCTTACTTAGAGATTTAGCTCACTTTAGGAATGTCTAACGATAAGGCCTAGTCACAAAGGCCCAAGGCTCGTCTATGACGTCAGGACTTCATGGATAAGGAAACTTCCCCCGTCGAGGACTAGTCCTATCCATTACCAGCTATTTCCTTAATTCATAGACGCAGGTATAGCCATGACTTACCTTAAATGCTAGACGCATCCTTGTCCCCCGAATGAGAAGCACCCACCAGATAGCAGGACAAGTGATCCCAAGTGTTTGGGTGCAAAGTGCAGGATTACTCCAAAGTTCCCCAATGAGGACGCGCCCATTGAGTACAGGAACAGAGCTCCCAAAGCACACACCAAGATTAACCCCACATCCCCAATGAGGGCGCGCCCATTGAATACAGGAGGAGGCCTTCAGCCACGGACATCCCCCTCCTAGGGCACATCCTAGGAGGGAATTCTTCAATATTTTGCCAATACCAAGCCAAGGGAACCATCCTTCATTATCAAGTTGCAACTTCAAATCAAGAGGACGCGCCCTCAAGGGGTGGACGCCCTAAAGGGCGCGCCCTCATCCCCATGAGGACAAGCCATAAGCCTTGTGTCAAATGAAGTTAGTATTCTCCGTCAAGTCTTCCATTCATATCAGGTTCAGTCCATACCGAGAGGACGCGTCCTTAGGGGTTAGATGACCAAAGGGGCACACCCTCTCCCCTAAGAGGACAAGTCCTGAATCTTCCTTACATCATGCCATGTCAATATAATTGTTATCCTTCGTCAAATCATCCATCAAGCTGTCATTATCATGAGGGCGCGCCCTTAAGGGATGGCCAACCTATGAGGGCGCGTCCTTATCCCTATGAGGGTAAGTCCCAAACTTAAACCCTAATTATAAAAATAACATAATTGAATTCATACTTGACCCGATCCTAACCTAAAAACCCATTACCGAATTTTGGCTATAACAATGATCAGTAGAAATTTTTTTCCCTGCTGAACCAACTAAAAACCATTGTGCCTGTGTACTTCAAAGTTGTGTAGAGTAATATAAGAAAAATGCTAGAGGTTCAAAACTATTCTCAAAAATTGTTACCAAATTAGGTTATTATAGTAAGTTTCCTAATAATAATATGGGACTCCGCGTGCATTAATATGCGTCCAAGAATTAAAAAAAAATCATGTGTCGTCCACGTCATTTTGTAAATATTTTGGAAACAATTTTTGGGATGCCTAGCACTACTCTAATTTTTTCTGTGTATGTGTGATAATTTATTATTACAACAAATCAAAATCTGACATATGTATTTGAGAATAATTTTGGGAACAAATTGTATGCCTCATTTTTCTAATTTTTCCCGTGTATGCGTGATTTTTTTTTTTTGTCGTTGATATTTCAATTTTTTGAAATAAAAGGGGTTCGTTCAAAATATAAGCTTTTGTGTGATTCATTTTGTAGTCTCAGTCAGATATTTGATTTAATTCTATTTAGAAGGTACATTACGTTTTCAGGTTATGATAGCTTTTTTAACATGACCTAATTTTGATTTTTGTTGGGATAGAAATTTGGTAACAACATCGAGAGAAAATATCGCTGAAATATCCGTATAATGCGTCTTTGGTTGTTGGACAGAGCTGTTGGTTTACAACTAGAAACCTGAAGCTCATTAGAGGTACATAGTAGTAGAAGTAATGTTTTCGGGGGCTGAGTTGACAAAACCACCGGATGAAAAGGGCGAAGTAAATCCTACTCGACCAACCAATTCACCGGAATATGTATCATAGAGGATACACGAGCCTTATGCGTGTAGAGAATGAAAATCTGAATCCTTTAGTCAAGTGTCTACATATCCTATATATAGAAATCAAGCCCCATGTAGTTCTATTAGGTTTATACTTCTCTTTTCCTGCGAATTCAGCCACTTTAAGATAATTCATTTTAGAGTTTTGATTGAATTCGGTCGCTCTTAAGCTGAGATTTCCAATGTCATAGTCCAAATCTATCTCTAAGTCCTATAAATCCTCATATATTTGATGTATATCCAAAATAATCAATATAAGTCCTACATTGGTTATAATTATCCCATCCATGACGTTTGATCAGGCCTAGAAGTCTTTTTCTAAGAGTAATTCTGTGCTCCTAAAGAATAGGAGATAAAGTCCGAATCTAACTACTACTCTGTTCGTGAGAGGTTCAGATCACCCTAAACCTGAACCTGAGCCCGAGGCTCAGACAACCCTGAACCTGAGCTTGAATCTGAGATTCACACCGTCCTGAATTTAGACCTCGATACTCTGAACCTGAACCTCGATACCGTAAACCTGAACCTCGGCACTATGAAATTGAAACTCAGTACATCCAACTCTTACCAAATCCATGTTAGTTGGGCCTATATTACATGTGGACCTTAAATTAAGCGCATATGAGATTTTGGGCACAACAATTTTCTAATTTCTATTCATCATTTTATATCTTTGATCGAATATGTAAATTTATTTATTTAAAAAGGTACCTAAAATTGGTGGTTATTTTTACCAGCAGGACTTTAATCGATCATGTAAAATTTTATCACAATTCACAACGCAGAATTATCCTTACATTTTCACAAAATATCGACGTATCAAATCTTATCAAAAATAAGATAAATAAAATGGAAATATGAATGTGTTTAATTAGAAAAAATGAAAAAAAATAAAGAGAAAAATAAAGAGGATTAACAACTTACCCGTGGGCCGTGTGGCATGGAAGACCTTAATTTACTCCGTCAGCTTGAGGCCGAAAATTTGGATCGCCCTAATCAGAAGCTGGGTTGGGCTTAATACCTTCAACCACACCCGGAAAGAATTTGGCCCAGTAAAAATCTGGGTTAACTCATTTTTCTTTAGAAAGTCTGAACTAAACTCACCTCAAATAAAATCCCGATCACATTCAAATATCCGGATAAAGTTCAATTTATAATCTATTTATATAATTTATTTACAAGATTGTCACCCCTTTTTATACTACAAAACATTTTAATCTTAGGTAAGTTCTTTAATATTAACTAGTTTACTACGTCGCACTTCGCAACGGTTTTATAATAATTTCTTCAAATTTTTCTAAAAATATTCTAAAAAATATGTTTTTAAATTACTTACACTATACATTTTTAGGGTTCTTTTGGTCTTTTAACATTAATAAATTTATTACATATTATTAAATGCTACAAAATTAATATGCATACTTATACATATATTTATTACATATTATTAAATGTTGCAAATTAATATGCATACTTATATATACATACAACATTTACTTATATATATATATATAAGCATACTTATACATATATTTATTACATATTATTAAATGCTCCAAACTTATACATATATATTTATTACATATTATTAAATGCTACAAATTAATATGCATACTTATATATACATACAACATTTACCTGAATATATATATATATATATATATATATATATATATATATATATATATATATATACACGTATGTATACATATGAATACTTATATTTATGTAAATTTATGATAATATATGACCATATACGCTTACATATTATATATCTCATATTATTATAGTATCATTTAGATTTATTGTAAATTTTTATGAATTAAATATTGTTAAAAATATTATTTGAGAAAAATTATAAATTAAAGCATGTTTGTGAATTGTAATTATTTATCTCTATTAAATCAAACTATACATAGTTTCTGACATGCCTTAAGTATTATATTTGTTACGATACAAATACGGTCCAAATCAGTGCAACCTAACAAAAAAAAACTTTAATGTATATAAGTGTAATAAAAACTTATACTAATTTTAATGTCGTATAACTCATCAATTGCTACTTTAATACGCGAACGTACGAAAATTTGCCGAAAAAATAAATAATTTACTCATATTTACACGAGCTAAAGAGCTAGTTATATCTAAAACATGAAATTATGGTTTTTTTTTAAATTCTCCATTTAGTTTTGTTCATTACCAAAATTTTGAATAATTATAGAAAAAGGTAATTGTTTAATATATTTCATTATTTTAAAATTATATCAAATATTAGTATATTAATCTCTTTATTTTTCTAAAACTTTATATTGTTATTTCTATTTAAAAATACATAATACATAAATATTAAATTATAGCATATAATATGCTCCTCTGAATTGCTCTCTCATTAAACATGTTTCCTCCACTGACCCGCTTTCTCATTGTTATCAAATTGAACATAAAACAAACTAATTACTTAATCAATTACATAATTTATTAATCAATTTTATTATATCATAAAATTTAATTCAAATTTTTTTCTAAATTCTAATTTTTATTGTTTAAAATATAGGTACTCGAGAAAAGAAATGAAAAGAAAATAAGGCTCATCTATTTTATTTTATTATATACAAACTTGCATTTTTTGTAAGTTTTATCTTCTACATAATTAGAAGGTAAGTTTTTTTTAAACAATGATTTTTAATGTATATGTAAAACATATAAATAAATTAAACGTGAGTTTTTTACAAAACAAATATGAGAACATAATTTTTAATAATTTTTTTAGGAGAATGTAAAGATGATAATATGATTTCAAGATAAATTTTAGAACTTCAAGAAAAAATATATGAGAATATTAAAATGGTAATTTTAAGTTCAAAAGAAAGTTTAAGAAAATATCAACATGGTAATTTGACTTAAAGATAAATTTTAGAACAATATTAAGATAGTAATTTGATTTAAGAAGAAAGTTTAGGAAAATATAAGTTAATTAATATTTCTATTAATAAAGATTTAAAAGCCAATTTAGATATTTTCTACTCAAATCGTTTGACACCTCAAAAATCGTCTTCTTTATTATTTTCCTCGATTAAAAGATATTAAATAAAAATTAGTAAATAAATTGGACTCGTGGAGTAAGTTTAGGAGAATATTATTAAAGTATACTTAGTTTCTCCATTTGATTTTTTTTTTTGACAGTCAAGCAAACCATTTTTAACATAAAATAACATATTTAACTTTCTTCCGTAAAAGATAGTATTAAAGAAATGTATAATTATCAAATTCATCACTCATTTGGTTTAAATGTATCAAATTAGTCACTCATTTAAAAAATGATTCAATTAGCTAACTAATTTGAAAACTATATTTATAGAAGTATAGATCGAAGCGATTTGAGAGGCGTCACATCACCGCCCTCGTCTTCTCCTTTATATCACGAGCAATTACCTTTTTTTAACTAAAACATATAAGTTTTTTATTTTTGCTTACTAAAACCTCTTATTTTCCAAAAATATCACAGACAGTTTCATTTATTAAAATAAAATAATAATTGTTAATAACTAAGGAATTACTATTTTAGCCAAAGTGTATATTTTTTTTATATTTTCTAACTAAAATTTTTACTTTTATATTTTGTCTAACTAAAATCTCTCATTTTCCAAAAATATCACGGGGCGTTCTTTTTAATGAAATAAAATAATAATATTTATAATTACTAATAACTAACCGATTAACTTTTTTTCCCAAAACATATATTCTTTTTTATATTTCATAACTAAAATTTTTCCTAAGTAAAATCTCACATTTTTCAAAAATATCACATACAATTTCATTTAGTAACATAAAATAGTAATATTATAAATACTAATAATTAACCGATTACCTTTGTTAGCCAAAGAGTACATTCTTGTATATTTTCTTAACTAAAATTTCTCTTTTTTTAAAATTATCGCAGACGATATCTATCTATACTATACTATTATATAATAGCCGAAACATTGTAAGTTTTGATTTCAATTTTCGGTAATTTATTCTATTTAATCTATCTATATGTACTATTTATTATATAATAGCTGAAACATTGAGAGTTTTGATTTTTGATTTTCTCACATAAATAACATAACTACAAACTCTTTTAATTATTCTTTACTTATAATTCAAAAACACAACCTTTTTTTTATAAAATATTTATATTTATATATATTACAACAAAATATATTGATAATTTTGACGGTTATCTTTATTGACATGCTTACTAAGCTAATAAACTATTATAAAATTTATAATTGTTTTAGATTTAAAGTATTAAAGTAGTACTTTTAATTTATTTATTTTAAAGGTAGCATTTTCAGAATTATTAAAATCTTAAAAAATTTAAAAATGAATTTCAAAATTAATATTAAAATCGTGTGCACCGGTTATAAGCTTGTATGTATTATAGTTCAACAATATATATTTCAATTATGATTCTACTTTTGATAAACTATATTATATCTAAATTTTGACTTATTTAATATGAAAATCAAATAACTCCTTTCAAATTTGGAAACAAGGAACACAACAGCTAAACTTAAAAATTTAAAAAGAAACCCATAATCAATTAAAGACAATATAATTCCAAAGACATTTCATATTTTCAAATAAAGAATACAAAAGTCAATTCGAAATAGGAAAGAAGTCCCTGAATCAAGTCTATAAATACACGTCCAACCCAAGCAGTTTTGTATTCTGTCTTAATCCACACGATCAAGTTTAGATACAAACACAACACAGGTTTAGATAGATAGTACTGGTAGAATACGGTTCATCGATCAAGTCATGCCGAAGTCTCTCAATCCATTGTTGAATACGGTTCAGGATGTTTCACAATGGCATATGTTAAAAAAAATAGATTTGGCCAACAACTACGTTGAAGCTTTTAAGAAAGGTGATCAAACTGCTAAGTCGCAAGTAAGGATTAACCTAAAATCAGCCACCACAAGGATACGGAATCAAAATAGCAACCCTTTGTTGAATACGGTTCAGGATGTTTCACAATGGCATATGCTCAAAGAAAAAGATTTCGCCAATAACTACGTTGAAGCTTTTAAGAAATGTGATCAAACTGCTAAGTCGCAAGTAAGGACTAACCGAAAATCAGCCACCACAAGAATACGGAGTCAAAATAGCAACCCTTTGTTGAATCCTATCGAGAGTTTGTCCCAGTGGAATTTGCTCAAGAAAGAAGATTGTGTTGGCTTGGAAGTGAAAGCAAGCAAGTAGCATCTAGTCGGAAAGCGAGCCGGGATGCTAATTTTGAAGAAATCTTATATAGTAGACATTAGATTTGTTACATGTGATAGTCTATTTCTTCTCCCTCTATTTGAAATTTTAAAATCACTTAAATATATGTTATCTCTAAGTTTCATTATCTTTGATTATTTGATTGATTCCAGTGCATTGCTTCATATTATTTACTGGACTTGTATGATTTAATGTGATATCGTCTTCAGTGTTGTAATTACTTTCATGTTTTCAATACTTTTTTTAATGGTGTTCGAGTATTCAAGTTATTTAAACCTTTTTGATCCAGTGGGGGATAAAAAGTTTCATGTTTTGTTTATGTATTAGTATCAATTATGTTTTGTTTCCAACTCAAAATTGTCATGCATCCTTTACTTACACAAAATGATATATTTATTGTTTCTGGTGATGATAATATACCCAAGATAGATGAAATTGGAGAAAGGTGAATGAATCATGAACTTTGTGTTCTGGCTGATGCTGGAATCAAGTCCAGTGGCACCCGGGATGTCAATGGATTTGCTGATATGGAGGTAGATAATGAAAAAGAATCAGATCATAAGTTTTACAACGAAGTCTAAGCACAACATAAGGCAAAACTTGCTGCCAAATCTTAAATTGGTATAAACTCATCTCAGAATGCTCAAATTCTGCCCAGTTATTTGGGATCATAAATATATAGTGATGGAGTAGGGTTCTCTGGAAATTAAGATGTCTACCGAGGAAGATATACCAACGAGCTCCTCAAATGTTTTCAACTTATCTGAACAACAAAAAGAGCAACATTTAAATGTAATTAGTAGATTGTTTTCAATCAAATTAGTAGATTGTTCTCCGATGTTATGTAATTTTGCATTATTAGTTCAGAAATTGTTATGAAATCTTCTGTTAGTTCTTTTGCTATATAGAAGAAGACAGTAAGCCAATTGTGTCATGTAAAGATGTTCCTAAGGAAACAAGAAATAGCCCTTTTAATTGCACAGTAAATTTTTTAACAAAATATATCAGGTCTTTTTCTCTCAACAATCACAATTTGTTTTTGACATAGTTCTCTGTTTTCTATATTTCTGTTTTAACATTCGTAACTGTGTCTGGAATACTGGACCAATTCACATGTCTGTCAAACCTTGTCGGCATGATCTCGGCTGATATAGATTCAAGTAAGTTATGGACGCACAACTGTTTGTTCAAATCAGTTACTAGACTTTCTGGTTTCTGCATCAGACATATTCATTATTATGTTCTCTCGTCTTTACAGTTAGAACATCAGAAGGCTGTCATCTTCCGGAAAGGGCAGGTTCGTGAAATCAGGAAGCAAGGTGGTCCTTATAGTGGCAAAGCCTCTGGTACTAGTGTTGGCGCTGCAGCAGCAGAGATGTATGGTTTTTTCCCACTAGCTGAGACGTTTACGCAAAGTTTTGTGGTCTAAATTTTCTTAATGAATGTTTCAATACATAGCTTACTGTATAATGAGATATTGTTGCGAGCTATATTATCAGTTTTGATGAATTTTACCTATTGAATGAGAGATATTGGTATAAATTTTCAATGTAATCAGTAAGTAAATTGTCCAAATGATATCCTCCAGTACTGGCATAATAGCCAAAAAGTGTCTACTTGTTTGTCTAGTTCCTCTGATCTATTTTAAAGGTCGCTGGACTTTTTACCAGTATATCGGGGTGCTTTGAAAATGTTGTCAACCTATATTTCTATGAAAATTCCATCTTCGTTCATGACATCTGTTCATACGCATTCTTGTAGAATGTATATATGTATACTAGAATAAAAGGATGTGTAGAAGGGAGAAAAGCAAATCTTACTACTTGAATTAAAAATAAAGATTACAATGTAATTTAAACAAGATACCCTAAAGTGTCTCCATGAAAATAGCAACACACTCTCCTAACACAAAGCCACTACCTTATTGCTTCCTACAAATTCTCCAACGATCCTCTAACTAATTCTAATACTAACGTTCAGCTACTAATCTAAATAAAATATAACAACTTACTTAATTTATTTAGAGTATGTTTAGATTAAACCAACACACACCCCCTTAATCTAGACATGCTTCAGTAACTTCTTGATTCCTAATAGCTCCCTCATCTTCTCGAACCTGACTGCTGGCATAGCTTTGGTAAGAACATATGCACGTTGCTTATCTGAACTGACATGTTTGATGACAATATCTCCACGTTTCACACACTCACGAATAAAATGAAAACGCACATCAATATGTTTACTACGACCGTGAAAGACTGGGTTCTTTGCCAGGTCTATAGCAGATCAATTATCCACATACAATGTAACTGGCCTTGCACCAGTATCAGTAATCTGGCTTAGTAGTTTTTGAAGCCACACTCCTTGACACGTTGCTGCTGTTGTAGCCATGAATTCGGCCTCGCAAGATGATAACGCCACACAACGTTGTTTCTGGGACACCCAAGTTATAAGACTTTCACTTAAATAAAATGTCATTCCCCCGGTACTCCTTCGATCATCATAGTTCCCAGCAAAGTCACTATCTGAATAACCAGATAACATATGATTACCTGTGCCCTTTGAATAAATTAGACCATATTCCAGCGTTCCTTTAATATAACGAAGAACACGCTTCACAGCATTCATGTGTAGAGTAGTTGGTCGTTCCATGAATCGACTTATCATACCAACAACATACGCTATGTCTGGTCTTGTGTGTACCAGATAACGCAAGCCACCCACTAAGCTTCTGTACTGTTTAGAATCAACTGTCTTGCCTGTTTCATCTTTATGAAGTTGGATCTTTGTCTCCATGGGATATTTGCTTGGATTACAATCAGTCATACTTGCTTTCTCTAGTATCTTCCTGGCATACGCAGACTGTCTTAACGCAATATAATTTCTTTTCTGATCAACCTCAATACCAAGATAATAGGGCAACTTTCCCAAATCGCTCATGTCAAACTCTTCACTCATTTGCTCCTTAAATCTGATAATATTAGTAACACTCGTACCTGTCACCAGTAAATCTACATAAACGCCAATAATCAAAGATTCATTTCCTTCTCGCTTAGTATAAACTGCATGTTCGTATGGACATTTTGTGAACCCCAGTTGTTCAAGGAATTTCTTCAAGCGTGCATACCAGGCACGTGGAGCCCGCCTCAACCCATATAATGCTTTCAACAATTTATACACTTTCCTTTCATGACCCTTTATTTCGTAACCAACTGGCTGTAATACATATAGCTCTTCCTGTATTTCACCATTTAGAAACGCTGACTTCACGTCCAAATGATGTAATTCCCAACCATTCGTTGCTGACAAAGCATGTAACAGACGAACAGTTTCCAAACGTGTGACCGGAGCGAAAGCTTCTTCAAAATCTATTCCCTGTTTTTGTACATAGCCCTTTGCCACGAGCCTCACCTTGTATTTCACTATGACTCCATTTGCATCTTTCTTAATCTTAAAAACCCATTTCAACCCAATTGCCTTATGACCCGTTGGTAACTCTGTTAGCTGCCATGTTTTATTCCTTTCAATAGCCTCGATTTCAGTCTTCATAGCTTGTCTCCATTCCTTTTCTTGTACTGCTTGCTCAAATGAACTAGGTTCTTCAATACTTAACAGTAACAAATCATCAGCCAATTCAATTTTCTTCCATGTCATCATACACATCACTCAGAAGTCTGAAATTTCTTGGCTCGCTACTCATTGCGAAATCCTGTTCACTTACTGTAGATGACCCAGTTGTTGCACTTTCTTGGCCCTCTTGACCTAGTGTAGGAGTAGTAGGTTCACTTTCTGTTTCTTCATTAGATGCTTCGCTCGCTTCTCCAACTGAATGTTCAGCAACTATGTATGACCCAGATTCTGGAAACACAAACTCATTACCCATTTTTTGCTCCCAAGACCAAAATTTATCCTCCTGGAATGTGACATCCCGACTAACACAAACAGTACCTTCATTTGGATCATATAATCGGTTGGCCTTAGTTCCTGGCTCTTTTCCCAGATAAATAACTAACTTACTCATGTCATCCAACTTTTGTGTATGTATCGATGGAATCTTCATATAGGCAACACATCCAAACGTTTTTATATGCTCAAGATCTGGTTTGTTCCCTGTCCAGGCTTCGTATGGTGTTCTTCCCCGCAGTACACGAGTTGACAACCGGTTGAGCATATACACTGAATGCCTCACTGCTTCCCCCACATGTAATACGTTAAATCTGAACCTTTTAGAAAACTACGAGTCATAGATGCAACCGTTCGGTTTCTTCGCTCCACCACCCCATTCTGTTGTGGGGTGTAGGGTGCTGTGTAATGTCTTTGCAAGCCAGCATCTTCACAGAATTTTGTGAACTCGTTCGAACAAAACTCTCCTCCTCTATCCGTCCTGAGAATCTTAATCTTCTGGTTTGATTCATTTTCATCAAGTAACTTAAACTTCTTAAAAGCACTGAATGCTTCGCTCTTTGTTTTTAACATATAAACCCACATTTTTCTACTATAATCATCAACCAAGAGAAGAAAATATCTGTTACCTGCTGGTGTTGAGGGTGAGATTGGTCCACAAATGTCTCCATGCACTAACTCCAACACTTGTTTTGCATTAAAGTTTGCCTGAGAGGGGAACGGTTTTCTTGTTTGTTTTGACATCAAGCAACCCTCGTATTTCTTAGTTGGCTGCAACAGTTTAGGGAGACCATATGCCATTCCTTTTTTTGACATTAGTTCCATTGCCTGAAAGTTAACATGTCCAAGACGGGCATGCCACAACCATGTTTCCTCCTCGGACTTGCTTAACAAACACAAAGACGTACTTTCTTCAAGACTGATCTTGTAAAGTCTATTCTCAGATTTTTTAACCTTCATTAGCAATCTTTCTTTCTCATCATAAACTCACAAATAAGCACCACTTAGTATTACTCTATTACAGAAGTTTGTCCATCGTTGCATTCCTTTTTCCTCCATTCTTCCTCTGTCAACAGAAGTTTTCCTTGGCTTGTTTCAGTCTGCCCTCGCAACCTTTCTTCATAAGCCTTCAAGGAGCCAATAACTTCTTCCATAGACATCTCCTCCAAATTTCCAAACTGTTCGATAGCAGATGCAATCTGTAGGAATTTAGAGGGAACAACTCTCAGTAGTTTTTTAACCACGTATGCGTCTTTCATTTTCTCTCTTAATGCTTGCATAAAGACTTTCATTTTTAAAGCCCATACAGTGTAGTTGGTCTTTGTTAACATCGGATAACTTAAGCCGAATGAACCTTCCTTAGCTTTGCTTGCTTCCATTGTTAGCTGGGTATGAAATTTGTATAGCTCTGATACAAAGTGTAGAATGTATATATGTATACTAGAATAAAAGGATGTGTAGAACGGAAAAAAGCAAATCTTACTACTTGAATTAAAAATAAAGATTACAATGTAATTTAAACAGAGATACCCTAAAGTGTTTTCATGAAAATAGCAACACACTCTCCTAACACAAAGCCACTACCTTATTGCTTCCTACAAATTCTCCAACGATCCTGTGACTAATTCTAATACTAACGTTCAGCTACTAATCTAAATAAAATATAACAACTTACTCAATTTATTTAGAATATGTTTAGATTAAACCAACAATTCTAACTAACAGTATTTTTGTCCACAAAATTCTATTTTCTGTCGAATGAGTCCATGACACTTTTTTTTTTTTTGAAAAAATCGCACTTGCATATATTAACTTTCTTCCGAAATAAGATTACAAATAATGAAGTCAGGAGCTGTAGACCTCCACTCCATAAGACCTGACATAGAACATGCAGCCTGTGCTAACAAGTGGGCTACACTATTCGCAGACCTATGATTAAACACCACTAACACTTCTTCAAAGTGTTTCATTAACTCAACACAATCTTCAACAATAATATGAAACATAGAGTTTCCTTTCGTTCCATATATTGCATCAACCAGTGACTTAGCATCTGTCTCAAATATACACTTTGTATTTCGCCATTCCTTCGTCCAAGCCAAAGCCTCTTTCAAGCTCAATGCTTCCGCTTCCCTACTCTGTCTTCTTCCTCCAATCCATGACACTTAAAGAAGAATCAACGATGAATATTTTTAAGTGCGGCTCTCTCTCTATGTGATCAAGGTAAGACCATGTTTGTGTACGTGTTGCTTAACTGACCACTTCATTTATATTTTAGTGATCGGTGACTTGGTGTACTAAATACTCATGCAGTAAATTTTAGATAAATATTGGATAAATTAATAATTATATAAAAAAAATTGGTCTAAATTTAGATTAAAATGATAAATTAATATTATCAATAAATACATAAAATTCTTATTAAATATTATCAATAATACTTAAATATTATCAATAATACTTATTTTAAATTTGGATTAAAATGATAAATTAATATTATCAATAATGAATATAAAATAATAACTTATTAAATATAATGAACTTTTTATACATTTCACATAATACTTGAATACTTTTTATAAAACTTTGCTAAACATATCTCAATAGTTGTTTTGTCCTTTCATGACACAAATACAATTCCACAAATACAATTCCATTGTGAAGGGTATAAAGCATATTTTGTATATATGCAAACATAAATATTGTTTTTGGTACAATAATCAATTAGTCAACTATTTTTTAATACATAAACTTATTAATTTTGATATTTATATTAATGTATATTTGAATTATTCTAATTACTTGTACAATATATTGGATAAAAAAAATATTTGATATAAAATATTGTGTAAATAAATAAAACATGAATTTATCGATAAAATAATAAAATATTCATTAATCGATAAACTTATAATCTTGCTAAGATAATAATTTTTTCGGACCCAAAGTTATTAACCTATAAATATTTTACTGTATTTATTTTCACATACATTTCTTTTCTGTATATCTATTTAAGTTTATTACTTTATGTATGAGTTGGATTAGTTTAATTTGAAATTTTGCTAGAAAAATTAAAGATAACAAAAACATGATTCTCTTATTCTTTAATATTTTACACTTTTGCTTTTTGACACATATGTTTGGGAGTTTTGATTATGTAATGAAAAGTATTATATTTAATTAATTTTTTTTTGTGAATTAGATTGTATATTTATTAACAAAAAATTTTAAAATATTAATTTTGACTGTTAAATCACCTAAATATATATGTTCAAAATTAAAATGTAAAATAATAAAAAACAAAGAAAGTACAAAATATCTTGTAATCCTTGTACACTCTACAATTCCTATTTATTAGTAAAGTATATAATATCTCATTTAAATTATTTTCTTTGTTTGTAATTTCTTTGGCGCTATTATTTTATATTCTTTTTATAATTTAATTCAAACTTTTAAATTCGCTCATATTACACCTACACGGAAAAAAGAATTTTCATTTCAGCGCCAAAAAATGGCCACTTTGGTAACAAAGCAAAATTTGAATTGTGTACCGTCTCTCTATATAAATGCACAGTACACATTAGCTACACTCACCATCACCAGCCCCTTTAACAAATCTGTCTCTGAGCTCAGCATATTGTGAAGAATTTGATAGCTATGTAAGTTTTGTTTTCATTGTTTCTACCATGATTTATTTCTTACAAAACTAGTTAGATGTTTATAGATTTTTTATTAGTCTTAATTGTAATGGCTGAGTATCCACTGTAGCAGAATCATAGATTAGGGTGTGAAAAGAGCCATCTCGCACCCAAATTTGAAAGGCTCCTAAAATTATCAATTGCACATAATATTTTTTTTAGTATTTAATACTTTCGGGGCATGTTTAATATATAATATATAGTGGCATGAATTTTCTATATTTCTATATAATCTTTAACTTGTGTTAGAGTTGTTTTTATGATTAATTTTTTAATATACATATTCATACATATAAATGTTTAATAGGTGTGTTTTTTTCGACATCTAATGGTTCAATTTTATATTTAGCTTAGGGCATCCAAAATAGTTGGGACGGCCTGTCATGAGCGAGTGTCATGGATATATAGGTATAATGATATGTGTGAAACAATTTGATTTTGTTATTGAGTGTCAGCGTGTCAGCACTCTGATTTTGTGTCTCATGTGTTTCTGCCAGTTTTTCTGAACATTTTAGTAGATATTAGGCTTTTAGCTGTTGAGTATTTTATTTTTAATGCAGTATAATTTGCTTCTTTTATCATCTACTTTCCTGTGATTGCAGTAAACCATGAATAGGCTCTTAAATATCACAGCACATATGCTCGGGCAAGCTTCAGGTTCGGACGGTTTGAGACATAACCAATCATTTACCAAGCGAGCAAAGCCTGATAAAACTATTCGTAGTTTGAGTTCCAAGGGAGTCGTTGCTCTACTGAGTGGAAACTGGGCAGCACATGTTTATGTAAATCATAACTGGGTTTGCATAGGGATTTTCAAAACTGAGGAGGAAGCTGAGATGGCATATGAAAGCACAATCATCAAACTTTTCAATAAAAAGTTTGACAACATTGCACAAGAACCAAATATTCAGAAACAAGTCTTCATTGATGGTACCCTCTCTTGCAGAAATGTCAATATTCCCCAGGCACAGAGGCAACAAAAGTGTACACGCACCCTACTATTTGAAAAGGTACTTACTCCTAGCGACGTAGGTCAGCTCTACAGGATTGTGGTTCCGAAGATATATACTAGTTGCTTCTCATGTGTTTCCGATGGAAATGAGTCAAGTTCAGATATGCGACCATTTAATAATGAGGTAGCTTTCTATGACCAGTCGATGACACTATGGAAGTTTCGCTACTGTATCTGGAAGGGAAGTAACAGTTATGTCTTCTCACGTGGCTGGAAAAATTTTGTGCGAGAAAAAGATCTGAGGTCAAAGGACAAAGTTATATTCTTCAAGTGTCAGCATGTTGATGCAGCGTCAGTAGTTCACACTTATTTTGCTATTGATGTGGAATATAATGCTAATAGAGTACTAGATGAGAAAGCCAATGGCAACAGGGGAAAATATGTTGTTACTGATGGCCAAAAATCGCATTTGAAGGAAGGGGTGCAAAATCACGGTGGAAATGCATGTACCAGGCTCGAGATGGATAAGGAGGCTGACAATGACTTGGACAGAACTGAATCCCGGAAAGCAAAGGAGAAAAGTGTCATGCTTTTCGGGGTGAAAATTGCTTAAGAGGGCATCTGGCATTATTTTTTCTAATCTCTACCTTAATACTGCCATATCTTCGTTTGGGGATGCCATGCATGTGATTCGTAATTTGTACTTCAAAGTTTTGTAGACCCGTAATCACAAAATTTGATATAAAAAATTGTTACTAAATGATATGGTTTGGGTGGTTTGGGTGATTTGGTAATTAAAATTTTTTGAATAGAACTGTTGGTGTGAATGCAGAATGTTCATTTATTATTACAACAAATCAAAATATATCATGTATTTGTGAACAATTTTAAGAACCAATTTTGTGCCTTTACCATTTTCCTAATTTTTTTCGTGTATGCGTGATTTATTTTATTTTTGTTGTTGATATTTCTGTTTTTTAAAATAAAAGGGGTTCGTTTAAAGTATAAGCTAGTTTTAGTGTGATTCATTTTGTAGCCTCAGACTCTCAGTCAGATATTGATTTAATGCTATTTAGAAGGTACATTACGTTTCCGGGTTATTATAGTTTTTTCAACATGATTTCGTTTTGATTTTCTATTCATTTTGTATCCTTGATCGAATATGTAAATTTATTTATTTAAAAAGGTACCTAAAATTGATGGGTTTTTTTACCAGCAGGACTTTAATCGATCATGTAAAATTTTATCACAATGTCTTACGTTTTTACCCGAAGTCTAGGAATAGAATCTTATGAATGTGTAAATGTGTTTAATTAGGAAAAAAGAAAAAAGAAAGAGAAAGATAAAGAGAATTACTCAGTCAGCTTGAGGCGGAAAATTTGGATCGCCCCAATCTGGTTGAGTTGGGCTTAATACCTTGAGGCTTGATCCACACCTGGAAAGAATTTGGCCTACTAAAAAGCTGGGCTTAACTCATTTTTTTTTAGAAAGCCTGAACTAAAGTCACCTCAAATAAAATCCAGATCACATTCAAATATCCGGATAAAATTCAATTTATAATCTGTGTACATAATCTATTTACAAAATTATCACTCTTTTTATAAGAGTAACTAGTTGAAAAAGCCGCGCTTCGCGGTGGCGTAATTTTTTTTTAAAAAAACTCTATCAAATAAATTACAAAAATTACTCGGTCCTCGCTAATAAGCCGTCCTCCCGTGAAACGCGCTTTCCTTTTTAATATGAAAATCTCAAATTTAATATATTGAATATATAATTGTCTTATATATTAATTTTTATGTTACCATATTAATTTTTAGTGAGACACTCTTTCGTTGAAAAAACACATATATAAATTTACATATTCTATTTCAAATAGAACTTTTAGTTATGTATTACAAATACGTATTCTACTTCTAATAGAACTTTTAACTGCAAGTACTTCTTTTATATCCGAACTCTTTTCCTCTATAAATTCAAACACATATTATACTTCAAATAGAACTTTGCAAGTACTTCTTTTATATTTGAACTGTTTCGCTCTACAAATTCAAGCACCTATTTTACTTCAAATAGAACTTTTAATTATATGTCTTCGCTATAAATTCGAACTCTTCTCCTCTATAAATTCGAACACATATTCTACTTCTAATATGCTAAAGAATATTTTATTTATTTATACTTCAAATAGAACTTTTAATTATATGTCTTCGCTATAAATTCGAACTCTTCTCCTCTATAAATTCGAACACATATTCTACTTCTAATATGCTAAAGAATATTTTATTTATTTATCAGTATTTAAAATTGTAAACCTCTAGAAAATTTAGAAAAATAGATTAAGACGATCTTAGGGGCGCCACCTCACCTCCCGTGTATCCTCCTTTATATATATATATTGATGCTAGGTATTCCAAAATTTTTACAAAATTTTTTAAAAAATGATGTGGCATGACAAATGGTGAGTTTTAATTCGTGGACGCATATTTATGCACGCGGGTCCCATATTAATATTAGGAAACTTACTATTTATTCATGTGCCACATAGATTTTGGGAAGAATTTTAGTAACAATTTTTGGGGTACCTAGCATTTTTCTTTTTATAATACAAAACATTTTAATTTTAAATAAGTTTCCTAAGATCAATATTTTTTCTCTTTATGTATTTATACTTATATACTATATACGAGAGAAAAAAAACTTGAAATTGACCTCAGGGAACTTACGTAGGGAAACTTACGTAAGATTAGTATCTTTTTTACTATAAAAAAGGTGTGGTAATTTTATAAATTAATTAAACTTCCGATAATAATAATAATACTCACATGAGAAATCTTCTTAACCTTGAGTAATTACCTAATTACGATCTCAAGAGCATGAAACCCCATATATATTTACATACTCATAAATTTAAAATTTTATCTATATACTTAAATTTCTTATACGTAAATCAATCAAGCGATATATATACTCTTATATAAAGTTGAATACGGAGGCGGTGAAGTGTCGGTTCTTAAATCATTTTAGTTTATTTTCTTATTTTTCTCAAATTTTCGTACTAATAAATATTCAAAGTTACAAAAAAAAGTCTAATTATCTTACATTCTACCTAAACTTTTTCCTTTCAATTCAAATTACTATGTTAATATTCTTCTAAATTTTCTTTTCAAGTCAAAATTACCTTCTTAATATTATACTTATTGGTGATCCAGGATAGCTTTACTGTGACTATAGCATCACCACACAATGACAGACAGTCCAGCTAGCATAACAAACTTTCTATAACAACTTTCTATTATCCTCTTGTATAAATAGTAGACTGTGACATCACAAGTTAGTTAGTTAGATTCTATACATTGCTTACTCTCTCTACACTATCTTTTTACTCTCTTTGTATCTCTCTACAAATCATGTAAACATTGAAGAATGTATGTGTTTTAGTAATGAAATATGAGTTACGTTCTATGTGTAATCATCATTGTGAGTTTAAATCAAGTTGATATTCATCAACTAACATGGTATCAGAGCAAAATTCCGCAAGTTCTTCGTCAATTTCACGCTAAATCGTTTCAAAATGTTGTTTTCATGTTGAATCATCATCAAAGTTGCAGAGATCAATTACGAGATGTCAATTCAGGTGTTTTCTGCTACTGTTTACTCATTGATTTGTTAAGTATCAGTTTTTGAACTGTTAAGTGTTGATTTGATGAATCATAGTGATCGCTTTGGTTAATTGATAGTATAAGTTTGATCGAAATTGATTGATTAAAGATGTCTACACGTGTTGTGCAAGATCCTTCTAGTGTGTATTTTGTACATCCGTCTGATTCGAGCACAAATCAGTTAGTTTCTGTTAAGTTCAATGGAGAAGGTTTTAGTAATTGGAAGAGAAACATGATGCTTACTCTATCAGCCAAAAATAAGCTAAGCTTTGTTAACGGAACTATTGTGATTCCTGATTTAGTTTCACCTGATTATAAATCTTGGGAGAGATGTAACGATTTAGTCATTTCCTGGTTATTGTTCAATTTGGATGAAGGCATTGACAAGAGCGTTTTGTTTCTCAAAACAGCCCGGTCTATTTGGCTAGATCTTGAAAATAGATTTGGTTATACATCGGTTACTCAAGTGTTTTCTTTGGAGCAATAGTTATCAGATATGAAGCAAGGACAACATTCAGTTTCTGAATTCTATACTTTAATTAAGAATGGTTGGGATTCAATGGATGATGATAATCCATTACCACATTACACATGCGATAAATATACATGTGTTCTTACTGGAAGAATGAAACAAATGCAACAGAATCATAGAGTTTTACAATTTTTAATGAAACCAAATGATCAATTTTCTATGATCAGGGCAAATATCTTAATGATGGTACCATTGCCTGATCTAACACAATTTTATCATATGGTTGTTCAAGAAGAAAGTCACAAAGAATTTTATGAATCAGTTAATCAGAATGAGACTTTAGCCTTTCTTGCAGACAAGAGAAAATTTGTTGATAACTTCTCTTCTCAAGCTTCAAAGACTCCTGGATAGTTTCAGAAACAAAACTATAACAGCTCAACTAAAAGGTCTAACACACCTTCTAACTCCTATTACTGTACACATTGCAAAATTGCAGGTCACAACAATGATAGATGTTTTAAGCTACATGGATATCCACCTGGATTTAAGACCAAAGATAGAAGGTTTGCAGTTGTGGCTACTCAAAATGAAGATCAATCAAATACTTCAAAAGATCTTAATGCTCCTGTCACAATGCAACAACAATGACTTGATTGAGCTCCTCACTAAGCACAAGTTTAAAAATTCTGATCAGCATAATACTGAAATTGCAGGCCATGTTATGCTTGCAGGTAAAATCTGTTTGATGTCAACTTTTGCAACAGATTGGCTTTTGGATAGTGGTGCTACTGACCACATCACTAACTCTTTGTCAAATTTTACTACTTATGAATCTATAACTGATCTTGATAGTCATATAACAATTCCTGATGGAAGACGGATAAGGGTGACTCATACAGGCCTTGTTCATTTAACTAACAAGATAACACTTCACATTGTGTTATTTGTCCCAGATTTCAAATATAAGTTGATTTCAGTTCATAAACTGTGTACAGATATGAAATCTAATCTTTATTTTTCTGATAGTAAATGCTATCTTCAGGACCTTTCTCTGAAACAACCTCCACTGCCTCTTGGTGATCTACATAATGGTCTCTCCACAGTCACACATACTATTCCTCCTGTTACTTTTGCAAGCTCAGTTACAGACTGAACTACTAAGTTTTTCTTCAACAAAGCAGCTTGTCTCAGTGTTTCAGAAGAAGCTAAGCCGCTGCACCTAAGGCTTGGCCATTTATCTTTTCAACAACTAAATTTGTTCAACCACAATGCTCAATATCTACCAATATAATGGATTCATTTTGTCAGATCTGTCCAAAGGCTAAACAATCTAGAAATTCATTTCCTCTTAGTAGTATTAAAACTACTTCAGCTTTTCAAATGATCCATGTTGATGTATGGGGTCCTTATAAAGTCAAAAACCATAATGGTTGTACTCAATTCATTACTATTGTAGACGATTTCACAAGATATATCTGGTTTCACTTGATCAAGTTTAAAGTATATGTTGTTTCAGTTCTAACTCGGTTTGTTAAGTTTGTTGAAACTCAGTTTTGTTCTAAAATGCATTGTGTGAGATCAGATAATGCCGAGGAATTAAGTGATGGAGATTTGAAAGTTTTCTATCAACATCAAGGTATTATTCATCAGACTAGTTGCAGCTATACTCCACAGCAAAATGGAGTAGTTGAACGCAAGCATAGGCACTTATTGGAGACTGTCAGGTCACTCTCTTTTCAATCTAATCTACCTGCCATTTATTGGGGAGAATGTGTCCTTTATGCATGTTATTTGATTAACAGAATGCCTATGAAAACTATTGATAATATGACTCCTTATAAAAAATTGTATAATACATCTCTCTCCTTAGATAATCTGAGAGTTTTTGGATGCCTTTGTTATGTATCCACTACACAACCTCATAGGTCTAAATTTGATCCTCGAGCTATGCCTTGTGTTTTTCTTGGTTATCCACCTAACAAGAAAGCTTACAAAGTTCTAGATTTAACTTCTAGATCTATTATCATTTCTAGAGATGTTTCTTTTAAAGAACATCATTTTCTTTTCCATATACTTCATCCTATAAACAGTACTTCAAATCTTTACCAATCTGCTATATGTTTACCTAATGTTACATCATCTTCTGTTATTGATGATGAAGTTATTCTCTCAGATGTTATGGTTCCTTCTTTGTCTAACTCTAATTCCATACTAGACAGTAACAGTTCTCGGACTGACTCTCTTGATGTTTCACATGACATTTTTGTTAATGATTTTTCACAATCTTTAGAGCCTTCATCTAATTCTGTGGCATTATATATTGCACATATGAGACAGTCATCCAGAACCAGAAAAACACCTTCTTACCTGTCATCCTATCATTGCAATTATAGTGCCTTAACTAAATTGCAGAGTCTACCTCATTGGTGTAATATGGTTCATTATTCTGCATTTCCACCAGCACACAAAGTATTTCTTTCTCATACTTCATCCATTGTGGAACCTAAGAATTACAAAGAGGCTTCCCAACATCCTTTGTGGATTAAGGCTATTAACAAGGAACTTAAGGCATTAGTAG
This sequence comes from Heracleum sosnowskyi, assembly GCA_030848705.1. Classification (NCBI taxonomy): domain Eukaryota; kingdom Viridiplantae; phylum Streptophyta; class Magnoliopsida; order Apiales; family Apiaceae; genus Heracleum; species Heracleum sosnowskyi. Next base: position 132,900,979 of record CM061238.1, on the reverse strand, counting down.
ATAACAACACTTGGGATTTAGTTGAGTTGCCTCCGGGTAAAAAAACTATAGGCAACAAATGGGTTTTCAAAGTGAAACTTAAAGCTGATGGCTCTCTCGAACGTTGCAAAGCTAGACTTGTTACTAAGGGATTCAACCAGAAATTTGGTATAGACTACGACGAGACTTTTTCTCCTGTCATTAAAATGACAACATTTCGATGTTTAATTGTTTTAGCTACTAGTCGACAGTGGCAATTGTTTCAATTAGACGTGAATAATGCATTTTTGCATGGAGATTTATGAGAGGAAATGTTTATAAAAGTTCCTGGCGATGTTCCTCATCAACCTAATCAGGTTTATCGACTTAAAAAGCCACTTTATGGGTTAAAACAAGCTTCTCGTGAATGGTTTTTTAAATTGCTTCAAGAATTGGTGATCCAGGGATATACACAATCCAAGAACGACTATAGCCTGTTTATCAAGAATTTTGGTTCTTTAACTACTATACTAGTTGTTTACGTCGACGACATCTTTGTCACCGGTAACAATCTGCTTGAAATTAATTCTCTTAAATCTCATCTTGACCGTGTCTTCAGCATCAAGGACTTGGGCGTTCTTCACTATTTTCTGGGTATTGAAGTGGGTAATGTTCAAGAAGGTATTTTACTCACTCAGAAGAAATTTACTAATGATCTCCTTAAAGATTGCCTTTTGGATGTATCCAAACCTGCAGCCACGCCTTTACCTTTGAATTTAAAGTTAACCATGTCTGATCGTTCCTTGATTAGTGATCCTGAGCATTACAAATCCCTGGTTGGCAAATTAAACTACCTTACAAACACTAGACCAGATCTATCATATGTTGTTCAAACCTTTAGCCAATTCATGCAGTCACCTCGTACTTCACATCTTCGGGCATTGACTGATCATACTATTCGTTACGTAGCACACAGTATAGGCCAGGGCATACTTCTTAAAGCTTCCAATTCAGTTACAGTTCAAGATTTTTCTGATTCTGATTGGGCCTTATGCCTAGACTCTATAAGGTCCATCACTGGTTACATTGTTCTTTTCGGCAATTCACCTGTTTCCTGGAAATCTAAGAAACAAAGTACTGTTTCTCAATCATCTTTAGAAGCCGAATAGCGGGCAATAGTTGCTACTGCTTCTGAAATTACTTGGTTAGTTCGTCTTTTGGAGGAATTTGGTGTTACTGGCTTAACTCATATCACGCTGCATTGTGACAATCAGTCCGCTCTTCATATTACACGTAATCCTGTCTTCCACGAACATACTAAACACATTGAACTTGACTGTCACTTTACACGAGATAAAGTACTTGAGGGCTTGTTGCAACTTTCTTACTTACCTACTAAGCATCAACTAGCAGATGTTCTCACAAATATTGTTCCTTCCACTCATTTCAAAGTTTTGCTTGACAAACTGGGTATATCTGATATTCTCCAGTCCAACGCTCAGCCATCCTCCACCTTCAGGAGGGCTATTGGTGATCCAGGATAGTTTTACTGTGACTATAGCATCACCGCACAATGATAGACAGTCCAGCTATAGTCCAGCAAACATAACAAACTTTCTATTATCCTTGTATAAATAGTAGACTCTGACATCACAAGTTAGTTAGTTAGATTCTATACACTGCTTACTCTCTCTACATTATCTTTTTACTCTCTCTGTATCTCTTTACAAGTCATGTAAACATTGAAGAATGTATGTGTTTTAGTAATGAAATCTGAGTTACGTTCTATGTGTAATCAAGTTGATATTCATCAATGTAACAGCCCGACTTTTCGGACTATTATTCTAAATCAAAACTAAAATAAAATACATTTCTTTATTCAATAAATCAAATATTCCACAAAGTCAAAGCAGCGGTCAACCTCAAATAATTCAAAAACATAAAATTAGAGACGCAACTCCACAATTCCAATAATCAGGATCTCGCATTTAACAAAAAGTCTTCTAATTGCACGATAAATCTTATTCAATAAATTACATCAAATCATGTAGCATGAAATTCACAGGTTCACATCCATATTCTCAATAAGCTTCCACAATGTACAAACCTGAAATATTAGAAAAGAGTGAGTTACACAGCTCAGCAAGTAACAGAATGACTTACAGATATTCTCAAAAATCAGTGGGCATTTTAATAAAATAGATTTCTCAAAACAATACTAACTTTGAAAACCTTTACAAAAACAAATTCAGCCTAAAGTTTATATTTTCAAAATCCAGAACAGAAACAGAATTTAAAACAGAAACAAAATTCTTATAAATACCACAGTCTTGCTCTAAGACCACACTTTCCCAATAGCCGGGATCTTATTCTTATTCTTATACGCCACACTTTACCAGTGACCGGCATCTAAAGTTCAATAATTACGCGCCCTTAATAGGTATCTAAATTTGCACACTTGTGCGCCTACTAAGGGTATCTAAGGCTAGTTCCGGAACTATAGCATAAATTACGAACGGGTTCGATAACGTAGAGACTGAGGGATTCGAAGATTCTCGTATCTTATATCTTATACAGTTCGAAACAATATTCTTATATCTTATACAAAATTTAAAGCAGAGTCAAAATATCTTTTAATCTGAAAATAAAAGTAAGTCAAAATGTACTTACCTCAAAAGCGATCAAATACCGAAATCAATGCGAGCAAATCCTATAATTTTAGTAAACCAATCAAAGTCAAATAATGTTTACACCACCTTAATAGAACCCATGCGACGCTTACATATAACTTATTCAATGAAATTTCAAAAATCAGACACCAAAACATCTTGCAAAATAGACCATTATTAACAAAATCAGTTATAACTAGTTCTAGAAATTGACAAATTACTCTATGAAAATGACTTTATCTGAAAAACTATAAAACACGAAAAACGTAGGCAATTCCGAGACCTTTCCAGAATGATATTACTCATAACGTTTTGTTAAAAACTCAATTTACTATAAATTTTCAAAGTTATACATCTCAACTTCAAAAACATACTGGCTGGTCAATAAATCCCAGAAAAACTCATATCTACAAACCTAATTTCGAAAAACACAAACAATCAAAGTTGTAGATAATTCAAATACCTTTTCAGAGAGTCTAATATCATAAGAATCCAATTAATAACGAATCAGATACGAATTTTATAAGAATTCAGAATCCAAACCTACTATACATATGAAATTGGAGTAATCATATGACGACAATGAATATAACAAATAACTCACGGATATACATCAAATTATACACATATACAAATCCTCATGAGAAAATATAAAGATCTTTGACATAATCAAAATAAATCAAATATCATACACGTGAAATAACACGAATAACAAGAGAATTAAAGAATCGTTACCCTTTCTTTTTAAGCTTGTTATGAATCTTCCTCTTTTCGTGTTCTTCTTCTTCTCCTCCTCTCTCTCTGGTGGAGTCTCTTTTCTTCACCGATGCTAGGGTTTTCATCTCTATCTTTTTTAACACGCTTGTATCTAGATAATGTATATGTTCATTTTAATAAAATTGGGCCAACTAAAATTTTAAACTAAAACCCAACAAAATTAAATTAGTATGGTCCGTTAATCCAATTATATTCTAAAGTCAAATTATATAATTATCTTATTTTTAATCCAATTCTAATTCTAATCTCTAACAAATTTTAATCTATTAAAATTATAATAAAAATCAAGGATATTAAAATCAACTAACAATACTACACTTCCTCTTCAAGTTAAAAATAAAGGTGATGACTCTTTGTGTCACAATATAATAATAAAACACACCAAATAGCTAGCACATCCTCAAAAATTGAGTTCAAATAGCCCAAACAAAACGCTGAATAAACAAGTGTCAGTGCACACGACAACCCTCTAAACGTGAAATTACCGAGCGACGCCGCTTCATCTATTGTTTTAGTCAAAACTCTAATTCATCTGTTGTGTGTTTAGGCTGTAAATGCAACATCAAGTTTTGAACGTTAATTAAACAATTATTTATGGTTACTTTAATTTTTTTTTAAAGCTTAAAACGAAGCCAAAACGTAAGGTCATCTATTGTTTGATACAGTTTTCAGGCTCCTCAGACGCAATTTTAAGACTTGTCTCCAACATGTAAATATCGGACGAAATAATGTTTGGAATAAGATAACAATGTTGATCGAAAATGGCTTTTTACAGTGATATTTGGACCTTTATTTATGATTTGTGATATTTTAGACTATTTATCTTTAAATTGTGGCATACATGTCCTTTTCTAAAAAATAATCATCATAAATATTTATCTACATTTTTTTTTCTTATCCTAAATTTTCTCAAAATTTTGAATTAATAACTAGAAAAGATCTTCATTTATTGATATTTTTTAATATAAAATAAAATTACAAGATAAAATAAATAAATAAATTGTTAAAAACATACAAATTAAATTTCCTGATATCATAAAATGAATTAATAACTGATGTGATTTATTTAATACTAGCTTAAAACCCGTGCGATGCACGGATTGTTAATTGTTATTTTATTATTATTTTGTTTAATATTTTATTAATTGTAATTGTGCAAAAAATAAGTAGGCATGTTAAAATAGCTAAACACTTTTAATTAATTAAAAACATTAAAACAAATTTTAAAATAAATAAGTATGAGTTTGCCCGTTATATTTTTTGAAAAATGAAGGGTTTTAGTAAGAAAAACTAAAAAATCTAACATTAAAAAGGTAAATGCCCGTGATATTTTTGGAAAATGAGATTTTAAAATTTAATAATTAAAAGTATTTAAATATGTTTTAAAATAAATAAGTAAAGGGTTTCCTGTGATATTTTTGGAAAAAGAACGGATTTTAGTGAGAGCAATAGAAAAATTAAATTTTAAAAGATAATTTCCCGTGATATATTTAGAAAAGGGACTTTGTTAGAAAAAATATATAATGTGTTTTAGCTGAAAAGTTAATTGGTTATAAATAGGTATTTGATTATTTATATTTTAATATTTTTAGTAATTGCATTTGTTAAGAAAAATAAGTAGACATGTTAAAATAGGTAAACTTTTAAAAAATAATTATAATATTAAAATAGGTTTAAAAATAACTAAAGGTTTATCCGTGATATTTTTGGAAAAGGAGGGGGTTTAGTAAGGAAAAATAGAAAAATTAACATGTTTTAGTTAAAAATGGTAATTGCCCGTGATATATTTGAAAAAGTAGGAGAATTTGTTAGAAAAAAATAGAAAAAAAAATGTATTTTAGGTGAAAAAGGTAATTGGTTATAAATATGTGATATTATTATTTAGTAATATATTTCTATAAATAAGTAAGTTTAATTAAGTAAAAATACGAAGTACAATTAATTAGGGGCAATTAAGTAAAATCACAACGTACCATACTGACCAACCAAAATGCGGGCAATTAAGTAAAATCACAACGTACCATACCGACCAACCAAACTTTTAATGTTTCGTCTATTATATAATAGTATTGATATATTTGTTAAATAGGTGTATAATCAAACGGTTCTCCTTACGTTAGATTTTTCTTTTGTTATATCACTACAAGAATACATGACAAAACCGACCGAATAAAACCGATCGATACAAATTGGGGGATTTGAAACTGATAACTGACAGTCGATCGGTTATGACGACGGTAAACCTGACCAATTCGGCATAACCGACTAGGGTTTAACTGACCACTACCGTCGGTCAGTTTTAACGGCAAAACCGACCGATTCTTGACATAACCGACCCATTTGGTTGGTCGGTTTTGCCCTGTTTACTTGTAGTGTATGTTATGATATATTTATTACATATATTGTAATTGATTCTTTAAAAATTATTTTTCAATTTTGTTTTTTCAATTGTATGTGTTCTCTTTTCACATGTTAAAATTTTATTGAATATACTAAATAAAGATCAATTGATTTTTGAGTACAGTAATTTCATTAAAAAAGTGATTAGTTTCATATTTTTGCGAATTTTTATTTGTATAATGAAATTAATTTTATAAAAACACCTGCGCACAATCTAATAAATAAGTTACATTATATTATTTGAAAATGATTTAATAAATAAATTATACAAAACATATTTTCAAATTAAAGTATTGAAAGCTAAAATATTTCTTAAATATAGAGAGTAATTTGATCTCTTAACTAATAATAACGGGTGAGCACCTATTAGCTCCTACACTTTTTGTAGGAAAGGATATCCATTTTGCATTGTTTTGCCGGATTGTATCTGTTGTCAAACAAAAAAAGTAACATAATGTATTCTTTTTTAAACATTTTCTTTAAAACATTACGATTGTTTTTGGTTGATTCATTTTGATTTGGGAAATTACCAAAAATACTATTTTTTTTAAGTTTTTTTGTAATTTTACCATCTTCTGGAAATATTTGCAAAAATACCAAAATAATTACAAAAATACGGTCTGCAACTACTTTCAACCATCTGCAAGTGCAACCAAAATCAACCAAAGATGCAACCAAAAATACGACCAGCAACCAAGGCAACCAGATGCAACCGGATGCAACCAGATGCAACCAAACGTTTTAAAAAATGATTGAAAAACAGCTGAGAATTCAAAAAAAATTGTTAGTAAGATGTTTGGTAAACTTGTGGTCTTGATTAATTCGTTCTTCTGGGGTTCAATAGTTAACCTTTGGGGTTCAATGGTTGGGTTTTAGAAATATTAAGAATGAGGAATAATTCGTATACGGACTTAGGGTTTAGGGTTTAGGGTTGTACCCTAGACTCTAAACCCTAACCTAATCAGGACGCCGGAAAAAAATCGTTTTTATTAAAAAGTTGCATCTGTGGTTGATTTTGGTTGCAGTTGCAGACCGTATTTTTGCAAAAAAAATTAAAAAACACATAGTATTTTTGCAAAAAAAAATAAAATTGGGTTGGGTATTTATGAAAAAAGCCCTTTTGATTTTTGATAGTAACGTTTTATAGTGAAAATTTAAAAAAAATAACTTTTATACAAAAAATAACTAAAAAGACGTTATTTTGCAAAAACATTAATATTAAAAACATTAGAATTAAAATAACCTCCTATAGATTATGCATTAATATTCTGACCCATTAAATTATTAATTAATCCTAAAATAAGACGAATGTGAGTGGGATTGACAAACTAGCCAGAGTTTCCGGTGAAGCATGTTGTTCCGACATCATGTCCCAAAAGGAACAAACCTAACAAAAGTAGCTAACCCTAACCCTAGATTAACTGTGGTGCAATCAGAAAATCAAAATAGATTTAAGTTCATGCCACATAGATGATGGATATTTACAGTTGCATGCATGCTTCATCTCGAGGCAAGGCGAGCACTTTCCGGCATTGTCCTCTCTCCTCTTGGAAACCCTCAAAAGCTTCCTCTGGATTCTCGATCGTGTGCGCCCTCGAATTTCCATCTCACCCCTCTCTCTACCCAAATTATTACCATTCCCCTTTCTATATACTCCTATAAATTTATAAAATACAAATCCTGCAAATTCGTTGATATTTATATTACATATAAATGACAAGTGTCCCGAGGATCATCTTCATTTACATAATAATTTAATTATAGTACGACGGTAATATCTATACTATTATATTAAAACGAAACATTAAAAATTTTGTAGTCTATTCCTCAAAATTTTTGTAGTCTGGTCACTCCATTCATAACCGTTAGATATTTCTGATCAAATCGATGAGAACCGTTAGATAAAATATTAAAAATTTTATATAGAATATCTTTTCTATTTTTCCAAAGTAAAATATTTCATTTTCCAAAAATATCGTAGACAGTTTTATTTAATAAAATAACATATAAGGTTATAATTGCTAATAACTTTAGCCAAAGTGTATATTATTTTTTATATTTTCTAACTATAATTTCTACTTCTATATTTTTCCTAAATAAAATCTCTCATTTTTCCAAAAATATCACGAACGGTTTTATTTTAAAAAAATAAAATAATAATATTATAATTATTAATGACTAACCGGTTAGCTTTTTTTTCCAAAACGTATATTCTTTTTTATATTTTATAACAAATATTTCTCCTAACTAAAACCTCAAAAATATCACGGCTATTCCATTTAGTAGCATAAAATACTAATATTATAAATCTATATATCTATCTATACTATATTATTAAAGACGAAACATTGAAAGTTTTGGTACATGTTTTTTGGTACGGTACTTGCCTTATTTAATTGTTTATTTAATTATTATAAAAATTATTATAATCAGTTACCCTTTTAGTTAAAATACATTACCATTTTTTTCTAAAAAAATCACGGGCAATTTACTTTTCAGCTAAAACATGTTACTTTTTCTATTTCACTTACTAAAATTCCTCATTTCCTAAATATATCACGAGCAAACCCTTATTTATTTTTAAAACATATTTTAATACTTTTAATTGACAATTAACTTTCCCCTCACCGGCAATTACCTTTTTTAGCTAAAACATGTTATATTTTTTATTTTCCTTACTAAAATCCCTCATTTTCCAAATATATCAGGACAAACCCTTACTTATTTCCTTTAAAATCTATTTTAATAATTATAATTGACAATTATCTTTTTCAACTAAAACATGTCACTTTTTCTATTTTTCTTACTAAAACCCCTATTTTTTCAAAAATATCACGGGCAAATCGTTACTTTTATATTTAAAATTCAACGAAAACATGTTACTTTCTATATTTTTTTTACTAAAACCCCTCTTTTTCCAAAATATCACGGGCAAACCGTTACTTATTTATTTTAAAATATATTTTAATACTTTAAATTATTAAAAAATGTTAACACACCTAATATTTTTTTAATAAATACAAGTAATAAAATATAAAATATAAATAATAAAATTAATAATTATTAAAAACAATTCGTGTATCGCACGTGTTTTAAGGTATCTATACTATCAATACTATTATATAATAGACGAAACATTAAAAGTTTGGTTGGTCATACGTGGTGATTTTACTTAATTGCCCTTAATTAACTATACTTCGTATTTTTTCTTAATTAACCTTACTTATTTATAGAAATATATTATTAAATAATAATATTACATATTTATAACCAATTAACTTTTCACCTAAAATACATTATTTTTTCTAACAAATTCCCATGTGTTTTCAAATATATCACGGACAATTATCTTTTTTAACTAAAACATGTTAATTTTTCTATTTTTTTCCTTATTAAAACCCCTCCTTTTCCAAAAATATCACGGACAAAAAATTAGTTATTTATTTGTAAACCTATCTTAATATTATAATTATTTTTTAAAATTTTACCTATTTTAACATGTCTACTTATTTTTCTTAACAAATGCAATTACTAAAAATATTAAAATATAAATAATTAAATACATATTTATAACCAATTACCTTTTCAGCTAAAATATATTATATATTTTTTCTAATAAAGTCCCTCCTTTTCTAAATATATCACGGGAAATTGCCTTTTACAATTTACTTTTTCTATTTTTCTCACTAAAATCCATTATTTTTCCAAAAATATCACCGAAAACCCTTTACTTATTTATTTTAAAACGTATTTACATACTTTTAATTATTAAATTTTAAAACATCATTTTTCAAAAATAACACGGACATTTACCTTTCTAAACTAAATACATGTTACATTTTTTATATTTTCTTACTAAAATCCCTCATTTCCAAAAATATAACGGGCTAACCCATACTTATTTATTTAAAAATATGTTTTAATGTTTTTAATCAATTAAAAGTGTTTAGCTATTTTAACATGTCTACTTATTTTTTGCACAATTACAATTAATAAAATATTAAAAATAATAATAATAAAATAACAATTAGCAATCCGTGCATCGCACATGTTTTAAGCTAGTATATTATAATAGACGAAACATTAAAAATTTGGTCTGGGTCGGTCCTAAGTGATTTTACTTAATTACCCTTTCTTATTTTTAAAAAATATTATTGTTGTGGATTAAAAAACGTACTTGTATATTAATTGCTAGGATTAATGAGCTTTCGAGCTTTAATGGCTGCACTCGTGTTTCCGGACTAAATTGGTCCTCACAAGATGCCTACGTATCTCAATTCGTTATTGAGAATCAAGCCAAGACGTAGTTCTGATTGTAGGATCAGGGACCTTATATAGGCGTCTGGAGCCTAGTATTTATGGTATGTTTAGGAGACTTAACGGATAAGTCTTCTTATTGATAACTGATAAGGATTGTATTTCTTGCTGAAGAATTCGTTTCCTTGTTGATAAAGGTTATGACTCATTGATTGCCTTTAATTGGTATTCCATATCCTTCTTTGACTAATTTTCCATAATCAAAGCCCTTTTCATGAGCTGTATATTTTCCCTACTCATTAATTACGAAATTAATGAATAATTAGGGTGTCGGGCCTTAAATATCGACCTTTTGTTTGACCAGTCAATTATATTTCTATAATTACTTTTCTGACCATATCATTTGCCCCCCAACTTCTGGGAAAATATCCTTGGGGTTTTCGTAGAAGTTACAGCGTGTTTTTCCCAAAATTTTCCATTTTTTAGGTCATTTTCGACCAGGAATTCGACCAGGAATTCAGTGTAAAATCGACCAGGAATTCGACCAGGAATTCGAGCTCAAACAGGTGTGAGGTCGAAGCTCTCGACCTGGATTTCTAGGTCTTTTTCGACCTCACCTGCTCGACCTCGACTCAGTATTTTTTCGAACAGGAACAGCTGTGAGGTCGAAGTTCTCGACCTGGATTTCCAAGTCATTTTCGACCTCAAGTTTTCGACCAGGAAGCCAGTGTAACTTCAACCTGGAATTGTTGATTTCAATTCCTAGGCTATTATCGACCTCGTTTGACGACCTCGTCTCTAATATACCTTCGACCTCGATTGGTTGCGAGGTCGAGGCTCTCGACCTGGATTCAAAGGCTATTTTCGACCTCGATTGGTCGACCAGGAATTACGTGTGTTTTCGACCAGGAATTCCAGAATTAATTTCTGGGCCATTCTCGACCTCGTTTCAGTATGAGATCGAGTGGTACGAACTCGATTAATAGTATATTTTCGATCTCATTCGTTCGATCTCGACCCAGGGTCTTTTCAACCTCATTTTGCCAATTTTTTGACTTGTTTTTGGTGCGAAGTCGATGGACACGACCTCAGTTTCGTGTGTATTTTCGACTAGGGTCATACGACCTCATTTTAGGGTCTTTTCGACCTCAAAACCTTTAATTGTTTCATTTTATTTGGAAGTGGGGTCGTTTGATACGACCTCGTTTTCTCGTATACTTTCGACCAGGGTCGTGCGATCTCGAATTAGAGTCTTTTCGACCTTGGTTTTTTCATTTTTTGCCTTGGTTTTATTCCAGGCTTTATCATTTTTGGGCTTTTAAATAGTCCAATTTTAATTTTGGGACTTAATTCTTTCCAGCCTTGGGCCTTAATGGGCCTTTTTGACTTGGGCTTCGATTTTGCCTGAGACTCACTTTACTTGGGCCTTTGCCTTTGTAATCCAAAAATGGATTTATGGGCCATACTGGCTATAGACGGTTGCCATCCCTCAACCGGTTGATCTTCCAGTCATTCTCACTATAAGAGAGTGAGATTTCTCATTTCACTCTCACTTCTCACTTTTCACTTTCCAAAATTTCTCTCTAGTTTTCTCTCAGTTTTTATTCCGTGGTAAGGCGATTCCCGGCGAGCTTTTTACGGTGGTGTTCTTGTTTTTCTGGGCTTTAATCTTCATCATTTGAAGATTTCTGGGTTCCCTTGAAGTTTTTCTGGAAATTTCCTTTGAAGATTTGAAGATTTGAAGATGTCTGACAAGGCTGCCCAACGACTTCAAAGAATGAACAAAGCTTCAAAGAGAGGTATCAACATTCGCTCCCCTCATATGTCTCTTCAGGATATGATCTTAGAGCGTAGTGATGAATATCCTCATGTATCACACTTAGATTCATTTGATTGTAGTAATAAGTTCCATGAAATTGACTTAATTAGGGACTATAACAAAATGTATAGGGTTAAGTCCCCCTATAGATTAGTTCCAGCAGGCCCAGGGGACCGTTCTTGCCATTGGCGTCCTGATGCACTTTGCATATATAAGGATGCCATTGTTGCAGGACTTAGGTTTCCCATGCATGAGTTCATTCCCAGGCTTTTGGCTGATGTGGGGATTAACCCTTGCCAACTTCCTCCAAACGCCTGGAGAATAATTATGTGTTTCATTGTTCTTTGTTTGAAGAACAAATTTCCTTTATCTGTAGCCTTGTTTAGGAAAATCTTTCAATTTAAGAATAGTTCAGCCATTACCTTGGGTTGGGTTTATATCAACCACCGTCCTTCCACTCCCCCCATATTTCACCCCAAATCCATTCCGGATAATAACCCAAAATGGAAAGAGGAATTTATGTATTTAGTTTGGGAAGGAGGGGATTGGGGCACCCTTTTTCGTAGTTCTTTTAGTAGAGTTTCGGATGGTAGCCCTAGTGATATTATCCTGAGTGATGAGGAAGCCCATGCATATGCTGAACTTACAAAGGATAACTATGCCACCATGGCTTGGGTGCTCCTAGACGAGTTCCAGCTTAAGTCCTTGGGACTTTCCAACGTTTCTGATAAGGGTAATTCTCACCTCATATCTTTCTTTATTTATTTAAGATTGACTTATACCAACTGTTTCTTTCCTTGTATCTTTTGCAGTTGCGACCTTTATCAATAAGTCCAACGAGCCTGAAGACGGGGAAACAGCCCGGATGAAGAGGGCACGTTTAGGGGGGAAGGACCCTCGTGCTTCTAATGTTCCAGCTTTCATAAGGCCACATGTGGACCTTTCTGAGGATGCTGAAGGCCCTCCCTCGGGCAAGAGTGCAGTTTGGCGCCCCAACTGGGGTCTTAGGAAGAAGGACACTGTGGTAGGAGTGTCCAAACATGCTGTGGAGTGGTCTTATCACTCTCTGACTCCTTGTGACTACAAGGATTTTGTTTCTAACTCCACCATTGAGGGGGTGGAGCATGCTGGATCCCAGGCTATGGCTGCTGTAAGTATTTCTCTCCTTCTTTTCTTTGTAGTCTTTGATTTATTTCAAGTTTAAGTATTTAACTTATAACTCGCTTGCAGATGAATGCCAACTACCAAGGGGCTCTCTTTCAGGCCAAGTCTTGGCGCTCATCTTCTGAGGCCAACCAAGGCAAGTTTGAGAAGTCCCAGGAGGAAATGGCTTCTGTGAGGGCCACCTTGGCTAGGAAGGAGAAGGAGTTGGCTGACTCCCAGGCTGAGCTGGTGTCTTTGAGGAAGGCCAAGGATGATTTTATCGACGAGTATCTTGACTCTGAGGAGTACGGGGACTTGATTGATAAGCATGACGGGCTCCTCTTCCCAGTTCAGTACACTAAGGGATGGGATGACGCTCTTGCTGCTGTTTTGGAGAGGATGCCTGGATCCCTCTCTATTTCTGATTTTCCAAGCCCTCACCTTCCTACTCATATGGAGTTGGCTTTGGCTGGAGAGGAGGATATGGAGGAGGATGACAGGATCCTAGACCTGGATCATACTTCTCCTCCTGGTCAGGCTGCTGGAGCTGATGATTGCGCCCCTCACTTGGGAGAGGAAGAGGAGGATGAGGAGGAGGCCGTGGACAAGGCTGCTTAGATGTAGTTTTACTTATGGCCATTCATGGCTTGTACTTTTTTATGTACTTTCAGCCTACGGGCTTAACTTAACTTTTTTATTTAAGTTTTTATCCAGCCTTATTTATATCTTGTGGCCATTCATGGCTTGTGTTGTTTTCCTTGCTTCTTGAATGTTTGTCAACACTCACAGTAGATAAGCTTTAAAACATGAAAAATGCTGAATTTATTCATAACTTGAAGATGGGATCAACCCTTACATAGTATCCCAGTTTAAAACTTGGGTTGGTTTCATCGAACCTTATTTATAGTAGTGAGTCCACTTGGAGACACCTTAAACATAATAAACTTTCAAATTGGAGGCATGCCAAGTCCTTGGCACCTCTTGCCCTTCAAGGGTTTCTAGTTTGTACGAGCCTCGACCAAATACGTTCTTGACGCGATATGGTCCTTCCCAATTTGGGGCTAACTTCCCTTTTTGTCCAACTCCGGATGCTTCAATCTTTCTGAGAACCAAGTCTCCTTGACGAAAGAACCTTTCTTTAACCCTTAGGTTGTAGTAAAAGGATGCTTTCTTTTGATGTTCAACTATCTTGGCGTTCGCCTCATCTCTAACTTCGTCAATTAGATCCAAAGCCAGCCTCAAGCCTTCTTCATTTTCTTCCGGTTCATAAGCCTTAACTCTTGGGGAGGTGTGAGTAATCTCCACCGGGACCACTGCCTCTGCTCCATAAGCCAATAAAAATGGAGTTGCCCCGGTGGTGACTTTGCAAGTAGTACGATATGCCCAAAGTATAGGGAGTAATTCGTCTACCCAAGTGTTTCTGGAGCGTTCAACTCTTTTCTTTAGTCCATCAAGGATGATTCGATTTGCAACCTCAGCTTGCCCATTGGCTTGAGGATGGGCGACAGAAGTGAAGCGCAACTTGATATCGTTTTCATCACAATACTTTTTGAACTCATCGTTGTTAAACTGAGTTCCATTGTCCGTGACCAGGACTCGTGGAATTCCATATCTGCATATCACATTTTCCCAGAAGAATTGCATCACTTGCTTGGTGGTTATCTTGGCCAATGGCTTAGCCTCAATCCACTTGGTGAAATAATCAATTGCTACTATCAAGAACTTTCTTTGAGCACTTGCCATAGGAAATGGCCCGAGTATATCCATTCCCCACATAGCAAAAGGGATAGGTGAGTTAATGGATGTCATCATCTCTGGTGGTTGCCTAACCACTGGTGCATGTTTCTGGCACCGTTCACATTTCTTGACGTAGCTTTTAGCATCAGCAAGTATGCTTGGCCAGTAGAAACCTAGACGAGTGACTTTATGAGCTAGGGCTCTGCCCCCCAAGTGTTGCCCACAAATCCCTTCATGCACTTCCTTTAGGGCCAATTCTGCCTCTTGAGGTCTCAAGCACTTTAAGTATGGAATAACAAAAGATTTCTTGTATAGGATTCCCTCAATTAGGGCATACCTTAGTGCTCTGACGTATAACTTTCGTGCTTCTGAAGTGTCGTTGGGCAGCCACCCAGTTTCCAGATGAGCTTTGATGGGATCAATCCAACAACTGGTGATACCAATGGGGGCTACCAACTTTCCATTGATGCTTGGGGTCTTCAAGACTTGGAAGTATACACTCCCGGCATAGTTTTCAATTTCAGAAGAGGCAAACTTAGACAAGGCATCAGCCTTCACATTTTCCTCCCTTGGAATGTGCTCCACATAGCATTCATCAAACTGAGTCATAATGGCCTTGACAAGCTTTAAGTACTTGGCCATGACTTCATCTCTGGCCTCAAACTCCCCATTTACTTGGGAAACCACTAGCCTCGAGTCTCCACATACTTTCAGAGTTTTGACCCTCAGGGCTCCAGCCAGCCCTAAGCCAGCTATCAGAGCTTCATACTCAGCCTCATTGTTTGTCGTCGGGAAGTCAAGCTTTAGTGCATACTCTATTAGGAATCCATCAGGACTTTGTAGCACCAAGCCAGCTCCACTCGATTTTGTTTTTGATGCTCCATCAAAATAGAGCACCCAACATTCTTTGAAGGTCATTTCCTCGTCTTTCTTATCTTCCATAGTCACTTCCTGCCCCCCGACTTCTTGGTTGTCAATGGTGCATTCGACCATGAAGTCAGCAAGTGCTTGAGCTTTTATGGCCGTCCGAGGCTTATACTTGATATCAAATTCTCCCAATTCAATGGCCCATTTGATCAATCTTCCGCTAACTTGAGGGCTATGCAAGATGTTTCTTAGAGGTTGATCAGTCAAGACCTCTATCTTGTGAGCCTGGAAGTAGGGGCGTAGCTTTCTTGAGGCCATTATCAAGGCTAAGGCAAACTTCTCAACCATTGAGTAGTTTATTTCTGCCCCATGTAGAATCTTGCTCACATAATAGATGGGTTTCTGAACCTTCAATTCTTCCTTTACCAAAACAGCTCCAAGGGCTGTGTTAGAAACTGCCAAGTATAAATAGAGAATTTCTCCTGGCTTGGGTTTTGCCAACAGTGGTGCTTCAGCCATATATTTCTTCAGGGCCTCAAAGGCCTCTTGACTTTCAGTTGTCCATTCAAAATTCTTCACTTTTTTGAGTGCTTTGAAGAAAGGTAAACACTTCTCTCCAGACTTGGAGATGAATCTTCCCAAAGCAGCCACTCTTCCCGTTAGTTTCTGGACATCCTTGACAGTCTTTGGTGGTTCCATGTCTAGAATCGCTTTGATTTTGTCGGGATTAGCCTCGATTCCTCTCTTGGAAACCATCAGGCCTAAAAACTTTCCCGAGCCTACACCAAAGGCACACTTAGCTGGATTCAGCATCATTTTGTGGTGTCTTAGCACTTTAAAAGCCTCTCGGAGGTGCTCAATGTGATCGGCCTTATCAAGGCTCTTGACTAACATGTCATCTACGTAGACCTCCATGGTTTTTCCAATCAGGTGCTCAAAGATTTTGTTCACCAATCTTTGATAGGTTGCTCCAGCATTCTTAAGCCCAAAAGCCATGACTAAGAAACAGAAGACACCAAAGTCAGTGATGAACGACACTTTGGCGATGTCATCTTTGTGCATCTTGATTTGATTATATCCGCTGAAGCCATCCATGAAACTTAGCATCTCGTGCCCAGCAGTGGCATCTATCAGAGCATCAATCCTTGGTAAGGGAAAACAATCCTTAGGACATGCATCATTCAAGTCGGTGAAGTCGACGCACATTCTCCACTTCCCGTTAGCTTTCTTGACCATCACAGGGTTAGCTAACCATTCCGGGAATTGGATTTCTTCAATAAACCCAGCTTCTAAAAGCTTATTCACTTCTTGCTTAATGGCTTCAAGCCTCTCTGGAGCAAAGCTTCTTTTCTTTTGTTTCACTGCCTTCCTTTCTGGATCCACATTCAATCTGTGAGATATTAGTTGGGGATCAATCCCTGGCATGTCAGCCGCTGTCCAAGCAAAAACGTCATTGTTCTCTTGAAGAAAAGATGCGAGTTTGCCTTTCAATGGTTCGGGCAGTAGTGCCCCAACATAAGTCACCTTCTCTGGTTCATCCGGGACTAAGGGAATTGGGATCAAATCCTCAGCTGGTTTCCCTCTTCGGTCCTCATCATCTCTAGTGTCCATGTCTTCAATGGGGAGAACTTGCCCCCCAATTCCATCAGGCCTCAACGCGGCTACATAACAACTTCTAGCCATCTTTTGGTCTCCTCGTTCTTCACCAATCCCATTCCGAGTGGGGAATTTGAGTTTCAGGTGGTAAGATGAGGCAACAGCCTTAAACGCGTGAAGACCCGTCCTTCCAATGATCGCATTGTAGGTTGAGGTTGCCTTTATAACTATGAAGTTCAGCATCTGAGTGGATGTATTTGTTCCTTGCCCCATGGTCATTGGGAGTTGGATAGTGCCTTCCACCTTTGATTCCACTCCGTTGAACCCATATATGGGCATATTAGAGGGTGTTAACTGAGAATCAGTGTAACCCATCTTGATAAAGGCATCGTGGAACAAGATGTCCACTGAGGCTCCATTGTCGACTAGGACTCTCTTTGTTTCGGAGTTGCCTATCACAGGTACTATGACAAGAGGATCATCGTGGGGGAACTTCACCCCTTCCAAGTCTGAATCATCAAAACCTATTGACACTTCTGTTCGTGCACGCTTCGGTGCTTCTCCAATGACGGTCAGTACCTCTCGGGCATAAGCTTTTCTTGAGTTTCGGGAGGACCCAGCAGCAGTTGGCCCTCCGAATATCATGTTGATCACTGGCCCTCGGGGCTTGGGATTCCGATCTTGATCGTTGTCCCTTCTATCATAATCCTTTCTTTCATAGTTCCCCCTTTGGCTACCTTGGCTTCCATCCTTAGTGAACTTGCTGAGTTTTCCTCTTCGTATCAGAAATTCAATCTCATCTTTCAATTGCCTACAATCGTCGGTGTCATGACCGACTTCTTTGTGGAACCGACAAAACTGATTTTGGTTCCGTTTGGACAAATCAGCCCTCATTGGCTTTGGCCATTTGATATCTTCTTCCTTGGCTATCTCCATCAGAATTTGACTCCTGGGAGTATTCAATCTTGCATACTCCGTGAACTTTGGCCCAAAGTTATTTCTCTTGGGTGGAGAGTCAGAATTCTTTGATGTCCGGGGAAACTTTTCCTTGACGTCGTACTCCTGAGTTTCTTTTCTTTTCTTTGAGTTTCCACCGTCGCCAGCGGTGGGTTCATACTTTCTCATGCTTTCCTCAGCCTTGATGTACTTTCCGGCTCTATCTTGGAGCTTCAACATGCTCTCTGGTGGATGTTTAGCCAACGACCTCCTGAAGTGGTCATCAGTGGTTCCTTGTTGCAGGGCTATCATAGCCACTTTGTCGTCTAAATCCGGGACTTTCAAAGCCTCTCGTGTGAATCGATTAATGTAGTCCCTTAGGGCTTCATTCTTTTCTTGACGTATTGCCATGAGTGATGCAGAACTTTTCTCATGCACCCTTCCACTAATGAACTGGTTGATGAAAGCCTTGCTTAGCTCCTTAAAGGACCCAATAGAGTTGGGAGGTAGACGGCTGTACCAACGTTGAGCCATACCCGCAAGAGTTTGGGGAAACGCCCTACACTTGACCGCATCGTTGGCTGGCTGCAACAGTAGTGCATTGGAGAATGTCCTTACATGATTTGCGGGATCTCCCGTTCCATCATAGGGTTTGATCGAAGGCATCTTAAACTTTCTGGATATAGCCGTTTTCATGATGTCTTGAGTAAACGGTGGTGTAGGATCATCAGGATCTCCTAGGGGCAACAGATTACTAGGATCACCCCTTGGGGCTTCAGCCCTCTTGGTCCTTCTTGGTGGATCCAAGTTGATTATCGGGATTCCTTCAGTTGTTCGGCCCCGAGTTTGAGCGGCCTCTTCTTCAGCAAGGAGTTTTTTGAGCCTTGCAGTCTCTGCCTCATGGGCTGCAAGCTTCTCCCTAGTAGTTTGGGGTGGCTCCCGATTTG
Organism: Heracleum sosnowskyi; assembly: GCA_030848705.1. NCBI lineage: Eukaryota > Viridiplantae > Streptophyta > Magnoliopsida > Apiales > Apiaceae > Heracleum > Heracleum sosnowskyi. The sequence continues at coordinate 132,881,873 of CM061238.1, read as the reverse complement.
TCTGTGAAGAACGTCTCCTCCTTGGGGCAACATCCTCCCCAGTTGTATAACCCTCATCCTCAGTGTATGGGCCAGAGTAATCTTGAATGAGAGGGGTCTGACGAGTCTGTTGATTTTGGGGTCCCAGACCTTGAATATAAGGGGGCACATACGCCTCATGGTAGATTGGATTAGTTCCACTACCGCCTGCCATAGGTCGAGGGGGCATGCCATAGCTTGGCATCCCCAAAGTCTGATTCGCGTATTGAGGGAGATCAGTAGTGTGGAGTTGTAGACTGCGAGGTGCGTTTATAAGCAGCGCAGAGGTTGTAATTGGTTGCTGGTGAACGGTTTCTTGTGGATTAGATCCATGAATAACCATTTGTAGGGGATTCGTCCCTTCAGTAGTAATCGGGACTTCTTGTCCTTGAGTGTTGGTGGGGATACTCGCCCCTTGAGTGCCAGTAGTTGGCGGTGGTTGGCTCCCATGAGTATCAGCCCCGGAGGTGATAGGGAGGCCTTCAGAAGTATCAGAATCTCTGGTTGTTCTTCGCGTGTTTGCCATGGTTGATGTTGTCTTCCCACAGACGGCGCCAAATGTTGTGGATTAAAAAACGTACTTGTATATTAATTGCTAGGATTAATGAGCTTTCGAGCTTTAATGGCTGCACTCGTGTTTCCGGACTAAATTGGTCCTCACAAGATGCCTACGTATCTCAATTCGTTATTGAGAATCAAGCCAAGACGTAGTTCTGATTGTAGGATCAGGGACCTTATATAGGCGTCTGGAGCCTAGTATTTATGGTATGTTTAGGAGACTTAACGGATAAGTCTTCTTATTGATAACTGATAAGGATTGTATTTCTTGCTGAAGAATTCGTTTCCTTGTTGATAAAGGTTATGACTCATTGATTGCCTTTAATTGGTATTCCATATCCTTCTTTGACTAATTTTCCATAATCAAAGCCCTTTTCATGAGCTGTATATTTTCCCTACTCATTAATTACGAAATTAATGAATAATTAGGGTGTCGGGCCTTAAATATCGACCTTTTGTTTGACCAGTCAATTATATTTCTATAATTACTTTTCTGACCATATCAATTATTAAATAATAATATTATTTATAACTAATTATCTTTTCAGCGAAAATACATTACTTTTTCTATTTTTTTGCAACAAAATTCCTCTTTTTCTAAAACAATCAAGGACAATTACCCTTTTCAACTAAACATGTTATTTTTCCTTATTAAAACCTTTTTTTTTCAAAAATATCACGGCCAAACATTTACTTATTTATTTTAAAACCAATTTTATTCAGTACTTTTAATTATGGATAATTGCCTTTTTTTTTAACTAAAACATGTTACTTTTTCTATTGTTCCTTACTGAAACCCTCCCATTCCAAAAATATCACGGGAAAATCGTTACTTTTTTATTTTAAAGCATATTTTAATACTTTTAATTATTTAAAAAGTTTAACACACTTACTTTTTTTTTTAACAAAAACATGTTAGTTTTCCTTACTAAAACTCCCTCTTTTCCAAAAATATCACGGGCAAAGCCTTAATTATTTATTTTAAAACCTATTTAAATACTTTTAATTCCGGTAAATTACATTTTTTCAACTAAAACATTTTACTTTTTCTATTTTACTTACTAAAACCTCTCCTTTTCCAAAAATATCACGTACAAACCGTTTATTATTTTATTTTAAAATATATTTTAATACTTTTAATAATTTTAAAAAGTTTAACACATCTACTTGTTTTTTTAACAAATGTAATTAATAAAATATGAAATACTATATTATAATAGACGAAACATTAAAATTTTGGTCGGTTGTCGGTCCTAAGTGATTTTACTTAATTTCCCTTAATTATTTTTATAAAAATATTATTGAATAATAATATTATTTATAACCAATTAGCTTTTCAGCGAAAATAAATTACTTTTTTTAATTTTTCTAACAAAATTCCTCTTTTTCTAAAACAATCACGAGCAATTACCTTTTTTCAACTAAAACATGTTATTTTTCCTTATTAAAACCTCTTCTTTTCCCAAAATATCACGGCCAAACCCTTACTTATTTATTTTAAAACCTATTTTAGTTAGTATTTTTAATTACGGACAATTGCCTTTTTTAAACTAAAACATGTTACGTTTTCTATTGTTCGTGCTAAAACCCCTTATATTCCAAAAATATCACGGACAAACCGTTACTTATTTATTTTAAAACCTATTTTAATATTTTTAATTACTTAAAAAGTTTAACACACTTACTTATTTTTTTTAACAAAAACATCTTACCTTTTTGTTAGTTATGAATATCACTAGTAAACTAGACACAGGGGTGAATGGATAGTTTGAAGATTTTTCATTTCTTGAAGTTTAGATCTGTGTTTGATTGTATATGTATGAGAATGCAGAAATAAAAATAAACAGAACACACACTCAAATACTACAGCTTCCAAAATTTCACAACTGAAATTCTGGCTTATAAACAAGAACAGTGCTTTCTTGTTTTCTTATAGAGAAAAAGGTGCTTGAATAATTCTATGTTATATCTCTCTTGCAGCTAACTATATGGTGTGCACAATATATATAAGACCTATACATACGGGTACACACCTAACAGTAACTCCATGCTATTTTTCCAAAAGAGGTTAGTTGTGCAAGTAAGGACCACTTACTCTCTGTCATCCTTTTCCTTATCTTTAGCTGCTTTTCTCTATTCTTTCTCTCTAAGTTATGTTGTAGATTTGCCATATGTCTTTGGACCACTTAACCGTAAAAGATGCTCCAGTATTTGTCTCTGTGATCTTTGATTCTGTACCTTGATTTGTCTTGTTGTAAAATGTCTAAGTGTTGATATCGTGAACTCCAGCATACTTCTTATTCCGTGACTTGTCGACATAGAGCATTTCTAACTTTGCTATATGACCATTTTAGGAGTATGCTATATGGCATAATACAGACTTCACGACATAGCCTTTGAGGACTTCACGATCTTGAACATTTCAGACTATGTGATCTCAACACTTCACGACATGGGCTTTGAGGACTTCACGACATAGCTCATTCCGACTTCACGATCTAAGGACTTAGACAAATTTCTGCAACTTATTTTTTCATGGTCTTATTCACTTTTATCCTGTTGCATGAACAAATTGAATTTCTTCCAGGATGATTATTTCATGGCCTATATACATTCTAGTTGCTAGAAACTCACTAAACTCATTATAGAATTGAGCATACAGAATGAAACTAACTACATGATTACAAGACAAGTACAATAAAGACTTATACTATATCCCAGTGATAAACTTCACCAGGTTGACACGGTCACAAGGTGTAGGCTTGTTAATAGTTGTATTCAGACATGCCTTAGCCTAACACTTTTTCTTATTAAAACTCCTCATTTTCCAAAAATATCACCGCAAACTCTTACTTATTTATTTTAAAACCTATTTTAATACTTTTAATCACGGGAAATTACCTTTTTTCAACTAAAACATTTTACTTTTTCTATTTTCCTTACTAAAACCTCTCATTTTCCAAAAACATCATGTGCAAACCGTTTCTTATTTTATTTTAAAATCTATTTTAATACTTTTTATTATTTAAAAAAGTTTAACACACCTATTAATTTTTTTTTAACAAATGTAGTGAATAAAATATTAAATATTATATTATAATAGACGAAACATTAAAATTTTGCTCGGTCGGTCGGTCATAAATGATTTTACTTAATTATCCTAACTTATTTTTATAAAAATATTATTGAATAATAATATTATTTATAACCAATTAGCTTTTCAGCGAAAATACATTACTTTTTTTAATTTTTCTAACAAAATTCCTATTTTTCTAAAACAATCACGGGCAATTACCTTTTTTCAACTAAAACATTTTATTTTTCCTTATTAAAACCCATTCTTTTCCCAAAATATCACGGCCAAACCCTTACTTATTTATTTTAAAACCTATTTCAGTTAGTATTTTTAATTACGGACAATTGCCTCTTTTAAACTAAAACATGTTATGTTTTCTATTGTTCCTTGCTAAAACCCCTTATATTCCAAAAATATCACGGACAAACCGTTACTTATTTATTTTAAAACCTATTTTAATATTTTTAATTACTTAAAAAGTTTAACACACTTACTTATTTTTTTTAAACAAAAACATCTTACTTTTTGTTAGTTATGAATATCACTAGTAAACTAGACATAGGGGGTGAATGGATAGTTTGAAGATTTTTCATTTCTTGAAGCTTAGATCTGTGTTTGATTGTATATGTATAAGAATGCGGAAATAAACATACACAGAACACACACAATCACTTTAATCTATTTGTATAAAGTAAATCAAATATTACAGCTTCCAAAATTTCACAACTGAAATTCTGGCTTCTAAACAAGAACAGTGTTTTTTTGTTTTCTTACAGAGAAAAGAGTGTTTGAATAATTCTATGTTATATCTCTCTTGCAGCAGCTAACTATAGGGTGTTCACAATATATATATATATATATATATATATATATATATATATATATGACCTATACATACTGGTACACACACCTAATTACACAGACACCCCTAACAGTAACTCCATGTTGTTTTTCCAAAAGAGGTTAGCTGTGCCAGTAAGGACCACTTGCTCTCTGTCGTCCTTTTCCTTATCTTTAGTTGTTTGTCTCTATTCTTTATCTCCAAGTTATGCTGTAGATTTGCCATTTGTCTTTGGACCACTTAACCGTAATAGATGCTCAAGTATTTGTCTCCATGATCTTTGATTCTGTACCTTGATTTGTCTTGTTGTAAAACGCCTAAGTGTTGATATCGTGAACCCAAGCATACTTCTTATTCTGTGACTTGTCGACATGGAGCATTTCTAACTTTGCTATATGACCATTTTAGGAGTATGCTATATGGCATATTACAGACTTCACGACATAGCCTTTGAGAACTTCACGATCTAGAACATTTCAGACTATGCGATCTCAACACTTCACGACATGGGCTTTGAGCACTTCACGACATAGCTCATTCCGACTTCACGATCTAAGGACTTAGACTAATTTCTGCAACTTATTTTTTCATGGCCTTATTCACTTTTATCCTGCTGCATGAACAAATTGAACTTCTTCCAGGATGATTATTTCATGGCCTATATACATTCTAATTGCTAGAAACTCACTAAACTCATTATAGAATTGAGCATACAGAATGAAACTAAGTACATGATTACAAGACAAGTACAATAAAGACTTATACTATATCCCAGATAAAGTTCACCAGGTTGACACGGTCACAAGGTGTAGTCTTGTTAATAATTGTATTCAGACATGCCTTAGCCTAACACTTTTTCTTACTAAAACTCCTCATTTTTCAAAAATATCACGGCAAACTCTTACTTATTTATTTTAAAACTTATTTTAATATTTTTAATTACGGGAAATTACCTTTTTTCAAATAAAACATTTTACTTTTTCTATTTTCCTTACTAAAACCTCTCATTTTTCAAAAACATCACGTCCAAACCGCTTCTTATTTTATTTTAAAATATATTTTAATACTTTTAATTATTTAAAAAAGTTTAACACGCCTACTTATTTTTTTTAACAAATGTAATTAATAAAACATTAACACATAAATTATAAAAATAACAATTATTAAAAACGATCTGTGCATTGCATGTTTGTCTCAGCAAGAAAATTTTAATTTTGTAATTTTTTTGAATGTTTGACAACCGGTAGTTGTAGTTGAATATAAGAACTATGGAGGTCAAAATATTTATATCGTGGAAGAGCACGTTATGATGTAAAAACTAAAGTACAATCAATTTTACGGAGTTTAACAATTATCAAACCAACGTCAATCTAGAGTTTTATATTTTGTTCTAAAATAAATGAGTAAATAACTAAAAAAAAATTAATCTAAACTTAAATTATTTGTGTCATATATATTTATAAAATATTCTAATAAAGACACAAAGCCGAAATATTAAAATTTTGGTAGTTGGACATTAAATACCTATTTTTTCTAAAATTATTACGGATAGTATGTATATATTTATTATTAAGTCCATTTAAAATTTTAGTCGCTATTTTGAATCTGATTTTATGTACTTAATATCTTGAGCATATTCCTTTTAATTTTTATAATTTTTCTTATTTAAAATTTATGATAAATAGCGAAATTATTTTACATACATATTCTAATTAAGACACATAACTAAAAAAACCTTTTCATTGTGAAAATTAGAATCCAAATATAATTTTATGTAAGATTCTATGATTTTTTTTGATTTTTTATATAAGATTTGTTTATAGAGTAATGTCTTACATATATATGAGTGTTTTTGCTAGATTTGTTGAGAGAGTTAATTGATGTAATCATAGATATCAATATGTACATTGCAAAAATTTGCAAAATTCAAAAATTGAAAAAAAATGTTGAATATATTGTAAACTCATTTTACAAGTTTACTTATTGAGAAATTAATTGAAATTAAAAAAAAGAAGACTAGATGCAAGGATGACAATTTAAAGATTTCTTGCTTAAAAAGAACGAGCACATCCTTATCGAGAAAACAAAATGTTGACGAAAATAATAATGACCCCGAATTAATTCCGGAAGACGTGAAGTTGTTGTTAAACACTTTAGAGAACAATGTTCTTTCCATTTTCACAAACAGTTTAATCTTTTGTAAAGCTGCACAACAAAGCGAACAAGAAACAAAGATGTTAAAATTCAACATATCTTGGTGTAGGGATTTCTCTCGCTCATGTTCTAATCTTGTCAAAAACAAGGAGAGGTGTGTTATCAATTAGCAAAAAAAATGTTAAATATATGCAAGATCGCTATTGGAAACTATGATTTAATGTAAATGTATAACAAAATTTAACTTCTTTAAATAATTAAGATAATGCCTTTAATTTAGTAAGTCTCCGTCTATTTTACACGTATTTTTTCAAAAAAAAAAAAAACAATGCACTTTTAGAAGTGTTTAGTTGATTAATGTACATCCTTATTTATCCCTAAAAATTGAATTAAATCCATTTGAGTTTTTTGTAAGTACGTAGTCAAACATCAAAAATAGTAAATTAGTACTATATATAAGAATAATTTTGAAGAATTTTCCAAAAATTATTTTGAAAAACTACGATTTCAAATGTGTTGGATAATTTATTTTTGAAAAAAAATGTAAAGAGGAACGGAGGGATTCAGTAAATATTTAAATTATTGTATCACCTACAACAATTTAAAATGTATTCATTTTGATTAAAATAAACTTATTTATTTTTTTGTACTGCCTCTATAATTTCAGATGAGTAGTTTTGTTTTCTGGGTTTAAATAACCAAAATTTAATTGAAATTTACTTATATTTTATAAATTATATAATTAAAAGACTTGTATAATTAAAAAACATATAAAAATTTACTTTCAAATGCATTCTTAGGGTTTTTCAAATTAAAAAAAATAATTTAAAATTTAAAACTAATCAATTTAATCAAAAAGAATCAAAACAAAACTAATTATTTAATTATCGGAGGGAGTATTCATGCATAGTGTTTTCATAATAAAAATAAATTAATAAATAAAATATTTTGTTTTCATATATATATATATATATATATATATTTTACTCACATTTACTTTCACAAAAATAAAATGGAAGATTTTCATAAACATGTATATTGTACTCACATTTAATTTCACAATAACATAATTATCTTGATTTACATAAATATAAAAGTTGATTAAGTTTAATTTATTTATTGCTTGCATAAAATAGTAAGGTCCAATTAAAACATACTTTTTTGACATGCCAATTTAAACATACTAACAAGATTAAGCTCAGAGAAGAAATTTATGTGTCAGTCACATTCTTCTGTGCCTGCAAAAACTGAAAGGACTATGCTATGATCTTAATATAGTATTTGCTTTAAATGGCCGGTGATAAATCTCTACATACATACAAATTAATTAAATCATTTACATTTCTCTGCTCATTTTCCAACATCATTTTTGTAAAAAAAGAGTTTGATAGAGAGAGAAAAAGGAGATTCTTCTTCTTTCTGTTGTATGTCAGAGAAATGTATATAGTAAGCTCATTCTTTTCATGCAAAAATAACATCGCTTTTTATTCTTCTTGTTTCTGTTAATAGCCATTCTTCCTGGATAAATATTGTTTAATGAAAGCAACGTTTCATTTTTTTGGGAAGAGGGGTATTACAATTATTATTATAATTAGGGTTTATATATCCTAATGGAAGTAAGCGTGAGACGTGGGTTCTGTCTCCTTATAGTTGAATGGTCCGGTCAACCTACTTTTTGAATATACTATGTATGTGTTTGTGTATACATATGTAACTGCCTATATGCTTGGATGTGATCCAATGTTTACAATTTGTTTTTGTAAAATTTTACAAATAATGAGTTTTGAATTTCATTTGAAGATAATGGCTTTAAGCCTGTAAAATGATATTAGAATTTCAAGTTATGCATACACATGAATATATTAAGTATATATGTTTATTTATCTAGGTAGAGAACACATGAATTAGGAAGATCACCTAGAACTAGGAGAAGATTATAAAAGTTTAATGGCACCCACCATGGGTACTGTAATTAAGTGACCTAGATTGATGAGCACCGATTAACAAAATATATGTTAAACTCTCAGATCCCAAATCAAATCACTGAACTTCATGTTTTTCTTCTTTTTTTGGAGTACTATGCAAAATTTATTGTTGATCATTTTGCAATCTTATTTCTTAGAACATAAATATGCAAAGTTTGCGTTTTTCTAGTGGTTTGATTAGATAAACGTGTCGTCGTAGTTTGATTCAAATTAATTAAACATTTTTTTAATGAAAAAACAGTAACGAACAGTTTAGGAAATAATTCACTGTTTTTGTGTGTACTAGATTGCATTCTGTACAATTAAAAGGTTAAAGGTGTAAGTTTATTATGGAGAAAAGTTTGAGATCTATAACAAGGACTGTAAATAATCTCTTTTTATTGCTCCTATCTTTGAATAGTGCGGATTCCAATTAGATGGTCAACAGATTTCTACTTGGAAACCTAAATAGATTCATTCTCTCTCTTCTATTTGACAGTTTTAACTCTCTATTATTATATTCAGCAAGCTGTATACGATGATGAACTCGCAGTAAATTTAAAGATATGCATACTTAATTGCATAGCATACGCAGCAGGATTAGTAATATAAAACTGGTGTTGTGTGAAATATTTCAAGTAGTTGTTACTCAAATCCAGTTTATTTAATATTAAATATGTCGGATGTTTACTTTGAAATATGTATGGTTACACACTCACACACACATACTGCAGAGTGCATGCAGATGCTCGGGGATCCACAGCTACACTAGTTTTTGATGGCTACCAATTTAGCCTCTCCACTACTTGCATTCTGCATATAGGGTTTTACTAATAAGATGCATGGCTATATAACATTCTTTCATTCATATTTATCTGATACATAAATACTGGGGAGGAAAAACGTCACTTACAAATATTCGATAGAAAAAACTCATTTTTCGTATAGTTGATACTTAAATGCCTTTTAGATACATGAATTATCATCTAATTCCATTGAATAAAATACAATTTGGAGAGTTAATTAAATAAATTGATCTAGTATTTCATTATTTTGTGTGTGTCGCTACAACAAATCAGACCAATTGTAATGAAAATTTATGACGGAACTGAGCCAAACTTACAACGGAACATGATGAATATCGAAGAGGATGAATTAATGAGGTGGATGAATATCGAACAGGATGGTGTGTGTTAAATAATATGATGGCTAGCTTACGAGGTTGAAATGTAAATCTGAATCAAGAGGAAAGGAGAAGAATAAGGTCGGTAGTTGTGCGTGGATCGTCGAGTTGAGTCCAATGAGATGATTTGCGTAGTGTGGGAATGCTGGACTCCTGGGGGTCAATTTTTACACTAACCAAGAAAATGGAGAGTTCCAATAAACCAAGTTGTTTAATTACTTGTACATGGTAATTAAATAAGATTTATTATACATCAACTTAAATTAATTTCAACTTGGAAAATTTGTCACAGTACAAAGACTGATGGTCCACTGCATGTGTCTATTATATTAAGACACTCGTGCCCTTTTTATTAAACCTTTTCCTTCTCTTTCTTTCTTAGTACTACATAGCTGGCATTTTTTAAATTTCTACCCCCTTTGTTTTTACTTTTTGTTTTTTGTCGTCTTTTCTTCAAAAAAGCATTCAATTGTTATTGACCGTCGTCAGTGAACTCATATTTTATAATCTGGTTGGGGAACTTGCAGGGATTGAAAATTATTTATAAACTTATTTTTGTACATACTTGTATATATATGTTAGTATATATCTACCATTCCAACTCTCCCTCTTCTCTTCACAAGTGAACTCCATTTTCATTCTTTAGGGTAAACCCTAGCTAGTGGTAGTTGAATATATCTTTTTGTGACTTGAATGTTTTGCAAAACTAATTCTCATACGTACATTTGTTATTTTTTTATATGTTTATATATTTGCAGGAGGATTTTGATTGGACTGATTGGTGATTTATAAAGAATTAAAGCAATTGTCCAAGGAAATCATCAAGATATGAATTCCAACAACTGGCTATCCTTTCCATTTTCTCCTCCAAATCCATCTTTGCAAACTCACATATCTTCATCAGCTGATCACTCTCAACAATTTTCACTAGGATTAGTCACTCACAATGATGACAGCCCTTTTCAACATCAAGGTACATACAATCTCGCACTTCGTCAGGTTCCGCTTAAAACTACCTTAATTTTTGAACCCTATATGTATGTCATTTCTACTCACCTTAAAATAAACCTAGTATTAAAAAACAGGTATGACAGATAAACCTTCTTTGTTATGTGCAAGAGTTTCATAAATTTTCCAGAAATATATATATATATATATATATATATATATATATATATATATAGCTAGGTTGTAATTAGTTGAGAATAATATGTATTTGTGCAGAATGGAACATGATAAGTGGTCAAGTGAGTGGTGAAGTACCGAAAGTTGCAGATTTTCTTGGCGTTAGCAAATCAGAAAACCAATCATCAACAGATCTAGCTGTGTATAACAACGAATTTCATGCAAATGAATCTGATTATCTATATACCAACCACAATTTACTACAGCTTCCAAACCCTTTAGCAGTGGCTCCTCCGGATCATTCGTATGATATTCCGGAAAATGCAAGCAATTTACAGTCATTAACATTGTCTATGGGAAGTGGTAATAAGAATTCCAAATGTGAAACTAGTGGAGAAAATAACGACAGTACTACTGCCATTATTCCGGTTGATGCTGCTACTCCTAGAAGAACATTGGATACATTCGGTCAAAGAACATCAATCTATCGCGGCGTGACTAGGTTTGTGTTCATTTATCTAATCATAACAAAAGTGAATCATTCCTAGACAAGTATATATATATTTTTGAGAATTATATATAGAAATATCTTATTACGTTTTCTTTTGTGATGTGTGGGGGTACGTGCACGCGTAGGCATAGATGGACTGGAAGGTATGAAGCTCATCTATGGGATAATAGTTGTAGAAGAGAAGGGCAATCAAGGAAAGGTCGCCAAGGTAATTATCATGAAACTTTCGATTTTTGTTCATTTTACATAACTCATGGTGTACTAATTAACCATGTCTCGAACATTTTGTATGGTTTTGTATGCTTGGCTCATGGAACTTTTTGGTTCATCATTGGCAGTTTACTTGGGTTAGTAACTTCATATTCTTCTTACTCATACGTTAATACGATTAATATTTGTTGAAAAATCGAACTGAAATATAAATGAGCAGGTGGGTATGACAAAGAAGAGAAAGCAGCTAGGGCATATGATATGGCTGCACTCAAATACTGGGGAACATCTACAACCACAAATTTTCCCGTATGTTTCTACTTGTTACTCCAATTTAGTAGTGTGCTTGTATGACTTAGATGTCTCGTATTTCTCAGAGTGCGGTTTGAACTATTAATTTACGTAATATATTTATATAAATACAATCAAATTCGAGATTACGTAATTTTATGGTTTATAAGGTAATTATCTATACGCACTTGTTTGTTATTTTGTAGATTACTAACTACGAAAAGGAACTTGATGACATGAAAAACATGACCAGGCAAGAATTTGTAGCTTCCATTCGAAGGTAAATAACTGCAGAGACCAGCTTACTTTTTAATTATTTTTTTTAGATCAATCTTAATTGCTCTAGATATTTCTTAACGCACATGTTCGTTTTTGGAAAATGATTTTCCTCTCAATTGTTTATGCATAATATAATACGGACTGTTTACAATACAGAACAATCATTGTCATAAATTTACACTCTTTCTAACTTTATACAGTCACTCTGCAGTGCAGACTGCAAAATCTGGTGTATGTAGTTTCTTATAGATTCTCCCTTTCGTGCACTATTTTATTATTAATAAATTAATATCAGTAATGTTTCAAAAATATAGGAAGAGTAGTGGCTTTTCCAGGGGAGCTTCCATGTACCGTGGTGTAACAAGGTACTGCAAACGTACATTCTCTATGTAAAGCTATATATGCATACCATGACATTAAGCTATATGCATGCAAATATGCAATGCAAGAAGGCATGTGTCATGTATATATAAATGGTACACATGTAAACTCGATTTACATGAATTGATGGTAGCAGGCATCATCAGCATGGAAGATGGCAAGCAAGGATTGGCAGAGTTGCCGGAAACAAGGATCTCTACTTAGGAACTTTCAGTAAGTCCATTTTTTTTGTATCATCTACAATCTTATTTATTCCGGGTTCGATTCTTGTTCATCTCGAGATTTGTTAGAACATATATCCATGTGTGTAAGTCTAATTATTCAAAAGAAAAACAATGATTTACATAGTTGTTAGCTTCTATCTAATATTTACAGCTGCAATTTTATAATATTGAATGAATCTCTTAATTTTTTTTTTATATAAATTTAAGACTTATAAATTGTTATGTGCTGTGGATATAATACTTTACGTATATGTTAAATATATTTATAAAATTATACCTGGAACATAATCAATGTTATTGAAAAATATTTATTTGTTTACACTTGTCAAATTTACTTGTTTTTATACTAATTCAGGCACGGAGGAAGAAGCAGCAGAGGCTTACGATATCGCAGCCATAAAGTTTAGAGGCCTTAATGCAGTAACCAATTTTGACATGAACCGCTATGATGTGAAGAGCATCCTGGAAAGCAACTCTTTGCCTATAGGAGGTGGAGCTGCGAAACGCTTGAAAGAAGCACAAGCAATTGAATCATCGCGAAAACGAGAAGAAATGTTAGCTCTGGGATCAGCTTTTCAATATGGTAGTTCAAGCTCAGGCACAGTCCTTCCACTACAAGCCTATCACTCTCTGATGCAACAACCATATGATCAGCAACCACAGCCTCTACTAACCTTGCAACCCGAGATTTCGCAATATTCACAAGAGCATCAATTTAACCAGAGCTACATTCAAACACAGCTTCAGTTGCACCAACAATCTGCTGTTGATTCTTATAACAACTCCCAGCTCTACAATAGTTACCTTCAGAACAATCCGTCTTATCTACACGGGTTCATGAACATGGGTTCCTCGTCTTCTGTGTTGGATAATAATGGAAGTTCGAGTAACGGTAGTTTCAGTACTGGAGGATATTTAGGTCATCCTACTGCAAGTAATGGTGGTGGTGGAGTTGGAGGTTCATCCACAGAGGAGCTCGGGATGGTCAAGGTCGATTATGATATGCCATCGGGGAGTTATACTACAGCAGGATGGTCTGGGGATTCATCGGTTCAAGGATCAAATCCTGGTGTGTTTTCAATGTGGAATGACTGATTTTCAAGTTTAGTTAAAGACAGGAAAAGCTGGGGGGAAGTTTAATCGGTAATTTTGGTTTCAACAATCTTTCGTTAGTTACGGATAATTAATCAAAAGAAGATTAATGAAAGATACAACTGATGTTGCTTGACCCTATGCCTTTCAGACATTAAGAACACTACTTGACTGACTATCAATCAGATATGTTATCATAATTAATGTGTTTATCTTCTTTCTAATTTACATAACTCATTTCCATTTCCTTAGTTTATACAAAAGTTTACAGATCTTAATTTTCAGTCTTTTATATACACTTCATGTTTTATGTGACTTGCATGTAGTACTGATGCAGAAGTACTGAATTAGATTTTAAAACCGATCTCAAATATCAGGTATTATATTTTGATTGTGCCTGGCTGCCTGCATTTATAAATTTCACCTATAATATTTTAATTATTATATTGCTAGCGGATAACTCGTGCCAAACACAGAACTAGCATGAGCCGATATTAAAATATTAATAAAGAGTATATTAATAAATATTGTTAAAAGAATATATTTGTAGAGAATTGAACCATTTATTCATTGTTTTACTTATTAATAAAGAGTATATTAAAGGAAATAAGATATTGAAATGAAAGTAAATAAATAAGTCTTGTATAATTATGTAGTTGTAAAGAATCGAACCCGGATGAAGCTAAAGAATTTAAAGCATATAATTAAATCTTATATAACTACGTAGTTGGGAGGAATCGAACCCGGGTTTTAGTGATAACCAAATTTGGTACTTTGGTACTTTAGTACCGCGCACCATTTACGCATTGTTTTGATTATTAATAAAGAGTATATCTGTGCCAAGCACGGGCCGAGCATGAGTCCACACTACTAGAAAAACTGCATTAGACATCGGCTAAAAACCGATGTTTATTGAAGAAGAGAAGCGATGTCTTTGCATGTGTAGAGAAAGGTAGGGGTATTAGACATCGGGTAAAAACAGATGTCTATGTTCCTTTTTAACATCGGTTTCTTAATAAGAAACTGATGTCTATGTTCCTTTTTAACATCGATTTCTTAATAAGGAACTGATGTCTATGTTTCTCTTTTACATCGGTTTCTATTCTTTAGACATTAGTGTTCTGATGTTACTTGTGATATTTAACATCGGTTTTTTGAGAAAGTGATGTAAGTTCTGCATTTTTTTAATACATGGATGCCTTATTTGACATGACCAAAAACCAAAACCAAATGACCAAAATCAAAAAAACCAAAACCAAATATCGAAATCAAAAGGCTAATATATACTAAAACCAAATATAAAATTCAATAGGCCAACTACATTATCCAATTCATATCGAAACTAACTACATAATTCAAACCATCCAAATATCAAAACTACATTCATACACTACAAGAAAAACTGAATCAGACGACTCAACCAGGACCGTTGTCTATTACCCCTGAAACCCGATGACTATTGAGATGCCGTCAGATGGACCTCAGACAACGGTTAAAAAATGTTGTGCAAAATAACTGAAACGACAGTCACCCATTAACAAAGTGTTGTATAATAGCCAGAAACAACAACAGTTTATTACCATACAGCCCGTTGTATAAGTTGATTATCACAACATTCTGGTAAATCTAAAGTGTTGTATAACAGCTAGAAACAACAACGGTTTGCTTCTTAATAAAGCCTTGTTTATATTTCTTTTGCACAATGGTTTAAGTCTTATCTACAACGGGTTTCTCCTCAGTATCTGCATTTACTCAACGGTTTTTATCTCTAAGTGTGTAGTAACAAGGCTTTTGAACAACACTTCACATGTATTTACCTATTGTGCTTTGTTTTGTTAGACAACAGTTTTATTTTAAGAATGTGTTGTAAGAGATTATTTTTACAACGTTTTTGTTTGGTCAATCTTTTGTATTTAGTCTAAATAGACAAAAGGTTTATTTTATGAGTATGTTGTACGAAAAACATTTGCACAACAGTTTAAATAAACAGTGGCCATTGTTTGATATAGATAATAACAATAGTTCTTATAGATGCCACACTAAGCTAAAAATATAAGAGACAACAGTTTTATAACCAAATGAAACAATGGTAGACATTGTAATTACAAGCCAACAAAAATACCAAACTAAATACTTCACATATTACCAACTAATATTCACCATTACAACCACTATTCACCAAATTCACAAACTAATGCTCCAATCGAATGATTATTTTTGTTGTGGTAAAATCATCATCTATTGTACCTGACGTGAAGTCGAAAGTTAAATAGATGATGATTTTACCACTGCAAAAGTAATCTGCGTGGATTCCCATCCTTGATTCTTCATGTCAGTCTCATCATCCCATGGCTTAACATCCAAAAGAACAGATGATTTGCCACCAAAGTCAATAAATTACTTTCTGCACAGAAGATAATTTCATAAAGCACAGAAGATGATTTCATAAGCCTAAACAAATAGATGACAAAACTTCTGCAATTTCTCAAAGTTTGCTTCAAGCCGAATCATCGATGTCGGGGAGAAGCCAGGTCAAGTATCTTGTTAGCCAAATTTCTTCCTGCTCTAGTGTCTTTCAGCCTGTCTAAGCCTGATATGAGGGCCTTTACAAGGGAGTTGCGAAGCTGAATATTACAATTTTGCACCTGTAAAATTAGCAAAGGTAATTTTCGCCAAGCATTAGTATTCATCATATTGTGAAAAAATTGTAAATTGAAACATAGAAAAAGCATCTGAGGTTTTGGTTTACCTAGTAGCAATAGATACCAAACCAGAAACCTAAGTGTTGATTTACAACCATACTGTTATTTGTTTGATATCATGAATATTGAGAGGCTCGCTATACTGACTACTTACTATTTGCAGTTGTTTAGATGCTTACCCCACTGTATTCACTCCATGGTGGTTTTCCAGTCAGCATCTCAATGACGGTACAACCTACACTCCAAGTATCTGCAACAGATATATAACTTTGTCATCGGTAAATATTGTCAAAGTCAGAATGAGCAAAGTCAGGCTAACATAAGAGAACATGAAACCAACAAAATACTAACTATATCACTGCCAAGATATTGCACAATGTTCGGATGATCCAGTTGCTGAAAAAACTTTAATTTCCTGGTAAAACAGAAATAAACCAGCACAAGAAGATGTTGTAAGAAGCAGTCGCCATAATTCGGTTACAGTAAATCATAAAGTGTCCGCCATGTTCTTTAACAGGTGATGCAATACTTTTTGTGAATTGTGATCATCTTCAACTCTTATAAAGATTATAAACTATGAAAGCTTAAACTAGAGTCCTAGGCCAAAATTCAGAATAAATAGATAATATGGACTTCCTACTGGAATAAATTCAGAATAAAATTCAAAACTCGGGACTTCCTGAAAAAAATATGGACTTGATACTGACTTGTAGTTGACACTAGTATCACTAAAATCCTACCTGAGACGCAGCATCTTTTTTTCTACCACCCAATAGATAAATTCTTATTTAGAGATCACTATTCATAGAAATGATTTCAGATTATTAAATTCTTGTTTTTTTCTATCTGTTATTGTTTAGACAACTATGTGACTAGTGTGCAGTGCTCTAATAACTAATCTGGTGAAACTCAGGTGAAATATACAAAATACCAAGTTAATTGCAACAAATTGCAAATTTACATCCAAGCAAATCACAACTGACACATACAAAAAGAAAAAGACTCACAACATACATGATATGATATCAGGTAAGGAATGCAAGATTAATAGATCACCGATTTACTCCAGAACTACTATTTACTGTATTTAAAGAATCTAGCATCAACATATATGCATACAAGAAGCCACTAGCAAGTCGCTACACATTAACTCACCTACAAATGACCAAAATGGTGGTACATAATTATTTCCAAATAGAGAAATCCATGCTCTTATACCATCTACCTCTCCTTTAAGCATTACAGATCCTCAAACAAGGCCAGCTCTTTTTGTGGTGACCGTTTCTCTTTCGGCACCTTTTGCGAGCCAATGTACATAATATTAATGAACTGGCCTGTATGGGTCAAAAACACTATCTCGAAACAACAAATAGATAATAGATCCTACCTGAGAAAAATTCAGAATAAATAGATAATATGGACTTCCTACTGGAATAAATTCAGAATAAAATTCAAAACTCGGGACTTCCTGAAAAAAAATATGGACTTGATACTGACTTGTAGTTGACACTAGTATCACTAAAATCCTACCTGAGACGCAGCATCTTTTTTTCTACCACCCAATAGATAAATGAGATCATGCATATCAGAATGACATTTTGTATAAAAATGCGACACATAATCAGATAATCATAAAGGAAACATTGTGCAAACCATAAAGTAATGTACTGAAGTCCTCTAAAAATGCGACACATAATCAGATCCACGAAAAAAACTTCTAAATCAGTAGAGAACGAAATGATACATCAGCTCAAGACTTAAAACCACAAATTACCTGCAAAATTGCAAAAACAAAGCCGTTCTTTTAAATGCCCTGGTTTTTAAGCCCTAATCAACAAGAAGACAAAACAATAAAAATAAATTAGAGCCAATAAATCATAGAAACGAAAATATGTATACATTTACCTATTAATTGGAGCAAAAGAGTAAAATCCCCAATTTAAAGCCCTAATCACTTGCAAAATCAAAGAAAATAAAAATTAGTAGCAATCGATTAATCAGAGCCACAAAAAATTGTAACTCTAGAGTTCCAGTTCTTCGATCGGTTCTCCAAGAGCGATGGTGTGTTCTTCGATGCATTTTGTAGTCGAAAGTAGGTTATGTCGAGATCTTTTTGTCTGGCTGCTAGAGAAATGAGAACCGTGTTTAGTCTATATTTCAATCAAAGGGAGAAAGCAAAATGGAAATTTTCATTTAGGGGGGAAAGACATTAAAGTGAGGGATGTGCTGTGAGAACGATTCTTAGCTTATTTAGGGGGAGAGGAATGAGGGCTTTTTGTGTTGGTGTGTATGTATGAGAGAGAGAGAGAGAGAGAGAGAGAGAGAGAGAGACGAGTGAAATAGGTTGTTGGAGTTTGGATTGGCCATATGGTTGTGGTCGAGATTGGTAAGAGAGATTGGTAAGAGAGGAAGATGAGAGAAAGAGGGGGAGACGAGATAAAGAGAGAGCGGCTAACCTAAAGTGAGATAGTGAAATTTTTGTTAAGGGGGGAAATGAAATATGGGCCGGGGGAAATAAGAGTCCGAAAATTTGGGTTCGTTGATGAAAAGTGTGGGAGGGAAATTAAAAAAGTTATGAGTAATAATTTGAAGTTTTTTATTAAAAATAAATATAGAAACAAATTTAAGTTTTTCACGATCCAATTGTAAGTATATAAATACCTATTTATTTTAATGATGTAAAAAAATTTAAAATATAAAATTTATCGTGTACGTTTTTTAAACAGAAAACTAGTAAAAATACTACTCCCTCAAATGAGACTAATGCCGATTAACAAAATGATTTTCTTAATAAATTTTTTTTGATGATCCAACCGTACGGATATTAATACCTACTTATTTCAATGATGTTTAAAAAGAATTAAAAAAATAACAAACTACAATGTATATAACAAAATATCTGACATATGGTCGTATTCTATTTATCAGTGATATAGTGATATTATTATTGTTATTATGAACATTTATTTAAACGTTCTTGTTTAACAAATTTTTATACTAAATATCCAAATAATAGATTCATATGATAATATTGTATGAAGTGTATGATTATGTATTAACGGCAAATACAAAACCCATATGAGTTAGAGATCGAATACCTTAACGAAAGCCCTACAATTAAAGCTCTAAAATGAAAATCCCAAATTTAATCATCTACAAAATGAAACACACACACACACACACACACACACACACACACACACACACATATATATATATATATATATATATATATATATATATATATATATATATATATATATAAGTCTATAATAGAAAATTAAAAGCAAGAAAATGAATATGATTTCAACATGTGTATAACAAAATATCTGAAGTATCACCGTATTCTATCTATCAATGATATTATTATTATCATTAACCTTTATTTAAGTATTTTTATATATTTAATAATTTTTTATACTAAATATCCAAATAAGAGATTTATACAATAACATTGTATGAAATGTGTAACACTTATGTATGTATTAAGGGCAACAAATAAAGTATTTTTTTTTTAAAATCAACACTTTTGATATAGACAACGGTTTAGCTAAACAAAACATTGTAACGTAAATAATCACGCAAGGATTTTATAAAACTAAACCATTGTCTATATCATACAACAGTTTAACAACATAAACAATTGTTACAGAGATTATTCAACAACAAACGGATCAAAATGAAAACCCTTGTGTATATTATACAACGTTTTTTGGACCAAAACCATTGTTCCGTCTTACAACTTACAACACTTTGTTAAACAAAAACCACTGTCTTATACTTTTACAAAATCGAATAAACAAAACATACGTGAGTCCCGACTCGCATATATAAAATTAATATAAGACAACTTAATGACGACTTTATAATTAAATTATGTCATACTGATATGTAAAATGTGTTATTTGAATATGACAACATTGTTGTTAATAGTATTGGTATGATTCGCTAATAGAATAGTTATTATATAATGTTCGTTTAACTTCGGAATTAGTAATGTTATAATTATTAACATTTTCCTAGCTAGCTAATATTTCCTTGTAAACAAATATCAAGGATCGTAAATCATACAATATATGATGTTCACATCTACAACGTGTATAACAAAATATCTGAAGTATGATCGTATTCTATCTATCAATGATATTATTATTATCATTAACTTTTATTTAAGTGTTTTTATATATTTAACAATTTTTTATACTAAATATCCAAATAAGAGATTTATACAATAACATTGTATGAAGTGTGTAACACTTATGTATGTATTAAGGGCAACAAATAAAGTATTTTTTAAAAAAAATCAACATTTTTAATATAGACAACGGTTTAGCTAAACAAAACGTTGTAACGTAAATAATCACGCAAGGATTTTATAAAACTAAACCATTGTCTATATCATACAACGGTTTAACAACATAAACAATTGTTACAGAGATTATTCAACAACGAACGGATCAAAACGAAAACCCTTGTGTATATTATACAACGTTTTTTGGACCAAAACCATTGTTACGTCTTACAACTTACAACACTTTGTTAAACAAAAACCATTGTCTTATACTTTTACAAAATCGAATAAACAAAACATACGTGAGTCCCGACTCGCATATATAAAATTAATATAAGACAACTTAATGACGACTTTATAATTAAATTATGTCATACTGATATGTAAAATGTG
The DNA here is from genome assembly GCA_030848705.1 of Heracleum sosnowskyi. Classification (NCBI taxonomy): domain Eukaryota; kingdom Viridiplantae; phylum Streptophyta; class Magnoliopsida; order Apiales; family Apiaceae; genus Heracleum; species Heracleum sosnowskyi. Next base: position 132,860,580 of record CM061238.1, on the reverse strand, counting down.
TTATTTGAATATGACAACATTGTTGTTAATAGTATTGGTATGTCACTTATTCGCAAATAGTATAGTTATTATATAATGTTCGTTTAACTTCGGAATTAGTAATGTTATAATTATTAACATTTTCCTAGCTAGCTAATATTTCCTTGTAAACAAATATCAAGGATCATAAATCATACAATATATGATGTTCACATCTACAACGTGTATAACAAAATATCTGAAGTATGATCGTATTCTATCTATCAATGATATTATTATTATCATTAACCTTTATTTAAGTGTTTTTATATATTTAACAATTTTTTATACTAAATATCCAAATAAGAGATTTATACAATAACATTGTAGAAAGTGTGTAACACTTATGTATGTATTAAGGGCAACAAATAAAGTATTTTTTTTTAAAATCAACCTTTTTTATATAGACAACGGTTTAGCTAAACAAAACGTTGTAACGTAAATAATCACACAAGGATTTATAAAACGAAACCATTGTCTATAGCATACAACGGTTTAACAACATAAACAATTGTTACAGAGATTATTCAACAACGAACGAATCAAAACGAAAACCCTTGTGTATATTATACAAATATACAACGGGTTTTTGGAACAAAACCATTGTTAAGTCTTACAACTTACAACACTTTGTTAAACAAAAACCATTGTTTTATACTTTTATAAATTGAATAAATAAAACAAAGTTAGTCAACATCCTACTATATAAAAATTATTATCCAATAATTTAATCACAATTTTATAATAAAATTATATCAAATTTACACAACGGTTTTTTTGAAACATTGTCTTACGTTTATTCACACAATACGACTAAGACAACCGTTGTCTCAATCCAACAACGGTTAAATTAAAACATTGTCTGAATATTATTTAGACAAGAGTTAAAAAAACTGTTGTCTAAACCCATTCATTTGCGTCGTCTATATCCACTACTTTTCACTTTCTTAGACAACGGTTCGTAAACCATTGTAATGTAGCGAATTAGACAATATTTTTTCGAGCCAAAAAATAAACTGTCGTCTGTTAATTTTAGGCAACACTTTTTCGGTCGTCCGTTGTCTAAAAGGTGTCGTCTGATTGAGTTTTTCTTGTAGTGATATAGGCACATTTCCTAGTTTTTCAGGCACATTTCCTAGTTTTTCAAAACCTTGGTAAATCTTTCCTTTTGCTGCTTGCCTTAGAGCCTTTTTTAGATCTTCACAATAGGTCCCCAAGTGCTGCTACTTCTGTTTTAGCTCGCCAAATAGGACATTATAACTGTCTAAATTACTACTGGCTAGCAACATGTAATGGATTTTACATTTGTGATGTGCAGAGCATTAAAAGACGGTAGTAAAACCTCTTGCTGGCTTCCTAAAGAAGTAACAGTAGGGTATGCGGCAATTAAAGCTTTTTCACACGGCTTAATAGCCTGGTGAAGCTCCTTTAGATGACCATATTTTGGCTGCCTGATCAGACCTGCCATATTACATTATATAGCAATAAGTTTCAGACTGGGTTTGCAGGGTCTATTTGGGGAGAAATCATCACAGTAGAATCCATTACATGTATTAATCTGCAGCAGTTACATAAACTAGTTAGCAATGGTTTTTAACCAAGGTCATTCAACTGAAAAGACGCAACGATTACTATTGGCTAGCCAAGATTGTCCCTCTACCCTTTGGTGTTCACCTCTCCAACTGGTACAAATCCCTGCAGATATGGATTAACATTGCAAACTTAAACCAAATCCACAGAAAATAGTAATAACTAATATTAATATACAAAAACTTACAGAAATACCATCAAGATTAAACCTAGTTGTGTCAAATTTTAACAGATTACTGCTGAAACATCATAAAAAGGATATGGTAATTCTCGCAACTACGTAATTATACAAAATTTATTTACTTTAAATTCTTTAGGTTCATCCAGTGTTCGATTCCTTCCAACTATGTTAAATTCTTTAGGTTCATCCAGGGTTCGTCTCCTTCCAACTACGTGGTTATACAAGATTTATTTATATACTTTAAATTCATTAGCTTCATCGAGGGTTCGAATATTCCTTTTAGCTAGGGTTCGATTCCTTTCAACTACGTATTCATACAAGAAATTATGTTGTTGCGCAACATAAGGTCATATGGTGATTCATATAAAGTACAAGAAATTATGTTGCTTTTGTTTCAAAATGGCAAAAAGGGGTTTATCTCTGGATTGAACTAACATTTTGTATCCTCTTTCAGTCTTTATCTAATTATTTTTAGCTACATTATTAATCGAATATAAATAGGATATAACCTATATTAAAAAAATCAGTCAGTTATAAAGTGATGACACTTCATGAATTATAATTTTGTTTCTTAAAAATTTCACACAGAGTATTAAAATTCACTGAAGAATGAAAATCAAAGAACTTCAAAGCTAAAATTGGTATATGTATTGTCAGAAGAGATGAAATGTGTTCATAAAGAGAGAGTTCTACCGATACCAGACCTTCAAACGAGTCTTTCCAGCTGTAATAGCTCTTTGAGTGGCTTGCAACACATCATCATAGAAATATTCTCTTATTTCTCTGGAATGAGGTATATTATTCAACCTAGTAGGTATTCCTCTCCAATTATTCTGAACAGTGTAAAACAAGATGTTACAGAATTTGATTGATCCAGATTTTTTCCCATCGCTCTTTGGTTACTGTTATTTTTGTATAATGCATAAAGAGTTTGCAACCAGATACCTTAGGCGGAGATGCTCTCTCTCTGAATAGCAATCACCTTGAACAGCTGATTTTGCAGGACCCAAAACAGAATGAAATTTGATGAAACAAGTAGTTTCGTGACATTGGATAGGTAGCTAGTTGTAATATCCCGTAATTTTTAGATTAATAATAATAAAAGAATAATAAAAAAAAGATTAACTTTTGAAAAAGAATAGGATTTAAAATTAAATTAGACTAATGGGCCTAAAATATGGATCAGATTTTAGTTCGGATAAGTGGTATGTTTGGACTTGGGGTTTTATAGGGTTATATAACTTCATATTCTCGTTGCTTGTTTTTATTATCAAAATTCGTGAGTCTCTTTCATACAGAAATCAGCTATCTTGAACAATTCATAGAATATTCATCGTAAGTCAGAATTTGATGATTCTGGACTTTTCGGAAAGACTTTTCAATTTTCTACAACTTTTGTTTCACAGTGTTTTTCCATATTATGCTCTGAACTGTTCTTAAAATCATAAAACACAAACAGAACTCGTTTTTCAGTTTCTGTTCAAATTCAGCAGACGTTTTATTCAATTCCCGATTCGTTATAAGTCCGATTTTGATGAGTTATATCTTTTCAGAAAGGTCTTTTCGTTCTCAACAACTTTCGTCCTTTAAGTTTTCCAAGAAAACGTCGTTTAGAGAGTCAAAAAGAGTAAACACTGTTCTGGTCAGAGGTGGAACATGGAGTCGTTCAAGATTTTAGATGTCGAGGTAAGTTTTCGATTGATTTATCTAGTATTTTCGAAACTATGTGTTGTGTGTGTGTTTTGATTATATAAACTTGGGCTTAGTGATGATATATTTTGATGTGATGTGTATTATTGTATATGTGTTATGTGTAAGTAATAATAGTCTTGAGATTCTGATTTGTGCCATGGTTTGTGAAAATATCGAATAAGAATAAGGACCGAGTCACCGGGTTATAGTGACAGTTTTCTGAAAATTTAGGATCGTTATCACCGGGTTGTAGTGGTCGTGGCATGAATTGTGGGTTTCGAGTTATTGTTGTTATGTGGTATCGTATCTATCGAATAAGAATAAGAATATGTGTATTAAAGTTACTTGTTTCGTATATCGTATCGTATCGAATATTGTATTGTCATATGTGTATACATGTTATTTGCCCGACTAGTTGGATCGATTGGTTTCTTGCTGGGCTGTATAGCTCATTCCTTACAATTTTCAGGTTCGGTGTAAGATCGACTTGGATAGCTTTGGAGTTCCGGGATCTTAGGTTCGGAATAGATTGGTTTTTGGATTATCGCTAGCTGCGTTTTTGTAATAGTTAGCTTTGTAATAGAACTTTTGTCACGCTTCCGTCTGTTATTGTCATTGTATAGTGTTTTATTTAAGTTTTGAATTTAGATTTAATAGTCCGAAAAGTCGGGTCGTTACAACACACCTCCATGTTTCTGGGTCCGAATTTCCAATAAGGATTTCACTGATCATGAACAGGTCCATGTCCGTATTGCATATCATGAAATTTCAACAAGCCTTTGGGTAATAGGTTTTACCCCAAAAAGCATGATCAGATACTCTTTGGATCACCCATTTTCCTGGGTTGCCCTGTTTCCTATGATGGTCTTGATTATTCTGACTCTGAGATTTATGTTCACACTTCTGTCAAACATAATGCAGGTAAAGCTAAGGCTAAATTTAATGGCCTCAACAGAGGGGGTGTAAAATCCGTGATTTTATTTTTATTTAATTAATTGGATAATAATTTTAGTTAGAAAATTTAGAAATTTGTTGCACTAATTATTTTGAATAAAAGATAAGATTCTGTATTAAGGATGAGATCGGTTAGAATGTTTTAGAAAATCAATATCTGTTAAATTGAGATATTTGTGTAAATTAGAATATTTTTAATTTAGATATAAGTTAAAGAGATTGGACAATTTTTAGAAAAAGATTCTAGCCTTACCTAATTGATTTTAGGGTTTTGTGTGAATATATAATTAACTCTTAGGACACATAGAAAACTCGTACAACCTCTCTTCACCTACGACAGGTACGAAACTTTGTTATGCTACATTTTCATAATTCAGTGATTTTGATGCCATGTGTTAATCTCATATATGTTTGTTGATTAGAAACCAGTAATATGATTCATTCATGCTTTGAGCAGTATAATATTTCTTTATGATATTAATTGTTTTGTCTCGTTTTGCTCAGTCAGTGGTCGTAAGTTATGTCATTTGTATCGGAGGGAACAGTCTATTTATACATAGCTTTATTCATGTCCATGTATGTATTTGATTGCTAACTGATTATTTTGTCGTGGCCAACGTGTACGTGTTAGTAATATATTTACAAGTTATGTGTGAAATTGATTAGTGGGTTTATATGTACAGTAGGAAAGATTATGCCATGTCCTTTTATTTTTTAAGAATTTTAGTGCTTTGTGTTTGTCTACTATGTGCTTCATGAGTTTTATTGTTTAATTATTTATTTTTAAAAGTAGAGTTTTTAATTTAAAAAATATTTATTTTCAAATATCTTATTTTAATTTAAATGGATGCTAGTTGCACATTTGTGAAATTACTGATTTTGTTTTAATATTCGTAGTCTCTAGTTTTGTACAAGTAATAGTTATTAACGTTATTATATTTTCAAACATAAATTTTATATTTAATTTGATAGTCAGTTGTTTATATAAATTGAATGGCTAAAGTTCTATCATCAATATGTGTTCAAGTATTGGCATACTGATTTTTGAAACATAGTTTGTTGGTTAAATATTGTCACTAGATATTATAATATAAATAATTGAGTTGCATGATTTGATGGTTTGCATGCATTGATTATGGTTTTAAGAAAATAACATTACTTTTGGAGCTGTTAAAATATTATTAGTTTGTAAATTCGTTATTTTTATTAATTGTGTTTGGTAAAATAAATTAGCTATTGATTTAAGTTGATAAAGCTATACATATTAATTGATTTTCTGGTTTTAATGTACTAAACACATGGCCAATTTTAGTTTAATAAGTTGGTTAGTTGTCAATACATGCTATGCTTAAGTCATAAAAGATCGGGTATCATTCTGCAATATTACGTGTTAATAAGAAAAGTACGTGATTGTCATGTTGGGCTTAAAGCCCATTAGATTTTATTTTATTGAATTTGTTTTGCTTTGTTTAAGTTGTGGTTCGTTTGTTTTATTTGTAAAAGTAATTTGAGTTCACAGGCTCTGTTTGGTCTCTATGTGATTTAACTGTCCGGTTTGTATATATGATTCTCAGTGGGTGTTCACTTTATTTCTTGTCCAAAATATGTTTATAGTATAAATAATTAACTATGTTTCGGTTGCTAAAATGTTAGGATTTGATCATGTATTAATTTTGGGTTTTCAGTAGTTTTCAGTCGACTTCGAGATAATTACTTTTGACTTACTTTTCGTTTTTGAAAAAGATAATTATATTGTGACTTTGATTTCGATTTCGTATAAGATATAAGAAATTGTTTTGAACTATATAAGATATAAGTATTTGATTTTAGAATCCAGTCTCTACGTTTCGAACCCGTTCGTAATTTACGCTATAGTTCTGGAACTAGCCTTAGATACCCTTAGTAGAGGCACAAGTGTGCAACTTTAGATACCTATTAAGGGCGCGTAATTATTGAACTTTAGATGCCGGTCACTGGCAAAGTGTGACGTATAAGAATAAGAATAAGATCTCGGCTACTGGGAAAGTGTGGTCGTACAACAAGACTGTGGTACTTTCGATTTTCGTTATGTTTCTGCTTCTGTGTCTACTTTAAATTCTGAATTTTTAAAATGTAAACTTTGGGCTGGGTTGATTTTGCAAAGATTTTGCAACTTATTATATTTTGACCAAATCTGTTTTAATAAAACCTCCAATTGATTTTTAAGAATACATGTTTGTCAATTGTACTTGTTGAGCTGTGTAGCTCATCCCTTTTCTAATATTTCAGGTTCTGATTTTGGAAGCTAAGTAGGAATAACGATGTGGACTTATGGATTTCGTGCAATTTGATTTTGTTTAAGACTATTCGAATAATTTGATTATATGTTAGACATTGAATATTGAATTTATGGAGCTGCGTCTATGTTTCATGTTTTTGAATTATTATTGAGTTTGACCGCTGCGTTGACTTTGGGAAATATTTGCTTTATTGAATAAAGAATTCTGTTTTATTTAAGTTTCGTATTTAGAATAATAGTCCGAAAATTAGGCTGTTACAGGGGGATACATAAGGATTTTTTATCTGGGTCAGGGAATAGTCACAGTGGGATTAAAAAGAGTGGAAGCAGCAGCAGCAGGAAGGGTTGCCACACTAGAGTTCATGAGAGCCATTTGGAGGTTTTTACAAGGGGAAGTGATAGTAATGATGGGACCGAACACATTAAAGGCAACATACCTATTCAACAGGTCTGTGTTGGGACAATTGAGGCTCGAGCTAACAAGCACATAAGGATTAGTGGAAGTGGAGGCAGTGGTAATGGAGGCAGGAGTAGAAGTAGGGTGGAGGTTGGGGCAGGAGCTGGCAGAACCAATGCAGATTTCAGGCGTGGATCTCCAGAAATAAGGATTGTGTGACATCCGGGTAGTGAAGGTCGTTACCGGGTGGAAGGTAGTGCAACGAATGTGTCCATTAGACGTGATCGGCGCTTTGCTGGGAATGCAGACTCTCGCGATATCCAAGAGGACGATCCTTGCGTTGTTAGCATTTAGTTGATTTTTCTTTACTAAGACTTATTATTATGGTTTGTAATATTTGACCGTTGCTCTTTCCTTGGAACAAGCGTGAAGTTTGCTCTGTTATGGGACTGGGTATCTGTCACTGGGACTGGGTATCTGTCACAGATTCCCAATTTATTTATAAAAAATAGATATTGTATTAAAAAAAAGTTATTATCCTATAACATAGTTTAACATTTTTAAAATATTTATATATTTGATTTAAACACATATTAAATACGTCGTATATAAATTGAGCACATTCAATTTAGCAAAAAAAAAAAAGATATTACTATCACAGTTTCCTAATACAGTAATACCCCAAAATTCGAAGCGAAGAAAACCTTAAAGAAGCAAGTCAAAATTGACCTGAATAAAAAAAGAAGAAATTGAGCACGGGCAATTTATATGAAGCACGGGAGGACACTCTTGAGAGTGAAATCTATCCATGCTGGCATTATCAGAACCGAGAATTGGGCTAAAAAAGAGACTGGTCCAGAATCTTTCAGCCCCAAAGTTGTGCTCAATTTGGTCCAGTCCAGTCCAGTCCGTAACAAATAACCGGGCCTACTACAAATTGTTTCTTCTTTTTGTGTCTTTTTACAGGACAATTAGTACAATCTCTCTCGGAAAGAAACAAGTAGATTCTTGCTTGTGTAAGTTTCTCATACATCAATTCACATATATACATACATGTAATTGTATACGTATAATTCAATTGTTCTTATTATTTGTTAATGATGTATTTATTAAATATTTGCAATTGAATTTGCTTAATTTCTGTTATTACAGGGTTTAGGGTTTATCAATATCTGTTTAAGCACTTTTGATGCATTTCTTTGCCAATACGTTGTGATTCATCGCGCTGTTATTCGTCGCGATTAACCATGAGTTCGAGGTGATTTTCGATTGTGTTGGTGATTTTGTTGACATTTCTTGTTGTGATTGATGTTTCATTGATGTTTGGGGGATGATTATGAGTTGGATTATTATTTTTACAGTTAGTGATGTAGTTTTTGGTTGTTTTTAGGTCACGGTTGTGGTGCGATAATTGTGGATCGAATCGTGATACTCAAAGTCTTGATGATGGCAGATTGTAAGTTTGTGTATTTGTGATTTTTACTGTGTTTGGTATTTATATGAGCACGTGTTAATCAACAATGTAGTGACATTACGCACAATCGTGTTCAAATTTGTTATCTCGTTGTTAGTGTTAGTTAACTCCTTTTAACCTTGTATTATGCTGCAGTTTTTACTTTGAAAGTTTGATTCTCTTGGATGTGTGTAACGACCACAGCAAGTGTGTATTACTGTATTCTTTATGCATCTATAACATGGGAGTGTGTTTGTTTTTTTCCTCAGATGCTGTGGTTTCTGTGGGAAAATTCTTGTTGAGGATAACTACTCGGAAGAAGTTACATTTGCTAAAGATGCTGGGGGACAGGTTTACATGTCTTCTTAAAAACTAGTGTTGTTTTTACGTAGTTAGCAATAAGTTGTATACGTTAATCTTGTTGTTGATGTAGCAAGGGACTCTAAAATCAGTACTAAGTTTAGATTCAATGTCCAGTTAGAAACTTTTGAGGAACTTCCAAATCCCGATGTGATGTCAACATTATAATTCATATGTTTCGTTCTTGTTGCCTTTATGTCAAGGGCTCAGAAATTAATCTTGGACTGTTTTCGAACAGTAGAATATATATGTATAGCTTATATTGGAACTTATGAAAAAGCAAGCCTCTTTCTGTGGACAAACCATTCACAGAATAGATTATGTGGTTTGGATTTGGTGGGCATAAGATCATATTTGTGTCCTAAATATTTGCAGTTTTGTATTTGTAAAGTGGGATATTCTTTGTTTTTTAAATTCTACTTTGGTTAGTGTTAGTGAATTAATTGTTCTATTTGTATATATTTGTTTTCATTTTTTTTCCTTCCGTCTTAAGAACACTTAAATGCGTTGCATAAAAAATATTTGGATTTAGCTATAGCTAATTCTTTTTGTTTTTCAGAGTCGAGCACAAGGAACACTGAATAGATTTGCCAGTGGTTACTCTGCTTCACGAGATAGGACATTAGATGGAGGTGAGTTGGTACTATGCTCCCTACATCTTGTAGAATACACATTTAAATATTATTATTATTACTACAAGTACTCTGTGATGTATGACAAGGTCTAGGGTTAAAAATCTAGGAACTCCTTCCCGGGTTAATATTAGATAGATATATTCTGACTTAATTGCAGGATAGTGGCCCGAACTATTTTCCTTTTACAAAAAAAAAAGGCCTAAATATAAAACTAGCAATTTGTGTACTTAATTATTACTCCCTCTGTCCTACTAATATTGGCCATCTTGTTGGGCTTCCACTGCATTGCGGGACCTTGTTATGAAACTTGAGTAGCTTGTAACACCATTTGTTAGTTCAAATGTTACAGTGGTTAGTGTTGTAACCTAGGACTTGGGCTTTTACCGATTTCTTCATCTTCTACTTCTACTTTTACTAATGTGGTGACACAACTACCATCATCATGCACCAAGAAACGTTTATTTGCTTAAATAAGAAAACCAGAAAAATACCAAAATGAGGAAATATAAGACTTATATTCAACAAATATGTCCCTAATATGACGCAAATTTTGCCCATAAATGAATGTAAATGTTGCTTACACACTTTGTAGTTGTAACATATACCACATTAATTGCCCTTCCAACTGTAATATTACTAAAATATTGACCTTAAAGTATAAAACATCTTTACCAAATCCTATGTACTATGTATCACAATTCACATATACAGTGTAATTAACTAGCAAGTGCTCAAGGATATGGTCATTAATTAATTAATTCAGTTTTGTCCTTTTTCTGTTCATTTATCTTTGTAGCTTACGACGATATGCAGTGGATGCTTTCATCTGTGTTTAATGATGATGACTCTAATGTACTTCGACGGGCAAGAAACTTCTATAGAGTATGTCTATTTTATGTTAGCTTATTTACTACTAGTAGTTGTTATCTGTAAGTTAAAATTTTTGGTTTGTTCACTTATGAAGATAGCACTAGAAAGAAATTTCACAAAAGGACGTCCGAAACAGCTTGTCGAGGCAGCTTGTCTTTATGTTGCCTGCCGGTAAGTAGTACTTTTTCTAATTTGATGCCCTTTGACCTGTAACTTCGAGTTTCTGCTTTTAATATTGTGTTAGAAAATATACTACCTACCCAGTAGATGTAAAATAAAAGTGGAATTTTTTTTCTACTTCAAAGACATGACTCATGAGAGAAACCGATTACTGTCTAATAATTTGAATCTCCACAGAAGAGCAACCGTGGGCCCGGGTTTGGGGGGAGATCTTTTTAAGTAGCAAAATATCATTGTGCTATGTTGACGGTGTGATCAGGATGATTTCTCACTGGTTTGTCTAAAATATTTTTTGTAGGACATCGGAGCCTGATCCCAAGCCCTATCTTCTAATTGAGTTTGCTGAGTTCTTGGGTAGAAATGTGTATGTATATTTTTCTTGCATAGATACATGTATCTTTTTTCTGTTAATGCTTCCTCAAATCTAAACCTCTCTTTCATTGGCTTTTCTTCGTGTGTGTGTGCAAGGGAAGGAGTGTATGGTGATGTTAAATTATGTTTAATTCAAAAACATTTTGCAGATATGAGCTAGGCGCTGTATATTTGACACTTGTTCAACAATTAAGCCTTCAGGATGTTCACTCTATTCAGAAAGCAGTTGATCCAAGTCTCTTTATTCATCGGTTTGCAAATAGTAAACTTTCTGCTTCTTAAAACTCTTAATGTAGTTGGAGATTAATTTTTTTTAATTCTTTCAGTTTTTCATTGGCAGTTTGTTGTTAAATGTTCTACTTGCCTATAGAGTGTAGTATATCAATACATGTATTGCATCTTTTGATTACTCCTTCGAAAAACTATCTTTGCCTATAGAGATTGTAATAGTGCATTATCGTGAGAGCCCAAAAGTGGAGAATGTTGGAGAATACAATCAAAGATAGTTTAAATGTATCATTAGATGCTTGAAGTATATTTAGTATATAATATACATTGGCTTGATTGCAATTATTATTCGCTAATCAGAATATTGACTCTGATTTGGATATATATATATATATATATATATATATATATATATATTTAAATTTTTTGAATAGCCCCAAAGTGTTTAAAGGCCTTAATCCTTGTAATTTTGTTAGGCTTTTCGGTTCCTTTATAGGTATTGTCTTTTCACACATGTTTATTTAGCTTATAGAATTAATAATTAAATTAAATGAGGATTTCTCTCTTTTAATGGCTTGCAAACCATGATGCTTTTATACTTCTGCAGTTCGGTAACCTACGGTAGCGGCTTTCTCAGTATAATCAGCCTATTTCTATATTTTAATTGTTTTTATCTTTATGTATTCTTCTTTATTTGTATCATGCTTCTGTCCAAATAGAACATCTGATACATACAGAGATTAAAAATCCGATTGGTAATGTGTATTGCAGGGCTATTGGGACAGACTGATGTCAATGTTGAAACTACTGCACTTAAAATTATTGCTAGCATGAAGCGTGACTGGATGCAGGTATTTTCTGTTAATTCTTACATCAGTACATGAGATGTTAAATGTGTAGCTAGTAGCTACTTCATCTGTTCTATCTATTATTTGATCTAATTAACTTACTTCCAGACTGGAAGAAAACCAAGTGGGCTATGCGGCGCAGCATTATACATATCAGCGATTTCATATGGCTACAGCTATACTAAATCCCACATTGTAAGCATAACTCATTCATTGGTTTGATGGACACCGCATGTCAGTCATTTTGTTTCTATAGGCATATGTTTGTTATTGATCTCTAGAATCAGAATTCGTGTAATATCTACATATAAGTTTAGAGTTTCTCTCTTAGTCGATTACTAAGGTGCTTCCTCATTTGAATTGTTGGTTCTGTCTCAGGTGAAAGTTGTACATATCTGTGAAGCAACATTGACAAAGCGGTTAATTGAGTTTGAAAACACAGAATCAGGAAGCCTGACGGTATGTTTGTTACACCTCACTAATGTATATGTCTCATGGAATTATTTTGATTGTTTTTCACAATTTATTTTTAGACAGAATAATATCCGTTTTAGATTCTATTTTAACGATAATCTAATCGAACAGAGCCCTACAACTAGATCAGAAGAAGACTTATTATCTGCTAGCAGGTATTATCTACATGGGGTTAAGGGACATACTTTAGAGAGCATAACAGCAGTCAGCAGCAGATAAAAGATGCTTATTATTGAAACTTTTACTGAATATAGACGAATGAATTTGAACTGTAACTAAGTTGAAGGTTCAGGTCCCAGGAGTGAGAAATTAAATACAAGCTGGAGATAGTTGCTGGTACTCAAATCTCTGGTAGACTAGTACCAAATATGTCAGGAATTGAGAGAGGCAGTGCGATTTAAAGAACTATATAGAGAGAGTAGAGGCGAGCAAAGAAGAGAGTAGCTCGAAAGAAGAATTACAAGATTTAACTGGTTATTTTGTTAAACGCCTGCTATAAGCTGTTTTAAGAGGTAGGAGTAGTTACAACAAACACCATTTTATAACTTGTGAAATATCAGGTGCAGTATGAGGTTCTTAAAATAATAAGCAGAAGCAGTTGTTTATTATCAGAAGCTGCAACAAACAGGGCCAATATGTACCAGTTCAAAAACAATACTATGTTTCTACTTTCTTGTTGGACGTTAGGTTCCGAGCAATGTTAATTTTTATAAGTTAGATTTTTCTAGTCGCTTTCTTATAATAGCCGTGTTGCGAGTGTGATCACGTCCAAGGCTGAGCAACAAAACCGGTAAAACCTGAACCGGTCTTAAACTGATAAACCAAACCTTGGTTTTGGATATCAACCAAATCGTTTACTAGGCTAAAGTCCCAAAATTTGGTTACCTTCTCTTCAACTGGGCATCTTTGCAATGTAAAACTGATCTCCAGCATCTTGGTACATGTCCTTATTCTGGTGCCATGTCCATAGAGCATGTGTGTCAACTGTCACCTAAATTCTTCTTTTAAAATTATGTGAACTTTGTAAAAATTTATACTTATTAAATTATGTAAATTTTGTAAATTCTAATTGTAATATTTTCTTTTCTTAGTTTTTATATTATTTGTAACCGAACCAACTGGTTCTGCTGCGGTCACGATTTTCAATTTTTAAAATCAAAGATATATGGTTCCGGTTTTGGTTTTATCCCATAACCTAGTCGGACCAAACCATGCTCTACCTTGATAATGTCTTCTCCTTGGTAGCTTTTCTGACGACGTTATTTTGGAGCAGTTGTAGTTCTGTGTCTTTCTGTTCCACTCTTCAAAAAGAAATACAAATTGATTGTATATGACCAGGTATTAATCTTCATTTTCCTTGTTTTTATATTTTCCTTTGTGCACAGATTGATGAGTTCACCCAAAAAGCAGAAAAACTTGAAGCAGAGCTCAAGGCAGTGGGCCAATCTACCGTTGGCAACAAATCCTCTGATGGGAGTGAAGTGCTTTGTAAGCACAAGGGTGAACCAACATTTGCTCATGGACTCTGTCGAGAATGCTATGCAGAAGTAACTCCTTGATTTCAATTTTTTTTAGAAGAATTCAGTTTGAACACTATTATTCATGTTCTGCTGATTGTTACAGTTTATGAATTTTTCTGGAGGACTGGATGGAGAATCAGAACCTCCAGCTTTTCAACGTGCACAGCAGGAGAGAATGGAGAAAGAGTCTGCTGAGAAAAATGTTCTGGACTCAAGTTGTGATATCATGGCTATCGAAGGGCCTAACAGTAACTCTATAGAAGTACCTACCACAATTTTTTTTCTATCTCTTCAAATAATTTATTTAAAATGCATGGGAAGATGACATGTTGTTTATTGATATTTTATCATTCTTGAAGTGATCTATTTATTTGTGCATCGCCTAATTTGAACTATTGTGTTTAGTCTGGTGGGCCATCTAATTATACTGACATGCACAGACATTTTTTTTTAATAGTTAAACACACTCACACATCCACCTTTTCTTTGACAAGGTTTGAACCCTCGACATCCTGTAGAGGGTGGGAGATCCCGCTAGACCCAGAGGTGTTTGGTACACACGCACAGACGTACATGTATTTTGCTCATTATTGAAGCACATTCTACCATGTAGAAACCTGTTTTAAAATTGGCATGAGGGAACCTGTTTAAAATTTGGCATCAGGGAACCTGTTTAAAAATTGGCATCAGGGAACCTGTTTTATGTATAAACAAGTGTGCTGGATATAGTATGATACCCAATTTAACATAATACTCGAATTGAGCATGATTCTGTCAGGACTGTGCTAATGACTGAAGAGTTAGAGTAAGATTTAAGACTGTACATATTTATTAGGCTTTCTATGCACTGTAGTAGAGTTTATATACTACGTTTCCACTGTCAATATATGTTTGAACTATGTTTGTATGGAGTTTCTTTGGGGTTTGTATTTTCTTCCTGAATTATGGTTGTAGAATCCTTTTTTCCTGATTGGCATGTAGTGTTCTTTCTACTAATGTGACACTGTAAAAGATCTATTCACATAGGATGTATCCGAGAGTTCCATTTATCATTCAGTCTAGCTCGATAAAAGCTAATATATAGTTCTACCGGGTTTGGTGTGTCACTGCTATTATTTACATAATGTACAATCAGGGGAAGCTTTTTATGTCAATTAGGAAAAACTCTAACTCTTGCTTGCGCTCAAGTAATGTTTCGAATTCACATCCTGTATCTCTTCTGTTTGGTTCAATACGGGTTCCTTATGTTCTTACTCATGATCAAACCGACCATCAGAAATAAAAGCGATCATGAAAACCTTAATTGAGTCAAGTTATCATTTATATTCTATTATTCCTTATGTTTTATGGTTCAGAGAACTTAATTCCTTTTTTTTTTATCTAGCATGACAAAAGATCAGAAATCCCAAGGGAAAGCAGAGATGAAAATATGCAATTTACGGAGGATGATAATGCTGGTAACCTTTCCCTTGATTTCTGCCAAGTATTATGACGATAAATGCCGTTACATGTGCTATTTTACGGCCCCAGATGGGGACATGTGCTATGTGCTGATGTGCATAAAATGTTTTCTGAAAATCTTGAATTTAGGGGGTGCTACCAAGCAGAAGCCTGTTGATGATAATATGAATTGTAAATCACCTGAATCAGAAACCCTGTCTGATATTGAAGATCTTGAGGTTTGCAATTTACTCTCTTTACAACTTTCAACCCTTGTGTTGTTCTGTTATTGTACTTATTCTCTTGGGGCAATGCAATTTTTATGTGATGTACTGTAACATTTGCATTTAGTTCAAATGAAAGACCATGCAAATAGAAGTAAAAAGAAGATACAAACAATTTAACTTTAGATTCTCAAGAATAACTAAACAATCAAGAGATGGTGAAGGTGCTCCTTGTGCTATAAGAGGTCTAGATTTTGATTTCACCTCGCCCTTATAACATCTTTCAATATACAAAAAAAAAGGATGACGACAGACATGGTTAGTTCTAATATTTATTTTAGTACAATAAAAAGTAATTAAATTTGCAAATTCGGGTGAAATATGAAATCTAGAAAAATGTATCTGATACGCAAATGCTTCTGTTGAATTGTTATTCTGTGATGTCCTTCAATCATTATTCCATTAAGATATTAAACTTCTAAGTTTTTTGGGATAAACATGGATACTGGAATTCGTTGTTCCGTTTTCCCTCTTCCATTCTGTGATGCTTTATTTCCCTTTTAAGATGGTCTAGACTAATTTTCATGTTTTATATGTTAGCCTAATGATTCGTACTTTCTTAGGTATCTTAAGATGAAATAATGCAACTTAAGAGATCTGCACATGGAATTAAGATTATACATATGAACCGTAGACCTAGAAATTTGTGTATGAGAGAGGATAGAGAAATTAAGAAATTTTGTGAAACAAAAATTGACTAGAAGAGTTAATTTAAGCCTTTCAGAAGTGTGCTTTGTTATTATTGACTTTTAAATTTATCACATTGAGGAAAGAAAATACCTCTTTTGAACAGGGGAAGGAATGATAATTTTTTCAAAAATTTGTAAAATGCATGTTAATCCAATGTGCAGGAGCAGGTATTAACAGGATGCAAGTGTGAGATGATAATAACATTTTTCTTGAATGTGGTTGTAGAACAGA
Source organism: Heracleum sosnowskyi (assembly GCA_030848705.1). Classification (NCBI taxonomy): domain Eukaryota; kingdom Viridiplantae; phylum Streptophyta; class Magnoliopsida; order Apiales; family Apiaceae; genus Heracleum; species Heracleum sosnowskyi. The sequence goes on along the minus strand of CM061238.1, from coordinate 132,843,885 downwards.
GTTAAAGTGTACTGAAACTGAAAACTAAAATTTGACTGTTTGATTAAAGTGTGAAATTCTTGTTATGTTGGTAAAGGAAATAAAAAAGTAATTTGATATCTCGATTAAGCTCTCTAAAGAAAATAAGAAAAGGGAAATTTCAATATATGTATATATCTGTGTCAATATTTTTATAAAATTAGTTGCCCGTGCCACATTGTCTTTTCATTGATCGGTACACGAGGGCATTAAAACCTGGAAAATTATGTTATAAAGCCGACATCAGCAAGTTTCAGTAGAGTAACTTTTTCTCCACTCATCAAGGAGTCCTTTGAGAGGTTGTGGTCCATTCTCTTTCCCAGACTTTTAGCTGTTTACTCACCAAGACGTCATTCAAGTAAAGGTCAAGTGTGATGGGCATATAGTTTTTATAATTACTAAAACTCGCATAATGAAAGAACAGGGGGTACTTTATTGTGTCATTTATGTGACTCAACCTATTGTGGTAATTGCCTGTTTGTACCCTTTAATGATAAGATATGATATGCTAAATGACATTACAAAGTTAAATTGCCAACTCATTAACTCTTTAATTCTTGCTTAGATTTTTTTTAGTACTCCCTCCATCCCACAATAGTAGTCTCTTTTCAAATTTTTACACTTATTAAGAAAACACTAATTTGATGATACATTTCCACTTATACCCATCATAAATGCATTGATGTCATAAGAATATGAACTACTTTAAGCTCTTACTCACTCCTCATTAATTGTTATACTATTTTCAAGAAGGGGTAATTTGGGAAGTTACATTTTTGTATTGGAAATTGGAAATGAACCTGTATTATGGAAAAAAAAAAAAGATCTCTTCAAAGAGACTACTATTTTGGGACGGAGGGAGTATCAGACTTATATCTGGACGGGCTCCATGGCCCATCATCTATCTTATTATAGGGCTCCATGGCCCATCATCTATCTTAGTTGAATTGTTTCTCACAGTTTGTCTTGTTTAGGTAGATAACTACATTCACACTGCGGAGGAGACACAATACAAAAAGATCATCTGGGAAGAATTAAATAGAGAATATGTTGAGGTAATATGATTTAAATTTACCTTTGGCTTGAGCATTTGCTTACATTTTGATATTTGCCTTGAAGCCTTTTAACTTTAGCAGCAGATTTAGACTAGCTAGTGACAAGTTGCATTAGTAGTGAACCAATCTTTTAGATAGTTTTTGGCACAAAAAGTGTCATTGTGCCTGATTGCGTCTAGGAAACCATGGGCCTGGATGCACAGGGGTCAAGGCCCTTACCTAGATGTCTATAAGCTACAGGCGGGACAAACTTAAGATTCAGTATTTAACTGAACTTTTGAACCAATAAGAGAATGTATCTGCTTTACTTGCAATTTTAACCAAAAAAGGGAAACACTTGAATCATGCTTAAGCAATTGAGACCTATCACTCAGATAGACGGGGTGTTTGTTTCACTGGGAGAACAAGATCGAATGGCACGGTAAATGTGCAATACGGAATTGTAAATTATTTTCACGTGAAGTTAACATGATAATATTTTTTCAAGAGAACACAAGTCTCTCTTAATCATAGCATGTCTTATAGTCCATTTGGCCTGGTTTTTCCAGGCTTGAAAAGAAGCTCTTCCAGGCTTTTTCAGTTAAAATTGGAAGCATAGTTTGGTAAAAGTACTTCAGCCTTTTATAAGCTGGGAAAGCTCATTCAGGAAAAGCTACAATTTGTAACTTATGTGGAATGGAGCTTACACAACTGATGAATTAAATATATAAATATATAGGGTCATACTCCAATAGAAATCAAACTTAGCCTAGAAACTAGAAACTAAAGCTACTAAGGGGAAGGGGAAGGAGCAGTGGAGGCTGGGGGTGGGGCCAGGGTGGGCTCGGGTGAGCACAGGGTGGGGCTGGGTGGGGCCTGGGGTAGGGCTGGTTGGGCAGGGGGTTGAGGGGGTATTTTGTAAAATAGGGAGCATTGTGTAAAAGAGGAGTGGCCATTGTATAAAATAGGAGGGCATTGTGTAATTTTGTAAGTAATTTTAGGCTAAGGTTGATTTTTATTTGATCACTTGCCTATATATTATATATATATATTAGTAAGATTAATAGTCAGCCTAATTTTTTTTTTTAAAAATTGTTATTCATATTGTTTTGATTAGTAACTTACATTTTATTATCTATTTACCAAACACTTATCAGCTTTTATTGACAACACTTGTTCTCACAGCACTTTCCCCCACAGCAGGTTGGGGACAACAATGCCAAACTGGTTCTTAGAATGCTATGATCCCTAAACCACATCCCACCAGTTTATCTTCCCATCCTCCCTTTGTTATCAGATTCTTCCTGTCACTCACGTATGGGAAGACCTTCCTATTCTAAGCCCATCTCGATACAAGAAATTGATGAAAAACTAGATTACCATGCAACAAACCAATAAAATTTTTAGCAAGGTTGTGTTTGGTTGGCTAGAGTGATGTGCTGGGATGAGTTGTGAGGCTAGTTTGTTGACTTGCAAGTATATTCTGTTTCTGCTTCACTTGTGTGATACCCCGCATATTAATGTTTATATTCGCTTCTTACATTTTGTGTGAGTTTACTCTGTTGGCAGTCTAAAAGTCTTCACAAAGTTCGTCATTTGCCTCTTACAACATATGATATCTTTTAACATCTTTTGTTCTCCCTTGAACATATTATTTTTTACTATGATTTTCTATTACATTCCACACCTCTACAGCTTTTTATATTCTGATCTATCTCTGATTCTCTTCTATTTTCCTCTTAATAGGAATTTCTTGTGGTCTTTTTCATAATTTTTTATGTTTCCTTCCTTTTCCCGAAGAGTAGACAACTGTCTTTTGTGTTTATTTGGTTCCTGCACGGTTATGTTTGTTACTTGTTACTGCCTTTCATAACAGTGTAAATTGCTGCCGACTGGATATATAGGAACAATTAGCCAAGGAAGCTGCCGCAGCTGCTGCAAAGGAGGCTTATGAGGCACATTTGCGGAATTGTCCAGAGGACATGGAGGATGCTAGAAAGCTTGCAGCAGATGTTGCAGCAGCCATGGAACAATCGAAAAAGGTAACTTCCTGATAATATTAATGTTATGTCAATGCCAGTAATGGTTCTATATTGATAATTATCACATTCTTCTTCAGTTATACAGCAGATAAAAATTTGAGTCTCTTTGAGATCCTACAGGGATTTTGGCATAGCCATGGGCAGTTTATGGAAGTTGATTTTACTTTTCTATTGACTCTACGAAAATCCTATATCTTTACTGTTTGATGATTGGTCTTTGCAAGTAAAATAATTTTGGCGATGCCCGGCATTTCACACTTGCAACCCAAGGCAAATCATCGTACTCCAATTTTTGACCCAAACATAAATAGTAAATAGTACATATTAAATACCTCAGTCCCCATAAAAAGATATAAGTATGAGAATGGATGCAATTTCGTTTTCTTGAACAATAGAGCGTACGGCCTTGCATCAAACATATAGTATTTACTCTTTTTAACTGTTTCAAAAAGCATGCATATCACATTGCGCGTTGCGCGTTGCGCTTATGCTCCAGGAGGCCTTTGCACTTCAGTGCGCATATCGCGTTTAATAACACTATTGCTTCAATAAATTAATTGTGTTATTGTTATATACCTCATTGAGAATTTTTGGATTTGCCTCTGCACCTTGGTCTTGTTATTTGATTTTGATGCTCTACCCAGTTATTTAACTAACTGATCCTGGTGATCACCAAAGCATGCGCAACAAACTTGTTTTACAATTGTATGAAAGTAACTTTTCAATCTATTACAATTGTATGAAAGTAACTTTTCAATCTACCATTTTTGTAAATGAAACATGTGGATTCGTTTACCCTCAACAGTTATTATCATTACTATGAATAATTATTCCAGTTGCCATATATTTAATGTCTTTAGGGTATTGTTAAAGTTACAATTTTGGTTTCCATCTCCCCTCTAAAAAGCTTTGGAGGATGCTATTCATGCATTAACAACCACCACTGATAACATCCTTTTACCTTGCATCTTCATTTGCAGGAAAGGCGACAAAAAAGAGCAGCAGAGGCTAAAAATGCAGCTCCTCCTCAAACTGCTGCAGAGGCAACACGCCAGATGATTCGTAAGAAGGTACTTTGTTAGAGAAAATATTTCCGGTCTCATACTTTCTGAAGTTTCATTAATGTTTTGTTGGGAGTAATTATTGTACATGTATACACGTACCAAGTGCAAAGACTTGCAAGTAATAAACAAGGTTATTATGTTGCGAAGTCATCTCAAGTTCACAAGTTACCATAATATATATATATATATATATATATATATATATATACACATATCATACATTTACAAGTACTTCGCCATTAATTATCTTATATCTAATATACAACAAACTGAAAGTTCAGTAATTAATGAAAAGAAGGCCTTATGGATTTCTTTACGTAATTACTCAGGACTCTTAGTAAACCTACTTAGTATTTAACTTCTATGCGTTTTCGTTTTCGTTTACATTCTATTTATTTATTAATAGAAAAAGAAAATTGATAGTGCGTAATATCATAAACCAGTCCTTTGGTAATTGCCTATGAGTACGCCTACTGCTTGTACTTGGAGCAGTGCAGTTGCTCCTTTTAAGCATGATCAGATATTTGTTTTTTTGTTCTGCGATGCAGCAAATTAATCTTTGCAACTGTTATAACACATAATCCATTTGAGACATATACATGTAATATAAATAATAATTTTAACTGAAGAAAAGACCAAGCAGTGAAGAAAATAGAATGGGAATTGTTGAGGGACTATTGCTTTGTTCTGCAAGAGACAAACTTAAGAAGAAAGTATCTGGCTGTGGGTTGCTTCTTCTTAATCGGCACAGAGAAGCTCCACTTTCTTGTCAAATTATGGAATCAATAAGAGATATCAAATATCATGAATTAGGGACTTAAGCAAACTTTTACTCATGGACGACATCATGAGCTGATTGCAAACCAGGCATCTTTAGGCTTTTGTTATCCCTTCAACCCGCTTATCCCCGTCGGTGTTCCTTTTCTTTACATATCTCTACAGGTGATCACCCTTTAGTTGTTTTAACTCCCATTGGGGGTGTCAAAATTTGACACGACCCGGCACGAACTCGACACGAGAAAATACGAATTTGGGTCGAGTTTTTTGAGTTTTGGGTCGGGTTCGGGTTGGGTAAAAATTTACCCTAAAAAATTGTGTCAATTTCGTGTTGATCCAAAATACCCGAACCTGACCCGATTTTTTTTTGTATATAACACATTATATATGATATGTAAATTTACATTACATTATTATATCCCTGTCCGATATATCTACGTATCATTTAAATAATTTAATTCACATATCATCTCATAAAGTTGCTATTATATATTTTTCATATATTTTTAAATAAAATTAGTTTATATTACTAAAATAATTAATTTTTAATTATTTTTGGGTCAAAATGGGTCATCTTCCGGTTGGCGGGTATGAAACAGGTCGGGTCCGGGTGCAAATTTTCCACCCGTTTTGGGTTTGGGTTGACCCAGATACAGGACCGGACAGCAAACCCGACACGAACCCTACCCATTACCCGAAATTGACACCCCTACTCCCATCTATGTCTCTATTTAATACTCTTACAGAAAATTGGTAAACGTATTCCAACAATTAAACTTCAATATTGGACTTTATATGCTAAATAACTTTAAAACATTTAATTAACTCAACTTTGAAATACATATGAATTATTTACATAAAATAGCAGACAGGCCTGTGGGAAATATAATAAGGCATGTCCCTCCCCCATATAGACATTAGGCGCTAAAATGTGCTTCATCCCCAGATCGTACCCTATATCAGCAGGTGAAGCTATCGAGTTTAGGGCGAATTCCCCTTTTATCCTGTCCCATTGCAAAGCCTACCTAAGTACCTATACTGCATAGAGCACTGTAATTGGCCCCATAAGGATCCTTTTCTTTACTGCTTCAGTTTATACCCCCTGCATTATTTGGTTGGATCTTTCGCTATTAGAATCCGATTGATAATTCTTAATTCGTTCATCCCGCCATGGTTATCATAGGTGCACCTCTCTTGTGAAGATTATTTATGTAGGATGCCATGCTACTTGAAAAAACAACCTTGGAAGACTAAACTACGGAATAATCTCTACCCCAAGTTAAATTCCCAAATTGGATTAATAAATCAAAATTCAGGGAACAATGTTTGTATTTATCAAGCGCAAGTGACGATCTGTCAATCAGAAAGTATGTATATAATGATAGCAAAACACTAATGGACCAAACCCAAAACCAAGCTAATAAATAAAACCTTCTAATAAAACCCGGTCCGATAATAAAAATGTCTGAGCTATTATAAACGCGGCTGATCCCTATCAATTATACAGCACATTGTAGTAACTTCTAGTTTCTATACATCTAAGGTCTTGTATGTCTAACTAATGAAATACATCTAAGGTTATGGTCTGTTGTAGAATTCACATGTCTTAATTAAACTCTTACTGATGTTATGAACAATATATCTAAACTTAATAAGCAAACCTCACTATGGTGCTAGGTATCTCTACTACTGGAATTACATAAATTAATTTTTTTTAGCTAAATGAATATCTTACATATTAAATCCTATTCTTTTGTTACATCTTGGTAAAAACTTTCTTAAAATTCTAATATACTGCATGAGCAGACTTTATATATTCTATTCCAAACCTTAGCTTTCTGTGTGTGTGTGTGTGTGCGCGTGTTGTGCTAGTACGCGTGTTAAGAGATTAGTTTGTTGTATTGTTGCTAATGTCTTGATATGCACGCTTCTGTTGACAGCTATGATGCTTTAATCTAATATTGTGATTTCTTTGTGCAGAGGCTTGCATCAAAAATCAACTATGATGTGTTGGACGAGCTTTTTAATGATTCTGTATGTTCATTTTTATTTTCATATTTGCATCATTTAACTGTTTGCCTCCCTTTTTAACTTTTAAATATCTGGGTCACCCTTCTATGCCCAATAGATATTATGACTTGTGTACACTGAGTTTTATCACCTGTGGATCATTTGTTTATTGTAACTTTTACTTGTCCCAACAGTCCTCTCCAGATAACAAGAAAAGCCGTCGTAATGATGAGGTGGACAACAGCGGAACTGAATGCTTGAAGCAGAATATAAAGCAAAAGGACTCTGAACTGGGTCCGGAAACCGAGTATGAAGGTGGAGCAGATGAATTTTCTGAGGACTTGCAATATGGTAATCTAGAAGAAGACGACACCGATAATTATGAATATGATGACGGTTTCTTTTAAATGATTGAGATACCCATTCTTTCGGCTATAAAAAGATGGAAGACAATAGATAGATGGCGAAGTGGCCAGATCTTAATTGTCTTTGGTTCCTATGTAGCAGCAGCTTTAATAGTTCAATTGAAATTCATAATACTACAGGAAACTTATACATGTATTAGTTGAGATGGTCAGCTTTAATAGTTCACTTGAAATTCGTAGTACTACCGGGAAAACAATAAATGCACCAGTTGAGATGCTTTTGATCTTTAGTCAGATTTTAGGGTGTAAGATGATCAAAATTAATTGTACTGTTTTGTGTGGCCTAAATCTTTGTATGTGAAAGCATTGCAAGAAATAATGAAAATTTATTTATTTAACCAAATACGGTTATTTGTTTTGATCATATGTTACATTATTACCTAGCAGGGTTTTTTTTAGTGTGGATTTGAACACTGATTATGATGACAGAGATTCTAGTAGATGTGCATGTCTTGCTACTAGAGAATCTAAATCGACTCCACAAACGTCGGTAGCGATCAGCGGTGATTGGTCGGTTGGATTTCCGGCTATAAAATCTGTGGCATTTTTAGCTATATATTTTTTATTGGATGGGACTTTACTACCTCCAATCTTATACAAATTTTCTCACTAGGGGTGAGAAACTGAAGCTAACTAAAAAATTACCGATAAAATTCATAATTAGGTCCAGTAGAATTTTAAATAGTGATTACAGTTTTGTTCAATTTTATTTAGAACAACCTAGGTACTACCAAACAAAAATGAACTTCCGTAAAGAAATAGATATTATAAATATATTTACTTATAAACTAGATACTCTCATTAAATAAGCCTTAAAATGCGTACTCAGCCCCAGTTCCTCAATTTATCATATAAAATCAATATTAAAAAAGAAATAGTGAAAGTAATCAGGATAATCCACCCAGTAGAAACCATGTATGTACGACGTGCATATCTGATGCAATTGGGTGCTGGAAGCAAAATATATAACCTTCATTTGTGTTTTTTAAGTATGGTTTAACAACTAGTAATCATTCTGATTGCGAGATAATCTCGATATAAGCAAATATCAAACCGGTACAAGGGTAAACTTTGCATTGTTTGACAAGGTGGAGACGCGGAGCTAGATTTTAAATAATTCGATGTTTGGACTGTTTTCGAAACTTTAACCAGAATAAATTTTAAAATTTTAAAGGTCAGTCGAGACTGAAAGTGAAAGTGAATTATCGGATTTAGTTCAAGTAATGGTCACTAGATAATAATGTCCGTCCTTAACTTTTTTTTATCATATTTCTGTTATGAAACTTAAACATACACACAATGGGCTTGAATGTCAATGTACATAATTATTGTAGAACTACAAGATGAGCGTAAAAGCAGGGGATGTCACTGGCCTCAAAAGCCCCTGCCCATTTGTTTTAATTTTCACTTGTAAAACTTTGATTAAAACAAACAAACTCTGTGTGAATGGCCCTCCCTCCTTTTCCTACTACAATGCTCTGCCTTGAGTTACTTTCTTTACTTGTTTCCACATTTACCCCATTTTCATTTTCACTTTCTTCTTTCTCTTGCCCTTTTTTGAATTTTAATCTATTTTGATTACATTTTGGCATGTGGGTTCCGATGTTTCCTTGTAAAATGCAGGGTTGTCATGTACTCAAAATTATTAATTCTTGTGCATTATTCGTTTTCGCATTAAGAAATAGATGCACAGCTGTGTTTTCGTTGTGAATATTTTTACATGCATGCATTGAGGTAATTAGCTGTTTCTTTGGTTCTCTGAGATTGTGTCTGGTGCACATGTTGTGTTTATTATTTGAAGTGAATTGGTGGTGTTGGGAGTAATGATGATGGCTCCGGGCGGCACGGATGTGATGCCACAATGTGCCTCATTTGATGATGGGTGCAGTAAGGATGGTGTGTATTCTGTGGAAGTTGATGATTGCGAGGAATTGAAGAGTTCGTGTCAAGGGAAGGCGGGCAAGCCTCCCAGAAATGATCTGCCTACTATGCGACATTGTATTAGCCAAGCAATGTTGGCAGGCAATTCTGAGTTGGTATGTAAAATGTCGTTTCTAATCACCATTGTTAACTTGGTCTTGATTATTTCTTCGGATTTAAATTTCGTGATATTGGTGAACTCGGTATTTTACTTTAGCGGATCTCTAGGATGTACAACTTACTCAATAAATGCATTGTGTAGTATGGTTTCTCAAATGTGATCTATGTTCTGTGTTAGAACTATACTACCGTCATTTCCTTGTTTCAGTAGATTACATTTTAATGATAAATTTGGACTAATCATTCTTTGGGCGCCAAATTTCAGGAAAATTCTGCTGAAATTGGAATGAAGTCACCACCAGCTGAGCAGACTGAGTTCATACCTGTACTTCGATCAGGAAGCTGCTCTGAGATAGGACCAAAGCCATACATGGAGGATGAGTACATTTGTGTAGACAATCTTCATGAGCATCTTGGCGGTGCTCCAGACTTCCCTTCTCCCGGCGCTTTTTATGGGGTAGCTAACTTTCTTTAATCTGATAAGGAAATATTTTAATTGTTGATGTTCTCTTACCATGTTATCTTCAGGTGTTTGATGGGCATGGTGGTGTCGATGCTGCATCATACACTAGCAAGAACATCCTTGACTTCATTGTTGATGATTCACATTTCCCAGTGGGGGTTAAAGTCGCTGTTAGAAATGCTTTTGTTAAAGCTGATCACGCTTTAGCAGATAGTCAGTCTCTTGATCATTCCTCTGGCACCACAGCATTGACTGCCCTTGTACTGGGAAGGTGAGGAACTAAGATCGACACATTTTTCGTATTATGCATGATGTCAACTTGTTACTGCTGATCTGAGCTAAACACATTATTGAATTTGGTGTTTCGTTTAACATCATGTAAGAACAGTGTTAGAGTTTCTACTATTAGATGAAATTACTTCTGTTCTTACAATGCATGTTTTGAATCCAAGACCATCAGCTATTCAGACATTCTAACATATGCATCGAAGAAGTTAACATGAAGTTTTTCAACATATATTTTCATTCCTACACTTTGTAATATATGGGAACTGCGGCTTACCACAGGAACATGTTGATTGCTAATGCTGGAGACTCGAGAGCTGTACTAGGTAAAAGAGGAAGAGCAATTGAACTGTCCAAGGACCATAAACCTAACTGCACCTCTGAAAAACTAAGAATAGAGAAGTTGGGAGGAGTCATTTACGATGGATATCTAAACGGACAGCTATCTGTTGCTCGTGCTCTTGGAGACTGGCACATGAAAGGTCCTAAAGGTTCACCCTGCCCTTTAAGCTCTGAGCCAGAAATGGAAGAAATTGTCTTAACAAAGGACGACGAATTCTTAATAATTGGTTGTGATGGTCTTTGGGATGTGATGAGCAGCCAGTATGCTGTAACTGTGGTGAGAAAGGAGCTCATGCTGCACAATGATCCTGGAAAGTGCTCACGAGTGCTTGTTGGAGAGGCACTAAAACGAAACTCCTGTGATAATTTGACAGTTGTCGTCGTCTGTTTTTCATCAGACCCGCCCCCAAAAATTGAGGTTCCCAGATCTCAAAGGCGTAGGAGTATATCAGCTGAAGGCCTGGATCTTCTAAAGGGTTGCCTCGAGTACTGACGGATAATACAAGTACTAGAATATTTCTGATATCTGCCATCTGTATCCATGTAATACTGTTTTAAGCATTCTGTACATTTTTAGTTTCCTACCTCGTCACTTTTTTTCTACTTCTATGAGAAAATTGTACAGATTATAGCTTTTGTACTTTTAGTATATGAAATATTTGTTAAACTCCATAAAATAACTGCATCAAAAAATAGAAGTATAGCTTTTCTGTATCCGTCTGAACTCTCTTACGAAATAGAGCACCATATAATGTACTCAGATGCCAGATCAGATCCAGTATTAGCTCTTCCAACCTTGGTCTCTGCTACATTTATAGATCAAGTTTATTTAAACTTTTTACTGCCTAACAAAAAGCTCTATCACAAAGATCATTTTGCCTGATAAATAAATTCCTACAATGTAAAAGAGGAAACAAGCAGCAGATCACAAAACAAGAAATCAGACCTCGGCAAGTTCTGACCTGTCATTTGAACAAGAATATTAGATGCAACTCAGACATTCTACAACCACTTGAGCAAATCGCCATTTCTTTCTAAACGGAATCCATTTGAGACTGGGATTTTACGAGATGCTGCAAGACTAAGTTATTGTTTTGCGCTGAGTAGTCTCATTTGTTCATATTAACTATTATCAGCAACGTAGTATTGATGGGTAACACACGGCAGTGACAAATTTGCTGAAACTCAAAATTGTAATACAGAATTTTCAAACAAACAAATGTGCAAAGATTTTATTTATACATCTAAAAATTCTTAAAAAATTATACACCATTTTAAATTGGAATCAAGGTGAAGAGCAGAAGACACAAGTTTTGCCCCAATTCAAGATATAACAAGGTAATCATGGCATTAATCTTCTATAGCTAGAAGTCGTGCATTCATTCTCTCTGAATGCATAACTCTAATCAGTCTTTACTTATTTACACTCGAAACATTAGTTTTACCCTGCTTTTCTTCAATTCAATTTCCCTAAGCAATTTAACATAAAAATGAAATTCAACTATAAACAGAACTGAATCTCATGTTTGACACTCATTTCCAATCAAATCATGTCCCAAATATGTGTATTGGAATCATGAAATTTACCTTATTATTTACCTTTGTAGAGATATATCATATAAGTGTCTGGTTGCATTAATTTAAATCATTCTCAGTGCAGATCAAAAGCATGATGTTACCAAACCAGAAATGATAAAAATGTAAAAGTTTCGAGAAGATGTGTGCAAGCTTTTTTGAGGAGAAAATTGGGGAGAACATATTTGCAATTTATTAGATAATACTTAATTAAGGGTTTTCTATATTTCTAACAGTCAATTAAAGGCCTTGCAAGTGATGTATTGGATCAAAACAAATTTCATTTTATAGGACAGGTATTATCAAAACAATGACATGTATTTAACTTATATTGCACCTGAGAAGCTGCATACATTGCACATGAAAGAATCAATAGTCACGGCTCTCAATCAAGCTAGAATTCTACCGAGAATTGACACATGGCTACTATATAGTATACATAGCTAACCACCTCAGCGTCTCCTATGTCGGTGAAGTTTTGAAATCAGATGGGCATACTTACCCTTTTCCACCATAATTCTTATAACCTTGTGAGCTTCAGAAAGCTTTCCAGCGTTTCTTAAACATCTAACTAAGGTATTATACACAAGAAAATTTGGACTACATCCCCTGATTTCCATTTCTTCTAGGATATGAAATGCATCCTTAAACCTCCTTGCCATACAAAGCCCACGTATTATAGCATTGTAAGTATAGACATTAGGGACCTGTCCATTGTTAATCATCTCCTTATACAATTCCTCGGCTGAACCCATATCTCCTGCAACAATAACACCTGTAATGATGACAGTGTAACAAACAACATCAGGCATACATCCATATCTCTTCATTTCACCAAAAAAATACTTGCAGGCATCCAAATTTCCTGCGCGACTTAGCCCGTCTATCAATGTGGTAAGATGAAGGACAGTTGGCTCAATACCAATTTCCTTCATGTGATTCAAAAGATTATATGCTGCTTCTGGTTTGTCAGATCTCCCAAGCACATGAAGAATAATGTTGTATGTATGAAAATCTGGAGAAAGCCCATTACTGGCCATTTCCTCTAGTAACCCGTGAAAGTCATCAAACTTCCCCAGCCTATATTTCGCAGACATAAGAACATTGTAAGTTAATATATCAGGACGATGACCTTCATCTATCATTTGCTGATACACCCACTCGATCAATGTGTACTGGTTTACAGTGAGAAGGGAGCATAATATTGCATTAAAGCAATGTTTAAATGGCCTAAAATAAAAATTCTTTGATCTAATAAATCTCTCTACAGCTTTCCTAGCTAAGCCTGCCCGACTACTAGTACAAATTACTATGTTAAATGTACGTGCTGTAGTTGGACATCCTCTCTCAATCATCTCATCAACTAATTTCCACATTGCCTTCAATTCATTACATTCAGCAAAAATCCTCATCATCAGATGATACGCATAGACTGTATGACTATAATTCTCTTGTTGACTACACCATCTAAAGAACAAATACCCCAGTCTTGCATTCCTAGTCTTATTTGCATCACTAATATCAGTCAAAATCCTAAACAAAACTTCCCTCACAAGAACTTCCGAAATCCGTAACTGCATATTATCCAAACCTTCTTTCGCATCAAACATCGGACCATCCCGAAAAAGAACCTCAAGGGCCCTTCCAGCATCACACTTAGCTTGCTCAAAGAACCTCCTCCCCGACGGAAAAACCGGTTGGTCATCCAAACCCAAACCAAAATCCCAACTTTTTCCACCAACATTCAAATTCTCCTCAACGCGTCTAAACCCATCACTATTAGTACTAAAACCACGCCAAGAACGCGAAATTCCGCAAAAAAGATACAAACTTTGCACAACCCTTTTCCCAAAATGTGCCACAGTGAACATGGCATGAGTCAATCAAGAAATAAATTACACCCATTTTGCCTAAAACTCATCAAAATCTAATCTTTAACCACATTACACAAAACCCATCAAACCAACATCACTGGATCAAATTGATACACTTAAAAATGTCTAAATCAATCAAATTGAGCTCAAAAAAATACCCAAATGAGCTTTAAACAAGCTGATAAAACAGTGTATATATACAGCAATTAAAAGGGTTTAACAAAAGAGGGTTTAAATGTATAGAAAATGAAGAAGCAAGTGAATTACCTGAATAAAAACAAAGGCTTAGAGCATCTAAACCCACCAAGAATGTATATAGATACAATTATAAGTATGTATGTATCTATATTGAAATATTTGTAATTTTGGGAAGGGGGTTATGTGAGTGAAAGATCTGAGAACATCCGGCGGTTCTTGACGAGAGTTGAAACGGGTTGGACTTTAAAATTAAGGCCCAATGGATTTTCATCAGATGGGCCAGTTAGCTCAAACCCATTATTCAATTATTCTTTATAATTATTTTTCCAAAAAAAAAAATTAGTACACCTGTCCCTCCCAATTTTTTATAATTGAATTTGACACGAAAGTTAAAAATGTAAGTGTAAAAGAAATTAGTTGAAATTGAAAAAAAGAGAGGGTAAATAGTGGTTTCAATTAATATTTAATGATGAATCAGAAAGATGGAGGGAAGTAGTAAACCTATTTAAGTTTTTAAATTATTAAGATTTTATTAATTTTGAAATATTTTGAAATAGAAAAAAATTAAAAAGGATATAATAAAATGGAATATGTAAAAAATTGTGAGGAACAGGGAAGTAGTTTATGTATTGAAAAAAGAGTTTGTTAACTTCACTTTGCATTCCATCAATTATAGCTTATTGTAGGTTTAAAATTTTTCATATCAACATTTTGCATTTTATGACTATTTACCCCGTCACATTAACATTAGTTGGCATTTTTGCTTTAAGTTTGAGTGTTAACTAATGTTTGACAAGCGTAAAATTGTGACAACACTATTCAAAATTATATATCATTCTTTTAATTATTTTTCAAATATTTTCATTTTTATGGAAATTAAATTTTTATATACATATTTGTTTGTGTCTTTTTTGCCATGTCTGTACTTCCTACCAGGTAAGATAAACATGTATTTAAAACTAAAATTTTCTTATTCTATGTATGAATATTGATGTTTTTTCTCCATGTGTTTTCTTTAATGTTCTTTTTGTGATACAAGATATATCTCTATGATGTTTCATGTGATAATATGATATATAATTACTAACATTGTTATTTGTTAGAGTATTATAGATAAGAGCTACTTATCTAATTATGATAAGTAAATGATGACAAACAAGTAGGAGGTGTGATATATCCTTGAAATGATTTTTTTTTGAAATGATTTTTTTTAGAATGATAGGGTGGTGCAAGTTCATTAGCTTGTGGAATCTAAATTTGAGCTATTTTCGTGAAAAAGTTCAGGTTGCTATGTATTTCTTTCACTATTAACTCTCTTACCCGTCTTCATTAAACTACTATTTTTCTCTTCTTCATTCTTCTATGATTTCATGTATAGAATCTTCTTTTTGTTCCCTCCAAGAATTGTATAAAGGATAAATTTTTAATATCAACCAATTAAACTTAATATACAATTTGGTCGATTCACAAATTTTCAAAAAATTTGAATTATCAACCAAATCAACAAATATAAGTACATATTGGTTTTCCTCAATTAGTAATAAATTGTTAGGAGGCTCAAGTCTCGGAAAACATTGCCATATTTTGTAATGTTCTCTGATTAAACTTAAATGCCTTAAAGCAAGTTCAACAGCTTCTTAGTTTGTTCATTATAAATATAATAAAATAAAAAATCCTAATATGTTCAATTCACAATAAGCATCCTTATGTTCATTCTTTATTATTATTAAAAAAAATTAAAATAAGAGAGGAAATATGAGTGCAAAAAAGAAGGAAAACAAAATTTTAATTGATAAAAATAGAGTTAAGCATGGTTAGAGATTGCTCAAAATTAGGGATTGCTTAGAGATTTCTAGTTTTTTTAGGAAATCATTGGGACACCGTTGAAGTAGTAATTTATGCTAAATTGCTTAAATTTCAATTTAGGAACTCAAATACAGAAATTATTGGACATGCTCTTAGCATTGCTTCCATTTCAACCAGGTCCGTGCCTTCAAGAGGGCATATGTGTTGCATGTATTCATTTTACTATAGTATTATATTACAGTTCTGTATAATGTATCATGTAATAAATTCCAATCTCGGTTATTGATAAAATTTTCCAATCTCGGTTGTCTTGACTGCGGTCTTTATTTAATGGAATAATATACTATGGTTTGTTGTTGTGAATTGAAAAGTATTTTTCGTCGTGTCTTTAGTTATTTTTTATCGTACATTCACCAATTTATTCGATTACACTGTTTTATAGAAAATATTATTTATGTGTTTGGACAGAACTGTAGAGATTTACAAAAAGGAGGATGTCCCTATCAATTTCTTTGTTCTCCACGCAGTCAAAATTTTTTATGATGTAACATAATTCTGTAATTTTTTATTTAGGTTTGTAATAATTTACATACATGTATAAGTTAGTACAATCAATGCCAACTTTCTCACATACTATATTATGCTGCCCACCCCTACTCCCTGAGTAATTATTCTTTTTTTCTGTCAACACTCAACACCATTTTCTTAGCTACCCCTACCCTTTCATTTATGTGTCGACTTGCATAATCGTTTTCCTGTAGTAGCTTCGTAGTCTTTAATGACAACGGCGTAATAAAAGATCTCATTCTATGTTAGTTCATTATCCCTAAACTTGATAGGGGTTGTCTAAAATCTTATTTACTGATTTTTATGAAATATTTTCTCATCTTCGATCAATTCATTGTGACATCTTCAATCAACTCTCCAGGATCGCACTTTCTCATTTTAAAAATAAGCGACTATGGACACAAAATATATCTAAATCTAAGTGCTTCGGGATAGATTCAATTGCGATTGTTAAATAATTCGCAAAATCTTTGTTGCATTTCCCAAAAAAAAAAATCAACCCAAGAATGGTTGTCATTAGAGCATATTTCTTTAACCTCAAAAATCTCATAGGTTTTACGTAGTGATCTAAACTTTCATAAGTAATTCATAAGATGCAAAAATTGGGTAATACTTTTTTCAATTTTTAAGAAACTCAACGATTTTTTAATTATCTATTGGAAATTTTTTTGTAAGAGTTCTTTCTCACCAAACTTCACAGGGGAGTTCTCTAAAACCTCATTTGCAATTTTTATAATGTACTTGCTCATTTTTGACTAACCGGACATTACATTTTCAATTAATTCCCCGTGCACTTCCCCCTCCTTATAATGAGCAACTATAAATTCTAACACATGCCTAAATACAAGAACTTCACATAAAGATTCAATAACGACTGTTATGTGAGTTACAAAATTTTCATTACACTTTCTCGTAAAACTTTGCAATCCAAGAATTGCTGTCATCAAAGCGTCTTTTCCCAACTTCAAAAATCTCTGAGGTTTCCTGTAGTACTCCAAACTGCCATACCGTAATCCAACTGATTCAAAAATTAATTTTTGCTCTTTCTTGTTTTTGATAACCCTATCAAACTTTTTAAGAAACTCAACAATTTTTATTTTATTATTTGCTTCAAATACTACCCAGGGGGTAGTATTTACATCTTGTTTAAGTGCAATCAAATACATATTTTCATGCTAAATCAGAAATTTCATGCCTTTATCCCGTGTTCACATTATTACACTGAAATAGTCTTGGCCAGTACGAGTTAAAGTGAATTTAAGAGGGAGAACAAAAATCTTTGTGTCATCAATCTTATCATCAATCTTGATTCATGTAGTAGTGACTCTCCCTCTTAATTCTTCAATTAATTTACGATAATTTTCATTATCAATATTAAATTGATAGCTCTCTATCAAAAATCAGTAATGATGATGAATATTATTTTTAGACAATAAAAATCAATAAAGAAATGAGGTTCTAATACCAAGAAACTAGTTGAACAATGAAAATTAATAAAGAAATGGGGGTTGGAATACTAAAAATTTCATAGATTTTCCGCAGTGCTCTAAACTTTCATATAGTAATTCATATGATGCAAAAAACGGGTAATACTTTTTTCAATTTTTGACAATTGATCAAATTTTTAAGAAACTCAACAATTTTTTTTATTATCTGTTTGAAATACTAGAAGGGGGAGGTTCCCAGGGAATTGATTGAGAATGTTACTCTCAGCCGGTCCAAAATGAGCAAATTTGTTATATGAATTGCTAATGAAGTTTTGGATAACCCCCGGTCAAATTTGGTGAGAAACAGCTCACACAAAAGGAAATCCTACATTATGTTGCACTTATCAAAGATTATGAAGCTGAACTGCGCAAGGCAGCACCAAAATGGAAAAAGAAGTAGTGGAAAAAAATGGGGTGGGGTAGGGTGTGGGGCAGGGAGTGGGGAAGGGTGGGTTGCCGCAATATAGAGTCTATCAAATGTACAATACATGTATGTCTAATTCTTAACAACATAATTGAATTTATTACAAATTTTTTACATCAGTAGAAAATAAAAATGCATGGGCATCCCATTTTGTGATCCTCTACTGTTCATGTCCTTGCATCTAGAAACAACATCACCAATATTCTCTGCATAACCATTTAAACCAAAAAACTTCCAAGTGAAAACACAAGAAAATAAACTTTGTAAGCTTAAATAAGTTTGCAACATTACATCGAATACAACTGTGGCAAATATTGAAAGTACTTGACATAAATCTGCTATGCAACTTGATACTGGCTAGTCTAAATCTGTTGCTAAAGTTTAAAAGCTTCGATGCAAATATCTCAACATAAGCAAATGCTGAAGCGAGAGGCAAATTTAAATCACATTACCTCAACATATTTTTTATTCAATTCTCCCAGATGATCATTTTGTATTGTGTCTACTCCGCAGCGTGAATGTAGTTATCTACCTAAACAAGACAAACTGTGAGAAACAATTCAATTAAGAAATCTGACGGGTCATGGAGTCTATCAAGATATAATTTTGATACTAGAAAAATCTAAACAAGAATTTTTAGTGCAACAAAGTTGGCAATTTAACTTAAAAAAATAAGTTTCTGCACTCTCGTGTGTTAGAAATGAATACCACTAGAAACTAGACATAGGGGGGGTGAATGGATAGTTTGATATATTTTTCGATCTTGAAAACTAAGTAAACAACTGTATGTGATTATGATATGTAATATGCAGAAAGTAAATAACACACACAATCACTTTAATCTACTTTGTATAAGCAAATTAAATACTACAGCTTTCCAGGAAATTCACAATCGAATTTCTGGCTTCTAAACAAGAACAGTTTGAACTTGCTTGCTTACAGAGAAAAGAGCTTAGCAAATAACTATGTGTATCTCTCTTACAGCTTACAGTTGCGTGTGCACGATATATATATTCCCCTATACAAACTAGGCACACACAATATTACACAGCTACCCCTTCTGAAAGTCCAACTTGTCCTGCCATAAGAAGTTCCCTGTGTCAGGAAGGACCACCTGCTTTTCGGAGTCTTTCCCGTTTCTGTAGCTGCTTGTCTCTTATCTTTCTCTCCAAGTTTAGCTGTAGATTTGCCATCTGTTCTTTGGACCACCTTGCCAGAACAAATGCTTCAGTATTTGTCTCCTTTGATTCTTGGTTCTGTACCTTGATTTGTCTTGTTATGAACGGCTAAGTGTTGATATCGTGAACTCCACTTTATCCCTGACTTCGCGATCTCCCTTGTGAGGACTATGCGATATAGCCTTTGAAGACTTTGCGACATAGGTCATTTGACGACTATGCGACATAGGTCATTTGATGACTATGCGACATAGGTCATTTGATGACTATGCGACATAGGGCTTCTGAGGACTTCACGATCTAGGCTCCTTTGACTTTGCTGACTTCAACACTTCACGACATGTGTCTTGAGGACTTCTCGACATAGTACAAAATGGACTATGCGATATAGTACTTCACGACATGGATATTGGTGACTTCACGACATAGCTTTCTTTTGACTTTGCTATATAATGCCTTAGACAAATTCCTGCAACTTATTTCTTCATGGCCTTATTCAACTCTATCCTGCTGCATGAACACTTCTGAACTTCTACCAGGATAATTATTCAATGGCCTATATACATTCTAGATGCAAGAACTTTACTAAGCTCATTATAAATCTGAGCATACATGATAAAGCTATTGTCCATGAAAACAAGACAAGTACATTTAGAGACCTATACTATATCCCAGTGATAGAAATCACTAGGTCATGTAATGTGACATAGTCACATAGTGTAGGCTTGTTAATAGTGGTATTCAGACATGTCTTGAGCCTAACAATCTCCCCCAAATTGTGAGTAAGATCCTTAGGCACAATTTCATGTCTGATAACAAGCCTAACTTACATAAAAGGAAATTTAGTAACAGAGAGAACAATTCATGAACCTTGAGATCAGAAATTTGATTACATAGAAAAATTGAAAGCTTACAGATTACTTTTGTTGCTCAACAGCTTCAGCTTCCAATTTCTTCTCTAGCAAATCATCATATATCTTCTTTTTCCTTATCTCTTCTTTTCTCTTCAAGTCTATGATGGCTTCTTGAAGTTCTTCTCTTGCAATCAGTTCTTCAATGAGAGGTGAGCCTTCCAAGTCATCAATTGCAGCCTTGAGTGCACTTTCTACATAGGAATCAAGAAACTCCATCCTTATTTTGCTTTGACCTCCATGTGAGTTTTTGTACTCCACAATGTAAGGATTTTGCTTGACCCTGCACAACCCTTTCTGCCTTAGCTCTTTAGCCCTCTCCTCCATCTCAGCCCTTTCTTTTTCTCTCTGAATCTTCTTCTTTTCATTCTCTTTCCTCATGTTTTCTTCATAATCAGCATGCATCTTCAAGTACCTGGCAATATCTATCTTCCATGTCCTTTCTTCTCTTTCTTCAAAATTCAGTAAGGCATTTATCCTTTCAAGCTCATACTTATAGAAATATTGCCAGCTTCCTTGCTTCATTATCCTTTCTCTTCCATCAGTGTACTTGATCTCTAGATGATCCAACTTCACTTTGACTTCAAAGATCCTTTGAGCCCTCAAAAATGCTAGGGCATCTTCATCATAGTCCTCATCTAGTGGAAGCACATTGATGCCAGTAACATTTGTGAGTTTTCCAGTCTTCTTTGTTATCCTTATCCTTTTGGGTACACTCTTGATCTTCAAATGCTTCACAAGAGATACCTTTCTGGAACAAGGAGAATTAGTCTTCAGTGCCACATCACTTGGAAGAAGCTTTATTCCTTTCCCCTTCATCCACTGTAACACTCCACTAGCTGTAACTTTGTGGAAGTGTTTTCTTGATATTTCTTTTGTGGCTTCACCCTTCTTCTGTGGCAACTCAAGTTCAGAAGTCATGGATAATGATTTTGGAGGATCATTGCTAACAGTACCCACCCTAGACTTAGAGTCTTGTGTTGTGGTTAAAGTACTACTAGCAATGTCCTTGACTTGCTGAATTCCACTCCTAGTTCTCTTCACTGTCTCCTTTGCCCCCTTTGTGTCATCACCAGCATCTGTAGATTTCTTGGAAGATTTGCTCCTGCTGCTGTCACTTGGTCCATCCTTATTACTCCTTGAATGAGATCTCCTCCTGTAGGTTTTCTCCTCATCATCATCCTCCCCATCCTTCTTCTTGTTCTTTTCTGTGACAGATTCTGGCAAAACACCATGAATCAGAAAAGATTGTAGAATGTTAATCATCTCTAATTCCTCTGCTGTCTTGACTCCTTTCTTTTCTCTCAGCATTTGCAGCACCTGATTGATCTTTGTGTTATTCTTCATTTGCAGATCTTTGGGAATGACTAGTTGGTCAATACTTCTGACTTTGGATAGACTTTGAAAAATTACTGTCCTTGGCTTGGGTATGACCTCAGGCAGTCTTTGATTTTGGTCCATCTCCAAGTCATTATAAAGACTTTCATTGTTAGCCCCACTCTTTTCAATCAACTCCAGAATTATTGACACTTCAGTGAACTTCAGTTTCTCCAGAGTTTGAAATGCTAAGTGCCACAAGCAGTTGTCCTTGCATACCATGATTATTTCTCTCAGATAAACATCCCTGATTTTCCTTACTGCAACTGTGAAGTACTTGATGCTTTCCCTGAGCTTCTTTCTATATACTTGTGCATCTCCTTGAGCATTCTTGTAGGTGGCTTTCAGAAACTCCAGGAATGCCTCATCATGATAGATGTTAGAGTTGGCAACTTCCTGTAGCTTGGCCTCAGTGATAAGTGTAGCTTGGGTAGGTTTAGCAATTGGAGTAGGTATAGCAGGTTGAGAGGTTGAGATGTCTTTAGGCATTGTGGATGGATAGAATGTTGTGGTGACTGTGCTTTTCTGACCTTGTGCATTGATGACCTCTACAGGGGGAAGATTGATTGGCTTTATTGTCTCTTCAATGAGCTTGCCCTTAAGTTTTGACTGCTTGGTAGGTGCTCCCCCTGTCTTTTTCACATTGACCTCCTTTCCTTTCTCCCCCTTAGGCTTGGGATCAGACAAAATGTCTTGAGTTTCCCCAGGAATAGGCAGGTTCATAGATCTCATCATTGAGGTCATCATTTGTTGCTGCACCAGCAAAATGTTTGTTGTGTTGGTGCCTTGATCATCTAGTTTGTCATTGAGTTGGCTTAGAGATGTAGATAGCATTCTGTTTTCATCCTTGAGAGAGGCCACTTCTCTTTCTAAGCCATCCACCTTGGAGAATAATTGTTGAGACCTAAATGAGTTGAGGGATTGATCTTTGACCCTGGCAAAATCATATTTGGAGATGTCTGACAGAGGGACTTCATCCACCAGCTTATCACCATACTGGTTTTTCCACATGACATTCAACATAGCATTGGTGGTGATGGTAGATTTTGCTTGATTTTCCAGTGTAGAAGCCAGTTTCTTGATGTTGTCTGTGACCATGGCAAGAGTCACATCCATCATGGACACATTGGTGGAGGTTTTCTGGACTTCTTTGAGGATACCATCCACCTTGGGAAAATCAGAGAGATAAGAGGTTCTGAGCTTAGTGAGGGATCTTTCTGTCTCCTCCTGAATTGAAGAAATCTCTGATTGAAGCCCTTTCCCAAGATAATGCAGAGCCTTCAACTGGTTCTTGTATACATCATTCACAGCATCATAGATGGCAACAGGAGAAAGATCCTTAGCATTGGAGCCCAGAGAGGTGAGGTATTCTTCTCTCACAAAAGCCAGGGCATCCTTGAGCTTGAGAGTCCTCTTAGCATCCAACCAGGCATCCACATTCCCCTCTGGTTCAGCTGTATCCACAATCTTCTCCTGTTGAGCTTCAACATCCTCCTTATGGCATAGCAGGATAGCTTCATAATCAGCATTTGGAAGGTTGGAGGTGAGGAGATGTTGAGCTATCTTTGAGAACTCATCAATCTGTGCCACATGGAGATCTTGTATGGCTTCTTCAGACATTTTGGAAGGCACAGATGACGATCCTGAAGGCCTGTCAAGGTGCACAGGCTTCAGCCATTCTGACATTGTGGCCTGAGCCAAGTGAGAGCTAGTGCTAGGCACTTCATGAGATGTGTGAGTTTGAGTCTCCTCCAGCCTTGGAATGGCTGTAGGGTCTGATGTTGTCTCCATTGAAATGGGATGTGTTACAACATCAGCCCTATATGTCTGTGAAGACAGTTCCACATCCCTAAGGATGGGAGAATTTGGCACAGAGTCTCCAGTGAAAACTGGTGAATCCTCCATGTTTGTGTTGGTGTCATTAGGATATGCCTCAGCATGCATTCCCTGACCAACTGAATGTGGGTCCTGAGTGGTGAGCACAGTGTCAAGCACCATGTCACTTGAAGTTGGCTCAATCACAGGGCTGGATTGTGATTGATCAAGGGCAAGATTGTCATGAGTATGACTCTCTTGTTCAGAAGAAATTTTAGTGGAAGAATCTGAGAGAGAAGTGGGGTTCAGATTGGATTTTAGCAACTCCCCCTGAGAAATAGGAGGAGTTTCAACATTGATGTGCGCTCCACTTAGTGTTTGATCACCCTTATCACTCCTAGGGTCAAGAGTGAGGTCTTGACCCTGTGCAGACTCGTTACAACTTGCAGTGGGGAGGCTGCTCTTTTCAATACCCATGACCTGTTGAGAGGCCATAGACAGTAGCAGGTGTACCCCTTTTTGCACATCTGAATCCTGTTGAGAGGATGCAGTGGTGGCTACAGATTTTGATTTCTTCTTTGGTCTGGTGAGAGGTGACTCAGGAATCTCACTTGCTAACTCTACAGATTCATGGATAATAGCTAGGGATCTCTTCTTCTTCTTTTTAGTAACATCAACCTTTTGAGAGATTGATGCACTTGGCTGACTATCCTCTATAGTGGTGTTTACAGTGGGGTTGCTGGATGGGATAGGGAGGCTTGGGTTAGACTGTGATGCTCCTTCAGTCTCAGCCTCCCCTGTCCAGGAAAGAGCATGGTATATGGGCTTATCAAGTGGATAAGACGCGAATATGTCCTGCATATGCGGGGTCACACTCAAGATCACATCCACTTGATTCCTTGTGTCCAATGAACCAAACAGAATCTTGGACATGGACTTGGAATAAGCCATCTTTGATTTATCAATACCCTCCAAGTCATGGACATTAGCATCAAGATAATTTAAAATAACTTGAAGAAAGTGAGGGTAAAAGATGTCATTACCTCTTCCACGGACTGTCCTCCCTAGCCTTTGAGTCAATTCCTTGAGGATTATTGCTCCAACATTGATTTCCTGATTGTAGGCTAGGGAATAGGCCAGCTTCACAGCAATGTGACTGATATGGTCCCATCCTGTCTTTCTGCAAAGGAACACCTTCTGGAGTGCATCAAATAGAAATGACCACTCCCTTCTTACAAACTTCTTATTCAGCTTTCCAGTATCTATCTCATCAGCATACTGAATGAAGGTCATGAAGTCTACTATTTGAGCATCAGTAGCTTCTTGGTCATGACCCTCCACCTTGAACCCTAATGCTTCATTTATCTCCTTCTCCCCAAACTGGAAGTGTTTGCCTCCAATTGAACAAGCTATCTCCTGGAACGAAGTTCCATCTTCCCTGGCCATTGTAGAAACCAACGCCGTTCGCCAAAATCCTTCCAATACATCAACATACAACGTGGGGTTCAAGGTTAGGGCTCGGCGGAGGTAGGAATCGTTCAGGAACCGTACAAAACACTTGTACCTGGGTTTAGCCTCAGCCTCAGAGGGAATGGTGAGAAGATTTGTTTCTTTGGGGATGGTTAAAGGAATAGAGGAGGATTCTGTTTGAGATTTGGGTGCCATTTCTTGAGAGAGAGAGTAAGAAAGAGAGTAGAGAATTTGTGCTTAGGTTAGAAAGTTTGAGAGCAATAGACAAGATGAAAAGTTGCAAACGGTTAGAAAATGGTATTTATATGATAGAGACACTGCGATATGGAGTTATGAATGTGTACAGTCTATCTGTATGTCGTGAAGTCAAAAGTGGCCTGTACCGCAAAGTCTTGCAAAGTATATCGCATAGTCTCAACAATGAACTATGTCGCAAAGTCTTCAAAATGAAAGGATCGGGGAGACTTTGCGATATAGTAGAAATACCCTGTCTAAAGCTCTCTTTTAGGAATTTTGAGCAATTTGTCAGACTTTTATCAAATTTTGAAATAAAATTAATTTAAATCAAAATTCTGTCAACTATGGAGACTTGTCGATATAGTTATTCGAAGTCGCGAAGTCATAAAATTAACTATGTCGCAAACTCATGAAATGAACTATGTCGCGAAGTCTCACAATCTCAACAGTTTGCGATATAAGTCTGTTTAGTTTGAACTATGTCGTGAACTCTGAAAATCATCTATGTCGAGATGTCTCAAAAGCTCACAACACCACTAACAAATATGATTTTGAAAAATATGCAGTAAAATACTGAAATATTTATAAATCATATCTCAGCTAATTTTCACTCCAAACAAATAGATCATTTAAATACAGTGAAAATTTACTGCTGCAACTATTAACCAGCATATTTACTTAGAACAACTGAATGAAGGATTGAGCATTCCAATTTCACTCACAAGTCTGTTGAAGACTGCTTCATTCAGAGGTTTAGTAAATATGTCAGCTAATTGTTTCTCAGTTGGAACATAAGAGACTTCTATGGTACCATTTGCAGCATGTTCCCTAATGAAATGGTACCTGATCTCAATGTGCTTTGTAGTAGAATGATTAACAGGATTAGCTACAATGGATATTGCACTAGTATTATCACACATCAGAGGAATGTGTTCTAACACTAGTCCATAATCCATGAGTTGATTTCTAATCCAAAGCAATTGAGCACAACAACTTCCAGCAGCAATATATTCAGCCTCAGCTGTGGATGTTGCTGTGGACTGTTGTTTCTTACTAAACCAGGACACTAACCTTTGACCTAGGAATTGACAGCTTCCAGAGGTGCTCTTCCTGTCAATCCTGCATCCAGCATAATCAGAATCTGTGTAACCAACCAGGTTGAACCCAGTGCCCTTTGGATACCATAGCCCAAGATTAGGAGTCCCCTTCAGATATTTGAAAATTCTTTTGATGGCCATCATGTGAGATTCCTTGGGATCAGACTGGAACCTTGCACAAAGGCATGTGGCAAACATGATGTCTGGCCTGCTAGCTGTGAGATAGAGCAGGGATCCAACCATTCCTCTATAGACCTTGATATCAACTCTCTTGCCTTTCTTGTCTTCATCCAGCTTGATTGCAGTAGACATAGGAGTTTTAGCTGAGGATGACTCTTCTAAACCATATTTCTTTAAAAGATCCTTGACATACTTAGATTGGTTTATAAAGATGCCATCCTCCCTTTGATGTACTTGCAGGCCTAGGAAGTAGGTTAACTCTCCCATCATACTCATCTCATATTTACTTTGCATCAACTTAGAGAACCTTTCACAGAGTTTTTCATTTGAAGAGCCAAAGATGATATCATCCACATAGATTTGAACAAGAATGATATCATTTCCATGCTTCTTGAAGAATAGGGTTTTGTCAATTGTACCCCTGGTAAATTGATGCTCAAGAAGGAATTGAGATAGAGTTTCATACCAGGCTCTTGGTGCCTGTTTGAGTCCATAGAGTGCCTTGAGCAGTCTATACACAAAGTTTGGGAAGTCTTCACTCTCAAAGCCAGGTGGTTGAGACACATAAACTTCTTCAGCAAGATCACCATTGAGAAATGCACTTTTCACATCCATTTGATACACCTTAAAATCTGAGTGAGCTGCAAAAGCCAGAAAGATTCTGATGGCTTCCAGTCTAGCTACAGGTGCAAATGTCTCATCATAGTCAATGCCTTCTTGCTGACAATATCCTTTGGCAACCAGCCTTGCTTTGTTTCTTACTACCACTCCTTCTTCATCCATCTTGTTTCTGAACACCCATTTGGTGTCAATAACATTCTTTCCTTTTGGAGGTGGCACTAGTTCCCATACCTTGTTTTTCTCAAATTGATTCAACTCTTCTTGCATGGCAACAATCCAATCAGAATTCTTCAAAGCTTCTTCAATTAATTTAGGTTCCTCTTGTGACAGAAAGCAGCTATACAGACAAGTATTTAATGTTGCCCTTCTTGTTCTAACTCCCTCACTAGGATCTCCAATGATTTGATCCCTAGTGTGGGCTCTGTCCCATTTCCTTGTGTGCCCCTGTTCATTTCCTTGATCTGTTCCAATCTCATTTTGGTTGACAGTTGCATTCTCTTCTTCTCCCCCTGTGTTTGTGAATCCTTGCACAGGTGTTTGAAGAAGATTGTCAACTTCAAGAGTTTCATTTTCTAGAACAGTTTGAACAAGGGGTTCATCTTCACTTTCAGAATCCTCAAGATAACCTTGATTCTCAAATCTCAATAGCACACTGTCTTGATCACTTGTTTTCAGTCCTGGAGTTTTCTTGTCATCAAAGGTAACATCCATGCTTTCCATGACTTTGTGTTGCTCAGGTACAAACACTCTGTATGCTGTCCTTTCCAGAGAGTATCCAATGAAGATACCTTCAAATGCCTTAGCATCAAATTTTCCAACATGCTCAGAGGTATCTTTCATCACAAAGCACTTGCTTCCAAACACATGCAGGTGCTTGAAGGATGCTCTTTTTCCAGTCATTAATGAGTAAGGAGTTTTGCCAGACTTCTTATTGATTAATGTTCTATTTTGCACATAGCACGCTGTATTAACAGCATCAGCCCAAAAGCTAGTGGGTAGCTTTGCATCCAGTAGCATTGTTCTTGCAGCTTCAATGAGAGTTCTATTCTTTCTCTCAACTACTCCATTTTGTTGAGGTGTTCTAGGAGCTGAGAATTGTTGAGAAATTCCTTTATCTTTGCAAAACTCATACAATGTTGAATTTCTGAACTCAGTCCCATTATCACTTCTCAAAGCAACTACAGAGGCACCAGTGCTTTGTGCTTCTTTATCAACTCTCTTGATATGCTCTATTATGACTTGGGGTGCTTCATCCTTGGAGAATAGGAATTCCACCCAAGTATATCTTGAATAGTCATCTACCATCACTAGAGCATATTTCTTTTTGGAAAGGGACATTACATTCACAGGGCCAAATAAGTCCATGTGAATTAGTTGCAGAGGTTTTGAGTTTGTATTGAGCAACTTGTTCTTGTGACTTGATCTTTTAATCTTCCCTTTCTGACAAGCTTCACATGCTCCATCTTGCACAAACTCCAAGGCAGGCAAATCCCTGATGAGTTCTCTCTTGGTTAGAGAGTTCATTGCCTGAACATTTAAGTGAGACAGTTTCTTGTGCCACAGCCAGAATTCCTCATTTGTGGCTTTTGTGTAGAAACAACAAATTTCTCCCTTATCTGCAGCCTTGAGATTAGCTACAAACAAGCTTCCTTTCTTCACACCAGTTAGAACAACTTCACCACTTTCCCTTTTTGAGATTGAACAAAGGTCTTCATCAAATTCCACTTTGAAGCCTCTGTTGGTAAACTGTCCAATACTCAAGAGATTATGCTTCAGTCCTTCAACAAATGCTACATCTTCAATAATGACATTTCCAGATTTAACACTGCCATATCCCATTGTATAACCAATGTTGTCATTTCCAAAGGTTACTGATGGGCCAGCCTTTTCCTCAAAATGTGATAGCAGGGCTATATCACCAGTCATGTGACTTGAGCATCCACTGTCCAAGATCCATATGACTCTTTTATTCCTGTTGCCCTGCATTCACAAAGTGACTAAGTTGTTTTTGGTACCCACACTTGGTAGGGTCCAGATGATTTAGAAACATTTTGATTAATAATTCTTCTGTCATAAATTGCATTTCTCATAGTAGGAGACTTCACTTTTTCTGTGGCTTTGGAGTTTACACTCTTAGGCTCACATGAAGTTTTCACCCTCTCAACCCTGATTGGGGACCCTGTCCTATGAGAATGTATGTGTGTGTGTGATTCACCAGATTGTGCAGAGTCAAGTTTATGTTTAAGAGATAAACAGTTAGCAATCACAGTCACATAGCATGTCATGCAGTTTGGCTTACCACAGAAAGAATCATGACTAGAATTTATGCTTGCAGAAAGGTTACTTAGGTTATCAACTTCAACAATTTCAGGCTTACTACACTTATGAGTCAAATGATTAACAGATAGGCATTTTTGACATTGTTTCCTGGGAGCATTTGGCACATAAGCATAGTTGTTTCCTTTGTTAACACCAACTTTACCATTTCTGTTTTGTTTCCTTTTCTTAACAACTTCTTTCTTTGCTTTAGGACTCTTGACAAGATTGTCTTTGGTCTCTTTCTGATTGACAAGATCAGGAAAGGAAGAAGTGTTCTTAGCAGCCTCATCTTCTTCAAGTAGTTGTTGCTTGATGATCAGTAGTTCCTCATCAAACTCAACATCACTCTTTCTGAAGATGGGCTGTTCAACACTTGACAGTATGGTTGGGACATTTTTGTTTGTAAAGGTTTCCTTTCCTTTGCCCTTGACCTTCTTCCTTCCTTTGTCATTATCATAGTCAAAACCAACTCCAACCTTGCAGTCTATAGTGTGTTCCTTGTGGTAGGTTTGAATAAGTTCAGAGGAGTTTTTGAAGCTTCTTAGTTTCAGTTCAGTTTCAGCAATTTGTTCTCTAAGGGCTTTCTCTATCTGCTCAGCACAAATCACTTTGTTTTTAAGATACTCAACCTCCTTTTTCAAACCATCCAGGTTCACAACCATTAACTCAAGTTTCTCATTCTTTTCTGTAAGCTCAACATTCTTAGCAGTTAGTCTATCAATTTCTTCATTAGCTACTAACATGCTAGTATGAATATTAAACATCTCAGTGCTCATATCTTCAACAGTTTGCTTATATTGAATGGGAGTCATATCAAGAGAAGTAAGAATGGGTACCTGACTTGAATCACCATCATCAGAAAATGCCATCAAGGCATAGTTTGAGTACTCTTGTTCTTCTTCTTCATCAGAGTCATCCCAGCATTTTCCCTCAGCAATAAAAGCTTTGCCCTGTTGTTTCTTGAGTAGAGCTTCATACTTAGCTTCAAGCTCTAAGTATGCTTTGTCCTTCTTGACTTGTTTAGGCTTTTTGCACTCAGTGGCAAAATGCCCAAGTTCATTGCAGTTATAGCATCTTATTTTGGTCCTATCCACACTTCCTGTCTTGTATCCACCCTTAGCAGCACCAGCCATCCCTTTTCCTTTATTGAAGGTGTTTGAGCCACTAGATCCACCAGTGTTTCCAGTATTGAACTTGGACCTGAATGGCTGCTTTCTTTTAAACCTTATGTTAGGATATCTCCTAGCCATATAAGCAAAAGATTTGTTTTCCATTTTGTCCAGTTCCTCCATGCTGTAAAACTCATCTTCCTCAGGCAAATCATAGATGACCTGGACCTCATCACCAGTGTCTTCAACTTCCAGTTCCTCAATCTTCACTTGACTGACTTTAAGAGAGTCCATTCTTTGACTTAGGTTGTCAGCAATAAGTGCACAGGAGGTATTAGCCACTAATCCTTGCTTTGCTTGAATAGATCTCTTTTGAAACAGCTCCAATTCATATGTCTTCAAAACACCATATAACACATCAAAACCAATCTTTGTTAGATCTCTTTCTTTAAGGGAAGAGATTCTTGGTTCCAAGTGATCTGGAAGAGTTAGTAAAAACTTCATATTGAGCTCTTCTGTTTCATAGTGTTTGTCATAGAGTTTGAGCTCGTTTATCAGCTTGTTGAATCTCTCAAACACTTCTGTGATTCCCTCTTTTGGCTGAGCCATGAAGGCTTCATATTGTGAAACAAGAATCTGCTTCTTGTTCTTTCTTACTTCAGTAGTTCCTTCACAGAGCACTTCTATAAGATCCCACATCTTCTTGGCACTAGTATAATGAGCAACAGTGCCATACATGTTGAAGTCCATAGATTCACAAATGATAAGTTGAAGATGTCCATCCAGGGCAACTTTTTCTTTTTCAGGATCAGTGTATTTTGAGGGATCTTTGGGCACATGTTTTGCTGGTATAATCTCAGTGCCACTGGTTGATTCACCAATCTCAATCATTGGAATGAAGGGACCATGCTTTAGAATATCTAAATACATGGGGTTAGAAGCTTTGATGAAAAGCAACATCTTCTTCTTCCATAAACTGTAGTGCTCCTTGTTAAAGGGAGGAATCTTGATACTGCTTAGTTTCTGTGAACTCATTCTTGATCTTTTCCTGTTTGTACGTTAACAGCCTTCGCTCTGATACCACTTGTTAGAAATGAATACCACTAGAAACTAGACAGAGGGGGGGTGAATGGATAGTTTGATATATTTTTCGATCTTGAAAACTAAGTAAACAACTGTATGTGATTATGATATGTAATATGCAGAAAGTAAATAACACACACAATCACTTTAATCTACTTTGTATAAGCAAATTAAATACTACAGCTTTCCAGGAAATTCACAATCGAATTTCTGGCTTCTAAACAAGAACAGTTTGAACTTGCTTGCTTACAGAGAAAAGAGCTTAGCAAATAACTATGTGTATCTCTCTTACAGCTTACAGTTGCGTGTGCACGATATATATATTCCCCTATACAAACTAGGCACACACAATATTACACAGCTACCCCTTCTGAAAGTCCAACTTGTCCTGCCATAAGAAGTTCCCTGTGTCAGGAAGGACCACCTGCTTTTCGGAGTCTTTCCCGTTTCTGTAGCTGCTTGTCTCTTATCTTTCTCTCCAAGTTTAGCTGTAGATTTGCCATCTGTTCTTTGGACCACCTTGCCAGAACAAATGCTTCAGTATTTGTCTCCTTTGATTCTTGGTTCTGTACCTTGATTTGTCTTGTTATGAACGGCTAAGTGTTGATATCGTGAACTCCACTTTATCCCTGACTTCGCGATCTCCCTTGTGAGGACTATGCGATATAGCCTTTGAAGACTTTGCGACATAGGTCATTTGACGACTATGCGACATAGGTCATTTGATGACTATGCGACATAGGTCATTTGATGACTATGCGACATAGGGCTTCTGAGGACTTCACGATCTAGGCTCCTTTGACTTTGCTGACTTCAACACTTCACGACATGTGTCTTGAGGACTTCTCGACATAGTACAAAATGGACTATGCGATATAGTACTTCACGACATGGATATTGGTGACTTCACGACATAGCTTTCTTTTGACTTTGCTATATAATGCCTTAGACAAATTCCTGCAACTTATTTCTTCATGGCCTTATTCAACTCTATCCTGCTGCATGAACACTTCTGAACTTCTACCAGGATAATTATTCAATGGCCTATATACATTCTAGATGCAAGAACTTTACTAAGCTCATTATAAATCTGAGCATACATGATAAAGCTATTGTCCATGAAAACAAGACAAGTACATTTAGAGACCTATACTATATCCCAGTGATAGAAATCACTAGGTCATGTAATGTGACATAGTCACATAGTGTAGGCTTGTTAATAGTGGTATTCAGACATGTCTTGAGCCTAACATCGTGTTTTTAACAACCTTGTCAAACTCTTTAAGAAACTCTGAAATTTCTTTCCTACTTGTTGTTTCAAATACGATTCAGGGAGTAGTTTTAACATCTTGTTTAAGTGCAACAAGATATACATTATCATGCTTTATAAGAAATTTCATACCCTTTCCTTGTGCCCTCAATAAAACACTAAAATAACCTTGGCCATTTCGAGTCAATGAGGTTTTAAGAGTGAGCACGAAAATATCTGTCTCGTCAATTTTGATTTGTGTTGTGTTAATTCTGCCTCTTAAATCTTCAATTTATTTTCGATATTTTTGATTATCAATATTAAATTGATAATGATCCATATCAAGAAATTTGATGAATGTTATTACTGAACAAAGAAATATCAATAAAAAAATGAAGGTTCAGATACCAAGAAAAAAAATGAGGGTTCGGATACCAAAAAAGTGTTTGAAAAATGAATATTAATAAAAAAATGAGTGTTGAAATATCAAGAAAGTGAAACTGATGATAAAAGAAAAAGAAAATGGGGCTCAAATCTCAAGAAACCAAAGAAAAAGATAATTAAAATAAAAAACATGGAATTTGAAGATTACAACGGTATTTGTGGAATGAAAGAAAGAGATGGGGAGGTGAGGTGCGTGTCTGGGATTGTATTTTAAATCTAAAAATATAGTCGTTACAATATGTTTGGGCTTACGGGGGTGGGTTGGGCTTAGAAATAGCGTCGTCTGGGGTGTGTTGTTCTTTTATCATATAGATAAATTTTTTGATTTGGATATTGTGTTTATGATTACGTATTGTTCATTCGGATTTTGTATCTCTCTTTTGATTTAATCGATCTATTTTTTGATTGTTTCGGGTACACAATGGGTGATTATAGTGAGATATGTTCTTTATTTATTTAAAACAGTTTTTGATGTTTAGGCTCTGTTTGTTTTGCAGGAAAATGTCTTTTGTGTGTTTGTTTGACGTTTTGGAAAATGTTTTCCAAGTTTTCCTGTGTTTGTTTGGTTTTCAGGAAAGAAAATATTTTCGAAGAGGAGAAATATGTTTTCGAGGAAAATAGCTTCCATAAAAAATATTTTCCAAAAAAATATGTTTCTTGGAAAACATTTTCCAAAATCAAGTTATTTTCCGACAAACAAACGGAGCCTTAGATGTATATTTTTAGCTACACGTGCAGAAGAACCGACCTCGAAATTGGCGGTAATGATTATTTTTTCAGAAGCTAGATGATTGTGCTAAGTTCGACTCCTCTCCTCTTCATCTTTCTTTCATGAATTTTTCTCTACTGGTGATCTAGATAATCTAGATAAGCATTATGATAACATGCATCAAAGATCGCTTGATAAAGACTACATGCAAAGATCAAGAACAAACGAGAAATAACAGATATACAACTATGAAACCGATAACTTAGAAATGGATGCTCAGAGGATACATGTGTCAACTTTTTTAAATGCTCAATGTTAGTTAATTATCAGGTTGAAATTCCATGAGTGCTCTATATGTAATAATTGGTATACTGCATAGACGAAGTTGAATTGGAAGATCTCCAACAAACAATTTTGCATATTGCTGAACAAGAGGATGAAGATCTTAATAGAATTAAAGAGGAGAGTAGACGACGAAGACAAGCTATTCTTGAGAAATATAAAGCTCAGCAATCTCAACAAAAGCATGAGCTGAAGTCAGAGGAAACATGTGATTGTTTTTCTTTTTTTAACATGTTCATAATTCGATAACTATGCTTTTTCTTTTCATTAGGCTGATGTAGTTGCTTTTGTTTCTTCTAAAGTTTGATCGATGTATGAATATGGGTGTTGTTCTTGGCTATATAACATTTGTTAATATGTTATTCAACTGTTATTGCATTGAACAGCCGAGGAGAGATCTAAGCAACCATCCAAATCATTTGGAGAAGCTTATAGCAGTTCTAACGAATCTGTAGACATGATACTTGATGACACATCGTTTTCCCTGGACATGTCTCCTGAACAAAATAAGCCTCCTGAAAGATTTCTAGTCTTGCAACATTGGGAGAGGGTACTCCAAAGGTGTGTAAACTTTTATTGTATTTTTGAGACATCTTCTGTAACACAAGAGACCTATCATACCCAGTATTATATTTTCCCTTTCATCTAAATACTCATTCTGAATTGTATGTTGCAAACACGACGTGCTTCACTTGAATTTTCGAGATCAAACATTGGCATTATGTTGTGATTTATAATCGTCTTGTTTTTAAGTATTATAGTGAAATATATTTTAAGACATGCGATGATTTTTTTAGATCAAGGATTTGTCTACAAGGTAATCATATAGTATAAGGGTATTATAGATCACTTTCAAAAATTAGGGACATGATAGGTTTTTGTTTTAAAGATTAGGGGTCTAAGTATGCATTTAGCCTCCAGAAATATCCAGAAACGGGCACATGCTTGTATTATTATGTAAGCTCATTTACATTAGTTTTTGGGTATATAACCAGAGAACTCTATAGAAGTCTAACTTAAAAGAAAAAAAACTGAGAAACGACTTGGTGAATAAGTTGCACTCGCATTTTCTGATGATTGGAAATGGTATTCAGTCATCTACTCATTAAATTATGAGTAATGCTAGAGGTACCGAATTGGGTACCGAATTTTGGTACCAAATGATGTGGCATTGGTGATGTGGAAGTTTGAGATGATTTTATTGGGGGAATTAGTGTGAATGCAGGGGGGTCCACTATTATTAATTAACTTGTAGCCAATAAGAACATGACATGTGGCATTTGGGATCCAATTTGGGATCCAATTTGGTACCCCTAGCATTATTCTTAAATTATTACCATCTGCCTACACATTATAACAATTCTTTACCAGCTTTTACCTCTGTTGATTGTTGCTATTTTTTTAGTGCTTGTTTTTTATTAATTGTCTAATCTATCATGTATTTAAACTTGCAGGGTAAGGGATCAGACGACATGTTTTGTGATGATTTTTGTGGAGGCTCTCCTGCTGGAGTACGCAATCAGGTTATCCTCATTCTATGATTTGTTTTCCGTCATATTATATGCAACTTCATTATTTTTAATGTATGTGACTTCCATCAGACACTTGGGATAGGATGATAACCTCCTCTTAGTTTAGAACCTATCGTTTAAAGAATTATTATTGGGTGAAATTTGTAAAGAACTTTAATAGATACATTACTATCTTCAAAAAAGTCATGTAATTATAAGACACATTTAAGGTACATCATAACATGTCTATGTTATGACAAGACTTCGATCTTTGTCGTCAAAAAGCATTAAATTTTAATTATAGTTTTGTTGTATGATTCTGGAAAGAGGACTTAACTTGTCTCGAGTTCTTAGCTGCTTTATCTATCTGGTAAAGTGTAAATAATGATTTTATGCCCTGCGGTATTTTTTAAAGGTATATTGGGTTTGGTTAAACCAATGTGGAAAAACCAAAAAAGTAACGAGTCACATAGTTCAGAATGTTAACCCGAGAATTTAGATTTCTTCCTGGATGGAGTTGGTTGAGGTTTCTTACTCTTTGACTCTTTGGTTTCAGCCGCTGAACCCTTTTAGACATGACATGACACAACACTTATTCTTGAGGTTATTAAGACATTTGTCTTGTATCTAGCTTTTTAGGACTTGGTTTCCTTTTTCTCTTCTAGGTGGTAGACTCAATTTACTCTTTTACACTTAACTGAAGCAAATGAGCAATTATTTACGTCCATACAAAAACATGTTGTGTATATCATTAAAAAGATTTTTCGACATGTCTCAAATATTTTATTTAAGTAATGCTGTGGGGTTCTTCATTATGACATCAAGCCAGCCAACATGCTGGTAATGTGCCTTACCTTTTCTTTCCTCTACTTTTTAAACCTGAAAATTTCTAAAATCTAAATTGAATATGTTATTCACCCCAGGTGAATGAGGCCAACACTGTGCTAAAGCTTTCTGACTTTGGTAGTGCAATGTTTGCTAGGAAAAATGAAATAACACCGTACCTTGTGAGCCGCTTTTATCGTGCCCCTGAGATAAGTAAGCATCATCTGCCATATAAAAAATATTGTAGTTTTGCCTCGTGCATCTGATTTCTTGTTTTTTTTTTGCTGAATCAAATGCATTAATCATTTGATTTATATTCTCTACAGTTCTAGGCTTGTCTTATGACTATCCCATGGATATTTGGTCAGTTGGCTGCTGTGTAAATGACATGCAAGTGAATTAGAAGCTGTGCTATTGCCAAACAACTCGTCTCCGCTGTATTCATTCTTTTAGTAGTTCATTTAGAACTATATTTATTAAGAAATTCTAATTATATGAAAGATACTCTAATACAAAAATGTGTAAAAATGTACAATTATTATTCAAAAATAAAGCTTATGCATTTCAGTATATGTTATATATTATTCAAAAATTAAGCTTATAATGATGCTTGAACATACTTTTACACCTGGCTTTTGTGGAACTGGAAAGCTTAATGGCCAAAGAAGTTTTTAACCATGGTAATCAATTTATATTCCAATGCAAATTTGTCATGCGAATGACGGAGGCAAAATATTTCTCGATAACAATACTAATCCTTTTAACAATTAAATCCATATACTAAAAAGTCATTGCATTGCTATACAAAATCAAGCGTTTTTCTCTCCAAGGAATTGCACGTTCAATAATGCTAGAGAAATAAAAATTTCAAACAAAAATATGTGAAAATGGTATAATATTTGATGTTTCTCATGAAGTTTTAAAGGGCCCCAATTTCAACTTATAGAACATTTTCGTATTTGTAAAGACGTTAATTTCAAGTTAAATTAAACTATATAAAATTAAATATTGAAGTGTAAAGTAGTAAAATTCTTGAAAACGATCATTTTTAGGTTTATCGGATATTTTTATGTCATCGTCAAATTTCATCTCAGTAATTGAAATATAAACCGGGCCCAATCTCAAATTCTATCTGTCTTTTCACTTAAAAAAAAAGTTTCCAAAACTTAACTACTCAAGTAATATTTGGAAACCAAATTAAATACCGCATAGGCGCATCACGAATGAAATTGGGCTAGGCCCAAATCCCAATCCATTTTATCCACAACTCAAAACCAGATCGCAAATCTACTGGGCTTCCCGACAATATATAAACACTATTTAATTAGATACATCTTTTGTATCTACAGTATTTTTTAATTTAATTCACGTTTTTTTTTTTGAAACTTAGGGGTGGTATTCAATACCAACTTCAATGACTTTTAAGGATTTTAAAAGTAATGTGTTATTCAATTCTAACTTTTAAAGAGTATCTAAAAGTATGGTGTTATTGAATTAAAACTTTTAATTTAACAACTTTTAAAAAATCATTAAAAGTAAGGTGTTATTCAATTTAAACTTTTAACAACTCTTTAAAAGTAGACTGTTATTCAAAAAGTCATGAATTTGGAATGACAATTACATTTAATGACTTTTAACTTAAAATATAACTAGAGATCTAATGTGAAAAGTCATGAGATTTGGGGTAAGATTTCACATGACTTTTAAATTATTATTTTATTTTCTTCAATTTCATTTATTTTAGAATTTTGTCATTTCTCTTTCACAAATAGAATATCTTCTCTCTTAAATTATGAACGATAATTATTATCCCTTTGATTTTTTTTTTGTCAAATATTATCTCTTTGATTTAACTGATTTACTTTTTAACTTGAAAGTTTTTAGCTTCTACTATCTTTTTAGTTTTGATTTAAGTTTAATTATTGTGTATTTATTTTGAATGTTAAGATTCTTAATGTTCATATTTACACATATTCATTTGCAAAAAAAATTTATTGAGTCCTTTTTTACTTATCTTTTTTTTAAAAAAATTAATTAAATTATATTGATTTTGGAGGTTAGAATTGTACTTTTTACTTGATTTTATATCATTTGGATATTTGACAAGTCTAACCAAAGGGATCCCCTTTGGTTGGATTTCTATTTGTATTAATTATTAATTATATAATTTTCTTTTCGTTTAGATTTTGTTGTAAAATTTTTTACTTTACTTAAGAATTCTATTTTCTTAGTTTTAATGTCATCTTTTCTCTCACATGCGCTTGAAGTTCAAGATGTTTATTTTTAGACATTAAAGTCTTATTGTCTAAAGTTTCCGGGGACACATTGCATATTCTTCGGTGAGATGATAAACTTTTGAAAGTTTAAAATTCATTTACATACATACTAGCCTATGACCCGTGCGATGCACGGGCTAGGTAGTCGATTAATATTGATTTGGAATAATTTTTTTAAACATTATTTTATATAAATAGAGTTTTTTTTGTCTTATTTGTAATTGGGTATTGATTTACTTGATTTTTTATCTCATAAATTTTGATAAATGAGTTACTAATAATCTTTTATTTGTCATGTTAACAACAAAGAAATAATCACGTCAAAATATCAAGCCTCACATGTTGTACATGCCTGTTTACGACAACTTGGAAGTACTAAGTCTAATATTCACTGCGATAAAAGAAAAAGAAGCATACACTATGCCCCCAACTGAAAACGATTAGACGACTAAAGCGAAAATTGTGTGGGGAGTGTTACTATTACTAACATTAACAATGTGACTTTTTAATACAGTTTTTGTGCATCTCACATGCGCAAGTATCACATGCGCAAGTAACAACAGCTAATTTCGCATCAGATACAAATGCTTTATCTTACAAAATAATTTTGCATGTTGCACTTTTGTCATACATTGTCCATTGCATGGAGAAGATATCTCCCAAATAACATTAATTGAATTCCCATCCCTTGAGGATTATATTATTTGGAAGTAGATATTTAAACTAAGATTAAAAAATATCAAGTTTCAAATCAAAATATAGAAAAGAGATATCATTCGGAAAATAACATAGGTACACCATTTTGGGTAACTTTTGATATTTGTAAACCTGTTTTAGGGATTGTAGGAAAAAGACTGTATTCTTTGATAGATTTTATCAAGCAACACAATTACACATTCGATTACATAATTAAACTCTTCCATCAGACAACACACACAAAATATCATTTTTTAAGGTTACCAAAAAATATATTAATTTTAACAAATTCAATCAATATCACATAAAGTTATCTACATTGATCAATGCTCAGCTAGCATACAGAGCACTTTATACTACTTGAATTCCAAACCAATCCCACGTCAAGAAAGTTACTTAGCACTTGTGTAACAATTTATAAATCCCTACTATTTAAAAAAATTATAAAGCAAGTATTGTTTCCACTTTTGTGCATGACATAAAAGCAATGCTACATAAAAACTAACCTAAAAGTAATTACACAACATAAAAGTTTAACTTACACTGTGATTAAAGAGGGATATAGAAACCTTTACGCACTACAGAGGTGATGAAAATGAACACAACAACGAAAAAGAGAACAAAATACATGCACCATTGGATACGACTTAAAAATTCAATATCCTAACCCAATCAGCGTTTATGTTGATTAACTATAGCTTCTACAACTTAAAAGTTAGATTGAGCATTAAGATCTTTTAGGAGTCGGCTATCTTTTCTTGGAATCGTTTGCACACTGGCGAAGCTGAAGACGTAAAGTTATGTCACTTTATGCCAATCACCTGCATCTCTCTATTACAAATCACAACAGTGATGTTTTTCTGTGTCTCTGGCGTATAAAGTCTCCGTGTCTCGCTTCGTTCTGTAGTAATAATATTAAATCTTTCACAAATCTCCGGCACCAATTAATTTTGCACTTTCTAACATCTAAGCATATAGTCCGTCAGAGAACCTCATAATATTCTAAATAAAAATCTACATTGACAGTATATGTTTGGTGTCTAATCACAAGTTTTTGTCTACCCGTTTTTTTTCATGGCTTTCGACGGAAATTCCCTAACAAAAGACCCAACTCCCAACTTTTCTTGGTTTTTTACAGACCTGCATTATGATTAAAATGGTTCCTTGCTGCAATAGCCTTCAAACTGGAGAAATTGAGGGGTTAGTATTATATAGAGGCAAAATTGAACATACGTTTAACTACAAAGAAAATTAGTATGTTATACATGTACATATTTTACTTGTGTGTACTTCGCTTGACGTTTCTTATTGCGTTGATCTTGTTGCTTCATAGTTTAATACTCCTTTCTTTTGCAATTTTTTCCTTTTACAAAAATCTTATAAGAATCAGAGCCTATGGAATAGCCACGGGCAATAAAAGTTTAATACCAAAAGTTAATAAAGGCATACAATACATAAAATATGTCAAAGTTGTTACTACTCTAACACTTTGACAGTTGCATATAAACCTAAAATACATGAAAGAAGATCACTAAGCAGCCAATGTGGATTGTATAGTACACATATTTTTGTATGTGATATCTACGACATAATTTTAATTCTTAAGTGACCAAAAATGACTCGAACAATGACTTAAAGACATGTA
Source organism: Heracleum sosnowskyi (assembly GCA_030848705.1). NCBI lineage: Eukaryota > Viridiplantae > Streptophyta > Magnoliopsida > Apiales > Apiaceae > Heracleum > Heracleum sosnowskyi. The sequence continues at coordinate 132,802,360 of CM061238.1, read as the reverse complement.
CTACAAACAGTATTCTTTACATCTAAATAAAAAAAAAAACAGAATGGTACATGTTGCAAACCACAAGATAAAATCACAACACATAGCCTCAAACCATAAGTACATGACGAATATTTGATGATGCATGGATACCACGATTCTGACAAAGCATCGGGTAAAATGCTCCCCCTTCCCAATTATAAAACATAACATTAAAAATCTGACACAAAAATCAATTAATTGAGCAACAGATATAGAGTTGCTTGCATGCATATGTAGAGCTATCATCTTTTCGACAAAAAGATGAAAATATAAATGCCTTGCAATAGTACTTGTGTTGATGATGAAGGATGTCAGTGTTCGTAGTTATCTAAGAAACAGGATATATGTAGATATAATTTGTATTTATTACCACGCTATTTGAGTGTCGGCGGATGTTGTTTGTGTGGATGGAGAAGCTGTAGCAAGAAGATTTCCAATATTTTTTCATTTAAATTAAACTTTTAAATCTCAGTGGAAATGAAAAAGAAGAAGAGAGACTCACTCCAAGTAACAAAATATTTGGCTTTGTGCATTTTTGGTTTGGCGGCAGTGGGTGTTTTTGTCTTCTATGCATTGTCTTCTTGGGTTCAAATCTATTATCATGAGTTCCATGTCTGATCTCTACTCTTCTTTCCTGGACTTGTTCTATGACCATCTTCTGTTTTGCTTCCACTGACACCATTTGATCCTGAGCAACAGGAAGAGAATTGGCAGTAGTAGTTAGACGCCTCTGCTGACTTGATCCTGAAACACATTGGAATGGAAGGTGACAAAAGATAAATATTTACATATGACCAGTCTACAAAAGATATATTTCACATATATTTGGTGCTCGCTAAGAACAGGGCCAAATACTAATTGCAAGCAGAATCCAAAACAGAACCTCATATTCCAGAAATATTTTGTCGCATTTAGTGATGGTTGATTGCCTTCAAAACCAGAAACATATTACATTCAAAGAACAGCTACCAAGTACATCATTTACTATAACAATGTCATTAGTACTCATATGCAAGGGAAACGAATTTAAGTGAAAACGAAAGAGAAGAACACAGACTCTCTCCAACTAACAAAATTTGTTTGTTTTGTACAGTTTCTGTTTCGCTAGTCCCCGGTTACATTTTATTTCGTACCTAATTTAGGCTTGATTATAAATTGCAACATTTTATTATAAACCCTACATTGTAAAAATTTATTTTAGTGTTTCTTTAATTCATGTCATGCCTACGTAAAGTAGAAGACAATTATAATCGTATGTAGTTTTTTGAATATAAAGCAATGGAGTACTATTTCACCCTGAGGTACAATACCAAAGCAAATCTAATTAAATTCTAGTTTTCACTTGGATAATTTCACCCACACAAAAAATAATTCTAAAACTGTAAGTATATTAATAAGAATAATATGTTTTTTTATAGTGTTTGAAATCATCAAAACTGGATAATTAGGGTCTGAAAGCCAAACTTGCACAAAATATAATAAACAAATACAGAGAAGAGGTAGAGAGCAGTATTAGTAAATACTAATAAAGGGGAAATAAATTGAGGGATTCTCCTTACAAAATAACCGCAGATAAAACCCGATATAATTTTCTGATGATTCAACTCTGCACATGACATAATTTTACACCAACCCACATAACTGAATCATTCATAGAGCAAAAAGGTGAAATAAAACACACGAATTTATCTGAAAATAAAATCACATCAGTTTAAATTAAAATTTAAGCTCAGATCATATAAATAAAATCACATCAGTTTAGGTATTGAGTTATTTGTGCCTGCATTACTACATCGACCAGAAAAAGCAACATATAAAAGTTATTCTGATCATATGCTATTTTTTCTCAAAACAATTTATTGTCCGAGACACGGTTCATCTTAATAATCTGTAAGGAATCAGAACAAATGTGGAACCTAACTAATAGAGGTTCCAAGGTTGTGATGTGAATGAATTTAAATGTGAGACGGGGACGTATATGGGGAATGAAACATAGTTAACCTATCAGAGGTTTGAGTTTTTAGCTGGCCGAATGCAAATTTCTCCCTGTTACATATATAGCATGTACTGTCTAATCATGTGAAGTGTATACAATGTATTGAGTCTTACTTTTTCAATTGTTCAGTGTTGCATGAGGGTTTATATATAATAATCAATTGTTCAGCACATGAGGGTTTATATATAATAATCAATCGTAACCTGGTTCACAAAAATTTCTCAGAGACTCTCATCAAACACTTTACAACATTACTCAAAACATTTCTTAAAATCTATCAAACAATAAAAAATAAAATGTAAGTGTCATCGTTTAGATACCCAACAATAACAGAACACAATGTATCAATTCGAATTACAATAATTTGCTTATAATAATATAGTATAGATTACAATAGTCAATAGAACAGATAAGAAAATTGTTTTACTTATAAAATATAGATGCATAAAAAACTCATATTGAACACATAGCAAACAAAAATAAAGGAGATGGACAAACCTTGAACTCGTATTGGGGTGCGTTACCTAATGGGAGCAGCAGATGGACAAACCTTGGAGGAGGCAGGAGGTTGTGCGTGTTTGTGACGGAGAGCCTGGAAAGATGTTGTATCTGGAGGGGAATATGCAAAGTAATTCACAGTAATAGCAATGCCAAAAACACACAATCTACCGCATAAGCGAGGCAGAAAAAGTAGTGAACTTAAGCTTACCTTTAAAGCTATGAATATATGATTCCAAACTCCGATTGAATAGAAAGACATGATTCCAAACTCTAATTAAATTGAAGGCGAACAATTTTTCTTAGGAGTACTGCGATGTTGTTTGTTAGATAGTTTTTGGAGTGTTTGTTTTACAGTGTCTTTTGTGTATTTGGTGAAAGAGTCCTCCACGGGTGGTGGCGTGTACATGTGTATTTGTATCTTTTTTTTCGTAGTGTTTTTTTTTTCTTTGTTTTATTCAGTTTTTTCTGATTTTGGAAAGTTTTAATTTGTTTTTGGAAGGCGTTAACCAAACCAAACCAACCAAATATACCCTGTTTTGCTTATAATAGTATAATATAGATATTCAAGATTAAAAATTTAAAATCAATAATTTAATAATAGTTTATATTACAATTGTATATAAAAAAAATTATTGGTGAAATATCAATAATTCGATCTTCTTGTTGTATAATTTTTAATATAAACTTATTATTTATTACCTTTTTCTATATGTTACGTATTTATAATTTTATATTCATATTAATATAAGTTAACGATCAAAAGTCATTAGATGTAAGTAAAACTCCTCAAAAGTCAATATAAAAAAGTATGTAAAAGTAATGATGAAATATACAAACTCCATAAAAGTCATTAAAAGTTTATCAAATCAACAAAAGTCATTAATACAATACCACCATCTTAATTCACTTTTTTTTTTGAAACTTAATTCACGTTTCTTCATAAATTGTTCGATTCGATCATTAATAAATAATTATTCATCATTTAATTCGTGTTTATTATTCGATTCAACTTAGATTCATTAATTATAATCCTAATTAATTATTTCCACTTTTTTAAAATTAAATTCTGTTCAGATTTTAAATTTATACGCATAATTATACGTATATTTCGGTCATTTTGATCATTTCTGATTCGAATTGTGGTTAGATATATGTATCTATGTGTATGTATGTCTGTTTGTTCTGTAGGTTTGATTTTTAGTGTGATGCGATTAGTTGAAGATTGTGAAGCGTTGTAGTTTTAATTGTTCTACGAGAATTTCAGTTTATATTGTTTTTCGAGATTGTTTGAGTGATAGCGTTTATTGGATATTGTTTGTGTGTGTGTTACTTCTAAATTTACTAGCATTTTAGTTTATGTCGTTTTTCGAGATTGTTTGCGTGATATCATTTAAATTATACTCTGTGTGTGTGTGAGTGGTGATATGTTCACTTCTAAATTTACAAGCATTTCAGTTATATTGTTTTTCCGAGATTTTGTCTGTGATAGGGTTTGATTCAGTTATATAGAAGCGGATTTATGTATGTATGTAATAGTTGTTTATTCTGTTACAGTTGAGTGAGATACAATGTCGACCGCTGACGAGCCGCTGCATCCCATAGCTGTTTTGATCGACGAACTAAAGAATGAAGACATTCAGTTGAGGTTGAATTCTATTCAGAAGCTTTAATTATATGGTACGGGAACTAAAGAATATTATAGTTCTGTTTTGCTGAATTCTTTAAGGTATTCTTCATGTGTCGTGTGTGTCTTTAGTGGGATTCTTATCAAACAAGAAACTCTGTATGGGGATACTTTTTGTAGTTGGTCAAAATTTATTTATTTAATTTTTGGAACAATGTTTTATTGTCGATGTGTGAATTTCAGTGTAGTGATTAGTATCTTCTTTGAGTTGAGTGAATTTATTGTTATAGTCCAGAAGCGTCCAGCATATGAATCACCTATGAAAGCTCCGATATTGGTGTCAAGCTTGCAGTACCACTAAAGTTGGTGAGAGTGTTGGCTGCTTTTGTGATAGGCGCATGTGAAGTTGCACAGTTAAGTAGCTTATCATGTTAGTCCCGAATCCAACAACAGCCAACTTCTCCGATGTTTCATTAGCTGTGTGCATATTTATGAACAAGAAGTAATTAAGTTTCTGAAATCACAAGAAGTAATTAAGTTTCCGAAATCACTACAAGTTTAACTACTAGCTTATACCAAAGAAAATGAAATTGAGGCATCTGTGTGTGCTGGTGAGTAAAGCTTACCAAAGATGAAGGGCATGGTTACTAGTCCACCCTTCTTCCGTTGGACGACATGGCTACTATCCTTCTCCATACTTTCCATGTTCTTACACACTCACTTGGTTCTTGTGGTATGTAACATGACCCCTTAACCACTATTTATAGGCTGCAGTAACATTCAGATTTTCGCTGTTTGTGTGTCACATTTCAGGCTCACGCGAGCAGTGACGGAATCAGAATTTAAAATGTTTTAAAGCTAAAATTGTTTAACCATAATATTTATCAATTTCATCCATCATCTTTAACCAGCCAGAACTCAATGCAACATTTATCAAATTTATAAGAATAAATTAAGATTTTAAATTAAAAATTCATTATTTTTTCAAATTCAACGAAGTTCCGAATTCCACTAGTCATGGAGGCCTGGAGGGCAATGCATAATTGATGGTATAACCATATTGGACTTATCATATTATGTAACTATAACTAAATATATCTTCCATGAATCATCATATTCCACTTTCCACAGTTAGATGTCGAATTCCGGTCATTCATCATAGTTTAATTTGATTGAGAATGATAATTATTGCGTGCAAGATCAGTACTATAACATAATGAATGCTTGACCATTCTAATTTAATTTGTACTCCTTCAGTACTTCTCCTACTTGTGTAAAAGTAAAACTGGTAGCATAAACAGGTATACATCATTTTCTAGCACAAAAGCTTATCAAAATTAGAACTTAGTACTATGTGCACAATCTTACTTTTCTCGGATTATAAAGTTATAATATGTACTAATTTTGCAATTCCTCGGAATGATGTGGGCTTCATCACTTGCAAGTTGCAATCTATTAGGTCTCAGTGTCTCACTCAGTGACTGCAATTTTGTCCTGGGAGATATTATTCTGGGTGTGTGAATTGTGAAATATACAAGTTGGTACCTCAAAGTCTCTAATCTATTATATATATAATACCACAACAAGGGGTTTGGTGTAAGTAATTTAAATCAAATGGACCATTTTACCCTTATACTATACATTTTTAGGGTTATTTTGGTCTTTTAACATCAATAAATTTATTACATATTATTAAATGCTACAAAATTAATATGCATACTTATACATATATTTATTACATATTATTAAATGCTCCAAACTTATACATATATATTTATTACATATTATTAAATGCATACTTATATATGCATACTTATATATATATATACACACACGTATGTATACATATAAATACTTATATTTATGATAATATATGACCATATACACTTACATATTATATATCTCATACTATTATAGTATTATTTAAATTTATTGTAAATTTTTATGAATTAAGAAAATTTATAAATTAAAGCATGTCTGTGAATTGTAATTATTTATCTCTATTAAATCAATCTATACATAATTTCTGACATGCCTTAAGTATTATATTTGTTACGATGCAAATATGATCCAAATCAGTACAAGCTAACAAAAAAAAAACTTTCATGTATATAAGTGTAATATAAACTTGTACTAATTTTAATGTCGTATAACTCATCAATTGTTACTCTAATACGCGGACGTACAAAAATTTGCCGAAAAAATAAACAATTTACTCATATATAAAATATGCCCGTGCATTGCACGGGCTAAAGAGCTAGTTAGACTCTAAATGAAAGAACAGAGCATACTTTATTGTGTCATTTATGTGACTCACTTATTGTGGTATTTGCCTGTTTGTACCCTTTTATGATAAGATATGCTAAATGACATTTACAAAGGTAAATTGCCAAAATTCTTGTTTAGATTTTTTTAGTATCAAAATTGTATCCGGATGGGCTCCATGGTCATCTATTTTAATTAAATGTTTCCAGTTTGTCTTGTTTATGCAGAGAATATTGGTGAGATGTTGTTTCTACATGAACAATAGAGGATCACAAATGGCCATACATTTTTATTTTCTAAATGAAAAAAAATTGTAATAAATTCAATTGTATTATTAAAAATTTATACATATGTGTATTGTATATTTGCTAGACTATATTGCAGCACCCCACACCCATTCTATCTCTGCCCCACCCCCTACCCCTGAGCCACCCTTATCCCACCTCAGCTCCACCTGGGCCCACCTCATTTTTTCAACTACTTCTTTTTCTATTTAGGAGCTGCCTTGTTCAGTCCTTTTCCCGTATCTGCTTCATAATCTTTGATGAGAGCAATGTAATTCAGAATTTCTTTTTGTGAGAGTTCGTGCTCACCAAATTTGACCGGGGGATTAGACAATATTTTGTTAGCAATTCTTATGATGTACTTGCTCATCTTTGACCAGCACAGAGTAACATCTTCAATTAAATCCCCTGGAATCTCCCCCTTTTATAATGAAAAACGATGAATTCTAAAACGTACCGAAAGCGCAGGGCTTCACATAGAGATTCGATGATAATTATAATGTGGTTTGCGTATTCTTTGTTGCATTTTCCGGTGAAGCTTTGCAAACCGAGAATTGCATTCACTAATGATTCTTTTCCCAGCTTTAAAAATCTCCTTGGTTTTCCAATGTGTTCCAAACTGACATATCGAAGACCTACTGTAGCGACTATAGGTTTTTGAACTCTTGTCTTTTTAACAACCTTGTCGAACTCATTAAGAAACTGTTCAGTTTCTCTTTTGTTTTTTGCTTGAAAAATGATCCAGGGATTTGATTTAATATCTTGTTTGAGTGCAACAAGGTATATGTTTTCATGCTGTAAAAGAAATTTTATACCCTTTCCTTGCGTCTTCATCAGAACACAGAAGTAACCCTGTCCATTTCGTGTGAATGAGGTTTTAAGAGGCAGCACGAAAATGTCAGTGTCATCAATTTTGATCAATTTTGATCTGAGTGTTACACTCAAACAAGATATTAAATCAAATCCCTAGATCATTTTTCAAGCAGAAAACAAAAGAGAAACTGAACAGTTATTGATGAGTTCGACAAGGTTGTTAAAAAGACAAGAGTTCAAAAACCTATAATCGCTACAATAGGTCTTCGATATGCCAGTTTGGAACACATTGGAAAACCAATGAGATTTTTAAAGCTGGGAAAAGAATCATTAGTGAATGCAATTCTCGGTTTGCAAAGCTTCACCGGAAAATGCAACAAAGAATACGCAAACCACATTATAATTATTATCGAATCTCTATGTGAATCTCTACGCTTTCGGTACGTTTTAGAATTCATCGTTGCTCATTATAAAAAGGGGGAGATTCCAGGGAATTTAACTGAAGATGTTACTCTGTGCTGGTCAAAGATGAACAAGTACATCATAAGAATTGCTAACAAAATATTGCCTAATCCCCCGGTCAAATTTGGTGAGCACGAACTCTCACAAAAAGAAATTTTGAATTACATTGCTCTCATCAAAGATTATGAAGCAGATACGGGAAAAGGACTGAACAAGGCAGCTCCTAAATGGAAAAAGAAGTAGCTGAAAAAATGAGGTGGGATAAGGGTGGGTCAAGGGTAGGGGGTGGGGCAGAGGTAGAATGGGGTAGGGGTAGAATGGGGCAGAGGTAGGGGTGGGGCAGGGGGAGGGGTAGGGGTAGGGTGTGGGGTGCTGCAATATAGTCTAGCAAATATACAATACACATATGTATAAATTCTTAATAATACAATTGAATTTATTACAAAAAAATTTCATTTAGAAAATAAAAATGTATATTGACAATGAAAACGTGATATATTAACTCTACTACAGCGTAGAGAAAGCCTAATAAATATATAGAGTTTTAAAGACAATCTTACTCTAACTCTTCAGTTTTTGGACCAACATGGGGGTGCCTATGCCGCACACTCACACACGACACTTATCCCGTGTGAAACAGAAGGTGGAAACTTTGACAAACTGAAAGAACACATCCCACGAAAATATGATGCAAAAAGTAAAAAGAAGGAGAAATGTAGGAGAAAGAGAGAAAAGAAGAGGAAAGACACCGGTCACAACATGATAGTTTTGATGTAGAGGGGTACAACTACAGTTTTATAACTTTAAGAAATAAGATCAGTAATTAGCACATAGCACAGTCCTTGCAGAATCATGCTTAAGTCGAGTATTATATTAAATTCAGAATCATATAATATCCAGTTTACTTGTTCATCATAAAATTATCACTTCCAAGTAGCAATGTCAAACATAAAACAGGTTACTAGATGGTAGAATGTGCTTCAATAATGAGGAAAAAATACATATAAAGACCTCTTGGTCTAGCGGTATCTCCCTCCCTCTACCGAATGTCGAGGGTTCAAACCTCGTCAAAGACAAGGTGGGTGTGTGAGTGTGTTTAGCTATCAAAAAAAATGTCAGAGTGTCATTATGTGTAATTATTAGGCCCACCAGACTAAACACAATAGTTCAATTCAATGCTTGTATAGATAGATCACTTCAAGAATGATAATATATATCAATAAAAAACATGTCATCTTCCCATGCATATAAATTTAAATTACTTGAAGAGATAGAAAGAAAATTGTGGTAGGTACTTGTACAGAGTTACTATTTGGCCCTTGGATCATTTTTCTCAGCATACTCTTCTCCAATGTCTCCTGCTGTGCTTACATAACTGTGCAGGAACCAAATAATCAAAAATAAGACCGCAAGAAAAATTATAAATAAGACCACATGAAATTCCCGTTAATACGAATGCCATAAGAAATGTAATTTTAACTTACCAATAGTCACATAAATCTCACAAATGTTTAGCAAAAATTATTAGTTTCATACACTTACATATATCAAAGAGAATTTTTCACTTTAATTAAACATACATCAAACACAGCTCATCAAACACGGCTCTTCAGTCTAATCTTACCACTCATCGACACTACTTTACATACATATACACATACACATACACATACATGTCAACCCAGACACAAAAAGAAACAAAAAATCATCTAAACAATTAAATTGTAAATCAATACAAGATTTCATTAAATTTTAAAAAGTAATACATTCAGATTTGAACAAACGGTAAATATATATTTATAATAATTAAGTGTATATGGATATCTTACCTTAGAGGTTGTCCAACCGCCCGCCCAACAGAGATCTATTTTCGCCATAGAGAGAAAGAGAAAGAGCGCCCAAAGAGAGAGATATATAGAGAGAGAAAGAGAAAGAGAGAAAGAGACTGAGTTTTTTTTAGAGAGAGACTAATATCCGCGTTATCCGTGTATAATATCTCCTCTTTTGCCTCTTCGCATTTTATCAGTAATTATCAAAATTCAAAAAATTAACATTCTAGTAAATATAAATATAAATAGTAATAGTTAAAAGCTAGCATTTTTAAATCAATCTAATCTTATTCTCATGTGTTCACTTTCTCAACAATATATAAAAATCTATTTTATTTGTAAAATATATAATATCTATCATCTACTATAATATCTATGCCTATACTATCAATCAATATACTTATATAAAGGAGACCTCTTCTCCTTTATATATCATTTATATTTATATAAGTATATTGATATTCTCCTAAACTTACTTCACGAGTCCAATTTATTTACTAATTTTTATTTAATATTTTTTAATCGAGAAAAATAATAAAGAATATGATTTAAGAGGTGCTAGACGATTTACATTAAAAAAACATTTTTTCAAATTTTTACCTTCTAATTATGTATAAGATAATACTTATAGAAAATGCAAGTTTCTATATAATAAAATAAAATATAAGAGCCTTATTTTCTTTTCAATTCTTTTCTCGAGTACCTATATTTTAAACAATAAAAATTAGAATTTTGAAAAAGATTTGAATTAAATTTTATGATATAATAAAATTAATTAATAGATGATGTAATTAGTTAAATAATTAGTTTGTTTTCTGTTCAATTTGGTAACAACGAGAAAGCGGGTTAGTGGGAGGAAAAATGTTTAACGAGAAAGCGATTAATTAGGAGGAACATATAATATGCTAGAATTTAATATTTATGTTAATTATGTTTTTAAAATAGAAGTTGAAACATAAAGTTTTAGAAAAATAAAGTAATTAATATACTACTATTTCATATAATATTAAAATAATGAAATATATAAAAAAAATCTATTCTATAATTATTCAAAATTTCGGTAATAAACAACACTAGGCGGAGAATTTAAAAGAAACCTTAATTTCATGTTATATATATAATTTTGTTTAAAAACATTTTTTATAGAATAGTTTTTAGAAAAATTTGGAGAAATTATTATAAGCCGCTGCAAAGCGCGGCTTTGTAAACTAGTTATATTAAATACGGAAACGGAACATTTTACATTAAAAGTTTGGTTTGTAGTTTGTATTCGGTCCTCCTTACTCAATCCATAGTCGTTAGATTTTTTTGATCAAATCTTATATATGAGAACCGTTACATTAAATATTAAAAATATTATATAGTGTACCTTTTCTATTTTTAAAAGTAAAATATCTCATTTTTCAAAAATAATACACGCAGTTTCATTCAATAAAATAAAATAATAATATTATAAAAAAAATTAACTAACCAGTTACCTTTTTTTAGCCAAAGTGTAATTTCTTTTTTTATATTTTCTAACTAAAAGTCTACTTTTCTACTTTTATATATATTCAAATAGATGAGGACCGTTAGATATAATATTAAAAATTGTATTTGATTAATACTCCCTCTGTCCCCCTCAATTATTTACATTGGGGGGACGGCACGGAACTTAAGAAAAAGTGTAAATTAATAGGAAAAAGTAAGAAAAATGAGTAAAGTGGTGGGGCCAATCAATATTTAATGTATAAAGTGGGTATAAAGTAGGTATAGTGGAGGAAAGTAGTTGATGTGATTGAATTTTATATTATAAAATGTTACTATTTTTGGTATGTAAAGAAATGAGAGGGACGTACCAAAAAGGAAAGTGTAAATAAATGAGAGGGACAAAGGGAGTAATATGATAGTATTTAATGTTGCCCAGTAATAATCTATTGTAGAAGGGGGGTTGAATACAATAGTGTAAGATAATCGACTTCTTAATGTATATATCACAAATATGAAAAGAAAGATAACAGCTTTATTAAATCTGATATAAAACTGTTACAAACTCTCTCAAGAAATTCTGATGTTCTTGAGAGCTGCTAGTTTACAAAAACTCTCTCAAGAAATTCTGTTCTTAAGAGCTTCTCTCTTGATTCCCTCGATTATGTTCTCTCTCGAATCTCTCTCGAATGAATACATAAATCGAAACCAAGACTGTGTTTATATAGTGCACACAGCTTCTCTATCAATAACAAGATAAGTCCTAATCAATAACAAAGATAGAAACCTATCCTTAATCGATAGCTACATTCTACAAACCAGGAACAAATAGAATAAACTTCCATGTTTATCTAGACTCCAAATATAACTCGAAGTAGGAATCCTGATCAGCTTCAAGTTCTGATGATCAATCCTGATCATAGTCTGAGTAGGAATCCTGATGATCAATAAGATACTGACGCTTGATCAAATACTGATGACCATGCAATACTGATGACGTCAGCAATCCTGATCAGTTGAGTCTAGCTTCTGACGATCATTGAATTTTGATCTAACAATCTCCCCCAATCTCATACTTTGTGAAATAAAGTATAGATTCCAAATATTCAATGATGTCAAAAACATGTATCAAAATGTACGAGTATCTTCAGAAACAACTTATCTGTTTAAGCTTTTTGATAGAACAAATTCATCTTCAAGAAGTTGGATAATAAACTTTCTTCTTTTTCTTCAAGAATTTGAATCAGTCTTTCCTTAAGATTTCTGAGTTCTTCATCTTCCTCATTAATCTGGTAGATAGCTGCTCTGAGATTCTGTATGGAGCTTTTCTGTAGACTGTGCTCTTCAAGCAAAAGATAAGCAATTTCCTTCCCATCAGGATTGAGAGTAAGTTGGGTAATACCAAAAGTTACTTCTTTAACAGCAGTACCTCTTTGCATTTCCACATCCTGACCTCTTTGATTTAAGTACATGGGAATATAATTACCATCGAAATTACTGTTTCCATCCAGTCTTCTTCTTATAGTTGACAAAATCATGTCAGCCCATACTTTGTACACTTGGTTCTTCCATCTTAACAGATAGTGAACATATTTCAGTTCCTGTGTAGTTTTTATCAGCAGATCTTGAATAGATAGAATCTTCACACTACCATCTTTCATGAAGTACAGAAGTTTTTCTTTCTTTTCAAAACCATCATGACAATCTATAACTATATCAACAGCTAATAAATTGTTCAGGTTTTCAGAAGTTAAAGTACCTCCAATTTCAGTTAAGGAGTAAGGATCAACATAAGTCATGTTTAGAAATTCAGCATCCCTGTGTCCAATACCTCCTCTTGTGTAACTTGACATTTGCTTCAGATTTGAAAACATCTTTAACCAGAGTGCTTTTGATCTAACCATCTCAGATAAATCAACAACACTTGAAGCGCTTGTAATAATTCCACCAGACTGAAAATTGATAGGTGTATCACAACTTAATGTGTTAATATGTTTCCACTTCTTATCCTTTTCCTTTTCAAAGGCATAGCTTCTTTCCAGTAAAGATTCTTGTCTGCTTGAATTTCTCCATTGTCTTTCATTTGAAATTTTAAGCCTTTGTAGATAGAGATTGAAATCTTCATATGTTCTTTTTGTAATATCTCTTCTTCTGGCTTCTTCTTCTTCATCTACTTCTTTGTTGTGACAATCAACAACAGTAGATAAGATTATCAAATCAACCTCTTGCAGAATTTCAGATTCGTCAGGATCTTGAATATTGTCAGGATTAGAATCTTCAATTTGATTTGTATTGCTGAGAGTTGATTTACTTGATTTTCTTCTCAATTCATGTTCTTCTTCAACAATTCCATCATCACCAAAAGTAGATCTGTCAGGAACTACTAGAGTTTGAATAGGTTCAGGAATTTCTTCAATTCTTAACCCTCTAGACCTTGTCTGTCTAGGTACTGTTTGAGTTGAAGAACCTCTTCTACTTCTTCTAGCACCTCTCCTACCTCTGCTTCCTCTACCTCTAGCAGGAGCAGTATAGCTTTCCATTGTCTCTCTCTGTAATCTCAAGAATTCTTCATGTGAGAGATCTGGATATTCTTCACTTGCTGTAGAGAGTGCTTTTCTTGCATATAATTGTTGAACTCTTTTATCAGTGTGATATAGAGTAACAATTCTGCCATCTTTTGTAGAAAACTTCTGGAATAAATTTGATGCATCTTCAGGATTATCAATAATTACATCTTCATCACCTTCAGGAATTGTAGCAAGAATGTGTCCATGACCAGGTGTCAGGATTTGATCTTCCGTCAGGATCTGAGATTGCACCAATGTTCTTACTGTCTTAACTCCAGAATCAGAAACATGAGTTGACTGTGTTGTTTGACTTTGAGAAGTTTGGATTGTCTTCATAACAACAGCATCAGAGGTTTCTCCTTGTATCACTTTGTCACCACCATCATCTCCAGTATCATCATCATTATTTCTTAATACTAGATCAGGTGTACATTTTGTCTGAATAACCTTCTCCCCCTTTTTGACATCAGGATTTGACAATAATTGCAAAATTAAGGAAAGAGAGGCTTGAATTTCAGTTACCTTAGTATCCAGAGAATCAATTCTTTGATTGATTGAGGTTTGTTCTGAAACAACAGATTTCACTTGAGATTCCACTACCCTCAATTGTAAAGTAGTAGGCACCTTTGTAAAATTATTAAAGATATCAGTCCTCACTTTTTCAGTTGAACCCTTGATAGAATCAATCTCACTTTTCAGGCCTTTGGATAACAGAGTAGTAGCCTTCAGATGATTCTTCAAGTCTTGATTCTCTATAGATTTCACTGCATTATAGGCATGTTCAATAGCAGAAGAAAAACTGATAGATTCATCAGATTGGTGCCATGAATTGTTCCATTCATGCTGTCTAAATGCCTCTGCAGGATCAAAGGAAGGAGTAGAAAAATCTTGTCTCTGATCTTTCCCAGTGAAAGCATTGCTAGCCATATATGTACTTGATGAACCAAAATTAGTTCCAAGACTAATTTTGAGTGCTGTAGCAAGCTGTTCCTTCTCTTTTCGATTCTCATTATCATCATCACTATCATCAGAAGTATCATCAGCATATCATGAGTAATATCAGGATCAGGAATAACAATACCTTTCAGTTTATCCTGTGGTTCTGAGATAGGATGATCCATTGGTCTTGAACGAAGTGGCTGTATCAAAATAGGTTCATTATCAGGAGCACCACTAGCGTCAGGATGAACATCGTCAGGATTTGATATGCTTGCATCAGTATTTGCTACCAATGGTTCTTGTGGAGCTTGAGGTTCAGAAGCTGCTTCAACACTTTGAGCTAAAGGTTCTTGTGTGCTTCCCTCATTGACAATGTTCTCGACCAATCTTTCAACAGAAGCTGTAGCTTCGCCTGCATCTTCACTTTGAGAAGATGGTTCTTGTGTAGCTGGAATGTTGATGTCTTCATTCTCCCTTTGAGAAAATGGTTCTTGTGTGACCATTCCACTAGCTAAGCCTTCACCCAAACTTTGATTGAGTGGTTCTTGTGTGGCAGGATCAACAGTAGCTGCTGAATTACTCTGAAATTCAGGTTCTTGTGGGCTTGATCCTTTCAGCTTCTTCTGTCTCTGATAGACTAACTCTTCTGCATTCCTCTTTTTCTTTGATGTAGGTGTAAGACCAACCAAGGAAGCAGTTGTAGAAACCTTCTCCCAAGAAATTTCTCTAATCTGAGATGGAGAGGCTGGAGAGTTTGATATAGAGACAACTTTTGTTGTTGCATCAGGAATACTAACATCAGGATTTGCTAGAGCATCAGGAGTAGATGACTCATCAGGATTTGATGTCTGAATATCAGTATCCTTCATTTGCACTGTCAAAGGAATATGATACCTGCTCTTTGATAATTTCCTTGTCTTTTGTGGTTTTGATGAAGGTACCACAGCTTTAGTAGCAGTATCAGCAACTTCCTTGTTCACATTCATCACAGAGGATATAGTCAAATCATCCTCTGAATCACTTTCATCAATCAACCTTAACTTCCTTTTCACAGGAACATCTCTAACAACCTTATCAGCTTTCTTCACCAGGACCCCTTGTACACACCCTTGTTTCTTCTTTTTAGTGAGTGGTGTAGAGGAAAAATCCTTTGAACCTGATTGCCTTCCAGACACATCAGTTCTAGCTGATTTCTTTGATTTTACAACTAAAGTCTTTTGAGAGACAATAGAGGTGGTTGTTAACTGTGTAGACTGTTTAGGTTGCATGCTTGTGTCAGGAACAAGGTGGGTTGGACCTTGTCCCATAGCATTAGAAAGTAGTCCATAACGAGTAGGCATTTTCTGATGTAAGAAAAACCTAACCTCATCAGGAATAAAAGCATTTCCTATGAAACCATTTGCCTTAAAAATCATTTGACATATCAGGATTGAGAAATATATTCAATAAGACCTGCAAAATTTGTTAGTAACACTCATATTGATATAGAAATGATAAATAATAAACTCTGATAATAATGAAATTGAAATTGATAATTAAGACTGAAAACTTAATCAAAGACTAAGTAATAATCTAATTGTCCAGAGTTTACCAGGAGTGTTGATGACAAATTAGCATAGAACCTCTGGTTTGCATACCAGCTTCAAAATCTGAGCATCAGGATTTGACCAATTGATTTCCTGTCAGGATTGAGTCCTATCAGGATTTGATCAAAGATACATACCTTTCTGAATAACCATCAGGATTTGACAGTTATCAGGATTTCCTCTCTGTAGCTTTTCCTCAGAAATTCTCAAAATTCATCATTCCTCTGTAGTGAGTTACATCTACCTCTTCACCTTGATCAGGATCAAGTTTGGTAGCTGTAAGATCCGGGAAAATTACGTGTTATTATATGATATGAAATGAGATTTTAATTTCATATTAAGAGTTATTAAATGATTTATCTGTTTAAACGTGCTAAATTATTCGTTAAATGATTGAATATGTGACAATGTGATGCTATGTGATATGTGTGGGGAATTTGAAACTATTTTGAAAAGGGTGTTATACTATTTTATTTTATTATAATTATTGAAAAGAAAATTTGGATCGTTCCCAAATTATTCGGGCAATTGGTATATCGTTCGTACCAAAATTTCATTCGTTAAAGTGGAAAGTATTCGAAAATATTCGTAATAGAAGTATTTTGGTTCGTATATCTATTATTAAACGATACTTGTAGTTATCCGTACCTTATGGATGATTATCGTCTCGTAAAACGTGTATTCTGCTTTATTAAAGATTTAAAGTGTTTTATCTGTTAAAATGTATTTAAAGCGATCTATCGGATCAGTATCGATTCAAAAATGTCGTTTGGGGTATTATTTTCCGTTTAATATAAAAAGGCAAATCGTACTTTGTTTTGCGTATAATAAAGCATAATTACAGTTAAAAAGTTAAAAACCCCTGAAACGTGTTCTTCGTGTTCTTGAGAATCAAACTCAATTTTGAAGGCGTTATCGGATTCCGATTTCGATGTTCTTGTAACCAAATCGAATCTCTCATCATCCTCTACCTAAATCCACCATCAAAATTCATGTGGGTATGATTTCTGAGTTTTTCCGATTTTTAATTTAATTATTTATTTCGAATTTTTGATTTAATTTGGGGGAATCTTTATTATTGATTGTTCTTGCAAATTGATGGCATAGTTGTGTTTATTATGTGATGCAGAGTATGTGTATGATTTTTAATTTGGATTTTGAGTAAGATTTCGAGCTAATCGGAAAGTTGTAAGTTCACCGGAGTTTGATCGGGATTTTGATCGGCTAACTGTTTCTTGATTGTGTTCTAGCGATTAGATAGATCTGTGAGTTTAGAGTTGAACCGTGTAATCGGTTTTTGATTTGGTGTAGAATTTGGGTTGGCCGGAAACGGCGCCGCCGTTTTCTTTCCGTTCGTTTTGAACGATTTTGATGTGATTTTAGTTAACTGGGCTCGGTACTGTAAACGTTGAGACATTCCTGTGAATTTCGCATAAAAATATGTGTGTTTGGTTTGGTTTTTGGTCGCCGGAAACTGGTGGGTTGG
Organism: Heracleum sosnowskyi; assembly: GCA_030848705.1. NCBI lineage: Eukaryota > Viridiplantae > Streptophyta > Magnoliopsida > Apiales > Apiaceae > Heracleum > Heracleum sosnowskyi. The sequence goes on along the minus strand of CM061238.1, from coordinate 132,784,520 downwards.
CCGGACGTCGGCCGGAAACTGGGAAACCCAGTTTCCGGTGACGTGTTCTTGGCGACCCGTTTGTGTTCTTGGCGACCCGGTTTCAAAACCCTAACCCGACCCGGTTTGATCTTACAAACCCTAATCCATTTCCAGAAAAGTGTTTTTGGGTTTTTATTTTTAAAAATAATTCAAAAATAGTTTTATAATTCTAAAAATCATATCTTTGATTTAAAAATACATTTTTATTATTCCGAAAATTTTATAAATTCATAAATATTTATTTAAATTCGAAAATTGATTAAATTTAATTATTTTAATTATTTTTGATTAATAGTTAATTTATTTAATTAATTGATTAATTCTTTTAATCAGTTAATTCTTAATAATTAATTATTAATTAGATTTAATTAATTAAAATTAAGTTTAATTATTTTCTAGCTTGGTTTATTTATTTAAAAATAGTTTGAGCATTTAAAAGAGTGTCAATTAATTTTATTAATTGATTTATTTGCATTTAAAATACTTATATTGGGTTTAAAAATCCGATTTTTGATTTAAAAATTGTTTGTGGCTTATTTAAATTCAAATAAGTTTCGTGTGATGTTTTAAAAATAGTTATAAGTGCTATATGGTTGTATGAGTTGTGTAATGTGTTTTATAGTCCGTATATGCCCGTACTAGGGCTAGTGTCTGAGTTTTTAATATCGTAAATTAGACCGGGCGTCCGATACGTAACCGGTTACTTGTTTAAATGTATTATGTGAATGATGTGAATTATCTGTGTGAGTCATGCATGCGAATAAATTGTGTGGAGACTTGTTTGAGTAATTGGTTGTGTCTAATGTTATCACGAGGGGTAGATATGATAGAAATTTGTCGGTTATGTTAGAAAGTGAGATTTACGAGGCCGTTGACTTGGATGTTGACTTTTTATAGTATGGGGATTGTCGTCAAGCGAGTTACGTGGATTACTTATGTGGTTGATTGCGATTGGTCTATCAATTGAGATGTGGATGTTTATGCAACAGAGACATCGGTAAGATCGGTAAGTGCGTCGAAGTTAAGTTACAATCATTTATGGAATATGAGAATTATACGTTGAGGACTAAGTACCGTCTCATGTTTGACTATCGAGGCTGGCACGTGGATTCGAAATGGTAGAAGCAGACTAGTGGTATTCGCAAGAGCGTTAAAGCAAAGAAGGACGGAAGTCGAGAATCGTGCGATAAGACAGAATAAGGAGGGATAGTATCGTTTCAGCGTTACGAAATAGCTAAGGACCAGAGGCAAGTGTTTATACCCTTGCTTATTAATTAAGGGATATTATCTTGAATTATTAGTATGCATGTTGGATGCTTATTACTGAATTTTCAAATGTTGATTTCTTTGCATTGAATTGCAAGTATGTTATTTAATCTCGTAAATTGACGAGTACTCTTTTATACCTTTTGAGTTTAGATTCATATTTTCATATTGATCGGAAAGATATACTTATTATATTGAAAAGCTTGAAGAGATAATTATGGGCCGTATACTAAGGCTTTCTTTTAAAAGACTTGATTTAAAAATGCTAAGTTGGAATATTACCAACCCTAGATGAGCAGGAACTTGTGAACCCTATGAGGGAAAACTTATTCTGAAATTCTGAAGTGGTGTTGCTTGCCCTTCAAGTATTCCATTTTTCACCTTGCACCTATGCAAACCTTGTTATCCTTTCTTGTTAATGCGATCATCTGATCCATTCCCTGATTCGAATTCATATATGCTGTGCATGATTTAGTTTACTTCCTTCAAGTACAAGGCTTATCTATTATAAGTACATGTTCGAAGGACTTGAACTATTTCTGTCAGAAGTTGATAAACCCTTGTTTTCTTCATTTATAAACTTCACCTTGAATTCTTCTTAAACTTGAACTTGACTCTCTTGTCATTTACCAGATTGGTAAACCTTAATTAATTCTTCCATAATGTGATGATTTGAACTATTGAGGCCATCTAGAGCCTGTTCTTTGAACCCTACTCTATATTGACTTGTTACTCTTTTCTGTTGATATCATATTGTCTGTTTCATATCAGATTCAATCTTGTTAAGCATGTTATTGTTTATTCTTTGAACCCTACTCTATATTGACTTGTTACACTTTCTGTTGATATCATATTGTCTGTTTCATATCAGACTTAACCTTGTTGAGCATGTCATTGTTTATTCTTCATTATATCCCAGTTGTTACATCGAACTCGTCGATGCTTATTATATTGTCACTTTTCATGTGCACCTCCCCATATTGTGTCGATCTCGTCGATACTAGATTATATTGTTATTCCTTAATGGATTCTTCATAATTGAACTGTTTCCTGGAACGTGAGTTTTCCAGCAATTGTTGTATTAGGTTGTCGATTCTTCCGACACCTGATTGTCGAAGTAAGGTTGTCAATTGTTCTGACACCTGACGTATATAATATAGGATTGGAATGTTTTTTTTTAAAATGGACCAATTATTGGTCGGGCCATTTATGGTCGATGTAATTTAGGCCCAGATTGGCCTTGGATCCGTAGAGGACTATGCATGAGCTAGTCCGGGGTTGTTGCGTGGCTGGCCAGCAGCACAACCTTTGATTTGATAAATGTTAAAAATCCAATTCTAATATTAGTTCTTATTTCTGAGATGAGTTACATCAATATGTTTTGTACTTGTGAGTTATGACCTGATATTCAGGTTTATTCGTTGCGTAAAATTGTTGGTTGTTGATTAATAAATGGTGGTTTCAATCTTGCTGAAATCACTTACTCTTAATTCATTTGGATTCCAAATAGTCGAAATCCATTTCCTTGATTCCATTGGCAGTCGTGAGATATCTATCTTGATGAGTTTTATTCATACCGCACATCCAGTCGGTACCATGTTGAAGTCTTGAAGTGCGTTCTTTATTCCTTGACCGAGCGTGTTGGCTCATTCTTACCCCTTGATTATTCTAACCTTCCAGAGTTGTTGGTTTCAGAAAATGTTGTGAATAGATCTGTTATCTTAAAAATTAGTATTTTTATACAAACTATGGTCTTGAAGACATATGAGTTATATTTAGTTCATATTTTCTACATACTATTGTAGTTATTGTTGATTCGGTTGCCGTGACGACCAATATAAATCTTTTTGCGTTTTAAACTATTCAGCTGCGAGAAGCTAAATGAGATATTGTGATAAATTACTAAACTCGATTTGAGAAGTTTTAAAGATTACAAATGTTCAAAAACAAAAGTTGTTATTTGAAAATCCAAAGCTTATTTTGGAACGTTATATATTATATTTAATAATGCGCTTGCTGAGCAATTCATTCGCTCATACTTGTTTTATTTATATATATTTTAGCCTGCCAGAAAGAAGGTGTATTGGCGAGAGTTGTCCGCGTAGCTGATCAGAGATGGGGAAAGATATTAGCGTAAAGACGTTTTGATCCAGAGCATTGGAGCTAGTGAGAGGTTTTGTATATAGATGTTTTCTATTGAATATTATATTGTATAAGATTAGTTGCCTGGTATACTTCTTATCGAAGTTATACTAGCGAATCAGAATTTTTGTAAAGAGAATGGTTGTAAGGAAGAAAGATTGTTGTAATGAAATTTTGGATTCTTGTTTCTAGCACTATAACCTTTAAAGATTCTTGGTAGAGTTGGGGTCACAGATATTATTATTATTGTGTTGATTTTATATTGAACAGGTTGTTTGGATTAAGAGTGCAGTGTGACGACCAAATCCTTTGACCCCGGATTTGGGGGCGTTACAGTTGGTATCAGAGCAAGGGTTATAGTAAAACTAGAAACGAGAGTGTGTGGGAGTGTATATAGTTATATAAGGAACGTCAGAGCTCATTTAGAGTTCGTGTTGGACTATTGGATATAGTACCGCTGAGTGAGTTGAGATGGAGGTATTTGATTGAGATAGTTGTGCTGAAATGGATAGAACTTCTTGCGTTTGTAGACGTCTATGGCGGAATCTTTGAGGACTATTACGAGTCGACGACGACGTACGATATTGATAACCTTGCGACGTGGAAAAGAAGGGCTGAAATCGAATAACGTGGACAAGAAGGGCTGAAATCGAATAACGTGGACAAGAAGGGCTGAAATCGAATAACGAGCTATCAAAGGAGTCGACGGAGGAGTCATATGTGAAGACCTTGGTAATACCTTCCCATCCTAAGGAAATATTTGACATTTCTTTAAGCGAAACTGTGTTGGTGAATATATTCCACCTTTTGACCTTGTACTTGATACTTTTGATCAATCATGATTGCAATTGCATCAGAGGTTGTTGTGACATCTATTTCAATTTGTAAAGCCTGTTGAAAATATGTTATTTAAATTCCAACTCCTTCATTCTTCCGGAGTGGATAACTCTAATTGTGATGTAACACTATTTGTTGATACTTCCTTTCTGGTTGTTCTTCTTTTCTGAAATAACACCTTTGGAATTTATTCAATTTCAATCCAAGGTGTGTATTTGAGAATTCTTATCGAAAGGCCCTGATTGTTATTCTGACTCTAAATTTCTTTCATATTTCTCTACTCCAACTGAGATAAACAACCCTATTTATAGGGGACACAAGGACTATCTGTCTATGTGATAGAAGTCTGACGGGACGCCGTCACTTGTGTGTTGTGAAATACAAGAAGGCTAATTACCTTTAGTACTGTCTTAATAGAGACACACAACATTGAGTTCATGTGATCAAATTGGTCTCTCAGTAATCCTTTCACTTCCAATAATGTTGCTTTGGAATATACAGATTTGGTAACCCCAATTGTGGGACATTTGCTACGATATAGAATCTTTTCACTTCAAACTATCATGAACTTCTTACTTCAAATAATCTGGGAGGTATGCCATTAGGGTGAACTGGAATTTACCCTACCTTACCGAACGAAGAATTTGCGATTGAATTACCATGAACGAAAGCGGACTACGATGCGATTAGAATACTAGTAACATATAACGGGGCCAGTTGTTCTCTTTCTATCGATTAACGTTACGATGTGGAAAAGGTGAAGTTAGATAATTCAAGAGTTGATTGGAAATTGGGGAAAAATGTGTAATTGTGCTGATGATATCCCATGTTGTGGAAGATGAACATAATAGATTTCTGTCTCAATGAGAAGAACTTTTAAAAAAATTTGATGATAGGCTAATAATGGAGAATAAGTTGATCTTTGAGTATTTCAGGATTGTATGATATGGTTGCAAGTCTTTTGCTCACGATAGTTAAGGTAGATCTTACCAGTCAATGTGGATGTATAGAATGAGAATCAAGATAATGTCGAGTTGATCAAGCTGTTTGGGAAATGAGATGGAACCATGGAAAAGGTGTCATGAGTGTTACTGTGAAGATAGGAAAAGAAGATGAAGAGGTGTTAATAAGGATTTAAAGACAATGGATGAGGTAATGAAGGGTTGTTTTCAGCTGAAGAGTTAATTGGCATGAAAGGTATGTGATTGTTGAAAGCAGTTGTTAGATATATTGGAAATAGGTAGAGTTGACCCAAGAACGTGGATGGCTGATAGTATGAGTAGTAAAGGAGAGAATTGAGATGTAAATATCTTCGGTAAAAGGATTAGAAAGGATGAAGTTTTAAGGTTATGATAACAAGAGATTAATTAAAAGAAATGACGGAAGTAAGGATTCAACCAGGATTGATTAAAGAGAAAGGGCTACATAAAGGAAAGAGTTATGGAAAGAGAAATGGAATTCAATTACAGGAGGGAACGAGAAAGTATAAGGAATAAGAAAGAAGTGCAAGAATACATATGAGGGGTTTCAAAAGGATGTTAGTGTTGGTGAATATCTAAGTACTTGAGGTGTTGGAAAATGAAGACAGAGTAACAGAGGTATAGTAGACGATTACAACTAAAGAGATTCCTGAATGGAAGTGGAAACATATTAAGATAGACTTTGTAGTAGAGTTGCTAAGGCTTAGAGCTAATCATGATGTTATTTGAGTTATTATTGACCGATTAACGAGAGATATTTATTAGATGAATTGGTTCATCTCTAGCTATTTGAATGAGGTAATAGTACGGCTTGGAATGACGGGTTCAAATGTGTTTGGCAGAGATCCGCGACTTAATTAAAGAATTCAGACAGACTATGGTTGTGTACTAAATTTTTAAGGTAATTGGGAGGATCGTTTACTGTTGATTAGATTCTCTTACGACAACAGTTACTATGACGATTTTGAAATGCTACCTTACGACGATTTATTGAGTGTTGGGAAAGTGCGTATAAGTTTGCTTGCCACCCCGTGAGTGGTATATTCATAGTGTATTTCGTAGAATATGAACCTATAGAGATCTAGTTAAATTGTTCTATGTTGAGTAACCGATTGAGATATTGAGTCAGTATGAGAGAGTGATGAGTAATAGAGGAGTCAAATTAGTATGAGTATGAGGAGAAATCCTAAGGTTGAAGAGTCAACCTAGGAATTTGAGAATGAGATGTTGGAAATTATCCACCTACGTTTGCGCGAGCTGATTCTGAGGACAGAATCCTGTTAAGGGGGGAAGGATGTAAGATCCGGGAAAATTACGTGTTATTATATGATATGAAATGAGATTTTAATTTCATATTAAGAGTTATTAAATGATTTATCTGTTTAAACGTGCTAAATTATTCGTTAAATGATTGAATATGTGACAATGTGATGCTATGTGATATGTGTGGGGAATTTGAAACTATTTTGAAAAGGGTGTTATACTATTTTATTTTATTATAATTATTGAAAAGAAAATTTGGATCGTTCCCAAATTATTCGGGCAATTGGTATATCGTTCGTACCAAAATTTCATTCGTTAAAGTGGAAAGTATTCGAAAATATTCGTAATAGAAGTATTTTGGTTCGTATATCTATTATTAAACGATACTTGTAGTTATCCGTACCTTATGGATGATTATCGTCTCGTAAAACGTGTATTCTGCTTTATTAAAGATTTAAAGTGTTTTATCTGTTAAAATGTATTTAAAGCGATCTATCGGATCAGTATCGATTCAAAAATGTCGTTTGGGGTATTATTTTCCGTTTAATATAAAAAGGCAAATCGTACTTTGTTTTGCGTATAATAAAGCATAATTACAGTTAAAAAGTTAAAAACCCCTGAAACGTGTTCTTCGTGTTCTTGAGAATCAAACTCAATTTTGAAGGCGTTATCGGATTCCGATTTCGATGTTCTTGTAACCAAATCGAATCTCTCATCATCCTCTACCTAAATCCACCATCAAAATTCATGTGGGTATGATTTCTGAGTTTTTCCGATTTTTAATTTAATTATTTATTTCGAATTTTTGATTTAATTTGGGGGAATCTTTATTATTGATTGTTCTTGCAAATTGATGGCATAGTTGTGTTTATTATGTGATGCAGAGTATGTGTATGATTTTTAATTTGGATTTTGAGTAAGATTTCGAGCTAATCGGAAAGTTGTAAGTTCACCGGAGTTTGATCGGGATTTTGATCGGCTAACTGTTTCTTGATTGTGTTCTAGCGATTAGATAGATCTGTGAGTTTAGAGTTGAACCGTGTAATCGGTTTTTGATTTGGTGTAGAATTTGGGTTGGCCGGAAACGGCGCCGCCGTTTTCTTTCCGTTCGTTTTGAACGATTTTGATGTGATTTTAGTTAACTGGGCTCGGTACTGTAAACGTTGAGACATTCCTGTGAATTTCGCATAAAAATATGTGTGTTTGGTTTGGTTTTTGGTCGCCGGAAACTGGTGGGTTGGCCGGACGTCGGCCGGAAACTGGGAAACCCAGTTTCCGGTGACGTGTTCTTGGCGACCCGTTTGTGTTCTTGGCGACCCGGTTTCAAAACCCTAACCCGACCCGGTTTGATCTTACAAACCCTAATCCATTTCCAGAAAAGTGTTTTTGGGTTTTTATTTTTAAAAATAATTCAAAAATAGTTTTATAATTCTAAAAATCATATCTTTGATTTAAAAATACATTTTTATTATTCCGAAAATTTTATAAATTCATAAATATTTATTTAAATTCGAAAATTGATTAAATTTAATTATTTTAATTATTTTTGATTAATAGTTAATTTATTTAATTAATTGATTAATTCTTTTAATCAGTTAATTCTTAATAATTAATTATTAATTAGATTTAATTAATTAAAATTAAGTTTAATTATTTTCTAGCTTGGTTTATTTATTTAAAAATAGTTTGAGCATTTAAAAGAGTGTCAATTAATTTTATTAATTGATTTATTTGCATTTAAAATACTTATATTGGGTTTAAAAATCCGATTTTTGATTTAAAAATTGTTTGTGGCTTATTTAAATTCAAATAAGTTTCGTGTGATGTTTTAAAAATAGTTATAAGTGCTATATGGTTGTATGAGTTGTGTAATGTGTTTTATAGTCCGTATATGCCCGTACTAGGGCTAGTGTCTGAGTTTTTAATATCGTAAATTAGACCGGGCGTCCGATACGTAACCGGTTACTTGTTTAAATGTATTATGTGAATGATGTGAATTATCTGTGTGAGTCATGCATGCGAATAAATTGTGTGGAGACTTGTTTGAGTAATTGGTTGTGTCTAATGTTATCACGAGGGGTAGATATGATAGAAATTTGTCGGTTATGTTAGAAAGTGAGATTTACGAGGCCGTTGACTTGGATGTTGACTTTTTATAGTATGGGGATTGTCGTCAAGCGAGTTACGTGGATTACTTATGTGGTTGATTGCGATTGGTCTATCAATTGAGATGTGGATGTTTATGCAACAGAGACATCGGTAAGATCGGTAAGTGCGTCGAAGTTAAGTTACAATCATTTATGGAATATGAGAATTATACGTTGAGGACTAAGTACCGTCTCATGTTTGACTATCGAGGCTGGCACGTGGATTCGAAATGGTAGAAGCAGACTAGTGGTATTCGCAAGAGCGTTAAAGCAAAGAAGGACGGAAGTCGAGAATCGTGCGATAAGACAGAATAAGGAGGGATAGTATCGTTTCAGCGTTACGAAATAGCTAAGGACCAGAGGCAAGTGTTTATACCCTTGCTTATTAATTAAGGGATATTATCTTGAATTATTAGTATGCATGTTGGATGCTTATTACTGAATTTTCAAATGTTGATTTCTTTGCATTGAATTGCAAGTATGTTATTTAATCTCGTAAATTGACGAGTACTCTTTTATACCTTTTGAGTTTAGATTCATATTTTCATATTGATCGGAAAGATATACTTATTATATTGAAAAGCTTGAAGAGATAATTATGGGCCGTATACTAAGGCTTTCTTTTAAAAGACTTGATTTAAAAATGCTAAGTTGGAATATTACCAACCCTAGATGAGCAGGAACTTGTGAACCCTATGAGGGAAAACTTATTCTGAAATTCTGAAGTGGTGTTGCTTGCCCTTCAAGTATTCCATTTTTCACCTTGCACCTATGCAAACCTTGTTATCCTTTCTTGTTAATGCGATCATCTGATCCATTCCCTGATTCGAATTCATATATGCTGTGCATGATTTAGTTTACTTCCTTCAAGTACAAGGCTTATCTATTATAAGTACATGTTCGAAGGACTTGAACTATTTCTGTCAGAAGTTGATAAACCCTTGTTTTCTTCATTTATAAACTTCACCTTGAATTCTTCTTAAACTTGAACTTGACTCTCTTGTCATTTACCAGATTGGTAAACCTTAATTAATTCTTCCATAATGTGATGATTTGAACTATTGAGGCCATCTAGAGCCTGTTCTTTGAACCCTACTCTATATTGACTTGTTACTCTTTTCTGTTGATATCATATTGTCTGTTTCATATCAGATTCAATCTTGTTAAGCATGTTATTGTTTATTCTTTGAACCCTACTCTATATTGACTTGTTACACTTTCTGTTGATATCATATTGTCTGTTTCATATCAGACTTAACCTTGTTGAGCATGTCATTGTTTATTCTTCATTATATCCCAGTTGTTACATCGAACTCGTCGATGCTTATTATATTGTCACTTTTCATGTGCACCTCCCCATATTGTGTCGATCTCGTCGATACTAGATTATATTGTTATTCCTTAATGGATTCTTCATAATTGAACTGTTTCCTGGAACGTGAGTTTTCCAGCAATTGTTGTATTAGGTTGTCGATTCTTCCGACACCTGATTGTCGAAGTAAGGTTGTCAATTGTTCTGACACCTGACGTATATAATATAGGATTGGAATGTTTTTTTTTAAAATGGACCAATTATTGGTCGGGCCATTTATGGTCGATGTAATTTAGGCCCAGATTGGCCTTGGATCCGTAGAGGACTATGCATGAGCTAGTCCGGGGTTGTTGCGTGGCTGGCCAGCAGCACAACCTTTGATTTGATAAATGTTAAAAATCCAATTCTAATATTAGTTCTTATTTCTGAGATGAGTTACATCAATATGTTTTGTACTTGTGAGTTATGACCTGATATTCAGGTTTATTCGTTGCGTAAAATTGTTGGTTGTTGATTAATAAATGGTGGTTTCAATCTTGCTGAAATCACTTACTCTTAATTCATTTGGATTCCAAATAGTCGAAATCCATTTCCTTGATTCCATTGGCAGTCGTGAGATATCTATCTTGATGAGTTTTATTCATACCGCACATCCAGTCGGTACCATGTTGAAGTCTTGAAGTGCGTTCTTTATTCCTTGACCGAGCGTGTTGGCTCATTCTTACCCCTTGATTATTCTAACCTTCCAGAGTTGTTGGTTTCAGAAAATGTTGTGAATAGATCTGTTATCTTAAAAATTAGTATTTTTATACAAACTATGGTCTTGAAGACATATGAGTTATATTTAGTTCATATTTTCTACATACTATTGTAGTTATTGTTGATTCGGTTGCCGTGACGACCAATATAAATCTTTTTGCGTTTTAAACTATTCAGCTGCGAGAAGCTAAATGAGATATTGTGATAAATTACTAAACTCGATTTGAGAAGTTTTAAAGATTACAAATGTTCAAAAACAAAAGTTGTTATTTGAAAATCCAAAGCTTATTTTGGAACGTTATATATTATATTTAATAATGCGCTTGCTGAGCAATTCATTCGCTCATACTTGTTTTATTTATATATATTTTAGCCTGCCAGAAAGAAGGTGTATTGGCGAGAGTTGTCCGCGTAGCTGATCAGAGATGGGGAAAGATATTAGCGTAAAGACGTTTTGATCCAGAGCATTGGAGCTAGTGAGAGGTTTTGTATATAGATGTTTTCTATTGAATATTATATTGTATAAGATTAGTTGCCTGGTATACTTCTTATCGAAGTTATACTAGCGAATCAGAATTTTTGTAAAGAGAATGGTTGTAAGGAAGAAAGATTGTTGTAATGAAATTTTGGATTCTTGTTTCTAGCACTATAACCTTTAAAGATTCTTGGTAGAGTTGGGGTCACAGATATTATTATTATTGTGTTGATTTTATATTGAACAGGTTGTTTGGATTAAGAGTGCAGTGTGACGACCAAATCCTTTGACCCCGGATTTGGGGGCGTTACAGTAGCTGTAGCTATGGGAGTTGAAGCAGGAGTACTGTCTTGCATGTTAAACCTTGTCAGTAAATTCCTTGTGTTTTTAGACTGATTAATAAAAATCCCTTCATCAGTCTGTTTAACTTGAAGACCCAGAAAGTAACTCATTTCTCCCATCATGCTCATTTGATATCTTGACTGCATAAGCTTGGAAAACTTTTCACACAGCTTATTGTTTGTTGACCCAAAAATGATATCATCAACATAAATCTGAACTAACAGCAACTCCTTACCATGATTCAAATAAAATAGAGTTTTATCAATTGCACCTCTTTTGAATCCACTTTCCAGTAAGAATTGAGCTAAGGTTTCATACCATGCTCTTGGAGCTTGCTTTAGTCCATAAAGTGCCTTATCCAGTCTGTAGACATGATCTGGATATTTAGGATCAATGAAACCAGGAGGTTGTTCAACATAAACTTCTTCCTCCAGTTCACCATTTAAGAAAGCACTTTTAACATCCATCTGGAAAACCTTGAATTTCTTATGTGCTGCATAAGCAAGAAATATCCTGATGGCTTCTAGTCTTGCAACAGGAGCAAAAGTTTCATCATAGTCAATTCCCTCTTGTTGGGAATACCCCTTTGCAACTAGTCTAGCTTTATTTCTGATAATGACTCCATCAGAATCAGTCTTGTTCTTGAAAATCCACTTTGTACCAATAATTGATCTATTCTTTGGTCTTGGTACTAGTTTCCAGACTTCATTCCTTTCAATTTCATTCAGTTCTTCTTGCATTGCAGTAACCCAATCAGCATCTTTAAGTGCATCTTCAACTTTCTTAGGCTCCTCCTTGGATAGAAAGTTATTATATAAACATTCATTCTGAGTTGCACTTCTTGTTTGAACACCTGCATCAGGATCTCCAATTATCAAATCAGGAGTATGATCTTTTGTCCATTTCCTTGCTGGTGTCAAATTGTTTCTTGAAGTAGATGCTCCCCCTGGATTGGTGTTATCTTGATTGAAAGAATTTGATTGATTTGAAGCTCTCCCTGAATTATTGCTATGCCCTCCTGATGTGTTATCAGGATCTTCACTTGAATCAGTATCTGAAGAATTCTGAGTTGACTCTGAACTTGTAGTTGAATGTCGTTGCTCCCCCTCAACATTAGCACTACTAGTTGTATTACTGTTGTTTGCATCATCAGTATTAGCACCATCAGTACCTGGTGAGTCATCAGGATTTGGTGACCCATCAGTATCTGATGAATTGACAGGATCTGATTCACTTTCTTCAGGTTCCTTGGAAGCTTCATTTTCAAATAACAATCTATCATGCGAGTCTTCAATGATTCCAGTTATCTTCTTATCATCAAAAGATACATGAATTGACTCCATGACAGTTCTTGTTCTCAAATTAAAAACTCTGAAGGCTCTTGATGTAGGATAACCTATGAATATTCCTTCATCAGCCTTTGTTTCAAATTTCCCTAGCTGTTCAGGATGAGTTCTGAGAACAAAACATTTACAGCCAAACACATGCAAATGCTTCAGACTTGGTTTCTTCTCCTTGAGTGACTGATAAGGAGTGACACCATGCCTGTTTATCAATGTGAGATTTTGTGTATAGCATGCTGTGTTGACTGCTTCTGCCCAGAAATATGTAGGTAATTTAGCTTCTTCCAACATAGTTCTGCCAGCTTCAATAAGAGTTCTATTCTTCCTTTCTACTACTCCATTTTGCTGAGGTGTGCCAGGAGCAGAGAATTGTTGAATGATTCCTTTGTATTTGCAGAACTCTTCCATCTTCGAATTCTTAAATGCAGTACCATTATCACTTCTCAGAATCTTGACTTTGTACTTTCTGGTTGTCTCAATCATTCTCACATGATCCAACAGAACTTCAGGAGTTTCATCTTTTCTGTGCAGAAAATACACCCAGGTGAATCTAGAATATTCATCAACAATTACAAGAGTGTACCTTTTCTTACTGATGGACATGATGTTGACTGGACCAAACAGATCAAGATGTAGCATGTGATATGGTTCTTCAATAGAGGATTCTGATTTACTCTGGAATGATGTCCTTCTTTGTTTTGCTTTTTGGCATGCATCACAGAGTCCATCAGGTGTATATAAGACATTAGGTAATCCTCTTACTAACTATTTCTTAACCAACTCATTGATGTTGCTGAAGTTGAGATGAGAAAGCTTCTTGTGCCAATTCCAACTTTCATCTACTGAAGCTTTACTGATGAAACATGTAGGGGAGCCATCAGTATCTGAGAGAATGTTGGCTTCATATATGTTACCATGCCTGTAGCCAGTTAGTGCTATCTTTCCTGTTGCTTTACTGACTACTTCACAATGTGTGGAATAGAAATTGACATGATAACCTCTGTCAGTGATTTGACTAATACTCAACAAGTTGTGTTTTAGTCCCTTCACTAGAGCTACTTTTTCAATGATGACATTTCCAATGATTATATTGCCATATCCCAAGGTTTGTCCAATGTTGCCATCTCCATAAGACACAGTTGGACCAGCTTTTTCCTCATATTCTGATAACAGGGCTTTGTTTCCAGTCATGTGCACAGAACATCCACTATCCATGACTAACACATTTTTCTTTTTACCCTGCATCAGAATAATAAAACACTAGTCAGAATGTTTAGGAACCCACACTTGTTGGATTCCTTGTTCATGCATTTTATTAAATTTAACAGCAGAAGACTTTTTGACTTTAGCAGTCCTGACAGGATTTACTCCATCAGGATTTTCTTTGTCAGTATCAGTATTAACAAAAGCATGCTTCACTATGACATTTTCAGCTCTATCAGACTTTGTACTACTTTCAAACTTAGGCAATGGATCATAAAAGTTATAGTACAAATCATGATACTCTTTACATGTATAAATAGAATGCCATAGACTACCACAATGAAAACAGGAATTCTGTGGTTTGTAAAATACTGATCTATTCCTAACATCAGACTTAGGAATTTCAGCCATTTTATTCTTACTCTTTTTACAATCAATAGCAAGATGATTAGAGTTACCACAGTTAAAACAACTCTTTCTAGGTGCATTTGGGATATACTTATAACCATTTTCTTTATTGATCCCAATTTTACCATTCCTGTTTCTCTTAACAGTAGCTTCCTTTTTCTTATCTGTAACCTCACAGATTTTATCCTTTAGCTGTTTCTGAGACAATAGACCTACATTCTTACTGACTTTGTTCATGACAGGTTTAGACTTTATAATTTTAATTCCTTGAGTAGAAGAAGATCCCTTTTCAAAAGTAGAATTGGAATCCTTACCAAAAACAAAATTAACAGGAGTAATCTTAGATTTGGTTGAGTCTATAACATGTCTATAGGTCTTTGGACTGACTGTCTCATCAATGACAATTTTCTCTGCTAATTTCTTATCTTCATCTGACTTATATCCTAGACACTCTTTCCAATTCTTAGAGGTATTAATCTCATGAAATTTCCTACCAGAGTCTGTCCAGGTTCTGATTTTCTCATTAGCATATTCAAGTTCTTTTTCAAGGGAAGTACATTTAGATGTCATCTCTAAGTGCATGTGTTTAGCATTATCACATTCTTTTTGTACTTCTTGCATACGAGAAAATTCAGCTTCTAATATCTCATTCCTCTTTCTAAGGTCAGACATCTCAGATAAGATTCTAGTATTCTCAGCAGTTTGACTTCTAAAGCTAATATGTAATGACTTTAGAAAACGTCTTAACTCAGAAGCATTATCAGTATCAAAATCAAAGATAGTATTTAGTACCTTATCATCAGGAGCAGCAGTTACATCAGCATTGGCCATTAACGCATAGTTGACTACCTCAGTATCAGATTCTGAGGAAGAGTCCATCCAATCCTTGCTTGATGTGATGAGTGCCTTTGTCTTGTTGCATTCAGAAGCAAAGTGACCCATACCATTACACTTGTAGCATCTAACCTTTGACTTGTCAAATTTGCTACCCTTGCTGTCCTTTTTGATATACTTGTCTTTGTCTGCTTTGAAGGTCTTTTTCTGAAAGTTGCCTTGTCTTCTATTCTTCCTGAACTTCATCCTTCTGAAGTTTCTGACAATCATAGCAACCATCTCTTCCATGTCTGAGTCAGAAGAATCATCACCAGTATTGGCATCAGGATTGCCATCAGTATCTGATGAAGAGTCGTCAGGATCTGACTCAGCTACTCTTGATTTACTTCTAGAGACCTCCATAGCTTTTCCTTTTGATTTAGCTTCTACATTCAAAGCAATTGACTTTCCCTTGCTGCTTTTCTTGTTCTTTCTCTGTTGAACTTCAAGATCATGAGTTCTTAGCATCCCATAGATCTCATCAAGAGACACAATGTTCAGATCATACTGGTGTCTAATGATTGAGGTCTTAGTATCCCATTCTTCAGGTAAAGCTCTAAGAAATTTGGTGTTTGAATCTTCAGTTTCATATACTTTGTCAACTAAGGATAAGCTGTTCAATAGTGTCAGAAATCTATCATATAGATCAGTCAGGCTCTCTTCAGGTCTTGCATCGAATTGTTCATATTCTTGAATCAAAAGAGCCCTTCTGTTTTTCTTGACAGATGCAGATCCCTGGCACTGAGTTTCCAAAGTATCCCAGATTTCTTTTGAAGACTTGCATGCAATCACTCTGTTTGACATGACAGCATCAAGACTATTATGCAAGATATTCTTTATCTTTGGTTCCCTGAGTACATGAGCTTTTTCTTCTGGAGTCCATTCAGCTTTAGCTTTGACCACATAATGTTCTGGTACTGTATCTGTTCGTTCTACGAACTTTGTTGGTATATATGGTCCATCACGAATCCTGTCCAAGTAGTCAGGATCCATAGCCTCCAGGTACATCAGCATCTTTACCCTCCATGTAGGATATTCTGATATCTTTAAGATGGGAATCTTCATGCTTTCATACTTGGTTGTCGACATCTTTAGATCGTATCTGATTCAGAATTAAATCAGTTTGCTTTGATACCAATTGTTGCCCAGTAATAATCTATTGTAGAAGGGGGGTTGAATACAATAGTGTAAGATAATCGACTTCTTAATGTATATATCACAAATATGAAAAGAAAGATAACAGCTTTATTAAATCTGATATAAAACTGTTACAAACTCTCTCAAGAAATTCTGATGTTCTTGAGAGCTGCTAGTTTACAAAAACTCTCTCAAGAAATTCTGTTCTTAAGAGCTTCTCTCTTGATTCCCTCGATTATGTTCTCTCTCGAATCTCTCTCGAATGAATACATAAATCGAAACCAAGACTGTGTTTATATAGTGCACACAGCTTCTCTATCAATAACAAGATAAGTCCTAATCAATAACAAAGATAGAAACCTATCCTTAATCGATAACTACATTCTACAAACCAGGAACAAATAGAATAAACTTCCATGTTTATCTAGACTCCAAATATAACTCGAAGTAGGAATCCTGATCAGCTTCATGTTCTGATGATCAATCCTGATCATAGTCTGAGTAGGAATCCTGATGATCAATAAGATACTGACGCTTGATCAAATACTGATGACCATGCAATACTGATGACGTCAGCAATCCTGATCAGTTGAGTCTAGCTTCTGACGATCATTGAATTCTGATCTAACATTTAAATACTAAAAGGTGTATTTTGATAATTTAAACCAATTATAAATGGGTTTTCTATATTGAATAGAAATCTTTATGTAAAAATTCGTAATAATATTTTCTCTTTAATTTATGGATAGTTCCAGTTAGATAAAAATTATTAAACCATCATTAAATTAAAGATAATTTTGTTAGCTTCGCATGAGCTGTAAAATCGTTAAAATCTGTTGTCTAAAACTCAAGATAGAGCCCAAAGAGTAAAGTGATTATCTAAATTTTAATAAATATTTTTTTTATTGTAGTACCAATTTAATTTTTTTCCTAATTCTTTTAAATTTATAAATTATATTTTTATTTCAATAAAATATTAAAATCAATTTAAGAAAAAATTAAAATCGATCTGGTCCGTGTACGATCACTATACGACAAAATTAATAATTACAGTTAGATCTTAAATAGATCGATGAGAATTGTTAGATCTAATATTAAAAGGTGTATCTGATTAATAATAGAATTATATTTAAATACTAAAAAGTGTATTTTGATAATTTAAAAGTTTTCTATGTAAAAATTCTTAAATATTTTTTCTCTTGAATTTATGTATAGTTCCAATTAGATAATAATTGTTAAACCAAATATCAAAATAACAATTCATATTGATTACAATATTAAAAATTATCAATATAATGCTCATGTCTAACAATGATACACGTGAACCTACAGAGACTTACGTACATAAATAAATTTAAACACTTTTTTTTTCTGAAGGAACATAACAATTTGATTAATCCAAATTATAATTATATTATTTTACATATAACAAAAATAAAAGGATAATATCAAAATATTATTAAAATATTGAGGATTTCATATTCATAAACGATAATTTTGAATAGAATACTTATATTAAAATGTGTATTTGATTAAAGGTAGGATTATATTTAAATACTAAGAAGTGTGTTTTGATAATTTAAACCAATTATAAATTGATTTTCTATATTAAATTAAATTCCTTATGTAAAAATTCTTAACCATCTTTTCTTTTCGGTTTATGGGCAGGTCAACCGGTCAAGTTAGATAATAATTATTAAACCATCATTAAATTAAAAGATAATTTCGTTAGTTTCGCATGAGTTGTAAAATCGTCAAAATTCAATTTATAAAACTCAGGATAGAACCCAAATAGTAAAGTGAGTATTTAAATTTTAATAAATATATTTTTTTTATTTTTGTAGCACCAATTTATTTATTTTTCCAATAATTATTTTAAATATAGAAATTTTATGTTTCTTTCAATAAAGTATTAAATTAATTAAGAACAAATTCAAATCGATAAAGAATATAATAATATGAGAATAAAATTTTATATAATCATAACATAATTTTTATTCTGTTTAATAATTTTTAAGTAATAATGTATTTTAAAATTTTATATACACTATAAATAAAACGAAACATTAAAAGTAAAAGCAGTTAGTAAGATACTTATATCAGTATATACTTATATACTTGATATCCTTATTATATTAAATCGTTATATATAATAAGGGATCTTATCCAAAATTTTGATTGTACGGTCTTGGACAACCAAACTAATAAGGACATTTAGATCTTAACTAGATAAATGAAAATCGTTAGATCATATATTAAAAAAGTGTATTTTATTAATAATATGATTGTATTTAAATTCTAAAAAGTGTATTTTGATAATTTAAACCAAATATACCAAATATAAATAAGTTTTATATACTGAATAAAATTCTCCATGTAAAAAATTCGTGACTTTCTTTTCTCTTTCATGGACAATTCCGGTTAGATAAAAATTGTTAACCCATCTTTTAATTAAAGATAATTTAGTTATCTTCATGTGGGGTGTAAAATCGTTAAAATTTAATTTTTAAAACACAAGATAAAGCCCGAATTAGTAAAGTGGATATTTAAATTCTAATAATAATTATCACGTCATCGTTATTTTAATGCCAATTTAATTACTTTTTTCTAACTATTTTAAATTTAGAAATCTATGTTCAAAAATTTAAATCAATCTAAGAAAAATTCAAATCAACAAAGAATATAATAATACGAGGATAAAATTTTATAAAATTGTGCATATTTTTTATCCTATTTTATTAAATTTTATATCATAACTAATTAAATATTATTTATTATTAAATAATAAATTATACGCAAATGGTGATTTTGCTTTATAAGAACTCATAGAGACCTAATTTCATTGTTAGGAAGACTATATTCTTATTAAAAAAAACCGTATTTTGAAATTTTAGACTCAGCTACAGAAGTGGACTAATTTTTTTAACGTATATACATTGTAAATTATTAAATTCGAAACTTTAAAAGTTTATTAATCAATTAGTATAGTACTTTTTTGAAAAATCGTACTTTATAAAAAATAGTATCAAATAATCCATGTCTGCAAGAAAAAAAATGAAAAAATTCTTATTTTTCAAAAAAACCTGTAAATTTTAATATGTTGTTGGTAGATTCAAACCTTAGATCATTCTACGCGATAATTTTACTGTTATATCTAACGTTTCTCAACAATTTAATTTGAAAGATCCAACGATTATGGATTGAGTGATCAAGCGACCAGACTTATAAGAAATCTTTCATTATTTAGTCTTTAATATAATAACATAGATATTTACGGGATATACTATAAAAAATGAATTTTATACAGAATTTTGATCGTCACGGTGTACTACTTTAACAGAAGAACTATTACCAAAAAAATTATATTTTAATTGATAATTTATTTTCTCAAAAGTTCAAAGTTCACGCATCATTAACATATTACAAAAAAGAGTATATTATATTTTAGCAATAAATATTTTTAAAAAAATAAATATTAAAAAAATTAATGATGTTATCCTGGAAGTTTGGTCCTAAATACCGCCAAAACATTCTCAACCGTTAGATCCAATACTTTTAAAAATAGACGATCAAGATTATATCATATAAAAAGAAGTTATTATCTAAAAAATGATATAAGTTAAAAGATATTATATTAGGATTGGATTTTCCAAAAAGTTAAAACATAAAAATAATTGTAATTAAATAAGAAAACTCATTTAATATCAAAATAATAAAAATCGTTTAATCTAGATAGGTGAAAACCGTTAGATTTAACATTTATTTGATTAATAAAGGGGATTCTAATAATCTAAACTACATATAAGTAGATTTCCTAAATCGAATAAAATTCTCAATATTAAATTTCCTCACTTTATTTTCTTTTTAGTTTTAGAATAGTTTTTAATTGAAAAAGAACTATTAAACCACAACTAAATTAAAGATTATTTTGTGAATTTCATGTGGACCGTAAAATTGGATAAATCTAACTTTTATAACTCAATATAAACAAATATTAAATTGAGCGTGTAAAATATAATAAATATCAAATTTTTAACTTTAATTTTTTTGGCAAAATATTTTTTAACAATAATTTAATCATGTAAACTAATAACTTTTAAATATTAAAATATTCATAAATAAATATAATTATAAATATTAAAAAAACAATCGTTTGTTCGATGGATAATTAAAATATAATTATAAACAAAATAATTATAAATAAAATTTAAGTAACCGTGCATCGCACGGGCTATAAGCTAGTATTATAATAAACGAAACATTAAAAGTTTGGTTAGTTGGTCGATCCTAAGTTATTTTACCTAATTACCATTACTTAAAAAATGTTATTAAATAATAACAGTACCTATTTATAACTAATTATCTTTTTCAGCTAAAATTCATTACTTTTTTTATTTTTTCAATAAAATTTTCTACCTTTGTAAATATATAATGGGTAATTACCTTTTTTTTTACTGAAACATGTTATTTTTTCTATTTTTCTTACTAAACCCCTCATTTTCAAAAAATATCATAGACAAACCCTTACTTATTTATTGTAAAACCTATTTTAATATTTTTAATTATTTAACAAATATAATTAATAAAATATGAAAACGTAATTTCAATTTTTTCTAATAAATTCACTCCTTTTGCAAAAATATCACCGACAATTACTTTTTTCAGCTAAAACATATTATCTTTTTCCAAAAATATCACGGAAAAACCTTTACTTATTTATTTTAAAACATACTTTAATGCTTTTAATTATATAAAAAATGTTACATATTTTAACATGCCTATTTTTTTAAAAAATATAATTTATAAAATATACTTCACATAAAATAATTAATGAAAAATAAAATTAATATTATAAATATTAATAACTACCTAAACTATTAAGAACATCTCTATTATATTATTAAACACAAAACTCTTAAAATACAAACTAATCACGAACAAACACAAACACCTACGTTAATTCAACATCGAATTCAACAACCGTATGAGTAGAACTATTCAAATTTTAAAAGCATATTCATCAAAAGCAAATATAAATATAAAAAAATGAAATATTAAAATATAAAAGAAATAATAAATTTAAATTTCAACTGTGCATCACACAAGTTTTAAGCTAGTCAATACTATACTGTTATATAATAGACGAAACATTAAAAGTTTGGTTGGTCGGTATAGTACGTTGTGATTTTACTTAATTGACTTTAACTGTATTTCGTGTTTTTACTTAATTAACCTTACTTATTTATAGAAATATATTATAAAATAATAATATTACATATTTATAATCAATTACCTTTTTTCCCTAAAATACATTATTGTTTCTAACAAATTCCCCTACTTTTTCAAACATAGCAATTACCTTTTTTAACTAAAACATATTAGTTTTTCTATTTTTCATTACTAAAACCCCTCATTTTTCAAAAATATCAGGGACAAACCTTTAGTTATTTATTTTTAAACCTATAATATTATAATTATTTTTTAAAAGTTTACCTATTTTAACATGTCTACTTATTTTTCTTAACAAATGCAATCACTAAGAATATTAAAATATAAATAATCAAATACCTATTTATAACCAATTACTCTAAAACACATTATATATTTTTTCTAACAAAGCCCCTTCTTTTCTAAGTATATCACGGGAAAATGTCTTTCTCAATTTAATTTTTCTATTTTTCTCACTAAAATTCATTTTTCTCCAAAAATATCATAGGAAACTCTTTACTCTTTACTTATTTATTTTAAAATGAATTTAAATACTTTTAATTATTAAATTTTAAAGCCTCATTTTCCAAAAATATCACGGGCATTTACCTTTTAAACTAAATATATGTAACATTTTTTATTTTTTCTTACTAAAACCCCTCATTTTCCAAAAATATAACGGGCAAACTCTTACTTATTTATTTTTATTAAAAGTATTTAGCTATTTTAACATGCCTACTTATTTTTTTTAATAAATAAAATTAATAAACTATTAAAAAAATAATAAAAAAAATAACAATTAACAATCTGTGCATCGCACGGGTTTTAAGCTAGTATCAATACTATTATATAATAGACGAAATATTAAAAGTTTGGTTGGTCGGTATGGTACGTTGTGATTTTACTTAATTGCCCTTAATTAGTTTTTACTTAATTAACCTTACTTTTTTATAGAAATATATTATTAAATAATAATATTGCTTATTTATAACCAATAACCTTTTTCACCTAAAATACATTATTTTTTCTAACAAATTTCCCTACTTTTTCAAATATATCACAGGCAGTTACCCTTTTTAACTAAAACATGTTAGTTTTTCTATTTTTCCTTACTAAAACCCCTCATTTTCCAAAAATATTACGGACAAACATTTAGTTATTTATTTTTAAACCTATTTTAATATTATAATTATTTTTTAAAAGTTTACTTATTTTAAAATGTCTACTTATTTTTCTTAACAAATGCAATTACTATAAATATTAAAATATAAATAATCAAATACCTATTTACAACCAATTATTTTTTCAGCTAAAACACATTATATTTTTTTTCTAACACAGTCCTTACTTTTCCAAATATATCACGGGAAATTGCCTTTTACATTTTACTTTTTCTATTTTTCTCACTAAAATCCATTCTTTTTTCAAAAATATCACAGAAAACTATTTACTTATTTATTTTAAAACGTATTTAAATACTTTTAATTATTAAATTTTAAAACCTCATTTTCCAAAAATATCACGGGAATTAACATTTTTAAACTAAATATATGTTACATTTTTTATTTTTTCTTACTAAAACTCCTCATTTCCAAAAATATAACGGACAAACCCATACTTATTTATTTTAAAATATATTTTAATGTTTTTAATTAATTAAAAGTGTTTATCTATTTTAACATGACTACTTATTTTTTGCAAAATTACAATTAATAAAATATTAAAAAAATAATAAAATAACAATTAACAAGCCGTGCATCGCACGGGTTTTAAACTAGTATTATTAAAGACGAGACATTAAAAATTTTGGTACTTGTTTTCTCGTATAATACTTGCCTTATTTAATTGGTTTATTTATTTACTCTTATTTAATTATTTTAATTTACAGATATGTTTTATTTAAATATTTTACTTAATTACACTTACTTAATTATCCTTAATTTTTATTTATAAATATGCATAACAAGACGAAGTATTAAATTTAATTATTAAAATCGGGTTTTATCATTTAGTTTACGTTACTTAGATCGTAAAGTCCTCAAAAAGGCTAGATCGTGAAGTACTCAAAAAGGCTATATCGTGAAGTCCTCAAAATGCCATATCGTGAAGTCAAAAATATGTCATATCGCATACTCCTGAAATACCCATATATCAAAGTCCTCATATAGCAAAGTCACAAATGTTCTATGTCGACAAGTCATAGGATAAGGAGTATACTGGAGTTCACGATGTCAACACTTAGGCGATTTACAACAAGACAAATCAAGGTACAATATTAGAGTTCATGGAGACAAATACTGAAACATCTGTTATGGTTAGGTGGTCCAAAGACATATGGCAAATCTACATCCAAAACTTGGAGAGAAAGAATAGAGACAAGCAGCTACAGATACGGGAAAGGACTACATAAAGCAAGTGGTCCTTCCTGACACAGTTATCCTCTTATGGAAAAACAAGTTGGAGTTACAGTTAGGGGTAGCTGTGTAAATAGGTGTGTGCACCAGTTTGTATATGATATATATATTGTGCACACCCTATAGTTAGCTCTAAGAGAGATACACATAGAATTATTCAAGCACTCTTTTCTCTGTAAGAAAAACAAGAAATAATTGTTCTTGTTTAGAATCCAGAATTTCACTTGTGAAATTTTGGAAGCTGTAGTATTTGATTTACTTTATACAAAGTAGATTAAAGTGATTGTGTGTGTTTTGTTTATTTTATTTCCGCATTTTCATACTACACAATCTAACACATCTTTTAAGTTTCAAGAAAACGAAAAACATTCAAACTATCCATTCACCCCCCCTCTGTCTAGTTTCCTAGTGATATTCATATCTAACAAAGACAATTAGAAAACGGTGGCTATTAGAAATGTGACCACACATGATAACTTTTGGATTTTGAAATTTAAAAACTTCAATGACGGCAAATTTTCCGCTTAGTGACACAAACGACTAATTCTAGTCACCTATATAGATGTGACAGAATTTGGTGGATATTAGTTTCGTATATTTTAAACTCCTACGAGCGAGAATTTTCCGATCCATTGGCTAGTAAATGTAATATCCCGTAATTTTAAGAATAATGATAAAAAAGACTAATATGAAAAAAGACTAAAATTGGAAAAAGAATATGATTTAAAATTAAATTAGACTAATGGGCCTAAAATATGGATCAATTATACGTTCGGATAACTAGTATATTTGGACTTAGGGTTTTATAAGACTATATAAACTGCATATTCTCGTTGCTCGTTTTTATTATCAAAATTCGTAGGGTTTAAATACAAGCAGTTCAGCAGTCTTGTAAAATTTGTATTTAATTCATCGTAAGTCGGAATTTGATGATTCTGGACTTTTCGGAAAACTCTTTCAATTTCCTACAACTTCTATTTCATAGTGTGTTTCCAGATTATGCTCTAAACCGTTCTTAAAATCACAAAACACAACCATTTCTCGTTTTTCAGTTTTTGTTCAATTCAACACATGTTTTATTCAATTCCTGATTCGTTATAAGTCCGTTTATGATGAGTCTTAACTTTTAGGAAAGGTCTTTTTGTTCTCAACAACTTTCGTCCTTTGAGTTTTTCCTGAAAACGTCGTTTAGAGGGTCAAAAAGTCTAAATACAGTTCTGGTCAGAAATGGGTATGTGCTTTAGAATGATTTGATTCTTGATTTTTCGCGTTAAGGTAAGTTTCCGATTGATTTATCTAGTATTTTCGAAATTATGTGTTGTGTGTGTGTTTTAATTATATAAACTTGGGCTTAGTGATGATATATTTTGAAGTGATATGTATTATTTGATATGTGTTATGTGTAAGCAATAGTCTTGAGATTCTGATTTGTGCAATGGTTTGTGAAAATATCGAATAAGAATAAGGACCGAGTCACCGGGTTGTAGTGACAGTTTTCTGAAAATTTAGGACCGTTATCACCGGGTTGTAGTGGCCGTGGCATGAATTGTGGGTTTCGAGTTATTGTTGTTATGTGGTGTTGTATAATATTGAATAAGAATATGTGTATCGAAAGTTATCGTTTAGTATATTGTTATTATGTCGAATATCGTATTCATATATACGTGTATACATGTTATTTGCCCGACTAGTTGGATCGATTGGTTTCTTTCTGGGATGTATGTCTCATTCCTTACAATTTTCAGGTTCAGTGTAACTCAAGTGGGATAGTTTTGGAGTTCGAGGATCTTAGGTTCGGAATAGATTGGCTTTTGTATCACTGTTAGCTGCGTTTTTGGAATAGATATTTTTGTAATTGAACTTTTGTCACGCTTCTATCTGTAATTGTCATTGAATAATTGTATAGTTTATAGTTTTGATTTAAATTAATAGTCCGAAAAGTCAGACTGTTACAGTAAATTAAAGCGACTACTCCCAATCATTTTTTAAATGTGACAAAATATGGTCGTTTGTTCTTTATATATGTGACCATGTGGAGTAATTTTTATCTGCGATCGAAAGTTATCGGTCAAAATTAAAAGTCGATCAAAGAATTACGTGAGTTTGACTTTTTATGTGACCATAAACGGTCATTTTTAGTGACGATCACTTTTATCCAATAACTTTTACCCAGAGTATTTTCTGGTAGTGCCACAATACTGTAAAGAATATTTGGACATAATTATCCGATCAACAACCTAAACCTTAAGTTTCTCATTTTCAGCGGCCAGTTTACGAATAAGGTTATGATCAACAGTTGCACGTTGAAGTCATGTTAATTAATAGTACAAAATAGAAAGTATAAATGAATATATAATAAAGAAGTAGTGCTTTGATTATTAAAAAATCAATATTTGTAGTCAATAATAATATATGATTTTTATTGATAGCAGTTGTTAACCCGTGACTAGCATGAGCTGATATTGAAATATTAATATGGATAAATTATTAATAAATATTATTTTAAAAATTAAATTTACAGAGAATTGATTGATAAAACATATAAATAAATAAACACTATTTAATAACCCTGGATGAAACTAATAAAATTAAACTAAATAAGATAATAAAATTAAAGTAAATATATAAATCCTATATTATTACGTATTTATAAGGAATCGAACCCTGGAGCTAAAGAATTTAAAATAAATATATCTTGTATAATTACGTCGTTGCAGGGAATCGAACGCGGGTTTAAGCAAATTTGGTATTTTGATACTTCACACAATTTAAACATTGTTTTGCTTATTAATAAAGAGTATAGATTTCAAATTGTTTAACTAATATTTTTTTATTAAAATTTAAAATGTAGTTAATTAAATAAAATTGATTTTAATGAACCGGCGGGCGGGAGTTAATATAACTATAAATATTTAATTATGAGCAGATAAGTCAATAATTCCGTAGAATATTGACACTCCATGCCTTGATTCAAAATAAAATCGAAATCCAAGAAAATATTGATAGTTCATCCTAAGCATAATCGGAATCGGAATGATGCATGGATGAATCCTAGACCCAGTCGAAATCGGAAATCCAATATACTTTTGGGCTAGGCTTATATATACGGGGTTCAACCTAAGTTTTCTTTTGTCAAAAACAAACACAGCCAGTGCCTTCGATGGAAAGCACCGACACTTTGTTCCTCCCAGAACCAATCATCTATTCGATACTCTCAAGACTACCTGCGAAATCTCTTTTGCGATTCAGGTCCGTTTGTAAGTTATGGTTGTCCATAATTTCTACACCTGGTTTTATTAAAACTCACCACTCCATGTCAACTAAGGACCCTCAGCTTATTTTAGTTCATGAGCCTTTCGTTTCCCAAGCTGAGCTCCCATACCTTGAGTTGTCGACTTGTTCTTTACATAATCTACAGAATAATCTCCGTACTGAAACCATGTTTGATGAGCCTGTTACTGAGGGTGAAATCAATAGGCCTGTTACCGTGACTTTTGAGGGTGATTTCAGTATGGTAGTTGGATATTGTAATGGGTTGTTTTGTTTAGAAAGTGATTATGGACTTCAACATCATGCGGTCTTCTGGAATCCATCCACTAGAAAATCAAGAAGACTGCCTAAGAATGATAGAGTTTCTGATTATGTGCGTCCGGAGTATGGATTTTGCTATGATGACTGTAATGACGATTTTAAAGTATTTGCTATCTATGATGGCGCACCCGAATATGAAGGTGGCAGGTGCACCACAGAGTCCGAAAGAAACGCGACGGAACGCAAAAGTGCCAAAAGGACATGTGAAAGTAGTCTTCTCCTGATCTTCTGGAGCAATACAAATCTGATTGTAACCTGAATAACCATCAAGTAGGCAATAGAATTCATGACCAGCCAACATGTCTAGCATCTGGTCAATGAATGGTAGAGGAAAGTGATCTTTTCTGGTGGCTTTATTCAGCTTTCGGTAGTCCATGCAAATTCTCCACCCTGTAACTGTACGAGTAGGGATAAGCTCATTCTTCTCGTTAGAAACTACCGTCATGCCCCCTTTCTTAGGCACACATTGCACTGGACTCACCCACGAGCTGTCTGAGATAGGATAGATGATTCCTGCATCCAGCCACTTAAGAATTTCTTTCTTCACTACCTCTTTCATGATAGGATTAAGCCGCCTATGAGGATCCACAGTTGGTTTACTTCCTTGTTCAAGCGGAATCTTATGCATACAATACGAAGGGCTGATTCCCTTGATATCCGCTATGGTCCAACCAATTGCTGACTTGAACTCTCTCAAAATTCGCAAAAGTTTTTCTTCTTCACCACCTGACAAGTTAGAAGCAATAATAACAGGTAACGTAGATGCATCACCTAAAAAAGCATACCTCAAGTGCTCTGGTAGTGGTTTGAGTTCAAGTGTCGGAGCTTCTTCAATAGATGGTTTGAGACGTTCCTGATTTTTCTTCAGCTCAGCTATGCCAAGAGAATCAAATGGCATATCAATCTTTCTTTTCCACGGAGATGCATTCAAGAACCTCAATTGCTCTTCTCTTTCTTCATCTTCAGAATCAGAATCTCTGGTCAGTACCTTCTCCAAAGTATCTGACTTAAGCAAGTGCTCAATCTTCGTGTAAACTGCAGACTCAACCAGGTCCACCTTGAAGCATTCTTCCTCCTCTGTAGGAAATTTCATTGCATTGAAAACATTGAAGGTGACGTTCTGGTCATGCACCCTCATTGTGAGCTCTCCTTTCTGCACATCGATCAAAGTACGTCCTGTAGCCAAGAACGGTCTTCCCAAGATAATAGGAATCCTCTTATCCTCATCGTAGTCCAAAATAACAAAATCCGCAGAGAAGATAAACTTATCCACCTTAACCAAGACATCCTCTACTATACCTCTAGGATATGTGATCGACCTGTCAGCCAGCTGTAAGGACATAGTAGTAGGTTTAGGCTCCGGTAGCCCAAGTTGCATGAAGACAGACAACGGCATCAAATTAATACTAGTTCCCAAGTCACACAAGCACTTGTTGAAAGATAGATTGCCGATACTGCATGGTATGGTGAAACTCCCTGGATCCTTGAGTTTAGGAGGTAACTTCTGCTATAGGATATCACTGCATTCTTCTGTAAGAGCGACGGTTTCCAACTCCTCGAGTTTCAACTTCTGAGATAGAATACCCTTCATGAACTTCGCGTAGCTCGGCATCTGTTCTAGAGCTTCCGCAAAAGGTATATTGATCTGCAACTTCTTGAAAACCTCCAGAAATTTAGCAAACTGCTTGTCCAACTTCTGCTTCTGAAGACGTTTAGGGAATGGCGGAGGAGGATAAACCTCCTTGGTCTCTGTACTTTGCTTCGGAACAGATTTCTCATTAGAATAGTCACGCTTTTCCGCTTCGTTTCCCCCCAAACTTTCTTTTTCCTCTTTTTCTTCAACTTCTGGCAGAATGTCAGGCACGGACGCGCTCCCTAGGGCGCGGGCGCGCTCCAGCTTCTGCTGGGAATTCAAAAATTTTTCGTTTTCTGCCGTTTCTGAGTTCTGCTCAATCGTAACCTTTACGGATCGCAAGGTAACTGCTTTTACATGTTCCTTGACCTCTCTTTTGCCAGGATTAGCTTCCGTATCACTAGGGATAGTTCCCTGTGGTCTATTCAACAATGCATTGGCAATCTGACCTATCTGATTTTCCAGCGTCTTGATAGAAACAGCTTGGCTCTAGCACATTAACCTCAATTCCTCCAATTCAGACTTTTCATTAGACGATTGCCCCACATTGCCTAGAGACGGTTGATGAAAACCTGGTGGTTGATATGGTTGCCTTGGAGCATACTGTTGCTGAAAACCAGAAAAGTTGAATGGCTTAGCTCCATATTGCTGACCTTGATACTGCTGATACGGCTGTTGTGGCTGATTCTGACCACCCTGATTGTTACTCCAGCTGAAATTTGGATGGTTCCTATTATTCGGATGGTAGGCATTAGGCACTGGCTGTTGTGGTCTTTGGAAATTGCTCACAAACTGTGCCGACTCACTAGATATGGCACACTGAGACGTGTCATGTGCACCTGCACATAGCTCACACACACTAGCCACCTGCTGAACTCCATAGTTAGACAAGGAATCCACCTTCATAGACAAAGCCTTTAGCTGAGCTGCTATTGCCATAGTTGTATCCACTTCCAGAACCCCTGCTACCTTGCCTTGTGATAACCTCTGAGTTGGATTCTGATATTCATTAGCAGCCATCATCTCAATTAGCTCATAATCCTCATCGTAGCTTTTAGCCCAAAGAGCTCCACCTGATGCCGCATCGAGCATTGGTCGTGATTGACCTCCAAGACCATTATAAAAAAATTGATCACCATCCAATCAGGCATTCCATGATGAGGACACTTCCTAAGCATCTCCTTGTAATACTCCCAAGCTTCACATAAAGTTTCTCCAGAATGCTGTGCAAACTGAGTAAGAGCATTCCTGATTGCAGCTGTTTTGGCCATAGGAAAGAATTTAGTGAGAAACTTCTGAGCAAGATCCTCCCATGTAGTAATAGAGCCTGCTGGTAGAGAGTGCAACCAGCCCTTAGCCTTATCCCTCAGAGAAAATGGGAAAAGTCTCAGCTTCACAGCATCTTCCGACACTCCGTTGAACTTGAAGGTGTCACAAATCTCAATGAAATCCCTAATATGCATATTAGGATCTTCCGTTGGAGCACCCCCAAACTGAACTGAATTCTGCACCATCTGAATCGTGCCAGGCTTGATTTCAAAAGTATTTGCTGCAATAGCCGGCCTGACAATGCTAGATTGAATGTCATTGATCTTCGGCTGAGAATAGTCCTTCAAAGCCTTCGTTTCTGTTGCTGCTGGTTCTCCCATAACTAGATTCAATTCAAGTGATTCCTTACGAGATTGAGAACGTGTTCGCATACACGCTCACTAGAGTACCTGAAACGCACCAAACAAAGTAAAATTGATGAAAGAATAATCCGAGTCAGTGAACTTTAACGACCACTGATGACAAGCACATAAACTATATATATAACACCGAGTCCCCGGCAGCGGCGCCAAAAACTTGTTCACACAATATCACGCAAG
The DNA here is from genome assembly GCA_030848705.1 of Heracleum sosnowskyi. Taxonomy (NCBI): domain Eukaryota; kingdom Viridiplantae; phylum Streptophyta; class Magnoliopsida; order Apiales; family Apiaceae; genus Heracleum; species Heracleum sosnowskyi. The sequence continues at coordinate 132,753,298 of CM061238.1, read as the reverse complement.
TATACGCGGTCACAAGTAATATAAGAATAAGTAGAGTTCGTTCCCACAGAGACTGCTTTGGTTACTATAGTTATGCACTTATGCAACAATGTATAGCTATTGTTCAATGCTAAGACAAGTATCAAAGTTGTGTTTTGATTAACTAAATTAACTAATCAACTAAACAAGATTATAATTAACTAAAGAAATTACTGATGATTTACTTATGAGAATAAAACATGGGATCCTAACTTCATTAAATACTTCATCTAGAGTCTTTTGTCTTTAATCAATGCATGTGACGGTTGTGACAACTAATCGGACAACACGAAATCAGTACACGCTACCTTTCAGTATACGTATACCAAACCACTCAAACATCCACAAAACAGATAGAAGTTGAGCAGACACCAATTATGCTTAGACCCTATATGTCTATAAGATTTGAAAACATAACGGTTTAACGAGCAAGTTATCCATTCAGATTACATAGGGCAGGTAAGATGGTTAAAATCACCTACGAATCATGCATGACAAACATACATAAACCTATGCTAGCATGGCAAGTTCTAAACCTCTATATCCACTTTCGCAATCAATAGAGATTAACAAACAACTTAGATGTTAGCTACGCATCCAAGAAGAATAAGCACAACCAAACTAGGTTATCAACAAATCATCACACACACACATCTTTAAAACAATTAACTATTAAAATCCATAGATAAATCCGTTAGAACCCCACGACAACGATTAGTTCATAATCGAACCATTCATCATCGTGAGTTCTGATGAAAACATAATAATAAATATGTCTGGATTACTGAATAAAAGTACTAGAGATAAGGTTTAAGAAAAACAAAACCAACGAGAACCCAAAGTATCGCCTAATTAGAAGAATACAAAGATAAGTTGAAAACTAGATCTTCGTAATCAGCCGTCTTCTTGTTCTCCTCGCCGGTGGATGGATATGTATGTATGTATCTCAATATATATCTCAGAAATCGTCCACCAATTGCTTATATAGGCCTTTCTGTTGACTGGTCTTCTGCTGGTTTCCTTTTCAGAGTTGAAATTGCCTTTTCCAGTATCTTTCAAGGGCGGGCGCGCTTGGTAGGGCGCGGGCGCGCTTGGTAGGGTGCGGGCGCGCTTCATTTGAATTCATCTAGGGCGCGGGCGCGCTTGTTTGGGCGCGGGCGCGCCTGTTCTCTGACAGAAATCCTCAACATGCATTTCCTTGACAATTCTTGCACTCTCAAACTCCGTAACCACTTGGCTTCCTCAACATTGATAAAATAGCACCACATAACCACAGAAACTCCACAACACTGCTGATGAAGCAACTCTGCACACACTAACACAAAACACATTAAAAACACCACGTACTTGAGTACAAACAATCAATTTAAGCCGATTTAGAACGATCCAAGTGGATATGAAATCCACTTATCAGGGAGCTGTCTGCTTCATCTGTAACATTCATGCATGTCCGCCAAGTGTCACCTACTCACATGCTAATTACTTAACCATAATTTTTAATTTTCTTAGTTGTTGCAAGCTGGCTGGCTGTATCTACCTAGAATCTTAGTAATGTTTGTTGATGGAGATTAACGTGTCGGGCCGGTTCCGAACGTGTCGTGCCGGTTCCGCCTGTTACGCGGTTCAGGCGGGCCGATCCGTGCCGGTTCCGGTTCCTGATATATTAACCCGTGAGCGCCCCGTTTCTTTTATACGAATTGTGCCGGTCCGAATCAAATCGTAACGAACCGGGTTAGCCGAGCAACTTTCGCGGGCCGTTTTCTGTTTACACGTCCGGAACCGCCCGTTTGGCCAGCTCTACCATCAACACTCTCTCACTCTCGCTCTCTCTCTCTCTGCATTCTCTCTCTCTCGTTTCTCTCTGCGTTCTCTCTCTCCATCTCACCATCTTTGTAACTTAAACCATAATTTCATCATCTCACCATTTCACCATCTCTGTAATTGAAACCCTAATGCCACCATCTTTGTACAAATCTAAACCCTAATTGAAGAACCCAACCGAGCTAAAAAGGAATCGATCTAATTGAGTTTCTTTTTATTTTGTTTGTCCTTTAATTTGTAAGTTAGTATCAAAATCAGTTTCAAATTTTGATTTTTAACTCTACATTTTTCAACAGATCTGGAACTTGAGTTGGCTTTGACTTTTGATGTAAGTTTACATCTCTGTTCTTTGCATTGTAAACTTATATTTGTTTTCCCTTTTTACTTGTATTAGATTTATATTTGTTTTTTTTGTTTTACAAGTATGTAGAGATATGCTTTTATGTTTTGTATACTTGTATGTTTCCTTTCAACTGGTAATGCAAGTGGTTGATAAAATGTGAGTTTTTGGTGTTATAAAATGTTAGTTTTTGATGAAGTGGATTATTATTTGCAAACGTGAATTTGTATTGTTTTGTTGAGTTTTTAGTAAGCAGGGGTAACGTAAATTAACATCACGAACATAACTTTATAATTTTGAAATCGACGTGGAAACCAAACTTAACCAATGTTTAAAATAACAAAGACATTAGTATAAAATCAAAAATCAATGTAAAATGAACTTTGTAAATAAAAAGGACCATTCAACAACGTATAATTTAGGAAACTGATGTTAAATAAACTTTCAACAATAGAACAGTAGAAAAACCGATGTGTTTAACATCTATTACATCAGTTCTCCAAGTAAATTGATGTATGTTTAACATCATGTGCCTAAAGAGAACCGCTGTTAATTCCCGTCTTAGACATCGTTTTTATGAGCAAATCGATGTCAAAATTTCTTTTTAACTTGTGTGCCATATGTTCAAGTGGATCTAACCTTGATAATTTAACAGTATTCAAGTGGTAATGATATACATTTGTGACAAATTTGTGCCAATGACATCAGAATTTGTCATGAAAATGATGTGGTTTTATTCAATAGACATCAGTGAAAAACTGATGTCTAAAAGTTTAGACTTTTAACATCACATGCGAAGACATCGGTTGGGTGTTTAGAAAGATATCAGTTTTTAGCCGATGTCTATTGATATATTTCTAGTAGTGCCAACCGACAGGTTTCTTTGGAAGATTGTCACAGGTACTGAGATTTCTCACATAGTATTTTGATAATTGTAATATTATATATGTGATACTGCTTCAGAATAAATCTCTTGTACTTCTTTTAAACCGTACTTGTATAAATTGGTACTGAAGTATTCGTCCAAGTAGGACATACCGGGTATGCGGAGTGTGATTTGGTCTTATAGATTCCTTCTATAATCACTCAGACTTTATAGGGTGACGGCTTATGCTAAGAAGTTATATAGAATTGTAAGGGATAATGTTAACTTGAACAAGAAAATCCTAACTGTGACAACCTGGGTCAAATCCCGAGCATTTTTCGAAAATCGGGTCAAGTCCCGATCACGAGTCCGAAAATAAGCCGAAGCCTACTGGCCCAAATGCAGCCAACTTGGGTAATCCACAAGCCCACCACAGACCCCCAAAAGATCATGATTTGTTGGTGCTAATTAGTAGTAGTGTTTTGCCTTATAAACTGAACAGAATTCCCAAATCTCCTCGATGTGGGACTGAGGTGTTACACTAACACACTAGGAACTGGTCAGCTTATCGATTTTAAGGGACTAAATTAAATGTTTAGGTATATATGATTGAGGTCATAATGTTGGTTTTATTCTGCTATATCTTCTTCCCCACAAAATGTTAATTGTAATTTTGTTTACTTGATCTTTCGAGTACCAAATGCATCTAAATGACATGTTTTGCAGTCGGTTTTTCCGCCTCCCGATATTAGTAGTCCTGATAGTCCCTGGAATAGGGTGGTTGACAACCTAAGAGATTCTTTAAATACATTGAAAGACAATTATGTAAGTTGGTCTGGGCTACGCAGTTGCCAAAATATTACTATGATGCTTCATGTTTAATCATATCATGTTCATCCTTTTCCAGGTGCATCCTGTTCTTGTATTAATATTAGTATTAATTCTTTCAAAATTATATAATTCAATTAAAAATACAAAATCGTTAAATTTATTTAATTTATTATTATTAAATAATTTTTTTTAAATAACCCGTGTACATAGGACATGCTATAACATAGTATTTTTAGTTTCTGTGAAAATCATCTGGGCATACATACACTTGCTTAAAGATGTAAATACGTTTGGCCAAGGGTTGCTGCAGAATTTTTACTAAACTTATTTTAATCATTGTAAACTTTATAAAAAAAATTAGTTACATTAGGATTTTTTTTTCTGGTGTCAACTACTTTAGACCATACACATCTACATGAATTTGTGTCTTCTATAATTAAATTATGGGATATTATGAATAGTGCCCTTTTGGTTTTGACTTTTCTGAATGGTGCCATTACAAGTTTTTGACTTATGCCTGGTACCCTTATAAAATTGGTTACTCATTAAAAATGCCCCCCCGTTCAACCAAACGTTAACCTTCTGTTAAGTACTCAAAGACATAATAAAATACAAAACTGAATTTCAAATTTCCCGCCATCAAGTTAACCATGTTTAATACATTGAAAAATAAGCATCATGCAATAAAAAAGGACAGTTTTATAAAACTGCCATCAAGTGTTTGATCAAAAGGAAATAGTACTAATCCAAATATCACCAAACTGTTTAACTAAAAATTAAAGAGACAATCCAGAAAATGATCAAATCTGTTGATGTTGGGACTGAGAATCTGGACCCTGGGACATGTTGATCACAGATGCCTGAGTAGATGTAGTTGTAGCTGCTGTTGTTCCTTTCTTGCCTTTAGTTGCTGCTGCTTTAGCTTTAGCTGCATTAGATTGGTCTCTCTTCCTTGGATGTCTAACCACAACAGCTTGACCAGATCCCTGCAGTTCCTTCTTTTCTTTTTCAGTTAACCCTCCTTTGCATGTCCTTGCATTATGTCCATAACAGTCGCATTTGGTGCATTTTACTGTTTTGGATCTTTTGCTCTTCTGATCCTCTCCCTTTTCCCTTCTTCTATTTCTACTAGGCCTTCCAACTCCCCTTTTCATTGTTGGAGGCATTATGACAGCAAGATTTTCATATAGAGGCCATTGTTCTTTATCAGGAATGAGGCTTATATTGAAGGAATAGGTTTGTTTGTAAGTCCTCACATGGTACCATGAACTTACAACTTTCAGTGGATCAATTTTTGCATAGATCATTGCCCTAATGACATGTCTACAAGGTATACTAGACAATTGACATGCACCACAAGAGCATATTTTGTTATTCAATGAGAGGGGAAATTGTGATTTACCTTCATGAATTTCATACTCTCCTGGCTTTGACATGTATGCTTTGCAACTAATTATATCCTTGCTAATTCCTTTCACAATCTTCACAATCTTTGGACACAAATCATCATCCTTCCAACTCCTAGCAGCTTCAAGTCTTGTTGCCATTCTTACCATACAAACCCTCCTGATTCCTGTTATTAGAAAGCACATTATGCTTTAAAATGCTAGACATATTATTAGAAAGTGCAGGAAAAGAAAGTCCAAGTTTACCTTCAAGCAATGTCAAAATTGGCCTACACCTGTCAACTCCAAGGGTTGAATTGAAGCTTTCAACAAAGTTGGATGTGTTTGTGTCATTGCACACATTTGGATCAAATTTGTGCTTGCTCCAAGTAGATGGATCACCCAATTCTGCAAACCACTTCATGACTCTGTCACCTCCCTCTTTCTTCAGTCTTTCCATTGCTTTCCTAAAGGTAAACTGGGAGGTGGCATTGCAAACTCTCCAAAATATAATGTACATAAGTGGCCCTGCAAACTGCTTCTTGTAATTTTTACTTAGATGTCTGCAGCAGTACCTCCTTTTGGCCGTTGGCCACATTTTTTCCAAAGCAAGGTCAATTCCCTATAACAAATTGTAGTTAAGAAACAAGTTAGTACAATAGTAATGCAAGAAAATCAATGAACAAAAGTAATACAAAATGTATTAATTCATACCTTTTGTCTATCTGAGATTATTGTCCAGTCTTTCCTACTAGACTCCTTCACAATGTTGTAAAGGTTCCATAAGAAGTAGGACCAATTCTCCTTATCTTCCACACTTACAACATCATATGCTAGAGGGAAAATTTCATTGTTCCCATCCAAGGCAACTGCTGACAGAAGAACACCCCCATAATTCCCCTTCAAGTGTGTCCCATCAATGCCTATTAAGGGTCTACATCCCCCAAGAAACCCTTTCCACATACCAGCAAAAGAAATGAAGATTGAGCTAAACAATAACTGTATAGGAATGCTCTCAGATTCAACAGAAGAATAATAAGCTTTTGAATCTGGATTTGTTTCACACAGTACCTTCACATATGCAGGAAGTTGAGCATATGATTCATCATGTCCTCCAAATAGTTGCTCAATAACGTACTTCTTCATAACATACAGAGAAGTCTGTTTCATATACACACAAAACCTTTGGAATAAAAGCTCATTCAGAGACTTCCCTGGAATATCTGGATTGGCCCTAATGTCCTCAATTAGCTTGGATGCAGCCCATTTAACATTGCATATGGGATTATATGTCTCTAATCCCCTGCACTTATGTTTATTTGGCTCAATCTTCTTTATAGCCCATGTCACACCATCAGGTAGTCTGCTAGCATGCAACCTCCATGTACAACATTGTGCATAACATTCACATGTGTACCTGGTATTATCAGCTTTGAGAACAACAACAACAAAGCCCTCTTGAATGCAATAATCCTTCAGAACTCCTTTAAAGTGATCTTTGTCCATAAAGATCATCCATGGTCTCAGTTCTATCTTCCCAAATTCTTTGTTGTCATACATTTCTCCATTCTTATATAGCCTTTGATAGTAGTTATCATCATCATCATTGTCCACAAAATCATGCCATTTGTCAGCTTTCCAAGTGTCCTTGACTTTAGGAAGTGATTGCATATCTTCAGACTCCTCTTCACTAACATAATCATGCCCCATAATTCCTCCATCAGAATCATCTTCACTGACATAATCATCCCCAAAATCCACTTTTCTTTTCACATTTTTGCTCCCAGCACTAGGTTCATCCACCTTCTTGCCTTCACTAGAATCCACTTCATTTTCAGTATGATTATTACCCTCGGTTTCATGATCAACTTCAAATGGTTGAGAAGTTGTGGAAAACCCCTTCCTTTTGGCAGTGGTCTTAGGAATTTTCCTAAGAAAAACAGAGTGATGAGACTGTATTGTGGTCTCAGAAGGATCAGTAGCTGTTGTGTTTTGGACATAAATCTTGGACTTCTTCTTACAGTCAAAATCTCAAATGCTGTTTTAGGTGAAACTGGAGATGGTGGTAGGTTTACAATTGATTTAGGCTTTGGTTGTGTTTTTTTGGGTGCTTTCTTGGGTGTTTTTTTTGCCCTTGTTTTTTTTGTTTGAGTAGGCTTATCAACACCCTCACCGGCACTTGGATCATTCCCCCCAACATCATTATCCCCTACATCATTCCCATCATTGTCATTTGTACCAACATCATCCCCCCCTTCCCTTTGTTCATTGTTCTCTCAGACCTCCTCCTAAAGTTTAAGACTAGTTTATATAGATCGTTAGGTTTAATTACAGACCCAAGCCATATATAAATCACCTCTTTCTGAGCACACCTATCAAACATCTTCATTAGGTCACTATCAGTTATTAGGCGGTGATGCTCTAATTCATACACATAGGCAAATGTTGGAAAATGGTAATCTCACTACGCCATAAGTGGTCATATGCAATGCTTTTTTACAGTTGCTATAGACCAAAAAAGCGTTGCATTAAGCTTATTTTTCAAAAATGCAACACCAAACGGCCGTTGCATCCGCGGGCGTGGCCTTTGATATGTAATGCAACACTTTTGGTCAGCTACTGCAACGGAGAGAAAATATTGCATTATAAGTATACTGCAACACCAAAATCAAGGAAATGCAACACCAATGAGTGTTGCCTTAAACACAAGGCCTACTATCATGCCACGTCAACAGTGGGACCTACTAAAATGCCATGTCAGTAGTGGGGCATGCGTGCCAGGTCAGTAGTGGGGCCCTCATGCCATAATGCAACACTTTTCATTGTCTTTTGAAACAATAATTTTTTTAATGTAACAGTATATTTACTAATGCAACACCATTAGATTCTATAATTAAATACCATTTTCTTGAAATGCAACATTAAATAAGAAAATACAACACTTTAATAAAAAAATTTGCAATATTAGTTTTGTACATACATAAATACCATTCAAAACATTCAGCATTCCATCCAAAACATCCTAAAACCAATCCAAAACAACCAAGGCATCTAACAACATACTAAATACCTAACTTAATCACAAAAAAATTTAAATAATACAAATAATCCCGTCCCCAAAATCCTAGCATCCAAAATCCCAGTATCAATGATGACTTTTTCACCGGCTCCCATGCCTCTGGAGCAGTGTAGTTCGGAGTGAGCAGGGTACAGTCCACGAGCAATATCTGCCCCATATCTGCAACAAAAGAACACCTAATGCATCAGAAGAGGAATTTCACTTTCAAGTTCTTATGATCATGAGCTACTATATTGGAAATCAGTAGCAGGGTCTGTATAGAAACTTTATATCAATTGTCAAATAAGCAAAACTATTATGAACTTGTAAAAAGAATATGCCTTCGAAAATTATCGAGAACTTCAATCTTTGAATAGCAAAAGTATGGCTGGATTAGATGGAATAAGACTTACAAAGGTATAAAATCATCGGCCATAGTACATTGCCATAGTACGATTCTGCACAAACAATTATAATGGCCATAGTCATATTACCATGTCAAGCATAAGTTAAAATAACTCTTTGGGAGCTATTTATGATCACACCACAAACAGATCAATTGACAGAAATATAGTGAGAGAAAAAAAAGAAGATAAACAATGCAATAATGCATGATTCATTAAAAAAAATATGCATCCAATACATCAAGGGTGATTAGTAAACCCATAACCACAACTTTGCTACGTTGTCTGCCAAAGCATTAACAGAAGCAAAGCATCAGAAGATGACACAAATGAAAAGATAAGAATTAAATAGTAATATAAGAGCTTATACCTCATGCTTGGACGAATCCAACACTGTTGGTGCATACGCTTTGATTAAAAACTAATAATAATTTAGCAACTAAAACTGGACAAGGATGCAATTTTAAGAAATACCCATTTTCAGTTGATTAAAATCTAAGAAAACATAAGTTTATCTCTAAATTTGAGTATAGAATCATTCCATAAGCATTTATAGTCAAAATTGTACAAGTTAATTATTATCTTAAAAAAAAAATCAACCAGCAAAACATAAGCATTAAAAGGGTGACAAGAAAGTAACAGAGACAATAATGCATTACCTTATCAACTGGTTTATTTTTTTCCTGGTAATACTTGTTAGAATGTCCAAGTGGTTCGTGTGAAGTATCTTCTGACTAAACAATATAATGTAAACAAATTTCTTTTAGCAAAATGGCAAGCACAAAACGATAGTATATATGGAGTTTAACATATGAAAACTGTAAATGCACCTGGTTATCTAGTTTTGTGTTCTCTGTTTCGGAATCAAACTCCAGAACATATAAAACCAACATATATAAGCATACCTTCCGCACAGATGTCACTGAAAATCCTCTGCTCACAAGTGTATCAGCAATCCAACCACCGAGATTAGCAGAAAATGCCATCGTAAGCCAAGGCAATACACACAAAAGCCCAGACTCGGTTAGGTTGAACTTTATGACCTATACACGATTTAGTTACTTGGTCAGTTCTTATCTGGGTATTCTAATAATGCTGCTTTGAAACCATAAAGATGCAAAATAGAGAACATCAACTATTGGCAGTAATAGATGCAAAGAGTCTCTTCAAACCCTTCTTTTCCCTCCAGGAGAGCTTCTATTTCTGCCATCTCGTTTCCAATATCATCTAATAAAATATCAGCTCTAAGTATAGACATTTGCAGCAAAACAAATCTCCAAAAACAAGATCTTTTCTGTGCTTCATCAGTCAATGCTTGCCACTGTAATAGAAATGACATATTTAGACAAAAGAATGTTAAGGTGAGCACCTTCATATTTGAGTACAGAAAGGATATGAGAATACTAGCTAATTAACTACGGAAAGGTAAGTGTGGATTTCAAAGTTGTAATGTTTGACTACTTTCCCTACACATATTTCCCCTATATAAGAGCCTCTTTGCAACTTTGCGAAGATGTTCCCTCAAGTGAAAGAAATAATAACGCAAATAACGCAAATAAGAGATAGGGAATACTACATCTGAAGTATATAGGAAAGACAGAATGTATGTGAAAGTTTACTTCGTGTGAAATTGAAACATATTACTTCAATAAATTAACTTGCAATTCATATTATAAAACCCTGAAAGGTACTACTTATGCCAACAATGTACACGTAAATCACCTGAACAAGCATTGCCTCATCAAGAAGTTCAAAAAGGTTATTAACTTGATGGTTAGGGCCAAGAGCTTCCGCCTTAATAGTTTGCCATTGCTTGACAAGAGTTTCAGCTTCTTCCATATGCATTGGCCTTTGGTATACTGCTGCCTTCAGTGAATTCATATTGTCAAGTGAAGAGGTTTTCAATGCTCCAGCTTCAGATGAGCTCCTGAACTGCACCTTTTGTGATGGGAGTATCTGTGCAAGCTTGCTGATAATACTGTTTTCCTTGAGGAAAGCAGGTCCTCGTTTCTGATGTAAAGAGGAATCAGTAGTAGAGACAACAGAATCCGTCTTCGGGTTCTTCCAGGCCCATCCAGATGTAAATCTAGAACTCCCCAATTGCACACTAAATAGTTTAAAGGTAAGAAAAAAATATAAATCTTAGAGCTGTAACAACCATCATTCTCCCACCAACATTATGTTCACCAAACCAAATAGCCCAGACATTATAATGTTGTGCACCCAAATTTCTTTTTCAACTGCACAGATAGCAAACTATCATTGTTTCCACTATTAACCTTAACTGCAATAGAAGGGGCTTGTAAATTTGGCGGAGATAACTGGTTTACAGCAGTTCCAAGATGTTGACAGAAGTTTGTACTGGAATCAGGTTGCTCACAAGTTTTTCTATTAAATGTACTATGGGAAAGTGGTCTGAGGTTTATGCTAGAGGGGATTGGTTGAGCTCTTTTATATTGCTTCTTTCCAGCTTTCTTTTCACCAGAAAAATAGTTATCCTACAGAAACATTCAAATATATATTTAGACAAAAGAATGACATTATTAAAATGCTTGCCACTGTAATAGAAATGACATATTTAGACAAAAGAATGTTAAGGCGAGCACCTTCATATTATTAAAGATCACATTCTTCAAGCCATGTGGTTTTAACAACAGATATAACACCAGCAGCTGCATGGCCCCTTGATTCCTTTTTCTCACTGTAAAATATATATGATCTTGTAAGAATACGGTGGTTCTTATCCTTGTCTTTGTATATACACAGTCCAAGTCTGTGATAAACATGATTCCAGTCAAACAAGATAAACATGCCCATTCATGAGAAAATGTAAATACTACATATCCTAACATTAGTCCAGAGTATCTGATTCCACAAGTCAAATGCAAGCAACAACAAATTTTTACTCATTTTCCATAATCCAACATAGATTAAGAACATATAACAGCTTTTTATTTATTAAAAATTCAAATGAAAAAAAAAACTGTTACGAGAATTGTCCATAATACTACCCTGATCAGTGATCGCATGAAATGGGGCACATAAAGTATCAACTAAACAACTTAAAGTAGATATACTAATCATAAATACATATATTATAAACTTTTTTGTGTCGCAGTTTCCAAGTTTCCTTGAATATACTGGCAGCACAAAAATGAATATCAAAAAAGCATTTAATCATGTAATTTATATTTTTTATTATGTAATTTTTAACAACTTCGTGCACAAAATTGTTATCAAACAAATACTAAATTACATAAATGATAAACTCTAAGTGTAAATGATTAGTATGACCTTATATGCTGAAGGCCTGAAGCATAATTTCATGTTAAAGAATCAAGGCTATATTCAAGATTGGTGCTATAAATTTAACAAATTCCAAGGTTTGATGAACAAACGCATATCCTATACTTCAACTGATCATCCAAGTTTAAGAGAATGATGTGTTAATTTAAAAGATTTAGCATTGAAATACCTTCCTACTGTCCTCAATGAACGATCTGCACAAGTATCTTCCATAGTTTTCTTTATCTTCAGGGGACGTCAATGCATTAATCATGTCTTCACCCACAGCAACACCACAAAGTTGATTAGGACAACGCAGCTTTAAACATCCCAAGCCACTTCTGAAGGCAGTTCTTATGTGTGCTGTAAACCAACAAGAAAAAATTAGGAGCCGAAAACAATACGCTATAACATAGATAAATGTAGGGCAGCAGACTGATAGTTCTTTTGACCAATCTGAATTGGCGGAATGCAGCTGATCGTAAAGAAAAAACAAAAATAATGGTAAAGCAAAGCAAAAAAGGAGAAGCGAGTAAAAAACCAATACAGCATTTAGAGCAAAACGGATGACCACAGGCAGGTGCACTCATTTCGTCACGTGGATAATATTTGAAGCAGATCAAACACCTAACCTGCATAATTGATAACGTGAAGAAATTTAGAGGCAAAGAGAGCAAAAACGAAAGGAACTAAAAAAGTACAAACCTCATTAACTGTGGGCAGCGGGACAGGTACCTCCAGCAGACCTAGAGACTTGCGAACGTTTTCTTCATCATCAAACCATTTATCACATGATTTGCTAACACTCCTGGAAGATCCAAATAAAAAATAGTTATGAAAAAGTGCGATATATAGTAATGTGAAAAGAGTATATGCATGAGATAAAATACGAAACAAAATTATTTACCAATTATAATGGCACAGTAAAATGATTGCAGCAGCCCTCGAGATTGATAGAGACTAACTATGCCAAAGACCATGTCAGTCTTTAGTCTTTAAACACCAACTAGTCTTAGTGACGATCCTCTTTCTGTCTCTCTGATGAAAATACTCTAATTGTCTTTCCTACAACTAGTCTTCGCTTTGCTTAGTCTGTGAGATCTTCATAGTTCTTCATTAGCATTCCAAGTACTAGAGTTACATCTGTTAGAGACTAACTAATGTTAAGATTGGAGCCATTTTTGAGTTTTTTGTTTAATGGAAACTGTAATTAAACTACAAGAAGAAGACGAGAAGAAAGATAAACAGTAAAACAAAATTCATATATTCTCATTCATCATCTGAAACAAAAGAAGTACATTCTATATATGGAACTACATCACTCAAATTAGTCTATTCTCAAGCCCAAATTCATCTCTTGGCCCAACACTCTTCTCTGGCCCAACAACAATCTAGCTCAATAACAATATCTGGTCCAATTCATGACAATACCAGCTTCACTAAGAATCCCATCCACAACGATCCTATCAATAGCTTTACCAGCCTGTAAAAACATCATCTTGTCACTCCATAAATAAATCAGAAGAACTACTATTTCAGACCTTGTACATCTCTCAGCAAAGCCAAATGTGATTTTCACATGCAAATCAATAAAATGGAATAACAAGTGGATCACCGGTTCATGCACTGCTAAATCAGATTTTGTCAACTTCTTTAAAACAAATTTCAAACTTTGTGCCAAGAAAGAGCACAATATGAAAGATATATTTCGACCTCGTCAGATATTACCTTCATATCAGCTTCTCTAAACCCAGCCAAGTTGCGAGAATGTGACATACTATTAACTGACAAATTCAGTTGCCCTTTTTCTACAGCATGCATTACCATTCTAGTTGATGCTGTATAGCACTCTATAGCTTGTTCCAAACAAGCTTTTTGAAGCATGTACAAGTTATAGTCCTTGATTCTTACTTTCTTACCTTCAGGCAACTGCTTAGTAGTCCCCAAATCAAATAACAACGGAGAAACATTCAATCGTATCAAAAACTGTACTTGCTCATCTTTTTTGCCATTCAAAACTGCAGCCTGAACAGCCTTGTTGCGGTAAAGCTCTTTTCTATCAGAGTAATCATCCAACAACAGTTGATGAACCTTTAGAATCACAGTAGAACCGTTGATATCCTTGCCCTTGCCCGTAAACTCTTTAACAAATTGATTCACCATCCTACTATTAAAACCTATGCAGAGCAAAAGAGTATTACCAGCTGTGACCTGAACTCTAAAAATACCCTCTTCAACAGCCCGATGAGATAGAAGTGTGCCTCCTCCAGGATCGAACTTAAGTACAACTTCCTTACCAACCACTCTTGAATTCTTTACCAAACCACAAGCAATTGCATCAGTTATATGCTTGAAGCCAGAAACAACATCAATGTCCCTCGTTGCTCGTCTTTGTAAGTCACTGAAATGAGAAGGGAAGGTGACAACAATGTTTTTAATTGCCCTTCTGCAACGAGAAACTTCAACAGAGTCTGCCATCTTCATAAGAGTGAGGGATGATAGTTCTTCGATAGCAAACTATTTTTGTTCATCTTTGTAACTAACAAAGAGAATTGGCTTGTCACCATTTTCCTCTCCCTCTTTTTTTATATCAACCTTGTCTACCACATCTTTTACGGAGCTACTAATTTCTGAAATTTTTTTTAAGAGAATTAATGCATCATCAATTCAATTGGAAACTTTGACACACTTCTTGGGTGCTGTAGTGATGCCTTTTGCAAATCCTCACATTTCATCCCTTCAAACATTTCGTATTCTTCTTCAGCAGCTTCGAATAACAATCTTTCTTCGATTTGCAACTCCTGAAAATTAGCCCAATTAACTGCCCCCTGAAGAGTTTTAATTGACCACAAATCAATAATTTCCCGAATTTCATCTTTGAGACCATTTATGAAATTGTGAGCAAGAATCTCCTCACTAAACACAAAATCATAAAGATACTCAGATAGATCCTTAGTTTGTAAAAATTCAGTTTCATACTCATCAACTGAATGTTGTTGTTGTATACTTAACGGATTAACCAAATAGCAAATATCCACCTCACAATCGTAAAATCGAACTAACAAAGCATACAAAAATTCCTTCCACTCAACTTGTTCATTTCTATTTTGATAGAACCATTTGTACCATGTTTTAGCTCTACCAATAAAATGAAGACCTGCTACTTTTATCTTCACGGTATCTACCACAAATTTGAACTCAAAATATTTCCAAGCCTTCAATATCCACCCTTGTGGATCAGTACCATCGAAAATTGGTAATATGTAGGGTTGTTCGTCGCCAATTTTATGGAAACCTTGAAGCATATTACCACTAGAATTGGCATGAGTAGAATTACGAGGAACAATAGGGCTTGGCAAGGTAGCTTGGACCACAGGTTCTCTGTTAGGATCTATATCAAACACCTTGGGTGCAGAAATTGTAGAGTTGTAAAAATAATGTTCAAGTAGTGGTTGTGATTCATTGGAGTGTAAAACATGTAGTGTGTTCGTATAACTAGATTGTTGGTAAACTAGAGGCGTATTAACAAATGTAAATGATGACGGACACAAGTATGGATATTTTTTCAAAATCAAAACATGATCAAATATTCAAATGTAGTCCATGAAGTTATTTGAAAATTATTAGTATTAAGAAATGATAAGTTGAGCATGAATTTTGGATAGTAGAGGGTCATAGTCCTTGCAAACAACCATACCATGAATGTACTTTTATGGTATGCTAGTATAACTTTGTTTAAAAAGTTTGATTTTGTTGTTTCACAGCAGATTACCTATACTGCAAAACTAGACATGGGTTGGAACAAATTAAATGTTTCAGTTGAATCACAAACTTTATCCTCTTGGCATGTTCACCATCTTTGCGGCACAGACAATCTTTGTTAACATTCTTAATAGGAAAATTCCTTGGCCTCCTGTTCCTTTAAAATGTACAGACATATCTGAAGGTTGTATGTTACCTTATCCGAGCTTTTCTTCGAATATTAGGCATAGACATGTTTCTGTTTACATTTCTTTAATTCAAGTCACCGGTTTCTCTTAAAGGCTCCGAATCTCTGTTTGATGATTTAATAAACACTTTGTTGATTTGAGGATTTTTATGGGCCAGATTGAAACAAAAATAATCCCAGTAAGTTGGGTTTGACAACTTATGTTAAGGCTTAAAGTACTCATGTAAATATATAGTCATTAATAGCATAATTGTATATATGATTGTATCTTCTGATTACTTGAAATCAGCCTAGATATTAGTGATTGTAATCGCTGATAATCAGCCTTGTATACCTCTTGTATGTATCTGATATTTCTATATAATGAAAGCACCCCTCAGAAAGCACCCCTCAGATGGAGGGCGATTCAATCCAAATTGTCCTGGTATCAGAGCTAGAATTCTGACTTCTAAGTGTTTTCTTATCTTAGTCTAAATCTTGGTCTTGGGGATTTTTTATTCTGGTTTTCTTTTCTGGGATATCATGTCGAATAGCAACTTGGAGATTCTTTGTGTGCGTTTCACAGGTAAGAATTACTCTACCTGGGAATTTCAGTTTCGATTATTTGTCACGGGAAAGGAACTTTGGGGCCATGTTGATGGTAGTGATGCAGCGCCTACTGAAGCTGCTAGTTTGGCAAAGTGGCAGGTAAAGGATGCTAGAGTCATGACTTGGATTTTGGGATCAGTAGATCAAACACTCGTTCCCAATTTGAGACCATATAAGACATCTAAAGAAATGTGGGAGTATTTAAAGAAGGTCCATAATTAGGACAATGCAGCCAAACGTTTTCAGTTGGAATATGAGATCGCCAAGTATTCTCAAGGTGATCTTTCTATTCAGGAATTTTTTTCTGGATTTCAGAACTTGTGGACATAATATGTTGACATAATTTATGCTGAAGTACCGAAAGAATCGTTGGCTGCTGTTCAAAAGGTTCATGAGCAGAGCAAACGAGATCAGTTTCTGATGAAATTGCGTCCTGAGTCTGTATGAGGCTGCCCGTTCAAATCTGATGAATCGTAGTCCTCCTCCTTCTTTGGATGTTTCTTTTGGAGAATTGTTACGGGAAGAGCAGCGTCTTGCCACACAAGTTAGTTTTCAGCAACATAAAGTCCATGATAATGCAGTTGCTTATGCTACAAATCATGGGAAAATCAAAGGGAGAGACTTGAGGCAAGTTCAATGTTATAGCTGCAAGGAATATGGACATATCGTTGCTGATTGTGCAAAGAAATCTTGCACATACTATAAGAAGTCTGGGCATATTATCAAGGAATGTCCAATCCGACCTCCGCATCGCCAAGTTAAGCAGGCTGCTACTGCGAATCAGGCTGTTGTTGGTTCAGCAGATGGTAAACCAACAATTACTCCATAAATGGTTCAACAAATGATTATTTCAGCTTTTTCAACATTAGGACTTCAAGGTAAGCACACTTTTCCCGCTTTATCATGGCTTGTTGATTCTGGCGCATCCAATCACATGACAAATTCATGTAGCACTCTTAGCAATATTCATAAATATGAAGGAGACATTCAGGTTGCTAATGGTAGTAAGTTGCTCGTTCATGCTATTGGGGACATTAATTATTCAATTAAAGATGTTCTTGTGTCTCTTGAACTCTCCGCTAATCTTATTTCAGTAGGACAATTGGTTGATAATAACTGTAATGTTCGATTTTCCCATGATGGTTGTGTTGTGCAGGATCAGATGTCGGGGAGGATACTGGCGAAGGGGCCTAAAGTTGGACGTCTATTTCCTTTGCATCTTCCTATTCCTAATTTTGTTTCCTTAGCCAGTATTGATGTAAACCAGAAAGGTGAAGTATGGCATAAACGTTTAGGCCATCCCAATAATGTTGTTTTATCTCATAAAATAAATTCTGGGTTGTTGGGCAATAAAAGTAATCTTTTCTCGCATCTTTCATTCGATTGTTCAGCTTGTAAATTAGGTAAAAGCAAGTCTCTGCCTTTTCCTTCTCATGGTAGTCGTGCAGAAAAGTGTTTTGATATAATTCATAGTGATGTGTGGGGTATTACTCCTATCGTATCGCATGCACATTATAAGTATTTTGTCACATTTATTGATGATTACAACAAGTATACTTGGGTATATTTTCTTCGTTCTAAATCTGAGGTATTTACGGTGTTCAAAACCTTTGTGGCTTATATCGACACTCAATTTTCTGGTAAAATTAAAGTGCTCAGATCTGATTCGGGTGGGGAATATATGTCTCATGCATTTCATGATTTTCTAAAACAAAACGGAATTGTTTCCCAACGTTCTTGTCCTTATACGCCTCAGCAAAATGGGGTTGCTGAGCGTAAGAATCACCATTTATTAGATTTTGTTCGCACATTATTACTTGAATCTTTTGTTCCTTCCAAATTTTGGGTTGAAGCCTTAAGCACGGAAGTTTATCTAATAAATCGGTTGCCTTCACAAGTATTAAACTGGGATTCTCCGTATTTTCGTATTTATCATAAACATCCCAACTATCTTGATATGCATACTTTTGGATGTGTTTTCTTTGTTCATTTGCCACCTCATAAGCGTCATAAACTTTTTTCTCAATCTGTTAAATGTGCTTTTATGGGTTATAATGTTTCACACAAAGGTTATGTTTTCTATGATCCTTGTTCTAACAGATTTCGAATTTCTCGTAATGTTGTTTTCTTCGAAAATCATTTTTTCTTCTCTACTCAACTTGAGTATTCAGCAGTCTCCACAACACCACCAGAACCACTTTTTCTTCCTCATTTTGATGAAATAACTAACACTTCTAACAGATTCAAGCCTGGAATTGTATACACTCGACGTCGTCCAAGTTTGGAGCCTCAAGAGCCTAATCCAGAGCCTGATCCGACTGATCCGACATCTGAGCCTGTTCAAACTTCTTCTTCCACTGCAAATCAGCCCCAAAACAGCCTGCGACGCTCTTCTAGAGCCACCCATCCACCTGAACGGTATGGATTTTCTCATAAATCTCTGCATACTACTTTGGCTGATATTCCTATTCCTACATGTTATTCAGAAGCTGTTAAACATGAATGTTGGCGTAATGCTATGAAAGAAGAACTTCGAACTCTTGAGGATAACCACACATGGGATGTTGTTCCTCGTCAATCTAATGCTAAAACTATTGGTTGTAAATGGGTCTACTCCATTAAACTCCGTTCAGATGGTACCCTTGATCGCTATAAGGCACGGTTGGTTGCCCTTGGCAACAAACAAAAATATGGAGTTAATTACATTGAGACGTTTACCCCGGTTGCCAAGATGACAACAGTTCGTTTGGTTATTTCTCTTGCAGCTTCACAAGGCTGGCCACTTCATCAAATGGATGTTAAAAACGCATTTCTTCATGGTGATCTCAAAGAGGAGATTTACATGACTTTACCTCCCGGTTTATCATCCTCTTTTTCAGGTGTGTGTAAGTTAAAACGATCAATCTATGGATTGAAACAATCTTCCCGAACTTGGTTTGACAAATTTCAAACCACATTACTTCAGTTCTCATTTAAGCAAAGTCAATATGATCCATCCTTGTTTCTTTGCAAGACATCCGATGGTATTGTTCTTCTTCTTGTTTATGTGGACGACATTGTTATTACCGGGACATATTCTACATTAATTTCTCGTCTACAACATCATCTGCATGCTTCATTTCACATGAAAGACCTTGGTCCTCTAACTTATTTTTTGGGTTTGGAAATTGATACCGATGCTTCTGGTGTTTTTCTGAGTCAAAATAAATATACTCAAGATTTGCTTAAGTTAGCTGGTCTTCAAGATGCCTCATCTGTAGATACTCCATTAGAAGTTAACACAAAATACAGCAGAGAGGAAGGTGAATTACTTTCTGATCCTACTCTATATCGCCAATTAGTAGGTAGCTTGAACTACTTGACCAATACACGTCCAGATATTTCTTTCGCTGTTCAGCAAGTAAGTCAATTCATGCAAAAGCCTCGTCATTTGCATTTAGCTGTTGTTCGTCGTATCCTTCGATATCTTCGTGGGACCCCTGGTCGTGGATTGTTCTTTTCGGCTGGTAATCCTCTAAATCTTGTTGCATATAGTGATGCTGATTGGGCTGGTTGCCCCGATACTCGACGATCTGTCACAGGCTGGTGCATGTTTCTTGGTAGCTCTTTAATTTCCTGGAAGAGTAAAAAGCAAGCTCGGGTTTCAAAATCCTCTACTGAATCTGAATATCGTGCTATGTATGTTGCTTGTTCAGAGATTATTTGGCTTCGTGGCCTCCTCGCTGAGCTTGGTTTCACTCAATCAAACCCCACTCCGCTTTATGCTGATAACACTAGTGCGATTCAAATCGCTACTAATCCGGTTTATCATGAGCGTACTAACCATATCGAGGTGGATTGTCATTCCATTCGTGAAGCCTTCGACAATCGCGCGATTTCTCTTCCTCATGTTTCCACTACGCTTCAAGTAGCTGATATTTTTACTAAAGCTATGACACACCAACATCATAAATTCCTTGTGGGCAAATTGATGCTTCGTGATAGACCAACATCAATTTGAGGGGGGATGACAACTTATGTTAAGGCTTAAATCATAACAACAAATATCAAGGCATATATCATGTACTCATGTAAATATATAGTCATTAATAGCATAGTTGTATATATGATTGTATCTTCTGATTACTTAAAATCAGCCTAGATATTAGTGATTGTAATCGCTGATAATCAGCCTTGTATACCTCTTGTATGTATCTGATATCTCTATATAATGAAAGCACCCCTTAGATGGAGGGCGATTCAATCCAAATTATCAGGGTTGTTCGTTAGAGTCCACAATTACCATTTTTACCTGTCGAGCAGAAGTAGCTTTTCTTGTTTGTACTTTCTTGCTCTATTGATCGCCGGATACAAGTGAAGACCTTCTAATATATTTTCTTCTAGGAGTTTATTCTTATCAATACGAAATTAATTGGGTTTTTAATTACTTCAGCGTGAGGTGTAGTGTAGTGTATGTTTTTGTCTTTGGTATACATTAGGCAATAATGAACATCTAATAGATCCATCTTCCATCTTTATATTGTCATGCTAAGCTATGAGGATACAGTTATCTCATATCTAGGCCTTTATTTTCAAGAGTTGTATGCTCTTATTTAGGTTCCTTCTAGACAGCTGGAAATGCTAATTGTCAGATTGCTGTGTAAATTAATTAGTAATTGTGAGTCTCATTTATGTGGTAATTTCTCTGCAGGTTGCTGTTTCATGATCCCAATCAGCGTCTTGGAGCAGAAGGATCATCAGAGGTTGTATTTCGCATGTTCTGAAAATTTTACTACAATTAACATTGTTAATGTGGTTTCTTGATAATATATCTTGGTTTCTTGTTCTCCACTTGTAAATTACAAGACATATATCTCGAATTGTCTTGCTAATAAAAGCATGTACTTTCTTTTAGGTAAAAGCACACCCTTTTTTAAAGGAATAAACTGGGAAAACCTTGCCTCGCAGAAGGTATAGACATACAAATAGATATTGAATAAGTTAATATGGATTCGCCTTTGTTGGCAATTTTTTTGCTTATTTTAATATGAATAAGTTAATATGGAAAGTGTAGATGACATAAGCTATTTTGTGTCGAGGTATACTGAAATTTTCACAACCAGGGACAATGATCAGAACTCTAGTGATTCAGACTCTGACACTACATACAGTTTCTTGAATTCCGAAAGACATGAGGTTAATGTGATTCCTGATCTAGACTCAATATAACGAACTTGTTTATCTATCTTAATGTAATGCTCTTGTTCATCAATCTTATGTAATCCTGATGAATCTTGTGTTTTCTCAGGTTAAGGGGTATATTGTCATGCTATTTACAAAAAGGAGGTTGCTGAACAACATATATTTTAACTCATGTAAAAAAAGAAAAATGTAATTTACATTTGTGATTTGTTTGCAAAAAAGTTGCATATATCTATTGTATATTTAAGTTGGCTCTTAATGCCAACTTTGCAAGAGATAAAGTATTGACTTGCTTGATATATTCACATTACCGCTTGATATATTCACATTACCTTCCTATCAGCCGAGTGCCCGTACCAGTACTTTGCCCAACCCTTTGACTTACCTCTGAATCACTTTTTTACTGCCCGCCTCCATTTCTTTGTTGTTGGTATCTTGAGAGCATTGCCGGTTGATTCCTCGTAATCTTTAATAACAACAACATATTGCAAAATCTCCTTTGTTGTTAGGTTAGCATCTTCATAGTTAAACTTGACTGGTATGGGAGGGTAGCCTTTTATTTGATTATAAAGCTTGATCAAGTATTTGCCCATGTTTGACCAGTTTAGAGTAATCTCTTCAAGTAGTTCTCCCGGAACCTCACCCTTTTCAAAGTGAGACACAATGAAATCCAGTACATATCGGAAACGTATAGCTTCACTAATCGCTTCAATAGAAACTGTTAAATGAATTCCATAGTCCTTATTGGATTTGCCTATAAATGATTGTAAACCAAGAATTGTTGTTGCTATCGCGTCTTTTCCAAGTTTTATGGATCGTCTTGGCTTTCCCAAGCTGGAGTAATCAAGTCCAACACTAGCTTGAATAGGCATTTTTTCAGTCCCGTTGTTCTTATAGACGGGGTCAAACGCTCTAATTTTTTTTGTAGTTTCCTTGTTATTTTCATGTCGAAGTACAATCCAAGGCGCTGTGTTAATATCAGACTTCAGGGCCATAATATACAAGTTTTCATGTTGAATCAAATATTGCATACCTTTGTCTTGAGTTTTGAAAAGAACTACAAAATAGGCTTGTCCTCGTTTAAGTTTCTTCTTGATTGGTAGAATCATAATATCTGTGTCATTGAGCTTTATTTTTGTGGTTGTGACTTGAACCCTCAAATTTTCGATGAATACTTTATAATCTTCCGAATCAATATTAAATGAATACGAATCCATCAAATGGGTGTGAGAATAATAAAACACAATAAGCGGCAGTCAAAAGGGGAATAGACAAATTAATACATCAAAGAAACACAATTATGAAATGAATGAAACGCAATAAAAAAGGGTGTTTGGGGTTTAGCAGATAAACATAAAGTAAGATAACGGGGAGAGAATTGGATGAAGAAGATGAGGGATTGTTGAAAAAGAATCTGGATATGGGCTTACCGTTAAAAAAGAATGACGACGAGAAGAAGATGAAGAAGATGAGGGATTGTTGAAAAAGAATCTGGATATGGGCTTACCGTTAAAAAAGAATGACGATGAGAAGAAGATGAAGAAGATGAGGGATTATTAAAAAAGAATCTGGATATGGGCTTACCGTTAAAAAAGAATGACGACGAGAAGAAGATGAGGGATTGTTGAAAAAGAATCTGGATATGGGCTTACCGTTAAAAAAGAATAACAACGAGAAGAAGATGAAGAAGATGAGGGATTGTTGAAAAAGAATCTGGATATGGGCTTACCGTTAAAAAAGAATGACGACGAGAAGAAGATGAAGAAAATGAGGGATTGTTGAAAAAAAATGACGACGATGATGTTACAAGTTAGGTTCATTTTATGTTCTTGTCACGGCAGTGGTAGTAGTGTTACAAGTTAGGTTCATTTTATGTTCTTGATTACTTCAACCCTGCAAGGAACTACAATGAGTAGTGAATATTCATCCCAAGAAGCTTTTTCTTCTATGTATTTTGTGGGATACTGTCTTACGGCAGGCAATTTTTATGCCGTGTTTATTAAAAAAACTATTGGAATTTTTATGCCCTGCTACTCCGAGAAGAAATTGAAAGGAAATATTAAAAAAAGTGAAACAACTTGTAATTTTTTTAGCACGTTTTCTAGTTTTCAATAACTATTGGATCCTTGTTCTCAAAATTTATAGGATTTAACTTTGGATTACAATTATAGAGTTCGTGAATTACACAACAAAATAAGCATGGTTTTGTTTGAGCATTGGAGATAAAAATGAATGGTGAGCAACAATAACAAAGACTAGATAAAAGATGAACGAGTAGTAATAATAACAAAACCATGCTTGCTTGGAACCAATAGAAAGAGAAATAGGGCATTGTCTGTATCAAAGCTGGTGGACCTTTTACTTTTACTAGAGACATTTTTAGTGAGGCATTTGGAAGGGAC
Organism: Heracleum sosnowskyi; assembly: GCA_030848705.1. NCBI lineage: Eukaryota > Viridiplantae > Streptophyta > Magnoliopsida > Apiales > Apiaceae > Heracleum > Heracleum sosnowskyi. The sequence continues at coordinate 132,729,171 of CM061238.1, read as the reverse complement.
AACTACCAGAAGCTGACCAGTTTGATGCATTATGCTACTGGAATGAAGGTTTGTCGGAATGACACATTTTACGTAAGTAAAAAAGGCAACAAGGCAGTTGCAAATTTTCTTATTGAGAAGTTGAAGAAGAGGTTGGTGGTATTTTTCATTGTGGAATTATGTGATGAACATAGGGTTACAGAATATGTTGTTAAGGGGCTGTTAATGATACAAAAGAAGAATGGAATCTTGACAACGAGAATGAAGAAGAGAAGCATACGATTGAATTTAGAAAGAAGTCTGTTGGAGACATGTGCATCAAGAAATTCTTCTGTAACAAATATAACAAGGTTGTGGTTGATGACAAGGTTCTGAACTTGCCATGCTATTTGGTGACTAGTGAGTGGGGCTGCGTTGTTGTCAAACAGATTATTAGAATTAGAAAGGCTCAAGCTTTTAGAGACAACACCATTCGGCCTTTGCTGAAATTACATAAGAAGCAGAGGTAGTCTTGCTGCTGGATTTCCAAAGCCTCATCCTTGAGGACAAGGATGCTTTGAAGAAGGGGTATTTGTCACGAACAAGATAAAAATATTACTAGAATCAGGTTTTTATTATTGTTTCTATTGAGCCCAAGACTGTAGTTTCTGTGTTGGCTTTCAGTTCAGTATTTATAGGTCGTATCTGTATCTTTCTGGATTAGCGAATGAAATGAGAATGTTTACCTTTTATATTTTCTTCTCTGCACTTTATCGTTTTCCTAGTTAGTTTGTAACCTTAAATTCTGTAGAATTAGTTTCTAGTTGTTAGATGAAAAATGTACTCAACGGACTCCGTAAATGGCTGAAACTAGCATGTTGTCTAATAACAGAAGTCATGAACTTGACAAGGAGACCATTGCCTTGGCTCATGAAAACAATCTAAATTTTACATCTCATTTGAACATTTAATACTAATGTTAACACAGTTGTACTCACATACACAAATGCCTCCACTGAGACTCAAACCAGTAACATCTTCTTACCGAAGAGGGGCAGCATAGTTATATCTTTCAAACCTCCACAACTCTGATACATCCAGGCAGCATAGTTTGCTAATAAAGAAAATAAATCTCCGAGCATGTGTTCAGCCTTGGCCATAATATCAAAATCTTAACTCTTCGTCCTCTTATCTGTATCAGGAAGCAACCATAACCAGTATTGGTGTGTCACTGAACTCAAACCCTTGCAGGTAATGAAGTTAAAAGAATCCCAGAAAAATCTCTCTCAAGAGAACCAGCAACTATTCATACAAATTCCTTGTATGAATATTCAAAAAGGTTCGAGTCTTATATCATGTGTGACATGCTTTCTTGAAAATATGATACTAGATGGGAATTTACGAACAAATAAAGTGTTTGCAATTTTATGCATACAATTCTGAAGTACTGCAATTTCGATAATCAATTTTTGCTCAGAGTCTGACACACCTATGCTTGCAGAGTCTAGAAATTTACTCCTATCAAAATTCTTGACTTTCAGATGAAGGCTAATTATTGTTTAAATTGTTTTCTCTGCATTGAGTTTGTGAAATGTGCTTGATAACTAACACAATGTTTGTCTACGAAGTGCTCATTGTGTTATCTAATCAACTATTAGATTTTCACCCTTTTGATAAGAAAAAGTCTAATTTCCGAATACTGCAAAGCATAGTTGTTCGAATGACAAGATATATTAAAGTTGGTTTCTCATCCCGATTCACTGCATCTATTACAAGCTTTGTTCCATGAAAGCTTTCTTTCTGTTGTATACTTTGTTTAAATGAAACAATAATGGAATCCTAGGTTCTTGGTCCAGCGCCGAACTCTGCCACTGAAAAGGTCTCTTTCGCCTGGTCTCTTTGGATCTTATTCATTTTTGGCGTTGTTTTAGGTATTCTCCAGTTATCCACATAGCAAGTAGAATGACATTTTTCTGAAGAATTTAGTTTTAACTACAAATTTAAATATATTAAAGAAAACCATCGATATATCAAGTGCAGGATCAACTCATGACTAGTTTACAGGAGTGTTATAAACAACAAATTAAAGCAATGTATTCATAGCTTGAATGGACCTTCCTTCTGACATGGTGTCGCCTCCGTACTCAGAGAGTTAGGGTGAAACTAGGCTCTCAATGTACTATACACGTGGAGTCTTTCATAACACCAGTCTAACGGATTCTCCCATGTCTTATCCTTGGTGTTGTAGAATACTACGTGGTGATACAAATTCAGCAGAATAACACCATTCTCAAAAGTGCAGATTGGTCTTAGATATCGATGGTTTGGTACAATTAGTCCGTCATACTCGATGGTGACCAGTTTTGTCCAAGATTCTTCCGGATCGAATTCCTTAATTACCCACATATCAGCATAGGTATCCAAATCATACAGAACGTAAAGGCTATTGCCAAAATGGCCTAGGGTAGGATAGGGTATTTCTTCTAGATCATATTTTGGTTGCAAAACTTGTCGAATCGTTTCCGTTTTTATATCAAAAGAAATAATATCATCATCGACATTCCAGTATATAGCTCTATTTGCAAACACCCCATTACCATAAACAGTTCTAAAAGGGAGATATCCAGTATTAATAACCCTCCAAGAACCAGATTTCGAGCTATAAACTGACATTTTATAAACTACTGACGCTTCATCTTCGGGTGCGCCATCATAGATAGCAAATACTTTAAAATCATCAGTAGAGTCGTCATAGCAAAACCCATACCACCGAAGGAAACAATCAGGAACCTTATCAATCTTAGGCAGTCTTCTTGATTTTCTAGTGGATGGATTCCAAAAGACCGCATGAAGTCCATCATCACTTTCTAAACAAAACAACCCATTACAATATCCAACTACCTTACTGAAATCACCCTCAATAGTCACGGTAACAGGCCTATTGATTTCACCCTCAGTAACAGGCTCATCAAACATAGTTTCAGTACGGAGATTGTTCTGTAGATTATGTAAAGATCAAGTCGACAACTCAAGGTATGGGAGCTCAGCCTGGGAAACGGAAGGCTCGTCAAATAAAATAAGCTGAGGGTCCTTAGTTGACATGGAGTGGTGAGTTTTAATAAAACCAGGTGTAGAAATTATGGACAACCATAACTTACAAACGGACCTGAATCGCAAAAGAGATTTCGCAGGTAGTCTTGAGAGTATCGAATAGATGATTGGTTCTGGGAGGAACAAAGTGTCGGTGCTTTCCATCGAAGGCACTGGCTGTGTTTGTTTTTGACAAAAGAAAACTTAGGTTGAACCCCGTATATATAAGCCTAGCCCAAAAGTATATTGGATTTCCGATTTCGACTGGGTCTAGGATTCATCCATGCATCATTCCGATTCCGATTATGCTTAGGATGAACTATCAATATTTTCTTGGATTTCGATTTTATTTTGAATCAAGGCATGGAGTGTCAATATTAGTTAAACAATTTGAAATCTATACTCTTTTTTTGTTTTTTGCTAAGTTGAAATCTATACTCCTTATTAATAATAAGTAAAATAATATTTAAATGGTGCGAAGTATCAAAGTACCAAATTTGCTTAAACTCGCGTTCGATTCTCCGCAACGACATAATTATACAAGATTTTATATTTATTTTAAATTCTTTAGCTCCAGAATTTTATTAGTTTCATCCAAAGTTATTAAATAGTGTTTATTTATTTATATGTTTTGTTTTATCATTCAAAATTCTCTACAAATATAACTTTTAAATAATATTTATTAATAATTTATCTATATTAATATTTTAATATTAACTCATGATAATTACGGGTTATTAACTAATATAAATATGGTCATAACTCGACATTATTGAAAATTTTGTTGTTCCCCAGAATGAGGTTGATGATCAGCATATGGTTTATTATCTTTATAACACATCGACGTTGTTGTTTTTACTTCAACGGACCTACAAGCCAAAGCATACCCACACTACTTTTCTGGTAGATATAACATCGGTGTTTTAACATCGATTGAAAATACCATCGATGTTAAAGAGTGTTTCAACATCAATATTTTTTTAAACGATGTTAAAGCTATTTTCAGACATCGGTTTATAAAATAGCCGTTGTGGATTCTTCCTTTTTTTTAAAAAAAATTAAAAAAAAATTCCTTGTCACACTTCCCCCTTATTACACCAAATAATGCCCCCCCCCCATTTTTTACCAAAAAAAATTCCCCCATTAGCTAAATTTTTATTCCCTCAATTTTCCCCCTTTCCCACCATCAACACACACTCTCTCACTCTCGCTCTCCCGTTTCTCTCTGCGTTCTCTCTCTCCATCTCACCATCTTTGTAACTTAAACCCTAATTTCAGCATCTCATCATCTCACCATTTCACCATCTCTGTAATTGAAACCCTAATGTCACCATCTTTGTACAAATCTAAACCCTAATTGAAGAACCCAACCGAGCTAAAAAGGAATCGACCTAAGGGTTTCTTTTTATTTTGTTTGTTCTTTAATTTGTAAGTTAGTATCAAAATCAGTTTCAATTTTTAATTTTTAACTCTACCTTTTTCAACAGATCTGGAACTTGAGTTGGCTTTGACTTTCGATGTAAGCTTGCATCTTTGTTCTTTGCATTGTAAGCTTATATTTGTTTTCCCTTTATACTTGTATTAGATTTATATTTGTTTTTTTTTGTTTTACAAGTATGTAGAGATATATTTTTATGTTTTGTATACTTGTATGTTTCCTTTCAACTGGTAATGCAAGTGGTTGATTAAATGTTAGTTTTTGATTAAGTGAATTATTATTTGCAAACGTGAATTTGTATTGTTTTGTTGAGTTTCTATTAAGCAGAGGTAATGTAAATTAACATCACGAACATAACTTTATAATTTTGAAATCGATGTGGAAACCAAACTTAACCAATGTTTAAAATAACAAAGATATCAGTATAAACTCAAAAATCGATGTTAAATGAACTTTGTACATAAAAAGGAACATTCAACAACGTATAATTTAAGAAACTGATGTTAAAGAAACTTTCAATAAAGAACAGTAGAAAAACCGATGTGTTTAACATCTATTACATCAGTTCTCCGAGTAAATTGATGTATGTTTAACATCACGCGTCTAAAGAGAACCGCTGTTAATTCCCGTCTTAGACATCGTTTTTTCTGAGCAAATCGATGTCAAAATTTCATTTTAACTTGTGTGCCATGTGTTCAAGTGGATATAACCTTGATAATTTAACAGTATTCAAGTAGTAATAATATACATTTGTGACAAATTTGTGTCAATGACATCATAATTTGTCATGAAAATGATGTGGTTTTATTCAATAGATATCAGTGAAAAACCGATGTCTAAAAGTTTAGACTTTTAACATCACATGCGAAGACATCGGTCGGGTGTTTAGAAAGACATCGATTTTTAGCCGATGTCTATTAATATATTTCTAGTAGTGCCAACCGACAGGTTTCTTTGGAAGATTGTCACAGGTACTGAGATTTCTCACATAGTATTTTGATAATTGTAATATTATATATGTGATACTGCTTCATAATAAATCTCTTGTACTTCTTTTAAACTGTACTTGTATAAATTGGTACTGAAGTATTCGTCCAAGTAGGACATACCAGGTATGCGGAGTGTGATTTGGTCTTATAGATTCCTTCTATAATCACTCGGACTTTATAGGCCTTAATAAGTAAATTTATTGTTAACATGGAAACCATTTTCTGGGGATTCCTAACTTCTTCTTCAAACGTTAATGGATGGCAACAAGTTGAGCCCAAGTATCCAACTTTACTTTTTAAGCAGCAACTGACAGCTTAATTATGCTAAGAAGTTATATAGAATTGTAAAGGATAATGTTAACTTGAACAAGAAAATAGATCATTTTATCGTTGAAAACTTGAGCTAGATAAATATTATTCATTTTCAATTAGATTCACGTAACACACATATATTATGTGCTTTAATTAGTAACACATATGAATACGTGGCATACTGGTAAGACAATGTACCAATTAAATGGAAGAACCAAGTTGAACTCTCTTAAACAACAACCTTTTTAAAAATTAATAAGCACGAGGGTAAATTAGTAATTTAAAGAGAGCAAAATGTCTCACCATTTTTTCATAAACAAACCCCATGTTGAAGACCCATATTGGTGTATTATATAGTACAAAAATAGACCATTTTATCGTTAAACTAGATAAATATTATTCACTTTCAATTAAATTCACGCGACACACACATATTATGTGCTTTCATTAGTAACACATATGAATACGTGACATATTGATAAGACAATGTACCAATTAAATGGAAGACCGTTCAACTCCCTTAAACAACAAATTTTTAAAAATTAATAAATACGAGAGTAAATTAGTAATTTCGCGAGATTAAAATGTCACACCATTTTTTCATAAAAGATTATCTCATATTATATGTAACATATACAATATAGTATTTAATTAAGAGAAATTATCAAAGATCAATCGAAAGCAAGCAACAAGTAGCCACCCCTCTCCTTGCTCTCCTTTCTCTTTCACCGCCGCCCCTCTTTTTCTTCTTAAAACATAGTCGGCGGGGCTTTCACCGGTTTCTCTCAGGTGGAAAGCCCCAATCTTTTTCTTTCTTTTAGTTTATTTCTGATTTTCTTTAATAAGGGTAAGGTTTTCTACCCATTGAGTGTGTTTGGTTTGATTTTTTAGATCTAAATTTTTGGAGCTTTCGGTTTCGTTCTTCTTCGATTCGAGCAGAATTTTGGATTCGAGAGTGGACCGATTGTCCCCTATTGTGGTTTCGTTTCTTCATATCTAAGTTCTTTTAATTTGTTTTTTTAGTTTGCAATTTCGGTTTATTTTTCTCTCCATGGTGAGAGGTTGTCGCTTTCTCTCCTTTATTGTGAGAACTGGTTTTGATTTAGTGATAAAAGTTTGTATGGAATTGCAATTATGGTCGATAGCTCACACAGGTTGCGGTGAAACAAGTTACGGTGAAGCGGGTACATGTAAATATATCATTTTCAACATATCGTTTGACTATCTCTTCGGGAGGATAGATCTCTTCAGGAGGATAGACGATTGTTTCTATTTTATGTTTGTTCGACGCGACTATCTTTGTAGATGTCGTATGGCTTTTCATTAATGAATTAATTCAACTGTTCTTCAAAAAAAAGAAGAGAAATTATCAAAAATACTATTTTTTCTAAGTTTTTTTGCAATTTTACCATCTTCTGAAAATATTTGCAAAAATACGGTCTGCAACTAAATGCAATCAGATGCAACCTAAAAATATTTGCAAAAATACAGTATACAACCAACGAAAATACAGTCTGCAACTAGATGCAACCTAAAAATATTTGCAAAAATACGGTCTGTAACCAACGCAACCAGATGTAACTAGATGCAACTTTTTAAAAAATAATTGAAAAATAGCTGAGAATTCAAAACAGAATTGTTAGTAAGAGGGGTAAGCTTGTGGTTTTGATTTATCCCGGGATTCAATAATTAACAATTGGGGTTCAATGTTTTTATTTTGGGTTTTAGAAATATTAAGAATGACGAATAATTCGTTTACGGAATTAGGGTTTAGGGTTTAAGATTTAGGGTTGTACCCTAAACCCTAGATTCTAAACTCTAATCTACCGACGCAGAAAAACACCATTATTAACAAGTTGCATTTGTGGTTGATTTTGGTTGCAGTTGCAGATATGATTGCATCTAGTTGCAAACTATATTTTTGCAAATATTTTCAAAATTTTGGTATTTTTGCAAAAAAATTAAAAATCACATAGTATTTTTGTAAAAAAGTTTTTGGGTTGGGTATTTATGAAAAAAACCGTTTAATTAATTATTTTATAAATAAATTTATTATAGTATATAAAAGCAAGACTTTTATTGTATTAACATTAGTATTAATTCTTTCAAAATTATATAATTCAATTAAAAATACAAAATCGTTTAATTTATTTAATTTATTATTATTAAATAACCCGTGTACATAGGACAGGCTATAACATAGTATTTTAAGTTTCTGTGAAAATCATCCGGGCATACATACACTTGCTTAAAGATGTAAATACGTTTGGCCAAGGGTTGCTGCAGAATTTTTACTAAATTTATTTTAACCATTGTAAACTTTATTAAAAATATTAGTTACATTAGGATTTTCTTTCTGGTGTCTAACTACTTTAGACCATACGCATCTACATGAATTTGTGTCTTCTATAGTTAAATTATTGCCTTTGTAGAAGTTTATTAAAATACTCATCGCATGTGTGTGTACTATGTACACATTTTCTACGACTCAATTACAAGGGCAAACTATGACCAAATCAATCCTGAAGTGGATTGGTTTAGCTTGGTTCATAAAACTTATTGGTTCGATTTGGTTTTTTTTTTTTTTTTTTGCTAAATGGTTCGATTTGGTTTTTTAATTTTCAAAAAACATAATTACCAGTTTCTTTTGGAAAAATGGTGAATCTGGGTCAAACCCCTGAACAGCCCTACATTTTATGGGCTAGACAAAACACCCCCATCAAATCAAATACTGGAAACTTGTAAGAGAGTTAAGATCTAGAAGGTAAGAGAAGTAAATAGAGAATCATTTCAATCTAGTTTACACACTACATTTCACAAAACAAGGCCCCATTTGACAACTACCGCTCCTTCCCAACCAAGCTCTCTTGCCTAGCTAGTTGCACTGCTAGTTGCCATGCAGGAAATATCATCCGCCTCATCATGCTCTATAGCATGAATAAGATTCTTGAACAACCTGCCAGTCAGCCTGCAGACAGTTTTTTTACAAGAAACAGGTAAGACTACACACTCTACCAACATGGCCAAATCTAAATAACCACGAACTACCAGGCGGCAGGCACCAACCAGTAGCATGCACACTAAACATCTATTGAGTGGATCTAACATTGCCCATGAAAGTATCAGATTTAGAAGAATACTATAATAATTAATGGACCATGAAGTCACAGCTCAAGGCCGATAAGTATTTACAAAACTGTCAATTATTTGTTATTGGTAAATTACCAGTCACAGTTAATCCAACCCAAGGTCTATAGTACCCAAACTCTTCATTTTTCCTGGAGTACACTCGACACTCGGACATGGTTATGGAAACTTAGACACTTAAGGCCAAAAACATGTAAAATTTTAAAGATGTTGTCAAGTCCGACACTTGGACACACATCCATGTTGGACACTTCCATCCAAGTACGGGAACAAAGCCCGAGGTACAATGATGAATAGATAGCCCAGCAATAGATAGAGGCCATCCCACCCTCAATGAACATAGCCACTATTTGTGCAATAATAGGCAACAAAGTATTTCGGCAAAACAGCGTTCGGACTTACTCTTCCAGGAAGTGAATAATAGCCAAAATACAATTAACAACCATCAACAACATAGTTAACTAGCGTATGTCTCTTGCTTTTAGAAAATACATGCATATAATGCAAGTAAGTTTATGATTACCCGGTCAGTCTAATCAGCTTATCACGAAGCATATTAAGTCCCATCGATGGACCATGTCCTTCTAGATATTTCTTTAGTTCCAGCTCTGCATATTGATGAAGTTCCTCCAAGTTATACTCAGCTCTACCTGAGAGGCAACAAAGTAAAGATTAGGGAAACCAATCCATCAATTTTCAAGTTTTTTTCTGGTACTAGTACAAGGCATACCTCGAACATCCTCAAAGATCTGCTGCATGTTGGCAGATACCTGCTCTGCAAAGTAATATCCGTACACATATGTCCATTTCAGCACCTGCCTACATTCAACGATCTGCACTCAAGGAGTAAACAATACCAAGAGCAGTATCAAACAAATACTCTTAAGAATCACAGAAATAGATATCAAAGAACCTCGTATTGATATCACGGGCCTTTGTCAAAACACAGTTTTCAAACCCTAGCATCACCCGTATCTAAAGGGCTGGGGAAGAACACAACTGCAATAAGAAAACAGGCATTTACCTGTAGCCAGGCATCAATTATAGACTTCTCACGCTGCATAAGCACATTTAATGGTTAATCAACAGCTCATGTGTAACTTGAGATGACAAACATACATCTAAAGGGAGGAAGAAAATTAAACAGAATTATGGGGAAGGCCAAAAGCAAAAATTGATGCAAACATAAAAAACAATTGAGGACTTGCTGCATAAATAGCCATGGGAAGTAGGGAGTTAGCAACTGGCAAGTCAGGTAACCCTTTAGCCAAAAGAGCAAGACATAAAAAGAGCAGTTAAGCTAAGAACGATTTCTTACATGCACAGCACGCATTTGCTGCAGATTTGCAAGTGCCCTTTTTCTACACTGCAGAGAATGGGGAGAAAACAAAAAAGCAATCAGGCAGCCTATATTACAAGATATCTGCAAAAATAATATTAAGCATTCTAATATTTCTAACGAAACTAATAATGTAATAATCTCTCCATTGCCAACTTTCAGCAGTTTAAATTAAGAGTAACACACACACACACACTGCATGCATGAGTGTGCATAATATTACTGTGATAAAGTATCAGAAGCAAATATTATTGCTGCCCTCTTGGCTTCAAGGCAGAGGCTACAAAAGTAAGAAATGCATATGGTCAAAAAATGAATTTCACTGTACCAATATTTCTTAAAATAGTACCTACCGATTCATTGGTAGCCCATCTATAATAGTAATGACTATATCGTTCTACTGAATCTTCTGCCATCCCTCTACATTCATTAGTGACACCGTACTACAATCACAACAAACATAATAAATTTAAAGACTGAGCTTCTCGCTTATCAATTATTCGATTGTGTATTTAGACTCGTAGTATAAATTTACTTGAAAAGAAGAATAAACAATTTAACAAACTTGAATCTCCAACCTCACTTATTTGTTTCGATGGCTGATATTTGTTACATAAGCGGAAATCAAAGTGTTTGTCACCGTGAAACGACCATGCACGCAAACAAGACCTGCAAGAGTTCTCCATAGAACTTGATTAAACATGAAAGACCAGTGTGGAAAAGTTCAACATCTCTTGATCATAAAAAATTAAGGAAAAACCATTAAGCACAATGTACACACGAAAAGGACTTGTAGAGAACTTATCAAATGTTGTGTAGACCCTAATAATCCTAGAAATCGATATCCATGCCAGTTACCTACAATAAGTGGTTACAGTTAATATCTTACCAGCAAAACTGATATTTACAGGGTGCAGGGCATCTAATAGCTATAGAACCCTGATTCCACTCAACTGGTCTCTTGCACGCTGGACAAGGCTTCTCCTTAACAAATATCCTGAAAAGTATATAAATCAAGCACAAACAAAATATTTCTAACTTGTATGCAAAACTGACAACATACAGATTAAATAAGCTAAACATCTCCGCAAAATAAGAATTTCTATGCAGTAAAAAGACAGACGAGTAATGTTTGCGGAACTGTACATGAGTTGCATAGTAGAGTAAGATACAAATAAGAAGATATCAATTATGAATTTGAAGCAAATTTATCACATAAACCCCTATTAACCCGTATCATATATAGTATACACTGGTACTAGCATATACTCATTTCAACTTTTGGAAACAGTGTAAAGTTTTATTTCATACACTTTCGGCTTAACGATTAACAACTCAAATTTTCAATAACACAGGCTTATTAGTTATTTAGTTGCACCTTGCAACAAAAGTTGACGTAGAGCCAGGGAGTGACCTCCTGCCATGAGTCCCTAAAGCGACAAGCTTCCTACCACGCAGTTTAGTATTATTTGTTTTTTGCTTTTTACAAATAAAATAGCAAACTACAAAGTCACATTCTACAATAAAAAAAACCCCCCAAAACATTTATCTACTAACATACTCTATGATATACTAACTAAAACATGAAGTACTTGTAAAAGATAGCCAAGATAATAGATGCTAGGTAGTCAACAAATTATCTTACACAAAAATGTATAGCCATTAACTAATTCTACAAATGTGCTATAGACTACTGTTGTGAACAGCCTGCACATTTCAATTTTAAAAAATCAACAGATACCCAGTTTTTCCAGCTTAATTTAACTACACCAGTGATCGACAGCGAAGTAGTATTGTCCATTAACATACCTATTCATGTTTTCAGAATCAGCATGAATCTTTAAAAACCACCTGGATACGATGTTGCAACCAACTGGCCTATGAGCTTCCCCCATACACTGCCAGTACACGATTTTACTATCAGGTCAGTGCCAGGATTATGCATGATTAAAATCTATTACATGCACATGCGCGTGCACACACGCAAAAACTTACTTTCCAGCAAAAGCTATGTGAACAGTCGCACAAAACATCGTTGCTTCCACTACCTACAGTGAATTCCACTGCATTATTACATCCAGGACCTGGACACCATTTCCTCTGTGGAATTTCAAATAGATGACCGAGAGATTTGAGGATTAATCATAAAGACATAGTGCACCCAAATAATTGTGTAATATACTATATTATGATGTAGCAGTCTAACAGATTTAACATTATGTTGTATATCAGTAAGTTACAAACAGGTCTAACATTAAATCAGGTAAAGATATAGTAGACCACCCCTTAAATGAGCTTTGAAGAAATTCAGTTTATGGATAGCCCATCAACCCCTTCAGCACTACGAAGAAGTCTGCTTGTCGCCAACTTCTGCAACTGCCAAATTGACAGCCAAAAGTATGTCATGTACCACTGAATTAGTCTTAGGTCAAGTCAATAGCTGACCAACAGAGAGCACCGGGTCCTAACACACTCATTGTACATAAGAGTAACTCTCTTTTGATGCTTGAGGACGACCACTATAGTGAGTGGCTCTACCTGCCGCACGAACCCCCCTTGATTACGTCCTCCTCGTCCATGACCGGCAATGGGTGAAATATAAAGCATGTTTCTTGAAAGATGGAAAGTGACCATTTAATAAGGTCAAGACAGAAAGTGACCATTTAATAAGGCTCGGCACGGCTCAAGACTGTATACGGGCTAAGCTCGAATTCCATCTCGTTTAGTTAAATGAATTGAGCATGTGCCAAGCTCGACTAAAGCTCGGTTCGACTCGAGCTCGAACTTATAATTTACAAATTGAAAATTATTTTTTTTATACATATTTAATGTTTTTAATTGTTGCCCAGTTCGGCTTGATTATCTCGGGAGTAAACTCGACTTGGCTCATTTATTAGACGAGTCGACTTCCAATTTTGACCAAAGGTTTGAGCTCGTTTCACATAAACAAGTGGCTTGACTCGTTTATAAAAACCCGAACTCCAACTCGTTTAGTAGATACTCGGCTCACCTTAAAATAAAGTGTGTGTGATAGATAGGAGCTTTATTCACAACCATGTGCCCTTTCCAGCACACTAATATAGGAAGTGATAATATAAATGGAATCATGCTTAGCAAAAAGTCCATCAAGGAGCTTCACCCTATTCAATTTTTTGGTACTCTCTTGGTATGTAGCATGTTTACAGGAGAACATATTACGTAATGACTAATGATCAAAATCCTGCCTTATCTCCATTGAGTAATCGATTATTGTTCGACCTCCTTGAATCAGGGCCCATATCATTGGTTTCAGCTTTATCTTAACCTATTACTAAATAAATAAGTCTTAAAAATAAGATTCCATAAACTTCCGGTCATATCAAACAACGAGGTAATTTTTGCGAATGGCAATTCCATAGAGTAAACTACGGTGACTCGACCACGACATTTTTGCAATACCATTTGTTGAAACTTGTATACTCCTCTGGGTTTTTGCCCTTTTAATTGATGCACATCGTAATCCTAAGAGATTTAAGCATGAGCATGCAAGACAAATGCCTATATTTCTGACAGAAATATTCCTTGAAATATCCAATTCGACTTATAGCCCAACCCAGATTCGGAAATCTTTACTATGTTTATTTTTACTGCTTATTTCAAATCTATATAGGTTACTTAATGAGCTATTTTTTTAATTTGGGACAACTTCGATTTCATGTAATTTATATTTTTTATTATGTAATTTTTAACAACTTAGTGCACAAAATTGTTATCAAACATATACTAGATTACATAAACTCTAAGTGTAAATGATTAGTATGACCTTATATGCTGAAGGCCTGAAGCATAATTTCATGTTAAAGAATCAAGGCTATATTCAAGATTGGTGCTATAAATTTAACAAATTCCAAAGTTTGATGAACAAACACGTATCCTATACTTCAACCGATCATCCAAGTTCCACTTGCACATTAGTTGTAATTATCTACAACCTAGTTAGATCAAATAAACAAAATTCATACAAAGCAGTCACAACAGATAGCATAGATCTATCACATGTTTTCTAAAAAGGTTTTTAGCATGAAAACTTAAAACATCAAAGTGTAATAATCAGGTCTAACATTACAGATTATATTTAAGAGAATGATGTGTTAATTTAAAAGATTTAGCATGAAAATACCTTCCTACTGTCCTCAATGAACGATCTGCACAAGTATCTTCCATAGTTTTCTTTATCTTCAGGGGACGTCAATGCATTAATCATGTCTTCACCCACAGCAACACCACAAAGTTGATTAGGACAACGCAGCTTTAAACATCCCAAGCCACTTCTGAAGGTAGTTCTTATGTGTGCTGTAAACCAACAAGAAAAAATTAGGAGCCGAAAACAATACGCTATAACATAGATAAATGTAGGGCAGCAGACTGATAGTTCTTTTGACCAATCTGAATTGGCGGAATGCAGCTGATCGTAAAGAAAAAACAAAAATAATGGTAAAGAAAAGCAAAAAAGGAGAAGCGAGTAAAAAACCAGTCCAGCATTTAGAGCAAAACGGATGACCACAGGCAGGTGCACTCATTTCGTCACGTGGATAATATTTGAAGCAGATCAAACACCTAAGCTACATAATTGATAACGTGAAGAAATTTAGAGGCAAAGAGAGCAAAAACGAAAGGAACTAAAAAAGTACGAACCTCATTAACTGTGGGCAGCGGGACAGGTACCTCCAGCAGACCTAGAGACTTGCGAATGTTTTCTTCATCATCAAACCATTTATCACATGATTTACTAACACTCCTGGAAGATCCAAATAAAAAATAGTTATTAAAAACTGTGATATATAGTAATGTGAAAAGAGTATATTCATGAGATAAAATACGAAACAAAATTATTTACCAATTATAATGGCACAGTAAAATGATTGCAGCAGCCCTCGAGATTGATAGAGAATTAGTTATGGTGTTGATATCATCCTCTCGACGTTGTTCAATATCATCTCGATTCAAGGTTGTATAGTTTCTCTAAATTAAATTAAGGTAGAGATAGTTGGTAACAACATTCCATTGCACATGCTATACATATTAGAATGAGCTAAACACATACTGTATATACATATAAGACCTGGTTACTGTGCGAGCCAAGAACGTAATTTAATTCATTGTCGTTGTGGCTAGAATCAGATAACATAGCAATGCCCTGGAATTTCGGAACAAAAATTAGAACGAAATTGGGGAAACGAGAGAGAGAGAGAGAGAGAGAGAGAGAGAGAGAGAGAGAGAGAGAGAGAGAGAGAGAGAGAGAGAGAGAGAGAGAGAGAGAGAGAGAGCGTTTTGGTGGCAAATAGGAACATACTTGATCATCAGCATCGATTTTCCGAATCTTCTTTCTGGACATGATGATAATAACCAACTGGGAACTGCGAAGATCTCGTCTCAATTTATATTTCTTCTCCGCCGGAGTATGTAAAGCCCGATGAACCTTATATGCATCAAGTTTTATAATTATAAAATTAGTTAATTCCGATCAATATTTTAACAAAAAATATATAATTAAATTTTGAGTTTTTTTCATAAATACCCGCCCATAAAATCTCGTTTTCAAAATAGTATTTTTTTTTTAACTTTTTGCAAAAATACCAATTTTTTGAAAATATTTTCAAAAATACGGTATGCAACTAGATGCAACCATCCGCAACATTTGCAACCAAAATCGACCACAAATGCAACTTATAAAAATTTAATAATTGGAATAATCTTTGGTTGCATAACGAGTTAGCAACTGAAATCAACTAGAAGCAACCAAATGCAACTGCATCAACCAAAATCAACCACAAATGCAACCTATCAAAATTTAATAATTGGAATATTTTAGGTTGCATAATAAGTTGCATAACGTTGCATAACAGATTTGTTGGGGTCCGTCCCGAATTCCTAAATAAGTTAAAAATCCTATTATGAGCAGTATTATAATTTGTGATAATTGAGGAAAGTCTTATTCTGGTAGAGATAAGAATTGTGGAAGATTTCTATCCAAGATAAGAAAAGATGGTAATTGTCACAAATAGAATTGAGATATATTAGGATTAGAATATTTGTGGTGCCTATAAATATATATATTTTTAGGGGTTTTGAAGTATTACAAAAGTTAGAGAGTTGTGTGTGATACACAAGAGAGAGCTTTTGTAATCAAGGTGAGGTGATTGTATTCAAGAGTGTTGAGTGAGAGAGCGACTCCGATCTTGTAATACATTCATAGTGGATTTGTGGGTTTACCCTCCCTTGAGGGGTTTCCACGTTAAATTATTGTGTTCTTTACTTTCGTGTTTGTTATTGTGTTTGATTAACGTTGATCTATAGTGGAAGCAATCCTAACAAGATTTGTATCCAACAAAATCAACTAAAATCATTACAAAATATAACAATTTGTATTCACCAAAATCAACTAAAACTATTACAAGGGATAACCAAAACACAATTAAGCCATACTTGCAACTGAAGTCAACCAAAATTAACCCACATATGCAACATTAACATTTGAATAATAGTGGTTGCAACTTATGCAACCATGTTTACAACTTCTGAGATAGGTGCCCCAACGGGGCCGATTGCACATAAAAAAATCAGAAGCAACCAAGAGCAACCACAATCAACTTCGAAGCAACCCATAACAACTCGAAGCAATCCATAGCAACTCATAGCAACCCGAAGCACAAACAATTCAGGTCGGAGATTTAAGATTTAAATTAACCAATCAACCCCCACAATCAACTTCGAAGCAACTTATAGCAACTCGAAGCAATTCATAGCAACTCACCCGAAGCACAAACAATTCAAATGGAGATTTAAGATTCAAATCAATCAATCAACCCCCACAATCAACTTCGAAGCAACCCATAGCAATTCGAAGCAATTCATAGCAACTCATAGCAACCCGAAGCACAAACAATTCAGATCGGAGATTTAAGATTCAAATCAACCAATCAACCCTCACCTCCATCTTCATCATCAACTCAACCATCTACTACAATCAACACCATCTTCGACGATACCAATCACCATAATAATCAAACGAAATCTCTGTCATCGTCGATTTGGAAACTCGATTAGAAATGAATCGGACAAACTTGAAAGATAATTATTCGATTAAGGCGATGGTGATGTGAGGAGGGAAGTAAGAAAACCAGAGGGGAAGATGAGAGAGTGATAGAAGAAGAGAGAAGAGGGAGAGTGATAAAAGAAGAAAGAAGAGGGAGTGTATGTATTGTATGTACTAGCTTATAGCCCGTGCGATGCACGGTTACTTAAATTTTATTTATAATTATATTTTTATTACCTATGCAACACGATTGTTTTTTTTAATATTTATAATTATATTTATTTATGAATATTTTAATATTTAAAAGTTATTAGTTTACATGATTAAATTATTGTTAAAAAAGATTTAGCCGAAAAAATTGTAGTTAAAATTTGATATTTATTATATTTTACACGCTCAATTTAATATTTGTTTATATTGAGTTATAAAAGTTAGATTTGGCCAATTTTATAGTCCACGTGAAATTCACAAAATAATCTTTAATTTAGTTGTGGTTTAATAGTTCTTTTTCAATTAAAAACTATTATAAAACTAAAAAGAGAATAAAGTGACGAAATTTAATGTTGAGAATTCTATCTGATTTAGGAAATCTACTTATATGTAGTTTAGATTATTAGAATACCCTTTATTAACCAAATACAGTTTTTAATGTTAAATCTAACGGTTTTCACCTATCTATTTAAGATTAAACGATTTTTATTATTTTGTTATTAAATGAGTTTCCTTATTTAATTACAACTATTTTTATGTTTTGACTTTTTAGAAAATCCAATTCTAATATAATATCTTTTAACTTATATCATTTTTAGATAATAACTTCTTTTTATATGATATAATCATGATCGTCTATTTTTAAAAGTATTGGATCTAACGGTTGAGAATGTTTTGGCGGTATTTATGACCAAACTACCAGGATAATATCATTAATTTTTCTTAATATTTATAAAAAAAATTAATTTTTAATTTTTTTAAATATTTATTGCTAAAATATAATATACTCTTTTTGTAATATGTTAATGATGCGGGAACTTTGAACTTTTGAGAAAATAAATTATCAATTAAAATATAATTTTTTTTGGAATAGTTCTTCTTTTAAAGTAGTACACCGTGACGATCAAAATTCTATATAAAATACATTTTTTTATAGTATATCTCGTAAATATTTATGTTATTATATTAAAGACTAAATAATGAAAGCTTCCTTATAAGTATGGTAGCTTTGTTTGATCACTCAATCCATAATCGTTGGATCTTTCAAATTAAATTGTTGAGAAACGTTAGATATAACAGTAAAATTATCATGTAGAATGATCTAAGGTTTGAATCTATCAACAACATATTAAAATTTACAGGGTTTTTTTAAAAAAAATAATAATTTTTTCATTTTTTTCTTGCAGACATAGGTTATTTGATAATATTTTTTGTAAAGTACGATTTTTCATAAAAGTGGTATAGTAATTTATTAACAAATTTTTAAAGTTTCGAATTTAATAATTTATAATGTATATAGGTTAAAAAAGTTTGGTCTCTTCTGTAGCTGAGTCTAAAATTTCAAAATACGGTTTTTTTTAATATGAATATAGTCGTGCTAACAATGAAATTAGGTCTATATGAGTTCTTATAAAACAAAATCACCATTTGCGTATAATTTATTATTTAATAATAAATAATATTTGATTAGTTATGATCTAAAACTTAATAAAATAGGATAAAAAAATATGCACAATTTTATAAAATTTTATTCTCGTATTATTATATTATTTGTTGATTTGAATTTTTCTTAGATTGATTTTAATTTTTGAATATAGATTTCTAAATTTAAAATAGTTAGAAAAAGTAATTAAATTGCGTTAAAATAATGATGACATAATAATTATTATTAGAATTTAAATACTCACTTTACTAACTTGGGCTTTATCTTGTGTTTTAAAAATTAGATTTTGACGATTTTACACCCCGCATGAAGATAACTAAATTATCTTTAATTAAAATATATTAACAATTTTTATCTAACTGGAATTGTCCATGGAATAGAAAAGAAAGTCACGAATTTTTTACATGGAGAATTCTATTCAATATAGAAAACTTATTTATATTTGGTATATATATTTGGTTTAAATTATCAAAATACACTTTTTAGAATTTAAATATAATCCTATTATTAATAAAATACACTTTTTTAATATTTGATCTAACGATTTTCATTTATCTAGTTAAGATCTAATGGTCCTTATTAATTTGGTTGTCCAGGGACCGTACGACCAAAATTTTGGATAAGATCCATATTATAATTATTATATATAAGGATTTAATATAATAAGGATATCAAGTATATACTGATATAAGTATTTTACTAACTGCTATTACTTTTAATGTTTCGGTTTTATTTACAGTGTATATAAAATTTTAAAATACATTATTACTTAAAAATTATCAAACAAAATAAAAATTATGTTATGATTATATAAAATTTTATTATCATATTATTATATTATTTATCGATTTGAATTTGTTCTTAATTAATTTTAATACTTTATTAAAAGAAACATAAAATTTCTATATTTAAAAGAATTAGTGGAAAAATAAATAAATTGGTGCTACAATAATAAAAAAACATTTATTAAAATTTATATACTTACTTTACTATTTGGGTTCTATCCTGAATTTTAGAAATTGAATTTTGACGATTTTACAACCCATGTGAAACTAACAAAATTATCTTTTAATTTAATGATGGTTTAATAATTATTATCTAACTTGACCATTTGACCTACCCATAAACCGAAAAGAAAATATGGTTACGAATTTTTACATAAAGAATTCAATTCAATATAGAAAACCAATTTATAATTGGTTTAAATTATCAAAGCACACTTCTTAGTATTTAAATATAATCATACATTTAATCAAATACACATTTTAATATAAGTATTATATTCAAAATTATCGTTTATGAATATGAAAGCCTCAATATTTTAATATTTTTTTGATATTATCCTTTTATGTTTGTTATATGTAAAATAATATAATTATAATTTGGATTAATCAAATTGTTACGTTACTTCAGAAAAAAAAATTGTTTAAATTTATTCATGTACATGAGTTCTTCTAAGTCTCTAGGTCCACATTGGTAGTATGATATACATGAGCATTATATTGATAATTTTTAATATTTTAATCGATATGAATTGTTATCTTGATATTTGGTTTAACAATTATTATCTAACCGGAACTATACATAAATTCAAGATAAAAGATATTTAAGAATTTTTACATAGAAAAAATTTAAATTATCAAAATACACTTTTTAGTATTTAAATATAATTATATTATTAATCAGATACACTTTTTAATATTAGATCTAACAATTCTCATCGATCTATTTAAGATCTAACTATAATTATTAATTTGGTCATATAGTGATCGTACACGGACCAGTTCGATTTTAATTTTTTCTTAAATTGCTTTTAATATTTTATTGAAATAAACATAGAATTTATAAATTTAAAAGAATTAGGAAAAAAATTAAATTGGTGCTACAATAATAAAAAAAAATTATTAAAATTTAGATATTCACTTTACTGTTTGGGTTCTATCTTGAGTTTTAGACAACAGATTTTAACGATTTTACAGCCCACGCGAAGCCAAAACAATTATCTTTAATTTAATGATGGTTTAATAATTATTATCTAACTGGAACTATCCATAAACTAAAGAGAAAAGATAATTACGAATTTTTACATAAAGATTTCTATTCAATATAGAAAATCCATTTATAATTGGTTTAAATTATCAAAATACACCATTTAGTATTTAAATATTATCCTATTATTAATCAAATAAAATTTTTAATATTATATCTAACGGTTCTCATCTATTTGAATATTTATAGTTTTATAATCCAACGGATCGTATACTTTTGGTAGTACAGTGACCGACCAAAGTTTTGGATAAGATCTCCCTTACGCTTATTATATATAAAGAGTTAATGTGCAGAGAGAGGATGGAGAAAGAGAGAGAAAAGAAAAAAATTGAAGTTGGAATGAGGTACAGTACTTGCGTGTAAACATAAGGTGAAAAGAATCAGTTAGGGACCATAAATTTGTAAGGAAACTGTTGGGATTTATGGGTGATAGCATAGGAACAACTTAACTTTGTATATACTTAATTTTTTAATTAAGTAGAACATACTGTCACAGCCAAAGTATGTTCTTGTAATCAGTATGCAATGTTATTTTAATTGTGTAATTTGGAAGAAGTTCACTTTCTGTGTTCAAGCCTCAAAGAATGCATATTAGATGACAGCATGAATAAAGGTTACTGTCATAAGCATTGACAGTAAGATTACAAGAAGACAGAATGTTGCAAGTCAAGACAGCATATTCACTCTGACAGCAACATTGGCGGAAGACTACGCGACAACAACTTTAGCCCTCGACAGCAAGTTTGGAAGCCTCGACAGCACACTATGCGGGGAACTCCTACTGTCACCAAAAGCACATTCCTATGACAGCAAGCTTTGCGGCAAAAGTAACTGTCTCGAGAAAGATCCTTGTTCTAGGTATCTTTCTCAATCAAATCCCGTGACAGTTTCAATGTTCAAGAAACAGGCGTGTTGCAGTATCCCTAAGCTGCACCAAGTCTGCAAAACTACGACAGAAGCTTCAAGCACTGCAAACAAAAGCGAATCAATTCAAGAGCAAGGTCAAGTCTCTATTTGCTGAATTGTTTTAGCTAGAAATAGAATGAATCTAGGTTGCTTTCTTTGTAATGTATATCTGACATTGTTAGCAATTTAGGAAAGTCACATGGGTAGACACTTTGTAAGAAGCTGCCACTTGATAATGACAGCAGCTTCACAAACCCGTGTTGACAGTGATAGGATTAGTTTTATACTTAGACTATTAATTCATTCTAGGGATGTAACAAAGACAAGCAAGTGTCTTGAAGAAAACCGTAGCTCAAGAATTCTCTCTTGAGGTTGTAGCAACACTTAAATGTCAAGTTCTTGCTTACACTGCCTGATCACCTTGAACACAAGACAACAGCCATACGAGAAGGAAGAGATCTCAACAATATAACCTTTGAGACACTTTATGGCATTCTGAAATCTTATGAACTTGAACTCTTTCAAAAGAGAGCCATACAAAGTGGAACAAGGAACAAGATGGCTAATATGTCAAGTGCCCTAGTAGCACAAGTGCCAAGGATCACACAACCAAGTGAAGTACTACAAATCACACAACCAACCCATGTACAATCCTTGAAGATAGAAGAGGTTGTTGAAGATGATGAGAAAGTAGTACTACAGCTCAAGGATGTGGAAGATGAAGACTTCTACACAATGGAGGAACTGGAAAGCATGGACAATCCTACTATGGCCTACATGGCTAAAAAGTTCAAGAACTTTAGGTTCAAGAAGGATAGGTCATTCAGGCCCCAAGGCCAAACATCCAAGTTCACCAAGGGAAGCTCATCAAAGGCTGCTGTGGGAAGCTCATTCAAAGGAGGATACAAGACTGGACTTGTGGATAGATCTAAATTCAAGTGTTACAACTGTGGTGAACCTGGTCATTTTGCTACTGAGTGCAAAAGACCCAAACAGGTTCAGAGATTTGAGAAAGGAACTGGTGGATACTCTAAGAAGAATCAAGGTAGAGCCTATGTGGCTGAAGGAAAGTGTTGGGATGAGTCTGATGATGAAGATGAAGAAGAATATGTCAACCTAGCTCTCATGGCTAGCACTGATGAAGTAACATCAACATCTTCAAGTCAGGTACCTTCACTTGTCTTACTTGATATGTCCATTGATGAGTATAAGAAAACCATTAAAGACTTAAGTGCTGAAATGTTCAATGTCTATACTAGCTTATCTGCTGCTAATGAGGAGATCACTAGGCTGAGTAAGCTAAATGAAACACTAAAGTCTGAAAATGAATCTCTTGTTCTCAAAACCAGTTCACTAGACTCTTTAGCTCAGGAGAATGCAAAATTTAAAAATGAATTAAAATGTGCTAAAGAAGTTGAGGAATTCCTGAGGAATGAGATTGCTGAAAATGAATTCAAGATTAAGGCTTATAAAAACTCATCTAAGATAGTTCAGGATTACAATGATAAGCATACAGAAAATCAAACTGTTGGCATAGGTTTTTCATATGGTAGGAGACCTGGAAAGGAAACTGTGATTCAAGATTGTTCTGGAGATGCTGCTGTCAAACCCACCATTCTCAAGAAGGTTAAAACTCCTATTTTCAAAGCTGCAGAAATTGAGTTTGATGAAGAAGCCATGCTCATCAAACAAGAAATTCTTGATGAGGATGAAGGTGTTGACAGCACATCTAAGGATGGAAAGGATACTGTCACAATCCCCAAGATAGTAAACTTACCAAGCAATCAGACAGTAAGTTCAAAAGATGCTGTCACAGTTGACAAGACAGTATCTTCCAAAGATGCTGTCAAGAATGGTTCCAAGACAGTAACTTCCAAACCTTCTGTCAAGACAGCAGGAATAAAAGGTACTGTCAAGGAAAGTTCGACAGCAACTTCTGAACACACTGTCAATCCAGTAACCCCCAAGTCTAAGAATAGGAATGGTAAGGTAGGTGTCAATAAAGGAAATGGATACACTAATGTTGGAGGTGCTTCTAGGAAACTATGCAATAACTGTGGATCTTCACATCATTTAACACATGTTTGTAATAAGCCAATTGAGGATAAGATCAATGCTACTGAACTCAATGGTAATTTACACAGAACCCCCCTTATGCATAGAACTATGAGTGTCTGTAATAACATTGAATGTATGCCATGCAAGATCACTGCCATGAGTACATGCTTTAACTTACCTATTCTCACTACTGAAAAATGTTCATACATGCACACTGTTGAGACTTCTGAGCCTGCTGGCAACAGCAAGAAGGCCTCATCCACTAAGAAAAGGATCAAGTCCAATTCTAAACCTAAGTGGGTGAAAAGAGAAGTCAAACAGGAGGTTATTTATAATGCTTGTGAACTTGTAACTGGAAGAAACTCAGGAGATACTAAAGCTGCAGGACCCAACAAGGATTGGGTACCATATGCATCTTAAATACATTCTGTTTTGCAGGGCAAGAAGAAAGATCAAGTCATGTGGATCATTGACAGTGGTTGCTCAAGACACATGACAGGTGATAAAGCCCTACTATCACACTATGTAGAGAAAGCTGGCTCAATCATAACCTTTGGAGACAAAAGCAAGGGTTACACAGTGGGATATGGCTGTCTGGAAATTGGAAATGTTGTCATTGAAGATATTGCTCTTGTGGATGGATTGAAGCACAATCTACTCAGTGTCAGCCAATTCAGTGACAGGTGATTCAAGGTTGATTTTGATATGATGCTGTGTAACATCTATCACAAGAAGGATAGTAGCCTCTCTCTAAAAGGGGTTAGAAAAGGAAGCTTGTTTGTTGCTGACTTAAATTCAACAAAGAAGGATAAGGTTTACTGTTTCTACAGTAAAGCAACTGTTGGTGACAGTATGCTTTGGCACAGGAAGCTCTCACATCTTAACTTCAAGACAATGAATATTCTGATGAAGAAGGAGTTAGTGAGAGGTTTGCCCCAACAGGAATTCTGTCAAGAAGGACTGTGTGAAGATTGTCAAATGGGCAAACTAAGGAGAGTTGTGCACAAGTCAAAGCAAATGAACACCAACATAGAAGCACTCAAGTTGATTCATATGGATCTTTTTGGACCAGTCAATGTACCATCAATGGCCAAGAAGAGATATGCCTTAGTAATGGTGGATGATTACTCAAGGTACACTTGGGTGAAGTTTCTTGAATCCAAAGATGAAGCTGCTCAAGTGATTATTGATCAAGTCAGAGTTCTTGATAGAACTCCAAACTCAAAAGTTCAAATCTTGAGGAGTGATAATGGTACAGAATTCAGAAATGCCACACTTGGAAATTTAGGTAAAGATGAAAGAATTGTACAACAATTCTCTGCTGCAAGGACTCCACAGCAGAATGGAGTTGTAGAAAGAAAGAATAGGACTCTCATTGAAGCAGCTAGAACTATGTTGCATGATGCCAAACTGCCAACATATTTCTGGGCTGAAGCTATCAACACAGCTTGTTATACTCAAAACAGAACCATGATTAACAAAACTCATGCAAGTACACCTTACTGTCTGCTAACTGGAAAGAAACCTACTGTCAAATATTTTCATGTGTTTGGAAGCAAATGCTTTATGATGAAGGATAACCATGAGAAGAAAGGAAAATTTGACACTAAGGCATTTGAAGGATTATTCATGGGTTACAGTACAGAAAGGACTGCCTACAGAGTTTATGTTATGGAACACAGGATTATTGAAGAAAGTGTAAATGTCACATTTGATGAAACCAAGTTTCCAGGACTGCATGAAGAAGGAAAGATGCAGACATTCAGATTTGAGAATCAAGGATACTTGGAAGCTGTGGAAATTGTTGATGAAGAACCTAGCTTCACTCAAATTGTTGAAGTTGGTAAAGATACTGTCAATACCACTACTGTCAACCAAACTCCAGCTCAGTCACAAACCATAACCTCTAACATCCATAACAGTGGTGACTTTGGAGACAATGAAGAACATGGTGAAGACAATGGGATTGGTGAGCATTCAACTCAACAAACTGAAGCAACTGTTCCTGTACAATCAAGTAGCTTGCCCAGAATCACCAAGTGGAACAAGGATCACACAAATGACCTTATTATTGGTGACCCTACTTCTGGTGTGAGGACAAGGAACAAAGTCTCTGCTGACAGCATGTTTTCATGCTTCCTGTCTCAAATGGAGCCCAAGACAACTGATGAAGCATTGTTGGATTCTGACTGGGTGATAGCCATGCAAGAAGAGCTAAATCAGTTTGAAAGGAACAATGTATGGAAGCTGGTTCCAAGACCTAAGGGAAAGTCAGCCATTGAGACCAAATGGGTTTTCAGAAACAAGCTTGATGAAAATGGATCAGTGACAAGAAACAAAGCAAGGTTAGTGGCTAAGAGTTACTGTCAACAGGAAGGAATAGATTATGATGAGACATTTGCACCTGTTGCAAGACTTGAAGCTATAAGAATCTTTCTAGCCTATGCTGCACACTGCAACTTCAAAGTATTTCAGATGGATGTCAAAAGTGTCTTCCTAAATGGAGAGTTGGAAGAAGAAGTGTATGTTGAACAGCCACCAGGGTTTGAGGATGCTGAAATGTATGATTTTGTATACAAACTCTTCAAAGCTTTGTATGGACTAAAGCAAGCACCCATGGCATGGTATGACACACTTTCCACCTTTCTTTTGGAAAATCAGTTTACTAGAGGAGTTATGGACAAGACACTTTTCTACAAACACCATGGAAAGGACATCATTCTGGTACAAATCTATGTGGATGACATCATTTTTGGTTCTACAAATGAGAGGTTGTGTGAGAAGTTTTCCTCTCTCATGAGTAGCAAATATGAGATGAGTATGATGGGAGAATTGTCATTCTTTCTGGATTACAAAAATTCTTCAACAACCTGATGGAATCTTCATTTGTCAAGCTAAATACATCAAGGAACTTTTCAGAAAGTTCAACTTGGAAGATTTATCACCTGCAAAGACACCAATGTCCACTTCAACTAGTCTGGATCTTGATCCTAAAGGGAAGAAAGTTGACTCAAGCACCTATAGAGGCATGGTAGGATCTCTCTTATACTTAACTGCTAGCAGACCTGACATCATGTTTGCTACATGTCTCTGTGCAAGGTTTCAAAGTGATCCAAAAGAGTCACACTTAGTAGCCATCAAGAGAATCTTTAGATACTTAAAAGGCACTCCTAATCTAGGCCTTTGGTATCCTAAGAATACTGGATTTGATCTAATTGGTTACTCAGACTCGGACTATGCTGGATGCAAGATTGACAGAAAGAGTACTACTGGTAGCTGTCAATTTCTTGGTGGAAGATTGGTCTCATGGTTTAGCAAGAAGCGGCATTCAGTTTCTACCTCAACTGCAGAAGCTGAGTATATTGCTGCAGGCAGTTGCTGTGCACAAATTCTATGGATGAAGAATCAACTTCTGGATTATGGTCTAGTGTTAAGAGACATTCCTATCTACTGTGACAACACTAGTGCCATAGCCATTTCAGACAATCCAGTTCAACACTCTAGGACAAAGCACATTGATATAAGACATCACTTCATCAGAGAGCATGTTGAACAAGGAACTGTGAAGCTGATCTATGTCCCAACTGACAAGCAACTAGCTGACATCTTCACTAAGCCATTGGATGAAGCAACCTTCAACATGTTGGTAAGTGAATTGGGAATGCTGAATCTGGTATGTTGATTTACTCAGTTTTCTATGTTTCCAAATTCTCTTTTGAAGCTCATGACAGCAACTTCAAACCTGCTGTCAAGAGAAGTTACTGTCTACTTGGTCTATGTTTGTTATGTGACAGCATGTGTTGATTTGACTTTTCATGTCAGTATTTTGTGCCAGTCTCATACTTTTAGACCGTGTATGACATTAATGTGGTTACTTGTTTAGTTTGAGAGATAAAAATCTGTTCCATTGGACTTTCACACCCTTTAGCATTAATCTGTAGGATTAAAGGAGGACACGACCATTAATTACTTTTGTGGTAGTTGTATGGGTACTCTAACTGTTGACCATTAGACTTTAATCCTTAGACGGTTTTGCCTATAAATTAACCTTAGGTTTCACCAGTCTGCTCTCAGTTTTAAAGTAAATAATGGAAAACAAAGTAGGAATTGAAGTTGGGCAAAAGCGGTGCGATAGTGAACCCTACAATGAAGAGGTTGAGGAGCTCTTTGAGGTGCTGTTGGATGCCCTCGATGAAATAGACGAGGAAAAGGAAAAGGAGGAGGAAGCCAAGGTGCTAGAAGAGGAGAAGGAGCTTCAGGCACTTCTCAAGGAAGAAGGACGCACTGAAGAAGAGATTAAGGAAGAGCTTTTAGAACTAGTTGATAAAATCATAGAATAATGTACTCAATGTTCTATTTTAATGATTTTATTAATAATAATAAAAGTTCTTGTTTTTGTGGTTATTGAGTTTATGATTTGTCTGTGTTAATTGCTTAATATCTGTGTTCAAAAGATTACATTGCTAAATCCATAATTTGTCAATATTAAGTTAAGTGTATGAATAAAGCATTCTAATAAGTTCATGACAAAACCAATTCCCAATCGAAGTTACTGTCGTTAAGAAGGATACTGTCGTGTGTTTCTTGACAGCAACCTTCTTGACAGCAGGGAAAGACTTTCTGTCAAGACTTGTAAAGGATACTGTCATTCATATGCTTAACGGTGACATCAAGTTTTTGCGCAATAGTTGCTGTCGCGTAAAACCTACTGTCACCACCTCTTATTACTGACAGATTGTTTCTAGCGCACAGGTTACTGTCAACAATAGTGGACCGTTGAAATTGGATATTTATCCCACGTTGGTCAGTGAATAACGGGCAGTAACTGACGTGTTATAAGAGTGGGTTAAGACACGTTCTTTAATTCCACTTTTTGTGCACAACGTTTGAGATACCTCTATTTATTCCCCAGTTACTCAGACATATCACTCTCATCAAACTCAAGGCAAAATTACTTTTCTTCCAGCAAAAAGCAACTTTCTTACTTTCTTCTTTTCTTGAAATCTCCATGGCACCCAAACAGACTCTCTCTCAAACAAACTTTGCTGACATCTTTTCCCCAAATGATGCTGGTGAAGGTTTCAAAGGACTAGTGTTTTTCATGAACAAGTCCTATCTCGGTTCTGCTATCACCTCAACCCCCATTCTCGACTTAGACAGAATTGAGGCGTTTTAGCGAACTGCTGTTGCTCAAACTGAAGGTGAGAACCCGGGTATTCAATTCACAATCTCTGGGCAACAATACACTCTTATAGCTGAGGTCATCAACACTGCTCTTGGAATTACACTTGAAGCAAGACAACAATTTACTGAACTTGCCAATGATGACACTCTTAAGAAGCTCTTCTTGAAGATTGGGTATGCAGGCCCTATTCTCGAAGAGGAGACTACCAAGTGGTATCCGTCTGGTGAAATGGATAAGAAGCATCTGAGAAAGGAGTGGAGCATGATACTTGATGAGATGGTCAAGGTGTTCTCTACCAAGTCCACAGGCTGGAATGCAATACCTTCCTACATCAAGAAACTGACACATTCTCTTGTCCATGGATACAAGGTGAATGTTGGAGCTCTCCTCATGGCACACCTCAGGGCTGCCATAGGTAAGAAGGTATCAATCTACCCTCGCTTTCTTATGATGTGCATTAATTCATTCTGTGATTTTAATGATGCTGCCCCTCGTTTGGAGGCTTGCTCAGTTTTGAAAAAGAACACACACACACTGTTATCATCACAGAATCTCAATGCACATATTCCACTTTGTTTCACTCAGCACATGGTTGATCAAGTGTCCAACCCTGATTTACCATTACCTTCTGGTTATGACTCTTTCACTCTTGAGAATGAAACTGAATTAGACCCAAATTCAGTTAACCCACATTCAACACCATACACTCAGCCTAGGCCCTCTAGACTTTCCAAAGCCCAAAGAGAAGCCTTGCAACAGTCCAGAAAACGACCTTTAGAAGCTGATGTTGGTGGTAGCTATGTTAGTCAAGAGGGAGACACTGCACCTAGTGCAGCAAATAAGGAGGCTAGTCAAATAGAACCCCCAGTGGTTCCCCCTGAGCCTAAGAAGAAGAGAGCTAGGAGGACTAAAACCACTGTTAGCCAAGCTGCAGTTTCTCAACAAACTGTGGTTACTGAAAGGGATTCAAACACCTACCTAGATGTGCCTTCTCAACAAGGTGCATCTATTAAAATTGGCATGTCTCCCAAGGCACCCTGTACAGAGTCTGCACAAACTCATGGTTCACAATCTGAGGAACCTCCACTTGAAGAAACACACAGTGAGTTAGGGCACAGTGAGGATTTCTCTATTCCTTTTGATGATTCACATGTTTCTCCTTTGAATCAGCCCCCACTCTCTGCTACACTTTCACCTTCTTCCTTCCCTACACATTCTCTTGTTTGTTCTCCACAACCTAGAGAAGGGGACAGTTCCAACCCTTCAGGTTTTGATCATCCATCTCCAATCATGGATGAGCCCCCATCTAGTGGTCCACAAGAACCCATTTCTCAAAGTGAGATGGACACCACTCCTCCAAACACTGAGCTAGGGCAAAGTGGTATTCTGTCAGAAAATGAAACAGCCAACACTTTGTCTGAACTCCAAGGAGCATCTTACCTTCAGGAAGATGCTGTCAAAGACACTAGCAATGTTGATGTCCTGGACACAGCTGTTGTCATGGGTGGAGAGAAAGATAATGTCACTACAGAACCTACTGTCACTCCACATCCCAAAGTTGCTGTCATGCCAGAACCTGCTGTCCAGACTCCAACTGACAGTAACATTCCTGCCAAAGATACTGTCCAGTCCTCTCAGCCTGATTTTGATGTTGTAATCATTGAGGATGCCTCTGATGATGATCTACCTCTTGCCAAACTCTTAAAGGTACATTCTAAATCTACTCCTTCCATGCATGTTAGTACTGCTCATACCTATGCATCTAGGTTGAGTGAGGGTGTGCAAAAGAAAAGAGAGATAAAAGAAAAGAGAGGTGAGCATAAAAATGAGAGGCAGCCAAATGAGCTGGCAAAAGGAGAGGGACTTGAGCATGTCCAGAGAGACTTTGAGGGAGCCCACACTATTCAGGCATTAGGCCTTGAGAGTCAATCTATGAGGGGTGATGAGATCACTCAAAAACACCCTGAGAGTGTGAGAACCCCCATAGCCTTCAAGCCCCTTTCTTTTCCTTCCCCTCCAAGAATGTTAAGGTATGGTGGCCCCTCTGCTACTTTTGGTAACATGATTGCAGGTCTGGAAGGACAGTGTGCTACTTTGAACTCCAAGATGGACTCTCTCTCTCAACTGGTGGTTGATGGTTTTGCTGCTACTCAGCTCTCTATCCAGTTCCTTACTGACCTAGTAGCTGCCAACTCAACTAAGGGGGAGAAGGTAGCAAGATCAGAATCATTGCCTATTCAGGAATCAGGTGGAACTCAGGGGGAGCCAGTAACTGTGAAGACCAAAGGGGGAGCTAAGGGGAAAGCAATGTCTAAGGGGGAGCAAGTCAAACCAAGCAGTGAAAAATCAAAGGATAAAGCTGAAGATCTTATTGAAGGTGACTTGGATGGTGAAAGGGTGTTAATGTCCAAGGCAACTCAAGATGCATTGCAAAGAAGACCTGCATCTAGACATCCAATTCTACCTCCTGTGGTAATTAGAGAGCCAACTTCAGAAACTCAAGAATCTGCTCTACAAAGAAGATGGAAAGAAATGGAGGAACAGAATAAGGTTGGGAAAGATAAAGGGAAACTGCCTGAATCCATCCATAAAGGAACTACTTGGTCAAATGGTACTGAGTATGATCAAGAAGAAGTCAATACTTTAATGGTGGATTACAGGGAGAGCACATTACGCAACCATGACAGTGAATTTAGCAGTTTGGTGGAAGAAGCAATGAATGCTCCAAGCAACCGTCCAACCAACACCACAAAACTGTTAAAGGATCAAATCACCAGTGTCAGTGTAATGGTGAATGATGAGAAAAGATGGGCTGTAAGTATCTATTTCACTTCTGGCATATCTTATTTCATCACAATGCAGTTATTGTAGAGTCTGCCAGCAAAGGTGTTGTGTGCTTTGAAGGGAAAGATCAGGGCAACTCAAACACCATTCAATGAAATATTGGATATGCAAATCCAGAACCTGCTCACACAAAAGCTACCTGAATTCTACACAAATCCACCAAATTTTTTCTACAGATCTAAAACTAAGGATAGCACAAGAAGGAACAGCTTCATGAATTTGGTTAGCCCATCCAGAATGGAAACCAAGTCAATTCTAAAAGTGTTAGATGGAATACTCAGTTCAAATGCCAATCCAGGAAGAGTTCATGTTGTTCAAGAGATCTACAAAATGCTGGTGTTGAGAGACAAGGCACTGGGAGCTAGAGTGAAGGAACTAATCTCTAGAGCCAATGCCAAAAGAAATGATCAAGGTGGAATCTGTCTCTATAACATTCCTCCTCAGGATGATGATGATGATGAGGATGATGAGGAGGTTGGAGGTGGTGAAGCTTCTGGAAATGCTGGTGGAAGTAATTCTGGGAATACTGGTATTCAATCTCGGAATGAAGGCAATGAAGAAACTCCTAGTCAAGAAAAGAAAGATGCTGATGCAACAGATGAAGAGGAGCCAAGAATACTGGAAGCTTTGGAGGCAAGCATTCTTAGATGTGCTATTGACTGCATAAATGCTGAAAAGGATGTTGTAACCAAAGGTACTGTCGACAAGGATACTGTCATAGAAGATGCTGTCATGGAAGATACTGTCGACAAAGGTGCTGTCAAGGAAGATTCTGTCAAGAATGAAGCCAAAGCTACTGTCAAGCCCAAAAGACTGAAAGCTAAAGCAAGAGCATGGTTTTCTAGACAGAAACCTCATGGAAAGCACAAGTACTCAGGAAAGGAAAAGGCCACTGGATTTGGCAGAAATCTAAAGATGCCAATTCAATCAATAGCTCCCAACAGTCTTAAGGTACAACAGATGCAATCAAAAGAAATCAAGAGTATTGAGATTAAGCTGGATGCTAATCAAGAGGTTACTGAGTACATTCTGTGGTGGCCAGAATCAAGATCTGTCAGGATGAACAAGGACTTTGATCTTGTAGCCACATCACTCAGTGGTAACATGATGGAAATAGATAAAAGAAGAATTGACTTCTTCTACCTGGAAAGGATGGTAGAGTTGATGGAAAGCTATGATGATGTTCCAGAGCCTGTCATGGAACATATTATGAGATATCAGGCTGATAGGGATGCTGAATTCTATCAGAAATTTGGCTACAATTTTGAAGATTTTGATGATGCTGATATTCTCACTGATCTACCACCTTCTCCTATACCATACCACTGGTACTATGAGTTTGAGGATTTACCCACAGAAGAAGGGCAAACCCAACCAACTCAGGAAAGGGAACCCAAGCCAAGCAAAAGACCTGAATCTTCTCAATATTCTCAATATCAGTCAGAACTTGATAAGAAGGAAGCTGAACTCCTGGAAAGATGCAAGACTGCTAACAAGGCAGAAAGTGAAGCTCCAAATTATCAAACATGTATGCTGGAAAATCCCCTAAGAATGAAGTATCTAAAAGAAGAAATCTATGTTTGCAGCTTTCACAAGCTAAAAACAACTATTCTTAAGGATTTACAGTATATGGTAGCTGGATCAATTCATCCCTTGGAGCAGATCTGTTCTGATGAGATAAAGGAAATATTGGAAAGGAGAAAAGGAGAAAATTCAAAGCTGGACAAGCAAAGGAGGATGTCTCTCAATGCTTATCCTGGAAGTAGATTCAAGCTCATTCTTGAAGAACTCCATTTCAGAAGTTATCCATTTGATCAAGAGCAATGGTTGAATCTCAGGGATGCTAGTTCTCTTATTTCTCCTACTATCAAGAAGATCATTGAAGAAATAGAAGATGTTGCAGTCACACCTGCTGAAATCTCTCTTGTAGAAGGTCTAAGAGGCTGCTTGGTAGAAGCTCTCAGAAGAGAGGAAGTAACAAGACAGAAGAGGAAATCTCAAGCTAAGTAAACATTCTAAATCCATTCTGATCTTGTTAGTTAAGTTGTCAGCATATATTGTAAATTTGTTGTTATTGTCCATAAAAACAAATTGGGGGAGATTGTTGGGATTTATGGGTGATAGCATAGGAACAACTTAACTTTGTATATACTTAATTTTTTAATTAAGTAGAACATACTGTCACATCCAAAGTATGTTCTTGTAATCAGTATGCAATGTTATTTTAATTGTGTAATTTGGAAGAAGTTCACTTTCTGTGTTCAAGCCTCAAAGAATGCGTATTAGATGACAGCATGAATAAAGGTTACTGTCATAAGCATTGACAGTAAGATTACAAGAAGACAGAATGTTGCAAGTCAAGACAGCATATTCACTCTGACAGCAACATTGGCGGAAGACTACGCGACATCAACTTTAGCCCTCGACAGCAAGTTTGGAAACCTCGACAGCACACTATGCGGGGAACTCCTATTGTCACCAAAAGCACATTCCTGTGACAGCAAGCTTTGCGGCAAAAGTAACTGTCTCGAGAAAGATCCTTGTTCTAGGTATCTTTCTCAGTCAAATCCCGTGACAGTTTCAATGTTCAAGAAACAGGCGTGTTGCAGTATCCCTAAGCTGCACCAAGTCTGCAAGACTACGACAGAAACTTCAAGCACTGCAAACAAAAGCGAATCAATTCAAGAGCAAGGTCAAGTCTCTATTTGCTGAATTGTTTTAGCTAGAAATAGAATGAATCTAGGTTGCTTTCTTTGTAATGTATATCTGACATTGTTAGCAATTTAGGAAAGTCACATGGGTAGACACTTTGTAAGAAGCTGCCACTTGATAATGACAGCAGCTTCACAGACCCGTGTTGACAGTGATAAGATTAGTTTTATACTTAGACTATTAATTCATTCTAGGGATGTAACAAAGACAAACAAGTGTCTTGAAGAAAACCGTAGCTCAAGAATTCTCTCTTGAGGTTGTAGCAACACTTTGCAAAATAAATAAAACATTTATTTTATGAATCCTGTCTTCTCGATTATACTGTTTGTGAATGCATACTTATTATTGATAACATTAAATCTTAGTTTTGGTTGTTGAAAGTGAGATTGAATTTTATCAGTATTGCATTCACCCCCCCCCCCTTTGCAATACACGAGGACCAACAGAAACTGTAAATAACGTAAATTTGCAAAAATAAGTAGAAAAAGTAGTATATTTGTTAAATACCCAATTTTATTTTGTGAATTATTAATTTTATGATAATTGTACTCATATATTAAAATTAAGAGAAATTATCAAAAATACTTCTTTTTAAAAAAAAATTATAATTTTACCATCTTTTAAAAATATTTACAAAAATACGGTTTGCAACTAGATGTAACCAGATACAACCTAAAAATATTTGCAAAAATACGGTCTGCAACCAGTTGCAACCAGATGCAACTTTTAAAAAAATATTAAAAAACAACTAAGAATTCAAAAAAAATGTTAGTAAGAGGGGGTGAATGAAGACAAAGATGAATAAATCTTGCGATCTCAGGTTCCATCCCCTCATCTTTTATCTATACATACATGTTTATGTATTCGTATATATATACGTGCATAGTTGAGAAATTATAAGAAATTTCATCTCAATCAAATTAACAATTGGGATTTAGTTTCTAATTAATCAATAAGACCCCGCAAGGGTAACTTATGCAACTTATTATGCAACAAAAAATATTTCAATTATTAAATTTTAATAAGTTACATTTGTGGATGATTTTGGTTGTAGTTGCAGATATGGTTTCAAATCGTATTTTTGCAAATACTTTACAAAAAGGTTGGTATTTTTTTAAATATTTTGGTTTTTTTGCAAAAAATTCAAAAAAATTTAGTATTTTTGCAAAAAAAATTTTATGACTGTGTATTTATGAAAAAGGCCAAACGTATAGTTCAATGATTGATGTTAGCATGTTGTAATAACAGCCAAAATACGAAAATGTTGTAATACCCCTAATATCTTGATTAGTTGAAGTTCCTATAAATTTAAATACCAAAAATTTATTATTTTTCCCTATTTACATTCGACATGCAATCAAACAAGCACTTAGAGATCGCATTGCAGGTAGAGCTGGCCAAACGGGCGGTTCCGGACGGCTAAACCGGAACCGGCCCGCCAATTTAACCCGCCTGACTCGCCTCGTTACGGTTTGGACCGGCCCGGCACGATTCGTAAGCATAAAACGAGCCGTTTACGGGTTTATATTCTGAGAACCGGAACCGGCACGGCACGGCACGGCGAACCGCACGAACCGGCAGCCAGAACCGGCACGCACGGCCCGGCCGGCACGGCACGGCCCGGGTACATGCTGTACTGCATGCTCTTGTCCGGCTTTTGCTTTTATATCTATATTATTCAATGTTTATTCAATGTTTATTACTTTATTCAATGTACTTGTGAATTGTGATGTGATGTGAATTGTCTAGTCTGTCTGCGTGTCTCAGTCTCACTGCATGCATGTGTGACTGTCCGACCAGTCGACCACAGTTCCGAAATTCCGACTTCTTTTGCAACGGCTACTTACAAACGGCTACATACAACGGCTACATTTTTTATTATAAATACCTCCACAATCCTCCCATTTTTCTCCACCCCACTCTATCTCTCTGCTCTATCTCTCTGCTCATTCTGAATTTAATCTCTAACATTCCGAAGAATTTAAATATTTCCGGCCAAATTCCGACGAAGCTTTAAAAAAAATGGAAGAAGGAAGAGGCACCGTATCATCTCAAGGTTCAACCCAAGCAACATCGATGCCACCTCCTCGATCCGAAACTGGTATTTATTTTTTTTTTATTATTTTTTATTTATTCAGTTTTTATATTCGGGAAAATGTTTTTTATATTAGTTTTTTTTATATTTGTTATCTATAAAATGTTTTTAAAAAGATATGTTTTTATGCTTAAAAAATTATTTGGTTTTTATTTCGATTTTTTATGTTTTGAAATTAATCAGATTTTATTTGATTTTGTAGGTGGTTCTTCTAGTACTACGAGACATTCGTCACATGTTTGGAATTATTTTTCGAAAGATCCAACGAATTCGACTTTTAAGTATAAAAAATTATGTAGAGAAAATGGATTTAGGCCGAAGAAGTGGGGTATCGATTGTTCTACGAGATGGAATTCGACTTTTAAATTATTAAATGATGCAATTCAATATAAGATCATTATCACCGAATTATATAATGAAGACCCTAGAAACCAATACGAAGGTGGACCTATTACCGAATTTGATTGGGAATTGGCATCTAGAGTACGTAACATACTTGATTGTTTTGCACATGCTACTAAGGTTTTTTCTTATGTTTATGAACCAAATGTACATCATGTTATTATTGAGTGTGTTAATATAGTTACTACTTTAAAAGAATATGAAAAAGATCCATATTTTAGTGATATTATTGTTGACATGAAAATTAAGTGGATCGAATACTTTACGGAATTTCCTTATATTTATGGTGTTGCATGTCTTCTTGATCCCGGTGTTAGAAAGGAAGGTTTAGAAGGAATTTTAGGGCATTATTATGAAGTTTTAAACGTTTCATATGATCATGTTGTATATGTTACTCAATGTTTAAACTTGTTGTATCGTCTTGTAGATATTTATGCTCCACAAGTTCAAACTTCTATACAACCTAGTAGTACTGGTAGTAGTGGTG
Organism: Heracleum sosnowskyi; assembly: GCA_030848705.1. Classification (NCBI taxonomy): domain Eukaryota; kingdom Viridiplantae; phylum Streptophyta; class Magnoliopsida; order Apiales; family Apiaceae; genus Heracleum; species Heracleum sosnowskyi. The sequence continues at coordinate 132,691,431 of CM061238.1, read as the reverse complement.
GTCGTAGTAGGTTTAATACTACAATTTCTTCTATATTGAGTAAAAAACAAAAATGTAGAATTTCCACTTCATCTCCCGTACCCGCTTCTTCTTATGGTATGGTTAGGGAATTTTTTTCTTATCATTATGAATTAAATGAAGATTTTGAAATACTAACATGGTGGAAGAATCATGAGTTACAATTTCCGATTTTAGCAAAAATTGTAAGGGATATTTTTGCCGTACCCGCTTCTACGATTGCGTCCGAGTCCGCTTTTAGTGCAGGTAGAAGAGTGTTAGACGAGAAGAGAACGAGTTTAGCGCCGGACGTAGTAAAGATTTGTGTTTGTAAAAAAGATTGGGATCAAGCCGCAAAAAGACAACAAGGAAGAAAAGAAGATGACTCGGACGGCGAAAACGATCCGTGGATGACAATGGATACTTCGGATTCCGATGCCGGATAGCATTTTTTTTGTTTTGTATTTTTATAATTTGTTTGGTTTGTAATTGTTTTAATATGTTAATGCGGTTTGTTCCGTTTTTTTAGAGAGGAGTCCTCTCAAATTAATTGTAACATTTTTTTTAATTAATAAAATTTATAGAGGTACCGTCCTCTTTTCTTCCAAATTTTTTTTATTGTTTCAAACAATTATTTGTATTAAAATTAAAATAAAAAAATTAAACCGCCCCGACCCGCAACCCGTCCGCCAACCCGGCGGAACCGTGCACGTGCCAATCATTCTCAGCACGGCACGGAACCGCCCCGCCCCGCCTTCAGTTACGTGCCGTCCGCGGTTCAGCCAATACACGGGACGGCCCGCCCGTGAACCGCCCCGGCACGGGACGGACCGCCCGTTTGGCCAGCTCTAATTGCAGGTATTGCTTACCGTCATTGCTAGTTTGAGATATATACCAAAGAATGAAATAAAAGAAATTAAGTTTTTAGTTGTTCTGTGGGAACATACAAAAAAAATGTGCATCAAATAAAACCAAAACAAACATTGTCAATATTTATTTTTAAGAAAATGTTGCAAGTCCTTTAGCAAATTTTCTTCAGCGGTTGTGGTTGCGGTTGCAAATACTCTCACGCTGGTATGAAGCATATTAACAGCAGCCTAGTGAGCTTGGCATGGAGCGTACATGTGAATTGACAATGTAAAAACCCTTTGAATATGTGAATAAGAGATCAAAAGAGCATTTTACATGAGAAGAACGGTGTCTCACTCTCACATGCACAGTGCACATTTGCTGCAGATCTGCGAGTGCCCATTTTATAGATTGCAGAGATAAAACAAAAGCAATCAGGCTTATTGCTTAATGACTACATTATCCTATCGAATCTTGGGCTATCTCTCTGCATTCCTAAAAGACACCCTACAACAAGCATAACTAATTAACATGACAGTTTCGAGGACTAAGCCCCTCGTATATCAACCACAATTTTTAGACTCGCAGTATTGTTACTTAAGAAAACTGAATAATTTAAGAAACCAGATTACCGAATCTTGCCTTTGTGCTCTGCTGACCGATATTACTTACATGCGTGGAAAATGAAGTCTCGCCCTGTAACCGACCATGCACGAGAACACACCTGCAAGCATGTTCTATGAAACATAATTGAACATGAGGAACCAGAGTGGGAGATTGGAAGATTATTTCAACATAAAATCACCAAAGTAGTGTAGACCTGAAACAATCATAAATATTGATCATGACAAGTGGTTACAGTAGAAAGCTTACTGGTAGAAGTGATTAATACAAGGTGCAGGGAATCCGATTCCACTCAACTGGTCGCTTGCACACTGGACAAGGCTTCTCCTTGACAAATATCCTGACAAGTTACACAAGGAAAAGACAAAAAATATATATATATATATAGTGTATGCAAAAGTGAATCAACAATATACAGGTTGGATAAGCTAAAAATCCAGGAATACAAGTACTCAGCAGTAAAATGCCAAAAACCACCAATGTTTGCTCAACTATACAAGATTTGCGCAGTGGTGTAAGATACAAATGGGAAGAAATTAATTAATAATTAGAAGTTTGAAGCCAAATAGTCAATGCATCAATCGTGTCTTTGCCAACCAAGCATCAAAAAGGAAAATGCAACGTTAAACATTTGAAACCATATGTGACAGCATTTCTCATGTATGCTGTAAATCAACACGAGAAAACTGGCGGTGGAAAAGAATATGTTATAGGCAAATATATTATCAAGTTTTCTCTTCTTTTAGTTCTTGTCAAGTTGAAATTGCTAATAGTTACATGGCCAATCTAAATGGGAGGAACGCAGCTGAAGAGAGCAAACTTAATATTGGAACAGAAAAGAGAAGGAAGAAAAAAAGCAAGCCAACATACACTGCAAAACGGATGACCAAAGGTGCATTAATCCTTGCATCATGTGGTCACAAAAGCAATCCGACGAAGAACTTCAGGGATAAAGAGAGCAAGAATTATCTGTTATATAAAAGAAATTACAGGAAAAAGATAATAGTTACGTAAAGTCCCAACCTAGTTAGCACTGGGAAGCGGGACAGTTCCACTAGCAGCCCAAGACTAGTGAACCTTTTCTTTCATCATCAAACCATTCATCACATGCTAGTAGGGTGGGAACCAGGAAGGTCTTGGTAATACACGCAGGCGAATCACAAATTCTGAGTCTAAGGTCCTCATAGAAGACAATGATAGATAAGTAATAAATAAAACAGAGATATCTACAATTACATGCATATAATAATAAATAACTGACAATGTATCTTTTGTAAAAATGCAAAGGGTATCAAGTAATCTAACGACAATGATTAAACCAAGATGATCCAAAACACAAAACACGTTACTGACAACAATATACATAAATCTCAACAAGTGATCATCAATAAATCCGAAATTAACAAAGTTAAGAGTTACATCTTCTTGTCAGCAGCAATTCTCTCACGAAGCTTATGCGCATTTCTGAACCTGCCTAGCGTCGATTTGCCACATATAAAGCATCCATTCTCCTTATAATTATGCAGTACAGCACAAGGGCGGCAAAAGTAATGTCTACACATGGTAACAACAGGCAACACAAAAGGCTCCATACAAATGACACATTCACAAGGTAATTGTGCTTCGTCTTCTTCATCGTATTCGAGTTGCACTTTCGGTCCTAAATTTCTGATCCTAATCCTTTCGCCCAATTCTTCCATCATAAGCCAATGTCCCTTTACTTGGTTAACATCTTCAATTAACTGGACACGATCCTTACAATTGTTAGGTAATGTCCCAATCCTATACTGTCTGTCATCCCCCATTAAACCTAAAAACACAAACAAACAAATAAATAAATAAATAAATAATACACAATCAATCATCAATCATTCAATCTAATACGGCTGAAAAACATAATGATAAAACAAGCAATTGAACACTAAATTTCGCAAAGTTTATAAATTCAATACAAATTTACCTGTTGAAGACACGTTAGGATCCATCGCTTCCGTTTTTTTTGCCCAATGACACCACGGTCCTCCTTATAAGTTCTTTTAATGCCGCAAAATTAAAAAGCATGTGTTTGGTAAAATTAAAATCCAACTCGGCCCGGGTTAATATTTCGACTTTTTTGAAAAAATAATGCCATGGTACTAAATTCGATCCCAAAATGGATTCTAAATGTCATGAGCATCTTCAATGCTAAAACCCCTTAGCTAAAACATTGACGTGGCATACCAAAATTGAAAAATATAGATAATCTTTAAATTTTATACATCTCCAATGGTACATTCCCCTTAGGTAAAAATATAGCCAACCTCTTGATATTGGCTATATATGCTGAACCTCTAGGGGGCTGTAGTGAATCCACGTCATCTCTTGCCATGTCGAAATAATAATTTAATACCATTTATGAAATATAATCAATGATTATAGTCAATCCCGTCGGAGTAAAACACCTTACAGGTTCAGTAAAATTTAGCCAATCATTATTTTTATCATTTTAGCCAATCATTTTAGATAACCCCATTGGAGATGCTCTTAGTAGCTACAACTTAATTAATAATAGTGGACCCCTGCATTCACATTAATTCCTCAATAAAATCATTTCAAACTTCCATATCAATGTCACATCATTTGGTACCAAAATTCGGTACCCAATTCGGTACCTCTAGCATTACTCTTTTTGAAAATCCGAAATTCTATAAATAAAATCAGGTTGTCCACGAGTTGGCTAGATTTTCTTGTTTAGTAGATTGTTATAATTTATGTAAAATACTACGTAGGCACAAAATTTATTCCCAATTTTTTTTTCAAATACACGTGATAACTCCTGATTCGTTGTAATAATAAACGAACCTGTGCATTCACATTTCACACCAACAGTCTCAATCAAAACATTCTAAACTGCCGGATCACCATGCCATGTCATTTAATAACAATTTTTTGTATCAAATTTTGTATTTTTAGCACTACTTATAATTTATTTACGTCTCCTCCTCATATGATGTTAAACACTCTATTCCTCAGTTTAATGAAATTCATTTTCTTTCAAAAAAAATATATAATTATTTTTATAAATTTAAAAAAATACTAATATATAAATTTAAAAAATCTAAATAAAAGTCTAATTCAACCCAATCAAATCCAAACCGGAAACCAAAAATGATTCCCATATATTAACAAAAGTACGACCCAATTTGATTCAATTTACAAAAAGTCAGGTCCAATCCAATCTTAAAAAATTCGAACCTTTTAAGTTTGGGAAAATAAATTCTTTCATTCTTAAACTATATGTTGTTTTTGGTTTAGGTCCTTAAACTATACGAAAAAATATTATGGTACCTAAACTTTCAAATTTTCTGATTCTCGTCCTTCAACTACATGCTTTAGTTGAAAAAGGTAATTGTCCATTATAATTATTAAAATAGATTTTTAAAAAAATAATTAAGGGTTTTGCCCATGATATATTTGGAAAAGAAGGGATTTTAGTAAGGAAAATAGAAAATATAACATGTTTTAGCTGAAAAAGGTAATTGTCTGTGATTTTTCTAGAAAAAGAGGGGAAAGGTAATTGTTAATTAAAAGTATTAAAATAGATTTTAAAATAAATAAGGGTTTGCTGGTGATATATTTGAGAAATGAGAAATTTTAATAAGGAAAATAAAAAAGTAACATGATTTAGCTGAAAAGAAAATTTTTCGTGATTTTTTTAGAAAAAAATGGTAATTTATTTTTAACTGAAAATAATGATTTTTATAATAATTAAATAAACAATTAAATAAGACAAGTACCGTACCAAAAAACAGGTACCAAAACTTTCAATATTTCGTCTTTAATCAATACTATTATATAATAGACGAAACATTAAAAGTTTGGTCGGTCGGTACGGTACATTGTGATTTTCCTTAATTGTCCTTTCTTAAATTCGTGTTTTTATTTAATTAACCTTACTTATTTATAAAAAAATATTATTAAATAATAATATTACCTATTTATAACCAATTACCCTTTTCACCTAAAATACATTTTTTTATTTTTCTAACAAATTCCTCTACTTTTTCAAATATATTACGGACAATTATCTTTTTTAACTAAAACATGTTAGTTTTTCTATTTTTATTTACTAAAATCCCTCATTTTCCAAAAATATCACGGACAAACCTTTAGTTATTTATTTTTAAACCTAATATTATAATATTTTTTTTTAAAGTTTACTTATTTTAACATGCCTACTTATTTTTCTTAACAAATGCAATTACTAAAAATATTAAAATATAAATAATCAAATACCTATTTATAATCAATTACCTTTTCAGCTAAAACACATTATAGATTTTTTCTAACAAAGTCCCTCATTTTCTAAATATATCACGGGAAATTGTCTTTTCCAATTTACTTTTTCAATTTTTCTCACTAAAATCCATTCTTTTTCTAAAAATATCACGAACAAACCTTTTATTTATTTATTTTAAAACATATTTAAATAATTAAATTTTAAAACTTTATTTTTCAAAAATATCACGGACATTTATCTTTTTAAACTAACTATATGTTACATTTTTTATTTTTTCATATTAAAACCCCTCTTTTTTCAAAAATATAACGAGCAAACCCTTACTTATTTATTTTAAAATATGTTTTAATGTTTTTAATTTATTAAAAGTGTTTAGCTATTTTTACATGTCTACTTATTTTTTTAACAAATACAATTAAAAAAATAATAATAATATAACAATTAGCAATCCGTGCATCGCACGGGTTTTAAGCTTGTAATATAGTATAGATAGATAGATTTATAATATTACTATTTTATGCTTCTAAATTGAATAACAAGTGATATTTTTGAGATTTAGTTAGGAGTAATATTAGTTAGAAAATATAAAAAAGAATATATGTTTTGGAAAAAAAACTAAACGGTTTGTTATTAATAATTATAATATTATTATTTTATTTTATTAAATAGAACCGTTCGTGATATTTTTGGAAAATGAGCGGTTTTATTTAGGAAAAATAGAAAAGTAAAAATTTTAGTTAGAAAATATAATATATTAATAATTTATTATTATAAAATTATTTAACTTATTAGTGTAAGTTTTTCTATTAATTAGTTGGATACTTGTTAAATTTTTGTTTAGTTATAGTTTAAAACATACTGACATGATTAGATTCTGGTAGCATGAGTAAACTAATATATTGGTGCCTTACGAGGTTGATTTTTTTGTTAACTAGACGATCATTATATCCTATATATAATTATAGTCTCGTTCATCTTCCTTATTAATTTTGTATTACATGACCAAAATTTTCTCTTTTTTTTGTTAAGTTTTATTTTCATTTTTTGTGTAATTAGAAGAATCTTTGGATAGGAAAAGCAAGCAAGTATTCCTTTCACATTGCTTGGACAACGCCATGAAACCATCTCTTTCTTCACTTGATTATTATTCTCTCCCTCTAAAACCCACTTCATAACATCCTCATATACACACACTTACATGTATAAAATGTGTATATAAGCCCAGGTGGACTCCACCCATTTCAATTCACACTTCTAATTTCACAATTAAGCATCCCAAAATTATTATTATAATTTAAAGCAAAACCCCCATTTAAAACCCTAAATTCTGGGAATTATTATCTGGGGTTTGACTTTTGAAGCTAAACAATTTAATGGATTCTCAGGTTTTGGTTGCTTTAGCTCTTTCTCTTGTGGGTGGTATGAGTACATCTCTTGGTAAGTCTTTTTTTTGTTATTTTTTGTCATTTACAGTTTATTTTTTCAAGAATTGCATTTATTAGAAATTATGGTTTTTGTGTATGTGTAGTAGTGAATTGTTTTGATGATTGTTCCTCTCAATTTGGGTTTTGGGTACTGGTTATTTTTTGTTGTTATATCTGAATTATAGTGTACCAAGCCAGAATTTTATTTTAGTTGAATTGTAATGTTCACATGATTGTTTTGGATAGTTTTGTTTTCGAAATGTTAGCTACAACTCTTTAGTTTGGAGGGACATTTTTTGGTTTCTGTTTACAAATGTTGGTGCTTTTTTGAAGAGCTTCTAGTTTCGAGTTTTTCATTTTATATCTGCGGTAAATATTAATGTGCAGAGATTGAGGTGATGTTAATGTTTTTTAAATATACTGAAAATGTAATCTGTTATTTAATTTTTAGTTAACTTTAGTGGTGTTGTACACTGAATTACAGTATGTTACTGACATTGATTCTAGTACCTATTAAGAAACAATGATGTTGTAACTTGGGTAAATTTATAGATTAGGACTTTGAGAATTTATGTGTAATTGCAACGGAGACAAATAAAGATTAAATGCCTACTTAACATATTACCAGGGAATCCTTTTAACCTCTTGCCTTGACAGCTATGTTATGGGGACTCTTTATTTCACCTTAAGTGATTCTTGGACATGTGATGGACACACCTGACTTGTTAGTTCATTTGGGCCAACATGTAAACTTTTTAATTCTTGATGACTTTGGCATAAATGAGTCCTATATGATCTATTTCTTTTAGGTTTGGGATAGACAGTGCCTTTCGTACCAGAATACATTTTGTTCAACACTACAGTTTCTTTCGTTCTTTGGACTTGTGATGCAGAATAAGATTTAATACCGGTGACTTATGGAATAAACACAATAATGAAGATAGAACTAGGGCAATTCAACCGCGAAAAAATCACTACCGCTAGGATTTTTCAACCGCAAAAGAGAGAAAATATATGTATTGTTACACATTAACGAGGAGACTCAGTTTAACAATTTCAGTAATCCAATTTAATTTGTGTATCTGATTACTCTTATATTTTGAAATCAAGTACCTAACCTAGAAAGAAAAAGCATATAAATAGTTTTTTTTTTATTAGGATAAGTACTTACTTTTGAAAAATATGATCAGCCAATAGCCAAACACCCCCATATGATATGTGGGTATTACATGAATATAGAGAATAAAATACCTAATAAAATAAGCTAATAGACTAAGGCAGCGGTGAATAATTGGGCTTATAAGTAAAGCAAAAATATCTATCTAGATCTAAACTACTAAGTCCCACATGTAACTATCGCATATAATTAAAATAAATAATAATAAATGTAAACGTTCCTTTTCTATTTTCACCTCCTTTCCCCATCAACTTGACACCTTTATGCAATTTATATTATTTTTAGAAACAACTTAACAAAGTTATTAAAATTATAGTTAAAGGGAAAGATGATATTAGCAAGCTAAGATGTTTCTTACAAGCGATCTAGTAATTTGTCTACCAGAGTTTTTAATTTAAAAAAATATTTAAATGCTTTTCTAATTTACACTATAAGATCGTATAAAGTGAAATGTTAATATGTCTAAACATGTAGTAAGTCTTTAGCAGTTGCCGTCAGGAGGCATTTAATATTTGTTATACAAGTCCATTACTGCAAATAACATGGGAAAACATCTATCATACTATTAATACATTCATGTCGGAGATTTATTTTATTGGATGGTAATTATCTACAATGAACAAGTAATTAATGTTTTTATTAAGTTTGTTACTTAATTTTCAGAACTTTGCATTTTGAACAGGTGCACTATTTGTAGTACTCAATGAGACTCCAAATCTGAAAATGTTGGGGCTTTTACAGGTGATTCATTTTTTTAATATTAGTTTATGGACGAAGCAGGTTAATGTTGTCGTTTTCCTTTCTTTACAAGTCATCGTCTCATCGAACCTCTGATGTAGAATCATCTATTTTCTAGAATAGAAGTGATAATATTAATGTGTATGAAATAAATATGTACCACTGTGCTTTACTGTAAAGATGGGAGTAGGGGACTATTGATGTAATGCTTAAGAGGTGTTTTAAATGATCACTCTTATAGCCCTGACTATATATTAATCACTAAAATATCTGTATGAAGGGTTTTGCTGCTGGTCTCATGCTGAGCATTTCTTTCTTTGATCTGGCTCATAATGCTATTAACTCCATTGGCTTCTTGAAGGGGAATCTTTGGGTTAGCATTCTTCTTCGGTATTATTAAGAATCAAAATCATCTGAGATGATCCACTTTTGGTATTATTGTTATATTTATTCATCTATTTATTGTGTTGACAGTTCTTTGGAGGTGTTATCTTCTTTGCTATCATTGCCAGTTTCATCCCAGAACCTACGCTTTCTCCCTCTTCAGATTCAAAAAGTAAAAAGGTCTGATTTCTTCTTACGAAGATCTCATTTTCGTCTTTTTATGTTCTTCCGTGTTAGTAACATGGGCATTGGTACTCCTACATTTGAAAAGATGGAAGAATAAAGTATTTTTGTGCTTGGGAATAGAAAAACAGTAATGGAGGGAGCAAGGACAACATGAGGAAACATCGTCGCCAAGTTCTATTCAGTGGGATCATAACTGCTGTAGGTCAGATTTCTTTGTTAATTTAGATAGAGCACTTTGATTGATTGACATAAATATCCACACCCTAAGATCAGTTTCCTTATTAATATTTGATTTATTTGGCTTTTGAATATTATTGTCCATAAAGATTGCCATATAATCTTGAGAATTTAATTTTGCGTTGGTTGATTGGAATGGGTGAGACTAAATGACATGTACTGAAAAAAAATAAGATGTGGATGGGAAGGATGGAGGACGTGATATGATATGGGAGTGAAGAAAATGATGTGGTGTGAAGGACAAATAATGACACCTGCGATAAAGGGGATAATGGAATGGGATTTTTTTTGTGAGAGAATCGTAGTTCTGTTTAATGTTGTGCAAAGGGGAAAAAATAAAGGTTGTGCATACTTTTACTCCCAGAGCCCATTCCATTTCATTTGCCCCTGACACCCAATTCATTGCACTCCATTTAAGGTCTAAGCCAATGCAACATGAGAGCCCTCTTGTAGGTCAGTGTCCAAGTATTCCTCATGTTCAGTAAAAGCCCAAGTGCCCACGACTCGGTCTATAAGCCCAAGTTGTTGTAGGTCATTGTCCAAGTGCTGCATAAACTGGTACGACTCAGAAACATACTTTTACAGGTGTCCAGTTTATGCAGCTTACATACTTGGGTCACATTCTAATGATGAGGTTTGTTAAAGCTCCAACAACATACTTGGTTATACTTGGCTGTGGCAATTGGAGCATAAAACAATGACCCCAACCTGGAGGGGGCTGGGTGTTCTTTTTTCAAAGTAGATTGGCCTGGATTTATACCCATTTTTGATGACTTTCATAAATGCTTAACACTTGTATAATCTGTATAGACATATTCATTACACACACACATTTATAACTATATTTCAAATTTGAATATGCACATGTGTATGTTATAAGTTCATATAAGCAAAGTGAAGTGTGCTTGTACATGAGTAGTACTGGGATGAGTTACCCACTAGGAAGTTTTCTTTACACCACAGGCTTTCATATATGCACGCATATAGATGTTTGTATAGGCCATGTATGAGATGCATGTGTATATATATCTGCATAAGCCTGTACTTGTGTATGTATATTTATCTGTATGTGTGAAGTGGCTGATGATTACATCTAGTTGAAGTGAAACCATAATTGTTGAGATATTATTAAGTAATTAGTTAATTCAAGGCAGAACAGGTTGAGAGATGATTAAATAAAAAGTTTCCACGTGCCCTAAAATGTCAGTGCCATGAAGGGTTATGGCAAATCTTAAGATCTCTAATGTACATGCTTCTGGAAAACAGGTTGTTAATTGTTTTCCATTTGTACGTATATTCCGTTAATTACGAGAGGAACATAGTATAGTTTGTTACCCTTTTAAGCATGTATATTCTCCTATTTTTCTAAAAACCATATATGGTCTTGGTATCCTATGACAAGACATTGGTGAGTAGTCATGCTCAAAAAGGGTATAGCTGACTTTTAAATCACATACCAATGCGTTACATAGGAGTCATTTATTTTTGTGTTTCTTGCTCACTTCAAAGCCTCATTTTTTCTCACATTTACTCTTGCAGGCATTAGCTTGCATAATTTCCCCGAGGGTATGGCTGTCTTCCTTGGATCGATCAAGGTATTATAGATCTTTTGAAGTTCGTAAGGTTCAAAGTCGATGAAATTATATTCCATGCATGATTATTGATATTCAAACCAATTAAATCTTGAGGTGCTTTGACAGTTTATCTACTAGCCAATCTTTTGAAGTCTTAATATTTTCAAGGTCATTTCAGTTTCATGAACTATGGTATTCAACCAAGTGCATAATATGATTGACTAGCACCATCTCTATTCCTGATACCGTGTTAAACAAGTTTATATTATTTTCCAAGAAATTGTGGAAAGTTTTGTTTAGTCTCCAAAATTATAAATGAATTTTCTGCAGAGTAAACTATTAATTGGTAGAGAATAATCAGACTCCTAAATACTTTTACTCCCTTAATAAAATATAAGAAAACATTTTTCTTCTGTAATCTAAAGAACATATATAATATAATTTTTACTTTTGTTAGTTGTGATTGGTGTGTAATCTACTTTATCTGACCGTAAAATGTTAAGGTACCTCGGTGATGGTTATCTTTCCCTCCTTTGTGTTAGACCCTAACAAACTTCCTTGATGTTCTTTTCAATTTTTTAGTGGTGACTTTGTGGCATTGTCTTGAAAATGGAAGTTCGTGTTTGATTACTATAGGCTTTCTGCTACCTGTGTTCTTCAGAGGACCCCATTTGCTAAATTTCTGTAATACCTATTAATATCAAAAAAGCATAATGGAAATAACTTGAAGACTGTAACTGAGTAGCTGATATCTTTTTGTCTGATGCTGGTTAATTTTTTTACAAATAATAAATTGCAGGGTCTCCGGGTTGGTCTAAATTTGGCTCTGGCCATTGCTCTGCACAACATCCCTGAGGTATTACATGTCATATGCAGTGTATTGATTATGATATGAACTAGCTTCTGTTTTCCAGTTTCTTACCATGCATATCTCACAATTTAAAATAATACGTTTTTTCATTTTTAACGTGAGCCAGATATGGTTTAAAAAGAAAAAAAATATCAATTTGCATGTCCATGAGACCTAAATTTTGAATTCTAACTGGGTACTTGAGGCCTTGGGTCTGAGCTGAACCAGCACGTCTGTTCTTAATATTGAACCTTATTTTTGTTTGTCTGCACAATGCACAGGTTATTGGAAATATCAAAACAAAGTATATAATTTTTTTTTCTTATGCCTTCATTTTCTCCTCTGGTGATATGGTTCTCTTCCTTTTTAAACATATCCAATTTTCCATACAGCTGAGAGTTGTGAAAGAAGATTAGGATGCATCTCGGATCCATCTATAGAAGATGAATATAAATGAATTAAGTCTTAAATTAAAGAATGCATTATACCTTTTTATCAATCTGGACACCAATTGGGACCAAACAAGATATTTTACTAATATAACACCTGGAATTCAGGAAATATAAACTTTTCTATATCCAGATGCCTATGCCAGAAAAGTAGAAACTCATGCATATCCTTCTATTTTGTTGCCTTACAGGAAATTCGTCACTTTCTAGTCTAAGTTTTCTTCACTAAAATTGACAAAGCAGATACTGGCTTTCTTTGCTCCATATCCTCTGAGCAACCTCTGGCTATCTTTACCTTTCGCCCGGAGACTCCACCCCACCTTTTATCGTGTTGACACTCAATAATCATTAGGGCTTTATCTATGGTATTTTACAAATTCATATTCTGAATATATTATTTCCATGTCTATGTAAGATAAAAGGTTAAGGCGAATAAGTTGATCTGAGTGCATAGGAACACAGATTTTGTCACTTTTTTTACATTCTCAAATTAAGAAATTAAGCATTTTATAAGTTGCAATATTCTGTTTCTTTTGCACCAGATTGTCAAAAGATGGCACATACATACTGCTTTAGTGAAGTTTATTTTAATTTTTGCGATTCAAATTTTTAGTATTCTTAATCTTTCTACGAAAATTCCCGTCTTTGCTTTGTCTGGGTTTTACATTTTATATTATGAACATTACTCTCAGAAAATCCTTGTCATGCATTTGCTGACCAATTTACACAATTAAATATATATATTTTTAATTCTGGTAGCTACTTGTATTCCAAACTTTGTTCTAAACCAGTTTGATATCATTTAAAATAACTTCTCCCAGTATTCTTATAATAAAGACTGCTAAATAGTACATGAGCCTTCTTGCAACTAATCTAGCTCTACCAGTTTCTCTATTAACTTTTGAGGTGCATTCTTTCATAAAAACAAAGTAGAAAGTGCACTTTGTTCTTACTTCACCTAATATTTTTAATATACTCGTTGTACAGGGTGTCGCTGTTGCACTTCCTGTTTATTTTGCAACAAATAGGTAAGTCTTTCTGTTTATGCTAAAACATGGATTATATTATATTTATCATTCATTTGTGTTTGTGCCTCAGTAAATGGCAAGCATTCAAACTGGCAACAATTTCAGGACTTGCTGAGCCCTTGGGTGTAATTATAGTAGGTAGGTTTCCTTTCATAGCATACTTTAGAGCATTACAATGCAAAATAGGGATATTGGAAATGACGGTTTAAACAACATTTGGTTATTTGCTTTGGTTTAACTTCATTGTTTCCTTATCATTATTTTGAATGAACTGCAGCCTATCTCTTTCCGGCTAGCTTAAATCCTGAAATTCTTGACGGATTACTGGGATCAGGTACCTACACTTCCCCCCTCCCCCTCTCTCCCTGCACACTTCAAATTGACGTATAACAATTTTCTTTGGTGATTTGCTCACCCAGTTGGTGGAGTGATGGCTTTTCTAACCTTGCATGAAATGCTGCCTCTAGCATTTGATTATGCTGGGCCAAAGCAAGCTGTAAAGGCTGTGTTCTGTGGTATGGCTTTCATGTCTGCAAGGTAATTTTTTACTCTATATCAACAATTAAAGAAAAGCCCTAGTTTCATCTGTCACTCCTGTTTAGATGATAATCAGCTCACATGGAATTTGCATAGGCTGTTGGCTGTTGCTTTTCTTCTTGTTCTCCATAGTTTGTTCTCACCTGCTTTGTTTAAATCTGCTTCTGCCTTCAATTTCTCTCTGATTTTCTCGTCCACCTTTGCAGCTTGTATTTCCTCGAGATCAGCTTGCCTGCAGAGATGATCTTATAGCCATGCTTCGCCATTGTACATGTCATGGACCTTTACATGATGTTCTGCAGATTTCTTGTATTGTCCTTGCAACTCTCAAACATGCTAGATTGATATAGTTACTTTAGATATTATTATTTTCATCATCAAAATAACAATATAGTTTCTATCATTTCCTCAACCCATCGTACAAAAACAAATGAAGCAGATGGGAAGCACAGAAAATGTACAGACTATTGAATTGTTATTTTAAATAAGATTCATTTCTGCATGTTGTCGAAGTTGATCATGGAGTTCATCGGAAGTATATTTGATTCCGCTTTATTTGCCTTTATGTTAATGAAAAATGTCGAAAACCTATAGGAGTATATGTTATTTCGCATCTAAATTCCGCTGTGCTATTAGTTCGAGAACATGACGGTAAAAATGAGGATGGGTTGATTTTTAAGTACGAATTCTGAGTTTAATCTACATAGCAATCATCAATCAGAGTTTGATTGATGCATGTGACAAAGTTGGAGACAAACAAACAAATGGACATTGGACCAGGAGCACTACAAGAACAAGAGACCACGTGGCTTCCAAGTTTCTAACGAAAGTGCTGAAAGTTTATCACTTTTTAAAAAAGAAAAATTTAATGTTTAATTTTATTTTATTTTGAATCATTTAATGTTTAATTATTAAAAATGAAAATACCAAGGGAGGATGGTCATCACTAGCTTCATAGTAAAATTTGTGACAATTAATCATATAGTTGGATTTATTTTTCTTGATAAATTGTCTACACCAAATTTACAAGATTCTAATATGCAAGTAATCAAAAATTCATAAATCTCGTAAAATATAATTGAAAATTACTTAAATAATCAATTTTTAGTCAGTTTTATTAAGAAAATATTATGTTGGACCTTCACCTCAGATTGCAACAACTTAAATTGAAAGATGGGTGGACATTATTAAAGGGTTAAATATCAAACTCATTACTCGTTGTGTTCAAATATATCATGTGAGTCACTTATTGCAAAAATGACTCACTTTAGTTATAAATTTAAAAATATGTATCAATTTAGTCATTAAAAATTCGAAAATTTGTATCAATTTAATCATTCCCAGATGACTTCCTTGATACAGATTTTCAAAGTAGTGATTAAGTTGAGTCATTTTTGCAATGAATGGTTAATTTGATACATTTGAATGTAATGAGTGGCGTGTTTGATATTTAACCCCATTATTAAATTGTTAGTTAAAAAAACAGTACTAATGCATATCACAATTACATAAAAAAGAAAATTTAGAGAGTGTTTGGATACATTAAAACTATGTTCCAGAAATATATTTTGGAGAAAAAAGAAAAGAAGAGTAACAAATATATTTTCACATCTTGTTCCAAAATGATTTTCTTGGAAATAAAAGAAAAGAAATCTAAAGATTAGGGAAGAAGTTCTCTTTTCTATTTGAATCCAAAATCTTCTTCCCACTTTTGAAAAAATTTGAAAAGAAAAGAAAATTATTCATTTTCCATTTTTTTTCTTTTCTTTAATAAGTTCGGGAACAGAGCATAAGAGAACCGGGAGGGAGAGGAGGGCATGAAAATGAGAGTTAACCGAAAAAATGTAAACCAAGAGATTGGATAAGTTTGATTTATCCATATAAGTAAATTAAAATTTTCATTTTATCTAAGTAATTAAATTGCTAATTCACATCGATCATTTAAATTTAAAGTTCCAACTATCGTTAATCGAACTCGTAAATATATACCCCTAAGTTATTTGATAAGCAACAACAACATATACGTACAATTTACCCTTCCTCCTTCCTCATCTGATAGATATCCTTTTAAGTTTTTAAATATTAGGTCAGTTTCATGCCATGTGAACACATATAAAATTAATTAATTAATTTCAAACTACTTCACAAAATTAATTCATAAAAAAAGTGAAAATTGTCAACGAAAAGGCATGAGGGTTTATACAAAGCAAGAATGGTGGGAATTTTGAAAAGTGATTTAAAAAAAGAGACGCGCAGGTTCCAAGAAAAAGGCATATAAAGCCTGCGCCCATCCCCGAAAAAGACGCACAAACTCCAATTGGTGCGCCATCTTCCTCATCCCTCCCTCCTTCCACAACATATACATACACCTATACTTACACTCATAATTCATCTTTATCCTCCTCCTCCATCAATCATCAAAGGCAAGTCACACACACACACACACAAACACACACACTGTGTGTGTTTATCTAAATTTATTTATTTTTATGTGTGTATTGTGTTTGTGTATAGATAAGTTCATGTTTATTGTTTTTTAGCTTTCTTTAATTAGTAAGGTTCTGTTATTAAACCCTAATTATTTGATTCTGTATATACATACATGTTTGTAGTTGTTTCTAATCGATTAAGGACTGCGTTTGTAGTAGCTACGAGTTGTTTCGAGTTTTGATATATTTGTCCTTTATTTTTGCCATTAACTTTGTAAGTATAAGATTGAGTTGTTTGTAAGTATCATTTCGCTCGATTTTTGCTGGTTTTGGGGAATTTTAGGTGTTTGTGACTTGTTTAAATTAATTTGCAGGATCGGAAATTATGTATTGATATGGATTGTTGATTTGTTGTTTTTGTTACGTATACGATACAACTTTTGTAATTTGGAATTCTGTGTCAACAATTATGTTATATTTTAGGATTCTGTTTTACGAAGTGAAGAAAGTAGTCTAATTAGCTGCAAATACTAAGTCAACTAAAATGATTGATTTGGTTTTTTAAATATCGGATTATAAAATAATCCTCGACACGGTACCACATTGATTCTGTTGATAACTTCAGAGTAGAGCTGTAACTTAGTTGAGTAAATGATAAAGAATTCAGTTTAACTCGTATATTTTGGTTCATCTTGACTCAAGCAGGGTATCAAGCTGAACTCAAAGAGAAAAAAAAATCCGAATTAGGTCAAATTTTTACCATCATTCCCAAAATAGTGAAGATTGTCGGTTTGTCACTAGTGAGGGCTGATTTTTATCTTCTGTTATTTTTTAGATAAATGATTCATCTTCTATATTTATCTCCTTAATTCACTGTCTCATCTTAGGTAGACTTGTCTTTGTCATCCGTTACAAAAATAAAGTCTACAATATAGACAAACTTCAAGCTTGTTAAATTCCTCTATGCAAAGCAAGTGTACAAAATTTGCTTTAGCTAGACTAGGGTGAATTTGTTTGATTGTTAAAATTTGCTATTAACTTCTTAGTTTTCTTTTTAGTTTTGCGTTCATCTGATGACTACCTGTTGTAAGTAAGGACTAAGGAGGAAATTGTTTTTTTTTTGGTGCTCAATATTGTTTTATTGAATATTAATATGCTCGATATCGAGTACTTTTTGTTATACATAATCTAATTTCTTTTTCTGATATTCCTTTATGTTGTTCCATTACTCGCTTGCTTATAGCAGCACTCTACATTGATTCTTTGAAAAGAATATGCAATATGCTCATCCTAATATGATTAATTATGACTCCAACTTTTGCAGTTTGTGATACTATTAAAAAGCATACTATCTAAACATATCGAGTCATATAACAAAGATAAAGGGAAATTTTATGCATTTACCATTAAGTTGAAAGAGCTCTTTCTGTGGACTTGGTGGTTCTGTATTACATAATCCTGTTTAGTACGTTAAAACGTTTGGTATATCATCCCTTCCTCCCTTCCAGTGATTCAGTTTTAACTTCCGTGAACACTTTCAGGATAAGGATGGAGATTAACGGAAAGGATGAGCTAAAGTCACCACTTTTGCAACCTTCAGAGGGTACTCTGAATGTAGACAGAATTACAAAATCAATTATGTTTAAAGTTGGTGGCATTCATTGTGCATCTTGTGCTACTTCCATTGAATCTGCACTTGAAAAGTTACATGGAGTGGAGAGTGTTATGGTTTCACCTCTTCAAGGCCAGGCTATAGTTAGATATATGCCAGAACATATTACTGTAAGTTGTAGCTTCTAAACCTTTTAATCTGAAATTATTAGTTAGTACATTTAGTGATATTTAGAAACATGACTTACGTTTTTTATGCTCTATCGATATGTGTGTGTGTGTGTGTCTATATATATATATATTTGTGTGTGTGTGTGTGTGTTTATCTCTTTGTATCACATACACACACACGACCTTCAATATCTTTCAGAAAATGTATATTATAGAGGGAACTACAAAATAAGTTTAGGGAAATGATAGAGATCTAGATGAAGTAGCTTGGAATCTCTTAGTAAAATTGATTAATGAATAACAAGAAACAGAATAAACAATGAGATGGAAAAATGATATATTTGTTATATATGAATTGATTTTTAACATTTTTATATTATAAGATTTCTGTATTCTGAAGTAAAATCTCAATCTTACGTAGAGCTTAATCATGGTGGTATAGATGTTATATTCTTCATAGTTATGTTGCTGTTCTTTCCTTTGTTTTATGGCTGCTACTACTATGGATGATTTCGTCAAGTTCAGTTTGAAAATTGCTTAGATGACCTCTTTGTACTCTTTTCGGGTCTCAGTCTTGCATTCCGTTTCTTCCTCCATTTTTATCTTACATGGGAACCTGTTATGGTTAAATTTCGGATATAGGCAAAAAAAATTAAAGAAACCGTCGAAGATGCAGGTTTTGAAGTAAATGACTTTCCAGAGAAAGAGATAGTGGTATGTCGGCTCAGAATTAAAGGTATGGCATGCACAAACTGCTCTGAGTCTGCTGAGCGTGCCCTTTCAATGGTTGATGGAGTAAAAAAAGCAGTAGTGGGCCTAGCTCTTGAAGAAGCAAAAGTTAATTATGACCCAAACATCACGGATACTGATCATATTATAAAAGCAATAGTAGATGCTGGCTTTGGAGCTGATCTCATAAGCTCTGGAAGTGATGTGACTAAAGTACATTTCGACCTAGATGGCATTAGTTCTGCAGAAGATTTTTCTGTCATCCAATGTGTACTTGAGTCGCAGGAGGGTGTGCAACATGTCGAGATGAATTTGGAAGACCACAAGGTTTCTGTTAGTTATGACCCAGACATTGTTGGTCCAAGGTCTCTTATACGCTGCATCCAAGAAGCTGGTAAGGAACAGAAATCTTATCATGCAAGATTGTATAACCCACCAAGACAGCGAGAGACAGAGAAGAAACACGAAATCCAGATGTACAGAAACCAATTTTGGTGGAGCTGCATATTTACTGGTCCTGTTTTGATTTTCTCAATGGTACTGCCAATGCTTCCTCCTTGTGGAAACTGGTTAGATTATAAGGTTCATAACATGCTCACTATTGGGATGCTGTTAAGATGGATTTTTAGCAGTCCGGTCCAATTTATAATTGGTCGAAGGTACATATTTTTTTGTTAGACAGTAACTTGTCATTATTTGTTTTTCAAGGCCATACTCGGATAATAATCTTTCACCTCTGATGGCTCCCTGTTTAATTTATCTACCAGATTTTACATCGGGTCCTATCATGCATTGAGAAGAAGATCGGCTAATATGGATGTACTGGTGGCGTTAGGCACTAATGCTGCTTACTTATATTCTGTATATGTATTAATAAAAGCATCAACTTCTGCAACATTTAAGGGAAGTGAGTTCTTTGAAACTAGTTCTATGTTGATATCATTTATTCTCCTTGGAAAATATTTGGAGGTTGTAGCTAAAGGGAGGACGTCAGATGCTTTGGCAAAGTTGACAGATCTTGCTCCAGATACAGCTCATCTGTTAAACTATGGAGTTGACGGGAATATCATATCTGAAGAAGAAATTAGCACTCAACTTATCCAACGGGATGACATACTTAAAATTGTTCCAGGGGCAAAGGTTCCTGCTGATGGCATCATTGTTGATGGTCAGAGCCATGTAAATGAGAGTATGATAACAGGAGAAGCAAGGCCCGTTGCTAAAAGACCCGGTGACAAAGTACAGAAGTTTCCTTGATTAGTCAATTGAAATTTTCTGATTTTGTATCTTCAATAATGTTAGAAATGTCTTTTGCCGACTCCATTACAGGTTATTGGTGGTACGATGAATGAAAATGGATGCTTGCTGGTGAAAGCTACTCATGTTGGCTCGGAAACTGCACTCTCACAAATTGTTCAAATAGTTGAAGCTGCACAGCTTGCAAGAGCACCTGTACAGAAGCTAGCAGACCGGATATCAAAAATTTTTGTACCTGCAGTGAGTACATCTGGTTCTTTGTCCATTTAGTTTTAATTTTCCTCTGTATATACTGGTAGTTGGGAATCCATATAATACTAGTCATTACTAGGATTGTGGTAACTTCATGCGACATTAAAATATGGAAATAAGGAGGCACACTGAAAAGTACAAGGCACAAATCTTACACTTAATAGCCTGAGCATTTGGTAGAAAAATATATATTCTTTAATATAAACGTAGGAAAGCATTAAAATAAATTGATTTGCCTTCTCAGCTCCTATTGAAAGTTAAATTGCATCAGTGCATCCACTGAGCAGAGAGCTGATATTTAGCTTCTGCCTTGCAGTAGAAACACAAGCTGGAATCTGACTATATGCAGTTTATAGATCACTTAATAAATGCCCAGAGGAGACTGCCAATTCTAGACTATTCTGAGTAGTAACTGTACTCACATGAAATGAAACCCCTAAGAATTTTGATTATTGAAGAATTTATTTAAAGGATCAGGAGATACTCCCAATGTTTTAATGACACCTACATTCACTGGTATCAACAAAACACAATATAATACCCACAATATTTTAACGACACCTAAATCCAGTGGTAAGGGCATACTATGGTATAATGGTTACACCAACACTTTTAGTTATGTTGTTATACTTAAACACTAGTTAAGTTTATTTCAAAGTTCAGCGCGCTTTTTATTAGAATTGTTCTTTAAATTGTCTAAACTAAGTTAATGTCCATAAAATTTCAGGTCGTCATAGCAGCTTTTGCAACATGGTTGGGATGGTTCATCCCTGGAAAAGCAGGGCTTTACCCTAAAAGTTGGATTCCAGAAGCTATGGATGAATTTGAACTTGCACTGCAATTTGGTATATCAGTCTTGGTAGTTGCATGTCCTTGTGCCTTGGGACTGGCAACTCCAACAGCAGTCATGGTTGCCACAGGGAAGGGTGCTAGTCAAGGTGTACTTATCAAGGGTGGTGATGCACTAGAGAAGGCACACAAGGTACAAGCAGTTGTATGATTCTAGGCTTATATGTAGGTTTTAAGTTTGTTTTAACATTGTTGAGTAACTACTTTTCCCAAAACCTTAAGGTGTTAGGAGGAGGCCTTAATTGGATCATATATTGTTCAATACTCCCCCTCACTGGTATGAGTGCACAATCAGACCCTCCCTAAACCAAGCTCTGATACCATCGTACTTAACAGAAGAACTGTATTATTAACATATCAATACTGGAAGAGGGATCATTATATAGCCTTACATCATGACTAATATGGAAACTCTAGAAACTGGAAATTACTGATATTAAGGATATAATATATATCTTAACAGCCTTCATTGGATGATATATTACAGTTTTCAGTTAACATGATCCTGGACCACCAGATAGGTCATCCTATTAAGAGTTCGAAATAATGGACAATGGATCTTAAGGAAAAAGAATAATGACGGAGTTGTAACAAAATTAAGAAACTTATATCTGACCATCCATTCAAAAAAACTCCAAAATTCTTAGTTTTGGAGTCAATATGTTTAGACTTTGTGGGATGTTGCAGACTGTTTATTTTATGCAGGAAGGCTATATATTATGTGAATGTTCTTGTTGTAGTTTATAGAAACATAATAGTAAGGCCCTACCTGGCTGTCGATGGTCTCTGTTGATCATCACCAATTTTATTAAATGAACAGAGTCACTAGATGTGAGGGTAATAACTAGCTTTCTTTGTAATGAAATGGAAACTGGAAGTATTTATGTTATCATTATTTTATTGAGATTATCACGAGGCAGGAGGACCTACAAGGCTGCATCAGAACTTTGGTACTAGATGCTTGTTGTACGAATCTCTGTTAAATTCTATGACTTTGATATGTTATTAAAGAGAGAAAGAGGAGAGAAATCAGTTTTATATGATTTATGGAACAGGGGTAAAAGCTTGTACGTATGTGGGTAGATAATACAAAGTTGTACAGAAAGCTTGCCACAGTGATTTTGATGTCATCATACTGACAGCATTTTGCTTATGTCATAATCCTGTTCTTTTTCTCACAATCTCCAATAAGGATTAGAATAAGAATAAGAATGAAAACGTGAACTATATTGAGTTCAGATCAAAACTGTAACATTTATGGCTTCTCCAACATTCTTTACAAATTCAAGTTGTCATTATGTGGGTTAACATTAGTTAAAGGATTTGTAAACTATAATGAGTTGCACTTCCATACAATCAGAGAGATGTCTTGCCATTTATGTCCTTCAATGCAAGTGTACACTTTCCAATAAGAACTTATTAGATTGATGTGCCAATCTGTAGGTGAAAACAGTTGTCTTCGACAAAACAGGCACATTGACGGCCGGAAAACCAACAGTTGTTAGTGCTAAGCTTTTTTCTAAATTTTCAATGGAGGAATTCTGCAACGTCGTTATAGCAATAGAGGTAAGCTTCTTTTTGTAATGATGTTTTTTTGCTGATAAAGAGTACTGGCTAGAGTTATTTCTTAAGTTTCATGGAAAAGGAGAACAAAAGCATTTACAGAGAAATGATAGTTTGCAACAATATTTTAACTTGTATAGATACATATAATTTATATACCAAGCTTGAGAATCAGAAATCTGAGGTCATATTCATGGACATTAAGCACAAAATTACCAAAGATCCCAGCTGACCAGCTCTCTGACAAGGAAATGCATATCGTAAATTGCTAAAATTGATTGCTGCAGCATAGAGCCATAGATGTTTAGCTATAAAACACAGTTTTTGTTACCAAATGTAAGATAAATATTATCTCGGGTTGGTTGGGAAAATGTTAGCTCATGAATCGTAACCGTCAGGTCGCTGGTATTTTCTCTGTACAGTGGAGCGGAATTTAAATATTAGAAGACAAATGAATGAATATTTAATTGATGAGGACTTGTAAAATATATTTATATTATAAATGTCATTATGTGGGTGCTATTGTTCTTTAATTTAATCTCTAGGCAAATAGTGAGCACCCAATAGCAAAAGCCGTGGTTGAGCATGCTAAGAAATTTCGCCAGAAGTATGGGTCCCATTCTGAACAGACATCTGAGGTGAAGGACTTTGAGGTGCATCCTGGAGCCGGAGTGGGTGGAAAAGTTGGAGACAAAACGATTTTAGTTGGGAACAGGAGGCTCATGTGGGCTTCTAATGTCCCAGTTTTTTCGGAGGTTGATGCTTACATTTCAGAAAACGAAGAATTGGCTCGGACTTGCATACTAGTTTCCATTAATGGGCGGCTTGCTGGTGCTCTTGCTGTTACAGATCCAGTGAAGCCAGAGGCTGCACGTGTTATATCTTTCCTTCAGTCAATGAACATTTCATGTATAATGGTAACTGGTGATAACTATGCAACAGCAACTGCCATAGCAAAGGAAGTTGGGATACAAGAGGTGTTTGCTGAGACAGATCCATCGGGTAAAGCTGATAGGATCAAAGAATTGCAGGTGATCTTCATATTCATAATGCTACTTACAAGTTTATTAGTTTGTCTGCCTATCACAGCTATAATAAATTTATAGAATTTAGGAAAAAACTGGTTTTCGTTCTGTCAGTATACATCTTTAGAAATTGTATCAATGTAACACTGTATTTGTGATAATTCATGTCTGAACCTTGATGCAATGATGCCAGATGAAAGGTACAACTGTGGCAATGGTAGGGGATGGTATAAATGACTCACCAGCACTAGTTGCAGCTGATGTTGGCTTGGCGATAGGTGCAGGGACAGATGTAGCAATAGAAGCAGCCGATATAGTTTTAATCAAGAGCAACTTGGAAGATGTTATCACCGCAATAGATCTCTCCCGGAAGACAATTTCTCGTATCCGCCTCAATTATGTCTGGGCACTTGGATACAACATACTAGGCATGCCTATCGCTGCTGGAATCTTGTTCCCGTTCACTGGAATTCGTCTACCTCCTTGGCTAGCTGGAGCTTGCATGGCCGCGTCATCCATTAGTGTGGTTTGTTCATCGCTTATGTTACAGTTTTACAAGAAGCCGTTGCATCCAAAAGATGATTGATGGTCAATTTTACTATTATTAGTTAGGTAAATTGCAACATTCAGTTCATATATTAAGCTATGCAAAAAAATGAAGAACAACACTACATGTAGGTTTTTCAGATTCTTGACATTAAAGAACAGCTGAAATTTTTAGTATTTAGGAAGCTAAACTTCAAGCTTTTGGATGCTTCTTTAAAGCGTCAACATTTGCTTCCCTCTACTCTTTAACCAGTTGTTATATATGCTGAACTTGTTCCAAAAGATTGGGAAGTTGTCCCAAATATTACTACATTTAATGTTTTTTAGGTTATAACTGGTGCATTTTTGTTTAACATTTTATATTCTTGTTTATGTATTAATATTTTTATACACATTTATATTTTTTTTAATAGTACTTAAATTTTTATTCAATATCATGCATGCAAATATTATTATATTTATAATTGCATTAATTGGTTTATACAATAAATTATAAAATTGGTTGGATCTAGGGTTGGATTTAATATAACAATATATTATATGAACTAGCTTGTAACCAGTGTTTCGTACGGGCTTCTTTTATATAATATAATACTTTTTTATTAGTAAATATATATATTTTTTTATTTTTTGTATTAATAATAGAAATATATAGAATATAGTATAATTGAAATTTTTACTAAGAAGATATAATGTTTGATATTTTTTGGAATGTATTAATAATTGAAATATGTATAATTAAAGAAAAGACAATATTAATGATAAAAAGATATATTATACTAATTTTTATTTTTAGGCGTGTTTATAAAAGTTAGTATATTTTCATTAAAAGGTAATGTACGTTTTAATATTTTTTTTAATTGTATTTGTTAAAAAAAGAAGTAGGCATGCTAAAATGGGTAAAAAAATTTAAGTAATTAAACGCATTAAAATAGATTTAAAAAATAAGTAAGGGTTGTCCGTGATATTTTTGAAAAAAAAAGATATTTTAGTAAGGATAAATGGAAAAGGCAACATGTTTTAGTTGAAAAGATATTTCCCGTGATATTATTGGAAAACGAGTGGATTTTGTTAGAAAAAATAGAAAAATGTGTTTTGATTATAAAAAGGCTAGTTACTATTTTATATTATTAACTAGGTTATTAGGCCGCGTTTCGCAGCGTCATTATAATATATTTGTTAAGAAAAAGAATAATACAATAAAAATTATGAAATTAATATCTACAAAATTATTTAAATTATCAAATAAAATATATTCTATAAAATTTGCATTTGGGTAGGTACTATAATAAAATATTTACATATTTTGTTTGTTTATATAGTTTGATTTTTTATTTTGTTGGACCGATACCATTGCCATATATATTATATTAACAAAAATCAATATAAACATACAATATTACTTATATTTATATAGTATTGTTAGAAAAGATAATATATAATTTATATTATATATTATAAATCTTATAGTTTGTAATATTTCAAATCTTAACAAAATTTCATCCTTATTGAAACAAACATAATAATTAAAAATAGCTAAGAAAATGACAGTAATTATCAATCTCAATAGACCTTTAGTGCATATTCAAAATATATTAAAATCGGACAAGTTATCGATGTAGTTTAAAAGTATAATGTGAAACCTTTAGTACATATTATTTAATACTAAAAAGTAAGATCGGAAACACATGTGTAATTAGGCGGTAGCATAATGCTAAATACATGTTCCATTGCCTCCGTCACCAGCTCCATTGTATCCATCACCAACTCCGTTGTCCTTTTCATTGTCCTCAATTGACTTTTCTTTTTGTCATGCACAGTCTCGGGCGTAGGAGAACTTTTAGAATTCTGCAATACAGTGAGTGCTTAGAAAAATATCCATGTACAATATTTTTATATAGATAATAGTGCATGATATTAGAGTTTTAAACTAATGAAGTTGACTATACATAAATTATAGTAATAAATTAGAATATGTCTTAACTGATTTCTTCAACTTGTACTCTTATTTCGAATTTTCTTTAGCTCCATTGCCTGCATCACCAGCTCCATTGCCATGCACAAACACAACACATGTCTCGGATGTAGCAGAATCTTTAGAATCCTGCAATATAATGAGTGTTTAAAAATAGTTGCATGAAGAAGAAAAATCATGTACAACTTATATTTTTTACATTATATAGTGCATATGATATTAGACTTTTAAACTAATTAATTAATTACATATAAGCTATAATAAATTAGAATGTACCTTGACTGATTTCTTCAATTTGTACTCTTGTTCCAAAATTTCTTTTGGCTCAAATATTTCAGCAACAGTAAAACTGTGTAATCCTTCTTTGAGATTATAAGCATTCAATCGTAACGTAAACACTATATCTTTTTCAAATAATCCTTCAAGCTCTTTTGGAACATCATTGTTGTCTAAAGATAATTTATTCACTATTTTATTTGCTGATGTGTCTAGCAATGGTTCTGCTATATTGTTGAATAGTACAAAAGTTGTATCTCCCGTCTTATCCTTAACTTTTATTTGTATTCTAAACCTGTATAAACACACAAATCATAGTAAGATTAATATATGTATAAACAAAATATAAAATAAAGTTATTAAATTAATTTCTTACATGATAAGAGGATGGTCAATAATTTCGTTGCAAGGCTTGCATCTCTAATGTCCCTCACAAAAGTCCAACTTTGTGGAGCATGTTTTACAGTCAGTGTAGTACCAGTTATGGGTATTATCAATCCCAAAAATCTCAGCTCTTACCGTAACAATTTGTTCCTATAGTAATATGATTAGAGTATAAATATGATAACAAAAATAACATTGATAATAATTGAGGTCAAGTGCAAGGTACGTAAAATAAATTAGCTAAACAAAAAATGTGCAAAATTAACCTTTAGATCTTCATTCCACTCTGCTTCCAGCAATTCCTCGATGTTCATCATATTAATAAACATTTTTTCCTCAGGCGACATTATGGGGAGAGAGTCTCCACTGATTTGCAATTTAGGAGAGAGGTGAGCAAATCTCTCTCTCATATTTCTTGTGGTAGAAAAGCTAATTGTATATGCATATAAGAGTAAATAAATGGTTAAAAAACTAATATAAGAATTAAATCAATAATATCAATGAAACAAATATTTGTATAATATCTAATGATATTCGTTCAATCGAGATAAGATAGATTTATATATGTGCAATTTTTAAAACTATATATTATAAAAACATTAATAAAGATAATTACTTTTAAATTTTTTAATCTGGGTAGATGTGACAATTATTATATAAGGTCCACCATCCTCCTTGTATAAATTTGTATCAACCATCTCGGCCAACTTTTCCCACAAAGTTATGGTACTGGTGATGGAGTTGTTTAAGAAAAAAATTAGAACAAATGAAATAAGTAAAACAAATAAAGTGTGGTAACCAAAGAAGTAATATAAAATTACAAGAACAATAAAAAACAATTAACAGTTATATTAAAATTAATATAATGCATAACTTACTAATTTGTGACAATTTTGAGATATCTTTTTTTCCAACTGGCTTTGACAACTTCAATGCCACCCAAGTAGGTCAAACAACCCACAACATCTAAATCAACATAGAAAAAATAATATTAGAACATGAATAGCTTGAATTATAACTTATATAATAGTATTACTTATATATTACTCTAATATATTACTGCATCAAAAACCTGAGAGTATGTTGGTGTCATTAATACGTGCATCAATCATATCCGGACATATGAACTGAAATCCATGCAGTGATATGTTGACGATGCCTTCTTCCAATCTCTTAGGCAACGTTATGCGTATGAAGAACAATTTAGACCCATGTGATAGTGGTCTTCATCGATCAAAATCATGTCAAGACTGATCAGTTCTTCAGTATTTGGATTGACAGATTCCCACATTCTACACACTCGTACTCTTATCATCCAGGTATAGTTGTTGTCGTTCAAAGCATCCAACATGGTGTTGGCCATAGTTGTATTGATTGTAAACATGGTTGTAAAAATTTGAAGCTATGTAAAAAAGTTTCGGTGTAGATTTTTTGTTATGAATGACCTTTAATTTATAGGTGTTTGTAAGGTGAATAACATGGAAATCCATTATGTTTAAAAGTCAAGAAGTATTATAAAAGAAAAGTTCTATAAAGTTTGAAAATAATAAAAAAAGTTCTATCAAGTTTGAAAATAATAAAAGAAAGTTTTATCAAGTTTGAAAATAATAAAAGAAAGTTCTATCAAGATTGAAAATAATAAAAGAGAAAATTGCAATTATTAACATAAGATCCTAAAAAATCAAAAATAACAAGGAAATTGTAATTTTCTAAATCAAAGAAAGTTCTATCAAGTTTGAAAATAATAAAAGAAAGTTATATTAAGATTGAAAATAATAAAAAAGAAAATTGCAATTATTAACATAAGAGCCTACAAATTCGAAAATAATAAGGAAGATGTAATTTTCTAAATAAAAGAAAGTTCTATCAAGTCCTACAAATTCGAAAATAATAAGGAAGTTGTAATTTTCTAAATCAAAGAAAGTTCTATCAAGTTTGAAAATAATAAAAGAAAGTTCTATCAAGCCTACAAATTCGAAAATAATAAGGAAGTTGTAATTTTCTAAATCAAAGAAAATTCTATCAAGTTTGAAAATAATAAAAGAAAGTTCTATCAAGCCTACAAATTCGAAAATAATAATGAAGTTGTAATTTTCTAAATCAAAGAAAGTTCTATCAAGTCCTACAAATTCGAAAATAATAAAGAAGTTGTAATTTTCTAAATCAAAGAAAGTTCTATCAAGTCATACAAATTCGAAAATAATAAGGAAGTTGTAATTTTCTAAATCAAAGAAAGTTCTATCAAGTTTGAAAATAATAAAAGAAAGTTCTATCAAGCCTACAAATTCGAAAATAATAAGGAAATTGTAATTTTCTAAATCAAAGAAAGTTATATCAAGTCCTACAAATTCGAAAATAATAAGGAAGTTGTAATTATTAAAATTAAAAATTGCGAAAAATTGAGAAAATTAGAAAAATAGAACGGAGCGATTCTAGAGGCGCCACCTCACCGCCCCCGTCTTCTTCTTTATATAAGTATATTGATTTTTTTTAATTAGAATAAAGGACCGAAAACCAAAAACCGAAAACCAAAATTTTTAATATTTCGGTTTTAATAATATAGTATAGTATATAGATTATGTGGTATTTGTATATGCTTGTAAGTTTTTTATACTAATAAGTTTACGAAACCGCAATTCGCAGCGGCCTTATAATAATTTCTTTAAATTTTTTTAAAAACATTTTACAAAAAAATGTTTTTAAATTAAATAAATAACTATTACTAACACAAGGTTTCTTTTGAATTTTTGGTGTCTTCTTGATCATTCACGAAAATTTTGAATAAGTGTAGAAAAAAACAATTATTTAATATTATGTCGAAAATTATTATATTGATTACAATTTATATTTTTTCAAAATTTAAATTGCAACGTCTTTTTTAAATACATAATATAAAATCTATTATATATCTTATACTGCAACAAGCACTTTGTGAACCATTTTATTCAACACTTGAAATTACATAACTGCCCCTCCAAAGTCAAATGTTATAAAAATGTAATAAAATTTTGATCTTGATGGGAATCAAACCTAAGACACTTGAATACTAATTACTAAGAATTTCAAGTCACCAATTTAACCATTGAGCTACTTGGGCTTTTTTGTTGTGGTATAGAACCCATTAGAGTGGTAATATCTTTCACAAATATTATTTTACACTTTAGTTTTTATTCAAGATTCTTTCATGATAATTTCATTTGTCTGATTATTGATAAAAGTGGTTATTGGTATAAAGTATATCCAATAGACTCGTATCTCTTTAATTAAATTTAATTATGTTTCTTCCTTTGTATTCACAATTTTAAGACAAAGTACAAATGCATTTTTAGTCACATAATATCACTTTTTAGTCCGAGCATCCAATAATATAAAATAATACAAAATAGTAATCATTTTGTCTCAACTATATTCATACATATCAGATAATATAAGTAATAATACAAGCACCTCTATAGTTGTTACCCTGAATAGAGATACGTAATCCGGATTCAGGTCGGATTTTTCGATAACCGATAGGGCCGGGCTTTTTTAAATCGAGACAAATTTTCTCTAAAATATTTATACATGTAGATAGGGTCTGGTCAGGAGGGGCCAAATCGGATTTTTACAAATTATTTTAGATATTGATAACTTTAACTTTAACTTTACCTTTTTTTTTTATTTTTTCGGATTTAATTAAAAAAATTAAGCTTTTATCTGATATTTAATTGAAAATTCTAGCTTTTTAGATTGGACTTTTATCCTGATCAAGACTACGTCCAAATCGAGATATTATTTGGGTTTATTCGGCTCGAACCGGATCTGGGTTTTGTGAAAAATATGCGATTCGTTTAAGCCTGCAGGCTGGATCCAATTGAGGTGGACTTTTTTTTAATCAGATTTTTTTCCGATTTTTTTAACCAGTTCGAATAGTTTTTTTCGAATACGAATTTGTGTGCATCTCAATCCCGCCACCTCATGCATTAAGGACATGTATACTACTCCGGCCGCTTATAGAGAATTATGGAGCCCGGAGAGTATTGGTACTTTCGAAATGGAGCATTTATTTGACACCTTTAACTAATTCCTATCTGATTATTAATTAGCTTATAAAACTAATCATCAAATACATTCAACTAAGAACAAAATCTTCTTCGGACTAATACCAAACCGATCTTCCTTGCAAATCTTCTCAACCATGTCACATAGTATCACCAACAAGTTCAAACCGGTGGCAGGATCACCACAACAAACTGAAGAATACTTATCATCACAAAATTAAACTGACGTGAACTAGAAAATATCGTCACAAAATAACATCAAGTTCTGTTGGTTAGAGCGATCCCGTGCCTTGCACGGGGGGTTCGTGAGACAATTTATTCATCATAAAATTACTAAATTACCCCTATATAATAGCACAACAAAAAAATTGTTTCTGATGGAAATTAAACCCTTGACCTCTAAATTAGAAGTAATATACCTTACCACTATTTTAGACATCTATTTTAATTGTATTTTGAAACTTTTTATTAATATGCACAAATACTCAATATGTTATACTCTATTTTAGTACAAAAAAATTGTTTCTGATGGGAATTGAACCCTTAATCTCTAAATTAAAAGTAACATTCCTTACCACTATGATAGACATCTATTTAGATTATATTATGAAGTTTTTTATTAATCTGCGCAAACACTCAATATGTTATACTCTATTTTGGTCTCTTTTTGTAATCTACTTGGTAATGTAGATAATTTATTTTCGCAAGTGCCTTAAATAAATATTTCTAACCATATTTGAGAAAAACTCGCGCAAAATGTTATAAAATTGTATTTTAAAAAAATGTTATAAATTGGAATTGATCCATAAAAAAGGATTGTATTAATATTCTTATATTATAAATCATGTTTATTTGCATTAAGTACATAATGGCTCATATTATATATACTATTAGATTACAAATTCTATATACTATCAGATTATATATATATTAGATTACTAAATTACCCTTTCAGTATTATATTGATGATATTAGATTAATAAATTATCCCTCCAATTGTATATTGATGATAAAAAAATTTCTTTTTAATGTGAATTGAACCATGACCTAGGTGATAGTGTGACAAATATTGACATCTATATCCAATATCACTCATTATATTTTTTTTTTAATATTTTTTTTTAAATTTAAAACTATCAACATATTTACTTCTTTTCAATTATATCCTTATATATAATAAGCGTAAAAATGGATTTTATCATTATTTTACATTTATTATTGTTTAATTATAAGATATTAACAACTTATAATTATATATGCATTTTTGAAATTTTAGCTACTAATAAGATTAAAACTGTAGTTTTATTATGATCCAATATATTATAAATCTCGTCTTTAATAGATAAATTTTATACATTGGTCATTTTCGAAAAATCCACTATAGTATATAAAGTATTGAACCCGAAAAATGCAAAAAAGTTTTATATTTGTATATAAATAAAAAAGTTTGTGTTGGAGATTTTTACAAGAAAGTTGAAGTTGTCATCATACGACTAAATCAAATCTAAACTAAATTGGTTTAATTTTTTTGAATATCTATGATAAAATATTAAAAGTACTAAATGTTAAATTATTTGTGTCAAGTGGCAATTGTAAGGTGAAACGAGTAACTTATCACGAATCAGTTTAGCATTATCTTGAAAGGTATAAGTAATAGTTTTCTAAAATAAATTATATCCACACCTGTACAATTATTGTATTCAACGTGTCTGCAAGGAGACCCTTCTTAAAACGGGCAAAGTGGTATGCATTCGTTTAAATAGTGTATCCACACATACTAATACAACTTGTACTTCTACATTTTTACTCTATTATGCACACCGATCAAATTTTACAACACCCACTTAACGACTACCCCATGAACTATAAACAGGTAAATGGAGTGCTAACGTTCCCCCTGCAATGAAAATGATAAAAGGCGCCCAATTCTCTTTCAAAGTGACACTAAAACCATCTTCTCATTCAAATATAATTGGAAAAATTATAATCGCCGAAATCTTGCAGTACACAAGGTCACGACTACCCCATGAACTACAAACAAGTAAATGGAGTGCCAACGTTCCCCAGGCAATGGAAATGATAAAAGATGCCCGATATTCTTTCAAAGTGACACTAAAACCATCTTCTCATTCAAATACGATTGGCAAAATTATAACCGACGAAATCTTGCAGTACAGAAGGATCGTGCGTGCTAACAAAACATGTTAATTAGTCAAAATATTTGCGCCTACTCAGGTCATAATAACAACCTTATAGACTGGGATTTTGTAAAACATGTATCATCAAACCTTCGACATATTTCCTACTGATATACCGTTACATGCTTCTGTCTTTTCTTCTACATGCATTCCACCAAACGATGAGACCAACATAACCGAAAATAACTAGAGCACCGTTGGCGAAAGAGTATTATGGCTGGTCCTACAGTTGCTACACTCAGTGAGAAGGTTGCTAGACTTGAGGAGTTGATTGGCATACCGGAGTCGACCGATGTTCAACCATTACAGACCCAATGGGTGAACATGAAGGCTGATCTTGATCAAATCAGGCTGATCTTGGAGAATCACATGCGTGAGTATGAAGAAAGGGTTGTTCAGTTGGAAACTTCTCATTCAGAACTCTATGAAGAAGTGACTATCCTAAGGAAGGCAGTGGCTGTCGGTGGCGGTACCTCGAGTGATGGGGCAAGAAAGTTCAAAGTGCTAGACCCGAAGATGTTTGAGGGAGGGCGTGATGCCAAGGCATTGGAGAATTTCTTGTGGGACATGGAGCAATACTTCAAAGCATCTCGTATTGGAGAGGTGGAACAGGTAACTGTGGCTAGTATGTTCCTTGCAGGTGATGCTAAGTTGTGGTGGCGCACTCGCATGGAGGATGTTGATGGCACAGGGAAACCCGGTATTCAGACTTGGGAAGTCCTGAAGAAGGAGCTTAGGGAGCAATTCTTGCCCAATAATGCTGCGTGGATGGCTAGGGAGAAGCTAAAGCACCTAAAGCAGACGGGTTCTGTGCGAGAGTATGTGAAGGCATTCACTTCTAATCTGTTGGACATTCGTGACATGGCAGAAGCGGACAGGTTGTTCAACTTCATTTCTGGGTTGAAGCCATGGGCACAGGCTGAGCTGAGAAGACAGAATGTCAAGGACCTAACAGCAGCTATTGTAGCGGCAGATGGCTTGGTGGACTTTGCAACAAGTTCTAATAGCAAGGGGAAACAAACCCAAGGGGCTAAAGAAAAGGGGCAGAAGTTCAAAGGCAAGAAAAAGGCCCAAGATGAGGAATCTAGCAAAGCCAAGAATGGTGGTGGGCAAACAAAGAAGCAGTTGAAGTGCTTTATTTGTGATGGTCCTCACATGATGAAAGAGTGTCCAAAGAGGGAGAAGCTGAATACTATGACCGTGGTAGAGGGAGAGGAACCAAGGAGGGTGAATCCGCTCAGGATGGTCAATGCACTACAGACAAAGGAGGCAGTAAGGTCATCTAGTTTGTTGTATGTGCAGGTTGAGATAAATGGTCATGAGGTGATGGCTATGGTAGATACTGGAGCTACTAATAATTTTGTGGCTGACAGGAGTGTGGAATCTCTCGGCTTGGTTCTGGGTGCAAGCACCAGCCGGGTGAAAGCGGTAAATTCTGAGGCCCAAGTGATCAAGGGATCAACTGAGGCAGAGCTTAGAATGGGACCATGGACTGGAAGGGTAACTCTCTTGGCTGTTCCTTTAGATGACTTCGATCTTATATTGGGGATGGACTTTTTAAGGAAAGCTAAGGCGTCGGTGATGCCACATCTTGGTGGGGTGATGATTGGAGAGGAAAACAACCCTTGCTTTGTGAAGGGTGTGTTTGATCGTGACTTGGGAAAGAAAAGGGAGGGAATGTTGTCAGCTATGCAGGTTGAAGCTGGGCTGAAGCATGGTGAAGTGACTTATCTAGCGGCTCTTGTGGAGGAAAAGCCTGATCAGTTAGAAATACCTGATGCTGTTGTTCCTACTCTCAAGGAGTTTGAAGATGTCATGCCCCCAGAGTTGCCTAAGAAGTTGCCGCCAAGAAGAGATGTGGATCACAGGATTGAACTCGAGCCGGGTGCACGGGCACCTTCTCAAGCCCCCTACCGTATGGGACCAATGGAGTTGGCTGAACTGAGAAAGCAGTTGGACGAGTTGTTGGAGAGCGGATTCATTCAACCGTCTAAAGCTCCTTATGGTGCCCCAGTCTTATTTCAGAAAAAGGCAGATGGGTCATTGCGGATGTGTATAGACTATCGGGCCTTGAACAAGGTAACTATTAAAAATAAGTACCCTGTTCCAAATATTGTTGAGCTGTTTGACAGGCTCTCGAGAGCTAAGTACTTCACGAAGCTGGATCTGAGGTCGGGATATTGGCAAGTCAGAATTGCTGCAGGGGATGAGCCTAAGACCGCATGTGTAACGAGGTATGGGTCTTATGAGTTCCTAGTTTTGCCATTTGGGTTAACAAATGCGCCTGCTACATTCTGTAATCTGATGAATGATGTGCTATATGAGTACCTAGACCGTTTTGTGGTAGTGTACTTAGATGATATTGTGATCTACAGTGATAGTCTTGAAGCTCACTTAGAACACTTAAAGAACATTTTCACTAAACTGCGAGAACACAGTCTTTATGTCAAAAGGGAGAAGTGTGAGTTTTGCAGGGAGGAGATCCATTTCCTAGGGCATGTGATAAGCCAAGGAATGGTGAAGATGGACAAGAGGAAAGTCGAGGCCATCATTGATTGGCCTGCCCCGAAGAAGGTAGCTGAGTTGAGATCTTTTCTTGGTCTTGCTAACTATTATCGCAAGTTTATACAGGGATACTCGAAGAAAGTAAATGTCTTGACAGATTTGCTAAAGAAGGATCATGTTTGGGAATGGGATGATGAGTGTGAAACGGCGTTTGAGGAGCTGAAAGTTGCAGTTGCTTCAGAGCCCGTGCTCAAACTTCCAGATTTTGGGGTGCCATTTGAAGTGCACACTGATGCTTCTGATCGTGCCATTGGTGGAGTGTTGGTTCAGTTGGGACATCCGGTGGCATATGAAAGTCGAAAGCTAAGAGATGCTGAGCAGAGGTACAGTACTCATGAAAAAGAGATGACTGCAGTGGTTCATTGTTTAGAGGTGTGGAGGCATTACTTGCTGGGTGCGGAGTTCGTGGTTTGCACAGACAATGTGGCAAACACTTATTTCAAGACTCAGAAGAAGCTAACCCCAAAGCAGGCCCGTTGGCAGGAATTTCTGGCAGAATTCGACTTTGTATGGCTGCATAAGCCGGGAGCACAAAACCAGGTAGCCGATGCACTAAGCAGAAAGGTGCAAGAATCTGTGGCATCCATGACAGTGGTGGACACTGAGTTCCTAGAGGAGATCAAAAAGCAGTCGAAGACAGATGCTATGTATGGTAAACTTGTGGAGGAAGTGAAGACAGGGGTGGTTCGCAAGTATTGGTTGGAGAACGGTTTGCTATATTGTAAAGGCAGCCGACTTTATGTTCCACATGGGGGAACTCTCCGGCAGCGAATCTTGAAAGAGTCTCATGATGCTAAATGGGCAGGACATCCGGGGGTAGCGAGGATGCTCGCATTGCTGAGTAGATCCTACTATTGGCCGAAGATGATGGATGACGTTGAAGCATTTGTCAAGTCGTGCTTGGTGTGCCAACTTGACAAGACTGAAAGGAAGAAGGAAGCTGGGCTTCTACAACCTTTACCTATTCCAGAGAAACCGTGGCAGTCAGTATCTATGGATTTTATTCTTGGGTTGCCTCAGGTGGAGGGAAAAGGGTCAATCTTTGTGGTGGTTGATCGGTTTTCGAAGTATGCTGTGTTCATTCCCGCGCCGAAGGTGTGTACAACAGAGATAGCAGCTGGCCTATTCTTTCAGCATGTGGTGAAACATTTTGGGTTGCCAGAGGATATCATTAGTGATCGTGATAGCAGGTTCACAGGGCGGTTCTGGACAGCATTGTTTGGGTTTTTGGGAAGTGAGTTGAAGTTCTCTACTGCAAATCATCCCCAAACAGATGGTCAAACGGAGCGGATGAATCAGCTACTGGAGGAGTATCTCAGGCACTATGTTTCAGCTAGTCAGAAAAATTGGCTAGAGTTGATGGATGTAGCACAGTTCTGCTGCAACCTACAGCAGTCTTCGGCGACTGGCAAGAGCCCTTTCGAGGTGATTTTTGGGTTTCAGCCAAGAACCCCAAATGAAGTGGCAATTCAGAAATCAGGTGGTACTTGTCCCGCAGCTTACAGGTATGCGTTGGGTAGACAGGAGATGGTCGATGAAGCCAAAGCTAGTCTGGAGAAAGCTGTTTGGAGGATGAAGAAGTACGCTGATAGAAAGCGTCGTCCCTTAGAGTTTGAGGTCGGCGACCAGGTGTTATTGAAGTTGACACCACAGATCTGGAAGAAGATAAAATCCAGAAAAATCCACAAGGGGTTGGTTCAGAAGTATGACGGGCCCTTTGAGATAGTGAAGAAGGTGGGCACTGTGGCTTACCGGTTGAAGCTGCCCGACAGATTGAAGGTACATCCTACCTTTCATGTGAGTTTCTTGAAGCCGTTCCATCCAGACTTACTGTTTGATGGGAGGAAGCAGAAGAAAAGAGCACCTCCCGTGATCAGGGTACAGTTTGGGAAGAAGATAAAGAAAATTCTGGATCATAACACTCGAGGGATGAGTAAAAAGAACAGGAGGACTGATTATCTAATTCAGTGGGAAGGCGAGGAAGAAGCTGATGCTACTTGGGAGAAAGATGTGACCTTGTGGCAGTTTGAAGATCAAATTCGGGAGTATTTGGATCGCCCCTCGATGAGGACATCGAGCTCTTTCAGTGGGGGTGGTTTGTTAGACCCTTAAGAGATTTTCATGCCCTAGTGTTGGGTGTAGAGGCGAAGGCGTGCTTGAGGGGCACGATTCTGTCTTGGGCATGAACACTAGGCGAGGTCAAGTATGGGGCTTGACATAAAAACTAAGGCATTGAGATGAAGTGGGCATTTGAGGCACTTACACGGATTGGGCTTGTCTAAGGCATGAAGCATTCAACCAGGCACAGACATAGAGAATGTGGGCTTGAGCAGAGGCACACTTGGGCTTAGGAGAGTCATGCAGCATGGCGCAAGGGGATTAGAGGCAAAGCACGGGCCTGGCCAGCCCAAAGCATTGGGTCTCCGTGACATACCTGCGACATGGGAGAAGAGTCTGCTAGTTCAAATACAGTGAGGCAAAGCTGGGCCAGAATTCTATAGTTGGGCAAGGGTTGGAGCAGGATGCAAATGAAAGACTTGGGCCAAGGTGTAGGGTGTAAATGGGCTTATCAGATTTGGGATAAGACCATATCTTTGGAGATCATTCAAGAAGAATCAATTAGGGATTGCAATCTTCTGCAGAAAAGGAAAGTCTATCAGAATCAAAGATACGATCATGGTGGATCTTCTATTGGAGGAAAGGCAATCAAGAAGATTGAGGATATCTTGAAAATCTCAAGCAAAGATGGAAAGTAGGGTTGGGCTTAGCCTAGCCCAAAGCCCGTAAAGCTTCCTATATAAAGAGGGGCTTCTTCAATCTCATTCATTCATTCAGATACACAGAAAACAGTTGTAGAGAGAGTGAGAGCATATACAGAGAGAGCTAGCATTGTAGTTAGGCTTTCT
The DNA here is from genome assembly GCA_030848705.1 of Heracleum sosnowskyi. Classification (NCBI taxonomy): domain Eukaryota; kingdom Viridiplantae; phylum Streptophyta; class Magnoliopsida; order Apiales; family Apiaceae; genus Heracleum; species Heracleum sosnowskyi. The sequence continues at coordinate 132,652,322 of CM061238.1, read as the reverse complement.
TGTATTCTAGCAATTAGTGGGCAGCTGTGCCGACGTGTGGGCAGCAGGCCTAGGTTGTTAGTCCTTTTTGTTGAAGTAATAAAAAGGTTGGGAGATTCCCGTAACTCTGTCTTCGTTTATCTTGTGGTTATCACTAACCTTCTTTGCAGGCACCAAGGGCAAATACTCGATATGTTATATTCTATTTTGGTCTCTTCTTGTAATCTATTTGGTAAGGTAGATAATTTATTTTCACAAGTGCCTTAAAATCATATGTTTGACCATATCAGAGAAAAACTCATGCAAAATAGATATACAAAATGTTATAAATTGAAATTGGTCCATTGAAAAATAATTATATTAATATTTTTATATTGTAAATCATGTTTATTTGCAATACGTATATATTTGTTCAGATTATAGAAACTATTAGATTAGACAATTCTATATACAATCATTATATATTAAATTACTAAATTACCCTTTCAATGCTCTAGTTATTTTCGGTTATGTTGGTCTCATTGTTTGGTGGAATGCATGTAGAAGAAAAGACATAAGCATGTAACGGTATATCAGTAGGAAATATGTCGAAGGTTTGATGATACATGTTTTACAAAATCACAGTCTATAAGGTTGTTATTATGACCTGAGTAGGCGCAAATATTTTGACTAATTAACATGTTTTGTTAGCACGCACGATCCTTCTGTACTGCAAGATTTCGTCGGTTATAATTTTGCCAATCGTATTTGAATGAGAAGATGGTTTAGTGTCACTTTGAAAGAATATCGGGCATCTTTTACCATTTCCATTGCCTGGGGAACGTTGGCACTCCATCTACCTATTTGTAGTTCATGGGGTAGTCGTGACCTTGTGTACTGCAAGATTTCGTCGATTATAATTTTTCCAATTGTATTGGAATGAGAAAATGGTTTTAGTGTCACTTTGAAAGAGAATTGGGCGGATTTTATCATTTTCATTGAAGGGGGAACGTTAGCAGGTAACTGTGGCTAGTATGTTCCTTGCAGGTGATGCTAAGTTGTGGTGGCGCACTCGCATGGAGGATGTTGATGGCACAGGGAAACCTGGTATTCAGACTTGGGAAGTCCTGAAGAAGGAGCTTAGGGAGCAATTCTTGCCCAATAATGCTGCGTGGATGGCTAGGGAGAAGCTAAAGCACCTAAAGCAGACGGGTTCTGTGCGAGAGTATGTGAAGGCATTCACTTCTAATCTGTTGGACATTCGTGACATGGCAGAAGCGGACAGGTTGTTCAACTTCATTTCTGGGTTGAAGCCATGGGCACAGGCTGAGCTGAGAAGACAGAATGTCAAGGACCTAACAGCAGCTATTGTAGCGGCAGATGGCTTGGTGGACTTTGCAACAAGTTCTAATAGCAAGGGGAAACAAACCCAAGGGGCTAAAGAAAAGGGGCAAAAGTTCACAGGCAAGAAAAAGGCCCAAGATGAGGAATCTAGCAAAGCCAAGAATGGTGGTGGGCAAACAAAGAAGCAGCTGAAGTGCTTTATTTGTGATGGTCCTCACATGATGAAAGAGTGTCCAAAGAGGGAGAAGCTGAATACTATGACCGTGGTAGAGGGAGAGGAACCAAGGAGGGTGAATCCGCTCAGGATGGTCAATGCACTACAGACAAAGGAGGCAGTAAAGTCATCTAGTTTGTTGTATGTGCAGGTTGAGATAAATGGTCATGAGGTGATGGCTATGGTAGATACTGGAGCTACTAATAATTTTGTGGCTGACAGGAGTGTGGAATCTCTCGGCTTGGTTCTGGGTGCAAGCACCAGCCGGGTGAAAGCGGTAAATTCTGAGGCCCAAGTGATCAAGGGATCAACTGAGGCAGAGCTTAGAATGGGACCATGGACTGGAAGGGTAACTCTCTTGGCTGTTCCTTTAGATGACTTCGATCTTATATTGGGGATGGACTTTTTAAGGAAAGCTAAGGCGTCGGTGATGCCACATCTTGGTGGGGTGATGATTGGAGAGGAAAACAACCCTTGCTTTGTGAAGGGTGTGTTTGATCGTTACTTGGGAAAGAAAAGGGAGGGAATGTTGTCAGCTATGCAGGTTGAAGCTGGGCTGAAGCATGGTGAAGTGACTTATCTAGCGGCTCTTGTGGAGGAAAAACCTGATCAGTTAGAAATACCTGATGCTGTTGTTCCTACTCTCAAGGAGTTTGAAGATGTCATGCCCCCAGAGTTGCCTAAGAAGTTGCCGCCAAGAAGAGATGTGGATCACAGGATTGAACTCGAGCCGAGTGCACGGGCACCTTCTCAAGCCCCCTACCGTATGGGACCAATGGAGTTGGCTGAACTGAGAAAGCAGTTGGACGAGTTGTTGGAGAGCGGATTCATTCAACCGTCTAAAGCTCCTTATGGTGCCCCAGTCTTATTTCAGAAAAAGGCAGATGGGTCATTGCGGATGTGTATAGACTATCGGGCCTTGAACAAGGTAACTATTAAAAATAAGTACCCTGTTCCAAATATTGTTGAGCTGTTTGACAGGCTCTCGAGAGCTAAGTACTTCACGAAGCTGGATCTGAGGTCGGGATATTGGCAAGTCAGAATTACTGCAGGGGATGAGCCTAAGACCGCATGTGTAACGAGGTATGGGTCTTATGAGTTCCTAGTTTTGCCATTTGGGTTAACAAATGCGCCTGCTACATTCTGTAATCTGATGAATGATGTGCTATATGAGTACCTAGACCGTTTTGTGGTAGTGTACTTAGATGATATTGTGATCTACAGTGATAGTCTTGAAGCTCACTTAGAACACTTAAAGAACATTTTCACTAAACTGCGAGAACACAGTCTTTATGTCAAAAGGGAGAAGTGTGAGTTTTGCAGGGAGGAGATCCATTTCCTAGGGCATGTGATAAGCCAAGGAATGGTGAAGATGGACAAGAGGAAAGTCGAGGCCATCATTGATTGGCCTGCCCCGAAGAAGGTAGCTGAGTTGAGATCTTTTCTTGGTCTTGCTAACTATTATCGCAAGTTTATACAGGGATACTCGAAGAAAGTAAATGTCTTGACAGATTTGCTAAAGAAGGATCATGTTTGGGAATGGGATGATGAGTGTGAAACGACGTTTGAGGAGCTGAAAGTTGCAGTTGCTTCAGAGCCCGTGCTCAAACTTCCAGATTTTGGGGTGCCATTTGAAGTGCACACTGATGCTTCTGATCGTGCCATTGGTGGAGTGTTGGTTCAGTTGGGACATCCGGTGGCATATGAAAGTCGAAAGCTAAGAGATGCTGAGCAGAGGTACAGTACTCATGAAAAAGAGATGACTGCAGTGGTTCATTGTTTAGAGGTGTGGAGGCATTACTTGCTGGGTGCGGAGTTCGTGGTTTGCACAGACAATGTGGCAAACACTTATTTCAAGACTCAGAAGAAGCTAACCCCAAAGCAGGCCCGTTGGCAGGAATTTCTGGCAGAATTCGACTTTGTATGGCTGCATAAGCCGGGAGCACAAAACCAGGTAGCCGATGCACTAAGCAGAAAGGTGCAAGAATCTGTGGCATCCATGACAGTGGTGGACACTGAGTTCCTAGAGGAGATCAAAAAGCAGTCGAAGACAGATGCTGTGTATGGTAAACTTGTGGAGGAAGTGAAGACAGGGGTGGTTCGCAAGTATTGGTTGGAGAACGGTTTGCTATATTGTAAAGGCAGCCGACTTTATGTTCCACATGGGGGAACTCTCCGGCAGCGAATCTTGAAAGAGTCTCATGATGCTAAATGGGCAGGACATCCGGGGGTAGCGAGGATGCTCGCATTGCTGAGTAGATCCTACTATTGGCCGAAGATGATGGATGACGTTGAAGCATTTGTCAAGTCGTGCTTGGTGTGCCAACTTGACAAGACTGAAAGGAAGAAGGAAGCTGGGCTTCTACAACCTTTACCTATTCCAGAGAAACCGTGGCAGTCAGTATCTATGGATTTTATTCTTGGGTTGCCTCAGGTGGAGGGAAAAGGGTCAATCTTTGTGGTGGTTGATCGGTTTTCGAAGTATGCTGTGTTCATTCCCGCGCCGAAGGTGTGTACAGCAGAGATAGCAGCTGGCCTATTCTTTCAGCATGTGGTGAAACATTTTGGGTTGCCAGAGGATATCATTAGTGATCGTGATAGCAGGTTCACAGGGCGGTTCTGGACAGCATTGTTTGGGTTTTTGGGAAGTGAGTTGAAGTTCTCTACTGCAAATCATCCCCAAACAGATGGTCAAACGGAGCGGATGAATCAGCTACTGGAGGAGTATCTCAGGCACTATGTTTCAGCTAGTCAGAAAAATTGGCTAGAGTTGATGGATGTAGCACAGTTCTGCTGCAACCTACAGCAGTCTTCGGCGACTGGCAAGAGCCCTTTCGAGGTGATTTTTGGGTTTCAGCCAAGAACCCCAAATGAAGTGGCAATTCAGAAATCAGGTGGTACTTGTCCCGCAGCTTACAGGTATGCGTTGGGTAGACAGGAGATGGTCGATGAAGCCAAAGCTAGTCTGAAGAAAGCTGTTTGGAGGATGAAGAAGTACGTTGATAGAAAGCGTCGTCCTTTAGAGTTTGAGGTCGGCGACCAGGTGTTATTGAAGTTGACACCACAGATCTGGAAGAAGATAAAATCCAGAAAAATCCACAAGGGGTTGGTTCAGAAGTATGACGGGCCCTTTGAGATAGTGAAGAAGGTGGGCACTGTGGCTTACCGGTTGAAGCTGCCCGACAGATTGAAGGTACATCCTACCTTTCATGTGAGTTTCTTGAAGCCGTTCCATCCAGACTTACTGTTTGATGGGAGGAAGCAGAAGAAAAGAGCACCTCCCGTGATCAGGGTACAGTTTGGGAAGAAGATAAAGAAAATTCTGGATCATAACACTCGAGGGATGAGTAAAAAGAACAGGAGGACTGATTATCTAATTCAGTGGGAAGGCGAGGAAGAAGCTGATGCTACTTGGGAGAAAGATGTGACCTTGTGGCAGTTTGAAGATCAAATTCGGGAGTATTTGGATCGCCCCTCGATGAGGACATCGAGCTCTTTCAGTGGGGGTGGTTTGTTAGACCCTTAAGAGATTTTCATGCCCTAGTGTTGGGTGTAGAGGCGAAGGCGTGCTTGAGGGGCACGATTCTGTCTTGGGCATGAACACTAGGCGAGGTCAAGTATGGGGCTTGACATAAAAACTAAGGCATTGAGATGAAGTGGGCATTTGAGGCACTTACACGGATTGGGCTTGTCTAAGGCATGAAGCATTCAACCAGGCACAGACATAGAGAATGTGGGCTTGAGCAGAGGCACACTTGGGCTTAGGAGAGTCATGCAGCATGGCGCAAGGGGATTAGAGGCAAAGCACGGGCCTGGCCAGCCCAAAGCATTGGGTCTCCGTGACATACCTGCGACATGGGAGAAGAGTCTGCTAGTTCAAATACAGTGAGGCAAAGCTGGGCCAGAATTCTATAGTTGGGCAAGGGTTGGAGCAGGATGCAAATGAAAGACTTGGGCCAAGGTGTAGGGTGTAAATGGGCTTATCAGATTTGGGATAAGACCATATCTTTGGAGATCATTCAAGAAGAATCAATTAGGGATTGCAATCTTCTGCAGAAAAGGAAAGTCTATCAGAATCAAAGATACGATCATGGTGGATCTTCTATTGGAGGAAAGGCAATCAAGAAGATTGAGGATATCTTGAAAATCTCAAGCAAAGATGGAAAGTAGGGTTGGGCTTAGCCTAGCCCAAAGCCCGTAAAGCTGCCTATATAAAGAGGGGCTTCTTCAATCTCATTCATTCATTCAGATACACAGAAAACAGTTGTAGAGAGAGTGAGAGCATATACAGAGAGAGCTAGCATTGTAGTTAGGCTTTCTTGTATTCTAGCAATTAGTGGGCAGCTGTGCCGACGTGTGGGCAGCAGGCCTAGGTTGTTAGTCCTTTTTGTTGAAGTAATAAAAAGGTTGGGAGATTCCCGTAACTCTGTCTTCGTTTATCTTGTGGTTATCACTAACCTTCTTTGCAGGCACCAAGGTTAGTTGCGCATTGCTGGCCAGGCTCTTGGTTGGGGAGTTGGCGCATCACTAGGCGACAAGTTTGTGAAAAATTTCGCGCTTCCGCACGCCTACGTGACAGTTAATATTTAATTGTAGACTTGTAGTATATAATACTCTACTAATGAATCACCCCACTAAAAAATGTTCCCTCCTTGTCTTCTCTCTTGTTATCAAATTTAAGAGATAACACATTTATCTACTAAATAATTACGTGATTTTCATTTCTTTTTTGTATTCTTGACATATAATACAATAGTTACAAAAGTTTAGCTTTATAGCCTTGAAGAATTTTTTTTAAAATTTTCTTCTTGAAATTTTTTGGACCATTACCTACATTCAATAACGATGAGATGTACTACATTGAAAAACCATGAAAAACAGAGAAAATCTCAAACAAACACACAAAAAGAGAGAATGGATATACCAAAACTTATATCAAAATAATATAAAAATTAAATTAAATGGGGTAAAATCTCCGTCTTGTAATCTATTGTAGGGTCTAGGAGATTCGTGTGAATTTGATATGTGCAAAATGTTATGATTTCTACTTTATTTCTTTGATAATACAACTAATATCATCAAATTCCCCTGTGCAAAATGATATGGTATCTACTTTCTTTCTTTGATAATACAACTAATATCATCAAATTCCTCTTCTTTGCAGTATAGAACTTTGGTCTCAATTTATGTATCTTTCTAAAAATAAAAACAATCAAAATTAAAAATATGTATGTAAAAGCTCGGATATGAGAATATAAATATTCTAAAAGCAAACAAAAATAAAAGCTCGACGAAACAGAGAGCAAAAAATTTTGGACTCTATAAATTTGTTTATATAATCATTTGAATTCTTAATAAAAGAACATTGATATTTTCTTGATTTTTATGATTTCTTCCAAAGAGTAAATTGAGCGTCCAAACCTAATATGTATCATTTTTTTTTATATTTTTTTTACCTCTAAAATGATTATCTTTTGATATAAAAAATATTATGTATTTCAATATGTAAATTATTTTTTCAATATTTCAAAACTCTATCAACACCATATTAAAACAAATAGTTATCTATACTATATTATTAAAGTCGAAACATTGAAAGTTTTGGTTTTCGGTTTTTGATTAGTTTTTGGTTTTCGGTACTTTTTCTAATTAATAAATTAATAATATAATCAAAATTCGGGAAAGTTTTATTCTACATTAATATTTCACTATATTTTACTACATAAAAATCAAATAATATTGAAATCTAATCAAAAAAATGGAAATGTGGGATCTAATTTGTTTAAATTTAGGATACACTGTTACAAATATACTTTTTTCTTTTTAGGATAACGAAAACTACTACAAATCAAATCTTTTATGGAATTGTGTTATTGTCAGGTTATCAAAATAGTAACTAGATGATTGACTTTTATAATTAAAATATTTTTTTTGTAACAAAATCTACTACTTTTCCAAAATTATCATTACAATTATCTTTAAATTAAAACATATTACCTTTTATATTTGTTATTAATAAAATCTATGTTTTCCAAAAATATGAGGTGCAGTCTTTATTTATTTTAAAACTTATTTTAATACTTTATTTAATAAATAATAAAATAATATAAAAATAGTAACTAACTGATTGCCTTTAATAATTAAAAAAAATCTAACAAAATCTACTCCTTTTCCAAAAATATTACGACAATTACCTTTAAATTAAAACATAATATATTTTATATTTGTTATCACTAAAATCTCTATTTTCCAAAAATATGAGGTGCAATACTTTATTTAATAAATAATAAAATAATATAAAAATATTAACTAGTTGATTGCCTTTTATAATTAAAACATTTTTTTCTAACAAAATCTACTTTTTTTCCAAAAATATCACGGGCAATTACCTTTAAATTAAAATATATTACCTTTTATATTTGTTATCACTAAAATCTTTTTTTTTTCAAAAATATCAAGTGCAACCCTTACTTATATATTTCAAAACTTATTTTAATACTTTTAATTATTTAAAAAAACTTACCTATTTTAACAAGTGAACGTATCTTTTTAACAAATACAATTAATATAATTAAAATACATCTAAAAATATTATAGGTAGTTACTTTTTTTTAATTAAAACATGTTAACTTTACTATTTGTCCTTATTAAAAAAACTTACTTATTTTAACATGTCAACGTATTTTTTTTAATAAATACAATTAATATAATTAAAACACTTCTAAAAATATCACGACAATTACTTTTTTTAATTAAAACATGTTAGATTTTCTATATGTCCTTATTATTAATATTATTTTATTATAAAATAATATTAATAATACCTCATTTATCTTCATCAGCCCCATTTGTATTTTTTAATATTTTTTTACGTTCCAATTAATATTTAAGTTTCTCATTTTATAATTTATCATATTAATTTTTACTTTTATTTTAATATTTTTCGTTCACATTAAAAATTTTAGTTTATTATTTTTTAAGGTCCGTGTCTTACACGGGTTATAGGCTAGTATCATTAAAACTAAAAATACTTAAAAATAAAAAAGTTACATAAATATTAAGAAAATTTTGTAAATTATACTGTAAATATTAAAAGATAATCTATCGCACGATATATATATATATATATATATGTATAATGTTTGATAAACTTATATAATGTTTGATTATCCATTCAACATAATTAAAATTTTGAACACGTGACATACTAATTTTGTGCTGATTATGCTAAACACTAAAAACACTTTTAGTTTTATACAAAAAAAATCCTCTTATACAAAGTTCAAGAAAGAATCATTACTCTATATAAGTTTTCTAATTATAATCCAATTATAATAAAATACTAATCCGAAATTCCAATTTATTATTTAATTAAGTCGCATTGAAGGGTTTCGAGCACATAAACGCAACGGAAAACGTAAAATAAATCAAAATTCGAAACCCCTCCGCAGGATCCATGCGAAAACAAAAGATTTAATTCGGAGATTAAGAACAAATACCTTAAGAAGCTTTAACAGTTCATTAATGAAAGATTAATGGAGATCTAAAACTTGTTCAATCATCACGTATCCCGCTCTCGCGATCTATGCTCTACGGTATCCACACGAACGCTTTTCTTGAAGGATTGATGTGTACTAGCACCCGAAAACCGCTTCTCTCTCTCTCTCTCTCTCTCTCTCTCTCTCTCTCTCTCTCTCTCTCTCTCTCTCTCTCTCTCTCTCTCTCTCTCTCTCTCTCTCTCTCTCTCTCTTTCTTGCTCTCATAAGCGGCTAGAGTTTTAATATAAAAACGTTTTTCCACATTAAAATCAGTCTTATTTGAGAATTTATATAGAGAGGAAAATAAGTTTTCTAATTATAATTCAATTATAATAAAATACTAATCCGAAATTCCAATTTATTATTTAATTAAGTCACACTTAATTAATTAATAATTAATTTCAAAACTAGTTTAAGTAATTCCATTTTCTATTTAAATAATTAATCAAGTCATACTTAATTAATAAAAGTTAAATTTATGATTCTCAAAATATAAAATTTAGTTCTCATAAAAAATAATAATCATTATAATTTTTATAAAAAAATATTTATTAAAACTTGCACGAAAGTTCTGTTTTAAATTTGATTATACATTATGAACATTTTACATAAATTTGATTTATAAAGTCACTTTAGACTATTTTGAGGAGCTGTCAACGATTTTTCAGAAAAGGTACCATAATTTCGTTTTTGATTTATTAATCGAAATATGTGATTAGTAATTGATGAATAATGAGATGAATATGTGTATCTTATGTATCAATATATTAGTTTTTTCTTGAACTCTATGTAAGGGTGTTGTCTTTAAAGTGCTAAAACCAAGTTATTATGCGTTTATTTACATTTATCTTTCACAGACAAAAAATAAATATGATATTTAAATTTAATCATGCTCGTCATAATTTATTTATTAGTCAAGGACTTGAATTTATGATAATGCTCAAAAACTCAAATGCATCAGCTAAATAATAACGGGTTTATCTTCACCAATATTGCCCAACTAATTGAATTTTTTGAGTGGATCAAGTAATGAAATATGTTTGATTGATTTATCGTATACAAGCATTGTCAAACACATGTTGCAAAGGTGATTGTAATAAATTACAAAAAAATAAGAAATAAAATAAAATTTATTGATCAGAGAAAATAGAGTACACTGCAACAACGACAAACATTTTTCAGCGACGCAAAATTGGTACCAATGTACATATTTGATACTCTTTAAACAAGTAGCAATCTAAAAAAGTAATTTTTCCATATCTAGTTGTGGCGAGACATTCCCAAATGCCCAAGAATATTAAACACCATCTTGACAACTAGCTGAATTAGACAAATCACTAATTTTTTTTAGAATTGCAGACTATTACAAAAAATATGGCTTACAACTGTATTTTGTTACATGATTATCTGGGAAAACTCTTCAACTAGCAAACCAAACAACAAGAACAAACCATGTTCTTACGAGCTTGTTCCAAGAAGGTTTACCTTAACGCTCAGCGAGCATGTTGCGACTACCCGTTTCAGAACTACAATAATAATAAAAAAATGCATTAATTTAATATCAGTTAGAAGAACTTATTAGCATATAATCACCTAGACTCTTGTTCAATTTCGAAGAATCAATAAATAATAAACACTTTTTATGCTAAATTATATTTCTAATTTTTTAGAAGAATTTTCAATTCTTCAAACGTAGAATTAATAAATAACTAGTACTTTTTAATGCTAGACTACATCTCTAATTTTCGATAAAGAATTAATAATATACTTATTATTATTATTAACGATGACAATAACAACAACGAGAATATAAATTAATAATATTACAATACGAACAAAAACAAATAACAACAATAACAATATTAATGCTAATAATAAGTAAAAAAAATTGTAGTAGTTATCCTCAATATAGTTCTTCCCCTCTAGTTTCAATGACGACAAAAATAAATACTAAAAATAGTAGTAATAAGTTCTGTTATTTTAACTACCTGAAATTTGGTGAATTTTGGAGCATATTCTTCATTGTTTGAGTAAGAGACTGATCTTTGTCGATATTACCTGTAAATAAGAATCGAAAAAACAGGATTAAAAAAATCAATCATTTGTCATTGTAATATTAATAATACAAAACGAGTTGATTCATTCACATAAAATATTACCGAACAGATGAAGACAATAAGGCAAATCAAACCAAATCAATTTAGACAAAAAAGTTACTTGAATTATAAAACAATGACAAATGACAATAAATATTTTGATAGTTCATAAAAGTTAGTATCAAAATATATCTACTACATAATTAGTAATTAACATTATGGTGTAAGCTTATGAAATTATAGTTTAAATAATACACAATTACTCAATAACCGAAATATATTTACTTGTATGTCATCTTAGGCAACAACTGAAATTACATTGTTAAAGATATATATATTGGATTGTATTTATTTGATTATTCATAGAAATTTAAAACCATATATCTATATAAGTATAAAAACTTTGCAGAAGAGTAAAATTACTTACAAGATTCAATAATGAACTCATTTAAGAAGATTTTATCATGAAGTACTTTCATCGGAGCATAAATGACATATTGTATTACATGAAAGATCTAAATAATTATTGAAAGAACGAAAAATAATTGATGGGTTTTGGAACCCAAAAAAAAGTTGATATTTATGTGAAATGGTTACGTTCTTGATTCTCCTTAAAATTCTAATTTTTTGTTATATATAGACATTGAAGATGATTCCAGAAGAATCTAGACGAGACATATAAACTAGATTGGGCCGAGAGAATTTGATCCATGAAATAAATTTTTTAATATTTTTATTATATATAGATATTCAAGATGATTCTAGAAAAATCTAGATAGGACGAATAACCTAAATTGGGTCGAGAGAATTTGATCCATGAAATTGCAAAATTTTACAATAATAATATAAAATTAGCCGTAAAGTCAAACCGGTCAACTAAAAATAAGTAACCACAATTTATTCAATTATAGCCGAACAACTCATGATTTCACAATTTAAAATTTTCGTATGCTCATAATTACGAAAATCATCTCTTTTTCGGATAGTGGAGTAATCTTTTATTAGTCGGTCCAATGTGTGGAGATAAATTGAATATTTATTTTTTATTAATCACTTGTTAAAGAATTAACTCATAGTTTATTTGAGAGTAAGTGTGTTTAATGTCATTAAGATGAGAAAAAATGTAATAAGATTGCGTTTGGAAACAAAAATTTTATTTCAAATTTAAATATCTTGTTTGGTAAGCATAAGAATTTCAAATTCTAACATTGTTGGCAACAATTTGAATTTTATTTGAAAAATCATTTTAAAATTCATCAGAATTCACTTAAAAATAATATGAAAAAATATAATACAACATCCAATAATATAATACAACTTCAAAGCATGCCTAATACAACTAATCATTAATAAGCAACAAATCTGACTGCACTTTCTCCGATTACAAAATCCAACAACAAAATCTAGCTCCAAACGGTTGTTGACTCATCAAACTGTTCTGCACCATCACATTCACTAGTAGCTCTGCAAGAGGCAAATAAAGTACATATGTCATCTCAATTCTGAATGCGCTTATTTTGATATGCAGAAGCGTGCAGAGCGCTGTATCCAAGCAACCCAATCAGCACAAGCAGTGAAACAAATAATAATAATGAAAAAAATGTAACAATACATGATACGCATACTAGACTATCGAAAACAAAACACTGATTTACTAACGACTAAATGCAAAACAAACTATGCCCACAACACCATCCTATAAGTACAGTTCGTTGAACTCTTAAACAAGTAACTATAGACTCTAATTAAATCTGTTTCAATAGCCACCAATTGCATTTCTCAGAAATTTCTAATAAACATAAGTACTTGTAAAATTAAAATGTGCAAATAACTACATTAATTGGATATGTTCATTTTCTACCACTAACTTGAGGTGTTGGCTGTTGCACTACCCATAAATACAACAAGTGAAATGAGTTATGTCCAGGATGATATAGATTTTGAATAACAAATGACATTACAAGTCAAGAAGCTGCAAAATGATGTTCAATGAGCTATAAAGAATTATGTAGATATAAAGAATCATCATATCATATCTAAATAAAATCAAGTTCAAAACCAAAAATATTGTACATCATCATTAGGTAATAATAAAATTTTACTTCTCTAACAACTTGAAGTGTTTCCTTTACATTCTCATTTCAGTGGTTAACATGCAAAAACATAAGGCTAATATTCAATATTGAAATGAAAATTATACTCCCTATGTAAATAAAAACCAGAATTCCCCAGGTAACCATAAAATCAAGTACCTGTAATATTTCGTTTAAACTACCCAATGTACACACCACGATGTTAAAACCAAAAAAATGGATATCAACATATTATGTTAAGCGACACCAACCTTCAATCCAACATACAACTTTCAAATCTAATAGTTTTAAGAAATGAACTACTTGAACCATAACATGTTGCCACTACTACTTGAACAAAACCAACAACCAACATTACAAATTTTATATTCTCGACATTGTCACTTGGACGATTTTATGAAACATTCAAAACATGAAATTTTATGTGTTTTCAATTGGATAAAACACACAATTATATCTTCAACTATCCAAATTAAAATTTTATTTCAAATTCAGTATTTCAACTGAAATGATAATATCCAAACAGACCATAATGTGATTTAATCTGACGGACAACATGTGAACAAAGAACATTTATATTTTGGTTTTTCATGAAAAACTTTGATTATTCTATTAATATTTTGGATAATAATCTAAAACATAAATGCGACTTGCCAAAAATCATCGAATTGTGTTATATCTTGAAGTTGATAACAAAATATAGGATTATTTTAATTAATATTAATAATATTTATTAATAACTTATTAATATTAATATTTTATTATCGGCTCATGCCAGGCCCGTGCTTGACACGAGTTATCAACTAGTAGTACTACTTAGGGCCCGTTTGGCAACATTATATTAAGTTAGCTTATGCATTATAAGTTCATAAGAGCTTATGAGGAGTGTTTGTGTAGTAACTTATTAACTCAACTTATAACGTATATGATGATAAGTTGAATGTTAAAAACCATGTACATTTTCCTTAACTTATCGACCTATTGTTTGATTTCTTTAATATTTTTATATTAATATTTTTAAATGTATATCTAATTTAAAATATATGGATTGAGATCATTGTATTAAATAATTATTTTTTAAAATTAATTTAGCAAAGACTTATTAACTTATAAGTAAAATTATCCAAACACCTAGATTATTTATAAGATTTCATCTACTTATCACTTATATGACACTTATTCATTTTAAATTATAAATTTATTTTTCATTTTAAGCTATAAATTTATTTTTTTAAGTTATCCCAAATCACTTTGCTTTGATACGAGAAACAACAAACGAAACATCACTTTGCATAAATAATGGATAATATATTTAATAAATATTAAATGAATATAGAAAACACGGCTTTTAATCGGAATAATTTGATTTTTAGATCTTCATTAATTTATTTGATTTGGATATAAAATTGAGATAAATCTCGATTTGGTTATTCCTTGGACCCATTTTACCGGGGGTAGTAAACACACTCCCATAATATTGGCCAGGGATATACAGGTAATTTTGGTTGATTGCAGACTATATAGTCAGGCAGTGGGAAGGCTGCGTTGAAAACCCTCCTTCGCTTTCTGTTTTCATTTCTAACAAATCTAATCTTCTTCCCTTGTTCGTCTCTCCTCCTCCCATCTCACCGCCCTTCCCGAGGCGAGTCGAACGCAGGTCAATTCCTCTCTCTCTCTCTCTCTCTCTCTCTCTCTCTCTCTCTCTCTCTCTCTCTCTCTCTCTCTCTCTGTATCTCTTATCTCGATCTCTACCTATATCTCCGTTGTCATTTCATACATATCACTTTTTGTTTTTTGTTTTTTGGATGATTATTAGTGTATCTATGTTTATAGATCGATCTAGATCAGCACTTTCGCGCACACACACATATAATTTTTTTGTTATTATCACCTTTTTTTGTTTACTTAGATCTGTATGCTTGTTGACTAACTGTGCTTGTTTAGATCTGATTATGTATGTTTTTGTGTGTGTATAGTTTGAAATGCTTGATGTCTTTGTAGTACTGGTTTTAGTAGATCTGATTGTTGTAAATCTGAATTATACTGTTTGATTGTGTACAAAATCGAGGTTGAAATATTTTTTTTACAATTATGTTATTTTTTTATGATCTGTCGGTGATTAGATCTGTGATTAAAGTGTAATTTCTGCTTTGAAAGTACAGTTAACTAAAATACAATATTCTCTGGAATACATAAAAGTTCATTCATCTTATATATCAAAGGGAAGCATATTAATCAGTGATATTTCATCTAATAAAATCTGTGTTAATGCCATTATAGTACTCACATCAATGAGGAGTCAAAATGCCATCATCTACATTAGAGTAGTTACTACTAATAATAGCAATATTCTAAAAGTGTGATAAATACAACAATATAAAATCACATATGAATACACCAAAGCTTATCAATGACACAAGGAAAGTGTATACCAACAATAAAAGACATTCATCACCCTGACTAAATCTGACTCTCATAGTGTGTTGTTAGTAAGACTATTTTCATAAAGTCAACAGATACACAAGTGCATAAACAAATCACTTATGTTCTGTGAAGTGATTTGTTTATGCACTTGTGTATCTGTTGACTTGATGAAAATAGTCTTACTAATTACACACTGTGAGAGTCCAGTGGTTTAGTCAGGGTGATAGAATGTTTTTTATTGTTGGTATACCCACTTTCCTTGTGTCATTGGCTGTGATAAGCTTTGGTGTACTCATCTGTGATTTTATATTGTTGTATTTATCACACTTTTAGAATATTGCTATTATTAGTAGTACATTGAACGTATGTCTGGAGAAAAAGAATAGTAAGACTACTCTAATGTAGATGATGACATTTTGACTCCTCATTGATGTGAGTACTATAATGGCATTAAGTACTGAATAACACAGATTTTATTAGATGAAATATCACTGATTAATATGCTTCCCTTTGATATATAAGATGAATGAACTTCTATGTATTCCAGAGAATATTGTATTTTAGTTAACTGTACTTTGTGTAGACGGGTGATCGCCCTAAAATCTATACAAATAAGCAACAGGGAAAGGGACATGCAGTTAGTGGTAGATCCTAAGCTTGTATAAGCCCTCATGTTTTCGTTTATGTACTGAATATATGATATATTCTTACAATGGATTGTTTGCGTTTGTGCACTTCAATTTAAATTGGTATGATCCTGTAGTTTCCTGTTGTATATGTTGCAGTTACTAATTTTAGTAAATTCTGTCACTAGTAGTCTTTTATCTTCCAAATTATTTGTCTGCTGGATTGATTGAAGTGGTCAACTATTCAAACTATCTTTGAAATGCCAGGCTCCGCTATTAAATTTGGTTCTAGTCTGAGCAAAGATTATACATTCTGACTATAATTTGTGCTTTATGTAGGAGTTCTATTTTTGCTAGTAGAAATGGCTGAGCAGCACCAGCTCCCAACTGTTTACCAAAAATTTGCTCCTCAGTATAATTTTGGTTCCAGCCTTTCGCAAGATGTTAAGAGTACCTATGGAAGCTTTCCTACACAGAGAAGCCGTTTTGCCTATGGGAACTATACTGGTGCAGGAATGCAGTACCCCACAACACGAACATACCCAGCCACCCAGGACCTTCCATTGGCTTATTCTTCACCTGTTTTTGTCCAAGCACCAGCTGAGAAAGGTATTGCAGGTTTTGCAATTGATTTTCTCATGGGTGGAGTCTCTGCAGCTGTGTCCAAAACTGCTGCTGCTCCAATTGAGCGTGTGAAACTTTTGATCCAGAACCAAGATGAGATGCTCAAGACTGGCCGTCTTTCTGAACCTTACAAGGGTATTGGAGAGTGTTTTAGTAGAACAATTAAGGAAGAAGGCTTTGGCTCTTTGTGGAGAGGGAACACTGCTAATGTCATCCGTTACTTCCCTACACAGGTTTGTGATTATTGTAGTTAATATACCTGTATTTTGCAATGATATCAGTGTTTTTGCTCTTAAAACATGCCAGTTTTATAACAGAGTTATTTTTTCCACAGGCTTTGAACTTTGCATTCAAGGATTACTTCAAGAGTCTCTTCAATTTCAAGAAGGATCGTGATGGCTACTGGAAATGGTTTGCTGGTAACTTGGGATCTGGTGGTGCTGCTGGTGCTTCATCGTTGCTCTTTGTCTATTCCTTAGATTATGCTCGTACCCGTCTTGCAAATGATGCAAAGACTGCAAAGAAGGGTGGAGAGAGGCAGTTCAATGGATTGGTTGATGTTTACAAGAAGACTCTTGCATCTGATGGTATTGCTGGGTTGTACCGTGGATTCAACATCTCATGTGTTGGCATCATTGTGTATCGTGGTTTGTATTTTGGAATGTATGATTCTCTGAAGCCAGTACTCCTCACTGGAAAGTTGCAGGTCTGTGGATCTTATCCAAGATATTTGTTGTGCTATTTTCCATTTTTGGTATTATATATTTTTAAACAAAATGTTTTCCTCCAAGCATTGTTCTTTGATTCGCCTGATATGTATAATGTAGCAGTACTATAATGGTACATTGACATGGTATAATTTCTAGGTATAAAAGGTTTTTAAGAGCTACACACACACACACCTATATTTTATAGAATGGGCAACAAACATTGTTTATGGAGTACTATCTCACAAAAGTGAGATTGCGTTTGGTGCCATCCAAGCGTCTCTTTTTTTTTTATTAAATTATCTATCAACCTTGTCACTTATATATCTGCACTGACATAATTTTGCAATCCATTGTTTTGTTTATTCAGGATAGTTTCTTTGCTAGCTTTGCTCTTGGTTGGGTGATCACAAATGGTGCTGGTCTTGCCTCCTACCCCATTGATACTGTGCGAAGAAGAATGATGATGACATCTGGTGAAGCTGTGAAGTACAAGAGCTCCTTTGATGCATTCTCTCAGATCCTTAAGAGTGAGGGACCCAAATCACTGTTCAAGGGTGCTGGTGCTAACATCCTCCGTGCAGTTGCAGGTGCTGGTGTGCTTGCTGGTTATGACAAGCTTCAGGTGATAGTCTTTGGAAAGAAGTATGGTTCAGGGGGAGCCTAATGGATTACACCCTTTTTCTCACATGTGTTAAGCCATAGATGGTGATGAAAATCTTTCCTTTCGGATTTTATAATTTGAGAAGACTAAAGAGCAATTAGGCCATTTGAATAACTAAACACTGAGGACTTAAAAGTCCTAAACTTTATTCCCTTTAAAGAGGGGTTTTTTGTCATTTTATAAACCTTGCTAGATGCGGAAGGTATGTCCTTTGATCAGAGTTTTTGAATCAGAATTATGTCATTCTTCTATTTCTGTATCAGTTTACCAGAATGTGACTATATCATGCCTTTTTATTTGAATTTGTTATATTTTGTATTTTTCAATTTTTTTATCTCATCCAGAGTTGAGAGAGGTTATTATTCACAATATATCCCCATAGTTGGCCTCAAGTGTATCGCACAATGCATATTTTTTATTTTGTGGAGTATTATTTAAGTATTTAAAAAAGGGGAAATGTTCCAGAGCGAAATTTTTATTTGAGCAGTTCAAGTATGCTTTCCTTGGGAATGAACAATTGAACATGCAGCGTATATTTATAACACAAACAATTTTGGAAATTAAAAAACAGCTTTGGAAATAGCGTTCTCAGAAGAAAATGAAGGTTATTACAAGTGTATATTTGAACATATTTGTCTGCTGTTGGCCAAGATAAATACCCCTTCAATCTTTATGTGTTGTGATTTTTTTTATGTATTTTAAGCGAGCAACTTCAATGCAACACTATAACATCAAAATTGTGTAATTTTTGGTGTAAAACCCACTCCAATGCAACACTATAATAGTGTAGAAATTACGCCAAATGAATAGCGTGGCACCAAACCAAATTTGGTATAATTTTTACACCAATTTAACGTCTTTCATATTACATATTATACCCTCGTACTAGTTAACAAAAACAAATATATTCACTTCATACCCTATTTATATCCTATTATATGTCAAACAAGATACTTATTTTCAAAAAGTAAAAACTAACATGTCTTCTTTTGGACTTTTAGTGTAAGATACAGTGTAGATGGATTGAAGTTGTTTATATGGATGGTGTTATTTTAACACTAAAATAGTGTAAAGGCTACACCATTTTAGTGTTATGCATCGGAGATGGTCTAAGAAAGATTCCCAGTCTTACCCACATTATTTTTTGAATTTTGTTTATATAAATAAAAGTTTGCTATTTATATATTAATTAAAAAAAATGGAAATTTTAGCCAATTCACCTATATTAGAGTTTCCGTGGGGAAAGTACCCCTTGTGACCAATTAGCCTCCATGTTGTATTTCTGTGGGGGCTTTTTTTTGCCATTCATTATGGTAGTCTACATCATTATACTGCATCACGACCCCAACAGCATTTGCAGCCAAGCGGAAGATTTACGTCATCTCAGCAATAGGTAGCTCCTATGATTTAAATGAAGATGCATGTTTAATCAGGCTGTTGAATTCACGAGAAGGTTTTTGATAATATAATGCAAGGCACCTGTCCATTATAGGTGGTATAAGCTTTCCCAAGACGTTGAAGAGCCCTATTTGATATGTTGTCTGGCATCGTCACGCGTAAAACGATTATGGAGAAGGAGCTATTGAATGTTAAATGTAATTAGTAAATTAAATGAGTTGGGAGTAGTTATGCTATTTGTAAGTTAAAACAGTCGAATTCTAGTCGAATTGGTATTTCTACTTTGGAAAATAGAAGCAGGCTTTCATGCTGCTTATGGCCTCCTAATGCAGTTAATGCATTAGAACTTAAAGTAAGCTGGGAGTATACATAAGAATATTGTCTTGAATTGTCCCAGGAGATTGACACTTGGTAAGTAAATTCATAATGTAGTTTCAGCACGTTGAAAGGCTTGTTTTTGTTGATCTTAAGAGTCCTGGTTTTGTTGTAGAGTTCTGCTGCTGCGTTGTCGTTGCTGAGGTTTTTTTTTCCTACAAGGCTTAATTAATCCAGAGGAGCTTGTGGTGGTCGTTTAATGCAGCTGGTGGTGGTCGTTTAATGCAGCTGGTGGACATGGTCCTGGTTTTAATTGAGTAGTCTAACTCATACTTATGATTTATGCTGTAAGTTGTGCTGAACAACAAAATGATTGCTCCTTTTGCAACCACAACAATTAAGTTTGACACCATCACAAACAAAAGCCTATGGAGCACTCACCATTTGGCCTCTTTGAGTCGTTGGCAACTTGGCATATCACGTCGTCAGGTTCCTGGCTCTTTCAAGAACTTCTAGGCACTGTCCTTACAGATGCTCTGAGACAATCTGAATTATTAAGCTTGAGTTGGCCTTATTTTTAAGCATCAACTTCTGACGGCCTCTTTCATCTCCAATTCCTAGCTGTTCAGTTCACGACATGACCTCTAACCATGCACTGGTTGATTCCCTGCTGTTTTTCTCGTGTACTATTGAAATTATACGAACTTCTTGGCAAGTTGAATGGATGTTTATGCAATTGACTAGTTCATGATCTTCTACGACGATTAATTGCATTTGTCTAACATTATCTGTTGCTTATGTTTGTTTAGTTTAGTTACAGTTTTCTCATTGTCAAATGACAACATATGTTTCCTTTTTGTATTGCTCGTCACCAGAAAAGTAAACTTCTTTACATGTTCATGATTACAGTTAGGGGCCGATAATGAACAGCATTTGAAGCATGCAAAGAAAGAAGAAACTTGAAATGAATGAGGAATTCAGCTAAAATGTATGAGCAGGTTCTTATTATACAAAATACACCTCTACAATATGCAACTTGGACGTTTCCTTTGCCTGAAAGTTCTACACCATTGTCTTTTCAAGGCAAAGGAATTTTTTTCATAATCCCTTTCGATTTCATTTTTAAATGATGTAGCTTCGATTTGAAATGTTTTTATTGACGAAATTTATATGAATGCCGATGTTAATTTTGTAAAATTTTACCAAATTACAGTCTTGCAATTAGACAGGCGTACATGCAAGTCCATATATATTTTTGGCTATTACCCAATACAAAAATACACGAAGTGTAACCAGATTTTCGGGGTTTATTGAGTAGAAGCTACTCTAATTTATTTATTCATGGGGATGATTAATAGAAGCAACTCTTTTACATACAATAAAGTTAGTAGTTTGTTGTGTGTTGTGGTCCTCGTTAACCTTTTGGGCAAAGCAAAGCAAAATTTATGATGGTGGGTTGCATGTAGAGTTGGTCATTTATGCTGTCCGTGCGAGCCGATCTCGATTATAAAATTCTCGATTCGTAATTGGCACTTACATTTTAACAGTTTGGGTGAATTTCGACCCGGTTCGTCACGAATCGAATAAAATGAATTTTTTAACGAACCGGTTCTAGGCGGTTTGTGCAAACCCGCACAAGTGGTCACCTCTAATTGCATGTAATGGCCGGTAAGAACAATCTTCATGGCTTCTTCCATACCTGTCATTTACTCCCCCAAT
Source organism: Heracleum sosnowskyi (assembly GCA_030848705.1). Lineage (NCBI taxonomy): Eukaryota > Viridiplantae > Streptophyta > Magnoliopsida > Apiales > Apiaceae > Heracleum > Heracleum sosnowskyi. The sequence continues at coordinate 132,630,602 of CM061238.1, read as the reverse complement.
CCTCATACTCACAGATTAGCAACTCGCAATATTCCAATATTCCAATTTCGATTTTATTTGTAAAACGGCTATAGTCATTTCTACAATGTAACTTGTCGTAATCATCTTCTGTGTCAAATTTAATCATAAATTGCATTGAACTTATTTTAGGTGAATGTAAAATTATATGTCTATGATACAATGTATTATTTTTCTAAATTTATGAATGAACAATGCTCCTTCAGAGCTCATTACATTTTTGTAACACATTTTAAATTTTATAGATAATAAACGGAAATTCAAAAAAAACCCGTCTCAAAATAGTTAGTTCGTGCCGGTTAGAAATAAGCAAAGTTCACCAACATAGAAACATTAAACAAACATTAAGGATAGATGAAACTAACAACTAAACAACATCAGAGCTCAATTTTGTCTTGATTAAGATTAACAATTTGAATTCTTAATAAAATGTAATCTTACCAAGAAAAATTAATTGTCATGATTCAACCTTTACAACACAAGAAAAAAGAGAGTACTCATATGTACCGCATAAAAAGAAAACAAATGTGGGGAACAGTAATTATTGAGCGGTAAAAAATACAAGTACATGTGGACCGACAAGTGATCGGTCCTTTTTTTTTTTTTACGAAGATTGAAGAAAGCATATAATGATTGATTCGTTCTTCACTTGCACGCCACCTTTTTCTTCTTGCTAATCATAAAAATATTAAATTAATTTATGTTCATATTTGTTTCTTTATGACGGTGTTAATATTTGACCGATTCGATTTTTGAAATCCGATATATCGTTATGAATTACTTTTAAATGGTTTATTATATTATATATAAGATTAATATATTAAATATATTTAAAATATTACAATTTATCCAATTGTTGTTCCGATTTATCATTCCGATAAATCCCCGATTTATCGATAAATCACTATACGGTACCTTAACCGATTTGTTCCGATTTCCGAAATCTACGATCATGAGGATCAAAATACAAATTAATTACATTTACGCACATGCCAAAATAAGGGAAAGAATTAGTTAATTACTTGTTTAATTATAGCTCGAACTAGCATAGTACATATTAACCTACATAATTAATTATATATGTTGTTAATTAACTTTAAATCAGTGATTATTAAATGTTTAAAAAATGAGATCACATGGGAAGAGAGTGGATTGCCAACAAAACGAAGTGTCATTTTGATTGAATTAGTTGGATTCGGTGAGCTTTTGTTCAACCATTTGTCTGCTTTTTGTTTCGTTTGCCCTTTAAAGTTTCACATAATCACATGCAATACCATATTAATTTATCAGAAATAAATTAATTGTAACATATCTTTTTAAGATGATAATCTCCCACTGATTAAAAATTACAATGCTAATCCGGAACAATATTAAAATGAGCTTAATATCCCGGAAATAGTTTTGTAGCCGTAATATTTGATCAAAATATACTGCGTACTTACGTAAGTCTTTTAATTACGTATTTATTGAAATTTTTGTATACTACAAGTTGGGTAAAGTGTAAAGTAAGAGACGCGGTCTAAGTAGTTGATCAGAAAAGTAAAAGACTAATCCTAACACCAAAGCACTCATTAATAATCGGGTTTAACAAAGAGTTAAAGACAAACTGTCTGCACCGCAACTCAGCTGATCACAACTACATTTGTTGTTGCGTGTCTCTCTATCAAATTTTTATAACTAACTGTCTTCTTCTTAAAGTACCCATCCTATGATTTGCTGCTTCTTCACTCTCATCATGCCATCAACAAGTTGTGTATGTAATTTCTTCTCATTTCTCTCTGTATTTTTCAAGTCTTATTCTTAATTTTCCGAAATAAGTACTTATTTTCGGAAAATAGTACGTAATATATGTACTTATTTTCCGAAAAAAATACGTACTTATTTTCAGAGATAAGTTACTTGTTTGTGGAAAATAAGGAATGAGAAACACATTTAAGATTCATATATTTTGTGAAGATGAAATTTACTTATCTGATTAACTTTTCTGTGTATTGCAGGATTTGTGATTTGAAAATGTATAAGCTAGGCTACTGCATTGAATGATTAAATTTTTATGTGAGTTATGAACTTCAACCCACAAATACAAGTTGATTAGTAGTAGTATATAGATACAGCTGGTGCTGGTGTGTTTGTTCCTTTCTTGGAAGAAATATGGATTTTTTCGAAGGTCTTACGTATGAGCATCTCAATTTCATCTTTGCTGATCATGATCATTCTTCCTATTCAACGCAGGTATAAATTTATACTAATATGCTAGTTCCTAATGCCATGAGTTGACATTTGTATATATTACAAGATCGGGCTAGTTGCTTTTTAAAAGAGTTGGTTGTTTAACATGGTATCAGAGTTCTGGTTCTCGAGTTAGAACACTCTTATCCTCATCATTTTCAAATTGTGATTGTCTTTATTTGTTCGTTGCTTCTTGTTGTCATTGTGCAATTTAGTAGGATTCTGCAACTAGGTGGGATTGTTAAAGTGATCCAATTTAGTGGAAGAGCGAGCGAAAAGTGTTTCAAGTGTAGGATTCAATTAGTGCTTTATGGTAATAAAACCTCAAGCTTTTGGGAGAGTTAGTCATCCAAATTACAATTCAACTTAAATGTGAATCTGATTTTCGAAGGGTGTTATAAGTATTACTGTTGTAGTAAACGAAGTTAAGGTTCAAGATGATATCCCGCAAGTTATCTGGAACTTAGCTTTTTATTCCCTTCTTGGTTTAAGGATTTGTATACCTAGAAAATCCGTCGCTTTGGATTTCTCAAGAAAATAGGAAAAGAACTCTACACATTAAATATTTAGATGCATATGAAAGCACCACAGTTTCCAAGTCAGTAAATTTATTACTAATTAATATAATTGTTGATGTTCCATAAATACACATTTCAATGTGTGGGAGTCCATGTGCAAGATCTAAAATTTAAAATTGAAATGATGTTGTTGATATTGTTTATAAGAACCAACCTATTCAATAATTCCAAAACTGCAGTTAATCCAAGCGATTTTAAGATTTAGAATTTGATGCATAATTTACTAGTTTAGTTATTCTGTCAGAACAGTCATCTAACAACATTAAGCAAAGAAATTAAACCTGTACAATACTGTGGATATACTGTTCTGTACAATCAACCCCAGATAAAACTTAGTGGTATACAGAGAATATCGGTAATAACTACACCCAAGGCTTCTTCATCGCAATTACTAAAGAGCGAGAGCTGCACTGATGGATACCTAAGGATGTGAACTATGAAGCCCATACGGTATCAGTGATTGCAGTTGCAGTCAGTGCCACCCCCATGGCTCCACCCCTTTTTCTATCACTGATTTAATACTTTACGAAGTAGTACCCTGGCATTTTTGGATACAGCATTTTTAGATTGATTTCATATAAGAGCTGATCTTTTTAGCTTCCAATTTTGCAGGAGAGCTTGTACCCCTTAATGAATGCTAGTGCATACAAATTTGGCTTATCTGAACCTGGGAGCTTATCCTGTTATGATTATGGTCATACTTATGTGGTCAGCGACTATACACCACGGATTAATGAGTACAGCAGTCACGTGGAGAACTCTGCTTCAATTCCCGGTGACAGGCCTGCAGCTGTGCATACACAAAATGAAGAAATTCCAAGCTCAACTTCACACGTAACTCCTGTAGATTGTAAGTTATAAGTTTTGCTTTTGCAGTGAATTTATGGTTTTGAATATTTTACATGATCTTACTTGTAGAACTTGTTAACAGTCAGTTGTCAGTGATTTTTGTGTTAAAGCTGGTCTATATATATATATATATATATTAAAAGATGAACACTGGAACATTTTTTTATGAGCCAACCATGGGAGATGCTCTGATAAATTTGATAGACCATAGACGGGGACTGTAATTTATCCATTAGCCTGATATTATTTTCAGCTCTATTAATTTTTTTTAATAATAAATGAAAGGGAATGTACACTTAGAGTTGGTATCGTTTGTTTTCCAGGAACGCAAAACACCATGCATGTGTAGGTTATGAATCTTATTGAGACAGCAGAATGCAGGTTTATTTCATCGACAATTATAACTAAAAGAGAATAATTTTATTATTTATTATTATTATTATCATTATTTTGAAATGGCTATATGATGTATCTATTATAACTGATTAAGAAAAACAAATGAATGATATATCTGCAAGACTTTTAAACCATCTTAAAGTGAGGTCTGTTGATACAGAACATTTCTGCTACATTGCACAGAGTAGTCATGCAATCAGAAGTTTATTTTGAACTAAATGAAATCTATCTAAAAGGTCTGTTGATACAGAATCAATCTTTCTTTTAGTTGTTGAATCTCTCTTTGATTAATCAATGTGTGATATTCTGAATCCTCATTACTAATGGAATCCAAAGGATCTCTGGATTGATCAGAAGATCCTTTCAATTGGCCAGAATCCCTCTTTTTTCCTATCCAGTTCCTCCACCACCGTGAACCCCGGTTAGATTCAGGCATGCTACACTTTTTAGTTATTGGGAGAACCTAAGCACTCTCAACGTTTCTGCTACTTTGCACATAGTAGTCATGCAATCAGAAATTTATTTTGAAATAAATGAAATCTAGCTAAAAACTAGAGTTCCCCCAAGTTTTCTTGGTCAATAATCGTGCTAATAGATATAGAATAAAATGCATATGTGAGTTAGATTGAGATCTGCATTGGGACAATAAGCTTAAATGCTATTGGAATCGTTGTAAATTTTAGCTTATACATACATTGCTTATTTGATAATTTACGTTCATTGGTTTTAATCCCTGATTCTTGCTTCATGGTGTGCCTGCTGTATTTATTAAGAATTTTATAGATGTTGAGTGACAAACTTTAAGTATTTTTATTTTATGGGCACATGTCACCCAACATTGGGAAAAACATAAGAAGGGGAAGGGGTCTCAGTTTGTGAATTAATGTAATTAGGGACAAGTGGGAGGGGCTCTTTTGTATAAGCACACACACGGACACGTAATGTATGTGTGTGAACTAGCTGCTTTTAGTGGTATTTCTATAATTTTACCTTCTAATTTTTCTGCACTGTTTGCAATTTTGCATATATATAAACTATTAAATGCTTTTAATCAAGTTGATATCTTAATTTCACAGGTCCCCGAGGTCCTCATAATGATCATGATTTCCAGGTGTTTAGAAACTCAGATTTTGCTTTTTAATTTTTGAAAGACATCTATATAACCTATTGCATATGATTTAGCTTCTTCTATCATCAGAATAGTCATAATGTTTCAACCAACTTACATGCAGGTTGTTTGGCAAGACAATGTCGACCCTGACAACATGACATATGAGGTTCGATCACTCATTATATAATTCACATGATTGTATGAAAATAATTGCATTTTTCAGCTTCAATGTTCTTTCCGCTTTCTTCAGATTAATATATATATATTAGTGTTGCATCATAGTTTGAATTTTAATAGTGTTATATCTTCAAAATTAAACCATAAACGTAAAGTATGCAGATAATTCACATAATTTCAACTTGTGATTCTTGCCAGTATTTTTATATATTGTAAAGTATGCCGATAGTTCACATAATCACAGTTCAGAATGATAGTTCGATTACTATGATGAGATTTGTTGTGTCGAGTACTTGTGAAGGTTGAAGGATGAACATTTCAAGTATGACAAGTGTTTTGGCATGTACATTAGCATGAACAAAACATGGTTCCATTACACTCGGGGTTGTTGTCACTTCTCACACTTCAAATGAGTTGCATCATTGTTTTTAATATTTTAGAGACAGTAGTTTTTCCTTGTCTAGTTTGGTTTGACAGTGAGCAAAACTCCACGAACTGTAGAATGTAACACGCAATCTCAGGGATACAGTAGTAGGTATCCAGGTGGATGGCCCTTGCTTGACTGTATTTGTCTACTAGAAGGAACAGTGTACAAATTTACAGGTTAAGGGTCACTATAAATGGTGTATATATATATCTTCCTCTCTCACTCTCTGTATACTGAGAATTCCATATCATAAAATAACAGAGCATACAATAGATAAAATTCATATTCATTAATAATTTGATTAGGACATCTTTTGCAGTTTAAAGAGAATTGAGCTAGTTTTAGCTTGACAGTCCATCAAGACAAATTTTCTAGCGAGTTTTACTTTTTACAACTCCTGAAAGAAGTTAACACTATGTTGGTGTTTAAGCTGTAAAAAAGTTGAGTAATTACCAGAACGCTACAATATATATTTCTTTGTGGTCAGAACCCTTATATTCTCTCTACAGAGAGTGTTAATCATGTGAATTAATCTAGACTGAGAACTTAGACGAGACCGTCATAATGTTTCATATGCAGGAACTGCTTGAGTTAGGTGACGCAGTTGGAACTCAAAGTCGTGGTCTTTCCCGAGAAAATATTTCCTTGCTCCCAATCTCAAAGTTCAAATGTGGGTTTTTTTCAAGAAGGAAATCTAGAAAAGAGAGGTAATATTGAGATACAGAAGCCTTATTTTTTACGCTAGCTTCCTTTTCACCTCATTGCAGCTTCAAACATGCTTTATATTTGATAAAACAATTCATGCTATTTCAAGTAGCATATAGTTCATATTTTCAAAAGTCCTTGCTGATGTCTGTCTATTCATAGGTTGAACTCTTTTTTGTATTCTTGCACAAATTCTGTTATTTTGTTAGTTTTGTGCACTAAAAAAGACTGTGAAACTGATTTACACGACTTTAGCAGACTTTAATTTTATCGTCCATCCACTCTGGAGTCTGGACAGGACAGACATACTTATAATATAGTATTAAGTCTAGCATTGCCAAAAATAATAAAATACAGGATCATAAACAAAATCCATTTCTGTAGTACTGTGGTACTAACTTACTACTAAGCCAAATAAAAGATAGATTCAACCGATAACTGATGCAGAAGCCTATATAACATGCTACATGTGAAACAGGTAGAAGTTTAAAGTGCCAAAGACAGAGAAATGAGACTTTCAAACAGGTGTTCAATGCTTTAGCATATAATAAGTTAATAAGACCAGTCATGCATGTGATTTCAGTTCTAGCTTGTAATATCAAATTATGTGGAACTTAAAGCATAAAACTAATCCGTTTGGGTCAATATGAAATGGCTTAGATATTTAAGATGATGAGCCATGGTTTTTAGTGAATATATACTTCACTTATTCAGAAAAGTATGTTATGATTTCTTAACGAAAAAAGAAGAAGTATCTTATGATCCCGGTCCCTGGTTTTGAGACGGTGTCCCTTTCTTCTCTGTGAACAGGTGTGTGATTTGCCAGATGGAGTATAAACGCGGTGACCAACAGATTATTCTTCCATGCAAACACATATATCATGCTGCTTGCGGCAGCAAATGGCTTAGTATCAACAAGGTAAGCCACCAAAACCATTGAACTTTTTTCTTCTCAATGCTTATTACAAGAAAATTCAGCTGGGATCTAAATATATCTTGTAATCAGGCTTGCCCCATTTGTTACACGGAGGTGTTTGCCAATGCATCCAAGCAGTCAGCAAAGTAGTAAGCATAAAAAGGGAATACTGCTTTCATTCCTCAGTTTGTGCTTAGTGTTTTAGTTTTTTACTTTCTGTTACCTTGTTTTACTCTTCCATACAGAATTTTTTTTACTAGATTTACCTTTGTAGTTTGTATTAGTTTGTCAAATATATCGTGAATTTCACACAACTGATTCTATACACATGTAATTTTAGTTCGATATTTATAGAAACGTGATCTTAACAAAAGCCGAATCATTTGAGGCAATGAGGCTCATCTCATGCCTATTTATTTAATAGCATACAAACAGAAGCAACATAACATTTATTTTCATTCAACTTAGCTCTTAGGAGTTCATCATAAGTAGTTTGCATGAATCAATTAGATAGAAGAAGATGCATGCATGGTAGGCGGGGGCATTGATATCTAGTAAGGAGGTGGTGGAGATTTGTAGATGTAGTGTGTTGCTGGGGGTGGTGATGGCGAATTGTCGGTGTCTGGTGCCTTTGGTGTAGGTGCTGGTGCTGACACTACCGGAGACGGAGCAGGTGTATGGCCAGAAGGCGACAATGGAGACGGAGAGGGTGCTAGTGGACAATGACAAACACAAGTATGCGCTGGAGAAGGGGATGGCAAAGATGGAACTGGCGTAGGAGCTGGCGTTGGTGCTGGCGTTGGAGCTGGCGTTGGAGCTGGCGTTGGAGCTGGCGATGGTGGTGGTGTTGATGGTGGTGGTGTTGATGGTGGTGGTGTTGATGGTGGTGGTGTTGGAGCTGGCGTTGGAGTTGGCGTTGGAGCTGGCGATGGTGGTGGTGTTGATGGTGGTGGTGTTGGAGCTGGCGTTGGAGTTGGCGTTGGAGCTGGCGATGGTGGTGGTGTTGCAGGTGGAGGTGGAGATTTATAGACATAGTGGGGCTTTGCTACTGCATAATCTGTAGCAATGCAACATAACATTGTTGCAAGAGTACAGAATGCCAGTGAAGGTCCCATATTTTAAAACAAGGTAGTAGAATGAATGAAGAGGCTAATGTTGTTGATTGATATATGGAGGGTTTTAACCTCTTTTTATAGGGCTCACCTTGAACATTAACATAAAAAAAAATATTGTTGGATTTGATAATTTAAAGTAAAATAATTGGCGTTCACATCAGAAAGTGCTTTTCTCACATTAAACATTTTAATCTTTGCTGGAATTAGGCTTTGGGAAAAAGACTTTGCTAGAGTTTTTACATTAGTACTATACATTTTTTACTTTTAAAATACATACATAGTTATAATAGCTTATAACCCGTGCCAAGCACGGGCCGAACATTAGTCAACATTAAAATATTAATATTAATAAATTATTAATAAATATTATTTAAAAGTGTATTTTTCGAGAATTGAATGATAAAAATATATAATAAATAAATAACTATTTAATTATGTAGTTATAGACAATCGAACTGTGCATAAAGCTAAAGAAATTAAAGTAAATAAATAAATCTTGTATGATTAAGTAGCTGCAAAGAATCTAACGCTCGATGAAACTATTGAATTTAAAATAAATAAATAAATCTTGTATAATTACGTATATAGTTGTAAGAAATCGAACCGTGGATGAAGCTTAAGAATTTAAAGTAAATAAATCTTGTATAATTATATTGCGAGAAATCGAACCTGGTTAAGTGATAACCAAATTAGTATAGATTTTAAACATCTAACTACGTACTAGACTTTCCTAAATAAATTTGATATATAAAAACAGATTTTTCTTTTGTTATTTAAACACACTCGCACAACAACTTTCTCAATGACAAGTTTCTTAAAACTCTCGACACTCCATCGTCAAAAGACATTGATACTAAACAGAATTATTATTTAGTCTTATATTTTATCATTAACTACGTACAAGAAAGTGGGGAAAAAAATAGAGTAACTGCCATGCATTGCAGAACAACATTACATCTACAGTCGGGAAATGATGGTAAGTTTGACAAAATTACAGCCCAATAAATAAGAAAAGCTACCCCATACAGAACAACATCTAAAACTTGCATGTATGTTATAAAAAAAAAAGATCGATATTAAATGGAAAAAACGTTTAACGAACATCTAATAAGTTCGATATCGAAGACACTTAACACTATGTTGGTGTTTAAGCTGTAAAAAAGTTGAGTAATTATCAGAACGCTACAATATATATTTCTTTGTGGTCAGAACCCTTATATTCTCTCTACAGAGAGTGTTAATCATGTGAATTAATCTAGACTGAGAACTTAGACGAGACCGTCATAATGTTTCATATGCAGGAACTGCTTGAGTTAGGTGACGCAGTTGGAACTCAAAGTCGTGGTCTTTCCCGAGAAAATATTTCCTTGCTCCCAATCTCATAGTTCAAATGTGGGTTTTTTTCAAGAAGGAAATCTAGAAAAGAGAGGTAATATTGAGATACAGAAGCCTTATTTTTTACGCTAGCTTCCTTTTCACTTCATTGCAGCTTCAAACATGCTTTACACTACATCAAAAACGGATTTTTCCTACCGTCGAATCGGTAGGAAAAGGCCCGAAATCGGTAGGAAACCGCGTTGGTAGAAATTGCTTAAGTCGGAAATGTCATTGGTGGGAAATGCTACTGACTTGGTCAATGGGGACCCCACATGCTGAGGTGGACTGCCACATGGCAGGGACCATGTGCCAACATGGATGCTGACGTGGCATGGGATCCATCCACGTCAGTTGAAATGTCAGATGCCACGTGGGTGGGACCCATCCAAGTCAGCTGCCACGTGGCATGCCACGTGAAAATTCTATTCACTCATTTCCTACCGAGCATCCCTGAGCACATTGGTAGAAATTATTTCAGAATGCATGTAGAATGCCATTTCCTACCGATCATTTCCTACTGTCCTTGTGAGCATTTCCTACCAACCATTTCCTACCGTCCTTACCAAACGGTAGGAAATGCCCCATAGTTGGTAGGAAATGATGGGTTTTCGAATGGTAAGGACGGTAGGAACTAGCATGAAGACGGTAGGAATTACTGGACATTTTTTTTTTGGATTTTTTTTGGTTTTTTGTTTCCCTGGCTAATTATACAATTCGTACTAGCAAGACAAAATTTAATACCAAGAACACCAACATCTTATAGCAAAAACACTTAAATAACCAAAACAACTATCAATTACATAAAAGGCCCATGGCCAAAGTAAACATCCATTACATTAAACCAACATCTTATCAACTAACTTAACCATCCTTATCACACCATAATATATCCCATTGTCTTCTCCAACACCATATCAAATTCTCACTACATAAAACAACCAATTCTTCTCCAACACCTTCAACGAACCAATACTCTCAAGTACCATAAACATTAAGAAAAAGTACCAAGACGACCACAACAATCAATAAAGTTATAAGTATCACCAGCAAAAGTCAATTAAAAGCATAATTCACATTACGAAAGTCTTAACTAATCAGCACCGGTGTCGGGATCAGTGTCGGAGCCCTGACCTTCATCTTGGCTAGCAGCCTCATCATTGTCCTCATCGTCGTCCTCATCATTGTGCCCGCCATCTTCATCTTCACCAACAATGTTTTCTTGGGCATTCTCTTCATCAACATTATCCTCATTACCGTCATTGCACTCGTCGCCGCCGATGTCCTGATCACTTTCTTCCGTGTAGTCCGCTTCATCCAAAGAAGCCTGGATATCTCCCTCCTCCTCAACAGCCTACAATTTAAGTAAAAAAAAAGTTTATAGGGTTGACAATGCATAAATGAATGAATGCTAAAATTATAAAGATAACATGATTATAAAATAAAACTACCTGTTTATACTTATTGAACATGTCAGTGACAATGTCTTTAACAAGATGCACAACTTCCTGGGAGATTAGTTGCGAAAACTGACTTCTACCAGCCGGATCGCCAAGACTCAATGCCGCCTCAGTCAGGCTCTCAATATGCTCATCATTGAGCTTTCTCTGGTAAGCATCTGGATTGTTCTTCAAAATATCGAGCACCCCGGAAACAACCTTCTTGAAAGTATCGTTTGGGATGTTGCGTCGAGCAGAGGTAGATGACTCTCCCATCGAAGAGCCTGCATCATTGGTGATCCACTTCTGGTAATTGTGTGCCATGTCTTGCAGGAGTTGACGAGCCGGAACACGGGGATAACCAATCAGCCTATTCCTTTTTGGCTTGCTCAGCCCTGGTGCCGTGGCTTGCAACCACCAGTCAAATGGTTCCAAGGTGCCTTCAAGTTGGGTTTGATCAACCCCATTCTCGTTTAAGATCGATGCATAGCGAGACTGAAACAAATATTACCAATACGTTATTACATTAAAAATGGATAAAATGTTTAAATTAAAAATGTGTAGCAAATTAGAACAAACAAACATATATTGTTTACAACTAAAATTCTTACAGCGATATCCATGGCTGCTGCACAGGTGTACTCACACGGCCTTCCATTCTCGTCAAGTTCTGAACCAACTCGAGTATGAGTTTTATCCCAAACTTCAAGGCGCGTTGGCTTTTTTCCAGCTCTCTCCTCCTTCATTATCTAAGAACAATGCAAGCAAGAGTATTTTTAATAGTCGAAGGTTGATAAAACATCAAAAAAAGATACTAATTTAACAATTAAAAAAATACTACCTCCTCAACTACCTGAAATGGTCTTGCACCTGAGCTATGCAAGTTCTTCACTCTATCCCTATTATCAATCCCCGCTTGCGATCTGTGTTGATGGGTTTCTGATTTTCAGTATGCCAGCAATCCTTCCCAAAATTCACTATTAAAGTACGATGGACACAATTCTTCCAACGACTTTCCAGTCTTCTTTGCCTTCTCATTAACTCTCACCTTTTCTTCATGCAATGTTCTCTTGCAGACTGCCTTGATGTATTCGATTACAATCGCATCGGATTGTGACCGACTTTGACCTTTTTTGTGCCTAAAGTACAACTGCAATAAAAATATTTATACGTCAAATTATGATTCAAATTTATCATACACGCTAATCATGGAAAAATACTTAAATAAACTAGTGTGGATACATACATGAAAGTGATCCAAAACTTGTTTTGGAAATCCGGGATGCTTATCCTCCAAATCAGTCCACGTGTAGGCCCCCGTCGGCCAAAATCCACGTATTGTACCCAAGATCGTCTTCTTCGCACAATTACTCCTAATACTATAAATTAATATATGTATACATAATCATTAATATCGTAATAATATATGCACAATCTTACTATTACAATTGTCTTTGTGTAATGAATAACAAATAAAACTATCACATGATTAATTAACTAAAAAATGAATAACTTACATTCCCTTTGAAATGTCTAAGCGAGTCGGAAGTAGTGGAACAGCCGCGGTGAACAATCCTTGAGAGTTTGATCTTGGCTTTGGTCCCCTCCATTTAACCGCTTCCTCCCTTGTCATATTGCCATAACTTTCTTTGAATACTTGTATCCTCTGCCTCCTTGTCATGACCTTCTTCCTCTTACCCTTGCGCTTGTCAATCTTCTTCTTAAGCGCCAAACTCACAATGGCCTTGCCTTTGTCCTGTTTGTTTGAAACTTTCTTGCCCTTGTCCTGTTTTTCGGAAACTTTCTTGCCCTTGTCCTGTTTTTCCAAAACAGGTATGTCCTTGCCATTCTTTTTCGATACTTACTTCCCGTTATTTCCGTTGTCCTTATCGCTGCTCTTTTACGGTGCCTTGCCCTTAGTTCTTGCCATGATACTAAGATCACAATTAAATAAAAATTTGTTAGTAACGCTTATGGTTACATAAATTCATACATAAAAGTATAAGTTCCTAATTAAGTTGGATCTTTATTCTTTCACAATAAGTGATGAAGACTTCAAACCCAAACCAACACATTATTAATATACATACCCACACACATAATTCATAATCAAGCCCATTTATTAAGAAATCACACACATTGAAATTGATTCATTTATTTAGTGAACTAACTTCAAACCCGAATCAAACACAATCAACCCCACCAACACATTATCTGGAAACCGAGAGACCACAAGCATATAATACACTCACACGTAATATACACACACAATACATTAAGAAATCAAACAATACACAGAAACACACATGAATTAGTCATGAAACAGTTTAGAATAGATATATGAAAACATTGCCCATTATACGAAACAAATATAAACCTACAATACGATCACGTAAGTCGCACGTAAACACAAACACACACATAACCCTCAAAAAACAGTACAAATCAGAGATACAAACATAATATACACACCCACACACATAATTCATAATATGAGCAAATTAACAACAATTTCACACACCCACACCCGCAACCACATACATATACACATCTATACAGATTTATATGAGGGTTTTATAAACAAATCTTAACAAATTTATATAAGGGGTTTATACATATTAACAAAAAACAAGAAAAAAACAAATAACAAAAGAGAAAATCATGGGTTTGTATAAAAGAGGGTTTATATACACAAGAAAAAGAGGGTTTATACAAAAGAGGATTTTATACATGCATAAAAAACAAGAAAAAACAAGAAAAAACAAGAAATTGACAAAGAGAGATAGAGAGAATCAAGGGTTTACCCAAAAGATGAAGTCGAGTGAAGAAATCACCTTGTTAAAGAGAGAAATCGCCTTGAAACAGAGAGAGAGAGAGAGACTGATAAGTTGAAAAAGAAATGAAAATATGGGGGAAAGTGATCGGATTATAACCTAATTACACATTTCCTTCCGTACATCTCCAATTCCTACTGGTAGGTTATCAGTTTGGGTGGAATTTTAATTTTTTCGTGAAATTTGGGCGCCATTTGCAAAACAAAAATATGGGCTACCATGGGAATTGAACCCACATGCTCATCGTTAATGCACAACATCCCAACCACTCTGCCAAGGTGTTTCTTGTGTAGTGTGGTCATTAAAAATTATATGACCACTCCACATTTTTTATACTTTTTCATTAAAAAATCATTACAAATGATCTTCAAAAATTATATTTTTTGGCATACATGATTAATTCATAGTGATACTGAGATTTGTACGGTTGGATCGTTAAAAATTATTTTTAAAAAAAATGAACCAATACAAACTATTAGTAAAATGTGCATATTTTGTAGTGATTCCTTATAAAATCACATCAAATCAATTTTAAAAATCACAATTTTTGGTACACGCGACTAATGTGTAGTGATTTTGAGATCCGTACGGTTGGATCGTTCAATTTTTTTTTTTTAAAAATAAGGTCCAACCCTAGACTTATCCCTAAATATTAACTCTAAACTACAACACTTAATCGTGGAAGTTCAATTATTGAAGAGTGTGAATTTCTTTTGTTTTTTTTTAATAAATTGTAAATGTCATTTTGTTTATGTAACTTCATGCTATAACATACAATATGTCTAAAAAAATAAATTAAAAAATTTAGAATTTATTTTATAATAATTAATTATTTATTTGAAAACCATTTATCATTGTAAAATCATTGCAAATGGAGTTTAAAAAAATTTATTCTTTGCATACATGATGTAATTTTAGTGATAGTAATATCTGTACGGTTGGATCATCGAATGTTTTTTTTTTGAAAAATATATGTCTAACCCTAGCTAACCCCTAAATTTTAAATTGTATTCTAAAATTAATTAATAAATGGAAGGCGGTAGGAATTGCTCATAACGGTAGGAAATAGTGTTAATATATCCTACCGTCGTGCGGTAGGAAATGAGTTTAGGCGCCATTTTTGAAATTTTCGTGAAATTTGGGCGCCATTTTGCAAAACAAAAAAATGGGCTACCGTGGGAATCGAACCCACATGCTCATCATGAATGCACAACATCCCAACCACTCCACCAAGGTATTACTTGTGTAATGTGGTCATTAAAAATTATATGACCACTCCACATTATTTTATACTTTTTCATTAAAAAATCATTACAAATGACCTTCAAAAATTATAATTTTTGGCATAAATGATTAATTCATAGTGATACTGAGATTTGTACGGTTGGATCGTTAAAAATTATTTTTAAAAAAAATGAACCAATACAAACTATTAGTAAAATGTGCCTATTTTGTAGTGATTCCTTATAAAATCACATCAAATCAATTTTAAAAATCACAATTTTTGGTACACGCGACTAATGTGTAGTGATTTTGAGATCCGTACGGTTGGATCGTTCGAATATTTTTTTTTTTTAAAAATAAGGTCCAACCCTAGACTTATCCCTAAATATTAACTCTAAACTACAACACTTAATCGTGGAAGTTCAATTATTGAAGAGTGTGAATTTCTTTTGTTTTTTTAATAAATTGTAAATGTCATTTTGTTTATGTAACTTCATGCTATAACATACAATATGTCTAAAAAAATAAATTAAAAAATTTAGAATTTATTTTATAATAATTAATTATTTATTTGAAAACCATTTATCATTGTAAAATCATTGCAAATGGAGTTTAAAAAAATTTATTCTTTGCATACATGATGTAATTTTAGTGATAGTGATATCCGTACGGTTGGATCATCAAATTTTTTTTTTTTTTGAAAAATATATGTCTAACCCTAGCTAACCCCTAAATTTTAAATTGTATTCTAAAAGTAATTAATAAATGGAAGGCGGTAGGAATTGCTCATAACGGTAGGAAATAGTGTTAATATATCCTACCGTCGTGCGGTAGGAAATGAGTTTAGGCGCCATTTTTTGAAATTTTCGTGAAATTTTAGGCGCCATTTTTGAAATTTTCGTGATATTTGATGGTAGGTTTTAAATCAGATGACAATGTAAATGTTATTTCCTACCAATTATTTCCTACCATTCGGGCTGCCATTTCTTACCAAGTATTTCCTACCGTCCTTACCATACAGTAAGAAATAGGCCATATGCGGTAGGAATTGCTAATTTTTGAATGGTAAGGACGGTAGGAAATGTCCAAATTGGTAGGAATTACTGGTTTTTGAATGGTAAGGATGGTAGGAAATGTCCAAATTGGTAGGAATTAATGGATTTTTGACATATTGTTCTTTTACTTGTTTTTGTGCATATCTAGATTCAATATTTTGCAAGAAAAGAATTAAAATAAAATTTGCTAACTAAAAGCATAAAATAACATTTAATTAAGAATAAGAGTATTGCAAATAAATGTTTGGACTACAATAGAAACTAGTCAATATCTTCGTAACCATCCGTCTTGTAATCTTCATCTTCTTCACATTCCTCTTCTTTTTCTTCACCTTCTTCTTCTTCTTCTTCTTCTCCATACTCTTCTTCTTCATATTCTTCTTCTTCTTCCTCTTCATCAACATTTTGATCTCTTACAATTCGAATTGGCTCGTATTGTGCAAAATCAATAAAAAATGAGGAGGTCGATGCATTCGATACATTCTCTTGGTAGGCTTCGTCATTTGGTTTATTAGTAGTTTCATCAATCAGACGATTTTTACAATTAACCACCGTATAAATATTACTCTGAGGGTTCAATACACTACACGTATAGTATACTTGAATCATTTGGCTTGCCAAAACAAAAACCTCATTCGACCTCAAACTTGATTTTATATCAATGGTCACAACTCGATTTTTATCAACTTGAACCCCATTTCCAAAACTATCAAACCAATGACATTTGAACAAATATACAAAATTCCCTCCCCTATATACAAGCTTTATTATGTCTTCTATTTGACCATAATAATTAGTAAGTGCATCATTATGAGAAGTACCTTTGACAAGAACACCATCATTAATATGAAACTTGTATCCGTTGACCGTGCAACTATGAAATGAGACAATATTGCGCATAGGTCCATCAATCAAGTTCTTGAAGAGCAAGCGTTTGGCATTGTCATTCTCAATCTAATAAATCATAAGAATATATCTGTTAGGCCGAATACACAATATATAATCAAATATACGTATGAGAATAACAATAAAAACACTGTTTATGAATAATAAACTGTATAGAATTAATAACTCCTCTCTCGGTGATGTAAAATATCACAGAGAGCTGCTAGGTTATAAGTATAATCTTTCAAGTATTCGCTTCCCTTTTAGGGTTAACCTATCTGTGTTTATATAGTACACAGCTACATACAATCTTTAATTGATATTCCTATAAATCAGCTATACAATTAATATCAATCAAGAATTGCTTCTGTCTTCTGTTCCGTTTCCTTAGCCATCACGATATATCTTTGCTTCTTTCCTTCTTCAAAGTATATCGCTTCTAGAATCTTCATTGAGTATAACACCGACAGCTAAGTAAACTCTGACTGTCGGAGTTTAACAAACTCTGACCAGTCTTCCAGCTAAACTCTGATAGTTTCCTGATACTTTAAACACTGATAAACAAACATCAGCAATTATATCTAACAATCTCCCCCAACTTGTGCATGCAAAAATGTACAAGTTAATCAGATAATTGATTATGTCAAAACTTATAACAAATGCAGTGTTTATAAAATCACAGAGTTTATATTTAACTTAGAACAGAAAACTTAAAAACTTACAGACTCCATTTACTTGATCTCTTCAACTTCAGGTACAGTTCTGAGATAGTCTATAAGCAGTCTTCTTTCAGCCCTTTCAAGCTCAGCTACCATGATCTCTTTCAGTTCCTTTAACTCTGGATCACTCTCTCCAGTTTGATAGATAGCAGCTCTCAAGGCATAAATACTATTCTTCTTCATTTCATTTCCAAGCTTTATCATGAAGGATTTATCTGACTCCAGATTAAATTCTAACACTCTTATACCAAGAGCTGTTGTAAATCTTGCACTGTTCCTCTTCATTTCCACAAGCTTACCATTATAATCTCTGTACTTGGGTATATAAGAACTTACAGACTTTAGGCCACTGAGAGCTCTAGCTTTCATCATTCTTATTCTTAATACCTCGGCTGCTTGTTGAGTTCTTTGATTTTTGACTTTAAGTAGGTACAACACATATTCCAACTCTTCCTTCATCTTCAATTCAATGTCAGCTTCTCCAACTCTGTATACTCTTCCATCAGTCTTGAAGTATGTTGGTCCTCGTGTATTGCAGAAGGGGGGGGGATGAATGCAATACTGATAAAATTCAATCTCAATTTCAACAACCAAAACTAAGATTTAATGTTATCAGTAATATGTATGCATTCACAAACAGTATGATCTAAAGACAAGTTTCACAAAATAAATGTTTTTATTTATTTTGCAAAGCGTTGCTACAACCTCAAGAGAGAATTCTTGAGCTTCGGTTTTTTTCAAGGCACTTGCTTTCCTTCGTTACTTGCATAGAATGAATTGATAGTCTAGGTATAAAACTAATCCTATCACTGTCAACACGGGTTGGTGAAGCTGCTGTCATTATCAAGTGGCAGCTTCTTACAAATTGCCTACCCATGTGACATTCCTAAATTGCTAACATGTCAGATATACATTACAAAGAAAGCAACCTAGATTCATTCTATTTCCAACTAAAACAATTCAGCAAATAGAGACTTGACCTTGCTCTTGAATTGATTCACTTTTGTTTTGTAGTGCTTGAAGCTTCTGTCGTAGTCTTACAGACTTGGTGCAGCTTAGGGATACTGCAACACGCCTGTTTCTTGAATATTGAAACTGTCACGGGATTTGACTGAGAAGATACCTAGAGCAAGGATCTTTCTCGAGACAGTTACTTTTGCCGCAAAGCTTGCTGTCACAGGAATGTTCTTTTGGTGACAGTATGAGTTCCCCGTATAGAGTGCTGTCGAGGTTTTCAAACTTACTGTCGAGGGCTAAAGTTGTTGTCGCGTAGTCTTCCGCCAATGTTGCTGTCAGAGTGAATATGCTGTCGTGACTTGCAACATTCTGTCTTCTTGTAATCTTACTGTCAATGCTTATGACAGTAACCTTTATTCATGATGTCATCTAATATGCATTCTTTGAGGCTTGAACACAGCAAGTGAACTTCTTCCAAATTACACAACTAAAATGACATTGCATACTGATTACAAGAACATACTTTGGCTGTGACAGTATGTTCTACTTAATTAAAAAATTAAGTATATACAAAGTTAAGTTGTTTCTATGCTATCACCCATAAATCCCAACAATCTCCCCCAATTTGTTTTTATGGATAATAACAACAAATTTACAATATATGCTGACAACTTAACTAACAAGATCAGAATGGATTAAGAATTTTTACTTAGCTTGAGATTTCCTCTTCTGTCTTGTTACATCCTCTCTTTTGAGAGTTTCTACCAAGCAGCCTCTTAGACCTTCTACAAGAGAGATTTCAGCAGGAGTGACTACAACATCTTCTATTTCTTCAATGATCTTCTTGATAGTAGGAGAAATAAGAGAACTAGCATCCCTGAGATTCAGCCATTGCTCTTGATCAAATGGATAGCTTCTGAAGTGGAGTTCTTCATGAATGAGCTTGAATCTACTTCCAAGATAAGCATTGAGAGACATCCTCCTTTGCTTGTCCAGCTTTGAACTTTCTCCTTTTCTCCTTTCCAATATTTCCTCTATCTCATCATAACAAATCTGCTCCAAGGGATGAATTGATCCAGCTACCATATACTGTAAATCCTTCAGAATAGTTGTTTTTAGCTTGTGCAAGCTGCAAACATAGATTTCTTCTTTTAGGTGCTTGATTCTTAAGGGATTTTCCAGCATACATGGTTGATAATTTGGAGCTTCACTTTCTGCCTTGTTGGCAGTTTTGCATCTTTCCAGGAGTTCAGCTTCCTTCTTATCAAGTTCTGATTGATATTGAGAATATTGAGAAGAGTCAGGTCCTTGGCTTGGCTTGGGTTGCCCTTCCTGAGTTGGTTGGGTTTCTTCTTCTACTATGGGAAAATCATCAACCTCATAGTTCCAGTGATATGGTATAGGAGAAGCTGGTAGATCAGTTAAAATATCAGCATCATCAAAATCTGCAAAATTGTAGCCAAATTTCTGATAGAATTCAGCATCCCTATCAGCCTGATATTTCAGAATATGTTCCATGACAGACTCTGGAACATTATCATAGCTCTCCAGAAACTCTACCATTCTTTCCAGGTAGAAGAAGTCAATTCTCCTTTTATCAATGGTCATCATGTTACCACTGAGTGATGTGGCTACCAGATCGAAGTCCTTATTAACCTTGACAGATCTTGATTCTGGCCACCACAGTATGTACTCAGTAACCTCTTGATTTGCATCCAGCTTAATCTCAACACTCTTGATTTCTCTGGATTGCATCTGTTGTACCTTAAGACTGTTAGGAGGTATTGATTGAATTGGCATCCTAAGATTTCTGCCTAATCCAGTAGCCTTTTCCTTTCCTGAGTACTTGTGCTTCCCTTTAGGTTTCTGTCTAGAAAACCATGCTTTTGCTTTAGCTTTCAGTCTTTTGGGCTTGACAGTAGCTTTGGCTTCATCCTTGACAGAACCTTCCTTGACAGCACCTTTGTCGACAGTATCTTCCATGACAGCATCTTCTATGACAGTTTCCTTGTCGACAGTATCTTTGGTGACAGCATCTTTTTCTGCATTTATGCAATCAATAGCACATCTAAGAATGCTTGCCTCCAAAGCTTCCAGTATTCTTGGCTCCTCTTCATCTGTTGCATCAACATCTTTCTTTTCTTGACTAGGAGTTTCTTCAATGCCTTCATTCTGAGATTGAATACCAGTATTCCCAAAATTACTTCCACCAGCATTACCTGTATTTCCAGAAGCTTCACCACCTCCAATCTCATCCTCATCATCATCATCATCTTGAAAAGGAATATCATAGAGGCAGCTTCCACCTTGATCAGCTCTTTTGGCATTGGCTCTAGAGATTAGCTCCTTCACTCTAGCTCCCAGTGCCTTGTCTCTCAACACCAGTATTTTGTAGATCTCTTGAACAGCAAAGACTCTTCCTGGATTGGCATTTGAGCTGAGTATTCCATCTAACACTTTCAGAATTGACTCAGTTTGCATCCTGGATGGACTGATCAAATTCATGTAGCTGTTCCTTCTTATGCCATCCTTTGTAGTAGATCTATAGAAAACACATGGTGGATTTGTGTAGACTTCAGGTAGTTTCTGTGTGATCATGATCTGGATTTGCATATTCAATATTTCGTTGAATGGTGTTTGAGTTGCCTTGATCTTTCCCTTCATAGCACACAACACCTTTGATGGCAGACTCTGCAATAATTCCATTGTGATCAAATAAGATATGCCAGAAGTGAAATAGATACTTACAGCCCATCTTTTCTCATCATTCACCATTACACTGACACTGGTGATTTGATCCTTTAACAGTTTTGTGGTGTTGGTTGGACTGTTGCTTGGTGCATTCATTGCTTCCTCCACCAGACTGCTAAATTCAGTGTCATGATTCTGTAATGTGCTCTCCCTGTAATCCACCATTATAGTATTGGCTTCTTCTTGATCAAACTCAGCACCATTTGACCAAGTATGTCCCCTATGGATGGATTCAGGCAGTTTCCATTTACCTTTCCCAACCTTGTTTTGTTCCTCCATTTCTCTCCATCTTTTCTGTAGAGCAGTTTCTTGAGTTGCTGAAGTTGGTTCTCTAATTGACACAGGAGGTAGAATTGGGTGTCTAGATGCAGGTCTTCTGTGCATTGCATCTTGAGTTACTTCAAGTCAACTTCAACAAGATCTTCAGCTTTATCCTTTGGTTGTCCACTGCTGGGTTTGACTTGCTCCCCCTTTGTCATTGATTTACTTTTGACTCCAGAAACTTGCTTTGCTCCCCCTTTGGTCTTCACAGTTACTTGCTCCCCCTGAGTTTCACCTGATTCCTGAATAGATATTGATTCTGATCTTGCTACCTTCTCCCCCTTAGTTGAGTTGGCAGCTACTAGGTCAGTAAGGAACTGGATAGAGAGTTGAGTAGCAGCAAAACCATCAACCACCAGTTGAGAGAGAGAGAGTCCAGCTTGGAGTTCAAAGTAGCACATTGTCCTTCCAGAGATGCAATCATGTTACCAAAATTTGCAGAGGGGCCACCAGTCCTTAACCTTCTTGGAGGGGAAGGAAAAGAAAGGGGTTTGGAGGCTGTGGGGGTTCTCACACTCTCAGGGTGTTTTTGAGTGATCTCATCACCCCTCACAGTTTGACTCTCAAGGCCTAATGCCTGAATGGTGTGGGCTCCCTCAATATCTCTCTGGACATGCTCAAGTCCCTCTCCTTTTGCCAGCTCATTTGGCTGCCTCTCATTTTTATGCTCACCTCTCTTTTCTTTTATCTCTCTTTTCTTTTTCACACCCTCACTCAACCTAAATGCATGGGTATGAGCAGTACTAACATGCATTGAAGGAGAAGATTTAGAATGTACCTTCAAGAGTTTGGCAAGAGGTAGGTCATCATCAGAGGCATCCTGATGTGCTAAAAATAAACATTTAATTGCAAGCGCACAATTTTCGTTTTAATATTTATGATTCGTTCCGCAGAGACTATATATTTTTCGCAACTCCTTAATTTCTAATTTAGGCGAACTAGAACAATTAATATTTGGAGAGATTATTGCTAATTCTAAATTAACAACCAAATAAAAATAAAAGTTACTAACCAACACAAGAATAATTAACAAGTAATTAAATGATTAATCTATCAATTGAGTAATTAAGAAAAGAAAGTATTAGAAATTAACGGGCTAAAGTTAAACTAAAGTAGGATGATATAAAATTAGCTACACTAATTTTAGTACTAAAATTATTAATTAACTAATTAACAATTACCATTTAATTAACTAATTATTAACTAACTAACAGGAAAGCAAAACAAAACAAACAGAAGGCAGCAAACAATAGAACAGGCGGAATCAAAGTGTAGCAGGGACAAAAAAAAAATTTGTGAAGTGTAGCGTGTGCGCTATACGCGCCAATCAAAGTGGCCAAAAAAACAAGGAAAATGGCGCGTAGGAGAGAGTGTTAGACAGGAAAATGGGAAAAAAAAACGAACAGAACAGGCGGCAGTTTTCAAGAAGGAAGCAGAAAACAATAGAGAAAAAAACTGGCAGCAAAACAAATTGAACGCGAAACAGTAGTTAAATAAAAAAAATAAAATAAAAAATTACTCATCTGATTTATAAAACGGAGACAAACAAACCCCAACACAAATTAATTTTGTGCCGGAATCTTAACTAAAAAACATATTCCTAGCCGGAAAATTTAAGATCCCCGGAAAAATATAAAAACACCCAACAAACTATTTAAAACTAGATCTAACAATTAAAGGTCCTAACTTTAACACTAACAACACCAAATCCAACAAGAAAATGTAAATAATAAGCTCTAATCATCAAACCCAACATTAAAATCAAATTTAAAGGGGCTTGACTCAAGAACACAATAAAAAATAAATCTAGAGATCAAACACTACGAAACATTAAATGAAAAGGCTCCTTTATACCTCAAGTGGTAGCACAAAGGCTATTTGACCCACTATATTGGATTTATAAAAGTTCATAGCCAAGAAATGAAAAGAACAAGATGGAGAATTAAAGTAAATGCTTGAATTAACATTAAAATGAAATAAAGTTTACAAAATTTAAGCTACTACAATGAAAGAGAAACTAGATCTAGGAAAATAAAAGAGAGGCTAACTAAAAATTTAGACTAGGCTAAAACTAGGGTTATTTACAAAGGGGAAGGAGGGGGGTATTTATAGGGGAAAATTAGGGTTTTGGGGAATAGTTGGGTTAATCTTGGCCCTTCATCTTGATTTTTAAACAACCAACTCATTCCTTTGTCTTTTTCTTCTTTTCTTGAATTCTTCTTTTCCACTTTTGCCCTTCCTTGTCCCTTTTTCTTCTTTTTTTCTTTTTTTCTTTATTTTTCCAAATATCTACAAAATATGAAAAACAACTAATTAATTTATTTAAAAATACGAAAACTAACAATAAAATAGGTACAAGAGAATGCAAAAATATGCACTAATCACATCCTCAATGATTACAGCATCAAAATCTGGCTGAGAGGACTGGACAGCATCTTTGGCAGGAATGTTACTATCAACTGGAGTGTGGACAGCAGGTTCTGGCATGACAGCATCTTTGGGATGTGGAGTGACGGTAGGGTCTGTGTTGCCAGTATCTTTCTCTCCACCCATGACAGCAGCTGTGCCCAAGACAGTAACATTTCCAGTGTCCTTGACAGCAACAGAGGTTGTGACAGCATCTTCCTGAAGGTAAGATGCTCCTTGGAGTTCAGACAAAGTGTTGGCTGTTTCATTTTCTGACAGAATACCACTTTGCCCTTGCTCAGTGTTTGGAGGAGTGGTATCCATTTCACTTTGAGAAATGGGTTCTTGTGGACCACTAGATGGGGGCTCATCCATGATTGGAGATGGATGATCAAAACCTGAAGGGTTAGGACTGTCCCCTTCTCTAGGTTGTGGAGAAGAAACAAAAGAATGTATAGGGAAGAAAGAAGGTGAAAGTGTAGCAGAGAGTGGGGGCTGATTCACAGGAGAAACATGTGAACCATCAATAGGAATAGAGAAATCCTCACTATGCCCTAACTCACTGTGTGTTTCTTCAAGTGGGGGTTCCTCAGGTTGTGAACCATGAGTTTGTGCAGACTCTGTACAGGGTGCCTTGGGAGACAGGCCAATTTCAATAGATGCACCTTGTTGAGAAGGCACATCTAGGGAGGTGTTTGAATCCCTTTCAGTAACCACAGTTTGTTGAGAAACTGCAGCTTGGCTAACAGTGGTTTTGGTCCTCCTAGCTCTCTTCTTCTTAGGCTCAGGGGGAACCACTGGGGGTTCTATTTGACTACCTTCCTTATTTGCTGCACTAGGTGCAGTGTCTCCCTCTTGACTAACAGAGCTACCACCAACATCAGCTTCTAAGGGTCATTTTCTGGATTCTTGCAAGGCTTCTCTTTGGGCTTTGGGAAGTCTAGAGAGCCTTGGCTGAGTGTATGGTGTTGAATGTGGGTTAACTGAATTTGGGTCTAATTCAGTTTCATTCGCAAGAGTGAAAGAATCATAACCATAGGGCAATGGAGAATCAAGGTTGGACACTTGATTAACCATGTGCTGAGTGAAACAAAGTGGAATATGTGTATTGAGATTCTGTGATGATAATAGTGTGTGTGTGTGTGTGTTCTTTTTCAAAACAGAGCAAGCCTCTAAATGAGGGGCATCATTATTAAAATCACAGAAAGAATTGATGCACAACATAAGAAAGCGAGGGTAGATTGATACCTTCTTACCTATGGCAGCCTTGAGTTGTGCCATGAGGAAAGCTCCAACATTCACCTTGTATCCATGGACAAGAGAATGTGTCAGTTTCTTGATGTAGGAGGGTATTCCATTCCAGCCAGTAGACTTGGTAGAGAACACCTTGACCATCACATCAAAGATCATACTCCACTCCTTTCTCAGATGCTTCCTATCCATTTCACCAGACGGATACCATTTGGTTGTTCCCTCTTCGAGAATAGGGCCTGCATACCCAATCTTCAAGAATAGCTTCTTGAGAGTGTCATCATTTGCAAGTTCAGCAAAATTTTGGCCCGCTTGAAGTGTAATTCCAAGAGCAGCATTGATGACCTCAGCTGTAAGAATGTAGTGTTGCCCATTGAGTGTGAATTGAATAGATGGGTGTTCACCCTCTGTTTGAGCAACAGCAGTCTGCCAAAACGCCTCAATTCTGTCTAAGTCGAGAATGGGTGTTGAGGTAATGGCAGAACCAAGATAGGACTTGTTCAAGAAAAACACCAGTCCTTTGAAACCTTCACCAACATCATTTGGGGAAAAGATGCCAGCAAAGTTTGTTTGAGAGAGAGTCTGTTTGGGGGCCATGGAGATTCAAGAAAAGAAGAAAGTAAGAAAGTAGCTTTTTGCTTGAAGAAAAGTATTTTGCCTTGAGTTTGATGAGAATGATACGTCTGAGTAACTGGGGAATAAAAAGGAGTATCTCAAACGTTTGTGCATAAAAAGTGGATTTAAAGAACGTGTCTTAACCCACTCATATAACACGTGAGTTACTGCCCGTTATTTACTGTCAAACGTGGGATGAATATCCAATTGTAACGGTCCACTATTGTTGACAGTAACCTATGCGCTAGAAACAATCTGTCAGTAATAAGCGGTGGTGACAGTAGGTTTTGCGCGACAGCAACTATTGCGCAAAAACATGTTGTCACCGTTAAACATTTGAATGACAGTATTCTTTAAAAGTCTTGACAGAAAGTCTTTTCCTGCTGTCAAGAAGTTTGATGTCAAGAGACACAAGACAGTATCCTTCTTAACGACAGTAACTTAAGTGGGGAATTGTTTCTGTCATGAACTTATCAGAATGCTTTATTCATAAACTTAACCTAAAATTAACAGAGTATGGATTTAGCAATTTAATCTTTTGAACACAGATACTATGCAGTTAACACAGACAAAACAAAGACCCAATAAACACAACAGCAAGAAACTTTATTCTTATTAATAAAATCATGTAAACATAGCATTGAATACATCAGTTTATGATTTTATTAACTAATTCTAAAACTTCTTCCTTAATCTCCTCTTCAGTGCAACCTTCTTCCTTGAGAAGTGCCTGAAATTCTTCCTCTTGAACCTTCCATTTTTCTTCCTCCTGTGCTTGAATGGCTTGAGTCTGTTCTTCTTCCTCTTGAAGCAAGTCCTCAAGTTCATCAAACATGACTTCCACTTCATCGCGAAGGGGAGAATCACACGAGACTTTTGGCCTGTACTCTATTCCTACTTTGTTTTCTATGATTTACTTTAAAACTGAGAGCAGACTGGTGAAACCTAAGGTTAATTTATAGGCAAAACCGTCTAAGGATTAAAGTCTAATGGTCAACAGTTAGAGTACCCATACAACTACCACAAGAGTAATTAATGGTCGTGTCCTCCTTTAAACCCATAGATTTATGCAAAAAGGTGTGAAAGTCCAATGGAACATATATTTATCTCTCAAACTTAGCAAATTACCACATTAATGTCATACAAGGTCTAAAAGTATGAGACTGGCACAAAATACAGACATGTAAAGTCAAATCAACACATGTTGTCACATAACAGACATAGACCAGGTAGACAGTAACTTCTCTTGACAGCAGGTTTGAAGTTGCTGTCATGAGCTTCAAAAAAAAATTTGAAAATGCAGAAAACTTAGTAAATCAACATACCAGATTCAGCATTCCCAATTCACTTACCAACCTGTTGAAGGTTGCTTCATCCAATGGCTTAGTGAAGATGTCAGCAAGTTGCTTGTCAGTTGGGACATAGATCAGCTTCACAGTTCCTTGTTCAACTTGCTCTCTGATAAAGTGATGTCTTATATCAATGTGCTTTGTCCTAGAGTGTTGAACTGGATTGTCTGAAATGGCTATGGCACTAGTGTTGTCACAGTAAATAGGAATGTCTCTTAACACTAGACCATAATCCAGAAGTTGATTCTTCATCCATAGAATTTGTGCAAAGCAACTGCCTGCAGCAATATATTCAGCTTCTGCAGTTGAGGTAGAAACTGAATGCTGCTTCTTGCTAAACCATGAGACTAATCTTCCACCAAGAAATTGACAGCTACCAGTAGTACTCTTTCTGTCAATCTTGCATCCAGCATAGTCTGAGTCTGAGTAACCAATTAGATCAAATCCAGTGTTCTTAGGATACCAAAGGCCTAGGTTAGGAGTGCCTTTTAAGTATCTAAAGATTCTCTTGATGGCTACTAAGTGTGACTCATTTGGATCACTTTGAAACCTTGCACAGAGACATGTAGCAAACATGATGTCAGGTCTGCTAGCAGTTAGATATAGGAGAGATCCTACCATGCCTCTATAGGTGCTTGAGTCAACTTTCTTTCCTTTAGGGTCAAGATCCAGACTAGTTGATGTGGACATTGGTGTCTTTGCAGGTGATGAATCTTCTAAGTTGAACTTTTTGGGAAGTTCCTTGATGTATTTAGCTTGACAAATGAAGATTCCATCAGGTTGTTGAAGAATTTGTAATCCCAGAAAGAATGACAATTCTCCCATCATACTCATCTCATATTTGCTACTCATGAGAGATGAAAACTTCTCACACAGTTTCTCATTTGTAGAACCAAAAATGATGTCATCCACATAGATTTGTACCAGAATGATGTTCTTGCCATGATGTTTGTAGAAAAGTGTCTTGTCCACAACTCCTCTAGTAAACTGATTTTCCAAAAGAAAAGTGGAAAGTGTGTCATACCAAGCCCTGGGTTCTTGCTTTAGTCCATACAAAGCCTTGAAAAGTTTGTACACAAAATCATACATTTCAGCATCCTCAAACCCTGGTGGCTGTTCAACATACACTTCTTCTTCCAATTCTCCATTTAGGAAGGCACTTTTGACATCCATCTGAAATACTTTGAAGTTGCAGTGTGCAGCATAGGCTAGAAAGATTCTTATAGCTTCAAGTCTTGCAACAGGTGCAAATGTCTCATCATAATCTATTCCTTCCTGTTGACAGTAACCTTTAGCCACTAGCCTTGCTTTATTTCTTGTCACTGATCCATTTTCATCAAGCTTGTTTCTGAAAACCCATTTGGTCTCAATGACTGACTTTCCCTTAGGTCTTGGAACCAACTTCCATACATTGTTTCTTTCAAACTGATTTAGCTCTTCTTGCATGGCTATCACCCAGTCAGAATCCAACAATGCTTCATCAGTTGTCTTGGGTTCCATTTGAGACAGGAAGCATGAAAACATGCTGTCAGCAAAGACTTTGTTCCTTGTCCTCACTCCAGAAATAGGGTCACCAATGATAAGGTCATTTGTGTGATCCTTGTTCCACTTGGTGATTCTGGGAAAGCTACTTGATTGTACAGGAACAGTTGCTTCAGTTTGTTGAGTTGAATGCTCACCAATTCCATTGTCTTCACCATGTTCTTCATTGTCTCCAGAGTCATCACTGTTATGATTATTAGAAGTTATGATCTGTGACTGAGCTGGAGTTTGGTTGACAGTAATGGTATTGACAGTATCTTTGTCAACTTCAACAGTTTGAGTGAAGCTAGGTTCTTCATCAACAATTTCCTCAGCTTCCAAGTATCCTTGATTTTCAAATCTGAATGTCTGCATCTTTCCTTCTTCATGCAGTCCTGTAAACTTGGTTTCATCAAATGTGACATTAACACTTTCTTCAATAATCCTGTGTTCCATAACATAAACTCTGTAGGCAGTCCTTTCTGTGCTGTAACCCATGAATAGTCCGTCAAAAGCCTTAGTGTCAAATTTTCCTTTCTTCTCATGGTTATCCTTCATCATAAAGCATTTGCTTCCAAACACATGAAAGTATTTGACAGTAGGTTTCTTTCCAGTTAGCAGACAGTAAGGTGTACTTGCATGAGTTTTATTAATCATGGTTCTGTTTTGAGTATAGCAAGCTGTGTTGATAGCTTCAGCCCAGAAATATGTTGGCAGGTTGGCATCATGCAACATAGTTCTAGTTGCTTCAATGAGAGTCATGTTCTTTCTTTCTACAACTCCATTTTGCTGTGGAGTTCTTGCAGCAGAGAATTGTTGTACAATTCCTTCATCTTTACAGAAATTTCCAAGTGTGGCATTTCTGAATTCTGTACCATTGTCACTCCTCAAGATTTGGACTTTTGAGTTTGGAGTTCTATCAAGAACTCTGACTTGATCAATAATCACTTGAGCAACTTCATCTTTGGATTCAAGAAATTTCACCCAAGTGTACCTTGAGTAATCATCCACCATTACTAAGGCATATCTCTTTTTGGCCATAGATGGTACATTGACTGGTCCAAAGAGATCCATGTGAATCAACTTGAGTGCTTCTATGTTGGTGTACATTTGCTTGGACTTGTGCACAGCTCTCCTTAGTTTGCCTATTTGACAGTCTTCACACAATCCTTCTTGACAGAATTCCTGTTGGGGCAAACCTCTCACTAACTCCTTCTTCATCAAAATATTCATTGTCTTGAAGTTGAGATGTGAGAGCTTCCTGTGCCAAAACATATTGTCACCAACAGTTGCTTTACTGTAAAAACAGTAAACTTTATCCTTCTTTGCTGAGTTTAAGTCTGCAACAAACAAGCTTCCTTTTCTGACCCCTTTTAAAGAGAGGCTTCCATCCTTCTTGTGATAGATGTTACACACCATCATATCAAAATCAACCTTGAATTCCTTGTCACTGAATTGGCTGACATTGAGTAGATTGTGCTTCAATCCATCCACAAGAGCAATGTCTTCAATGACAACATTTCCAATTTCCAGACAGCCATATCCCACTGTGTAACCCTTGCTGTTGTCTCCAAAGGTTATGATTGGGCCAGCTTTCTCTACATAGTGTGATAGCAGGGCTTTATCACCTGTCATGTGTCTTGAGCAACCGCTGTCAATGATCCACATGACTTGATCTTTCTTCTTGCCCTGCAAAACAGAATGTGTTTAAGTTGCATATGGTACCCAATCCTTGTTGGGTCCTGCAGTTTCAGTGTCTCCTGAGTTTCTTCCAGTCATAAAATCACAAGCATCATCAAAAACCTCATGTTTGACTTCTCTTTTCACCCACTTAGGTTTAGAATTGGACTTGATCCTTTTCTTAGTGGATGAGGCCTTTTTGCTGTTGCCAGCAGGCTCTGAAGTCTCAACAATGTGCATGTATGAACATTTTTCAGTAGTGAGAATAGGTAAGTTAAAGCATGTACTCATGGCAGTGATCTTGCATGGCATACATTCAATGTTATTATAGACACTCATAGTTCTATGCATAAGGGGGGTTCTGTGTAAGTTACCATTGAGTTCAGTAGCATTGATCTTATCATCAATTGGGTTCTTACAAACATGTGTTAAATGATGTGAAGATCCACAGTTATTGCATAGTTTCCTAGAAGCACCTCCAACATTAGTGTATCCATTTCCTTTATTGACACCTACCTTACCATTCCTATTCTTAGACTTGGGAGTTACTGGATTGACAGTGTGTTCAGAAGTTGCTGTCGAACTTTCCTTGACAGTACCTTTTATTCCAACTGTCTTGACAGAAGGTTTGGAATTTACTGTCTTGGAAACATTCTTGACAACATCTTTGGAAGATACTGTCTTGCCAATTGTGACAGCATCTTTTGAACTTACTGTCTGATTGCTTGGTAAGTTTACTATCTTGGGGATTGTGACAGTATCCTTTCCATCCTTAGATGTGCTGTCAACACCTTCATCCTCATCAAGAATTTCTTGTTTGATGAGCATGGCTTCTTCATCAAACTCAATTTCTGCAGCTTTGAAAATAGGAGTTTTAACCTTCTTAAGAATGGTGGGTTTGACAGCAGCATTTCCAGAACAATCTTGAATCACAGTTTCCTTTTCAGGTCTTCTACCATATGAAAAACCTATACCAACTGTCTGCTTTTCTGTATGATTATCATTGTAGTCCTGAACTATCTTTGATGAGTTTTTATAAGCCTTAATCTTGAATTCATTTTCAGCAATCTCATTCCTCAGGAATTCCTCAACTTCTTTAGCACATTTTAATTCATTTTTAAATCTAGCATTCTCCTGAGCTAAAGAGTCTAGTGAACTGGTTTTGAGAATAAGAGATTCATTTTCAGACTTTAGTGTTTCATTTAGCTTACTCAGCCTAGTGATTTCCTCATTAGCAGCAGATAAGCTAGTATAGACATTGAACATTTCAGAACTTAAGTCTTTAATGGTTTTCTTATACTCATCAATGGACATATCAAGTAAGACAAGTGAGGGTACCTGACTTGAAGATGTTGATGTTACTTCATCAGTGCTAGCCATGAGAGCTAGGTTGACATATTCTTCTTCTTCTTCATCATCAGACTCATCCCAACACTTTCCTTCAGCCACATAAGCTCTACCTTGATTCTTCTTAAAGTATCCACCAGTTCCTTTCACAAACCTTTGCACCTGTTTGGGTCTTTTGCATTCAGTAGCAAAATGACCAGGTTCACCACAGTTGTAACACTTGAATTTTGACCTATCCACAAATCCATTCTTGTATCCTCCTTTGGTTGAACTTCCCACAGCAGCCTTTGATGAACCTCTCTTGTTGAACTTGGATGTTTGGCCTTGGGGCCTGAATGACCTATCCTTCTTGAACCTAAAGTTCTTGAACTTTTTGGCCATGTAAGCCATAGTAGAATTGTCCATGCTTTCCAGTTCCTCCATTGTGTAGAAGTCTTCATCTTCCACATCCTTGAGCTGCAGTACTACTTTCTCATCATCTTCAACAACCTCTTCTATCTTCAAGGATTGTGCAGGGGTTGGTTGTGTGATTTGTAGTACTTCACTTGGCTATGTGATCCTTGGCACATGTGCTACTAGGGCACTTGACATATTAGCCATCTTGTTCCTTGTTCCACTCTGTATGGCTCTCTTTTGAAAGAGTTCAAGTTCATAGGATTTCAGAATGCCATAAAGTGTCTCAAAGGTTATATTGTTGAGATCTCTTCCTTCTCGTATGGCTGTTGTCTTGTGTTCAAGGTGATCAGGTAGTGTAAGCAAGAACTTGACATTCAATTCTTTTCTGTCATAGTACTTGCCATGTATCTGTAGTTCAGCTAAGAGCTTACTGAACCTTTCAAACATGGAAGTTCAGTCTTCACCAGGCTTGGCCATGAATGCCTCATATTGTGATATCAGTATTTGCCTTTGGTTGCCCTTAACTTCTTCACTTCCTTCACATAGTAAAGCTAACCTGATCCACATCTCATTGGCAGATGTGCAACTTATCACACTTCCACACATGGCTTTATCCAACGTGAGAGAATCGAGCAAGATGAGTTGCAAGTGATCATCTAGCACCATTTTCTCCTTCTCAGGTTCCAAAATTTCTGAGGGATCTTTGGGAACCCAATGTGCAGGAATGATTTCACCATTTACTGTTGTGGCTTCAATTTCCTTCCTTGGAATGAAAGGACCATTCTCGAGAATACCTAGGTATAGTGGATTCGCAGCTTTGATAAACAACAGGATCTTTCTTTTCCAAATGCTGTAGTTCTCTTTATGAAAATCTGGGATCTTGATACTGCTTGATTTCTGCATTGTCGTCGTGATCTCAGATATGTATGTTAATATGTAAGCTTTGATACCAGTTGTTGGTCCTCGTGTATTGCAGAAGGGGGGGGGATGAATGCAATACTGATAAAATTCAATCTCAATTTCAACAACCAAAACTAAGATTTAATGTGATTAGTAATATGTATGCATTCACAAACAGTATGATCTAAAGACAAGCTTCACAAAATAAATGTTTTTATTTATTTTGCAAAGTGTTGCTACAACCTCAAGAGAGAATTCTTGAGCTTTGGTTTTTTTCAAGGCACTTGCTTGCCTTCGTTACTTGCATAGAATGAATTGATAGTCTAGGTATAAAACTAATCCTATCACTGTCAACACGGGTTGGTGAAGCTGCTGTCATTATCAAGTGGCAGCTTCTTACAAATTGCCTACCCATGTGACATTCCTAAATTGCTAACATGTCAGATATACATTACAAAGAAAGCAACCTAGATTCATTCTATTTCCAACTAAAACAATTCAGCAAATAGAGACTTGACCTTGCTCTTGAATTGATTCGCTTTTGTTTTGTAGTGCTTGAAGCTTCTGTCGTAGTCTTACAGACTTGGTGCAGCTTAGGGATACTGCAACACGCCTGTTTCTTGAACATTGAAACTGTCACGGGATTTGACTGAGAAGATACCTAGAGCAAGGATCTTTCTCGAGACAGTTACTTTTGCCGCAAAGCTTGCTGTCACAGGAATGTTCTTTTGGTGACAGTATGAGTTCCCCCGCATAGAGTGATGTCGAGGTTTCCAAACTTGCTGTCGAGGGCTAAAGTTGTTGTCGCGTAGTATTCCGCCAATGTTGCTGTCAGAGTGAATATGCTGTCGTGACTTGCAACATTCTGTCTTCTTGTAATCTTAATGTCAATGCTTATGACAGTAACCTTTATTCATGTTGTCATCTAATATGCATTCTTTGAGGCTTGAACACAGCAAGTGAACTTCTTCCAAATTACACAACTAAAATGACATTGCATACTGATTACAAGAACATACTTTGGCTGTGACAGTATGTTCTACTTAATTAAAAAATTAAGTATATACAAAGTTAAGTTGTTTCTATGCTATCACCCATAAATCCCAACAAAGTATAACAGAAAATCCCTTTTCAAACCTCTATGATGTATTAACTGAACAGACTCCAAAGTATAAAATTTTCTTGAGTCACACCAACACCAGGTTCAGCCAATGAAGTATGATCCATAGGACTATTATTCACCCTCTTCTCTCTATGAGATCCTAAACCAGGTCTATCTCGAGATTCCTTGCCCATGATGGTTCTGCTTTGAAGAATATTCACATTTCCAGGAATCAGAGTATGTTGAACTGTGATTGGTTTTCCAAATGTCCTTTGAAGTTGAGAAGATAACTGAGTCTGTACAACTTGAGTAGTATCAGTGGTTGTCACAGCTTCCAATGATTTATCAACTTGAGCATTGTCAGAGGTTGATTGAGCTTTCTTCATTACTTGTTCTTCTTCTACCAACTTTCCTTTGCCTTTATCAAGACTGGCTTCAATTGGTCTCCTTGAATACTGTAAACTCTGTTGAGAATTTACATTATCTTTGATAACAATCCCTTTCTCTTTTGGCCTTAAAACTCTCACAGGCTTCTTGATCTTTCCAGACACCAATTTTTTCTTATGCTCTTCAGCCAGCATCTTTTCTTCAGCTTGAATATCTTCAACTGTTGCATTTGCACCATGCTCTTCCAAAAACAACTGAGCTACAATCTCTTCATCAGTAATTGGTTGAGAAGTAGGCACTAAGCTTCTAACTCTTGAAGATGATTGAGCTCCAGTGTTTATTCTTTCAGAGTTTGTCCTAGCAGAGTTTGACCTCAGTCTCCCTTGCTCTTGAATTGATTTTGACCTTAACTCTTTGTCTTTTGCACCACCATCAGTAGTATCATCCTGTCTACTCAGAGTTTGAGATTTCTTGCATTTGTCTTTAAAAACTCTCTCCCCCTTTTTGACATCATCTGGAATCAACACTGATGTGAGCAACTCAAGTGAAGCAGCAATTGAATCAAGCTTGTCAGACATGACATTTTGATTTTCTTCAACTTTGCTTAGCCTGGTTCTTATAGCCTCCTGATCTCTAGATAAAGAAAATTTTTCTTGCTTCAAAGTCATTTCCCTTGCAGCCACATCATTTCTCAGCCCAGTAACATCTTTCTGAGTTTCATCAAAACGGTTGTTAAGAGACTTTAATTGTACAATTGTAGCTTTAAGATGTGCAAGAAGCTCAGGATTTGTGATAGTAGCAGCAGACTTGGACACAAATGCAGCTGCCCTTTGATCAGGAAAGATATATTCATGACTTGACCAATTTGCAAAGTACATGTTTTTATAATGAGCCTCAGCATCATGATGAGATGTACCTCCAACATCAGTCACCTTAGGATTGTGTTGACCAGAAACCCTTGTAGAAGAAGAAGAATCAGCTGCATCATCAGACTTTGTACTAGAAGTAAAAACATTCTCAGCAACATTTTCTTGAACAAATTCTTCATTTGTTGTATGTTCAGAGTTTAAGTTCTCATTTATTTTCTCAGTTGCTTGAGCAGCCTCAACAATAGGCTCTACATCAGCTTCAACAGTAGGCTCTACAGCAGCTTCAACAGAGTTTGTTGTCTGATCAACCTCCTCGCCCTTTTCAATAACCTGGTGAGTAACATAGAAGACCTCTGTGTGAGTAGCCATAGACTCATCAATAATCACTGTAGGTTGATCAGCTGTAGCCACATCCTCTGTTTCATCAACACTGTCAAAAGTTGCAGAAGGATGTTCTTCAACATTTTCCTCTATCTCCATTTCCAAGATTGGCTCAGGCTGTTCATCATTCAAGTCAGCCATCTCATCAGCATTTGCTCTGGCTTCATCAGGCAGAGTAGCATTCTCAGTAACATCTTGAGAAATAATTTCTGGAGCTTCAGCAGGTGTGGAATCTTGAACCACTTCATCAAATAAGTAATCAGCTACCAGCTTCCTCCTTTTAGTCTGTAAAAGCTCATTTGCATCAGAGTGTGGTCTATTTGCCCTCTTCTTTGTTCTTGAAGTACCAACAGACCTTGGTAAATCAGCATCAGTAGATGGTTTAGCAGCCTTGACAACTTTAAAAGCCCTATGCTTAGTTCTACCTCCAGATTTTGGTCTTTGAGAAGTAGATTGAGGATCAGTGTTTAATTGTTGTGATTGTGTTTGAGGTTGTGGTTGAGATTGTGGTTGAGGTGGATTGTTAAGAAACTGTTGAACTAGACCAGGAAGTAATAAGTCACCAACATTCCCTTTCTTAACATCCTTGTTGGTCAAATCAGAGAAAATCCCCTTATGCAACTTAAACGAAGGGATCACATCATTCTCAGCAATGTCAACCCCAGGAACACAAGCAGAAAATATCAATTGACAAAAGCGAGCAAAGTAAACTACGCTTCTATTTTCTGTCATCTTCTCTCCTATATTATGTAGTACTAGTCTAGAAAAATCAAAATTATTGCCATAGAGAAGAGAATACCCGATTTGCAGACTATCAATTGGAATAGCATCCCAATTTGTGCATTTCTTCCGGAACGCTCTAGTGATACAATCAAAGAATAAACTTCATTCCTTCCTCAAAAGCGGTCGCTTCACGTTACCTATCCTTGCCAAAGACCCACTATAGCCAATTTCTCTCATCATTCGCTGTAGCTCAGCATCACCAACAAAAATTGTATAAGAATTTAGATCTTCAAAACCCAAGGCTGCACGAACAGTAGCTGGAGTGATTACAAACTCTTGTTCTTGAAACTCGAAAATAATTGAAGGAGTCCCAGACTCCCCTCCATCATCATAAACACCTGTCTCCCAGAAAACTTTGATTTGCGATCCAGAAAGCATCGCAGGTTCAATGAGAGCGTGCCCAATAGCAGACTGGGCAAGAAAGTTTTGGAACAAATGAAACGCCTCCGGTGCGTTCTCATTACTCAATGGTGCTGCATAGTTGTTAGGAACGAACTCTAGACCAACAGAGTGAAAAACAGTGGTTGCCATTAGAAACAGAGTTGAAAATGATCAGAGAATAAGTTTTGAAAAGTGAAAAGTGTTTGAGAGTGAAAAGTGTTTGTGAAAATGTGTGTGTGACAATATCTGTGAATGGAGTAAGTGTGTAAAGAATATGAACGTTGTGTGTATAATGATTAAATACAAAGATTAAAACTGAAGAGTTTTAATCATTAAGATACACAATTGGCTTACTCGTGAAGTGTGTGAGTGGGACAGGTGTCACACGTGCAGTAAATACCAGCAGTAACGTGGTAGTTTCCAACACACATGAGTAAAAACAGGCAATAATTACTGCTATTTACACGTTTCATCATTTTCAAAACGCATACAAAATGTTGTCAATCATACCCTCTATTTTCAAAAAGAATAAAGTTTCTCAAAAATGTGAAATGTCTGAAACACCTTTATTTATTTTAATCAACAGAGATTAAAAATAAATTACCTCGACGTAGAGTACACAGTTCATCAGTGTTTATCAATTCTCCAACATCATTAATAATCTCTTTTCTCAAAGTGCACAATTGTGAGTATTTGTGTGTGTATAACAGAGTTTACTGAATGAAAATATTTAGAGCATCTCAAAGTGCATAAATCCACAAATTAAATCAGTAAAAACTGGTTGCCCAAACTCTCATATGTAAAACAAAACCTGATGTCATCTAAACTTTGTACATATGTATTTTTTTTATTTTTTTATTTTTTTATTTTTTTATTTTTTTATTTTTTTTATTTTTTTATTTTTTTTATTTGTATAAGTATCTATATATACATTGTTTTCACCCTTGTCTAATTTCCTTTTTTTTTTCTTTTTTTTTCTTTTCTTTTCCAGTAATCAGAGATTGGCATTAGTCACCAAAAATTTAGAAATTTTAGCCCTTACCTTAACAGTAATTTCCTGGATCGTCCTAAACAATTAACTAGTCACCAAAAGTTTAAATTTTAGCCCTTACAAACAGAGTAAGTTCCTGGTTCTTCCTAGCCTCTTGACTAGTCACCAAAAATTTAAACTTTAGCCCTTACTGAAACAGCAAGTTCCTGGATCTTCCTAGACAATTGAGTAGTCACCAAAAATTTCAAATTTTAGCCCTTATTGACATAATAAGTTCCTGGGTCTTCCTAGGCACAACATGATCTCAAAGGAATTTGTACATATTTATACATCTTTTGCTTGGGGGTGAAGTAGCAGCAACTATTTATAAGAGTTTAGACTGACATCATTTAACACATATAATTTATGAGAGAAAGTGCAAATAGTTAATACAGACTCAGTGTATAGAACCAATAAACTAAGAGATGCTATAAACATAGAGACAGTATCATGCTGTGTTAATTTTCTACACACATTTGAGATCAGATCATATATAACTCAGAAGGATTCATGATTACTTACTGAGAATCATGCTTCATACTATTTTCTTCATCGGTGTTTATGTTTCAGACAATACCATAATCAGAGATTAACATCAGAGTTTAACCAACAGAGTATGCTAACAGAGTTTAACAACATGATTTGCATGACTGTTAACATATGCATAGAAACATGAGCAACATATCACAGAAGAGTAAATTTTGAGTCTAACCAGTATCTCTAGTCGAAACCAGAGATCATTCCTAGTTCATTTACCAGTCTTGTAAATGTAGCTTCACTCAATGGCTTGGTGAAGATATCTGCAAGCTGTTGATCTGTAGACACAAAATGAAGCTCAATATTTTCTTCCTCCACATGTTCCCTGATAAAGTGATACCTTATACTGATGTGCTTGGTCATAGAGTGCTGTACTGGATTTCATGTCATAGCAATAGCACTTTGATTATCACAGAAAATAGGTATTTTAGAGTACCTTAACCCATAATCCAGCAGTTGATTCTTCATCCACAGAATCTGTGCACAACAACTACCAGCAGCAATATACTCTGCTTCTGCTGTGGATGTGGAAATTGATTTTTGTTTCTTGCTGTACCAAGAAACTAGTCTGTCACCTAGAAATTGACAGCTTCCACTGGTGCTTTTTCTGTCAATCTTACAACCTGCAAAGTCTGCATCAGAGTAACCAATAAGCTTAAACTCTGATTCTCTAGGATACCACAAACCCAAGGTTATGGTTCCTTTGAGATATTTGAAAATCCTCTTTACAGCTGTTAGATGAGGCTCTCTGGGATCTGCTTGAAATCTTGCACAAAGACAGGTTGCATACATAATGTCTGGTCTACTTGCAGTCAGATAAAGAAGAGACCCTATCATACCTCTGTAGTTTGTCATATCTACTGAAACTCCTGTGTCTTTGTCTAGCTTGGTTGCAGTTGCCATAGGAGTTGTTGCAGATGAACTATCAAGCATACCAAATTTCTTGAGAAGATTTCTGGTATATTTTACTTGATTGATAAAAATCCCATCATCTGTTTGCTTTACCTGCAAGCCTAGAAAATAACTAAGCTCTCCCATCATGCTCATTTGGTACCTGGACTGCATAAGCTTGGCAAACTTCTTACAGAGTTTATCATTAGTAGACCCAAAGATTATATCATCCACATAGATTTGAACTAAAAGCAAATCATTACCAGAATTGAAATAGAACAAGGTTTTATCAATTTTACCTCTAGTGAACCCACTTTCTAAAAGAAATTGAGCCAGAGTTTCATACCATGCTCTAGGTGCCTGCTTTAGTCCATAAAGTGTTTTGTCAAGCCTGTAGACATAATCTGGGTGCTTGGGATCCACAAACCCTGGTGGTTGTTCAACAAACACTTCTTCTTCAAGTTTCCCATTGAGAAAAGCACTCTTCACATCCATCTGAAAGACTTTAAACTTCTTGTGAGCAGCATATGCTAGAAAAATCCTTATAGCTTCCAACCTTGCAACTGGAGCAAAAGTTTCATCATAGTCAATTCCTTCCTGCTGTGAATATCCTTTTGCCACAAGTCTAGCCTTGTTCCTTGTAATCACTCCCTCACTGTCAGTCTTGTTTCTGAAAACCCATTTTGTACCAACAACAGATCTGTTCTTGGGTCTTGGTACAAGTGTCCAGACTTCATTTCTCTCAAACTCATTCAACTCTTCCTGCATTGCTGTTATCCAGTTAGCATCTTGAAGAGCTTCATCCACTTTCTTAGTCTCTGTTTGAGACAGGAATGCATGAAACAGACATTCATTTGTTGTAGCACTTCTTGTTTTCACACTTGCATCTGGATCTCCAATAATCAGATCAGGTGTATGAGCCTGTGTTCACTTTCTTGCTGTAGGTAGGTGGCTTATTTCATCATTATTGGATCCTCCCCCTTGATCCATGCTCTCCTGATTTTCTTGTTGACCATCTATATTTTCTGAGGCTCCCCCTGAATTGGACTGTTCAGTGTTTAAACTTTCAGAGTTTGGGCCAGAGTTTGTGTCAGATTCTTCAGCTGACTCACTTTCAGAATGTGAGTCATCATGTTGAGGTGTTCCATAAGTATCTTCTTGCTCCCCCTCAACTGGTTCTCTATTCTGTTCTGTCAGAGAAGCTTCCTCAGTGTTTACCAGTAGAGGTTCAGAGTATGCGTCAACAGAGTTTGTTGGATAGGCTTCATCAGAGTTTACGTCATCAGAGTTTAGATCTTCATTTTCAAAGCGTAGTTGATCATGATTTTCTTCATCTTCAAGTCCAGTTATTTTCTTGTCATCAAATGACACATGTATAGATTCCATGATCACTTTAGTTCTCAGATTATAGACTCTGAATGCTTTAGTCGACAATGGATATCCAACAAAAATTCCTTCATCAGCTTTTAATTCAAACTTGGTCAACTGTTCAGGATGAGTTTTCAACACAAAGCATTTGCACCCGAAAATATGAAAATATTTCAGGTTTGGTTTCTTTTTCTTCACCATCTCATATGGTGTTTTCCCATGCCTGTTGATCAGTGTAGCATTTTGAGTAAAACAAGCAGTTTGAACAGCTTCTACCCAGAAATAAGTTGGCAATTTTGCTTCATCAAGCATTGTTCTGGCAGCTTCGATTAAAGTTCTGTTCTTTCTTTCAACTACACCATTCTGCTGTGGAGTCCCTGGTGCAGAAAATTCTTGTTTCACTCCTCTTTCTTTGCAAAATTCTTCCATTGTTGCATTTCTGAATTCAGTACCATTATCACTCCTGATAATTTTCACTTTATACTGTGATCCTTTGTCCAGTAGCTTTACATGTTCCATCAGTGTTAAGGCAGTTTCATCCTTCTTTGCTAGAAAGTACACCCAGGTGTATCTAGTGTACTCATCAACAATGACTAAAGCATATTTCTTTCTGCCAAGAGACATTACATTCACTGGACCAAATAGATCAACATGAAGAAGATGATAAGGATCCACAACTGAAGATTCAGACTTACTCTTGAAAGATGACTTCCTTTGCTTGGCCTTTTGACAAGAATCACACAGACCATCTAAGCTGAGTATAGATTTTGGAAGTCCCCTTACAAGATCTTTTCGAATCAGTTCATTGATGTTGTTAAGATTTAGATGAGAGAGCTTCTTATGCCATTTCCAGCTCTCTTCATTAGACATCTTTGCAGATAGACACACAGCTTTTCCTTCAGAGTTTGTCACCAAACTAGCTTCATAGATATTATTTCGTCTGTGTCCAACTAAAACAACTTTCCCTGTAGATTTGCTAACAACCTCACAGTATTCAAGTTGAAAATCTACATGATAACCTCTGTCACAGATTTGACTCACAGATAGCAAGTCATGCTTGAGTCCAGGGACAAGAGCTACATTTGTGATGATGACACTTCCAAGATTGATATTGGCATATCCCAGAGTACGTCCTATGTTGCCATCTCCATAGGAAACTTTTGGGCCAGCCTTTTCCTCATAATCTGATAGCAGGGCTTTATTTCCAGTCATGTGCCCTGAACATCCACTGTCCAAGACTAGGGTGCTATCCCTTATGCCCTGCAATCACAAACAATTACTGAGAGTTAGTTTTAAGGATCCAGACTTGCTTGGATCCTTTGGCTTTCTTAACATTGTT
Organism: Heracleum sosnowskyi; assembly: GCA_030848705.1. Taxonomy (NCBI): domain Eukaryota; kingdom Viridiplantae; phylum Streptophyta; class Magnoliopsida; order Apiales; family Apiaceae; genus Heracleum; species Heracleum sosnowskyi. The sequence goes on along the minus strand of CM061238.1, from coordinate 132,587,989 downwards.
AGCTTTTGCAGTGGAATCCTTATCAACAGAGTTTAAGCTAACAGTATCAGAGTTTACACTTGCAGAATCAACTTTAACCCATTTCAAATTGGGCTTCAATTCATAATAGTTGTGATAAATAACATGATAATTCTTGCAAGTATAAATAGAATGCCAAGTACTCCCACAGTGAGTGCATAAAGTCTGTGGTCTAACCCTAACATAATCATTCTTTACTCCAGACTTGGAGGGTAAAGAATTAATGTCTTTGTTCTTCCTGCAGAAACTTGCAAGATGATTAGTACTACCACAATTATGACATGTTTTTCTAGGAGCATCAGTAATAGGCAAATGATTATTACTTTTATTAATGCCTACTTTTCCATTTATGTTCTTCCTGGACACTTTTTGTTTCTCAATAGACTTTACCTCTTTGAGCTTGTACTTGAATTGTTTCTCTGTCATTAAACCAACATTAACCTGTTTAACACAAGTTTTTACTGGTTCTTCCTTAACAGTTTCTTTTTCAAGTACAGAGTTTAGCTTACTGGATTCAGGAACAAATTTCATAGGTGGAAGATGTGTTCTAACTTTAACTTTATCTTTAAACCTAAGTTCATCTTCCTCACAGTAACCTAACCCAACTGTATCTGTTTGAAATACTTGATGTGTGTCTTTTCCAGAGTTTGTCCAGGTTTTAATTACCTTCCTCTCTTTTTCCAATTCAGATTCTAGTTGCCTAAATCTCTTAAGCAACTCCTGTTCAACATAAACATCATCATCTCTTTCCTTTTGAACTTGTTGCATGTTAACAAGTTCTTCTTCAAGAAATTTATTTCTTTCTCTAAGCTTTAGATTCTCAGATTTAATTCTTTCATTTTCTAAAGTCTGATCTCTGTAACTAACATGTATGCTTTTAAGATAAATTCTCAATTCAGATATATTATCAGTATCATAAGCATAAGTTGTTAGGGGTACCTTGTTTTCAGATGATTCAGATTCATCTTTAACAGTTGCCATGAGAGCATAGTTGACTTCCTCATCTGAGTCTAAAGTGTCTGCCCAGTCTCTCCCTTTAGTGATGAGTGCTTTTTCAGATTTTCCTTTCTTGCACTCTGGAGCATAGTGACCCATCTCTTTACACTTGTAGCACTGGATCTCAGACTTGTCTTTCTTCCCAGATTTGGTATCCCTTCCTTCAGACTTTCTGAAAATCTTCCTTTCAGAGTTTGAATCTCTCCTAGAGAATCTCTTTCCTTTCTTGAAGTTCTTGAAACCCATCTTCTTGAAGGTCTTCACCATCAAAGTAGCCATTTGCATCATCTGTTCTTCATCATCCTCGGATTCAAATGTTTCAACAGTGTTTGAGTCATCATCAGTGTTTGATGACTCACTTTCAGAGTTTATGACCAAAGCCTTTCCCTTAGCTTTCTTCTTTGATGTCTCTTTCTTAAGAAGCTTTTCTTCAACTTTAAGAGCAACATATTTTGTCTTCTTACCAGATCTTCTGTTTCTTTGTTCTATCTCAAGTTCATGAGTTTTAAGCAATCCATAGATTTCATCAAGTTCTGTATCTGCAAGATCATAATTATCTCTTATTGTTGTTGCCTTTAAATCCCATCTTTCAGGTAGAGATAGAAGAAACTTGAGATTAGACTCTTCAAGATCATATTCTTTATCAACCAGAGACAAATCATTCAACAGTTTACAGAATCTGTCATATGTCTCAGTCAAAGTTTCATCAGGTCTCGAGTCAAAGTGTTCATACTCTTGTGTAAGTATAGTCTTCATGTTCTTCTTTATATCACTTGTTCCTTGACATCTGACTTCTAAAGCATCCCAAATTTCTTTGGCAGTTTTGCAACCAATAACTCTGTTAGACATGACATTATCTAAGGCACTATGGAGAAGATGTCTAACTTTTGCATCCTTTGCAATTGATGAGATGTCTTCAGGAGTCAAATCTTTCTTTTCCTTTGGAACAGTCTTTTGTTCTTGACCAGCAACAACAGGAGACAGTTTAGTTGGCTTATGAGGACCATCATTGATTCTATCAAGGTACTCTGGATCTGTGGCTTCCAGGAACATGGTCATCTTTACCTTCCATATTGGATATTCCGCTGGTCTGAGAATTGGAACCCTAATCGTTTCGTATCGACTCACAGAAGTTGGTTGAACCTTTTCGGAATTAGAACCTGCTTGGATATTTTCAGCCATGATTATACTTGTGTTTGGATCAAAAACTGTATATATTAAACAACCTAAGCTCTGATACCAATTGTTAGGCCGAATACACAATATATAATCAAATATACGTATGAGAATAACAATAAGAACACTGTTTATGAATAATAAACTGTATAGAATTAATAACTCCTCTCTCGGTGATGTAAAATATCACAGAGAGCTGCTAGGTTACAAGAATAATCTTTCAAGTATTCGCTTCCCTTTTAGGGTTAACCTATCTTTGTTTATATAGTACACAGCTACATACAATCTTTAATTGATATTCCTATAAATCAGCTATACAATTAATATCAATCAAGAATTGCTTCTGTCTTCTGTTCCGTTTCCTTAGCCATCACGATATATCTTTGCTTCTTTCCTTCTTCAAAGTATATCGCTTCTAGAATCTTCATTGAGTATAACACCGACAGCTAAGTAAACTCTGATTGTCAGAGTTTAACAAACTCTGACCAGTCTTCCAGCTAAACTCTGATAGTTTCCTGATACTTTAAACACTGATAAACAAACATCAGCAATTATATCTAACAATATCAAATACAAGTATAATTGACTATATCAAATACAAGTACACAAATATTAAATTTACCACTATACCTTTTGATGAAACCAATGTTTAAATTCGGACTTTTGAAGTGATTCTAATTGCTCATTTGACACGCCCGGAAAAACTTCACGTACATGGGCATCATATTCCCTGAAAATAAATGAATTTAAATAAAAATGAGTATAAATTAGTGTGAATTATTAAAATACATAAGGTGTAAAGTTAACTATACCAAATATATGGATGAACTTCCGACATGTTTAAAAGTACGTAATATTCGGCAATCTTCAAATCATTATCATTCAAGTACCCATTGACTTCTTTCTTACTAGTCTTAATCGGATATCTAAAAACTTCTAAAATAGGTTCATCTCGTGCATCAATCACAATTTCATTACGACACACAACATTATGAACCGTATCTATGGTGGAACGAAAGTAGAATGAGAAAAAGTTGACCATCTCTTCCTCAACATATTTCTCCGCAATTGAACCTTCCACTCGTGCCTTGTTTTTTACTTTATCTTTCATGAATTTCAACAACCTCTCAAAAGGATACATCCATCGATAGTACACCGGTCCTCCAAGCCTACATTCTTCAACCAAGTGTAAGAGTAAGTGCTCCATTATATCAAAGAAACTAGCCGGAAATATAGTCTCAAGCACACACATTGTCCTTTTTATGGATTCCTCTAAAGAATCCAAATCCTTGCGTAGTAAAATCGATGAGCAAAGATCGAGGAAGACATTTGAGAGGGCCGAGAGAGCATCCATAATATAAGATGGCAAAAATTCACGAAAAGCAATAGGCATTAATTTTTGCATGAAAATATGACAATCATGTGATTTAAAACCCGTGATTCTTAAAGCATCCCATTTGATGCAACGGGATATGTTTGAAGCACATCCATCCGGAAGTTTTAGTGTCGAAATCCAATTGCACAAAAGTCGAAGTTGAGGCCTAGTAAGTGTGTATGGTGCTTTCGGTTTCACTCCATTTTCATCAAGCCACAAATCGGGCCTTATTCCTAGGAGCTTGCAATCCTTTCTTGCATTTGTGTGATATTTACTATTCTTTCTATCATCCACAACCGTGTAAAAAATATTTTCAAACACATTCTTTTCTGTGTGCATGACATCAATACAATGTCTTAATTTATGAGACGACCAATATGGTATTTCCCAAAACATAGAAAAGTGAGTCCAATGATGTTCTTTTCCGTAACCAATAGGCATTTTTATCTTAAAAGCTTTTCCGGGGGGGGGGGGGGGGAGAATTCTAGTTGTAATATGGAAGACAACAAAGACTCGCCCGTGGACCTCCCTTTAAACACATTATGCTCTATCGTGGAAAATTTTGCATTTTTCTTCCGCAAAGGTTCATTTTCTTCCAAAAAGGTACGGTATGTACCATAGAAACAACATTTTTTTGAATGCGGAAGTTGAAACCCTTTTACATCTCCCACACAAACGTTACAACCCAACTTTCCTTTTGTTGACCATCCACTAAGCATACCTAAAGCGGGAAAATCAATAATTGTCCACAATAGTGCCGCCTTCATATTGAAATTTTGCTTTAGCGATTGATCATAGGTTTCAACTCCACTTTGCCACAAAATAAATAATTCATCCATTAGTGGTCTTAAAAATACGTTGAGATCTTTTTTTGGAGAGTTCGGATCCGGAATTAGAAGAGTCATGTACATGTAGGGTCTTTTCATACACATAGATGGAGGAAGATTATACACAACCACTACAACCGGCCATAATGTGTACACATTTTTTCCCGAATTTCCAATTGGATTGAAACCATCACTTGATAATCCGAGTCGAACATTACGAAACTCCTTAGCAAATGATGGGTATTTCTTGTCAAAGTTCTTCCATTCATCTCCGTCCGCGGGGTGACTTAACTCGCCCTCTTTTACTTCTCTATTCTTGTACCACGTCATATGTTTAGCCGTACGTTCCCCCATGAACAACCGTTGTAGACGAGGAATAAGAGGAAAATGTCTTAAAACCTTTCTAGGTATGTTACCTCCATTTTTTCCCTTTTCATCTTTATAACGACTCCTATAGCAAATGTCACACACAATTTTCTTTGAGTCGTTACCATAAAATAACATACAATCATTTTCACACACATCAATCTTGTCATAACCCAAATTCAATTTCATCACCATCTTCTTTATTTCATAATGGGTATTCGGTAGTGCATGCTTTTTTGGAAGTACATCACCAATGATTTCGAGTAACAAGTTGAATGCTTTCTCGCTACACTTGGATACATCTTTGAAATGTAACAATCTCGTACTAAAGGAGAGTCTTGTGTACTCTTTGTTTCCGGGATAAATGGGAGCTCCACAAGTATTAACATCGGTATAGAATTTGAAAGCTTCACTATTTGGGGGTTCTTCGGCATTTTGAGAACTAGTACCCGCCATATCATTGAAACTATAATAATCTTGCCCGGCGGCATCTCGTAACATCTCATTCATGTCAACCGGTGGTTCTACATCAATTGGTACGGTTCTACGACGACGACGTGGTCGTTCGGATTCGGTTCTTGGTACACTCTCACCGTGAAAAGTCCATACGGTATAATGTGGCAAAAATCCATCGACATACAAATGATATGTAACATCATCTATAGTTTGCCACCTTGATGCTTTACATTTAACACAAGGACACTTTGTTTTACCTCCAACCAACCCAAATTTAGTTGCAACATCTAAAAACTCATTAACACCATTCTTGTACTCCGTTGTTAATGTAATTTTATCATTTCCCACACGACGTTTAATCCAATCACGATTACTTCCGGTCGACATCTACAATATTATAAAAACACATTTCATTACATTTATTTAAACTCTCTTTAACACCATTTTCTTAACATATTTTTTAACATTTATATAATGTACATCTATTATCTATACAAACATTTCAAGTAAAACATATCTATAATCTATACAAACATTTCAAGTAAAACATATCTATTATCTATACAAACATTTCAAGTAAAACATATCTATAATCTATACAAACATTTCAAGTAATACATAAACATTAATAATATCTAACATAAACATTTCTAACAAATAATTAAATAACTTGCAAATGTAAACTTACATTGAAAATTTTCTCCTTCTTCTTCTTTCTCCTCTTTCTCCTCCTTCTCTTCTTTTTTTTGAACTTCTTTTGTCAACCAAGCAAATAAAAAAGTGCAAGGAGTAGATAAGATTCAATTTTCCATTACAGCTCTTTTCCTACCGATAAATGGTAGGAAATAGCCACATGGCATGTCAACCAATCAGAGGACGACACACTGTCTTTGGTGTGCTGAATAGACGACCCATTTCCTACCGCTTCGAAGGCGGTGGGAAATGGGTCAAAAAAGACAACAATTGACGTGGATTATGAGACCCACAACACCTATTTCCTACCAACCTTGGTAGGAAATGAGCACAACATTTCCTACCAATTATTGACGGTAGGAAATGGGTCAAAAAAGACAACAACTGACGTGACTTATGAGACCCACAACACCTATTTCCTACCAACCTTGGTAGGAAATGATGACAACATTTCCTACCAATTCTCGGCGGTAGGAAATAGGTGAAGCAAAACGACGTCATTTCTCGCTTGACGTGGCATTGTGGGTCCACATGACCCATTTCCTACCGTCGACGGTAGGAAATGGGTGGGTCCCATGGGTCATTTCCTACCGTCCCCGCATTTCCTATCGTATGCGGGGACGGTAGGAAATGACCCTTTGACTTGAAAATTGGTAGGAAATACTCGGTAGAAAATGTTTCGATAGGAAATGCTTGGTAGGAAAAGCCAATTTTTGGTGTAGTGTTATATGTGATAAAACAATTCATGCTATTTCAAGTAGCATATAGTTCATATTTTCAAAAGTCCTTGCTGATGTCTGTCTATTCATAGGTTGAACTCTTTTTTGTATTCTTGCACAAATTCTGTTATTTTGTTAGTTTTGTGCACTAAAAAAGACTGTGAAACTGATTTACACGACTTTAGCAGACTTTAATTTTATCGTCCATCCACTCTGGAGTCTGGACATGACAGACATACTGCTAATATAGTATTAAGTCTAGCATTGCCAAAAATAATAATATACAGGATCATAAACAAAATCCATTTCTGTAGTACTGTGGTACTAACTTATTACTAAGCCAAATAAAAGATAGATTCAACCGATAACTGATGCAGAAGCCTATATAACATGCTACATGTGAAACAGGTAGAAGTTTAAAGTGCCAAAGACAGATAAATGAGACTTTCAAACAGGTGTTCAATGCTTTAGCATATAATAAGTTAATAAGACCAGTCATGCATGTGATTTCAGTTCTAGCTTGTAATATCAAATTATGTGGAACTTAAAGCATAAAACTAATCCGTTTGGGTCAATATGAAATGGCTTAGATATTTAAGATGATGAGCCATGGTTTTTAGTGAATATATACTTCACTTATTCAGAAAAGTATGTTATGATTTCTTAACGAAAAAAGAAGAAGTATCTTATGATCCCGGTCCCTGGTTTTGAGACGGTGTCCCTTTCTTCTCTGTGAACAGGTGTGTGATTTGCCAGATGGAGTATAAACGCGGTGACCAACAGATTATTCTTCCATGCAAACACATATATCATGCTGCTTGCGGCAGCAAATGGCTTAGTATCAACAAGGTAAGCCACCAAAACCATTGAACTTTTTTCTTCTCAATGCTTATTACAAGAAAATTCAGCTGGGATCTAAATATATCTTGTAATCAGGCTTGCCCCATTTGTTACACGGAGGTGTTTGCCAATGCATCCAAGCAGTCAGCAAAGTAGTAAGTATAAAAAGGGAATACTGCTTTCATTCCTCAGTTTGTGCTTAGTGTTTTAGTTTTTTACTTTCTGTTACCTTGTTTTACTCTTCCATACAAAATTTTTTTTTACTAGATTTACCTTTGTAGTTTGTATTAGTTTGTCAAATATATCGTGAATTTCACACAACTGATTCTATACACATGTAATTTTAGTTCGATATTTATAGAAACGTGATCTTAATTATTCCAAAGCCTGAAAACGTGTCTAGATGTAATGATGTCACCTTTGGTGTTGCTTCTGTACATACTCCGGCTAACCTTTATCTCAGGTAATAATTATCATATTATTCAGTTAAGAGTCATTTGGTTTGTGAGAACAAGTGGCAAAAAGCTTAGTATTCAATGTGTCTTTGCTCATATTTAGATTGGTGATATCTTTAGAAGTCCTTTAGTTTTAATCAGTGTGCTTTTATTAGAGACATCAAATCCTATCTGTTACAATTTCACACGCAGAGAGATGAAGTCTTGTAGAGCATACATAACTAAGAAATAAGATACCTAAACTTCAATATACAACATCATAATAACAAAAGCCGAGTCATTTGAGGCAATGAGGCTCATCTCATGCCTATTTATTTAATAGCATACAAACAGAAGCAACATAACATTTATTTTCAATCAACTTAGCTCTTAGGAGTTCATCATAATTAGTTTGCATGAATCAATTAGAAGAAGATGCATGCATGGTAGGCGGGGGCATTGATATCTAGTAAGGAGGTGGTGGAGACTTGTACATGTAGTGTTTTGCTGGGGGTGGTGATGGCGATATGTAGGTGTCTGGTGCCTTTGGTGTAGGTGCTGGTGCTGACACTACCGGAGACGGAGCAGGTGTATGGCCATAAGGCGACAATGGAGACGGAGAGGGTGCTAGTGGACAATGACAAACACAAGTATGCATTGGAGAAGGGGATGGCAAAGATGGAACTGGCGTTGGAGCTGTCGATGGAGATGGAGAAGGAGAAGGTTTCGGTGGAGATGTGTAGGTAACAGGGGACGGAGAAGGCGATGGTGGCGGTGTTGATGGTGAGTGATAGATAGGGGTTGCAGGTGGAGGTGGAGATTTATAGACATAGTGAGGATTTGCTGCTGCATAATTTGCAGCAATGCAACATAACATTGTTGCAAGAGTACAGAATGCCAGTGAAGGTCTCATATTTTAAAACAAGGTAGTAGAATGAATGAAGAGGCTAATGCAAACACTACAAATGCTTGTTTTGTTGATTGATATATGGAGGGTTTTAACCTCTTTTTATAGGACTCACCTTGAACATTAACAATTCCAGTGGACTTGTTTAAACGTTAGGTTTTTCAGATGTTACAGTGGGATATGCGGGTAAATAATTTTTGTTTTGTTGTTGTTGGATTTGATAATTCAAAGTAAAATAATTGGCGTTCACATCAGAAAGTGCTTTTCTCACATTAAACATTTTAATCTTTGCTGGAATTAGGCTTTGGGAAAAAGACTTTGCTAGAGCTTTTACATTAGTATACATTTTTTACTTTTAAAATACATACTTAGTTATATTTAACCACGTTAACCTTGATGATAATTAATTTTGAAAGGAACTATTACGTGCACTGTATCAATAATTTATTCTCGGCTTTATAACTTTTTCGCCCTTCAAGTTTGGATCGTTGTATCCATAAATCCTTCAAGTTTAAAAGTATTTTTTTTCACCACTCGGATATCAAAAATGTACTTTTTTGGGTCAAAAATGTACTTTTTCGCCCCAGCCTTTGAGTGTCAAAAAGGTACAATTTTAATACCGAGAGACGAAAAAGAACGATTTTAAACTTGAATGATTTATGGGTACAACGGATCAAACTTGAAGGACGAAAATGTCATAAAACCTTTATTCTCTGCCGTCATCCGTAATTCACTGGCTCTCTCTCATTTGTTAATATTTTCATTTTTTAAATAAACATCGAACTACTAAACTTTTCTAAATAGCAAATATTTACTGATTGCAATAAATTCCATCAACTTATCTATAAATTTGATAAAAACAGATCTTTCTGTTACTTAAATACATTCACACAACAACTTTCTCAATGACAAGTTTCTAACTCTCGACACTCCATCGTCAAAAGACGTTGGTACTAAACGGAATTATTATTTAGTCTTATATTTTATCATTAACTACGTAAAAAAAAGTGGAGAAAAAAATAGAGCAACTGCCATGCATTGCAGAACAACATTACATCTAGAGTCGGGAAATGATGATAATTTTGACAAAATTACAGCCCAATAAATAAGAAAAACTACCATACAGAACAACATCTAAAACTTGCATATATGTTATAAAAAAAGATCGATATTAAATGGAAAAAACGTTTAACGAACATAATAAGTTAGATATCGAAGACACTTAAACTCAATCATTCTCGAAGTTGTAAAATTCTGATTGGCCAAATTCGGTGAAGAGGTCGGTGATTTTTGTACAGTTCGGGGCCAAATTCTAAGCCACTAATCTGAAAGTGAAATGCGTGTATCATGCTTCACACAGATTTTGACTTATAACTTGTGTCACTTTTATAGATTTTTCCTAATTAGTAGATTTAAATTGTCCTCTCTGTTCTTTCTCGATTCGTTGCGAACCTCCACGTCACATGTCGGAGATGCGCTGTTGTCCAAAACTCCAAACTATAAATTCGTTTAGAGTGGGGCGTTACATGAAGATCATATTTTAGGCTAGTGGAATTACAATTACTTTAATCTCGAATTATATTAACCCAAATGCAAAATGTGTGTTTACTAGGTTCATAATTAAACTAAACCAAAACGTATCCAATACATCCCATTTAGAACAGGATCTGAGAAGGATAAGAAGTATGCGGACTGATAGTAGGTGATTTGTAAAGGGCCAATTCATCTATTAAAATCAAGCCCAAGTCTAAAAAACAATGCATGCAAGGTCCACAACGCCTACAAGGGCACAATGCATGCAAGGTCCACAACGTCTACAAGGCCACAATGCATGCAAGGTCCACAACGCCTACAAGGCCACAATGTATGCAACGTCCACAACGCCTACAAGGCCACAATGCATGCAAGGTCCACAACGCCTACAAGGCCACAATGCATGCAAGGTCCACAACGCCTACAAAGCCACAATGCATACAAGGTCCACAACGCCTACAAGGCCACAATGCATGCAAGGTCCACAACGCCTACAAGGCCACAATGCCTGTAAAGTCCACAAAGCCTGCAATGTCCACCAAGCCCATAAGAATGGGACATGACACGTTACACAACAAACAATTGCGAACAAGACAACGCTGACACAAGTACAACTGACGTCTGCAAAAAGGCTGGCACAAGTACATGGTCCAAGCGTCAGGACAACATGTAACTGACACAAGGTGGGCACTGACGCCAGACCAAGACCCTAATTTGCAGCTCATGTCCCTCACATGGACACTCAGTCATGTGCACTGCACATGACATGAGCCTATATATACCCCTAGTCACTTCAATGAAGGGGGTTCACAACATTCACTACATTTTCACTATACTCAAATTCTGATAGGTTTTGCTCTACCTTCTCTCTACTTTCTCTCTCTAGAAATTAATACACATATCTACATATCTGTATTATGTTTTCCGTCCACCGGATACTTACTCTCACGCCGGAGGTGCTTACGGGAACATAACCCCCCACGGGCATTTCCGTTTCAGGGAGCTCGGAGACAAGCCAGACAAGCCGGACAAGGCCAACATAGCTCAGCAAGCCGGACAAGCCCAACAAGGTCAACAAAGCCAAACAAGCGTTACAAGCCCAACAAGCCAAGCAAGCACCTGTTCCAGCATAATACCAAGAAAGTAGAGCCCGACGGTAGAACGACTTATCATTTGGCGCTAGAAGGAGGGGACCTCACGCTCTCTCAACCGACATCTGATTTGGCTTGCTCATCTAAGGGCAAGCCCATCTGCAAACATCCTTACCCTGTCAAGTTACATCCGCAAACTATTCTCTAGCATGCGACATATCACGTGAAGTTTTAGCCAGCAACAATCCTCTGTCATCTCGGAGATTGGTGACCCTAGTCACCCAACTACGTATAGGTCCGTAATGTGTACACCATTTTAGCTCTGAATGTTCCTCACTCTCCAGCAAGTGACATGTCACGTGAAGTTCCACGCAATAGCAACCTGTTGTCATCTTGGAAATTTGTGACCCTAGTCACCCCAACTATGTTTGAGTCTGTAATGTCAACATTAACTTAACTCCCAATCCTCCTTGCATAGTTTCTAGAGATCTAAGGAACATGAATAACCAAACAGATGTTCAAGTTAGCCAAGTTACTCGGGACCGAGTACAAGTTACACAAGTAGTGCAAGTTGAGCAATGTGTACAAGGCGTGCAAGTAGTGTTAATTATGCAAAACACACAAGGCACACAAGAAATGCAAGGTGTACAAGGTATATAAGATATGAAAACTACACAAAACACAGAAATCAAAAACAACAAGGCACAACCATACAACTTAAACTATTCAAGGTGCGCAGAGTGTACAAAGCATGTAAGGTGCGCAGAGTGTACAAAACATGCAAGGTGCGCAGAGTGTACAAATGATGCTATGTATGCAAGACTTTGAGCCATGACATACTGGCCCACGTAACAAGCAGTAAAACTGTCAGTATTCATATAAGTATGTATTACCTCACGAAGCACCACAACAACAAAGAAAAATAATTGTCAACACACTTGCTATCAATATTTATAATCTCTAGAAAGAAGACAAGACTACACAAAATATTTACAAGTAGTGCAAGGTGTACAAGGATACAAATACGGCAAGTTGCACAATGTATACAAGGTATACAAGGCATGGAAGTAGTGCAAGTTATGCAAGGTGCACTAGGTATACAAGGTGCACAAGCTATGTAATATACGAAAATTACACACAACACGGAAATCATAAACAATATGGCTCAACCATGTTGCTTAAACTTTTCAAGGTACACATTGTGCAAAGCATGCAAGGTTTACAAGGTGCGCAGAGTGTGCAAAGCATGCAAGGTGTGCAATATGCGCAAAGTATGCAAAACATGCAATGTATGCAAGGCAAAAATAAAACCCCTACTTAAGTCCTTGGACCTATCCAAACTTAAGTGGGGGGCAACAAATTTTTTACAAATGCCCTCTCGGGTTAGCAAGGTCCTCTCGGATCGACTTGTTCTCTCGGACAAAACCCCTACTTAAGTCCTTGGACCTATCCAAACTTAAGTGGGGGGCAACAAATTTGTTACAAAGACCCTCTTGGGTCAGCAAGGTCCTCTCTGATCGACTTGTTCTCTCGGACAACACTCCTACTTAAGTCCTTGGACCTATCCAAACTTAAGTGGGGGGCAACAAACTTTTTACAAAGGCCCTCCCGGGTCGACAAGGTCCTCTCGGATCGACTTGTTCTCTCGGACAAAACTCCTGCTTAAGTCATTGGACCTATCCAAACTTAAGTGGGGGACAACAAAATTTTTACAAAGGCCCTCTCGGGTCAGAAAGGTCCTCTTTGACCGACCTGTTCTCTCGGACAAAACTCCTGCTTAAGTCATTGGACCTATCCAAACTTAAGTGGGGGGCAACAAACTTTTTACAAAGGCCATCTTGGGTCAGCAAGGTCCTCTTGGATCGACTTGTTCTCCCGGACAAAACCCCTACTTAAGTCCTTGGACCTATCCAAACTTAAGTGGGGGGCAACAAATTTTTTACAAAGGCCATCTCGGGTTAGCAAGGTCCTCTCGGATCGACTTGTTCTCTCGGACAAAACCCCTAATTAAGTCCATGGACCTATCCAAACTTAAGTTGGGGCAACAAAATTGTTACAAAGACCCTCTCGGGTCAGCAAGGTCCTCTCGGATCGACTTGTTCTCTCGAACAAAACTCCTACTTAAGTCCCTGGACCTATCCAAACTTAAGTGGGGTGCAACAAATTTTTTACAAAGGCCCTCTCGGGTCAGCAAGGTCCTCTCGGATCAACTTGTTCTCTCGGACAAAACCCCTACTTAAGTCCTTAGACCTATCCAAACTTAAGTGGGGGGCAACAAATTTTTTACAAAGGCCCTCTCGGGTTAGCAAGGTCCTCTCGGATCGACTTGTTCTCTCGGACAAAACCCCTAATTAAGTCCATGGACCTATCCAAACTTAAGTTGGGGCAACAAATTTGTTACAAAGACCCTCTCGGGTCAGCAAGGTCCTCTTGGATCGACTTGTTCTCTCGGACAACACTCCGACTTAAGTCCTTGGACCTATCCAAACTTAAGTGGGGGGCAACAAATTTGTTACAACGACCCTCTCGGGTCAGCAAGGTCCTCTCGGATCGACTTGTTCTCTCAAACAAAACTCCTACTTAAGTCCCTGGACCTATCCAAACTTAAGTGGGGGGCAACAAACTTTTTACAAAGGCCCTCCCGGGTCGACAAGGTCCTCTCAGATCGACCTGTTCTCTCGAACAAAACTCCTACTTAAGTCATTGGACCTATCCAAACTTAAGTGGGGGGCAACAAACTTTTTACAAAGGCCCTCTCGGGTCAGCAAGGTCCTTTTGGATCGACTTGTTCTCTCGGACAAAACTCCTACTTAAGTCCTTGGACCTATCCAAACTTAAGTGGGGGGCAACAAACTTTTTACAAATGCCCTCCGGGGTCGACAAGGTCCTCTCGGATCGACTTGTTCTCTCGGACAAAACTCCTGCTTAAGTCATTGGACCTATCCAAACTTAAGTGAGGGGCAACAAAATTTTTACAAAGGCCCTCTCGGGTCAGCAAGGTCCTCTTGGACCGACTTGTTCTCTCGGACAAAACTCCTGCTTAAGTCATTGGACATATCCAAACTTAAGTGGGGGGCAACAAACTTTTTACAAAGGCCCTCTCGGGTCAGCAAGGTCCTCTTGGATTGACTTGTTCTCTCGGATAAAACTCTTACTTAAGTCCTTGGACCTATCCAAACTTAAGTGTTGGGCAACAAACTTTTTACAAAGGCCCTCCCGGGTCGACAAGGTCCTCTCGGATCGACATGTTCTCTCGGACAAAACTCCTACTTAAGTCCTTGGACTTATCCAAACTTAAGTGGGGGGCAACAAAATTCTTCTAAAAGCACCTTCAGCTCCAAAAGATACTCTCGAATTTACGTATCCTCTCAAACAAACATCCTACCCACATCCAACACAAATCTTTTACTACTCCTCCATCCCTCTAAAGAGGAATGAAGGAGTGGGGGGCAAATGATAGTATGTGATTTGTAAAGAGCCAATTCACCTATTAAAATCAAGCTCAAGTCTAAAAAATAATGCATGCAAGGTCCACAACACCTACAAGGCCACAATACATGCAAGGTCCACAACGTCTACAAGGCCACAATGCATGCAAGGTTCACAACGCCTACAAGGCCACAATGCATGCAAGGTCCACAACGCCTACAAGGCCACAATGCATGCAAGGTCCACAATGCCTACAAGACCACGATGCAATGCATGCAAGGTCCACAACACCTACAAGGCCACAATGCATGCAAGGTCCACAACGCCTACAAAGCCACAATGCATACAAGATCCACAACGCCTACAAGGCCACAATGCATGCAAGATCCACAACGCGTACAAGGCCACAATGCATGCAAGGTCCACAACGCCTACAAGGCCACAATGCATGCAAGGTCCACAACGCCTACAAGACCACAATGCCTGCAAAGTCCACAAAGCCTGCAATGTCCACCAAGCCCATAAGAATGGGACATGACACGTTACACAACAAACAAGTGTGAACAAGACAACGCTGACACAAATACAACTGACGTCTGCAAAAAGGCTGGCACAAGTACATGGTCCAAGCGTCAGGACAACATGTAACTGGCACAAGGTGGGCACTGACACCAGACCAAGACCCTAATTTGCAGCTCATGTCCCCCACATGGACAATGAGTCATGTGCACTGCACATGACATGAGCCTATATATACCCCCTAGTCACTTCAATGGAGGGGGTTCACAACATTCACTACATTTTCACTATACTCAAATTCTGATAGGTTTTGCTCTACCTTCTCTCTACTTTCTCTCTCTAGAAATTAATACATATCTACATATCTGTATTATGTTTTCCGTCCACCGGATACTTACTCTCACGCCAGAGGTGCTTACGGGGACATAACCCCCCGCGGGCATTTCCGTTTCAGGGAGCTCGGAGACAAGCCAGACAAGCCGGACAAGGCCAACATAGCTCAGCAAGCCGGACAAGCCCAACAAGGTCAACAAAGCCAAACAAGCGTTACAAGCCCAACAAGCCAAGCAAGCACCTGTTCCAGCATAATACCAAGAAAGTAGATCCCGACGGTAGAACGACTTATCACGGACTATGTCCCTATTTGTAAGACTATTTCCGTGAATATCCCGACTTAATGTATCATAAAACAGTGTGTGATACATATTTACTCGCAAACATATTAAAATCAAACAATACACATCCATATATAATAGTTGTAATGAAATTTTAAAGTCAGAAATTGCGTACATGATACTAGATGAGAATCTAGTATAAATGTATCGAACTAACAATAAATACTGAGCATGTTACGGGAAAATTACACAACATAATACCAGAACCCATTATTTTTTTTACAACAAACACACCTATACAATGAGACTGATGCACCATAATGCGCGATCTCCAAGCAGCACGATCTAATGTCATATCACTAGTAAGATTTAAAGCCGACATGTCTAAACTTAGTTGATCAATCCATGTTCGACGTGAACGACCTCTCTCTCCTTATTTCTCCTCAGTAATATGCGTTCAACTCCTCTAATCAGGACTGATGTACATCTTCGCCAAACGTGTCCATACCATCGTAATCGTTCTTCACTTAATTTCTTGAAAATAGACTCAACACCCAACACTTTTCTAAAAGCATCATTCGGTATCCGATCTACCACTGTGCGATCACAAATCCACCATAACATACGCATTTCTGCGATCGTTAACTTACGCTCTTGAGCTCGCCTCAATGACCAGCACTAGACCCATATAATAATGTAGGTCTAACTGCTACTCTATAAAATTTATACTTCAACTTAAAAGTTGCACTTATATCACACAATACAACTGCTACTCTATAAAATTTATACTGCAACTTAAAAGATACATTTATATCACACAACACATTAGTAGTTTGTGTAACATCGATACTAATATCGGCACTAATGTGATGTGTCACATCAGTACTAACATCTAGGGTTGTTCACGAACCGAGCCGAGCTTTGATGTAAACGAGCCGAGCTTTACTTTTTTCTCTGACGAACAGAGCCGAACCGAACTTTCTTATCGCACAAAATTCGTGTTCGAGCTCGAGCTCGTTAACTAACGAGCCGAACACGAGCTTTTATCGAACAAAAACGAGCCGAGTCGAGCCGAGCTCATTAGAACTTACAATTTTTATAGATAATAAAACCCAATTTTTCTTAACCCAACGAACTAAAACATTTTTATCAAAACCGAACCCGATTTCCCAATCAATTCTCAATAAACCTAAAATACACATACTATAAATTGCAAAATTAATTTAAAATGTTAACAAAGAATATAAAAATATGTCGAATATATCTTAATTTTTTCGAGTTTTATCGAGCCGATCTCGAGCCGAACGAGCTCGAGTCGAGCTCGAGCCGAGCTCACTAATAGCTCGACTCGAGCTCGTTTTCTTAACGAACAATTTTTTGTGTTCGAACTCGAGCTCGAATTTTTAACAAGCCGAGCCGAGTCGAGCCTTTAACGAGCCGATCTCGAGCTTGTACACGAACTAATATCTCCACTACTCTGGATAATAAAACTTAGATACTTAAAAGTATTAGTTTGTGTAATTTGGTCCTCAGCAATACTAGGTTCGTAATAGGTTTTATTTAAAAAATCTTAATTATAAATACAATTATTGTTGGTGATAACGACACATGTAACTCTTTATAAAATAATCAATATATTAACTCCTTATATATAATAAGCGTAAGGGAGATCTTATCCAAAACTTTGGTCGATCACTGTACTACCAAAAATATATGATCCGTTGGATTATAAAACTATAAATATTCAAATAGATGAGGACCGTTATATATAATATTAAAAATTGTATTTGATTAATAATAGGATAGTATTTAAATACTAAAAGGTGTATTTTGATAATTTAAACCAATTATAAATAGGTTTTCTATATTGAATAGAAATCTTTATGTAAAAAATTGTAATTATCTTTTCTATTTTGTTTATGGATAGTTCCAGTTAGATAATAATTATTAAACTATAATTAAATTAAAGATAATTTTATTAGCTTCGCGTGGGCTGTAAAATTGTTAAAATCTGTTGTCTAAAACTCAAGATAGAGCCCAAACAGTAAAGTGATTATCTAAATTTTAATATTTTTTTTAATTTAAACCAATTATAAATAGGTTTTCTATATTGAATAGAAATCTTTATGTAAAAAATCATAATTATCTTTTCTCTTTAGTTTATGGATAGTTCCAGTTAGATAATAATTATTAAACCATCATTAAATTAAAGATAATTTTGTTAGCTTCGCGTGGGCTGTAAAATTGTTAAATTCTGTTGTCTAAAACTCAAGATAGAGCTCAAACAGTAAAGTGATTATCTAAATTTTAATAATAATTATTATTATTATTGTAGCACCAATTTAATTTTTTTCCTAATTCTTTTAAATTTATAAATTCTATGTTTATTTCAATAAAATATTAAAATCAATTTAAGAAAAAATTAAAATCGATCTGGTCCGTGTACAACCATTATACGACCAAATTAATTATTACAGTTAGATCTTAAATAGATCGATGAGAATTGTTAGATCTAATATTAAAAAGTGTATCTGATTAATAATAAAATTATATTTAAATACTAAAAAGTGTATTTTGATAATTTAAAAAATTTATATGTAAAAATTCTTAAATATTTTTTCTCTTTAATTTATGTATAGTTCGAGTTAGATAATAATTGTTAAACCAAATATCATATAACAATTCATATCGAATACAATATTAAAAATTATCAATATAATATAATGCTCATGTATATCATATAACAATGATACATGTGGACCTGAGTTATAAGAGACTTAGGAGAACTCATGTACGAATAAATTTAAACATTTTTTTTCTGAAGGAACATAACAATTTGATTAATCCAAATTATAATTATATTATTTTACATATAACAAACATAAAAGGATAATATCAAAATATTATTAAAATATTGAGGGTTTCATATTCATAAACAATAATTTTGAATATAATACTTAACCATCTTTTCTTTTCGGTTTATGGGTAGGTCACTGGTTAATAATTATTAAATCATCATTAAATTAAAGATAATTTCGTTAGTTTCACATGGGTCATAAAATCGTTAATTCAATTTCTAAAATTCAGGATAGAACCCAAATAGTAAAGTGAGTATCTAAATTTTAATAAATATTTTTTTATAATTGTAGCACCAATTTATTTATTTTTCCACTAATTCTTTTAAATATAGAAATTTTATCTTTCTTTCAATAAAGTATTAAAATAAATCAAGAACAAATTCAAATTGATAAAGACTATAATAATATGTGAATAAAATTTTATATAATCATAACATAATTTTTATACTGTTTAATAATTTTAAAGTAATAATGTATTTTAAAATTTTATATACACTATAAATAAAACCGAAACATTAAAAGTAAAAGGAGTTAGTAAGATACTTATATCAGTATGTACTTGATATCCTTATTATATTAAACTCTTTTATATAATAAGCATAATAGGGATTTATCCAAAATTTTGATGGTGACAACCAAATTAATAAGGACTATTAGATCTTAACTAGATAAATGAAAATCGTTTGATCAAATATTAAAAAAGTATATTTTATTTATAATAGGATTATATTTAAATTATAAAAAGTGTATTTTGATAATTTAAACCAAATATACCAAATATAAATAAGTTTTCTAGATTGAATAGAATTCTCCATGTAAAAAATTCGTGACTTTCTTTTCTCTTCCATGGACAATTCCAGTTAGATAAAAATTGTTAAACCATCTTTTAATTAAAAATAATTTAATTATCTTCACGTAGGGTGTAAAATCGTCAAAATCTGATTTTTAAAACACAAGATAAAGCCCAAATCAGTAAAGTGGGTATTTAAATTCTAATAATGATTATTATATCATCGTTATTTTAACGCCAATTTAATTACTTTTTTCTAACTATTTTAAATTTAGAAATCTATGTTCAAAAATTAAAATCAATCTAAGAAAAATTCAAATCAACAAAGAATATAATAATACGAGAATAAAATTTTATAAAATTGTGCATATTTTTTATCCTATTTTATTAAGTTATAGATCATAACTAATCAAATATAATTTATTATTAAATAATAAATTATACGCAAATGGTGATTTTGTTTTATAAGCACTTATAGAGACCTAATTTCATTGTTAGCAGGACTATATTCATATTAAAATAAATCGTATTTTGAAATTGTAGACTCAGCTACAAAACAGACCTAACTTTTTTAACCTATACACATTGTAAATTATTAAATTCGAAACTTTAAAAGTTTGTTAATCAATTAGTATAGTACTTTTCTGAAAAATCGTACTTTACAAAAAATAATATCAAATAACCTATGTCTGAAAGAAAAAAAATGAAAAACAAATTTCAATAAAAAACCTGTATATTTTAATATGTTGTTGGTAGATTCAAATCTTAGATTACGCTACATGATAATTTTACTGTTATATGTAACGTTTCTCAACAATTTAATTTGAAAGATCCAACGATTATGGATTGAGTGATCAAACAAAGCGACCACACTTATAAGAAAGTTTTCATTATTTAGTTTTTAATATAATAACATAGATATTTACGGGATATACTATAAAAAAAATGAATTTTATACAGAATTTTGATCGTCACGGTGTACTACTTTAAAAGAAGAACTATTACAAAAAAAATATATTTTAATTGATAATTTATTTTCTCAAAAGTTCAAAGTTCCCGTATCATTAACATATTACAAAAAGAGTATATTATATTTTAGCAATAAATATTTAAAAAAATTAAAAATTAAAAAAATTAAAAATATTAAGAAAAATTAATGATATTATCGTGGTAATTTGGTCCTAAATACCGCCAAAACATTCTCAACCGTTAGATCCAATACTTTTAAAAATAGATGATCAAGATTATATCATATAAAAAGAAATTATTATCTAAAAATGATATAAGTTAAAAAATATAATATTAGGATTGGATTTTCCAAAAAGTTAAAACATAAAAATAGTTGTAATTATATAAGGAAACCCAATTATAACCAAAATAATAAAAATCGTTTAATCTTAAATAGATAGGTGCAAACCGTTAGATTTAACATTAAAACATGTATTTGGTTAATAAAGATTATTCTAATAATCTAAACTACATATAAGTCAAGTAGATTTCCTAAATCGAATAGAATTCTCAACATTAAATTTCGTCACTTTATTCTCTTTTTAGTTTTAGAATAGTTTTAATTGAAAAGGAACTATTAAACCACAACTAAATTAAAGATTATTTTGTGAATTTCATGTGAACCGTAAAATTGGTCAAATCTAACTTTTATAATTCAATATAAACAAATATTAAATTGAGCGTGTAAAATATAATAAATATCAAATTTGTAACTATAATTGTTTTTGGCTAAATCTTTTTTAACAATAATTTAATCATGTAAACTAATAACTTTTAAATATTAAAATATTCATAAATAAATATAATTATAAATATTAAAAAAACAATCGTGTGTTGCATCGTAATAAAAATATAATTATAAACAGAATAATTATAAATAAAATTTAAGTAACCGTGCATCGCACGGACTGGGCTATAATCAATATATATATATAAATGAGGACACGCGAGAGATTAGGTGGCGCCCCTAAGATTGTCACAATCTATTTTTTAAATTTTCTAGAATTTTTGAATTTTAGATACTAATAAATCAAAAAACATCATTTAACATATTAGATATTAGAAGTAGAATAGGTGTTCGAATTTATTGAGGAAAATAGTTCGAATTTATAGCGAAGTTCGAAGTTCTATTTGAAGTAGAATAGATATTTGAATTTGCAGAGGGGAATAGTTCAAATAAAAAAGAAGTACTTGCAAAGTTCTATTTTAAGTAGAATAAATGTTTCAATTTATAGAGGAGAAGAGTTCAGATATAAAAGAAGTACTTGCAATTAAAAGTTCTATTGAAAGTAGAATAAGCGTTTGTAATACATAACTAAAATTTTTATTTGAAGTAGAATATATGTAAAGTTGTATCGGTGTTTTTTCAACGAAAGAGTGGATCATTAGAAAAGAGTATGGTAACATAAAAATTAATATATAAGACAAATATATATTCAATGTATTAAATTTGAGATTTTGATATTAAAAAGGAAAGCGTGTTTCACGGGAGGACGGCTTATTAGCGAGGACCGAATAACTTTTATAATTTAATTGATGGAGTTTTAAAAAAAAATTATTACACCGCCGGCGCAGTTTTTTAAACTAGTGTTTATATAAAAATGGAAAGAATATATGTTAGCAAAGCGGTATGAGGTACATATTGGTTGTTCAATAATTATGTTTACTAGTTCATTTTGCACCGTTGTTTTTATGCATAATTATTAACAAAATATTAATATAAATATTTATTTATTAATATATTTTTTAAATATTTTTAGATTACATATTTAGATCGTATACCTTTGATAGTATAATGTAATAATTCTGGAATAAATATTAGATTTATATATCATTGATGTGATTAAAATAGTATAGAAATTAAATGTAAATAAGTTGTTAATGAGTTTCACTATTACTTTTAATCTTATAATACTTTGATAATATTTTTAAATTTTCACTATTACTTATTAATATTATAGACTTTTTACTATATCTACATATCTACATATTTTCATATATGATTTTTATCTAATATGTAGTAAATGAAAATCAATCTCTTGACTAATCCAATAAATATTTTAAAAACTATGACTATGTCATATGTTAGTTACTCATGAGATATAATAATATAAACAAATATTTAACACCGTAACAAATGCAATAAACACTTCAATCTTTATAAATACATTCAAATTCTGAAATGATCAAAATGTTCAAAACTGCAAAAATTCATGATTAAATTGTTCATTTTCTTTTGATAATCTAATTTTCCAAACATATATAATATTGGAATGAATAAAGTAAAATGGAGTTTTGGTACATTGTAAGTTTTTAAAAATAATTTAAGAATAGCCTAAGAACATTTAAAACACAAAAATAAATAAATAAATAAAATCTTAATAACAAGAATCCTTTATTTAAAAACCCGCGCCAAAACCCCCCACACAACCTTCCCGCCAATTACCCACCAAATCTACACTACTAAACCCATCTCTCTAACACCCTCCAATCCCAATATATAATTATTCACAATATTTATATATTCATCTCCTTCTCTCCATCTCTTCAAACCCATCTCAACTACACAAAAACCATCAAAATCACCATACAAAATGGCTGAAACAACCCCAATTAAACCCAACAAATCACCCCTCAAGAAGCTCAAACACTCCCCAACTCACTCTTCCCCTAAATTCCCAGTTCCAGCTACCCCTCAATCGACATCTGCCCCGCCTCCTCGACGCTCTCTTCGATTCATTTCTACCCCTAAACAAGCCCCCCCTTGTTCCCCATTAGCTCAATTATGGCCTAATTCTTCTAAGAAATCAGAATCTTACAAAACCCTAAAACCCCAGATCCCCAAAACCCCGAAAGCCGATAGAACTGATTCGGTGTTGTCTCCGGTGTCCCCCGATAGATACGATAAGAAATCGGATGTTAAAAAACGGAAGAAAGTGGTTAATAAGAAGAAATTGAGAAATGGGGAGGGGAAAAAGAGGGTTTATTATAAGAAGGTTTCGTATGATGGGGGTGAGTTTGCGGTGGGGGATGATGTGTATGTGAAGAGAAGGGAGGATGCGAGTTCCGATGGTGAGGATCCTGATGTGGAGGAATGTAGGGTGTGTTTTAAGGTAGGGAGGAAAGTTATGATTGAGTGTGATGATTGTTTAGGGGGGTTTCATTTGAAATGTTTGAAACCGCCGCTTAAGAATGTTCCGGAAGGGGATTGGGTTTGTGGGTTTTGCGAGGCGAAGAAATTGGGGGAGAATGTTAAGGTGCCTTTGCCTCCTAAAGGGAAGAAGTTGGTTAGGACTGCTAAGGAGAAGTTGCTTTCGAGTGATTTATGGGCGGTTCGGATTGTTAGGTAATTTTGATTTGTCAATTTAATTTAGGTGATATATTGTGTTGTTGTTAGTTGTTTGTGTTGTGATGTGGAAATGATTAATTGTGCTTTTTAGATTGTGGAAAGAGGTTGATGGTACTTATTGGTTTCGGGGACAGTGGTATGTGATTCCGGAAGAAACTGCTTCTGGTAGACAGCCTCATAACTTGAAAAGGGAGGTCTATCGAACAAATGAATTTGCTGATAATGAGGTGAATATACATTAATTCTGTAATAAATTGATTTGTATGTTATGATTTTAGTGCATCTTCGGGTTGTTTTGTGATTGTTTTCATTGAGTTAGATTTTATGTGCACAAATATTGATTGCGTTGATGCCTTGTACTGTATTCTCACAGTAGTATATATGTTAATGCATATTGCATTCTTTTAGTTTAGTGTTGCACTTTTACATTTGCTAACTTCCAACTATTCTATCAATCATTTGATGTAATTCACTATTTCGGTTGTGATTCCTCTCCTATCATAGAATTCGTGCACTGTTAATTTCAGCTATATGGACCTCCAACTGTGTTCTTTTTTCCCTTTCTTATTTTTGAGATTAGATAGATCAACCTGAACAACTACATAGATCAACCATGCGTTTCATAAGCTTTTCTCCTGATTTTAATTTTTTTTAAAACTTTCTGACTTTACCCATCTATGGCATACCCTCCAATCATTGCAGAGTGTGCCATGAGGTTGCTCTTTACAGTTCTCTGAAAGACCAGGAGGTCCACATCCAAACTTCTACCTTTTAGTCCATGTCACCTAAAGAGACACCTTATTAACATCCACTCTGATATTATCTTTGTGAATGTAAGAGTGTTCCCACTTGCCCAGTTCAAATCACCGAATTGACTGCAGATCCCATTTAGTGTGCCTCATATATGTCCAAACCTTATAGCTGCATAACAATTCCAAACCTTTGGTTCCATTTTATTTTGCACATGCTCTGTAATTATAATGCTTGATGAATTTTATCAAATAAAGTACATGCAATATTAATAGAACTAGAAATGATATACAAGCCCATCAACCGTCAAGACTAATTTCTCAAAATAGAAGGCCATGTCATGACCTGGCAATGCACCATTCTTTTTTCCTTGAAAGCAATTAGTTTAATGAGCGCCTCAAGCAAAAACAAAAATGCATAATTATTTGGGCAAGTATGATGACAGTGGTTTGTGACTCACTCAGTGATTAGGCTTGCTTATGGTGTTTCACTTGAAAATATTTCGGTGGCGGGTCCTAGAAAAAATTTAATGAGCATATAAGCCACTAGAAAACAGAGTTTTCTATGGCTGCAGCTTCCATCAATCTGCTAGTTAGGACAGTGTCATGGTTCAAATCAGCTAGAACTGCATAAACTTTACATCTTGTTTGAGATGCCAGATGTAGTGCACTGCTTTGTTATAGGTCAATAATGAGTTCTTGATTGCCTTTTATTTTGAGATGTAGTGTACTGCTTTGCTGTAGGCCAGTAATGAGGTCCTGGCTGCCATTGCTTCTATCTTGTAATTTACTCCTACCCAACTCACTCATCTCTTTATGTTATGGAAAATTCTTTAGGATTATGGAGAATATAGGGAAAATGACATTGAGCTAGAAGATGAAGATTAACTTATTTTAAAATCTTCAGAGTGAAAGACTAGTCGTGGCTCATGCATCATATGCTTATACGATCACATCTTGCGTTTAATACTACCACTCAATTCTACTTTGAAAAGTACTCATCAGTAAACTTATTATGTAATTATAAAAA
Source organism: Heracleum sosnowskyi (assembly GCA_030848705.1). Classification (NCBI taxonomy): domain Eukaryota; kingdom Viridiplantae; phylum Streptophyta; class Magnoliopsida; order Apiales; family Apiaceae; genus Heracleum; species Heracleum sosnowskyi. The sequence goes on along the minus strand of CM061238.1, from coordinate 132,562,212 downwards.
AATCACAAGTAAAATCAACATTTTGCAGTTGATGCCCTCCACATACAATAAACATTAATTCTCAAAAACATAGTTATATTTGGAAGATACTGACTCAGAAGAAAGAACACGAAGAGAAAAAAAACATAACTACATTGTCATTAACTTTATACCTAAGCTCTTATACACGGCAAACAGAATGCACCAAATTGTATACTTAACTATGCATATTAACTACATTCTTTAATACTTATCAAGAAAATGCTTATCAAGGCAATGTTTTAACATTTGTGTTTCCTTTCCTGTTTCATGTTTTATTCGTAGATGGAATCTATCCTCAGAAATTGCTATGTAATGAACCCAAAAGAATTTGCAAATGCAAACAATGATGGTGATGATGTTTTCTTTTGCGAATACGAGTATGATATGCACTGGCATAGTTTCAAACGCATTGCAGATATCGATAAAGAGGAAGAGGTAAGCATGTAATAATGTAATGCTTAGCTGGGATTTCTGTTTAAAATCTCCATCATGATGTCTTTTTTGGATTTTATCAACTGTTTAATCTGGTAGGGTAGTAAAGAAGCTGACAAGGATGAAGACTGGAATCCTGGCAATGATTCTGATTCAGAGCCAGATTCAGAAGCTGAAGAAGACTACGACTATGAAGATGAAAAAAACTTAAATTTATTAAATGGACCATCTCCAGTTCGTCTAGCCGCGGTATGAGAATTTCTTTTGAATATCAAATGTCTGCTAGGTTCATGAGGTGACGCTCTTGACTTCTTCTATTACAGAACTCACAAAAGGGGAGAATCTTTGGACTTCAACGGGTAGGAATTAAGAAGATACCAGAACATATAAGATGCCACAAGCAAACCGAACTTGAAAAAGCAAAAGCCACCCTTCTGTTGGCAACTCTTCCCAAGTCTCAGCCTTGTAGAACTAAGTACGTCTAATATGAGAAGTTAAGGTAGGCTTTATGTCATAAAAACATTCTAATCATATTTTGTAAATGCAGAGAAATGGAAGAGATAACTGGCTTTATAAAGGGTGCCATATGTAATTCCCAGTGTCTAGGGCGTTGCCTGTACATTCATGGTGTTCCTGGAACTGGCAAGGTAACATATTAACTTTCTGTCCTTGGTTTTTATGTTGACCTGAATTGGCTTAATAATTGTTATATCTCGAGCTTGTCTTGTGTTTCTAATTTGCTCTTTTTGTCAAATTGCAGACAATGAGTGTGCTTTCTGTGATGAGGAATATAAAGTCTGAGGTTGATGCAGGAAGTATCAGTCCTTACTGTTTTATAGAAATCAATGGCCTAAAATTGGCATCACCAGAGAATATATACAAGGTAATGCTCTCTGTAAAAAGACAACTTTCAATTTCTTATAGGAAACTTGCTTTTTGTGAAGGAAATCATTAATTTTTTCCTTTCAGGTAATTTATGAAGCATTAACTGGACACAGGGTTAACTGGAAAAAGGCACTCCATCTTCTGAATGAAAGATTTTCAAAAGGAGCAAAAAGTGGTGATGACCGTCCTTGTATATTACTTATTGACGAGCTTGATCTTTTGGTGACCAGAAGTCAATCTGTAAGTAGTACTTAAATCTGGAGTAAAGTCATGAGCATTTAGGGTATTTGATGGAACCCATGTATTCACACTTGACTTTGATGTCCAGGTCTTATACAACATTCTTGATTGGCCAACTAAACCACATTCCAAGCTACTTATAATAGGCAAGAAACTGAAGCCTGTTATATGAAATGCTTTAATTAAGTAGTTAAGTGTGTTGAGCATCAATGTGATTTGTATTCTTGTGACCAATACATTTTACAGGGATAGCAAATACCATGGATCTTCCAGAGAAGTTGCTACCACGCATTTCTAGCCGCATGGGCATCCAAAGACTATGCTTTGGTCCTTATAAGTATCAGCAGCTTCAAGAAATCATTTCAAGCCGCCTTAAAGGAATTGATGCATTTGAGAAACAGGCTATTGAATTTGCTTCTAGAAAGGTTTATACCTTATAACTGAGCTGAAATTATCTTCAGTTAACACCCAAAAAGATTATGTTTCGTGTGTCTAATATGATGCATGAGTCAGCTTGGTATTTGCCCAAACCATTAGATACTTGAAATACCTCATTGTATTCTTGTTGTCTTATAGGTGGCTGCTGTTTCGGGAGATGCTCGTCGTGCACTTGAGATTTGCAGACGTGCAGCAGAACTTGCTGATTATCGTACGAAGAACTTATTGAAATCCAGTACTACTTCCAAAGGTAAATAGACTGAGATCCAGTCTCACGTCACCAGAGATATATTTTTTGTCATTAAGAAAAATCTATTTAGTTGTGGGGTATGCATTTATTGGACAGAAAGACCCCAATCCCTGCAAGCTAGTTATTTTTTGCATCCATTTTGTGGACAATATAGATACACAATATTTACAGACACTCTTAAAATTCTGTTTATCTTTAAGATTATTTTTTTTGTTGCTATTTTACTGATTACTTTTGCTATGTTAGTTAAGATTTCTTGCATAAGATTTTAGTTCTGTCACTAAAACTATATGTCTGTGTCACTGTGTATGTTCTCCTACATTTGGTTATCTTTGAAAGTCAAAAGAATATTACTATAATCGTGATAAGCATCTTAATTACTACATATTATTAAGTTTTAATTTTTTCACTCAGTGTATCACTTTTATGATCTATAATAGTTAATATTGTCATGTGATTTCTCTCCAGGAAACGTTCTTGTTGGTATGACAGAGGTGGAATTAGCCATAAAGGAAATGTTTCAGGCTCCTCACATTCAGGTGAATTCTAAGCTAAATAACTTTCAATATTTACATTAAATTTTCAATTTAAACCAAATGCCAACTATAATTGTTTTATGCTTGACTGGTTTTAGTTAACGAAGTAACTGCTTCACCAGTTGATTATGTTTTATGCAAAAACTAAACTGATACATTAGTAGGTAACAGACTTAATGAGAAATGCTTTTCCTCTCAGGTAGATTGATAAGAAAAAATCTATCTTGTCTAAGATAAAAATTATCAAGTGTGGACACACTTTGGTCAACGATCGTTATTATATCCCAAGCGCAGAGGGGTTCTATAAAACTAGTTACTATGTTCCTCATCTTTATGCTACATATGTGTTAGATCATTAACTGTTTCTAGCTGCTTTGGTTATGTTTGCAGAAACTGAAATTCAACTTGGTATTGCCTCCCTTATATTCTTTTTTCTCCCCAGGTAATGAGAAGTTGTTCCAAACTTGGCAAAATCTTCTTGGCAGCTTTGGTGCATGAGTTCCATAAGACTGGAATGAGTGAAACCACATTTGAGCAGGTTCACATTCAAAGACCTCTTGTTCAAGCTCTTTGAATACTAATTTGCATTTGAATTTAATTTCTGTCTATGATCTCAAGATGAAATGCTCTGGTGTAGAATACTTAGATGGCATTGCATTAGTAAACCATATTTTTGTGTTCCATATATATGTATATAATATATTTGTTTAGCTTTAGTTTCGTTTGTAATGGGTGATTGACAGAACCTGCTCTACGAGTGGGATATACCGGGTACATTTTGTTTCTTTCGATGGGTTGTAAATGGTATCTTGGAACAAAATTAATTTCCTAAAGCTCACGAAAATACAATATATCTGTAAAAGCATAGATATGGTGTAATAGCCACATCAGCTTGAATTTCATGTCTTCCTCACATGGGATTAATAGATTAAAAATATAAGTTACTTGGCAATGTACTCCTCTCCAGCTTCTCTGCTACCGTTCCACAAATAAAATGAGCCCCATTTTTTGTGCGTGGCTAATGTAGTGTTAATGAGACCACTTTTGCATTTGGAACCAAGAAATTTCAATATGTGAAAATGATTACTGAAGCATACATTTTCTGGATGCAGTTGGCAGTCACTGTCTCATGTTTCTGTACGAGTAATGGAGAAGCATTTCCTGGGTGGGACTCACTTTTGAAAGTTGGGTAAGTTACATTCTAATCTCCTATTCGTTACTTTAAGTTCGTAGTTCATAGAAGCCGATAGCTAAATATTGCCTCTCTCCTAATTTTTTCTATTAGCTAATTTCCCCTCTCCTATTTAAGTCTTCCTTTTCTTTCGTTCTTTTTGTTGGCAGCTGTAAACTTGGGGAGTGTAGAATCATTCTGTGTGAAGCAGGAGCAAAGCACAGGTTACAAAAATTGCAGCTCAACTTTCCAAGGTTGGTAGTTCATTACAAATTTCTTGGCCCCAACTCACTTGTCTCTGTTAGTCTGGAGGTCTTACAAATTTTTATTTTGCTAAAGTAAAACCTAATAGAGTTGGAAGACCATTTTAATCTATCTGCGCACTTGTATTCTAAAAAAATATTAAGGGGCAGTTGGTCAATTACACGGTTTTAGACTTTCAGCTTTTTATTTGGATTAGTGTTGGCCAGTGAGCCTTAGATACCATGCTTTGAGCGGGTTACACCACTGATCACTTCTAAGAGTATTTTATGGATTGCATCGGGCATTCTCTATCAACGCGTAATGTAATTACATAAGAAACCATCAAACAGGCTTCACAAGGATGAGAAATGAATTACATGTACAAGTATAAGTAGCAAATACAACTGCAAGGGTAAACTATATGGATATTAAAGAATGGATGCAAGCAAAATAACTGCAAGGCATAATTTTAAATCCATATTTGATGTTTTCATCTTTAATTGGTTAAGTCAGCAATTAGGACTCTTTCTTCACATTCTCCAGCTTAAAAGTTGAGAAACTTCTAAAGTCCAACTCTACAAATGGCCAATGGGGGTGGGAAACCAAACTCTATACAATGTTAAGTAATCAACTCTCCTAAAACTAAGGTGTTAGAAGAAGGCCTTAAATGGATCATAAAATTATTCAGCATAAGGAAACTCACCTCTATAGCCACTTTTGTAGTAAATCATTAGCATAATGAATCAAACATTCTTACAACTGTGTTGAAACTATATTTGACACTATCCCCCTAATTGTAATTTAAACTACTTGCCAGGACTGGATAATACGTAGAATGCTCTGTTTCTTACAAATTATCGAACTCCCAATTATTTTTTCTATACACCAATCACTATTAGTCATCTGTTTATGTTTATCTTTGCAACAATCTCCCCTAGAGCTGTCACTTCATATGTATGGAAAAGCCCAGCAACTGCAAACTGCAAAATTTGCAGTTTGCTGTACTGCATTAATTAAATATTCTTTACTTGGAAGGTTGATATGCTAATAATAATAGGGATCAATCGTTGATTGTAGTGCTTGAGTACAACCACCTATTATCATCATCATCACGTGTTAATTGTTTGTGTTAATTTCTTACAGTGACGATGTATCGTTTGCACTGAAAGACACTCAGGAAGTACCTTGGCTGGCCAAATATCTCTGAGTCAATTATGCCATCAAGGGAGCACGCAACTTTTCCCCTGGTGATTTGGTTATTGTCATGAAACTTTATCCGCAACATCAGAAAAAACATTATTTGTGTTTTACTTGTTAAACTGTACCATTATTTCATTTATTATCATTCTCAGGTTTGATCTGAGATTTCAGCAGTTTCAGAAGAACTGCATTATATTTATAAATTGTAACTATACGTTCTCTTTCTGAATATGAAATATTGAGGATTCCAAATGAGAACTAATAGACTCTACAGATAATAAACGAATTCTGGTGACTACTTTCCACTGTCGTTGAGCTATTTTCTAAAGCTAGCTTGTTTGGCTACTTGTTCTACAGATTTTAGCGAAAGTTGGGACATTTCTGCAACCATGCCATTTTATTCAAATGCTTCATATTCTAAAAAAAATGGTTTCATGAATTCAGGTATGTGACTCAAGGATAGCGAGTAAACACTGCCATCAACATAAAATGATTACATTTTATCAACAAATCATAATCAATATACTGTCTTATTCACCACACTTTCGATAAATCATTACTTTACTTGTCCAGTATAGTGATAGCTTTGATCAACTTGAGCTTCACAATTTATAAGCATTGACACAACAAAGCAAGTGCGTTCCAACACAACAGAATATAGGCAAAACGGTAGGTGGTACACGAATCAACCCCACTGAATCAGTACTTTTTCAAGCCCAAAAAAGTGAGACCAATACCAATGTAATCATATCTGTAAGCATCTCTAAAGAGCTGCAACTTTTTATCGTCCCATGGCGGAAACCTGAACCAGAAGTCAGTGAGAAAGACTCTCCTCAAAATTGCTTTCTCATGGGTGAAGGTATCGAAAGAGAACTTCCCATGGTACCTTCCAAATCCGCTTTGTCCAACGCCTCCAAATGGGATAGTGTCCGCAGCATGCTGCAGGTGTAAACAGAGAAGTAGATTATAATGCAGATGAGAGGAAGAACATATGCACTCCAAATAGTATTATGCAAACACATAGTTGAAGAGGGAGGTTACTTGAACTAATGTATCATTGAATGTTATGCCTCCAGATGATGTCCCTGAAATCAGCATGTTCTTCAGCTTCTCATTATTTGTGAAGGCATAGATTGTAAGTGGTTTAGGTCGAGATCTGATAAAGTTAACACTGTCTTCGATATTCTCCAACTGCATTCAAAATCAACCAATAAATTAAGCGTTGTACCTGATATTGTTTTCAGCATTATACGAGGTCTTGTATAAAAATAAAATGATCCATATACACAAAGAGAGGATTTTAACTGTGATGATAGGAAGCAATGGACCAAAAATCTCTTCTGTCATGATTGCAGAATGGAGTGGCGGATCTACCAGTATTGTTGGCTCAATAAATCTGCAATTCAGCAAATTCAAAAACTCAATAATAATCGTTGTTAGATGATTAATTTTCCCAAAACTTTGCAGTGTTAGGAAAGCATTTCATACATTTAACACTTCACACTCAAATTCCCCTATGTATTGGTGAAGAGTAAATCAGCATAAGTTCCTTAACAAAATAACTAAAGGGTAATGAGTTTCGGACACAAGATCTCTCCTGAACGGTGTTCTGATACAACTCTCCAAAAATCTTAAGGTATTGCGAAAACCACCAACTATATCTTTTAACAACAGTAATACTCCATGATGTGCAGTTTATTACAAGAAAAAAGCATTGCAGGTTGGTATTAAATAGCCAGAAATTGTATTAAACTCACAAATTATCTTCATCAAAAGAACCACCACATCGTATAGAAGCTTTGACAAGAGGATCACTCAGCAGATTCTGCAATCTCATGAAGTGGTGTTTATTTATTATCCTTGCCATGCATTCTTTCGGATTATCTCCGAACATTTTCTTGACCCAAATCTCCAGCTTTGACACCTAAAACCAGTATATATGGTTTATACAAAATTTAAGATAATGGGTTATACAAAATTTAATATTACTCAGAATTCACAAACATCAAAATGTTTATCAATTCTCATACCAAGGTGGATACAAATTTCTTTTCCACAAGAATATAATCAACTCCAATGCAGACTTGACCAGCACACGACGCAAATTTACCACCAAGAAGCCGCTTAAAAGTACACTGATATACATGTAACCAAAAAACAGGAATAAATTATAACGACTAATTAAGAAGAAAAATGTTGATTATTATACGATCCATTTAAGATTTTCATTTGACATCTGATGAGTTGGTTACTCAATATATATGATATCAGAGTCAAGTGTAGGTAAGGTGGGAACATGAAGTTTGAGTCCTCTGACCCCAAATGTTTAGTATAATTATTTGTCCATCTACGACTGAGTGAGAGTGTTGGATAGAAGCTTACCTCCCTATCCCAAGAACTAGAGATTGAATCCACAACTGCAGGGCACTTGCCACCTAATTCTAAGGTGACAGGTGTGAGATGATTGGCAGCTGCCGCCATAACTATTCGGCCCACTTGTGAACTACCTAAAATCAATCATTATCGGTTGAATTCATGATTACTTAGTTATTAAAAAAAATGGAAAAATGAGAGAGATCAAGATCATGATTAGTTAGCAATAATTTGCAGGAAGCTTAAAGTTCAAAGTAACCAAAGAACCTGTGAAGAAAATCTTGTCCCATTTCTGTTGAAGAAGTTGTTGGCTAACAGAAACACCACCTTGAAAGACTTTGATAGCTTTATTGTCAAGGTACTTGTTGATCACACTAGCCAGCACTGCAGAACATGCAGGAGCTAATTCTGATGGTTTTAAAACGACAACATTTCCAGCTGCTATTGCTCCGATTATTGGTTCCAGCGATAATCCTACGATTTATTTTGAATTTGATTTATAGGAAGAGCTATTATATTTTATTATCTTCACACAAAGTTATTGAAATATTAATTCGAATTTGCATTGCCTTAATAATTACCAATGGGAAAGTTCCATGAGGAAATAATATAGACAAGACCAAGTGGTTCAGGAATCAACTGTGCAGTTGCAGGGAATGCAATAATAGGCAAATGAACCTGCAGATTAAACAGGCTAAAATATATTAGCATTTCTAATATATATTTTTTAAATTAATTATAAAAGCTGAATAAAGTTAGATACTAAAATATAGCTAACCTTTTTCGGAGACATCCATTTTTTTAGACCGTCCAGTGCAAAGTGTACAGACTTTGTTAAAGTTCCAATCTGCAGAGTTTATTACATTTGATTTTAGTCTAAAACTGACCATTCTTGACCTAAAATCGACAGTAAATAATCACGATCGGAAATGACCCTGTTTCTTTGTATAAGTACGATAATCGAGTGGTAGCGAATACTCTAGCTGCAAACATACGTACCTCATCTCTATAAGCTTCACACCGATGCTTGCCTAAGTCTTGTTTAAGAGCTCGGAAAATGTCATCTTCATTCTCCTTGAGAAGATTTAGTATAGCTTTGAGCTGAGACCTTCTCCAAGATGCATCTCTTGTCTTTCCGGAGTTGAAAGTCTCTCTAAGCTCCTCTAAATCTCCTTCCAAATTTAAGCACTCCTGATCACCAGCTTTTTCTCCCATGGAGTAGTACTTTTGATCAAGTTTAGAAGATAATACAGACATGTCAATTTTATGCTGATCCATGTAACAAAATTGTAATCGATTTATAAAAATGTACTGTTAGATTTTTGTAGTGCTCATTTATGGGGGATTTATAAGCTCTCACAATGAATGCATGGTGGCCTGGTGCTGGTGGGGTTTATCCCCCAATACTTCGCCTTACAACAAGAGCATGGAGACTTGCATGTGCAATTTATTGCGTAAAAATTCCCAATTAGGTTAAAAGAACGACATAAAAATTAAATTTAGTGCTTTTTATCTCACTGCAATATTTTTTGGTTTTTTTTTGACCGGCAATCTTTTGACGAATTAAGCCAGAGTCAGAATATTTGACGTACGAAATTCGTCAAAAATAACCCCATTTTTGACGAATTCAATGCAAAAAATTCGTCAAAAAAACCTATTGTGTTGTAGTGTCTTGAGTTCTTGACAAATATGACCGTCATAACCAGCCAAAAACGATGTGTATCTACATAAGTAAGGCTAACTATGTTACAGCCATGACTGCCCACCCGAATAAAGAGACAGGTAAAATTAAATTTCTGATCGAAATTATCCTATCCAAATACCGTACGTGCAGGTGAGAAAATAAATGTAGATCCAGAACGTAGCAAGAATTTATAATGATATTTATAAGAAAACTTGCTATTATATAGGGTTACCTCTTTCGTGAGATAACATATGGATTTCGGGTACGAATTTTAAATGACATTTCTGTCGATATCAAATTTTCAGTCTCATAATTTACATAAATATATATCCTTGTACCTTGTATTTGTTGAATAATATTTGTTATAATATAAGAGAATAAGGTCATGTTTTTCTCTAATATATTAAGATTTTAGAGCGATTAGTTACTTAACATGTTATCAGAGAGCTCAATCTAGAAGGAACTCAGGTTCGAGTATGAATATAATATCAGGTTAGGATTTTTCTCCGATATAGATTATCGGAGTTACCCTTAAGCACATTTTTAGATGTATATATTCTCAGTTTAACGGTCAATGCGATGATTCAGCTCGCTTGTCAGCTATCTATACTCTTTATTAATAAACAAAACAATGTGAAAATGGCGCGCGGTACTAAAGTACCAAAGTATCAAAGTACCAAATTTGGTTATCACTTAACTTAATCCGGGTTCGATTCCTCACAACTACATAATTATACAAGATTTATTTACTTTAAATTCTTTAGCTCGGGTTCGATTCCTCGCAACTACATAATTATACAAGATTTATTTACTTTAAATTCTTTAGCTGCATCCATCCAGGGTTCGATTCCTTACAATTACGTAATTATACAAGATTTATTTATTTACTTTAAATTCAATAGTTTCATCGAGCGTTAGATTCTTTGCAGCTACGTAATCATACAAGATTTATTTATTTACTTTAATTTCTTTAGCTTTATGCACAGTTCGAACTACATAATTAAATAGTTATTTATTTATTATATATTTTTATCATTCAATTCTCAAGAAATACATTTTTAAATAATATTTATTAATAATTTATTAATACTAATATTTTAATATCAACTCATACTCGACGGCCTTGACACGGGTTATAAGCCAGTATGAGATGATTTACAACTACCCTAGGGCTCGTTTGGTTTCTGTATATAAATTGCTTTAACTAACAAACTAGGACGTGATTCACGGATCACCATCAATAGTAATAGTACGTACGTATACATCAATTTCCCTACAATTTCAACATGTTTATAGTTGTAGTACAGTACTCATGCAGAATGTTACCAGAAAAAAGCCACTTATGACAAAAGTTTTACGAGAAATTCACAGATATTTAGAGAATGAAGGATGCTAGCTGAAGCAGAGCAAATTTCTGATAAGTGAGGTCTAGTGATGGGTCTTTTGGATTTATGGTGGTAGTTTGCTTGTGTTGATTAGCAGTTTTAGTTTCGGTTTTATCATTTGGTTCGTCATTAATTCCCAATTAATTGGTTTGTTTTCCTTTGGTTTTATTAGTCCTTTTGGTTAGGTGAAGTGTAAGATCTGAAGTATTTTGCGTCGGCCTGATTATGGTGGCCAAGTTCTCTGGTGGATGTAATGGTTCTGTTTGTCCAATGAATTTATGTTTGCCTTAACAAACGATAATACTAACAAATATGTTTAAAGAAATTATTACTCGAGGTTAAATTTGTGTTCGAAAAATTGAGTAGGTCAGAAGTAAAACTATGTTGAAAGCAAATTTTGTTGGAAGTAAATACAACATGTGAAGCTGTTAGAATAGATCCTGAAATGTATCTTAATTACTCTCACAGCTTAAGTTTTAAAACGACTGATTACTTAATTAACATGATTTCAGAGGCGATCATAATTTATTTGTCTTATAATAGAAACGAATTAAAGACCAATTATATCTTGCAGAATTAACTCTAGAGGTTGATTGCCAGGCTGCGTACTTTAAATGTATTAGAAACAGCCAGAGGTTAAGTTAAGCTGTGGATGAATATTGAGACCGAGCATAAGTGACCACTGGAGCAGTACTTTTCTGGTGAAATAGTTGGGGACCTGGGGGTGTCGGCCGTTTAATCAGAGTCAAGACAAGACTAGGCTAGCTAGTGGTTCGTTGAGCATGCATAAATGTGTATTTACTGCAGTTGTTCAACTAACAACCTTATTCATCATAAATGTATCTAGTTCTCCCATACCTATTTCTCAGATCAGTTTCCTGCCCAATATGCATACCGATCGAACATGCTTAATTACATGCATGCATGATACTAGTTCATTGCCCAGAAACACGCTACCATACCACCTCACATGCATGTTCATGGTCGTCCGTGATCCTGAATTTTAAGAAACTACATAAAAGCCTCGAGCAGGGGCGTAGCCAATGTATTGATAGCGGGGGCAATTGATCCCACTAAAATTATAATTTTTTTATAATTTATATGTAAATTTTTTCTAAATCTTCTTATTTTAGTTTTAAATTTTATTTTTGACCCCACTAAAAAATATTTTTCTAGTACTATATTTCAATTTTGACCCCACTATTTTAATTGTGTAATAAGGGATATGAAGGTATTTAAATTTTTTTGATTATTTTGTACGTTGAATTTTTTTTTGACCCCGATAACTTGTATTAATCCTGACTACGCCCCTGACCTCAAGGATAGATTCAAAGGAATTCAAAGGAATTCAAAGGACCAACATTTAGGTCTTTTTTTCAAGTATTAATCCCTTTGAGTCGTGAAATTCAAAAGTAATCTATGAAAACGAGAATTTGATTCATATTCTTCCGGGTGTACTAAATCTGCGAACAATTTTTTATATCTATACACTTTATTAATAAGCAAAAATAATGTTTAAATATACGCATATCAAAGTACCAAAGCTTCGGATCAGCTAGTATGTAGTAAATAAGTTCTAATAAATTACATAGAGATCTATAATTGTTATTGGAGTTTTTTGAAAAATTATATTCAAGTTAACAATTGTTTCTTATATTCGAATTATCAACTTCTGTCACTAATCAGATGTTTTCCCATGCATAATGCAGTGAGGATCGGGGAGCACCAACTATATGTATACCATTTTTTTGATAAATAAACTGTTTTAAATTTCCTAATCAATAATTTAAAATAGAATCAATATAATGTTATTTAACCTCTTTTTAATAAGAAAGACGAACCCACAATGGAGCTCTCCAATGCATGTTTTCCCGCTACATAAATTTTTAATCCTTTATATGTATATAATTAAAAGTGTATTTAGCTTCTTTTGTAGCTAAATTTCAAAACTTTTGAGGAAAAACTGAGTCTCAGAAAGCATGCTTAGCAAAAGCAAAAGTTGAACTAAACATATATATTAGTGATAAATTTTCGAGTAAATAGCAGTTTGCACCCCTTTACTTTGGACGTTTTTTCGATTTGGTCCTGAATAATGTTCTGTAGCAGAATGCACCCTTATGTTTAATTATCGCTTCGATTTGCACCCCTTTGACCAAATTCCGTTAATTTTGACTGTCGCCGTTAATTAGAGCAGGGGTAAAATTGGAAAATATATTCCAGAAACGTGTTCTTCATGTTCTTGAGAATCAAACTCAAATTTGAAGGCGTTATCGGAATCCGATTTCGACACTCTAGTAGTCGAATCGAATCTCTCATCATCCTCTATCCAAATCCATCATCAGAATTCACGTGGGTATGATTTCTGAGTTTTTATTATTTTTAATTATTTAATTATTTTCGAATTAATTGATTTAATTAGGGGGAATCTTTGTTTTCGATTGTTCTTGATAATTGGTGATATGAATGGATTGTGTGTGTTGTGATGAATGTTTTGATGATTTTTAATTGATTTTTGGAGCCTGGAATTAAGCAAATCGAAATTTTAGAAGCTCGCCGGAGTTCTTGAGCTTTTGGTCGGATTTTTGACTCATTCATTGGTTCTTGTTTATGTTTCCAGCATTAGATAGATCGTAGGAAGAGGAATGAATACATGTAATAATTTGTGAGTGTGGTGTTCGTTTTTGACTCGTCGGAAAATCGGCCGACCGCCGGCTTCGCGACTTGGCCGGAATCGGTGAGTGTTTTGGCTCACTTCCGAGCCGCTTTGTTGATGTTTTTGTTGGGGAAATGGTTCGTGTTACGTTCCCCGGTGAAAGCTCGTGTTTTAGACTGATTTGGGCTCGCCGGCGGTGAGGCTATCGGCCGGATTCTGGAATTCTCCGGTTCCGGTGAGGTTGTTCGTCTGATTCCGGCGAGTTTCTTGATTAAGCCACCGTTTGATCCATTTGGTTAGTAAAGTATTTCATGAATAGTGTTTCTGGAATATATTTTCCAATTTTACCCCTGCTCTAATTAACGGTGAAAGTCAAAATTAACGGAATTTGGTCAAAGGGGTGCAAATCGAAGCGATAATTAAACATAAGGGTGCATTCTGCTACAGAACATTATTCAGGACCAAATCGAAAAAACGTCCAAAGTAAAGGGGTGCAAACTGCTATTTACTCTAAATTTTCAGGGTAGATATATAAAATTTTATACTTTAAATTTCTCTCAATTTTAATTTAAGGATGTTCGTTCTATAATTAATAAGTTTGGTTATATGTCACTGTCTGTATCAGTATTAGGGTTATTTGCAATATTGTGAAACTCGTTACATTTTTATATCCCCAAACCCTGTTTGAAATTTCATTTCATTTCTTTACATTTATCAGAGCATTCTCATTTGGTTCCCCATCTCCATCCCCATATACTTACTAAAAATGATAATTTCTCAAATTTATCTCTATAATTTATTTGTCATCTAGAAATTTACTATATCCCAATCCCCATTTTTATCTCTATATCTTTTTTTATTACTTATTTCTCTCACATTTCTTTACAACTTTAACTATCATATTTTATTATCTTTCACACCACCTACATATAAAAATGATATAAATATGAAATAGAGATGAATAGTAAGTCCCCAAATATAAGGATTCATTTTTTGGTCCCCAAAATTTTCCCTAAAATGAGGAATGGAATGTGAATCATTTGTTTACAAAAATTCATGATTTTTTCAAATTATGGGGATGGGAAATCCATTGTGAATGCTCTCACCGTAGACATTTATGTAAGTTAAAGAAATAATATAACAAAATGCAATGATTTAAAACTGAGTACAAAAACTTACTCTTGTGAAATTTTATGTATTTTAATTATTTTGAGGAAGTTGACAATTTTGACAACTTTAAAGATACAACTTCTAATTTTTTTTTTCTTCAATTAACTAAAAGAAATGCAACTTCTTGAAAATCTTAAAATTCCTAATAATTACTAAATCCTAATATTATGCCACAAAAATATTGACAACATTTTGACAAGACTCTTGAAAATGCTTGAATATGCTACTCGATCCCAGAATATATTTTCAGTTCATTACGTTTACCCTTTTACACTTGGACAAATAGTTGATAGATTGTCTCGGATGGGTCATGGTCTTATGGATTTGCCATTGATAGTTGTAGCAGGACTCTGGCCCAAGTTATAGTGCGTGGGCCGGATTGTTTGGATCCTCGGAAAATTCAACAAATTGCAGAAAGCGTAATGGATCTTTTCCATGCTGGTAATGGGTGATTGAATCGATTTAGTAAAATTCTAAACTTTTCTTTTGTCTAGGCTGAGGCTCGGTGTTTTTAAAACAGAGTAAAGTAGGCGTTGACAAAGAAATTTAAATTTACCTCCACTTGTTTTGTAGCTATTAAAATTTAAAAACGGAGAAAAAATATGAGAGAAAATAAAATTAGTTTATTTAACATTTACTTATTTTCTCTTATGTTTAAAACTTTGGAGCAAAGGGTAAAACTTTAATTCAAACTTAAATGTATATTCTAAAAATTAAAAGACAATTACAAATTCAGATTTAAAATCTAACGAAAATTTTGAATTTTTCTATTACGATAGTTTTATATTTATCAGAAATTTTGGTAAGTAGATATTAAATACAATCTTTTATTAAATATTAGGTCAACTAATATTAAAAATAAATTTACTATTATAAAAGTATCTCGTTCAAATATAATACTTCTTTCGTCCCTAATTAGTTGTCCTTTTTAACTTTAGAATGATCAAATTCACCAGATTTTGATCAAATATTACATATATTATATAAATAAAAAGTATAATTGTGACAACCCGGGTCAAATCCCGAGCATTTTTTAAAAATTGGGTCAAGTTCCAATTCCGAGTCCGAATAAGCCGAAGCCTACTTGACCCAAACGCAGCCAACTTGGGTAACAACTAGCCCACCACAGTCCACCAAAAGATCATGATTTGTTGGTGCTAATTAGTAGTAGTACTTTACCTTATAAACTGAACAGAAGTCACAAATATTCTCGATGTGGGACTGGGGTGTTACAATAATAAAAGTTATATCATTGAAAGGTACATTTTATCTACGTAAATTATAAAATGAGAACATGTAAAAAATTTGACCGCTAAAAGTTAAAATAGGACAACTAAGATAAATGTTAGTCAAATATGGGTCAATTTGACCGCTAAAAATCAAAATAGGACAACTAATTAGGAACGGATAGAGTAATATTTTAATATTTTATATTCTTTAAAGTTTTTAGTATATGAGTGTGTTTGAGGAGTCTTAATTACCCACCGACACCTATTTTTGCATGGATTTAGGCACGTTTGTAAATTATAAAAGGGTTAACGAGCTATTTCAACATTGTACTGTACACAAACTTTCAATTGGGTCACCAGCCCAAAAAAGTTGTCAAACACATTATAAAATTCAATATAACTTTCAATTGATTCATTGTACATTAAAAAAATTTCACTGCCGTTAATTTTTAGTTGACTTAACGGAAGTTCGTTAACTTTTTACAAATCAGCTGCCACATACTTTGCCACCTACTTGCCACATCAAAAGCCCAAAACTTTTACTTTTAACAATTTCATCTCTCTCTCTTTCTCCCTCCTTCACTCATCTCTCTCCCACCACCATATCTCTCCACCTCCTGCAAACACAACTACAATACATTTCAATCGTGGCGTAAACCCGGTTTCCCTGCTCCCTCGCCTTCCAACAATACTCCTTTATCCTATGTTCATACCGCTTGTAAACCACCGGTCCGTCATCCCCACAACAGTTCCTACACAATAAAAACCAGAATCACAATAAGTCGTCCAATCGGACAGATGAATGAACCAAATCAGGATAGACATAAGGTACCAATATAAAGAAAGGTAAGGAAGTCCACATAAGTTCCAACAACAGAAAGCAACCACAGAGCAATCACACTCCCCGCAAACACAAGCCACTCTTTCTCTGCACCCACACGAAACATCCATCTCACCATCTCCTATCCGCTTACCTTTATCGAATAAGTAATCCCCCTTATCGATTCCTCCGGTATCTCCAATCCTGACATGTTCGGACCCTCTTTGCACCATCATAGCTACTAAAATGGGTTCGTCGGTGGTGGTCGAAATCGACTCCTCCACCTTCGATACCACCATCAAATGATCCAAAATTCAACGATCTATGTCTTTTAAACTAACGATCATATCAAATAATCCACAAAATCAAAACCTAAATTTATACTTAATTTTTGAAAATTTGCAGAATCTATAATTTAGGGTATGGCTGTGTAGAGAATTTGAAGATGATGATTTCGGTTATAAACACTAATTAATCGGAGGTCAATAACATAGGTAATTTAGGGTTTAATCTTCTGAAAATTATAGGTAATTTAGAGAGATAAGAGAATTCGAGAGAGAGAGAGATTGAAATGCCAGAGTAATTTAGAGAGAGATGGGAGAAATTAGTTTTTTTAATGTTTAGTTTTGTTTGGTTTTTTAGTGTTTTGCTTTTTTTAATAATTTGTAACTTTACACATCAGCTTTCTGTTACTGATTTTAACGGGAGTAACGGCAACAACCTACTTGAAATGTTTTGGTTAATTAAGTGTTTGACTGAAAACTTTTTTGGACCGGTAACCCAACTGAAAGTTTCTGTATTGTACAGTGCTGAAATAGCTCATTAACCCAATTATAAAATGATGAGAACATGTAAAAAATTGATCATTTTTAATGCTGAAAGTCAAAATAGGACAACTAAAATAAATGTCTGAAAGTTAAAATAGAACAACTAATTAGAGACAGAGAGAGTAATAATTTAATATTTTATATTCTTTAATTAAAGTTTTTAGTATATGAGTGTGTTTGAGGAGTCTTAATTACCCAGAGACACCTATTTTGCATGGATTTAGGCACGTTTGGATGGTTAATATAAATTGAAAATCGGAATGAAAAGTATGGTAAATAGGGTTAATAAAAATGAGAATAATATGGTAATTTAAGGAGAAGAAGGATATAATTTACCATTTAACAGGAATGAAGCTTTCATTCCAATTATTAAATTATAAATTTAAACATTAAAAAATAGGTTTGAGATTTCAATTTCCGTTAATCGATCTCTCGTCTCCTAAAAAATTCCGAGCTTGTATTTAGTTATCTACCTTCTTGCATGAGATAAGATTCACTTCACAAGTGATAATCATTGATTTCTACCTAGAAAAATAACATCCGAACTAACATTCTGTTCCTTAATAAAATGATGCGTTTTTATTAGTGATAAGTTAAGTTTCTTTGGGTAATCAATTGTGACAAAAATATCTAAAAGACATTATGCTACGGTTGTTAGTGCCACTAATACAACTAATTTTCCAATTGCAAACCCGCTTATCACTGTTTGACATGTATAAACACAAATTCGATTTTTGTATAAGTATAAAAGAATGTAAATTTGTTATCTTAAATTACACGTGTTGAAGGAGATAAAGATTATGTGAAGTGGAAGCAAATATCTGTAATTAGCTTGGTTGTAAAACAAACTTTCTAGTTTTCAGCCTTTTCTATCATAAACATATATATATTATATGACACTTCGTAAATTACCTTGTGTGTGAAGAAATATACGTAGACAAAAAGACAAGATATGGAGTCAAAGACAAGACGACCACATATCTCTCTCCAAACCGTTCTCTCTTTCCACCTACAATTCAACTAACTCTCTCCACAGTCTCTCTCTCTCTCTCTCTCTCTCTCCCCCCATTCTCTCTCCCCATTTGTAAGCAAACCCCACAACCATCTTTGTCATCATGATTTTGGCTCCACTAGTCTCTACTCATGTATATAAAACTATAAGTGCATTATAACATGCAAACAGTTGAGAGAGAGAGAGAGAGAGAGAGAGAGAGAGAGAGAGAGAGAGAGAGAGAGAGAGAGAGAGAGAGAGAGAGAGAGAGAGAGAGAGAGAGAGAGAGAGAGAGAGAGAGAGAGAGAGAGAGAGAGAGAGAGAGAGAGAGAGAGAGTTTTAAGGATATCTCCAACAATGAGAAAGCCGGATCAATGTGGGAAGAATAGTAGTAATGGGAGTGCTTTGAAGCTTAGGAAAGGATTGTGGTCACCGGAAGAGGATGAGAAGTTAATAAAATACATGCTAACTAATGGACAAGGATGTTGGAGTGATGTTGCAAGAAATGCAGGTCTGCAAAGATGTGGGAAAAGCTGTCGTCTCAGGTGGATTAATTACTTGAGGCCTGATCTTAAGCGCGGCGCCTTTTCGGCGCAAGAAGAAGATCTCATCATCCATTTCCATTCCCTTCTTGGTAACAGGTGATCAATCTACTCACTCATCACCTTTTTCTAGCCCTTTGTATGTGTGTGTGACAATTTTTGCATGCGTGCATGGTTTCCAGATGTTGTGTGCACACATAATCCCTAAATCGATAAAAAAAAATCGATTAAAATGATAGGTTTGTTGCTTAAAATCCTATACATCACATAATCTTAAGTTGTTAGATGAAGATCTTATCGGATTTTATGTATAGGATTAATTACATACAATTGTAATTAAATACACGTATACGTGCATAATTCTGAAAGCAAATCATTATTTGGTTGTAATCCCTGTATAGTTGACAAAATATGATTGATCTAGAGCCATAGATTTTATGAGTCTAATAATAATTGTGCAGCTTGAAAGTAAATTCATTTGGCCAAAAAATAAGGATTCATTGGTTTAGCAAATACGTGATCATTTAGGCTTTTGAAGTCAAGCACACATAATTATATTTCAATGACTCATTTAACTAATCTATTAAATATTAACGGGTAATCTTATAAATTACAGTAGTTATTTACTGAAGTCGTCTGAAACATAAGGTTCTACTATCGATCGTCTCATCTTAACAACTTCTAGAGATAACATTTACAGGTTAATTTCACCAATTAAGTTATCACATATATACACACATACGTGATCTTCGAAACAACCGGAATGAAATGAAATATCTTTGATTTTTGGATGTTAATCAGGGGTAAAGATTCAGCTCAGCCAGGTTTCAACCTAGTTTAGCTCTTCTTGTTTTCACATTTGCTTCTAATACGTGTTATTTTACAGAGAAACCTAATACAGTAGAATCTAGATAAATTAATACTTAATAAATTAATGAAAAAATTCAATTCCGACATAATAGAGTTAGTGTATATTTTATCTCGATAAATTAATAAAATTTACCGATCCCAAAGCTATTAATTTATCGAGATTTTACTGTATACGCATTTTGTAATTCTCAAAACTACTGTGCCTAGCTCGGTAAATACTAACTTTTGTTATAGTTGATCATAATATATCTTGTTGCAAATTGTATACAATCTTTGAACCGACCTTCTAGTTTGACTTCCTCGGCTTATTTATTTACGTGTTCGATCTGTTTAAAATTATCACATTACTTGGTCCTTTGAGTTTAATATACGATAAATTTTATGAACCAACAATATATGTTTGTACGTGTTCTTGTCAATGAATTTATGTGTCTGAGTCTTAAATTACTAGTTACGTTAACATTTACTCCTTCCGTCCCCCTCAATTCTTTATATTAGAAAACGTGATTCGGCACATATTTTAAGGCTCATTTAATATATATTTTCATAAATTATTTCAAAAAATTTCTTCTTCTGAATATAGGAGCCTTAAAATGCATGTCAAGTTGTGTAAAAAACTGTAAAAAATAAGAGGGACAGAGGGAGTATTATTAATGTAATACGGAAAGTTGCCGTAATTAATTATGCTAACAATAATAATTACGGTAATTACGGTAATTCAGAACAAACCTTAGAGTTGAAGATACTCTAAGGTCGTCCATGTCAATTGTTGTTTTAGAAATTAAGTTTCCCATGCAGATCATGCATTTCGTAAATTAAATAACGTAGATACATAAATCTTCTATTATACACCTAATTACTTGTAACTGACTGATGTTTATTGATTTGATTTTTCCATAATCTGTTACAAAGATGGTCCCAGATTGCAGCACGCTTGCCTGGACGTACTGATAACGAAATCAAGAACTTCTGGAATTCGACAATCAAGAAGAGGCTTAAGATATCATCTTCTACCTCTACGCCAAACACAAGTGATTCATCTCTAGAGCTTAAAGAGATCAGTACCAGAGGAGGGATCTTCTCCGTACAACCACATAGTAGCATCACAAGAATGAACATGGACTCATCGACTGATCTATCGTCGTCATCTTTCTTTTTACAATCCGTGGGTTTAAGTTATAACGTTGTTGATCCAAAAATGCCAATGACCGATAATGGCGGAAACCTATGGGGTTCAAGTACTAGATCATTCTTAAATGTACCACAAAGCCTGCAGGGGATTAGTGGAAATGGCATTTTTGGTGGAAATATAGGGATGGATGGTGAGCTACATGTTCCCCCTTTGGAAAGCATAAACAAAGTAGAAAATCTAGGATATGATTACAGCAATTATAACAATGCAATTTATAGTAACAATTTGAATAACAATAGCAAAGTTGAAACCATGGGAGGGGCTGGAAACTATTGGGAAGGAGATGATTTAAGAGTGGGAGAGTGGGACTTTGAAGAATTGATGAGAGATGTTTCTTTTCTTCCTGCCCTTGACTTTCACCTAATAGATTAATCCACTCGACATCCCGTAGAGGGAGCAAGGTTGATAATACCGTTGGACCAAGAGGCTATCAGTATCGATTTTCGTCTTCACCTATACACATTTTCCTTCAATCTAGCTACCTAGCTATTTTCAATTTCCCCCAATCTTTCCTTAAACAAACTTCACAAACTGACATGACACATTACCTTAGTCTAGATTCAGAAGTAGAGAAACAACTTCAATTAAAAGTAAGATATTATTAATATTGTTGAAGATTCTGAAATAAGATCCCTTTCAAAGGTAGGTACATAATTAGTGACATTGCTCATGCATGCACTGCACAAAGTTTGTATAGTTGTATTAGGATGAATTTCTTTTGATGTTCTTGAGAATAATTAACACTTTGATTAATGACATTCCCAGTTGATTCTGATTGGCTGTAATTACTAATTATTCATACTGTGGAACAAATTATGATACTAAGAGTACATATTAGATTAATCATTATATATATATGGACGTGTCTTCTAGAAGAAGATTTGGACCTTGAACTTTTATTTTAGAGTAAAGTGTACTTTATGTCCTCGTACTTTTTGTGTCAGATTACTTTAATGTTGTTAGAAAATTTAGGGGTAAATGCGTCTTTTACAAAAAAAAATCTTTCTCAAACTTATATTTTACCATTGACAATCTTTTTGAAAACTTAGAACATGAATTTATCATTCATTTTGTAACGGAGTAGACTCATTTAAATTGCATTAGAATCGTTTCTTTGTCCTCTATAATGGGATATCAATTATAACTATCAAAGATTTACTTTCAAGAATTTATATATTCAACAAATTTTAACTAATGTATAGCTTTTTAGGCTATATCGTTTTCATCAAATTAAAATATTGATAGTGAATATCAATATCAATTTGTAGGGGGGGATATGATTATGTTGTAACTTGAATGATTTGATTTCGTTAAGAAATGAATGAGATATTCGAATTTTAATTTCTCAAAAGTTTCAACAATTGTGTAAATGGGTTTGTGGAAGAAGATGATGACAAAAAGACTGAAATGTCCTTGAAAAAATTAACGGAGTTAGTCATATTTGACGGAAGTACACATACTGTAAAAAGTTTAAAAATACAGCATATCAAGTGATAGTTTTAAAAGTCTAGTATCTCAAGTGGTCTGACACGCAAAATGCAAGTACAGAAAGTGCAGTTTACTCTTTATTTTATAGTAAGGTTCTAAATGTGTGTAAATCATTCAATCGCTCTCTCAGGCTTTCATATCCTTTCAACCAAAACAAGTCTCTCTCAAATTCTGGACCACAAATTTTAACTCCAAAACACATAATGCATGCAGAGTGACCAATATAGCCTCTAAATCAGTGACCTGTGACTGTGAATCTGCATTGTCTAGTTACCTCACTGCAAGAAAAGCATTCAATTCGCCAGAATAGACCGTCTAAAACCAACTGTCCACGCTAAGGTATGAGGACCATATAAACGACTCTACATTCATTGTATACAGTCCCAATTAGGCAGACTGGAATGCTATAGCTAGCTAGGTCGATTATGACTCTCGTCCAACCATCTCTTCTTGTTATGACTAATGAATTTTTGGGTTTCTGAATAAAAGTAAAGCTGTTTTTGTCATGTTCACAGAACTGATGATAAAGATTAATTTAGCTAGAAATTGTTAAAAGAGTTCGAATTGTGTGAAGATGCAAACTATATAAAATAAAACAAATAAAACCTAAGTGCAATAATACCAAATTAAATGATACAAATCATAGACGTGCAGGAGATGAAAAGACAAACTATGAAAAGCCGAAGCTTTCTTTTGTTGCTACATAGTGCACAGAACACTGCTAAAAAACATGAAATCACCCACAGGAAGTTGAGCCTTAAGGAACAAGTTTGGAAACTTTGAGCTTCTCTATCCAACCAACGAATGAAGATTTGGAATTCCGGAAACCCAAGAATCCATGCTCCTTGCTCTTGTTCATGGAATCTAAAGGATACTCAATGCCAAATGTATGATCAGCAAGCCACCAAGCTCCGATATCTTTTAGTTTCGTAGGCACCAAATTGTTTTGTTTTACGATCTCATCCCACACACTCCCTTTATCCTTCATCAAATCCACAAATGTCAGCTTCTGGCTCTCTCCGTCTTCAAATTCTCCGCATTCCACCTCAAATTGCTCGGCCAACACCTTCCAGAAATGCTTCCACTTGAACACATCTCCATTACTGCAATTAAACGCTTCATTCTTGGCCTTTGGATCCACTGCAGCCCATATCTCTTGCTCAGCAATCAAGTCAGCATCCGAAGCTTCATAATAAGAACTCCAAGCTTCCTTAGTCCCTGGAAACCTCATAACCGCACCTTCATGTTTGCATATTGAAGCATAAACACACAGAGTACAAATTATATTCATCATACTGTGAGGCGAAAAACCAAATATAACTCCAGGCCTATGGACCGACCAAGTTAAACCATCTTTTTTGGCTACACTCTCAAACAAGATATCCTCAAGATTATAGTAGAAATTTGGAGCATCTAGCCTTGGAAGATCTTCGGTATACGGAGGATCATGTGGTGCAACCATAAAAGCATGAAAAGAGCCCATGTAATGCTTTTTCCCAGTTGTTAAACAAATATGTTGCAATTTTGGTGCATTCGGAATGACACAATTCAACAAATTTCTAAACATCTTGTTATTGATTTCACAGTTTTCAGCTTCTGTGGATCCACTAGCCCAAGTGACATAAAAGAGGTGAGTCACATCTTTAAGGCCGGAGAGTCTGGCTTCAGTTTCCTCTGGATTGAAAATGTCACACTGGATGTACTCAATAGGGTGGTTTTCATTCCATTGCGGTCTTGGACGACGAGCAACGCCATACACTTTCCAAGGGCCGCCCGGGGTGTCGGGGAGAGGGAGAATCTCAGCCAGACTATTGCCAACAATGCCCGTAATTCCCACAACTAGGGCCACTCTTTCGTAGCTCACCGGAACATTTTCTTGATTCAGAGGTTCCTAAAGTAAGCATGCGTGCATGAAGGATTTAATTAGTACAACTTATTACAAGATTAGCATGTATGAACATAAATGATTAACGAAGATTAGCAAAGAAAGAAGATCAGAGGATTAATTACCCTTGCAGCTCCAACTGGACGAGACCACCACCAGTTCATTTTGTGTTAGATCGTCTTTTTCATGTACATCTGCTAGTATGTCACCATTTATATACAAAAAAGACGTAGACAAGTGACGCTATTGAAAGATTTTGTATGGTTTAAAATTTTGACACGTACAACTACAAACTAAAATTGATGCAATGTGAGAACTTTGAAAACATTAATTAGAACTAAACTAATCTTGGCAATAGTATTTAAGATTCTTAAAAATCGGAAATTAAAACTAATCGACTTTGATACCATTTAGATTGTGATACGCCAATAGTATTAAAACAGGTTGGTGGTTCTGATAAATTTGAATGGGGTTAAATATCAAATTGGTCACTGAAGTGGAGGTCATATATCAATTTATTCATCAATTTTAAAGGGGTCTCAATTAAATCACTTAAGTCATAATAAATATCAAACAGATACATCTAAATATGTGATCAAGAAGTAAAATAATTTTTTATTGAGTTCTATACAGTTTTCTTCAATGTCACCATAACCAAATGAAAAGTTATGTATTCTAGTATTTTAGATAATATATTCAGATTTTTAAAATTTTATTTAAAATTTTATTTTTGATTTTATAGTTATTTTCTTTGATTTAATTAAAAATAAATTTTAAAAAATCTAAATATATTATCTAAAATACTAGAGTTCATCACTTTTCATTTGGTTATGATGACATTGAAGAAAAATGTATAGAACTCAACAAAAATTTATTTTCCTTTTCGATCAACATTTAGAGGTATCTGTTTGATATTTATTATGACTTAAGTGATTGAAATGAGACCCCGTTAAAATTGATGAATAAATTGATATATGACCTTCACTTCAATGACCAATTTGATATCTAACCCAATTTGAATGAATGCAAGTATGTGGCAGTTGGGACTTGGGAGATGGTGATTTGAAAGGCCGGCTAAACTCTTCTAAAATGTGGCTACAAATCCTTTCCAATCAAATCGACACTCGTCCAATTTGAAACAACACATTCTGATCT
This sequence comes from Heracleum sosnowskyi, assembly GCA_030848705.1. Lineage (NCBI taxonomy): Eukaryota > Viridiplantae > Streptophyta > Magnoliopsida > Apiales > Apiaceae > Heracleum > Heracleum sosnowskyi. Next base: position 132,536,532 of record CM061238.1, on the reverse strand, counting down.
CAAATTTTATTCAAGGCCACGTTGCCACCTAAATCTTCCCCGCCAAATGTTTTAACAATAAATACTAGCGTAATAGCCCGTGCGAGACACGGGCCTGCTAATATATTGAAATAATTTCTTGCACGAACATGTATAGATATCAGAATAGTTTTGTACTTAAAAATATAGAAAATGATACTATTTTGAATTTATCTTTTATTTTTATGCAAATTTTTTTAACTTTTTTTTAATTTAATAAAATTTCAATGATAATTTTAGTATAGTTGTCCATATATAATATGGACGTATCTAAACTTATGTGTGTTTAATGAAATAACGGTATACTGGTAAAAAAAATATAAGTTCGTCACATATGTAATACTATACCGTGATCACATCATAAAATCTCTAATCATTCTATTAATCTCGGAACCGTGGCTCGGTTGAATACTCCGATTAGGGATGTTTACGGCTTACCAACCTGATCACTGAACCAACCAAGCCCTATTTTTGACCGACCAAGCCGATAGAAGAAAACTCGATACTTAATTGGGTTAAAAACATTTCAAACTAATTTAAATGGGTTGGGTATGAAATTTATAATTTTCGGTCAATCCGATTTAACTTACAAATTTTGTTTGATATTTAAATATATATTTATATTGTACATACAACCATACATACATTAGATAATACATCATACTGACATTTATTTATATATGTGTACATAATTATATTATTGAAATTATAATTATCCAAAAATAAAATATTAACACTAAATTGTAAGTTATACATGTTTTAGTTTACTTAAAATTTTCAAATGAGAGATATTGTATAATCTTTATTTTTTTAATAAAATTATTTAAACCATTCAGACTAATGCAACCCGACCCAAACTAATGTATTATAAGTATGGTTGGGTTGTAAATTTATATTTTTCGGGTTGGGTAAAAGAAATTCAAAATAATATAACTGGGTCGAGCTGTAAAAATTCTTCCAACCCATGAACAACCCCTAACACTGATTCCCAATTTTTACAATGACGTGTTCAACTTAAAATCTATTTTTAAATAATAGAAGTAACTGACAATATGTTAATTATAGATTTTAATATTATATTTATGTATTAGCACCTTAACATTCCATATAAAATATAATAAGTAAACATATTATTATATAAAAATATAAATCATATAACAATTAACAATCTAATTGGTATTTAGTCAAAAAAATATATGTGGAGTAAATTTTTTAAAGATAATTGAATACATTACTGTATACATAAAAATACGAAAACTAAAAAAATCTGGAGTTGTATAAATGATTTGAACTAACATTTCATTTATTGAAAAGTTAAAATTAAAAAAGAAATTGTCATGTTATATAAATAATATAAAATAACATGTTGGTCACTCAAAAGTTAAATTATTAAAAGAAAATATGAAGAGACAATACGCTTTATCTACTAATATTTTTAGAGTAAACTCAAAACTCAATGTAGTACCGTTGATAATGAAAATAAATTTATATAAGGAGAAAATAGTTTGATTTTCAATGGCCACACAAATTCAACCCCTTTTAATTTAAACACTGAAAAGATCATTTCTGTAATTTTTATAAATACAAGGATAACATATTAAATTCACTATCATTTTTTGGCATATTTTGCCCTTGGTCGACTTTTAACATAAGAAGTAGATACAAAGGTACGTTGCGAATTATCAAAATATGCTAATCTGAACCGACTAAAATCGAATCGAGTGACTTGGTTTTTGTTAAATTACATATTAGTAGTTCACATGTTGTTTGAATATTTTGAAAGTCGTCACCATATATAATTATGTGTCATAAGATATGTTATGTTGTGTTATATAGAAGTATACATTGTAACAACTAACAATATAATTGATCTATGTTAAATCAAATAAATTTAAATATAATTTAAATTTTAAGAAAGTTGATTGAATATGTATTTATACATAAAACCAAAAAAATAGTTTTATATAAATAATATAAAGCAACATTTTATTTACACAAAAGATAAAAGAAAAATAGGATAATAATCGAAAACGTGGGTAATCTAATAAGATTTTTAATGTAAGCTCAAATATCAGTCTAGCACAAGTGGTTATGACATAATTAATCTCCAATGAGAAGGTTAGAGGTTCAACTCATTTAAGCTACTCAAACTTATTTATTTTATTGCATAAATTGTAAAGGATGGCATTTTTGTGATTTTTCAACAAAAAAGGACAAAATTGTAATTTCACAACCATTTTATTGGCTCAATTTGCCCCTATACCCCATTTAATATATAGAAATAGATAGATCGTAGATTTAGTTGAGTGTTTTAATGGAATAGCCAAATGTGTATCTTTACCAAAACCTTAAAAAGCAAAGGGTTTTGCTTATCGTATAAGATCCAAACAAAAAAATCTATGTAATCTGGTAACATATAAAACTATCGAACTAGTTATCACCTGTGCGGCTTTGTACATTTCCTGCTGCTCTTTCTCTGTAACAGTTCGTTCGACATCCTCCACTGGCCGCGCTGATGAAGCATTTTGGACCCTAATAAAGAGGCAAGCAGCATAAGAACCCATAACACTAAAAAGATCCTGTTGTGTTCGGCTGCAATATTTATCCGAATATACTATTAGATTAGATGGACACATAGACTACACAAGCTCTAATTCATGCGCAGTGGATAAGTTCTGTACATTACATTTTGGAAGCAGAGTCCCAGAATATTGAGTCAATCATCACTGCAACAGAAGTAGTGATGAGGAAATGGGCAGCAGTATATATAATGTGCTTCACCAATAAGAGCATCGTTGTTTTCATAGGCAAACCACACACTGATGGACGAAAGACTGAGAGTATTGGGAGGGGAAATAAAGATCTCGAATGAGCACTTTGTTTCTCATGTGTTATGTCACAGGGCACCATAGCCTTTGATTTGTCGTCGTCTATGGAGTGTGGTTACACCAAACGGATAAAGATTCAAGGTGAAACATTCCAACATATATCTATACTAATTTTACTTGCTCCATCGATACCTTTTCAGAAGAAAACTAATTCCGATTAATTGGCAAGAATGACGACCAACTAGTAAGAACATAACTAGTATATCAAACTTAGTAGAACTGATTGTAAGTTTTGTATGTGTTTGAATAATTTTACCTAAAAGTATTGGATTAATTGGCAAGAATGACAACCAAATGGTCCCACGTATGTTTCCTACCCTTCGTGTTTCATTAGTTGAAGCTGCACACTCCACATCTGATAGTTTTAGTTTCTATACAAGGTATTGCACCGAAATCGAATGTTAATTTACTAATCCACACCAATTTTCACCTCATCTAAAGCTTCAAATATGTCTATGCTAGGTTGATGGATGGTGCAAACAACTGTTCTTCCTGTGTCCACGGTATTTCTTATTGTTCTCATCACAATCGCAGCAGCTCTTGCATCTAAACCTGAAGTAGGCTCATCCATGAATGTTATCGAGGGGTTAGCCACCAGCTCAACTGCAATTGTAAGACGCTTCCACTGTTCAGTGGAGAGCCCATTTACACCTGGAAACCCCACTAACCCAGTCTTCAATGTGTTTAGTTCAACAAGTTCTAGGACCTCATCAAGGAACATCTGTGGAAGTTATTAACAGAAAGCAGATTATCTCATGTTTTGTTGTTAGTCCCTGATATATCATCAGGATCTCTATATCCAAGCACTCTTCTCTAAAGCAAAAGAGATTACCACCTATCTAGATGCATATTAAGAAGCCCCGCATCCCTTGCGAGGATTAGGGCCTAATTTCTTGCAATAATGGGAACTCATGAGCCCATGACCTTGTCATGGGAAAGGGGAAGGAGGCATATATAGACATTTACCGACAGGCTATCTTTGAATCCTCATATTTTGACTTCCAGTCAGGCTGATTAGATTAACGACTCATAGACTACATGAGGTGAATGGATATCATTTTGCTGACAATATCCAAATATCCTGGCAAAAGTTCTCTGCTTCTTTGGAAACCCAGAAATCGTGATGTTACCCTCAATATAAACACCTGTTTTCCGACCTGCAAGAACATCCATTAAAGTAGTTTTACCAGCACCGCTAACACCCATCAAAGCAGTGTAAACACCTGATCTAAAAGTTCCACTTACACCCTCAAAATCAACAATTTATCATAAACACCTTGGTCTTTCATTTCCTTCAACGATTAATATATTAGAAATCATAAGTGATTATCATGCACACATAAAGAAAACATGCTCAATTGAAACCTAAACATAGCGTAACCACCCTGTTCAATTTGCTTGCCAGTGGCATATCAACGGAATACTTGACCTCATCAAATGTGATGGAATGTGGTTCAAAAGGAAGAATCATCCCTTTTTTTCTCGTTCTCATTGGCCTCAGCATAGATTCCTGTCATCGATGGAAATCAAGTCCACAATTACTTGAGACGGTTAGCTTTCAACACTTCCACTATAACATATTAACTATACAGAAGCTTCGAAAGGTTGCTTTCTAACCCTGACTTCCTGCTCGTCCAGCAGAGCTGCCTCGTTGCAATGACAACTCGATGGCTTCTGCAGGGCCAGTTTCTGGTAAAACAGCTTGAGGTATCCCCAGAGCAGCAATAGTGTAGAATATTGTATTCACTCGCTAGTGTAAGAACACAATTTGAACTAAAAGACTGATAGTACTCACGGTCAAGATAAGTAAGTGCCACCGTGACAGCTAAGTTGAGTAGTAAAATGAATCCAATCAATGCTCCCACTCCGAGCCGATACCAATACGAATATGGAAAGAAACCCCATGACCTCAAAATTACAATTCCTAGGGTGTCGGTTCCTTTTGCAACCAGCTGTTCCACAACAACGATTTTAAAACTTCAGTTCATTTTCATAGATAAATAAAGAGATGACTGCAAGAATAAAGAGGTACACCATTAATATCGGCTTACCTTGTGCCATCGTTGTGCATGGAATTCATTAAAAAAAACATGCATCCAATACATCAAGGGTGATTAATAGTAATCCCATAACCACAACTTTGCTACGTTGTCTGCCAAAGCATTAACAGAAGCAAAGCATCAGAAGATGACACAAATGAAAAGATGCTCAATTAAATAGCAATATAAGAGCTTATACCTCATGCTTGAACGAATCCACCTACTGTAAAAAGTACCAGAAAAATAAAACACCCAAATGTGAATGAAAGAATCATGTTCCTACCCAGTGTTGTCAGTAGTCGGAACAGTGCAGAAGCCATCTAGCTAATCCGTTAAACAAAAGGATGACAACAGCCAAAAACAGGGCACCCATTAATATCCTTCCATCAGTAGTTGTATTTTGGTGCAACTCTGTCCTTAGGAAGAGTGTCATGGTACTAATGGTGATTGTTGTAGGCTATGAAAGATTGAAAATTAGTATAAGAAAACATGTGTACAGAACTAAAGCTAATACTACCATATATTTTAGCTTATGGGAAAGGGAACTCACTTGAAACAGCTTGAAAACGTATACAAATCAGTTTCTCTTCATAAGCAAAATCTCTCTTGCAGTAACAGCTTCCAAGAGCCCCTTCGTGCCAACACCCTGCCATTGCCAAAGCAGCTGGGCGACTTCTGCTCGTCATACGGTTTTGCATGATCATCTCCCAATCGAACCCCAAAATGAAATGACCAGTAACCCTCAGTGAATTCCATGGCTGTAATAATTCTGTAAAGCTTATCTTTTTCAGCCGATACTGTTTCTGATCTTTCTTCGAAGTGACCTACATGAAGAATATATTTAATACCAATAGTATATAGGGTGTTATGTCATATTTTGGCATAGTCCAAATTTCTCCGTTTAATAATTATTAATTCAGATTAATAACCAATAAGCAATATCCTCTCTCTGAAACGAGAAAAGAATCAATCTCAATCGACGAATAACGGAAAATATCTCCAAACGATATTCTTCAAATCACGGAAAGAAATGCGGAGATGCCGCAAGATTGTAGGAAAACATGTGAAGACCGGACTATTTATGGGAACGTGAAGTGGATTGATAATCCTTGAACTATTTATGAGAACGTGAGGTGGATTGATAATCCTTGAGTTGTTTATGGGAACATAAATCTTGGCTATTTTATGGACTTGGATTGAATGACTTATCTAATGACTTGTTTTCCAAGAACTACGTGAGGCTTGATCCCTATATAAATGGGTACGTAGGCACCTTGTATGGTACAGTGGTACAGTGGTACAGTGGTACAGTGGTACACGACAATTGACACTCGGGAAAGAGGAAGAGAAAGAACACATTCTCTATTCAATTTCTGAGGAGTCATCATACGAGCTCAGCCCCAAACATCCAAAAATCTCAAATCCCCCTATTTTCATAATTCGTTATTCCAGCAACCTCCGATTTGGGTTGTTACGAAATTCCTCCAACAACATAGGGCTTGAAATTTACTAGGCTCATTAAATCATTGAGATATACACACAAGACTAATGCACTTGGATATTGGAAGAAATATAGCTCACTCACCTCTTGCAAGAAGTCTGCGACACCTTTCCTTTCTGGACATCTGAAGCCCGTAGATTCGTAAAACTGGAGAACGTATACACGAGGACCTTGAACACTATCTGACATATAGAATAATAATGTCATCGAATAAATCATAGGTTTCACGGGCTTCCCCTCAAGAGAGAGATGAGAGCAGTTCCATGTAGAACGTGGACACTATGCCGGAGTGCTTTCACAATTTGATAAGTTGTAGAACTGTCCAAACCAGTGGATATCTCATCCATAAAAAATGCCTTTGACGGCCAACCAGCATCTCACCTGTATCAACCCTTTTTTTTAACATATGTAACAAAAGCATGCAAATAAATTAGTGTCAGGAGGAAATTTTATTACCTATTGCAAAATGCTTTCTTTGTCCTCCTGATATTCCCCTAATGATCTGGATTCCTACCATAGAGTCAGCACACACATCAAGGCCCAAAACCTGCATTAAATTAGGAAAAACAAGCTTATTATAATTGTGTTATATATTATTTAGTGTGATTGTAAACAGTAATCTAAGTTCAGCTCTACCTTTAAACATAATCTGTGACAACAGTGGCTTCCCGTCCTTCCGTTGCAGCAGCCAAAATCATTGGAAGACAATGAAGGCCATTGAAAAAAGAGAGTCATCCCCACATCATTGCCAAGGTCCAAGAATATATTTTTCTACTAAATCAAGGTACATTGAATCATCAAGTAGAAAAACATGAAAAAATGAGAACACGAGAACACCTGAAGCACCAGTAGCGTGAAGTAACAATTCATATTAGCTCTTCTTCACATTAAGTATACATCTTGACATATCTACTTATCCAAATATATTATAGTTTACATCGATGGTAGAAACAAGCTCCCAACCTCTCACAAATTTTAGAGATATAAGAGGGTTATTTTAATATTTTTCTCATGCTTTTGTCAAACTCGTCTATGAGAGGAAAAGGAGAAATTAATGATGAACATCACAGAGTTATAACAACCACCCAGCATAGAGTGATACAGCCCCTGGCACCTTGCAAAAAATTCCAAAAGTTTGCCTGACAGTCATTTCTCCAATATGGAAATCATGTTGGCTAATCTATGCGGCTGTTCTCTTGGGCTTAATTTCATTCATTTCATGATCATTGTAAGTTACCCTTCCAGAAACTAGTAACACGATAAATTCAATCTTTCAGGTCAGAACTTACTCAAATAATCAAAACTGTATAAAGTGAGGTAAAAAATGAGATGATTCATTAACGAAATGCGAACTATCAGGAAATTTACTTTAAGGGTAGCAACATTGACAAGCCTCTCAAGTAATTTCTTGATTTCTTCTTCTCTTAAGTTCCAAGATCATGTACATCAACTTCAGTAATTTCTTGCAAGAGTCCATGTACTCGATAAAATATTTATAAATATCGTATGACTTTGGTCGAGTTAAGCCTTGTTTTCTTGCAGTGATATATTTTGTCAAAAATGCTACAACACCCAAAATTTATCCCAAAAATTGTACAAAATACTTATATATTTGGTAAATTTCCTAATAAAAAATACGACCTGAGTGCGTACATATATCCTCAAATCAAAAAAGTGACAGTCATGCCACGGGCATATATTTTGGGATATATTTTTTGGTTCTCTAGCAAAGTTCTTTCTTGCAATGATATATTTTGTGATATGCATGTTAATTTTGAATATTTTTTACTACTATATTTTAACACTCTCGTTATGAAATGTGAAATAAGATAAACTCTGACCATTTTTTAAACGAAATATCTTACTTTGCTACAGTTTTATGATTAATATGATAAATTATATGTATTCTATTTAAATATTATTAAATTTTATGTATCTAATATTAACAATCTATTTAGCAAAAAAACAATCCAATTTTTATGAAAATTCTAAGTCATTTTTATGATTAATATGATAAATTATATGTATTCTATTTAAATATTATTAAATTTTATGTATCTAATATTAACAATCTATTTAGCAAAAAGAACAATCCATTTTTTATGAAAATTCTAAGTCATCCCCACTTACTCTGTACTCTGTAGCTATAAATTCATCTATCATCGTTTTGTTTATCTCTGGACTTCTGAGTCCTGGCCCAAAATCCATAAAATGGCCCAAAGAACTACGGACATGCCCCAAAGATTTTCTTGGACAGTCTTTTCATTTCCGCACTTGTATAGCCCGCTATGCATTATATTCCAGCCCCTTATCGATGGACGATGGACTCGAAATGTTCCCATAGTCTCTTCTCTTTTTTTTTCTTTGATTCAATTTAATGTTCCATGTAGTCTTGGGCCCTGCTCCTGAGGCTTTTTAAAGGGAGGAAGTAATTGCAGTAAAAATGGGCTCAATTCGTAATTTTGCAAACTTGTTTTTGTCCTTATTAAAAATTCGGAAACATGAATGAAAATGAAACTATTTTACTTACCTCGTAACTGTGAAATTGTCGGTTATTGGATTCGTTTGCTACCTAATGCGTTATGTTGTACGTACTTATTGATTGCGAGAGACATGATCATGCAAAGGCCGGTCCACTTGTAGTACTCATAATACTATTAGATTTGATCTTTCACATCCAAGGCCCAATGTGATCGTACTAGAATTACATTAAAAAAAAGTACTCTCTCCGTCCCACTGAATTGAGGAACGGGGTTCAGCACGCATTTTAACGCTCTTATAAAGTATATTTTCATAAATTATTTTTAATTTTTTTCTAAATTAAAATTTAATGTTTAAATTTTTATTTAAAGAAAGAATAATTTAAAATTTTAAAAATAAGTTATAGGACTATACTTTATATACACTTTAAAATACGTGTCAAACAGTGAGAAAAATACGGTATAGAAATGAGTGGGACGGAGAGAGTATTACACAAAACATGGCCAGTCCCCTGATAAAATGATCCAACCATACTTTATTAGTCAAGCTATATCGCTAATCTAATCCATGGTATATGTAATTTTTACCTTTTATATAGCTACCAAGTTTCACCTCAAGTTTAAGGACGACATTTTAGAATTTCGGATTTCGTATCATGTTCGTGTTCATCATCCGATCAATTTCGGGGTACTCAACTTTGAATAAAATTGAATTATGTCGAATATTGAGGTTTGGTTTGATCATTCATCAGGACATATTAAATTTTCGTCGTCAACAAATTTTCGATAATCAGTATTAGACAAATGTGTTTAATTTTAACACCAAGTTTTAACAAGGAGTAACAGATTGTCATGCCTATCACCATCACAATGGTCGGTTTGATCAGTGTACAAATATGCAGTGACAGAGTTTGTTGTAAAGATGTCTTCTGAGTTCTGATAATGGTTCATTTGCAGAGAGGGGAAGAACTGACATGCAAATTGCCTAGGATTCCTACCACATGCCAAACACAACCTTAACAGTTACAATGTAAATTTATAAGGAAACAAACAAGCATATCTTAAAGACATTGTCGCTTGCTACATATCCTGCAGTTTTGATGAAATTGACAAAATATCCATGGATTTCTCTGTCCCAGCTTGATCCCTTCGCAAATCCTATAGCCAGTGATCTTTATCTGCCCTTAAAAATTTACGAGCTCCGGAATTAGCCCGAGAAAAATGAAAGCCAATTTATATAATGGAGAGTGAAAAGATTATTAACATATTTTAGTTACGATTTTCTCTTAAAATCCCGATTCTATCAAATTCATGTAGGGAGTCAGGTCTTGCTACTCTAGTTACGATTTTCTCTTTAGATTTCGGTTCCACCAGATCATGTCGGGAGTCGGATCTCGTAACTTTACTAGTAATTCTATTTTTCTATTTTTTTTTATCACACTAGTAATTTTATTTTCAGGTGTAAAGTATTGAGAGAAGATTTTTGTGCATGTAAATTATCACGAGAGCTAATTTTGATAATCCAAAGTAAATTTATCTATTCTTCCGTCTCAGATTATATACATTGGGACATTGAGGACGGGTTCGACAGATTTTTATAAAGTATAATTTCATAAAAAAAATTAAATTTTTTTTTTTATGAATTAAAATTTAATATTTAATTTTTTATTCAAAGAAAGAATAATTTAAAAATAAGTTATAGATCTATACTTTATATATAACTTAAAATGCAGACATGTCAAACAATGAAAAAAAAATTGTATAAAAATGAGTGGACGGAAGAAGTACTTGTTTATTAAAATTTTGCAGAATGCCCTAGATTTTGGAAGTTGTGTAATCGACAAAGGTGTAGGTGAGGATAATAAGGGGCAACCCATCTGACCTCAAATTAAGTGTGTATTTCTAGCATAAATAACTGTAAATTCAAAGATTACACTAACAGATGTCGCCGACATTAGATACATTACTTAACTAAAAGAAATGCTAAATTATTGGAAATATTATAAAATGGATAATATAGTAGAAACTCGATAAATTAATGTTCGATAAATGAATAATCTCGTCAAATAAATATATTTTTTCGGTCACAACTTGGGACAATGTACTAAATGAATAATCTTGCTAAATGCATTAATGAATAAATTTTATTGAAATCTTTAAAAGCCCTATGTAAACATAAATTAATATTAACTAAAATTAAAACAATATATATTTTTATGATATATGTCATCTAGTCAAAAAAATTATAAATTCATATATAATTTAATAGACTCTAAGTATATTATACTAATACAATCTTATGAACACTCTCAAGTATATTAAAATAATACAAACATACTATATTTAATTTATATGTATAATTCATGTATGCATATTATTGAAAGTGAATAAAATATATGCTAAGAATTTTAAATTTTTAACTATTATCTTCTAGATACATTCGAATATTAAATTTTAAAATATCATTATCATATTGTGGCAAAAAAAAATATATCATTATCATATTAATAAAAATAAAAATATTATCTAAATGAATAAATATTCATTTATCGATAATTGAATAAAATATTCATTAATCGATAAATAAATAATATTGTTGAACGAATATATTTTTTTGGTCCCAAATCTATTCATTTATCGAGGTTCTACTATAAAAGCATTCCTGGAATTGCATTACTTAGTAGTGTATTTTAAAAAGATTAACATTCTTCTCTATAGAATAAGTATATATATTTCTTTAATACATTTATCATTATAAATTAAGCTTAAATAAATAAAATAAAATTGTCTAAAATTTTAATTTTCATAAACTGTGATTTTGTACTATATTTATTATGAATCACCTTAGGCATTCCTTGACCTTTTATGGTGAGAGGAGGATAAACATTGTATTCCATCTAGTACATAATGTAAGTTATTTACTTTTTCTGCTCATAATTTTAAGTATTTTGATTATGTAATTAAAATTATTATTTTTTAATTTTTTTTGTTCAAATAAATAATCAATCATATTAATTATTTTTGTTCAGAAAAAGAAAAATATTAACTTTTATTATGAGATCAAAATATCTCAAATTATAAATAAATAAATAAATAAATGTATGCGCAAATATTAAAATGCTTTAGATAATAAACAGAGAGCAAGTTCTACTCGGTGTCCAAACAAACTAAAAATTACTAACCATGCGTACGATTTTAAGATTATAAAATGTTTATCCAAACCTCTTCACAAATAGACAAAGAAATATATTTTAATATTACACCATGCTTTGGTATCAATTTATATATTTTAACAATATATAGTCACCATGCTTAATTGTTTAACATGCAACAAAATTCCAAAATTATTAGTGAAATGCACGTGTGACTTTTCTTGGAAAATGGAACTGAAGACTTAAAATCACCTGAGATTTAAAATGTGAAGTATCCAAAGCCCAAAGTGTCCTTTAAAATTGTTTATTCTAAGTGATTAGTGTGCCTTAACCAAGTGTATATTGATATTCTTATTTGGATTGCTAATTTCACTTAAATTAAACCACTACTTAGTTAACTAGCTCAACCACTTACTAATTACTAGGTACTTCTCCCCAAAAATGCTAATGCCTAATGCATTAAGTTAAACTTTTTGTAGATCTTTGATATTCATATATGGACGCGAGCTCAAAAATGCAAAATGAATATTTTTTTTTTTATAAAAACCATGCTTACCCCTATGTTTCCTAATTCAATTTAAAAAATAGTAAAGATAAAAAATTAATAGTATGCATCTAATTTAGCAGAGTAACAATATAAAATATTCTGAATATATTGCGCGCTAAACAATCACAATACGTTTCAAAAATATTCTCCCACAATATTAGAACCCTAAAGTTTATTCTTTCCAAATATAAAAAGGGGTTCATATGGTAATTTTCTTGTTTACATGATCCAAAAAATAAAAATGAATAAAGAAAGAGTTAAACGTGAATTGCATCTTTATTATTTGGAAAAAAAATGAAGTTGTAAAAGATAAAAACACTTATCGGCAGATATTACTAATTTTGAATTTGTATTATCTTAGTATAATGTTAAATTAAGTTAAGAAATTTAGATGATGATGAAGTTCTGAATGAATTTTATGGAATAGAAATGGTCTATTCAGTATAATGTTCATATGTTTTATTTAAATAGAATGTTACATAATTTGAAACTTACAAGATTATTGATATGGGCTAAAAATAACCCTGGAAATATAATTAACGATGTATTAATTAGACCTAGATTGGTCCAAGAATACGGCCCAATAAACAAGGCCCGAAACCCTGATTATTTATTAATTTCGTAATTAATAAATAGGGAAAATATACAGCTCATAAAAAGAGTCCAAATTATGGCAAATTGGTCAAAGAAGGATCCAGAATCCCAATTAAAAGCAATTAATGAGTCACAGCTTTTATCAACAAGGAAAAGACTTGCCCGCCAAGTAATGCAATCCTTATCAGTTATCAATAAGAAGACTTATCCGTTAAGTCTCCTAAACATACCATAAATACTAGGCTCCAGACGCCTATATAAGGTCCTTGATCCTACAATCAGAACTACGTCTTTGGCTTGATTCTCAATTACGAATTGAGATACGTAGGCATCTTGTGAGGACCGATTTAGTCTCGAAACACAAGTGCAGCCATTAAAGCTCGAAGCTCTCCAACCCTAGCATTAAATTCACAAGCTCAGTTTTTATTCCACAACATTTGGCGCCGTCTGTGGGAAAACAACATCAACCATGGCAAACACGCGAAGAACAGCTCGAGATACTCAAACTCCCGAAGATCGCCCTGTCAACTCTGAGGCTGATACTCGCGGGAACCAACCACCGCCAACTACTGGCATTGAAGGGGCGAATATCCCCACCAACACTCAAGGACCGGAAATCCCGATTTCGGTTGAAGGGACGAATCCCCTGCAGATGGTTATTCATGGATCTAATCCACAAGAGACCGTTCACCAGCAACCGATCACGACCTCCCCGCTGCTCATGAGCGCACCTCGTAGCCTTCAACTCCACACTACTGATCTCCCCCAGTATGCTACTCAAACTCTGGGCATGCCAACCTACGGTATGCCTCCTCGACCCCCGGTGGGCGGCAGTGGGACTAATCCCATCTATCATGAAGCCTATGTGCCCCCTTACATTCAAGGTCTGGGACCCCAAAATCGACAAACTAGAGAAACCCCTTTCCTAGACTATTCTGGTCCCTATACCGAGGATGAAAATTACTCAACAAGAGATGAGAGGGATGTTGCCCCAAGAAGAAGACGTTCTTCTCAAACCAATAGAGAACGACCCCAAACTACAAGGGAGAAACTAGCGGCCCATGAAGCCGAGACTGCAAGGCTCAAGAAGCTACTGGCTGAAGAAGAAGCCGCAAGGACACAAAACCAAGGAACGGGAGGAGTCCCGATAATCAATTTGGATCCACCGTCAAGGAGAACCAAGAGGGCTGAAGCCCCAAGGGGTGATCCTACTGTTTTGTTGCCCCTAGGAGATCCTGATGATCCTACACCACCCTTCACTCAAGAGATAATGAAGGCCACTATATCCAGAAAGTTTAAAATGCCAACCATCAAAGCTTATGATGGAACGGGAGATCCCGCAAATCATGTAAGAACCTTCTCAAATGCACTACTGTTGCAGCCTGCCAATGACGCTGTAAAGTGTAGGGCGTTTCCACAAACCCTGGCGGGCATGGCTCAACGTTGGTACAGTCGCCTTCCGCCCAATTCTATTGGATCCTTCAAAGAGTTGAGTAAGGCGTTCATCAATCAATTTGTTAGTGGGAAGATACATGAGAAAAGTTCCGCCTCTCTTATGGGGATTCGACAAGGCAATAATGAAACATTGAGAGAATACTTGAGTAGATTCACTAAGGAAGCTATAAAAGTCCCAGATTTGGAAGATAAAGTGGCTATGATAGCCCTACAGCAAGGAACTACCGATGACCACTTCAGGAGGTCTTTGGCTAAGCATCCCCCCGAAAACATGTTGTCACTACAAGATAGAGCTGGAAAATACATCAAGGCTGAGGAGAGCATGAGAAAATATGAACCCACTGTGGAAGCAAGTGAAAACGAAAAAAAGAGAAAGGAGACTCAAGAGTATGACACTAGGGACAAATATCCCAGGACAGCGAAAGATTCTGACTCTCCACCTAAAAGGAACAACTTCGGACCCAGGTTCGATGAATATGCAAGGTTGAACACCTCAAGAAGTCAAATTCTGATGGAAATTGAGAAGGAAGAAGATCTTCGATGGCCAAAGCCGCTAAGATCCGACTTGGAGAAACGGAACAAGAATCAATTCTGTCGTTTCCATAAAGAAGTTGGTCATGATACCGACGATTGTAGACAACTGAAAGATGAGATCGAGTTCTTAATTCGAAGAGGAAAACTCGATAAGTTCACTAAGGATGGGAATCGAGGAAATCAACAAGGAAACTATGAAAGGAAAGACTATGATAGGAGGGACAACGACCAAGATCGTACTCCTAAGCCCCGAGGGCCTGTCATCAACATGATATTTGGAGGACCGACTGCTGTTGGGTCCTCCCGAAACTCAAGGAAAGCTTATGCCCGAGAGGTAATGACTGTTGTAGGAGAAGCACCGAAACGTGCCAAGACAGAAGTGGCTATTACCTTTGATGATTCTGATCTTGAAGGGGTGAAGTTCCCCCATGACGACCCGTTGGTCATTATACCTGTAATAGGCAACTCTAAAACCAAGAGGGTTCTGGTAGATAACGGAGCTTCCGTGGACATCTTGTTCCATGACGCCTTCATCAAGATGGGATATACCGATTCGCAATTGACTCCTTCAAACATGCCCATATACGGGTTCAATGGGGTTGAATCTAAAGTAGAGGGAATTATTCAGCTCCCTATGACAATAGGGCAAGGTTCACAAACAACAACTCAAATGCTGAACTTCGTGGTGATAAAGGCAACCTCGACTTATAATGCAATCCTTGGGAGGACAGGCCTTCATGCATTCAAGGCTGTTGCCTCAACTTACCATTTGAAAATCAAGTTCCCAACAAGGAACGGAGTTGGTGAAGAACAAGGAGATCAAAAGATGGCTAGGAGTTGCTATGTAGCCGCGTTAAGGCCTGATGGAATCGGGGGGCAGGTTCTCCCAATCAAGGTTATGAATTCGAGAGACGATGAAGAAAGAAGGGACTGAGATGCCAAGAATATGGCATGCCTCAAATTTGAAAGTTTATTATGTTTAAGTGTTTCCTAAAAGGATCCACAAATATGACAAGTAGCAATAAGGTCGACGAAACCATTCTGAGCTCTTAAGCTCTTAGTAGGAAGTAAAATACTATGTAAGGGTCGAACCCTCTTTTCAAAAAATACTTCAAATTCTCTTTCACTATTTTATTACTTATCTTTGTTTGGGCATTTCCTTATTGTTTTACTAAAAAGCAAGTTGTACCAATAACACTTGATCAAAGTGCCAGCCCATTCAAGAGGCCAAGTACTAGGAATTGCCTTACAAAAGATAAGTTAAATAAATATAAGTGAGCAAGAATGACAAAACAGAATATGCAAAAATAAAGTTGCATAAACCCCGAAGAAGAAGTATCGAAAAATAGCATGCATGAATAGAAGATCTCGAAGGATCAAAGAGTTATGTTACAAGCATCAAATAAATCTTAAAGTCCATGAAAGGACCCTGAATAAAAGCAAGATATAGAGCCACGCATGGCCAATAAAATCTGATCTAAGTCATCAAACGAATCATTGTCAAGGACAGGGGCATCTAAGTCCTCTATGAAGTCGTCAGTAGGCTCGAACTCCTCCATTGGCAAGAAGAAGTATCAGAAGGATGCCAAAAAGGCAAGCTGCCTCAAAATGGATCCCCACTTTAGATTAAAAAGTCATAAAGACCACGATTCTTAAAAGTCGGAAGATCAATTGTAGTCCTAAAGACCTCAAGCTCAAACTAAAAAAAAAAAAACCTAAAGAGGCCTATTGGAAGAATGTTAATATATGGGTTGAAACCCCTGAAAATTGAGGAAGTAGAGCTCAGAACGAGTTTCGATTCGATATACCGCAAGCTCAAATTAAAGAAGCGAGTGAAACGTTGTGTCTGTCTTCGTTCACGAAGACCTCTCGATGTGAAACTTAGGGTATTAGAACTCAAGTTAGTTCTTGTATCTGTAAGCCACGTTTGGCGTTGTCGAAACCTTAAACGAGGTTGAAGGGTAACGACCTCTCAAATACATAAAAAGTTGAGGTCGTTTTGTTCAACCTAGGACCAAATCGAGGTCAAAAATTGAGGTCGAAAACACCTCAAAAAACGCCTAGAAGACCGTCTGGGAGGCGTGGTTCACAACCCCGTCTTGTACACGGGGTGACCAACGTCCAAAAGACATTTGAAAAATCAAGGATTGAAAAACGACTAGGAGGCAAAGACGCCCAGGAGACCGTCTGGCACGCGTGTTTCACAACCCCGTCTTATACGCGGGGGTGAACACCGCCCAAGAGACAAAGAAAATTCGGCTAAAAAAGAAGCGCAAAGAACGCCCAGGAAGCATCCTTATAAGCGTGGTTCACGACCCCGCCTTGTACGCGGGGTTGAACGCCGCCCAGGAGACAAAAGCAAAGCGAACAAAATATAAATCGTGAACAACGCCTGGGAAGCAGCTTTGTAGGCGGGGTTTAAAAGATTGCCTTGTAGGCGGGGGTCATCAACGCACGGAAGGAATAAACCAAGACGGAAAAATCTGGTTATTTTCAAAAAAATATATATATATATATATTAAGGCACACCTACAAAGTAATCTCCTCCGCGTGGTTCACAAATGGACCTTCCAGGCGGGTGTCACCCACGCCCAGGGAACAAAAAAAAACTGGCCAACAATTTTTCAAAAAAAAAAAACAAAAAAAAAAAAAATAAAATAATTTGTGAAACAACGCCCAGGAAGCTGCCTTGTACGCGTTGTTTGTTTGGCTGTCTTGTACGCGGGGCTTACCCCCGCCACCCCTGCACCTGCTTATCCACAAAAGCAAAACAGACAGAAGTTAATGCCTGTTTGACACGTGTCAACTGCTCCCTGACAGCAACCATTACTGCTCCTGACAGGGGACAACTCGATTTGCTGCTATATGAGAAAAGAGACAAAAAATACAAAAGCAAAATAAATCCTTAAAATTTCCAATAAATAGCTAAAAGCTATTTAAAATTTTTAGAAAATTTCTAAAAATTCAGAAAATACCTGAAAGACTTAATTTCGGGAAAATATTTTATACACTTTTGAAATATTTCAAAAAATATTTCGGAAAATACCTGTGGGTACATGAAAATTCCTAAAATATTAGGAATAATTATTAAAAATACCTGTGGGTACATGAAAATTCCTAAAATATTAGGAATAATTATTAAAAATACCTGTGGGTACATGAAAATTCCTAAAATATTAGGAATAATTATTAAAATACCTATGGGTACATGAAAATTCCTAAAATATTAGGAATAATTATTAAAAATACCTGTGGGTACATGAAAATTCCTAAAATATTAGGAATAATTATTAAAATACCTATGGGTACATGAAAATTCCTAGAATATTAGGAATAATTATTAAAAATACCTGTGGGTACATGAAAATTCCTAAAATATTAGGAATAATTATTAAAAATACCCGTGGGTACATGGAAATTCCTTAAATATTAGGAATATTTCATATAAATGTCAAATTAGCCTCGAATAAGGCAACAATCGTCGTAAATGTGTAGGTCGCTCCACACTTTGCAATAAGGCGATACTTGTGAAACACTAGTGTAAATAAAGTCCTAGGTAAAGGATAAAAAGACCCCGAATCTCGAAAAAGGTCAATATAATTTCTACGAAAGCTTGAAAAGTTTTCCTAGAAATTGGGGGGCAAATGATATGGGCTAAAAATAACCCTGGAAATATAATTAACGATGTATTAATTAGACCTAGATTGGTCCAAGAATACGGCCCAATAAACAAGGCCCGAAACCCTGATTATTTATTAATTTCGTAATTAATAAATAGGGAAAATATACAGCTCATAAAAAGAGTCCAAATTATGGCAAATTGGTCAAAGAAGGATCCAGAATCCCAATTAAAGGCAATTAATGAGTCACAGCCTTTATCAACAAGGAAAAGACTTGCCCGCCAAGTAATGCAATCCTTATCAGTTATCAATAAGAAGACTTATCCGTTAAGTCTCCTAAACATACCATAAATACTAGGCTCCAGACGCCTATATAAGGTCCTTGATCCTACAATCAGAACTACGTCTTTGGCTTGATTCTCAATTACGAATTGAGATACGTAGGCATCTTGTGAGGACCGATTTAGTCTCGAAACACAAGTGCAGCCATTAAAGCTCGAAGCTCTCCAACCCTAGCATTAAATTCACAAGCTCAGTTTTTATTCCACAACAATTATATTTTTTTTAAACATTTATAAGATAAATTAATGATTTTGGAGACAAACAAAGATGTTAAGGTACTAGTAAAGGTTAACATTGTAAAATCCACCTATGTATTAAATTAATTATACATATGATAGAGAAATTAGGGGCTCTTTGAGTCATTGTATTTATTTAAAATTACTGAATCACTTCTTATAAATATATATTAATAATTATCATATTTAATAGTAGATATTAATTAAATTAATTATTACTGCTTCATTTACTATTTTATTATTGGAGATTAACAACTTATAATTACATACTTGTTTATTAATCGTATTTTAGTAAAATAGGTTGAAATTTTAATTTTATTATGATAATATATATTATAAATCTCTTTTACAAAAAATACATTTTTTATATAATATTTTTAGGAAAAAAATACTACATATGTATAAAGCATCAAATCCAAAAAATAGAATAGATTTTTTTTTTTTGTAAATTAATAAAATACGAATAAAAGAGTTAGTGTATGGAACTTAAAAAAAATTAAGATTGTCATCAAACGATTAAAATCAAATATAAACTTTACAACACATACATGTGTCAATATAAATTATCGTATGAATAATATATCACATATAAATTATTTGAACACAATTATATATATATATATATACTATTATATTAAAAACAAAACATTAAAAGTTTTTGTAGTCTATTTGTAGTCGATTTGTAGTCTGGTCCTCCATAGTTTAGTCATCCAATCTCTAACCGTTAGATCTTTTAAATTAAATTAATGAGAGCTATTGGATATAATACAAAATATTGCTTGGTATGTTGTGATTTTACTTAATTGCCCTTACTTAATTGTACTTCGTGTTTTTACTTAATTACCCTTATTTATTTATATAAAATATTATTAAATAATAATATTACCTATTTATAACCAATTACCTTTTACATCTAAAATATATTACTTTTTTTATTTTTTCTTAAAAATTCTCTTACTTTTTCAAAAATATCACGGACAATTACCTTTTTTAACTAAAACATATAAGCTTTTTATTTTTACTTACTAAAACCTCTCCTTTTCCAAAAATATCACATACAGTTTCATTTATTAAAATAAAATAATAAAATAATAATTATTAATAACTAACCAATTACCTATTTTAGCCAAAGTGTATATTCTTTTTTATATTTTCTAACTAAAATTTTTACTTTTCTATTTTTTCTAACTAAAACCTCTCATTTTCCAAAAATATCACGGGCAATTCTTTTTAATGAAATAAAATAATAATATTTATAATTACTAATAACTAATAACTAACCGATTAGCTTCTTTTTCCCAAAGCGTATATTCTTTTTTATATTTTCTAACTAAAATTTTTCCTAAGTAAAACCTCACATTTTTCAAAAATATCACATGCAATTTCATTTAGTAACATAAAATAGTAATATTATAAATACTAATAATTAACCGATTACCTTTGTTAGTCAAAGGGCATATTTTTTAACTAAAATTTCTCATTTTCTAAAATTATCGCAGACGATATCTATCTACATTATACTATTATATAATAGCCGAAACATTAAAAGTTTTGATTTCAATTTTCGGTAATTTATTCTATTTAATCTATCTATCTGTACTGTTATATAATAGTCGAAATATTGAGATTTTTGATTTTTGATTTTCTCACATATAGAACATAACTACAGACTCTTTTAATTATACTTTACTTAGAATTCTAAAACATGACCTTTTTTTAGAAAATATTTATATTTATATATATTACAACAAAATATATTGATAATTTTGATGGTTATCTTTACTGACATGCTTACTAAACTAATAAACTATTATAAAATCTATAAATTTTTTTAGATTTAAAGTAGTAAAGTAGTACTTTTAATTCTTTTTAAAAAGGTAGCATTTTTAGAAGTATTAAAATCTCAAAAAATTTAAAAGTTTATTTTAAAATTAATATTAAAATCGTCAATACGTTGCACGAGTTATAGGCTTGTATATATATATATATATATATATATATATATATATATATATATATATATATATAAATGTATGAAATATATTCCTAGCAGAGTAAACTTGTTATTAAGACTCTTAAACATTATTTTAAGGTAGGATCTAAACTATAATCTTGCCTTGTACTCCCTCTGTCCCCCTCATTTTTTTACATTGAGGGACGGCACGGAGGTTAAGAAAAAAGTGTAAATTAATAGAGAAAATTAAGAAAAATGAGTAAAGTGGTGGGACCGATCAATGTATAAAGTTGGTATAAATTAGGTATAGTGGAGGCAAGTAGTGAATGTGATTGGATTTTATATTATAAAATGTTACTATTTTTTATATGTAAAGAAATGAGAGGAACGTACCAAAAAGGAAAGTGTAAATAAATTAGAGGGACACAAGCAGTATGTGATTTAATTTTTTGGTGAACATTATTTATTTCAAAATTAATGTGCTGAACCGTTTTAGTACATGACTCTCACACAATGGACAGATCAGACTTAATGAAAAATAGTATTACCATACATAACAATTAAAATAACTAATTCAAATTAATTCAATATTTTTGAACCGACCAACTTAACGGCCATATTCAATTATATTAGAATTCAAAACTCCTAACATTTATGCTGAATCAAAGCAACCGTAAAATTCAAAAAACTAATATTTATTAGTGACAAATCTTGATATAAGTTAAAGAAATTGTATTTTACAACATAATATATATTTTTTATTTTGAATGTATACACACGCTCATCAAGTGAAGTGAATATAGAATAATAACTAACATCCATTAGAATTTAGAGCATCTAACTAACATCCATGACAACATTTTCAATTATGATATGTAAAATGATTGGCTAAAATATGATAAAATAATGATAATATAAAATTTTAGCTAAGGGGAGTCATGATTACAAGTTTGGAGTGTTAATTTTTTTACTAAGGATTAAGTACCAAATCAAAATGATATGTTTTATTTATAGAAATCTTATATATTATTTTAAAAATATAATCAATCATTCTAACTAACTCGACAGGAGTACAACACATATCCAACAAATTTTAGATAATCGATATTTTATATTAATTTAGTCATTTCTCTTAGCCAACATTATTAAAGATGCTCTAATTATATGGTTCAATCATTAACAAGTCATTTCAATCCAATCAAAACTACATTATTTTCTCATTATTATATCACAATTTTTAAAAAAAAAATTAATATGCTTATATTAAATACATTAAGCTCATTCTTACTTATTAATAACAAAATTACTAGTCTACTAGATTAGTAATTTCATTTTTACAATACATTAGGACAAATTTTTAACATAACCTTAATATTTGTCAATTAAAAACTAACAAGCCCACAATTTTAGTAAAATTTGGGAGAAAGATGAATCTATTACATAGTTTTTTTTAGTTAATCTTTTTTAATATTATAAATAGAAGCATACTAACCTGTATGCGGCCCTATGAACCATAGGGCCAATAAAGAATAGTAAAACAAGTTCACTACTTTGTCTTTTATTCTTCTTTAACCACTAAAGCTGGAAACGGTAGGGGAGGTCGCTGGAATCTTCACAATCAGAATTCACCATCAGATGACCCATCTCTCCAATCGCTTCAGGCAATTCCACGAGAATCTCTATCACAGCTGCCACCTCTGCCACCAACGGGGAATGTCTTTCCACCCTGCAATTGTCCAACCCATTGTCAAGCCCAGCATGTCTTCCGAAGTTCCCCTGAACCTTTGTATCCCGAAGGTCCCTCTGATCCACCAAGGCAACTTGTTCCACTCGATCGACACGATCATATTGACTCCCAGCAGGTGCTTCCCTAGTTTCAAGCCCGTCATGCCCACTCCCACCATGTCCAATGCCCCAAGGCACAGTTTCACTCCCACTATAGCCACCATGACGACCATTATCTCCACAATCACGAACATTTCTTAGAAACTGTTCATGTCTAAGAGTAAAAAAACAAACATCAGTTTCATCATAATCAAGTCCATCGAGAGATGCAGGGCAGTCTAGAGAGTTGTTAGCTTTGAAGATCATTTTATCATGTTTGTAAGAGGAATAATGGGTCGCTCTTAGTCTGAATGTGCTTCGATAAATCACCGGACATGGACGTTAACCATTTCGGAGTGATTCCCACACAAGTACAAGTGGGTTTATGTCCATGAGGGTTAAGCTGGATCAACATTCCCTCAGCATCATCTCCTCCAAAGTCCTAGAATGCTGGTCAAGATAAATAGGTTTTTCAATAGCACCAGTCACATAAAGAACTATCTTCAATCAACTATGTAACAAGAGAGACTCAACGGTTTGACTATGTTGTCCATTGAGAAAAAAATGTTAGATCAGTTAATTATTGTAATTTGATTAAAGATTTTGCACTAGCTAAAGCGAGGAGAATAACTTCTTAGTGTCAACTCGCTACTTTTATTTTATTATTTTTTATTGACTGAATTAAAAACTTATTTGTAATTTTTTTGTGGGATTTTATTCTATAAAATTTATTGTCTAAGAAATTTTGGTTTAAGAAAATTATGGCCTCCAAAGTACTGGAGACGGCAGTGAGCACATTTGAACTGATTTTTATCTTCTTCCCGATCCACGGCTTTGTGGATTTAATTTAGTTTTGTTAGATAAGTGAATGGATAGATATTGTTACAGTTTAATTTTTGGTGTTGGATGTTGTTACAGTTTAATTAAATGTGAAGATTCTCTTTGGATTGTTATCAACTTTGTGAAAGGGCGCGCTTAAGCTAATTCTTGTGCCATCAAGGTAATAAATTAAATATTAGTACAAACTCCGTTAAAATCAATTTCTAGAACCAAACAAAATGCCTTTAAAATTACGCAAAAACCAAAAAGAAATGGAACAAATCACGTTGTAGAGTTTAATGTCACGTATGTGTCTTGTATATGTCCGGGTATATTTAAAATAAGTTACGATAGATTAGCTTTTAATTATTTAAGTGAAGAAATAAAACTGCAACTTCAATGATTTTTGAAAATTATTCTACTTTATTACTTTAAGATGTTATTTTGGATAACGTCTCATAAACTAATTATATGATATTTTTGGCGTCTCATTTATTTTAGTTACTATTTTTAAAATTTTACAAATCTTGGATCACATTTTTTATTAAAGTAAAATAAATGATAAATATATGAGTTAAGTATTTAATGTACTGTTGCACCAAATTGGTAAGATTAATTATAGTAAAGAAAAAATATTGGTAATAGATAAATTATGGAGTCCATAGCTTGACTTGATATTTGGAAATCTAGATTTTTAATTCAAATGAAGAAATATTGTACTTATCATTGGATTCTTTCCAAATAACAAATGAAACAATATTGTACTAGAAGAGTGTAATCATATTATTTTTTAAGCAATTTAATAACATTAATGCTTATTAGGTATCAAAAGTTATTACAAAATGATCTCATATTATTCACATGATATTGTGTAGTGGTTTTGTAAGCAAGAAATATTAAGAATCCTATCTTGTCATCTCAAATTCTGATTACAATTCTCGTTTAATCCAAGATGCTTGAAAATATAAGTGCTCATTAATTATTATAAGTCATATAAGCTTAAATATTTAAATGAATATAATGTTTTTATTATTTAATATCGATGTAAATATATACTAATTATTACATTTGAGCTATAACCTATCAAAATATAAAATGTATCATCAAATCAAACATTTTTCATACAATAAACAATAAAAAGTAGTACATTAGCCACTGAAAATTATGAAAAAATAACCTCAATCCATTTTTTAATCTAAAAACGTAAACGTCTAGAAATATTTTTAAACAGATGGGTGTTGAATGTTGATGCTATGACATTTTAAGGAGGACCCGAAAGAAGAAAATTCAAAAAGAGAAAATCTCTGTTAGTTAATTATAGAAAAAGAAATCTTTGTTTAATGTAAATGCGGCTTGATTCAAGTTTCTTAGCCTTAAACTGTCCCGTGAACAGTGGTAACTTGTCCATATATATCATCACCCTTCTCTTTCCATTTTACACCTACACCCTCAAAAAGTTTGAGATCTATCTCTCTCCCTAGCTTACATCAATATATACACACACAAATTCCCCTCTCTTCTTCAAAAGGGTTTTACTAGGGTTTTTCATACCCCCCCCCCCCCCCCCCCTCTTTTCTAGATTTTGTTTAATTTCCTTTATTTTACTTCTCTTTATTTCTTGGTGTGTCTAAAAATCTTTAGACCATAAAGAAAAGTTTTCTTGTTTTAAATTTCATTTAGTTTTTCTAGTTTCAAGAATTAGCTAGGTTTTGTTTCAAGATGGCTCCAAGTGGAAGAAGAGTAATAAGAAGAAGAACAATAACAACAAGAAGCAGCACCAAGTCAGCAAAGCAAGCAACAAAGATTGATCAAAAGAAGAAGATTAGTTGTGATGGATTTGGAGAGAAGAATGTTGTTAGTAAGGAAAATGTAACTATTTCATCAGAAGTTTTGAACAACAATGGTTGCTCAACTCCAAAGGGAAAGAAATTCAGAATCCCAAGAATTAACAAATGTCCACCAGCACCAATGAAGAGAAGACCATCATCATCAACAAATATTAATGTTTCTTCATCATGTACTTCATTGAAAAGATCTCCTATTTCTTTCTTTTCTCCACCAGATTTAGAGCTTTTCTTTTTCTTTGCTTCTTCCGATCATAATACAAATACAGTGTAGCTAGCTAGTTTCAATATCTCTTTTTAAGTTTTTATATAATATCATCTTCTTTTACGTTTTGAGCCATGATATTCGATAAATCATTGTTTTGTACCTTTATCGATTAAGTCTGATTCTTGTTTTTTATAACACTGACAAGATTAACAACTTCTTGTTTTAAATTTCGAAATCCATATTATTTGTTTTTGTGGGGTTTAATTAGGTGATCATGTCCACCTATTATTATTGGCTTCACCAACTCCCCTCATTTTTTTAATTTCATGTATGCTTGACTTATGGTGGAGAAGTTTAAAATATTATGTGAGTGGATTAAGTATTGGTAATTTGTGCTTGTATTTATGTAAATGTCATGTATGACAAAAAAATGTAAACACATTTGCCTGTGAGCTATACAGTTTCTTGGAAGTTTGGAGTCCTGCTAGCACAGTTGCATACTAGCAGAGTACTCACGTTTTAGGTCGACTTCATCACTGTTTTACAGGCCGTACAAGTTTTTGGAATAGTTTTGCTTCTCGTACCATTTTTATTTTTATTTTTCTAATATCACGAGATATTTCGGATTATGAAATTATAACCCGAAATCTCGTGATATTCTTATGGAGACATGTTAGAGTTGTAATTCGAGTAGAGTCGGACGAGTTCGAGCCGTGTATTAATTTGAGCCGAGCTTTTTTTCACGAGCCGAACCGGCTCG
The DNA here is from genome assembly GCA_030848705.1 of Heracleum sosnowskyi. NCBI lineage: Eukaryota > Viridiplantae > Streptophyta > Magnoliopsida > Apiales > Apiaceae > Heracleum > Heracleum sosnowskyi. The sequence goes on along the minus strand of CM061238.1, from coordinate 132,509,717 downwards.
TTTAACTAAACAAACCTAATTTTCTGCACGTACTCGGCTCGTTTAATTTCACTAGTAGAGTTGAGCCGGTTCGTTTAATTAAACGAGACCGATCTTGTGTTCGAGCTCGGCTCGTTAACAAGTTCAAATCGAGTCGAACCCTGTTAAACGAGTTCGAGACAAGACCGGCTCGTTAACGAGTTCAAATCGAGTCGAATCCTGTTAAACGAGTTTGAACCGGGCGAGTTCGCAAGCTGCCCGACTCGAATTACAGCCCCGAGGCAAGCCAAGGGAATTACAAGAAGAAGGTGATTAACTGTAGGGAGTGAGGAATGTTGTATTTTCATCTTTTTTATTTTCGGCCTTGATGGTGGTCTTTGATTACGCACTAATTTGTGTGATTTGTCAACCAAATTATACGGCAAAAGCTAGAATTATGGGGTCGGGTTCATTTTATTTAGTTAAAACTATTTCAAACATTTTGCGAGTCAGTTGCCAAACAGGTCCTAATGACCTACTATTAAAGTAGAAATTTATGTAAAGTAATTAAATACTCCTTGTCTAATTCTATAACCTAATTATTATCGGAGTAATGAAATTACTAGTGACGAAAAGATTACGTCGTGATTAATGCCTTAATTTGGTCTTCTGCGTGTTTAGCGTTAACGAACTTGTAGCTTCAACTTTATATACACACGGTTGAGCTGGTGCGTTGGCATTTGATAATCCTTTTTACTAGCGGTAACTCTTTGTTTTACAACGTACAATATGGCTTCATAAAAAAAACAATTTTCCAATATTAGTAAACTGGAGTGACACGTGTTAACGGATATATCAAATAAAATTGTCCCTAAATTTAAAAACAATATAAATAATCCATAAATAAACTTCACATCTTATTATTTAAACTCCGATTCTTATAATTTTTACATAATTACTCATCATAAAAAAAAAGAATTAACTAAATCCGATCATTAATAGTCACAGATAATTGCATATTTGACAAAACTAAAAACAAAGAATAGAATTTAAATAATGAAATATATAAACTACATAAAGTTAGCAGGTGGTAATTTTAAAATGATTTTTTTTAAAATAATTCAGGAAAAGTTCGAACTCGATTTTTAAAATAATTGAACTCAACGTAATGGGTCACTCGTGTCAGGTATTCCAAAAAAAAATTCATTGTAACGAATTTTGATTTGTACTCAAATATGTATGCACGAGGGTCCTCGCATTATTATCAGAAAAATTACCAAACTATACGTACACTATATCAACATTTAAGAAATATTTTGGAACAAAATTTTGGGATATATAGCATTACGCCGAAACTAAGACATGTTTTAATTAACGGAAAGAGATATCAACGAAATCACCCTCTATTTACAAAAATACATACATTTTAATTATCATTTCTTTTAGTTCCATGTAATTTTTTAGGTCACCAAGCTAGCATTGCCATCAATACTTAGACCGTTAAATTTTATGAAAATCATAATTTTGGTGAAAATCTTAAAATTACATATGAATTTAGAAATATGTTCTTAAAAAATTGTAAATTACGTTTATAATAAACTAGAAACCACACTAATAGAAATCACTAATTTTGGAAGTAAAACAAAAATGAAAGTAAGGATCTTGAGTTAGACTGAGATACTTATTCAAACATTGTATAATATTAGTTACCAAACTAATTGTTTTCCTAATTTACAGATAAAATAGAATAAATAATACATAAATTTAGAATAATAAATGACTAAATATATATTTTAAATGTAAATATTATAATCTGAGAGAAAAAAATTCTAAAGTTGACCTCAAATCTTTATTCTCAACACAAAATATGTGCATAACATTTTTTGCATATCATGGAGAGCTAAGGGCATTTAGATGTATCGTGAAAATTGAAATCGAGAATTGGAATGAGAATAGTTAATGATAAAAAAAATGAAATGAAAATTAAGGGTTATGATGTTTTTGATTTACCCAGCTAAACAAGGGTCATGTTCCTGATTATAGATGATTGTAATCATTTGTTCGCAGAAAATTTTCATCAATAAGTTTATTACATAAAATTGATATGAATGCATGTCACTCTATCCGCGCTTAATTTTTTAATTTTAGAATTTTTGTTATTCACGAAAAATTACTGCAAACAAATAATTTGACAATCATCAATGATTGTTGATCAGCACCTCCTAAAAAATTAAAATTCTCTTTTCACACAACTAAATTACTAATCCAAAATTTATCGGTTGAGTTAAAGGTAAACACCCCCATATATTAACGTCTGTCTTAAATTTGTATGTGAATGGAACACTAGACAGGTGCATGAGATGATGATGTATGGTGTATTGGTGTGCGATGATTGTGGAAATCTGTAATTCATGTCTGAGCTGAGTCCGACATTTATCAGAGAATCCAATGAAGAAAACCCTCAGACTCGTGCGGCTACTTGAAATTATCTCATCCTACACATCTGCCTCACCCTTTTTACTCCTACTCTACCTCTACCTACATAAAGATTAAACAATTATTAAAACGGAATCTTAAACCAATTAACATTTTCGCAGATAACTACCAACCTTTGAACTCGCATTGGATTCCATTTCCAATTCTAATTGGTTGCACGAGTATTATCTTTTTTTGACGGATTAAATCAAGGATAACATAATTAAATTCTAATAGTGTCTAAGATAGAGATAATTAAATTCTAACACATGTAATTTGATAAATTTTTACTAAATTCGGTGCATCTAGCATTATTGTTTCAAAACAAAAAATGTTTCGATTACGAATACAAGGAACATAATTATAGAAGTGAAATAATGATCACCGCGTTCTACACGTACGTGATGAGTTGAAAAATAAAGAAGGTGCACCAGTAGCAATGGACTAATGGTCTGTAATCGATAAAGCTCCGAGTTTTGATTGCATTTATTCAATTGATTTTAAATTTTAATTACTTTATTCATTATAATTATAAAAAGAATATCCTTAAGGACAATTGCATTCATTAGAAGTCCCTCTTCTTCAATCATGTCTCTCTTTAGTCTTTTTCTCCTCCCATCAAAATTAAAAAGATTCCATTTTAAGGTACTAACAAATTTGTGATATTATTGTCGGCCTCTTTTTACTATAGTTGTGGGCTTTTGTTATAATTTTTGGACTTCTGGGCCTCTTCCAAATTAACAAACTATAGAATAAGGCCAAGTTGTTGGCTAATTTTTTTTTGTGTTTGCCTAACTTTTGATGAAAGTAAATTCAAAAGCAGGAATGAACGTGGTATCTCTCCCCACCGTGTTTACAGGATGTTCGAGAGTTCGAACCTTGTCAACGATAAAATTAGTGTATGCGTGTATTTAATTAGTCAAAAAAATTAAAAGTTTATTGAGGAGAAGAGTTCGAATTTATAGGGAAGACATATAAATAAAAGTTTGATTTGAAGTAGAATAGGTGTTCAAATTTATAAAGGAAAATAATTCGAATTTATAGGTAAGACATAGAATTAAAAAATCTATTTAAAGTAGAATATGCGTTCGAATTTATAGAGGAAAAGAGTTCGAATATATAAGAAATACTTGCTAAAAGTTCTGTCGGAAATATAATAGGCGTTTGTAAGACATAATTAAAAGTTCTATTGGACGTAGAATAGGTGTTCAAATGAATTTATAGAACAGAAGAGTTCAAATTTATAGAGACTTTATAGGTTAGACATTAACTCCTTATATATAATAAGCGTAAGGGAGATCTTATCCAAAACTTTGGTCGGTCACTGTACTACCAAAAGTATACGATCCGTTAGATTATAAAACTATAAATATTCAAATCGATGAAGACCGTCAGATATAATATTAAAAATTGTATTTGTTTAATAATAGGATATTATTTAAATACTAAAAGGTGTATTTTAATCATTTAAACCTATTATAAATGGGTTTTCTATATTGAATAGAAATCTTTATGTAAAAATTCGTAATTATCTTTTCTCTTTATGTAAAAATTCTTAAATATCTTTTCTCTTGAATTTATGTATAGTTCCGGTTAGATAATAATTGTTAAACCAAATATCAAGATAACAATTCATATCGATTACAATGATACCCTAAGAGACTTAGGAGAACTCCCGTAACACTTTTTTTTCTGAAGAACATAACAATTCGATTGATCCAAATTATAATTATATTATTTTACATATAACAAACATAAAATGATAATATCAAAATATTATTAAAATGTTGAGGGTTTCCTATTCATAAACGATAATTTTGAATATAATACTTATATTAAAATTTGTATTTGATTAAATGTAGGATTATATTTAAATACTAAAAAGTGTGTTTTGATAATTTAAACCAATTATAAATTGATTTTCTATTTTGAATTGAATTTTTTGTGTAAAACTTCTTAACCATCTTTTCTTTTCAGTTTATTTTATGGGTAGGTCGGTTGGTCAAGTTAGATAATAATTATTAAACCATCATTAAATTAAAGATAATTTCGTTAGTTTCGCATGAGTTGTAAAATCGTCAAAATTCAATTTCTAAAACTCAGGATAGAACCCAAATATTAAAGTGAGTATCTAAATTTTAATAAATATTTTTTTTTATTGTAGCACCAATTTATTTATTTTTCCAATATATATATATATATATATATATATATATATATATATATATATATATATATATATATATATATATATATATATATATATAAGAGACAAGTATTTAATGTATAAAATTTGCGATTTCGACCTTAACAAGAAAAACATGTTTAACGGGAGGACGGATTATTAGGGAGAAATGAGTGATTGTTGTAATTTTATATATATAGTTTTAAAAAAAAAAAATATTATAACGTCGTCGCGAAACGCGACTTTGTCAATTTGTAGGTTAGACATATAATTAAATGTTCTATCAATAGAATAGGTTTTCGAATTTATAGAGTAAAAGAGTTCGAATTTATAAGAAATACATATAAAAAAAAAAGTTCTATCAAAAGTAGAATAAATGTTTTTAAGGCATACATAATTAAAAGTTTTATTGGGAGTAAAATAGGAATGCAAATTTATATATATGTTTTTTCAACGAGAAGACGACTCATTACAAAGGAGCATGTTAACATGTTAACATGAAAATTAATATGTAAGACAAGTATTCAATGTATAAAATTTGGGATTTCGATTTTAATAAGAAAAATGTGTTTAACGGGAGGACGGCTTATTAGGGAGAAATGAATAATTGTTTTAATTTTATAGATAACTTTTTAAAAAAAAAATTATAACGCCGCCGCGAAGTGCGCCTTTTTCAATTAGTTAACTATATAAACGATCATTCTATTGTAAACAAATCAAGATTTTTATCATCACGATCGAATAAAACGAGAATTTACAAATATGTTAATAGTTCTAATGCTTACTTTGGGTAAATTGCCGAAGATCTTTAATTGGATAGTGGATTATTAAAGAAACAACCAGGTTTTTACTTTGTCAAAAGTTTTGGCTTTGCTCATTTAGGTTTGTGCGATGCGCATTTGCAAGTAGATAGAGAGGCAAACAGACACTCCTTTTAGAGTCCCTTCCTTTTCTATCTGCATATATTTCAGGTGGGCCAAATCTCAAAAAGAACCCCCAAAATATTAATATACAGAAATTGCTTGTTTAGAACGAGGATCCAAAAAAAATTACAACTAGAACACGTGAATCGTTATTAAGATAGGCGCAACTCAAATGTTCTACTCCAAATCACATATTTAAAAAATACTTACTTCGTCCCTCCCAATTGTTTATATTTGAATTGAGCACGGAGTTTAAGAAAAATAAGTAAAATAGTGAAGAAAAGTAGAAATTATGAGTAAAGTGATGAGACTCGTTAATATTTAGTGTATAAAGTAAGTAAAGTGGAGAAAATTGGTGAGAGTGATTAATTTTTATATTATAAAATTTTTACTATTTTGAAAAATTTTGAATTGTAAAAAATTGAAAAGAACATCCTAAGTAGAGAAGTGTAAAGAATTGGATAAGACGGAGGAAATATCGCCAACCAAAAAATGTTTGCTTAACTACACTTTAACAACTGATAAACTTAAAAATAAAAATAAAACTGTAGTGAAATATGTTATCACCGGAAAATGTAACCAATGTATTCTTTTTATAATTAAGCACACCTATAAATTCACCTTCTCTGAGGGGTCGTTTAATTTATGATTGGGTAGGAGTCTGAAATCGTGAATCGATTTAAGATGGGGTGGGATTAAAAATTTATTTAGAATTATGTGTTTAGTTCAATGTTGAAATGATCTTAAAATAATTTTAAGTTATAAATAAAATTAATCTACTGTACTATGTTACATAAAAGTTTAGATTTTTTTTTAATTATTAGTAACATTTGTTTGCATTTAAAAATAATCTTTTATATTTATAATGTTTGTTAAATGAAATAAATAAATGATATTTAAATTAATATCCATACATCTTTTCATACCCTCCTCCCTCTTTCAAAATTCCAAAAATCTCATAACTTGAAGATTTAAGATATGAATTTGATAATTAAAAAAATAATCAAATAGAAGAATATGAATTTTATTCATTCTATACTCACATTTTTAATACTAGCTAACCAAACAACCCTAAGAGAGTTTTAATAAATATCCAACACAAAAAACACGAGAGAAACTGTATGCATGGTACTAAAATTCAAAAGATAAATTTGTCAAAAAGAAAAAGTGCACACTTACTTGGATTCTTAAATTTTCATTTCGATTTCTTTTCCAATTTCATTACTTCCGATCAAAACAAACTTATATCTCATATCTATATGGGGCCGGTTCGACTTGGTTTTTAGATAAAATGGGAATCAAAATCATATATCTTTGATTTTAAAAATAAAAAATCACAATTAAATCCTCGAATTGGTTTCGGTTTCAAAAATCTCGATTTTGGTTTTTATTGGCTTGGTTTCGGTTTCAAAACCAAAAAAATTAAAATGAAAAAGATATTACAAGTTGAGTAAAAATATTTTAATTATAAAATAATTTTAACATTCAAGCTTAGAGAACTGAAAAGCGGAAGACGAACAGAAACACTTGACAAGACCGTAAGCACATAATGGCATTGTTTAACTACTAAAGCATTTTGTTTAACTACTAAAGCATTACAAAACTACTGAAGCCTCTAAAACACAGCTTAAAAAAAGTTAACTATTAATATTTTATATTGCCTTTGCTTCTGAATTTTCCATCAAACTTGCTGTCATCTTCAACAATGTTTTATAAAACAAAATTAGCTAAAAAGTTATTTTTACGCTCCAAATTATCCTATGATCGGACTATTATAGTTTAGTATTTATCTATTTTTAATTTTTTTATTTTGAATTAACTAATATTAAAAAATATCACAAAGGAAATGGGTGACTAAAAAGGAAGGTGCTAACTAAACTACCAATTATCTTATGATTGACTATTATAATTTAGTATAAATATGTTGATAAGTTGATTGTTAATAATGAGGTATATTTTCCTTAACTTATTTATTTATTACTTGATTTCTTTGTTTTTTAATAATTTATATTTTTACCTTTATGTTTTTAAATATTTTTTTAATTTAAAATGCAAGTGTTGAAATTATTGTATTTAATAATTATTTTTTTCAAATTTAATTTAGCAAATTATTAACTAACTTATAAATAAATTTATCCAAACATTCGTATAACTTATAATAATTCATAAACTTATCGCTTATATGGCAGTTACTCATTTTAACCTATAAATCAACTTTTTATGATATCCCAAACACGCACTAAGATAGACGCAACTCAAATGTTCTACTCCAAATCACATATTTAAAAAATACTCTCTTCGTCCCTCCCAATTGTTTATATTTGGGTTGGGCACGGAGATCAAGAAAAATAAGTAAAGTAGTGGATAAAAGTAGAATTATGAGTAAAGTGATGGGACCCATTAATATTTAGGGGTCGTTTGGTTGGGATGTATGAGTTTAGAATGAACAAAACACATACCTCATGTTTGGTTGACACTTTTTTTATTTCATACACATACCTCAAACCCCCAAAATATGAGATTTTGATACCCAAATAGGGAGGTGGGTATGAAAGGGTGGTATGGGTATCATTTTTATTGTTATTTTTTTATTTTTTCAAAAAGCATTAATAATAACAAAAAATATATATTTTTATATGCAAATAAATGTTATTAATATTTAAAAAAAAATCAATTTTTTAATAACATTAATAAATTAAATTAATTAATAATTTAATAATATTTTTAAGTTAAATAGATTGATTCCAGCACTGAACCAAACACATAATGTCAATAATGAAATTTAAACCTCATACCACATAAACCAAAAGAATAGAAAAGTAAGTAAGTAAGTGTAGAAAAGTGGTGGGAATAGTTAATTTTTATATTATAAAACTTTACTATTTTGAAAAGTTTTGAATTATAAAAAATTAGAATAGACATTCAAAAAGAGAAGTGTAAAGAATTGAATTGGACGGGGGAGTATTGTCTACCAAAAAATGTTTGCTTAACTACACTTTAACAGCCGATAAATTTAAAAATAAAAATAAAACTGTAGTGAAATATGTTATCACCGGAAAATGTAACCAATGTATTCTTTTTATAATTAAGCACACCTATAAATTCACCTTCTCTGAGGGGTCGTTTAATTTCTGATTGGGTAGGAGTCTGAAATCGTGAATCGATTTAAGATGGGGTGAGATTAAAAATTTATTTAGGATTATGTGTTTAGTTCAATGTTGAAATGATCTTAAATTAATTTTAAGTTATAAATAAAATTAATCTACTGTACTATGTTATATAAAAGTTTAGAATTTTTTTTTATTATTAGTAACATTTGTTTGCATTTAAAAATAATCTTTTATATTTATAATATTTGTTAAATGAAATATATAAATGATATTTAGAATTAATATCCATACATCTTTTCATACCCTCCTCCCTCTTTCAAAATTCCAAAAATCCCATAACTTGAAGATTTTAAATATGAATTTGACAATAAAAATAATAATCAAATAGAAGAATATGAATTTTATTCATTCTATACTCACATCTATTATCTATTATCTATTATCTATCTATTATATATATAATAGAGCAACTAGGTAGTTGGATGAGACAATTTATTCAATGTATAATTACCAAATTACCCCTATTATATATTAATGATTTTTTTTTAATATGTAAGCATTAATTGTTTTTAATCTTAATTTATTCAATGTATAATTACCAAATTACCCCTATTATATATTAAAGATTTTTTATTTAATATGTAAGCATTAATTGTTTCCAATCTTTATTTCATAATAATGAGTAGTAATTAATGATTTTTTATTTAATATGCTTGTATTGATTGTGTCTACTCATTATTACACAATAGTCTATACTTAAATCAATTCATTGGCATTTTTACACTAATCATCGAGCAAAAAATAACATAATTGTTATGGATTAAAAAACGTACTTGTAAATTAATTTCTAGGGTTTAAGAGCTTTCGAGCTTTAATGGATGCTCTTGTGTTTCGTGACTAAATCGGTTCTTACAAGATGCTTACGTATCTCTATCAGTGCTGAGAATCAAGCCAGAAAACGTAGTTCTTGGTGTTGCCCTCGGGGCTATGGCGGCAGGGGCACACCAAGGACGTAGTGACTTGTATGTCCTTATTCGAGGATGAAGTCTAAAACGTTGTAGATGATGTATGGAGCTGTGTCCAAAACGTAGTTCTAATGTGAAGGATCAGGGTCCTTATATAGACGTCCGGAGTCTCGTATTTAGAGTATATTTAGGAGTCTTAGCGAATAAGTCTCCTTTTTGATAATGGATAAACATTGTATTTCTTGATGGACAAGTCTTTTCCTTGTTGATAAGGACTGTGACTCATTATTTCCTTTAATTGGGATTCTGGATCCTTCTTTGAAGAATTTACCATATTTTGGACTCTTTTCATGAGCTGTATATGTTCCCTATTTATTAATTACGAAATTAATAAATAATTAGGGTTTCGGGCCTTGTTTAATGGGCCGTATTCTTGGACCAATCTGGGTCTAATTAATACATCATTAATTGCGCTTCTAGAGTTATTTTTCAGCTCATATCATTTGCCCCCAACTTCTATGATAATGCACTAGGATTTCATAGAATTTATACTTGTCTTTTTCGAGACTTGGGGTCTTTTTATCCCTTACATGGGACTTACTACCCTTTTTTGGGGATTTTAATATACACTAGTGTTTCACGAGTATCGTCTTGGTGTAAAGTGTGGAGCGACCTACACATTTACGACGATTTTGCCTTATTCGAGGCTAACTTGACATTTGCATAAGCCTTTTATATCTTATACCGTCTTGTTTTGGCTTCAAGCCTTTCATTGAGCATATCGAATGATGGGGTTTGGACTGAATGTCTTAGGTTTCTGGGGTTTCAACCCTTCACCCTTACGAGTTCTTATTGATGGCTCCACTCGTAGTGATTCTTTCTCAAGTCTATCATATCAAACTTCTCTTGAGCTTGAAATTTTTGCTAATTAACAATAAGCATCTTAGGCTTTCTTTTGTATGTTTATTAGCAACATTCACCCTTCGGGGTTTGTTGTATTTAGCTCTATTTGTGCAATTGACATGCATATTTTGTATGCTTTCCTTTGCATTCATTTGTAGTTTGTCTTGGCAATGCTTTGAGGATGTTTCTACCAATCAAAACGGGCTCAACCCTTCATCTGCTTTCTAGGAAGCTCATGATTTCATCGAACCTGATTTCTATTTGTCCTACTAGCGGATCCTTTTAGGATGCACTAAACATAATAAACTTTTAAGTTTGATGCATGCCAAGTCCTTGGCACCTCATGCCCTTTGAGGGTTTCTAGCTTATACGAGCCTCGTCCAAACACATTCTTGACTTTGTAGGGCTCTTTCTCATTAGGGGCTAATTTTCATTTCTGTCCAACCCCGGATGCTTCAATCTTTCTGAGAACCAAGTATCCTTGATGAAAGAACCTTTCTTTAACTCTCAGGTTGTAGTAGAAAGATGCTCGCTTTTGATGTTCCACGATCTTGGCATTTGCCTCATCTCTGACTTCATCAATTAGATCTAAGGCCAGCCTCATGCCTTCTTCATTTGTCTCTGGCTCATAAGCTTCGATTCTTGGAGAAGTGTGAGTAATCTTTACTGGAACCACTGCCTCTGCCCCATATGCCAGCAGAAAGGAGGTTGCTCCAGTGGTGACTTTACAAGTAGTACGATATGCCCATAGTATGGGGAGCAATTCGTCTACCCAAGTGTTTCTAGAGCGTTCAACTCTTTTCTTCAGTCCATCCAGGATAATTCGATTGGCAACCTCAGCTTACCCATTTGCTTGAGGATGGGCAACAAAAGCGAGGCGTAACTTTATATCATTCTCGTCACAATACTTCTTGAATTCATCGTTGTTGAACTGAGTTCCATTATCCGTAACCAAGATTCATGGATTTCCGTATCTGCATATTACATTTTCCCAGAAGAAATGCATTACTTGCTTGGTGGTTATCTTGGCTAAAGGTTTAGCCTCAATCCACTTGGTGAAGTAGTCGATTGCCACTATCAAGAACTTTCTTTGCGCACTTGCCATTGGAAATGATCCAAGTATATCCATTCCCCACATGGCGAATGGGATAGGTGAGTTTATGGATGTCATCATCTCTGGTGGTTGTCTAACCACCGGTGCATGCTTTTGGCACCGTTCACATTTCTTCACGTAGATTTTAGTAACTGCAAGTATGTTTGGCCAATAAAAACCTAGACGAGTGATTTTATGGGCAAGGGCTCTGCCCCCCAAGTGATGTCCACAAATTCCTTCACGTACTTCCCTTAGGGGCAATTCTGCCTCTTGGGGTCTCAAGCATTTCAGATAAGGAACAATGAAAGACTTTTTGTATAGGATTCCCTCAATCAGGGTATACCTTAGTGCTCTCACATATAACTTTCGTGCTTCTGAAGTGTCGTTGGGTAACCACCCAGTTTCCAGATGAGATTTGATGGGATCCATCCAACAGCTGGCAACATCTATGGGTGCTACCAACTTTCCATTGATGCTCGGGGTCCTCAAGACTTGGAAGTATACACTTTCTGCGTAGTTTTCAATTTCAGAAGAAGGAAACTTAGACAAGTCATCGGCCTTCATGTTCTCTTCCCTTGGAATGTGTTCCACATAGCATTCATCGAACTGAGTCATGATGGCCTTGACAAGTTTTAGGTACTTGGCCATGACTTAATATCTGGCCTCAAACTCCCCATTTACTTGGGAAACCACTAGCCTCGAGTCTCCACACACTTTCAGAGTTTTAACTCTCAAGGCTCCGGCCAACCCTAAGCCAGCTATCATGGCTTCATATTCAGCTTCATTGTTTGTTGTCTGAAAGTGCAACTTTAGTGCACACTCAATGAGAAATCCATCAGGACTTTGTAGCACCAAACCTGCTCCACTTGATTTTGTTTGTGATGCTCCATCAAAATAGAGCACCCAACATTCTTTGGACACCATGTCTTCATCTTTCTTGTCTTCCACTATTACTTCCTGCCCCCCGATTTCCTGGTTGTCAATAGTGCATTCAACCATGAAGTCAGCGAGTGCTTGAGCTTTTATGGTCGTTCGAGGCTTATACTTGATGTCAAATTCTCCCAATTCAATAGCCCATTTGATCAACCTTCCACTAACTTGAGGGCTCTACAAGATGTTTCTTAGAGGCTGATTGGTCAAGACCTCTATCTTGTGTGCCTGGAAGTATGGGCGTAGCTTTCTTGAGGCCATAATCAAGGCTAAGGCAAACTTCTCTATCATAAAGTAGTTTATTTCTGCCCCATGTAGAATCTTGCTCACGTAATAAACGGTCTTCTGAACCTTCAACTCTTCTTTTACTAAAACAGCTCCAAGGGCTGTGTTAGAAACTGCCAAGTACAAATAGAGAATTTCTCATGGCTTTGGTTTTGCCAACAATGGTGCCTCAGCCATGTACTTTTTCAAAGTCTCAAAGGCCTCCTGGATTTCAGTTGTCCACTTAAAATTTTTCACGTTCTTGAGTGCTTTGAAGAAAGTTAAGCACTTCTCTCCCGACTTGGAGATGAATCTTCCCAATGCCGCTCTTCTTCCCATTAGTTTCTGGACATCCTTGACAGTCCGTGGAGGTTCCATGTCTAGAATTGCTTTAATTTTGTCGAGATTAGCCTCGATTCCTCTCTTGGAAACCATCAGGCCTAAAAACTTTCATGAGCCTACACCGAAGGCACACTTAGCTGGATTAAACATCATCTTGTGGTGCCTCAGCACTTCAAATGCTTCCCGTAGATGGTTTATATGATCGGCCTTATCGAGGCTTTTAACCAACATGTCATCCACATAGACCTCCATGTTAGGTTGAGGGACTACACGAATTCGAGATTCACAACACACCAATGCAGAGCACACACACAACCAATCGATTAGTTGACAAGTAACACACACAAAACATATATGACGTGGAAACACCCACGTCCCAACTTGTATTATTAATCAAAACAGTTATCAATAATACAATCAATCTCACCAACGGTGTATCACTCACACGATACTCAAGCCAAACAATGCTCAAGTATCTCCCAAACAATACCTAAGACGATTACATCTCTTAAGCACTCATCTACCAAACAAATACAATATGACTATGTTTATATAGCCATCCAAAACTTAGCCATACTTGTTTTACAAGACTTACCATACTTGTTATACAAGACTTTTTATTCTAATTTCCTAAATTAATCATGACCAAGACATACCATATATAATAATTGTCTATCCATACAATTATTACCATATATAATAATTGTCTACCCATATAATTATTACCAAAACAGTCTTAATCACCCAAATTCATATTACCATATTGGGTTGAACATCCTGTCAAACCCAACAATCCTCCCCTTCAACCCAATACCCATATCAGGTTGAACGGTATCTATCAACGACATCGACGTCCCTCCGTCATGCCTCCCCTCGAACAAGAACCCTCTTGCTCTTCCAAACCTTCAGTAACCAACAGAGACATCAACGTACATCCGTCATGCATCCCCTCGAACAAGATTCTCTTCTTCTTGCTTTTCAAACCTTTGAGTGTCTCTAAAACCCGTATAGTGAACTCCAAACCACCGTTCTTCAACAATAACGATGTATCCATCTACAAAATCACGTGCATCATCCATCACGAGTGCCCTTCCATCAGTTGAGTCACCCGACCCTTGCTTAATCAATCTTTCGGCCCATAGAAGAACAACACTAGAATCATCCAAAATTTTCACCTGGTTGATCAAGCCATTGAAACAATTGCGATGATCTCTTCCATCTTCTTCCATCTCGAGCCCGAACAAATTTATCCACGGTGCAAGTCAACCGCCATACCACACGTAACTTTGTCTCCTCCCACGTTAGTAGGCTTCTTATCAGCGAATCTTTCATTGTACTCTGCCATATCAATTGAATCTCGATATTTCCCTCAACCTCATCCATCTCGATCTACGAACCTTGGCTCTTGATACCACTTGTTAGGTTGAGGGACTACACAAATTCGAGATTCACAACACACCAATGCAGAGCACACACATAACCAATCGATTAGTTGACAAGTAACACACACAAAACATATATGACGTGGAAACACCCACGTCCCAACTTGTATTATTAATCAAAACAATTATCAATAATACAATCAATCTCACCAACGGTGTATCACTCACACGATACTCAAGCCAAACAATGCTCAAGTATCTCCCAAACAATACCTAAGACGATTACATCTCTTAAGCACTCATCTATCAACCAAATACAATATGACTATGTTTATATAGCCATCCAAAACTTAGCCATACTTGTTTTACAAGACTTACCATACTTGTTATACAAGACTTTTTATTCTAATTTCCTAAATTAATCATGACCAAGACACACCATATATAATAATTGTCTATCCATACAATTATTACCATATATAATAATTGTCTACCCATACAATTATTACCAAAACAGTCTTAATCACCCAAATTCATATTACCATATTGGGTTGAACATCCGGTCAAATCCAACACTCCATGGTTTTTCCAATCAGGTGTTCAAAAATTTTGTTCACCAATCTTTAGTATGTTGCCCCCGCATTCTTAAGTCCAAATGTCATGACTAGATAACAGAAAACACCAAAGTCAGTGATGAATGATACCTTGGAGATGTCATCTTTGTGCATTTTGATTTGGTTTTATCCACTGAAGCCATCCATAAAACTTAGCATCTTGTGGCCAGCGGTGGCATCTATTAGGGCATCAATCCTTGGTAAGGGAAAACAATCCTTAGGACATGCATCGTTCAAATCGGTGAAGTCTACACACATTCTCCATTTTCCATTGGCTTTTTTGACCATCACCGGGTTAGCCAACCATTATGGGAATTGTACTTCTTCAATGAACCCGGCCTCCAGAAGCTTTTCTACTTCTTGTTTAATGGCCTCTTGCCTCTCTGGAGCAAAATTTCTCTTCTTCTGTTTCACCGTCTTCCTTTCAGGATCCACATTCAATTTGTGGGTTATCAACTGGGGATCAATCCCTGGAATGTCAACCGATGTCCAAGCAAAAACATCATTGTTTTCTTGAACAAAAGATATGAGTTTGCTCTTCAATGGTTCAGGCAATAGTGCTCCAACGTAAGTCACCTTTTCTGGTTCACCAGGGACTAAGGGAATTGGGATTAAATCCTCAGCTGGTTTCCCTCTTCTGTCCTCATTATCACTAGTATCCATGTCTTCAATGGGGAGAACCTGCCCCCCGATTCCATCAGGCCTTAACGCGGCTACGTAACAACTTCTAGCCATCTTTTGGTCTCCTCGTTCTTCACCAATCCCATTCCTTGTTGGGAACTTGATTTTCAGATGATAAGATGAGGCAACGGCCTTGAACGCATGAAGACTAGACCTGGCAATTCGTTCGTGTCGTGTACTTTCGTGTCGTGTACTTTTGTGTTTCGTGTACATGAAACGTCTACCCGAAAACGACACGAAATAATTTCGTGTACCCAAAATCCAGACACGAACACGACACGGTAAAAACACGAAACGACACGAAACGACACGAGATTATTTGTGTAGTTTTCGTTTACACGAAACGAAACGAAACGAACCGATAACGAAACGAAACGAAACGAACCGATAACGAAACGAAATTAACACGAATCTGTACACGAAATGCTTTAACAGTTCATGTCACCATAAATCCAGAATTAACAATACATTATACATCTTCAAAGTTCAAATAAAACTACTTCAAGTCTTCATATTTGTGAATTAAACGTATGTCATAAAATTTAACATAAAGTTTTATATTATGTTAAAAAATATTACATATATATATATATATATTAATTTATTTATTTAATTAATTTATTTATTTCGTGTACTTCGTGTCGTGTCGTGTACTTGAAGGGTAAACCCAAACCCGACACTAAATCTCGGTCGTGTACTTTCGTGTTCGTGTACTTTCGTTTCGTGTACTAAAAATGGAAACCCAAACACTAAATTTTCGTGTCGTTTCGTGTCGTGTTTTCGTGTCGTGTCGAAAATTGCCGGGTCTAATGAAGACCCGTCCTTCCCAGGATTGCATTGTAGGTCGAAGTTGCCTTTATAACTATGAAGTTCAACATCTGAGTAGACGTATTCGACCCTTGCCCCATTGTCATTGGGAGTTGGATAGTGCCTTCCACCTTCGACTCCACTCCATTGAATCCATATATGGGCATATTCGAGGGTGTCAACTGAGAGTCAGTATAACCCATCTTGATAAAAGCATCATGGAACAAGATGTCCACTGAAGCTCCATTGTCAACTAGAACTCTCTTCGTTTCAGAATTGCCTATCACAGGTACGATGACTAAGGGATCATCGTGGGGAAACTTCACTCCTTCCAAGTCAGAATCATCAAATCCTATTGATATTTCCGTTTTGGCACGTTTCGGTGCTTCTCCAACTACGGTCATTACCTCCCAGGCATAGGCTTTTCTTGAGTTTCGGGAGGACCCAGCAGCAATTGGTCCTCCGAATATCATGTTGATGACTGGCCCTCGGGGCTTGGGATTACGATCTTGATCGTTGTCCCTTCTGTCGTAATCTTTTCTTTTATAGTTTCCTCTTTGACTCCCTTGAATTCCATCCTTTGTGAATTTATTGAGCTTTCCTCTCCGTATCAGAAACGCAATCTCATCTTTCAATTGCCTGCAATCATCCGTGTCGTGACCGACTTCCTTGTGGAACCGATAGAATTAGTTTTGATTCTGTTTAGACATATCAGTCCTTAGTGGCTTCGGCCATCGGAGATCCTCCTCCTTTGCTATTTCCATCAGAATTTGGCTCCTGAGAGTGTTCAATCTTGCATACTCCGTAAACTTTGGCCCAAAATTGTTCCTTTTGGGTGGAGAATCAGAATCCTTTGACGTTCTGGGAAACTTTTCCTTGACGTCGTACTCCTGAGTTTCCTTTCTTTTCTTTGAATTTCAATGCCACTAGCAGTGAGTTCATACTTTCTCATGCTTTCTTCAGCCTTGATGTACTTTAAGGGTCTATCTTGGAGCTTCAGCATGCTCTCAGGTGGATGTTTTTCCAATGATCTTTTGAAGTGATCATCAGTGGTTCCTTGCTGCAGAGCTATCATAGCTACTTTGTTCTCTAAGTCCGGGACTTTCAGAGCCTCCCGGGTGAATCGGTTGATATAATCCCTTAAAGCTTCATTCTTTCCTTGTTGGATTCCCATGAATGATGCAGAACTTTTCTCGTGCACCCTTCCACTAAAAAATTGGTTGATGAACGCTTTGCTTAGTTCCTTAAAAGACCCAATGGAATTGGGAGGTAGACGGTTATACCAACGTTGGGCCATGCCTGCCAAGGTTTGTGGAAACGCCCTACACTTGACCGTATCATTGGTTGGCTGCAACAGCAGTGCATTAGAGAAGGTCCTTACGTTATTTGAGGGATCTCCCGTTCCATCATAAGCTTTAATCGTTGGCATCTTGAATTTCCTGGATATGGTAGCTTTTATGATGTCTTGAGTGAACGGTGGTGTAGGATCATCAGGATCTCCTAGGGGCAACAAAACACTAGGATCACCCATTGGGGCTTCAGCCCTCTTGGTTCTTCTTGGTGTTGGGTCCAGGTTGATTATCGGGACTCTTCCAGTTGTTTGGCTTTGTGCTTTCGCGGCCTCCTGTTCTGCCAGTAATTTCTTGAGCCTTGCTCATGGGCCGCAATCTTTTCCTTGGTAGTTTGGGGTTGTTCCCGATTTGTTTGGGAAGAACGTCTCCTCCTTGGGGCAACATCCCTCTGTTCTTCAGTTGAATAATTCTCGTCCTCAGTATAGGGACCCGAGTAGTCTTGAATCAAAGGGATCCGTCGAGTTTGAGTTTGTTGATTTTGGGGTCCCAGATCTTGTATGTAAGGAGGAACATATGCCTCATGGTAAGTGGGATTGAGACCACTACCGCCCATCATGGGTCGAGGGGGCATGACATAGCTTGGCATCCCAAGAGTTTGAGTTGCGTATTGGGGAAGATCCGTAGTATGGAGTTGAAGGCCACTTGGTGCATTCATGAGCAGTGGGGAGATTGGTTGCTGGAGAGTGGTCTCTTGTGGATTAGATCCATGAACGACCATTTGCAGGGGATTCGTCCCTTCAACCGAAATTGGGATTTCCGGTCCTTGAGTGGTGGTGAGGGGGATATTCACCCCTTGAATGCCAGTAGTTGGCGGTGGTTGATTTCCTTGAGTAGCAGCCTCAGAGGTGAGAGGAAGCTCCTCAGAAGTTTGAGTATCTCGAGTTGTTCTTCGTGTGTTTGCCATGGTTGATGTTGTCTTCCCACAGACGGCGCCAAATGTTATGGATTAAAAAACGTACTTGTAAATTAATTGCTAGGGTTTAAGAGCTTTCGAGCTTTAATGGTTGCTCTTGTGTTTCGTGACTAAATCGGTCCTCACAAGATGCCTACGTATCTCAATCAGTGCTGAGAATCAAGCCAGAAAACGTAGTTCTTGGTGTTGCTGTAACAGCCCGACTTTTCGGACTATTAATTCTAAATTCAAAACTTAAATAAAAGTATTTCTTTATTCAATAAATACGAAATTGCACAAAAGTCAAAGCAGCAGTCAAACTTAACAATAATTCAAAACATAAAAGCGGAGACACAGCTCCATAAATCCAACAATATTCAATGTCTAACAGATAATCAAATTATTCGAATAGTCTTATGCAAAATCACATAGCACGAAATCCATAACTCCATATCCTTATTCTTACTTAGCTTCCAAAAGTCCGAACCTGAAATATATTAAAACAATGAGCTGCAAAGCCTAGCAAGTAACTATCGCCCAACGACTCAAAGTAATATTTAAAACAGAATTTCTGAACTTTAAAATCGATAAAACAGTCTAAACGATAAAATCATATTTTGTTCCCACAGTTCTAAATTACTGTCACACTATGCTAGTGACACGACTTCTATAGTTCGATGATTCGATGGGGGCTAGTTTACGTCCCTCGATAACACAAACTCAACGAGGTATCTATGTGTTCCGGAACGTGCGTAAACTAGTTCTATGATTCGATATGTCACACTATCCAGTGACCGGATTCTATGATTCGATGCGCAACTAAAACTGGGGAATTCTATAAAAATCTTTTCTAAAATCTATTTTCGATATCACAAGTTTCAAAATCAAATATTTCGAATATAATAAGATAACCGGATAAAAACAGATTTGATAATATTAGTGAGCAACGAAAAGTCACTTACCTCGATACCGATGTCGCACCCTGAAAATAAAATCACAACAAATCCTTAATATTAACTTATAATCTATTAACAGTCAAATAAAGCAAACAAGTACACAACTCAATAGAACTCATGCGGCGTTTACATATAATTTACTCAAAGAAGATTCCAAACATCAAACATCAAAATATCTTGCAAAATAGGCTATTGTTAACAAAATCAATCCTGATCAGTTCTGAAAATTGGCAATTTACTCTATGAAAATGATTTTATCCGAAAAAGTACAAACACGAAAAATGTAGGCAATTCTGAGACCTTTCTAGAATAATAAGGCTCGTTAAAAACGGACAAGTAATGAACTCAGAACATAGACATTTACGGATTGCAGAACACAATCAACACATATACAAATAGTCAAGAGAACATACAAAGATCATTAACATAATCACAATAAATCAAATATCGTGAATTTACACGAATAACAACAGAATTAAAGAATCATTACCCCTTCTTCTTAACTTGTTATGAATCCTTCGCCTCTCATGTTATTCTTCTGCCTCTCTCTCTCTCTCTCTCCCTCTCTCCCTCTCTCTGCGTTTCTTTTTCTATCTTTACCCGACCTCTATGTCTTCCTAGGGTTTTTTAATCTTTTTTTTTTTCACACATTTGCATCTAGTTATGTATTGGTCCATTTAATTAACTTGGGTCAACCCAAATCATTCAATTAAACTAAAGCCCAACTAAATTAAATTAGCATGGCCCGTTAATCCAATTTTATTCTAAAATCAAATTATTTAATTATCTTAAATTTTAATCCACTTCTAATTCTAATTTCTAGCAAATTAAAATCTATTAAAATTATAAGAAAAATCAGGGATATTACAACAATGCAGTGATGTCGATTTTTAATCGATATAATTTTTAGAAAATAGAAATTTGGGTTAGTGAACGCAAGAACTAAGTACACCAACTATCAGGGAAACCAACAAAATCTAAACTAGATGTAAAAAATAATTCTGCAATCGTAACATGTCTTGAAATCCGTCTTCATCCATGAAAAGTACGAGTGATCTGCCACAAAGTCCTGGAACGAACATCAATTAGACGATATAGAGTTAGAATGAACTGATCAAAATATAGATCTAAAACAAAAGTTGAGAAGAAAATGTGGAGAAGACGGGGAGGAAAGAGAAAGGGCAGACGTGGGAGGAAGGAAAGAAAACCTAAAGAGACTAAAAGAAGGATACGAGGGATAAGAGAGGGATCTCCGGGCAGTGGCACCGAAGAAATCATCGGATGAGAGGAAGAGAATGAGACTAAAATTTTGGCACAGAAACCGAGTGAGAGACACCGGAGGAGGGGAAGAGAATGAGGCTAAAGTTTTGGCACAGAAACCGAGAGGGAGAGAAATATATATATATATAGAGAGAGAGAGAGAGAGAGAGAGAGAGAGAGAGAGAGAGACCGGAGGAGGGGAAGAGAATGAGGCTAAAGTTTTGGCAGAGAGAGAGAGGGGGAGGGGGGAGAAGAGAGCAGAGAGATATTTTGTGGGGGTGGGGGGATGCAATAATTTTTCAATGAACTAGGAACTTTAATGAGTCAATTTATTCAATACGAAATGACAATCATACTCTCAAATTACAAAATTAAATTTTAATCTATATTATAATTATCTCATATAAATATCTCTATTATTAGTTCATCTTAATATCTCTACCCATTTGATAACTAATCTTCATTAAAGTATACTAATTATTTTGTAATATATATATATATATATATATATATATTATGTGTGTGTGTAATTTAAGTTATTTAAAAAAACAAAAAGTATATATAATTAAAATGTTAATGATGTTGAAATAGTTATAAATATGATATAATTTTGTGTCATGGACTTCTTATTAATATGACATGAAATATGTTACTTGTTTTTCAAGTGAGTGATGAAAGATAGTTATTAATCACCAAATAATTTTAAATATGCATGCAAAATCATATCGAGTAATAATTTTATAATTTTATTAACATGCAATACGGTCATTCATTTTTGTTAAAAAATATACTATGCAACAACAAATTATTATGAAATCGATAACAATTTACTAATTTCTAAATATTACTCGTGTTTACACGAACTTTCTACTAAACAAATACAACATGTATAAAATAGGTGATTTAGTCTCGTAACAAATACTGTTAACTTAAATTTTCAAATAATTCATAAAATACGTCAAAATTAATGAAAAATTACGCAATATTCTAGAGTATGCCCGTGTCTCGCACGGGCTATAAAGCTAGTTTTTAATACTAGCGAACCAAACAATCCTAAGAGAGTTTTAATGAATATCCAACACAAAAAGCATGAGAGAAACTGTATACATCGTACTAAAATTCAAAAGATAAATTTGTCAAAAAGAAAAAGTGCACACTTACTTGGATTCTTAAATTTTCATTTCGATTTCTTTTCCAATTTCATTACTTCCGATCAAAACAAACTTATATCTCATATTTATATCTATAACTACTAGGTGTAAGAGCATGGGTCGGTTCGGCTTAGTTTTTAGATAAAGTCAAAACCGAAATTATATATCTTAGGTTTTAAAAATCAAAAATCGCAACCGCAATCAAATCTTCGAATCGATTTCGATTTCAAAAATCTCGATTTTAGTTTTTATTGGCTTGGTTTCGGTTTCAAAACCGATAAAATTAAAATGAAAAAGATCAATTTTATCCGATTTCTGTCGGTTTCGGTTCGGTTTCGATTTTAATTCGGTTTTCTGTTCACCCCTAATAAGTACAATGTATAGTACAAAATTTCCATTTAGTTAAATAAAAAAATAATCAAAATATAAATCAATGAGTATAAAACAATAATAACTGTATACAAATCAAACATGGAGCCGCATCAGATTTTGAGCCTTTGAGCCTAATTCTCTCTCCAATCCAATCTTTTTTAAATACATAAAATTGGAAAAGACTTGTTGTATTTTACTCTTAGTTTCATAAGTTGGCCCTGGTGTTTCTGTCTCTTCTTTTCTTTTGTCAAAAGGTATTTAAAGTTGGTACTTATTCCCGTATTTACTTTTGAGTCAAACAATTGACAGGCAAAGTACCTCCGCTAACTGCGATCTGCACCTGCTTAATCTATTTATTCTCTCTCTCAAAATCCGCTTAAGTAGCTGTTTCATGACTTCATCTGGATTAATTTCATTTTTAAAAACACTATGTACCCCGTTTCGCTAGGTTTATTTTTCTTTTCTTTTTCTTTTTTGACAAAACGCAAAATTTAACTTTAAAAACAAATATTTATATTCAAAGAGTAAATACTAAGATTTTTTTACCGTAAAATTTTGGCCGGTCGGTCGATCGGTATTTGAGCCGGATCTATCTATAATTTGGGTCGGGCATATATATAACCAATTTATTTATAATCAATTGATTTTTTCAACTAAAATACATTACTTATTTTATCTATTTTTATAACTAAAACAACTCATCTTCTAAAAATAAAATAGGTAATATATATATAAAATGATAATATTATTACATATTTATGACTGATTACCTTTTTCAGCTAAAACACATTATATGTTTTACATTTTCCAACTAAAACAACTCATGTTCTAAACGTAACACATGCAAAATAAATATGTAATGGTAATATTTTATATACTTACATTTTTTCAGCTAAACATATAACCTTTTTTATTTTTTCTAACTTAAACAACTAATTTTTCTAAAAGTAACACGAGCAACATATATATAGAAAGATAAAATAATTTTCTATTTTCTAATTTAAACAACTAATTTTCTAAAAGTAATACGGACAACATCTATACTATATTATTAGAGACGAAACATTAAAAGTTTTGGTCGGTCGGTCGGTATTTGGGCACGGTCGGTCGGTATTTGGGTTGAGCCTATATATAAGTAATTTATTTATAACCAATTGATTTTTTCAGATAAAATACATTACATATTTTATCTATTTTTCTAACTAAAAAACTCATCTTCTAAAAATAAAATAGGTAATATATATATATATAAAATGATAATATTATTACATATTTATGACTGATTATCTTTTTCAGCTAAATACATTATATATTTTACATTTTCTAACTAAAACAACTCATGTTATAAAGATAACACATGCAAAATAAATATTTAACGGTAATATTGTTATATATATTTAATAATAAATAATCACTTACCATTTTCAGCTAAACACATAATTTTTTTTATTTTTCCTAACTTAAACAACTAATTTTCTAAAAGTAATACGGTGCAACATATATATATATATATAATATAATTTTATATAATTATCAACAAGTAACTAACTGTATTTTTAAGGAAATTGTCTGTTTTATATTTTTTAATTGAAACAACTCATATTCAAATTAAAAATAATACGGGCAAAATATAGAAATAATGACAATATTATTATATTAAACTTATAAAATCCATGTTTAATATAATTTTTTATAATATTCAATTTAAATAAGATAATTAATAAAAAAATAAAAGTGATAACATATGTTAAAAGAAATCCGGCACATTATAGGGCACATATTTTTTTATTTGTACTTTAGTCACTCTTAGATTTTTTAAGAGAAAATAAATATGAAGCGTTAGATCTATTATTTAACCAATTGCTTTTTAAACTAAAACACATTAATTTTTCGAACTTTTTGAACAAAAATTTTCAAAAATTTCACAAACAATTACCTTTTACTATTTCTATTTTTTCAAACAAAATCCCCTACTTTTCCAAAAAAATATCATGGACAAACCTTTAGTTATTTATTTTAAAACATATGTTAATATTTTTAATTATTTAAAAAATATCACATATTTTAACATTCCTATTTTTCTTAACAAATACAATTAATAAAAATATTAAAATACAAATAATAAAATAACAACTATTAAAAATAATTTTTGCATCACACTAATTTTAAGCTATCTATACAATTATATAATAGTCGAAACATTGAAAGTTTTGATTTTTCGATTTTTGTTCATTTGTCCTAATTAAAAATAATAAAATAATATAATTATAGTAACTAATCGATTGTTTTCAAATTAACACACATCATCTTTTCATAAAAAGATATTACCTTTTCCAATCAAAGGACAATACTTTTTTATATTTTTTTTAACAAAATGTCTTCATTTTTCAAAAATATCATGGTTATTAGATTTTCAACTAAAACACGTTATCTTTTTTTTTTTCTTACTAAAATCCTATATTTCCCAAAAATATCATGAGCAAACCATTTCTTAATGTGTTTAATTATTTAAAATATTTTACCTATTTTAACATTGCTACTTGTTTTTTTAACAAATACAATTAATAAAATATTAAATATAATTAAAAATTCATATAATTAATTCAATCAAAAATCACATATATTACATAACTACAAACTCTTTAAGTTATACTTTAAATTAGAATTCAAAATCATGATTTTTTTTAAAATCATTTTTATATATATTTACATTATTACAACAAAATATATTGATAATTGGGATGGTTACATGCTTAATAATCTAATAAACATTATCTATTTTGTTATAATTATCAATATATTTTGTTGTAATAAGTAACTAACTGTCTTTTTAAGGACATTGTTTGTTTTTATAATTTTTAATTGAAACAACTCATATTCGAATTAAAAATAACACAGTCAAAATATAAAAACAATGACAATGTTATTATTTTAAACTTATAAAATTCATGTTTAATATAATTTTTTATAATATTCAATTTAAATAAGATAATTAATAAAAATAAAAGTAATATTATATGTTAAAAGAAACTAGGCACATTACAAGACACATATTTTGTTATTTGCACTTTAGTCATTTTTAGACTTCTTAAGAGCAAATAAATATGAATCGTTATATCTATTATTTAAAAATATTTTTCTATTTTAATATCCAAAGTAATATTAATGATTACGTCAACAATTTATTAAATTAAAATATTTATATTGTTAGATATATAAATCTAATTTATTATATACCAATATAAATATATATTAAAAATTCATCAAAAAATATATAATTACAAAAATTTAAATCAAAAATAATAAAATATTAAAGAAAATCGTGCATAGCACGGAATATAAGATAATATGAAGTTATTTATGTTTTCATAATTAATATATACTTGTTATTCATTTCTAAAATTTGTATAAACATGTTATATGAAACTAAAACAATGTTACTATTTTTGAAAGAAAAACAATGTTACTTAATAAAATCACGGTTGTAAAGAGCGGGAATCGGAGTTAATCGGTGAAGGCACCGTTCAGGGATTAATCGGGTAATCGGGGATTAATCGGAATAAATTTAATAATATTTTTTATATTCATAATCATATATATAATTGTTTCGTTATTTCAACTAAACATATGTTATTATCATATATTTATGCAAATATGTTAAAAATGTTATATAATTGTAATAAATAAAATTTTGACGGTTTAACTTTTCAATTAGAGATCAATTTAAGAGGAAAAATTAAGAGAATTTACGATTTAGGCATCTAAAATTATAATTATATGTACAAAAATAATGTTTTTTCCTATTGTTTAATCAAGTTTCTACCTTTTAAATTTTTAATTATTTTTTACAATTTTTTAATAATTAGCCCGATTTTTGACCGATTAATCCGATTTTTGACCGATTCAGCCGATTTTTGACCGTTTTTATGAAAAAATGATTAATTGACCGATTTTCGCTTAATCAGTTCGGTGGCCCGCCGTCTAGCGATTAATCGGCGATTAATCCCGATTAATCGCCGACTTTTAGAACACTGAATAAAATATATAATTATTAAATAATATATTATAATATTACATTTAAAAATTTATACTATATATATTTGTAAGAGATTGAGGATCTTGAGACTGATCTTATACATTATTTTTTTATATATAAGGTCGATGCACAAATTATTTTTAACAATTATCATTATTTATGTTTTAATATTTTACTAATTATATTTGTTAAAAAAATTAAGTAGGTGTGTTAAATTTTTCTAAATAATTAAAAGTATTAAAATAAGTTTTAAAATAAATTAGTAACAGTTTACCCGTGATATTTTTGGAAAAAGAAGGGTTTTAGTTAAAAAAAATAACATGCTTTATTTGAAAAAAATAATTGCCCGTTATTAAAAGTGTTAAATAAGTTTTAAAATAAATAAGTAAGGGTTTGTCCACGATTTTTTTTTGAAAATGAGCTGTTTTAGTAAGCAAAAATATACAAAGTAACATGTTTTAGTTGAAAAAGGTAATTGTTCAAAAAAGAGGGGATTTTGTTAAACTACAAAGGTAATTGATTATAAATACGAAACTCTAATATAATTACAGAATTGCCAAAAAAATTATATTTAAAAACCTTATTAGCTCAGGAAATTTTCGGAAATCAACCGCAGGTCCCCTTTTCTCTGTTTGTAATTACTTACTTTCATTAAATTACAATAACAAATTAAAAAAGAAAAAAAATAAATAAATCCGCTTATCTCGCTCGTCAGTGATAGAGAGCTGAGAGTCGTTAAAGAAGCAATTACTATGACGTGTCAGCGTAGCGGAGGGGAATTTTTTTTATAAATTTGACTATAAAGCTCAATTTCGCCCCCAAATCAAATTCTAGGGTTTCACTCTTATGCTATCCTATCATCTTTTGTCATTGTCAGGTAATTTATATCGTCATCTTCATTCAATTTCATATGAATTTACACATACACACCTTCAATTATTCAATTGCTGTCAATTTATATCATCTCGTATCTTTCTCAATTCGTAATTTGATTTTTCATTCTGTTTTTCTTATTGAATTTGATCGTGTTTGTCGTTTGTTAGGTCAATTCTAGTCTGTTTATATGTTTAGAATATAAATTGAGCTTATACTTCACGCTTTTGTATTAGTTTTACGAGTTTTGTTTTCGTTATGCTATGATGTTTCGTTGAAGATTTGATCGTTGACGTGGCTGATAATTGTTTCGTTATGAACATGCTAGAATACAAAATTGAGAGCTAGGTATGGTATCTTATGTTTGAGTTTAGGTACTTTTATGACCGCGGAATTTGTTTTAATTTAATGAGGCCTTTGTTTAGAAAGATATATAGTTTTCCGTTTTTTGGGTCGGTAGGGTTTAGTTTTAATAGAATGCGGGGAATTAAATTAAACTAAAAGAGGCACGGTGTAGCATGAGAATTATGTGAAAGCGGAAAAAAAGGTACAAAATTAATGGATATGTAGTAACTAATAACTAGTTGTGATTCATATGGACGTGTTTAATGTACCTTGCGGTTAGGAAAGGAGAAAAAATTATGGTGACTTCCCGACTGTAGCGTATCACCTTGCTTAGCTATTTTTCTCCCGCTTTGTCTCCGTTTTCTTCCATTACCTTTGGTACCTACCTCTCCCCAAGTGAGCTATTTGAAAGAAAAAAATAGAGAAATGTCCTGGGAATTAAGTCTAATTCAGAGTCTGATAAGGAGAGGTGTAGAAAGAGAGCAGTAAAACTTTAAATTGAAGAAATACCATTCGGCTGTAGTGAACTGATATATAGTGATAATATTATTGTATTTTATTACTTGTAACAATCTGAAAAGAGTAGAACAAAATCTGATATAAAATCAGATTACTGAGAACACGATAATTAGGTGCTATTCGAGAGACCACCTGCTCTCCACAATATTGGTGGTATTCGAGAGACCACCCACTCTCCACACACACTTCAATCAATCTTATTTCTTCATGTCTAGAACATGCAAATGCCTTCTTATTTATAATCCCAACATTAACTCCTTATTCCTAAACTAAAGCTGAAACATAATTAGCTCCACCAAATCCTCCATTCCAAATTATTCTGATCATGT
Organism: Heracleum sosnowskyi; assembly: GCA_030848705.1. Taxonomy (NCBI): domain Eukaryota; kingdom Viridiplantae; phylum Streptophyta; class Magnoliopsida; order Apiales; family Apiaceae; genus Heracleum; species Heracleum sosnowskyi. Next base: position 132,481,000 of record CM061238.1, on the reverse strand, counting down.
AACTGATCCACCAAATCCTCCATGCCAGATTTGTAACTGAAGCACAACTCAATTATTCAGATTATCTAACTGATAATGTATTAATTACGTATCCTAACATCTGCCTCGTGGGGAGTAGTTTTTGTATTAGATAATTCGCCCCATACACCAATTTACAGAATTCTGAAATTCAATCCGCCAGCATAGGAGCACTTCGTAAAAGACAAGCTTTTACAATTGCTTTTGGCCATTCATAGAATTGATTGGTTTCCAATTTATTTTTTTATTTTCTGCCTTTTCTTGCTGGTCCAATAGATTAATAATTATTTTTGTAATTAATAATGCTCTTAGCTTACAATATAAACATCTATAAAGAATGTTAAAGTGTGATGTCGACTTGATTATGTTGGATTTAAGGATAGTTGGTAGTAAAGTATTATGCTAATTCCAGATATTTCATTGTGAGTTGTATTTTGGAATAACTTCTATCGGTTACGGAGCTTACATAAGTTGTGTGCTTTCCCAAGTTATTTTTCTTCAGTTAGAAATCAACTAAACTCTACTACAAATAAGCCGTAACCCTAAATTAGCTTCTTCACATCTGCATAAATTCATTTAGGCTAGTGTTCTAAAAATGAGACACCTTGTGTATCTGTATCCTGTTCAATTATGTTTATTCAAATAAGCTTTACTTAACTAGTTTTGCTCTATCTCGTTACAAATAATCACTTCTACATTTAATTTCTAGTCAACTTCTACAATTTGAGTCAGCTAATTTAGACTCGCTGGCTTGTGATAAGTTCATCATCGATGAGGCCTCATTGGATGCTATGTCTATGTTCTTAATTGATGCTATGTCATGACCACAATATGTTACACTTTCCCAGTTTTTCAGCGGACCTATATATACGATGCACTTAAAATCTAGATCCAAAACCAGATGGAATATGATTCGTATAATTTGATTATTTTTGTTGTTTCTTGGTTTAATTCTAGTCTATTTATATGTGTAGAATAATAATTGGACCCAGAATTATACGGTTTTGTAATAGTTCTACAATCGTTTTCGTTATGCTATGATGTTTCGTTGATTATTTTATCTTTGACGTAGATATGATTGTTTTTATGCATATGTATGAGTTATGAAGATGCTACAACACAAAATTGTGAGCTCGGAATCCTATGTTTGAGGTTAATATATAACCATGGCACTTGTTTCAATTTAATGATGCCTTTATTTGCAAGGATATAGAATTTCGGTTTTTATTGGTTTATAGGGTTTACCGAAAAATCATAGAACATACGGACTTTAAATTAAACTAAAAGAGTCACCATGTAGCATGAGAAATATGTTAAAACAAAAAAGGTACAAAATTAATGGACATGTAATAACTGATAACTAGTCGTGAAATTATATGAATGTGTTTAATGTACCTTGCTGTTTGAAAAGGAGACACATCACCTCTCAGACCTCCCGGCTGTAGCGTATCACCTCGCTTAGCTATTTTTCTCCCGCCTAGTCTGCTCTATACCATAACCTTTGGTCAAGTATTACGTACCTCTCCCAGATTTAGCTCTTTAAAAGAAAAAAGAAGACAAATGTCTCCGGTATTCAGTACAAGTCTGAGTCACCTGAGTCTAAGTCGGAGTCTGATAATGAGAGGTGTAGAAAGAGAGCAGTGTGAGTAACAAGGTAAGACTTTAAGTTGAACAAACACCATTCTGCCTCGTGGGAGTAGTTTTTGTATTAAAAAATTTACCCGCATTCACCAATTTACAAAATTCTGAAATTCATTTAGCCAGTGTAAGAGAACTTGTAAAAGAGAAGCTTTAGTGATTGCTTTTGTCCTTCCGTAGAAATAATTGGTTTCCAGTTTAATTTTTCTGCCTTCTGAAGCTGGTTCTATAGATTATTATTGCAATTAACAATACTTTTAGCTGAGAATAGAAATGTGTATAAAGATTTTTCGAGTGTGATGTCGACTTGATTGTGTTGGATATTAAGGATAGTCGGTAGTAAACTGTTATGCTACTTCTATTTATTCCATTGCGAGTTGTATTTTGAAATAACTTCTTTTGGATACGGAGCTGTACATTAGTTATGTGCTTTCACAAGTTGCCTTCTTCAGTTGGAAATCAACTAAACTCTACTACAGTAAGCCTTAACCCTAAACTAGCTTCCTCACATCTGCAAAAATTCATATAGGCTGGTGGCCTTAAAATGAGATGCCTTGTGTGTCTGTATCCTGTTCAATTATTTTAATCTGAATAAGCTTCAGTTAACTAGTTTTGCTCTATCTCGATACAGAAAATCATCTACACTGTAAGACGCATTATAATTTATAGTCAACTTCTACAATTTGAGTCGGCTCATTTAGACTCGATGGCTTGTGCTAAGTTCATTATTAATGAATATTTCAACTTTTACGGCTTCATTGTATATGCTCTGTCTATTGTTCTTAATTGATGCTATGTCATGACCATAATATGTTACACTTTCCCAGTATTACAGCGGACCTATATATACGATGAACTCGAATTCTGGATCCAAAAATCAGATGGAATATGATTCATATAAAGTTCCACAATCCACAATGTGTTCAGAACCATGGTGGCATAGTTTGGGCGACAATCCTACCAATCCCGATGGACTGCAAGGGAATGCATCCGATACATCTTCACAGTCAGCAGATGGTATGTCACATGGCGATGGTAGTGAAAATGAAGATGATGGATCCAGTGAGTCACAGAATACTGGAACAATGCCTTCTGGTATGTTTCGAGTTATTGCAAGTGGTTACTGACATAAGTAAATATCACTTTCCTTGAACTTGTTAAAGATAGTAAAATGATGGTTTGAGTGAAATTGTTGTTGGGTTTCTTTACATTACACTTTCTTGTAAGGTTTCGAGAAGACTGTCCGAATCCTGTAAATCTCTTATCTTCTGGAGGTTTGGGGTATTAATTCGAATCGATATTTACCAAATGCTATTCATATGGTAGTTTGTTGCGAGGTAAAGTAGATAAGAACTGAAAAGTGAAAAGTATACTGTTAGCTATAAGATGAACTGGCTGAGGATTAGAAAGGACTTATCCCTGAGTTTTTATCCCAAGTATTACACGCAGGATAGGAGGATTCACCTCTAGACCTGTCATCTTTAAAAAAACGGATTTATGTCTCGGAGACCGGGGGACATTTTTGTTTCTCTGTTTGGAAGACATTGTAATGGCTTTGCAAAATTGGAATGTTCTCACTATGCGCTTCTCTATTTATGTAATCTATATTTATTGAGCTTTGGACTAAACAAATCGTGTAAGCCCTAGAGAACCTAGTATATCACATGCAAGTAACCAAATAAATGAAGTAGATCTAAGCTCATGGACTAAGCAATCTTTTGTTCATAGTTTTTGGTTCATATTAAATGAACACTAAAATAGAGTTGAGGATCCACAATCTTTGGTTTATATTAACGAGTCCTTGTGATAAATAAATTGTATCTCATTCTGTTCAAGTTTTGATGTCTGGTCTTCTTTAGTCACACTATACTAGGCGTAGCTGAACTTCGTAAGACTGTATAAAACTTCTTTTTCTTTCATATAAAGAATCTGTAATGACATTTCGACTTCACGGTTAGTATTGCTATTGCAGAACAAAAACTGTTAGGATACATTTACAATTTTTAATTTTATATCTTAGTTTTCATGTATTTTGTTATTTTCCTAGATCTTCTGCGAGCCTCTTTTGCCTTTAATCTTCTTCTTGATGATGTTTATTGATTCTAACGAGAATGTTCAATCTGGAATTTTGTCTCAAGAACATCAGAACCAGCATGTTGCAACAAATCTGCCTCCTGGGAATGATGGAAATCCACCTCAGGCTTCACAACTTGAACTTGTTGGTCATTCAGTAGTATGTATACTTATCGCAAAACATAATCTTAAGTCTTTTGATTAGTTGATGATTCATATTGATATTGTTACATGTGTCAGATTAGAAAAAGTTTCATTATTTTACTAACAGAAATAATAAATCTTTGTTTTTAGGGTTATGATTCTAATGCATATTATGATCCATATTATTATAGAGGAATGATGGCGGCCTATGGTCAACCTATGGTATGGCTTATTATCTACTTTGAACTTCTATCACGTGACATTGCTTTTTTTGGCTTAATAATGTTCTGGGTTGGTATATATTTATGCTGAGTTGTGGTCCAGAGAAAAAGGAAACGGTCATGAATGTGGGTTAATTGTTTTTGCAAATATATTTCTTAATTTGATTAGATTACACCATATGATCATATATACTGTGTGATTTATGTTTCTTTATCTATTGTGTGAAAAATATTTTTTCCCAGGGTCATCCTCATCTGCTCGATGCACATCATGCCAGAATGCCTTTGCCCATTGATATGACACAAGAGCCTGTTTATGTGAATGCCAAGCAGTACCGTGCAATTTTACGGCGCAGAGAATCCCGTGCAAAGGCAGAACTCAAAAGGAAGTTGATAAAAGATCGAAAGGTTAGTTCTCTGAATTTCTAAATTGGTGGAGATTGCTTTTTAAGAAAAAAATTAAAAATCTATGATGTATCATATCATTAACATGTGCCCTAAATCAGAGGTTAGTAGGACGAGTGGGGGTTATAGCTTCCAGTGAGATCTAAGAAATAAAAAACAGTATAACAAATTTTGTCGAAAACTTATTTTTATCTCCAAATGGTGTTTTACATAAAAAGTAATTAAGACATAAATAAATTAGAAATCCAAAATTGCAATATATATATATATATATATATATTTTATGCAAAGTATTATGTTCTACCTACTATTTCACTTAATTCTAATATACTTGTTATTTTATTCAATTTTCACTTGTAATTCTATCCTTCTTATTATTTGATTCTGAGTTGTATGTACTTCTATTCTACATATCATAAAATCTGTTTTGTTTCTAATTTTGTTGAATTGTACTTTGTATATATATTTTTTCTATTTATTTTAACGAGAGAATTAAGAAATGAACAGACGTATCATGTCGAAACTGAATTATGCAACCTGATTGGGGATGAGTTGTTGAATGATCTATTGGATTGCGTATATCGAAAAAGATGTAAAAAATTGGATTGATGTGTATGATACAATTGCAAGGTTTCAAAAATGGCACCTCGAAAAAAACTGTTATAGTCATTAATGTTATATTCGATTTTTAGAAAAATAATTTGGCACCAATTCCCCCCCCTTTATGTAGGCCCCTAGTGGATGAAATATTTACCCTGCCTTAAATAACTCAATTCCTTATGAATCAATGGAACAAATGGATAGTTAATGACAGATGAAAATAGGAAGAATATTTTTTTGTTTTAGTATAGAAGAGACTGTCATTGAACTAAGAGCAATCATGTTATCATTAATAATTACTTGTGTAATGTGTATATATTTGATTACTGTTTCTCCGTTTAAATTTATATATTCTCACTGTATCGTTTTATGCAGCCATATCTTCATGAATCTCGGCATCGACATGCTATTAGAAGGGCAAGAGCTTCTGGAGGCCGTTTTGCGAAGAAGTCTGATGTTGATGCTACAGAGAATCCACAACCAACTGAGGTAAAAAGGGATGATTTCATCTCATCAGTCCCTGCTCAATCTGCATATTCGTCCGGATCTGAACCATTGCCTTCGAAGTGCAATTTGAATTCCCATCAAGAAGCAAGAGGGTTGGATACCACAAACGCACATTCCTATGTCTGCCAGCAATGAATACACATAAGATTTGATCAACCTCCAGAAACTGTCGTGGCTATGCAGTAGGGCCATATTTTGGCAGGAACTACCACCACAAAAGGTTAAAATTATTCATAAATTATTCTTCTGTCTACTGGTCCGTTATTTTGGCCGTCAAAGTCAGCTGGCAAATCATACTTGGCTTAAACTTAGTTTGTTTGTTTTTTTTTCTGGTAAGGAGTCAAAAAGTTTTGGGTTTTATGAACTTTCTGCTTCTCACAGGATAGAGATTGTACTTTCTTATATTTTATACAAATTATAGAATAACTAGGAAACTATTGTGTGGTAAGTTTTTGAGTGTCTAGGATCCTCCTATAGACTTGGGTACTTGTCTACAGACCTATTAGTTTTGGTGTTAAAACCATGAAATAGTTTTCTTGTGTTTGTAATTGGAGACGGAGCTAGGGGGTTTCTTCTGGGCTGTTCCCCTGAATCGCAACCTCAGTTTGTATTAGTTTTGCAGTTGATGTTTAATAATTTTTTTTGGTAAATATAGAATATATTATTAATTTCCTTTTATACTTGAGAATATTTACTGTAATGTGCGTAGCAATTGACAGTGCACAGATGAAGTGACATAATATATCACATAAAACATATATAGGTTTTTTAAAAAAAGAAATGAATTGCACATAACACGGGATAATGCATACATATATCATCATCTAGATTCCAGGTAATTCGAGATCCTGAAACTTAAACTGTGCAAACCGTGCATCTTGTTAAGATATAAGATGGTCAATTCCTCTAATGCCAACATTTTAATTCTCCAATTCTCTCGAAATTAATATGGACATTATGGTAAACATATTAAGCACCAAAAAGATGGTGCATTTTTTATGCGGATTACCTGAAATTATGCTTCGAAGCTATCTTTCAATAATGAAAATTCTGGGTAAGGGTTTATGATCTCCCATTTCGTGGACGCAATAATGAAAATAAGGCGATAAGGGATTATTAATTCAAACTGTGAAATGGGACAAGTAAAGTTTTGTGAGCTGGTTTGTGGTAAACGCAAAGACAATTTGGATATTGAGGTTGCTGAGTTCTCAGTTGCTTCAGAGGGTGGAAAGAAGTTTAAAGGGGACATTTTTGTAGATTCAACTACAATTAAAGTAGCGGGGGTTGGTAGTGACCAACCCCGCGAAGAACAATGAGTTATTTGTGTTGGAACTGCCGAGGAATGGGCAATCCTCGGTCAGTTCAGGCGCTCCGTCATTGGAGTGCAACTCTTAGCCCACACATTGTTTTCCTGGCAGAAACAATGATTAGTAAAGAACATGTTAGAGTCACTAAGATGGAGATTAGGTTTTTTGAATGCTTTTGGGGTCGATAGTGTGGGAAATTCAGGTGGGTTATGTTTATTTTGGAAGAATGAAAGTATTGATTTCTCTTTAGTTTCCTGCTCAAAGAATCATATTTGTTGGGATGTGGTTAAAAAAGGTGTTGCTCCATGGAGGTTTGTAGGTTTTATGGTTTGGCCTGATTCATCAAATAAGTATAGAACATGGGAATTGATTCGGAATTTGTGTGAGGAGTCTATCAAACCTATTTTGCTAGGTGGTGATTATAATGAGATTTTAGTATATGAGGAAAAAGAAGGCGGAGCTGATCGTGAAAGGAGAGAAATGGGATGCTTCAGGGAGGTTATGGATGAATGTGGGATTGGAGATTTGGGATTTAAAGGCCAATGGTTTACTTGGGAAAGAGGGAACACTCTTGAGCTTCGAGTACGAGAGAGGTTAGATCGTTTTTTGGCTTCTCCATCATGGATCTCTCTGCACCCTCAGTATGTTGGTAGTAAAAAATTCTTGGAATTCATCAGCTGGTAGCAACATAATGGAAAAATTGATCTCGGAGTTGGAAAAGAAAATTGAGGAGACTGAAAAGAAATTAAAATGTGCTCAAATGCAACCTGGTAACTTGGTGGATTTAGAGGAGTGTGCAAGATTAGAAAAACAGCTTGACGAACTTCTGCAAAAACAGGAGGCCTACTGGTTCATCAGATCGCGGGTCTCAGAAGTTCGTGATGGTGACCGTAATACAAAATATTTTCATCATAAATCCTCTCAACGTAAGCAACGCAATACCATCGAGGGTCTTTATGATGAAAATGGGGAGTGGCAGACTAAAGATGAATTAGTGGAGGATATTATTACAAAGTATTATGAGCAATTGTTCACTTCTGATTCTCCTAGGGAGGAAAGCTGTGAAGAGGTTTTACGATGTGTGGATAAGGTGATTTCTCATGAGACAAATGCAGAATTACCAAGGCCTTTTTCAAGAGAAGAAATACATATAACATACTGCTCTGAAACAAATGCATCCGTGCAAAGCAACGGGACCTGATGGTATGCACACAATTTTTTATCAGAGATTCTGGCATATTATAGGTGATGATGTGGTGAATCATGTTACTAAAATTCTTCATGGCCTTTAATCTGTGAGTCGCATCAATAGTACCAACATAGCTTTTATTCCAAAGGTAAAATCACCTACTCAGATCTCGGAATTCCGTCCGATAAGCCTATGTAATGTGTTGTATAAGCTAGTCTTAAAGGCTATCGTAAATAGATTGAAGAATGTGTTGCCAGGAGTAATTTCAGAGAACCAGAGTGCTTTCGTCCCAGGGAGGCTTATCACAGATTATGAGAAATGCTAGAGTCCCCAAAACGGTTCCCAAAACCGTTCCTGAATGCTTAGTTGTCAATTTGTGATTGGTTGTATTTTCATAAATGAGATGGACCCTGCGTGCATACATATCTAGCTAACTTTAATAGTTTCATTGTATTATGGATATTGTATAGTTGTGACGAGAATTAAGCATTCGGATTCAAGTGCAATAACAATTTTTATGCAAAAATACACAACCAATTATTAAAGTACAACTCTTAATTTAAAAATATATACAAGGCAGTTGAAGTAAATAGAATTCACACACAAAAAGGTTCATGGATGTACCTCAGAAACCTTCAATATACATACCCTGACAATCAACCACTTCCCAATCCTCTGTTCAAGCAATCGACAGACATCCTTTTTGCGCTGTTGGCATCTGAAGGTGGAGGTGCCCCACTCAAACCTAGCATTCTATAGAATTTCAAATTTATGTTTTGCATTGCTAAAGAATAATCAATAATGACGCCTTACAAGTATCGAATTCCTGAGATACCATTAAATTAATAACAGAAAGTACAATTCTTTCACATCAAACGATAGAAATCAAACAATACAGTATAATTAAGTTGAAGTTTCAGTAAAGAATGCATTGATCAACGAAGGACTGCCAAATGGATATCTCAGTAACACTCAAAACCAGTTGGGACTTTCTTGCCGCAGTTATTGAGAACCAAACTTAGTGAAACAGGGACATTCAAGTCAATTCCCAGGATGTTAGCTCTGATGGCAGTACATAGACAAACTGCAGCCTCAAGATCGACCAAGCCTTGGATGAGACTGCAACATGGCAGTGTTGGAGGGGATCCAACGACAACATCAACCAACTTAAGCACATTGGCGCATACTCCTAACTTCAATGCATCACATTTATCTATAGAATAATAAGTCGAAGTTTTGGAACCTGGTATATATGGGGTATCAGGGCTAGTGGCAGTCACCAGGCTGAAGAACAAAAGGTTGAGTGAGAGAAGAAGGGCAAACGAAGCAGTGTTCTTGGATCCCATTTCGGAAAACCTTGTTAATATATCTTTAATTAGCTTCTGCTAGTTCTAAAGCTGTGATAGTAGAGTTTTTGATATTGGCTGATGGATTTAGTAGCAACTTGAAACACACATACTTATAGGTCTTTGCAAAGCAGAACTTTTTATAGTTTTGTTTGTAGATGCCTTTTTTATTAACATTTAAGTTAGTGATTAGCTGCCTTCAAAAGAAAAATGTTAGCACGTCTTCGGCCTAGCAAGTACATTCAAGAACTGATCCGCCATTATAATTTCGTACTTATCTTCTCAAAGATTCTCAAAAACTCGCAACTTTTAGAGAATAAATGAATATTTCATTAGCCAAAGCCCAAAGGTTGCACCGCACGCTGCTTAATTGAATGCCTCAGCGGTTGTTTTCAGAGTTGGTATGCAATTGAGCTTTCCAGTTCCAAGATTTTTCTTGAGCTCGGTATTCATATTTCATTTTACATATGAGAATAACCAGCATCATACATATCGAGTACCAGGTAGCAAATGTGTTTCGATTTATCTAGTTAATTTGTTACTCCTATAATAAAAACTTTTAATCTAGGTTGACTGACAACTAGGATCAGAAGAACTCGGAAGGATAGCAATTCAGATATTTCAGAAAATGGAAAAAAATAAAAGAAAAGTTACATGCATATGTTCGTTTTCTGGATTGAGAACTAATATGTTCCTTGTGATTGCACACGTCCCTTGTGATTCTTAAACAATCATTCAAAAGATTTGATGATAATCATATTATTATGGCTTGGTCTTCATATGCATGCTATACATTAGACGTGCTTCGGAGCTAGGATAATTATAATAGCCAGCTCTAGAACTGGAAACTGTATTATTTTCCATAGACTCTCCCTTTTGATAATTACATAGCCTGTTTTTTTTTAAAGTGATGTAGTCAATCTGTTAGATAATTTATTAGGCTAAGTGTCTGTAGGAAGGTACATTATAATGCAATGTTTACTGAAATGCACATGTTCCTCCTGAATCTTAAACTATTTTCCCTAAGATTTGATATCACAATGTTAAGCTTGCCTATGCATAAGACGTGCTAACCTTTCCTTTTTGTAGACTGCAGATATAGCTAATCCCATATGCGAACCCTATAAATATGTGTTTCAAGCTAATCACAAAGTCCATCAGCAAAAATTAGAACATACACTCATTTCTCAAAGAAATATAATTACCACAAGCTGATCAAACAAATACCAGCAAGGTTTTTCAAAATGGAAAGCAAGAACACTGCTTCATTTGCCCTTCTTCTTTCACTCAACCTTCTGTTTAGCCTGGTCAGTGCCACTAGCCCTACCCCTAATATACCCGGTTCAGCTTCGACTTATTATTCTGCAGGTAAATGCAATCCATTGAACTTAGGAGTATGTGCCAATGTGCTTAACTTGGTTGATGTCGTCGTTGAATCCCCTCCAACCCTGCCATGCTGCAGTCTCATCCAAGGCCTTGTCGATCTTGAAGCTGCAGTTTGTCTATGCACTGCCATTAGAGCCAACGTTCTGGGAATCGACTTAAATGTACCTATTGCACTCAGCTTAGTTCTTAATAACTGCGGAAAGGAAGTCCCAACTGGTTTTGAGTGTTATTAAGTTATCCATTTGGCAGTCCTTGGTCGAATAGATGCATGGCAGTCCCAACTTTCCTGTTTGTTTTCTATTGATGTATCCCATTTTTTTTCCTTTAATTGTTTTTATTCTTTGATTTAGTCACTTCCAATCAGTATTAATATCATGATTGAGTACTAAAAATCTAGTAACCAAGGTGCACTTCCTTTCTCAATAAAATTTCTAAACTAGTTCTTCTACCCTAATGTGTTTTTCATATTTTCGAAGTCAATTCTATATTGCTTTCGATCAACATTAATTAACTGAACAAATAAGATATGGAGTCAAACACTAGGGGATCCTTAGGATGACAAATTAGAGTACTGGAACACACTCCAACTCGGTTATCAAATAAAAACAGAGGCCAGTAATGTTCATAGTACAGAATGTTGCTCTCTCCCTTGAATATTAATCCAAAATCAAAATAAGTGAAGCATCTTTTTCTACTGCTTATTTAAAATTAGAACAAGTATAAATTTTTCTCGAACCATTTGCTTGACTTCAATGATGACTTGACTTATATGCTTGGCTTTTCCGGGGGTTATGGAGTCTGAAATTTCTCTCCTTCCATGTACTGTGAAATGCAACCGCAATAAATAAACAAGTGAGGTGTTCACTGATTTTACATGAGTTGGAACGAAGGAATCTTCCTTGCAGTAAAGTCATCCCAGTTTGCATTTGAAGGTAAAGGACTGACATCCAAATTTTTTGATGCAATCATGAAAGTAAAGAAAATATAAGACACTTTCAACTTCAGTGTTGCAAAGTAGGCAGCCTGGATCTGTGGTCATTCCGACGGATATCATCCTGTCCCTCGTTAAAACTCTATTTTTAAGTGCTAACCATAAATTGGTAGCATATTTTGAAATACAGTACGGATGCCACTCTGCATTCAGTCATGGAGAAGGGTTCACATATGCCTCCTGACCGAATCCCGGATAGTAGAAATATTAGTTTCCGATGATGGGATGTCATTATGCCCCAGTCATACCATCCAACTCGGAAATAGGAATGCATGTGAGAGATCTGATGTCTAAGCTGAATAGCCATGGTATGGTAGTTCAAATTTTAGAAGGATGATATGTTATTTTTAGCTCTTTTTTACATTAGTATTACAAAACAATTGCTCTAGCCTCTATGTATGATTACATCTCATCTGTAAGTCAGAATCTGACTTAGTGCCTTCAAACTGCTATTTGAATTCCCATCAAGAAGCAAGGGGGTCTCAGAGACCACAAACTGCAGTAATGCGTTACTTTGGTAGAAACTACAAAATAAAATATTAAATTTTCTTGATTAAGAACTATATGTGATTGCACAGGTCCCTTGTGATCCTTAAAAAAATCATTCAGAAGATCTGATGATAATCACAATATTATGGCTCGGTTAAGACGTGCTTCGGAGCTAGGAAAATTATGATATCTGTGGGAAGATATAATAGAATGCAATGTTTACTGAAATGCACATGTTCCTCCTGATTCTTAAACTAATTTTCCTAGGATTTGATTATATTGCAAATTAATCTTGCTATGCATTAGACGTGCTAGCCTTTCCTCTTTGTAGACTGCACATTTAGCTGATCCCATCTGTTTACAGTATTTTCCAGATCTACAAACAATAATGAACAAAACTTTGCATTTTAGGAACCCTATAAATATGTGTTTCAAGTTAATCACAAACTCCATCAGCGAAAAACATACTATAATTTCTCACAGCAATATAACTACCACAAGCTAATCGAACAAAGACCAGCAAGGTTTTTCGAAATGGAAAGCAAGAACACTGCTCTGTTTGCTCTTCTTCTCTCACTCAACGTTCTATTTAGCCTGGCCAGTGCAACTATCCCTACCCCTAATATACCCGGTCCAACAACTTCAACTTACTACTCTAGAGGTAAATGCGATGGATTGAAGTTAGGAGTATGTGCCAACGTGCTTAACTTGGTTGATGTCGTGGTCGGATCCCCTCCAACACTGCCATGCTGCAGTCTCATCCAAGGCCTTGTTGATCTTGAAGCTGCAGTTTGTCTATGTACTGCCATTAGAGCCAACATTCTCGGAATTGACTTAAATGTACCTATTGCACTCAGCTTAGTTCTTAATAACTGCGGCAAGGAAGCCCCGACTGGTTTTGAGTGTTACTAATATCTCCATTTCTACGATTTGTGAAACAACTTTCTTGTTTATTTTCAGTTAATGTATCACATCCATTTTCTTTAATTTATTTAGGTTCTTGTAAGGCATTATTGTGGTTTATTCTTTGGTTTGGTCACTTCCAAATTCCAGTCAGTATTGATATCATAATTGAGTATTAAACATCTAGTAATCAAAGGTTCACTACATGCTGCTTTATTCATACGTTTGAAACTCTTTCGTCATCCAACGACTTCGTTCGGATCTGGTTCGGTCGGAGAGAACTACGTTTCTTGCAGTGCAATGAAGATAAACACGGTTGAACCTACGATTAGATCGACATTGTGTTATTATGAGGATATAAAGAGATATTAAATTAGCACTGATAACTATCTAACAGAGATATGTGAGACAGGGGTGGCGCTTGTGAGGGCGGGGTGAACTTGCTTCGATAACAACTAAAAGCAATTAAAGTAGACAGTGGAGTATTCTAAATGATTTTGTTATAAAACCAACTAGAAAAACAACTTTTTTTAAGAAAATTTGCCAAAGCATATTTATTGTTTACAATATTTCACGATAATTTATTTTATTTAGATTTGAGAGAACATGAAACTATTCTCATTCAGAAAATAATGGTGTTCATGATAAGAATCAAGAGACTACAACACGGATGCCACACTGCCTTCAGCAGGAGGAGGGTCGCATGCCTCCTGATCGAATCCCTGATAGTAGAAATGTTAGTTTTCGATGGAATGCCATTATGCCAAGATATACAATTCAACTTGGCAATAGGAATGTGAGAGACCTGATGTCTAAGCTGAATAGCCATGGTATGGTTAGAAGGGTGAGGAGCCCAGATGCCCAGTTTAAACTGTAGAAGGATAATATGTAATTTAGAGCTCTCTTTTACATTAGTATTACAAAACAATTGATCTATGTACGATTCCATCTCATCTGTACGTCAGAATTTGACCCTTTGCCTTCAAACTGCAATTTGAATTCCCATCAAGAAGCAAGAGGGTCGGAGACCACAAACGCACATTCCTATCATCCTATGTCAATAATGGTGCTTCAGAAATCAGGAAGCCTTTAGGGTGTCAACATATGACTTGCACTCTACTAACAGAGGGAAAAATCCATAATAAAAAGGGCTGTGACTATGCAGTAAGGCCTTATTTTGGTAGGAACTACCACAATAAAAATTTTAATTTTCTGGATGGCTTTATGACCTTTTAGCCCTAAAAGTTTGACGATTTATACCCATCAACCCTAAAACTTTGAAACCGTACCTTTTAGCCCTTGAAGTACTCATTAAAGTTCAATTAAACCTTTTTTCTATTTTTCTTCCGATAATACCCCTACAAGGGCTAAGAGGTACTTTTTTTCATACTTCAAGGGCTAAAAGGTATATACGAAAGAGGTCAGAAAATGTCATAAAAATGGAAGGAACAAATTAAGACAAACAGAAAAGATTTTAAACAGCATAGCTTAGTGGCAGATGATTTGCCACCAATACACAGAATAATGTTATAGTACGAGGAAACTAGGAAACATATTTTTGAAGAAGCTTAAGCACTGTAAGGCTAACAAGACCTAGACCCATTTAACTTCGGTGAATTCTTTTCTTAACAGGTAATATCTATCAACTGCAACTTGCTTCATCAATGCAAAGATACGGACTACTTTATATAAATAACTGTTGACGGAGCTACAAAAAGTGATGGATTGCTTCATCAGTTTGCCAACCTTTGTTGATGAATATAGTCATATGCCTTCGAGTGAGCAACAACCATGTTATTCATGGTTTTATTAAATACCCCTGTAGGTAGATACGAAGTAGCAACCTCCAGCATGTCGGGTTTACCACCAGGCCGGCCAAGAACCAGAGCAATAGGTGAGCATACAGAAGATGTGAGGCTCATTAAACGTAATCCAGTAGTCTACCATCGAGAGGAAGAAGGCTTTCAAGTCTGAATTCTTTTAGCATTGATATCTGAGATCTAAAATTATATAACCTTAGCTTGTTAGTGCAGTAAAATACTTCTGCAGACTTGTGTGGCCAAGCCACTGCAGTAAACCTGATATATACCTTTTAGCCCTTGAAGTATGAAAAAGAGTACCTTTTAGCCCTTGTAGGGGTATTATCGGAAGAAAAATAGAAAAAAGGGTTAATTGAACTTTAATAGGTACTTCAAGGGCTAAAAGGTACGGTTTCAAAGTTTTAGGGTTGATGGGTATAAATCGTCAAACTTTAAGAGGTAAAAGGTCATAAAGCCTTTCTGGATTAAGAACTATATGTGATTGCACACGTCCCTTGTTTCTTAAACAATCATTCAAAAGATTTGATGATGATCATAATAATACGGCTCGGTCTTCACATGCATGCTATACATAAGACGTGCTTCGGAGCTGGGATAATTATAATAGCCAGCTCTCCCTAGGACTGAGAAGTGTATTATTTTCATAGGCTAAATGTCTGTGGGAACTGGGAAGATATTATATAATGCAATGTTTACTGAAATGCACATTTTCCTCCTGATTCGTAAACTAATTTTCCTAGGATTCGATTATAATATTACAATGTTATTCTTGCTTTGCATAAGACGTGCTAGCCTTTCCTCTTTGTAGACTGCACATTTAGCTGATCCCATATGTTTACAGTATTTTCCAGATCTACAAACAATAATATACAAAATTTTGCATTTTAGGAACCCTATAAATATGTGTTTCAAGTTATTTACAAAGTCCATCAGCCAAAAAACATACTATAATTTCTCACAGCAATATAACTACCACAAGCTAATCAAAGAAATACCTGCAAGGTTTTTCGAAATGGAAAGCAAGAACACTGCTCTGTTTGCTCTTCTTCTCTCACTCAACCTTCTGTTTAGCCTGGCCAGTGCCACTATTCCTACCCCTAATATACCCGGTTCAACAACTTCTACTTACTACTCTAGAGGTAAATGCGATGGATTGAAGTTAGGAGTATGTGCCAATGTGCTTAACTTGGTTGATGTCGTGGTCGGATCCCCTCCAACGCTGCCATGCTGCAGTCTCATCCAAGGCCTTGTTGATCTTGAAGCCGCAGTTTGTCTATGCACTGCCATTAGAGCCAACATTCTCGGAATTGACTTGAATGTACCTATTGCACTCAGCTTAGTTCTTAATAACTGTGGCAAGGAAGTCCCAACTGGTTTCGAGTGTTACTAAGATCTCCATTTGGCGGTCTTGGTCGAATAGACTCATGTTTTTATAAATTCCTAGTTCAACTAATCATTTGATTTCTACAATTTGTGACACAACTTTCCTGTCTGTTTTCTACTGATGTATTTCATCCATTTCCTTTAATTTTTGGGGTGCCTGTAAGGCATCGTTACAGTTTATTCTTTGGTTTAGTCACTCCTCACTTCCAATCAATATCATAATTGAAATTCTAACTCTGTTGCTCATTGTATAGCCAGAGGTCTTATATAAATTAGTTCGTAATGATTCTTATTCTAACCATTTAAAAAATTGTAATCACTGTAAGTGACATTTCACATGCAAACGATGAGTGTAGGAAATGGTAACATGCACAAATTAAAGGTTCTTTAAAGAACATTCAGATTCAGTATTGTAATTTCATTCAGAAAGGAACTGCAGTATTTCAAAACACTGTTTAAACTCAATATTTCAGTTTTATTCTACATTGAACTTGAACATCATGGGGTCCTCTGTACACAATGCTGGTTTTGGTTCAAGCTCTAAAGCGAAAAATGATGAAGGTACGTAGTTCTGGAGGTATGAAGAACAAAGAAAACGCAAAACCTGGTCCCGAATTCTTAAGAGTTCGCCTCCTCCTGTTAACAATTTGACAATTGATTATTGTCCTTTGGAGGAGAGAAGTAATGTAGTTACTCTTCCTGGTGAAGTTTTGATGGAAGGTATTGAAAATTAAAGTGTTGCACTGTTGCTAGTCGGATATAGTTGCCGTGCTTTCTCAAGGGACTTGGTATTTTAACAAGAGACTGTTGCTAGTCTCTGACTGGGGTGCTAAATCACACGAAAAAACGGAGAGCATGCCTTTGTGGAATCAGACTCAGTAACGTTCTAGATTGCTACTGGACAAGAGATGGGTTGGGACGTTTGGCTAGTGTCATGGGGCGTCCTATTTGTGCAGATGCTCTAACATCTCAGTTAGAGATACTTCCGTTTGCAAAATTATGCGTTGATCATAAAATCAGAGATGCTTTTCCAGATAAAATTAATGCTATTGCTATTGATGCTCCAGGGAAGAAATCTACTGTGGAGATGTTGGTATGAAATCCAGTTCCCCCTTATTTGATCGGGTTTTTGACCTTTTGGGCATCCTGTATTTGCTTTTCCTACAACTAAAAGAATGCGGGTTAGGAAACTCCCGAGACCATTGTTGCTGATGATAAGGTGGATGATAGTACCAATGTGATGAAAGGTGATGATAAGTGATAACCCTCCGTTGCTAGTGTTGAGACTCCAAATACTGAAGAGCCAGTTTTCTTTAAGGGTGCTCTCCTTCTCCAGTTGGGTTTAAAAAATCTGGTGTTGGTTAATGAAGTTGAGAAAAAAATAACAGGGTTCAAAATCCCTGCAACTGGTTCTGAGTCAAAATCTGCAAAAAGACGCAAGAGAAAGTAGGCTGCGGAGAACAATCATCAGTTTTATGTATTTTTTGTTTATGGACTAAACACTCATGCTGAGAGGAGATTATTACGGCAAGATATGATCTCTTTAAATAGTTCTATTGCTGCTTTTAATCCTCGCCTGTCATGGTGTTTATCTGGGGATTCAACATTATGAAAATGTTGGTGGAAGAAGCATTTGGAATATTGATATGACTGATTTTAATTAACAGGTTGCTTAAAGTTATTAATAATTTTTCTGCAGTCTGGGATTTAGTTCCAATTTATATGAAATTCACTTGTTTCTTTAGCAACGTTCTGTTAGCTAAGGTTCAGAGTACTACTCATAAAACTGGTTATACCTGGGGTGAGTAACCTATTACGACCTTGGGCTTCCTATTATTTCTACAAAGCTTACAAAACTTGATTGTATGCTTCTCATTATGAAAATCAACAACAAAATTAACAGTTGGGCCAACATCTTTCTTTCATTTGCTGGACGATTCAATTGATTAAGGCGGTTCTTTATAATGGGTGAGTTCCGGGGTACTGTATCTGTGGCTCCCAAATTTGATGCTTAAAAATTCAAGCGATACTTTCTCATTTTTTTGGGGTGGACCTGGTAGGGAGAAATGTTAATACAAAGTTGCCTGGGAAGATTGTTGTTTGCCAATGACTGAAGGTGGTCTGGGGCTGCGAGATTCTATTATGAGACAGATTTGGAAAATCATTTAGCCTTTCAGCACTTATCTTTGGGCGAAATGGTTTCTGAAATCTTTTGTTAAGCAGAAAGCATTCTGGTCAAGGCCAGAAGTCATACTACGCAATATGTTAAGTTCTCGATTAGTTCAGGCAATCAAACGCTTCTCTGGCACGACCCTTGGACAATGTTCCCCTAATTCCTCAAGTGGGCAACTCTATCATTTTTATTATGAGATCCACTTCACTAGCTAAGGTTAGCTCTTTCATCTCGAATGGCAGCTGGAATATGCATCCGTCCAGCCATGTGTTAAAAATAGAGTTCAGGCATCAGATTTCGCAAATTCCTATTGGTAACACTGATTCAATTTCCTAGGAGGGTCTATCAGGTCTGAAAGTCTCTTTGTCTCACATTTGGGACACATTGAGATATAGAAGAACTCATCATTCTTGGCTCCCTGTTGTTTGGCATTCTATGGCTATTCCGAGATGCTCGTTTATTTTATGGCTAGCGCTCAAGAATCAGTTGCTTACTAATAATCAATAATGATGCCTTAAAAGTATTGAATTCCTGAATCCTGATATACCAATAATATAATAGCAAAAGTAAAGTTCTTTCACAAACAATAGAAATCAAATAATACTATCTAATTGAGTTGAAAATTCGATAAAGCATGCATTTATCAACGGACTGCCAAATGGATGTCTCAGTAACACTCAAAACCAGTTGGGACTTTCTTGCCGCAGTTATTGAGAACCAAACTTAGTGAAACAGGAATATTTAAGTCAATTCCCAGGATGTTAGTTCTGATGGCAGTACATAGACAAAGTGCAGCCTCAAGATCGACCAGGCCTTGGATGAGACTGCAGCATGGCAGCGTTGGAGGGGATCCAACGACAACATCAACCAACTTAAGCACATTGGCGCATACTCCTAACTTCAGTGCATCACATTTATCTATAGAATAATAAGTCGAAGTTTTGGAACCGGGTATATTTGGGGTATCAGGGCTAGTGGCAGTCACCAGGCTGAAGAACAAAAGGTTGAGTGAGAGAAGAAGGGCAAACGAAGCAGCGTTCTTGGATTCCATTTCGAAAAACTTTGTTAATATTTCTTTAATTAGCTTCTGGTAGCTCTATTGCTGTGATAGAGGAGTGTCTGATATTCGCTGATGGACTTTGTAGACAACTTGAAACACATACTTATAGTTCTTTGCAAAGCAGAACTTTCTATAGTTTTGTTTGTGGATTTTACTTTATTAACATTTCAGTTATTGATAATTAAGCTGGCTTCAACAGAGAAACGTTGGCACGTCTTCAGCCTTGCAAGTATAACATACTATAACCAGATCTTATATAACAAGAGGGATCTGTGCACTGGCATAGATTTCATAAATTTAATTCGAGAACATTTACGAACTGATCGCCTACTATAATTTCATGATTATCTCCTCAAAGATTCTCAAAAACTCGCAATTTTCATAGAATAAATGAATATTTCATTAGCCAAAGGTTCGACCAGACTCTTGCTTAAATAAAATGCCTCAGGGGTTAGTTCTCAGATTTGGTATGCAACTGAGCTTTCCAATTTTTTTCTTGAGCAAATGAGCCACAAAGTGTGGTACAAATTACAAAAGGAAGAATTGTGACCTATCGTACACAGGATCTCAGCCTTCGCCACTAGGCTAGAACCTCATCGGTATTAAGAACTACATATAATACGTGATTGCACACATCCCTTGTGACTGATCCTAAACAATCATCAAAATATTTGATGATAATCATAATATATCAGCTCACCCCTAGAACTGGAAAGTGTATTATTTTCACTGGAGGGAAGATATAATATAATGCAATATTTACTGAAATGCACATGTTCCTCCTGATTCTTAAACAATTTTTCCTAAGATATACTTTTATTGCAAGTTAATCTTGCTATGCATTAGACGTGCTAGCCTTTCCTCTTTGTAGACTGCACATTTAGCTGATCCCATATGTTTACAGTATTTTCCAGATCTACTCTGTTTGCTCTTCTTCTGTTTACTCAACCTTCTGTTAGCCTAGTCAGTGCAACTATCCCTACCCCTTATTTACCCGATTCAACAACTTCTACTTACCACTCTAGAGGTAAATGCGATGGATTGAAGTTAGGAGTATGTGCCAATGTGCTTAACTTGGTTGATGTCGTGGTCGGATCCCCTCCAACGCTGCCATGCTGCAGTCTCATCCAAGGCCTTGTCGATCTTGAAGCCGCAGTTTGTCTATGCACTGCCATTAGAGCCAACATTCTGGGAATCGACTTAAATGTTCCTATTGCACTCAGCTTAGTTCTTAATAACTGCGGCAAGGAAGTCCCCACTGGTTTCGAGTGTTACTAAGATCTCCATTTCTACGACTTGTGAAACAACTTTCTTGTTTGTTTTCAGTTGATGTATCACATCCATTCTCTTTAATTGTTTGAGTTCTTGCAAGGCATTATTATGGTTTATTCTTTGGTTTGGTCACTTCCAATCAGTATTAATATCATAATTGAGTTTTTAACCCATGATGATCCTATTTGTTACAATATGAAAAAAATGATCTTAAATTTCACAATGATGAAAAGTGGCACAAAATATCACACTAAAACGTAATTTAGTGTATTGTTTTTTTGCCTTTTTCAGGACGCTAGTTAGTTTGGTGTTTGAAACCTGCAAAATAATTTCTTTTTTAAAATTTACAAAAAACACAATTTAAAGTAACGTTTTGATCTAAAAACCTAACTTAAAGTATTGTTATCATACTAATATTATCATTTAAATATTGATATGACTGATGTAATATAATTTAATGATTGTTGAAATATAACTGTTATGGGTTAAATAATTATTTATAAAAAATTAAAAATTCATTCATTTTTTATTAATAAAAGTTAAAAATAAACCTCTTGCAGCAAACTTACACATTGCATTGCGGCTATTTATTTGATAACAAGTTAAGTGAGATTATAGAAGGAAATGATCATGCTCTCATTCTTTAAACTTCATTACTCCTAGGGAGAAGGCTTTGCTGAAACTTCAAGCTTGCGAATGCTATAATTGTGCTGGTTCATTAAGAGCAGATCAGGTGAACAAAATGAAATCAAAATCAAAAAATCGAATTAAAATAAATATTTTGGGTTTAGTTCGATTTAATTTGCGATTTTAGAAAAATTGTGATTATATACAAATTTTATGACTTGACGCCCAAGATTTTTTTATTATGGTATTTATGTATCTATAAAATTAATTATTATCTAATCTATAAATTAGAGAAAGTTTGATTTGAAGAGAAAGTATCGGAAAAAATTTAAGAAAATATTGGGATAATAATTTAATTTAAAGAGAAAGTTTTGGAGAATGAAAGACAAATGAATATTAAAATTGTATACTTAGTTTACTCTATTAGTGAAGATGTAAAAGACAATTAAGATGTTTTTTAATAAAAAATGTAGAAAAATATTAAAATTATATATTTAATTTCTTCTATTAGTAAAGATTTTAAAGGAAAAAATATTTCAGTTGTTTATTTAGTTACCTCTATTACTGAAAATTTTAAAGGCAAACATATCAAAACTGCATATTTAGTTTCCTTAATTAGTAAAGATTTTAAAAGAAAAAATATTTTAGTTGTATATTTAGTTACCTTTGTTACTAAATATTTTAAAGGCAAACATATCAAAACCGTATATTTAGTTTCATTCATTAGTAAACATTTAAAAGGTAATTGAGATTTTTTCTAATTTTTAGTAGTCTTCTCCTTTATATAATAGTATGGATAAAAAAGGTATTGATATTGATTGATGATTTCTAGTTAAAAATTAAAGTACATAATTTTACTTATTTAAAATAAAGGTTATTATTTTTTCTGAAATTGATAATTCAAATATCACACTTCTATATACTCGCATTAATAAATTCAATCATATTATTTTGCATAGCTGTCAATTATCCTGTGGTGTATATCAAAACGCGAATTCAGTTTATCTATCTCCTGTTACCATTAAAAACAACAAAATTAGCCCACATTTATAGAATTTCAATACCTTACCTTATTTTATTAATACAAAAATTCAAAAAATAAATAAAAAATAAAAGCACAAATAAAAAGATAGAAAAAAAAAAGAAAGAAAAAAACAGGTAGGGAAGGTTAGGAGAGAGAAAAGTGTCTGTAAAAAGAGCTTTCAACTCTCTCTCTAAACATGGCGGATTTGATTTAAGCTTTTTTCTCAACTTGTTTGAACAAACTTTTTTAATTCTTCAAATTATTTATACCCTTTTTTTCTTTTCAATTTTTAGCATTGAAAATCCATCTGGGTCACTTTCACACACACATATGTGTGTATGTGTGTGTGTAGTATTTTCAAGAACTTGTTCAGATACTGAAGAACGGAGATTGATTTTCAGGTATTTACTTTAATACCCTTTTCAAGATTTTTACTATTTGTGTTGTTTATTAATATTGTTCTTGATTCTCGATTCTTTTTGTAGATTCTTTTTGTAAAGATCGAATTTTTAGGCTTTTGGGTGTTTTTGAATGTTAGATACTAATAATTTAGTATTTTTTGGAATTAAATTGATGTTAATTTGTTCTTTGTTGTTGTATATGAGAAAAAGATTTGATCTTGACTAATTGATGCTAATCTTGTATGAGTGTTTGATAGGTGTGAGGGAAGACATATAGGATAGGATTGTAAGAATCGGGGGGTTTTGAGTAATGGGTAATTGTTGTGTGGTTCCGGTAAGTTCATCGCAGAAGGAGAAGAAAAAAAAGAACAAGCCTAACCCTTTTTCGATTGATTATGGTGCTGTTAGTGGATCTGTAAGTGGAAGTAGGTTGCGTGTGTTAAACGAACCGACGGGTCAAGATATTTTGCAGACGTATGAGCTTGGTAGAGAGCTTGGTAGAGGGGAATTTGGTACGACGTATTTGTGTACTGATTTGGAGTCGGGTGAAAAGTTTGCGTGTAAATCGATTTCTAAGAAGAAGTTGAGGACTTCTGTGGATATTGATGATGTGAGAAGAGAGGTTGAGATTATGAAGCATATGCCTAAGCATCCTAATATTGTGAGTTTGAAGGACACGTACGAGGATGAAAATGCTGTCCACATTGTGATGGAATTGTGTGAAGGTGGGGAGCTGTTTGATCGGATTGTCGCGAGAGGACATTACACTGAACGAGCGGCTGCAGGAGTAATGCGGACAATTATGGAAGTTGTGCAGGTACAATGTTTAGCATTGAAATGTCTTGAAATTTGTATAATGTTGACATATGATACTTATTTCCGTGCCTAAAGAATAGAGATATACATGTTTCATTACTGTGACTGTTTTTTTTTATAATTCACTCTGGCTGGTTTTCATGCTAAAGTTATTACTATGTTTAAAAGTCTAGTTTACATTCTTTGGGGCTAATTCTAATCGATGAATAGTTTCTTTTGAGATTAAATTGTTGCTTGTTTGTGTCCTATGCTATTAGATGTGTCACAGGAATGGAGTGATGCATCGAGATTTGAAACCTGAAAATTTCCTATTCGCAAACAAGAAGGAAACAGCTGCCCTGAAGGCGATTGATTTTGGGCTGTCAGTTTTCTTTAAACCTGGTATTTCATCGTTGACTAAGTTGATTCTTTTTAATGTCAATATGGCCTATATTTGTTAAAAAATAATATTATTGTTGTTACTTTTGAGTTTTTTTAATTGTATCCTAGTATCTCACAGTTTCCAATTTGGTGGCAGGTGAGCGCTTTGATGAGATAGTAGGAAGTCCTTATTACATGGCCCCGGAGGTTCTAAGGCGTAACTATGGTCCAGAGGTTGATGTGTGGAGTGCTGGTGTTATTCTTTACATTCTGCTTTGTGGTGTTCCACCTTTCTGGGCAGGTCTGTTATTCCATTCATGTACATACTGCACTTATGAGGCTTCAAGTAGAGTAGCTATTGTAAGCTTGGGTCCTGTTACCACTATTGAATCAAGCAATTAATGTTTATAATGTGTACAATATATTATTATTGACCTGGTGTACTGTCTAAGATACATGCAGACATAAGCCTTGCGCTTTTAAGTAATCATTTGTCCATATAATATGCTTTTATATATGTAGAAACTGAACAAGGAGTAGCGCAAGCAATCATCCGTTCGGTAGTTGAGTTTAAGAGAGATCCATGGCCAAAAGTATCTGACAATGCTAAGGATCTTGTAAAGAAAATGCTTGATCCTGATCCAAAGAAGAGGCTCACAGCTCAAGGAGTACTTGGTAAAGTTGTCACATCATACTAGAACCTACGATTAGCTAGCTTGTGGGACATAAATTTCCTGAAGTCACCTTTCTAAGATTAGGAGACTATATTAAGGCCGATACCTACATATTTTAAATGCAGATCACCCCTGGATACAAAATGCAAAGAAGGCTCCAAATGTCTCGCTAGGAGAGGTTGTAAAATCACGGCTTAAACAATTTTCAGTGATGAACAAGCTCAAGAAAAGAGCCTTGAGGGTAATTTCTCAAATAACTTTTCTTCAACACATACATGTTGTGACTATTGTCTGTAAATGACTTCCTGTCCTTGGGAAGTGCACTTGTCCTCTTTTTATTTATGTGAAATATCAAATGTGAAATACATAGGTGGTGGCTGAGCATTTATCAGGGGAGGAAGTTGCAGGAATTAAGGAAGCATTTGATATGATGGACACGGAAAAGAGAAGCAAGATAAATCTTGAAGAACTTAGAATCGGTTTACAAAAGCTAGGCCACCATGTACCTGAAGCTGACCTTCAGATTCTAATGGAAGCGGTTAGTGTTATGTTTTTTTTGCAATTTGTTCATATTTCTCTTTGCCGTGTTAAACGTAAATGTGTAAATTAAGAACTCCCAAGTTTCTTGGTTGATCTTCTGCTGAAATTTAGGATACCTTGAAGTTCCACTTTATAATAATATTATCTTCATCAGTTTTAAAATGGTTATATTCTGAAATTCAACCCACAATATGAATAAGACGAGAGTCCCAAACCTTACAGTTTCATTATATTAATATGCTATAACAATTATATTTCTGTAACCAGTATTAGATCATATAATGGATGCTGAGAAAAGGGGTAAAATGGCTTAATCATAACTGAACTGAATTTCATATTCATATTATTATATTCATCAAAGAATACAACTGATTCCTGCAAGTTTATCGAAGAAGATTAGATAAAGAAATCGAGGAACCCTAGATTATTTATGATAATGATCAAATTGAGTAGATAATGATATCGACAATACTACTGTGAATCATTACTGCTTTAACTTCCATCCTTAAATTTTTGTTAATACATCTTCTCCTCCTCCATCGTTGATGTTGTTGTTCTCCGTGGTGTGGGTGACACGTATAAGTCGCGCGAGTGTGTGTGTGTGTGTTTAAGTCGGGGGTGGGTTATATTGAAATTGGGGGGGGGGGGGGGGGAGTAGTTACAAGATGGATCGGGCGGGCCGGGTGTATTTGACCTATGGGGTAAAATAATCTATGTGGCAGCCGATTTGTAAAAAACTAATGGACCTCCGTTAAAAGTTAACACCATTTAGCGACGTGCAAGTTTTTGTCAGTTTAGTTACTTGATTGCAAGTGAAAATTGGTCTAATGAGTTAAATGCTAACTTTTTGAGTTCAGTTATTCACTTGCAAGTTGGGGGTCAGTTCAGTTATCATTAAGCCATTTTACCCCTGAGAAAAGTATTTGTTGCATGGTGCTTATGGTCTTGTAAGTAGCTAAAGTTTGATTTTTTTTTTAGGCCGATGTTGATGGGGATGGAACTTTGAATTACGGGGAATTTGTTGCTGTTTCCGTTCATCTAAGAAAGATGGCCAATGATGAGCATCTACATAAAGCCTTTTCATTTTTTGATCAAAACAATAGTGGATATATAGAAATTGAGGAGCTACGACATGCCTTAAATGATGAAGAGGATGCCAACAGTGAGGAAGTCATCACTGCTATCATGCACGATGTTGACACGGATAAGGTGAGTGTTTAATAATGTATATCAACAAAATGTGAGTCCTCAAATTTTAATCTGCTACATTCGTAAGTCAACATCATGTGTCATGGAAGTTTACTATGTAAAGCATGAATGCATGATTACAAATCTACTTGTGGATCATCATATGAGGGACACTCTTTAAAGGTTCGCAGGGTGCTCTTAATGGTAGGTAAAAGTAATTACTTAGCACTCTTGATGGTAGCAAACACTTCTTTTACCAACGTACAGGGGATTGGTTCTTCAGTAAGACCCTGGGTTAATGTGAAATTACACTTGACGCCTATTATCGCAATTACATCTGAATTCTCTTAGCACAGTGGCCTTAATTATTCCAATGTTTCAATTAAAGCACGAGTCTCGTTTACCAATTTGTTAATCAAATCATAGTTTATATGAAAGATTGATAACTGTATGAAGAAATTATAACTATTTATCAGAATATTCAAGTTTAGATGATTTATCTTATTTTACTCCTTTAGCACAGTTAGGTATATAGAACATAAAGACAATAAGATATTAAAAAATCATGTCACTTGTTTTTTGATATACTCCCTTTTGTTTGTCGTGTAGTCATGTATGTCCTTTTGACTAGATAATTGTAAGTTTTAGAAAAGTTCTCCACAAAACGGTTTGTAGGGTTAAACTTAATACAGTGGTGTTTTTTAATGTGTTGGTCTGTATCAATATCAAGCATTTTTTCCCCTTTAATTCCAAGTCCACATTCCACATTAGTTTGTATTCAGCATTCCATGCTTTTTGTTTAGTTTTCTCAAACAGTGGATGAGCTATCATATAACATCTAACCTATACAGTACCCCTAATCATGTATTCACATTTTCTGTTCTCATTTTTTGTTTCTCATATCGAGTCAAATTACAATAGACATAACATTGATAAACTATTGTGAGTGAAGTCCATGGAAGTTTGAAAAGCACATCCATTTATCAGTTAAAATAAATTGTGCATTATGGTGCATTCTCTGTTTCTGTTTATTGAACTACAGTTTGTTTAATTAGTTGTTGTTACTACTGTGAAGTTCCTTATGTACTACACTTCTCCACCCTTCTTGGTTACTTCGTAGTCTCCTTAACCAATCAAATATTGTAAAAAACATTCCCTCCTTGGGCAGTATATGTAGATTCTTTTTATAGTTTTGCTATATCAACTATGACCATTACCCGTCTTACAGCTTCCCATATATCAGTCGGTTCCACATTGGCCTAGGAAGAACATTTATGATACTAATTGCAAATACAAAGATATGTTTTCTACCTTAATAGTGGAAATCGTAAACAGACAGAATAAAATGAGAGTATTTTACATGAAGCATGCCACTTATTATACATTCAAAGCCCAAGACAGCTAAATAATCGAATTGATCAAATTGTTTAAGCGATATTTACGTAGGAACGTGGAACTACATAATTTTTTCAAGACAAGGTTTTGAAATTTGTTTCCTTGATGAACTTCAATTCCAAAAATGCAATGGATGGTAACTTTGTTATATATTATATTCATTTCTTTTTAACAGAAAGATTAAATTCAAAAAAAAATTCATCTTCATTCTTTTTTGTTCTTATAAAATCCTATGCAAATGTAGTTGGAACTTCTGGGATAGAATCCATGTTGTGAGAAAGAAATTCTGAATCTCAAGCTTGACTTTTTGTTTGATTATACAGGATGGGCGCATAAGTTATGAAGAATTTGCTACTATGATGAAGGCTGGTACAGATTGGAGAAAGGCATCCAGGCAATACTCTCGTGAAAGATACAATACTATCAGCTTGAAGTTGATGAAGGATGCCTCCTTTCAGGCATGAAGGTGGTTAATACTTTTAGACTTTGAAAAGGAAAAGATTAAACGGTGACACAGATGGGAAGATAAATGGCAAAATAATTACTTCATTTTTCACGGTTTACCAAATTATTATATTTCTCTATTAGACGTACTTCTTTACCCCCCTATGAAGCTTGGGGATGCTATTATGGTTATCTTAATTAAATGCCCCTACGAAGAGACCTTGGGGATGGTATCACGGTTTTCTTAATTGATCGTCAATTAGCTGCTACATGTAGGTATTTTTGTTTGTTGCAATTTAGTTGTAGAATGGAGGGGAAGATGGGGATTAAGAGGATGTCATCACGGTTGAAATGGGGGTTTTCCTGCGTTGTATATAAAAGGCCTAAAGGCCATTTAGGCTTACAAGTAAATGTCAGATACTAATTTGTGCAGCTTTTAGCCTCTCTGATTCTCTGTTTTAGATTTTCAGTTTTTAAAATGAATTTTATCCTAGATTGCTTCTTATTCCAAAAAAGAATTATGGTTCATCTCGGGTTTTGTGATTTGTAATATTAAATTAGTCTTAGTTTGGCAATTGACCCCAAGAATGCCTGCTACAGTGTTCATATGTACACGAGTATATTCTTTGTTGGCCAAGTGATCTATTCGTATAACTGTAGTCTCCTTTTTGTCTAAATTTGGAGTTTGGACAAAGACAAGGCGGGTGTGCGGATGTTTGAATTATCGAAAAATATTAAGAAACAAATAGTCCTTGACGTCTATAAGAAAAATTTGTAACGCGGACAATTATTATTCTTGAAAAAAATAAGTCAGAAATGCATACAAGAAGAGATGTCCTTATTTTTTCTTATAAAATGTACGAGTCTCGCGTTTTTCTTTAAAATTATACACGTGTTGGTCGACCTTTTGAAATTTGAACTATATTTCCACTTTTCTGTTTTGGACCATCGAATCTCATAAATAAAATTTTTAAATTATTTTATCGATCTTAACTGTGATTCGGGTGATTAGTAGTTTACATTTAAATAATCTTGATATTCTTAAATTATGTACATTTATATGACATAATATAATCTTGAAGTAAAAAAACATCTTTGATCCGATAAATGTTACTCCCTCTGTCCCTTTTATTTCCTTACACTTTTCTTTTTGGTACGTCCCTCTCATTTATTTACATACCAAAAATAGTAACATTTTATAATATAAAATCCAATCACATTCACTACTTACTATTTTTGGTATGTAAAGAAATGAGAGGGATGTACTAAAAATGAAAATGTAAAGAAATGAGAGGGATACAGAGAGTACATTTTATATATGTTACGATCAACTTTTTCCAATAATAGAATATATATAGAAGGTTACGATATTTCTTTCTGGGTTTATGATTTACAGATTTTATTTAATATAATATAATCTTGATATTCTTTTTCTTTGAAAGAATAATCTTGATATTCTTAAATTATTTATTTTATTTTCATTTCCAGATTTTAAAAGAATATTTATTTAATACTCGCAGATGAATCCAATAGTGTGCGCGTGTTAGGCACAAATACTGTACCAGGGACAGGGCAGAGTAAAGTGGCTCTTCCTCCATTTTCTCCCCTTCACTCAAATTCCATCTCAAGCTCCTACTTTATGACGACGTCGTTTGGAGCTTCTCATGTGTTGAGCATTCCCAAGGATCCTAACCACCAGCAGCTTCAACTTCACAAATTCAATGGATTCAAATTGCTGTATTCACCTTACTCTTTCAACAATCGATTCCACTTGTTCTCTCCAAATTCCCCTTTTCTTGTTCGTGCTGTTTCTACTGTATGCTCTCTCTCTCTCTCTCTCTCTCTCTCTCTCTCTCTCTCTCTCTCTCTCTCCCCTCCCTCTCTCTCTCTCTCTCTCTCTCTCTCCCTCCCTCTCTCTCTCCCCCTCCCTCTCTCTCTCTCTCCCCTCCCTCTCTACATTCCTATTTGTTTACACGTAATTTCCTATTTGTTAATTTCTATATATTGGGTGTGTGTTCAATTTCCTACGACAGGTTAATTAGTTTAGTATATAGGTATTTGTCCATAACAATACTGACTATAACTGCAAGTTCTCTACAAAAAACAAAAACAAAACTAGTGATATAGAAAGAATTGTATAAAATTTTCAATTGGTTCTGTTTTATTTGGAAGCTTTCAAGTTGGATTGGATGGGTTCTGGATTGTTTCTTTTTATTGTATTTATTTATTATTGGATCGTATCACTTTCGTTTTCGAGTTATTGTGAATACTTGATTATTAAAATCGGAAAGTAGTATTAATATTTTCGTCAACTTGTTAATCAGGACGGACGTAGATGTTATAATAATAAATTGATTTTACGACATTTAGCTTATCTTAATGTTCTTTATAATTGTTGTAGTGGTTTCTAAATCTTGTGTGTTTGATTGAAGCCTACTAAGACCGAAACATCCGTTCAGCCTAAACGTAGCAAGGTTGAAATATTCAAAGAACAAAGTAACTTCATAAGATATCCTCTGAATGAGGAGTTGTTGACAGATGCCCCAAATATAAATGAGCCTGCTACACAGTTGATCAAGTTCCATGGAAGCTATCAACAGTATAACAGAGACGAGCGTGGTTCCAGAACTTACTCATTTATGCTTCGAACTAAAAACCCTTGTGGCAAGGTCTCCAATCAACTTTATTTGGCTATGGATGATCTTGCTGATCAGTTTGGGATCGGAACACTTCGTCTCACTACCAGACAGACGTTTCAGCTCCACGGTGTTATGAAGAAAGACCTTAAGACGGTCATGAGTACTATCATTAAATGCATGGGTTCAACTCTTGGTGCGTGCGGTGATCTCAACAGAAATGTTCTTGCTCCTGCTGCCCCTCTTGTCAGAAAAGATTACCTCTTTGCACAACAAACTGCTGACAACATTGCAGCACTGCTAACTCCCCAGTCTGGTTTTTATTATGATATGTGGGTGGATGGGGAAAAATTTATGTCGGCAGAACCTGCTGAAGTTGTCAAGGCTCGAAATGATAATACACATGGAACTAATTTCCCCAATTCGCCTGAGCCTATATATGGAACCCAATTCCTACCAAGGAAGTTTAAAATTGCCGTTACTGTCCCAACAGATAATTCAGTTGATCTCCTGACAAATGATGTTGGCGTGGTTGTTGTCTCTGATGATAATGGCGAGCCCATAGGGTTTAATATCTATGTAAGGGAAAAGTAATCTATTGTATTGATCTATATTTCTTATTATATCTTAAAATAAAAGCTATGACTGTTTTTCAGGTTGGTGGTGGTATGGGAAGAACTCATAGAGTAGAGACCACTTTCCCTCGTCTAGCGGAGCCATTAGGTTATGTTCCCAAAAAGGATATATTGTCTGCTGTGAAAGCAATTGTTGTTACACAACGAGAAAATGGCAGAAGAGATGATCGCAGGTATAGTAGAATGAAATACTTAATCAGCTCGTGGGGGATTGAAAAATTCAGAAATGTTGTTGAACAATACCATGGAAAGAAATTTGAACCTTGCCATGAGTTACCAGAGTGGGAATTTCAAAGTTACTTGGGATGGCATGAGCAGGTAAGTTTTGTTGACATTTATGCAACCAATTCATTTGTTTTACAATGTAGTATTCACTATATGATCCCCCCGAATTTTTTTCACCTTGGGTTTTGTGAAATTTTCTTCACTTTATTTTCCCTTACTTTTCTGAGTTTTGCTTCAAGCTGTTCACTTGCCTTCAACGTTTCTCTGCTGTTATATGTGCATCTGGCAGGGTGATGGTAATTTATTTTGTGGGCTTCATGTTGATAGTGGGCGTGTTAAGGGAGCAATGAAAAAGACGTTAAGAGAGCTGTTTGAGAAGTATAAACTGAATGCTCGTATCACCCCAAACCAAAACATCATCTTATGTGATATCCGCCGATCATGGAAACGGCCCATCACCACAGCTCTTGCGCAGTCTGGTCTACTGGTAGGCTTAAATTCTATTCAGCATATATGCCAATATGATTTTTCTTATTAAAATCAGATCATGAGTTCACTGCATGTATGTAGTTACTTATGACTCCAAGTCAACATGGCTGCGTGAATTCAAAACTAGTGCACATGATCAATGCTTTGTTTTAAATATTTTTTGGTCTGGTGCAGCTACCTAAATATATCGATCCCCTCAACATAACTGCTATGGCTTGCCCAGCTATGCCACTTTGTCCTCTGGCTATAGCTGAAGCTGAACGCGGGATACCAGACATCCTCAAGCGAGCTCGATCTGTATTTGAGAAGGTATTTTGCTGAAGATACATGTATATATTGGTGTCCTGCACAAATCTCAAAGAAGAATAGATATTATTAATTGACTGGACCAGGTTCATAATTCTTATTGACAAACTTGATATGTATGATACAGGTTGGTCTGAAATATAATGAATCTGTAGTAGTAAGAATAACTGGCTGTCCCAATGGTTGTGCTCGTCCGTATATGGCTGAACTAGGATTAGTTGGAGATGGACCTAACAGTTACCAGGTATTCTAGTCCTGCCCTCTAAAGATAAGTTTTCTATTTAGAGCTTTATCATAATCCACCAACATGGACAGGGCTAAACTGTTTTCTTGATGAAACATTATAATTTGTTATTCATAAAAAGCATATTAATGTGTATATGTATAATTTTCCTTGAAATAGATCTGGCTTGGAGGAACACCTAACCAGACATCCTTGGCAAAAACATTCATGAACAAAGTAAAGCTTCAAGACCTTGAGAAAGTTTTTGAGCCTTTATTTTATTACTGGAAAAGGCAACGGAAATCTAAAGAATCATTCGGCGATTTCAGTAATCGCATGGTAAGTTCAGATTTGTATATCATCATGAAACTTTTCTTATATAAGAAAGAAAACATGTTTTTTGTTGCACTTTAGTACTGTCTATTTTATCCACAGTACACTAACCAGGTTACAAAGCCTTTAGAATTGTGTAGGATATCTTGTTAATTCACATTAACCCTGCACCCATCAGTTGTATTATTCCTCGCAAGAAATATTGACAAATGTGATTTAAAACTTTTACTGCAACTAGGTTATATCCCGTGCTACACACACTATATTTTAAAGTAATTATTTTATAACAATTAAAATGTATTATAATAATATATAAATCAAATAAATGAGATGATTTTAAATTTGAAGTTAAATAATATATTTTAAAAAAGAATAATACTCCCTCTGTCCCCTTCAATTCTTTACATTAGGGGACGGGGGCTTGGCACACATTTTAAGGCCCCTATAAAATATCCTTCGATAATTTTTAATTTTTTTTTCTTCTGAATAAAAATATAATGTTTAAACTTTTATTTAGAAAAAGAAAATTTTGAAAATAAGTTGTAGAACTATACTTTATAGGAGTTTAAAATGCGTGCCAAACAATGTAAAAAAAACTGTAAAGAAATGAGGGGGACGGAGGGAGTATTAATATATTCAATGTGTTGTTTTATATATTCTAATAAATACATTTAAAATTAATTAAGTTGAATTTTAGTATGTTATTTTGTGATAATATGCATTAATTACCTTACTATAACTATTATTAGCTTAACCAAATTTAAATTCAAATTCGAGATACTATATTAAAGATACATTCAAATTCAAATATTTATTGATGACCTTACTATAAATATTATATTATAATGAATGATATTTAAAACTTGTATACGAACTTGCTATAATTAGAAATGGATCAAATATTACTATGGATCTTATACGATCCTAATATGGATACCAAACCTGAAATGGATAGTCCATGGGTCAAATTAAAATTAGAAAAAGTCTTCCAAACCTAAATATGGATCCCGAAGCTGAGGTATGGATTATGTAAAAATTTATAATATATAGATTTCCTTATCTTGTGAATAGTTTTAGAAGGGCTTCCTAATAATATGATTATTCAATTCATTTGATTGTGGTGAATAGATACTGTTGAACACCAACTTTGCATCACATGATTATGTACAATCACTAGTAAACACAGTGGGTATAGGCATTAATTAGAATCATATTCATGATAAAATCGATGTGGGATTATTTAGAGTGATACAGACCTATGTCTTTCCGGGAGAGTAAGCTGACCTCATAATCTCATCTCCTCGATAAGAGTTTTATTAAAAGTTCAGAGACTTTCTCGTGCAGCTCTAAATATTTGTCTCAATTTCATATATTTGAGAAAATCATGTCGTCTATGATCAAGGAAATATAATTGTCTGATAATTCGATAGGGGTTTGAGAAGTTACAAGAGCTGGTTGACAAATGGGAAGGCGTACCTAAGGCATCTGCACGTTACAACTTAAAGCTTTTTGCTGATAAGGAGACATACGAGGCAATTGATAAACTAGCAAAGATCCAGGACAAAAGTGCTCATCAATTAGCCATAGATATTATCCGTAACTATGTTGCTTCTCACCAAAATGGCAAACACGAGTGAGCCCTGATTACATTTGAAAATTTCTTTATTCTCTGAGGTCTTCTCTCTGGATCTTCACTGCAGCTGTAACTGCTAGGTAACAGTTAAAACTTGTTGACCTTGTGATTGATGTTGGAGGCCTGTATACCAATTTTGTTGTTTTTGAAGTCTTTTTAATTTGATTCTGCCTGTTGTATTTGGCGAAACTGAGTTTAAAAAATTGGGAAACTTTTTAGGATGTTAATTTATTGTCGAAATAAACATTACAGTTAACTTTGTTTGTCATCGTCTTTATACATTTTTATAGCTCCGAGACTTCATAGATCACATCTATCGTGTGGGTGTGTAACGGGTTATAGTTCTTAACTTGTTGAAACTTCATTCTCACGACATCTATCATCCGTAACTTTGTTGCTTCTCACCAAAATGGCAAACATGAGTGAGCCCTAATTACAGTTTAATATTCTTTTTCCTTCTCCGAGGTTGCGACTTACAAGTGTCTCTCCCCATATCTTCACTACCTGCTTTTACTGCTGTGCTAGGTAACGGCCAAAACTTGCCTGACCTTGATTTGAAAAAGTGATTGATGTTCGGAAATCCGCCAACCATTTAAGTTGTTTGTTTTTAGTTTGATTATTCAATTTTTATTTATTATCATTTCAAAATAAAAACAGTAAGCAATGATTTCAAAAACAACTAAATTTTGGTAAAATTAAAAAAATGAAATTTCACTCTGAAATTTAGAACTTTTGAGAACCCAAATTTTCAGAAATAGCTGGAACATGTATGCACATCTGAATATTATTAAGAAGTGGTTCCATCGTCGGGTTTGTTGAGCTGTGGGTTGCGTCTCAACTTTGCAGGAATTGCTTCCAAACTCCATGAAATGGAAATGCCTGCGGGTAGTAATGTCCATGCAAGCACTTCCAATCCAACATGAAAAGGAAAAAAGTCATTATTTATATTTATATTTAGAGAGGGAAAGTAATCTATATATATTAATATTATAAATAACAAAAAAAGTTTCATGAAAATCACTATTTATTGAAGATTTGGAAAACGCAGATGTTCTGCAATTAAAATTTATTACATACACTATTAACTTGACAGCAATATTTTGTAAAAACAACATCTATAAAATATTAAGATATTCAAATTAATAATAAATTTAGTTCTAAAATATATATAGGCGTAATTTTTTTTTTTTTTGTGAATTTGGGATCCTACAAACTAATACCGAATGAGGGTGACGTTTCCGTGGCACCTACTTATCGAAAAAAGCTAAGCATTGATGACAGAGAAATACAATGTTCAAAGGGGGTTTTTCATCGTTTAACCGAAAGGCACATCCTGGAGAATACAAAATATTTTCGAAGTGTTTTTTATGTGTATAAAAACTAGAGCCTCTTTCCCCTTTTCCTTTCCCAATTTTATGGTTTAGAAGGGATGGTACCTACCACGTGTCGAGCTCGCGTAGGCTCTGGTTGAGTAGGTATGTGACAAGACCCACCTTCGACCTATCAATGAGCCCACACTAATATTATATACTACTTTCTCTCTCTCATTTTTTTACACCTTTCTTTTTAGTACTTTTCTCTCTTTTCTTTACATACCAAAAATAGTAACATTTTATAATATAAAATCCAATCACATTCACTATTTTCCTCCACTATACCTACTTTATACCCATTTTACACATTAAATATTGATTGGTCTCACTACTTTACTCATTTTTCTTACTTTTTTCTAATAATTTACACTTTTTCTTAATCCCTGTGTCGTCTCCTCAATGTAAAGAATTGAGGGGGACGGAGGAAGTATGTGAGAGTACATATGAATATGTAGGGGTTTAGTCGGTGTACATTGAGTGGGGTCAACTGATTTCACTCGATTCAAAATTGTGTATAAATTTTTATCACATTTAACATATTTTAATTAAAATTTATGTATAAAATTAATATTTTGATCCCACTAAAATAAGATTTATAGACTAAATTTTAAATTTTAAATTTTTTTAACATTTTGATTCCATTAACTTGATTTTCTGGCACGTCACTGAATATGGATTGATTATGGAAGAAAGCATGCAAGTGCGCAGAAGAGAATTTGTTAACTCTTTTTTTTTATATAAAAAGGAGAATTTGTTATTGGACATATGATTTTATAAGAAAACAAAAACTAATGCCGGAAATGTTTACAACAAGAAAGAAGAAAGGAGAGGATTATGCAAATGAACCATGCAAATTCCCTACACACGTGACGTCATATGACAAACGGGCTGCCAAAGCTTGTTCAGAAATTAACTACACACAATCTGGATGCGGTTCTATAATAAAACTCATTGTTGTTCGGTGGGGATTCGACCTTATTAATTGAAGAATTCTTGATTCAACGAATCTTTATAGTCGTAAAGTTGCATAAACTCCAAATCTCACAAACTCAACGTTAATAACTATAGCACAATACAAACTTGGCTTCACATAAAAAAATCAACGTCAATCACAATTGCACAATAAAAACTTGGCTTTCCATAGAAAGTAACAGTAGCACAATACAAACTTGGCTTTTCATAGTTTTTTTTTTTACGGAAAAATGATTTATATTTAGCCGAATCATGCATCAATACACTATTTAGATCAATAAGAACATTACTCTTATTAATCACTCGACCCGATGTGAACATGTCTTCTTAGCTAAGAAGTGAGCAACCATATTTGCAGATCGTCTAACAAATGATAAATTAACTACTTTGTTTGAACTACTAATCGAGTTCCTGCAATCTTCAACCACGGTTCCAAACGGTGAGATCATAAGGACATTGCTTCGAATTGCATGCACTGCTACTAGGCAATCTGATTCCAGTTGAATGTCTTCCCATATTTGTTCCATTATCCAACTGAGGGCTTCTTTTATAACCATTACTTCTGCAAATTCTGGACTGACATCATCCCTGTAATATGATGAATGAGCATACACTAACTCTCCTCTCGAATCCTTGGCTATCAAACCAACTCCAAAAGCTGAAGGATCTTTAAAAGTTGCAGCGTCGACATTTACCTTTATTGTTACCATCTGTGGTGTTACCCAAGAAATAGCTCCATCTCCTGAATTATCAAGATGAATTAGAGCCTCAGTTGAACGACCTTGAGCTTCCTGCCATTGAGTAAGGTAAAGCTTTGCCGGTGCTAACAAGCTATTTATCGAAACTTGCTTCTTATTCCAGTGTTTATCATTATGTGCCTTCCAAATTGCCCAGCACACAGTAAAAACAACTGCTCTTCTGTCCTTGCTTATACTACACATGATTTTCTCTAGCCACCCTTCAAAACCTCTTCCAACCTCCTGTTGTACATCAGGAATTACCCTTTGTCAACACTGATTTGCAAAAGGGCATGTAACCAGAGCGTGAATAATAGTTTCATCCTCAGCATTGCATACCGGACACATTTGTAACATTGGGACATGTTTTTGAGCCAACATTACCATTGTAGGTAGACAATAAGAAAGAGCTCTCGAAATAAGATTTAAAACTGAATTTCAGAAGGAATTACATAGTTAAATCAGCAGGAATTAGTTACCCCAGAATGTGGGCTAAGTTTTTTATAGACCAAATTGCATATCGCATCCTCTTAATTTTAGCTTATTGCATTTTGGATAAAGTACTTCGATATAAAATACTTTGCACTCCGTTACTTTAGTCTGCCTATAGTTTAAACCGCTTTGACAGTTTTTTGTATATTTTGACCGTTAAAGTCAATTTTAATAGGGGCAAATTTGTAAATTACAAAATTTAAGAATTAATTTAATTAAAATTGAGTTTATTAAATATTATTAGTAAAACTTAGATTAATTTGTATCTATAGTTTAAATTTATAGTAAATTATAAAATTTAAGAATTAATATTATGTAATTAAAACTGAATTTCCAATTATTACTATGATTAAAATTTTAAATTATTGTTTTAAATGTTTCTATAAAAATAATTCGATTTTTAATATTAATTTAAAAGAAAAATGAAAATTGAATTAATTAAAATTTTAAACTGAATTAACATGATTTAAATTATAGATACAGATTAATTAATTTTTACTAATAATAGTTAACAAATTCAATTTTAATTAAATCAATTCTTTAATTTTATAATTTACAAATTTACCCCTGTAAAAATTGAAGTTAACAGTCAAATTAGACGGAAAAGCGTCAAATGGGTGTAAACTGTAGCGAGATCTAAAGTAACGGGATGCAAAGTGTTTTATGCCAAAAAATTTTATCCAAAGTGCAATAAGTTAAAACCAAGAGGATGCAATATGCAATTTAGTCTTTTTTTTTTATAATGCTAGTTAATAAAAAAATGTTTATTTGAAAAACTATCTAATAACCCATGCAAAATACGGATCAAGATTAAAATATTAATTAAAATCGGGATAAAATCGAAAAAAAAACAAATCAATAAATTTATGAATTATGTAGTTATAGGGAATTGATCCAAAGTTAACCAAAAAAATTAAATTAAATAAAGAAATCTAATTTAATCATGTAATTGTTGGGAATGGATCCCAATTTTAATTTAATACTTATTAAATTCTTACTAACTTAAAACTCGTGCGATGCACAGATTGTTAATTGTTATTTTATTATTTTATTTTTAATCTTTTATTAATTGTATTTATTAAAAAAATAAGTAGACATGTTAAAATAGCTAAATACTTTTAATTAATTAAAAACATTAAAATAAATTTTAAAAAAAAATGTAACATATATTTAGTTTAAAAAGGTAAATGTTCGTGATATTTTTGGAAAATGAAGTTTTAAAATTTAATAATTAAAAGTATTTAAATTCGTTTTAAAATAAATAAGTAAAGGGTTTCATGTGATATTTTTGGAAAAAAATGAATTTTATTGAGAAAAATAGAAAAAATAAATTGAAAAAGACAATTTTCCGTGATATATTTAGAAAAGAAAGGAATTTGCTACCAAAAATCTATAATGTGTTTTAGAGTAATTGGTTATAAATAAGTATTTGATTATTTATATTTTAATATTCTTAGTGATTTCATTTGTTAAGAAAAATAAGAATACATGTTAAAATAGGTAAATTTTTAAAAAATAATTATAATATTATAGGTTTAAAAATAAATAACTAAAGGTTTGTCCGTGATATTTTTGGAAAATGAGGGATTTTAGTAAGGAAAAATAGAAAAACTAACATGTTTTAGTTAAAAAAGTTAATTGTCATGTTTGAAAAATTAGGGGAATTTGTTAGAAAAAATAATATATTTTAGGGAAAAAAGGTAATTGATTATAAATAGGTAATATTATTATTTAATAATATATTTCTATAAATAAGTAAGGTTAATTAAGTAAAAACACGAAATACAGTGAAGAGCAATTAAGTAAAATCACAACGTACCATACCGATCAACCAAACTTTTAATATTTCGTCTATTATATAATAGTATTGATATATAACAAACGTAAGAGGAATTTTATTCTTAATCGTATATCATCAAATCAATAAGGACCGTTAATCTTAAAATTATGAAACCAAGATCTTAAAATTATGAAACCAAGAACGAGGAGGATGAGGATTCTTGTGTTCGATGGGGAAAATTATGTCATGGAGTTAGTTATTCAATCTCTCTGACAGGACATTGTTTGATCATAAATATAATTATGATCGTGGAGTTAGTTAGATTTATTTTAGTAATATTATTTCTCTGACAGGTACATTGTTTGATCATAAATATATAATTATTTTCTTTAACGAAAAGAAATATTCAATTATTTTGTTACCGATAGTATGTTAGAGCATCTCCAATGTCTTAGCTAAATTGTTAGAGCAATTCCAATGGGACTCCCTATCCCTTAAATTTGTTCTAGTTGTATATATTTTAAAGGTTTAGATTTAAAAACCATGCTCCAATGAGACTCTTTATCCCTTAAAATTTTTAGGGGAGAGAAAACCAAACCCCTTATTTAAGGGAGAGAAAAGTGAATCCCAGTAATGCCAAATCATCATTGCTTCCTTATAATAGAATATATATCTACTCCAACTCTCCCCTCATTACTTATATTACCTAAAATATTGAATAAATATTACTTTTTAAATTATAGGTAATCAATATAGGTAACACCATTGGAGCAAAGTAACATTTTGAGCCCTTATATTTTAGGTAACAATTATTTTATTATATTTTAGGGAGTCAAAATAGGGAATTGCATTGAAGATGCTCTTAGGTGACATTCTATAAATAATTTTTTTTTAAATATTATGTAAAAAATTTACAACTCCAAATTCCAATGCTACAAAACTCTTAGCAACAAATATAACCAACTCTTACCGATTGACCATATTTGCTGAACCACCAGGGACACGTCATCTATTTCCATATTTAAATAATATATTATATTTATAACAACTTAAAATAATAAAAACATACTAATTTTAAAATATAGCCAACTATTATAACAACTCCATTAAAGCACATCATCTTACAGGTTTAACAAATTTTACATAATCAATATTTTATATTATTTTAACCAATCATTTTAGCTAACGTGTCGGAGATGCTCTTATATTTAGAGAAAACTCTCTAAATGCCCATAGTTGAGACTACCGGGCCTTATTTATCTTTTTCTAAATTTATAGCCATTTTTGCGTACCATATGCGTTGTTTCGCGCATTTAAGTTATACTCCCTGTGTCTCATAGAATTATATACATTGGGTTTGAACACAGAGATCAAGAAAATATATAAAAAATGAGTAAAGTTAAATGAAAAGTAAGTAAAGTGGTGAGCCTTATCAATATTTAATAATAGATTTGAGATAGTAAAGTAAGTAGTGGGTTTAATAGTGTTTTAAATTATTATAAAATAGAGATAGTGGGGAAAAGTAGTGAGTGTAATATGTTTTATATTATTAAAAATTACTATTTTTGGAATGTATAAAATAAAAGAAACATCATACAATAAAAACTGTATAGAAATGAATTAAACTGAAAAATATTAAAAATATGCATTTTCTTCGCACAAGACTCGAAAAAGATGATCAAACCAATTTACATATATGATTCTTTCATGTTGTCTTTTCATTCATCATCACTATTCACTCATGTACAAAGAAGCGCCTCCACCCCCTTCAATTACATAAATTATCCACACAATGATTCCAAATAAGTGGAATAATACGGCTGCCTATGTTAAATGCATTGTTCATTGATGCAATTACTTATCTTACGCGTCGATATAACAATTATACAAGTCACTGAGGCCTGAAATATGACTCTATTTAAGGGTATTAAAGATGAATCTTATAAGAAATTCTTAAAGTATTAAGGATGAATTTTTGAAGAGGTCTTTAAGCGTCTCAAAGGCCAACATACACTAAATACAAAGTCTGACATGATGACGCGAATATTTCTCCATGTGGTTGTAATAATGATAGGCACGATTACCTGACACTATCAGCACCTTTCCAATTGCGGCTCTCCACCCTCCAAGGCGTTGCTTACACGTGTTCGCATGCATCCCCCTTAACACGTTTAACACGTGTACATCATCTACGCGTTCAAAACTTTCAGTGTTTCGTCTTTAATATAATAGTATAGATTTATATCCTTGAAATTTATCAAAAATAATGTATATTATATATATTAGATTTTATTAATAAAAAATCAGGTTTTTATCCGAATTTTAAAAATATAAAATTTTAACCGACCTATTCAGACTTTGGGCCGAGCTTACCGGGCCAAATAAATAATTAAAATTTGCGGGTATCTTTTTCTTTAAATTGAATTGGACCTTTGTATACACAATTTGATTAAATAGTGGTTGCAGCGGTACGGGAGTAAGAAAGAGGGATAAAAAGAAGGGGATTTGCGGGTTAAAGTAAAAGGAGAAAAGGGGTGGGTAAAATCGGCGATCGATTTGTGCAGTTTTTACAATCGGCGTTAGGTATGTCTGTTGGAGTTTGTGGTTGGGTCAGGTGGGATCCCCCGGCGAGCAACAGATTCCTGTTCCTGCTTTTTTATTACAAGGTAAATTCTTCATCTTTCATTTTTAATTTTAGGTCATTAGATTTTGGTTAATTATTCAAATCATACCATACAATACATATTAATTAGGGTTTTCAAATTATTATAGGATTGGCAGATACAGTTGTTGTGGATGAAGATGAAGCCAAGGGGGAGGATGGGGATTCTTGTGTTCGATGGGGAAAATTATGTCATGGAGTTAGTTATTCAATCTCTCTCTCTCTCTCTCTCTCTCTCTCTCTCTCTCTCTCACACACACACACACACACACACACACACACACCACATGCTGCAAGATGAAGTGAAGGTTTGTTTTTTCATGTTCTTTCCTTGTCTCTTCAATCTATTCAAGTACAATTCGTAGTAGGTGTTTAAATGTATCCCCGAGCTTATGTCCAAAGAGGTTCATCTAAGTGTGCGCTAGTAGTTCTCTACACTTTCCTCCTTCTCCTTGTGGTTATGGCAACCTCTTGCCTTTACATATGTGATTACAAATCCTTTGTATCTTCTTGTTTCATGT
This sequence comes from Heracleum sosnowskyi, assembly GCA_030848705.1. Classification (NCBI taxonomy): domain Eukaryota; kingdom Viridiplantae; phylum Streptophyta; class Magnoliopsida; order Apiales; family Apiaceae; genus Heracleum; species Heracleum sosnowskyi. Next base: position 132,437,589 of record CM061238.1, on the reverse strand, counting down.
CGTGCTTGGGTTGTGCACTCATTTTCTACTGTCTTCTTTCAAGATATGTTTTAAGCCAGAAGCACTTTACTGGGTTGCAAGAGATTACCGATGACGAGGAATTTTACAGGACATCCTGGAAAACAAAGACGAGAGAGGCGTGAAAGCAGAGATCTGTTCTGACCTTGGATTAAATCAGATAAGCGGCCGCAAGATTTCTAGCTTGTCTACTGGGGAGCTTCAGAGGTTTGCGATTGGGCTCACAGCCGTGCAGAACGCTCAAGTTTACATGTTTGATGAACCCTTGACACATCTGGATGTTAAACAGAAGCTTAAGGCTGCTCAAGTTATTCGATCTTTAAGCACACCTAATAGGTGTTTATTTTATTTGTTTTTATGCCTTTTATAATTATTATTCAATTTATAATTATTTCAACTCACCTCTTAATATTCGAGTTTCAGTTATGTAATGGTTGCTGATTGTGACTTGAGTGTCCTTGGTTATATGTCGGATGTCATTTGCTGCCTATATGGATTACCCGGTTCATACGGAGTTGTTAGTCTTCCCATCTCTGCCAGAGAAGGAATCAACATGTTCTTAAATGGTTTTGTGCAGACCGGAAATACTCGATTTTCCTAGGATTCACTTGCATCTGAGGTATGCTTCCAAAACAAGCCACTGAAATTCCAGTCACCTACTGGCTATTGTCTACTGGATGCTTGATTCCATGTTTGTTCTTTTTTTTTTTTGTAAATCAGGTGGCAGAGACTTTTAAAGGAGATGTCGAGGAACTGGAACCAGTTGCGCGATACAGATATCCTACCATGAGCTTAAAGCATGGGGATTTCAAGCTTCGGGTGAAAGGGGGTGAATTCACTCACAATCAAATCATGGTAATACTGGGTGAGAATGGGACTGGAAAAACTACTTTCATCAAGATGCTGGTACGTGGTTTCTTTTTCATATGTTAACCTCCTGTACTTTAAAGAAGACATCATATTTAGTTTATTTTTTATGTTTTTCTATAGCTAGAGTTTTTAGCTATATGAATCTGTACAGCATAGGTTGTTGAAGTCTGACATAGCTGGAGCCTCCCATGGGAAGACGCCCAAGCTCAGTGTATCTTACAAGCCTCAGGACTTTAGACAATGCTTACCATCTAAGGTTACGGTCCGGGAATGCTTAAATTACGAAATTTATGATGCCTGTCACAATCCTCAGTTTATATCATACGTGATGGAACCTCTTCAAATCAAGGACATGATGAATGTGAGAGTTATGAACCTTAGCATTGCAGCGTTGCACAGGCTTGTATTATGTCTGTGCCTTGGGAAGGTAAGTATTTCCTCCTATTTGGTTATCTTTAGCGTCTTGCTCAATTCAACTGCACTATGAAGCAGTAAAGTCCTCTAGAATGAATTAGGCTGCCAGGCGATATAGATTAGGAGCTGCCTTTTCTTTCTAAGATCGTTGCTTGGTAAGTGCAGCATAATCTTTTCCTGTTACAGAAAACTAGAACTGAACCATTCCCTTGCATCTGAAACGATAAGATATTCATAAACTCAGACCTGGTCATGACTTGTTAGGATAATGTTACAATGAAGGAAAGAAGATTCAAAAACACATGCATAGATTTCACATAGAAAACCATAAACTTGGGGGAAATTTTGTAGGAGAGACAAAATTGAATAGATATTCAGTCACTAGCAGATATGTTTTACGTAGTTAAATCTGTGGTTTACGACCTAATGGTCAATGCTTTAAAAAAAAATTAAAACTCTTCTGTGATACCTAGACGTGATATGAATTGAAGAGTGACATTATATAGTTGTTACCGGTCATAATCCTCATCCTTTACCAGTTAATAATGAGTTTCTCTTTGGAGGTATTTAGTGTCTTTGCTTGAACAAATTGGATTGCTAGGTGATATGGGACGGGAGTTACCTTTATTTGCTATGATTGCTGGCTAGGCAAGTAAAGAAGTTTAATCTTTTAAACTGTTCCCTTTGTATCGGGAAAAAAAGATTTATGTAAAGATAGGATTACTTAAAAAGGAATGAAGGAATTAAGAGATGTAACATAAATTAAAATGAACGGTTTTTCTAATGTGTGCCCATGGGCACATGCTAAGAGTTCTAATTTTAATTTTTTTTTATAACATTTAATGAGTTTCATCTACTTTTTCATTGACTCGGTAATTAATGCTAATTGATTCATTATTTCTCAGACTTATCAGTGCGTGTTTCAAGTTTCAGGATGGTATTAATTTGCGAAAACCAAATTTATATACTTGACTAAAAAAAAGAAAGAAACAAACTTTTAGTTGGATGGTATGCATTACTGTTTTCGTTAGTAGTGTAGTTTTTGAATTTTGGTTAATTTAAATTTGCCTGAAAATACTTATACAGCAAGACATTTATTTTCAATTAAATTAAGTTGTAAAACACTAGATCGATTAACATTCATTACAGAGGGAAGTATACAGGGTTCAGTAAATGTCATAGAAATATCAAAATTACAGTTCTTACTATGTTCCCATGTGCACACATTAGAAAAATCTTAAATGAATACATAAGAGCAAGTCCAACAGCGTACTTATATCATGTCCTAAGCTCAAATATAAGTAATATAGCAAAAAATGATGCTCCAACAATGTCCTAGTGCTTACCTAAATCCAATGTAATGTTTGTTAATTTAGACTTAAAATGGTATATTTAGATTGATACTTTTCTATTGCAGCAATTTCTTTAATATTATACTTTTAAATTAAATAAATCCTCAACATTTTATATAAAAAAAATAGATTTAATAAATTTGATATACGGGTATATTAAATACTTAGGCCCCATTTGTTAATAACTGAACCACTCTGAACAGAAACGATTTCGTTGTTCAGATCATTTGTTAAGCAATATTAATTTCTGGACGACAGAGCTGCTATGGTTCAGGCTGTTTGTTAACATTTGCTATTTACTGGACGATACCCAAAATCTTCTGGATGGGTCCATCCAAATCCAAATTTTTTTGCGTGAACGGTTCTCCCATCCTACCTAATATCTTTTATTTTAATATTATAAAACTTTATCCTCTTTTGACTCCTAATAGTATTTATATTTCTCTCACTATTTTAATTATATTACTTATGTAAAATTGTCTTGGGAAAGAATTTTGAGGTTTTTTCTAGAAATATGATTTTAAAATATTTTTTTGTAAAAAATATGTTTTTCATTATTATTTTATACAATTTTTTAGAATTTTTTTTGCAAAAAAACGACTTTGCAATCTAATGCAACTGCATGCAACCTCAAATGCAACCAAAATTAATTATAATTAATTTTTTAAAAAAAATTAAAAATAAGTTGCATCGGATTGTTTCTGGGTGCAAATCGTAAAAAAAGAAGAAGTTGAATTTGGTTGATTCTGATTGCAAATCAATTTTTTGCAAATATTTTCAAAAGATAAACGCAATTTTTTTTTAGAAAAAATAGTATTTTTGATAATTTCTCAAGAATATTTGTATAACTTATATTTATATGATTATAATTATTAAACTCAAATTACATAATTGTCTGAGGGGTGTGGAGTGATATCGGTTGAGGTGTCCGAAAAATACACCCTTTTATTAAAAAAATTGGCAAATTTAATAATTCTTTTTACAGTCTATTGCTAGTAAATTTGCACATATTTTAAATAAATTTTATTATCTATGACATATATATTCTATTCAGAAAATTACAAAAATGTTAATCATTCAAACCATTCAAATCATCCAGATTTAATAAACGTCCAGATTTTTAATCGTCCAGATTATTGATGGTTCAGAAATATAAATGATAGAAATATAAATGATTTAGAAAATTTGATTCAGATTTAACAAATGACCCCTTAATATACTATTGTAATCCAGAAAAAGTAATTGAAATCCTGTTGCTATTAAATACACGTATCATAATTCATACAAGCATTATATATTGTGAAAAATAAATAAAAATAATATCTTTCTCAATCTTTTTTACTGTTTCTTTTTTTACCAAATCACCCTAACCACATGCGTTATATGCAGTTAATATACACACATACGCTGTTTGTTGGCCGTTGCAGCACAAAATACAGATAGTTGTATATATCTATATGTCTCTCTCTCCAAAATCTTCTTCTTCTTCCATCGTTGGTTTCACAATTGGATTCATTCCGATTCACCATCGCATCTTTTTTGGCGGCAAGTATATCGTAAAGTATAGCGTAGGTCAAATTCTGTTTTTTGGTTTGATTTGATTCAGTTGGTCAAGTATAAAGTAGCAGTAACGTAGAAACTAAAACATTCAAGCATAGTAAATAAAAACCAAGAATACAATCATTCTTTCAAGCGTAAAGCTCTAAAAATATACCTCGTCTTCCGAGTAGCAAGGATTATCCCACTCAGCCTAGCCTGTCCATCCATAGTCAGGATCCCACCCTTCCAAATCACTCCGCTCTTCCAAGTCATTGGAATCATATAACACGTCCAAAGACCCAACTTCTGATCCGGAATCGTTTAAAGCATCCATGTGATCGACTCCATATCTTATTGATTGATGAATAACTGAACCACATTGGTCCCAAAGTCGGACCAATGTAGTTCAGTTATTCATCAGTCAATAAGATATGGAGTCGATCACATGGATGCTTTAAACGATTCCGGATCAGAAGTTGGGTCTTTGGACGTGTTATATGATTCCAATGACTTGGAAGAGCGGAGTGATTTGGAAGGGTGAGATCCTGACTATGGAGAGGCTGAGTGGGATAATCCTCACTATTCGAAAGATGAGGTATATTTTTACAGTTTTTACGCTTGAAAGAATGATTGTATTTTTGGTTTTTATTTACTATGCTTGAATGTTTTAGTTTCTACGTTACTGCTACTTTATTTAATCTTATATGTAATAATAAATGAACTTATGTCTGTTTTTCTTTTTTTTAACAGGAAAGACTAAAAACAGTTTACAAAACTAACAAAGGACAGCAGATAGGGACCTTCTGCAACACATGACTCGTAATATTTGGGTAGTTATAATATTGGCAACACATATATAATTCAAGTTGCAGTAGACTAACATTGCCGCAAGACGTGTATATTAGAATATAATACACGATCCTGCAAAGTGCATTTTGCGAACAATCAGATAATATCTGGTTAACATATCACCATTCAAATATAAAGAAACACATCAACTGCAAACAATCAAGAAATCAAAGCCTTACAACCAAATCAGATTGATAAAAGATCAACTGAATCAAATCAAATCAGAAAACAGAATTTGACCTAGGATATACTTGCCAAAAGAGATGCGATGGTGAATTGGAATGCATCCAATTGTGAAACCAACGATGGAAGAAGAAGAAGAAGAGTTGAAGATTTTGGAGGGATAGACATATAGATATATACAACTATCTGTATTTTGTGCTGCAACATCCAACAAACAGCGTATCTGTGTATATTAACTGCATGTAACGCATGTGGTTAAGGGTGATTTGGTAAAAAAAGAAACAGTAAAAAAGTAAAAAAGATTGAGAAAGATACTATTTTTATTTATTTTTCATAATATATATTGCATGTATGAATTATAATACGTGTAGTTATTTTTGAATCAATTACTTTTTCTGGATTACAATAGTATAGTAAGTATTTAATATACACGTATATCAAATTTATTAAATGTTGAGGATTTATTTAATTTAAAATTATAATATTAAAGAAATTGCTGCAATAGAAAAGTACCAATCTAAATATACCATTTTAAGCCTAAATTAACAAACATTATATTGGATATCAACTTATTGGCATACACACGTTTTTACTATTATTATATAAATAAAAAAAAAAATATCTTTATTAATAAATTAAACATTTATAAATAAATTCCATGTTATCTTTTATAAATATTAAATGAACTAGTGATTTTCCTTGTCAAAAACTGAAATATATCTCAAAAATTAAAAGAATAACAATTAGTAAATAATGAAGTTTATGTTTTTGATGATTTCAATGCCTCGTCGTAGAGTAGTAGTAGTAGGGACATTTTCTATGTATTGTCGTTTGGTAGTAAAACGATAGCTGGGACCTGGGTTCGCCACTCTTTTGAATAATGCACCTTTTTTTTATTGCCAATGAGTAAGACAATACACATAACATTGCGGAGCACGAAGAGAGGGTTGGAAAAGGTGGGTTCAAGGTCCACATTAAAAAGTTATTTTGAGCCGTAGATGAAATGTTGTATGCGTGAAACGAGAGTTTGGATTTTTTTTTTGAGAATATATTTGAAATATGTTTAATTACTCAAAATGATTAAAAGATGATGGGATATGATTATTTAAAGTTGGTTTCTTAGTAGTGCAAATCAGAGGAAAGACATGTATATCATAATTTGAACGTAAATGATCTTAAATATCACAATCGAAAAAATGCTCTTGAATATCACACTAAAATGCTACTTAGTGTAGTGTTTTCATTTTTTTAAACGCTAGTTCGTCTAACGTTTCAACCTTACAAATTTAAGGGGGAAAAAAATCATATAGCATCACTTAAAGTAGCGTTTTGATCTAAAAACACAAGTTAATCATTAATTTGACCTAAAAACACCATTTGAAGTAGGTTTTTGATTTGAAAACACCATTTAAAGTAACGTTTTGATCTGAAAATACAAGTTAAAGTAGCGTTTTGACTATGTTTTTTTCAAAAACTTGTAAAAACGGTAGGCAATCCCACGTAGTTAACACAAGTTAAAGTAGTGTTTTAGTGTGATATTTGTGGTCATTTTTTCAAATGTGATATTTTGGACCATTGTTTTTCAAATTCAAATTGTGACAGAAAAGGTCTATCACCATGCAAATCATGAGTTATTCGAGACTTCACAAGTATTCGGATTCTTCGCATGTGCAATCCGCGAACATGAAAGAAGCGAAACTTGGTCAAATAAATCCAAACTAATTTTGATGAAGTATTGTTTACTACGAATTAATTATAATTTGTTTGACATAGATATAAATTCGATATGATTACGGATTGATTTATAACACATAATTAATTATGTGATTATAGTTTTTTTTTTTTGCCAAGAAGAAAATGAGATTTCATTCATTTTTCAAATCGTTCATCAGAACATTAATGAACTCCGGAAGAGCGTTGCTCAACCTCCACCTACAATCAGCACTAGAACAATTATATCTCGCTATATAGTGAGCTACATTGTTTGCAGATCGTTTTATAAACTTCAACGTAACCTTCATATTATGCAAATTCTTCAGCAATTTCCTACAATTGCTTATAATTCCTCCGAAATAGGATAGCATAGCAGTGGAGCTCCTGATTTCCTGCACTATGCACTACGACAAGACAATCTGTTTCGATTATCACATCAGAGATGCTTTGCTCCTTTATCCAACTCAAAGCTTCGCGCACTCCGATTGCTTGAGCCACCTCTGGATCAATGTTGCCTCTGAAACCTTTCAAAAATGCCTCAATTAACTCTCCTTTGTGATTCTTGCCACTACTGAATAGCTGTAATTGTTTGTTGAATTGAAGATTGCGGCATTAGTATTTACCTTAATCTGATTTTCATTTGGTAATCAGTTGAGTACAAAAGCCCCAGAGATGGATCAAAAGATCTGTCTTGAGCATATAATCATTGATTAAGGACTGTCTTTGCTGATTCCACAACTTCAGATATATCTAAACCTTTTTGATTCAAAACTACTTCATTTCTACATTTCCAAATAGACCAGCATATCATTGCAACCACCTGCTTACGTTTCAAAAATCTGTTGCAACCACTCAGTGAAACTATTTTGTTGTACTATTATTTCTCCCGTCCTCACTCTTCCCCGACATGCTTTAGCAAAATAACAACTTACAAATGAGTGAAAAACAGTTTCTGGATCGTCGTTTGCAAACAATAGTGCTTAAAACTACAAGTTTTAATCAAACTCTATATATTCTTATTATATATTTTAGGGTTATCTATTGACACGCTATCGCACAAAATCATATTCTCTATATCAATTTCATGAAACACATGTGGTTAGGGTGATTTGGTAAAAAAAAAGAGTAGTGCTAGGACCTGTTTTCAAAATATTTACAAAATGATTTGGACGACACGTGGCTTTTTATAATTGGTGGACGCATATTAATGCATCCGGTCTCATATTATTATTAGGAAACTTACTATTCTAAACTCATTTGGTAACAATTTTTGGGAATAGTTTTGGGGCCTCTAGTATTTCTAAAAAAAACCAACCAGTAAAAAAGCTTGAGAATATATGATGCATGTTTGAATTATGATACGTGTATTTAATAGCAACGGGATTTCAAATACTTTGTCTGGATTACAATAGTGGTGAGTATCAAATTTATTAAATTTATTTTTTTACTAAAATTTAAAGATTTAATTTAAAAATTATAATATTTACATTTAAGAAATTGCTGCAATAGAAAAGTACTAATCTAAATATACCATTTTAGATCTAAATTACCAAAAATTACATTGGATATCAGCTTATTCCATACAAACGTTTTTACTTCTATTATATAAACAAACAAATATCTGTATTAATAAATTAAACATTTATAAATATCTGTATTAATAAAATTTATAATAAATCAATATATCTTTATATATATAAAGAAACACCCTATCAGCTCTAGAATCGCTCAATTCATTTTTTTTTAATTTTCTAGAGTTCCTCGATTTTAAATACTTAAAATTAAACTTTCTTTTTAAGTCCTATTTTTTAGAAAAGAAAGTCAATTTTTTTTAAAGATATATAGAAAAAAAGCACTGTATAAGAGGTAAGTATAACCTCTAATTTATATTGGATCATATTTTTCTAGTTTTCTAAAATGTTTTAAATTAGAATTTTGAATTTCCTTATATAACATCTAGGAATATAAATTTCTTCTAATAAAATTAATACTTATAAAAGATAAATCGTTAAGAAATTATACTTGAAATTTGAATTTTCTTTTATAACTCCAAATATATTGAAAATGTAATCAATCTATACCATATTATTAAAGACGAAACATTAAAAGTTTTGGTCGGTTTTTGGGCCGGGTCTATCTATAATTTGGGTTGGCCCTATCTATAATCAATTTATTTATAACCAATTATTTTTTTCAGCTAAAACACATTACCTATTTTATATATTTTTCTAACCAAAATAACTCATTTTCTAAAAATAAAATAGGTACCATATATATAAAATGGTAATATTATTACATATATATTTAAAACTGATTACATTTTTCAGCAAAAACACATTATTTGTTCTACATTTTCTAACTAAAACAACTCATTTTCTAAGCATAACACATGAAAAATAAATATGTAATGGTAATATTGTTATATATAATTATTAATAAATAAACACTTACCCTTTTCAGCTAAACACATAATTTTTTTTTTTGAAAGTATCACGAGCAACATCTATACTATTATATTAAAGATGAAACATTGAAAGTTTTGTAGTCTGGTCCTGAAATTTTTTGTAGTCTGGTCACTCCATTCATAGCCGTTAGATATTTCTGATCAAATCGATGAGAACCGTTAGATAAAATATTAAAATTATTACATAGAGTATCTTTTCTATTTTTCTTAACTAAAACATCTCATTTTCCAAAAATATCGCACTAATATTTATCCTAACTAAAACCTGAAAAATATCACGGACTATTTCATTTATTGTCAATGTTACTGTGTATTGTCATACCCATTCTATTTTGAACTTCATGTAGTCTATTTGCATTTTATGACTCTTCCTGACCCTTTTGTGATAATATGTGATCATTGCATAATATTTAATTACTTTTACAATGTGTGCCTCTTTGATGAAACTGTTACTGGATTTGCCTGTAGCCTGCAGATGTTTATCTAATAGATGAACCAAGTGCGTTCATGTTCACCGAACAAATTAATATCGTCTCTGAAGTCATAAAAAGATTTATACGTCATACCAAGAAGACAGCGTTTGTGGTGGATCACAACATTATGCTGGCAACATATCTTGCAGACAGTGTCATTGTTTTTAGGGGGAGACCATCAATTGAGTGTACTGCAAGCTCTCCTCGCTCGTTATTTATTGGAATGAATCTTTTCTTATCGGTAACTGTCTCATGTTTTAGTTATGGTCAAAATATGTTTTCGTCAGATGGCCACTCCATTGTTTGGCTCGTCATGTGAACTTGTGGAAATTTACCTTCACATTTTTTCTTTTTGTAGCACTTGGACGTCTCATGTAGGCAAGACCCACTCACTTTTCAGCCGGTAATTAACAAGCCGAACTCTGCCAGCGACAAGGAGCAGAAATCTGCTTGATGTTATTACCTGAACGATTAATGTGTATTGGCCAGTAGATTCTGTAATCAAACTGTTCTTTTTGCTACTTTTCGTAGAAGGCCAAGCTTAGTTAGATAACAGAGATGTACAAAATTTTTTTTGTAGGTGTATCCTTCCTTACATTTTTATTAATGAGAAATGAGAATAATATCCCTTGTCCTATTGTATATTTTAACATAAAAAGATTTGCATAACGATTTTATATAATATTCGAATTCATTCGATACCATGGAAATATGAACAACCATTTTTTATGATGAGGAAAAAAGAGACCAACTTAAATGGATTGCAAACAGGTACAAAACATATGCAGTCACTAGATATCATTGCAATATGAACAATAATTTTTGGTTAAGAAAATAAAGGACCAACTTATATATAGCAATACTAATAATAGTACACAAATGTACAATGCAGAAACATACAAATAGAGAGAAAATACACTCTTTTTGTAGTTTCCATCATTCAAACAATTCTCACTCTTGGTCACTGCAAGTCTTCTGCTTCTTCCACCTGTATGCAGCCTCCAAAATCTTAGTATTCGGGGCCTGTGTTTCTTCAGGAAAGGAGTAGTCAATGTACTCCTCATAACCAGCAGCAGGACAACCATCATCAGTATGAATAAGCCTTCTCTTTTTGAGCTTTTTCGGCATCTTTACAAGCACCAAATTTTTATTCCCAAGTTCTCCAAAACTGCTCTCCAGGTTTAACCATTCATTCAACAACATGGTTCTTTCCTCCTTAAGGTCTGGAGTAGAATCTCTCAAGTAGTTACTGGCGCACTCAAAAACTCTTCTAGCATTATCGAGGCACTGAATACGAAGAGACTCCTGCTCCTCTAACATAGCAGATGCCTCAAATTTTGCAAAGCTTATCCACACCTTCAAGTGTTTCGTACGTTCCAGAAGCCTCTCATAAAGCCGTCTAGTATTTTCAACTTCGCCTTCCGATATCTCAAAATCAATGTATGCCTTCCATAGAAGTTCTGGCATATCCAGTGCAGATTGAGCGATGGCCAGCTCAAAAATTGATCTAGCTCTGTCTTTTTCGCTCAAAGACTTCTCCAACTCAGCGTACATACTCCAAGCATAGCAATTTTCTGGCGACCACTCCAAGTATTTTTCGTACAGCTTCCTACAGCGATCAATGTTACCAAGTTGAAGCTCAATTTCGATGTACTTCTTAAATATCTTATCTTTAGGAGCCTTCCCAATTGCTTGTCCAAGTATACTCCGAGCACCTGTGAGATTCAATTGCCTAATCTCAAACTGAGCAGCCATCAACCAGATTTTTGCAAAGGAAAACTTTTTGTGGGGGATCAACTTGAGACACTCCTCGTACACATGTCTGGTTCGGTCGATGTCCTGTGCAACAAGTTCCTCGTACAGCGCATAATTGATCCAGATGTATATATAAAGCTGCCAATATCGCTTCTCTTGTGTCGGAGGAATATTAGCAATTGCTCTTTCATAAACCTCCCTTATCCTCTCCTTGTTTCCGACACTTTCCTCCAATCTAATGTAGTCAAACCAAGAATGATAGCTTAAAGGATTCTTCCGTACTTCATACTCATACTCGAATCTTTTCTTCCCCACAATGGCATCCTCAATTTCCTCCGTATCACCATACCGCTTTTCAAAAGCAACAAGCTTCCTATACAAACCATCAGCCCGTCCCTTTGGTATATGGTCAAGAGCATACTTATAAATACACCTCGCTCTCTCAATCTCCTTACACTTCTCCTCAAACTCTGCAAACGCAACAAACAAACTCTCAACATTCTCGTCATCATCATCATCATCAAACTTCTCAACCGCCCTCTCATAACACTCCCTCGCCCTACCAATCTCCCCATTCTTCATCTCAAACTTGGCAAACCGAATCCAAGCCCTAACTGATCTCGGTCTACACTCAACAAACCTTTCAAAAACAACCCTAGCCCGCGCAACCTCCTTATACCTCAACTCAAACTTAACATACAAAACCCAAGCATTCTCATCAGGCTCCATACTCATCCACCTCTCGAAAACCCGTCTCGCCTCACCTACATTCCCCAACATCTCCTCCATAAGAATATACTTGTACCACAAGTGATCAACCCTAGGCAACAAGAAAGTCGCTCTATCCCACACATTCCTCGCACTATTAACACACTTATTCGTCATCTCAAACTCCGCATACTTCAGCCACAAGGTATGATTCCAATAATCAACACTCACTGCTCGCTCCCAAACAGACCGAGCACGCGTAAAATCATTCTGTTGAGCTTCCCAATTAGCATACTTCACGTAAATCGAGACATTGTTATTCTGTCGTCGAATAAGGTCTTCAAATTCTTTACGCTTTCGTAAACGATAATCGGAGAGTTCATTGAAATCAGCAATACTCTGTTCAGGAGTTTTGATCAAAGAAGAGACCTGATGTTCTCTAGCTTCACGAACAATCTGCTCTGCAGTGACTTGAATCTGAGCAGGATTTTTATTCTTCACCTTCATTGTGCGCGGTAACGCCATTATCAACAGGAAAGAAAAAGAAGAAGAAGACACAGGGGGATCGAAAGAAGGAGACGCAGGGGGGTCGAAACAACTTACAGAGTTTTCAATTGCATTCATAGGGTTTATATAGGAATCCACTTGAAGCTTACTCCCATTTCAATTCGGTTTCTGAAAACAAATATTCTAAAACAATATTTATGTTTAACAAATGAAAATTTTAACAATTAATATTCTTCTAATTAAAACGGCTTTATTTGAGAATAGTAAATTTAAATAATAATAAAAAAATTAATTAAATAGGTAAAAAAATTGAATCTTTCTTATTAAATTTAGGATATTTATATAACTATTTAAAAAGTTCAAATTATAGAATTTAGAGAAATGTAATATCAGTTAATTGAATGCAATGAAATTAGAGAAATGTTCCTGACAAAAAAAAAAGAAATTAGAGAAATGTAATACCATTTTTCGAGTGATTGTAATTTAATCAAATTTGGAATTGAACATATTCATTTATTTCAAATGCTAGTAAATCGGTAAAATCAAACAAATATTGATAAAAATATCATGTTTTTCAATCCATTTTTTTCCGATTTTAAAAAGTGATACCAAAAGCGTAATTTTTTTTAAATGATTACAATTTAAATTAAAAAATCGTAATATTTTAAAAAAAATAATTTCAGGGTTTATATAGGAATCAAAACGAAGCAAAGTTGAATTTCAATTCCGTTTCCAAATCTAAATCGAATTTGGAATGTTCCAACATCCAATTCCTAACGAAGTTTATCCCAATAATATAAGTATTAGATATTAACTTTTTCGAACCCAAGAGCAAAATCACTGAAAGTTGAACAGTTGTATTCGGTAATAATTCCGAAATTGAAATCGCTAAAAAATGACGAAACTTAAACCGAATGAACTGAAAATTACAAATTGAAACCGAAATAGATTGTTATTCGGATCCGGAAAGCAATCCCAAACCCAATCCGTTAGGATGGCCTTATCTCCAAACTCGAGATCCTCCACGCTTTTCCGACAACAAATAACTTCTAGCAGCAAAACACCATAGCTATAAACATCAACCTTGACAGTGACAGTGACAGCAAAACATAACCTTTGGTGCCTCTAATTACTGTATTGGTTCTACTCTGATTGAGCATCAAGAGTTTTGCCAGCCCAAAATCAGAAATTCGAGCATTGTAATGTTCATCGACAAGAATATTCTGAGGCTTTATATCACAATGGATAATCTGTGTGCTGCATTCTTCATGGAGATACGCCAACCCTCTTGCAATAACTAATGCAATATGTTTCCTTAGGGCCCAACTAGGCTTCACACTGCTAAAGAACCCCTTCCCAATTCTTCCTCAACCCCCATTTGTGGCTTCTACTAGCTCTTGGCTGGTAAAATGCGGACATTGGTTTCAACACTATTGTTAGCCGGTTGTAAATTTACCGTCCTCTTAAAGCATTGAACCTACAAGGATCAGAGAACCTTTTTGCTTCTCTCGGTAACGCACATTATCTCCAGCTCCTGGATTATCTGGTCGACTTTTGAGGGAAAGATCTACCTTACTACTCCCTCCGTCCCTCTGGGAGAAATACATAGAATTTGGGCACGGAGACTAAGAAAAGATATAAAAAATGAGTAAAATTAGATGAAAAGTGAGTAAAGTGGTGGGACCTATCAATATTTAATAATAGATTTGAGATAGTGGAGGAAGTAGTGAGTGTAATAGTGATTTATATTGTTATAGAATAGAGATAGTGGAGAAAGTAGTGGGTGTAATAGTGTTTTATATTATTAAAAATTACTATTTTTGGAATGTATAGAAATGAATGGGACATCCCAAAATGGAAAGTGTATAGAAATGAATGGGACGGAGGAAGTATATTTTAGAAAGCTTTATTATTTACGCTTGGGTCCTTCTTCCCAAATGAGAGAGGTAGCTTCTTTTTCCAACAGCCATCTTCTCGGTAAATTGCAACACCACAGAAGCAATCACTTAGACATTGCTTTTTACAATCGAATTCAGAAATGGGCTTTAGTTGCACATAATCAGAAAGTATCTCGAATCTCTACAAAATCATATAAATCTTCATTTAATGGAACACATGAACTCTGTCAACCTTTTGGTTATATATATTTCAGTGTTTCAAGTGAACATTTTAACGTGTTACATCAATTATGTCCTGTAGTGTAGACTTTGGTTAGAGCATCTTTCTGTTGGTTGTGGTAGTATGAACCTGAGCATATATGTGCACAATGACAAGATTGTAAACTCGGTTTTTTAGATCTAATCTTATGAGACTGTTCTGAATCATTTTCATCTCTCTACAATTCTTGTGTTATTTTCTTCATTTGGTTGTTCAATTCCATAAAGTATCATCATTATAACCATTATCGTCACAGTTTTGGGTGAAATTCGTCCTGCAGCTGCCATATTTATCATTTGGATCAACAAATGAGCAACTTTCCGGCACTCACAGTCTACTCTTCTAAAATTATTGAGTGTGCAAACACTGTTAAACCCACAAGCCCCACTTGAACTTTTTCCCACAATATCAAGGCATATATTTTCTGGAATATTTGGCATTACAGCAGTCCAATTAGGCGATCCAGTGAAATCCTTCGGGTGGTAATACTGGACAAGAGTACCATCGAAGTGTAAAATTGCTCTGGACAAGAGTACCATCGAAGTGTATCATTAAAAACACCATTGGAAGCTGTACCAGACAACATCGCTGATTTCCACAATTCTTTGCCTTGAGAATCACTGAGGACTAATCCGCGATCAGCAGTCAGTTGAACTTTGGATCCAGCAGAGACAGTTTTACCATCATTTGCAAACCAGGTTTCCTCAGGTATTTTGTTATACCATATGGAAAGCAAAAACTGATTCTGAAGTTTCTTAAATCCGAACGCAAAATCAGCAGAATGTGAGTACCAGGAGGTGGCCTTGTCTGCTGCTGTGAGGAACGAGCCTACGGATATGGTTCCATTGACTTGAGCAAGTGCTGAATATGACAAGACAATCAAAATTATGCATAGTATAGATGTGTAGTAGTAACCCATTGTTGAGATGATTTAGTAGTAGTCTGTATGCGTGCATCTACTTATAAAATGCAACACATACCAACTTTCCAGACGAAGTCAACCCATAAGTCTACGGAAGCACAAGTCTGAAAAGTAGTTTAATTAACCCATAGTTTAATTTTGGCCTCTTCAGCTTGCTTGCTTGATCTTTGTTTGTTCCATCTACTGGAGCATCAAAATGTCTTACCTTGTCAGAATCTACTGCAGAGTCTTCCACAACATGCTCTTCTTGCACATTCATGTGTACAGAGTCGACACTCAGAGTTTGATGTATACTGTGAGAATCATCCCGCTCCTTGATTGGACCTGCCAAAGGCTCTTCTAGCACCATATTGTGATAGGTCATGGACATTGCCACTGTTTGAGGAAGTGTGTTCCGAAAAAAAAAAAATCAAGGATCTCAGCTGCCGTGGAAAAAGGGTATCTTCATATGATATAATTTAGTTTACAATGATAGAACGGAAAAAAAAACCTCTGTTTTTTTATAGACGGAGGTAAACTATGGTTTACACTGCGAATCTCCACGTGTTTTATTAAATAATAAATTAAATACCACGCTAAGCAACGCAATAAAATATAATCATAAAAGATTGCAAACACATCTATAATCTTCTTCTTTTATTAATATAAGCGAAACCCTTTTAACATTGTATCAAATTTGATTCGCATTTTTTTTTGGTTCCATCATTTTTTTGGTTTCACCCTTAATTTGTTTTTTTTTTCAATTTTATTTTTCTAAAAAATATAATTATCTAATCTAAAATATCTATCTATACTATTTATTATATTAAAGACGAAACATTGAAAGTTTTGTAGTCTGATCATAAATTTTTGTAGTCTGGTCACTCCATTCATAACCGTTAGATATTTCTGATCAAATCGATGAGAACCGTTGGATAAAATATTAAAATTATTATATAGAATATCTTTTCTATTTTTCCTAACTAAAACATCTTATTTTCCAAAAATATCGCAGGCAGTTTCAATTAATAAAATAACATAATAAGGTTATAATTGCTAATAACTAACCCATTATCATTTTTAGCCAAAGTGTATATTCTTTTTTATATTTTCTAACTAAAATTTTTACTTTTCTATTTTTCCTAAATAAAACCTCCCATTTTCCAAAAATATCACGAACAGTTCTATTTAATAAAATAAAATAATATTATTATAATTATTAATGACTAACCGATTAGTTTTTTTTCCAAAACGTATATTCTTTTTTATATTTTCTAACTAATATTTCTCCTAACTAAAACCTCAAAAATATCACGGGCTATTCCATTAAGTAGCATAAAATACTAATATTATAAATCTATCTCTCTGTCTATACTATATTATTAAAGACGAAACATTGAAAGTTTTGATACCTGTTTTTTGATACGGTACTTACCTTATTTAATTATTATAAAAATTATTATAATCAGTTACCACGGGCAATTTTCTTTTCAGCTAAAACATGTTACTTTTTCTATTTCACTTGCTAAAATCCCTCATTTTTCAAATATATCACGAGCAAACCCTTACTTATTTATTTTAAAATCTATTTTAATACTTTTAATTGACAATTACTTTTCCCCTCTTTTTCTACAAAAATCACGGGCAATTACCTTTTTTAGCTAAAACATGTTATATTTTCAATTTTCCTTCCTAAAATCCCTCATTTTTCCAAATATATCACGCACAAACCTTTACTTATTTACTTTAAAATCTATTTTAATATTTTTAATTGACAAAAAAACACTAAAACATGTCACCTTTTCTATTTTTCTTATTAAACCCCCTCTTTTTTCAAAAATATCACGGACAAATCGTTACTTTTATATTTTAAAATTCAACGAAAACATGTTACTTTCTATTTCCAAAATATCACGGGCAAACCACCGTTACTTATTTATTTTAAAATCTATTTTAATACTTTTAATTATTTAAAAATGTGTGCCTACTTATTTTTTAATAAATGCAATTATTAAATATAAATAATAAAATTAACAATTATTAAAAACAATCCGTGCATCGCACATGTTTTAAGCTATCTATCTATACTATAATATTATAAGCAAACCACCCTCTATTTGGTTGGTAGTTTGGTCATTTAGTTTGGTCCTCTAAATAATAATTGTTAGATGTAAATATAGGTAAATGAGAACCGTTGGATGTAATATTAAAAGAATATTATTTTTTTGATATCTAAAATGCTCCCACGGGTTCAAGGTTCGAATGCCGTCAACAACATATTAAAAAATTTTAAGATCAAAATACAAATAAATGCTAATAAAATAAGATAAAAAATAATAAAAAATCATATAAAAATACTATTATAAAGCAAACTACCATATATTTGGTTGGTTGGTAGTTTGTTTCTCTAAATAATAATCGTTAGATATAAATATAGATAAATGAGAACCGTTTGATGTAATATTAAAAGAATATTATTTTCTTGGTATCTAAAATACTCTCACGGGTTCAAGATTCGAATCCCGTCAACAACATATTATTATTATTAAATATTTATATCATCTATTTTTCTAAGCTACATTCAAAAGTTCAAAATATTATTCCGTCGACGATATATTAAAATTTTTTAAGATCAAAATAAAAATAAATGATAATAAAATAAGATAAAAAATAATAATAAATCATGTAAAAATACTAAAATAATAAATTAAAAATACTAAAATTCATCTGTGCATCGCACGAGTTATAGGCTTGTATTATATTATACTCTAAACTCCTATTTCATGTAGTAAAATTATTATACTCTCACTCTTTTTTGGTTCCACCTTTTTTTTGGTTTCACCCCTAATTTATTTTTCTTTTCAATTTTATTTTTCTAAAAAATATAATTATCTAATCTAAAATATAATATATTATACTCTAAACTCCTATTTCATGTAATAGAATTATTATACTCTAAATTCACGTAGTATAATTTTATATTATTTTTAAATTATTTTTGTTTTGTTCAATGATCTACTTCCATGGATCTTCTAACAATTTTATTATTATTTTTGACTTTTTCGTCTTTGCAAATAGAAGCTAAATAAATCATTAATATTAACAAATCTGTGTAATAAAAGGTTACTTTTATGCTTTGTCAAAACACTGATATACATATGTCAATATTATCTGTGGCTAAAATCCTATCTCAACTAAAAATTCTATCTCACATAGAAATCCAATCCAACCTCGCATAAAATTCTATGTTATTATATAAAATATTAATCTAAACGAAATTTGTTTTTAATAGTACTATTTGTACCAAATTTAATTTGTACTTTTTTGGTTTCATCCTAAAATTTTATCTCACGTAGAATACCATATCACATTGAATTCTATTTTGTTTTTTTAAAATATAAAATCTTATTTCACATAAAAATTCAATGTCACATAGAATTCTATGTTGTTAAAAAAATATATAAATCTAAAATATATTATAATATTATTATTGTACTAAAATATATTATATTATTATACCCATCAGCGTCATAATTAGATCATCTACCAGACCCGATTATAATCACTTAGTTGTTGAATCAGGATAATAATCCCGATCTATTTTATACCCCTGAATTTGTAATCTAATTAACCTTTGTACGAGCATCTACCCTCAAAACTTTAGGTATCATTCTCCTCCTAAATCTCTTGATTATATTTTTGAGTATAATTCTTAATTTCATGTTTGATTAAGTTGGAAATATGTGCAAATTCTTTTAAACTCCAACAATAATTTGTTCCCACAACATTGGGTTTATTTACTTGACTACGATAAAACCTCTATAAATTTAAAACTTTGGTCTCAGAAAAATAATCATTTTAACGAGTTTATTAATTTATCGATTAATGAATATTTTGTTATTTTATCGATAAACTAATATTTATTAATTTATACAATATTTTATATCAAATAATTTATTAGTTAATATATTGTACACGCAATCACAATAATTCAAATATGTATTGATAGATATGTTTGATACATGTATCAAAATTAATAAATTTATGTACCAAAAAATAGTTAATTATATGTTCTTGATTTATAGGTGCACACTCTTTCTTAATATTTAGACAAAAACATTCTCATGCACATTTTTAACTCAAAACCAATTTTAGATTAATTTTTTTATAGAACTATTTTTAGATTTCAAATGATGTGCACATAAATCAAATCAAGAGTGTGCACATATTAGCTCTCATAATTAATTGGTTCAGGGAGCAAAAACAATACTCCTCTGTCCCATTCATTTCTATACAGTTTTCATTTTGGGATGTCCCTCTCATTTCTATACATTCCAAAAATAGTAACTTTTAATAATATAAAACACTATTACACTCACTACTTTCTCCACTATCTCTATTCTATAATAATATAAAACACTATTACACCCACTATTTTTCTCCACTATCTCAAATATATTATTAAATATTGATAGGTCCCACCACTTTACCCACTTTTCATCTAATTTTACTCATTTTTTATATCTTTTCTTGGTATCCGTGCCCACCCCCAATGTATATAAATCACTGAGACAGAGGGAGTATTAATGTACGTAAATTCCAACACATGTACACCAAATATGATTTATGTTTTTTGCTCTCTCACAAAATTAGAGATGACATTGTACTTTAATTTTATGAAAAGAGGAATAGTTAATTGTTAAGATATAATTTAGCAAAGTTAACTAAAGAGTATCCAAGAATTATGTTCAATGTATAAAAAATTATTATATTTTAATGAATTGTAATTTTATATTTGTTAGTGGGCCTTAAGAACTTTAATAAAGTTTATTATATTTTGCATTTAGCAATAATATGAATTTATCATATTGACCCAAGCCCGGAACAAAAATATTATTAATTTATCAATATTTATTTATTGAGGTTTTACGGTATATCTTAATGGAGTGGTAATTCATGTTTAGCTTCTCATCAATACACACATAATTTGTATTATGAGAAGTGGGTAAATAGTATTATATTCTGAAAATGTTGGAGTCCCCAAAATTGTTCCGAAACCGTTCTCGAATGATGAATCAAAATATTATTGGCACTTCTCATAAATGAGTAGGCCCATCATGCATACACATGAATCCCACAAATAAAAATACGTCATGTGTCATTCAGAATAGGGTTGTCAACGGATCGGATCTGGATCGGATCGACCTTGATCCATATCCTGATCCATTTAATTTTACCGGATTCGGATTCGGATCGGATCACAACCGGATTTTTTATAGCCCGATCCATATCCGGATCCGTTAGAATCACGGTTAACAGATCGGAGCTCCGATCCGTTAATATTTTAAAAACATATTTGACTCAAATTCAAATTCAAACATCACTAAATATTTCACAGAATTGAAATGCAAATTTAACATCAATATTAATTTACAGATTACACAATAAATTAAAACCTAATTACAATCCGAGAACTAAAACACAGAATTTGAATGTCCAACTATCCTAAATACGATTGCTTGTCAAACAACCATTGTAAGTTTGTAATCGTTCATCAACAAATCTGAAGCTAGTTTATGTGCCTTACATTTCATTGTCTTTTGTGTCAATTTTATAAATAAAAGAGAAGTCCAATTTATACAAGTAAAAGAGAACTATTTTGACTTAATTGGTAAAAATATATGATATATTTAATATATAACATATTATATATAATATATAAATTATATATATATAATATATAAAATAATCGGATCGGATCGTTAACGGATCGGATCATGTTAAATCCATATCCGATACTAATCGGATCAGATCATTACCGGATCGGATTTTTAAAGGATCGGATTTATTTTCTAGTGATCCATATCCGCTCCGTTAGCCTTCGGATCGGATCGGATTTCCGATCCATTGACAGCCCTAATTCGGAAACCTATTTAAAATTCAATTCGGGGTACGTAGTATTGCCCATTATATTATTATAAGTAAAATAAATAATTATTTATATTCGTGATCATTGAAAATTTATAGTGTAATTCAAATTCTTTTATTATGACCTTAGTACCTTATATATATTGCATAATTAATTTAAATTTTCAAATAAATATAGCTAGGTCCGCACGGGTTATCATCCAGTTTTTAAAATTTCGCAAGTGTCCAAGGACTTTGATGGATACTGTACTAGATCTGGATTAAGAAAATAAATAAAGTAATGAGCGCCCTTCGAGTTGATAATGTTATTTATCTTCAACTCAACCACTGCATAATTTTTCATAAGAGTCTTGGTTGATTGTTCCTCGTGTTAGATATCCTGGAAAGGCCTTCCTCTCAGTTTATGGAGATGATATGGTAAGAGTACATAGTAAAGTAGTTTATTTGTGGACTCGATGTTGGACTTGATATTACTTGATATTACTTAAGTTATACAACCACAACACTACTGCAGATTCATAGAGTTAGTTAAGCCAGTTAGTTAGTAACAAACTTTCTGTTGTAACAAACTTTCCTAATGTAGTCTTACTCTAGCTTGTATATAAGACCATTGTAATCTGATTGATGAATCAATCAAGACTTGTAACAGAATACAATCAATAGATGTTTTTCTTCTTCTTCTTCAATCCAGTTTGTTCAGCTAAGTTTCACATGGTATCAGAGCCAGGTTCGATCTGCTTCAATGGCGCTTGTTCATCAGTATTATCGTTCATGTTTTTAGTTTCGTGTTTGCTTCATTCGTCTTTTCCGGTAATCTTTTCCGGTAATCTTTTCCGGAAATCTTCTTGAATCCTTTTCTGGTAATCTCCTAAAGTTTCTTTGAATACTTAAATCTCTTTGACTAATCTCTCTCGATATCTCTCTCAATCTTTCGTATCTCTTTTTTTTTGTTATCTCTTTTGTGTCGCCTGTGATTTCTGTGTTTCTTTGGTTCGATTTGTATTCACTATCGTAGTTTGCGATTGTTTTCTTCTTGTCGATAACAATGGCTGAGTCATCTAATGATCGTCAAAATCAAACACATCACGAGAATCAGTTTAATCAAGATAATCCGTTTTATCTTCAATCCTCTGATAATCCGGGAATGAAGTTAGTTAGCGATCCTTTTGATGGTTCTGGTTTTAGTAACTGGAAAAGGTCTATGTCTATAGCTCTTTCTGCTCGAAACAAATTGGGATTTGTTGATGGTACTATACCTAAACCAGTTTCAACTGCTGTTAATTTCAAAAGCTGGTCCCGTTGTAATGATATGGTAATTTCCTGGATACTTGGTGCTTTGTCTAAAAGCATTGGTCGTAGTGTGATTTACTCGACAACTGCTCATGAGATGTGGTTGGAATTGGAAGAGAGATATGGAGTGTCTAATGGTGCACAGATGTTTGGCTTGCATAAGGATCTTGCAGAAATCTCACAGGGAAATTCTAATGTTGCTGATTACTTCACAAAATTGAAGATGTTATGGGATGATATTGATGCTCTTTGTATGATTCCTGTTTGTTCTTGTGGCTGTACTTGTGGTGCCTCTCTTAAGCTTTCGAAGTTTCAACAAGACCAAAGGATTATACAGTTTCTTATGGGCTTGAATGAATCTTTCAATGTTATGAGAGGTTCAATATTGATGAAGTCTCCTCTCCCTACCATTGGTCAGGTATACAGTCTTTTATTGCAAGAGGAAACTCAAAGAGAGATACACACCACTAGTTCATTTTTACCTGATTCTGCTTCTCTGGCTGTCCATTCGACAAGACCTAATTCTGGAAATTATGGTAGTTCTGCTAGTAACACTGGTTCCTCATATGGTACAAACAAGAAGTCTGGTTATGATACCAGGAAACTTCAGTGCAATTACTGTAAAAAGATGGGGCATGTTGTGGATAAGTGTTTCAAACTGCATGGATTTCCTGCAGATTTTAAGTTTACTAAGCCAAGAAGGGTAGCTGCTCAGGTTGAGATTTCTGATGTCACTGGCAATGCTAGTAATGATCACCTTGGTCCTTCACAAGCTATTGCTACTCATTCTACTGGATCTTCTGCTAATACTCTTAGTCCAGACATTTGTTCACAGATAATTTCCTTGCTTCAGTCGACTCAGACTTCAGATTCTTCTGTCAATTTTGCTGCTAATCTAGCCGGTAATACATCCCTTCTCACATCTGTTGCCTGTTTTACTAATTCTATGATTAGTTGGATCCTGGACAGTGGTGCCAGTGATCATATGTGCTCACACAAACACATGTTTACCAATTTGACTTCACTATCTAAACCAATCAATATTTCTTTACCTAATGGAGAAATTCTCCCTATTACTCTTATTGGTTCTGTTCCCTTAACTCAAGACATTATTCTCAAAGATGTCCTTTATGTTCCGCACTTTAAATATAATCTTCTTTCTATCAGCAAATTGACTAAACATCTTGACTGCAATGTACTCTTTACATCTGATGCATGTTATTTGCAGGGCCATTCTCTGAGGAAGCCAGTGGTTCTTGGTGATTCTCAGAGGGGCCTTTATCTTCTGCATCATTCTTCTCTGCCTGTTGAGATTCATTCACTGTCACCTGATGCAAATAATTCCCATTCCAATGCTGTTTCTTTCCCTTCAAACAATGACAACATTGCAGCAGTACTCTGGCATTCTAGACTAGGTCATCTACCTTTGTCAAAACTCAAATCTGTATGTACTATTGATAAAGACAGTGTTTCTGTATTGACAACTTGTGATGTATGTGCTCGAGCTAGACAACATAGGCTCCCATTTCCTCGCAGTGTAATACATAGCACTATTCCTTTTCAACTCATTCATGTTGATCTTTGGGGTCCTTATTCTGTTCAAACGTATAACAAGTACAAATATTTCCTTACTATTGTTGACGACTTCACTCGTACAACTTGGACACATCTTTTAAGTTACAAAAGCAATGCCTTTGATTTCCTCAAACATTTTGTTGTTTTTGTACAAACACAGTTTAATAGCAAAATTCAAACTATCCGTACTGATAATGCACTAGAATTAGGGCTCAGCAAATCTGCTACTGCATTCTTCCTCTCCAATGGCATAATTCATCAAACTTCCTGTGCACACACCCCACAACAAAACGGGGTGGTTGAACGGAAACATAAACACCTACTTGAAACAGCCCGTGCTCTGCTTTTCCAGTCAAATTTGCCTAAACAGTTTTGGGGTGATTGTGTGTTGACAGCAACATATCTGATCAATCGTTTTCCATCAAAAATTCTCAAAGGTCGTTCACCCTATGAATTGCTGTTTGGATGTAAACCTTCTTACTCACACTTAAAACCATTTGGCTGTCTATCTTATATTTCCACTACTAAAGTCCATCGTGACAAGTTTTCTCCTCGTGCATTACCCTGCATATTCTTAGGATACCCGTTTGGTAAGAAAGCTTATAAATTCTTGAGTCTTGTTGACCGTTCTATACATATTTCAAGGGATGTTAAATTTCATGAATCAGTCTTTCCGTTAGTTAAATCCTCTTCTAAGGATTTCATTCCTCTTACTTTACCTGATTCAACAGTTTATACAGATACTGTTCCTGTTAACTTTCCTAATGATACTGGTCAAAATACAAGCTCTACTAATCCTTCTGCATCTTCTGATACACAAGTTTCAGACTCTATTTCTAATTCACTCTCACCGACTCCACCTAACCCTGTTCGAAAATCCACAAGAACGACTAAAATGCCTTCTTACTTAACAGATTATGTTCATCCTTACACCTCTAATGCTTGTACATCTGCTTGTTGTTGTACTGTGACATCCTTCTGTAATTCAGTTACTAATTCCTTCGTAGCTTCATGTTTTACTTCACCTACTATTTGCTCTTATGATGCTCCTCCTTCTAATCCTTCATCTTATAAGGAGGCTATGAAATACCCTGAATGGCAAAAGGCTATTTCAGATGAATTCTCGGCCTTAGAGGCCAATAGAACATGGTCACTAGTTCCACTACCACTTGGTAAGAAACCTATCTCGAGTAAATGGGTTTTTAAGGTGAAACATAACTCTGATGGGACAATTGAGCGATATAAAGCTCGTCTTGTTGTTCGTGGGTATACTCAAATAGAGGGTGTGGACTTTACTGAGACATTCTCTCCCGTTGTAAAAATGACAACGATTCGTGCACTTGTTGCCACTGCAGTAAAAAAGGGATGGGGATTGTTTCATTTGGATGTTAACAACGCCTTTCTTCATGGCGATTTGTATGAAGACGTTTATATGGCACCTCCTGCAGGTTTAATTTTGTCTGATCCTTCTCTGGTTTGCAAATTAGAAAAATCATTGTATGGTCTTCGACAGGCTTCTCGTCAATGGCACACCAAGCTAAAAACTTCATTGTTGTCACAAGGGTATACTGTTTCTCAGAATGACTCTTCCCTATTTTACAAGAAACAAAATGATTTGGTCGTATACTTGGCAGTGTACGTTGATGATATCTTGGTTGTGGGGAATCATAACATCGAAATTGACAGCATCAAATCTTACCTGGATTCTGTTTTTAAGATCAAGGATTTGGGCAAGTTACGATATTTTTTGGGCCTGGAATTTACTGAGGTTCCTGATGGTATGGTAGTTTCCCAACGAAAGTTTACCTTGGATCTTCTTCAAGAATTTCACAGTGAAGACTCTTCACCAGTTGTCACTCCTTTAGATCTCACTACTAAACTGTCTTCCGATCAAGGTACCTTACTATCAGATGCTTCTGTTTATCGCCAGCTAGTGGGCAAGTTAAACTTTCTTACTAACACTCGACCAGACCTGGCGTTTTGTGTACAACATCTTAGTCAATATATGTCTGCACCGCGAGAACCACACTGGGATGCAGCTCTTCGTGTTATACGATACCTCAAGACCAACCCAGGTCAAGGCTTGCTATTTAATAAAAATTCCAATTTCAATTTGGAAGCTTTTTGTGATGCTGATTGGGGTGCTTGTCCAAATACACGTAAATCTGTTAGTGGTTACGTTATCCTTCTTGGTGGCAATCTTATTTCTTGGAAATCTAAGAAGCAACACACTGTTTCCTTGTCCTCTGCGGAGGCTGAGTATCGTTCTATTCGAAGGTTAACATCTGAGTTGGCTTGGCTTTCTCGTTTACTTCATGAACTTGAGGTTCCTGACCTCATACCAGTTCCTATCAAGTGTGATAATCAGGCTGCTATTTACATAGCAAAGAACCCAGTCTACCACGAGAGAACCAAACACATAGAGCTTGACTGTCATTTCGTTCGCACTAAATTGGCATCTGGATTGATTTCGCTTTCCTATACACCTTCCAAGCTGCAACTGGCTGACATTTGTACAAAACCATTAACTGGTCTTTTGCACCATGATCTTCTTCGCAAGTTGGGTGTGACACCTGCTTCACCCTCCAACTTGAGGGGGGGTGTTGGACTTGATATTACTTGATATTACTTAAGTTATACAACCACAACACTACTGCAGATTCATAGAGTTAGTTAAGCCAGTTAGTTAGTAACAAACTTTCTGTTGTAACAAACTTTCCTAATGTAGTCTTACTCTAGCTTGTATATAAGACCATTGTAATCTGATTGATGAATCAATCAAGACTTGTAACAGAATACAATCAATAGATGTTTTTCTTCTTCTTCTTCTTCAATCCAGATAATGGAATGCACATGCACAAACTTAGTTTTATTTTCAACCATTTGGTTACTCTTCTCCATCTCTACAGACTCTTCCTCTGTAGATGTGTTGAGAATAGACAAAACAATTAGAGATGGAGACACTCTTGTTTCAGCAAACGGAGAATTTGAATTGGGATTTTTCAGCCCCGGCCGCAGTATGAAACGTTACGTTGGCATATGGTTCAAGAAGATTTCACAGGGAACAACTGTTTGGGTGGCTAATAGAGATGCACCACCTACTAACACTTCTGGGATATTAATGATTGGTAAGAAGGCTATTTCACTACTGGATAATTCTACTAGTACCGTAATTTGGGCATTTTGTCGACAATCCAGTTGCTCAGTTATTGGATAGTGGAAATCTTGTTATCAAGGACCAAGAACAGGGTGGCCAATAAGATTTTGTTTGGCAGAGTTTTGATTTTCCTGGAGATACTATTTTGTCTGGAATGAAACTTGGAGTGGATTCGGTGAGGGGTCTACGATGGGAACATTCTTCGTGGAAAAGTGATGATGATCCGTCTCCAGGAAGTTATGTACATCGAATAGATGTTCATGGTTATCCACAGCTCCTGTTGTGGAAAAATTCAGAACTACATACTAGGAGTGGACCGTGGGTTGGTAATCGGTTTAGTGGTGATCCATTAGTAAAACCAAGAATCTATAAAAATGAATTTATCATAGGGCAGAAGGAGATCTACTATATATCTCATGCTGTCGATAAAAGTTCCAATACACCTGCCACAAGGGTAATATTGACTCCAAATGGTAATCTACGGCGTCAGGTATGGAATGATCATACCTGCCACAAGGGTGTGTTCGTGTAACTCCATTGGATTGCAGACATGGAGAAGGTTTTATCAAGTATAAAGGAGTGAAATTGCCGGACACACGACATTCATGGTACAGTTTGAGTATGAATCTGAAGGATTGCAGAAGTAAATGTTTGAAGAATTGCAGTTGCACAGCTTATTCAAGTACAAACGTCGAAAAAGATGGAGGTGGATGCTTGCTATGGTTCGAGGCATTGATGGATATTACTGGCTACACAGAATACGGGCAAGATATCTATGTTAGAATGCCAGCTTCAATGTCAGGTAAAACCATCATTTCCCAGTTAAACATATTTTTTAACTACGGCCAAAGTAGAAGTATAAACCAAGAAAACACTACATCAAGTTCTGTTCTTTTCTATGTAGATAAAAGCAAGAGATCCAGAGTGAATCCCCTGCCATTCATCTGTATTTCAGTTGTATTGACATTGATATCGAGCTTGGTGGCCCTGTATTTGTTCAAGAAGAAAAGGTTGAGATTAAAAGGCAAGTGTTTGATAACTTAATTATGTACTAAAAACCATAAGAACTCACATATAGGAGGATCCTTTCAAATACTCACATAAGAAAAGGTTGTAATGAACATTTAACTTGAGCACTATATTCTTTTAAGTTGCTTCTCATTAACACACAGGAAGGTTAAATTCATTTGAAGAAACAATGGAGCTACCATTATTTGAGTTCAAACGAGTTGCTAATGCTACTTGTAACTTTTCTCGCGATAACAAGATTGGAGAAGGAGGCTTTGGACCTGTTTATAAGGTGAGCAATAATTGTGCGACAATAGTATGAGTCAAGTGCCACCACAATAATTAGATTCAACGAAAAAAAATCTATGGAGCTTGAGTACTCAGACAATATACTTTTGTTATTTGATCAAACTTGTTGAAATGTTTTATTCTCTTAGATTCACGTCTAAGAAGAAAACGTATTGAGGTACATCATGTTATATATTATTGCGGACATTGAGTGAGTTTGGTAGATTCAAAACATAAGCTGCATAAATCTTGAAAACAGAATAGATTATATGCTAACATTATATAGGACTATAGGTGACATGAACAAAGAAGATACAATGTCAACCTGTAAAGTAGAACATACGACTCATTACAACTATCACAATGATCAATTTGCAGGGATTGCTAGAGGACGGGCAACTGATAGCAGTGAAAAGACTGTCAGAGAGTTCAAGACAAGGAATAGATGAGTTCAAGAATGAAGTTTCATTGATTGCAAAACTTCAGCATCGGAATCTTGTCTCTCTTCTTGGTTATTGCACTGAGGAAGGGGAAAGGATTTTGATTTATGAATACATGACCAATAAAAGTCTAGATTCTTTTATTTTTGGTATATCCCTCTTCTAGATGTCAACCTTTTTCCAAACCAATTATACTTGTAACTTGTCAGATGTAATATTAGAGCTCTACTCATATTTTCCAGGAAAATTAACTCACTTTTGCATAATTCATAGTAGAGCAGTTCGAACTTATTAGTCTGAATCTTATACTAATAAAAATGTTTAGATAAGGAATTGAGCAAGTTGGCGGATTGGCGAAAACTCTACCAAATTATAAATGGAGTTGCCAGGGGACTTTTGTATCTTCATCAAGACTCCAAACTGAGAATTATTCACAGAGATCTTAAAGCTAGCAACGTCTTACTTGATGATGAGATGAATCCGAAAATTTCAGACTTTGGCATGGCAAGAAGCTTTGGAGGAAGCCAAACTGAAGCAAATACAACAAGGGTTGTGGGAACATAGTAAGATTTCTACAATATTGCAAAGCATTTCTTGTTCTTCACTCAGAAGACTAATATGTTGTCTATGTCTGACAGTGGTTACATGCCTCCAGAGTATGTGATTGATGGTGTATTCTCAGTTAAATCCGATGTTTATAGTTTTGGTGTCTTAGTACTGGAAATAGTTACCGGGAAGAAAAACAGATGTTTTGAACATCCGGATCACAATCTCAACCTCCTGGGACATGTAAGCGCATACTCATGTATTATAAAAATCTGTTAACAGAGTAGCTTCCAAATGTATATTGGAAAAATACCTAATTGTAAGCTCTAAAATCACATTGTACAGGCATGGAGATGTTTTAACGAACAGAAGCTCGAGGAACTGGTTGATGGGGCAATTTTGGAGTCTAGTCAACATGAAGTGTTTCAAGTTATTCAAATTGGATTACTTAGCGTTCAAGAGTATCCAGAGGACCGACCAGACATGTCATCTGTGGTTCTGATGTTAAATAGTAAAACTGCATTGTCCAAACCCAAGCATCCTGGATTTTTCACAGCGAGAAAACGGCATGCAAATGATTATTCACCGAGTGAACCCATGCTATCTTCATCAAACGACTACAGTATTACGATGGTTGCACCAAGGTAGTGTTAGTAAAGTGTTTAACAAGAGAACTGCTCTGGTACTGTGATCTCTGTTTGCTCCACAGTTAAATGAGATGTTCTTTATTATAGGATATAGCATCAGTTTGAGAATTGTATTGTTGCAAATGTTCCTATTGTACTGCTAGTTTATTTAAGGATAATTACAGAAGGAGGATGTCTTTTTGTAATTAGACGGCATAGATCTTCTTCATTTTTATCCGTATCAAGAAACAAAGTCATCTATAATTCGGACAGTTGCCCACGCCCCACAGTTGCTCACAAATTCGAACTCACAGGTTTGCTCTTTTAGTTTGTATTTCTAATGCGTGTAGGACTGCTACCTTGTGCTGCCTTTTATAAATGTTGCATTTATAACTTCTTCTTTATAATGGAATAGGATCTTCTAGTGTTAAGATAGTCTTCGAGAAAACAACAGTAAAGACAACTGGGAACTCATCACAGATTGCCCCCCCTGGAAATACCTCAACTACCAGATGCATTAAGGCCTTCAACTAATCGAGGAAGTGGTGATTCTGATGTTACTTACCTTGACTCTGATGTCAGAATCACGAGGGGGAGATAGAGGCGAGTCAAGAGTTTTTGTATTCTCATGAGTTTGAGCAAGTGTTTTTGTATAGAAACACTTGCTCAAGCTTTTAGATATCATCGAGTCACATTCAGTTGACATGAACTGCAAATGCAAATGGAAGGAGAAGCTACTAGGCAGAAGTTAAATCCATGCTTCTTGTACATGAAAGTGTTCATCTAAAACACAAGACATTTTAAAATCAATGTAAATTTGGAATACCAATATTGCACGCACGATTATACAACTGAATTAAACAACATAATTCTATAACATACGATAACTTCAGAATTCAATTTGCTTATCACACAAAAGCTTTAACGACAAAGAAGGGTACGTCGTAGTTGCAAACTTTACATTTTAAATTGAAGGAGAATGTATCAGAATCAAGCTGTTCATTCCTGTCACCAGCAATGTAAATCTGTAATACTACTGCAGGCCGATTATACAACTGAACCAAAGAATACCAAACATACCACATGTTGAAAAAAGTTTACAATCTTATTTGCTTACAAACTTTACATGTTGTATACAAGGAGAATATATAAGAATCAAGCTGTTCATCCATCCTCAGATGTGTTTATAAATCTGTCCATGAAGATTATATATATAACTTGTTATGTACTTCTCAGAGTGCCCACATCGTTTGTATGCTATTAAATTCCGGAAAAATGTTTCACTTTTATCATTTACTGTTAATAGCGGAAGTTCCACATCGAGGAAATTTGAGACTTCTGTTCAATTTATAAGACAAATTACTACTACAACTTATTTATCAAATGATACTTCAAATAATATTCCATCCCATGCATAACCAAAATAGAGACCCCAGCTGCATATGTAGTTGACTAGCACTTCCGGTATATCGACACCTGCCATTGCCTGACACTTGCTGTCCTTAGAAGAAGGCAAGAATGACTAAGAATTCAACTAGATGCCTGGAACGTTCACAGTAGGGGTGTACACGGTTCGGGTCGGAGTGATCGGGTTAATAAATATTAATATTTTCAGTAGTAACCATTTTTTGCTGATGCAAGTAGCTTTCCAATAAGTTCTTATTTGTTTCATTGCAAACATTTGTTGTCGGTTGGCTTTGATGAGCCTATTAGAGACAAAACTAGTATAATATCATATAACATAAAAGATACCAAATGCATTAAACAGGTGTTTAGATTCTAATTAAACAAAGGTAAAATATCAGACTTAAAAGATATAACAGCACCGTTATTTCAGCTGCTTCACCATGGTGAATTCAAGAAAATGACTAGGAGAAAATCAACATAAGAAGCATGTATGTGTATGAATCTATTATCTATTCTGTGTAGTTCCTTTCAGATTCATAGAAAAACCTGATGTAACCATACAAAAACTAGAGAAACAACATGTATGAAACAAAAATCAACAGAAATGCATCTGAGAGCAACCTAAGTTCAACAATCCATATTTTTTAGTTAAACTTTATTATTTTTAATCGGGTTGGGTTGGTTCGGCTAAAAAAACTCGAAACCCATACCCAACCCATTTAAATCGGGTTTATAGTTTTTCAATCCAAATGCGTATCGGTTTAAAAAAATTCGGTTTGGATCGGACGAAAAAAGGTCGATTTGGATTGGGTTGGTCGGTTTTAACAACCCGTGTACACCCCTAGTTCACACGCAAGTTTCAGCTTTAGTTTATTTATGTATTTTCCCACTCCTTCAAAATAATCAAGTGAAAGTTCGTAAAATGTCTTCTGGTGAACTCGAGAACCATCCACGAAGCTAAATAGTCCTAAGATATAATCTAGCGGAAGCTGATTTTCAAGTAATAACATGTCACGACTTTTAGTTGAAAATCAGAAGAAATTTCATTTTGAGCTCCGGCTAGCCAAGAAAAAACCAAAGAAAAACTGGTGATAATATATTTTAATCCCGGCTGTTTTCTAATTCTGGTTCCGTCACTGCATATCATCAGGTGATATGTTAACCAAGAAGCGTGAAAAAGGACAGATGACTGTCAACATCCAATTCCCGTAATCGAGCCGAAAGTCAATATTTAAACATACATTGTGATTAAGACTGAGGAGTGAAGACGAACATTATAATTTAAAACTAGAAGTGACAGTGTAATAGATTATCACAAATTTGGCCTCCCTTTGGTTTACACATAAACCAGAGATCAAAAGATAAAAGTTGAAGAGTAATGTTATGTACAAATTTGCCTCCCCCAAATTTGTAGCCTCGCTTCTGTTAGGCCCAAATACCAGCCAAAGATATACGACTGTCACGACCGTTATCACTGAGCCTAGCCTATTGTTGATGTCTCACCTACTGAAGAGGTCACTGAGCCTCGTCCTTTATGATATTTGGGCCTGGCCCAATGAACTATTTAACATCACTCTGCAAATTTAGGAGAAGTAACTATTAATAGAGTCTCGCCTCAACTAAGAGTCTCTACTTTCTAGCGCTTCGCCTCTACCCGGAGCCTCATCTTACAAATATTTGAAGGAAGCATGGAAGCTAACATAGCCATGCCCAAAGTCATCTATTCATTTATATCAATTATGGAAAGAGATTTGATCCTACCCAGACTACAAGGCGTCAGCCGCCCAAAAGTATTTTCAGACAGTTTTTATTGAATTGTTATCTTCAATTTGTGGTCAAAGGAAGCTGTTGACTCTGATGATATCGGGTCAAGAAAGTTCTATCAAGTCTTACAAATTTGAAAATAATAAGGAATTTGTAATTTTCAATTTCCTTCCTACAAAATCGAAAATAATAAAGGAAGTTGTAATTATTAAAATTAAAAATTGTGAAAAATTGAGAAAATTAGAAAAATAGAACAGAGCGATTCTAGAGGCGCCACCTCACCGTCCTCGTCTTCATAATTGAAAAAAAATTATATAATATTAATTAAGATGATATATAATTAAAAAAGACAATATTAATGATAAAAAGAAGAGTTGTCCGTGATATTTTTGGAAGAAGTGAGATTTTAATAAGAATAAATAGAAAATGTAACATGTTTTAGTTGAAAAGATATTGCGCGTGATATTATTGGGAAAATGAGTGAATTTTGTTAGAAAAAATAGAAAAATATGTTTTAATTATAAAAAACAATTAGCTAGTTACTATTTTTATATTATTAAATTATTTTATAATTAGAATAAAAAATCAAAAACCAAAAATTTCAATATTTCGGTTTTAATAATACATTAAATTAAGTACAGATCGGTTTCTGGGTGTTTTTACAATCGGCGTCAGGTATGTCTGTTGGAGTTTGTGGTTCAGTGAAGTTGGATCTCGGCGACGAACAACCTATTGCTCCTGTTAAAAGAGAAGGTAAATATTTCATTTTCATTTTAGTTTTATGTTAATAGATATTGATAAATATTATTTAGGGTTTTGAAAGTATGAGGATCGGAGGTTATTATAGGATATGATTGATTCAATTGTGTTTGTGTTACAGTTGTCGCGGGTGAAGCCGAGGAGGAGGAGGATTCTTGCGTTCGATGGGGAAAAATATGTCATGGAGTTCGTTAACTCTCTCTCTTTTTATAATACACTCATTACATGCTTCTACTGATCAACTCATATTAATATCTCTCTCTCTCTCTCTCTCTCTCTCTCTCTCTCTCTCTCTCTCTCTCTCTCTCTCTAATACATGCTTCTACTGAACTCATATTAATCTCTCTTTCTGGATTCAGTTTTGCCGTTGTCTAGCAAATCACGAGTTGGATGATTCCAATATTGTTCACTATTATAGTTATACCAACTTCAAATTATATGGGTGAGTACGTTCTATTATTATAAATGAAAGCCCTAAATATATAGTTTGTATCGTTCATAATGTGTACTTAATTCTACAGGCCAATACCCGTTCCTAAGCTTAATCAAGTTCTTGGTTTGGTTGGTGCATCAAGTATTGGCAGATCAATCGTCCTTGAAATTTTGTCTGGGAAAGTTCTACCCAATCTTGGACGTGAAGATGTAAATTCTTGACGTTATCATTAATCTAATTATCGTAAATGTATGCCTTGTGTTCTTAGCCTGCTTTTCCTTGCCATTTTTTCAGAACCCTCCAACCTGCAGGCAGCAAGTCTTGGACTACTTTGAGAAGTTCAACTACCCCTTGTATAAATATCTCACCTGGATGCTGCAAGATGAAGTGAAGGTTTTTTTTCATCCTTCTTTCCCTCTTTCTTCAATCGATTCAACTACAATTCCTAGTGACATCTTAGGTTTTTAATATATATCCTGGCCCTGAGCTTGGGTTGTGTACTCATTCTGTACTGTCTTGTTTTAAGGTATGTATTAAGCCAGAAGCTCTTTACTTTGTTGCAAGAGAGCACCAACGAGGAATTTTAGGGGACATCCTGGAAAACAAAGATGAGAGAGGTGTGAAAGCAGAGATCTGTTCTGACCTTGGATTAAATCAGTTAATCGGTCGTAAGCTTTTTAGCTTGTCTGCTGGGGAGCTTCAGAGGTGTGCGATTGGGCTCACAGCCGTACAGAACGCTCAAGTTTACGTGTTTGATGAACCCACAGCACATCTTGATGTTAAACAGAGGCTTAAGGCTGCCCAAGTTGTTCGATCTTTAAGCACACCTAATAGGTGTATATTTTTTCCCTTCTTTCTTCTGTATGTTATTCCTTCAATTAATAAATATTTTGACTTACCTACTAATATTCGAGTTTCAGTTATGTAATGGTTGCTGATAATGACTTGAGTGTCCTGGGTTATATGTCAGACGTCATTTGCTTCCTATACGGATTACCCGCTTCATATGGAGTTGTTGGTCTTCCCTTGTCTGTCAGAGAAGGAATCAACATGTTTTTAAATGGTTTTGCGGAGACTGGAAATAAACGATTTTGTGAGGATTCACTTATATCTGATGTATGCTTTCAAAACGAGCCTCTGAAATTTCCAGTCACCTACTGGCTATTCTACTGGGTGCTTGATTTTATGTTTGTTCTTTTTTTATCAGGTGGCAAAGGCTTTTACGGGAATTGCCAAGGAACTGGAACCAATTGCACGATACAGGTATCCTAGCATGAGCATAAGGAGGGGGCGTTTCAAGC
The DNA here is from genome assembly GCA_030848705.1 of Heracleum sosnowskyi. NCBI lineage: Eukaryota > Viridiplantae > Streptophyta > Magnoliopsida > Apiales > Apiaceae > Heracleum > Heracleum sosnowskyi. The sequence goes on along the minus strand of CM061238.1, from coordinate 132,401,164 downwards.
TTCAGGTGAAAGAGGGCGATTTTACTGATAATCAAATCATTGTAATACTGGGCGAGAATGGGACTGGGAAAACAACTTTTATCCAGATGCTGGTACATGGTTTCTTTTGTCACATGTTAACCTCTTGTACACTTTCTTTGAAGCAGACATCAAGTTTATTTATTTTTTATGTTTTTCCATTTTTAACTATATAAATGTGGACAGGCTGGTTTATTGAAGCCTCACACAGTTGGAGGCTCATGTGGCAAGATGCCCAAGTTCAGTGTATCTTACAAGCCCCAGACCTTTGAACTAGGATATCCATCTACGGTCTACGAATGCCTAAATTACCATATTTATGATGCATGTCACGATCCTCACTTTATATCACACGTGATGGAACCTCTTCAGATCAAGGACATGATGAGTGCATTTGTTAAGAACCTTACACAAGAAGCGTTGCACAGACTTGTATTATGTATGTGCCTTGGGAAGGTAATTATTTCCTCCTTTTTGGTTATCTTTAGTGTCTTGCTCAGTTTGACTGCACTATGTAGCAGTAAAGTGCTTCGTAGTAAGAATTGGACTACCAGGCGATATAGATTATGAGCTACTGCCTATTTTTCCTAAGATCGCTGCCTTGGTGTGTTCCCTTGCACAGAAAATATAAGATATTCATAAACTCAGAACTGGTCGCGACTTGTTAGGATAATGTTACTTACAATAAGTCCTATTCCTTTGCCATAAGTCATAATCCGTTACCTTAAAGAGTAACGTCATATACATTTTACTTACTCTGGTAGGAAATGACCCTCACAAGTCATTATCCTCATCCTTTGCCATGTAGTAATGAGTTTCTATTTGGAGGTATGTAGTGTCTTTACTTGAAAAATTGGATTGGTAGGTGATATGGAATGAGAGTTATGTGTATTTGCTATGATTGCTGGCTAGGCAAATACAGAAGTTTAATCTTTTCTATATTAGAAGGAGAAGAACTGTTCCCCTTGTATTGGAAAAGATTAGATTTTCGTAAAGATGATATTACTTACAAAGGAATGAAGGAAATAGAGATGTAACATAAATTAAAATGAATACATAAGTAATTGATGCACAGATCAATTGGAAAGATTTCGTAGTAGATACAAAATTGTATGAATATTCGTGAGAGGGTTGCACCATGGCCTGACTTCTTTTTATTGTCAATGTTATGTATTGTCATACCCATTCTATTTTGAACTTCATTTAGTCTATTTGTTATTTATGACTCCTCCTGATTCTTTATTGATAATATGTGAATATTGCATAATCTTTAATTACTTTTACAATGTGTGTGCCTCACTTCGATGAAACTGTTGCTGGATTTGCCTGCAGCCTGCAGATATTTATCTAATAGATGAACCAAGTGCGTTTTTGTATAGCGACCAAGTTGTTGTTGTCTCTAAAGTCATAGAAAGATTTATACGTCATACCAAGAAGACAGCGTTTGTGGTGGATCACGACATTATGTTGGCAACACATCTTGCAGACAGAGTCATTGTTTTTGAGGGGAGGCCATCAAAACAGTGTACTGCAAACACTCCTCACTCATTATTGACTGGAATGAATCTTTTCTTATCGGTAAGTTGTCATGTTTTAGTTACGTCAAAATATGTGAGCTCCATTGTTTTTCTCATCATGTGAGCTTGTTGAAATTTCACTACCTTCACAATTTTTTTTTTGTAGCACTTGGACGTCTCATGTAGGCAAGACCCACTCACTTCTCAGCTGGTAATTAACAAGCCTAACTCTGCCCGCGACAAGGAGCAGAAATCTCGTGGACATTATTACCTGGACGATTAATGTGTGTTGCCATTAGATTCTGCAATCAAATAGTGGTCTTTCTGATACTTTTTGCTTGGAGTTAGCATGCAGCTACTCAGTCAAGTGCATTAGTTCCCTTTATTTCTTCTGTTTTTGTTTTCAAACTTTCTTTGCAATCATGAATTTCTCCTTCGGTTATGTTTAAACCTCCATAGACTATTATGGTTTTGTGGATGGATACAGTTCCCTATACTTTTTGACTTTTGAGGTTTCATGGAATTCTGCTAATTAGTATGTATGTTTATCTTTAAATTCATATCAGGTGGCAATTGGTGAGCGTACTCCCAAATGGTTGCACTCCAGTGTGCAGGGGAGGAACTATGTACACCCTAATAGGAGCTATGATTGAAAGTCGTGAGTAAGCCTTGTGACAAAGATACCTTTTAGAAATAGTAACGGGTTTTAAAATTTCGGGAGTCTAGAATCTTATCAGATTACATAGATTACATATGTATCCTTATAAACATAGAATCAAATTTACGTAGTTCGATTATAATCAATTATCTTTTCAGTGTGAAAGTCTACAAAGGCCAATGTTCGTGTTCTTTAGGAACAAATCACTTAATTGTAGTGAGATTTGTCATGTGTTAGACAATAATGATCCGTTGAGTTCTTTTAATATGAACTGATGCTTATAAGAGATCGAATTTATATATAGTAATAACAATGATTTTGAAGAGCAACCAGAGATAAAAATTATCAATTCAAGATACATGAAAGTTTAGCATTATACCGGCTAAAGAATAGTTGTGAACTAAAACATGGGGGGTGTTTGGTTTAATGAGTTCAGTTATTGAGAATCGAAAATCTCAATCTCAAATCCTATGTATTAGTGTTTGGATTAGTCATTTGGTTGTATTAAACTGGAACTCCAATCATTTTAGGTGGTTAAATCATACATTTCCCACCCCTTGATTTTTCATATCATTCCCATTCTCATTAATCCCCATCTTCATATACTTCATTCCCCTGATTCTCATTTCCAACTCTCATCCAAAGTCCAAACGCTCCATAAATGTATTAGACTGTAGAACACATTCTAATAATACTATCACCATTCATACAAGAAATTACTGAACTAAATCTCATGTTAGACGTGTCACAATACTATCACCCTCCATACAACAATAATATAATTGAGTATGGGTTTCACCTAAATCTCAGCCGTTTTTTTTGATTATCTTCAGTTTTCATTTCTGATTTCGATTACTTATAGTTTAAATATGTATGTTATAAAGAAAATAAAGCAGAATAAGAACAACATACAAATTTACTTTTGATCCAATATTGTATTAGATTGAAAGATGCTACAAACTGTGAATATGAAAAAGTATTCTGAGCTTCGTTTTCTTAGAGAGATTGTCTTGAACTATTACAATGCAAAACTTAATAACTAAAGATATGAAACTGAGTACCTATAAAATGTACATAGTTCACTTTTACAAAACTAGTAACAGACAAAAAGATTGTCAAACTTTGTCTATACTATTTTTGTGAAAGTTGGCATCTTGTGAGTTTCTTTTGTTTTGCATACTGTCATATCCACATCTTTAGCTTCTACACTTTGACTATCTCTTTGAGCTTCTTTGTAGGCCTCCATGTGCTTACTGCAACGATTAAGACCACTACAATATCACATATTCTTTGTCTCCAAAAACTTGATATGTTGTAGATCAGAGATTTTAGTAAGTCCCTCATTCGATATCTCTGGAATACTTGATTCGGTATCTTGACTTCTCGAATCAGTATAAACTGACTTCTCAAATCAGCTATCTTCACTTCTCGAATCAGCTTCATTGGCACTTCTCGAATCAGTGTATTGACTTCTCTATCCTTGACATCTCGAATCAGTTATATTGACTTTTCTAATTCTTGATATCTTGAATCAGTATGAAGTAGATCTCTAATTCCAGACATCTCTAATTATTGTATTTTGACTTCACTAATTGAGACATCTCGAATCAGTTATTTCGTCACTTCTCGAATCAATACATTTTACTTCTCAAATCTTCAGTGTACCACTTCTCGAATCAGTTCATTCTACACTTCTCTAATCATGACTTGGCCAAATTTCAATCTCCATTCCTGCAACTCCTTTATTCTTCAATTTGTCTTCAAATATCTTGAGGCATGATCTTGAAATCTTCTTCCAAGATATACTTTAAGACTTATTCATTGGTTACAAGTATTGAGATTATATTAAACTGAGTACAATTGTAGAACCTATGGAAACAAAGGGATTCCCTAGTTAAATGGTCAAGTAATTAACACTAGGTATTACAATACTATAGGTTTATTATTAGATAAGTACATAAATGTTTCTATGACTAATAAATATTTTGCATGTATCAACTGTCATTTCACCTCAACATCCAATACTGAGAGCATCTTCAGTGCACAACTCGAAACCTCCACTGTGGCACTTCCAATTCAAATAAAGCCTTCATTTCATAAACTGATTAACATATATGGCTAGTCTTGTGAACTAGACACTGCATAGTGCATGTATAGGTATTATAGAATAATATTAATATAAATAAAATAAAATTTCATTAATGTGATTATAGCAAACTCAATATTTGAGTATTATAATTTTAGGTTGTAAATATTTTTTTGGGGCATATTAGTAAGTTAATAAACAGTATTGACTTTAGAAAACAAATTGGGCAAGTGAAGAATGAACCTTAAAATTGAGTAAAATTTTATCAATAGAATTATTTTGTCACATGAAATAGATATTTTATTTTTAAATAGAGTCAAAGTAGTAACCTTCAGTCATGTGTTCTTTTCTATTTTATGGTCCTGGTTGACAAAAAACTCTAACAACATCACAAACCACCTCTACGGAACTCCTTCAACTCTAATCACAACATCACTTTTTCATCTTTTGGGTAATAATGATTTTAGCCTCATATTTTATCTTTTTGGATTAATGAGGTCAATAGAGGACATTTTTTTTATATCAAGCATTGTATGTATCTTCAATTTAAAAGAATGGTCAGACCATCTTATCTACACATGACAGGATCAGACTACACTTAAACAGCTAGTTTGGAGTTAGAGTAAGACATATGTCCTAGTGATTCCAATATACCTAAACATTAAAATACCAGGAAAAAGGCATATACTTCATCTTTATAAAAACACCACTGACATAACCATGACAATTGTTTCAACTTTCAAACAAAAAGAGATAACAACCACCCAATTAAGAGTAAATCACACTTTACATCCCTTATCTATAAGTGTTTTTGCGTTTTGATCTCAAACTATTAATTTTGGCATATTGTATCCTTTAACTTTAAATTTCACTTCATATTAGACCCATTTCACTAATTTCCGTTCAAAACACGTGTTACCGTTAGTATTTAAAATGATAAATTTGGAAAGATTTTTCCAAAATTAAACAGTTATTTCCTATCAAAGTATTATTCTTATTATATTCTATATCTATATTTCAAATATTGCTCTCAATATTTTATTTTAGGCACATGAACTGAAAATGGGGTCAGATTTACAAATGTAGGTGTGTGTAGGTGTGGACAGAGAGAGGGAGATGGTGAGATAGCGATAAAAGGGATAGAAATGGTCTTGGGAGATAGATAGTAGAGAAAGAGGGAGAAGAAAAAAGAGATGAAAAATTTTCAAGTTAGAATAATGTAATAAAAATTATTTTACAAATTCAAGATATAAATAATATTTATAATTTTACCCTTTTCATCTAACGAAAAATGTTAATATTTAAAAAACACTTCTCTAAAGGATGCAAAATGAAGTAAAAATCAAAATTTTGGGATGCATTGTGTCAAAATTAATAGTTTGAGACCAAAACGCAAAAACAACTATACATAAGGGGTGCAAAATGCGATTTACTCCCCAATTAAACACAATTATAGTGTAGCTATACTCTTTCATAATATTGAAATAAACAATTAAAAGAAAGGAGAGAGTTCATCAAAATTAAATTAAAGTGTAGCACAATTCAAATACTGACAGAATTACATTGACCATCTATCCATCTCAGACCTCACAAATGTCACAAAAAATATACTCATAGGACAACAAAAACAAGCTCATTCTCGCACCAGCACTACGAAATTTAACAAAGTCCTCCGTTAATTTAGTAAGCTGCTTGTAGTGTTCCTTTTCATACCGGTTTCCTTAATTTACAAAACCGCTACTTAAGGAAGGCACCCCTTTTCTTAATGTCCGCTTCCGTTCATTATGCCATCAGCAATTGAAAATTGGGATTTGGGACAAGGTATATATATATATATATATATATAGAGGGCTACTCTAATGAGACCCCATCTTATTGTGAGAACTGCCTGCTGGGCCATAAATTAAGCCCAATATCAACATGTATCCACAAAAATAACATGCATCATTAAATCACTGTCCCTTCTTCCACCACGACACCATTCATCATCACCATCATAATTCCCAGTCAATTTCTCACCAAAATCACCACCATTCAACAACCACCAGTCCACCACATCTATATTAACCGTCATCATCATCTTTATCGTCACCATCACAACAACCACCAGTCCACCACCACCGTCACTACATCGCAATCACCACCCCTACTACAATGTTGACAACCCACAATTATTAATAAACCACAACCACCACTAATACACCCCGATCAATATACTACCACTACATCACCGAACTGCCACAATCACCACAACCAGAATCACTAAATTCATGAAATCCATAAAATAAAAATCACCAACATCATAACCACTACTTCCAGAATCATCAAATTAAGAAAATTTTAAATCACCAAAATTTAAACTAACATCACCGATTTCTGTTCATAAATCGTAAAATATACATACACAAATCACCAAATAAAAAGATTATTTATATTTTTTTTTAAAAGGTGATTGGTCATAAAAAAAAGGTGATTAGTGTGCATAATTGAATCCTAACAACACACACCTTATTTTGTCTCTCGTTCATTTCATTCAATAACCTTGTTTTATTTGTATCCATTCAATTGCGCTCTTCATTCAATACATACGCTGTCATCAGATCCGAAGATGGTGTTGGGGTCGGAGATAACTAGATAACAAATCATAACAACGATGACATCGTAGATCTAAGTGTTAATGTGTTAATAGAGAATCATGATTTAATGGTGATGAAAAAAGGCGGGGGAGGTGTGACGAGATTCAGAGGAGTAAGACGATGGAGAAGAGAAGTGCTGTAGAGGTTCCGATGAAAGAGAAAGAGGAAAAGAGAGGTAGCGAGAAGAGCGAGGAGAGAGAGAGAGAGAATTGAAAATTGATGGATGAGAGAGATAAATGATATAAAATAAAATTTAGATTTTTATTTGTATGGCCAGGATTTAATTTAGATATTAAAATTGTGAGGCTGAGATTGGGTCTCAGTTCTCATTTTAACATAGGATCTCATTTGAGCACTTGCCTATATATATATATATATATATATATATATATATTCTTTTATCAACTTAAGAGTTCCTTGAAAGAAGACAATGATACTACGAACGAACATGTATGATAAAACCGTTCAAACAAAGTTTGGTCTTCAAATTGTTCTTCAGCATAAGCTAGCCATACGTTTTCTACTTCCATTCTCGAAAAGGGAAAAAAATTTACCTCCGTAATCTTTGTATGATTGAATACATATGTAGACAATATGAACTAATAATGACCCTATTAGGACTGTTAGACACATTTACTCTACCCTTGTTGGACTATTTGATGTTTACATAAAATAGAGAACAACTTGATGAACACAGGAATGAATGAAAATTACACAAAGATTTAGTACCTTTGAAAAATATTCAAGCAATTTATTAAATGAAAATCATCGAAGTAACGTTGTTGACACTATATGCAATAGAAACCAATTGTTCAATATTTTACCTTGGAGGCAGAATACTATATTAATCTTATGAGAAGTGGTATGTTGGGTCCTATAGATATTTTATGTAATGTCAGCGGTAATTACTCGAAATAAGCGACTGAGATTAGTGCTCATAAAATCAGGAATAAAAACTGACTAAATTGTATAGGAGACATGGACAGATCCTGGCCGTTAGTATTAGTAAGTGCATCATTAAAAAGTTTAAGCGCGGGCTGAGTAAGCCGTTAATTCTACAATTTATCAGAATTATGAAAGAAGAAAAAAAAGTATACCTACCATGGTAGATCTTCCGGATTCTCCCACTCAACAATATCTTCTTCCAAATTCTCCCACTCAATATCTTCTTTCAGATTCTCCAACTCATCAAAATCCTCCATAGCTCTCACATCAAATTCATATGGATCAAAGGCAACATCCAAAGACTCATCCGATCCAGAGTCGAAATTAGCTTGACCAAATCTACTAACGCCATTTAGATACTCACCACAGGAACAAACTTGCGCTTGAGGATGACAATCATTGCAACGACTTATCCGATAAATTAAACACCAATTATATGTTTGACCATTAATGTAATCAATTATTCATATAATACAATTGGATTAACACCTCAATATTATTTGGAGCTTGTTCTTCTTTAGCCACCACCAGTGGTTCCTCATCATCACTAGAAGCTTGTTCCTCCTGAGCCACCACCAGTAATTCGTCATCATCACTAGTCTCCGACCCTTCATCTAATGCTAGATCAGATAAAAATATAATTTGTATCATATTAGTTGCGCGTGACCTACAGTTATGACATGAAATTGCCCCAAATTATTCGTATGGTAGGTGACACACATGGTGTACCCAATGTTGACACTCTCAAACAACAACATACTGCCCCGATCTCACCCGCTTCAAGCACAACAACAAACATCATCTAAAAATGCCCAAACATTCCCAACGGTAAACAGACAATTCATTGACAAAGCCAATCCAGGTAAGTTGAACCATTTAGGTGCTCTATCTATGCCACCAACATGCACGGGCATGTTTCATATGTATATTTATCATGCAATATGCAGTATGATGCTGCCATATTTTTATTCAAACTTTATTTTGTAATTATCTTTTTTTATTAAATTTTTTGAAAAACATTAATAGTTCAACGTGTTAATGCATCGATTGATCCATGTAAATTTTTTATGCATCCAATTTCCTTCATTTTTAACCTATTTTGTCATTTACAATTGATTTGGTGTGACTATTATATTCCATGTAATGTGAATGATAAATGAAGGTAGTACATCATTTCCATTCAATTACAATAACAATCCAAATTAAAGGAAATTTATTTTAGTTCATTACATGCCAAAATGTGTTGTTATAACATGAACAACAATTTTTTTTAGGAAAATAAATGTTAGCGCACAGTGATGTGGGTTGATTATATTTGAATTACAACCAATCTGTATAGTGAAAAGTAATGTAGATATGTGAGCATTGTTTGAATAACAATATATTTTCATGTAATGTATGTTGTACTGTTAAAAAATAGTGCAACTATTTAATCTCATTTCATAGATTGGTTGCAACTTCATGCATAGGATAAATGTAAAACCGAGATGCTGGGAAATTTGATGAGAAATGTGTTAAATATGTTTATCCTGCATTGTACATTATTTTTTCTAGTTAATAAAAGTGCATCTACCGATAAGATTTCAAAAAGGATATGTATTGAATCTTAATTCATGTACCTTCCACTAAGTTCACTTTGCAACTTCCAATTATAATAAACACATATTCTTCATTTGTTAATTTCATGAATGAAGGATTCTCCCAATTCTCTATGTAATACCACATTTGCGCTGGTCTACAATAGGTATTTTAGGAAAATGGAAAACTTTTGATTAATTATTCAACGTAATGTTTTTAATAAAAAGTTTGTACAGTATTACTTGTTTTGTTTTGGTTTAAAATAAATTTGACTATTGAATCTTCTTCATTGTTGTGATTTGCAAACATAACAATTGGTTGAACTGAAGTAACAATTCCAACAACATCTGAAATTACATAATGATTATTATGTTATTTACGTAAAAGAAGTTATGTTGAAAGTTAATGAAAGATGTAATACCTATTAGGTAACGTTGTGGGGAAACAACCTGTCAAATTTCCCAGATGCCTAAAGTTAAAAACATTTTCTAACATGTTGTTTGGTTGCAGTTGATGTGAAACAATGACAGTAGTGTTTATGAATGCAATATACTTATCACTTTAAAAACATATGTTATTATTCAAATGATGATATGTTTGACAATGAATTTTTTTTGAATTTTAATAGTTTCGCTTTCGTCTATCTATTGTGTGAAGAAATTCATGTATAAAGAATACATCCCAACATGTAAACGTTTATTCTACAATAATTGAATAAAAAAAGTAAAGAATTTCATCTAAAATACGAATTAAATTTTTTATTTTGGAGGCTTGACTTACATATATATTCATCAAGAGCAAGGTTACTCCTACGGTTTCACCATTGTTTAGATGAATTTTTCTCCATTGACACTCGAACAATAATTTTCCTGTCCATCTTTGCAGTAGGTTGAAGGTGTGATATGTTCTCAAACTGAACTAAGGTCATGATATTGCTTGTATGTTTTTTCTACTTTTGTGATAAGAATATTGTGAAATTGCCAACAACAGTTTCAGTATAAAAGCATGTTGGAAAAAATCTTTATGTTTGTCATTACTAAGCATATTATTTTCATCAAATGTTAGTCCAAGTTAGGTACTTTAAAGTAACTGGCATTGTGTCGAAATCACGTCATAGCTTGATTTGAATATTTTATTTTTCTCTACCAATTTAAATTTTTATGTAATACTATTACTTGTTTACCTTTTCTCTATTCTTTGGTGTTACATGGCATGTTCATGACGATTTAATTTTCAACATAAACATGTAACTAAATTAAAGTTGAATTAAAATGAAAGACACAATGATATAACCTGCTTTCTATCTTCTTTTCCAAATGATATGTCGTACTTGTGGTATTTATCAGTCGTCTTGCAGCACATACCTCCAGCTTCCTAGAACGTGGGTTTGTCAAAGTGCATTCCTTTGTTAATATAAAGATCATCAACTTGCAGGCAACAATTTTCAGCTTGTAATTCCAATCTTCATAGTTAACTTACATATACTTGACAGAGGACTGTGTAAGAATCGAAGCATTTTCAACTTCTTTATCAGCTAATTGCAGGACGAGGTTTAACATCGAAATGACCAAAGGATGGAAAATCTCATTACGCTCATGATCCATATACAACAATTCAGTGGACCTCCATTTCTTCAAAACATCCATGTGCACAAGGATGTAGATTCGGAAAACCTGCGAGAGGTTCCATTCTATTTTGAGGTGTCTTCTACAACCGTACTCATTTGTGTCTTGATCCTTTTGGAACATGAAAACAATCATTTCAAGCTTTGGAGCCTGATTACGATTTAAAATCCTGAACCTTAGGATAAATGTCAAACGTTTATAACTGACTGCTTTAGCAACAATTATAAAATTAGAATACCAATCTACTACCAATCTCTTAGATCTTATATATAACAAAAGAAAGTGATAATATGCAAAAACAGAGATCTTCAAAGTACATGCAATGGCATTGCAGATTGGCAAAGTATTGAGATCCTCAAGAGTTCTGTATGTCAAGCTGTACATACACATGCATATATGTTATTTGTGATTGGTGATGTTCTTTTCCCTTCCAAAGATAAAAGTTTTGTGCATGTGAGATATCTTCAGCCTCTACATAATATTCGGGAGATTCCTAACTATGCTTGGGGTGCAGCGGTGTTAGCTCATTTGTATAGAGGTTTAGAGATTGCTGCGAGGAAGACTAGTAAGGCTGTTGCTACTTGTGTTTGGTTGTTGGAGGTTTGGTCATATGAGAGATTTCCTCGTATTGGTGTGCCTATGCGGGACCCCTGTCAGGAGGATTATCCGGTTGTCGAGGGTTGGGCCTATTCTTCTCTTCAGGGTATTAATAAGAAACGACGACAATCGGGTCCTCATCATAGTCTACCATTTTATAGGTGTGAGTTTGATGGAGTTGCTGGTGATGATGTTGTGTGGAGGCCATATGCTAGATTTGATGAGGCTTTAGACTGGGAGATGCTACAGGCGCAGTTAGTTGGGAATGCTCGAGTATCGTTGGTATGTTTTGATGTGGTTGAGTGGCAGCACCCGGAGAGGTTAATTAAGCAGTTTGGTTCTAGTCCACAAATTCCCCTGGTTCCTGTTAGCATGATTCCCTATAGGTAGCCTAAGGGAGCGACATTTGTCTTTGAGGATTGGTTGGTTCGCTAGTTTGTTGATATTGGTAGGTGGGCTAGATTCTGTGCGGAGTTGGAAGGGTTGGTTGATGAAACTGTTAACATTGTATCAGAGGCTGAGTACATGGCTTGGTATGCAGATATTAGTCGTACCCGTGTAGGGAATCCAGAACATGTCCCCAGCCAACAGTACAATACGCGGGAGTTGTATGATAGCCATGAGGGATACCGAGTTGTAAGTATTTCTATCTTCTGTGAATTTGTATTATACGCTACATTTATGATTTATAATTGTACACATCCTATTTTTGTCTAAATATGTCTTTGTTGCATTTGTAGATGATAGCTGGACTTGATATGCTAAAGAAGTTGGATTCTAGGGTTTCAATTGAATTTGTAGAGGAGTTTGGAAAGCTTTCAGATACCTTCCTAAGCCCTTTAACAAGGTTGATGAAGAAGATCAAAGGGCCTGCTTATAAACCTCCAAAGTTCGAGAATATTAAGCCACTTTCATTAGATGACATAGCACAAGAGTCTCAGCCTACCGAACCTAGTGTTGTCATAATTCGTAAGCATGATGTTATTAAGATGACACAACCCTCCCAATATGAGTCTCAACCTCCCCTTAATAGTGCTACAACTTCGTCTAGTAGGTCTTCAAAGTTACCATCCCGTAGAATGAAGGGGGAGAAGTGGATCATAACGAAGACTTTAGATATGAGAAAGCAGAAAAAAATATATATGATGATTGGGGATGGGGCTTTGGGAAGAAGCCCCAGTTACAAGGAGGATTTGACGTTTGTGGGCATCATATATCAGAGTCTGCGATGCAGAGCCTAGATCCAGGTTCATGGGTTGATGACAAGATTATTTACTCTTATATGGTATATTTTTCGACATGTTTATTTTTTGTTGCATTTATATCTTCCCTACCTATTTTTACATTTGCCTTATGGTTTATTTTCAGGGATTGCTACGAGAGCGGGAGGAGGACATCCACAATGGAAACATATGGGAGATGAAGCCAGTTTACTACTTCATGGATCCTTATTTCATTGTGCTTGGCAAGGAACAAATGAAAAAAATTAAGAAAAGCGGCTAGGAAGGGTGAGGATAGGAGACAAAGGCATGGCATGTAGCTTTACGTTTTTTTAATGGTTTTGCATGTGCAACCATTGGGCCCTCTATCATCGAGGCAGACTACATTTTCATCCCATGTTGTGTTGGAAATGCTCATTGGATCCTTTTCATGTTTTCAACCAAAACCTTTGACGGTGTCATTCTCGATTCATTGAATGACGAGCCTGATTATCAAGAGGATATACGAGTTGTGGCATGAATCCTAACTTCTTGTTTATTTAAGGGTAGTTTTCACTCTTATGTATTATTTTAATGTTTTTTGTTAAAATATATCGCAGTCATGGTTATTGTCGAGGTTATTGTTTAAGCTAAATCCTCAAAACAAACGTGATCCTTCTTCGGTTGAGATAATGGCTCTACCTTCTAGACCGAAGCAAAAGAATTGCAACGATTGCGATATTTTTGTCATGAATTTAATGTTGCAAGGTTATGATCTAACTTCGATCCAAGCTTGGTCACAAGAATTAGTTGACACGTTCCGATATAGAATAGCAACTGAGCTTCAAAAAGGAAAGGCAAGAGGCATATCTGGTATTCGTATGCGCAAGCGTCATGAATCAACCGAGGAAGAGTAGTTAATCTAGTAGTAGTTAATCAACCGAGGCATATCCGGAATTTGTAGTTTGTAATTTTTCTTTGAAATTGTAGTTGATAATGGTTCCGATATATGATTTGCATTAGGTTGGTTGCTTGCTTGATAATTGTAGTATGTAGGGTTCAACATTATGTTTGCTTGGTTGTTTTTTGGTTAGACAGTCAGTTGGTTAACAGAGAGTTGCTCTGTTTTCAGACTGGACAGTCTGCATTTTCCAGGACGTACCACAGAAACTTTCCGCGGTACGGTCTGGACGCTGTAGACTGTCCAGCCGAAAACAGAGCAATGCCCCAAAAACCTACTGCCTCTTTTCCTTATTTTTTCAAAGTTGGTCTTAAATTATTCAAAAAAATTATAAGAATTGAATTTTGGTGCAAATATTACTCAATAACATTCGAATAAATTACATAAAATTCAAATTTACTTATAAATTTCAAATATTACTCAAAACTACATCGAATTTTAAAAGTTAAAAGAAGTCTTGAACTTCTAAAATACGCCTAGTATATTTGAATAGCCACCATGAAATGTGAAATTGTCGTAATCTATAACATCCTTCCTAAATGTGACCTCAAATTGGCAACATATTTTGTAAAGGAGCATTACACGTCCGACTTCAACCGGTTTATGTATGAGTGGGTACTTATCCTTGTACAATCGGAGGTAACATTCAACTTGACACGTTCTGTCATCTATTACGATGATTCTTTTACCAAATAACTCTGAGTCACGGATACTTACAATCCATCCTTTCACAAAATCAACCGGATGGTGTCAATGCCTACAAAGTCATCATACTCATCAAAGGCATATTTTGATATTCTTTTAAGAGTCTTCACTTTAACGGAATCATTAATTCTACATTCTATCATCATTGGATTAAGGTGTTTTTCAGCAAAATAATCCGCATCTACAAAATCAAAATTTATAATTATTACATTTATTGACCGAATATGAATGAACAAAACTAAGGGCAAACAACAAGAAAAAAGTAGAAAAAATCTTACCACCACTAGATATGAATATTTTACAATCCTTCCACTCCTTACTTTTGTAATCAATTTTGGGAGGTTGTGGTATTTGAGTGATTGGTTGAGGATTGGAAGTGCCAATTAGGGGAGGTTGTGGAATTTGAGTGTTTGATTGAGGATTAGAAGTGCTTCTCATTTTTCTTGGAGGGGAGTCATAGGGAAGGCTATCTCCACAATAAGCATCGGCTAGTCTATAGCACTCGTCAACATGTGCTTGTTGCTCCTCCGTAAGGTTAAACCAATCCCAATCGTAACTACAACGAGAGTCACAACTATGATCGGAAATGTTATCTCCATCATTCTCGCTAGCCATGTATTCAACTACAATAGAAAATATGAATAAAGCAATTATAAATTGAAAGATATCATCACTACAATTTCGAATAACAATCATACATTAAAAATTACAATAAATCGTTATAAATTAAACTACTCATATTGAGAATTTTTAGGGCCAACGAGGTCAGGACAATTTCTTTTATCATGTCCTTGCAAGTTACATTTTTTACACTTTCTTGGGGCCTTCTCTTTACCAAGAGCTTCCGTTGGACTTTTCAAACGGATGGCTTTTTTCCTCCCTTTGGTTTGGGACACAATAGGGTCAAGAATTGGTTCATTGTAGTTACCACCACTTTCATCATGAGGATTTTCTTTGCTTTCATGTGAAAGAACTCCATCAACACTCATACGTTCGAGAATTGGTATTTCTCGATTCATGACCTCAACGACATAGTCATATCGTTCTTGTGATGCAATGCTACTATGACAAAAACTCATCGTGAGCATTGTCATGCTATTAAATCTATCGGTTGAGGTCATATCATGTGATTCTCCGATGTTTAATTCGTAAGGCAACACACCGTCTACTCGATTAACATGCATAGTCCAACGACGAAGTATGAAAGATTGGGGAATTCGGGGGATTCATTTTTTATTCAATACGACCAAGATGTGACGACACAATATCCCCAAGTGTTCAACCATTCTACACATACACATCCCCGCCAAAACTTATTTGTTGAATGCAACATAATTTAATTTTGAAGATGGCCCCAATTCTTGCCTATAACAACAATAATAGGTATCTAAGTCACCTTATTTCTCCCCTTCTTCACAAGATTTATTATCTTTCATCACATAATACAAAGAAGCTTGAACCAATTCATCTTGAAATCTTCTAAACATCTCCTTGGTATAAATTTTTGCACCATCATACTCCAATGTACTATATAATTTCATAGGACGCTTGTCACATAATCTTCTTCTTTCTCCCGTACGAATTGTCTTTCCAGTGCTTTTTGAGCATTTTCAAAAAATTCTTTCAACCCTGTGGAAGAACTCACACAACTATCAAAGAAAGAATTCATACCCTCACTCCTTGAAGTCGTATTCTGACCCGCTGAAAATGTGTTTCTGGTGTATGCAATGATCCATTTCTCTTCCAACTCATACAACCCATGTAACCATTTATGTTCTTGAAAATCATACTTTTCGAGCAACGTTTCCCATCTAGCCTCAAAATCATCTTCAGTCAAGGAGTTGTAAATACAATTGTTAAAGTTCACTTTGAAGTCTGGAAAAGTAGAATAATAGTGGGCTAGTTTTTCAGGGAATTTGTTGCTTATGTGCCATGAGCACAACAAATGGGTGGAATTGGGGAGTACATGTGAAATAGCACTTGCCATGGCTTGATCTTGGTCTGTAATTATAGTCATTGGATGCTTATTCCCCATAGCTTCAAGCCAAGTACTCAAAATCCACTGAAAAGTTGTTGCAAGTTCATCCCTCATCAATGCAAAACCAAATATCATTGATTGATAATGATGGTTCACCTCGGTAAAAGGAACAAAAGGCATGGCATATCTATTTGTCCGATATGTTGTGTCAAATGCAACATCACCAAAATTTTCATACGTCATTAAACATCTAGGATCAACCCAAACAAGACATTTCAACCGTTGCTCTTCATCAACTTGTGCCCTAATAAAAAAATTTGACCCACTTTCTTCATTAAACCTATATAACAAGTCTAACGCGGCATGAACATCACTATGTTCAAACCTTTTCTTTCTCTCATCTCGTATCACATTTCTAACATGTTGACTTCCGAATCCAAATTAATCATTACCACCGTGAATATTACCAATGACATTCATTACTTGAAAGTTACGGATTCTCGAACCATAAAGAGTTTTAATCAAACTCTTAGTGGCGGTATTCACACGTTTTTCACGTTGTATCAAATTCATCTTGCTAGGAGTCACAACACCGTGATTGTGGTTTAACTCAAGAGTAGTTATCTCCCAAATACTCACTTTCTTTCGATAAATCACATACATCTTTACTTTGCAATCACTTTTAGGAAGAATTTATCTACGTCGTTTAGTAGGATTACTACTTGAGTACTTTCCCCAACATCAATTTTTCCCAAAAGTCTACAAACATAGAGACAGACATAAATTTCATTACTTTTGGTACGTCTCTGGGTAGATTGGATCTTAATGGCAAATCCATTTTTTAAAGCATAAGCCCTAAAAAAATTACCTACATCCTCCAAAGTACGAAACAATTGATTCATATAAGGAACCACAGTACCATCTACATTTTCATATACAACATCACCCCCTAAATCATCATCTTCATTTTCACCATTTAAATTATCATCATCTTCCTCAACATCAACAAATTCCTCATCTTCATCAATATTAACAAACTCTTCATTTTTTTTCAAAATTATCTACAAACTCATCATTATACACAAATTGAGGGGTTGTAGGCTCATCTAAATATTCATTCATGCTTAAATCATCAAGATGTAATGCATGCTCATTTTTTTCTTTTTTCTTTCCTTTTTCATTTTTATATTTCAAACCAAACATACGAGCAAAATTTTTATCCGCCATAATAAAACAAACAAATTTAGAGAGAAATGATACCTTGATTATTGTGGAAATCGACTCAAATTCTTGCACAAATCGCCAGAACAGTAAGCCTATCAGATTGGTTTTTGTGTGATTTACATATGAGTAGAAAGTACACATGACTGCTGGAAATATGGGAACAGGGGTCGGAGGGGCAAAAAGGTAATTAGCCCGTACCGCGAAAAGTTTCTGCGATACTGCTAATTTTTTTTAAATCACAGCCGTTGGGTTCATCCAACGGATCCAACGGCTATAAAATCAATTGTTGTAAAAATTGTCCCCAACAATTTACTGGGGACCGGGCTCCTTTAGTTATATCTCTGTTACAAACTAAAGCTTAACTAAATTTTTTTATTCTTTTGTAATTAAACCAGTGTCATTAAGTAACCGTGCATCGTAAATATTATACTTATATAAGCTCGGTGGCATTCAAGAGAGTACTTCTTATATAGAATCCGGAAGAGAACCATTATATAAATATTCATAATACATATTTTTATCACATTTTTTTATTAGATATGATTATAAATTTCAATTATTAAATCAAAAAAATGAAATTAAACTACTTTTTTAAAAAAAAATAACTGAAAATTAGTTAAATAGTCCAAAGTGATTCTACAACAAAATCAAATCTATCCAAAATGATTCTGCAGCAGAATCAAATTTAAAATCAATGTTTTTATTCAAATTTTAAATGTTAATTTTTTTATAAAGTTTGTATATGCTAATATTCTATATTAGAATCAAATTACATATTTTATGTAAAAATATTTAAAATTATCTATGAAATTTTATAATAGAATATATAATTCCCCCGATTTTCTATATAAAATGGTTCTATCTCGAACAATGACTTATATAAACTAGTTTATAATAGATCTACAATAACCATTAACTAACAGCATTCGTGTAACTTCCAAGATATCAACTTTTCTAAAATGTATTTAAATAGAGAAAAGTCCAAAACATTTAAATATATCTAACTCAGATTTAATTGGTCATATACAAACTGGCGAATAAATAATGTTTATGTGACATACACTCGTGCATGTTTCAAGTTAGCTTAGTAATCCAAAGACTTGACCAGACAATGTATGCCCGACATCTTGAATAACAAAAGCATCTCAAAATCACAAAAGTATCTCAGAATCAAACACCTCTTACTCCTCTTCTGAGTGCCGCCATAAGAACAGATCCTGATCTAACAATTCTCTTGCTCATCTGAAATTCAAGCCACTTGCCGGACTTCTCCTTCACGATTGTTTCCCTCTTGTCTCCAAGTTCCACCTTTCCTAATACTTTCCTCTGCGAAACTGCCCACAATTTTTGAACAGATGGACCAGCATGTGATGAAAGACCGCGATGTTGAGCGTATGAGAATCTATTTGCAGCAATCCTCATAAACACTTCCCTACTGGCGCATGTCGGCTTTTATTAACCAAAGAAAAAAGACGGGACAAGTCAATCAACAAACCTCATACAATTTAGTAGCAAAGCAAAGCAAATTAATACTTTACATCTATTTTCTTACATTGTACATGCCACACTGACAAAGATGATCACGACTTGGCTTGAAAAGATAATCTTCAGGATCATCTTCTGCATCTAAAACGTAACAATTTATTACTGTTTTCTTTGCAAGCAGAAAGAAGTAATAACATTTCAGCAAGTCATGTTGAGTAGGAACTTACTGTATTCTTCGGACTGTACTGGCTCAGACTTGAAGAAACTGTCACTTGTATCAATTATGTCAGTATCACTGATGGTGAAGAAAGCATTCTTTAACAACTTTGCCACGTCACGAGAAACATCTTTGCTTTTCAACACCTAAAAAAACGCAACATTCTCTAAAATTAGAATAGTCAATACATGAAATCGAATAGGTCTAGTGCCAATGACTGAACTTAACCAAATTAAACCGATGAACTGAACAAACTATCATGTTTGATGAGGGTAAAAAAATGATAACTAAATACAACTCACATCAGATTTAGATTTATTGTTTTCCAAAAGTAAGTCCAATTCTGGTCCAGCCCTTGTAAAGATTTCAAGAAGTTGTAGGATATGTATCAGCAGCTCCTCTTTCTCCACACACAGCTTTAAAAGCATCGTGTGGTCTTTTTTGCCCATCAAGGCGTACTTCTGGTTAATGACCGCTGCTAGCTCATCCTTGATAGCTTTATGGAATACCAGGGAACCAGTCGCATTAAAACTACCAGAAAATGAACGGCTCAAAACTTTGTCTCGAGCAAGCAACAGTAGAGCTGCCACAGCAACAATTTGTCCCCTTCGAACAGCGTTGAAGATTGTATCAAACAGAGTGTGACTGGCAGCAACCCCAGCAAGAAAGCTGATAGTCTCACGTGCTTCTCTCTGCGGTAGATAGAGGAATTACAGAACTATACAAGTCCAATACACCAATATAAATTTGCAGAAGATTGTAAGAGTCTAGAAACAAACCATTTGAGGAAGACAGAGAGTGATGATCAGCTTATAAACAGATTTCTGCAGACTCCAGTTAATGAAATATTTGCTACAGCTGCACCGGAAAGGTGGGAGGTTACCAACATAACTACTACCCTAAGCAGGTCCAATGGAGATAATACCTTAAAACAGAAGGTAGAGTTATACATACCTTAAACTTCCAACTGCATAATCCAATGGAGACATTTTCAGAGAAATCCAAGACGGAGATTCACAAACTGCTCCATGGTCAACTAATATCTTAACCAAATCAGGGGACAAGCTCATAGCTGCGGCGTTCAAGGGGTAATTACCATAGCAGTTTTCAATATTAAGATTCAACGTAGAACCCGCCTCGTGCGAAAGCAATGCACGCGCACATTTGGAGGCACCGTAATAACATAATTTCGCGAGAAGACCATAAGCACACAAGTCATGTCCCGCATAATTCAAGACCACATTCTCAAACACAAATTTTATATTTGACTCATGTAAGATGGATTTAAATTCAATATCGTCATCAAAAACAATCATGGCCCTTATTGGAGATAGCACTTCTAATGTAAAACAACTCCAATCCTGCCATCAATCAACACATGTACATATAATTGAACAGGATGTATAAAATACACAGATAAAAGCTAGAAATAATATTAAAAGGGCTAATTACTCTCTCAAGTGTTTAACATAATGAGCAAACCTCGATGCATTTATTGTCGACGGACGGAGAACAACAGCGGAATCGCCACAGGGGCTTTGGGCTGAAACATTGAAAAGTGACAATTAGGGAAGTATATATGTTGGTGCAAAAAACAACAACTGCGAAAATACCTCCTATAGCCGCCATCATCATCCGAATCTTCATCCGTCAGTGAAGTATTGTTGCTAAAAGCTTCTATGGACTGAGTAGCGTGAGGGTCTGATTGTTCGTGTTGAGTTGGGGTTTTATCACATTTTTGCTCTTCGGCCATTGGTTTTGAGAACGGAGTACCAAGTGTGTGTGTGTTTTGATTTATCTCATACTAGCTTTATACCCGTGCAATGCACGGACGATTAATAAGTTATTTTATTTTAATGTTTTTATAATTTTATTTATTTATTAATATCTTTGTGTATTTTCATAAAAATATAAATTCAATAAGTTAA
Source organism: Heracleum sosnowskyi (assembly GCA_030848705.1). Classification (NCBI taxonomy): domain Eukaryota; kingdom Viridiplantae; phylum Streptophyta; class Magnoliopsida; order Apiales; family Apiaceae; genus Heracleum; species Heracleum sosnowskyi. Next base: position 132,379,807 of record CM061238.1, on the reverse strand, counting down.
TAATATGTTTTTTCATATGTATATATTATTTCGGTTTATGTTGTAATTCTTGAAATGATAAAAATTACGAATTTTTTATATATACAAATTAACTAAAATAATGATTATTTATATGTTTATTCATTGTTTTTATAAATTCAATTTTAATAAATTTTAGTGTAAATATTTAAAATATTAAAATTATACTACTTCTATTATTATTTACTTTTATAGAAATATTACTTTTTCTCCAAAGTAGAGCATTATTAATAACTCTAATTACTCTAATTGTGTAATTGTTTTATAGTAGAGAGTTTTTAGCTTATAGTAGAGAGTTTTTAGCTATGTAGGACCCGTTTTATTTTATAAATTCAATTTTAATAAATTTTAGTGTAAATATTTAAAATATTAAAATTATACTACTTCTATTATTATTTACTTTTATAGAAATATTATTTTTTCTGACATTATTAATAACTCTAATTACTCTAATTGTGTAATTATTTTATAATAAAGAGTTTTTAGCTTATAGTAGAGAGTTTTTAGTTATGTATGAGCCATTTTATAATACAGAGTTTTTAGCTATGTAGGACCCGCTAACAACCAACCAAACCATACCATTTAAGTGCTTTACACTAATTATATATAAAGATATAATGAATATTATGTATACTAGCTTAGAGCATCTCCAATGGTGATACGTAAAATGGTTGGCTAAAATTTGATAAAATAGAAATAATGTAAAATTTTAGCTAAGGGGTGTGATTAGTATTCCAATGGTGTTGTGTATAATTATGATAATGTAAATTATACCTAAGGGTTTTGCTGGTTCGACAAATATAGCCAACCAAATATGATTATCTATATTTATTGCTAAGGGGTTACATGGTTGGAGTGTTAAATTTTTTACATATTCTCCAAATAGTGACACATAGATGCCATGTAGATTGATTTAGCTAAGAGGTTGGTACCATTGGAGATGCTCTTATAGCCCGTGCGATGCACGGTTACTTAAATTTTATTTATAATTATTCTGTTTATAATTATATTTTTATTACGATGCAACACACGATTGTTTTTTTAATATTTATAATTATATTTATTTATGAATATTTTAATATTTAAAAGTTATTAGTTTACATGATTAAATTATTGTTAAAAAAGATTTAGCCAAAAAAAATTATAGTTAAAAATTTGATATTTATTATATTTTACACGCTCAATTTAATATTTATTTATATTGAGTTATAAAAATTAGATTTGGCCAATTTTACGATTCACATTAAAATTCACAAAATAATCTTTAATTTAGTTGTGGTTCAATAGTTCTTTTTCAATTAAAAACTATTCTAAAACTAAAAAGAGAATAAAATGACGAAATTTAATGTTGAGAATTCTATTCGATTTAGGAAATCTACTTAACTTACATGTAGTTTAGATTATTAGAATAACATTTATTAACCAAATACAGGTTTTAATTTTAAATCTAACGGTTTTCACCTATCTATTTAAAATTAAACGATTTTTATAATTTTGGTTATAAATGGGTTTCCTTATTTAATTACAACTATTTTTATGTTTTAACCTTTTGGAAAATCCAATCCTAATATAATATCTTTTAACTTATATCATTTTTAGATAATAATTTCTTTTTATATGTGTTAGAAATGAATACCACTAGAAACTAGACAGAGGGGGGGTGAATGGATAGTTTGATATATTTTTCGATCTTGAAAACTAAGTAAACAACTGTATGTGATTATGATATGTAATATGCAGAAAGTAAATAACACACACAATCACTTTAATCTACTTTGAATAAGCAAATTAAATACTACAGCTTTCCAGGAAATTCACAATCGAATTTCTGGCTTCTAAACAAGAACAGTTTGAACTTGCTTGCTTACAGAGAAAAGAGCTTAGCAAATAACTATGTGTATCTCTCTTACAGCTTACAGTTGCGTGTGCACGATATATATATTCCCCTATACAAACTAGGCACACACAATATTACACAGCTACCCCTTCTGAAAGTCCAACTTGTCCTGCCATAAGAAGTTCACTGTGTCAGGAAGGACCACCTGCTTTTCGGAGTCTTTCCCGTTTCTGTAGCTGCTTGTCTCTTATCTTTCTCTCCAAGTTTAGCTGTAGATTTGCCATCTGTTCTTTGGACCACCTTGCCAGAACAAATGCTTCAGTATTTGTCTCCTTTGATTCTTGGTTCTGTACCTTGATTTGTCTTGTTATGAACGGCTAAGTGTTGATATCGTGAACTCCACTTTATCACTGACTTCGCGATCTCCCTTGTGAGGACTACGCGATATAGCCTTTGAAGACTTTGCGACATAGGTCATTTGACGACTATGCGACATAGGTCATTTGACGACTATGCGACATAGGTCATTTGATGACTATGCGACATAAGGCTTCTGAGGACTTCACGATCTAGGCTCCTTTGACTTTGCTGACTTCAACACTTCACGACATGTGTCTTGAGGACTTCTCGACATAGTACAAAATGGACTATGCGATATAGTACTTCACGACATGGATATTGGTGACTTCACGACATAGCTTTCTTTTGACTTTGCTATATAATGCCTTAGACAAATTCCTGCAACTTATTTCTTCATGGCCTTATTCAACTCTATCCTGCTGCATGAACACTTCTGAACTTCTACCAGGATAATTATTCAATGGCCTATATACATTCTAGATGCAAGAACTTTACTAAGCTCATTATAAATCTGAGCATACATGATAAAGCTATTGTCCATGAAAACAAGACAAGTACATTTAGAGACCTATACTATATCCCAGTGATAGAAATCACTAGGTCATGTAATGTGACATAGTCACATAGTGTAGGCTTGTTAATAGTGGTATTCAGACATGTCTTGAGCCTAACAATCTCCCCCAAATTGTGAGTAAGATCCTTAGGCACAATTTCATGTCTGATAACAAGCCTAACTTACATAAAAGGAAATTTAGTAACAGAGAGAACAATTCATGAACCTTGAGATCAGAAATTTGATTACATAGAAAAATTGAAAGCTTACAGATTACTTTTGTTGCTCAACAGCTTCAGCTTCCAATTGCTTCTCTAGCAAATCATCATATATCTTCTTTTTCCTTATCTCTTCTTTTCTCTTCAAGTCTATGATGGCTTCTTGAAGTTCTTCTCTTGCAATCAGTTCTTCAATGAGAGGTGAGCCTTCCAAGTCATCAATTGCAGCCTTGAGTGCACTTTCTACATAGGAATCAAGAAACTCCATCCTTATTTTGCTTTGACCTCCATGTGAGTTTTTGTACTCCACAATGTAAGGATTTTGCTTGACCCTGCACAACCCTTTCTGCCTTAGCTCTTTAGCCCTCTCCTCCATCTCAGCCATTTCTTTTTCTCTCTGAATCTTCTTCTTTTCAATCTCTTTCCTCATGTTTTCTTCATAATCAGCATGCATCTTCAAGTACCTGGCAATATCTATCTTCCATGTCCTTTCTTCTCTTTCTTCAAAATTCAGTAAGGCATTTATCCTTTCAAGCTCATACTTATAGAAATATTGCCAGCTTCCTTGCTTCATTATCCTTTCTCTTCCATCAGTGTACTTGATCTCTAGATGATCCAACTTCACTTTGACTTCAAAGATCCTTTGAGCCCTCAAAAATGCTAGGGCATCTTCATCATAGTCCTCATCTAGTGGAAGCACATTGATGCCAGTAACATTTGTGAGTTTTCCAGTCTTCTTTGTTATCCTTATCCTTTTGGGTACACTCTTGATCTTCAAATGCTTCACAAGAGATACCTTTCTGGAACAAGGAGAATTAGTCTTCAGTGCCACATCACTTGGAAGAAGCTTTATTCCTTTCCCCTTCATCCACTGTAACACTCCACTAGCTGTAACTTTGTGGAAGTGTTTTCTTGATATTTCTTTTGTGGCTTCACCCTTCTTCTGTGGCAACTCAAGTTCAGAAGTCATGGATAATGATTTTGGAGGATCATTGCTAACAGTACCCACCCTAGACTTAGAGTCTTGTGTTGTGGTTAAAGTACTACTAGCAATGTCCTTGACTTGCTGAATTCCACTCCTAGTTCTCTTCACTGTCTCCTTTGCCCCCTTTGTGTCATCACCAGCATCTGTAGATTTCTTGGAAGATTTGCTCCTGCTGCTGTCACTTGGTCCATCCTTATTACTCCTTGAATGAGATCTCCTCCTGTAGGTTTTCTCCTCATCATCATCCTCCCCATCCTTCTTCTTGTTCTTTTCTGTGACAGATTCTGGCAAAACACCATGAATCAGAAAAGATTGTAGAATGTTAATCATCTCTAATTCCTCTGCTGTCTTGACTCCTTTCTTTGCTCTCAGCATTTGCAGCACCTGATTGATCTTTGTGTTATTCTTCATTTGCAGATCTTTGGGAATGACTAGTTGGTCAATACTTCTGACTTTGGATAGACTTTGAAAAATTACTGTCCTTGGCTTGGGTATGACCTCAGGCAGTCTTTGATTTTGGTCCACCTCCAAGTCATTATAAAGACTTTCATTGTTAGCCCCACTCTTTTCAATCAACTCCAGAATTATTGACACTTCAGTGAACTTCAGTTTCTCCAGAGTTTGAAATGCTAAGTGCCACAAGCAGTTGTCCTTGCATACCATGATTATTTCTCTCAGATAAACATCCCTGATTTTCCTTACTGCAACTGTGAAGTACTTGATGCTTTCCCTGAGCTTCTTTCTATATGCTTGTGCATCTCCTTGAGCATTCTTGTAGGTGGCTTTCAGAAACTCCAGGAATGCCTCATCATGATAGATGTTAGAGTTGGCAACTTCCTGTAGCTTGGCCTCAGTGATAAGTGTAGCTTGGGTAGGTTTAGCAATTGGAGTAGGTATAGCAGGTTGAGAGGTTGAGATGTCTTTAGGCATTGTGGATGGATAGAATGTTGTGGTGACTGTGCTTTTCTGACCTTGTGCATTGATGACCTCTACAGGGGGAAGATTGATTGGCTTTATTGTCTCTTCAATGAGCTTGCCCTTAAGTTTTGACTGCTTGGTAGGTGCTCCCCCTGTCTTTTTCACATTGACCTCCTTTCCTTTCTCCCCCTTAGGCTTGGGATCAGACAAAGTGTCTTGAGTTTCCCCAGGAATAGGCAGGTTCATAGATCTCATCATTGAGGTCATCATTTGTTGCTGCACCAGCAAAATGTTTGTTGTGTTGGTGGCTTGATCATCGAGTTTGTCATTGAGTTGGCTTAGAGATGTAGATAGCATTCTGTTTTCATCCTTGAGAGAGGCCACTTCTCTTTCTAAGCCATCCACCTTGGAGAATAATTGTTGAGACCTAAATGAGTTGAGGGATTGATCTTTGACCCTGACAAAATCATATTTGGAGATGTCTGACAGAGGGACTTCATCCACCAGCTTATCACCATACTGGTTTTTCCACATGACATTCAACATAGCATTGGTGGTGATGGTAGATTTTGCTTGATTTTTCAGTGTAGAAGCCAGTTTCTTGATGTTGTCTGTGACCATGGCAAGAGTCACATCCATCATGGACACATTGGTGGAGGTTTTCTGGACTTCTTTGAGGATACCATCCACCTTGGGAAAATCAGAGAGATAAGAGGTTCTGAGCTTAGTGAGGGATCTTTCTGTCTCCTCCTGAATTGAAGAAATCTCTGATTGAAGCCCTTTCCCAAGATAATGCAGAGCCTTCAACTGGTTCTTGTATACATCATTCACAGCATCATAGATGGCAACAGGAGAAAGATCCTTAGCATTGGAGCCCAGAGAGGTGAGGTATTCTTCTCTCACAAAAGCCAGGGCATCCTTGAGCTTGAGAGTCCTCTTAGCATCCAACCAGGCATCCACATTCCCCTCTGGTTCAGCTGTATCCACAATCTTCTCCTGTTGAGCTTCAACATCCTCCTTATGGAAAAGCAGGATAGCTTCATAATCAGCATTTGGAAGGTTGGAGGTGAGGAGATGTTGAGCTATCTTTGAGAACTCATCAATCTGTGCCACATGGAGATCTTGTATGGCATCTTCAGACATTTTGGAAGGCACAGATGACGATCCTGAAGGCCTGTCATGGTGCACAGGCTTCAGCCATTCTGACATTGTGGCCTGAGCCAAGTGAGAGCTAGTGCTAGGCACTTCAAGAGATGTGTGAGTTTGAGTCTCCTCCAGCCTTGGAATGGCTGTAGGGTCTGATGTTGTCTCCATTGAAATGGGATGTGTTACAACATCAGCCCTATATGTCTGTGAAGACAGTTCCACATCCCTAAGGATGGGAGAATTTGGCACAGAGTCTCCAGTGAAAACTGGTGAATCCTCCATGTTTGTGTTGGTGTCATTAGGATATGCCTCAGCATGCATTCCCTGACCAACTGACTGTGGGTCCTGAGTGGTGAGCACAGTGTCAAGCACCATGTCACTTGAAGTTGGCTCAATCACAGGGCTGGATTGTGATTGATCAAGGGCAAGATTGTCATGAGTATGACTCTCTTGTTCAGAAGAAATTTTAGTGGAAGAATCTGAGAGAGAAGTGGGGTTCAGATTGGATTTTAGCAACTCCCCCTGAGAAATAGGAGGAGTTTCAACATTGATGTGCTCTCCACTTAGTGTTTGATCACCCTTATCACTCCTAGGGGCAAGAGTGAGGTCTTGACCCCGTGCAGACTCGTTACAACTTGCAGTGGGGAGGCTGCTCTTTTCAATACCCATGACCTGTTGAGAGGCCATAGACAGTAGCAGGTGTACCCCTTTTTGCACATCTGAATCCTGTTGAGAGGATGCAGTGGTGGCTACAGATTTTGATTTCTTCTTTGGTCTGGTGAGAGGTGACTCAGGAATCTCACTTGCTAACTCTACAGATTCATGGATAATAGCTAGGGTTCTCTTCTTCTTCTTTTTAGTAACATCAACCTTTTGAGAGATTGATGCACTTGGCTGACTATCCTCTATAGTGGTGTTTACAGTGGGGTTGCTGGATGGGATAGGGAGGCTTGGGTTAGACTGTGATGCTCCTTCAGTCTCAGCCTCCCCTGTCCAGGAAAGAGCATGGTATATGGGCTTATCAAGTGGATAAGACGCGAATGTGTCCTGCATATGCGGGGTCACACTCAAGATCACATCCACTTGATTCCTTGTGTCCAATGAACCAAACAGAATCTTGGACATGGACTTGGAATAAGCCATCTTTGATTTATCAATACCCTCCAAGTCATGGACATTAGCATCAAGATAATTTAAAATAACTTGAAGAAAGCGAGGGTAAAAGATGTCATTACCTCTTCCACGGACTGTCCTCCCTAGCCTTTGAGTCAATTCCTTGAGGATTATTGCTCCAACATTGATTTCCTGATTGTAGGCTAGGGAATAGGCCAGCTTCACAGCAATGTGACTGATATGGTCCCATCCTGTCTTTCTGCAAAGGAACACCTTCTGGAGTGCATCAAATAGAAATGACCACTCCCTTCTTACAAACTTCTTATTCAGCTTTCCAGTATCTATCTCATCAGCATACTGAATGAAGGTCATGAAGTCTACTATTTGAGCATCAGTAGCTTCTTGGTCATGACCCTCCACCTTGAACCCTAATGCTTCATTTATCTCCTTCTCCCCAAACTGGAAGTGTTTGCCTCCAATTGAACAAGCTATCTCCTGGAACGAAGTTCCATCTTCCCTGGCCATTGTAGAAACCAACGTCGTTCGCCAAAATCCTTCCAATACATCAACATACAATGTGGGGTTCAAGGTTAGGGCTCGGCGGAGGTAGGAATCGTTCAGGAACCGTACAAAACACTTGTACCTGGGTTTAGCCTCAGCCTCAGAGGGAATGGTGAGAAGATTTGTTTCTTTGGGGATGGTTAAAGGAATAGAGGAGGATTCTGTTTGAGATTTGGGTGCCATTTCTTGAGAGAGAGAGAGTAAGAAAGAGAGTAGAGAATTTGTTCTTAGGGTCGAAAGTTTGAGAGCAATAGACAAGATGAAAAGTTGCAAACGGTTAGAAAATGGTATTTATATGATAGAGACACTGCGATATGGAGTTATGAATGTGTACAGTCTATCTGTATGTCGTGAAGTCAAAAGTGGCCTGTACCGCAAAGTCTTGCAAAGTATATCGCATAGTCTCAACAATGAACTATGTCGCAAAGTCTTCAAAATGAAAGGATCGGGGAGACTTTGCGATATAGTAGAAATACCCTGTCTAAAGCTCTCTTTTAGGAATTTTGAGCAATTTGTCAGACTTTTATCAAATTTTGAAATGAAATTAATTTAAATCAAAATTCTGTCAACGATGGAGACTTGTCGATATAGTTATTCGAAGTCGCGAAGTCATAAAATTAACTATGTCGCAAACTCATGAAATGAACTATGTTGCGAAGTCTCACAATCTCAACAGTTTGCGATATAAGTCTGTTTAATTTGAACTATGTCGTGAACTCTGAAAATCATCTATGTCGAGATGTCTCAAAAGCTCACAACACCACTAACAAATATGATTTTGAAAAATATGCAGTAAAATACTGAAATATTTATAAATCATATCTCAGCTAATTTTCACTCCAAACAAATAGATCATTTAAATACAGTGAAAATTTACTGCTGCAACTATTAACCAGCATATTTACTTAGAACAACTGAATGAAGGATTGAGCATTCCAATTTCACTCACAAGTCTGTTGAAGACTGCTTCATTCAGAGGTTTAGTAAATATGTCAGCTAATTGTTTCTCAGTTGGAACATAAGAGACTTCTATGGTACCATTTGCAGCATGTTCCCTAATGAAATGGTACCTGATCTCAATGTGCTTTGTAGTAGAATGATTAACAGGATTAGCTACAATGGATATTGCACTAGTATTATCACACATCAGAGGAATGTGTTCTAACACTAGTCCATAATCCATGAGTTGATTTCTAATCCAAAGCAATTGAGCACAATAACTTCCAGCAGCAATATATTCAGCCTCAGCTGTGGATGTTGCTGTGGACTGTTGTTTCTTACTAAACCAGGACACTAACCTTTGACCTAGGAATTGACAGCTTCCAGAGGTGCTCTTCCTGTCAATCCTGCATCCAGCATAATCAGAATCTGTGTAACCAACCAGGTTGAACCCAGTGCCCTTTGGATACCATAGCCCAAGATTAGGAGTCCCCTTTAGATATTTGAAAATTCTTTTGATGGCCATCATGTGAGATTCCTTGGGATCAGACTGGAACCTTGCACAAAGGCATGTGGCAAACATGATGTCTGGCCTGCTAGCTGTGAGATAGAGCAGGGATCCAACCATTCCTCTATAGACCTTGATATCAACTCTCTTGCCTTTCTTGTCTTCATCCAGCTTGATTGCAGTAGACATAGGAGTTTTAGCTGAGGATGACTCTTCTAAACCATATTTCTTTAAAAGATCCTTGACATACTTAGATTGGTTTATAAAGATGCCATCCTCCCTTTGATGTACTTGCAGGCCTAGGAAGTAGGTTAACTCTCCCATCATACTCATCTCATATTTACTTTGCATCAACTTAGAGAACCTTTCACAGAGTTTTTCATTTGAAGAGCCAAAGATGATATCATCCACGTAGATTTGAACAAGAATGATATCATTTCCATGCTTCTTGAAGAATAGGGTTTTGTCAATTGTACCCCTGGTAAATTGATGCTCAAGAAGGAATTGAGATAGAGTTTCATACCAGGCTCTTGGTGCCTGTTTGAGTCCATAGAGTGCCTTGAGCAGTCTATACACAAAGTTTGGGAAGTCTTCACTCTCAAAGCCAGGTGGTTGAGACACATAAACTTCTTCAGCAAGATCACCATTGAGAAATGCACTTTTCACATCCATTTGATACACCTTAAAATCTGAGTGAGCTGCAAAAGCCAGAAAGATTCTGATGGCTTCCAGTCTAGCTACAGGTGCAAATGTCTCATCATAGTCAATGCCTTCTTGCTGACAATATCCTTTGGCAACCAGCCTTGCTTTGTTTCTTACTACCACTCCTTCTTCATCCATCTTGTTTCTGAACACCCATTTGGTGTCAATAACATTCTTTCCTTTTGGAGGTGGCACTAGTTCCCATACCTTGTTTTTCTCAAATTGATTCAACTCTTCTTGCATGGCAACAATCCAATCAGAATTCTTCAAAGCTTCTTCAATTAATTTAGGTTCCTCTTGTGACAGAAAGCAGCTATACAGACAAGTATTTAATGTTGCCCTTCTTGTTCTAACTCCCTCACTAGGATCTCCAATGATTTGATCCCTAGTGTGGGCTCTGTCCCATTTCCTTGTGTGCCCCTGTTCATTTCCTTGATCTGTTCCAATCTCATTTTGGTTGACAGTTGCATTCTCTTCTTCTCCCCCTGTGTTTGTGAATCCTTGCACAGGTGTTTGAAGAAGATTGTCAACTTCAAGAGTTTCATTTTCTAGAACAGTTTGAACAGGGGGTTCATCTTCACTTTCAGAATCCTCAAGATAACCTTGATTCTCAAATCTCAATAGCACACTGTCTTGATCACTTGTTTTCAGTCCTGGAGTTTTCTTGTCATCAAAGGTAACATCCATGCTTTCCATGACTTTGTGTTGCTCAGGTACAAACACTCTGTATGCTGTCCTTTCCAGAGAGTATCCAATGAAGATACCTTCAAATGCCTTAGCATCAAATTTTCCAACATGCTCAGAGGTATCTTTCATCACAAAGCACTTGCTTCCAAACACATGCAGGTGCTTGAAGGATGCTCTTTTTCCAGTCATTAATGAGTAAGGAGTTTTGCCAGACTTCTTATTGATTAATGTTCTATTTTGCACATAGCACGCTGTGTTAACAGCATCAGCCCAAAAGCTAGTGGGTAGCTTTGCATCCAGTAGCATTGTCCTTGCAGCTTCAATGAGAGTTCTATTCTTTCTCTCAACTACTCCATTTTGTTGAGGTGTTCTAGGAGCTGAGAATTGTTGAGAAATTCCTTTATCTTTGCAAAACTCATACAATGTTGAATTTCTGAACTCAGTCCCATTATCACTTCTCAAAGCAACTACAGAGGCACCAGTGCTTTGTGCTTCTTTATCAACTCTCTTGATATGCTCTATTATGACTTGGGGTGCTTCATCCTTGGAGAATAGGAATTCCACCCAAGTATATCTTGAATAGTCATCTACCATCACTAGAGCATATTTCTTTTTGGAAAGGGACATTACATTCACAGGGCCAAATAAGTCCATGTGAATTAGTTGCAGAGGTTTTGAGTTTGTATTGAGCAACTTGTTCTTGTGACTTGATCTTTTAATCTTCCCTTTCTGACAAGCTTCACATGCTCCATCTTGCACAAACTCCAAGGCAGGCAGATCCCTGATGAGTTCTCTCTTGGTTAGAGAGTTCATTGCCTGAACATTTAAGTGAGACAGTTTCTTGTGCCACAGCCAGAATTCCTCATTTGTGGCTTTTGTGTAGAAACAACAAATTTCTCCCTTATCTGCAGCCTTGAGATTAGCTACAAACAAGCTTCCTTTCTTCACACCAGTTAGAACAACTTCACCACTTTCCCTTTTTGAGATTGAACAAAGGTCTTCATCAAATTCCACTTTGAAGCCTCTGTTGGTAAACTGTCCAATACTCAAGAGATTATGCTTCAGTCCTTCAACAAATGCTACATCTTCAATAATGACATTTCCAGATTTAACACTGCCATATCCCATTGTATAACCAATGTTGTCATTTCCAAAGGTTACTGATGGGCCAGCCTTTTCCTCAAAATGTGATAGCAGGGCTATATCACCAGTCATGTGACTTGAGCATCCACTGTCCAAGATCCATATGACTCTTTTATTCCTGTTGCCCTGCATTCACAAAGTGACTAAGTTGTTTTTGGTACCCACACTTGGTAGGGTCCAGATGATTTAGAAACATTTTGATTAATAATTCTTCTGTCATAAATTGCATTTCTCATAGTAGGAGACTTCACTTTTTCTGTGGCTTTGGAGTTTACACTCTTAGGCTCACATGAAGTTTTCACCCTCTCAACCCTGATTGGGGACCCTGTCCTATGAGAATGTATGTGTGTGTGTGATTCACCAGATTGTGCAGAGTCAAGTTTATGTTTAAGAGATAAACAGTTAGCAATCACAGTCACATAGCATGTCATGCAGTTTGGCTTACCACAGAAAGAATCATGACTAGAATTTATGCTTGCAGAAAGGTTACTTAGGTTATCAACTTCAACAATTTCAGGCTTACTACACTTATGAGTCAAATGATTAACAGATAGGCATTTTTGACATTGTTTCCTGGGAGCATTTGGCACATAAGCATAGTTGTTTCCTTTGTTAACACCAACTTTACCATTTCTGTTTTGTTTCCTTTTCTTAACAACTTCTTTCTTTGCTTTAGGACTCTTAACAAGATTGTCTTTGGTCTCTTTCTGATTGACAAGATCAGGAAAGGAAGAAGTGTTCTTAGCAGCCTCATCTTCTTCAAGTAGTTGTTGCTTGATGATCAGTAGTTCCTCATCAAACTCAACATCACTCTTTCTGAAGATGGGCTGTTCAACACTTGACAGTATGGTTGGGACATTTTTGTTTGTAAAGGTTTCCTTTCCTTTGCCCTTGACCTTCTTCCTTCCTTTGTCATTATCATAGTCAAAACCAACTCCAACCTTGCAGTCTACAGTGTGTTCCTTGTGGTAGGTTTGAATGAGTTCAGAGGAGTTTTTGAAGCTTCTTAGTTTCAGTTCAGTTTCAGCAATTTGTTCTCTAAGGGCTTTCTCTATCTGCTCAGCACAAATCACTTTGTTTTTAAGATACTCAACCTCCTTTTTCAAACCATCCAGGTTCACAACCATTAACTCAAGTTTCTCATTCTTTTCTGTAAGCTCAACATTCTTAGCAGTTAGTCTATCAATTTCTTCATTAGCTACTAACATGCTAGTATGAATATTAAATATCTCAGTGCTCATATCTTCAACAGTTTGCTTATATTGAATGGGAGTCATATCAAGAGAAGTAAGAATGGGTACCTGACTTGAATCACCATCATCAGAAAATGCCATCAAGGCATAGTTTGAGTACTCTTGTTCTTCTTCTTCATCAGAGTCATCCCAGCATTTTCCCTCAGCAATAAAAGCTTTGCCCTGTTGTTTCTTGAGTAGAGCTTCATACTTAGCTTCAAGCTCTAAGTATGCTTTGTCCTTCTTGACTTGTTTAGGCTTTTTGCACTCAGTGGCAAAATGCCCAAGTTCATTGCAGTTATAGCATCTTATTTTGGTCCTATCCACACTTCCTGTCTTGTATCCACCCTTAGCAGCACCAGCCATCCCTTTTCCTTTATTGAAGGTGTTTGAGCCACTAGATCCACCAGTGTTTCCAGTATTGAACTTGGACCTGAATGGCTGCTTTCTTTTAAACCTTATGTTAGGATATCTCCTAGCCATATAAGCAAAAGATTTGTTTTCCATTTTGTCCAGTTCCTCCATGCTGTAAAACTCATCTTCCTCAGGCAAATCATAGATGACCTGGACCTCATTACCAGTGTCTTCAACTTCCAGTTCCTCAATCTTCACTTGACTGACTTTAAGAGAGTCCATTCTTTGACTTAGGTTGTCAGCAATAAGTGCACAGGAGGTATTAGCCACTAATCCTTGCTTTGCTTGAATAGATCTCTTTTGAAACAGCTCCAACTCATATGTCTTCAAAACACCATATAACACATCAAAACCAATCTTTGTTAGATCTCTTTCTTTAAGGGAAGAGATTCTTGGTTCCAAGTGATCTGGAAGAGTTAGTAAAAACTTCATATTGAGCTCTTCTGTTTCATAGTGTTTGTCATAGAGTTTGAGCTCGTTTATCAGCTTGTTGAATCTCTCAAACACTTCTGTGATTCCCTCTTTTGGCTGAGCCATAAAGGCTTCATATTGTGAAACAAGAATCTGCTTCTTGTTCTTTCTTACTTCAGTAGTTCCTTCACAGAGCACTTCTATAAGATCCCACATCTTCTTGGCACTAGTACAATGAGCAACAGTGCCATACATGTTGAAGTCCATAGATTCACAAATGATAAGTTGAAGATGTCCATCCAGGGCGACTTTTTCTTTTTCAGGATCAGTGTATTTTGAGGGATCTTTGGGCACATGTTTTGCTGGTATAATCTCAGTGCCACTGGTTGATTCACCAATCTCAATCATTGGAATGAAGGGACCATGCTTTAGAATATCTAAATACATGGGGTTAGAAGCTTTGATGAAAAGCAACATCTTCTTCTTCCATAAACTGTAGTGCTCCTTGTTAAAGGGAGGAATCTTGATACTGCTTAGTTTCTGTGAACTCATTCTTGATCTTTTCCTGTTTGTACGTTAACAGCCTTCGCTTTGATACCACTTGTTAGAAATGAATACCACTAGAAACTAGACAGAGGGGGGGTGAATGGATAGTTTGATATATTTTTCGATCTTGAAAACTAAGTAAACAACTGTATGTGATTATGATATGTAATATGCAGAAAGTAAATAACACACACAATCACTTTAATCTACTTTGAATAAGCAAATTAAATACTACAGCTTTCCAGGAAATTCACAATCGAATTTCTGGCTTCTAAACAAGAACAGTTTGAACTTGCTTGCTTACAGAGAAAAGAGCTTAGCAAATAACTATGTGTATCTCTCTTACAGCTTACAGTTGCGTGTGCACGATATATATATTCCCCTATACAAACTAGGCACACACAATATTACACAGCTACCCCTTCTGAAAGTCCAACTTGTCCTGCCATAAGAAGTTCACTGTGTCAGGAAGGACCACCTGCTTTTCGGAGTCTTTCCCGTTTCTGTAGCTGCTTGTCTCTTATCTTTCTCTCCAAGTTTAGCTGTAGATTTGCCATCTGTTCTTTGGACCACCTTGCCAGAACAAATGCTTCAGTATTTGTCTCCTTTGATTCTTGGTTCTGTACCTTGATTTGTCTTGTTATGAACGGCTAAGTGTTGATATCGTGAACTCCACTTTATCACTGACTTCGCGATCTCCCTTGTGAGGACTACGCGATATAGCCTTTGAAGACTTTGCGACATAGGTCATTTGACGACTATGCGACATAGGTCATTTGACGACTATGCGACATAGGTCATTTGATGACTATGCGACATAAGGCTTCTGAGGACTTCACGATCTAGGCTCCTTTGACTTTGCTGACTTCAACACTTCACGACATGTGTCTTGAGGACTTCTCGACATAGTACAAAATGGACTATGCGATATAGTACTTCACGACATGGATATTGGTGATTTCACGACATAGCTTTCTTTTGACTTTGCTATATAATGCCTTAGACAAATTCCTGCAACTTATTTCTTCATGGCCTTATTCAACTCTATCCTGCTGCATGAACACTTCTGAACTTCTACCAGGATAATTATTCAATGGCCTATATACATTCTAGATGCAAGAACTTTACTAAGCTCATTATAAATCTGAGCATACATGATAAAGCTATTGTCCATGAAAACAAGACAAGTACATTTAGAGACCTATACTATATCCCAGTGATAGAAATCACTAGGTCATGTAATGTGACATAGTCACATAGTGTAGGCTTGTTAATAGTGGTATTCAGACATGTCTTGAGCCTAACAATATGATATAATCTTGATCATCTATTTTTAAAAGTATTGGATCTAACGGTTGAGAATGTTTTGGTGGTATTTAGGACCAAACTACCAGGATAACATCATTAATTTTTCTTAATATTTATAATTTTTTAAATTTTTAATTTTTTTAAATATTTATTGCTAAAATATAAGATACTCTTTTTTTGTAATATGTTAATGATACGGAAACTTTGAACTTTTGAGAAAATAAATTATCAATTAAAATATATATTTTTTTGTAATAGTTCTTCTTTTAAAGTAGTACACCGTGACGATCAAAATTATGTATAAAATTCATTTTTTTTATAGTATGTCCCGTAAATATCTATGTTATTATATTAAAGACAAAATAATGAAAGATTTCTTATAAGTGTGGTCGCTTTGTTTGATCACTCAATCCATAATCGTTGGATCTTTCAAATTAAATTGTTGAGAAACGTTACATATAACAGTAAAATTATCATGTAGAATGATCTAAGATTTGAATCTACCAACAACATATTAAAATTTACAGGTTTTTTTTTGAAAAAAAAAATTCATTTTTTTTCTTTCAGACATAGGTTATTTGATAATATTTTTTGTAAAGTACGATTTTTCAGAAAAGTACTATACTAATTGATTAACAAACTTTTAAAGTTTGGAATTTAATAATTTACAATGTATGTAGGTTAAAAAAGTTAGGTCTCTTATGTAGTAAGTCTACAATTTCAAAATAAGGTTTTTTTTAATATGAATATAGTCCTGCTAACAATGAAATTAGGTCTCTATGAGTGCTTATAAAACAAAATCACCATTTGCAAATAATAAATTATATTTGATTAGTTATGATCTATAACTTAATAAAATAGGATAAAAAATATGCACAATTTTATAAATTTTATCCTCTTATTATTATATTCTTTGTTGATTTGAATTTTTCTTAGATTGATTTTAATTTTTGAACATAGATTTCTAAATTTAAAATAGTTGGAAAAAAGTAATTAAATTGGCGTTAAAATAATGATGACATGATAATCATTATTAGAATTTAAATACTCACTTTACTGATTTGGGCTTTATCTTGTGTTTTAAAAATCAGATTTTGACGATTTTACACCCCACATGAAGATAATTAAATTATTTTTAATTAAAAGATGGTTTAACAATTTTTATCTAACCGGAATTGTCCATGGAAGAGAAAAGAAAGTCACGAATTTTTTACATGGAGAATTCTATTCCATATAGAAAACTTATTTATATTTGGTATATTTGGTTTAAATTATCAAAATACACTTTTTAGAATTTAAATATAATCCTATTATAAATAAAATACACTTTTTTAATATTTGATCAAACGATTTTAATTTATCTAGTTAAGATCTAACAGTCCTTATTAACTGCTTTAACTTTTAATGTTTCGGTTTTATTTATAGTGTGTATAAAATTTTAAAATACATTATTACTTTAAAATTATTAAACAGTATAAAAATTATGTTATGATTATATAAAATTTTATTCTCATATTATTATAGTCTTTATCGATTTGAATTTGTTCTTAATTTATTTTAATACTTTATTGAAAGAAAGATAAAATTTCTATATTTAAAAGAATTAGTGGAAAAATAAATAAATTGGTGCTACAATTATAAAAAAAAATATTTATTAAAATTTAGATACTCACTTTACTATTTGGGTTCTATCCTGAGTTTTAGAAATTGAATTTTGACGATTTTACAACTCATGTGAAACTAACGAAATTATCTTTAATTTAATGATGATTTAATAATTATTATCTAACTTGACCAGTGACCTACCCATAAACCGAAAAGAAAGGATGGTTAAGTATTATATTCAAAATTATTGTTTATGAATATGAAACCCTCAATATTTTAATAATATTTTGATATTATTCTTTTATGTTTGTCATATGTAAAATAAAATAATTATAATTTGGATTAATCAAATTGTTATGTTCCTTCAGAAAAAAAATGTTTAAATTTATTCATGTACAGGAGTTCTCCTAAGTCTCTTATAACGCAGGGTCCACATGTATCATTGTTATATGATATACATGAGCATTATATTGATAATTTTTAATATTGTAATCGATATGAATTGTTATCTGATATTTGGTTTAACAATTATTATCTAACTCGAACTATACATAAATTAAAGAGAAAAGATATTTAAGAATTTTTACATAGAAAAAATTTAAATTATCAAAATCACTTTTTAGTATTTAAATATAATTCTATTATTAATCAGATACACTTTTTAATATTAGATCTAACAATTCTCATCGATTTATTTAAGATCTAACTGTAATAATTAATTTGGTCGTATAGTGGTCGTACACAGACCAGATCAATTTTAATTTTTTCTTAAATTGATTTTAATATTTTATTGAAATAAACATAGAATTTATAAATTTAAAAGAATTAGGAAAAAAAATTAAATTGGTGCTACAATAATAAAAAAAATTATTAAAATTTAGATAATCACTTTACTGTTTGGGCTCTATCTTGAGTTTTAGACAACAGATTTTAACAATTTTACAGCCCACGCGAAGCTAACAAAATTATCTTTAATTTAATGATGGTTTAATAATTATTATCTAACTGGAACTATCCATAAACTAAAGAGAAAAGATAATTACGATTTTTTACATAAAGAATTCTATTCAATATAGAAAACCTATTTATAATTGGTTTAAATTATCAAAATACACATTTTAGTATTTAAATACTATCCTATTATTAATCAAATATAATTTTTAATATTATATCTAACGGTCCTCATCTATTTGAATATTTATAGTTTTATAATCCAACGGATCATATATTTTTGGTAGTACAGTGACCGACCAAAGTTTTGGATAAGATCTCCGTTACGCTTATTATATATAAGGAGTTAATGATATTTATAGTTTTAATAAAATATGTGATTTTTCAATATATCACGTAAATGTTATATTATGGGTTAGGTTCAAATTAGAAAACTAATATAAGCCTTAAATTTGTACATAATCAATTGCTCATTTTTAATTGTTATATTGTAGTACACAATAAATGACGTTTTACACAAATTTTTCTTATATATTTTAAAATATAATGTTTTTTTGCAGAATATCGAGTTTTTTTAATAAATTACATCCTATATTTGTAAAATAAATTAATCTTTTGCATTATATAATATTACTCCCATTTTTATAAAAATATAAACAACAAATCATAATACAAATATATAATTAATAAGGCAAATATTCAGTGTAGACCACTTAAATGTTAGACATGTTAGACCAAATTTGCACTACAATATATTTTTGACTTATTTACTTATACTGAAATTGGAGTACAATAAATCTAAAAAATGCATTACAATGAATTTTGATATAAAAAACAAGTTCATTACAATTATGATTTGTTTTTAAAAACAAAGATTATACGTTGCCCGGAGATATAATGCGTAAAATGGATAAAACACAAAACTCAATAGTGCAGTACATAATGATGTACAATGTATTTAGTATATACGTGATCTTAAAGGTCAAAAATTTAAGTGGTTTACACTGTACGTAAATCTAATTAATAATGAAATAGAATAGTATATTCTGCATTGAAACATAAAAAAAGTACTAAAGATTCTAACTATAAGCGGTTCTATGTGAAATTGATCCGATTATTGTATTATTGTTTTAGTGTGAGACAATCTTTACAAAATAACAACTAAAAAATGTTGAACAAGATTTTAAAAAAAAATTATACTAATAATATGCGAGTACTATAATTTTTTTTATTTCTTTTCTCGAAATATTAATAAATAAATATAATATTGTGTGCGAAGCACACGACATAAATGGAACTGTTTGTTCATTTATTTACTTTCTAAAATTCTTACTAAGCTAGTGTATCATCTTGATGTCTATATTGTTTCAATCTCACTTCAATAGATCAAATATGATCAAATCATATGTCATATGAAAGCGTTTTTGAGAAATGAATTTGATCACAGTCTACTTTGAAAATTCCATTTTCAAATTTGTTTTTAATATAATGGTATAATTTACTAAACATCGCTTATGTTTTTAAAAGTTATTTTTATGAATTATCTCGATAGTATTACCAAACATGTTATTAGAAAAGGTTTATACCATCCAAAAGTTTCATACCTTCGGGAATTAGGCTATAAAATTTCAAAGTTGAATGGATAAAAAAGAATTGCAGTGTGCGAAATAAGGGCAAGATAACTAGTTTTTGTAAAGTGTTTTTGAGAATTTATTTTAGAAAATTATTTATTTTAAATTCAAAATTCAAAAATTAATTATTTTAATTAATTGATTATTTATTTAATCGATTTCTTAATTTAATTAATTCAAAATTTTGATTAAATTTAGTTAATTATTAATTAAGATATAATTAGTTTAATTAATCAATTAATTTGAAAGATTAATTGATTAATTTTATTAAATTAAGTATTAATTAAGATTAATTATTTTTAAATACATTTAATTACTTTGATTTATTCTACTTAAGAAATTTGAATTTGATTTTAAATATTTTCTTTTAAATTCGAATGGTATTTAATTAATTTAATTATTCAAAATATGTTGAATAATTTCATTAATTAATATTAATTGCCTTTAAATTTATTTGGTTTTAGTTGTGCTCTCTTTGTTCAACCTTACGAAACATGAATGGGGAATCAGAGAATTACTTGATACATGTGATTAGAGGTGGTCACAGGTCACTTGTGCGGTCAGTGCGAGTCGGACCGGGTTTAACACGGGTCGGGTTTACGAGCCGAATTCGGGTTGGGCTTGAACCGGAAAAAAGTGAACCCATAACTGGCACGCGGGTTGGGCGGGCTGGATGAATTGGGCGAGTTGGTGCGGGTTGTGGTGGGTCGAGACAAGCTTTATCACATGCTCCCGTGACATGCCATTTTATCTTATAGATTTTATCTATGGTGGGAGATTAATTTTTTTATTAATATCCATGACATGTCATTTTGCCTAAAGCTTGTCTCGACCAATAATTAGCCATTAAAATAAAAAAACTAACCAAATTGATAGTGTGACATTATCATTTAACTCATAAAACTCGTGGGCGATTCTGTGCGGGCTTGTGCGAGTTCGGTGTTCGAGCCATGTGTGGGTTAAAAGAGTACGGTACCTCATATATTTTATTAATTTTAAAAAAAAGTTACAAATAATTTGAGAGGACTCCTCTCTTAAAAAATGGAACAACCCGCATAAACATATAAAAATACAATACAAATTAAATAAAGGGATTTGGTCCCCAGTCATCGATGGATACCAACCACGTGCCGCTATGTTTCATTGCGAGGGTGATATTGACTCCCATTATGTTTCATTGTGTGAGGTGGTTGGTATCCCACGATGGTTGTGGAAGAGCACCCTTAAATAAATTTCTAAAGTGCAAAACAAAAAATAACTATCAACTATTTATCCAATATTTGATTTATAGTTGGTGTTCGCTTGTTGAAATCTCAGAATCTGAACTATCCATTGTCATCCATGGATCGTTTTCGGTATCCGAGTCGTCTTCTTTTTTTCCTTGTTGTCTTTTTGCGGCTTGGTCCCAATCTTTTTTGCAAACACAAATTTTTACTACGTCTGGCGAAATACTTGATCTCTTCTCGTCTAACCTGCACTAAAAACGGACTCGGACGCAATTATAGAAGCGGGTGAAGGGTTTCGAGCACATAAACGCTACGGAAAAATGCGAAAAATAAACCAAAATCGAAACCCATCCGCAGGATCCATGCGAAAACAAAAGACTTAATTCGGAGATTAGTGTTTTACCTTAAAATGCTTTAACAATTCATCAATGGAAGATTAATGGAGATCCAAAGCTAGTTCAATCTCCACGTATCCCGTTCTCGCGATCTACGCTCTACGTTATCCACACAAACGCTTTTCTTGAAGGATTGATGTGTACTAGCACCCGAAAACTGTTTCTCTCTCTCTCTCTCTCTCTCTCTCTCTCTTTCTCTCTCTCATAAACGGCTAGGGTTTTATTATAAAAACATTTTTCATTAATAAAATCAGCCCCTTTTGAGAGTTTATATAGAGAGGAATAATCTTTATTAATTATAATCCAATTATAATTAATACTAATCCAAAATTTCAATTTATTATTTAATTAAGTCTCACTTAATTAATTAATAACTTATTTCGGAATTAGTTTAAGTAATTCCCTTTCTATTTAATTAATTAATTCATTCATACTTGATTAACATTATAAATAGAATGAATTGCTTATTTAATTTAAATTCATAATTTAAATTATTTCTCCTTCAATCGTTCTTTATGTGTGACCCTGTAGGTTATTATTACGTTGGCAACAATTTTAATGCATCATTGATACCCAAGTAATAATAATTAAATCGGTGATTCGATTAAGCCTTTTGTGAATAATGTTCCATGTAATATAATTCCTTTAACCTTGATATTCTAGATTAAACTCGATGCATGTAATGTGTCATCATCTTCATAATTTAATCTTAGTTTTCTTGATCGATGAGTAGACTATTAAATCAAATCAACATTTGAGAACAGCCATGCATTTCTTAGTCTCACTCAAACAAGAGGCCAATAATATCGCTCTTAAAATTAGGAGGGTTAAATCTCATCTAGATCATTCATATTTCTCATACGATTCATAATATACCCAATGTCCACTTTTATCATCACCCGATCAAAGGTAACTTTTAATGTAATCAAAGTATAATAATTCTCGTATAGAAATATAATAATTTCAGGTCTAATGATCATTACATCATTATCACTGTGAGGATTACTTATAACACTGTTAACATGTAGAATCTCACATCGGGTCAATCCAGTGTCATACACTCTTACATGCACCTATGTTTTGAATTTAGTATCACCATACCTATGACCAATGAGATGTGGTCATCAGTCAACAAACATACTAGTCTCTGCGCATTACTATTGTCCTTAAATAATAACACTCGACTAGGGATATTTAAGAATAAAGATATTATTCATATAATCTCATTTTTAAGTCACATACTTAAAGATATTGAATACGTATAATAATTCCAAGGATATTTATTATGCTAACATTTTTAACGCAGTAAATAAAGACATAATAAAATAATAATAATGATCAATAAAACATAATTTATAATAATGAAATATTTTTTTAAAAAAAGTATTGTCTCTAGAGCACTAATACTAACAACGGGGACTACTAAAATGTCCTTGACATTTTTTGCTAAAATTGGAAATTGTAATTCATGATTCTTCCACCATGTTAGTATATCAAGATCATCATTTAACTCATAACTATAAGAAAAAAAAATTAGTTAATCATACTAAAAGCAGAAGAAGGTACGGAAGATGAAGTGAAAATTCTACATTTTTGTTTTTTGGTTGGTATAGATGAAATAGTACTATTAAACCTACTAACAGTACTACTACTCTTAGATGGTATAGAACTTTAAGTTTTTGGAGCATACATATCTATAAGACGATATAATAAGTTTTAACAATTATTTACATATAATTCAGAATTATATGAAACTCCTAACACTTCATAATAATGATCTAACATATTTTCTAAACCTTCCTTTCTAACACCAGGATCAAGAAGACATGCAATACCATAAATATAAGGAAAATCTGTAAATAGATTAAAATTCACTGGACATAATATTGTTTCTAAAACTTAATATTAAAATTTTATAAGATTGGAAATATATATAGTTATGTATGATACTTTAAGAATTAAAAAAATAAGTTTAATAAATATTATAAATCACCCTTATATTTACTCAAAAGTTTAAATAACAATAAATATTGGATAAAGAAAGAAGTGGGGTTCATGTAATATGATTTTAACTTAAAATCAAAAGAAATTATGTAGCTCAATGGTTATAAGGATGACTTCTATAGAGAAGGTCAAGTGTTCAATCCATCACAAAAACATTATTTATTTAATTTTTTTCTTTAGATAAGAAAGTAGTGGCATGTCATGTAATTTCACAATATATAAGAGTAATATGGTAATTTTACAGGGGTTTATTTGCTCAAAATGCCCCTAAAATATCCCATGCAGTCATAGAAACCCTAAATTGCAAGTGGGGAAGGATAGAGAGCCAGTCGCAGACATAGATTGATATTGTTTGTCTAGATTCAATGGACCTGGACAAGGTAAGCATGATTTCAATATTAATATGGTATAATTAATTCCTTGTTTGTTTTTTTAATAATTCCTTGTTGTTTAATTTGTTTCAACAGTTTTTTTGTGATCTGAATCTCAAAATTGAAGACTTGTTTACTGGGAATAAACTTTCTCAAAACTCAACAGTGACACAACCCGAGGATGATAAAGATTTGTTTCTGTCCAAATCCAAACTGTGGATTTGCTTCCGTGAACCAGTTGTTGGTTCTTGCGGAGATAACCCTGCTCCTGTTGAGAATATCAATGCTCCTTATTTAGTTGGATTGTTCCCTATCCACCTTGCAGTTCTTACATCGTCCACCGAGTTAGTCTACTATCTAATTAATGAACGCGGAGCTAAGCTTGATGTTAAATGTGTCGAATCCGACTCTCCATTTTATGGGATGACTCCTTTGGACATGATTCTTCATGTAATGAGGTAGACCACACACACTTGTTTACCTTAACCTCATAGGCAGTCGACTGTTGAGAGTTGGTCGCAGCTGAGTTCCCTAACATCTGCAAAAGATGGAGCAGGGTGAGTTAACGACCAACGAATTTCTTCTCAATCCGGCAAACAAGAGGACAAGTAAACTGTGAAGCTTACAAGGGTGTTCAATTGTGGGTCTTTTTGAATTGTCATTAGGGATTTATGTCAAACAGGTGGTGACCTGGATAAGTCCAAGGGTTTGGAAAGACTAATTCTAAAGAAATCTCTCTATACCTAAAGGACAGATACAGGTTCATAGAGGTCTTCACCTCTAAAGAAGTTTAAGTATGCAGAGATCTAAACCTAAAGCTAAAGGAAAGGGGTTCTATTATTAGTTTAATAGATCAAATCCCCTTAAACAGCTTTATATCGATACTCATATCCCAGGATGTACATGGTATATGCGATCAATTGGACATGCAAGCAAGGGTCGTCAGGAAGACAAGTGGACAAAATGTTGTATGTGATTCATGGCAGCAAAAAAGATACAAGTTTAAAGGGTTTTTGATTTTATTCGATTCCATGGTAAAAACAAAGAATAATATCACATGATTATAGTTTAAAAAGAGTGTACACATGGCGTCATGGGCTACAATTCGATTGAACAGTTGATGTGGGTGTGTGTGCATATATGGTTGTATATATGTACAAGACGAGCACATTCAAAGACGATATGCAATGGCAAATAAGGATTAAAAGTAACAGATGGAGGTAGATTCATACCTTACAGAGTGTTGCAGGTGGAGGATCGTCGGAAATTGGAGTATCGTCATAGATTCGAACCGCCTTGAAGATTTTCGTCGGGAGAGAGAAAGTGGAGAGCGTAGAGTTTGTGTTGGGAAAATAACGGAGGATTATTCCTTTTAAGGTTCGTTCGGACAAATGGTATTCAGCCGCGAACTTACGGCTGGATATGAGGTTAAGGGTTGTTTATCTAAGAATAAAATAGGCGATGTCAAAATATGATAAGCTTGTTTTATTTTTTGGAGTTTATGTGACTTAGAGCTTATGAGTGGAAGGTTTAGGTTCCTCTTGTATTCAATACTGCAAGGAATCGGGGGTAGTTGTTGTGCCCAAAATCTCACATGGACTCAATTTAAGGTCCACATTTGATATAGGTCTAGTAGAGGTGTATTGGGTTAGGGTTGTGTGGATAAAGGTGTGGTGTCATGGTTTCAAGGTTCAGGATCAGGATGCCAAGGTGTAGGTTTAAGATGGTCTATACCTATTGATCAGGTTAAGGTTCAGGGTTGTCTTAACCTCAGGCTCAGGTTCAGGTGTGGGGTGGTCTGAACCTCTCATGGACAGAATGCTAGTTGGATTCGAACTTTGTTTCCTACTCTTTAGGAGCACGGAATTGCTCCTGAAAAAGGACTTTTATGCCTGATAACATCAGGGATGGGATAATTACAACCAATGTAGGACTTATATTGGTTATTTCGGATATACATCAAATATATGAGGATTTATAGGACTTAGTGATGGATTGGGACTAGGACATTGGAAAGCTCATCTTAAGGGGTACGAATTCTACCAAAACTCTAAGATGGATTATTGGCTGAATTCGCAAGGATGGAGAAGTATAAACCTAATAGAATTACATGGGGTTTGACTCCTATAAATAGGATACGTAAGCATTTGACTAAAGGATTCAGATTTTCACTTTCTACACGTATAAGGCTCGTGTACCCTCTATGATACATATTCCGGTGAATTGGTCGGTCGAGTAGGATTTACGAAAATTTCAGACTTTGGCTTGGCAAGAAGCTTTGGATGAGACCAAACTGAAGCAAACACAACACGGATTGATAGTAAGATTTTCGGCAATATCGAAAGCATTTCTTGTTCTTCACTCAAAAAATCATGTATGATTTAATAGCAAATCATGCATATCGATATTAAATTAAACTATAATAAGTAAATATAAGTATAATACATGGATTGATCGATAGTAAAATTTTCTACAATATTGAAAGCATTTCTTGTTCTTCACTCACTCAAAAAAGCATGTATGATTTAATAGCAAATCATGCATATCTATATTAAATTAAACTATAATAAGTAAATATAAGTATAATTGTTGATATTTTGGTTGAATTATATAAAATTTATTGATCCTTAAATCTTTATTGAATAATCGAAAGTTGTTAAATTCATATTAAAAAATATTATATATTTAACTTGCTCTAATTTGACCCGTTTTTTGTTACTTGAAGTTGATATATATTTACAAATATTATTAATATCATTGATAATATTTATATTAACCTCATTAACAAATAACTACTTAATCATTTAATTTTGATAAGTTAATTAATGCATATTATCACATAATATATACAATACAATATCTTAATTGAATTAATTTTTAAATGTATTTATTATAATAAATAAAGGTTATGTTTTATTATATTAAAATAATTTCTTTCACCATTATATTGTTTAATAAAATAGTCACAGTTATTCAATTCATTAATTTATTTTCATTATTATTTTTTAATTATAATATTCATGAAATAATTTTTTAAAATTCGATGTACATATATAACATGATAATTAACTCCTTATATATAATAAGCGTAAGAGAGATCTTATCCAAAACTTTGGTCGGTCACTGTATTACCAAAAGTATATGATTCGTTGGATTATAAAACTATAAATATTCAAATAGATGAGGACCGTTAGATATAATATTAAAAATTGTATTTGATTAATAATAGGATAGTATTTAAATACTAAAAGGTGTATTTTGATAATTTAAACCAATTATAAATAGGTTTTCTATATTGAATAGAAATCTTTATGTAAAAAATCGTAATTATCTTTTCTATTTAGTTTATGGATAGTTCCAGTTAGATAATAATTATTAAACCATCATTAAATTAAAGATAATTTTGTTAGCTTCGCGTGGGCTGTAAAATTGTTAAAATTTGTTGTCTAAAACTCAAGATAGAGCCCAAACACTAAAGTTATTATCTAAATTTTAATATTTGTTTTAATTTAAACCAATTATAAATAGATTTTCTATATTTAATAGAAATCTTTATGTAAAAAATCGTAATTATCTTTTCTCTTTAGTTTATGGATAGTTCCAGTTAGATAATAATTATTAAACCATCATTAAATTAAAGATAATTTTGTTAGCTTCGCGTGGGCTGTAAAATTGTTAAAATCTGTTGTCTAAAACTCAAGATAGAGCCCAAACAGTAAAGTGATTATTTAAATTTTAATAATATTTTTTTTTATTACTGTAGCACCAATTTAATTTTTTTCCTAATTCTTTTAAATTTATAAATTCTATGTTTATTTCCATAAAATATTAAAATCAATTTAAGAAAAAATTAAAATCGACCTGGTCCGTGTACGACCACTATACGACCAAATTAATTATTACAGTTAGATATTAAATAGATCGATGAGAATTGTTAGATCTAATATTAAAAAGTGTATCTGATTAATAATAGAATTATATTTAAATACTAAAAAGTGTATTTTGATAATTTAAATTTTTTCTATATAAAAATTCTTAAATATCTTTTCTCTTTAATTTATGTATAGTTCGAGTTAGATAATAATTGTTAAACCAGATATCAGATAACAATTCATATCGATTACAATATTAAAAATTATCTATAATGCTCATGTATATCATATAACAAGGATACATGTGGACCCTGCGTTATAAGAGACTTAGGAGAACTCCTGTACATGAATAAATTTAAACATTTTTTTTCTGAAGGAACATAACAATTTGATTAATCTAAATTATAATTATATTATTTTACATATAACAAATATAAAAGGATAATATCAAAATATTATTAAAATACTGAGGGTTTCATATTCATAAACAATAATTTTGAATATAATACTTAACCATCTTTTCTTTTCGGTTTATGGGTAGGTCACTGGTCAAGTTAGATAATAATTATTAAATCATCATTAAATTAAAGATAATTTCGTTAGTTTCACATGGGTTGTAAAATCGTCAAAATTCAATTTCTAAAACTCAGGATAGAACCCAAATAGTAAAGTGAGTATCTAAATTTTAATAAATATTTTTTTATAATTGTAGCACCAATTTATTTATTTTTTCACTAATTCTTTTAAATATAGAAATTTTATCTTTATTTCAATAAAGTATTAAAATAAATTAAGAACAAATTCAAATCGATAAAGACAATAATAATATGTGAATAAAATTTTATATAATCTTAACATAATTTTTATACTGTTTAATAATTTTAAAGTAATAATGTATTTTAAAATTTTATATACACTATAAATAAAACCGAAACATTAAAAGTAAAAGGAGTTAGTAAGATACTTATATCAGTATGTACTTGATATCCTTATTATATTAAACTCTTTTATATAATCTATACTATATTATTAAAGACGAAACATTGAAAGTTTTGTAGTCTCGTCATGAAAGTTTTTGTAGTCTGGTCACTCAATTCAGAGCCGTTAGATATTTTTGATCAAATCGATGAGAACCGTTAGATACAATATTAAAATTATTATATAGAATATCTTTTCTATTTTTCCTAACTAAAACATCTCATTTTCCAAAAATATTGCAAATAATTTCATTTACTAAAATAACATAATAAAGTTATAATTGCTAATAACTAACTCATTACCTTTTTTAGCCAAATTGTATATTCTTTTTTATATTTTTCAACTAAAATTTCTACTTTTCTATTTTTCCTAACTAAAACCTCCCATTTTCCAAAAATATCACGAATAGATCTATTTAATAAAATAAAATAATAATATTATAATGATTAATGACTAACTGATTAGCTTTTTTTTCCAAAACTTATATTCATTTTTATATTTCATAACTAATATTTCTCTTAATTAAAACCTCAAAAATATCACTGACTATTCCATTTATTAGCATAAAATACTAATATTATAAATCTATCTATCTATCTATACTATATTATTAAAGACGAAACATTGAAAGTTTTGGTACATGTTTTTTTGGTACGGTACTTGCCTTATTTAATTGTTTATTTAATTATTATAAAAATTATTATAATCAGTTACCCTTTCAGTTAAAATGCATTACCATTTTTTTCTAAAAAAATCACGAGCAATTTCCTTTTCAAGCTAAAACATGTTACTTTTTCTATTTACTTTACTAAAATCTCTCATTTCCCAAATATATCATGAGCAAACCCTTACTTATTTATTTTAAAACATATTTTATTACTTTTAATTGGTAATTACATTTCCCCTCTTTTTCTAGAAAAATCACGGGCAATTACCTTTTTCAGCTAAAACATGTTATATTTTCTATTTTCCTTACTAAAATCTCTACTTTTTCAATTATATCACGCGCAAACCCTTACTTATTTACTTTAAAATCTATTTTAATAATTTTAATTGACAATTATCTTTTTCAACTAAAACATGTCACCTTTTGTATTTTTCTTAATAAAACCCCTCTTTTTTTTAAAAATATCACGGGCAAATCGTTACTTTTATATTTTAAAATTCAACGAAAACATGTTAATTTCTATTTTTCTTACTAAAACCCCTCTTTTTCCAAAATATCACGGGCAAACAGTTACAATTAATAAAATATAAATAATAAAATTAACAATTATTAAAAACAATTCGTGCATCGCACGGGTTTTAAGCTATATTATTAAAGACGAAACATTAAAAGTTTGGTAGTCGGATGGACGGACGATCGGTACTTAGTGATTTTATTTAATTGCCCTTACTTATTTTTTAAAATACTATCACTAAATAATAACATTATTTATAACCAATTACCTTTTCAGCTAAAATACATTACCTTTTTATATTTTTTTTCTAACAAAATCTTCTCTTTTTCTTAAAAAAACACGGGCGGTTATCTTTTTTAACAAAAACATGTTAATCTTTCTATTTTTTCTTACTAAAACCCCTCATTTTCCAAAAATATCACGGGAAAACCCTTACTTATTTATTTTAAAAATCTATTTTTTTATTTTAATAATTAAAAGTATTAAAATCTATTTTAATACTTTTAATTATGAGCACTTTTTCAGCTGAAACATGTTACTTTTTCAATTTTTTCATTTTCTAAAAAATTATTATTAAATAATAACATTTTTATAACCAACTACCTTTTCAGCTAAAATACATTACTTTTTCTATTTTTTTCTAACAAAATCCTTTATTTTTCTAAAAACAATCATCGGCAATTATCATTTTCAACTAAAACTTGTTACTCTTTCTATTTTTCCTTACTAAAAACTCTCATTTTCCAAAAATATCCCGGGCAAATCCCTACTTATTTATTTTGAAACCTATTTAAATACTTTTAATTACGGGCACTTACCTTTTCAGATAAAACATGTTACTTTTTCTATTTTTCCTTACTAAAACCCCTACTTTTCCAAAAATATAACGGATAAACAGTTATTAATTTATTTTAAAATTTATTTTAATACTTTTAATTATTTAAAAAAGTTTAACACAACTACTTATTTTTTTAGCAAATTTAAATTAATAAAATATTAAAACATAAATGATAAAAATAATGATTATTAATAACAATCCGTGCATCGCACGGGTTTTAAGTTAGTAAGCATAATAGGGATTTATCCAAAATTTTGATCGTGACAACCAAATTAATAAGGACTATTAGATCTTAACTAGATAAATGAAAATCGTTTGATCAAATATTAAAAAAGTGTATTTTATTTATAATAGGATTATATTTAAATTCTAAAAAGTGTATTTTGATAATTTAAACCAAATATACCAAATATAAATAAGTTTTCTATATTGAATAGAATTCTCCATGTAAAAAATTCGTGACTTTCTTTTCTCTTCCATGGACAATTTCAGTTAGATAAAAATTGTTAAACCATCTTTTAATTAAAAATAATTTAATTATCTTCACGTGGGGTGTAAAATCGTCAAAATCTGATTTTTAAAACACAAGATAAAGCCCAAATCAGTAAAGTGAGTATTTAAATTCTAATAATGATTATTATGTCATCATTATTTTAACGCCAATTTAATTAATTTTTTCTAACTATTTTAAATTTAGAAATCTATGTTCAAAAATTCAAATCAATCTAAGAAAAATTCAAATCAACAAAGAATATAATAATACGAGGATAAAATTTTATAAAATTGTGCAGATTTTTTATCCTATTTTATTAAGTTATAGATCATAACTAATCAAATATAATTTATTATTAAATAATAAATTATACGCAAATGGTGATTTTGTTTTATAAGCACTCATAGAGACCTAATTTCATAGTTAGCAGGACTATATTCATATTAAAAAAACCGTATTTTGAAATTGTAGACTCAACTACAGAACAAACCTAACTTTTTTAACCTATATACATCGTAAATTATTAAATTCGAAACTTTAAAAGTTTGTTAATCAATTAGTATAGTACTTTTCTGAAAAATCGTACTTTACAAAAAATATTATCAAATAACCTATGTCAGAAAGAAAAAAAAATTCAAAAAAAAACCTGTAAATTTTAATATGTTGTTGGTAGATTCAAATCTTAGATCATTCTACATACTGTTATATGTAACGTTTCTCAACAATTTAATTTGAAAGATCCAACGATTATGGATTGAGTGATCAAACAAAGCGACCACACTTATAAGAAAGCTTTCATTATTTAGTTTTTAATATAATAAAATAGATATTTACGGGATATACTATAAAAAAATGAATTTTATACAGAATTTTGATCGTCACGATGTACTACTTTAAAAGAAGAACTATTACAAAAAATATATATTTTAATTGATAATTTATTTTCTCAAAAGTTCAAAGTTCCCGCATCATTAACATATTACAAAAAAGGAGTATATTATATTTTAGCAATAAATATTTAAAAAAATATAAATATTAAGAAAAATTAATGATGTTGTCCTGGTAATTTGGTCATAAATACCGCCAAAACATTCTCAACCGTTAGATCCAATACTTTTAAAAATAGATGATCAAGATTATATAATATAAAAAGAAATTATTATCTAAAAATGATATAAGTTAAAAGATATTATATTATGATTGGATTTTCCAAAAAGTTAAAACATAAAAATAGTTGTAATTAAATAAGGAAACCCATAAAAATCGTTTAATCTTAAATAGATAGGTGAAAACCGTTAGATTTAACATTAAAACATGTATTTGGTTAATAAAGATTATTCTAATAATCTAAACTACATATAAGTTAAGTAGATTTCCTAAATCGAATAGAATTCTCAACATTAAATTTCGTCACTTTATTCTCTTTTTAGTTTTAGAATAGTTTTTAATTGAAAAAGAACTATTAAACCACAACTAAATTAAAGATTATTTTGTGAATTTCATGTGAACTGTAAAATTGGCCAAATCTAACTTTTATAACTCAATATAAACAAATATTAAATTGAGCGTGTAAAATATAATAAATATCAAATTTTTAACTATAATTTTTTTTGGCTAAATTTTTTTACAATAATTTAATCATGTAAACTAATAACTTTTAAATATTAAAATATTCATAAATAAATATAATTATAAATATTAAAAAAACAATCGTGTGTTGCATCGTAATAAAAATATAATTATAAACAGAATAATTATAAATAAAATTTAAGTAACGTGCAGGGCCATAAGCTAGTATACTAAAAAAAGGTCCATGCATAATATTAAATGGGTCGACCCATTTGGAACCCTAACTCCTCGTACCTTACACATATATATATAATAATATCCATGTATATGTTTGATCAGCAGCTATGTCTCCTAGCACCTGCAGTTCAAATGTACTTATTTACGTCCTCATTCTCTATTTTTGTGATTATTTTCGACATTTAATTTTAAGTTATTACAACTTAAATTAAGTTTGATCTTCGTAATTTAACCGTTTTATGTTGAATTTACATGACTTGTTTAACTATATGGCGTTTATTTGAAACCATCTTTGCCAGAACTAGAATTCGAGTAGTATTTATGATTGTTTGTTAAATTTTGAAATTTAATTTTGAAGTTAGGTTCCAAATGAAGGATACTAGGGTATGTTTAGATTGGGGGGTTGGGAAGGAAGGGACGAAAATCGAAAAACTGTGTTTCGGAAAAATTTAGAGGGTTGGACTAGTTGAACTGAATCGGAAAATTTAAAGCATGTCCGTGTCTCGCACGGGCTACAAAGCTAGTTAAGGCTTAATATTGGAAACACATTTTGTGAACAGAATGGAATTTCTCCTGATTAACCGTTTAATCCGTTTTAGGAACAGAATGGAATTTCTCCTCCAGAGGAG
The DNA here is from genome assembly GCA_030848705.1 of Heracleum sosnowskyi. Lineage (NCBI taxonomy): Eukaryota > Viridiplantae > Streptophyta > Magnoliopsida > Apiales > Apiaceae > Heracleum > Heracleum sosnowskyi. The sequence goes on along the minus strand of CM061238.1, from coordinate 132,346,228 downwards.
AATGATTCTGTTGATCCTCTCTCTCTTTTCAACTCTGAGAAGGCAGTACAGGAACTACCGATTGTTCAAGGGACTGATAATCATCTTATAGAATTTTCTGAGGCTTTGATAAGTATGTTAGAGTTCTTCCACCCTTGAAAATTTTCATACACATTTTACTTATGTGCGCTAGTTGAAAACTAGTTCTAATTTGCCCAACACTTTATCGGATTCATTTAGCTGTCACAAAGGCTTTAAGACAAGTTGCTCAAGGTAAGGCTTCTGCCCAAATTGAAGCTGCTGAATGGAAGCGGAAATATGAACTAGAGAGAGCACGGAATAGGCAGTTGGAGCATGAAGGTTTGTTATCAAACTGATTTTATTGTGCTTGCGTTATATATAACATATGAGAATGAATTCATTGTAGTTTTTATGTTTTCTCAACTAGGATCGTCTATTCAAGGCCTGATTTTTTGCTTCAAACTGAACATTTACTAATCTACAATTGCTATCTTCGTGTCCAGTGTTTGTTTATATTTTTATTATAATTTCCGCGTCACAAGTTTGCTTCTGACTGTCATGTTTATTTTTCCGTGAGCTGCATTCAATTGCACAATATATACTTTTTTATATTGGCACAGTAGTTGTAGAATTGTACCTAGCTGAGCCTGCAGTTTGCTCTCTTTTCTATCTATTACTCAAGGGGACTTGTAGAATGGTTAATAAATGTATCATCCTTTCCTGTATGCTATTTTCTTCTTTCTGTGTAGTTGGTTGTTGCCTATCGTGGATGGTATTGTTCATTTTCTCCATATGCTAGATTCGGACTCCCATATGCTTAACATTTTTGAGACACAATTTGTGCCGAAATAGTTCAGACATAGGTTATTCAGAAATTCATATAACAAAAACCTAAACCAAATCACACATCGTATCACAAACTCCTCCTTGTGGTAGTCTCTTCTTTCCTCATTTTTGCAGTGTGACTAGAGATGAGAACTATGGAAGCCATAGCTTAAATCACAAATTACACGTCATGCTGTCCGTTTGTAGCAAATAATTCATAACCTCACGAACACTAACCCGAGACTCTTTTGTTAATTTTTTGATTCCTCAAGTCAAATTAGTCTCAGTTATTTTTTGTTAAATTAGACTCTAAACAATTCAGTCTTATCGATTTCATACAATGGAGAATTGTAAAACAATAAAGGTAATTCAATTAAATTAATCTCTTTTTGGATTCAGCTAGGTAATCTCTAATCTGAAATAATGAATGCAAGGTTTTCTTCAATTATGTGTGTATTTCACATTTTGACTATTTAACTTAAAACTCAAACCTTGAAGATGGTTACACTTCACCCTTCTGTCTATATTTTAACCGTCGAAATTTGAAAATATTCACAAGTCTAATCAATTGAATGCAATCTTTTTGAGTTCAGTGATCCACCTGCAAGCTGGCCATAATTTCGTATTGTTCATTGCATATTAATCCAGCTGGCATGTATATTAATGTTCATTCATGTCTTCTTTGGCTTGTAGTACCACATCCTGTGTTATCAAATGAAGCTGGGGTGCAATCTGACAGGTGTTGTGGGGAGAATGAAATTTGCTCTCATGAAGTTCTTCTGGACGGCCATAGTTCTAATGCAGGGAACAGTAAACTTTCAGAAAAGGTAGAGACTTGTAGAAGAACTAAAATTTACTTATTATCTCACAAGCACTAAAATTTTATATCTGAACAGTTCTTTTCTGATCTGAATCTCAAAATTGAAGACTTGTTTACTGGGAATAAACTTTCTCAAAACTCAACAGTGACACAGCCCGAGGATGATAAAGATTTGTTTCTGTCCAAATCCAAACTGTGGATTTGCTTCCGTGAACCAGTTGTTGGTTCTTGCGGAGATAACCCTGCTCCTGTTGAGAATATCAATGCTCCTTATTTAGTTGGATTGTTCCCTATCCACCTTGCAGTTCTTACATCGTCCACCGAGTTAGTCTACTATCTAATTAATGAACGCGGAGCTAAGCTTGATGTTAAATGTGTCGAATCCGACTCTCCATTTTATGGGATGACTCCTTTGGACATGATTCTTCATGTAATGAGGTAGACCACACACACTTGTTTATAATTATCTTCAGTTGCCAAAAATTTCATTATGTTATTTAATTTCAATTTGTAGCAAGCTTATTCCCTGGACTCAAGGAGTATCATTTGCTGATTTTACTTCCAAGTTTCTTGACAATAAACCGGTACAAATTTCTGATACACTACTAAAATGAACACTCGATTTTCAAATCTGCATCTAACTTGCAATTTCATTCGCTTCAGATGTTACTCCTCAACAACCTTCAAATAATTGTACTTAAGTCGTTCGGGGTTCAAGATTTGATTTTCAAACTTACGCTTCAAGCCAAAATTACCGAGCTTGCCACTTTGTTGACGGCGGCTTCTTTCCATAACACCAGCTTGTCTTCTATGCATGTTCCTACTGTCAGTATGCCTCCTGAGCTCAATAATGGAGCTCCCATGATGTTGCGCATGTTTGTCGCAGCTACAATCACATCATTGATCTCAAAGGAGATTCATTTATCTGGCAAACTCAATGAATCTGTGGAACTTATTAATTGCAAGTCCGATTTGATCAAAATGAACACTGTTATGAAATTACTGGTCTTGGCTGACAGGGGTGAACTTGCTAGAGCCCTTATCTTTCCCTGGGTATGTGGTATTGCTGACTACAATGAAATAGAACTAATAGGTGCAGAAGAAACCATTATTAGATGTCATTGGTGAATAAAGTTCAAATTTTAAGCTGTTTTTTTCCCCATTCTCGCCAGTTCTGTTGCTTATTATTATTTTTATCATCTTTATAATTTTTGCCTTTTTCTTGCAGAAAGAAAAGCCTATCCTCGAAGATGCTTATGACTCTTTAAAAGGTTTACAAGCTCCCCTTTCCTTTTTCTAGTACTTCATTCCTGTCACATTTTTTTATTGGTCTCATCTTCTTAAAGCTTCTTGTTTAATGCTTCATTTCTATTCACTGTCACGCAGGAGGCCAATCATTGTTCAACAGGCACGTGAATCCCGACATGTTTTACAAACTGCCGTCATTGATTCAGCCGTGTGGAAGTTTCAACACGCTGGTAAGGGACATAGATTTTACTCTGGTAGCAGGAACATATTTTGGATCTAATTAGGATTGCAATGTAATATAGGGGATATACAGTATTAGTAAAAAAACTAACAAACCCTGTGCCACCCCAATCCTCATCAAAGTACATTTTTTTGTAGCACAGACCTCTCTACCGCCCTTATTATAATGATAGTAATTATGATTTATGCTCTTGGCCTATGTTTGTCTTAAGGGATTACCAGATGATTTTACTAAATGCTCTCATCTTATACTTAAATTTCATCGTTTGATCCATAGACTAAATTGATTTCCTTTTTACTTTATTTGTATGAGAAATTAATGCCAACACAAGGATTAGAAGTGATGAGAAATAGTCCATAACATTATTTTGAGGGATTAAACAGGTATAAGCTGAAGATAGTCATAGAATCACATTGCTTGTAAATAAACATAGCCTTACATTTGTTTGGTATTTTTATTATTACAAAGATTATATCTAGAAATTCAAATTACTCATTTACATATCAATCTCCCAATCATGAAAAGTTGGTTTTGTTAGTACAGGCATGTCTAAAATTTACCATACATGCATGTGTCTGTGAGTGTAACTTTTTTAAATATCAAAAGAGTAAATTGTTTGCAACTTTGAAACAGGCCCCCCCTGGATGTTTTCATAACATCAGTTATGATGGGCTTAAGAGCGGAAATGCGGTTGCTCTAACAGAAATAGTATTCAGGTAACAACTCTGTCCTAATCTGATATCAGTGCATTTGAATTTAGTGGTTATATATATTCTGCTTGCAGGGAACTTAATGGTAGGAAATTTGAGGAACTCAGTTTTGGTGAGGCATGTCAATTCCGTTCCAGTCTAGGTTGTAAACTTCAAGCTAAGTTGGCAGAGGAGAACACCTTGATGGTAATTGGATCCGCTAGATTTAATAAATATTTGCCGAAATTCAATTTGCTTAAAATACGAACATATAAAATGGTTATGTTGTCTGAGTAAGTTGTCTTTCTGCTTGGTTTGCTTCTCAGAAGTTCTCTCAGGAATTGAGCTCCCCTTCCAGACCGTTGAGCACCTTCAGTACATCCAGGAAGTTTTCAACAGTTTCTGCATTGACAATTGGTGCTCCTTGTTGCAGTAGCACAGGAACTAGTGTGCCCGAGCAGCTGGTTGCCAGAAAGCTCTTATCCGTGCTACATGCCATGAAGAAAGTAAGGATGTAAACTTTGTTCAGCTACTCAGATATGTATCTGGAATTCTATTTTTAGAGAAGTCTTGTATTGAAAGTGTCATCCTGTCTTTAACTAGTCTTGTGCTCATCTACTAACTTGGGATTTGATTTGAATATTCATCTTTTGTGCCATATTGTTGTCTTTATATGCAGTTTGTGTTTTAACATCATACTGAGGTAGGTAACAACAGTACATTAATAGGTTAATCTCCCTTTGCTTCAAAAAAAAAAAAAAAGGTTAATCTCCCTGTAATCACGCTAGGGACCCTTTATTGTACTAGGTAAACTAGGTAATGTAACTTGCTCTGGATCTCTATTTACCTTTTTAGTAAGAAAAATACTAAAAGCCCCAAAAAATATCTCAAATTTGTTAGCTCGCATAATTGGTAACTTTTTTATTAATATGATGGGACCCGTGTGCATGCTTTCAAATTATAATTCGACATCTGGCCTGCCACGTCATTTGGAAGAATTTTGAGAACGGTTTTGGGTACCTAACACTACTTTTTTAGTAATGAGGAGTAATTATTGTACAATTTTGAAAAAAAGAAGTAGAAAACATTAATTTATCATGTACTGTTATAATTTTATTTGTACAGTAATTTAGTTATGTCAATCTGTATATTTAATAATATTAATATACTAATATTATAGGGACAAATTTGTCGAGGTATGCTCATCAGCTCATCAGCTTTACATAGTTGCTCACTTGCTCTAGTTGGGTTTTTTACTTGTTATTCTTATGAGCCTGTTCTTTTTCCTTTTTTTTTGCTAAATTTATGAGCCCGTTCTTTATTAATAACCGGGGAAGATCACAAAATATCACTTTTGTTGACTGTTACAGTAATTCTAATTTTTAATTGTTTGATCATTTTCTTTGAGCAGAAATCTATTTCTCAACTAGTTATCTCAAAAAATATTAGGGAAATATGTTTTTATGATTTTTTTAAAAAAACTTTGGGTGAAATATCGTATTCTGAATTGGGTATTCGGAATAAAAGCGTATCTTAGGATATTCGGTCGAAAAAAGTGTTTTCTGACTTTTAGGAAAGAAAGAAAATTGGGTAGGATATTCCATCCTTCAAAGCATATTTGAGGGTTTCAGTGATATTCAGGTGATTAGTTTAAGAGTATCAGTGATATTCAGGTGATTAGTTTAAGAGATTGCGATAATTTTGACCTTTACCCATGCTTTTATATGCATGTATGTTTGTAGGCATAATAACTAACATAGTAAAGACTTCTGTAGGCAATGGTTTCACTTTCACAAGTTCAAGGCATTTCTTCCCTATAATTGTGTGACTTGTGTCATATAAGCGAACATAGGGATTCATATCCAAAAAGTAATCTCCAATCCCCAAAGTTTTTATCTAAAAATTTTAGGCGAGAGAATGATTTCCTATATTTGGAGAATCATTTTACTATCGTATGTTGGTTATTTGTCTTTGTGGATTCGTTTCGGTTTAAGTTTATTTGTGAATATGATTCAAAAATGAATAAATTTAATTAGAAGATTGTATTCATTTATAGATATCGGTCAAATATAACCAATAAAAAAATGGTTGGCTAAATATTTGTCAAATGATGAATTATGGTTGGAACAGAAAAATATACTTATTATGTAAAACGAGATGACATGTTAGTTTTTTAACTAAGGGCAATCATTGGAAATGCTCTTACGTTTCATTTTGCATAAGGTTTTAAGAATATTACGGGAAAGTAATCCCGAATGGATATCAAATATTGAAAAATACCCGCTTAATCTCAAAATATTAATCGTATTTTGACCGTATTTGTTAAATTTGTTAAATTATTCAAGGTTTGACTAATTATTTGTACTATTATATAATGAAAAATATTTAAAGGATTTTATTATTTGAAAGTATATTTATTCATTTTAATTTATTATATTTAGAGGGGAGGGGGAAATCTTGAGTAACACTTTTCTTTTCTTTATGTTTATTATTAGTTTATAATTTAATTTAAAAAGAAATTGTATTTAAAAACATTTTAATATGTAGGGGTAGAGGGAGTTTACCATCTACGGTAACAGTTAGTCTGTTATAACAAAACCTTTGAAAAATATGAGGAACAAACCAAGGCATGAATTTGACCGTTTGTATTTTGTAGATAGGAATAGGGGTGAGCATAAATATCCAAAAATTAGATTATTCTAATTTCCGGTTCGGTATTCAATTTAAAAAATTCGGATAAATTAATATTCCATAGATGAATTTGTTTGTTAAGAACTTTAAAAAAAAAATATCCCGACGCAAAAGACCATGAGAAAATGAATAATGTCATTTAATAAATAGAATTTTGTACTTCCAGGTACCAGTGTTCTAAAAATCGTTTGATTTTTCAAAATTCGCCGATAAATCGCCGATTTATGGTTTAAAAATATTTGACCGATTTGATTTTTGAAATTCGATATATCGCTATGAATTATTTTTAAATGGTTTATTATATTATATATAAGGCTAATATATTTAAAATATTACAATTTATCCGATTTTTGTTCCGATTTATCATTCCGATAAATCCCCGATTTACCGATAAATCGCTATACGGTATCTCAACCGATTTGTTCCGATTTTCGAAATCTACAACTATAACAGGTACTCATTTATCAAAGTTTAATGGAAGCTTGGCTATTTTATACAGTAACTTCTTTAGACTAGTAATTTATTATCCATACCATCTGATTATTTACTAGATTAGAGATTTGTTCACATTCTAATCTTTAATAAACAAATCTCAAATTATTGGTACAGTTAGATTTTTAAACAAGTGAGAGATGGATAAAGATGTACTCCCTCCATCCCGTCCAATTGTTTACCTTTGGATTGTGCACGGAGGTCAAGGAATATAAGTAAAATAGATTAAAAAAAAAAGGTAGGAAGAATGAGTAAAGTGATGGGATCCGTCAATATTTAAGGTATAAATTAAGTAAAGTAGTGGAAGTAATTGATTTTAATATTATAAAACTTTACTATTTTTGAAAAGTTTTGAAATGTAAAAAAATGAATAAAACATCCAAAAAAAAAATTGTAAAGAAATGGATGGAACGGAGGGAATATATATCATGTAGTGTCGTAAAAAGTCGTCAAAGAATCGCGGGCATATTTGAAACTGATATCAGTATCTGCAAAATTTAAAGAATTAAAAAAAAACACACTTTAAATTCTCTGCACATTCCCATTTTGTTTTGATTGTCAAACTCTGCAAGGCCTTAATGAAACACTGTAGTATATATGGGCTGTTACAAAGTCCAAGATCAGACTTTTATAGACTACTTTGGTCCGGTACGTAAATTCTACTCATCCAAGTGAATTCTATACACTGGGACTGAACACGTAGACTAAGAAAAGATATAAAAAATGAGTAAAATTAGATGAAAAGTGAGTAAAGTGGTGGGATCTATCAATATTTAATAATAGATTTGAAATAGTAGAGGAAGTAGTGGGTGTAATAGTGATTTATATTGTTATAGAATAGAGATAGTGGAGAAAGTAGTGGATGTAATAGTGTTTTATATTATTAAAAGTTACTATTTTTGGAATGTATAGAAATGAATGAGACGTCCCAAAATGGAAAGTGTATAGAAACGGCTGGGACGGAGGGAGGATAAATTACCAAATATGTTGGACTCCAAAATTTCAAAATACAACTCGAAATAATCTTAAAACATGCTTTACATAGTCAAAATTCAGAAGTATTCTGAATTTCTTATATTTAATCTTAACATAAGACCGGTTTATTGAAATTTTATCCCTTTTATCATGTGAACAAACACTTCTGATTCAGAAATCTAACCAGATAAGATCTAAACCGTCTTAAATTAGAAAACCAAAGTACATTATGGATGCACAAGTAATACCGGTCTACTATTTCTCTTAGTGATAGCAGCAATCTCATGACGACTGCGAATAAGTACAAGCTTTACGGAGAGGCGACCATGATTTGTCACCTAAATGATTTTTCAGAAACACAAATAAACATCGTGCCTAGAGCCTAGAAGGCTGCAAACTTGATGTTGGAAGTGCACCTGAAATTTGGTAGTCCGGGACATTCAATAAATCTTGTTGCTGAAGTGTCGACGCAAATATAGATTTATCAGAATTGCATTTCACCCCACGATAGTATCCAATCTCTGCTCTTATAGCTTCCATCACGCTGTCCATGCTATATAATTTCCCATCTGGTTTGATCCCTGTAACATATTTTATACTTCCATGATTGTTCTCGTTCAATTTTGAAACTTGAAACTTGTTGTAAACTTACGTTTCATTTTGCATAAAGTTTTAAGGATATTACAGGAAAGTGATCCCGAACGGATATCAAATATTGAAAAATACCCGCTCAATCTCAAAATATTAATCATATTTTGACCGTATTTGTTAAATTTGTTAAATTAATCAAAGTTTGACTAATTATTTGTACTATTATATAATGAAAAACAGATCAACATCACAACTGACAAAAAAATAGATGATACAAAAGATTTTATCTAGTTATGAGTGTATCTACTCTCAGATTAAAGGAACAGCTATGAGAGCAGTACTTCACATGTTGAGGAAGAAATCTTACCTTTGAAGATGGCCCAAAACAGATGAAACAATATGCAAAGATCCTGTAACCGCAACAATGTTATCTGCGTGATCCCTTCCTCTTGTTCTGAGCATTTGATTCACGATCCTCAAGGTGTCTTCATATGAACTCTCAACAAGTGCAATTGTCCCATGTTCTTGTTTCTTTGTAGTAGAGTTGACTTGTTTTTCCAGAAACGGGCTACATTTAGCAAGTCCAAAATCGCAAATTTCAACACCTAAATCTTTCGAAGCAAGGATCCAACTATCCTTCAAAAAGGATGAAGGTGTTGAACGAGAGTCATCCCCGGCAATGCTAACTTTTGTCAAAATTACAGCCTCTAATTGTCTCACTGAAAAGTAAATCAATACTATGTTAGAGCCTTCCAAAGATTATAATTGCAAATTCAGGATTTTCCAAAATAGACCCATCCAACTAAAAGTAAAATGTAAAACATGCAGGGCAAAAATCACTTCTGAACCCAACTAAGATTGACACACACTGAGAGCAAAATTAATTAAATGCATTTATCTTTACATCAAGTGTGCTATAGATGGGTATAAGAGTATATTGACAGCAAATCATGTATATATAACTATAAGTGAGCACCATCATAAGCACTTAATCTACACCTCTTCATTAATGCAAGCTATTATAATTTATATTTATTCATCTTAATTTTGCGGCCTCAATTTTTCTGTACCTAGAAGTAGTTCTTTAGCAAAAGATACGTGATCTTTGTCACTCGCCATAGCAACTACAAGAACCAAGCATGCTTTTGGGAATGTCATCTGGATTGTGTCAGCCAAGGCCTTGGCAGACTCTTTGGTATGTGCTGGAAAGATTGAAACACACCAGTGTAACAATAAGATATTGAAGAACAATACTACTGAATTACAGCGCTTCTAAATGGCTGTTGCATTTGTTGTAAGATGATAAAATGCAGAGCCAAAACCTCCATCAAGCAGAATTTTAGCTCCTGGCAGTCCTATTGCTTCAGCTTCTTCTGATGTCAAAAAATGGCTTCTACCCAGCAACTCTGTATGTTCTAAACCAGTATGGATAGCTCCATCTGAAATACTCCATCCTAAAAATAAACCAGAAAAATAAATAAATCAGAAATAGCATATTATAACAACTGAAGTATTCATCACACAATAGTGGGCTTTGTAAAAGAAGAAAGATAATGCCATAAAAAAGCCGAGGGTAATATATAACATGAGCAAATATTATACTCCCTCCATCCCATTTTTATTGTCCAACATCAAAAACCCACATTTTATTCAATCATATGAAATAAACTGATAGTTACCAAAAAGTTGTATTGCTTTTCATAAAAATTAACATAATTAACACATAATTTACCATATAAACTAAAAGTGGACAACAATTTTGGGACGAACGAAAAAGGAAATTTTGGACAATAAAACTGGGACGGAGGGAGTAATATAAAACATGAGCTTCTTGAGATTTCTTTATAACATCTCTCAGAAGGAGTTGCACGGTTCTCATCTCCATGTAAGAAGGGGGCCAAGCAAATATCCATTTCCTCATAGAATGTTTCACATTTCCACCATCACAGAAACAATGGCATTAAAAAGTCAAGGGTACTAAATCAAACAAAAAGCAGTAGATTTCTTCGAATATAAGATTTTTTTATAGTCTCCCGAAAAACTTCTGAGGCAAGTCTTGGCTTAATAAAAGCAATAGATTTATATTTCAACAGATTAAAAGTTCAACTTAAATATAGAACACATAGAAGTATAACCTTGATGTCGAAGGCAAAGTGCTGCACAAGTAGCGGTTGCAGCATTTTGAAGTTGATGAGGTCCAAGCATGCACAGATTCACATTAAACAATTGTATAAACTGCATATGATTTATAACGATTTTTTTTTTCAGTAAAAGATACTTAATAGTATAGAGATCTAACAAGGATAATTTGAAAGTGGACAAACCAGCTTTAAGTCATTCTCTATTTCAAGCACTATGTCACAAGTTTGGCAAGGTTTTCCACATACATCACTTATGCCTTTAATAACACTTTTATTTCCGAAATCAGACGCTGATACTATAGGTGAACCCATTGAGGATGCTTTGGCACGAAGAATGCTCTCAATTTCAGGTAGATATGGTCCCCCAAGCACCAACTAGATATGAAATCAATAATGGAGAAAAGCTCAATACAATTACAAGGAAAGTGACTACAGCACTAAAGTAGAGAACAATGTACTAACTTGGAGGCTCATAAACAGAATAAATGTAAGTAATTATAAGGGTCCATAAATAATTAAGATTTGATATACCTGTGTGAAAAAAATATAGAGAAAAGGCAGGTACACATTCGTAGTCAAAGATTAGAAAAGATATCTAACATAACTCTCAGATAAAAAAATTTACTTGTACTGTTATAGTTGCATTTACCATGCAGGGTTAATACTCCCATTTTAGCTCATCACCACCTAATACATTGCAAATATCCATCTGGAAACGGCTAGCTTACTTTCCAAAACTTAACACTTGGATGAAATCATGAAAGAAAGGCTGTTTAGCAACTTATCATTTCATGTCATTCTAATAATAAAGACTCTTGTACTATGGAAGTCCATAGAACAAATATAACAATGGATTTTTATGCCTGTCATCCACATATATACCTCAAATTCACTAATATACACAGAATCTCAGCTAAGTCGCATGTAGATACAGGTCTTGAGGCAACCACTTACGAACTTGTCAAGAACGAAAACCCGAGAGAAGAAGTATGACATGAGACATCTTTCACGATATAAAAATGGTTCTTCATTTTTAGCCTTTAACCTAAACATGTTATATCTATGTAGGCAGTAATACAGGTCAGACATGCACAGTTAAATATAAGCTTTATTTCATAACATCATGAGGAAAATCACCTAACTGGACGATTTGCTTTTACTATTCCTGATTTTGCGATTGCAATACTCTCCAAAGAACCTCCAAGTGCAGCCATATGTTCTTCCCCAATTGTTGTAATGAGTGATGCCGCAACGGTAGAACTTGAGAGTACATTTGTTGCATCTCGTGCCCCACCGAGCCCCGCCTATAAAGGTCTGTAAATCTTAGTTTGATGTCTGGTCACTAAACCTTTTCACCAATTCATAAAGCTTGAAAGTTGAAACCTTGTTACAGGTAAGTCATTACGCCAAAAGCACCTCAAAGCAAACTCAAAATTTTAAGATAATAATACTAATTGTAGCGATAACCTCAAATGTCAACAAAGTGAAAGCTTAACATACAAAAAAAAACCTTTTAAAAAGATCTCACCTCAACTACAGCGATATCAATGTTTTCATCAGCAAATAACTTGAATGCCATAGCAGTGAGCATCTGTAATATTTCAATTATAAGAACATTTATGGGAATATCAACATATAGAATATAGTTGAGATGTTTTAAACTGATAATCTGAAATTCTCAACATTATTATCAGGTTCAATAGGTAAACTGAGAACAAACATGATCCATCTCCCAATCATAAAAATTTCAAGACAGCAAAGACAGATAGTCAAGAGAAGGAATAAAAACATGAACCTTGAGATTTCCAATGTTATCATTTTCAATATTCAGTTGCCATCAATAGATTATGTTGATGTTATTTACAGATGACACAATTCTGAAACTGTGAGTTTAAGTCCAGCTGTTAAATTTACTCCAACTAACCATATGAAAACATTATTGGAAACAAATGGGTGATTAAATTGCACACCCGCCTTGTACCTTTTAACTATCTGCAATGTTGGTAAATACGTCATTCATACATATACTGTATATACCTCGAAATGACTAATGCGCTTATCTTCATTCTCAACTGCCTGGTCCAGTGTCATTTTGATCCTCTGGAATAGGAGATTTAAAGATTTTGCTGATACCGGCTCACTTAGTCTTCCAACAGATATTCGTTCTCTAATTGAGTGGATATGTGGACTGCTCAGACAAAAGAAGTTGGCGTTTCAAAATTACAAGATAAAAAACATGATCTTATAGAAATAACAACTAAAGACATTAAGAGTGCAAATGATTTGGAAGTATATCGTAAAACATGTTTATTATTTTATCTGATACTTCCAATATTACAGAAAAATGATTTTATGTGGTTGTAGTTTTATTTGTAACACAATTGACGGGTAATACAAATCGACAATTTGATCTCAAGTTTTGCTGTCATTGTTGCGCTAAGCCGCTTAAAATTAATTCGAAAACATCCAAACATAAACCCATTTTAAAGATGACTAGAAAAAAGTCAAATGCATAACAATATATTTCGAAGATTGAGTAAACAAACATGAGACGTGGAATTCATGCCTAGTGTAGCAGCCTACAGAATATCCTTGAGCCCTTAAAATGTTGGATAGAAATGCCGCAGTTGATCCTTTTCCTTTGGTCCCAGCAACATGGATAGCCTATATAATAACTTTATCCTAGTTTAAAATCATCCCAAAACCAAACATATTAAAATTTCAACTGAGCTACAATAGCTATCAAATACTTACACACATACATAACATTAAATATATACATATATATGGTCGCCCTCTACCAAGAACACAGTCATGAGTGTGAATAAATGTTCAGCACATTTTTAATGTAGATTTTAAATAACTTATTGATATAAACTTTTTCAAGAGTGCAGAACTGTTGTAACTGTTCCTAACGGTATAATTGCTAATCAGACGAATAAAAGATGGGTAGAGAGAGAGAGAGACCTGAAACTTAGAATGAGGGTTACCAAGTAATTGCATCAATCTTGTCATCCTTCCAAGATCAAACCCATCATCAGAATCAGTTCCAGCACCTGTCGGAACCCCAACTTTTTCATAGTTCTTGAGATTGTCGAGATAAGCTATTACATCTTTCAATTCTGGGTCTTCTTGTCGGACGGAGGATAAGCCTCTGTAAAATCTATTCAGGGCTTTAACACTTGCATAATCATACAGGGCGTCTTTAAATTGTGCGCAAAACCTCACACTTCTTGATACTCGCATTCTTTTCTACTCCCTTCTGTGTTTACTGTCAAAACTGTTTAGAGGTGTATTAAACAAAGCCCAAGAGAGAGTGAACTTGGTGACTATCCCCACAGAACCGAAGTTAAAAATATTGAAGCCCGGTCCACAGCCACGGAAGGCTGTGTTCGGCCAGCACCTGGAGCAGTACAACACTGCACCACTAGCAATGTAACATTGCCCCTGGTGCAATGTAATTTAAATAACGAATAATTCGAATTATAATTATTTCAAAATAGTCCAAGTAATTGCAACTAATTATTAAATTACAAATATGTATATATAATTTAAAGGCAAAGTAATTGAAATTATTTATTGATAATACATATTAGTCTCTATTTGAATAATTAATATGTAAGTTAAAATATAATTAAAACTTTCAACGAGTGGGTACCTCTAACTTGTACATATCAATTTACTATTGTTCATATTAAACATGCAACATACAATTTTATTACAAACAAAAATTACAACTAAATGTGTTACATATTCCAGGTAATTGAGTTCAATTACTATTCAAATGATTGTTTCACACAGTTTTGAGTATATTTCGATTTAAATACTCAAAAATGAAAGTACATACTCCCCCATTAATTTGTTTTTTAAGGTTTCAAGTGCGACTTTGGAGGTATTTGGAGGCCAAATATTCCAAAAAAAGCTGAGTTCATCTAGTGAGCATAATGATTAATGATAACTTGTTTAACAGTTTACTATCGGCCTCCGTAAATATAGGGATTCAGACAAAACTTCAATACACTATATGCATGTACAAGTTTTCTAAATTGAACTCCTTAAACTAGAAACTTCCACACAAACTTTTTAAAACGTTGCCGAACTTTGCAAAAATTTAAGTCCGAGAATTGCTCAAAAGAGGATAGCTTAAAATTTTCGATCATTTAACGAGTACTATAACAAGTTAGCATTCAACATGCAAAAATACAAGGTAGTCAGATCAAAATGCAAAATTACAAGGTAAAAAATTATGCTCAAGGTAATAACTCTGAAAGAAAGAGTAGATGAACATAATCACTCAATTAGGGCATAAATTCGAAACTTAATCCATAATATATGAAAAAATAATTATTAATTTAATAAAAATTTAGATGAACTCTAATTATCCATAATTTGGGACTAAAACCCCGTAATTTGAACCGAATTGGGGATCAAAACCCTAATTGCAACCTAATTTCAACACTAATTCGAGCAGATTATGCATAGTAATTGGAATTCGAATCAAAGGAACTCATGATATATTGACAGCAATTACTACTTTTAATGTGTGTGTGTGTGTGTGTGTAACTGTGTTGTAAGTAAAGATAGTATACCTGTTAGAAGATGATGAAGATGATGTCTGTATTTTCACTTCTTTCTTCTGTAATCATTCTTTTAACGTTTGGAATTTAAGTTTGATCTTTTTTAACGTTTTTGGTTTAATTTTGTTAAATTTACATATATTGTAAATATATGGGATCACATGATGATACATTTATCGGACTTAGCCCATAAATATAAAAGGTAGGGCTTCTTCCTTTTTCGGAGGCATCGCGTGCGGACTAACTTTCAAGGACGCAGTTTCCTCAAAGAAGAAGACATGTGACCTAAACCCAACATGAAATTTGTCTCGTCTATTTGTGAAGAGCGTCGACCTAGACAGAAACATCATTCATGACAAAAGACTTGAATTCTCAGTTTTCACATGTCTCTCATTTTTAAGAAGAACACGCCTCGTTCTTATGGGGTCAAGAGTGAAATATCTCTCCAAAGTAGCTACTTGGAGGACGCCGGAGACTATAAATCATATCCCAAATAATATATTTCACATATGGCTGAACAAAATCGAACCGAAACCGAAAGACCGAATCGAAATATGTTAATTCGGTTCAGTTCGATTCCAATTTTTTTGCCATTTTGGTCTTTTTAGTTTTTCGGTCGAAATCAAAATATATTTCGGTTCGGTTTTTACCAAAATATTTCGGTTCTGAACCGAATAAATCGAAATATACATTTATCACATATATTTACATTTATATATAATACATATTTTTATTGATATCTAATAATCTAATGATCTATTACCATTGGATTTTGTATAAATGGGTGAATTATGGGAAAGACGGGAGGTCTGGGTGGTTTGTGTTAAGTGAAGATGGAGTCTTTTCTTATCACATATAACATTCACGATCCCGATAAAATTTGTGTCATGACGAGTTTGAGAGGAATGAAAGGGGGTGTTAAGGTCATTGGGGATGATTCTTAAGTTATATGGAAAAAAAAGCTACCGGAACTTATAGACTTGGAATGGGTTTGCTGTTGCCGGTGGTATAAGTAGTGGAAATCAGGATATTCATATAAAGGTTTATTTGAACTTGTTTTTTTATTTTAACGTTTTAAAGTTTCAAATTCCTTTTTTGTTGTTGTTGTGCTTTGATTGAGTATTTATCTTTCCGTGATTGTATTGCATCATAAATCAAAATACATGCATTTTCAAAATTTCGGTTTTCAAGAACCGAATCGAAATAACCGAAATATTTCGGTTCGGTCCGGTTCGGTTTAAAAAAATGTGTTAATTCAGTTTTCGGTTATTTCGATTTGGTCCGATTTTGGACCAAATTGACCGAATGCTCATCCCTAATTTCATATATACTATCGCGAATATGGGAAATGATTAGGCCCCACTCAAACTAGCAGGTATCGTCTTGTTGGGGGATCGAAGGTTGTCCTTCATAGTAATCTTTACGTCAGACCTATAACTACTTATTTATTCTCTATGGTTTAAGACATGTGTTGACTCCAATGATATCAGGTCAATGACTTGGATGTCACATTCCAAGAAAATAACTGGGTTTTAAGGTCTATGGTAAATCCAATAGAGGCGGTGATCCTCTGAGCTCTAAATTTTTTTTAGCACATTTAAATTACCTGTTCTCAACAATTATGTTTGGCTCGATTACTATAAATAAAAACGTGTGCACATCTATTATATATATAATAGAGCAACTAGGGGTTTAGTGAGACAATTTAATCGATGTGAAATTACTAAATTACCCCCTCATATATTAAGATGACAAAAATATTGTTTCTAATGGGAATTGAACCCTTGACCTCTTGATTAGAAGTGACATTCCTTACCACTATGCTAGACATCTATTTTGATTGTATTATGAAACTCTTTTATAATATGTGCAAATACTCAATATGTTATATTCTATTTTGCTCTCTTCTTGTAATCTACTTGGTAAGGTGGATAATTTATTTTCACAAATGCCTTAAAATCATATATCTGACCATGTTAGAGAAAAACTCGCGCAAAATAAATATACAAAATGTTATAAACTGTAATTTGATCCATAAAATATGAAACTCTTTATTAATATCCGCAAATACTCAATATGTTATCCTCTATTTTGGTCTCTTCTTGTAATCTACTTGGAAATGTAGATAATTTATTTTCACAAGTGTCTCAAAATTATATTTCAGGGAAAAACTCACGCAAAAATAGATATACAAATGTTATAAAATTGGATTTGATCCATTAAAAAAGAATTATATTAATATTTGTATATTGCATGTTTATTTGCATTAAGTACATAATGGCCCATATTATATATACTGTTAGATTACAAATTATATATACTATCAGATTATATATATATATATATATATATATATATATATATATATATATATTACTAAATTACCCTTTCAATATTATATTGATGATATTAGATTACTAAATTACTCCTCCAAATTGTATATTGATGATAAAAAAATTTGTTTTTAATAGGAATTGAACCATGACCTAGGTCATAGTGTGACAAATGTTAACATCTATAGCCAATATCAACTATTATATTCTGTTTTAATATTTATTTTAAAATTTAAAACGATCAACATATTTACTCCTGTTCAATTATATCCTTTTCTATAATAAGCGTAAAACGGATTTTTATTCATTATTTAACATTTATTACTGCTTCATTATAAGATTTTAACAACTTATAATTATATACGCATTTTTGAAATTTTAGTTACTAATATAGATTAAAACTGTAGTTTTATTATGGTCCAATATATTATAAGTCTCGTCCTCAATAGATAAATTTTATATGTTGATCATTTTCGAAAAATATATTATTAGTATATAAAGTATTGAACCCAAAAAATGCAAAGAGTTTTCTCTTTCTATACTAATAAAAAAATTTGTGTTGGTGATTTTTACAAGGAAGTTGAAGTTGTCATCGTACAACTAAATCAAATATAAACTAATATCGCTTTGAATTTTTTGAATATCTATGATAAAATATTAAAAGTATTAAATGTTAAATTATTTGTGTCAAGTGTCAATTGTAAGGTGCAACGAGTAACTTATCATGAATGCTTCTTGAGAGGTATAAGTAATAGTTTTCTGAAATAAAGTATATCCACAACTGTACAATTATTGCATTCATCGTGTCTGCAGGAAGACCCTTCTTAAAACGGGCAAAGTGATATGCATTCGTTTAAATGGTATATCCACACGTACTAATACACTTATATTTCTACACTTTTACTCTATTATACACACCGATCAAATATTACAACATTTACTTAACGGCTACCCCATGAACTACAAACAAGTAAATGGAGTGCCAATGTTCCCCAGTCGAGAGAGAAAGATCAAAATACAGATCTAAAACAAAAGTTGAGAAGAAAAAAGTGGAGGAGACGGGGAAAAAGGAAAGAAAAGCCAAAGAGACAGTAAAAGAGGGATAAGAAGGATAAGAGAGGGGTCTCCAAAGAGTGGCGCCGAAAATAGAAGGCAACCAACACCGTAGGAAGAGGCATGAGAGAGAGAGAGAGAGAGAGAGAGAGAGAGAGAGAGAGAGAGAGAGAGAGAGAGAGAGAGAGAGAGAGAGAGAGAGAGAGAGAGAGAGAGAGAGAGGCAAATAACATAAATAAATTAACCCCAAAAAAGCACAAACTCGACAATATCGATAAAGAACAATTTGTCACTGCCAGCTCAAACAACAATCCATGACAAATATTTACTTTATGAGCATACCAACCCCAAGTGCATTACATGCACAAAGCCTACAAATTTGGTTCAAGCATTCCATGAAACACATAATACACACTCTAAATAAACACAAACTAAACAGTCAAAGAATACATTTGAGTAAACAAATTATGACGCACACTAAATAAACAAAGCATAACATGAATTTCAGTAAATGTGTTGTAATATATTACGTCTTACTGAGGATCATTACATAAGAGAGGGGTATCTAGAGAGTGACACCGAAAATAGAAGGCAACCACCATTGGAGGGGGCATGAAAGGAGAGAGAGAACGATCAAAATACAGATCCTAAACAAAAGTTGAGAAGAAAAAGTGGAGGAGACGGAGAGAAAGGAAATAAAAGCCAAAGTGGCCGTAAAAGAGGGATAAGAATGATAAGTGGGGGGTCTCCATAGAGTGACGTCGAAAATAGAAGGCACAGAGGGGGAGATTTCAGGATGGGGTGGAGAATGCAATAATTTTTCAATGAACTAAGAATTTCAATGAGTCAATTTATTCGATGCGAAATGATAATTATACTCTCAAATTTTGAAATGACATTTTAATTTATATTATAATTATCTCATATCAATATATCTGTAACTCATAAAATACGTTAAAATTAATGAAATTTACGAAATATTTTAGAACATGCCCGTGCCTCGCACGGGCTATAAAGCTAGTTGTATTGTGTAAAGGAGATAATTTAACATCCGGTCTTAATTTCAATCAAATTTTAAATACAATCTCAATTATCTTCAAATCATTTAACCCTAACGTGTTACGTTGTTTAACGTTGTCAACCATTAACTCCTTATATATAATAAGCGCAAGGGAGATCTTATCCAAAACTTTGGTTGGTCACTGTACTACCAAAAGTATACGATCCGTTGGATTATTAAACTATAAATCTTCAAATCAATGAGGACCGTCAGATATAATATTAAAAATTGTATTTGATTATTAATAGGATAGTATTTAAATACTAAAAGATGTATTTTGATAATTTAAACCAATTATAAATAGGTTTTCTATATTGAATAGAAATCTTTATGTAAAAATTCGTAATTATCGTTTCTCTTTAGTTTATGGATAGTTCCAGTTAGATAATAATTATTAAACCATCATTAAATTAAAGATAATTTTGTAAGCTTCGCGTGAGCTGTAAAATCGTTAAAATCTGTTGTCTAAAACTCAAGATAGAGCTCAAACAGTAAAGTTATTATCTAAATTTTAATAAATAAAAGATGTATTTTGATAATTTAAACCAATTATAAATAGGTTTTCTATATTAAATAGAAATCTTTATGTAAAAATTCGTAATTTATCTTTTCTCTTTAGTTTATGGATAGTTCCAGTTAGATAATAATTATTAAACCATCATTAAATTAAAGATAATTTTGTAAGCTTCGCGTGGGCTGTAAAATCGTTAAAATCTGTTGTCTAAAACTCAAGATAGAGCCCAAACAGTAAAGTTATTATCTAAATTTTAATAAATATATTTTTATTATTGTAGCACCAATTTAATTTTTTTTCCTAATTCTTTTAAATTTATAAATTCTATCTTTATTTCAATAAAATATTAAAATCAATTTAAGAAAAAATTAAAATCGATTGTCCGTGTACAATTACGACCAAATTAATAATTATAGTTAGATCTTAAATAGATCGATGAGAATTATTAGATCTAATATAAAAAAGTGTATCTGATTAATAATAGAATTATATTTAAATACTAAAAAGTGTATTTTGATAATTTAAAATTTTTCTATGTAAAAATTCTTAAATATATTTTCTCTTGAATTTATGTATAGTTCCAGTTAGATAATAATTATTAAACCAAATATCAAGATAACAATTCATATCGATTACAATGATACACGTAGACCCTACGTGGAACATAACAATTTGATTAATCCAAATTATAATTATATTATTTTACATATAACAAAACATAAAAGGATAATATCAAAATATTATTAAAATATTGAGGGTTTCATATTCATAAATGATAATTTTGGATATAATACTTATATTAAAATGTGTATTTGATTAAAGGTATGATTATATTAAATACTAAGAAGTGTGCTTTGATAATTTAAACCAATTATGAATTGATTTTCTATATTGAATTGAATTCTTTATGTAAAACTTCTTAACCATCTTTTCTTTTCGGTTTATTTTATGAGTAGGTCAACTGGTCAAGTTTGATAATAATTATTAAACCATCATTAAATTAAACATAATTTCGTTAGTTTCGCATGAGTTGTAAAATCGTCAAAATTCAATTTCAAAAACTCAGGATAGAACCCAAATAGTAAAGTGTGTATCTAAATTTTAATAAATATTTTTTTATTATTGTAGCACCAATTTATTTATTTTTCCACTAATTCTTTTAAATATAGAGAAATTTTATGTTTCTTTCAAAAAAGTATCAAAATTAATTAAGAACAAATTCAAATCAATAAAGAATATAATAATATGAGAATAAAATTTTATATAATCATAACAGAATTTTTATTCTATTTAATAATTTTTAAATAATAATGTATTTTAAAATTTTTATATACACTGTAAATAAAACCGAAACATTAAAAGTAAAATTAGTTAGTAAGATACTTATATCAATATATACTTGATATCTTTATTATATTAAATCCTTATATATAATAATCATAATAGGGATCTTATCCAAAATTTTGGTCGTAGATAACCAAATTAATAAGGACCATTAGATCTTAACTAGATAAATGAAAATCGTTAGATCAAATATTTAAAAAGTGTATTTTATTAATAATAGAATTATATTTAAATTCTAAAAGGTGTATTTTGATAATTTAAACCAAATATACCAAATATAAATAAGTTTTCTGTATTGAATAGAATTCTTCATGTAAAAAATTCGTGACTTCTTTTCTCTTCCATGGATAATTCCAATTAGATAAAAATTGTTAAACCATCTTTTAATTAAATATAATTTAGTTATCTTCATGTGGGGTATAAAATTGTCAAAATCTGATTTTTAAAACAGATAAAGCCCAAATTAGTAAAGTGAATATTTAAATTCTAATAATAATTATTTTGTCATCATTATTTTAATATCAATTTAATTACTTTTTTCTAACTATTTTAAATTTAGAAATCTATGTTCAGAAATTAAAATCAATCTAAGAAAAATTAAAATCAACAAATAATATAATAATATGAGGATAAAATTTTATAAAATTGTGCATATTTTTAATCCTATTTTATTAAGTTTTAGATCATAACTAATCAAATATTATTTATTATTAAATAATAAATTATACGTAAATGGTGATTTTGTTTTATAAGAACTCATAGATACCTAATTTCATTGTTAGCAGGACTATATTCATATTAAAAAAACCGTATTTTGAAATTTTAGACTCGAGGCCAAACTTTTTTAACATATATTCATTGTAAATTATTAAATCCGAAACTTTAAAAGTTTCTTAATCAATTAGTACAGTACTTTTCTGAAAAATCGTACTTTACAAAAAATATTATCAAATAACCTATGTCTGCAAGAAAAAAAATGAAAAAAATTTTTATTTAAAAAAAACTATAAATTTTAATATGTTGTTGGTAGATTCAAACCTTAGATCATTCTAGATGATAATTTTACTGTATATCTAACGTTTTTCAACAATTTAATTTGAAACATCCAACGATTATGGATTGAGTGATCAAATAAAGCGACCAAACTTATAAGAAGCTTTCATTATTTAGTTTTTAATATAATAACATAGATATTTATAGGATATACTATAAAAAATGAATTTTATACAGAATTTTGATCGTCATGGTGTACTACTTTAAAAGAAGAACTATTACAAAAAAATTATATTTTAATTGATAATTTATTTTCTCAAAAGTTCAAAGTTCCCGCATCTTTAACATATTACAAAAAAGAGTATATTATATTTTAGCAATAAATAATTAAAAAAATTAAAAATTAAAAAAATTGTAAATATTAAGAAAAATTAATGATGTTATCATGGTAGTTTGTTTCTAAATACCGCCAAAACATTCTCAATCGTTAGATCCAATACTTTTAAAAATAGATGATCAAGATTATATCATATAAAAAGAAGTTATTATCTAAAAATGATATAAGTTAAAAGATATTATATTAGGATTGGATTTTCTAAAAAGTCAAAACATAAAAATAGTTGTAATTAAATAAGGAAACTCATTTAATACCAAAATAATCAAAATTGTTTAATGTTAAATAGATAGGTGAAAACCGTTAGATTTAACATTAAAAACTGTATTTGGTTAATAAAGGGTATTCTAATAATCTAAACTACATATAAGTAGATTTCCTAAATCGAATAAAATTCTCAACATTAAATTTCGTCACTTTATTCTCTTTTTAGTTTTAGAATAGTTTAGCGTGTAAAATATAATAAATATCAAATTTTTAACTATAATTTTTTTGGCTAAATCTTTTTTAACAATAATTTAATCATGTAAACTAATAACTTTTAAATATTAAAATAATCATAAATAAATATAATTATAAATATTTAAAAAACAATCGTGTATTGCATGGATAATAAAAATATAATTATAAATATAATAATTATAAATAAAATTTAAATAACCGTGCATAGCACGGGCTATAAGCTAGTCACTATAATTCCAGCAACTCAATCAAATTTATTATCACCAACTTTATCCTTTAAAACTGACCTTAATTTTTTTGGTAACCAACTAATCTTAATTTATTATTATCAAATTTATCCGTTAAAACTCACCGGTGAAAATGAGAATGCTATTCATCATATAATATAAATTAATATAGAATTTTGATTCAAATACTATGATCATCATAACTAACAAACATCGATATGGATAACATGTTCTAATTTCAAAAAGACGGTACAAATTTGGTTATGCTCATAATAATTTTCTTTTTCTTTTTAAACATGCATATAAGTTAGTTAAATGAAATGACAAACGCTACTATCCGCACGTGAATATATATAGTACAGTGTTCTAAAATTCAGTGATTAATTGCTAGACGGCGGGTCATCGAACTGATTAAGCGAAAATCGGTCAATTAATCGTTTTTTCAGAAAAACGGTAAAAAAATCGACAGAATCGAGCAAAAATCGGATTAATCGGTCTAAAATTAGGCTAATTATTAAAAAATAGTTAAAATTTAAAAAAATATTAAAAATTTAAAATGTAGAAATTTGATTAAACAATAGGAAAAAACTTTATTTTTGTACATATAATTATAATTTTAGATGCCTAAATCGTAAATTCTCTTAATTTTGTCTTTTAAATTGATCTCTAATTGAAAAGTTAAATTTTCAAAATCTTATTTATTACAATTATATTACTTTTTTTAACATATTTGCATAAATATATGATAATAACATATGTTTAGTTGAAATAACGAAACAATTATATATATGAATATAATTATATATAAAAAATATTACTCCGTATTAAATTTATTTCGATTGATAATCCGATTAATCATTCCAATTAATCCCCGATTACCCAATTAATCTGTGGACGGTGCCTTCATCAATTAACTTCGATTCCAGATCCAGATTTTTACAACACTGATATATCAATACTATTATATAATAGACGAAACATTAAAAGTTTGGTTGGTCGGTATGGTACATTGTGATTTTACTTAATTGCCCTTAATTAACTGTACTTCGTGTTTTTACTTAATTAACCTTACTTATTTATAGAAATATATTATTAAATAATAATATTATCTATTTATAACCAATTACCTTTTTCACCTAAAATACATTATTTTTTCTAACAAATTCCCCTACTTTTTCAAATATATCACGGGCAATTACCTTTTTTAACTAAAACATGTTTGTTTTTCTATTTTTCTTTACTAAAATCCCTCATTTTTCAAAAATATCACGGACAAACCTTTAGTTATTTATTTTTAAACCTATTTTAATATTATAATTATTTTTTTAAAAGTTTACCTATTTTAAAATGTCTACTTATTTTTCTTAACAAATGCAATTACTAAAAATATTAAAATATAAATAATCAAATACCTATTTATAACCAATTATCTTTTCAGCTAAAACACATTATATATTTTTTCTAACAAAGTCCATCCTTTTCTAAATATATCATGGGAAATTGCCTTTTACAATTGCCTTTTTCTATTTTTCTAACTAAAATCCATTCTTTTTCCAAAAATATCACAGAAAACCCTTTACTTATTTATTTTAAAATGTATTTAAATACTTTTAATTATTAAATTTTAAAACCTCATTTTTCAAAAATATTACGGGCATTTACCTTTTTAAACTAAATATATGTTACATTTTTTATTTTTTCTTAGTAAAACCCCTCATTTTCCAAAAATATAACGGACAAACCCATACTTATTTATTTTAAAATCTGTTTTAATGTTTTTAATTAATTAAAAGTGTTTAGCTATTTTAACATGCCTACTTATTTTTTGCACAATTACAATTAATAAAATATTAAAAAATAAAAATAAAATAACAATTAACAATCCGTGCATCGCACTGGTTTTAAGCTAGTATACTATAATAAGTCGAACAAACTAATCATTAATATTGCGAAAATTCAATTATTCCGATTCTGATTCGGTATAAAATTACCAAAAAACAAAAACAAAAAAAATGAGTTGAGTTGACTTGATAAAGAGCAATGGTCAAACTTTGCGGGCTTCCATCCTAGTTCCCCTAAAGTCCACCCTCTTTTGTGCCCGTTTTGACGTGCAAACACCCAGAGAGAGCGAGAGAGAGTCTACAGAGAGAGAGAGAGAGAGAGAGAGAGAGAGAGAGAGTAGAGTCTATATCTCTCTGCTTCACGCGTTGACTCTATTTTATACTCCTAACTACTTTCTCTCCACCACCTTCCCAGCATAACAGGAGTAAACTCATTTACAATATTATATACATACATCTCCTCATGTATCTATTTTAATCTCCCTCAACCTCCTCCCTCCTTCCCTTAGATATACATATATATCTCTATGCCTCTACGTATATCCACACCTCCCAACTGATATACACACACATATAGATATATATCTGCTTCATTTATTTGATCTGCAGCTATGTCTCCTAGCACCTCCAGCTCAAATGTACTCATTCTTATCCTCATTCTTTACATTTGTGTTTAATTCTGTCATTTAACTATGTTTTCGTGCTGTTTTTAACATCGAATTGAAGTTTGATCTTCGTAATTTAAGTGTTTTTGGTTGAATTTACATGATTATTATGTAGTTGATTGACTTGTTAAATTATGTGGGGTAATTCACATGCTAACATATTCGAAATGATCTTTACCAAAATTAGAATTCAATTAGAATTTGTGTTTAATTGTGATATTTGAAAATGAATTTTAGAAGGTAGGTTCAGAATCAAGGATAGTTTGGGTATGTTTGAATTGGGGGCTGGGAAGGGTTAGGTTAGGGAAGGAAATTGAATAACCGTGTTTCGGAAAAATCCAGAAAGGGTTTGATTTGAACTAGTTAAGCTGAATTTTTCCAACAACACACCCAAAGTTTGAGGTGTTATGGAGGGTTATAATTTAGGTAATCTTTCACCCCACTCTCATGTTCTTCCATTTTTTATAATTCATCACCACTTTTTGAGCCCTTTTGAGGCCTCGTTCCTGTTGCTGCCTTAACATCACCTTCATTTCCGGCAGACCAAGTGTTACACTTTCTTATACTGTATTGATTTCAATTTCGACACTTTTGATATTGTTATTGTTATGTTAAAAAATGTTGTATCTACGTGTAATTATTTTGATTTTCTGAAATTTGAAACCTTAGGAGCCTTATCCTAGTGGCGTTTTGAGGAAAAGTTTAGAAAGGGTTGGACATCTAACATTTCCGTCATTGTTTCTAGCATCATGCTGCTGTCCAAATCTTTGATTTTGATCCTCTTCAAATGACAAAAAGTAACTAATAGTGATCGTTGTCGACCTTGGGCGGTTCTAATGACCAAGGTATGATGCTATTATATCCTGAACACGAGGTTTTAAAAATCAAGAACTGTCCAAGGTTAACAAAAATTCAAAGGTGGAAATCACAGATTTGGACTGCCAACATGACTGTAGAAGCCATGAGCGGAAATATTATAGGTCTTACCTCTCTCAGGCTAATAAACATGTTTAATAAATATCAATGACGGTAGAGAAGGCATGCTAATGCTAACTTGCATACATTTAATTAGAGTTAACATGTTTATGCTACTTGTAGATATTAGGAATTCTTTTTTGAACCTGGAAATCACAAGTGGTGACAGAAGTAAAGGGATTTGACAAAATTCTAGTGTAAGGATGGCATATGCTAGTTTGTTGTAAGGGTGTTTGCATAATCCTATTTGTCATATTAATCGTCTAAAGTAAAAATATTGATTGAATCAAACATAACCTGGGCAGTAATCTCATCTCTGCCAAGGTTTTCTTTTACTTCTCTGTATATCAGGGGCATTACTACAGGTTTTCACTTTTCATAGTATCATATATTTTAAACTTCGATTGCAAGGATTTTCTTTTGGCGAGTAGAGTTCGGTTCCATTGTATATTTGTAATTGATATTTAATCATGGGATGTTTAATGTTAATTAAGTATGATAATCTTGAATAAGCGTAAAACTACTGGAATAAATTCTTCGCTAATATATTATTTTGCATGTTCATGTATGCATAATTTCCATTAGCAGTAATAGATGCTTCCCTGTTATGGATTGCACAGTTTATATGTTCATTGTGTGCATAATTTGCAGTAACGGTATTAAATAATTTCCTGTTATGTATTCATATGATAGAGATACAATCTAGGATGCCGAGATTCTTCTATAAGTTAGAGAATCCCCAAATTCAGTCTTTAACTTCTTCTGAATTAGTAGGGATTTGAATTTTTATCATTTTTCCCTTTTAATCTGGAAATTCAAATTATAAGAATATCACATTTTACTACTTGACCTACTTTTATGTCCAAATTATCAATGAACCAAGAATATAAGAGTACAATCATATTAATACATTTCTATTAATACATATACACTAGGCATACTGCATACTTGTGAAAATAGTATTAAAGATGATTATAATTATGATTTTTTTTTGTAATGATGCCATAAATGTAAATGTATGAGTGCACACATTTCTGAATTACCGAAACCCTTTGTAACCTGAACTCTAAAATCTGCTTCTAAAAATAAGACCATGTCAAGTCATGTCTAATTCTTGATGAGTTTAAGTCCTTTCTTTGGATTTCTTGAGGTAAAATAGACATGTCAGCTCTATTGTGTGTCTACGGGGAAGATACAGTTTTATGATATCTTATTCATTTATGATAAGCTGTGTATCTTTTCTTGTTTTCCTTCTAGTTTTAAATGGTATTTCGGACTGCGGTCCATAGAGAATTTTTGTTTTGCATGGTTGTCTTTTGTACTTCCTTTCGTACTTAATAACTTCTTAACCAATCCGGCAACCCCCCCCCCCCCCCCCACCCCCCCACCCCCACCCCACCCCCAGGTTTGTTCACCATAGAGTTTATCCAGGTAATTAACCAATTTCAACAATCAATTGGTTGTTTGTTTGACAGGCAGTGGGCTACGTGTTACCATTTCTGATTCATTTTGTCGCAGGTTACAGTTTGTGCTAGTTATATCCCCTGTCAATATATGAAATTGGTCGAACACATTAAGGCATATATATTGGAATTACATCTTGTGATCTTTATATCCTGTCTTCTACTTTTAACAGAATTTCATATATTGAATGTTATGCCTTTTCATTAGCCAATTACCACACTGATTAACCGTTTAATCCTGGAAAGCAGGGATTCTTCACTTAACCGCCGCACCGCGCACCCGATTCTTGGGTGCGCGGGGATTCTTCCCTCACCCGCAAATAAGAGAAGTTAATGTAGATAGTTAAATACTTAATCAGTTAACTACGTTAAAATGCATTAGTTGTGTTATTAAGTAATAATGATATGTATTATTAAGACTAGAGAACTTATTTAGCTGACTATTTAGTTTAATTTAAATGAAACTCTTGAAATACATACATATAACGTATTTTTAATGTAATAATATTTGCCGAATCCCCATATTTTTAGATTTGCCGAATTTCCGTATCCCCACACTCATGCTTCATAGGTTTAATCCTTTTTAGGAACAGAATGGCATTTATCCTCCACAGGAGAATGGTTCTGTTGATCCTCTCTCTCTTTTGAACTCTGAGAAGGCAGTACAGGAACTAGCTATGCAACCGACTGTTCAAGGGACCGATGATCATCTTATAGAATTTTCTGAGGCTTTGAGAAGTATGTTGAGTTCTTTCACCCTTGATAAATTTCATACACATTTTACTTATGTGCGGTAGATGAAAACTAGTTGATTTACTCAACACTTTATCGGATTCATTCAGCTGTCGCAAAGGCTTTAAGACAAGTTGCTGAAGGTAAGGCTTCTGCCCAAATTGAAGCTGCTGAATGGAAGCGAAAATATGAACTAGAGAGAGCACGGAATAGGCAGTTGGAGAATAAAGGTTTGTTAGTAAACTGATTTTATTGATTTTACGGTGCTTGCTTCATATGTAACATATGAGAATGAATTGGTTGAGTACAGCGTAGTTTTATGTTTTCGCAACTAGGATCACCTATTCAAGGCCTAATTTTTAGCTTCAAATTGAGTTCCTGACATTTACTAATCTCACTATTACTACTTTCGTGTCCAATGTTTGTTGATATTCTTATTGTAATGTTCCGCGTCATAAGTTTGCTTATGACCGTGTCATGTTTATTTTTCCCTGAGCTGCATTCAATTGCACAATATATATTTTTTGTGTTGGCACAGTAGTTGTAGAATTGTACCTAGCTGAGCCAGTTTGCTCTCTTTTTTTTATCTATTACCAATTGCTAGCTTCACAAGTTGTTTATGGGTTTATGAATTCTTTCTGGTTTAGCTTGCATCCCTCGTGTAGACATCTATTGAGTGTATGAGTATTGTTATATATAATCTAAGATATTATGTGAATATTACACTTAATAACAGGTGTTCCCTCAGTTAGCAAAACTCTGTAGGCACTCATTCGTTAGGCAGTTAAATATAATTCTTTTTGCAAAACCTACATTACTTTGCTTATGTATGATGCTAATTCAGACAGAATTTAAAATGTTGGTCATGTTGTGAGTTATTATTTTTTTTATGAGGGCATGTTGTGATCTTATTTAAATCTTCGAAACCCTTCTTTGCTCTTGTGAAATATATACTAAAGCTGAAAAGGAAATATATTCTGTCAATTTAGAGTCTACATTTTTTTAATGAAACTAGTCTACATTTTTAGTATCTAGCTTTAATACTCAACGGGACCTGTAGAATGGTTATTAAATGTATCATTCTTTCCTGTATGCTATTTTCTTCCTTTTGTGTAGTTGGTGGTTGCCTATGCGTGGATGGTATTGCTCATTTTCTCCACATGCTAGGTTCAAACTCCCATTTCATCTATTAGTTTCGTGCTCTTTAATCTTTGTGCACTGTTCGGTCATGAGTCTTCAGATTGCATATGTTCATTAGTAGCCTCCTCATGAATCCTCCTAGGCAGTTCTGATATATAATTCTTCCACATATATAATTTCTTAGCTAGTACTCCTACACATTTGTCATCACATGTCAAAATTGCAGCTCGTGATGTTCACAAGCATATCTATGTATAGATATCTACCTATAAGGATAATTGGCTTTAATTAAAACATTACTCAAAAAGTTTAACACAGGGTAACTGAATCAAATAGAGGTTACAATTTAATCATTGAACATAAAAATAATGTCATATCCATTAAATCAGTCTGACTTTAGATGGAAACCATCAAATCAAGAAATAAAACCCTCCAAATGAGCTGACACGTGTATTTAACTATATATTTATATATATCATGTTAGATTAGAAATGAACATTGCCTAAAATGAACTTGAAGTTTTGTCAGTGAACTTAAAAATACGTACATATAAAATTTCATTTATACTCTAAAGTGATAATTTTTATTTTTCTTTTTAAGTCATGATAATTTTGATTTACGATATATATTTAAATTTAACTGCAAAACTTATTCTGTAGCGATAAACTTGTTTGTATCATGTATGCTTTAACATTTTTGTATAATGTGTGCTGAAATAGAATATAGGTAGGTTATATAGAAATTCTTATAACAAAACCTAAACCAAAGGACACATCATATCACAAACCCCTCCCTGCACTAAGCACGGTGGTCTCTTCATTCCTCCCTGCAGTGTGACTAGAGATGAGAACTATGGAAGCCATAGCTTGAATTCACAAAATACATGTCCCTTTGTAGCATATTAATTTGATCTCACCAGCACTAACTCTTTTGTTAATTTTTTGATTCCTCGAGTCAACATAGCCTCAGTTAAGTTCGTACGGTTCGAAACTTCAGTCTTAAAATTCAATCATATATCGATTTCATACAACGGCGAATTGTAAAAGAATAGATACATATTCAAATCACGAATTGAATATAAAATCAATAATTAATGAAAGGAAATTCAAGTGCATTAGTCTTTTTCTGGATTCAGCTCGGTAATCTCCAATCTGATATAATGAATGAAAGGAACTCCAAGTCCGGTGACCCACATGCAAGGTTTTCTTCAATTATGTGACTGTTTGACTATTTAACTTAAGACTTAAACCGTAGAGATGATTACACCTCAACCATCCACTTCACACCTCTTTCTATATTTTAACCGTCGAAATCTATTTGAAAGTATTCATAAGTTTAATTATTAGAATGCAATCTTTTTGAGTTCAGTGATCCACCTGCAAGCTGGCCATAAGTTCATATTCTTTTTGCATATTAATCCTGGCATGTATATTTATGTTCATTCATATCTTCTTTGGCTTGTAGTACAACATCCTGTGTTATCAAATGAAGCTGGGGAGCAATCTGAAAGGTGTTGTGGGGAGAATGGAATTTGCTGTCATGAAGTTCTTCGGGACGGCCATAGCTTTAATTCAGGGAACAGTAAACTTTCAAAAAAGGTAGAGACTCTTCATGGGACAACCTGTTTTTGCAATATAGATTTTGTTCAAGAAACTCTTTAACTTTTCTTGGTTCTTCGACCGTACTGCTCAATAATAATATTTCATATGTATTTCTCCCATTAATGTTGGAAGAAGTTATTTTTTCTACATACAAAGATAACGTTTATTTGAAACCTAGATTTTCAAGAATCATGGAATTTGCCAACTAAATTCTAACAGTCGGAATGATATATTCTAAACTTAAAAACAATAATCAGTTAGATTCCAAACTTATTGGCTTAAATTGATCTAGATAATTATGTACAAAAGATCTTTAAGACCTATGTTACCCGGACTTGGCTAAAAGTGTCCAACATGGATACGTGTCCAAGCGTTGGCTCGGCAATATTTAGAAAATTTTACATATTTTTGGCCTAAAATAGGTGTCCGAGTGTCCATACCCATGTCCGAGTGTCGAGTGTCCGACACGGGTACTTGAGGAAAATTGAAGAGTCAGAATAGCCTATGACGACTACCTATAATATGCCAAATAGTTCTGGTCCTGAAATATTGATATCTTACTTGTTGAGGTTGAATTGTTAGTTTATGCCTTATTTGGGCAAACTATCTTTGCAAACAATTTTTTTTTCTAGAAACCATCCAGCTCTCCTTGGTTTTTCGACCATAAATGTTGGTTTTTTTTTAATTCAATATGAATTTTCCAGAGTAAGGAGAGAGTTGTTCAAAATACAGAGATAGAATCCTTTTGAAATTTAAAGTTTCTAGAATCATGAAATTTTCCAACCGGATCCTAACAGCTGGAATGATTTGTTTTAAACTCAATTACAAATATCAGTTGCACTCTTAAATATCAGACTTGATTCATTCTAGGTAACAATATTTTTCAATATTTTTGCGACGACCTTTCTTAATTGTGTTTTTCTTTCCTTTCAAGAATGCAGCCTTAACAGTTGATGCATATCATTCCTTTGATGACGTCTTTTTGTCCATATCCCTGTTAAAAAAGTTTCTGTAATGGGATGGATTTTTTTAAATTGGGTCATTATAGTGAGATGTCTTAGTTGGTTGACTCAATCTAATTTCCATTTTATGTATAAACTATTATGAACACTCATGTTGATGATACCCCGTGAGACGGACTGCCGTGTTCTGTTGACTTTGCTGGACATTTGCAAAGCTCAAATTTCATTTCATCAATGTGTTTCTTGTTGCTTTTTACGAACTGCTTCAATGTTTACTGACTTCCTGTCACATCTAATTCCTTCTTTCTATAGTGAGGATATTTAGTACTATAATCAGTTTTCTGTTCTGTACTGAGATAGACATTCACACACACAAATGTATTCATTCATTCAATACGATCTGGTTTTGGCTGTTCGTTACTTTTGTATAACGGTAACGTAACACATCCAATTCTTTTCAACTGAGTGCAGGCATCATTTAAATTGTCATGGTTTTGTAAAGGTGAAAATAGTGATCAGCATAAACATGACATCGTCTCCTTTGAAAAGGGAAACATAACAACTGCAGAGCGTAGCAGCAAGCAGGTATCTTCACTTGTTTTATAATTTTCAGGCTAGTTGACACTGCATATACATGTGAAAATATAAGCATGAGTTGAATGCCTGAACTTCTGGAAAACTTTCTTTCTTTTCAAGTAGTTTATAATTTTAAAATTAGAAACACGCATCTCTTTTAATTCAAGTCCCAATATCATCCATCCTACTACAATTACTCTTGCTAATTTGATAGCATGCAATCTCATATTTAATATTTGATTCACCTTTTAGTATTTAGTATCTAATATACACCCAAAAATAGAAGAGAGAATCCCAAAACACGATATTAGTGACATGCAAATTAAATCCTTTCTTGAGGACATCATTCTGTCATTGCAGATTTCATTAAAATGGGAATCACCTCCACAGACTGTGCTTATAATGAGCAAGCCAGATTCAACAACTGTGCGCATTCTTTGTGCAGATATGGTCAGGTAAGATTAGGGCCTTGATTTGCTTATAGTTTAAAAGCAATATTCCTAGCATGATATACTCACTACTCAGACTGATCTTTTTAAGTGTTTTAGAAGACACAAATTAGCTATATGACATAGAGATTATTCGCATGTTTTGTGCAGTAGTTTTACGATATGTCATGTCGTTGACTGGTATATTCTATTGAACTAGTTCTTTTTGTTAAACTTATATATTTTAGAATGAGAATAGATAAAACATTACCATTGGAGTGAGATTATGTTTAGTAACAAGAGTTATTGTCTAATATAGAACTTCAGACATGCTATTACTCCCTCCGTCCCATCCATTTGTTAACATTTGAAATAGAGGGGTCGACACGCATTTTAAGGCTCCTATAAAATATAGTTCCATTATTTATTTTTAAATTTTTTCTTTTTTGAATAAAAATCCAAACATTTAATTTTTATTCAGAAGAATTTTTTTTTTAAAACAATTAATGGAACTATACTTTAAAGGAGCCTTAAAATGCGTGCTGAGCCTTCTCTTCCAAATGTTAACTTCCTGCTGGGACGGAGGGAGTATATAATTAGAGGCTGTAATTTTCTCCTTGTAACTTACTGAAGAAAGTAATTTTTTACTTGTAAGCTCAAGTTCTATGAGTAAACCACCATACATGAGATGTGCTTATTCTGCCACTGGGTGACTGCCACGTCATAACTCATATGTTCTTTTGCTTTTCTCATGATATTGAATCTCTTTAAGGATGTGGTAACTCTTTTGTTTAAAATAATGACACTGTATCATTCCCTCTTTTCTTGTGTTAAGATGGTTGAAGGAGCAGCGGAAGTTGAACATATATGTAGAACCGAGAGTGAAATCTGAACTTCTGACCGAGTCATCATTCTACAATTTTGTTCAAACCTGGAAAGATGGTGAGAGCTTGTGAAACTTATTCACATAGTGCTTTATATTGTGTATATGCACAACTATACTATGTATATGTTATTTTATTGTTTTCACATTTATGTTTAATTGTACACACTACACAGTAGTTAGCTTTTGCTATCATATACCGCAGAAACATCTGTGGAGATCTGTATCCTACTTTTAATATAACACTTAAAAAAATCTATTTGTATATCTATTTTAGTTTCTTTCAATTTGATGTTAACATGTCGATATTTACATAACAAATTACTGGGATCTGGAACCAAATGATTTTGGAAGTATTGTATGAAGCAACAAGCAAGAGTATGTGGTATCTTAGCCTTCCATATCTTTGAGTAACTTCTCCTTAGAGAAAAACAGGACAGTTATTTACGCTTCATAAATGAAATTACTATTGCTGAAGGAATATCCCAAAAGAAACTTAATATGATCAAAGGTTTGTGTCAGCAAAATATACACCTAATATGCTGAAGGTCATTCTTCTCACTTACACTCCCGGATCCCTTTATGAATATATATCAACCAACCAAGCACCTAGTAACACTCATAAGTCATAAGTGTTATGCTAGTTCAGGCCACACATTATGCTAAGCATGGGGCTTAACAGGGTTTGTTTTCGTCTTGCTTTCTTTTTTCTTCTCCCGAATGAGAATAGGGAATTAATATTGTTGTCAATGTAGATCAAGGTTATAGCAGGGATTTATATAATTTCACCAATTTTATAGAGGAAATAGGTATCCAGTTTCCTCCTTATACAGGTTTAAAATACGCTGCTTTCTTTTGCTAAATGCAAATGTTATTTTATTGATTTTCATTTCACGTATCCAGTTTCCTCCTTATACAGGTTTAAAATATGCTTCTTTCTTTTGCTAAATGCAAATGTTATTTTATTGATTTTCACTTCACAGATGAGGAGATATCACTGTTGCATATGAAAGTTGACCTCATAGTGACTCTTGGTGGGGATGGAACTGTTCTTTGGGTATGTGATCTCTCTCTCTCAACCTGTTATTATAGAAAATGACCACATACCCTTATCTGACATTTCGTTGATGTTTATTACAATTACTAATAAAGGCATAACACGATTTTCGTGTTGAAATTAATAACTTTTGTTATCAGAACATTGGTACATGCAGGACACCGTAGAAGTCCTTTGCTGAAATGCAATGTTACGCCTAATTGATAATAAAATTTTTACAAGATAACAATTTAATTTTATACAATTGATGTCCCATAATTTTAAATTTTAATTAAATGAACTGTATCAAAGTACTAATCTTTATGAATGAAGACAGGGTGATAAAAAATATGCGAGAGGGTGGCTTGCACACCCACATCACGGGGCCTGGGTCATTGAGCAACATCTTGCATCAAATTCCGATTTCTCAAAAATAAAAATAAAAACCATCTTACATTAGTTTTGGATTTCTCACAAGTGGATTCCATAAGTGATGTACATTGATGACGTGTTCGATCTTATTTTCAAACCCTTACTTTTGTTTACTAAATATTTTGTATTCCCTATGTGCAGGCGGCTAGAAAATTTAAGGGGCCAGTGCCACCAATTGTCCCATTCTCTTTAGGCTCACTGGGTTTCATGACCCCATTTTGTATCCTCCATAATTTAAATGTTATCTTGATGTTTTTAAATTGAGTTTCTCTTAATTTTAGATGAAAAAAATATAGAAATATTATCCCTGTTACTCTTGTTGGCCACTAGTCCTGGTCAGTTTTTTACTAGGTGGCTTGTTTGGTAAGATATTGAGCAATTGTAATCGACTCATGAATCTGTTATAATTTTTGTGGTGTGTGACTTCTTTAACCATGTTCAGATAGTGAACATTACAAAGAAAGCCTTACCTCAATCCTTCATGGTCCCATTAGTATCACTCTACGCCACCGTTTACAGTGCCATGTGATTCGAGATGCAGCTAAAAGTGAACATGACACCGAAGAATCTGTACTTGTATTGAATGAGGTTACTATTGACCGAGGAATATCGTCATTCCTCACAAATCTGGAATGCTACTGTGATAGCACTTTCGTAACCTGTGTTCAAGGGGATGGTTTGATCTTATCAACAACATCTGGGAGCACTGCATATTCCCTAGCTGCTGGAGGATCAATGGTTCATCCACAGGTATGTCATATTAATCTATTATAATTGCGCAACAAAGGAAATAGTTTCCCAGCTTATAAACATATATGCTTTCATAGTTTTCCTTGGACGCGAGGAACTATTTCTTCCCAGTCTTTGGTAATAACTTTCTCAATAGTCACACTATCACTGTTTGTGCATAGCTGCATATATTTGGGTATTGAGTGTGAAAGCTAAAAGGTGCCTAAGGTGTTTTATCTTATTTTGTCATATATATTATCCTTCCACCTTCTCATAACTCAGAACCTAAGAAAAAAGATTTTAGCTATAATCTCATGTATGTTCATCAACAAAATACAATTATAGCGTGTTGTGCAGTTGGTACATATTCTTCAATGTGGTTTTCTGACCATGACCTTCAATTTGGAATCAGGGACTACTTTTGCTTAAAGTTTGTTTATGAGATGTTTTAGGAAGGGTGATCGAAGGAGTACTTCCACCTTCATATAATATATGTGCAGACTATGCATAATCATTATTCTAGTGCAGAAATCTAATTTCTGATGTTCATGATTATGCATGCATGTTTGTAGCAGAAGTTTGGATCTCAAGATTTAAAAGTCTTGTTTTAGTCAGTGTCAAAAATTATTTCCTTATGATTGCACCCATCTGCAGGTCCCTGGAATGTTGTTTACTCCAATTTGCCCACACTCCTTGTCTTTTAGGCCTCTGATATTTCCTGAGCACGTCACACTGAGGGTACAGGTTCCCTTTAATAGCAGAGGCAATGCCTGGGTATCATTTGATGGAAAGGACAGAAAACAGTTGGCACCAGGTGATGCACTCGTGTGTAGCATGGCTCCTTGGCCCGTCCCCACTGCTTGCCGAGTGGATTCTACTAGTGACTTCTTGCATAGTATCCAAAATGGACTTCACTGGAATTTAAGGAAGACACAGTTGTCCGATGGTCCCCGGGATACATAGATAAGTTTTCTTTGTTAAGCAATATCAAGGTTACTAGACTGCTTCTTTCATGTTCTTGTCTGAGGGACCATTGCACAAGTTCATCTTTCCCGTTCTTTCCGCTTTCGACAAGATCATGTGTACATGTTGTATTAAGTTACTCCTTTGATCAAGTTATATATTAGTATTTATTAGAGATCAGTGTATTTTGTTATAGGAAAATCTTACAGCAGACAAGTTAATACAAGAGACTCAGACCATTACTCTATGTCTTCTCTCTTCATGTTCATGGTATAGAATGAAGTATGGTGTTACTATCATCACAACTTGTGGGTTTAGAATTGGATATATTCCTAGAAATGCTTATAGGAACATGAACCAAAGGTATTTCCTAGTAGAATTTTCTTTTCAATTTTAAAATTTTAGCTAATAGAATTCAGAAAGGCGGCAAAATTAATTTAACCAAGGTTTTTAAAGATGGCTGTGACATTACGTAATATTAATTTTGTGTGAATATATGGAATAAAATTTACATGAACACCATAAATAAATAAAAAGGCCATGAAGGACTTGGAAATTTTGCTGAAACAGAACAAAACTTCTCATCAATGACCTTCAAAACCACGTTCATGAAATGGGTTTTATCCTGCATCTCCCAGAGAATGTTGGCTACGTATGATCCAGATGGTGATTTTTGCGACGGTGGTCATTTTTATTATGTCCTTCCACCATCATCATCCAATTAGATAGATACTTTCCCCCCTATTGTTTCTTTCGAATTTTGTAAACTAAACCCCATCTTGAATGGACATATTCGTGTCAAGTCGAAGGAAGTATTTTGTATCGCCTGATTGATGGATTCCAAAGGTAGATATCATGACAGCCAGAAAAATCTTTACAAAGACAAATAATGCCATTACAAGAATTAAGAAAATCCGAGAAGCTTTGGCATAGCAACACGTTCATAGTGCATGGGATAGCTAGAAAGCATTGCCAGAGTAGAAGCCTCCAATGGCTTATTGTCCTTGTAGGGCAGTGGATATTGAATTTTTAGTAGCCAGGGCTTGAGATTATAGATAACCATGACTTGCAGACGGACTTGCAGCTAACCGATGATTTTACTGGAAGCCGGACAAGTATAGTACTAACCATCTCTTCCGGTAAATCGGAAACAGATTTCACCATTTCAGCTTGATCAAGGTGAAATCGAATTGACTTCTTTGTACAGGGAAGTTCAATTTTTTTGGAGAACAAGCTGCATTGTACAAAAATGTTGATATACACCAAGGAGTTCTATTTTAGTTCAAATACAAATTATTCATGGAAGGTTTCGGTTAAATTTTTCAAAACAAATTTTGCAGGAGTACAGGGATAACGTATTGATAAAGATTAAAGATAGGTCCTTTTTTCATGATTTGTTGATGGATTTAAATCTTTATTCTCGTGTAGCTAGTTGGATGGGACTGCTTTTTGCAATATGATCTCCCAGTAATTCACTACTTTGCTTGATTTTTTAACACAATTTATGGTGCTATCACATTTATCACCCACCTCAAAGCTGCATTCTAGTAATGTTTAAGGTGCTTCAGCTTCTGAGATTTTAAGCCTTCTTTCTAAAATAACTAGTTTCTGCAATTATGTAACCATGCATGTTTTGTGCATCCCCAT
Source organism: Heracleum sosnowskyi (assembly GCA_030848705.1). Classification (NCBI taxonomy): domain Eukaryota; kingdom Viridiplantae; phylum Streptophyta; class Magnoliopsida; order Apiales; family Apiaceae; genus Heracleum; species Heracleum sosnowskyi. The sequence continues at coordinate 132,306,485 of CM061238.1, read as the reverse complement.
CTCAGTTCTGCATCCATCTTACTGTCATTCTTAACAATGCTTTCTCAGAGGATCATGGTTTTAAGACCATTTACATTTAACAAGACCATTAGTTTGTCGAAATCACTTGTCGTTTTTGCGATCATCTTTTTCGTGTTCTTGGCTTCCCTTTCTAGCATTCTTAATTTCGACAAATCTAGCTTCATGTACTCCTTACAGAACAAATGGACAACTACTTCTTCAAAGCCCTCTGGAACTAACATTTCTCCTCCTACCAATATTAGCCACCTTGTGTTTGGAATCTCAAGCTCTAACAGGTTATGGCCACTAAGGAAACATTACGTAGAAGCATGGTGGAGACCGAATATTACTAGAGGATACATATTCTTCGATAAACCACCTGAATCTCCCTGGCCATCGTCGTCTCCTATCTTTAAAGTCTCTGAGGATACTACAAAATTTCAGGTTTTCTCAAGGCACGCAAATCCATCAGTGATACGAATAGTTCGTGCCATTCTTGAGACTTATAGAGCAGAAGATGAATCAAAAAATGTACGATGGTACGTAATAGGAGACGATGACACAATATTCTTTGTTGATAATTTGGTGAATATTTTGAAGAGGTATGATCACACAAAGTACTTCTACATTGGTGGCATTTCAGAGTGTACAAAATCCAATTTCGATTTTTCATTTCATATGGCATATGGTGGTGCTGGATTTGCATTGAGCAGGCCTTTGGTTTCAGCACTTGTTACAAATCTGGATTACTGTATTGAGAAATATAAAGGGTATGGAGTGAGTGATTTAATCTTGCAGGCTTGCATGGCTGATATTGGAATTTCCCTGACTCCTCATAAGGGATTTCATCAGGTATTTAGTTGATTGTGTTTTCTTATAATTTATCTGTATTTATCCCAGAAAACTGTGTTTTCAAATCTTCTCTTGCATGCTTCACAGATTGATCTACGAGGAGACATTTCCGGTTATCTATCATCCCTTGGGCAATCTCCATTAGTGACTCTGCATCACCTTGACCTTGCACTTCCAATTTTCCCTTCAATGAATCGTTACGAATCAGTAAAGCATTTGATGAAAGCTGGAAATTCATCTACTCAATCGTGGCTTCTGCAGCAAACTATCTGCTATGACAATCACAAAAACTGGACTTATTCCATTTCATGGGGCTACTCTGTCTACATTTTTGAACAGATTTATCCCAGAAGCGTTCTTAGAAACCCTCTGGAGACGTTTCGTCCATGGAATGGAAGATCAAGGCCACCACTTTATATGTTTAATACACGCAGGTTTGAGCCTGATGGCCCGTGCAAAGATCCACACGTTTTCTTCTTTGAATCCCTTAATGTTACTGCAGGAGGTGAAGATATTGTTACCAGTTATGCTAAGTCGCCTTCTCACAGACAGCGCCTTCCAAACTGTTCAACAAACTCAGCTGATCATGTTTCGAAAATTCAGGTCTCATCATCACTTGCAAGCATTGAGGTAAGAGAACAGACTCTTAGTAATCTGATTGTAAAATGTTTGCTAATTGATACCCATCTGTACTGACTATTCTTTTCCTATATCCTTTTCAGATGGACAATGGAGCCCAATGTTGCGACCTTCTCAAAGACCGCCATAGGAATATCACAACTGCCAAAATCAGAACTTGTATGGAGGGTGAAATTGTGGCTTAAAAATGTCAGTAATTTCATGATTTTTTTACTAAATTAGCTAATTGAAGTCATAATTTTCTCTATAGTACATGTTATTTCAATATAACATTTGTACTCCCTCAAACTTGAAATACCACATTAAAATTTTATCTGTTGAGGATCAGGGGACATTTAGTTATCTGGTTGTCGAAATATACTCAGATTTGATCCCCCTCCCCCTAATGTTAAAAAATAAAGAGCCACATTTGGCTTAAAGTGCAGCAAATACATTAATTTATATCGAAATGTAGCACATCTTTCAACTTGAAACAAAAGCAAATGTAAATAGCGGATTTCAAAACTTGTCCTGGATTGCCATACTTGGCCATTCAACACACAAATCTCTAAAAAGCCTGAAGTATACATTAGGGTATACCATCCTGAAAATGTAATCTTCATATACTGATCTAGGCTCTATGTAATGTCAACAAACTGAATCAACCAACACTCGAGAGCAAAGTAGAGGTTTGCTACCAACTATTCTGCTTCTGGAGCTTTTTGAATTCCTATCAAACGAGCATAATCCACCCACCTGTTAAAAGCATGTTGAAAGTATAAGGGCTTTGACACCATTTAAATTAATAATTTTACAGCACAAACAGAAAGCTGAAGAATCTCACAGTAATGAACCCAAGTATGTGTTGCCAGTTCGAACAGCAAAGCACATAGCACTTAGCAAGACTTTGTGTTTATGAAGCAGCGGTTCCAAGAGCCGCTGTTCGATAACACCAGCCACTATCTGGTACCTGTCCCATCAATGCAAAATTTTAACCAATTAGAATATTACAGATTATTCATTGCACGGCTGCAATGTTAAGAGAATAAGCAGAAAACAGACTTCTATTGTTTAGTTAAAATTTATTATAATCGTAATCTGGGTACAATTTGGATTTCAATTTGGGTTTCTAGAAGACATCTAAGTAGGCATGTAAATCTTGAGGGTCTTTGCACTGAACAACCTCTTTACTATTTGAAGTAGATGTAGGGCATGCTTACATTTTACGCTCTTTACACTAAGAGAAAGAGATACATTGGATATGTTTGGTTTGGTTTTGGTTGCATATTGGCCAATGGACTTTAAACTTGTGTTTGGATTCAAATTCTTAATAGACTCGAATTTTCAATTATGAGGCATACAGTGATTTGAGTTGATTATATTTTGGCTGAAAGGGTAAGGATAATATAAAATGATGTGGCAATTGCATTTATGATGACTCCCCGTAGTTTGCAAAAACACTTTGGAAAAACATCTGCAATAGATTAATCTCTGTAGGTTAACATCTAAAATGTAACGAAAAGAGATACTAGTTGCATCAAAGCAATAAACCTAAACATACATACTCACAATCTTCATGGAGACGGTTTTACTCAAACAAAAACTATATAAGATATATTAATCAAGACATTCCACTACATTTAGGCTCCATGTAAAAGACATTGCTATATTCACGAAAATAATGATATGATGCCGATAAAAATAAATGCCAACTGATTTTTGGTGGTCAAACCTAAAACCAGCTTACAAAAGGCGACTGGCACTCCAAATTTCGTATTTGTTACTTAGCACAAGACAGCTAAATTAGATGTGCATTATATCATGTGGATGTTTATGGAGAAAGAGAGATCAATGATTAGAGGCTATTTAAAAAAGTGATTACAAGTACATGACTTACCTGAGGTTGCTAGAAACTGCCATATAAACACCATAGCCAATACTAGTAGAAAGTACGGGTACATTCTCAGCTTCTTCTGCTGAGGTGTTTCCAACAGACTTCCGTGCATTTATGACGGCATTTGTAACAACTGTTCCGACCTGGAGGGATAAAAGTAATTGTCAGTTGTGTGTCATTATCATAAAGCGCAAAGAACAAATAGTACAGAACTAATGTAATTAACAAGGCCAACTATGGATACAGTTGGCTTGCTAAAAAATAACAAAGTAAAAGCCAAAAGGTAAATTAACAAAGGATAGAAGTCTAGACCTGGCAAATCAGTCGTGTCGTGTAATTTCGTGTTTCGTGTACTTTTTGGCTATACACGAAAACGACACGAATTCAAATCGTGTACCTGAAACTGTAACACGAACACGACACGAGTGATACACGACTTGACACGACACGACACGAGATACCTGAATTTTTTCGTGTACCATTCGTGTACACGAAACTAAACGAAACGAAATAGACACGAATAGCAACGAAAACACGAATGTTTACACGAAATTTCTTAAAGTTCACATTACTTTCATGTAATATCAATTAATATTTATATTATAAATATAATATATATTTTTAATTATTTATATATTTATTTATGTCGTATACTTCGTGTTGTGTACTTGAAGGGTAAATCCAAAAACGACACTAAATCGGGGTCGTGTACTTTCGTGTTCGTGTATTTTCGTGTCGTGTGTACTTAAAATGCAAACACAAACACTAAATTTTCGTGTCGTGTATAAAATTGCCGGGTCTAGATAGAACGCCAGGAAGAATCTTCCTGAAAAGAATCAAATCCATTCGTTCCCCAGCCCGAAGGTCCCATAGAAGTAAAAGAAAATTAATTTTAATATTACAGTACTTTACATATAAGAATGTAAAACCTTTAGATGAACCTACTGAGGGTACAATTTTAACTTTAAGTACAACAAACAAATGAATGAGAGCAGTCACATAACGTACATAAAAGTGCGAAAAAGACACTAACATACCCATTATCATATTGTGTGGGCCTTCAAATAGGAACAGACCCATTCTGCTCCTTTCCACCACCTCCCCCCCCCCCCCCCCCCCACTATTAAAATGACAAAAACCTCGAAAGGAACTAATTGATGAATTGCTCACAATAATTTAAACCCTTGTATAACTCTTTGCAACTAGAAACATTTTTATTTTGGCTAATTCTTGTGTTAATCTTATTATCATGTCGTATTATCAAAAACGTGACAAGGCTTTATTTTGCTACCTGTTTCCGAAAACGTGACAAGGCTTTACCAAAAATGATTAACTTTAAACAATAACGAAACCTAAGTCGGCAAAAGACTATGTTCTGGAGTAGTGCTTAGACAGGAAAGTAAGTGTGCTTGGATGAATCATGAAAGAGAAAAGTGAAGTACATGAAGCAACATCCTATCATGTGTTTCAGAATTTAAACGAAAAAGAAACTGTCATATATTATCTTCTGATGTTTACGAGTTACAAAGAGAAACGAAGAGAATAAAATGTAACTTTATATAACTCTATGTCTATTCCTTGCATAGCATATCACCAGAAAACTGATGCAGTTTGAAGTATAATCAAACTCCAAATTCCAAAGAACAGGCTCTTATCTTATGTTGTGGACCTTGTGGTTGTCTGTAGACTATAATTATTATAGTTGGAATATCCATTTCATTAGCAGACAGCTAAAACAACCCTAAATTATGTCAATCAATCTCATTTGATGCTCTCGAAGCTTGAGTGGACCGACACAGAAAGGTAAAAGTAGCAAACCTTAGAAAAGGTAAAAGATATACATCTTACCTTGACTCATTTTGTCCTCTATTCTTATCTTTCTATTTCTTCGATTGTGTCCTTTCTTATATTAATATGTTGTTCAAGCTTCTAGCAAACAATATGCTATATATATACATACACATACATAATTAAATAAAAAATGTACATCAAAAGTATTACCTTTCACAATTATTTTGTTAACAATATAAAATGATATGGGAGAGATGGAGATGAAGAGAGTCAAACATATAACAATTGCTAAATCATATTAAAAAAATCCATAGAAAATAAAGATACGTGAACCACAACTAAAGCAAACCAACTGATATTACAAGTCTGTAACTAAAATAGTTGGCATGTCAGGTGTAGCACACGATCCACACAATAACTCTAACAATACTTAAATTAATAAAGTAGAAAACCCACCAACAAAAGAAAATGATAGAAATATCTCGTTGACTCCTTATTGTCCTATATTTCTTTCTCTTTTTTGGTACTATTTTTAATATAAACCTAGCTTTATAGTAAAAAGGATTATTAATGGATTGGTAAAAGTAAAGGAAGATACATAAAATACCACATTACTCTGATCACCACTGGGAGTGGAAACTGAAGCGGAACCATGATTTACTCAAAATTAAAGAAAATATCACAAATTTACTAACTTCAACCAAATAACTAAAGAAGATCAAGTTACCAAGGACGAAGTTGTGCCAACTGCAAAAAGCTTTGTACCATTACGCTGAAAACCAAATTCCAAACATGAGTACTATCAAAAATTGGTAATTGCATAAGAAATTGATTTGCTTATGAAATTTGTGTAGCAAAAACGCATCCTCTTACCACTATTGCGCCCATTCTCTGCAATAATGAAAATGATGTTCCAGACATAGCAGTCTGCAGTAACAGGATTCGAAGACAGATTATTGTGCATACAAGGTACTTGCTTACCTAGATACAATTTAAACTTCTTTGTGAAATATATTACAAAAAGGAAATATGCTAACCTGGAATGCGTTATCAGGGCAATTATGAAAAAATTTAGCAAGACGTCCAGCATTGAGTGCAACAGGTGCACGAAGAGAGATAGTTGGAGCAGGAAGCCATACGAGCATGAAATCGGCAATTATGGCCATCACCTAGAAAAAACACAAAGATAAATAGTATCAACTGATAGAGAACAAGAAAAGAGAATTTAATTTTTGTCAATATGCATCTGGTAAGTATAAATCTGAGAACTAATTGTGTTTCAGGATTCTACTTATTCTCTGGGAAGATGGGTTCTATCTCCTTGTTCTACACCATCTTACACCAATCCTACATCAAACTGATATCAATAGCGTGGAATTCATGGTACGTTATAGTTAAACTATCTTCTTCATATCCAATTTCTAGCCTCACCAATTCGTCACATTTCGTTGAAAAATCAACACCTAACCAAGAGAAAGTAAATCTGAAATAGGAATCATGGTTGCCTAGTATTAATCTATCCTCTATATTACGGTAAGAGCAAAAAGAAAATGTTGTTGTAGGTACTGTTCATGGCAAGAAAAAACTAAAAACCTGAAAAGATATCCTACTTCGTAAGTTTAAAGTTTTACAACTCAGACATTATCCCTGCTCTTTCTAAAATTTTTAGTCATGCCACAATAGTTTGTGGTCTGGCACTATACGTGCTAGAGTCTGTAAAGAATCTCACTAGGGAAGTAAATTAATCCCAGAAGAAGTCCAACTTAGTCTTCTTTGCTCGGACACAGCACAGATCTGATTGCCAAAACTATCTAAACAATCGTAACAGGGAGACCCTGTCCTTAATTTGAACATAATTAGGGGACATCACGAAATATTTTTATAAAAAAATTAAATCTGAATACAGTTATTATAATAAAAATTAAACAAAATATATCTTTGTGATAATTCTTTTGTATTCATTTATAAGTTCTACATAATAAGTTAGCAAAAAAAAAAAGTTCTGTTAATGCAGAAATATCTAACAATTAAAAGTTTTTGGTTCTATTAAAGAAAAAAAAATTCAAGACCAGATACATAAAATTAAATATAACTAGCTTAAAATTTTAAAGTAAGCCTAATACATTTTAAGTGATTTAATGAATCGAGCTTTTTAAATCTTCATATCTTCTCACAGCAGCCACACATCTTTATTTTTTTTACTTTCCCCCACCCGACTGTAGCAATTTGCTACAGCGACAGTTCTCCTCTCTTTATTCTAATTCTTCTCTTCCATTTCCGTTGCTCCAATTTTTCTTGTCTAATGTCTAAACCCAGATTACCACATCTAGTATGAATCCCATACCAGTACCTGTGTTGTGTTACGCCGACACTGGCACAAAAAAGTGGACTAGTGCAGTGACAGAGGCTGCAGTTGATTTTGAAGTATTTTGTGCTCAGAAACATCAGGTTATACTGAAATTTCTTTCATTGGTTCATCCATATAGTCCTGATTATTAGAGGTAATCTCAATTTTGAGGAATATCTGGTATGATGATCGATTGCAAGATTGGAGCAAATTTTGGCGGAGTCCTGTCCGAGGCTTGGTAACTCTTCCTTGCTTCAACTCTTGAGGTCAATTTTTTTATAACGGGGGAGAATGATGTGCAGTAAGAATAATTGTTTATTAATTATTAAGATTTAGGATTATATTACTACATTCTACTACATTGCAGAGTTAGGATCATTCTAATACAATTACAGCAACTCCAAGAGATTAGCTATTTGTGCTCCTAGGCTAGAATTTAGGGAATATGGGGCAAAAAAAAATATTCCAACAGTCTCCTAGTGATTCACTAGGAGCTTCTCCTCATTACTTAGAGCAACTCCAACAATTTCCTTACATTCTCTCTATAAATAGTATAATTAAATTAGATCTTAATTATTGATGAGTTAAAATTACACATTTTCTCCAACAATCCTCCTTTGATTCACTTCTTATTCATCTTTTACTAATTAATTATATATACCAAAACAAAATCAATTATGTTGAATACATTGGAAATAGAGAATTAATATAAAATTAACTTAAGAGGGAGTATCCACTCCTCATTGTTGAGGAATCATATAGAGCTCTTAAAATTTTGAGGAGGGGTTAGGAGTTTGTTGGAGGTGATTTTGGTATTCGTTTCTTCAATTGCTCTTATATGTTAGTAACCTCTCTCTTCTCCTTACTTATATTTTATAATAAATTTTAAGAACAATCACTTTCTCTCTCTAATGTATATGTACTTTTAGAGATGAAAAAATCTTTTTAATAATAAGATATTATATAATAAATGAGTATAAGAAAAATTGTTGGAGATGAGAATACCTCTCCATGTCCTAAGTTACTAAGAGCCAATATTTTATTTTAATTTAGGGAATGGACCAAGTGGCTGTTGGAGTTGCTCTTAGTTACGGAAAAAGTATATCATACAATAGATCAGATTTATATATTTAATTAATAATTATTGAAATTATGTATAGCTATGCAAGAGATATATTCCGAAGATTTCCTGAATTCCGAACTGAGCCAAGAAGCATATATACATGTGACCCTTGAATTCTTATACTGCCTACATAAAACTAACATGAAAAGAAAGTAGTCCCACATATACACAACATTGCAAAACTCTGGCAGTGAATAGCCTCTTTGGAAAAATCAATCTAATGCAGATAAAATACATAAATGTATAAATAAACAAAGTGCAAGTTGTACATAGCAAATGTAGCTGGTGTATCACAAAGAACAATAGTATATCCACATTTGTAAGATTTTAGAGAAAACAAGAGGAATAGTCTATGCACACAATATAGGCAAAGCTTGAAACAGATCATGGTAGAAATAACTCTGTTACAAGGCACAATATAAGAAAGAAGCTTCACCACAACCCAAAGGTATGTTTAAATTAAGTATACAAAGGTATCGAGAAAACTATCATACCACGTCTGCAAAAACAATCTCCAATTCGTTGAAGAAATTTTCTCTTCGCCGCTCATACTCTGCAGCAGTCTGCAAAGTAAAATCCAAGAGGATCATTGTTGAACAGAAGACGGTAAAAGCTTAAACCGAATTTCATTCTACTCTAGTATAATATAAGAAAAAGACCTCATATATATGAAGTTATGAACTATCTACACATTCAGATTAAAGGAAAAAAAATCAGCTGTGATACACAAACCCAAAATAGCAGTCATGAACCAAAGTACCGAACCAATCAAACATACTCAATATCTCTCAAACCAAACATATGAACTTACCTTGCTTGGAACAAGGGTAGAGGAAGGCAAGATATACACAAGCCTTAACCCCCTGTAGGGTATTTTAAGACCCCCAAAACTCAAAAGATCATTGGATTATTCCACATTACAAACTACTCAAAATTATCAGCATTGTAATCAAAAGCGTTTTCCACACAATCAAACCTCTGATAATCGAATTACACTACTACACCTACACCAATAGAAACCACAAAAATCACACTCAAAATAAACAGCATTTGCATCACAAGTCCATAAAAATCGAAACAAACACATTCTAATCACAACTGAACAATCATCATAACCAAATCACACAACGCAACAAACCGTAAAAGGGTACCTTAGTAAAGATACCAACACCACATTCCATCCCAATTTTAGCCAAGAACAAATCATCAGCAAGCAATCTTTCCCTAAACCCCGCAAACTGAAGCAACCATTTAAACAAACCAGATTTCTCCAACTCCAAATACTTAGAAACAACCGATCCCGGAATCTTTCCAGCACGAATAGCATCAGCTAAATCCTTAGGCAGACTATCTAAAGACCTCCCAATTTGAGCCAATATCAAAACAGCCTCTCCCTCGTTTTCATCGCCACCATTTTCATCTCCACCATTGTTATCTCCGCCACCATTACCACCACCATTAAAAGAGTCTTTACCATTGCCATTGCCACTATCAGGAGAAAGAGCGGAGATGGGGTGAATGGGGAGATGGGTGTGGGAGAGAGAGAGAGTGGGAGAGATGGGGTTGTGACGGAGAGAGATAGAGAGAGATTGAGGGAAAGAGATGAGAGAAGGACGATGGTGGGGAGTGAGTTTGGTGGAGGGAGTGAAATGGGTGATGGCGGCTATGGAAGACATTTCTTAGGAATCTTGTGAGGTGGAGTTGAGTTGAGTTTAGTTTAAATAGTTGTTCTGTGTTTGCTGCAAATTGGTACTGTTGAACCCTCTGACAATTGAGAGTTCTCTACCTAGGAATCTTTATATCGTGTCCTTATAGTTGCTCGCATATATTGAAAATATACCCATTTATTAGTTGTATCTAGCTTTCTGGCTTTTTGCCAATAGTTTTTCCCGTTATTTTCATAGATGCAATATTCAACAAGCGTTTGTATTATGTTCGGGATTGTGGTTAAAAATTATTATGTATAAAATTAATATTATTATAAAAATTAGATACTTATTTGATAAGTTTATTTTGGAATATGATATAAAAAATATTTTTGATGAAATCAATATATTAACTCCTTATATATAATAAGCGTAAGGGAGATCTTATCCAAAACTTTAGTCGGTCACTGTACTACCAAAAGTATATGATCCGTTGGATTATAAAACTATAAATATTCAAATAGATGAGGACCGTTAGATATAATATTAAAAATTGTATTTGATTAATAATAGGATAGTATTTAAATACTAAGAGGTGTATTTTGATAATTTAAACCAATTATAAATAGGTTTTCTATATTGAATAGAAATCTTTATGTAAAAAATCGTAATTATCTTTTCTCTTTAGTTTATGGATAGTTCCAGTTAGATAATAATTATTAAACCATCATTAAATTAAAGATAATTTTGTTAGCTTCGCGTGGGCTGTAAAATTGTTAAAATCTGTTGTATAAAACTCAAGATAGAGCCCAAACAATAAAGTGATTATCTAAATTTTAATAATTTTTTTTTTAATTTAAACCAATTATAAATAGGTTTTCTATATTGAATAGAAATCTTTATGGAAAAAATCGTAATTATCTTTTCTCTTTAGTTTATGGATAGTTCCGGTTAGATAATAATTATTAAACCATCATTAAATTAAAGTTAATTTTGTTAGCTTCGCGTGGACTGTAAAATTGTTAAAATCTATTGTCTAAAACTCAAGATAGATCCCAAACAGTAAAGTGATTATCTAAATTTTAATAATTTTTTTTATTATTGTAGCACTAATTTAATTTTTTTCCTAATTCTTTTAAATTTATAAATTCTATGTTTATTTCAATAAAATATTAAAATCAATTTAAGAAAAAATTAAAATCGATCTGGTCCGTGTACGACCACTATACGACCAAATTAATTATTATAGTTAGATCTTAAATAGATCGATGAGAATTGTTAGATCTAATATTAAAAAGTGTATCTGATTAATAACAGAATTATATTTAAATGCTAAAAAGTGTATTTTGATAATTTAAAATTTTTCTATGTAAAAATTCTTAAATATCTTTTCTCTTTAATTTAGGTATAATTCGAGTTAGATAATAATTGTTAAACCAAATAGCAGATAATAATTCATATCGATTACAATATTAAAAATTATCAATATAATGCTCATGTATATCATATAACAATGATACATGTGGACCCTGCGTTATAAGAGACTTACGAGAACTCATGTACATGAATAAATTTAAACATTTTTTTTCTGAAGGAACATAACAACTTGATTAATCCAAATTATAATTATATTATTTTACATATAACAAACATAAAATGATAATATCAAAATATTATTAAAATATTGAGGGTTTCATATTCATAAACAATAATTTTGAATATAATACTTAACCATCTTTTCTTTTCGGTTTATGGGTAGGTCAACTGGTCAAGTTAGATAATAATTATTAAATCATCATTAAATTAAAGATAATTTCGTTAGTTTCACATGGGTTGTAAAATCGTCAAAATTCAATTTCTAAAACCTAGGATAGAACCCAAATAGTAAAGTGAGTATCTAAATTTTAATAAATATTTTTTTATAATTGTAGCACCAATTTATTTATTTTTCCACTAATTCTTTTAAATATAGAAATTTTATCTTTATTTCAATAAAGTATTAAAATAAATTAAGAACAAATTCAAATCGATAAAAACTATAATAATATGAGAACAAAATTTTATATAATCATAATATAATTTTTATTCTGTTAAATAATTTTAAAGTAATAATGTATTTTAAAATTTTATATACACTATAAATAAAATTGAACATTAAAAGTAAAAGCAGTTAGTAAGATACTTATATCAATATGTACTTGATATCCTTATTATATTAAACTCTTTTATATAATAAGAATAATAGGGATTTATCCAAAATTTTGATCGTAACAACCAAATTAAAAAGGACTATTAGATCTTAACTAGATAAATGAAAATCGTTTGATCAAATATTAAAAAAGTGTATTTTATTTATAATAGGATTATATTTAAATTCTAAAAAGTGTATTTTGATAATTTAAACCAAATATACCAAATATAAATAAGTTTTCTATATTGAATAGAATTCTCCATGTAAAAAATCCGTGACTTTCTATTCTCTTACATGGACAATTCCAGTTAGATAAAAATTGTTAAACCATCTTTTAATTAAAAATAATTTAATTAACTTCACGTGGGGTGTAAAATCGTCAAAATCTGATTTTTAAAACACAATATAAAGCCCAAATCAGTAAAGTGAGTATTTAAATTCTAATAATGATTATTATGTCATCATTATTTTAAGAGAAAATGCCCAAAATACCTACCAAAAAGGGGTGGACGGCCCAAAATACCCACCAGTGGAATGTTCCGCCCAAATACCCGCTGAATACGCACGTCAGACATGCGTATTCAATTTTTACAAAGGATGTGCATGTCTGAGATGCGTATTCTTTGTTTTTCCAAAAAGTGTATACGCATGTCTGACATGCGTATTCCGTAAAACATTTACAAAGAATACGCATGTCTGAGATGCGCATTCTTTGTAAAAACAGTATACGCATGTCTGTATTGCGTATTTCGTGGGTATTTAGGGGGGAGCATCCCGCCTGTGGGTATTTTGGGCAAAAAAACTGATTTGGTAGGTATTTTGGGAGCTCACCCTTATTTTAACGCCAATTTAATTACTTTTTTCTAACTATTTTAAATTTAGAAATCTATGTTCAAAATTTAAAATCAATCTAAGAAAAATTCAAATCAACAAAGAATATAATAATATGAGGATAAAATTTTATAAAATTGTGCATATTTTTTATCCTATTTTATTAAGTTATAGATCATAACTAATCAAATATAATTTATTATTAAATAATAAATTATACACAAATGATGATTTTGTTTTATAAGCACTCATAGAGACCTAATTTCATTGTTAGCAGAACTATATTAAAAAAAACCTAACTTTTTTAACCTATTTTGAAATTCGAAACTTTAAAAGTTCATATTAAAAAAAACCATATTTTGAAATTGTAGACTCAGCTACAGAACATACCTAACTTTTTTAACCTATATACATTGTAAATTATTAATTTCGAAACTTTAAAAGTTTGTTAATCAATTAGTATAGTACTTTTCTGAAAAATCGTACTTTACAAAAAATATTATCAAATAACCTATGTCTGAAAGAAAAAAAATGAAAAAAATCTTAGATCATTCTACATGATAATTTTACTGTTATATGTAACGTTTCTCAACAATTTAATTTGAAAGATCCAACGATTATGGATTGAGTGATCAAACAAAGCGACCACACTTATAAGAAAGCTTTCATTATTTAGTCTTTAATATAATAACATTGATATTTACGGGATATACTATAAAAAATGAATTTTATACAAAATTTTAATTTTCACGGTGTACTACTTTAAAAGAAGAACTATTACAAAAAAATATATATTTTAATTGATAATTTATTTTCTCAAAAATTCAAAGTTCCGGCATCATTAACATATTACAAAAAAGAGTATATTATATTTTAGCAATAAATATTTAAAAAAATTAAAAATTATAAAAATTATAAAAATTAAGAAAAATTAATGATGTTATCATGGTAGTTTGGTCCTAAATACCGCCAAAACATTCTCAACCGTTAGATCCAATTCTTTTAAAAATAGATGATCAAGATTATTTCATATAAAAAGAAATTATTATCTAAAAATGATATAAGTTAAAAGATATTATATTAGGATTGGATTTTCCAAAAAGTTAAAACATAAAAATAGTTGTAATTAAATAAGGAAACTCATTTCTAACCAAAATAATAAAAATCGTTTAATCTTAAATAGATAGGTGAAAACCGTTAGATTTAACATTAAAACCTGTATTTGGTTAATAAAAGTTATTCTAATAATCTAAACTACATATAAGTTAAGTAGATTTCCTAAATCGAATAGAATTCTCAACATTAAGTTTCGTCACTTTATTCTCTTTTTAGTTTTAGAATAGTTTTTAATTGAAAAACAAACTATTTAACCACAACTAAATTAAAGATTATTTTGTGAATTTCATGTGAACCGTAAAATTGGCCAAATCTAACTTTTATAACTCAATATAAACAAATATTAAATTGAGTGTGTAAAATGTAATAAATATCAAATTTTTAACTATAATTTTTTTTTTTTGGCTAAATCTTTTTAACAATAATTTAATCATGTAAACTAATAACTTTTAAATATTAAAATATTCATAAATAAATATAATTATAAATATTAAAAAAACAATCGTGTGTTGCATTGCAATAAAAATATAATTATAAACAGAATAATTATAAATAAAATTTAAGTAACCGTGCATCGCACGGGCTATAAGCTAGTATATATAAAGGAGGATACGTGGGAGGTTAGGTGGCGCCCCTAAAATCGTCTCAATCTATTTTTCTAATTTTCTAGAATTTTAGAATTTTAAATACTGATAAATAAAAAAATATCCTTTAACATATTAGAAGTAGAATAGATGTTCAAATTTATTGAGAAGAATCAATATATATATATATATATATAAAGGAGGATACGTGGGAGGTTAGGTGGCGCCCCTAAAATCGTCTCAATCTATTTTTCTAATTTTCTAGAATTTTAGAATTTTAAATACTGATAAATAAAAAAATATCCTTTAACATATTAGAAGTAGAATAGATGTTCAAATTTATTGAGAAGAAGAGTTCGAATTTATAGAGAAGACATATAATTAAAAGTTCTATTTGAAGTAGAATAAGTGTTTGAATTTATAGAGGGGAAGAGTTCAAATATAAAAGAAGTACTTGCAAATTTCTATTTGACGTAAAATAGGTGTTTCGATTTATAGAGGAGAAGAGTTCGGATATAAAATAAGTACTTGCAATTAAAAGTTCTATCGGAGGTAGAATAAGCGTTTGTAATACATAACCAAAAGTTCTATCTGAAGTAGAATATGTAAAGTTATACAGGTGTTTTTTCAACGAAAAAGTGTCTCATTAGAAAGGAGTATGATAACATAAAAATTAATATATAAGACAAGTATATATTCAATATATTAAATTTGAGATTTTGATATTAAAAAGGAAAGCGTGTTTCATGGGAGGACGGCTTATTAGCGAGGATCGAGTAATTTTCGTAATTTATTTGATAGAGTTTTTTAAAAAAATTATTACGCCGCCGCGAAGCGCGGCTTTTTCAACTAGTTTGATTTTAAAACCAGTAACGTTTTCTGTAAAAGCTGAAAAACAATTTTTTTTGTCAAAAAACTGGTGACATATGCTTTCTCTAAAAACAGTATTTTAGTCAAAAACATTTTTCAAAAAATTTATTTTTAAAATTTATCAAATAATTTTTTTAACTAAAAATGTTGATTATTTGTTGTCTGCCGCATCAATGGCAAACATGGTCTTAGCATATTTTTAGTAAAATTTTAAGTAAATTATTTTATTGAAAAGAATAATATAATATATTTGAAATTTTCTCAAAAACTCCTCACTTTATATAGGGTGTCGGTCCCTAATCATCGATTGCTAAAATCATCTGTCCGCGAGACCGCGACAAAATTTTCTTGGATAGATTTAATACGGGAAATTGATGTGAATGTAAATGAACGATATTACTCTTCATTCTTAATTTTTTGATTTTAGGATTCTTGCTATCCACAAAAAAATCACGAACAAATAATTTATCAAAAATCGATAACCATTAAAAATTATGTATTCTTTGTTACAGACTTACAGGAAGGCAGTGTATAACTAAACACACAAAAAAATTCCATTGTTTGTGAAGGTAACAAAATAAGGAAGAATGACTAAAGTCTAATTTCGTGATCCAGTCTCTGTATTACATGTTTTCGTGAAATTGATTATCAACTAGCCTAAAAACCCGTGCGAAGTACGGGCCTGCTTATTTACTGAAATAATTTTTCGCACGAAAATGTATATATATCGAAACAATTTTGTAATTAAAATTAATTTTGAATTTATCTTATATTTGTATAAATTTTTTTTAATTTTTTTTAATATTTAATAAGATTTCACAAAATTTGGAAAAAAAATCTATAAAATAAAGATCAAATTATTATTTTCATTTGACAAAATATTAATTTAGTTTTAAATGTCGTGAAATGCATTTTATCAAATTCAACAATTAAATATAATCTAAATGATTATTTTAGTATAGTTGTTCATATATGATATGGATGTATCTAAACTAATGTGTTTTTAACGAAATGACAATATACTTGTAAATAAAATATAAAGTTGGTCAGGTACGTAAGACTACACACCGTGATCACATCTTAAAATCTTTTAGTCTAAAGTCCGTATATGACATTAGTGTATGTAAATTAATATGATAACGTAACTGTGCCAAACCCAAGACTTTGGGACTTGTTCATAGTGAATATTATTGATATTAAGAACAAATAGAAACAATGTAAAATTTGAAACACGGTCGAACTATTGTTCTTGTTGCAATTATAATCAGGTTTACCGGAGTTTTCTATGTTGGAGAAAGTATAATTTGTAAATAGGTATTTTGCCTTAGTAGTTGTTGTTTGTTTTTCAGCGATCAATTGATTTGGTTTTTTTTTGTTTTTTTGCAGTCTAGAATATAAATCGTTAAATGCACACAATGTTGTTGTAATATAATCGAACACATGTGAATGAGATAGAGGATTTTAAAAAGAAGCTGAAGGTTGGTGCATCTTTGCACACTCTCACAAGACAAATACTTTGGGAGATGAGCACCTATTGCAATGGAGTATTCATATCACGTGTTTATTTTTTTAACTTGGGAACTGATTTCGCACTTCTCTCTTGTGTCCATCACTGTATTAAATTATATGAACACACTTAGTACTTTAATAATATGTTTGGAATGTCGTTTTACAGTTACAAATTTTAATCCAATTTTTTTTATAAATGATCATCGTGTACTAATAATAATGTATTTTAACTTGACTATATATATGTATTTTATGTAATTAATTAAGCGTTAATAATATCGAATTCAAAATTCAAATCTCATTTCGATTAATTTAATATATATACATATATATTGGCGACCGGAACGCCCTTAAATTCATATATATATATATATATATATATATATATATATATATATATATTGAAATCGTAGATCCAACCATATATTTGAAAAAAGATTACATAATTGTTTTTGAGTATATTAACTTATGTACAAATTGGCATGGTTAATGATGCAATTTATAATTTATAGGATATAAAATTTGAGTCTTTGTCTACTTGATACAAATAAATATTATTTACAATATAAAAGTAATTCTATTATTTTTGGGTCAATTTTAGAACAAGTTGTTTTCGTGCTTATTTATTTATGTTTTTTTTATATGTTATTATTTAAGAGATAATTGAAATAGAGTCCAAAATTTAAATCTCATATATATTAATTTGATTAAATATTTTTCGATCCAAACTCCTTTAAATTCACATTGTGTTTTTTTTAAATCGTAGATGCAATCATACAAACGAAACAGTAGTTACGTAAAAATTGTTAAATGTATTAATTAAGTTACTTACAAATTACAAATTAGTGCATAGATGATGCAAATTGTAATTTATATATAAAAAATATGAACCACTATCTATGTATAGTTGCATGGTTACATTTGCAAAAAACAAAATATGTTATAGATGAAAACATTCGTCTACTATTTTTAAAAACATTTAAAAGAAATTAAAACATTCGGCTATATATGTATTATTTCGACCGAAACGTTCTTAAATTCAAATTATTTTTCTTAAAAAAATTGTAAGTTCAATCATATAGATGAAAAGATGACGTAATAATTATCGAGTATATTAATTTATGAAAAAATTTATATGATAGACGACGCAATTTGTAATCTAATACGATATAAAGTTCAAACCGTTATATATTTAATGCAAATAAATAAAATTTATAATATTAAAATAATCTTATTTTCTACGGGTGAAATTTATAATATTTTGTGTAATTTGTTATTTTTGTACGATCTTTTCTTTTAGTACCGTTAGATTTACAAAAAAAATATGAAAAATATTTATGTAAATCATTTGTGTAGATAGATTCCCTATCTTGCGAAGTAAATTACAAAATTGTCGGTATATAACATAGGCGATGCAGTCTTAACATTGTCAGATATAAACGTAGGGCTGAGACTTATTACAAAATCTATTAATATTATTTAAAAGTCATCCATGCGGCGTCTCACTCAATTTTTTTACTTTTAAAATTTTATAAAAATTTTATACTCTAATCTTATATGTTATCTATAATCTTATTATTATGTAGAAATTATACGTTATCTATAATCTTATACTCTTTTAAAATTTTATTTTTTATATCAATCATTTAAAATAAAAGAAAGAGAATCGTAGAGTATGCTCAATCCATTAAAATATTTTTGGTAATTATATACAATGCAATATTTTATAAATAATATAAACCAACATTTTATTTATTTAAAAATAAAAAATTATAAAAAAGAAGATGAGAGAAGAAGAGAAATTAACATTAATAAGATTTTAAAGAAAACTTAAAACAAAATGTACTATGCTACTTATGCATGAGCTTGATTAGAGAAGATTAATGGTTCAATTTACTACACTAACATAATCTTATCTACTATTTGCATAAATATAAAAGAGTTGACGTTTTTGTAATTTTTTAGCATGTAGGGGCAAAATCATAAATTCAAGGTATTAAAATGACATATATCAATAATTTAAATTGATAAAAGAGAATTGTAGATTATGTTCAATTGCTAAAAATATTTATTATAACTATGTATTGTGCAATATTCTAAAAATAATATAAATCAATGTTTATTAACTCAAAAAATAAAAAATTGGAAGAAGAGGTGGTTTATCTAATAAGAGTTTGAATATAAACTCAAAACAAAGTGTAGCACAGTTGGTTATGACATGAGTTTGACATGGATATGTTAAGGGTTCGATTCCCATCATTAACATAATTTCACAATTTTTACATTTTTATTAAAGAATGGTATTTTTGTAATTTTAGAAAATATAAGGGTAAAATCGTAACTTCACAGCCATTAAAATGGCAAACTTTGCCCTTTGTTGGCTTTTAATATATAGAGAAAGATATCCATATATATAGGTAACTGTTCCGAAGTTGAAGATCAGTCTTATAAGAACATTATGAAGATGATAGTTCAAAATTGTAATACACGTGAAAAATGTTCCATTTCTTTAGACCCGGTAATTTATTACACGATACGAAAATGATATTGAAATTTTTTGTATTTGCATTTTTAGCAACAAAGTACATCGAGATTGGTTTTGTATTTATCCTTTATGTACCCGTCATGATACGAAATATACGAAATAAATAAATATAAATTTATGTATTAATATTTATATTATATATTTTAATATTTACATTAGATAAATTAATATTATTATATGTTTATATATAATTTTATAATATTATTTGTTAATATGATGTAAATACATATTTGTAAAAGTTTAATTGTAAAATTTAATATTTAAGTATTTTGTATTAATTAATTTATTTTTATTTATGTTTAAAATTACACGAAACACATATACGATACAAAAATTACATGAACCTAAACGGATCGATTTTGTGTTAACATTCAGTACACGAAACAAGAAATTACACGACACGAACAAATTGGCATGTCTAATTCCCTTGCTATAAAATCAAATAAATATTTATTTAATTTAATTTTTTGGTTTCAGCTGAGTTCTAATGCCCATAACGACATAAAGAATACTTATTTATCATATAATTTCTTCTTAATTTTAACTTCAATTCTCTACAAATTTTTATTAACCGTATTGATTTCGGAAATCGGAACAAATCAGTTGAGGTACCGTATAACGATTTATCGGCAAATTAGGGATTTATCGGAACGATAAATCAGATAAATTTTAATATTTTAAATATATTTAATATATTAGCCTTATATAAAATATAATAAACCATTTAAAAATAATTCATAGCGATATATCGGATTTCAAAAATCGAATCGGTCAAATATTTTTAAATGATAAATCAACGATTTATCAACAATTTTTAGAACACTAACTGTATCATATATTTCCATCCTAATTTCAACTTAAGTTCTACACAAATACTTATAGGGTAAAGTGCACTTTGTGTACTCGTACATTAGTCAATACACCACTTGCAATACTATAGTTTAAAATCGAGCAGTTGCAATATCAATGTTTGTATTTCACTGCACTTTGTTGCATTCCATTAATTGAGGTTAACTCCGTTATTAATTTAGGGAGTAAAGTACACTTTGTGTACTCGCACTTTACTCTAAATTTTAAACTAAAATATTGCAAGTGATGTATTGAGCAAAGTGCGGGTACACAAAATGCACTTTAGAGTAAAGTGCGAGTACACAAAGTGCACTTTACTCCCTAAATTAATAACGGAGTTAACCTTAGTTAACGGAATGCAACAAAGTGTATTGAAATACAAACATTGATATTGTAACTGCTCGATTTTGAACTATAATATTACAAATAATATCTTAACTAAAGTGCGAGTACATAAAATATAATTTACTCCTACTTATATATCTGTACAGAATTACCTACCAGCCATGTTAGTTGATACACCCTCTTTAGTCTTTACCCATCTCAACAACTTTTTAAGGCAGACCCCATTCATATAACTTCGCTTCTGTACGAGAGCTTGGGAGAGAACCGTTAATGTTGCCTGCATGTCCCCAAATTTATTTATCAAGGTTGTTCCCTTTGTCATGAGTAGTCATTTCTCACAAATATTTCATTGGACTGGATCGTTAAAAGCTCGTCACTCTATTCAATTTTTGCGTGGCTTTAATTCGCGCACCATTTGTGAATTAAGAATCTCAAGTACGTTAAATTTAATTCGTAATTATAGGACTTTGAATTTTTTTGTGCAACTTATGTGTACTTTCTTATGTTCTAGGAGTACGAAGTTTCAAATTTATACTAGCATAAAGTTGGGAGAAGATAATATTTTTTAAAAGAAATCCAAACGACCCACGGGAGTGGTGCTGTACTACAAATTACAAAGAGTATAGGAAAAATCGAACATGTGATGTATCGTACAAAACATCAGTATATCTCGTAGATCATATGCTGAGTGACTGAGTTAGGTATATATTTGTGCCATGTAACGTATATACCAATATTAGCAGATGAGTTTAGGTGCTAAAATACCATAAACACACCAGCCGAAAGTAAACTTGCATGAGAACTGTCTAAGAATTTCAGCTCACCAACACTGCCTACTATACACTACTTCATTATCACTGTTGAATCCTTCCTTTCTAGAGAGGCAACCAAGTGATTTGAAGATGATTTGAAAGTATGTACTTATTTTTATCCGACTGTTCTGTGCAATCGACCATAGATGCGATCCCATAATAACCTTCCTCCCTGAATCAAACCCATGAAAATCGTGTTGATCTATAACCTCGGTCATGGAGAACACCAAAATACAACAAAACAAAAAATCAAACTCTCACAAGAAGAGACTAACAAAACCCAAATAAATTGGGAACTTATTGAAGGAAAACAAGAAAACAAAAAATAAAGGGATTGGGGCTTTCCACCGGTGAAAACCCGATGAAAGCCCCCTCAAAAATCTTTAACGGATGCTAGGGTTTGAGAGAGAGAAAACGAGCCCGAGAGAATTTATTTTAGGATAGCTTAATAATGTATTATTTAATCTCCACGGAAGATTGTGTAACTATTAAAATTTAATATCAATGATATAATATAAATATATATTAAATTTATTTTTAGAAAAGTTATAACGCCGCCGCGAAGCGCGGCTTTATTGACTAGTATCAATGTACTTAAGAAGATGAGGGCGGTGAGGTGTTGCTCTCAAATCGCTTGAACTTATTTTTCTAATTTTCTCAAATTTTTGAATTAATAATACCAAAATTAGAAAATGTATCAATTGCCGTTTTAATCTATTTTTATAGAGCACCTCTATCTTAAATATTAAAAACTGAAATTTCCCTTTTTAATTCCTAATTTGTAGAAAATGTAGTACTTCTAAAAATTATAACTCTGCTTATAAAAGGGAGAAGACGGGGATTGAGGTGACGCCTCTTAAATCGTTTCGATCTATTTTTCTAATTTTCTCAAAATTTTGAATTAATAATACCAAAGATTAAAAATAAATCTAAGTTGTTTTTTAAATCTTTACAAGTAAAGGAAACTAAATATACAATTTGTCTATTAAATATTTACTACTAAAAGAAACTAAATATACAATTTAATTTTCTTGCATTTAAAATCTTTACCGATGGAGGAAAGTAAATATACAATTTAATCTATTTAAAATTTAAATTTCCCTTTTTTAATTCCTAATTTGTAGAAAATGTAGTACTTATGAAAGAAAAGTATTCGAAAAATAATAAATCTAATCAAATTCTAGAATGAATTGATTATATCTATAATCCTATAATTATAAACTTAACTACATTTTATAATAAAAATCACGAAGATGTCAATTTTCTTTTATTAAGAATTCAGATGATTTTATAAACAAATTTTTAGTCCAAAATTTTTTGTTCCCTGTTTCATCGACCTAATATTTAAGTTTACTTTTAGAATATTTACATTCTCATACCCTCGAACTTTTACTCAGTTACTCTTAGTTTTGAAGGAACTGAGACCAAAGTTTTGTTATACTACAAATAAGAGGAATTTGATGACATTAGTTATATTATCAAAGTAACAAAGTGGGTGCATACATGATGACGTTTTGCACATATCAATTCTGATTCACAAGAATTAATCTCCTCTCATCAGATCCTACTATGCTACTACAGACTACAAAGTAGAGATTTACGTCATCTAATTTAGTTTTTATATTATTTTGATAAAAGTTTTGGTATATTTATTCTCTCTTTTTGTATGTTTATTTCAAATTTTCTATGGTCTTCAATATAGTACATCTCATCGTTATTAAATGTATGTTCTGGTCCAAAATTCCTAAAAAAGAAAATTTTAGCTTTTTAACTACTGTATTGTATTATATGTCAAGAATACAAAATAAATATGAAAATCATGTATTACATTTAGTAAATTAATGTGTTATTTGTTAATTGGGTAATAATGAGAGAGCAACTCACTGGGAGAAAACATTTTTAAACGGAGAGCGGTTCATTAGGAGCAACGTATTATATGTTAGAAGTAAAAATTAATATTATCGTATGTATTTTAAAATATAAGTTGGAATTTAAATTTTGAAAAAAAAAATATAAATGGTAATTAATATAATAATATTCAACATAATATTAAAATAATGAAAATATTAAACAATTAAATTTTTCTATATTTATTCAGAATTTCCGTGAATGACCAAGACGACACGGAAAATCCAAAAGAAACTTTATGTTAGATATATAATTATTTATTTCATTTAAAAATAATTTGTGTAGATTGTTTTTTAAAAAAATCGAGAAATTATTATATGACAGCTACGAAGCGCAGCTTAGTTAGTACTTATATAACGGAGAAGACGAGGGCGGTGAGGTGGCGCCTCTCAAATCGCTCCGATCTATTTTTCTCAATTTTTTGACTTATTAATATTAAAGATTCGAAAATATCTCAATTTTAAGATTCTTACCTTTAAAATCTTTACTAATGGAAGAAACTAAATATATAATTTTTAGATTCTTGTAATATTCTCCTAAATTTTTTATTAGAAAATATCTCAGTTATCTTTTAAATTTTTACTAATAGATAAAACTAAATATAAAATTTTAATATTCTTGCCTTTATAATATTCGATAAATTCTCAATTTCCTTCTTACTATTTTCTAACGCAGAAAACTAAATATACTATATTAATATTCTCCTAAATGTTCTCTACTAATCTAATTTATTTACTAATTTCTTTAATATTGTCTTTCAAGTAAGAAAGCTAAATATGTTATATTAATATTTCCCTAAACTTTCTGTTCAAGTCCAATTTATATACTAATTCCTTACCACTATCTTCTAATGGAGGAAACTAAGTATACTATATTAATATTCTCCTTAACTTATTCTACGAGTTCAATTTAATATACTAATTTCTTTTTTACTATCCTAGGAAAATAATAAAGGGGATGATTAAAGAAATTGCCTTTTAAATTTTTAGTAATGGAAATATTAATCAATCAATATACTTATATAAAGGAGAATACGGGGGCGGTGAGGTGCCGGCTCTCAAATCGCTGCAATCTATTTTTCTAATTTTCTCAAATTTTAGAATTATTAATATTAAAAATTCGAAAATATCTCAATTGCCTTTAAAATCTTTACTAATGGAGAAAACTAAATATACAATTTTAATATTCTTGCCTTTAAAATGTTAACTAATGGAAGCAACTAAATATACAATTTTAATATTCTTGCATTTAACTTACCTTTAAAATCTTTACTAATTGAGGAAGCTAAATATACAATTTTAATATTCCCCTAAATTTTTTATTAGAAAATATCTCAATTTTTTTCTTTTAAACCTTTAGTAATGAAAATCTTAATTACCTTATATTCTCCAGAACTTTCTTCTTAAGTCAAATTACTATCTTAATGTTCTCCTAAAATTTATGTCCGAGTCAAATTAACATGTTGATATTCAATTAAACTTTCTATTGAACTCAAAGTTACCATCCTAATTTTACTTTCTAAGTTATATAGAAGATAATACTTTACAGAAAATGCAAGTTTCTATAAAATAAAATAAAAAATTTCTTAAATATTTGAATTAATAAATGTTAAAAATTACAATTACCTTCTAAATATTTGTTAATGTTAAAAATTAAAATTACCTTCTTAATATTCTATTAAACTTTCTCTTCAAGTCTTACCTTTTTCTAATCGATTTGTTAATATATAAATCCTTACATCACTGAGCAAATTACAAATACCAATGGCTCTCCAAATTGTCCCACATCTCTTGTCTTTTGTTTTGCTAATTTACGGTATACATGAATACATGATTTGTTCTTTAAATTATGTATATTCAAAACTAATAATGTTTGTGTTATCATGCAGGATCCTTCGATATGTAGAGTAACGACAAAGTTGGGCGATACTACAACTTGATGAGCAAATATTTACATGCGAACTATTTAAAAAAATTTAGGCAAAGAAAGACGATTAAGGAAATCGATCGTATGATCAGTGTAAGTCTTTTTTCCCATGATGTCATAAACTTATACAATAATATTATTATTTTAGTGATTTTTGACTTATTTATTAGATTTTCTCATATTGCCCTTTTAATATAAGTTTACCTGCACATGACATCCTAGTGCATTATCATAGAAGTTGGGGGGCAAATGATATGGGCTAAAAATAACCCTAAAGACATAATTAATATTGCATTAATTAAACCTAGATGGTCCATAAATAAGGCCAATTAATAAGGTCTGAAACTCTAATTTCGTAATTAATATTTGGGCTAGAAGTACAACCTGTATTAAGAGACGTCCAATACAGGCTTGTAATACGAGTGGGCTTGTTTCAATACAAGTCCATTATGATATGGAAACAACTCCTACAAGGATGGATGTAGAATTTATCTATATTCACCGTCAAGGATAAGACTTATCCTTCAAGAAAGTCAATACTTATCCATTGTCAAGGATAAGATTAATCCTTCAAAGAAATCAATACTTATCCATTAGGCTTTTAAACGCCTATATAAAGGGTCTGACCCCTCATCTCAGAACTACGTTTTAGACTTCATCCTCGAATAAGGACATACAAGTCACTACGTCCTTGGTGTGCCCCTGCCGCCATAGCCCCGAGGGCAACACCAAGAACTACGTTTTCTGGCTTGATTCTCAGCATTGATTGAGATACGTAGGCATCTTGTGAGGACCGATTTAGTCATGAAACACAAGAGCAACCATTAAAAGCTCGAAAGCTCCTAAACCCTAGCAGTAAATTTTACAAGTACGTTTTTTAATCCATAACAGTTATATATCGATAAATTGAGGCGGATGTTGTATTAAAATGGTTTTTCCACTTTAAAATTTTGAACATATATTTTAAACATACAATAATGTCACTGTTAATCTATACGATTAATGTTATCTGCATGTAAATAAATGATTAACAAATAGTTATTGAAATTGAATTATTAATATTATTTTTAATTTATATTAGTAATCAAATTGTTCAATAAACATTTATGAAAATTTAATTATAAATGTGTTAGTATAATTGTGTCTGATTTAATTTTAAATAAAAAAGTGATTTATTAAGAAATAATTTCCGACTAAAAGAAATATGTAATACATGCATATTTTAAATCAAGTAATTATTGGATTTAAATTTGAAGTATCAACTAATCATGATTATTCAAATCATATGAGAATGATAAATAAGAAAAAAAAATTATGATATGTTTGGTCTAAAATTTAAGATTGGTCTTTGATTGATATTAAAATAATTAATATTTTCTGATTGGTAAACTACATACCATCTAGACTCAAGATTTATAATATAAGATTACAATAGTTTTTATACATAAAAGATCCACAAAATAATAACAATCTTTTCAAGTATTTTTTAATATATTAAGTAACATTTTCTTAATATTTTTGATATAATTAATAAATATTAATATTGCATAATTACCTTCACGTCCCTATGTAAAACTTTAATTTACGACCTTTAAGAATTAAATAATAAAAAATATATATTATATATTAAAATTGTTAAAATTGTACATATACTCATAATATTTACTCATTGTTAGATCATGACATAAGTTTATCTATAAAATAGGGGATTATATATTGAATATTGAATGCATAGTACAACCAATGATCAAAATCTCGAAGTATATAAATACAATAAAGGATTAAATTACAATTATAAATAACATAATTTTATTTGATAACTAAATTCTCGAAATCTAAAATTATAATAGTGAATGATTTTTTTAATATAATCAATTAACATTGAAAATTTTAAATTACAATAAATAACATTAATATTGGATAACTACCCTTTAAATTAAAATAAATAACATTAATATTAGATAACTACCCTCACAATGTAAAAACCTTAAATTACGACTTTTAACAATTAAACAATCAAAAATATAAATTATTGATTAAAGTTATAAAAACTATACATATACTCGTAATGTTTTCTCACTCAGTGTGTTAGGGCACACGGTGCTATTACAAGTTTATATATAAAATAGACGATTTTATATTAAATAGATAGTACAATTGGTGATCAAAATC
Source organism: Heracleum sosnowskyi (assembly GCA_030848705.1). Classification (NCBI taxonomy): domain Eukaryota; kingdom Viridiplantae; phylum Streptophyta; class Magnoliopsida; order Apiales; family Apiaceae; genus Heracleum; species Heracleum sosnowskyi. Next base: position 132,278,556 of record CM061238.1, on the reverse strand, counting down.
TTGAAGTATATATAATTATCATAAAGTAATTGGATTCTAAATCAAAAATAATATAATTTTGATTGATAACCAAATTTTTGAACTATATAAAATTAATAGTTAATATATTTAAATTCTAATTATGGATAGTCTAACCACTTTTGTTAATAAAATTTATTAGTTGATTGGATAGTGTGTAGATTTAAAATTAAAGATAAATTCAAAGTAGTACCTTAAAAAAAATTCGGGAACAATTGACGTAAGCACTTGAGTTGATTTGAGTTGGCAGGCTTGATGTAGAATAGGAGAGCAGCGAATTAGAGTTGCATGTAATGAATAAATTGATGTGATATTCTATATATTAAGTTTAAGTTCGTAAATTCAATTGGTGGTCACAAAAAAATCAGTCAGAGATATTAAATAATGAAACATGTTAGATCTAATTTGATTGGTCTAAATTTAGGGATGCATTCTGATTGTTCCTAAAATAATTTATAATTTTTTGATTGATTGACTTGGTAGACTCGAGTATTATAATAAATGATATTTATAACATATTATACCTTTTTAGCTAAAACACGTAATCTTTTCTATTTTTTTCTAACAAAATTTCCTCATTTTCCAAAAATATGACAAAAATAAAACACACAATTACATTTTTTAACTAGAACATGTTACATTTTCTATTTTTACTTACTAAAATCCTTCCTTTTTCAAAAATATCACGAGTAAACCATTAATTATTTATTTTAAAACCTATTTTAATTCTATTATTACTTACTAAAACTCCTCATTTTCTAAAAATATCACGGGTAAACCCTTAATTGTTTATTTTAAAACATATTTCAATAATTTTAATTGTTTAAAAAGTTTACATGTTTTAACATGTTTACTTATGTTTTTTAACAAATACAATTAATAAAAATTATAACGAAAATAATCAAATAAAAACTATTTGAAACAATTCGTGCATCGCACGAATTTTAAAACAATAAAAGTTTTGATACCTGTTTTTTGGCGCGGTACGGTACAGTACTTTCCTTATTTATATTATTTTACTTTTTTTATTTTTTCAAAAAAAACTCTCCTCATTTTCCAAAAATATCACATGCAATTACTTTTTTCAACTAAACCATGTTACATTTTCTATTTTTTCTCACTAAAACCCCTCTTTTTCCAAAAATATCATATACAAACCTTACATATTTTTTTTAAAACCTATTTAATTCTTTTAATTATTCAAAAACATTTACCCACTTTTACATGCCTACTAATTTTTTTTAACAAAATGCAATTAGTAAAATATTAAAATATAAATAATAAAATAATAAATATTAAAATAATAAATATTAAAAATAGTATGGTACTTGCCTTATTTATATTATTTTACTTTTTTCCTAAAAAAATCCCCTCCTTTTCTAAATTTATCATGGGCAATTACCATTTTCAACTAAAACATGTTACATTATCATGGGCATAGTTGACCACCTCAGTATCAGAATCTGAGGAAGAGTCCATCCAATCCTTGATGAGTGTTTTAGCCTTCTTGCACTCAGTTGCAAAGTGCCCCATTCCATTACACTTGTAGCACTTGATCTTGGATTTGTCAAACTTGCTACTCTTGCTGTCCTTTTTGTTGTACTTATAGTTATCAGCATTAAAGGTCTTTTTCTGGAAGTTTCCTTGTCTTCTAGCTTTCCTGAACTTCATCTTCTTGATTGCCATCAGTATCTTATGACGAGTCATCAGGATTTGACTCCACCATTCTTGATTTTCTTCTAGAGACCTCCACGGCTTTTCCTTTTGACTTTGCCTCAACATTCAAGGCTACAGATTTTGCCTTGCTGCTCTTTTTGTTCTTTCTTTGTTGAACCTCAATATCATAGGTTCTTAGCATCCCATAAACCTCATCAAGAGACACGGTGTTTAGATCATACTGGTGCCTAATGATTGAAGTTTGAGTATCCCACTCTTCAGGTAAATCTCTCAGAAACTTGGTATTTGAGTCTTCAGTTACATACTCTTTGCCAACTAGAGATAGATTATTCATTAGAGTCAGAAATCTATCATACATGTCAGTAATGCTTTCATCAAGTCTAGCATCAAACTGTTCATACTCTTGAATGAGTAAAGACCTCCTGTTTTTCTTGATAGATGTAGATCCATGGCATTGAGTTTCTAAGGTGTCCCAAATTTTCTTTGCAGACTTGCATGCAATCACCCTGTTTGACATGACAACATCAAGACTATTGTGCATAATATTCTTTACCTTTGCATCCCTGAGAACATGAGCTTTTTTTTCTGGTGTCCATTCACTTTTAATCTTGATCTCATAGTGTTCAGGTATAGTGTATGTTTGACCAACAATTCTCTTGGGGATGTATGGTCCATCATTGATCCTGTCTAAACACTCAGGATCTGTTGCTTCTAGGTACATCGGCATCTTCACCTTCCATGTAGGATATTCAGATTTCTTCAGCATGGGAATTTTGATGCTTTCATATTTGAATGTCGACATCTTGTATCGTTTCTGATTAAAACAAATCAGTTAGCTCTGATACTAATTGTTGCCCAGTAATAAACAATTGTAGAAGGGGGGTTGAATACAATTGTATAAGATTCTCAACTTTAATAAACACAAATATGAATAATAACAGCTTTATTAATTTTGATATAAAACTGTTACAAAACTCTTTCAATAAATTCTTATGTTCTTGAAAGCTGCTAGGTTACAATGATACTCGTGTATGCAATTGATATAAAATCAAAACCTAAATTGTGTTTATATAGCACACACAGCTGCTCTATCGATTATAAGATAAAACCAAATCAATTACAAACTATATTGATACATATCCTAACCGACAACTGCATTCCTATAAACTAGGAACCGACAAATCAATCTTTCTTATTTTCCTAGACTCGATAGTTATCTTGAAGTAATCCTGATCAGCTTCCGGTCCTGATGATAATACTGATCACAGTCCTGATAGCAATCCTGATACTGACGCTCGTGCAATACTGATGACGTCAGCAATCCTGATCAGTAGTCCAGATCCTAACGATCATTGAATCCTGATCTAATAACAACAATTTTGTGAAAACAATGAATTCTGTGTGCAAGTATTTCTATATATATTGTTATTTGTCAAATCTCGATCGAATAAATTATATCCTTATATATAATAAGCGTAATAAAATATTATCCAAAACTTTTGTCCTCCTGTATAATCATTGTACATCATTGTACGACCAAATTAATAAAAAAAATATGTTTTTTCACCTGGTAAATGCAACACAAAAACATTTATCCAAAAATATATCATTGTACTCCCTCGGTCTCCCCCTCCAATTATAAAGAAAAGAGAAGAAATAGTGGGTAAATTGGTGGAACTTGCTAAAATTAATGAAGAAAAATATATTATTATAAGAAATGTTAACAACTGGATGTGACATCTTAAAAAGTAAAATGTTAACAATCTGTTGGTTGGCACAAAGGGAGTATATTTTATCCATAATTTTGATCGTTACGGTACAATAGCATAAAAAACAAGAATAATTAAACTTTAAAATAAATAGATGATAATCGTGAGGTGTTCGAACTCCATTAACGACTTATCAAATATAAAAATTAAAATTTTTATCTCTAAATATATTAAAAGAGAAAGGCTAGAGTTTTATTTGTTGAGGGACGATAATACTATAAAAAAAAGTAAGTATCATTGAATGTTAAATAAATTGATGAGGATCATTTAATATAATGTCAAGTAATATTTTTTACTTTAATAGATAAATTATTTTTTAAAAAGTTGAAGTTTGAAATTCGCCAACAATATATTTACAACAAATTGTATTTTAGAATTATGAATATCATATAATTAAAAAATTAAAAGGAGTATGAATACTAATAAATTATGAATTAATATAGTAGAAAATATTAAGAAAAGCTATAAGCTAGTAAATTCTAAAAGTACTTTAAAAGATTAGATTTAGGTCAAACATTGCTGTTGCGAACAGCAACATTAGCTTTTTTCTGAAAAGCAGCTAAAAAAGTGTTTGATAAAATTTAAAAGTTGTTTTTCTGAAAAGTGTTTTTGACTGAAAAGTTGTTTTTAGAGAAAGCAGGTCGCCCCATGCTTTTGAAAAAGCTGTTTTTCAGCTTTTGCGGAAGCATCTACTGGTTTCAACATCTAAACTCACCAAAAACATTAATTTTTTATATTATACACCAAAACATGCACATATCAAAAATATTATCAAATGATTTTCACAAGAGCACTTATTTTAACCGCACTTTTTTCGACAACACATCAATTTTTAACAGCAATACCAAACATAGCCTTAAACAATCATAAACAAATTTGAAAAATATCCGTCTTTTGCCCCGGACACTCAATATAAATTCCAGGCCCACGTTGTGTATATATAGCACGCACCCTTCAGCCTTTGATATCGGCCGAAATTAACTCTATCTGTCTAAACACGGTACATAAAGTTTGGGTTTTGTTTGCAGTTGTTATGGTTATCAGTTTTTTTATCATCTGTTATAAAGGGTTTTTTTCAATTGACGGACGTAATTTTCATGTCTATTAGATGAATCTCAATGTTTTTTTACTTGTAGCGTTAAATCTCAATATTGAAATCCATATTGTAATTCTATTTTGTTGTTGTTGTTCAGGAATTTGGTGTTGGGAAGTTGGGAGCAATGTTGGTTAACCATTATCATGAAAGCGAAAGCCTTTTTGATTGCGAAGAAGAAGAAGAATTGAAGGTGGGACTAAAATATAAAGAAAAGGGGTTTTCTTCATGGGATAACCATATTATCCAGGTCAATTTTGAAAGAAAGGTATGTAAGTTTATGGCTGGGTGGCTCCCTGTAATATTGTTACTTTATTTGCATGTCTTATGTTTCCGATTGTGAATTTATCTTAGTTTTGGCCGTTGGTCTTGCAAGAAGAATGATCATGGTTTGGCACCCCACACAAGCAAATAAAATTGCTAAATAGTTTTAGCCGTAAAAGTCATTAAAGCTATAATGATATTTTTAGAGGATAATTAACTAAAATGCCATTTTGGTTGACGATTGATTTAGAGGCCATTCGGGTAAATTTAAAATAAATTTATTTAGGGTTTAATGCTCATAAGTAAATATTCACGTAAATTAGGTGAGTACAAATAGATTTTTAATGTGAATGCACGAGGATATTATTGTAATTACATTATTATCTTAAAATTTGATCAAATATTTACAACTTTGTCATTAAAATACATTATGTACTCATATAACTCCCCTAAATACGTATTTGGTGTCATTTTTCTCATTTGTTTAAAGTGATTTGCGAGAAGTGATATGAGTAAAGTACTCTAATACCAAGGATTTAAGCTGTTTTTTTTATTTTACATTATTTTTTGACTTATTTCACAAAATATATATTTTTTAATTTAAAATTAAAAATCACTTTAAACCGGTCAGGATTGCCAAAAGTGATCTTATTTACAACCCGTGTCTTGTGCAATATTGCAACTTGGATAGAAAAATGATAGCGCCCCGTCGGTGGTGTGACTTGTGTCAGTCAGTCTCCCTCTAATATTAACTCGGGAAGTAAGTAGGATACACTTCTCCGCATTTAAAGATTACTACTCCCGAATTTGAAATACGAAGAACAGTAAAGTGAGTAAAAATAGTAAAGTAAGTAAAATACGTTGTGAAAGTTTTGAAGTGAAAATGCGCATACAGTAATTTATATTTATTTTCACTTACTTTTGTTTTAATAGAAAAATCAAAAGTACAAATATGAGAGTGAAAATAAAAAATGAAATTATTTTACTTAATTTTCACTGATTTTACTTTCTTTTTTCAAATTATTTTACTTAATTTTGTTTTAATATTGATTTCCTACCGGAGCAATGTATAAAGACCGGTTTTATTTTAACTAGACCGAAATCGTTTTTCTCTACAATTTACGAGTTGGTAGTTTCAATTTTAGTGTTTCGAGCAATTTTATGCGAGACGTCACTAGAGACCCGGGGAGAGCACGGTTCGAATCGATGCGGTTTTATGATAAAATCGAAATCGAAACAAAAAATCTTCGGTTTTTAAAATTTAAAACCGAAACTGCAACCTATATCGACTGTTCGATTTCGGATTCAAAATCTTCGGATCGGTTATAATCGGTTCGATTTTGATTTTAAAATCGACTCATATAAAAATAACAAAATAAACATAACTTACTTGATCGAAAGTACGTAAAATTCAAGATTATATTCATAAAATTCATTTACTTTCTCGAAATAAAATACAAGTCTAACAAGTCACTGGAGTTATTGCAGAGAACATAAGAACTAAAATTTATGTGGTGTTTGAGACAAATTATTGTTTTTACAATTTGCAAGCATCAGAACCCCTATATCAATAATAAAATCACTTTCATATTCAGGAGACTTGATGATATAGATGGGAGTATAATTTTTCGGAAAGATCAGGTTAATGATCTCCACTCTCAAGTCTCTGATGTAGTTAAGCTAATATGCATGCATCAAATACTTTTCAGAGCAGAGACATTTTACAAATTACGAGCCTGTTTGAACCTAGTATAATAAGGTAACTTATAGCTTATAAACTCGTAATAGCTTCTGAAGGTTGTTTGTCAACCTAATTTATAATTTAACTAGTTGACAAAGCCGTGCTTCGCGACGGCGTTATAATTTTTTTAAAAAATTTATCAATATAATTACAATAATTATTCATTCTTTCCTAATAAATCGTCCTCCCGTTAAACACGTTTTTCTTCTTAGCTTTCCTTGTTAAGATCGAAATCCCAAATTTCATAGGTTAAATACTCTTATATGTTAATTTTCATGTTAAAATACTTCTTTTAAATATGTTAACATACTTCTTTTAAATGAGCCATTTTCTCGTTGAAAAAGCCCCTGTATAAATTCGTACTTCTGTTTTACTTCCAATATAAATTTTAATTATGTCTCCCAAACAACTATTTTACTTTCGATAGAACTTTTAATTATATGTATTTGTTATAAATTTGAATTCTTCTACTCCATAAATTCGGAAACCTATTCTAATTCCGATAGAACTTTTAATTATATGTCTAATTTATAAATTTGAACTATTCTTCTTTATAAATTCCAATACCTGTTATACTTCAAATATAAATTTTATTTATGTGTCTTTCCGAACTGTTCTGCTCTATAAATTTGAACACCTTTTCTAATTTTTAATACCTTTAAGGATATTTTTTTAAAAAAATTGAACAATTACTTATTTCACCCTGATAGTCGTCATCCCGTTAAACATGTTTCCCTCTTATTGAAATCCCAATTTTAACCTATTAAATACTTGTCTTATATATTAATTTTCATGTTAACGTACTCCTTTGTAATGAACCGCTCTCTCGTTGAAAAAAAACTTATATAAATCCAAACTCATCTTTTACTTCCAATAAAACTTTTTAACTATATCTTACAAACGTCTATCTACTTATTCTACTTCCAATAGAACTTTTAGTTATAGATATTTCTTAAATTTGAACTCTTCTATTCCATAAATTCGAAAACATATTCTACTTTCCGATAGGACTTTTAATTATATGTCTAACTTATAAATTTGAACTATTCCCCCTTATAAATTCCAACACATATCATACTTGAAATATAACTTTTATTTATATATCTTTCATATCAATTCGAACTCTTATACTATATAAATTCAAACACCTATTTTACCTCTAACATGTCAAAAGATATTTTTTAATTTAGTATAGTATTTAAAGATCTAAAATTCTAAAAAATTAGAAAAATACACTGAGACGAATTTAGAGGCGTCACCTGATATTGTAAATTAATTTTAATTTAGTAATATTTTATGAAAAAATAAAATTCTACAAAATTAGAAAAATAAATATATTATTTCCGCGTTTTTTAAATGATACAATATGCATCTACTGGAGTCTACGAAGATAAAGCTAGCCGTAAATCATTCACCTTAAAAAAAATCAAATAACATGACAGGAATGCGGACACGAAGCGCAATTTTATTTAAAATATTAATTACTGAAAAGAAAAGTTTCTTTCAATTCAGTTAGATCAATTTGGTCCAATTTTCCATCTTCGTACATTCATACACAAGTCGAAGCAACTATATTAATAGAAGAAAAACATGTCAAAATTTTATTTACTCCAGAATTTAGTCCACTTACCTAATCTTAGGCGCCTCTAAGATTATCCTATTTTCTAAAATTTAGAATTTTAAACATTAATAATTAAAAAAATATCTTCAAAATATATAATTAGAATAAATGTTTGAATTTATGGAGGAGAACAACTCGAATTTGCAAAAACACGTATAATTAAAATTCTTTCGAAAGTATAATAAGTGTTCGAATTTATAAAGTATGATAGTTCAAATTTATTAGTAAAATATATAATTAAATTTCTATTTAGAGTAGAATAGGTATCCAAATTCATGAAGAAAAATAACTGGAATTATAGATAATACATATAATTAAAAGTTCTTTTGAAAATAAAATAAATGTTTAAATTAATATCTTTAATTATATTTACTCGATCAATACGTAAAAGAGGATGCGCAGTTTAGTTAGGTGACGTTCTCAAATTGTAGCATTATATATTTCTAATTTTTTAGAATTATTGAAACTTTTTGTATAGAGAAGAGTTCGAATTTATAAAGACTTTATATATATGTTAGATATATAATTAAAAGTTTTATGGGAAGTAAAATATGTTTTCGAATTTATAGAGTAAAAGAGTTTGAATTTATAAGAAATATATATTAAAAAAAAGTTATTTTGGAAATAGAATAGTTGTTTGCAAGACATATATAATTAAAAGTTCTATCGGAAGTAAAATAGGAGTACGAATTTATATATGTGTTTTTCAACGAGAGAGCGACTCACTAGAAAGGAGTATGCTAACAAAAAAATATATATATAAGACAAGTATTCAATGTGTAAAATTTGCGATTTCGATCTTAACAAGGAAAGCGTGTTTAAGGAGAAGACGACTTATTAGGGAGAAATGAGTGATAGTTGTAATTTTATCTATAGAGATTTTTAAAAAAAAAAATTGGAACGCCGTCGAGAAGCGCGGCTTTGTCAATTTGTATGTTAGATATATAATTAAAAGTTTTATCGATAGAATAGGTTATAAAAGATTGATTTGAAGTAGAATAGGTGTTCGAATTTATAAAGAAAAATAAATTCGAATTTATAGGTAAGACAAAGAATTAAAAGTTCTATTTAAAGTAGAATATGTGTTTGAATTTATAGAGAAGAAGAATTCGAATACATAAGAAATACTTGCAATTAAAAGTTCTACGAGAAGTAGAATAGATTTTCGAATTTATAGAGTAAAAGAATTCGAATTTATAAGAAATACATATTTAAAAAAAAATGTTCTATTGAAAGTAGAATACGTGTTTGTAAGACAAATATAATTAAAATTTCTATTGCAAGTAAAATTGAAGTGTGAATTTATATAAGAGTTTTTTCAACGAGATAGCGAATCATTAGAAAAAAATATGTTAAAATGTAAATTAATATATAAGACAACTATTCAATATATAAAATTTGTGATTTCAATCTTAACAAAGAAAGCGTGTTTAACGAGAAGACGACTTATTAGGGAGAAATGAGTGATTGTTTTAATTTTATAGATATAGTTTTTTTTTTAAATATTGTAACGCCGCAGCGAAGCGCGGCTTTACAATAATACATTGTAAAATATTGCTTTATTTTTGTTTCTAGATATATAATTAAAAGTTTTATCGGTAGAATAGGTTATAAAAGATTGATTTGAAGTAGAATAGGTGTTCGAATTTATAAAGAAAAATAAATTCGAATTTATAGGTAAGACAAAGAATTAAAAGTTCTATTTAAAGTAGAATATGTGTTTGAATTTATAGAGAAGAAGAATTCGAATACATAAGAAATACTTGCAATTAAAAGTTCTACGAGAAGTAGAATAGATTTTCGAATTTATAGAGTAAAAGAATTCGAATTTATAAGAAATACATATTTAAAAAAAATGTTCTATTGAAAGTAGAATACGTGTTTGTAAGACAAATATAATTAAAATTTCTATTGCAAGTAAAATTGAAGTGTGAATTTATATAAGAGTTTTTTCAACGAGATAGCGAATCATTAGAAAAAAATATGTTAAAATGTAAATTAATATATAAGATAACTATTCAATATATAAAATTTGTGATTTCAATCTTAACAAAGAAAGCGTGTTTAACGAGAAGACGACTTATTAGGGAGAAATGAGTGATTGTTTTAATTTTATAGATATAGTTTTTTTTTAAATATTGTAATGCCGCAGCGAAGCGCGACTTTACAATAATACATTGTAAAATATTGCTTTATTTTTGTTTCTAGATTAATACATTATAGCTTTTTTATTCAATAATCTATCATCAATCATCAATATATATATATATATAAGAGGATACGCGGGAGGTTATGTGGCGCTCTAAGATTGTCTTAATCTATTTTTCTAATTTTTTAGAATTTTAGAATTTTAATTACTAATAAATCAAAAAATATTCTTTAGCATATTAGAAGTAGAATAGGTGTTCGAAGTTATAGAGGAGAAGAATTCGAATTTATAGCGAAGACATATAACTAAAAGTTCTATTTGAAGTAGAATATGTGTTTGAATTTGTAGAGGGGAAGAGTTCAAATATAAGAGAAGTTCTTGCAAAGTTCTATTTGAAGTAGAATAGGTGTTTCGATTTATAAAGGAGAAGAGTTCGGATATAAAAGAAGTACTTGCAATAAAAAATTCTATTGGAAGTAGAATAAGTGTTTGTAATACATAACTAAAAGTTTTATTTGAAGTAAAATATGTGAAGTTAAATATGTGTTTTTTCAACGACATAGTCGCTCATTAGAAAGGAGTATGATAGCATAAAAATTAATATATAAGACAAGTATATATTTAATATATTAAATTTGAGATTTTGATATTAAAAAGGAAAGCGTGTTTCACGGGAGGACAGCTTATTAGCGAGGATCGAATAATTTTCGTAATTTAACTGATAAATTTTTTAAAAAAAATTATTACGCCGCCGCGAAGCGCGGTTTTTTCGACTAGTAATTTACATAAAACTCAATCGACTCGGATTTAAGATAAAAAGCACATAGAATCTGTTAAAAAATTATAAATTATTAGTAATTGCTTAAATTTTTTAAAAATTGAAATTAAATACACCCACCCATTCATGCATATCAGCAAATGCCTATATTTACCTAAAATGTTCTGTTTCAACTGTGCCAACTAAAAAAAATCAAAGACAGAGCGCCAAAAACGGACTTTGCGCAGTTGTATGTGCCAAAATATAGCATTAGCTCTCGCTATAAAACCAATCGAGTTCCGAATAACACAAGAATCAATCTCTAGCAATGGCATCGGCACAAAAATTTCTTGTATTGGCTCTAGCAGCACTTCTCATTTGTTCAACAATGATAAGAACTACAGAAGCGCAAGAGAACAGGATAGACTACAGTCGACTTAGAAAAGCGTCTCGCCCAAAACAGGATCTTCCTAAACCTGGTCCAGGGCAGGCAAACGCGTACAATCGAGGTTGTAGTGCTATCAACAGATGCCGCGGTGGTTCAAATTAAGTTCATATTGGCCATGGGATTGCAGAGAGAGTTCACCATAACAGAATTTCATGCATGGTGTGACAAAAATAAGCTGTTGTGATATAATAAAATTTCGCAATTTTGTAAATGTGCACTAAAGCATTTGTCAGAATATTTCCCCTATGAAATTATATCCAATGGCAGATTAATATTCAATATTTGAGCATTCCGCGTATCCCTTGAAATTTATTTTAGTATATACATATATGAAATTATATCCAATGGCAGAAACTGTTGTCGTAACCGATATATGGGTGGACAAACTGGAAACAAGGCATTTTCATTTTCAAGAACTTGTATACCAATAAACAGGTAAACTCATATCACATACTTTCATGCCTTTTATACCAGTTTATAAGCTATTGGAAACCAAAGGCAGTCAAGGTGCTTTCATGGTAAGATTACCCTTTTTCCCTGGTGTCCTATTAAAAGAATTTATACAGCCAACCAAGTTGGATAGGAGAAATGAGGTAGTTCTTCCAAGAAAAAACATAATGGACACTGCAGGAAGACCACCACCATGTTCTGGTAAATAAAGCGGCCTATCTCGAGCTTTTAGTTCTAGCATATGTCACCAGTTTTTTGACAAAAAAAATTGTTTTTCAGCTTTTACAGAAAACGTTACTGGTTTTAAAATCAAACTAGTTGAAAAAGCCGTGCTTCGCGGCGGCGTAATAATTTTTTTAAAAAACTCTATCAAATAAATTACGAAAATTACTCGATCCTCGCTAATAAGCCGTCCTCCCATGAAACACGCTTTCCTTTTTAATATCAAAATCTCAAATTTAATATATTGAATATATACTTGTCTTATATATTAATTTTTATGTTATCATACTCCTTTCTAATGAGACACTTTTTCGCTGAAAAAACACCTGTATAACTTTACATATTCTACTTCAGATAGAACTTTTGGTTATGTATTACAAACGCTTATTCTACCTCCGATAGAACTTTTAATTGCAAGTACTTATTTTATATCCGAACTCTTCTCCTCTATAAATCGAAACACCTATTTTACGTCAAATAGAAATTTGCAAGTACTTCTTTTATATTTGAACTCTTCCCCTCTATAAATTCAAACACTTATTCTACTTCAAATAGAACTTTTAATTATATGTCTTCTCTATAAATTCGAACTCTTCTTCTCAATAAATTTGAACATCTATTCTACTTCTAATATGTTAAAGGATATTTTTTTATTTATCAGTATTTAAAATTCTAAAATTCTAGAAAATTAGAAAAATAGATTGAGACGATTTTAGGGGCGCCACCTAACCTCCCACGTATCCTCCTTTATATATATATATTGATTCTTCTCAATAAATTTGAACATCTATTCTACTTCTAATATGTTAAAGGATATTTTTTTATTTATCAGTATTTAAAATTCTAAAATTCTAGAAAATTAGAAAAATAGATTGAGACGATTTTAGGGGCGCCACCTAACCTCCCACGTATCCTCCTTTATATATATATATATATTGATTCTCTACAAATTTTTATTAACCGTATTGATTTCGGAAATCGGAACAAATCAGTTGAGGTACCGTATAACGATTTATCGGCAAATTAGGGATTTATCGGAACGATAAATCAGATAAATTTTAATATTTTAAATATATTTAATATATTAGCCTTATATAAAATATAATAAACCATTTAAAAATAATTCATAGCGATATATCGGATTTCAAAAATCGAATCGGTCAAATATTTTTAAATGATAAATCAACGATTTATCAACAATTTTTAGAACACTAACTGTATCATATATTTCCATCCTAATTTCAACTTAAGTTCTACACAAATACTTATAGGGTAAAGTGCACTTTGTGTACTCGTACATTAGTCAATACACCACTTGCAATACTATAGTTTAAAATCGAGCAGTTGCAATATCAATGTTTGTATTTCACTGCACTTTGTTGCATTCCATTAATTGAGGTTAACTCCGTTATTAATTTAGGGAGTAAAGTACACTTTGTGTACTCGCACTTTACTCTAAATTTTAAACTAAAATATTGCAAGTGATGTATTGAGCAAAGTGCGGGTACACAAAATGCACTTTAGAGTAAAGTGCGAGTACACAAAGTGCACTTTACTCCCTAAATTAATAACGGAGTTAACCTTAGTTAACGGAATGCAACAAAGTGTATTGAAATACAAACATTGATATTGTAACTGCTCGATTTTGAACTATAATATTACAAATAATATCTTAACTAAAGTGCGAGTACATAAAATATAATTTACTCCTACTTATATATCTGTACAGAATTACCTACCAGCCATGTTAGTTGATACACCCTCTTTAGTCTTTACCCATCTCAACAACTTTTTAAGGCAGACCCCATTCATATAACTTCGCTTCTGTACGAGAGCTTGGGAGAGAACCGTTAATGTTGCCTGCATGTCCCCAAATTTATTTATCAAGGTTGTTCCCTTTGTCATGAGTAGTCATTTCTCACAAATATTTCATTGGACTGGATCGTTAAAAGCTCGTCACTCTATTCAATTTTTGCGTGGCTTTAATTCGCGCACCATTTGTGAATTAAGAATCTCAAGTACGTTAAATTTAATTCGTAATTATAGGACTTTGAATTTTTTTGTGCAACTTATGTGTACTTTCTTATGTTCTAGGAGTACGAAGTTTCAAATTTATACTAGCATAAAGTTGGGAGAAGATAATATTTTTTAAAAGAAATCCAAACGACCCACGGGAGTGGTGCTGTACTACAAATTACAAAGAGTATAGGAAAAATCGAACATGTGATGTATCGTACAAAACATCAGTATATCTCGTAGATCATATGCTGAGTGACTGAGTTAGGTATATATTTGTGCCATGTAACGTATATACCAATATTAGCAGATGAGTTTAGGTGCTAAAATACCATAAACACACCAGCCGAAAGTAAACTTGCATGAGAACTGTCTAAGAATTTCAGCTCACCAACACTGCCTACTATACACTACTTCATCAAACCTGCTTCACCTATAGTGAAAAAAACTCTGGCATTGATCAACCTGGTTGTTCCAACCATCTTAGTTATTCTACATCCTTCAAAACAAACCATCTTTCTTTGATTATATATAATCCGTATGAAAAAACAAGGTCAGGAAAACAATGGCATCCTGCTTCCAAAACCCAAAGCCAGAAGATGATTCAATGGTACTCTTTTCGACCACAAACTCTATCCAAGAATCGACGAGCCCCTCCTCTTCTTCCCACCACTCTCCTTCTAACTCATCAGAAAACACCTACGAGCTAAACGTTAAGAATCTTTCTTATACCATTGACAAAAATAGTTGGGCACCATCTTCCCTTTTAGGCTTAAACAAGAAACTTGAGCCAATTAAAATACTTGATTCTGTTTCTTTCACAGCAAGAAGCTCTGAAATTCTAGCCATTGTTGGTCCAAGTGGCACTGGCAAGTCTAGTCTATTGCGTATCATATCCGGTAGGGTAAGGGATAAAGATTTTGATCCCAAAAGTATCAAACTCAATGATTTTTCCATTTCTAGTCCTTACCAGTTGAGAAAAATCTGTGGATTTGTGGCACAAGAAGATAACTTGCTTCCTTTACTAACTGTGAAGGAAACATTATCATTTAGTGCCATGTTTAGGCTAAAAGAAATTAGTATAAAAGAGAGGGAGGAAATAGTTGAGAGCCTTATGTATGAGCTTGGTCTTGTGCATGTTGCTAATAGCTTTATTGGAGACGAGGACAACAGAGGGATTTCTGGAGGAGAAAGAAAGAGAGTGTCGATTGGTGTCGATATCATACATGATCCACCAGTTTTGCTCCTTGATGAACCAACATCAGGACTTGACAGCACTTGTGCACTTCAAGTAATTGAGCTTCTTTCATCCATGGCAAGATCAAAGCAAAGAACTATACTGCTATCAATTCACCAACCTAGCTATCGAATTCTTCATTACATTTCCAAGTTCTTGATTCTTTCTCATGGCTCAGTTGCGCATACTGGTTCACTTAGTTCCCTTGTGGATACCATAACTCAGTTAGGCCTCACTATTCCGTTGCAACTTAATGCACTTGAGTTCTCCATGGAAATTATCCAAAAACTTGAGGATCACTCAAAGAGTAGAAACCAGCTCTCGTCTTATATTGAAGAAAAGGAACCATCTTCCTTTGCTGTCATGTGGCAGCGAGAAAGCCAATGCATTGAACTAGAGGTTGACAATTCTGATTATTATTTTAGCTTGTTCGAGGTCATGTGTCTATGTGCAAGATTTTGGAAAATCATATACCGCACAAAACAGCTATTCCTAGCAAGAACAATGCAAGCTCTTGTTGGAGGATTTGGTTTAGGAAGTGTATATGTGAAAGTGAAGAATGATGACGAAGGAGTTGCTGAAAGATTAGGGCTCTTCGCCTTTAGTCTTAGTTTTCTACTTTCTTCAACAGTTGAAGCTCTTCCAATATACCTTCAAGAACGACGTGTTCTAATGAAAGAAGCCTCAAGGGGAGCTTACAAAACTTCATCTTACATGATTGCCAATACCATCGTCTTCCTACCATTTCTCTTTGCAGTAGCTATTACTTTTTCTCTCCCTCTGTATTGGATAGTAGGCCTAAATTCTTCAATAGGGGCTTTTGCATTTTTCACCTTCGCGGTTTGGCTTATTGTTTTGATGGCAAGCTCGCTAGTGCTCTTCCTGAGTGCGGTTTCTCCAGACTTCATTTCTGGGAATTCACTGATTTGCACAGTTCTTGGTGCATTCTTTCTCTTCTCCGGCTACTTCATACCAAAAGAAAGCATACCAAAGTATTGGATGTTCATGTACTATGTCTCCCTTTACAGGTATCCTCTAGATTTTTTGCTTGTAAACGAGTATTGGAGTGTCAGAGACAAATGTTTCTCACCAGATGTTCATGATCATACCAAATGTTTGCAAAGAGGAATTGACGTTTTGAGGAGTAGAGGACTTAACAAGGACACACGGTGGATGAATGTGGGGATTATGTTTGGTTTCTTTGTATTTTATAGGGTACTATGTTGGATCATACTTGCGAGAAGGGTTTCAAAAACAACAATATAATAATATCTTCAAGTTTGTAGCTTCAAGATTTACTGAGGATCCCCTCATTGTTAGGTTTATAGATTTGAAGCTCTACTGTTCCTATAATTTTCCGAGTAATGTTTTAGATTAATATTAGATAGATAGTCCGACTGGAAAACCAATCAGAATCAGAGTTGGCTTAGAATTCTGCCCACTATATATAGGGAATTTGTATAAAATGTCCCATATAAATACGTGTCTTTACCAATATATCCTATTTGTTTTAGTAATTAAAAATATGTCCTACCAATTAAAAGTTAACTCATATATAACTCATATATATATAATTATTATATAAATTCAAATATTTATCTACTTTATTTGACTATAATACCCTCATAAATATTAAATTAGAAATTACACTACTCTGCTGACCTCATACCATCACATGTCTACTCTACTAAATCAAACCAACATCAATTAATCCGACACTTTGGAAGTGATCCACTATGCATTTATTTCCATAATAATAGTACCACATAACGCAACGCAAGAAAAACTCGGTCAGGGTCCATTTATATAATCTGTTATTCCAGTGATTAAGGAAGTGGAAATGAGGTGTATAAATTGTATAAAGATACAATTATTGAAAAGGTTATGTTGTAAGGAGAATTTCGTACAACAGTGTGTTGGAGGTTTATGGAAAGTTGTGGCTGGACTTGTATGATGACTCCTCAGAAATTGAATATAGAATGAGTTTTTTCTCTTGCTCTTGCCGAGTGTCAATTGTGTATCATACAAGGTGCCTACGTACCCCTTTATATAGGGATCAAACCTCACGTAGTTCTTGGAAAACAAGTCATTGAATAACCCCATTCAACCCAAGCCCATAAGATAGTCAAGATTTATGTTCCCATAAACAGCTCAAGGATTATTAATCCACCTCAAGTTCCCATAAATAGTCCAAGGATTATCAATCCACCTCATGTTCCCATAAATAGTTCAAGGATTTATCAATCCACCTTATGTTCCCATAAATAGTCCAAGGATTTATCAATCCACCTTATGTTCCCATAAATAGTCCGGTCTTCACACGTTTTCCTACAATCTCGCGGCATCTCCGCATTTCTTCCCATGATTGTAGGTCCGTCCCGTGTTTAACCAAGAAACATTCCATAAACAGGAATTTCAATATTTTGGGCTTCACCCACGATGCGAGCTGGCCAGGCTCGCATCGCTCAAATCATATTTTTATAGTTCAAGTGGTGTGAGATCACCTATGTTCAATCATCCTCATTTCTGATAAGTAACACGAGCCCATTACTTCATAATGGTGAGAACCCATAAGCTTATAGTGAGAGTCCATTAATGAAGATACGAGCTCATCATGGTGAGCTCATAAGAAATAGAGTCCAATATTCATTTTAGCGAAGCGAGCCCAATTATGATGAGATCTTCGTGAGAGCCCTCGTTAAGGTGAGAACTCATAAGGAGAGGTGTTCATCATTCATTAACGAAGCGAGCCCTCCATACTTAAAGGATTTTGGCTTAACACAACTCATAATGCGAGCTCAATCCCAGTTCGCATCAATCTTTCCAAAATCATAGCTCATTCCCTAGGCCCAAACCACTTAGGGACCTGTCTAGGGCCCATTACCGAAAATCTAGTATAACAACAGGTTATATATGTCATTTTATAATATAAAGTAGTTAAGTTAACTATAGTTAATTGAAAATTTTAAACTTTTTTGAATTTAGGATATATTTATAAATACAATTATAAATGGGATATATTTGTAAATCAATTTTTAAAATGGGACATATCAGTAAAATTCCCCTATATATATCCACACGCACAAACTTTTGTTTACGCAAATATTTCTCCATGGCTGCCGCTTCCTGGAAATTGAAATTCACTCTGCCAACAGAATTTCTTCTAAAATTTACTTGCGAGAGCAAACCACACAATATATAGTTCTTTCTCAATAAAGGGGTGTTACCATTATTACTGCTGCGATTGTGTTTCAAAATACATCGACTTGAAACTTGAAGACAACGTTATTAAAATTCAGTGCCCAACCCCGAAAGTTGTCGTTCAATTATTTCCCACCATTTATTTTTGAAAAGTTTAAAAATGTAAAGAATTGAGAGGTACATCCAAAAGGAAATGTAAGTCCAAAGGGACAGTTGCAGCAGGCGTGAGATTAAACTGAGTACATGAAGTCCACTTCTCATTTTCTTCGGTAACGAAAAATACTCGATAACCTCCTCCTTTTGTGTTCTGGATTACCACCACTACAAAACCTTCTTCTGAGAGAGTTATCATTGGCTGAAATTCTGACATAACAATTTCTGTACGGAAAGTCTTAATCACTTCAAATCTTTCTTCCGAAACATTGAAACACACTACTCCTCTGTAAAGTTCACAATGAAGGTCCCAGGCCAGCCAGTAAAAATTTCCTCTACAATACAACGTCACCGGCTTTTCATGCAACTCCAAAGGCAAAACTGGATTTAGTTCCAAAACAATGCACTGATTCGAAATTGAGTAAACTGGCCATGCCAGATTCAGTGTTACCTAAGAATTTTCAGTCCTTCTGAAAATTTCTGAACCCAGTACACCTTGTTGGTGCCTCTGAGTAATTCGTAAAATCTTGTAAGAATTGGTATCATGAAGGCAAGTGAAAGCAAAAATATCAAGAAAATCCAAATTAAAAGGTATTGTTACGCCATATTTTCGGTTACCTCAATTATCTCATAATTTCCCAACATCGGTAAATCAATGACGGTAAATATCTCCAAACGATTCTTTCAAATCAGGAAAGAATCCCAACGCTAATATAAATCTAAAAATATAAAATCAACTTATCTCAACATATCCCTTAACAATCACAGGGATTAAAAACATTATCCTATCACAGAATTGCGTTGACTTGATCCCTATATATAAACATTATCCTCTGAGACACCTTTCAAGTCCAGCCCCAAACATCCAAAAAATCCCAAATCCCCCATCATCATAATTCATTATTCAAGCAATCCCCGAAATTTGTTATAACCAAATTCCTCCGTTAACAGATATATTTGGTGGAGGCATCCTCTTGCTCTCCCTTAAAACAGGGTTTGTAATCCAAATCACGACTTCTTCGTTCTCAAAGTTAAAGCGAACACTACATACCATACCGTTGGAAGAGCCTACAATCATACAATCTTCTTCTCCAAAATGCAGAGGAGAATGGAAGGACCGAATTTGGTGACAATCTTGCGCTAGAATGCGACAAATCTTCTGGTCGTCCAAGTCTATCTCTTGTAGGTACCCGGGTGGTTTTGTGTTCGCCAGCGCAAAATGCAGATTTGATAAGCGTAAACGTTGATATCTTCCAAGAAGACCAAGTAAATTGTTTAAAGTTTTTTCAAAGAGTACGTTTTCAAGAACGATAAAATCAAGATTCCAATGAGTATGTAAAGTTTTCAAGTGAAAATTTCTTGATTTCAAAGAGTACGTTTTCAAGAACGATAAAATCAAGATTCCAATGAGTATGTAAAGTTTTCAAGTGAAAATTTCTTGATTTCAAAGAGTACGTTTTCAAGAACGATAAAATCAAGATTCCAATGAGTATGTAAAATTTTCAAGTGAAAATTTCTTGATTTCAAAGAGTACGTTTTCAAGAACGATAAAATCAAGATTCCAATGAGTATGTAAAGTTTTCAAGTGAAAATTTCTTGATTTCAAAGAGTACGTTTTCAAGAACGATAAAATCAAGATTCCAATGAGTATGTAAATTTTGTACGTTTTCTAGAACGATAAAATCAAGATTCCAATGAGTATGTAAAGTTCCAAGTGAAAATTTCTTGATTTCAAAGAGTACGTTTTCAAGAACGATAAAATCAAGATTCCAAGGAGTATGTAAAGTTTTCAAGTGAAAATTTCTTGATTTCAAAGAGTACGTTTTCAAGAACGAAAATATCAAGATTCCAATGAGTATGTAAAGTTTTCAAGTGAAAATTTCTTGATTTCAAAGAGTACGATTTCAAGAACGAAAAAATCAAGATTCCAATGAGTATGTAAAGTTTTCAAGTGAAAATTTCTTGATTGCAAAGAGTACGTTTTCAAGAACGATTAAATCAAGATTCCTATGAGTAAGTAAAGTTTTCAAGTGAAAATTTCTTGATTTCAAAGAGTACGTTTTCAAGAACGATAAAATCAAGATTCCAATGAGTATGTAAATTTTGTACGTTTTCTAGAACGATAAAATCAAGATTCCAATGAGTATGTAAAGTTTCAAGTGAAAATTTCTTGATTTCAAAGAGTACGTTTTCAAGAACGATAAAATCAAGATTCCAAGGAGTATGCAAAGTTTTCAAGTGAAAATTTCTTGATTTCAAAGAGTACGTTTTCAAGAACGAAAATATCAAGATTCCAATGAGTATGTAAAGTTTTCAAGTGAAAATTTCTTGATTTCAAAGAGTACGATTTCAAGAACGAAAAAATCAAGATTCCAACGAGTATGTAAAGTTTTCAAGTGAAAATTTCTTGATTTCGAAGAGTACGTTTTCAAGAACGATTAAATCAAGAATCCTATGAGTAAGTAAAGTTTTCAAGTGAAAATTTCTTGATTTCAAAGAGTACATTTTCAAGAACGATAAAATCAAGATTCCAATGAGTATGTAAAGTTTCAAGTGAAAATTTCTTGATTTCAAAGAGTACGATTTCAAGAACGATAAAATCAAGATGAACGATAAAATCAAGATTCCAATGAGTATGTAAAACGGGATTTTATGGTATATCTTAAAACGGGATCTTATACTATATTCGGCCATTCAAAATGATAGTAATAAGTAGATAATTAATCAGTGATTCGACGTATTTAAAAAACGATGCTAATGCAATGACAAGTCTAGAGTTTCCCAACTGGTTATACACACTACGACTGAAACACATCACTTTACCCCCTTACAATAGTGCCCTGGTCATGCCAGTTGAGAAAGAAGAACCAGTAATAGGGACATCTGCATCAACATTAACCTTTAGACAACCTTGCTGCGGAGCCTTCCATTGAGAAGAACCATTGTGCTGTTGAATTTTCGGCCTAAATCTATGGTTACTTTTCTTAACATCTGCTATCTGCCACTCCTTAACATTTCCTATATCACTTGACAACCTTGCTATTTGCTAATCGATATATACTATGCTGATATTTTTTGCTTGTAAACAAATATTGGAATACAAGAGATAAATATTGTAATCAGAAGACCATTGAGTACCACAGAGTCTATCTTCATTATACAGGTGCAGATTACAAATCAACCGATCTGCAGATTTGTTCAGCTTCTCTGAAAGTTCCATCCGAAATTAATAGATAATTGCTGCTTTTGTAGCCACACCAACTGTTTTCTGTAGGGCACAAGTATACCCCTGACACCTGCATTAGATCGCCATACATTTATAAATTCATCAATTGGACAAACGCGCCTCATAAGTAATGTAAAAACAATATATTCTGGAAACAGGTTTCTGGGTGCGACATATATGGAAGACTATGAATCTATACATGTTATAATTTTGAAATATGGTTACTAATATAGGTGTTATCAAGTACCTGAGATATACATGGCCTTGTAATGTCTGGCTACATCGACATCCCCTTTAATAACCATGTGAGGCCTCTCCAAACAGTCCATAAAAGCTAAATCTACCTCGAGAAGCTCAGCTTGATCACGCGTATCATAGCCTATTTTATGACAATAGCAGCAGGAGTCCAACGAATCAATTGGTCTCTTGTCCCAAAGAGGCGACCCTCCATCCTTCCCACTTGACCAATCAGGTCCACAATGGTGCCCATATAGAGGAAATAACTGAGAAAGAAAAGGTCTTGCACATTATTAAAAAAATAAAACCTAGGTCTCGATATTACTCGTATTATCAAAACCAATTTAGTAAAACACAAACTGATGGAGAGTAAATTCAATTATTTAATTAGGTTATATATATAAATATTAGAAATAATTTAGTTATTGTCTAGGAAACTAAATTAGATTATTATAAAATAGGCAGCGATCCGGGTGAGAACAATTTATGTTTGAGAACAACGAGAACAATTATTCAGCACATATTTCACAGTTTCAATGTCGTATATCTCTCAATCCACACAAAAACTCTGACACTACTTAAACTAATCACATTCAATGTTTAGATACTCGTTGACTCCTCTTTGTCCTAAATTTCCTTCTTTTTCTTCATATTATTTTTCAACAAAAACCTAGTTTTCTACCAAAAAATTATTGAGGGGTGGTAAAATGAAGAAAGATACATAAAAAACACAATACTTTGATCACCAAATAGGAGTAGTTACTGAAGCAGAACAATATTTTACTGAAAATCACCGAAGAAATCTCAAATTAACTAACTTCAACCAAAAACCAAGGAAGATCAAGTTACCAGGGGCGAAGTTTTCCCAACTTCAAAAAGCTGTCTACCATTACGCTGAAATCAAATTTCAAACATGAGTTACTAACATAGACTGGTAATTACATAAGAAATTGATTTTCTTTACGAAATTTGTGTAGCAAAAAAGAATTCTCTTACCAATGTTGCACCTATTCTCTGTAATAATGACAATGATGTTTTAGACATAGCACCCTGCAATAACAGGATTTCGAAGATTTATTATTGTGCATTCAAAGTACTTGCTTACCAACATATAAATTAAAGTACTTCTTTGAATATATTACAAATAGGAAAGACGCTAACCTGGAATGCGCTATCAGGGAAGTTATGAAAAAATTTAGCAATAGGTCCAACATTACATGCAGCAGGTGCGCGAAGAGAGACAGTTGGAGCAGGAAGATATACCAGCATGAAATCGGAAATTATGGCCATCACCTAGGCAAAAACAAAGATAAATAGTACCAAATGATGGAGAACAAGAAAAGAGAACTAGCTGTTGACAAGATTATAGGTACATACATGCATTGATAAGTATTTGATTATGAATTTGAGAACGCATTGTGTTTTATGTTTGTAGTTTGTACTCATTCTTTGAGAAGAGAGGTCATCCTATTCCCTTGTTCTACAGTATCTTCACACCAGTCCTACACCAAACTGGTATGAAAAGCGGGATATTCTTGGTAAGTTTTAATCAAACTACCTTCTTCATATCCAATTTCTAGCCACCAATACATCAAATTTCGTTAAAAAATCAACACCTAACCGAGAGAAAGTATATCTGAAACAGGACTCATGGTTGCCTAGTCTCAGTCTATCCTCTATATTACAACAAGGGCAAAAAGATGTTTATTGTAGGTACTGTTCACAGCTAGAAAAATCCTGATGAAAGATATCTTAATTTGTAGCCCCAAGGTTTGTCAGAACTTTAATTTTAACCCTTATTTTTAAAGTTCTACAGTTTAGACACTGCCCCTGCTCTTTCTTAAATTTTTAGCCATGCCACAGGCCTACAATAGTTTGACAGATTCTCACTGGGGAAAAAAAATCCCAAAAGAAGTCCATCTTTAGTCTTCCTTGCTCGGACACAGCAAGGGAGACCCTGTACTTAATTTGGACATGAAGAGGGGAAATCACAAAATGTTTTTGGAAAAAATATATATTGGATATAGTCATTATTATATAAATCAACAAAATGTATGACTGTGATGATTCTTTTGTATTCATTAATAAAGTTCTACATAATAAGTTAGCAGAAAAAAACATAATAAGTTGGCAAAAAAACAATTAATTCTACACTATCAACAAACAGTGCCTTTTCTTTATTTTTTTTTACTTTTCTCCCCCATCTTCCGCAACTTGCTACAGCTTTTGTCTGTTCAATTTAACTCTTCTCTTCCATTTTTTTGCTCCGGTTTTTCTTAGTTAATGTCTAATTTCGGATTACCACATCTAGTATGAATTCCATACCAATAGCTCTGATATGTTACCCCAACACTGGCACAACAAAATGAACTAGCAGAGTAACAGATCCTATAGTTGATTTTAAAGTATGTTGTGCTAAGAAAAATCAGGTTCTACTATATTACAGTCTAACAAAATCATATCACCGTAAAAATAACTCTGATTCAAGGCACAATATCTAAAGAATACAAAGGTATCAGAATACTATCATACCATGTCTGGTAAAACAATCTCCAATTCCTTATAGAAATTTTCGCCTCGCCTCTCATACTCTGCAATAGCCTGCAAAGTAAAATCCAAGAGGATCATAGTTAAACATAAGACAATAAAAGCTTAAATCACATTCCATTCTACTACAGTATGTGATAAGAAAAAAGACTTCATATATTTGAAGTTATTAACAATTTACACATTTAGATTAAAGAGAAAAATAAATAAAAAATTAGCACATGAACCAAAGTACAAGACCAAATCAAACATGCTCGGTCTCACGTTCTGGGTTCGATTCTAGCGTTCAACATTCTTTAAAACACATACTCAGCCATATAAGCTTAAGGCAAAAAAAAATTTGGAATGTAATACAATGCAAGAAACGAAAGTAAACGATAAAATTGTTTTATTATACCTAATCATATGCGCAAAGGCAGAACAAGCAGAAGGGTTGGGTGAAACGGAAAGATTAATGAGAGATATGACTCACTGTTGGTAATGGTAAAGAAGTAGCTTGGGTAAAACAAGGCCCATTTTATGTCCAAAAACAGGCCCAGACTTTGGTCTCATTCAAACTTTAGTTTTTTGGCTCAATCATTTCAATTTCAAAAATTGATTTGTAGTGTTTGATTTTAAATAAAACTCGAGGTAGAACCGTAGAAGTAAATTATGTTTTAAAAGATTTCAAAAGAAAAAAGTAAATAATGTATTATATGAATCAACCTTTTTTATTAAAAGGTAATGTATTAAAAGGTTTCATTTTATTGAAAAACTTAATTTATGTAGTACCTTTTTTCTTGTAGTATAAATGATTCCTACCCTGACCTGAATAACCTGAATAAGTATCTAGTTCGGCCTAGACCTGGCAATTGGACCGTGTCGTGTACTTTCGTGTCGTGTACTTTCGTGTTTTCGTGTACTTAATGTAAAATTCATATCCGACCCGTTTTGGATTCGTGTACTAAATTTGAAACACATATCCAATTCAAAATGTGTCGTGTACTTTACGTGTCGTATTCGTATACATTAAATAAAAATATAAATTAAATTAAATTAAAATTTATATATTATAAAACTATTTTAATTATGTAAATTTTTATGAAATGTGTATTAAATATGTAATACATACAATTTTACAAAAATTTGTAAATGTAACTTATATATATAAATGTATACTTCTTATATATAAATGTATAACTTACTACTAATTAGTCATGAAACTTTTATTTATTGTTCATATGTAATTCCTTATATATTTTCTAAATATTTAATACTATAAATAATATATATTTTTTAAAATTATTTATTTACTTCATTAATTCGTGTACTTTCGTTTCGTGTCGTGTACCTATTGTGAAAATCCAAACCCGACACTAATTATATTCGTGTTTTTTCGTGTTCGTGTACTTTCGTGTTCGTGTACCAAATTTTTGCACCCAAACACTAATTATCCGTGTCGTGTTCGTACCGTGTTCACGTGTCGTGTATCAAATTGCCAGCTCTAGTTCGGCCACACAAATCAAATCTATGATGAATGATATGTCCAATACTGATGTTAAAATATGTATAATTATTGTTATAATATAAAATTAAAAGATATTTTTGTTTTAAAATAAAATGTATATTGTTGCTCACATACATCTGTTTGAAATGATATAAAACATTTATAAGTTTGTTGTAAAACTTAATCCTATTTAATATTTTGATAGCCGGAATTTTAACATTTACAAGTTTATTTTTATTTTTAGAAAAGAAGACTAGCACCACTTTTGACCAAAAAATCACTTCTTTTTTTTTTTTTCAAAATAGTAGTCATTTCACTTTTTCAATAAATAAAAATAATGTCTGACCGCAGTATTCTAAATTACGGCCATCAAAATGATAAAATGAGTAAATTTCAACAGTCACTTTGTAATTAAACAAATAAGCTACTGTTACAGTCTTATGCAATTTTCAGTCATTTCCCTCCAAATTTTCACCCATAAGTATATTATCTCTCTCACATGATATCATTTTGTTATTTAGAAGCTGTGTTTACCATTAAAATGCAATGAAGTTTCTTCAGTAAATGCTCTTTCTTTACTTACACTACCATCCATACCTACAAGGCTACAACATTGCATTCATGAAGCACGCTCATAAGTCTTAACCTAAGACAATACAACCACTAAAATCCCGCTCAAAACAAACAGCATTCTAAGCAAAAGCCAATAAATAAGCCAAACAAGTAACTCATCAATGCAAAGAAGGTATACCTTAGTGAAGATGCCAACACCACATTCCATACCAACTTTAGCCAAGAACATTTCATCAGCAAGCAATCTTTCCCTAAACCCCGAAAACTGAAGCATCCATTTTAACACCCCAGATTTCTCCAACTCCAAATACCTAGAAACAACCGATCCCGGAATTCTTCCAGCACGAATAGCATCAGCTAAATCCTTAGGAAGACTATCCAAAGACCTCCCTATCTGGGCCAATATCATAATAGCCTCTTCCTCGTTTCCGCTTCCACCTCCACCATTTTTATCTTCGCCGCCAGGACCTCCTTTATCTCCACCACCACCACCGCCAAAACAGTCTCCACCATCACCGGAGAGGGCAGAGAAGGGTGGAATGTGGAGATGGGTGTGTGACAAAGAGAGAGGGGGGGAGATGGAGTAGTGGCGGAGAGAGAGAGATTTAGAATTAGGGTTTGGGAGAGAGATAGAGAGAGAATAAGCTGGGAATAAGGAGAGGAAGGAGGGTTTGGTGTGATGGTGATGGCTGGGTTTTGTGGAGGAGGTGAAATGGGTGAGGCCGGCTATAGACGCCATTTTTTTAACAATCTTTGGAGGTAGTTGAGTCTATTTTTGTTGCTGAAAATTAGAGGTAACCCTACCTCTGTCGATATTCTCTCCCTAGCTAGGTAGGAATCTTTTTCTATTTATTGTATTGAAAACTAAATTTGCTCTCGGATAATGTATTATTGTATTGTTAATTTTAATTAAAAACACTACAAAAGGAACGGACAATTGTGACAGAAATTAAGTAAGATTCGTTCGTAAGTTCAGATTACGACGAAAATATTATGTTAAGTCGTAAGGTACTTTGTGACGGCATATTTTCATCGCAAAGTTAATATTTTATTAATATATCATTAGAATCTGTCACAAGGTTACATGTGCACATTCAATACTCATCGACCTACAATTATTAAGTTGTTTCAAAAAATAATATTTTAATGTACCTTGCGACGAAATATAAATTTATGTCGCAGATTAAAGCAGTTTATGCCAAAAGAGGCAGTATCATTCCATTTCTTTACTTCAACTCACCCCTCCCATTATCTCCTCCGTTTTTTTCACATTTTAGAGCTCAAAAAATTTACCAAATTTAATATTCGACTTGATTTCATGCATCAATGTAAGTAATTACTTTAATTACATGTTTGTTTACTTTAATTTTTTTTATTGCACTTTTTATTTCAATTTTCTCAATCATTTAGTATATGTATATGTATATATAAATATATGATTGATGCTATGTTATATGTATTTGTAGATGTCTTCTAATCGTAGTTGGATAATTCGTCCTAATCAAAGAGGTGAAAATGGTCTCAGTCAAGGTTTTTTAAATGGAATTGAAGATTTTATTAGTTTTGCCCAACGTAATTGCAAGGAAGTCGGTGGGAGAATTAGATGTCCATGTTGTAATTGTCGTAATCATAATTTAAAACATCTTGATGAAGTTAGATTTGATATTGTGTTGAATGGATTTCTTCAAAATTACATATATTGGGATTCTCACGGGGAAGGTGATGAAGATTTGTATTCTAATGAAAGTGATGAAGATTCGCATTCTAGTGACTCAAGAGATGAAATTGATGACGATGATGATGTATTTGATCCCTATGAGATGTTGAGGGATGCAGGCGGATTTGGGGAATGGGATAACATAGATCTGAACCATGAATCCCCTAGATTTTTTGGTTTGGGAATTGATGTAGAGATTCCATTATATCCCGGGAACACCAAGCATACAAAATTGTCATTTGTGAGCAAATTGCTGAATTTTAAGTGATGTAGGTTAAAATAAAGCCCTAAGGACACTTTTAATGCTGCATTAATTAGACCTAGAATGGTCCAAATACGAGGCCCATTAATGAGGCCTGAAACCATGATCATAATGTTAAATTCGTGGTCAGTAATTGGGCCAAGGTCCCACCCTTGTTTTAAACCACTAAGACGTGGGCTTGGTCCATAAACAACCCAGTGGTTGGAAACCACTAGGAAGCTTCTAAGGCAACGTCCAACATGGAAACCAACTCCAACATAGAAAATAATTCTGATAAGAGTTATCCATTATTAAGGCGGTTACTTGGCCACCAAGTAACCTAATTCTAGCACGATTCTAAGACTCCAGACGCCTATATAAAGGGCCTAACCCCTCAACATTAGAACTACGTTTTCTTGGCTTGATTCTCAATTACGAATTGAGATACGTAGGCATCTTGTGAGGACCTGTTTAGTCACAAACCACGAGAGCAGCCATTAAGACACGTTTGTCCACTACCTTACATTAAATACCGCCGTCAATATCTAAACCTACTTTTCGTTCCACAACATTTGGCGCCGTCTGTGGGAATACAACAACAACCATGGCTATAACACGAAGAACAGCAATCGCTACTGGATCCACTGTCACCACCACTGTTCCAACCACTACAGAACCAGGGTCGTTACCCATCACCACAGAGGTGGTTTCTCAACCACTAGGGACGTTGCCCATCACCACAAAGGTGGTTTCTCAACCACAAGGGACGAATCCCCAAGCTTCCATACCTCAGAACGAGACGAACCCTCTTTAGATGGTTGTCTCACTACTCGATCACAACTTTCCCCATGGAGCACAAATCTCCAGAACCGTGCTCCCTATAAGCACCAATCCTGCTTACGAGCTACCTAACTATCCCCCTAAAACAGGAGGAAGTGGTCATACCCCCATAATCCATGAGCCATACGAACCACCCTATATTCGAGGATTGGGACCTGTCCATGAACAAGGGTACTTGGATTATTTCGGGCCCTATACTGACGACTACTCATCTGATGAAGGTCGAGATCAAACACCTAGGAGAAGAAGAGCCTGCAAGGAGCCCCTTGAAAGAAGGACTTGGGAGGCAACTGCAAGGGCACCCATGACTGCCATGGAGAGAATAAGGGCTCATGAGGCCGAGATTCAGAAACTAAAGAAAGACATCGAGATAGAGCAGCAAAGAAGGCAAACTCAGCCTTTGAACCAAGGGGCAAGAGATGTTCCTATAATTGATTTGGAAAGACCTTCAAGGAGGCAAGGAAGAGCTAGGACTCCAAGAACAGAGATTCCCAAGTCAGATCCCCGTGTTTTAATGCAACTGGGTGACCCAGACGATCCTATTCCACCCTTCACTGAAGAGGTAATGACAGCCCATGTATCAAGGAAATTTAAGATGCCTACTATCAAGGCATATGATGGTATGGGTGATCCCGCAACACATGTAATGACTTTTTCAAATGCACTTTTGCTGTAACCAGTCACCGATGCTCTTAAGTGTTCGGCGTTTCCTCAAACCCTGGCTGGCATGGCCCAAAGATGGTATAGTCGTTTGCCACCCAACTCTATCAGTTGTTTTAGAGATCTGAGCACGGCTTTCATCAACCAATTCATCAGTGAACGAGTACATGAGAAAAGCTCTGCTTTACTCATGAATCTAACCCAAGGAAAGAATGAGACGTTGAGAGATTATCTCAAGCGTTTCACCAAGGAGACATTGAATATACCTGATCTAGACAACAAGGTAGCTATGATAGCCCTTCAACAAGGAACCACGGATGTCTTTTTCAAGATGTCATTGGCTAAACACTCCCCCTGAGAGCATGGCTGAGCTCCAACAAAGGGCTGGAAAATACATCAAAGCTGAGGAAAACATGAAGAAAACTGACACCCCCGCTGCAGGTGGTGGAAATAATTGTGGCTCGAAGAAGCGAAAGACGGAGCAAGAGTATGATATCAAGGACAAATATCCTCGTACGACTAGAGACTCTGATTCAGCTCCAAGGAAAAACAATCCAGGCACGAAATTTACTGAATATGCAAGGTTGAATGCTCCAAGGAGTCAAATCCTTTATGACATTGAGAAAGATCGAGACTTTCGATGGCCGAAGCCACTAAGGGGAGATCCTGAGAAGCGAGACAAGAACAAGTATTGTAGGTACCATAAAGACTCGGGCCATGATATTGATGATTGTAGGCAACTCAAGGATGAGATTGAGTTTCTAATTCGAAAAGGAAAATTGAACAAATTCACCAAGGATGGGGACAGGAACCCCCCTAGGAGAGACTATGATAGAAGGGATGGGGACCGAAATCAAGGTCGTAACCCACAACCTCGAGGGCCAGTGATTAACATGATTTCAGGAGGGCCAACCGTGACCGGAACCACTAGAAACTCCCGAAAGGCTTATGCTCGAGAAGTAATGCACATTGTTGGAGAAGCACCCAAGCGTGCAAAAACTGAGATGTCGATTGGATTCGATGATTCAGACCTTGAACGAGTCCTGGTGGACAATGGAGCCTCTGTTGACGTTCTTTTCCATGACACGTTCTTAAAGATGGGGTATAATGATTCTCAATTGATCCCCTCGAACATGCCCATATATGGGTTCAACGGAGTGGAATCTAAAGTTGAAGGCACAATTCAGTTGCCTATGACTATTGGTCAAGAACCAAAATAAGTAACTCAAATGTTGAATTTTGTGGTAATCAAGGCATCCTCGACCTACAACGCCATCCTTGGAAGAACCGGACTTCATGATTTTAAGGCTGTGGCCTCAACCTATCATTTGAAAATCAAGTTTCCAACCAGGAGTTGTGTTGGAGAAGAAATGGGTGATCAAAAAACGGCTAGGAGCTCTTATGTAGTCGCGTTAAGGCCAGATGGAGTCGGGGGCAGGTTCTCCCTATCGAAGACATGGATGTCAGAGAAGACGAGGACCATAGAGGGAAGCCAGCTGAGGATCTAGTTCATGTTCCCTTGGATCCCCTCGAACCTGAAAATGTGACTTTTATTGGAGCACTGCTAAAAGAACCCTTGAAGGGCGAGTTGATCACGTTCCTACAAGAGAATAGTGATGTTTTTGCATGGACAGCTGCCGACATGCCAGGGATTGATCCCCAACTGATAACTCACAAGCTCAATGTCGATCCAAAAAGGAAGGCGATACAGCAAAAGAAGAGGAACTTTGCGCCAGAGAGGCAGGAAGCCATAAAACAGGAAGTTGATAAGCTCTTAGAAGTTGGATTCATTGAAGAAATTCAATTTCCAGAGTGGTTGGCAAACCCGGTTATGGTTAAGAAGGCCAATAGAAAATGGAGAATGTGTATAGACTTTTCCGATTTAAATGATGCTTGTCCCAAGGATTGCTTCCTGTTACCAAGGATTGACACCTTGATAGATGCTACTACAGGACATGAAATGCTGAGTTTCATGGATGGTTTCAGTGGGTACAACCAAATCAAGATGCACAAGGACGACACAGCCAATGTATCATTCATTACTAATTTGGAGTCTTTTGTTACCTTGTCATGACTTTTGGACTAAAGAATGCAGGGGCGACCTATCAACGCCTAGTTAACAAGATCTTTGCCCACTTGATTGGGAAAACCATGGAGGTCTACGTCGATGACATGCTTTTTAAGAGTTTGTTTAAAGACGACCACATCAAGAATCTTAGGGAGGCATTTTAAGTGCTGAGTCACCATAAGATGATGCTAAATCCTGCCAAGTGTGCTTTTGGAGTAGGATCATGAAAGTTCTTGGGTCTCATGGTCTCCAACAGAGGCATTGAAGCTAACCCCGACAAGATCAGAGCCATCCTCGATATGGAACCATCTCGTTCTGTTAAGGATGTTCAAAGGTTGACTAGAAGAGTTGCAGCCTTAGGGAGATTTATCTCAAAGTCTGGGGACAAATGTTTATCATTTTTCAAAAGCCCTGAAGAAGGTCAAGGATTTTGAATGGACAACAGAGTGTCAAGAGGCATTTGAAAAACTCAAGAAGTACATGACTGAGGCCCCGTTGCTGGCCAAACCAAGCCCGGAAGATACTATTTATCTCTACCTGGCAGCCTCCGATCAAGCTCTCGGTGCTATCCTTGTAAATGAGGAACGAAAGGTTCAAAATCCAGTCTACTTTGTAAGCAAAATTTTGCATGGGGCAGAATTGAACTATTCTGTTATTGAAAAGTTCGCTTTGGCACTAATCACGGCCTCAAGGAAGCTACGCTCTTACTTTCAGGCACACAAAATTGAAGTCCTGATGGACCAACCATTGAGAAGCATCCTACATAGTCCAAAGGCCAGTGGACGGCTAATTAAATGGGCAGTTGAGTTAGGAGAGTTTGACATCAAGTACAAGCCTCGAACGACCATTAAGGCTCAGGCATTAGATGACTTCGTGGTTGAATGTACCATTAACAACCAAGAAGTCGGGGGGCAAGAGGTAGTACCCCATGAAACACCTGAGGCTGAAAATAAGGATGAAGAACTTGATCTGAAAGAATACTGGGTACTCTATTTTGATGGGGCATCAAAAACAAAGTGAAGTGGTGCAGGCTTGGTCTTGCAAAGCCCCGATGGGTTTACAGTTGAGTACGCTTTAAAGTTGGACTTCCCTACAACCAACAACGAAGCTGAATATGAGGCCTTGATAGCTGGTTTAGGCTTGGCTAGAATTCTGAGGGTCAAGAACTTGAAGGTATGTGGAGATTCAAGGTTTGTTATCTCGCAAGTTAATGGTGAGTTTGAAACCAGGGACGAAACCATGGCTAAGTATCGAAGAGTTGTGAAAGCTGTTATGACTCAGTTTGATGAATGTTATGTTGAACACATCCCTAGAGAGGAGAATGTAAAGGCTGATGCCTTGTCTAAATTTGCTTCTTCTGAGATTGAGAATTACTCGGGAAGTGTTTACTTTCAGGTCTTGAAGGCCCCTACTATTGATTCAAAACTTGTAGCTCTCATTGATATAGGAGGCTGTTGGATGGATCCAATCAAGGCTCACCTTGAAACAGGATGGCTCCCAGGTAACGCCCAAGAGGCACGCATGTTGTCTGTGAGAGCATTGAGGTATACTTTGATCGAAGGGCTACTTTATAAAAGGTCTTTTGTGATCCCGTACTTAAAATGTCTAAGGCCCCAAGAGGCACGAGAAGCACTGGAAGAAGTCCATGGAGGGATTTGTGGACAACACTTTGGGGGCAGAGCCCTTGCTCATAAGATAACCAAGCTAGGCTTTTATTGGCCCGAGATGCTGAATGACGCCAAGGATTTTGTTAAGAAGTGTGATCGTTGTCAAAAACATGCACCAGTGGTTAAGCAACCACCTGAGATGTTGACCTCAATCAACTCTCCAATTCTGTTTGCTATGTGGGGAATGGATATACTTGGTCCCTTTCTAATGGCTACGGCTCAAAGGAAGTTTCTGATAGTGGCAATTGACTACTTCACCAGGTGGATTGAGGCCAAACCCTTGGCCAAGATAACCACCAAGCAAGTTGCTCAGTTCCTGTGGGAAATTATCATGTGTAGGTATGGAATACCTCGTATCCTTGTTACGGATAACGGAACACAGTTCAATAATGAAGACTTCAGGAAGTACTGTGAAGAGAACGCCATTGAGCTTGGATTCACCTCAGTTGCCCATCATCAAGCAAATGGGCAAGCAGAGGTTGCAAATCGAATCATACTAGATGGATTGAAGAAAAAGGTCGAACGTTCCAGGAACACTTGGGTGGACGAGATACTGCCTATACGTTGGGCTTATCGCACCACTTGCAAAGTCACTACTGGAACAACCCCATTCATGCTTGCTTATGGAGCAGAAGTTGTTGTACCTTTAGAGATCTCGCATGTATCTCCAAGGATTGAAGCTTTTGAACAAGAAACTAATGAAGAAGGAATGAGGTTGGCACTCGACTTAATTGACAAAATCAGGGATGAAGCACACGCTCGAAATGTAAAATATCAGAAATGAACCTCCTTCCATTACAACCGAAGGGTTAAGGAAAGGTTCCTTCGACAAGGAAACTTGGTTCTCAGAAAGATAGAGGCATCGGGAGTAGGAGAGAAAGGAAAGCTGGCACCCAACTGGGAAGGGCCGTATCGGGTTAAAAAGACCCTTGGACGAGGAGCTTACAAGCTTGAAACCTTGAATGATACTGAGGTGCCTCATACTTGGCACGCCTCGAATCTCAAAATCTACTATGTTTAACTATCCTTTCAGGATACAACTAAATGTTTGGTAGGAAGAATAGACCTAAGGTTCATTGAAACCATTTCAGGGCATGTAGCCCATATTTACAGCTTATTATTTATAAAAGGGTTGAACCCATCCTTGTTTTGTTTTCAATGCATGTTTATTTTCTTATATCTTCCTTTATGTACCAACACTCGATATGTGCAACCATAAGTACCGAAAACAAGTAAAAAAATAAGAAGTAAATCACGAATGCATAACAAAGGGTAGAGATAATAGAGATCCCAAAGGATCCTCAAGTTAAGATTACAAGTGATTGAAAGTAAGTTTGAAAAGCCAACAAAGGGCCATGAACGAAAACAATAAAAAGCCACAAGTGGCAACAAGCCTTGCAAGGCCAAAGGAACAAAAGGGAACTACTCCGACGAGCTATCACTTGAACCGGAAGATGACTCTTTCTCTTTGTGAATTATTCCCCGACGCCTCCCATCGACCAGGTGAGCGATGCCTTTTCCTTTCCCACTAACAACGGGACTAGCAGAACGGCTACCCAAGGACTGGGAATGATGAGACTCCTCCTCTTCCTCTTCCTCCTCCTCCTCCTCCTCTTCCTCGCCTTCCTCCTCTTCCTCCCCCTCTTCCGACTCGGGAGGTTGATCGTTGTTAGGCTCGTCGACATAAGCCCAAGGATTTGGACACTCGGAGGGTTTGAACACTCCCGGGTAAGTCCTCTGGAAAGTCGAAGCGGCCCTTTTCCAACCAGCTGATAGGAAAGTAGGCCGAATAACATTATCATGTTGATCCATGAACTCAAGGAAGCCATCAGAGTTCAGGTATTTGTCAACCACCTGTTGATGCTCTTGTTGAGACTTGCTCTCTGAGGCCTCATACTTCCCTTTGTAAGAAGAGGCTTCCCCCTCGGCCGCATAGGCTCTAGCCTCCCACTCCTTTGATTCCTTGATGGCTCGGTTTTTCTCTTTATTGGAAGCCCTTAAATCATCCCTCAAAGACTTCCCTTGGTGAACGGAAGTCTGGAAGCGGGAGTTCAGCTACACAAAAAGAGAGCAAGTTAATAAACAAGGTATGATAAAAGGGGATAAATAGCTG
Organism: Heracleum sosnowskyi; assembly: GCA_030848705.1. NCBI lineage: Eukaryota > Viridiplantae > Streptophyta > Magnoliopsida > Apiales > Apiaceae > Heracleum > Heracleum sosnowskyi. Next base: position 132,242,365 of record CM061238.1, on the reverse strand, counting down.
AAATGAAACAAGTGGAAGTTAACCTGATACATGGCTTGGCTCCCCAAATGTTCATTCTCTTCTATTCCTGAACGTGCAATTACGTTCACCATGTCAGGGGGAGTGATAGAGAATCTAGACCAATCCATTGCCAATAAAGAGCTCTCGGCAATGGAGTCTTGCTCACATATCCCCCACGCAGGCTGAAAGGTTGTCTTAACAGTGCCTTCCGAGTTCCTGAATCTTTTTCCAGCCTTCTGAGAGTAAGTGAGGAAATTTGGAACTTTGGAAGATGGAGGATTGGCCACAAACTCGGCCTTCTTAACCATCCTCTTGGTGACTTGCTCACCCATTCCCGGTTCTTTATCAATAGCGTCAGCAGCTGAAATATACAAGGCAAAAACGTTAGAATAAGATTAATGTGTTTCAAAATAAGGAATATCAATAAAAATTACCCTCCAACAACAATCTACTCATTCCAACTTCGACCATGATCCTTTCAGTAAGGAAAGAGCGGTAGTGGATATGATCGTGACCCATGATGAGATAGTCCCTATCTGGGAACTCGTGGGACTTGAGCTCTAAAATATGGCACCCAGAATCCACCACGTGGTTAAAGTTAGACCTAAAGTATTGGCCCCAATCTCCCCCCTTCCAATAGAGCACGATGAAATGATGCCTTCATTCATGGTTGGAGTCGGGGAGAGAGGCGTTGTTGCAAATATGGTTAACACCCGGGCGGTGTTGAATGCAAACCCACCCTTTCCGGGTGCCCGAGCTGTTTTTAAGAACAAAAATGCTTCTGAAGACAGGAACACTCAAAGTAATCTCTTCTTTCAAGCACCTAGCCATAAATATGAAGATAAACTTCCATGAATTTGGATATAATTGGCAAGGGTTGATCTTCAACTCAGCTAGTAACCTCACCACGAAAGGGTGTAGTGGGAACCTAAGGCCATCCACTATAGCGTCCTTGTAAACAAACAACCTTTCCGGGTGCCAGTTGCAAGTCCTATCGCCTGGGTCAGGAACCACTATCTTGAGATCCTCGGGGAAGGAGTACCTCTTCTTAAGTCTCTTCACTTCAACCCTCCCCAAGGTACTTGGGAACTTGAATGAATCAAATTCAGCATTGTTTGGGAAGGCATCCCCCATTTGGTTCACTAACTCGAACAACGTAGGTAATGGTTCGTCTATAACAACGGGAATACAAGAAAGATTATTACCTTGTTTGGCTCTTGCAGCCTTCCTCTGAGCAACATCGGATGAAGGACCAGCCTTTCTTTGGTCAGCCATATTTGAAGGGTGAGTGTTGTATTGGAAGAAGACTTCTTGGTTGAAAACCACACTAAAACCAGAGAGAATGCTAGAGAGAAAAATGCAAGAGAGAAGTTTGCAAATGAATGTGTGAATGAAATGAGTTCACCCACCTCTCTTTTATAGAAGGTGGTAACCTGTGACAACAAGTCACATTTCAAGACAACCCGCGTTTGCAGGTCTAATTGTCAAAATCAATGATAAAATGACTGAAGAAGTTCATATAGTCGAACCAAAACCTCTATTCTTTCGAATAAGGACGAAGAAAACTTCTATTCTTTTGAATAAGAATGAACAAAACAAATGAAAATGCGACCTGGGGCTATATAAAGCTACCAGTTGAGGAATTAAGTCTAATTAAGCATGATTTTCTTAATAAAGCAAAGCTTAGTCCTAATTAGGGATTAAGTGCAATAATCTGATCAACTTAGTTAAATAACTTGGTTTAAAAACCAAGAAATTAAAACCTTTGGTTTGAAGACAACCTATTGCTTTCAAAGCACCCATGTTGTTTCTAAAGCAAGGGGTTCATACTTGGGGGGCAACCAAAAGCCCCGGATGACTAGAGCCTCCGTGGGAAGCTTTCGATGACTAGCCCCGGATGACTAGAAGTCTTGTCACGATTGAAACCACTCTTTTATCAAAGTAAGCCAAAATGGCCAATATATTTTCAAACACCAACCAAATACCATGTTTAAATCTTGGTTTCAAGCTTGGTTGGTTAAAATCACGCACGATGGTTGAAATCGCGCACGATGGTTGAAATCATGCACGATGGTTGAAATCGCGCCAAACAACCAAAAAATGGAGTGGTTGGAAACAAGAACCTTGTTTCCAAACAAACAATCAAGGATTCAAGCCACATTTTAACCAACATTCCACCTAGCTGAAATTCTTTAAAAAAAAGGGGGGGGATTTTCCGGCCGACCAGGCCACTGGAAGGCCGGTGGCTGACCAGGTCTGGCCGGCTCGGCTCCCTGGGAGGCCCCTGGTTGGTCCAAAAACTTTCCGTCTTTTAGTGTCGTTAAACACTGTTTAACACCGTTTAACGTTGTTTAACACCGTTTTAGTGCTGTTTAGCAGCGTTTAACGCCGTTTAGCGTCTTTTAGTGTCGTTAAACACTGTTTAACGCTGTTTAACACCGTTTTAGTGCCGTTTAGCAACGTTTAATGTCGTTTAACGTCATTTAGCATCATTTGGCATCATTTAGCGCCGTTAAGTTTCGTTCAGCACCAAACACAACCCATTTAGGGCAATACCCGGTGATTGTTTTTTGGAGTTAACCAAATTAAGGCAAGACTCAAACCTTCACTAGTAAAAATTGGCCGCATTCGATAGCTCAGTTATCAGGTGCTCTCATCCAATAAAAAAGAAGCCTCGAATAAGGTTAATCGTAGTGAATGTGTAGGTCGCTCCATACTTCACGCTAAAAAACGATACTCGTGAAACACTAGTGTACCCAAGGTCGCATAAAGGCCATACCCGAGGAGGGCCATTGAAAAATTAGTCGACTTAACTTCGAGAAAACCTGATCAGTTTTCCTCGAAATTAGGGGGCAAATGATGTGGGTTAAAATAAAGCCCTACGGACACTTTTAATGCTGCATTAATTAGACCTAGAATGGTCCAAATACGAGGCCCATTAATGAGGCCTGAAACCATGATCATAATGTTAAATTCGTGGTCAATAATTGGGCCAAGGTCCCACCCTTGTTTTAAACCACTAAGATGTGGGCTTGGTCCATAAACAACCCAGTGGTTGGAAACCACTAGGAAGCTTCTAAGGCAATGTCCAACATGGAAACCAACTCCAACATGGAAACTAATTCTGATAAGAGTTATCCATTATTAAGGCGGTTACTTGGCCACAAAGTAACCTAATTCTAGCACGATTCTAAGGCTCCAAACGCCTATATAAAGGGCCTAACCCCTCAACATTAGAACTACGTTTTCTTGGCTTGATTCTCAATTACGAATTAAGATACGTAGGCATCTTGTGAGGACCTGTTTAGTCACGAACCAGGAGAGTAGCCATTAAGAGTCCATTACCTTACATTAAATACCGTCGTCAATATCTAAACCTACTTTTCTTTCCACAACATTAAGAGTTCTAATGGATGCAGTGAGAGGGGATTCAATGAGTTTTTGGGTCTTATTGGGGATGTGTTGCCAGATGATCACAAATTATCTTCGAGTTATCGGGAGATCCAGAAGATGATGAAGTACTTAAATTTGGGATATGAAAAAGTTCATGCATGTGAGAATGTTGCATGTTGTTTTATGGTGATGATAGTGATAAACAAGAGTGTAGTATTTGTGGCATGAGCCGCTATAAACTGGCAAAAGAGGGCAGTAAACGATGCATTCCTAGAAAGATTTTGAGATATTTTCCGCTAACATCGCGATTGCAGCGGTTGTACATGTCATCTCGCACTGCTGAGAGTAAGAGGTGGCACAAGACTAGAGAGGTGACCGAGGGGATTATGACGCACCCGGCGGACGGGGAAGAGTGAAAACAATTTGATATGAATTATCCAGATTTTTCACATGACATTCGAAATATTATACTTGGACTTGCTACTGATGGATTCTCTCCTTATAGCAACAAGTCTTCCAGGACTTATTCAGTATGGCCTGTTATTATGGTTGTGTACAATCTCCCTCCTTCTATGTGCACGAAGGATCCATACATGTTCATGTCACTACTCATACCTGGGGATAAAAGCCCCACGAGAGACATCAATGTCTACTTAAGACCACTTATTGATGAGTTGAGACAGTTTTAGAGTGTCAAAGCAATATGCTCAACAACATTCGTTTTAGATGATTTGGTGATCATGGAGAGAAATATTATCAATATCATGGGCCGTTTGGAAAATATATTCCCCGGAGCCCTCTTTGATCCGATGGAGCACGTTGTCATGCATCTTGCAGATGAGTGTAGACTTGGTGGTCCTATACCATATCGATGGATGTATTGGGTTGAAAGACAAATGCATCGAATGATCACTGCTGCGATTGTGTTTCAAAATACATCGACTCGAAACTTGAAGACAACATTATTAAAATTCAGTGCCCAGCTATCCAATGTGCTAGCCAATTAGACCCCGAAAGTTGTCGTTCAATAATTTCCCACCATGTTTTCGATAAATGGGGGGCTGCACTTTGCGAGTTTTCAATTCCATAACCCTTCAAATTTAACTGTCCTTATAAGGATTGTTCTGCTTTGTTGGTACTTGATGACGATACTATTACCAGAGCAGAGTGCCCATATTGCATGAGATTTTTGTGCGCTCAATGCAAAGTTGGTTGGCATACGGGGATTGATTGTGAAGAGTTCGGAAAGTTAAATAAATCTGAAGAAGAAAAGGAAGATTTGGTTCTTCACCAGCTTGCGAAAAGGAACGGATGGAAACAGTGCCCTCGGTGCAAAATTTATATTCAGCTTGGCTTTGGTTGTCACACAATGCATTGCAGGTTAGTACTTGACTACTTGTTTCTTTAGTTCAAAAGTACTGCAATTTTTGTCCAGTATTCGAAGTAGGGAACTTACACAGAACAAATTTGCCACGGATTCAATGCAAAAATTCCGTCGTAAATGCCCTGTTTTGTTGTAGTGCAAAGAATTCTCCCTTAAACTTTTGTGGACAACTTATTCTTCTTCTTCTTCTAAGTAACTTTTTACTTTTTTTTCCATTATTTGTAACTTTGCATTAATAGATGATTACCCATGTGCAAATTTCTAACTATAATAATGGTTGTTCATATCTTCAGCTGCTGCGGATGTTGTTTCTGTTATGGATGCGGAGTAGCTTATGGTGACCCAAGCGGGCATGACCCTGACAGTAGGAGGTGCTACCGTGCGTTTAATAAGCGAGCTCGGAAATCTTAGAATCTTTTGTTATGTTGTTGTACTGTTTTGAAGTTCTATTCTCGCTCATCATGAAATTTATCTAAAAATGAATTTAATTCTTAGTTTATAAGCTATCTGTATTAAAAAAATAATCAATTTATTTTGAATAATATCAACTCTGGGTAGTGAGTACTTCTTCTAAGTGTTGGAGTTTATTATAAAGATCTTGTAGTCTAGTATATCTTGAAACTGGATCTTATATTAATTCCGGCCATTCAAAATGATAGTACTTTATTTTGTGTTGAAGAAAAGCAAAGTTTCATTAAGTCATGCAATCTGAATACAGCAGAGCCTTGAGATCATCTGGAGCAGACTGCTCAACAAGGCCACGATCAGGGAGAACACGAGCATTTCTAGCTACATAGTGTGCTATTCGGTTTGCAGATCGTTTAATAAAAACTAATTCAACATTTTTCAAAATAGAAAGCAAATATTTGCAGTCTCGAATCAGTAAGCCAAAGATGGAGTTTAAAATCAGTAAGCGGGCATGACCCTGACACTAGGTGCTTCCGTGGGTTTAAAAAGCGAGCTCGGAAATCTTAGAATCTTTTGTTATATTACACTCTCTCCGTCCCATTCATTTGTTAACATTTGAAATGAAGGGCTCGACACGTATTTTAAGACTCCTATAAATATAGTTCCATTATTTATTTTTAATTTTTTTCTTTTTTGAATAAAAATTCAAACATTTAATTTTCATTCAGAAGAAAAAAAAAATTTAACAATTAATAAAACTATACTTTAAAAGAACCTTAAAATGCGTATCGATCATCCTCTTCCAAATGTTAACTTTCTGGGACGGAGGGAGTACTTGTTTTTGGGTAACATTTTGTGGTTATAAGTTCGATTCTCGCTTATCATGAAGTTTAGGTGAAAATGGATACTAATTCTTAGTTTATGAGATCTTATGGTATATCTTAAAACGGGATCTTATACTATATCCGGCCATTCAAAATGTTAGTAATATGTAGATAATTAATCAGTGATTCGACGTATTTAAAAAACGATGCTAATGCAATGACAAGTCTAGAGTTTCCCAACTGAAACAGATACACTACGACTGAAACACATCACTTTACCCCTTACAATAGTGCCCTGGTCATGCCAGTTGAGAAAGAAGAACCACTAATAGGGAGAGCTGGATCAACATTAACCTTTAGACAACCTTGCTGCGGAGCCTTCCATTGAGAAGAACCATTGTGCTGTTGAATTTTCGGCCTAAATCTATGGTTACTTTTCTTAACATCTGCCACTCCTTAACATTTCCTATACCACTTGACAACCTTGCTATTTGCTAATCGATATATACTATGCTCATATTTTTTGCTTGTAAACAAATATTGGAATGCAAGAGATAAATATTGTAATCAGAAGACCGCTGAGTACCACAGAGTCTATCTTCATTATACAGGTGCAGATTACAAATCAACCGATCTGCAGCTTTGTTCAGCTTCTCTGAAAGTTCCATCCGAAATTAATAGATAATTTCTGCTTTTGTAGCCACACCAACTGTTTTCTGTAGGGCACAAGTATACCCCTGACACCTGCATTAGATCGCCATACATATATAAATTCATCAATTGGACAAACGTGCCTCATAAGTAATGTAAAAACAATATATTCTGGAAACAGGTTTCTGGGTGCGACATATATGGAAGACTATGAATCTATACATGTTATAATTTTGAAATATGGTTACTAATATAGGTGTTATCAAGTACCTGAGATATACATGGCCTTGTAATGTCTGGCTACATCGACATCCCCTTTAATAACCATGTGAGGCCTCTCCAAACAGTCAACGAAGGCTAAATCAGCATTGAGAAGCTCAGCTTGATCACGAGTATCATAAGCAATTAACTCCTTATATATAATAAGCGTAAGGGAGATCTTATCCAAAACTTTGGTTGGTCACTGTACTACCAAAAGTATACGATCCGTTGAATTATAAAACTATAAATCTTCAAATCGATGAGGACCGTCAGATATAATATTAAAAATTGTATTTGATTATTAATAGGATAGTATTTAAATACTAAAAGATGTATTTTGATAATTTAAACCAATTATAAATAGGTTTTCTAAATTGAATAGAAATCTTTATGTAAAAATTCATAATTATCTTTTCTCTTTAGTTTATGGATAGTTCCAGTTAGATAATAATTATTAAACCATTATTAAATTAAAGATAATTTTGTAAGCTTCGCGTGGGCTGTAAAATCGTTAAAATATGTTGTCTAAAACTCAAGATATAGCCCAAACAATAAAGTTATTATCTAAATTTTAATAAATATATTTTTATTATTGTAGCACCAATTTAATTTTTTTTCCTAATTTTTTTAAAATTCTATGTTTATTTCAATAAAATATTAAAACCAATTTAAGAAAAAATTAAAATCGATCGTTCGTGTACGATTACGACCAAATTAATAATTATAGTTAGATCTTAAATAGATCGATGAGAATTGTTAGATATAATATTAAAAAGTGTATCTGATTAATAATAGAATTATATTTAAATACTAAAAATTGTATTTTGATAATTTAAATTTTTTCTATGTAAAAATTCTTAAATATCTTTTCTCTTGAATTTATGTATAGTTCCAGTTAGATAATAATTGTTAAACCAAATATCAAAATAACAATTCATATCGATTACAATGATACACGTGGACCCTACGTTATAACAGACTTAAGAGAAGTCATGTACATGAATAAATTTAAACACTTTTTTTTCTGAATGAACATAACAATTTGATTAATCCAAATTATAATTATATTATTTTACATATAACAAACATAAAAGGATAATATCAAAATATTATTAAAATATTGAGGGTTTCATATTCAATAATTTTGAATATAATACTTATATTAAAATGTGTATTTGATTAAAGGTAGGATTATATTTAAATACTAAGAAGTGTGCTTTGATCATTTAAACCAATTATGAATTGATTTTCTATATTGAATTGAATTCTTTATGTAAAACTTCTTAACCATCTTTTCTTTTTAGTTTATTTTATGAATAGGTCAACTGGTCAAGTTAGATAATAATTATTAAACCATCATTAAATTAAAGATAATTTTGTTAGTTTCGCATGAGTTGTAAAATCGTCAAAATTCAATTTCTAAAACTCAGGATAGAACCCAAATAGTAAAGTGCGTATCTAAATTTTAATAAATATTTTTTTATTATTGTAGCACCAATTTATTTATTTTTCCACTAATTCTTTTAAATATAGAGAAATTTTATGTTTCTTTCAAAAAAGTATCAAAATTAATTAAGAACAAATTCAAATCGATAAAGAATATAATAATATGAGAATAAAAGTTTATATAATCATAACATAATTTTTATTCTGTTTAATAATTTTTAAGTAATAATGTATTTTAAAATTTTACATACACTGTAAATAAAACCGAAACATTAAAAGTAAAAACAGTTAGTAAGATACTTATATCAGTATATACTTGATATCCTTATTATATTAAATCCTTATATATAATAATCATAATAGAGATTTTATCCAAAATTTTGGTCGTAAACAACCAAATTAATAAGGATCATTAGATCTTAACTAGATAAATGAAAATCGTTAGATCAAATGTTTAAAAAGTGTATTTTATTAATAATATGATTATATTTAAATTCTAAAAGGTGTATTTTGATAATTTAAACCAAATATAAATAAGTTTTCTATATTGAATAGAATTCTCCATGTAAAAAATTCATAACTTTCTTTTCTCTTCCATGGACAATTCCGGTTAGATAAAAATTGTTAAACCATCATTTAATTAAATATAATTTAGTTATCTTCATGTGGGGTATAAAATCGTCAAAATCTGATTTTTAAAACACAAGATAAAGCCCAAATTAGTAAAGTGAATATTTAAATTCTAATAATAATTATTATGTCATCATTATTTTAACACCAATTTAATTACTTTTTTCTAACTATTTTAAATTTAGAAATCTATGTTCAAAAATTAAAATCAACAAAGAATATAATAATACGAGGATAAAATTTTATAAAATTGTGCATATTTTTAATCTTATTTTATTAAGTTTTAAATCATAACTAATCAAATATTATTTATTATTAAATAATAAATTATATGTAAATGGTGATTTTGTTTTATAAGAACTCATGGATACCTAATTTCATTGTTAGCAGGACTATATTCATATTAAAAAAAACGTATTTTGAAATTTTAGACTCATCTACAGAGGCCAACCTTTTTTAACATATATACATTGTAAATTATTAAATTCGAAACTTTAAAAGTTTCTTAATCAATTAGTATAATAGTACTTTTCTGAAAAATCGTACTTTACAAAAAATATTATCAAATAACCTATGTCTGCAAGAAAAAAAAAATCTTTATTTTAAAAAAAACCTATAAATTTTAATATGTTGTTGGTAGATTCAAACCTTAGATCATTCTACATGATAATTTTACTGTTATATCTAACGTTTTTCAACAATTTAATTTGAAAGATCCAACGATTATGGATTGAGTGATCAAACAAAGCGACGAAGCTTTCATTATTTAGTCTTTAATATAATAACATAAATATTTATAGGATATACTATAAAAAATGAATTTTATACAGAATTTTGATCGTCACGGTGTACTACTTTCAGTGTTGTAAAAAACAGGAATCGGAATTAATCGGTGAATGCACCGTCCATTGATTAATCGGGGATTAATCAGAATGATTAATCAGATCATTAATCGGAATAAATTTAATAATATTTTTTATATACAATTATATTCATATATATAATTGTTTCGTTATTTCAACTAAACATATGTTATTATAATATATTTATGCAAATATGTTAAAAATATTATATAATTGTAATAAATAAAATTTTGAAGGTTTAACTTTTCAATTAAAGATCAATTTAAGAGGAAAAATAAAGAGAATTTATGATTTAGGCATCTAAAATTATAATTATATGTACAAAAATATTATTTTTTTCCTATTGTTTAATCAAGCTTCTACCTTTTAAATTTTTAATTATTGTTTTTTAATTATAACTATTTTTTACTATTTTTAAATAATTGGCCCGATTTTTGACCGATTAATTCGATTTTTGACCGATTCAGCCGAATTTTGACCGTTTTTCAGAAAAAACGATTAATTGACCGATTTTCGCTGAATCAGTTCGGTGGCCCGCCGTCTAGCGATTAATCAGCGATTAATCCCGATTAATCGCCGACTTTTAGAACACTGACTACTTTAAAAGAAGAACTATTACAAAAAAATTATATTTTAATTGATAATTTATTTTCTCAAAAGTTCAAAGTTCCCGCATCTTTAATATATTACAAAAAAGAGTATATTATATTTTAGCAATAAATATTTAAAAAAAATTAAAAATTAATGATGTTATCATGGTAGTTTGTTTCTAAATACCGCAAAAACATTCTCAACCGTTAGATCCAATACTTTTAAAAATAGATGATCAAGATTATATCATATAAAAAGAAGTTATTATCTAAAAATGATATAAGTTAAAAGATATTATATTAGGATAGGATTTTCTAAAAAGTCAAAACATAAAAATAGTTGTAATTAAATAAGGAAACTCATTTAATACCAAAATAATAAAAATCGTTTAATGTTAAATAGATAGGTGAAAACCGTTAGATTTAACATTAAAAACTGTATTTGGTTAATAAATGTTATTCTAATAATCTAAACAACATATAAGTAGATTTCCTAAATCGAATAGAATTCTCAACATTAAATTTCGTCAATTTATTCTCTTTTTAGTTTTAGAGTAGTTTAGCGTGTAAAATATAATAAATATCAAATTTTTAACTATGATTTTTTTGACTAAATCTTTTTGACAATAATTTAATCATGTAAACTAATAACTTTTAACCGTGCAATGCACGGTTACTTAAATTTTATTTATAATTATTCTGTTTATAATTATATTTTTATTATCCATGCAACACACGATTGTTTTTAAATATTTATAATTATATTTATTTATGAATATTTTAATATTTAAAAGTTATTAGTTTACATGATTAAATTATTGTTAAAAAAGATTTATCCAAAAAAATTATATTTAAAAATTTGATATTTATTATATTTTACACGCTAAACTATTCTAAAACTAAAAAGAGAATAAAGTGACGAAATTTAATGTTGAGAATTCTATTTGATTTAGGAAATCTACTTATATGTAGTTTAGATTATTAGAATACACTTTATTAACCAAATACGTTTTTAATATTAAATCTAACGGTTATCGCCTATCTATTTAACAATAAACGATTTTGATTATTTTGGTATTAAATGAGTTTCCTTATTTAATTACAACTATTTTTATGTTTTGACTTTTTAGAAAATCCAATCCTAATATAATATCTTGTAACTTATATCATTTTTAGACAATAACTTCTTTTTATATGATATAATCTTGATCATCTATTTTTAAAAGTATTGGATCTAACGATTGAGAATGTTTTGGCGGTATTTAGAAACAAACTACCATGATAACATCATTAATTTTTCTTAATATTTATAATTTTTTTAATTTTTAATTTTTTTAATTATTTATTGCTAAAATATAATATACTCTTTTTTGTAATATGTTAAAGATGCGGGAACTTTGAACTTTTGAGAAAATAAATTATCAATTAAAATATATTTTTTTTGTAATAGTTCTTCTTTTAAAGTAGTACACCGTGACGATCAAAATTCTGTATAAAATTCATTTTTTATAGTATATCCTATAAATATCTATGTTATTATATTAAAAACTAAATAATGAAAGCTTCCTTATAAGTTTGGTCGCTTTGTTTGATCACTCAATCCATAATCGTTTGATGTTTCAAATTAAATTGTTGAAAAACGTTAGATATAACAGTAAAATTATCATGTAGAATGATCTAAGATTTGAATCTACCAACAACATATTAAAATTTATAGGTTTTTTTTAAATAAAGAATTTTTTCATTTTTTTTTCTTGCAGACATAGGTTATTTGATAATATTTTTTGTAAAGTACGATTTTTCAGAAAAGTACTATACTAATTGATTAAGAAACTTTTAAAGTTTCGAATTTAATAATTTACAATGTATATATGTTAAAAAAAGTTTGGCCTCCGTCTAAAATTTCAAAATACGGTTTTTTAAAATATGAATATAGTCCTGCTCTGCTAACAATGAAATTAGGCATTTATGAGCTCTTATAAAACAAAATCACCATTTACGTATAATTTATTATTTAATAATAAATAATATTTGTTTAACAATTTTTATCTAACTGGAATTATCCATGGAAGAGAAAAGAAAGTCACGAATATTTTTCATAGAGAATTCTATTCAATATAGAAAACTTATTTATATTTGGTATATTTGGTTTAAATTATCAAAATACACCTTTTAGAATTTAAATATAATCATATTATTAATAAAATACACTTTTTAAATATTTGATCTAACGATTTTACTGTTTCGGTTTTATTTACAGTGTATATAAAATTTTAAAATACATTATTACTTAAAAATTATTAAACAGAATAAAAATTATGTTATGATTATATAAAATTTTATTCTCATATTATTATATTCTTTATCGATTTGAATTTGTTCTTAATTAATTTTGATACGATTTTACAACTCATGTGAAACTAACGAAATTATCTTTAATTTAATGATGGTTTAATAATTATTATCTAACTTGACCAGTTGACCTACTCATAAAATAAACTGAAAAGAAAAGATGGTTAAGAAGTTTTACATAAAGAATTCAATTCAATATTGAAAATCAATTCATAATTGGTTTAAATTATCAAAGCACACTTTTTAGAATTTAAATATAATCCTAACTTTAATCAAATACACATTTTAATATAAGTATTATATTCAAAATTATCGTTTATAAATATGAAACCCTCAATATTTTAATAATATTTTGATATTATCCTTTTATGTTTGTTATATGTAAAATAATATAATTATAACTTGGATTAATCAAATTGTTATGTTCCTTCAGAAAAAAAGTGTTTAAATTTATTCATGTACATGAGTTCTCCACGTAGGGTCCACGTATATCATTGTTATCTTGATATTTAGTTTAATAATTATTATCTAACTGGAACTATACATAAATGCAAGAGAAAATATATTTAAGAATTTTTACATAGAAATTTTTTAAATTATCAAAATACACTTTTTAGTATTTAAATATAATTCTATTATTAATCAGATACAATTTTTAATATTAGATCTAACAATTCTCATCGATCTATTTAAGATCTAACTATAATTATTAATTTGGTCGTAATCGTACACGGACGATCGATTTTAATTTTTTCTTAAATTGGTTTTAATATTTTATTGAAATAAACATAGAATTTATAAATTTAAAAGAATTAGAAAAAAAAATTAAATTGATGCTACAATAATAAAAATATATTTATTAAAATTTAGATAATAACTTTACTGTTTGGGCTCTATCTTGAGTTTTAGACAACAGATTTTAACGATTTTACAGCCCACGCGAAGCTTACAAAATTATCTTTAATTTAATGATGGTTTAATAATTATTATCTAACTGGAACTATCCATAAACTAAAAAGAAAAGATAATTACGAATTTTTACATAAAGATTTCTATTTAATATAGAAAACTATTTATAATTGGTTTAAATTATCAAAATACATCTTTTATTTATTAAAATTTAGATAATAACTTTACTGTTTGGGCTCTATCTTGAGTTTTAGACAACAGATTTTAACGATTTTACAGCCCACGCGAAGCTTACAAAATTATCTTTAATTTAATGATGGTTTAATAATTATTATCTAACTGGAACTATCCATAAACTAAAGAGAAAAGATAATTACGAATTTTTACATAAAGATTTCTATTCAATATAGAAAACCTATTTATAATTGGTTTAAATTACCAAAATACATCTTTTAGTATTTAAATACTATCCTATTAATAATCAAATACAATTTTTAATATTATATCTGACGGTCCTCATTGATTTGAAGATTTATAATTTAATAATCCAACGGATCGTATACTTTTGGTAGTACAGTGACCAACCAAAGTTTTGGATAAGATCTCCCTTACGCTTATTATATATAAGGAGTTAATAGTATAGATTATAAATATTTAAAAAATAATTGTGTGTTGCATGAATAATAAAAATATAATTATAAACAGAATAATAAATAAAATTTAAGTAACCGTGCATCACACGGGCTATAAGCTAGTATTATGACAATAACAACAGGCATCCAACGAATCGATTGGTATCTTGTCCCGAAGAGGCGGCCCTCCATCCTTCCCACTTGACCAATCAAGTCCACAATGGTTCCCATATAGTGGAAAGAACTGAGAGAGAAAAGGCTCTTGCACATTATTAAAAAAATACAAACTGATGGAAAGTAAATTCAGTTAATTAATTAGATTATATATAATATTTATTGTCTAGGAAACTAAATTAGATTATGGTAAAATAGGCCGTGATTCGGGTGAGAACAATATTTATTTGAGAACAGTGAGAACAATTGTTTTGCACAGTTTTCACATTTTCAATATATAATTCTGCTGCAGAACAATATTTTTCTCAATGTTCTCACGCTAAACATTGCGTTCTCAATAGAACGTGAACCTAGTAAAATTCAAATGATATCAAAGAAAACTCGTGAATCGCACAGATTATAACATTGTATGCATATTAAGATTTTACACAAATGTTGCATATCTAAAGTACTACCTATTCCATTTACATTTCACAATTATTTTGTTACTGAAAAATAACAAAAGCAAACCAACTCTTAAGAAAGTCTGTAACACATAGTAGGCATGTCAATTCTCAATCCACACAACACATATGACAACAATTAAACTAATCACATTCAATGTTTCGAAAGCTCGATAAGACTCAAGGGTAGAAAGTAGATCAAAGTTGAGTACATATTAGCAAAACCACAAACAAATGAAACCGATAGAAATATCTTGTTGACTCCTATTTGTCCTACATTTCATTCTTTTTCTTCGTATTATTTTTTAATACAAACCTAGTTTTCTACCAAAAAATTATCAAGGGATGATAAAATGAAGAAAGAAGCATATAAAACCCAATACTCTGATCACAAAAAGGAGTATATACTGAAGCAGAACAATATTTTACTGAAAATTATCGACGATATCTCAAAGTAACTAACTTCAACCAAAAATTAAGTAAGATCAAGTTACCAGGGGCGAAGTTGTGCCAACTTCAAAAAGCTGTCTACCATTACGCTGAAACAAAATTCCAAACATGAGTTACTATCATAAATTGGTAATTGCATAAGAAATTGATTTTCTTATGAAAATTTGTAGCAAAAAAGCATCCTCTTACCACTATTGCACCTATTCTCCGTAATAACGGCAATGTTGTTTCAGACATAGGACCCTGCAATAACAGGATTCGATGAGTTATTATTGTGCATTCAAGATACTTGCTTACCAACATACAATTAAAGTTCTTCATTGAATATTTTACAAAAAGAGAAGACGCTAACCTGGAATGCGCTATCAGGGAAGTTATAAAAAAATTTAGCAATAGGTCCAACATTACGTGCAGCAGGTGCGCGAAGAGAGACAGTTGGAGCGGGAAGATATGCAAGCATGAAATCAGCAATAATGCCCATCACCTACGCAAAAACAAAGATAATTAGTACTAAATGATGGAGAACAAGAAAAGAGAATCTAATTGTTGTCAAGATTATGGGTACATACATGCATTGATAAGTATTTGAGAACTAATTGTGTTTTAGGTTTGTACTTATTCTTTGAGAAGAGAGGTCCTATTCCCTTGTTCTACACCATTTCTTCACACAAGTCCTACACCAAACTGGTATGAGAAGGAGGATATTCTTGGTAAGTTTTAATCAAACTACCTTCTTCATATCCAATTTCAAGCCACCAATTCGTCAAATTTCGTTAAAAAATCAACACCTAACCGAGAGAAAGTATATAAATCCGAAACAGGAATCATGGTTGCCTAGTCTCAATCTATCCTCTATATTACAATAAGGGCAAAAAGAAAATGTTTATTGTAGCTAATGTTCACAGCTAGAAAAAACCTGATCAAAGTATCCTAATTTTATCCCTTATGTTTAAAGTTCTACAGTTCAGACACTGCCCCTGCTCTTTCTTAAATTTTTAGCCATGCCACAATAGTTTGAAAGATTCTCACTGGGAAAAAAATTTGATCCCAAAAGTAGTCCATCTTTAGTCTTCCTTGCTCAGACACAGCACATATCTGAATGCCAAAACTTTCTTAACATTGTTAACAGAGAGACATTGTCCTTAATTTGGACATGAATGGAAGAAATCACAAAATATTTTTGGAAACAAATTATATATTAAATTTAGTTATTATAATATAAATCAAACAAAAGATTGTGATGAATCTTTTGTATTCATTAATAAAGTTCTACAAAATAAGTGAGGCAAAAAAAAGTTCTAGATTATCAACAAACAGTGCCTTTCCCATTAATCCAGATGTATGTGACAATTTAAAGTATTTGGTATTATTTTTTACTTACTATTAAATTGTATATTGTACTTGAATAAAGAACAATATATAACGAAAAATACAAGACCTGAAACATATAATTAAATATAACACCTGTCTATGTGTTGTTACCCAACACTGGCACAACAAAGTGGACTAGAGTGACAGGACTATAGATGATTTTAAAGTATGTTGTGCTCAGAAAAATCAAGTTATGCTGAATTTGCTTTCATTCGCTCATCAATATAGTCCTCATTATAAGAGGTTATCTCCATCTTGAGGAATATCTGGTATGATGAATTGATTGCATGATTGAAGCAAATTTTGGCAGAGTTCTTTTCGACGCTTAATTCTTTATTGCTTCAAATCTAGAGGTCAAGTCTTTTTCAAATGAGGGGAGAATGGCGTGGAGTAAGAAAGAAAAAGCTAATTACTATTAAGATATAGGATTATATTACCAAGTTACTACCAGATTAAAGAGTTGGTATCATTGTAGAATGATTAGTTATTGACCAAGTATGTTATATAATAAATCAGATCATGGTAAAAATAACTCTGATTCAAGGCACAGTATGTCAATATCCAAAAGAAAGCTTCACCACAACCCAAAGGTAAGTTTGAATTGAATATACAAAGGTATCAGAATACTATCATACCACATCTACAAAAACGATCTCCAATTCGTTGAAGAAATTTTCGCGTCGCCTCTCATACTCTGCAGCAGTCTGCAAAGTAAAATCCAAAAGGATCATAGTGGAACAGAAGACATTTGAAGCTTAAATCAAATTCCATTGTACTATTGTTTAAGACAAGAAAAAGACTTCATATATATGAAGTTATGAATTATCTACACATTAAGATTACTGAGAGAGAGAAAAAACAAAATTAGCTCATGAAACAAAGGAAATCAAACATATGAATTTACACAGGCCTTAACCCCCTAGAGGCTATATGAACAAGGCCAATATGCAGAAAAAAATTTGAATGTAATACCATGCAAGAAATTGAGGTAAAAGAAGATTCGCTTTATATACATACCACATTACAAACAATTCAAAATTATGGCACAAAGTTTCCGCTTCATGCACATAGTAGGGTTTTTGAGATGCATACATGATACATGCATAAGAAGCCATCTTTTAATATATCGAGAAAACTTTTTGGGGGTGCTACACGCTCTAAGGCAGAACCAGCATAAGGGTTCGTGAAAAGGAAAGATTAAGTAACTTGGGTAAAACAAGACCCATTTTATGTCCTTAAACAGGCCCAGTCTCTGGTCTCATTCAAACTTGAGTATGTTGGTTCAATCATTTCAATATTTCTCAAAAATACTAAAAACTAGATTTTTGTACTAATAATAAAAAGTACCCTCATTTCAGAGTACTACATGAGGATGACCTAGGCGCAGCTTTCTCAAAACAAAAGTACAGACCATAAAATTGAGCTACACATATATTCTATAACAAATTGATTTGTAGTGTTCTTTTTAATAGAACTCTGAGGTAGAAATAAATTATGCTTTTAGAAATGTAATATGAATTGTTACTTGAGTAAATAGCAGTTTGCACCCCTTTACTTTGGACGTTTTTTCGATTTGGTTCTGAATAATGTTCTGTAGCAGAATGCACCCTTATGTTTAATTATCGCTTCGATTTGCACCCCTTTGACCAAATTCCGTTAATTTTGACTTTTACCGTTAATTAGAGCAGGGGTAAAATTGGAAAATATATTCCAGAAACACTATTCATGAAATACTTTACTAACCAAATGGATCAAACGGTGGCTAGCTTAATCAAGAAACTCGCCGGAATCAGACGAACAACCTCACCGGAACCGGAGAATTCCAGAATCCGGCCGATAGCCTCACCGCCGGCGAGCCCAAATCAGTCTAAAACACGAGCTTTCACCGGGGAACGTAACACGAACCATTTCCCCAACAAAAACATCAACAAAGCGGCTCGGAAGTGAGCCAAAACACTCACCGATTCCGGCCAAGTCGCGAAGCCGGCGGTCGGCCGATTTTCCGACGAGTCAAAAACGAACACCACACTCACAAATTATTACATGTATTCATTCCTCTTCCTACGATCTATCTAATGCTGGAAACATAAACAAGAACCAATGAATGAGTCAAAAATCCGACCAAAAGCTCAAGAACTCCGGCGAGCTTCTAAAATTTCGATTTGCTTAATTCCAGGCTCCAAAAATCAATTAAAAATCATCAAAACATTCATCACAACACACACAATCCATTCATATCACCAATTATCAAGAACAATCGAAAACAAAGATTCCCCCTAATTAAATCAATTAATTCGAAAATAATTAAATAATTAAAAATAATAAAAACTCAGAAATCATACCCACGTGAATTCTGATGATGGATTTGGATAGAGGATGATGAGAGATTCGATTCGACTACTAGAGTGTCGAAATCGGATTCCGATAACGCCTTCAAATTTGAGTTTGATTCTCAAGAACATGAAGAACACGTTTCTGGAATATATTTTCCAATTTTACCCCTGCTCTAATTAACGGCGACAGTCAAAATTAACGGAATTTGGTCAAAGGGGTGCAAATCGAAGCGATAATTAAACATAAGGGTGCATTCTGCTACAGAACATTATTCAGGACCAAATCGAAAAAACGTCCAAAGTAAAGGGGTGCAAACTGCTATTTACTCTTGTTATTTTATCGAAAAACTTAATTTATGTTTCTTTTTAGTATAAATCATAAATGATTCCCCTGCACCCTGACCTGAATATCTAGTTTGGCTACTGCCACTACAAATGCATATATTTATTCTCCACAAATCTATGATGAATCATTTAGAGCATGTTGAATAATAATGTAAAAATATATATAATTATTGTTAATCATGAAATCAGAAAATGTTTTTTAATTTAAAATTTATTTTAATTTTAATTAAACAATTTAAAAATATTAGATTGAGTGACAAGTGTGTGAGGTAAATGGGCAACAAGCTGCTCCACAACACGGACCTATTGTTTGATATACATATTCAACCGTACCGCAGTCACCTGTTCATGACTTTCTCACATGTATGTTTCCTAAGATTATCTCAGAAAACTTACTTGACATAATTGAATTTAACCAATATAAACATGACACATGACATATGTACAAGTAAATATATTATATTTATATGTATATCACATATTATGGAAATAAAATATTCTTTTGATTGAAATTGAATACGCAATTACATAAATTAGGTAATAAGTACCTCTGATAAGTTTTGTGAGACAATCTCAGCAACTTCATTCTCTATTTTTAAAAGGACATAAAATATTTTTAAACTGTTATTATAATTATTCATTCCCCTCCCATTTTCACTTTCCGCTGCTCCTGGGATAACTAAATTAGCAATCATATATTTAATTATACACTTAAAAGTATAGCTTTTTGTTATTTTACAAAAAGATAACATTATGAAAATAGAAAAACATCACTTTAGGGCACATGCTCTTGGGACAAGACAACTATACCTAACAACACTACTACTAGACCTGCAACAATACAAAACAGTGAAATCACACTCAAAACAAACAGCATATATACTAACCAAAAGTCCATAAATCATCTAAACAAGTAACTAAATGCACTATATAGAGAAGGTATACCTTAGTGAAGATGCCAACACCACATTCCATACCAACTTTAGCCAAGAACATTTCATCAGCAAGCAATCTTTCCCTAAACCCTGCAAACTGAAGCAACCATTTATACAACGGAGACTTCTCCAACTCCAAAAACCTAGAAACAACGGATCCGGGAATCTTCCCAGCACAAATAGCATCAGCTAAATCCTTAGGAAGACTATCTAAAGACCTCCCAATTTGAGCCAATATCAAAATAGCCTCTCCCTCGTTTTCATCCCCACCATTTTCATCTCCACCATTGTTATCTCCGCCACCAGCAGCACCACCACCAAAATAGTCTTTCCCTTTGCCACCATCACCATAAAGGGCGGAGATGGGTGGAATGTGGAGATGGGTGTGTGAGAAAGAGAGAGAGGGAGCAGAGATGGGTTTGTGGCGGAGAGAGAGAGATTGAGAATTAGGGTAGGAGCTGCTGCGATTGTGTTGGGGATTTAATTTGGGGGGAGAGAGAGAGAAATGGGTTTGGAGGGAGGAACGAGGGGAGGATATGAAGGAGGGGCGGGTGGTGTGAAGGTGTGGGTTGAATTTGATGGAGGGAGTGATGGCGGCTAAAGACATTTCTGAGAAATCTTGTGAAATGGGTGATTAGTTGAGTTGAGCTTTGCTTGGGTTTCTGTGTTTTCTGCACAAACGTCCTATGTACTTTAATTGAACCCTCTGACAACAGACAAGAACGGCCACCCCAACTTGTTCTCCTAAGAATCTTTGTCATCATTCAAGTCGCAAACAACTCCTATTTATTTGGATTTTCCTATATATTAAATGTTTACAAGATATGTAGGAGGTAGATTCCATTTTTAAAATCTAACAATTTTTCCTTCTTTTAAATCGGTGTATTTATTATAATATCTAGAATTTAAATTAAAATAAGGTTAGTAAATTAAGTGTGATTAATTATTTTGTAAAATTCAAAATCGGTTTATCCACAAAGTATTTTGGCTACAAACACTTCCTTTAGAGAAAAATATAGGTTCTTAATTAATTTTTGAAAAGAAAATGTTTTCATCCTGCGGGAAATAATATATATATGTTTCATCAAGAATATCATATTCTTAAAAACTAAAAATGCATATATCAAAAATCAAAATATGAATATTAATCTAATTTTTGTAATTCTAACAACAATTAGGTATTCATTCTCATAATAACAGCAATTTGGAAATGATATTTCCAGATGACCTCCTAACAAGCAGCAGTAGTAGTAGTAATCAGTTGCTGATGCTGGTTCACTCAGTTCCCTTGTGGATACCATAACTCATGCACTTAATTAGCTAGGCATCATGTGGCAGCGAGAAAGCCAAATGCATTGAACTAGAGGTTTGACATTTCTGATTATTACTTAATTAGCTTGTTCGAGGTCATGTGTCATGGGCAAGATTTTGGAAAATCATATACTGAACAAAACAGCTATTCCTAGCAAGAACAATGCGAGCTCTTGTTTGGGGATTTGGTTTAGGAAGTGAGTATATAATGTGAAAGTGAAGAATGATGATGAAGGGTTGCTGAAAGATTTGTGCTTTTCGCCTTTAGTCTTTTCGCTCTAATGAAAGAAACCTCGAGGGGAGCTTAACAAACTTCGTCTTACATGATTGCTAATCCCATTGTTTTCCTACCATTTCTCTTTGCAGTAGATGTTACTTTTAATTCCTGTTCCTCTGTATTGGATAGTAGGCCTTACTTCTTCAATAGGGGTTTTTGCGTCTTTCACTTTCATGGTTTGGCTTATTCTTTTGATGGCAAGCTCCATAGTGCTCTTTCTAAGTGCGATTTCTCCTCACTTCATTTCTGGGAACTCACTGATTTGCACAGTTCTTGGTGCATGCTTTCTCTTCTCTGGTTATTTCATACCGAAAGAAAGCATACTAAGTTTGGTTTTTTTTTTTTTTTTTTGTGTTTTATATATAGGGTACTTTGTTGGATCATACTTGCAATAAGGGTTACAAAAACAACAATATGATAATGTCTTCGACATTTGTACATCTATGGCTTGCTCAAGTACAAATCATTCAACAAACTACACACTAATTTTTGCAGTTCTCTGCCTTGTTGAGAACAAAATGGTAGCAAATCAACACTGTCACAGCCTGATCTCCGGTTTTCACCATGAAACAGAGGTTCTAGAAAACTTAAAATTACAACATTGCTCACGCTCATTACTTAGCAATTCTGCTTGGACAGGGATTCCCCCTATCATTCTCATTTTAATGGTAATTCACCATCTTCTTGGCAGTTGCAACTTTCAAGTGCCTAATGCTAAAATAATGGTTCACCAAATTTCAATCAATATTGTAATTCATTCACCCCAACTCTAGAGCCGTATGGTCCTTTGCACATTGCAGATATAGAGAAGGGGAGGGGGGAATTCAATTTTATACAATTCATTACACAGCCAATATCAACTATCAAAAACACATACAAAATAACAAAGTTCATCTGATACTAGCAATACACTACAAAATTTATATTGCAAGATACCAGAAAACCATTGAGTAATCACAGCGTCTATATTCATTAGAGATGTGCATCATTACAAATTAACCGACCTAGAGCTTTGTTCAGCTTCTCTGAAAGTTCCATCTATGCTTAGTCATCCGAAATTAATTGTATGTCACAAGTGTAACCCTGAGACCTGCATCAGATCACCGAACAAATAAAAATTCATCAATTGGACAAATGTGGCTCAACAGTAATGTAAAACAATTTATTCTGGAAACAGGATCCTGGGTGCGATATATATGGAAGACTATTAATCCATATGTAATAATTTTGAAATATGGTTACTAAAGTACCTGAGATATACATGGTCTTATAACGATGGAATTTTGAAATATATGGTTACTAAAGTACCTGAGATATACATGGTCTTTTAACGATGGACATCTTCTTTAGTGGCCATGTGACTTGTGAGGCCTCTCCAAACATTTAAGGAAGGCTAAATCTGTCCTGAGAAGCTCAGCATCATGTGTATCAAAACCCATATCATGACAACAGCAACAGAAGTGCAACCCATGGATTTGTCCCTTGCCCCGAAGAGACGACCCTCCATCCTTCCCACTTACCTAATCACATTCAATGTTACGAAAGATCGATAAGACTCAGAGATAGGGGGAGATCAGACTTAAATACTTAAAGTAGCAAACCCCCCAACAAGTCAAACATAAAGATATATCTCAGACTCCTCCATGTCCTATATTTCCTTCTATTTTTCGGACTATTTTTTTATATTAAGCTAGTTTTGTACCAAAAAATTTTATGGGATGGTAAAACGAAGAAAGATACATAAAATATCACATTACTCTGATCACCAATAGAAGTGGAAAATGAAGTAGACCAATATTTTACTCAAAATCAACGAAGATGTCTAATATTAGCTAACTTTAAACCAAATAATTAAAGAAGATCAAGTTACCAGGGACGAAGTTGTGTTCATTGGAAGAAGCTTTGTAACATTACCCTGAAACCCAAATTCCAAACATGAGTTACTATCATAAATTGGTAATTGCAAAAGAAATTGACTTTCTTATGAAATTTGTGTAGCAAAAAAGCATCCTCTTACCACTGTTGCACCTATTTTCTGTAATGACGACTTATATGTTTCAGACATAGGACCCTGCAATAACAGGATTCAAAGATTTATTATTGTGCTTGCTTACCAAAATATGAATTATAGTTCTTCACTGAATATGTTACAAAAAGGAAAGACGCTAACCTGGAGTGTGCCATCGGGGAACTTATGAAAAAATTTAGCAAGACGTCCAGCATTGAGTGCAACAGGTGCGCGAAGAGAGATAGTTGGAGCAGGAAGCCATACAAGCATGAAATCGGCAATTATGGCCATCACCTAGGAAAAAGTAAAGATAATAGAGACAAGAGAATTTGATTGTTGTTAAGATTAAAGGTACAGAGTTTTTGATTATAAATCTGAGAACTAATTGTGTTCCAGGATTCTACTTATTCTCTGCGAAGATAGGTTCTATCCCCTTGTTCTACACCATCTTACACCAATCCTACATCAAATTGGTATCAGTAGCGGGGAATTCTTGGTACGTCATAATAATCAAACTATCTTCTTTATATCCAATTTCTAGCCTCACCAATTCATCAAATATCGTTGAAAATCAACACCTAACCAAGAGAAAGTATATCTGAAATAGGAATCATGGTTGCCTAGTCTTAATCTATCCTCTATATTACAATAAGAGCAAAAAGAAAATGTTGTTGTGGGTACTGTTCACGGCAATAAAAAACTAAAATACAAGAAAAGAGGATCTAGGCAAAAACAAGACAGTTGGAGCAGGAAGATATACAAGAAAGAAATCAGCAATTATGGCGATCACCTAGGCAAAAACAAGGATAAATAGTACTAAATGATGAAGAACAAGAAAAGAGAATCTACTTATTGTCAAGATTATAGGTACATATACATTGATAAGTATTTGATTATGAATTTGAGAACTAATTGCGTTTTAGGTTTGTACTCATTTCTGAGAAGAGAGGTCCTATTCCTTTGTTCTACACAATCTTCACAGCAGTCCTACACCAAACTGGTATGAAAAGCAGGATATTCTTGGTAAGTTTAAATCAAACTACCTTCTTCATATCCAATTTCTAGCTAGCCACCAATTCGTCAAAATTTAATTCGTTAAAAAACCAACACCTAACCGAGAGAAAGTATATCTGAAACAGGAATCATGGTTGCCTAGTCTCAATCTATCCTCTATATTACAATAAGGGCAAAAAAAAATGTTCATTGTAGGTACTGTTCACAGCTAGAAAAAATCTGATAAAAGATATCCTAATTTGTAGCCCTAAGGTTTGTCCGAATCTTAATTTAACCCCTTACGTTTAAAGTTCTAAAGTTTAGACACTGGCGCCCCTGCTCTTTCTTAAATTTTAAGTTTGAAAGATTCTCACTGGGAAAAAAAAATTAATCCCAAAAGAAGTTCATCTTTAGTCTTCTTTGCTCGGACACAGCACAGATCAGAATGCCAAAAGTTGGCATCATTCTTAAATAATTAGTTATTGACTAAGTATATCACTGTAAAAATAACTCTGATCCAATGCACAATATCTAAAAGAAAGCTTCATCGTAACCTAAAGGTAAGTTTGAATTGTATTTACGAAGGTATCAAGAATACTATCTTACCACGTCTGCAAAAACAATCCCCAGTTCGTTGAAGAAATTTTCACGTCGCCTCTCATACTCTGCAACAATCTGTAAATTAAAATTCAAGAGGATCATAGTTGAACAGAAGACATTTGAAGCTTAAATCAAATTCCATTGTACTATAGTTTAAGATAAGAAAAAGAGTACTTCATATATATATATATATATATATATATATATATATATATATATATATATATATATATATATATATATATATATATATATGTGAAGTTATGAAAAACGAAAAACAAAAGTAGCTCATGATGAACCAAAGTACAAAACCAAATCAAACATATGAATTTACACAGGCCTTAACCCTCTAGACAATAGAGGCTATATAAACAAGGCCAATATGCAGAAAAAAATTTGGAAGGTAATACAATGCAAGAAATTAAAGTAAAGTTATACATGCGGGTGATGGTCAGAAACAAATGATTTTTACAGCATACAATGCCGCCTAATTTTTTTGCAATAAGTATAAATGATAGCCCCATGCACACCAAAAAAAAAATTCTTTGCCCCAGAATTTTTCGCCATATAACACACTACAATGAAACATGACAAAATCGATCACTACAATTGGTCGGTTATGTGTATGGTCGGTTTTATCCTGTTTTCTTGTAGTGATACTGCAACAATCGTTTGCGTTGATTGGACCCCATTATACATACCACAATACAAACAATTCAAAATTATGAGATACCCTAATCATATGCGCAAAGGCAGAACCAGCATAAGGGTTGGGTGAAAATGCAAGATTTATAACAGATACGGCTCACCGTTGGTAATGGTAAAGTACTAAAGTAAGTTGGGTAAAAACAAGGCCATTTTGATGTCCCAAACAGGCCCAGTCTCTGGTCTCATTCAAACTTGAGTCCGTTGGGCTCTATCATTTCAATATTTCTCAAATTCTAAAAACTTTGAAACAAACATCTAAAAAGTATGAACAGAGGTAAAATTGTGCTCCAATGCATATTTTAAAAATGATGTCAAATATTTCAAATATATAGTGATATTTAAACCTTCTTATCTTTAAATGGAGGGCCGAAATAATTGTAATCAAAACAATCTTAAATTTATGCTTGAAAGTATGATATATATTCTATTACTAAAAAGTCTAATGACGAATTATTTTGGGAATAATATTGAAGAATAAGGGTTTAAAAACAAGGAATGATAAAATATTAAGAAAAAATGAGAGAGAAATTCTAGAAGAATTATACAGAAACAAGATTTACTGAAAAAAAAAAAGTTGAAAATTTTGGAAAAAAGAACAATAAAAAAGAATTGAACCCTTGTTCTCCTAAAGAAAAGGCCAGAACACAACCACATAATTAATACACAAGTTATCGGAAGAAATATATAGGACTTAGGCTCAGTTTGGGAATACCCTTAAAAATTGCAATGGTGTTAAAATAAGAGTTATGAAAATTAGATAAATGTTTGGTAAATTTTTTTATACGTGCATGTTTTGAGTATAATATATAAAATAATGTTTTTGATGAATTTTGATGTTGGAATCAGTGAGCGACTTTTTTCAAAAGCATGAAAATTTGTTTTCACGAAAATCAGAGCCAAAAAGGTTTTTGAGAAAAGCAATTTTTAAAATTTATTAAACAACTTTTTATCTGCATTTCATAAAAAAAAAACTGTGTTAATATCTAGACACTAGACAGCAATGACAAACCACGCCTTATTCAAAATCAGGGGATGTGGACACCTCCACCCCTTCCCCCTCCGGATTCATGTGATAATTACTTCCCCCAAACTTTAAAAAATTATACTGTTAAAGTTTATTATTTTTATACTATTAAAGTTTATTATTTTTGAAAAATTTAGAAATGTAAAGAATTGAGAAAATATCCCAAATTTTAGAAAGGGTAAAAAATTGGTTGGGATAAAGAGAGTATCAGCAGCAATCATATATTCATTTTTATACTATTTAGCAGCATAGCCTTAAAATATTCTGCAAAAGATAATCTTTTCTTATTTTACAACTGTGTTTCAATAAATGCTACTCCAAAGTCCAAATTATAGTAAAAAAGTAAAAAAAAATCACTTTTAGGGCACATGGTCTTGGATAAGACAACAATACCTGCCAACATTGATCTACACTACTACCTGCGTACTACAAGTACAACAATACAAAACCCTGAAATCACACTGATCAAAACAAATAGCATAGTTGTATACTAACCAAAAGTCCATTAATAATCAAAACAAGTGGTACCTTAGTGAAGATGCCAACACCACATTCCATACCAACTTTAGCCAAGAACAAATCATCAGCAAGCAATCTTTCCCTAAACCCCGAAAACTGGAGCAACCATTTAAACAACGGAGACTTCTCCAACTCCAAAAACCTAGAAACAACGGATCCGGGAATTTTGCCAGCACCAATAGCATCAGCTAAGTCATCAGGAAGACTCTCTAAAGATCTCCCCATCTGGGCCAATATCATAATAGCCTCTTCCTCGTTTCCGCTTCCGCTTCCACTTCCATCATTGTTATCTTTACCGCCATTACCACCACCTTTAATAAAGTCTTTTCCATTGCCATTGCCAGTGCTACCATGAGGGGAAATAGCAGAGATGGCGTGAATCCGGCGATGGGTGTGGGAGAGAGAGAGAGAGGGAGAGATGGAGTTGAGGCGGAGAGAGAGAGAGAGAGAGTGAGGGAAGGAGATGAGAGAAGGACTATGGTTGGTGAGTTTGGTGGAGGGAGTGAAATGGGGTATGACGGCTATGGACGACATTTCTTAGTTTATTATGTCGTTCTGTGTCTGTTGAAGAAAACGAGGGTTCTGTTGGAATCCTCTGAGAACTTTATGTCCCTAGGAATCTAAATTGTTGTTTATATTTATTGAACTAAAAACTAAATTTACACCTGGATAACGTATTGTCAATTATTATTTATTGTACTTAAAAATAATAGATATATTTAAAATTACTATATGTTACATAAATTAGTCCTATAAGAAATTTTAAAAATTATATTGCATATTTATTAATATGAGAATAATGGGTATCAGATTAACCTATCTTATTTATACAGATTAAACCACTTTAGGTTATGTTTTACACTCAAATTAATGATTGTTTTTTTTTTTTTTAAACCAAATAAAGATTGCATTCAACTTAAACGATCATAAGAAAGGGCCTCCAACAAACACGTAGGAGGAGACGTGAAACAAATATGAGATTTAACTAAACAAGGGAATCTAGCTAACTCATGAGCCACCCTGTTAGCATTTTTCCGAACAAAACGGACAAAGGTCTCAATCAAATTACTTAACTTCTGTTTGTATGTATCGATAACCTCCCCAACCTCTAGCAAGTTTATCCCTGGACCTAAGATGGCCTTCGCTGTAAGGTTCGAGTCTGTCTCTACTACTACCTTATCAAGATGAAGTTGTTTTTCCTGAATCCAAGATAAAGCAATTCTCTCACCCCCTATGGCCTCCGCTTAAAAAACAGACTCCACCATATTAAAATAAAGACATTTACCTGCAATAAAATCACCCCGTTGATCTCTCAACACCATACCTACAATGAAGGTCTGCGCACCTGGGAAGACTGACGCATCCACGTTTACCTTAAAACCTCCAACAGCAGGAGTTTGCCACTTATTAGATGTCTTCATCTTGATCTTGTTTACTGCACCAGGCTGATCTGTTTGACATTTCTTCACATTTTTCCAGTCTGAGAACATACTAAAACTGCTGTTCATAGCAAACGCCGACAACTCTTGTATCCCAAACTTTCTTATTTCTCCAATGCCAAATCCCCCATAGAACGATACAGATCTTTGTTAATTCATCTGAAGGAGCAGTACTTAGCTTTTCAAGAAGCCAAACATGAGCATATTCAACTGCACTCCAGTCATACCACAGATTCACATGGTTCCAACAGCCAGCAACAAAGTCACAATCATAAAAAAGGTGTGCCATATGCTCAACATCCGCCAAGCACATAGGGCAGGTTATAGGGATCCTCACACCTCTAGAACTCAGCCTTCTTCTTACTGGGATAACATTACGACAGAAACGCCATATGAACACCTTAACCTTACGAGGTACCATCAAGTTCCAGACTCTATTCCACCCTTTACTTTGAGGCACATCATCAGTTCCAAAATACAGATTATACCAATAATGGTAGCCAGACTTCGCGCTATACACACCATCATTCGACCCCCTCCACACAACCCTATCCATAACCTCCCGTTAGGGAATAGGAATTGCCAGAATAGCATTCGTGTCGACCTCAAGAAACTGATTTCTAACAAGAGTAGTATTCCATCTCTTCTGATCACCAGGTAAAAATAGACTAGAGACCAACTCATTTCTTCCCTCATAGAAAGTATTTTGTTCAACACAGCAACCATCCTTTCTCCGTAACCATGGATCTGTCGTAGCAACAATACTTTGACCATGGCCAACAACCCATCTAAAACTCTTGCATAGTTCTTCCTTTGCAGTCCAAATGCCCGTCCAAATAAAACTAGAACCAGAACCTTTCACTACTTTCAAAACATGAGAGTTCGAAAAATACCTTGCTTTAAACAATCTGGATACAAGTGAGTTAGCATTATGTAAAAAATGCCACACATGCTTACCAAGTAGAGCGATATTGAAACCATATAAATTCCTGAATCCCAAGCCCCCTTTGCTTTTTGCAGTGCTCATCTTATTCCAAGACAACCAGTTTAACCCCTTTTGACTAGCAGCACTCCCAGATCGCCACCAGTAATTGTTGAACATTTGTTCAATCTCATGACATAAAGTTACAGGAAGAAGAAAGCAAGACATGTTATATGAGGGTATGGCATGAGCCACGTTCCTGATTAAGACAGATTTGCCTGCTTGGGAAATAGGTTTCGCTTGCCATGATTGGATATGTTTACTTGCTTTTTCTTTTAAATATCCAAACACACGTTTTTTCAATCTCCCTACCAACGACGGCAGCCCAAGATACTTCGTGTTCATTATCCCATTGTGCACTCCCAAAATATCAGAGATTGCTTTTTTCATATCATGCTTGACATTCGCACTGAAATAAATACCCGATTTTTGAAAATTAACCGATTGACCAGAGCATTTCTCATAATTAGCAAGTAGACTTTTGATATTTGAGGCTTCCTCTCCATCGTTCCCTGGAAAAAGAGGAAGCTGTCATCGACAAACAACAAATGAGACATTGTCGGAGCTGTTGGACAAATCTTACAATCATGAATACGACCAATTCTGGAAGTTTCATCAATAGCATTAGAAAGTCCTTCCACACAAAGCAAGAAAAGATAGGGGGAAAGAGGATCCCCTGTCTCAAACCCTTCTTCGGAGAAATTGGGCCTATTATAGAATCATTAAGACATAAATTGTAAGTCATTGTCTTCACACACATCATCATCCAGTCGATCCACGTGTCACTGAAACCCATAATTTTCATTCTCTTCTGAAGGAAAGACCAGTTCACTCTGTCATAAGCCTTGCTGATGTCCAGTTTTAAAGCAACCTCTCCCACTCTTCCATGCCGTTTTTGACTCATATAATGAATCACCTCAAAAACAACTAACACGTTGTCTGTTATACTCCTGTTCTTAACAAACGCAGATTGATTCTCCGAAGTGATACAGGGCAACACTTCTTTCAATCTATTGGCTAAAACTTTCGAGAGAATTTTATAAAGAACATTGCACAGAGCAATAGGACGGAGATCATTCAAGCAAGATGCATTATCCTTCTTTGGTATAAGAACCACGTTGGTGCTGTTGAGTTCACCCGGGAAACACTTCGTTCGAAGCCATTCTTTACAATAATCAAAAATCTCTCTTCCCATGATTGCCCAAAAACTTTGAAAAAAGGCGGGATTAAGGCCATCAGGCCCCGAAGCCTTATCAGGATGCATCTGTTTGATGGCTATAATGAACTCTTCGTAGGAAAATTCCTCTGTTAACTTGCTATTTTGAGAATCAGTTATCACTCTATGACTTACCACGTCCCCCACGTCCTCGTTTCTATCTACTACATTAAACAGTTTCGTGAAATAATCATGAACAACATCACGCATTCCATCTGGATCCGCTATTCTGACTCCAGCATCATTAAACAAGAAATTAATCTTATTTGTTTCGTTTCTTGCAGAAGCAGATGAATGAAAAAACCTTGTATTCTCATCGCCTTCGTTGAGCCAGAAGAGTTTGATCCTAAGCTGTCTGATGTTTCTTCTTACATGGCTCGATGGGGTAGATCCTTTTTTCATAAATTCAGAGAAAAATTGAAAGAGCACAAGTTAATTTTAGACAAGCCGGTGGACTGTGTAGATGAACAGAGTGTGCGAACTTACTTGGAGGAGAAGGAGAAACTGAATACTTTTTATTTCAGGAAGAAACCTACTGGAAACAATGATTGTGTTCTTAATCACTTAACATTTTCAATTATTGTTTGTTTATACGTTAATATGATGCTTTATAATATTCTCATTAATATTAATGATGAATATAGTAAGAAACAAGTAACACATTAAACAATTAATAACTCCATCTTACAACATTATATCATATATTAATGATCGTTTGACTTTTTCCTCGATCCACGGATAACTCAACACAAGGATAAGATTGTTGATCCATATTACAAACACCCAAGCAAAACTTATTACGTACAAAATTATTTCCATAATTTTCATATATAATTTCAATCTTAATTTTCTTTTTCAACAAGAACATCCATAGTTATTATTTGTTAGTTTGATACCTACATCCTTTTCTAAAAATCTAATTTCATTACAATTTCCTATCATATGAATTTGTCATGATAAAGATATTATAGAATTCAGGTAACTCCCCTCAAATTATAACCTCTTTTCATATAATTTTTAAATTTTAATTGAATTTTTATAAATATTAAAAACTCATTATGCATTTATAATTCTACCCTTGTCTATTTATTGAAAAACAGGTTATAACCTCAAGTATAACCTGAGAATTACGTACATGATTCTTTATAGAAAAAGAGATAACAACCAAAAGATATTTAAAAATGTGATAAGACATGCTTAATTATACAGGTTTTCTAAGATCGTACCGGCATAAGTTATGTGATATTAAAATTAAATGTCATATAAATATAAAGATGTTTGCATATGTTTACATAAATATCATTAATATCTTATTGCACAAAAAAAATCCTTAGCTCTGATAATTTCAGGAGATCAACTAATTACTCTCTTTTTTTCTCTTTAAATAATTAGAACAAATGTAATTTAGCAAAAAAAAAAATTAGAACAAATATAAAAACCTACAATTTTGTAAATATGAATTTAAAATCATATCGAACAAATTCAAAAATAAATCATACACTGAAAATCATATACCTTAATACCGAAACAAAACAGCTATTCGTAGCAAGAACAGTGCAAGCGCTTGTTTTCTCTTCCTCTGTATTGCAATTCTTTGCCTGTACTGCAGTACAAGCCTAATAATCTGAATCTGAATTCTTCCTCTAGTGGCCAGGGACACCCCCTGATCATTCTCATTTAATGGCAACCCACCATTTTCTGGGCAGTTGCTAGTGCCTACTGCTAAAATGATGGTTCCCAAATTTCGATTAATATTGCAATTGAATGTTCTGAAAATCGGTTGACTCTGCCGAATACTCGGATGAGTACTCGGAAATTGGGGGTCAACCGATACTCGGATATTGAAAACAAGTACTCGGAAATCAACCAATTACTCGGGTTTTGAAGACAAAATCGACTAGAATGGATTTCCGAGTTTTAGAACCTCTGTGCTGATTCCCATTGCAGGCAGTTGTCCTTTCATAAGGTTTCTTTTCAATAACATCTTCAGCAAACCATAGTATTTGCAGAGACAGAGAAGGGGAGGGGGGAATTCGATTTAAAACAATTCATTACACAGCCATCAACTATCAGAAGCTAAGGTCGAATATTTACTAGTCCAATTTATTTACATACATACAAAATCACAATGTTCATCTGATACAAGCAACGCACGACTATATTTATATGGCAGGATATCAGAAGACCTTCACGAAACCACAGAGTCTATCTTCATTATACTGGTGCATCATCACAAATCAACCGACCTACAGGTCTTCTAAATCGCAGTAGATTTATTCAGCTTCTCTGAAAGTTCCAGCCTTTGCTCGTTATACTGCTTAGCCATCCAAAATTAATTGATAACTGCTGCTTTTGTAGCCTCACCAACTGTTTTCTGTAAGGCACCAGTATACCCCTGAGACCTGCATTAGATTGCCACAGAAATACAAGAAAAAATCATTAATTGGACAAACATGCCTGAACAGTAATGTAAAAACAATTAATCTGTAAACAGGTTTCTGGGGACATATATGGAAGACTATAAATCCATATATGTAATAATTTTAAAATATGGCTACTAATATAGGAGTTATTAAGTACCTGAGGTGCACATGGTCTTATAAAGTCTGGCTACATGGACATCTCCTTTAGTGGCCATGTGAGGCCTCTCCAAACATTCAAGGAAGGCTAAATCTGACTTGAGAAGCTCAGCTTGATCATGCGTATCATAACCCATATCATGACAATAGCAACAGAAGTCCAACCAATCGATTGGTCTCTTGTCCCAAAGAGGCGACCCTCCATCCTTCCCACTTGACCAATTAGGTCCACAGTAGTGCCCATATCGTGGAAATAACTGAGAAAGAAAGGCTCTTGCACCAGTATGCCATGGAACTTTGGAGACATAAGGTCTGAAGCGTGGGGCGGAATACACATTACTAGAACCAACAATACCATTGTGTGATGGTGATTGTGCCTGCCTTTTCAACTTTTTGTTAATGGTGGTGGGCATTTTAATTTTTTCATTGTTATTGAAGGCCCAGGGGAGAACTGAAATAAGGGACCATCCCCAGTGCCTGATGTCAATAGAAGCATGCTGTCTAGATGATACCATACTAGTACTAGACGATACTACAATGTTCCCATTCTCCGGGTTTGAGCTGACCCCAAACCACGGTTTATTGCTAAGAAATCCAAAATTCATTTCCAAGAACCGCAAAACGTCACCAGCATATTAAACTTCAGTTTGGACCAATCAAAGACAATCTAGTAAACCTGTTAGAAGTCAGGTAGAAGTTAGAACCATTCAACTGTGAAGGCCAAGTACAATGATCTGCAGTAATGCATCCAAGTAGCTATGGTAAATCACCAATTTTCATACCACATGAAAATTATGTAATATAGTTTAATTGGCAACACTGCACAACTACAAAATGATAGTATAACGATTTAATATGGATACTGGCATAGCACCCGAAAATTTAGGAATTAACATAATTGCAATAAATCTCTAAGCTTCAGCAGAAGTTAATACCATGGTGTGTAATTAATAATTAAGTTTTGTGAGGTTCCATGCACGGATGTTGCATAAAAGCGAACATTATATAAACTTAGTGTTGTGAGAATCGCGACTAAGCGCGTTTCGCGAGTAGGCAAAGGTTCTGCGAGTTGCGTATGAGCGATTTAGTGCGACTATGAAATTGGCAAAAAATCACGATTTACTCGCAAAAAAACGCAGAAAATCGCAGTAAAAAGCACAATAAAACTCCCACTATACTTATAAAGACTGAATTAAGTTAAAAAACCCTACCTATCTTTATAACCGTTCATAGCCTCACAAATTTTGCACATCACAGTCAAAGAGGTATGTCTTATACTTTATCATCTCTGTTTCTTTCTCCATAACTCTCTTTCTCTCTGCCCTCTTTTTCTTTCTCTCTGCCCTCTTTCTCTTCAACAAGTGAAAGAGCTTCTTCTTCTTCAACTCTTCAAGACGAAGATGATAATGGGGAAGAAAGAGACTTCGACGGAAGCAAGATTGAGCTAAATGATTTGGAAGCCTTTGACTTGCTAAATGTCATCTATTGATAGTTCAATACTTTTGTGTGACATTCCTACTAAGTTGATATTTCTACCAAGGCTGGAGACTGTTTTTATGTCTATTTCTACTAAGTTGGAGACTTATCATTACATTTGAAAATGTTTTACGTACCATCCACTGTTAAATGTTATAACTAACATGTTCAGAAGTATTTATGTATAAATATAGATAAGTACGTAAATAATTTCATTTCTGGCAAGAAAAATCGTGTGAGAAATCGCACTTCAAAATTGGAACTTGCGCTTTTTTCGATTTTGCGCATTTAACAACACTTATATAAACAAAAAGCAGGTAGGACAATCAAGTAGCAGTTCTTCAATCTGTCTATGGTATCATTAATAT
This sequence comes from Heracleum sosnowskyi, assembly GCA_030848705.1. NCBI lineage: Eukaryota > Viridiplantae > Streptophyta > Magnoliopsida > Apiales > Apiaceae > Heracleum > Heracleum sosnowskyi. The sequence goes on along the minus strand of CM061238.1, from coordinate 132,206,471 downwards.
TTGGAAGGATGTTGAATACTAATACTAATCTACCGAGTATTTTAATTGGCACTGAACCCAACCATGAACATAAATATATACTTCTAAGAGCTGTCTCACATCATTTGGTAAAGTAGCCTATGCTTTTTTAATTACTATCATAAATTAATACTACATATTATACTATACTATCTTAGATTCAATTACTAGGAATATTCTTAATGTTTTACCGGCAAAGAAGCCATAAATGATTTGGTGGAAGGGGAGCTTCCACCACCCTCCTACATCCACTTTAGTTATCCTAGTACATATTTACTAGTTCTTCCCTTTCTAACATCTGTCAAGTTACTGTTTCCTCCCTGTTACTTCTAACCAACAGGACTGCATGTCATCACCAAGACGATTCTAACACCACGCTGTAACAACGATTGTGATGTCCTGAATGGACTCGTGGTGTGTGGCTCTACTCAAGAAAGTTTAGGTTTTGAAGTTAGCATATGAGCATAACATGCTAAAGCTAGTGAGCTAATGCTCTACACGAAATGGAGGAGGTGAAAGTTGACGAAGTAGTCAAGACTCAAGAATCTAATCATGTGTAATTCTACTTAAGACAGGCCGGGAGATAACATTAGCATGTGGCAAGAGCGTAGCACGCCCTAAAATGATATCTGAAACTTGGCACAAACAAAGATAGTTATGGAGCATCAATTTTAATACTGATTTAGAATCATCTTTCCAAAATGAGAACAATTAAAACGAAAATCACAAATATCTTTCCAATGCTCGCCTTCCATCTCCATAATTTCTCAAACACCTCTTCTATAGACTATACAAAAATGGCGAGTTCCTTGGGATAACCTTAAATTTGCTTTTCTGTTGTTACAGGAAGAAGAAAAGGAAAAAATGCGACTTTTAATTCACATTTTTGGAATTTACTAAAATAAGCCTTACGGAAATGAAGTCCATCACTACACTAGGACGACAAAATAACAACAGCCGTGTGGGAATGTTAATACAAGATAGTAGTAACAACAAGTCCACTGTAACACTTTAAATGATCCTATATCCATAATTTGACATATTCCAGTTAACAACCAACTCGTGTCGTGTCCTATTCAGGTTTAGCCATACTAAAACCCAGCCAGATTCCGCATTCTGTCATACACCTATTCATCAATTACCACTACTATACTACTACAATCAACACAACACAATCAAAAATCAGCAAGAAATGGTACAATTATTGTAATGCTAACCGGGAAATAAAATCGAAACAAGGTGCACATTAATTTACCACACAACAACACGAAAAGTAAAATAAATCGAAATACACATACAGATTACATCAAAACAAGTACAAGTAAAAGAATCATAGGACAGAACATACCTGTTTGATGGGTAATTTAGGGTTTTGTTTACAAGTAATGAACGCCACACATTCATAACATAATCTGTTTGATATGTTGAGACCCAGTAGTAGTAAAGATGATGATGATGATGTTGTTTAACTGAAAGACAGAAATCTACGGCTGCAATTTATGAATACGAGATTGTATGTATATCTCCAGTTTATCCTGTTTTTTTTTTGGTCAAATTCGTGTCAGAATTATTATTCTAGGACAATCTATGACTTAGTCTCCTTTTTTTTAATTGTTTTTCTTCATTTACTTTCTCCTCTCTTTAATTTTCCCCTCAGGTTCCCATCACCCTTTTATACTCCCTCCGTCACCATCAATGTAGATTCTTTATATCGAGGGAGGACACGAACGTTAAGAAAAAATTTATTTATATTATCTTATTAAAGACGAAATATTAAAAGTTTTGATCGATCGGTCAATTGATATTTGGGTTGATTCATGAGTCTATCTATGATCCATTTATTTATAACCAATTACCTTTTTCACCTAAACCACATTATCTATTTTATATTCTATAACTAAAATAACTCATCTTCTAAAATTAACACGGGCAACATATATATAAAATGGTAAAAAAACACATTACCTATTTAAAATCAATTATCTTTTTCAGCTAAAACACATTACTTTTTCTATTTTTTCAAACAAAATTCCCTCCTTTTCCAAAAATATCTCGGGTGATTACTGTTTTCAACTAAAATATATTACTATTTATAACCATTTACTTTTTTCAGCAAAAACAAATTACTTTTTCTACTTTTTTCTAACAAATTCCTCTCCTTTTCCAAAAATATCACCGCTAATTATCTTTTCCACCTAAAACACGTTATTTTTTTCTATTTTTCCTTACTAAAACCTCTCATTTTCCAAAAATATCACGGACAACTTTTATTTATTTATTTTAACACACATTTTAATAATTTAAAAAAATTTACTTATTTTAATATGCCTACTTATATCATTTAACAATTGCAATGAATAAATTATTAAAATGTAAATAATAAAATAATAATTATTAAAAATAATTCGTGCATCACACGGGTTTAAGCTAGTATAAATTAATAGGGAAAAGTAAGAAAAATGAGTAAAGTGGTGGGACCAATCAATATTTAATGTATAAAGTGGGTATAAAGTAGGTATAGTGGAGGAAAGTAGTGAATGTGATTGGATTTTATATTATAAAATGTTACTATTTTGGTATGTAAATAAATGAGAGAGACGTACCAAAAAGGAAAGTGCAAACAAATGAGAGGGACAGAGGGAGTACTATTTATATTAAAAAAAATGTTTTAAATATTAAGTTTTTGGATCCGAGTAGTGTTGTAAAAAGCGGGAATCGGAGTTAATCGGTGAAGGCACCGTCCAGGGATTAATCGAGTAATCGGGAATTAATCGTAATGATTAATCGGATCATTAATCGGAATAAATTTAATAATATTTTTTATATACAATTATATTCATCTATATAATTGTTTCGTTATTTTAACTAAACATATGTTATTATCATATATTTATGCAAATATGTTAAAAATGTTATATAATTGTAATAAATAAAATTTTGAAGGTTTGTCTTTTCAATTAGAGATCAATTTAATAGGAAAAATAAAGAGAATTGATGATTTAGGCATCTAAAATTATAATTATATGTAAAAAAAAATATTTTTTCCTATTATTTAATCAAGTTTCTACCTATTAAATTTGTAATTTTTTTTTTTAATTTTAACTATGTTTTTACTATTTTTAAATAATTAGCCCAATTTTTTTACCGATTCAGCCGATTTTTGACCGTTTTTCTGAAAAAATGATTAATTGACCAATTTTCGCTTAATCAGTTCGGTGACCCGCCGTCTAACGATTAATCGGCGATTAATCCCAATTAATCGCCGACTTTTAGAACACTGGATCCAAGTGTCTACTTTTATATATATATTTAACTTCTCTGTAGCAAAGGCTACTGTTAAAATTTAAAATGATGAATATAAGTTATGTTACAAGTTAATTTAAGTAGATCAATATTTTTTATAATACAAGTAGCATCACTTAACATTCAAACCTGCTCCCCGGCAATCATTGTTCTCTGTCATCTGAAACACAGTTCAAACCTTTTAACAAATCATGTCTTGGTAAAAACATGGTTACTTCTTTATAGCTGATTATTTCCTGGTAGATCCAGACTGCCCATAAAATAACATTTAAAATGCAAATACAATGTATAGGGGTTGCAAACCAAATTCATGGCTTCTGTATTAAATAAAATCAAGGCCCCTATAACTGCAACTGAGGATGAGGATGTAACTTGAGTTTCATTAACAATTCACGACATGAGAGGCTTGATACTTTTGGAGTTTCTTTGGGAAAACTTGGTAAGAGGTTTATTACATCGGAGTCTGCAGAGATATGAGAAAGATAAGTCAAAGTAGTAGTCATTGTTTCCTTATCAAGTACCATACCCTTATCTGCCATCTGACGAAGTAAATTAACAAACTCTTCTGTTTTCCCCTCTTCCCCCAGACCCTTTAGCAAAGAATCATATACACAGATGTCAGGGGTGAAGCCAGAAGCAAGCATCCTATCAAAAATGCTTCTGGCCTCCTCCAAACGTCCTAATTTTGAAAGTCTATTGATCAATATTGAGAAACTTAAAGCATCAGGACCCAATCTCCTTTGATGCATGTCCTCGAGTAACTCTTCAGCAAATTGAATATCCCTAGCCAGATAACTTGCATCAATGATAGTGTTGAAGGTGGTTACATCAGGATCGCATTTGGAATTTTTCATCTCTTGGAATAGTTTCTTCGCCTGCACTATGCTACCCTCCGAGCACAAGGTTGCCACTATTGTATTGTAGTCATACACACTAGGACTTGGCCCAAGTGATCTCATTCGACTGAAGATACCTTTTGCGATATTGACCAGGTTCAGTTTGCAAAATCCATTTATCATGACGCTATATGTATATGAGTTTGGAATTAATTTCAAATGAAGCATTTGTTTCCAAAGCCCCATAGCCTTTTGAATATTCTCTGCTTTTAAATAAGCCCCTATGAGCACGTTATAGGTAACTATATTACCACATATCTTACCCTCTATCATCTTGTTATGAATATTTGCAGCTTCAACAAGACGGTCTTCCCTGCAGAGCCCCTGGATTAGAAGATTACAAGTAAAAACATCCGGCTTAACATAGTACTTGTCTTCCAACATCCAACTGAAAAGTGTCGACGCATCATTAACCCTCCCACATTCACAAAGCCCCTTCACTACAGTATTGTAGGTAACTACATCAGGTTTGTTCCCTTTTTCCACCATAAAATCCAAAAGTTTTAAAGCATCAAGTACTGAACCATGCTCGTAGAGTCCATTAATCAAGATGTTGTAAGTCATGTTACTAGGTTTAACACCCTTTTCTAGCATCAAATCAAGTAACTTTCTAGCCTCTCTCACCTTCCCAGCTTTACATAGCCCTTCAATCAGAGTTGTGTACGTGCTAACATTAGGACGAATCCCATTTCCCATCATAAAAGTTACCATCGCAGAAACTGCTTTTAACTTCCCCCTCTTCCCAAGTCCATGAATCAAATTATTATACATATTCACATTCGGAGAACATCCTTTACTCAACATTTCATTCAAAATCTCCTTTCCCCTCTTAACATCTCCTTTATGACAGTGACCACAAATCACCTCATCATACAAAATAGCATCCGCATCCAAACCCATTACCTTCATCTCATCCAAAAGCCCCGTCACCTCATCCATTCTACCCTCTTTACACAAACCCTTAATCAACGTAGTATACGTGACCAAGTCCAATTTCAAACCTCGCCACTCCATCTCCGCCTTCAATTCAAAAGCTTCTTCCAACTTCTTAGCCTTACACAGTCCCTTCATAAGAGTATTATACCCCACAATATCAAAACACCCAACATTCCTACTAAAACCATCAAAAAACTCTCCTGCCTTAACAACTTCATTATTCCGACAAAACCCCTTCAATATAACATTACCAAGATAACCATTCATAGAAAATCTACTTTTCAATATCAAACCCAAAACCCCAACCGCCAACTCGGGCTTACCTTCTTGTACATAAAACTCAATCAAAGCACCCAACGAAAGAAAATTCGGTGAAATTCCCTCATGGGTCATCCTCCTATATACTTCGTAAACCATTTTGTACTCATTACTCCTAGCAAGAGCTTGAACAAGGAAATTACAATTATTCCTACAAGGGACCAAACCCAACTCAACAACATTGTGAAAAAATGAAAAAGCATCAACTAAGTTCGAGCTTTTACATAGGTCTCTTAGTTGAACATCAACTCTATATATTTCATCATCAACAGTAGTTGAAAACAGTTTAACTAAGGGATTAACAAGTCTTAGAGATGGGTTTAGCAAGTGAAACTGAGGATTGAGACAGTGTTTTATAATCATAGTTTAAACTGTGCAATAAAAACTGAGGATTGAGACAGTGTTTTTACCTTGTCCAAAAGCGTGCACACAAGGTGTTTGTCAAAAGTTTCGTGACACAAAATATTCCCCTGTTATTTGTTCCCAGATTGTTATTGAAACGAGACACTCATTTTATTTAATAAAAGGGATTGTCCTCGTGTAAGGCTTGAAATACAAAATGGGTTAATTATCAAACATATCATTACTCAATGATTTTAAATGTATTAAATTAATTATTTATTATAAAAATAATTCAATTTAATTATTAATTCAAAAAATTGTACAAAAAGATCATTTGAAAAAATTGATACAAATTTTCAATGACCAAGTTAATACAAATTTTTAAATTTGTGGCTAAATTAAATTATTTTTACAATGAATGTCATAGTTAATATATTTTGATGCAATCAGTGATGATTTTGATACTTATGAGCACATAAAATTTGTCTAGGATTCATTATGATTCAATTTTATTACAATAAATTAGAATGTCACGTGGCATTTGAAAATATTTTGGAAACTATTTTGATGTTGCTAATATTTTTCAAAATGTTATGTTTAAAAAAGAAAATCAACAAAAATTATATATCGTTTAATTCTCCTCCTACTGATTTCAGGGCTAGCACTATTTTTCCAAGGTCTACAAGTGGTTAAAGGTGAACGTTTACTTTGACACATTCGGGTCAATTACTTGGCCTGCAGCTATGCTCCTTGAAGTAGTTGGGCTTGAAGTAATTGGGCTGCAAAGACGTACGACGATAATCATGTAATCAAGTGAAACGGGTAACTCTATAATGAGTGTTAGATTATATTATAATTAAAATCTAGATTCATTTAACCAAGTTGGTTGATTAATAATCGTTGGATGTTAAATTTAGGCAAATTTGGACCGTCAAGTATATAATATTAATAATAACTTATTTGATCTGATGTGAAATTTAAGTGAATCTGGACCGTAGAATGTATGTAATATTGATTACAACCCGATTCGTTGGATGTTAGATGTACCCATTCAGGTTAATTGACATCCGTTGGATGTCAAAATTGAGCAAATCTGAACCATAAAATATAGCGTCGTACATTTATATAATGCACAATATTTAGTTTAGGGTTTTGAACCCAATTCAGCCGCCCTCTCTTATTCCTTACTTCTCTTTCTACATCTTCATTTTTCAAATATTTCTTTGTGTTTTTAATCATTTCAAATGATTAAGATGATGGTTTGTTAGATCGGTGCTTGTTTTTGTACCAAATTCTGTTTGCACTTGATTTATCTGTTGTTGCCCCACATGCTAAGTTTTTTCCGATCTTTGCCTGACTTGTATAAGTTTATATATCATTCAAGAAGTGTACTTGATATCGCAAATCCTCCCGATTTGAGTTGGTAAGTCATTACTTAAATCAAATTTTCAGAATACTAATATATTCAAATACATACATACATAATTATGATAATATTAAACGATTGATTTATTCTCATACCCAAATTCTTGAATTTAATTTTTTTTCTTGATCCAAAATATTGTAGATTTAAATTTCTTGGTTCAACTATGTGAAATCCTAATTTGATCCTAATAATATATAATTTTTGTCTTTGGATCAAGAGAGATTCAGAGTTTGAATTAATTTGGTTAAATTTCACGCACTTCTTCAAATTTTGAAAGAAACCAAATGAACCACCATAGTTTTGCATCCATTTAGATTTTTGGTTTGTATTTGAAGATCTGTATTGACACCAACCTTGTCTACTATGATCAAGATCAACATAGATGATATATTGTGGCACACAAATTTTTGACTTATTTGATATTATTTTTCTCCCAGAATGAACATGTATACGTTTTTAATATATCCTGCTTGATGCATGCAAAAATTGTTGTAAAAATTGATTTTTTTTAATATGTATTTGTCATGTTACTTGTAGTAAACAATGAAGAAGATGCTCCAAGTCCCGGTGTCATGTCTACTAGTTGCAGTTGCAGGTAATATGATTTTCATAATTATTATTATATATGATATATCGACTTTCATAAAATACTAAAATTTTACAAAATCGGTCTTAATCGATTGAAGCATTGCATGAACAATAAATACTGAGTATAAAAAATTTAGAAAGTATATTTAGTGCACTACCCAAACAAACTAGAATAAACTGTCAATATATAGTAACATATCATCTATATGATATGATTAAGAGGCATGAACATTATGCTAAACTATATGAATTAGAGTATCGGACAATATGCATAAAAATGACTGTTATTTCAAGTAATTAGTAGATTTAGTTTTAATAAATGACTGATATTTCATTTTTTTGAGAGAAATACATGACTGCTATCTTGGAATTATATCAATATGGCTGCTAATAGTTTTCTTATTAAGCATTAGCTAACAGTCACAACGTTTTTGTAGGTCAATAACTCAAGCCAAGAGGACATACTACTACTACAAGAGAGTTGTAGTGATCCAGTAGCTTCTTACATTGTTTATTCCCGCCTAGAGATTATGGAGGCTATCAATGTGAGACTAAGTAGTGGAAGAAATTCAGAGCATCCACGCATTCTTCCATCAAGATTTGTAGTCCTTCCGGATAGACCTGCATCTGGAACAGAAGGATCCAGTGGATCTTTACTGACCATATCGTTCCAGCTATTGGTAGATGGTTCTCCAACATTTGTACCGCCTGCTGGAATGCATTTCAGAGTAACCGACCTCATCAACTGCACTACTAAAAAGAGTTCTACAAGTCCGATTTACATGATTCAAAAGTTCACGGAAAGCTTAAGACAACAAATTCCGATCCACCAATAAATATATTACATTCATGTCCCATTTATATCCTATTATATCCCAACAACATATTTACTTTTGAAAAAGTGAAAACACCATATATATATATATATATATATTCTTTTAGACATTTAGTGTAAAATAGAGTGTAAATGAATGTGAGTTGTTTTTATGAATAGTGTAATTTTCATACTAAAATAATGTAAAAGCTACATTATTTGATGAGTGTCATGAATTTGAGACGGTCTTAGGTAATTTAACTTGTTATATCAACTTTATACTTCCTCTGTCCCACTCATTTTGTCACCAATCAGATTTTCACATTTTATTCAATCATATCAAACAAACTAAAGGTTACCAAAATGTTATATTATTTTTCAATTAAGTTAACATAATTAGCACTTAATTTACCATATTAACTGAAAGTGGATAGCAATTTTGGAATAAACAAAATAGAAAATGGGGTGAAAATAAATGGGGCAGAGAGTATGAACTTTGTAGATAACAATCAATATACTTATATAAAGGAGAAGACGAAGGCAACGAGGTGGCGCCTCTGAAATCGCTCTGATGTATTGATTAATGCATATTTTTGCATAATTTTGTACCTATTTTATTGCTTGTTTTCGTATTTTTAATAAATTAATTGGTTGTATTTCTATATTTTTGTAGATATTTGAATAAATGAGAAAAAGAAAAAGAAGAAAAATGATGTAAAATGGGCAAGGAAGGGCAAAAATGAAAAAAGAAGTGAAGATTTGAAGAAAAAACCAAAAAGGAGAGTTGGTTGATGGAAGATGAAGATCAATGACCAAGATTCACCAACACCCCCACCAAACCCTAAAATTGTCCTATAAATATCCTCTCTTTTTTCATGTAACGCCATCTTGTTTTTCATTTTCTAGTTTTACCTAGTTGTAGTCTCCTTTTCTTTTAACTTTCATCTTGTAATTATTTTCTTAATTTTTGTAAGCACTTTATTTTTATTAATACAAGTTTGTTCCTTTTCTTTACATCTTGTTATTCACTTTACTTTTTGGCAATGACATTTTTCTATATTACGAGAGTTTACACTATTAGTATGAAAGGAGCCATTAATATTATGTATTTTTAGATCTACATTTCGTTTTTAACATTAAGCCTCTTTTAAACTTTAATTTTATTAGTGAGTTTGATGAGTTAAGATTTTAGATTTAGTTTTATTGTTTGGTTGTTGAATGGAACTTATAGATCTAATTTTGGTGATTGACTTTGTTACTTAGATGTAACAAGTTTGAATATTTAGTGTTAGATTTGGTTATTTTATTGTTAAAGTTATGAGCTTTAATCTTTAGATCTAGTTTATTAGCTTAGTTGTTTTTTTTTTACATTTTTCGGCGAGTTTAAGTATTTCAGTGAAATAAAAAATTTCAGTGAGATTTGAACTTTCCGGCACTGTTTTTATAGTTTCCGGTGAATATCCGACATAAAACTAATTTATGTTGGGTGTTTACATGTCACACCGTTTTGTTTTATTAGTCCCTTGTGCTGTAGTTGCTGCCGCCGTCAACCAACTCCATTTCATTTTTAATGTTTTAATGTCTCTGTTTGTTACCTCGCCTGCATCTGATGAATACAACATGCACCTGCTATTTTCTTTCTCTTTGCTCAAATTAAACTTTAAATTTCAAAATTTTAGTTTTACTTGTCAATAGATAATTGTTTCTTGATCCGTTAAATTAGTTTCTCCATGATTTCCTTTCCTGATCAGATAGTTAATTTTAGTATGCACGTTTTAATTTAGTAATTTACTTGTCTTAAAATCTAGCAATTATTTACTTGGCCTTTAATTATTTTTACACTCTTCCTATTAAATGTAATTAATTATCATTCCGTTTAATAGAATTGTTTTTTTTCCTCCAAGCCCATTATTCAGTTTAGAGCCCAAGTAATATCTATGTTTTATGTGTATGTTCCACGGTTATGTTCTGTCAAATTATTTTTGCTAGCACTTGTTACATTCTGGCCCATCTCCTTTTATTTCTTGTTAAAGTTTAATTCATTGCTGGCCCAAACTAACTTTTAGTGCATGTTTTGTTTTTTTTTTTCCTGGTCCGTTAACCTGCCTAATTGCCTGAGTATTGTTGCTTTAAAGTTACTCCCATGAATCATCTCTTAGATTATTTTAATTTAATATTTTTGTCTTGCATATTTAATTTTGTTCTTAATGTCATTATTTTTGTTAATTAGTTATAAGGTAATATAAACTCATCTCAAAATTTATTGTTCTAGTCCGCCTAAGAAAAATTGTTGTGCTTTTGAAAAAAGTGCTGTTAAAATAAGTATTGTTGTGAAAATCAGATAACGGTTTGGTAATATTTTTGATATATGCATGTTTTGGTGTATACTATAAAAAATTAATGTTTTTGGTGAGTTTTGATGTTGAAACCAGTAGTAAAAGCAGTTTTTTTTCAAAAGTATGGGGGACTTGCTTTCTCTAAAAGCAACTTTTCAACCGAAAGCGCTTTTCAGAAAAGCAGCTTTTAAATTTTACCAAATACTTTTTTAGCTGTTTTTCAGAAAAAAGATGTTGCTGTCTGCAATAGCAATGCCAAACGGAGCATAAATTAGAAATTAAGTTTTGCGAAAAATATATAGTCTTTGTGGATCGATATCTCAAGTATTAAAATGATGAAATTGTGCACTTGCAATTTAAATGTTTATCTTTAGCACATCATCTATTTTTCTTATTTTCTCAAAATTTTGAATTATTAATATTAAATATTCAAAATTATCTTAATTGTCTTTAAAATCTTACTAATGTAGGAAACTAAATATACAATTTTTATGTTCTTACCTTTAGGACGAGTGCGGTGAGTTGAGGCTTTCAAATCGTTTTGATCTATTTTTAAAATTTTCTCAAAATTTTGAATTATTAATATTAAATATTCGAAATTATCTCAATTGCCTTTAAAATCTTACTGATGGAGGAAACTAAATATTCAATTTTAATATTCTTGCCTTTAAAAGATTAACTAATGGAGAAAACTAAATATACAATTTTAATATTCTCCTAAATTTTTTATTAGAAAATATCTCAATTGCCTTGTAAATCTTTACTCACGAAGGAAACTAAATATACAATTTTAATATTCTTGCCTTTAAAATCTTTACTAATGGAGGAAATTAAATATACAATTTTAATATTTTAATATAACTTTTATTTATGAACAAATTTACTAACATACGAAACTGAATATATTATCTTAATATTCTCCTGAATTTTGTATTTAAGTCAAGCTTAAAAATTTAGAAAACATCTAGTACCTTTTAAAAACTTACTAATAGAGGAAACTAAACATTCTATATTAAAATTCTTCTAAACTTTCTCTTCAAGTCAATTAATAAATTTTAAAAATTAGAAAAAATCTAAATTAGTCCTACTAATGGAGGAAACTAAACATTTTATAATAATATTCTTTTAAACTTTCTTTTCAAGTAAAAAAAAATAAATTCTCCTTTTAAAAAATAATTCCTTGCCTTTTAAAAATTTGATAAAAGAGGAAACTAAACATCCGTTGTTATTATTTTTCTAAATTTTCTTTTCAAGTCCAAAATTAAATTAATTCTATTCGTGATAAAATCTTGTACAAAAAGTGCCACGTCTATATATTAGATAAAAAGATCAAACGGCCTATCTTAATTTTATTAAGAGAGAGTATTTTGAGAAAGCATTATCTTATATGTAAATCTACAAATTCTTTAAATTGTATTTTACAATTTTTTTTAATTCAATGAGAATTCTCATGAGTTACTCCTAATCCTCTATATGTGATTATGTTTTTTCATGATATGGTAGCATACTAACATTGACATAGAGAATGTGATGATAAGGCGAACAAGGTTCATCAATTTCGAATAAGGTAAATATATAATTGAGTAAGCTAATGACCACATATCCATAAAGTTGGATGAAAATTGTTTGAAATACCTTTTTACTTGACCGATGTCTTTCTTAGTGTATGTATATGTCCAAGGTTCAATATTGAAATAATTTAAGAGGTTTTCCTTGACTTTGTCCATATCAACAAACAATTCGAAATACTTCGATTTTTTTAGATCAAGTAGCAATAATTCAAAGCACTTCTTTTTACACTATTTCGAAAACCCAAGGACTAAATCATATGGACATGTAAAATACAAGGTGCATGCTTGTATATATTAAAATTGTATATTTAGTTTCCTTTATTAAGAAAGATTTAACAATGCAGTGGAGATATTTTCTAACCAAAAAATTAGTATTATATATAAATTATTTATTTACTTTCCTTCATTAGTAAAAATTTTAAAGACAAGAATATTAAAATTGTATATTTAGTTTTCTCCATTAGCAAGGATTTAAAAGACAAATGAAGTTTTTTTCAAATGTTTACTTCAGATATTAAAAGCAAGAATATTAAAATTGTATATTTAGTTTGCTCAATTAGAAAGGATTTAAAAGGCAAATGAGACTTTTTCTAATGTTTGATTTTATTATATTAAAAATGAAATATTGAAAGTTTTTGTAGTCTGGTCCTCCAAAGTTTGGTCCCTAAATTCTCAACCGTTAGATCTTTCAAATCAATATAATATAAGCCATCGGATAAAACACTAAAAATTATATATATATATATATATATATATATATATATATATATATATATATATATATATATATATATATATATATATATATATATATATATATATATATATATATATATATATGCAAGTGTTCAAATACAAACTTTGCTTAAAATGAGAACTAGGAACCTATCTCAACCACACATAGGAACCTATCTCTACCACACATCCTTTTACTTGTTTTATTAAACTTTTTAATGACTTGTAAAATTTATAATAAATTGAAAAAAATAGATTTAATTCTAATTCTTTTTCCGCAAAATCCCAAAAATATTCTAGTATTTAATTATGCTAATATATTGAATGGATACCCCCTCAACTTGGTATCAGAGCCATATTTTTATTTAAAATGAATAGTTTAGATAAAGAAAATCCTGAGGAAAACTCTGAGGAAACTCAGAACAATTTTGAAATCGAATTTTCTGAAAATGAAAAAGGTTTTCAAGGTAGCTTTCTAGTAAAGCAAGAAATTCTTTCTAAAATCAGGAAAACAAAACTTGATTTGAAAAAGGAAAAAATATTTAACATTCCGATGTTAAATTTCTTAAAAAGAAAATTTTTTATCTTTTATTTTGTTAAAACAAAAGAAATGCATATAGATATTAAAGATACTAAAGGTTCAGTGTTCCTACCCCTTATCACTAAGGATGAGATCAACAGAAACCTACAAAAAACTGACTCTAAAATTAGATCAACTATTAACGTAGTTCATTTAGGAGCCATAAAAATTCTGTTGAAAGCAGAATTTAAGGAAGGCATAGATTCACCTATTAAGATGACCTTAACAGACAACATTATCAATGACCGTAGTGATTGTATTTTGGGTGCAGCTAGAGGAAACTTAGCTTTACCAAAAATTTATGTTCACAGTCTATCCTAAATATGCATTAGTAAAGACACTAAGAACATGACCATAGAAGATAGGATATGAGTGCTCAAACAACTAATTCGCAGCAACATGTTATGGATTCTATGGATGAATCACCTTTTAGATGGCGGTGTTGTCCCTCTTTGGTACACTACCGGGGCTGCAAATTTCCATCTATGTTATTACAACGAACATGGGATCCCACTTATGGGATGCCGCTTATCGGTAGTAGAAACTCAATCCATCCCCAACAATCCAGGGGCAAACCCTCAAGGAGCAAATTGATCAAACACGAATCCTTTGCCCATAAGGGACGAATCCCCAAATCGTAGTTTCTTTGACCCAAGGAGTGGATCCTCTACAAGTGGTACTTGCGCCAATTTCAAAGGTGCCTTTTGGCTTGTAACTCTCAAACACCGTGATATCTGCATCTACTATTCAAAATCTCATCTACGGGATGCCTCAATACCCCGAGGATGGAGGAAGTGGACTCTAAGCCCCAACTCAAGGGCCGTATATTCAGGGATTAGTTTCCCAAAATTGGGAATTGGGTCCCCAGGATCAAGGATTAGGTCCTCAAGTCCAAGGATACATAGATTTTTCAGTCCCGTACACTAAAGATGAGTCATCGTCTACTAATGAGAATCATGATATGACCCTTAGAAGGAGGCGTCAAGTTAAAGAAGTGGCTGGGGGAGATGGGTGTTCCCAAAAAGGTCCCTCAACCCTTGAAGAATGGATTCTTGCTCATTGAGCATAGATCCTTAAAAGGATTACTTGAACTGATTTACCAAGGAAGATTTGAAGGTTCTAGATTTCGATGATTAGTTGGCTATGATAGCTCAGCAACAAAGAACCAACAATGTCCATTTTAAGATGTCACTAGCAAAGCATCCCCCTGAGAGCATGTTGATGCTCCAAGATCGGGTTGGCAAGAATATCAAATCGAGAAAAATATGAAGAAACATTCAACCCCCGTAGGAGGCAACGCAGAAAATAAGAAGTAAAATGGAGATCAGAAGTATGTTCTTAAGGATAGTATTCTGAACAAGCAAATACTCTGATTCTCCCCCGAAGAGAATGCACAAAGACTGAGCTTTACCATGAATGCACGGTTCAAAACTTAAGGAGTCAGATCCTGATGAACATAGAGGATGATAGAGATTTTCAATGGCCGAAGCCACTAAGCACTGATCTAAGAAGAGAGACGAGAGTCTGTATTACAAGATTCTAAAAAGATATCGGGGCATGACACCAATGACTGTCAACAACTGAATGACGAGATTGAGTTCACGATCCAAAGAGGAAAGCTCAACAAATTCACCAAAAACGGTGATTAGAACAACCGAAGGTGGGATCATGATTGGAGACACTACGAAAGGAAAGAACGTGATCGAGGTCAAAATCCTCAGCCCTAGAGGCCGGTGATAAACATGATCTTTGGATGCCCGACAATAGCTTGGACAATAAGGGACTTCCGAGAAGCTATTGATTGGGAAGTCAGACACATGGTTGGAGAAGCACCAAAATGTGCAAAGACTGAACTGACAATAGCCTTTGACGATTCAGATCTTAAAGGGGTGAGATTCCCCCATGATGACTCGTTGGTCATCATATATGTGGTAGGAAATTCAGAATTGAAGCGAGTCTTGGTAGACAATGGGGCTTCAGTGGATATCATGTTTCGTGACACGATTTTGAAGATGAGATACAGGGATCCCCAACTAACCCCCCTCTAATATGCCCATTTATGGGTTCAATGAGGTTAAGTCTAAGGTAGAAGTTATTATTCAGTTTCCTATAACCATAGGAAAGGAACCATAAACTTCTTTGTGATTAAAGCAAATTTTACCTACCATGTTATCCTTGGGAGGATATGTTTGCATGACTTTAAAGAAGTTACCTCAACCTATCACTAGAAAATCAAATTTTCCACAAGTAACGAAGTGGGAGAAAAGTAGGGAGATGAAGAGATGGAAAAGGTTAATACGTAGCCACGTTCAGGCCTGATGGAATCGGGGGGCAGGTCCTCCCGATTGAAGATATGGATGTAAGGGATAATGATGAATACCGAAGGAAGCCAACTGAGAATCTAATTCTCATCCCCTTAGTTCCCGATGAACCTGAAAAAGTTACTTACATTGGTGCTTTATTAAGTCAACCCTTAAGGGACAAGTTGTTTACTTTTCAACAAGAAAATAATGATGTGTTTGTATGGACAACAGCTAAAATGCCCAAGATTCAGTTCCTCAAATGGTTTCTAATCCCGTAATGATCAAGAACGCCAATGAGAAATGATTGGATATGTAGAGACTTCATTGATATAAGAGATTCTTGTCCGAAGGACTGTTTCCCTCGACCAAGGATCGATACATTGATTGACGCCACCACTGAACACAGGATGTTGAACTTCATGAATGGCTTTGTAAGGCACAACCAAATCAAAATGTATAAGGACAATGTCCCAAGAGGTGATATATCAAAGATTGGTGAATAAGATTTTTGAGCATCTTGTTAGGAAGCTTACGAAATTCTATGTAGATGACATGTTAGTCAAGAGCCTCGATAGGGCATTTCACATTGGACACCTCCGAGAGGCATTTGAATTTCTAAGAAAACATAATATGATGTTGAACACGACTTAATGTGCCTTCGGCATATGATCGTGAAAGGTTTTGGGTTGAAGGTCTCCAAGCGTGAAGTGAGGCCAACCCCCGACAAGATTAAAGCAATCCTTCACATGGAAGCTCCACGTTCCATTAAGGACGTTTGAAAACCATAACATCTTTGTGGAGATTCATTTCCAAATTTGGGGATAAATGTATGATGTAATGAAAGCCAAATGGACTTTAAAAAATTAAAGAAGTACATGGATGGAACACCATTGTTGGCAAACCAAAGCCCAGAGGGTTACTTTATCTATACTTGACTGTATCTGAAATGACTTTGAATATCGTCCTCATGAAATAGGAGAACGAACAAGGTTCAGGATCCCATCTATTATGTGAGCAAAGTCTTGCATGGGATCGAGTAACTTCAATAAAGTCCTAAACATTCACTGACTTCATGGTTGAATATATCATTGACAACCAGGAAGTCGGGGGGCAGAAGGTAGTACCCAGGAGGGCAACAAACTATAGAAGGAAGATCGAGAAGTGATACTCAAGGAGTGTTGAGTGCTCTATTTTGATGAGGCATCAAACACAAAATCAATTTGAAGCAAACCTAGTTTTACAAAATCCCGATGGGTTCATTATTGAGTATGCCTTGAAGTTGGATTTCTCAATGAAAAACAACGAGGATGGATACGAAGTTATGAAAGCCGGACTTGGCTTGCCCGGACTTCATAGGGTGAAGAGCCTCAAACACTGTAGAAACTCAATATTGGGTGTTACAAATACATCCGGTAGGAGAAAAACGTGAAGGCTGATGTCCTGTCAACGTTTGTCACCTTGGAGATAGAGAACTATTTAAAAGGTATTTACTTCCAGGCTTGGAATACCTGAAGTATCGATGCAAAGCTAATAGCACTCGTAGGTGTGGAAAGCTATTGGATGGATCCCGTAAACGCTCACCAAGAAACCGGTTGGTTACCCGATAATGCCTTGGAGGCACGGAAGTTGTCAGCATGAACATTAAGGCCTTAAGAAACGGAATTAGCCTTGAAAGAAGTTAATGAGGAAATCTGTGGGTAACACTCGGGGGGCAGGGACCTTACCCATAAGATGACCCGGTTGAAATTCTAATGGCCAGATATGATGGCTGATGTCAAAGGAGAGATTGATGCCAGAAGTACACACTAGTTGTGAGGCAACCATATGAAATGAAGACTTAAATCTTAGTCTTGAAGATCTCAAATCGCAGTCTTGAAGACCTCAAATCCTAGTCTCGAAGATCAATCATAGTCCTAAAGATCTCAAGAAGCCTAAAGAGGCCTATTTGGAGAAGATTAGTATAAGGGTTGAAACCCCTGAGGATTTGAGGAAACAAAGCTCATAACGAGCTTCGATTAGATATACTAAAAGCTCAAATTGAAGTGACGAGCAAAAAGTTATTGTTGCTTTCGTGCATGAGGCAGATTAGACTTCAAGTCCAAATTCAACATCGATCCAGGTCGATTCTCATTGATCAGGGCCTCATTTTGTCCAACCCTTAATGGCGGATGCCCCGTTTTAGACCTCAATCCAGGTCGTCACTGTTCGACCTGGAAACAAAAATTGCCATTTGATCGTGATCTCAAACGAGGTCGAAATAATTATATAAAAAAATTTGGGTAAAATAAATATTATTGTAATATTTATTTATTCAAAAAAGAGAAAAAAAATCGAGTCATTTTCGACCTCAATTCATGTGACAACCCGGGTCAAATCCCGAGCATTTTTAAAAAATCGGGTCAAGTCCCGATTCCGAGTCCGAATAAGCCGAAGTACACTGACCCAAATGCAGCCAACTTGGGTAGTCAACAAGCCCACCACAGGCCCCCAAAATATCATGATTTTATTGGTGCTAATTAGTAGTAGTACTTTGCCTTATAAACTGAACTAAAGTCCCAAATCTCCTCGATGAGGGACTGAGGTGTTACAAACTCCCCCACTTAAACTCTTGACGTCCTCGTCAAGCCTGAACGGATAGCCCATAGGTCCGGATCGTTCCTCCCTAGCCATTGTGGGATAATACCGGCTGGCTTCGTGTCCCCACCTCCGGACCTCTGTCCATTGTGGGATAATACCACCAGCCTTCGTGTCCCCACCTCCGGCAACTTGACGCATCAAGCTTTCGCATATGTGACAACCCAGATCAAATCCCGAGCCTTTTTCAAAAATCAGGTCAAGTCCCGATTCCGAGTCCGAATAAGCCGAAGTACACTGACCCAAATGCAGCCAACTTGGGTAGTCAACAAGCCCACCACAGGCCCCCAAAATATCATGATTTTATTGGTGCTAATTAGTAGTAGTACTGTGCCTTATAAACTGAACTAAAGTCCCAAATCTCCTCGATGTGGGATTGGGGTGTTACAATTCAGGTCTCATCCTTCGACCTCGAAGCCAAAAAGGCCACATTTTCCATCTCAAACGAGGTCGAAATAATTAAAAAAAAAGTTGGATAAAAGAAATATTATTATAATATTTATTTAAAATAAATAAAAATAAATAAAAATTGGTCGACCCGGTACCAGGTTGAAGTGTGTCGACCAGAAACCAAGTCGAACCACTTCGACCAGACCCCAAAATGGCCATTTTTCACGACCAGGAATATATATATTTTTGCAAAAATTATTAAAAATACCTGTGGGTACATGGAAATTCCTTAAATATTAGGAATAATTATTAAAAATACATGTGGGTACATTAAAATTCCTTAAATATTAGGAACAATTATTAAAAATACCCGTGGGTACATTAAAATTCCTTAAATATTAGGAATAATTATTCGAAAATACTTGTGGGTAATTAAAATTCCTTAAATATTAGGAATAATTATTTAAAATACCTATGAGTACATGAAAATTCCTTAAATATTAGGAATAATTCTTAAAAATACCTGTGGGTACATGGAAATTCCTTAAATATTAGGAATAATTATTAAAAATACACGTGGGTATATGAAAATTCCTAAAATTTTAGGGATGATTATTAAAAATACATGTGGGTTCATGAAAATTCCTAAAATATTAGGGATCATTATTAAAAATACCCGTGGGTACATGAAAATTTCTTAAATATTATGGATGATTATTAAAAATACATGTGGGTACATGGGAATTCCTTAAATATTAGGGATCATTATTAAAAATACCTGTGTGTACATGAAAATTCCTAAAATATAAGGGATGATTATTAAAAATACACGTGTGTACAAAAAAAATCCTAAAATATTAGGAAAAATATGATAAAACGTGAGGGAAATTATTAAAATATTTCCTTGATAATGTGAATAACAATGAATGCATGAGTTCTATATAAGTGTAGAGCTTGATAAAAGTAAGCACAATTATGAACTATTATTCATAAGAAGTTCTGAATTAGGACGTCTCGTTTAAGGGAAGTCAAATGCGAGCCATTAAGAGGCCAATTAAAGATAACATAAGCCATAGAAGGCTGGCACAAATGTCAATTCAGCCTCGAATAAGGCAAATCATCGTAACTGTGTAGGTTGCTCCACACTTTACATTAAGATGATACCCAAGATTCGGGCCGATAAGCATTAATTGCTCATAAAATCCTGAAATAATGATTGAAAATAGTAAATTAAATCCCAGGTAAGGGAGTGTTGACCCCAATCCTGTTAAGGATATTTATAACTTCTACGAAAACTCAAGAAGTTTTGCTAGAAGTTGGGGGGCAAATGATATGGGCAAAAAAATACCCTAGAAATATAATTAATGTCATATTAATTAAACCTAGATTGGTCTAATAATAAGGCCAATTATTGAGGCCCAAAACTCTATTTATTTATTAATTTCTTAATTAATAAAAGGGCTAATAATGTAGTGATAAGTGGGTATTTTATTCACTTAAAACGTTTCCGTGTGGCTTAAAACGAATGTTTGTACTCGAGTTGTGGTATTTTTGATCTCTTTTAAGGGTATTGTGCAGGAATATCTATCACAGGTGTAATGGGAATGAAGCGGAGCAATCGGAATGCAATTTGGAGCTAAAACGAAGAAAATGGAAAAAGTCGTCTTCCTGGACAGAAGGCACGGTGCGGCAGCGCCGTGTTTGAGCTTGTCTATGGCGCGGCAGCGCCGCTGGAAAAAGAGCAGTAATTGTATGGCGCGGCAGCGCCGCTCTCCTATGTAACTGTGGCGCGGCAGCGCCAGTCAGTCTGACGAATTTCCTGTTTTGAACCCGATTTGCTGATTTTTCGAGTTGAAGTTAAAATTTCCATTCAGTACGACTTATTTGCACCTGGAGGCCTATATAAAGAAAAGAAAACCCTAGAGAACAGAAGAGACATATACCACATATTATCTACGGAGTTTTAAAGCACGAAGAGCAAGGAAGAAGATAGTTTTCAATTATTTCTTGTATTCTTTCTAGCTTGTGGATGCTTGGTTTGGGTGTATTCTTAGAACCTTGATATTTATTCAATATAATTCGTTTTCTTTCATCATGTTTACATTAGAACCCATGGTGACGATTAGTTTGATTATGAACTAACTCGTTGTCATGGGGTTTTAGCGGATTTATTCATGAAGTTTATTTGTTAAATTTTCTCGATGCCCATAGTGTGATTGATGCAATATCCTATCATGGTTGTTTTAATTCGTTATAGGAGAGTAGCTAACTCCTGTAATTGTGTGTTAATTCTTATTGAAGCGAAAGTGGATTTAAGAGTTTAGATCTTGCCATGCTAGCATAGGTTTATGCGTGAGAATATCATTCGTAATTAGTGTCGTAACTCTAACCGTTTTATGACGACTATGTGATCAATTGAATGCTTGTACTTCAACCATTATGTTTTCAATCTTTATAGACATATAGGGACTAAGCATAATTGGGAGACTAAGTGATTTCTATCTTAATTGTGGATATTATTTAGGATGGTATTGGTACAACGAAAGTTGGCTTTTATCAGTTTTGTGTATTCGATCAGGTATTAACAAATCACATGAAAGGGCTAGAGAATTGGAGACTATAGATGGATTGTTTAATGAAGTTAAAATTCCATGTTTTATTCGCATAAGTAATTCGACATAAATCTCAGTTCAAGTAGTTGATAATTAGTTATAATTCTTAGATTAATTATAGTGATAACAAAAATCCACTTTGTTATTTGTTTTAGCATCGAATAATAATCATACATTGGTGAGTGAATTAACTAGACAAACAACGAGTCCCTGTAGGAACGAACCTTATTTGCTATCTGTATTACTTGAGATCACGTGCACTTGCGTGTTGAGATTGGTCGTAACAAGTTTTTGGCGCCGCTGCCGGGGATTTCGGTTTTATTTGTTTAGTTTCAGTATTTACCATCAGTGGTCATTAAAGTTCGGTGACTAGGACGTTTCTCACCAATTTTCTAGTTGGTGAATTTCAGGTACTTATTGAGAGTGTATGCGTACACGAGCTCGAGCACGTAGAGAAGAATTAGCAAGAAGAGAAGAACTAGCACGAAGGAAACTTGACTTTGAGAACATCAGTGTAGAAAACAATCGTGAATCAAAAGAAGATATGGCAGATGAAGCACAACCAGCGAAGGCTTTGAGTGAATTCTCTCAGCCAAAAGTGGAGGACATTCATACCAGCATTGTTCGTCCAGCTATTGGGGCAAATAATTTCGAGCTTAAGCCAAACATCATTCAGATGATTCAGAATACGGTTCAGTTTGGGGGTAGTCCTGCTGAAGATCCCAATGCTCATATTAGGGACTTTCTTGAGATCTGTGATACCTTCAAATTCAACGGAGTTACAGATGACGCAATCAGATTGAGGCTATTTCCCTTCTCTCTTAGGGATAAAGCCAAGAGTTGGTTACATTCTATGCCATCAGGTTCTATTAAAACATGGGCAGACTGTGCTCAAAAGTTCTTGACGAAGTATTTTTCCATGGCGAAGACAACAGCTTATAGGAATTCTATTTCTCAGTTTGCTCAGCAACCCCAGGAATCTTTGGGGGAAGCTTGGGAAAGGTACAAGGAGATATTGGCACGTTGTCCTCATCATGGAATGCCGGATTGGATGATAATCAGCAATTTCTATAACGGGTTGGGAGCTCAGTCTAGGCCTATGTTAGATGCAGCTTCTGGAGGAGCACTGTGGGCAAAAAGCTATGAGGATGCCTATAATCTTATCGAGATGATGGCGGCCAATGAGTTTCAGAATCCTACTCAACGCTTGCCACCTGCTAAAGTGGCTGGAGTACTTGAATTGGATGCAGCTACTGCTATTGCTGCTCAACTCAAGGCGTTGACAATGAAGGTAGATTCCCTTTCTAATCTTGGGACTAACCAGGTTGCTATGGTGTGTGAATTGTGTGCAGGAGCTCATGACACGAATCTGTGTGCTATCTCAGCTGAATCAGCACAGTTTGTTAGTAACTTTCAGAGAACTCAGCAACCAGCACCTAATGTGTATCATCCCAACAATCGGAATCATCCTAATTTCAGTTGGAGCAACAATCAGGGTGGTGTTCAGCAACCACAAAATCAGCAGTTCAATGCACGACCATATAATCAGAACTATCAACCACCACCTTATGCTCCAAGGCAACCAATCATTCCACCTGGATTTCAACCATCTCAAGGGAATTCTTTGAATCAGTCTGAGAAGTCTGAACTGGAAGAGCTGCGAATGATGTATAAGAGTCAGGCGGTGTCATTGAAAACTTTAGAGAATCAAATTGGCCAACTAGCTAATGCATTGCTGAACCGTCAACCAGGAACGCTTCCGAGTGACACAGAGATGAATCCAGGCAAGAAAGATCACAAGGAACAGGTCCAGGCAGTAACCTTACGATCGGGAAAGATTCTACAGGGTCAGAACGAAGAAAATTCAGCCGAGGAAAAAAATGAAAATTCTGGTCAGTTTGTACGGCGCGGCAGCGCCGATCTCCAGTATAAAAACGGCGCGGCAGCGCCGGCCCTTCTGGAAGAAAAAAATAATTTCGACGATGGGGTCGATTCTGTTCCTGATTTGGTACCTAATGCTACTCTCTCGACTCACGTAACTGGGAAGAGTGATAATTCTCAGAAAGTAGTAGAAGAAAAGGTGTTTCCACCTCCTCCATTCCCAAAACGAGTTCAAAGGCAAAAGTTTGACCAGCAGTTTGCTAAGTTCTTGGATGTCTTCAAGAAGCTTCAGATTAACATACCATTTGCAGAGGCGCTTGAGCAAATGCCGAGCTATGCGAAGTTTATGAAGGGCATTCTTTCAAAGAAATTGAAACTTGAGGAGCTAGAGACAGTTGCATTGACGGAAGAATGTAGTGCCATCTTGCAACAAAAGTTGCCACCTAAGTTGAAGGACCCTGGAAGCTTTACCATACCATGTACTATTGGAGATCTCTCATTCAGCAAATGCTTGTGTGATTTGGGTGCAAGTATTAATCTCATGCCCTTATCAGTTTTCATGCAACTTGGTCTTCCAGAACCAAAGCCAACCACCATGACTCTGCAACTTGCGGACCGTTCAGTTACTTATCCTCGAGGAATAGTTGAGGACGTTTTGGTGAAGGTCGACAAGCTTATCTTTCCAGCCGACTTTGTTATTCTTGACTTTGAGGAAGACAAGAAGATCCCTATCATCTTGGGACGACCATTCTTGGCTACAGGTCGGACTCTGATTGATGTCCAAAAGGGAGAACTCACTATGAGGGTGCACGATCAAAATGTCACCTTTAATGTTTTCAATGCAATGAAGCTTCCAACTGACGAGGAAGTGTGTTTTAAAATTGATATGGTGGACAAGGTGGTTAACTCCGCAACTCAACACTTGATCAAAACTGATGTGTTGGAAAGAGTTCTTGCTAATGACTTGGAGATTGAGAACGAAGAGGATGAAGAACACTTGCAATATCTTAATGCATATCCATGGAAGAAGTTTGAGATTCCGTTTGAATCTTTGGGGTTGTCAGAGCTGAAGAAGTCTCATGTTAGACTTAAGCCATCTATCGAGGAAGCACCTACATTGGAACTTAAGCCATTGCCTGAACATCTAAGGTATGCCTATCTTGGTGATTCTTCTACCTTACCTGTTATTATATCATCTAAGCTTTCAGGCATGGAAGAGGAAAAGCTATTGCGAATTTTAAGGGATTTCAAATCAGCCATTGGGTGGACTATAGCAGACATCAAGGGTATTAGTCCTTCTTACTGCATGCACAAAATTCCTTTGGAAGAGGGAGCTAAACCTACAGTTGATAATCAAAGGAGACTGAATCCTGTTATGAAGGAAGTTGTGAAGAATGAAATTCTTAAATGGCTTGATGCAGGCATTATCTATCCGATCTCTGATAGCTCTTGGGTGAGTCCGGTGCAATGTGTGCCTAAGAAGGGAGGCATGACAGTGGTGACTAATGAAAAGAACGAGCTCATTCCTACTCGAACAGTTACTGGTTGGAGGATTTGCATGGATTATCGAAAGTTGAACAAGGCCACTCGGAAAGATCACTTTCCACTTTCGTTCATTGATCAGATGCTCGACAGATTGGCTGGACATCAGTACTATTGCTTGCTTGATGGGTATTCTGGTTACAATCAGATTTGCATAGCGCCCGAGGATCAAGAGAAGACTACATTCACTTGTCCATTTGGTACATTTGCATTCAGACGTGTTTCTTTCGGGTTGTGTGGAGCACCAGCTACTTTTCAGAGATGCATGATGGCCATTTTTTCTGACATGATTGGAATTAATGTGGAAGTATTCATGGACGATTTCTCAGTCTTTGGGGATTCTTTTGATGAGTGCTTGGAAAACTTGAGTTTGGTTCTAAAGCGTTGTGTGGAGACAAATCTTGTGCTTAATTGGGAGAAGTGCCACTTCATGGTGCAAGAAGGTGTCATTCTGGGACACAAGGTTTCGTGTAAAGGTTTGGAAGTTGACAAGGCAAAGGTGGAGACTATTGAGAACCTTCCTGCCCCTGTTTCAGTCAAGGGTATTCGCAGCTTTCTTGGTCATGCGGGGTTCTACAGGCGTTTCATAAAGGATTTCTCAAAAATTTCTAAGCCACTTTGCAATCTCTTGGAAAAAGATGTTCCGTTCAAGTTTGATGAATCTTGTTTACATGCATTCGAGATCTTGAAGAAGAAATTAATTTCTGCTCCAGTTATTACAGCTCCTGATTGGAGCCAACCATTTGCTTTGATGTGCGATGCTAGTGATTTTGCGCTTGGGGCCGTTCTAGGCCAAAGGAAAGAAAAGGTGTTTCATGTTATTTATTATGCAAGCAAAACTCTTAATGATGCTCAGATGAATTATACCACTACTGAGAAGGAACTACTTGCTATTGTCTACGTGTTTGAAAAGTTTCGCTCTTATCTGCTTGGTACTAAGGTGACAGTTTATACGGATCATGCTGCTATTCGCTATCGATGCGGTGCACGATATGCAGGCAGGTTTTGCAGCAGATTTTGGTCAGTTTGCACAGGCTTTGAGCACGGCTTTTCGTGCAAGTGGGGTGGACGTGACTTTTCCGTCCTTTGGAGCTGGCGCTGTCTATCCGCCACCGGACACTCCTAATGGGAGTGGTTCGGACGACGAGTAGGTATGCCTTGCACTCTTTTTATTCTTACCTTCAATGTGGGCATTGAAAATTTTAAGTTTGGGGGTGGGGATGAAAGGTGCATTTGTATAATAGGTATATTTCATGTTAGGAGCATTTGTGCATGTTAGTTAATTTCATGTTAGTTTAGAGCATTTTGTTGCATGTTAGTTAGAGCATTTTGTTTTTTCTTGTGTATGCCATATAGGACATTCTGTTTATTGTGTTACTTATGTGCATATAGTTGCATGAGCATGGCATGCATTTTCATGATCCCTTAGGACGAGCTATTTCTGTTTGGCAGGTAGATGTTGATTTGAGGGTGGTAATCATGAATAGAGGGTTGATTTATAGTTTCTATGAAATTGACATGCATGTTATGGGGACAAAAACATTTACACAACTCATTGTTTGCTTTTGGGCTAGATTGGGGGTCATGCTTGTTTGGATGTTTTGAGGTTTAATTACCTGGTTATATTTAGAATGTTCTTTATTCCCTTGATAACGTAAGAGCACTAAAGTATAAGTTTGGGGGAAACAGGATTTTCATGCTAGTTGTTTTGTTGTTTATGGCTAGGCGTCAAATGGCTAGTAGCCGGCTCATATTTATATGAGTAGTCTAGGGTTGGAAATGAGAATTCTCATTCCAGATTGTATATATGAAGAAAAAAAAAAAGGAAAAATGGAAAAACAAAAAAGAGTGAAAAGAAAAAAAAAAAAAAGAGTCATGTAAATAGTTAAATGCAAAATTAACCAAGAGTGAGCTCTTTAATACTCGAGTAATTAAGTCTGAGGGGACTTAGTCCTAGTGACCTAAGGCTTTTACAGTCTGGGATCCACTGACCTAACACTCGCTACATGGGTATTATTGTATAAGCCTTTTGGGGTCTCACTCATTGCACGGTTAAATAAGCATATGTGTTGTGAATAGTAGTATGTGTCGTAGTAATAAAGCATGAATTCCTGGTTAACCTGAATGATGATGGAGGTGTCTCGAAGTAATGAAGTGTCTACCGTTCATTCTTTTTATAAACTTGTGATTGCCTTGACTAAGAATCGGTATGATTTTTGATCTAGTGTTAGGAGTATATCTGATGAGTATCGCACACACCACGTTCCTATGCATGTATTGTTAGTATACGGGAATTTAGTCGAGCTCTGTTTGGAAGTTATTGCATGATTTGAGATGTTTGCCTAATGAATGGTTTTGGTTAGTCTAAGGGGGTCCTTGCATTTCCATATAGTTGCATACATGTAGTTAGTTGCATTTGTAGTTGCATTGTTAGATGGATTTTGTGGGTACATTCACTATAGGCCCTCACGAGACCTTACTCGTCCACTAGGGCTGCCTAGGGGTTTAAAGGGCTTGTTGCATATGCCAAATGCAACCGTGATCACCTACGGAAGTGGTACTAGTTAAGGGTAATAAATTGTTTGTTTATGCTCGAGGACGAGCATCAGTTTAAGTTTGGGGGTGTGATAAGTGGGTATTTTATTCACTTAAAACGTTTCCGTATGGCTTAAAACGAATGTTTGTACTCGAGTTGTGGTATTTTTGATCTCTTTTAAGGGTATTGTGCAGGAATATCTATCATAGGTGTAATGGGAATGAAGCGGAGCAATCGGAATGCAATTTGGAGCTAAAACGAAGAAAATGGAAAAAGTCGTCTTCCTGGACAGAAGGCACGGCGCGGCAGCGCCGTGTTTGAGCTTGTCTATGGCGCGGCAGCGCCGCTGGAAAAAGAGCAGTAATTGTATGGCGCGGCAGCGCCGCTCTCCTATGTAACTGTGGTGCGGCAGCGCTAGTCAGTCTGACGAATTTCCTGTTTTGAACCCGATTTGCTGATTTTTCGAGTTGAAGTTAAAATTTCCATTCAGTACGACTTATTTGCACCTGGAGGCCTATATAAAGAAAAGAAAACCCTAGAGAACAGAAGAGACATATACCACATATTATCTACGGAGTTTTAAAGCACGAAGAGCAAGGAAGAAGATAGTTTTCAATTATTTCTTGTATTCTTTCTAGCTTGTGGATGCTTGGTTTGGGTGTATTCTTAGAACCTTGATATTTATTCAATATAATTCGTTTTCTTTCATCATGTTTACATTAGAACCCATGGTGACGATTAGTTTGATTATGAACTAACTCGTTGTCATGGGGTTTTAGCGGATTTATTCATGAAGTTTATTTGTTAAATTTTCTCGATGCCCATAGTGTGATTGATGCGATATCCTATCATGGTTGTTTTAATTCGTTATAGGAGAGTAGCTAACTCCTGTAATTGTGTGTTAATTCTTATTGAAGCGAAAGTGGATTTAAGAGTTTAGATCTTGCCATGCTAGCATAGGTTTATGCGTGAGAATATCATTCGTAATTAGTGTCGTAACTCTAACCGTTTTATGACGACTATGTGATCAATTGAATGCTTGTACTTCAACCATTATGTTTTCAATCTTTATAGACATATAGGGACTAAGCATAATTGGGAGACTAAGTGATTTCTATCTTAATTGTGGATATTATTTAGGATGGTATTGGTACAACGAAAGTTGGCTTTTATCAGTTTTGTGTATTCGATCAGGTATTAACAAATCACATGAAAGGGCAAGAGAATTGGAGACTATAGATGGATTGTTTAATGAAGTTAAAATTCCATGTTTTATTCGCATAAGTAATTCGACATAAATCTCAGTTCAAGTAGTTGATAATTAGTTATAATTCTTAGATTAATTATAGTGATAACAAAAATCCACTTTGTTATTTGTTTTAGCATCGAATAATAATCATACATTGGTGAGTGAATTAACTAGACAAACAACGAGTCCCTGTAGGAACGAACCTTATTTGCTATCTGTATTACTTGAGATCACGTGCACTTGCGTGTTGAGATTGGTCGTAACATGTAGCTCATTAAATATGTCATAATTGGAAGCCAACTCCTACAGGGATTAGCCTCCAAGACACCGAAAAGGAGTCAGCCTCTTACAAAGAAGGATCTAGAATCCTAATCCAGGAAGGTGGCTTGCCCACCAAGTCTCCAAAACCTAGTCTAAATCATAGACTCTCAACATCTATATATAGGACATCACCCTTCATTCTATTTTGGGTACAGCTCCATACGTCACAACGCCTCGAATGCGTAACATGCCACGAAGACACCCCTAGAACTACGACTTGGCTTGATTCTTTATTCTCATCAAGGTACGTAGGCATCTTGTTAGGATCGAGTTAATCCCCGACAACAAGAGCAGCTACACCATTACAGCTCGAAACTCTGTAACCTTAGCATTGAATTCAAAGATATAGTTTTTATTTCACAACAAGTATGTAGCAATTTTAATTGTAATTTTAAAAGATAAGTATCTCATTACATACAAATTTAATTTTTTAATAAATTAGTTTTTAATTCAAAAACACTATCATGTTTTTGTGTTGAATAAATAAATTATTTGTGTTCTTTAAAAATGCAATGTGTCTGTAAAATAAATAATTTACATTTAGTAAAAATTTAATATGTTCTGTAAATAAATTATTTGTGTTCTGTAAAAATGTAATGTGTTATGTAATTATTTGTGTTCTGTTAAAAAATTATTTATGTTCAGTAAAATTGTAATGTATTCTGTAAATAATTTACTTGTGTTCCGTAAATATTTAATGTAATGTGTTATGCAAATCAAAAAATTATGTTCTGTCCTTTAAAATATACCAGATTATTTTTGTAAAAATAATTCATGTTAATATGTTTTGTAAATAAATAAAATAATGTTATGTTCTTTATGTAATAACTAGGTTACTAAGCCGCGCTTCGTAGCGGCATTATAATATATTTGTTAAGAAAAACAATATTAGAATAAAAATTGTGAAATTAATATCTACAAAATTATTTAAATTATCAAATAAAATATATTCTATAAAATCAGCGGCATTAGAATATATTTGTTAAAAAAAGAATATTAAAATAAAAATTGTGAAATAAATATCTACAAAATTATTTAAATTATCAAATAAAATATATTCTATAAAATTTGTATTTGGGTAGGTAATATTATAAAGTATTTACATATTTCTTCTGTTTATATAGTTTGATTTTTTATTTTCTTGGACCGATATCATTGCCATATATATATATATAAGGAAATTTATAGTGATAAAAAAATACTAAATTACTAAATTTATATTGATTTATATTTCTGGGTAGATGTGACAATTATTATATAGGGTCCACCATCCTCCTTGTATAAATTTGTATCAACCATCTCGGCCAACTTTTCCCACACAAAGTTATGGTACCAGTGATGGAGCTTTTTAAGAAAAAAATTAGAACAAATGAAATAACTAAAACAAATAAATTGAGGTAACCAAAGAAGTAATATAAAATTACAAGAACAATAAAAAACAATTAACAGTTATATTAAAATTAATATAATGCATAACTTACTAATTTGTGACAATTTTGAGATCTCTTTTTTTCCAACCGTCTTTGATAACTTCAATGTCACCCAAGTAGGTCAAGCAGCCCACAACATCTAAATCAACATAGAAAAAATAATATTAGAACATGATAGTTTGAATTATAACTTATATAATAGTATTACTAATATATTACTCTAATATATTACTGCATCAAAAACCTGAGAGTATGTTGGTGTCATTAATACGTGCATCAATCATATCCGGACATATGAACTGAAATCCATCCAGTCAAATGTTGACGATGCCCTATTCCAATCTCCTAGGCAACGTTATGCGTATGAAGAGCAATTTAGACCCATGTGATAGTGGTCTATATTTCCTTGTACTTGAAACAACTTTCAAATTTTTGATGTTGTACACGGAGCCTTCCTCTAAGAATTTTTTGAACCGAGAGACCAGAATCTTCGGTATCGTAGCATGGATCAAATTTTCCTGTCATACAACATATCTTAGAAAAGTTAATAACATCATACAATTTGACAAATTAATAAGTTATAAGTATATTGATTTATTAACCTTTTCATCGATCAAAATCATGCCGAGACTGATCAGTTCTTCAGTATTTGGATTGACAGATTCCCACATTCTACATACTCGTACTCTTATCATCCAGGTATAGCTGTTGTCGTTCAAAGCATCCAACATAGTGTAGGCCATAGTTGTATTGATTGTAAATATGGTTGTAAAAATTTGAAGCTATGTAAAAAAGTTTCGGTGTAGATTTTTTTGTTATGAATGACCATTAATTTATAGGTGTTTGTAAGGTGAATAATATGGAAATCCGTTATGTTTAAAAGTCAAGAAGTATTATAAAAGAAAAGTTCTATAAAGTTTGAAAATAATAAAAGAATGTTTTATCAAGTTTGAAAATAATAAAAGAAAGTTTTATCAAGATTGAAAATAATAAAAGAAAGTTCTATCAAGATTGAAAATAATAAAAGAGAAAATTGCAATTATTAACATAAGATCCTAAAAATTCGAAAATAATAAGAAAGTTGTGAATTTCTAAATCAAAAAAAGTTCTATCAATTTTGAAAATAATAAAAGAAAGTTATATCAAGATTGAAAATAATAAAAAAGAAAATTGCAATTATTAACATAAGAGCCTACAAATTCGAAAATAATAAGGAAGTTGTAATTTTCTAAATCAAAGAAAGTTCTATCAAGTCCTACAAATTCGAAAATAATAAAGAAGTTGTAATTTTTTAAATCAAAGAAAGTTCTATCAAGTTTTAAAATAATAAAAGAAAGTTCTATCAAACCTAATAATTCGAAAATAATAAGGAAGTTGTAATTTTCTAAATCAAAGAAAGTTCTATCAAGTTTGAAAATAATAAAAAAAAGTTCTATCAAGTTGTAATTTTCAATTCCTACAAAATCGAAAATAATAAAGGAAGTTGTAATTATTAAAATTAAAAATTGTGAAAAATTGAGAAAATTAGAAAAATAGAACGGAGCGATTCTAGAGGCGCCACCTCACCGCCCCCCGTCTTCTCCTTTATATAAGTATATTGACTTTATTTTTTTAAGTGATGACACTGAAATGAAAAAGGCCCCCGGTCCCCAGCAATCGTTTGCTGGGGAGGCTTTTTCTGGCAAACGGTTTCCCAGCCGTTGGATCGACCATCCAACGGCTGGGGTTTAAAAAAAATTTGAACCGTACCGCAGAAACTTTCCGCGGTACGGGCTTATTACATTTTTGCCCCTCCCCCCGTACCGCGGAAACTTTCCGCGGTACGTCTCCTGTTCCCATAACTCCAGCAGCCATGTGTACTTGCTGCTCAAACCTAAGCAACACAAAAAAACTGATAAGCTGACTGTTTTTGGGCGATTTGTGCAAAAAATTGGGGTATTTCCACCATATTTAAGGTATCATTTATCTCTACATTTGTTGTTTGTTTTATTATGGCTGATAAAATTTTTGCACGTATGTTTGGTTCGAAATATGAAAATGAAAAAGGAAAGAAAAAAGAAAAGAATGAGCATGTTTTACATCTTGATGATTTAAACATGAATGAAGATTTAGATGAGCCTACAACCCCTCAATTTGTGTATAATGATGAGTTTGTAGATAATTTAGGAAAAAATGAAGAGTTTGTAAATATTGATGAAGAGTTTGTTAATATTGATGAAGATGAGGAATTTGTTGATGTTAAGGAAGATGATGAAACTTTAAATGGTGAAAATGAAGATGATGATATAGGCGATGATGTATATGAAAATGTAGATGGTAATGGGGTTCCTTATATGAATCAATTGTTTCATACTTTGGAGGATGCATGTAATTTTTTTAGGGCTTATGCTTTAAAAAATGGATTTGCCATTAAGATCCAATCTACCCAAAGACGTATCAAAAGTAATGAAATTTATGCCCGTATCTATGTTTGTAGACTTTCGGGAAAAATTGATGTTGGGGAAAGTAGTAATTCTACTAAACGACGTAGAGAAATTATTCCTAAAAGTGATTGCAAAGTAGGGATGTATGTGATTTATCGAAAGAAAGTGAGTCTTTGGGAGATAACTACTCTTGAGTTAAACCACAATCACGGTGTAGTGACTCCTAGCAAGATGAATATGTTGCAACGTGAAAAACGTGTGAATACCGCCACTAAGAGTTTGATTAAAACTCTTTATGGTTCGGGAATTCGTAACTGTCAAGTAATGAATGTCATTGGTAATATTCACGGAGGTAATGATAAAGTTGGATTCGGAAGTCAACATGTTAGAAATGTGATACGAGATGAGAGAAAGAAAAGGTTTGAACATAGTGATGTTCATGGCGCATTAGACTTGTTATATAGGTTTAATGAAGAAAGTGGATCAAATTTTTTTATTAGGACACAAGTTGATGAAGAGCAACGGTTGAAATGTCTTGTTTGGGTTGATCCTAGATGTTTAATGGCGTATGAAAATTTTGGTGATGTTGTTGCATTTGACACAACATATCGGACAAATAGATATTCCATGCCCTTTGTTCCTTTTACCGGGGTGAACCATCATTATCAATCAGTGATATTTGGTTTTGCATTGATGAGGGATGAACTTGCAACAACTTTTCAGTGGATTTTGAGTACTTGGCTCGAAGCTGTGGGGAATAAGCATCCAATGACTATAATTACAGACCAAGATCAAGCCATGGCAAGTGCTATTGCACATGTACTCCCCAAATCCACCCATTTGTTGTGCTCATGGCACATAAGCAACAAATTCCCTGAAAAACTATCCCACTATTATTCTACTTTTCCAGACTTCAAAGTGGACTTTAACAATTGTATTTACAACTCCATGATTGAAGATGATTTTGAGGCTAGATGGGAAACGTTGCTCGAAAAGTATGATTTGCAAGAACATACATGGTTACAGGGGTTGTATGAGTTGAAAGAGAAATGGATCATTGCATACACCAGAAACACATTTTCAGCGGGTCAGAATACTACTTCAAGGAGTGAGGGTATGAATTCTTTCTTTGATAGTTATGTGAGTTCTGCCACAGGGTTGAAAGAATTTGTTGAAAATGCTCAAAAAGCATTGGCAAGACAATCATCATATATCTTTTTCTGATATATGATGCCCACAGACGTCAAATCCTCCTTGTAACTCGGGCTTCTTCCCAAAGCCCATCCCCAATCATCATATATCTTTTTCTGCTTTCGCATATCTAAAGTCTTCGTTACGATCCACTTTTCCCCCTTCATTCTACGAGATGGTAACTTTGAAGGCCTACTAGACGAAGTTGTAGCACTTTTAAGGGGAAGCTGAGACTCATATTGGGATGGTTGTGTCATCTCAATAACATCATGGTTAGGAATTGCGGCAGCAGTAGGCTCGGGATGGTTAGAATCTTCTGTAGAGTCGTCTAATGAAAGTGGCTTAATATTCTCGAACTTTGGATGTTTATAAGCGGGCCCTTTGATTTTCTTCATCAATCTTGTGAAAGGGCTTAGGAAGGTATCTGAAAGCTTTCCAAGCTCCTCCACAAATTCAGCTGGAACCCTAGAATCCAACTTCTTAAGCATATCAAGACCAGATACAACGGGTACGACTAATATCTGAATACCAAGTCATGTACTCAGCCTCAGATACAACGTTAACATTTTCATCAACCACCCCTTCTAACTCTGAATAAAATCTAGCCCACCTACAAATCTCTACAAACCATCGAATCATCCAATCCTCACCGACAAATGTGGCTGCCTTAGGCTGCCTATAAGCTACCATGTTAACAGGCACCTGGGGAATCTGTGGCCTAGAACCAAACTGCCTAATCACTCTTTCCGGGTGTTGCCACTCAACCACATCAAAACATACCAAGGACACTCGAGCATTTCCAGCTATCTGCGCCTGTAACATCTCCCAGTCTAAACTCCCGTCAAATCTAGCATATGGTCTCCAAACAACATCATCGCCAGCAACTCCATCAAACTCACCTCTATAAAATGGTAGACTATGGTGTGGACCTGACTGTCGTCTCTTTTTATTAACACCCTGAAGAGAAGAATATGCCCAACCCTCTGCAACCGGATAATCCTCATGATTGGGGTCCCGTTGAGGAACACCAACGCGAGGAAATCTCTCATATGACCACACCTCCAACAACCAAACACAAGCAGCAACAGTCTTAGTATTCTTCCTTGCAGCAATCTCCAAACCTCTATACAAATGAGCTAACACGGCTGCACCCCAAGCATAGTTAGGAATCTCCCGAATGTTAAGTAGAGGCTGAATGTTTCTGACATGCACCGTAGCTTTGTCCTTCGAAGGAAACAGAACTGCACCAATGACAAAAAGGAGGTATGCCTGTGTATGTATAACAGTCGCTTCATCATTATGTTTTTCCGGTTTTTGTCTCCCATATCTATCAAACAACCAAGTCAACTTAATATGGCCTCTATACAAAGCATTCTCCACTTCTTCATCTGTTAAATGACCAAACCAATTACGCCTAAAAAACTCTTTCCGGTTATCTATAAGCCCACATGTCACAGCCTCCCCAAAAACCGGCAAACCTAAAATGTAACCAACATCCTCCAAAGTAACTGTCATCTCCCCTTGTCTCATAAAAAACGTGTTGGTCTCCGGTCTCCACCGCTCTATCAAAGCAGAAACCAGCCGCGCATCAGTACCCAACACAACATGAGTGTTGGCAAATATCCCAAAACCAAGCATATGTAACAACTCCCTCTGTGGTCTTCTTAATTTCCATTCCCGCATAGCCCTATTACCACAAATGCTCTCCAACTCATCTCTACCCGTGCCATCCCACACATCCTCGCTAATATGATAGCGGTTATCCCAAATAATTCTACTACTACTCGGACCCGGCAACATATCACTAAAATCACTAAAGTTGTCCATTCCTGCAAAATACGCAATTCAACAAGTCAAAAAACAAAACTAATTAATCTAAATTTCAAAGGCCAAAGTTCCATTAACCTTAAAAATCAATATAAACCTTTAATATATACCCTAATTGCAAAATATTAATGCTCAAAAAATTAAAAATACGAATAACACAAATTTAATATTCAAAACTCAAATTAACATGAATTTAACATATTCACAACTAAAAATCAAAAAATAAAATAAAAATCCCCAAATTTTTATTTTCAAAACCCTAATTGCAAAAAATGTCATATATACATATGTTCAAACAGTGAGTATACACATGATATATATCATATTCGAACATAAAATACACATACAATCACATACACATACATATACATACATATACAAATCATAATCATACATATATACACTAAAATGTATGGATTTTAGTGATTAAACATACCAATAGATGCAGATTATGGATTTTAGTGATTGAATTAGCCCCCTATCGCCTCAATCGCCTCTTGAATCGCCTCTATCTTCAGTATAAAGGTATGTGATTATGGTTTTTGTGTTTTCTGTACGGCGTCGGGTGGAATTAGACAGGAGACGTACCGCGGAAAGTTTCCGTGGTACGGGGGGAGGGGCAAAAATGTAATAAGCCCGTACCGCGGAAAGTTTCTGCGGTACGGTTCAAATTTTTTTTAAACCCCAACCGTTGGATGGTCGATCCAACGGCTGGGAAACCGTTTGCCAGCAAAAGCCTCCCCAGCAAACGATTGCTGGGGACCGGGGGCCAATGAAAAATGAATTACATTAAGTGTGCATAGTCGCAAGTGTGGGGGTCAAACTTTGCCGTTTGCACGTCATTTAGTGAGTTAGCAGGTTACCGACTGGTTCTTGGTTGAGCCTCCCTCGTATATTCATATTAACAAATTAATATTTCAACCAAGTTTGTGTAACCTAGTATCAGTAATTTAAAATGTTCTACGATTTCTTCCGTGGAAATTTCGTGGATCCCGTTACATCTTATAAACTAGAAGATTAATAACTAAAATAATTTGACGATTTTAATTTGTAGCTGAATAGTCGTAGAAAATTTCCTATAAAAGCCCAACCTGAGTACATGAGATTGCACACCACACACCACACACCAAAGTACACTCACGTTATCAAGAGATGCCTCTCGCCACCTTCTTGAAGCTGCTCCTCATTTTCGTAGCTATGGTTTTCAGTGCTCCATCTGTAGTGGGAGATTATGAATATCCAAGGATACCACGGTCGTATTGTGTGGTGCGGAGCAACTGCCCTAAGCCGCCTCCACGAGCTTCTTCCACTAAGAATATCGGAAACTAGGACGTGGTGCTAAACTGCACAGCTCATGTATGCATACAAACTACTCCCTCCGTCCCTCTGGGTTCTATACATAGAAATTGGGCACGGAGATTAACAAAAGATATAAAAAATGAGTAAAGTTAGATGAAAATGGGTAAAGTGGTGAGACCTATCAATATTTAATAATAGATTTGAGATAGTGGAAGAAAGTAGTGGGTGTAATAGTGATTTATATTGTTATAGAATAGAGATAGTGGAGAAAGTAGTGGGTGTAATAGTGTTTTATATTATTAAAAGTTACTATTTTTGGAATGTATAGAAATGAATGGGACGTCCCAAAATGGAAAGTGTATAGAAATGACTGGGACGGAGGGAGTATAATTAGTTTGATTAGTTTAAATAAGAGTTGTTTGTGGGAGATCATGAATTTGTGCTACAATATGCTGCACGTAAAATGCTCTGGGAGAGCATTTACTAAATTTGTGCTACAATATTAGTATTCTAAAATTAAGAGCTTGTACTACTGTGGTAAACTAGTGTATATGGTTGGAGCTTTAATCTTAAACTTATTTGTTTTTTATTTAATTATGTTTTAATTCTGCATTATAGTAGTTAGTAGTTTGATTTAAAAGATATAAAAGATATGGAGTAATATATTTTGATTTAAAGGTAATTACCCGTGAAATTTTTGGAAAAGAAGTAGATTTTGTTAGAAAAAAGTGTTTTAATTATAAAAGGCAATCAACTAGTTACTATTTTTATATTATTTTATCATTATTAAATAGAATAAATGACCGAAAACCGAAAACCAAAACTTTCAATATTTCGGTTTTAATAATATAGCTTATAACCCGTGCGAAGC
Organism: Heracleum sosnowskyi; assembly: GCA_030848705.1. Lineage (NCBI taxonomy): Eukaryota > Viridiplantae > Streptophyta > Magnoliopsida > Apiales > Apiaceae > Heracleum > Heracleum sosnowskyi. Next base: position 132,168,099 of record CM061238.1, on the reverse strand, counting down.
ACGAGCTTCTTTTAATATATTATAATATTTATTTTCTAGTAAAAATATAATATAAATTTTTTATATATTTCTTTTATTATATAATATTTTTGAAAAATGAGAGATTTTAGTAAGGACAAATAGAAAATGTAACATATTTTAATTGAAAAATGTAATTTTCCGTGATTTTTGGAAAATGAGTGGATTTTGTTGTTTCGACTTGTTGCCCAGTAAATAATAATAATATAAGGGGGGTTGAATATAATTGTATAAGATTCTCCATAAACACAAATATAAAAATAATAACAGCTTTATTAATTCTGATATAAAACTGTTACAAACTCTCTCAAGAAATTCTGATGTTCTTGAGAGCTTCTACGTTACAAAATACTCGTGTATACGATTGATATAAAATCAAAACCTAAACTGTGTTTATATACTACACAGCTTCTCTATCGATTACAAGATAAGTCCAAATCAATTATAAACAATATTGAAACATATCCTAACCGACAGCTTCATTCCTATAAACTAGAAACCGACAAAATAAACTTCCTTTTTTAACTAGAATCCATAAATAACTCGAAGTTGTAATCCTGATTAGCTTCCAGTCCTGATGATAAATACTGATCACAGTCCTGATAGAAATCCTGATACTGACGCTTGTGCAATACTGATGACGTCAGCAATCCTGATCAGTTGAGTCTAGATCCTGACGATCATTGAATCCTGATCTAACAATCTCCCCCAATCTCATACTTTGTAAAATAAAGTATAGATTTCTAGATTCAATGATGCCAAAAACTTATTTACAAAATGTACAAGTATTTACAGCAGCAAACTTATATTTTTAGATTTTCTGGTAGAACAAATTCATCCTCAAGAAGCTTGACAGTATATTTTCTTCTTTGTCTTCAAGAATCTGAATTAGTCTTTCCTTAAGATTTTTGAGTTCTTCATCTTCCTCATTTATCTGATAGATAGCTGCTCTAAGATTCTGAATGGAACTTCTTGGTAGACTATCATCTTCGAGGTAAGCAATTTCCTTCCCATCAGGATTAAGAGTAAGTTGCTTCATGCCAAAGGACATTTCTTTAACATCAGTGCCCCTTTGCATTTCCACATCTTGACCTCTCAGATTTAAGTACATGGGAGTATAATCATCATTAAAATTTCTTCCTTCATCAAACCTTCTCCTTATGGTTGACAAAATCATATCTGACCATACCTTGCACACTTTATTTTTCCATCTAAGCAGATAGTGAACATATTTCAGTTCCTTTGTAGTCTTAACCAGCAGAAGTTTTTCTTTCTTTCATGAAGTACAAAAGTTTTTCTTTCTTTTCAGTACCATCATGACAATCTATAACTATATCAACAGCTAATAAATTATTCAGGTGTTCAGAAGTTAAGTTACCTCCAATATCAGTCAAAGAGTGAGGGTCAACATATGGTAAATTCAGAAACTCAGCATCTCTGTGACCTATACCTCCTCTTGAATTATGTGACATCTGCCTTAAGCTTGAAAACATTTGTAACCAGAGTGCTTTGGATATTTGTGATCCAGAAAAGTCAGCAACACTGGAGACATTTGTTATAATTTCACCAGACTAAAAATTGATAGGTCTATTACACCTAAGTGTATCAATATGTTTCCACTTCTTGTCTTTTTCCTTCTTAAGAACATAGCTTCTTTCTATATGAGGTTGTTGTCTTCTTGCATTTCTCCACAACCTCCTATTTGAATTTTTAAGCTTTTGCACATAAAAATTGAAATCTCTATTTGTTGTTCTTGTGATTTCTCTTCTTCTGATTTCTTCTTCTTTTTCTACTTCTTCATTATGAGAATCAACCACAGTAGATAAAATTATCAAACCAATCTCTTGTAGAATTTCAGATTCATCAGGATCTTGAACAATGTCAGGATTAGAATCTTCAATTTGAGTTGTATTACTGATGAGATTTGGTTGTCTTGGTCTTCTTCTCAATTGAGGTCCTTCATCTCTTTCTTGATCTTCTTTCTGAATGATAGTCCTGATAACTGGAGTATCATGAGCTCTTGGAGTTTGAGAAGCATCAGGAATCTCTTCAATTCTTACACCTCTAGACCTTGTCTGTCTAGGCACTGTTTGATTAGACCTCCTCCCTCTTCTTGCACCTCTTCAACCTCTGTCTCCTCTACCACTAGCAGGAGCAGGATTATTAAAACTCTCCATCATTTCTCTTTGTTGACTTAGAAATTCTTCATGTGAGAGATCAGGATATTCTTCACTAGCAGTAGAAAGTGCCTTTCTTGCAAATAATTGTTGAACTCTCTTATCAGTGTGAAAGAGAGTAACAACATTACCATCTCTTGTCTTGAACTTCTGGAATAAGTTAGCAGCATCTTCAGGATTTTCAATGAGAACATCTTCATCACCTTCAGGAATTGTAGAAAGTGTTTGTCCATGACCAGGCGTCAGGATTTGATCATCCATCAGGATTTGATTACCTGTCAGGATTTGCTCTTCCCGTCAGGATCTGAGATTTCACCAATGTCCTTACTGTTCTCACTCCAGAATCAGAAACATGAGTTGACTGCGTAGATTGACTTTGAGAAGTTTGAATTGTAGACTTCACAATAGCAGCATCAGAGGTTTCTCCTTGTAATACCAAATCATCACAATCATGTCCAGTATGATCATCATCATTATTCTTTCTCAATACTAGATCAGGAGTGCATTTTGTCTGACTTACCTTCTCCCCCTTTTTGGCATCAAGATTGGATAAAAGATTTAAAATTAAGGAAAGAGAGGCTTGAATGTTAGTTACCTTAGAATCCAATGAGTCAATTCTTTTGTTGATGGAGGACTGTTCAGTAATAACTGACTTAACCTGAGATTCCACAACTCTCAATTGAAGAGCAGTTGGTGCCTTTGTCAAGCCATTAGCAATATCAGACCTCACTAATGCAGTAGCAGTTTTAACAGAATCAATCTCATACTTGAGGCTCTTGGATAATAGAGTTGTAGCCTTCAAGTGATTCTTCACATCTTCATTCTCAATTAAACTTGCAGCATAAGAAGCATGGTTCAAAGCACATGGATAACTGACAGGATCATCAGACCTGTACCATTCATTTTCCCATTCATGTCTTCTTAGTTGTTCAGCTGGATCAATTGCAGAAGGACCAGAAAAGTCTTGTCTAATATCTTTTCCTGTAGTAGCCTTGCCAGCCATGAAAGTTCTTGAAGAAACAAAATTAGTTCCAAGACTAGATTTGAGTGTTGTAGCAAGCTGATCCTTCTCACCATCATTATCATCATCAGAATCATCATCATCACTATCTCCAGAATCATCAGCATTATCAGCATCATGATCAACAAGTCCTTTCATTTTATCTTTGGATTCTGAGATAGGATCATTCATTGGCCTTGAGCTTAGTGGTTGAATCAGGACTGGCTCAGCATCAGGAGCACCACTAGCATCAGGAGCAACACTGTCAGGATTTGATTGGCATGCATCAGTATTTGTTACCAATGTTTCTTGTGGAGCCTGAGGTTTAGAAGCTGCTTCAACACTTTGAGTTGGAGGTTCTTGTGTGCTTCCCTCAATGACAGTGTCCTCGACCAAAATTTCCATTTCAGGAATAGTAGAAGTCCCTTGAGCAGTGTCAGAAAACTCCTTAGAAACTGCAGCTAATTTGCCTGCATCCTCACTTTGAGAGGATAGTTCTTGTGGGGCTGGAATGTGAATGTCTTCATTCTCCCTTTGAGAAAATGGTTCTTGTGTGACCATTCCTTCAGCTATGCCTTCACTCACACATTGAGTAAGTGGTTCTTGTGTGGCTGGATCTTCAGTAACTGCTGAACCACTTTGAGGTTCAGGTTCTTGTGGGCTAGATCCTTTCAGTTTCTTCTGTCTCTGAAAGACTTTCTCTTCTGCTTTCCTTTTCTTCTCCATTGGATGTGTAAACCCAAGTTTGGAAGCAGTCTCAGCAACCTTCTCCCATGATATTTCTAGAATTCTTGAAGTTGGAGAGGCTTCTGCTGGAGAGTCTGAGATAGAGACAATCTTGTGTGATGCTTTAGGAATACCAACATCAGGATTTGCTTGAGCATCAGGATTTGACTGCTCATCAGGAATTGAAATGTCCTGACCATCAGTATCCTGCTTCTTCAAAGGAATATAATACCTGCTTTTAGTCAATTTTCTTTTCTTATGTGGCTTAGAAGATGGTGTCACAGCTTCAATAGCAGTATCAACAACTTCCTTGTTCATTCTCAATTTGGAGGATATATGCATGTCATCCTCAGAATCAGTTTCATCCCTTAAAACCAACTTTCTTTTAACATCAACAACCTCAACTTTATCAGCTTTCTTTACCAGGACCCCTTGAACACCCCCTTTTGACTTCTTTTGAGTGAGTGGTGTAGAGGAGAAATCCTTTGAACCTGATTGCCTTCCAGACACATTAGTTCTAGCTGATTTCTTTGATTTTACAACTACAGTCTTTTGGGAGACAGTAGAGATAGTTGTGGATTGTTTGGAGTGTTTGGGAGGGATGCTTGTGTCAGGAACAAGGTGTGATTGGCCTTGCCCCATAGCATCAGAAACTGATCCATATTGAGTAGGCATTTTGTTGGTCCTCGTGTATTGCAGAAGGGAGGGGGGGATGAATGCAATACTGATAAAATTCAATCTCAATTTCAACAACCAAAACTAAGATTTAATGTTATCAGTAATATGTATGCAATCACAAACAGTATGTTCTAAAGACAAGTTTCACAAAATATATGTTTTTATTTATTTTGCAAAGTGTTGCTACAACCTCAAGAGAGAATTCTTGAGCTTCGGTTTTCTTCAAGACACTCACTTGCCTTCGTTACATACCTAGAATGAATTGATAGTCTAAGTATATAACTAATCCTACTGTCAACACGGGTTTGTGAAGCTGCTGTCATTATCAAGTGGCAGCTTCTTACAGATTGTCTACCCATGTGACTTTCCTAAATTGCTAACATGTCTAATATACATTACAAAGAAAGCAACCTAGATTCATTCTATTTCCAGCTAAAACAATTCAGCAAATAGAGACTTGACCTTGCTCTTGAATTGATTCGCTTTTGTTTTGTAGTGCTTGAAGCTTCTGTCGTAGTCTTGCAGACTTGGTGCAGCTTAGGGATACTGCAACACGCCTGTTTCTTGAACATTGAAACTATCACGGGATTTGACTGAGAAGATACCTAGAACAAGGATCTTTCTCGAGACAGTTACTTTTGCCGCAAAGCTTGCTGTCACGGGAATGTTCTTTTGGTGACAGTATGAGTTCCCCGCATAGAGTGCTGTCGAGGTTTCCAAATTTGATGTCGAGGGCTAAAGTTGCTGTCGCGTAGTCTTCCGCCAATGTTGCTGTCAGAGTGAATATGCTGTCGTGACTTGCAACATTCTGTCTTCTTGTAATCTTACTGTCAATGCTTATGACAGTAACCTTTATTCATGCTGTCATCTAATATGCATTCTTTGAGGCTTGAACACAGCAAGTGAACTTCTTCCAAATTACACAACTAAAATGACATTGCATACTGATTACAAGAACATACTTTGGCTGTGACAGTATGTTCTACTTAATTAAAAATTAAGTACATTCAAGGTTAAGTTGTTTCTATGCTACCACCCATAAATCCCAACACATTTTCTCTTTCAAGAAAAGCCTGACCTCATCAGGAATGTAGGCATTGCCTGTAAAACCATTTGCCTTATCACTGTTGACTAAGGACTTAACATTGTTCTCAGTAATTCTACAGATTGGGAGAATTAGATCATCTTCAAATACAGCATTAGGACAAGAGTGATTAAAAATCAACTGTAAAAATCTAAGAAAACAGACAGAACCTAACTTATCTGATTTCCTATCACTTAAAGCTTTCAGAATAAATGACCCATAATCAAAAACAGTAGAGTAGATAAGAGAGTACCCTATTTTGAGTGATCCTGATGGTAGAGCATCAAAATTAGATGTCTTGTTCAGGAAACACCGACTTATGGTGTCAAAGAAATAGTTCCATTCCTTCTTTAGCTTTGTCCTGAAGAGATTTCCATATCTCTTAACCTCTCCATTGTAGCCTAGCTTAGTAACAAACTCAAAGAGAGTGGAGTCTGAAACTGTAGTAGGAACCTTATCACCCAGAACAGGCAAATGAAGAGCTTCTTCCACAATTGCAGGAGTCACATAGTGAGTAACCCCATCAAACTCAAAACTCATCAGGATTGAGTCTGAGTGCCCTTTGTCAAAATTAACTGTGTTCCACACCTGCATAATTGACTTAAACGAAACACTTGCAGGTTCTATTAGAGCAAATTTCAATGGACTTGAGGCAAAGAAATCTTGAATAACATGGAACTCGTTTGGCAATTCCTGATGATCTAAAACAACCACAAAATTATTAGTGGCAAAAGTAACACCACTAATTACTGTTTGTTTATTCATGAATGATGAAGACGCCATTGATACAATACAGAAAGCTTGAGAATTGAGATTTAGAATTTAGGGTTCGTGAGCACAGAGAAAGAAGATGAAAAACTGATGATGAAAGAGTAAACGGTAATTTAGAAAATCAAATGTATTTTGTTAAAACAAAATATTACTCTCAGTGACAGGTGGCATGCTGTGATTTGTGCAATAATAATTAGTGAACAAATTACGTGCGTAATTAAACATAACTGCACCACTTTTTATGTATGTCTATGTGTATGTATCTAGCAGTGTGACACACGCGCGTATACAGTTGTCCAACTAAAAACTCAAACGTTTCTCATCAAATACTGACGAAAAATTAGGCACAAATTAAGCAATGAAGTACTGACCTGTCTATCAGGATTGACCAGTTGACTTCCTGTCAGGATTGTGTCCTATCAGGATTTGATCAAAATTACATACCTTGCAGAATGACCATCAGGATTTAACAGTCATCAGGATTTCCTCTCTGTAGCTTTTCTCAGTAATTCTCAAAGTTCATCATTCCAAGTTCATTCACCAACTTATTGAAAGTAGCTTCAGGCAGTGGCTTGGTGAATATATCAGCTAGTTGTTGATCAGTAGGAACAAAATGAAGTTCAATTGTTCCTTCCAGAACCTGTTCTCTTATGAAATGGTACATGATACTAATGTGCTTAGTAAGAGAATGCTGAACTGGATTTCCTGTCATTGCAATAGCACTTTGGTTATCACAATAAATAGGGATTTTTGAATATGACAGGCCAAAATCTAACAACTGGTTTCTCATCCACATTATCTGAGCACAACAACTTCCTGCAACAATGTACTCAGCTTCTGCTGTTGATGTTGAGATAGACTTTTGCTTTTTACTGAACCAAAAAACTAGTCTACCACCCAAAAACTGCCAACTTCCTTAAGTACTTTTCATGTCTATGTTGCATCCTGCAAAATCAGCATCTGAATAACCACACAACCCAAAACCTGATTCCCTTGCATACCAAAGGCCAAGTGAAGGAGTGCCTTTGAGATATCTAAAAATTCTTTTAACTGCAATCAGATGAGGTTCCCTGGGATTTGCTTGAAATCTTGCACAAAGACAGGTTGCAAACATGATATCTGGTCTACTTGCAGTGAGATATAATAAAGAGCCAATCATCCCTCTATAGTGAGTTACATCTACCTCAGCACCTTGATCAGGATCAAGTTTGGTAGCTGTAGCTATGGGAGTACTTACAGTAGCACAATCTTGCATGTTAAACCTTTTCAATAAATTCCTTGTATACTTTGACTGATTGATAAAAATGCAATCATCAGTCTGTTTAACTTGAAGACCAAGAAAGTAACTCATTTCTCCCATCATGCTCATTTGATATCTTGACTGCATAAGCTTAGAAAACTTTTCACACAGCTTATTGTTTGTTGACCCAAAAATGATATCATCTACATAAATCTGAACTAAGAGCAAATCCTTACCATGATTCAAGTAAAATAGAGTTTTATCAATAGTACCTCTTTTGAATCCACTTTCTAGTAAGAATTGAGCTAAGGTTTCATACCATGCTCTTGGAGCTTGCTTTAGTCCATAAAGTGCCTTATCCAATATGTAAACATGATTTGGATATTTTGGATTAATGAAGCAAGGAGTTTGTTCAACATAAACTTCTTCCTCCAGTTCACCATTTAAGAAAGCACTTTTCACATCCATCTGGAAAACCTTGAATTTCTTGTGGGCTGCATATGCCAGAAAAATCCTGATTGCTTCTAGCCTTGCACCAGGAGCAAAAGTTTCATCATAGTCAATTCCTTCTTGTTGAGAATACCCCTTTGCAACTAGCCTTGCTTTGTTTCTGATTATAACTCCATCAGAATCAGTCTTGTTCTTAAATACCCACTTTGTACCAACAATTGATCTGTTCTTTGGTCTTGGTACAAGTTTTTAGACTTCATTCCTTTCAAATTCATTCAATTCTTCTTGCATTGCAGTAACCCAATCAGCATCTTTAAGTGCATCTTCAACTTTCTTTGGTTTTTCCTTGGATAGAAAGTTATGATAGAGACATTCATTTTGAGTTGCACTTCTTGTCTTAACACCTGCATCAGGATCTCCAATGATCAAATCAGGAGTATGATCTCTTGTCCATTTCCTTGCTAGTGGTAAATTATTCTTTGAAGTAGATGCTCCCCCTGGATTGGTATTATCTTGATTAGAAGAATTTGCTTCAGTAGAAGCTCCCCCTGAATTTTTGCTGTCACTTCCTGATGGATTATCAGGATTGTCACTTGAATCAGTATCTGAAGAATTCTGTCCTGATGATTGAGTAGACTCAGAATTTGTAGCAGTTTTCTGTTGCTCCCCCTCAACATTTGCACTACTAGTTGTGTCATCATTATTTGCATAATCAGTATTAGCACTGTCAGTAGCACCATCTGTAGCACCATCAGTAGCACCATCAGTATTTGGTGCGTCATCAGGATTTGATTGATCATCAGGATTTGGTGATCCATCAGTATCTGGTGGTGTATCAGTATCTGATTCCATTTCTTCAGGATCCTTGGTAGCTTCATTTTCAAAGACCAAACTATCATGAGAGTCTTCAACAATTCCAGTTATCTTCTTATCATCAAAAGATACATGTATTGACTCCATGACAGTCCTTGTTCTCAAGTTAAAAACTCTAAAGGCTCTTGATGGAGGATAGCCAATAAAAATTCCCTCATCAGCCTTTGTCTCAAATTTCCCTAGCTATTCAGGATGAGTTCTGAGAACAAAACATTTACAGCCAAACACATGCAGATGCTTCAAACTAGGTTTCTTTTCCTTGAGCATTTGATAGAGAGTTACACCATGTCTATTTATCAGTGTGATATTTTGAGTATAGCATGCTGTATTGACTGCTTCTGCCCAGAAATATGTAGGTAACTTAGCTTCTTCCAACATAGTTCTGCCAGCTTCAATAAGAGTTCTATTCTTCCTTTCAACTACTCCATTTTGCTGAGGTGTGCCAAGAGCAGAGAATTGTTGTTTGATTCCTTTGTATTTGCAGAACTCTTCCATCTTTGAATTCTTGAATTCAGTACCATTATCACTTCTCAATATCTTGACTTTGTACTTTGTGCCTGTCTCAATCATTCTCACATGGTTCAACAGTATTTCTGGAGTCTCATCTTTTCTGTGCAGGAAGTACACCCAGGTGAATCTAGAGTATTCATCAACAATTACAAGAGTGTACCTTTTCTTACTGATGGACATAATGTTGACTGGTCCAAATAGATCAAGATGTAACATGTGATATGGTTCACCAATAGAGGATTCAGATTTACTCTTGAATGATGTCCTTCTCTGTTTTGCTTTTTGACATGCATCACAGAGTCCATCAGGAGTATACAAAGCTTTAGGTAATCCTCTAACCAAATCTTTCTTAACCAACTCATTGATATTGCTGAAGTTGAGATGAGAAAGCTTCTTGTGCCAATTCCAACTTTCATCTACTGATGCTTTACTGATGAGACAAGTAGAGGAGTGGTCAGTATTTGCTTGAATGTTGGCTTCATAAATGTTACCATGCCTGTAGCCAGTGAGTGCTACTTTTCCTGATGCTTTGTTGACTACTTCACAATGTGTGGAATAGAAGTTGACATGATAACCTCTGTATGTGATTTGACTAATACTCAAAAGATTGTGTTTTAGTCCTTTCACAAGAGCTACATTTTCAATGATGACATTACCAATGATTATATTTCCATATCCCAAGGTTTGTCCAATGTTGCCATCTCCATAAGACACAGTTGGGCTAGCTTTCTCCTCATATTCTGATAACAGGGCTTTGTTTCCAGTCATGTGTACATAACATCCACTATCCATGACTAACACATTTTTCTTTTTACCCTGTAATCAGACAAAAATACACTAGTTAGTATTTTTAAGAACCCACACTTGTTGGGTTCTCATTCCATGCATTTTATTAAATTTAGCAGCGGAAGACTTTTTGACTTTAGCAGTCCTGACAGGATTAAATCCATCAGGATTTGCTTTGTCAGTATCAGTATTAACAGATGCATGCTTCATATTGACATTCTTAGTGATACCAGAATTTGCACTTTTATTAAACTTAGGTAAAGGATCATAAAAGTTATGGTACAAACTATGGCATTCTTCACATGTATAAATAGAATGCCATTTACTGCCACAATAAAAACAAGACTTCTGTGGTTTATAAAATACTGATCTACTCCTAATATCAGACTTAGGAATCTCAGTAACCTTTTTTTTACTCTTCATGCAATCAATAACAAGATGATTAGAGTTACCACAGGTAAAGCAACATTTTCTAGGTGCATTTGGGATAAACTTATAATTATTCTCTTTATTAATCCCAACTTTACCTTTCCTGTTTCTCTTGATAGTAGGTATCTTTTTTTTACCAGTTACATCACAAACTTTATCCCTAAGTTGTTTCTGAGACAATAAACCTATATTTTTCTTTTCAGTTTTCTTGACAGGTTTAGACTTCATATTAGAAACTGAATTAGCAGAAGTAGATCCCTTTTCAAAAGTAGAATTGGGATCATTACCAAATACAAATTTAATAGGCTTAATCTTTGATTTGGTCTTGTCTATAACATGTCTATAGGTCATTGGATTAACTGTCTCATTTATAACTTTCTTTTTCATCTTCTTATCCTCATCTGACTTATAACCTAGACACTCTTTCCAATTCTTAGAAGTATTAATTTCATGAAATTTCCTTCCAGAGTCTGTCCAGGTTCTGATTTTCTCATTAGCAAACTCAAGTTCTTTTTCTAGAGCTGTACATTTAAATTTCATCTCTAAATGCATGTGTTTAGCATTATCACATTCTTTATGTACCTCTTGCATAAAAGAAAATTCAGCTTCTAGATGCTCATTCCTTTTTCTAAGTTCAGACATCTCAGATAAGATCCTAGTATTTTCAGCAGTTTGACTTCTAAAGCTAATATGCAATGACTTTAGAAAATGTCTTAACTCAGAGGCATTATCAGTATCAAAATCAAAAACAACATTTGGTACCTTTTCATCAGGAACATCAGTATCATCAGTATTGGCCATTAGGGCATAGTTGACTACCTCAGTGTCAGATTCTGAGGAAGAGTCCATCCAATCCTTGCTTGAAGTGATGAGTGCTTTAGCCTTCTTGCACTCAGTTGCAAAGTTCCCCATTCTATTACACTTGTAGCATCTAACATTTGACTTGTCAAATTTACCACTTTTGCTGTCCTTCTTGATGTACTTGTCTTTGTCAGCAGTGAAGGTCTTTTTCTGAAAGTTAACTTGTCTTCTAGCCTTCCTGAACTTCATCTTCTTGAAGCCTTTGACTATCATAGCAACCATCTCTTCCATGTCCGAGTCAGTAGAATCATCATCAGTATTAGCATCAGGATTGCCATCAGTATCTGATAAGTCATCAGGATCTGACTCCACCAATCTTGATGTTATTCTGGTGACCTCCACAGCTTTCCTTTTGATTTAGCCTCAACATTCAAGGCTATAGACTTTGCCTTGCTGCTTCTCTTGTTCTTTCTTTGTTGAACCTCAAGATCATAGGTTCTTAGCATTCCATAAACTTCATCAAGTGACACAGTGTTTAGATCATATTGATGTCTAATGATTGAAGTTTGTGTATCCCATTCTTCAGGTAAAGCTCTCAGAAACTTGGTGTTAGAATCTTCAGATACATACTCTTTGCCAACTAGAGATAGATTGTTCAGGAGTGTCTGAAATCTATCATACATATCAGTCAGGCTCTCATCAGGTCTAGCATCAAATTGTTCATACTCTTGAATCAGTAGAGCCCTTCTGTTTTTCTTGACAGATGCAGATCCTTGGCATTGAGTTTCCAAAGTGTCCCAAATTTCTTTTGCAGACTTGCATGCAATCACCCTGTTAGATATGACAGCATCAAGACTGTTGTGCAGGATATTCTTTATCTTAGCATCTCTGAGAACGTCAGCTTTCTCTTATGGAGTCCATTCACTTTTTACCTTGACCACGTAGTGTTCAGGTACAGTATCTGTTTGTCCAACAATTCTTGTAGGAATATATGGACCATCACGAATCCTGTCCAAATAATCAGGATCCATAGCCTCCAGGTACATTAGCATCTTTACCTTCCATGTAGGATATTCAGTTTTCTTCAGGATGGGAATCTTCATGCTTTCATACTTGGTTGTCGACATCTTAGATCATATCTGATTCAAATTCAAATCAGTTTGCTCTGATATCAATTGTTGCCCAGTAAATAACAATTGTAGAAGGGGGGTTGAATACAATTGTATAAAATTCTCGACTATAAACACAAATATGAAAATAATAACAGCTTTATTAATTCTGATATAAAACTATTACAAACTCTCTCAAGAAATTCTAATGTTCTTGAGAGCTTCTAGGTTACAAAATATTCGTGTATGCGATTGCTATAAAATCAAAACCTAAACTGTGTTTATATACTACACAGCTTCTCTATCGATTACAAGATAAGTCCAAATCAATTATAAATAATATTGAAACATATCCTAACCGACAACTTCATTCCTATAAACTAGGAACCAACAAAATAAACTTCCTTCTTTAACTAGACTCCATAAATAACTCGAAGTTGTAATCCTGATCAGCTTCCAGTCCTGATGATAAATACTGATCACAGTCCTGATAGAAATCCTGATAGCAATCCTGATACTGACGCTTGTGCAATACTGATGATGTCAGCAATCCTGATCAGTTGAGTCTAGATCCTGACGATCATTGAATCCTGATCTAACACGGCTATTATAAGATAATAATAAAAATAATTAAATAAGGCAAGTACCGTACCAAAAAATTGGTACCAAAATCAAATACCGTACCCAAAAACAGATACTAAAACTTTTAATATTTTGTGTATTATAAGATAGTATAGATAGTATAAATTTAATCATTCAATAATTCATAAAGGTTGTAAATGGTCAATGTTTATTATCAAATAATCTGTTACCAGCAGCCCGGCTCACCCATGACTCTTAATTAACAGCACAAGCAGAACAGCCTCCTCGGGGTCAATTAATTAAATGATTGGACATAAAGCTTTCGCTCCTGCCTGAGGACAATCCTCAAATTCCTTTGCCAATCAAGGAAGTTGGTTCCTGTCAGCTTTTCCTTCTCAAGGACTGATCGCACAGAGAAATTGTTTGAGTTTGCCATTTCAGATATCTTCAATGTTAAAATGCATAAAATAAGTTAGTTGCAGATTTATTAAATTATGTTCAAGTGTTTATTCATATATATATATATATTCACAATATATATCTCCCACTATTTTATCAAATCAATAGCCCTAACTATTAATTCGGAAAACATTTTTCTAAATCTTTCTAGTGAGCCAAGATTCATATTTCGTCATGCTTAAGGTCAGCTTTGGGTTTACTCCTAAAACATGATTTATTTTGTTAGGAACTATGTTGTTTCTTGATGATAACTAGATCAACTTAGTGAAAAGTGTATAAGTAAAAATGTAGCCTTCAACGGATAGCATGCTTTTGCAGTATCCGTAAAAGGGTAGCTTATCTACGGATAAGACTCAATGTAACATGCTTAAGGCATCCTGATGAATAATCCTGATATGCAATCCTGATATGCAATTTTGATATGCATGAGCTTCCACGTGGTAGGTTCAATGGTCGAGCCTGAACCTAAAGTGGAACCTTAAGGACAAAGATAAGTTTTACTCCCATACTTTACATATTTATATTTTCCCAAATGTGCATATCACATGATTTTAAGGAAAGTTGCACACATAAATAGTCATCATATTTGTGTTTACTTGCGTTGTACATGGTTTTCAAAAATATTTTCATACTTGCTAGCTGAAGCTGTTAAGTAGGTACCTACTACCTAGGCATGCTTTATGCATCATTATATAACCACTTGAAAAGACATACAGTATCAACAATTGATGAGGTGTTTATGGCTTTCTTTGGTCTCTCTTCGGTGTTGCAAATATGAAATCACTTACAACTTACATGTAGTAGGTACGAATGTAAAGTCCCATGGCTTGGGCAACAGGCTGGAAAGTCCCATGATTTGGGCATCATTGGAGAAATCCCAAAAATATTGAGAAAAAATTTTGAGAGGACCATTGTGATGGGATCATGGAACGTTTGAAAATTGTTGCACTATGTTTTGAAGAGTGTGTTTGCCAAGGTTCTACCTGATTGTAGAGGCAGCAACCGATACATATATGTACAAAATCATTTGCACTTGCTTATTCATACTTGCGCACTTGCATTATATATGTCTGAGCTGCATGAATTATATATGTGAGCTACTTAGCTCATGCTACTAATCATCTTTTCTAGTGGTCTTGGTAGCGCAGGTTCTGGAAACTTGTAGCTCATTGGCAGCAGAAGCTTCATGACATCATTTACATGAGCCTCTCATATGAAGAGCAGCTTCGCGGATAAGAGGAACACCTCGAGGATTCAGGGTATGCTTTTCAAAGGAAAAGGTTGGTAGCTAGCAGGTTCAGCTGATAAAGCTGGGAAGCAAACGATTGAAGCTGGATGGTCGAACCTGGTCCAAAGGATATACAAGGAATTTTTTCATTCAGATCGAGGTACATTTGTGGAGGCGTTATGTTTCATGTTTCTTACGCCGAGTTAGCTCATGTAAGTTTGGAAGCATGCTGCAGAAGATATTTATTTCTCTGAGAAAGATAAGGAAGGACTGAACCTTGTCTGGCATTGGTTCCTTTTGTATTCAATACTGTAAGGAACCAGGGGTAGTTGTTGTGCCCAAAATCTCACATGGGCTCAATTTAAGGTCCACATGTAATATAGGCCCAATTGGGATGAGTTTGGTGAGGATCAGACGGAGTGAGGTGCATCTTCATAGTGTCGAGGTTCAGAGTGGGCTGAGGTGCAGCTTCATTGTACCGAGGTTCAGAGTGGGCTGAGGTGCAACTTCAGGGCAGTCTATACCTCTACCTGACAGAATCAGAGTTGGACAAAGACTCAACCTCCTAAACTTTAGGAGCACGTAATTATCATCAGAGAATGGACTTATAGCTGATTCTATCACTACAAACAAGATAATTACAATAAATACATGATTTTCTATCAATATATTCGGATAATCATTGAATATATGATGAATAATCATCTTCTAGTGGTTCACTCGGATATGGTCTCTTTGAAGCTCACCTCAAAGCTATTTGGATTAGCTACAACTCTCGGTTGATTTATCACAAGGCTGTTGGATAAGCTCTGAAAACACCTCAAAGGCTTATCAAAACGTGGCTTAACCATCAAGTAACAGAACCCAAACCCTAAGAAATACATTGGACTTGATTCTTATAAATATAGGATATTTAGGCACTTTGGAAGGGTGAAAATCTCAATTTATTCTACAAGGATTATGTAGAAGCACTTGAGCAATACATATTTTCGGCGGTTGGGATCGGTCAAGGAGGGATTATTCCGACCTTGTTACCCGAAAACCTTACAAACTCAGTTCAAAAACGCCACATTTCCCACCTACTCCGGCAGTCGCAGCTGAAGCTCCGACAGCTGAAGCTGAAGCTGAAGCTATGCACGTGTGTACCTGTAACTTTGTCCGAAAACTGCAACTTTGTCCGAAAACTAAGGACAAACCTCATTATTCCAACGATATTTTCTCGAAGTGTTATTACCAAATTTCTCAAACAAACATATATTACAACTTCTGCATTTAACTAGCAGTACTTATACCAGTACTTATATATACTATGTATCGATGACTTGTAATTCTCGTGGCAATATCCTTTAAATAAGTGAAGTTTATAGCACAAATTAAATATCCTTTAATTAGTTAAAATTTTGTAAGCTCAGTTGTGCGACTCCTCGGGGTCAATTAATTAAATGATTGGAGAATTTCTACTATGCCAGAAGTTCGACAAGCAAGCAATTTAGTGTCAGCCCGAGCAAATATCAAAATTGCTAAAAAAAGGTTAGAGGACGAAAATAAAAGTTATACGTATATCACAATTTTTGAAAAATTTCATTTATAGTCAATAAAAATATTATTCTTTCAAAGAAAATGAAAAAAACTCAAGCGTATATAAACTACACTATAATAACAATCATATTTTGTAGTATTTATACTTACAACCAATTTCATATTAAATTTAATTAATTATTAGAAAATAAATAAATTTTTTTTTTTCCAATTTTTAAATTCTTTTTCATTCATAATTATGTTGAACGTATTCCTTGTTTTTAATTATACTAGCTTATAGCCCGTGCGACGCACGGTTACTTAAATTTTATTTATAATTATTTTGTTTATAATTATATTTTAATTACCCATGGAACACACGATTGTTTTTTTAATATTTATAATTATATTTATTTATGAATATTTTAATATTTAAAAGTTATTAGTTTACATGATTAAATTATTGTTAAAAAAGATTTAGCCAAAAAAAATTATAGTTAAAAATTTGATATTTATTATAATTTACACACTCAATTTAATATTTGTTTATATTGAGTTATAAAAGTTAGATTTGACCAATTTTACGGTCCACGTGAAATTCACAAAATAATCTTTAATTTAGTTGTGGTTTAATAATTCTTTTTCAATTAAAAACTATTCTAAAACTAAAAATAGAATAAAGTGACGAAATTTAATATTGAGAATTCTATTCGATTTAAGAAATCTACTTAAATGTAGTTTAGATTATTAGAATACCCTTTATTAACTAAATACAGTTTTTAATGTTAAATCTAACGGTTTTCACCTATCTATTTAAGATTAAACGATTTTTATTATTAAACGGGTTTCCTTATTTAATTACAACAATTTTTATGTTTTAACTTTTTGGAAAATCCAATCATAATATAATATCTTTTAACTTATATCATTTTTAGATAATAACTTCTTTTTATATGATATAATCTTGATCGTCTATTTTTAAAAGTATTGGATCTAACGGTTGAGAATGTTTTGGCGGTATTTAGGATCAAACTACCAGGATAACATCATTAATTTTTTTAATATTTTTTTAAAAAATATTTATTGCTAAAATATAATATACTCTTTTTTGTAATATGTTAATGATGCGGGAACTTTGAACTTTTGAGAAAATAAATTATCAATTAAAATATAATTTATTTTGTAATAGTTCTTCTTTTAAAGTAGTACACCGTGACGATCAAAATTCTGTATAAAATTCATTTTTTTATAGTATATCCCGTAAATATCTATGTTATTATATTAAAGACTAAATGATGAAAGCTTTCTTATAAGTCTGGTCACTCAATTCATAATCGTTGGATCTTTCAAATTAAATTGTTGAGAAACGTTAGATATAACAGTAAAATTATCACGTAGAATTATCTAAGATTTGAATCTACCAACAACATATTAAAATTTACAGGGTTTTTTGAAAAATAAGAAATTTTTCTTCGAATTTAGTAATTTACAATGTATAGAGGTTAAAAAAGTTAGGTCTCTCTGTATAGCTGAGTCTAAAATTTCAAAATACGGTTTTTTTTTAATATGAATATAGTCCTGCTAACAATGAAATTAGGTCTTTATGAGTTCTTATAAAACAAAATCACCATTTGCGTATAATTTATTATTTAATAATAAATAATATTTAATTAGTTATGATAAAAAATTTAATAAAATAAGATAAAAAATATGCACAATTTTATAAAATTTTATCCTCGTATTATTATATTCTTTGTTGATTTGAATTTTTCTTAGATTGATTTGAATTTTTGAAAATAGATTTCTAAATTTAAAATAGTTAGAAAAAAGTAATTAAATTGACATTAAAATAATGATGACGTAATAATTATTATTAAAATTTAAATACCCACTTTACTAATTTGGGCTTTATCTTGTATTTTAAAAATTAGATTTTGACGATTTTACACCCAGATAACTAAATTATCTTTAATTAAAAGATGGCTTAACAATTTTTATATAACTGGAATTGTCCATGAAAGAGAAAAGAAAGTCACGAATTTTTTACATGGAGAATTCTATTCAATATAGAAAACTTATTTATATTTGGTTTAAATTATCAAAATACACTTTTTAGAATTTAAATATAATCTTATTATTAATAAAATACACTTTTTTAATATTTGATCTAACGATTTTCATTTATCCAGTTATGATCTTATGGTCCTTATTAGTTTGGTTGTCCAAGACCGTACCATCAAAATTTTGGATAAGATCCATATTATACTTATTATATATAAGGATTTAATATAATAAGGATATCAAGTATATACTGATATAAGTATCTTACTAACTGCTTTTACTTTTAATGTTTCGGTTTTATTTACAGTGTATATAAAATTTTAAAATACATTATTACTTAAAAATTATTAAATAGAATAAAAATTATGTTATGATTATATAAAATTTTATTCTCATATTATTATATTCTTTATCGATTTGAATTTGTTCTTAATTAATTTTAATACTTTATTGAAAGAAACATAAAATTTCTATATTTAAAACAATTAGTGGAAAAATAAATAAACTGGTGCTACAAAAATAAAAAAAATATTTATTAAAATTTAGATACTCATTTTACTATTTGGGTTATATCCTAAGTTTTAGAAATTGAATTTTGACGATTTTACAACCCATGCGAAACTAACGAAATTATCTTTAATTTAATGATGGTTTAACAATTATTATCTAATTGGAAGTATACATAAATTCAAGAGAAAAGATATTTAAGAATTTTTACATAGAAAACTTTTAAATTATCAAAATACACTTTTTAGTATTTAAATATAATTCTATTATTAATCAGATACACTTTTTAATATTAGATCTAACAATTCTCATCGATCTATTTAAGATCTAACTGTAATTATTAATTTGGTCGTATAGTGATCGTACACGGACCATATCGATTTTAATTTTTTCTTAAATTGATTTTAATATTTTATTGAAATAAAAATAGAATTTATAAATTTAAAAGAATTAGGAAAAAAATTAAATCTATAATAAAAAAAATATTTATTAAAATTTAGATAATCACTTTACTGTTTGGGCTCTATCTTGAGTTTTAGACAACAGATTTTAACGATTTTACAGCCCATGCGAAGCTAACAAAATTATCTTTAATTTAATGATGGTTTATTAATTTTTATCTAACTGGAACTATCCATAAACTAAAGAGAAAAGATAATTACGAATTTTTACATAAAGAATTCTATTCAATATAGAAAACCCATTTATAGTTGGTTTAAATTATCAAAATACATCTTTTAGTATTTAAATACTATCCTATTATTAATCAAATACAATTTTTAATATTATATCTAACGGTCCTCATCTATTTGAATATTTATAGTTTTATAATCCAACGGATCATATACTTTTGGTAGTACACCGACCAAAGTTTTGGATAAGATCTCCCTTACGCTTATTATATATAAGGTATTAATATGTATTGATCAGTCAACGGCTTATGGTCAATGGACTGCTGACCCGGTAACATGCATGCCAATGCTTCAACTCAACTCTACACCAAGCAAATCTCATCCTGCTCATAAAATCAACCAATTAGCATCACTAATTCGAAACCACCTGATCTCTTTTGTGAAACAATTTGACGATTATTCTTGCTATGCGATCGATCTTAGTCATAGAAAAAGTCCTATAAAAGCCCATCCTTCCTATACCTGAGATTGCACACCACACACCTTACACTCAAGTTATCAAGAGATGTCTCTGGCCACCTACTTGAAGATGCTCTTCATTTTGGTAGCTATGGTGTTCAGTGCTCCATCTGTAGCGGTAGTTTATGAATATCCAAGGACACCACGGTCGTATTGTGCGTTGAGGAGGAAGAGCCACTGCCCTTATCCGCCCCCTCCACGAGCTTCTTCCACTAAGAATACCGGAAACTAGGACGTGGTGTTAAATTGCACAGCTCATGTATGCATACAAACTATATTTAGTTTGATTAGTTTAAATAAGAGTTGTTTGTTGGGGATTATGAATTTTGTGCTACAGTATGCTGCACGTAAAATGCTCTGGGAGAGCATTTACTAAATTTGTGCTACAATATTAGTATTCTAAAATTAAGAGCTTGTACTACGTACTGTGGTAAACTACCGTATATTGTTGGAGTTTTAATCTTAAACTTATTTGTTTTTATTTAATTATGTTTTAATTCTACGTTCTAGTAGTTAGTAGTTTGATTTGGTGAAATAAGTAGTAGCGAGTTTGTAGGATCATGGAGTCTGTTTAGGGAAAGTCGTGGCATGTTGACAAGGCTGTCGTGTGCGTATCAAATAATAATATCTAACAAATCCTTCTAACTATGTAGTAGGGTAAGCCAGAGTCGATCCCACACATACAAACGTATCAATCACTGGTTTTTTTTTTAATTCAATTCAACTAAGCAATTAACACAATAAATTGTTAAGAGATTATTAAGCTAAATATTATACTAAACCAATATGCGGTATTAATAAATTAACTAAAAACATCTAGAATTAAGTATTACCACTAGCATCAATCAATGCAATCATGATTTTCACCCCAATTAATCATACACTACTCAAGAGAAAAGATGCGCCCTATAAAATACCAATAACCTCTCTCGAGTATTAATGGCTCAAACCTATTTTCATGGTATCTGCAATTTAAAGACATTAAACACAACATCCTAACTTCCTAACAATCTGTTTTACCTATTTTCATGGAGAAGTTCATGTCCTTATTGGATAAATCAACACCATCTAAGTTCAACTTTCGATGATAAATAAATATTAAGTTGAAAAAATACGCATAATCACGTCTGACATGTTATTGTTAATTAAGCACAACTCAATAAGTAAGAGCATATAACATAACTAATTTGAGGGTTGGGGGAAAATCATACATCAATCATAACTAGGGTTCAACTTAACCCTAGATTAAAAATCTACTCACTCATAATTAAACTAACAAAACACATAATATAATAAGAACACATAATAATATTAAGAACAAAGAAGAAAATCTTCAATATTTCTCCCTAGCAGAAGAGTATATGTCCCCCCTAAGTATGTTTGTATGTATATATATATATATATATATATATATATATATATATATATCTAATATATTATGTCTATATATGTATCCTAAAATATTTTAATGACTTGAGAAAAGTACAAGTACGTTTCCTAAACTGATTGTGTTTTACAAGAAAAATTCGTAGCTGACTTTTCTTCAGTAATTATGGGCCGTTTCTGATGTAGTTTGCTATTTGGACTACTTTAGAATGAAATAGAATTCAGTTATCTTCGCGTGGGCTATTAAATCATCCAATTCTGACTTGTAGAACTCGAGATATGACCCAAACAGTGAAGTGTGCGTGTAGTCCAACAAATCCGAATTTGCTTCTAATAAATCTCCAAATTAAGATCTTTATTCTCCAATCCTTCCAAGTTTAGGATTTCCTTATTTCCTAAAATAAAACATTAAAATCTATTAAATAAAAATCCAATTAAATGCAAATTATAATAAATATGAGGAATAAAATCATATAAATATGTATAAATATATACTCTATCACATGTAGTTCTTGGCTTTTTGCATCAGTTGTTTAGCTTTCTATTTGTAATAGTTCTGCAGAATTGAAATAACATTGTGTGGTCTTTTGACATGCACAAACTTTGTTTTCTCAATTTTACTATTAAATAGTGTATATATATCCTGTAGGGATTAGTGTGTGAGACCGCGATCCACAAACTGACGCATGGGACTCACCCTTTACTCGGGAATAGAGAGGGGAAACATAGCATGTCACAAGAGCGAGGCGAGGTTTGGAACCCTACTGCGAGAGGGGGGTTACAGATCTCTTATACTACCATCGATCGACAGAGCGGAATGACCAGAAAAAGAAGTGAAGTTAGAAAGCCGTATGATAGGTGGTAACTATCTTGTACGGTTCGGGGGGTAATCGGCGTACTCCGGGGGGGAATCTTTGGCTCTATCGAACATACAGGGAATTGGAGGTAGCATTCCACCGATGTCAAGTATATATATACACTATTTAATAGTAAAACTGAGAAAACAAAGTTTGTGCTTGTGAGAAAATTGAACTAGAAGATTAATAACCTGTTAGGCCGAATACACAATATATAATCAAGTATACGTTTAATAATAATAATAAGAACACTGTTTATAACAATAAACTGTATGGAATTAAATAACTCCTCTCTCAGTGATGTAAAATATCACAGAGAGCTGCTAGGTTACAAGAATGATAATTCACATATTCGCATCCCTTTTAGGGTTAACCTATTTGTGTTTATATAGTACACAGCTACATACAATTCTAATTGATATTCCTATAAATTAGCTATACAATCAGAATCAATTAAGAATTGCTTCTGTCTTCTGTTCCATTTCCTTAGCCATCTCGATATCTCTTTGCTTCTTTCCATCTTCAAAGAATATCGCTTCTAGAATCTTCATTGTCTTTTGCACCGACGGCTAAGCAAACTCTGACCATCAGACTTTAACAAACTCTGACTGGTCCTCCAGCTAAACTCTGACTAGTCCTCCAGTTAAACTCTGATAGTTTCCTGGTACTTTAAACACTGATAAACAAACATCAGCAATTATATCTAACAATCTCCCCCAACTTGTTCATACTAAAATGTACAAGTTAACAGATAATTGATGATGTCAAAACATATATAACAAATGCAGTGTTTATAAAATCACAGAGTTTATCTTTAACTTAGAACAGAAAACTTTAAAAAAAAAACTTACAGACTTCAGTTACTTAATCTCTTCAATGTCAGGTACAGTCCTGATGTAGTCCATAAGTAGTCTTCTCTCAGCTCTCTCTAGCTCAGCTATCATTATCTTCTTTATCTCCCTTAACTCTGGATCACTCTTTCCAGTTTGGTAGATAGCAGCCCTTAGAGCATAGATGATGTTCTTCTTCATATCATTTCCTAGCTTTATTATGAAGGATTTATCTGATTCCAGATTAAATTCCAACACCTTTATACCAAGATATGTTCTGAGTCTTACACTGTTCCTTTGCATCTTAACAAGCTTTCCATTGTAATCTCTGTACTTTGGTATATAAGAAGTAGCAGACTTTAAGCCACAAAGAATTCTAGCTTTCATCATCCTGCTTCTTAACACCTCAGCTGCTTGATGAGTTCTTTGATTTTTGATCTTCAGTATATACAGTACATACTCCAGCTCTTCTTTCAGTTTTAATCCAATATCAGCTTCACCAACTCTGTATACTCTGCCATCAGCCTTGAAGTATAACAGAAAATCATTCTTTAATCCTCTATGGTGAATTAACTGAACCGACTCTAAAGCATCAAGATTTTCTTGAGTCACACCAACACCTGGTTCAGCTAATGAAGTTTGATCCACAGGACTATTATTCACTTTTTTCTCTCTATGAGATCCCAGTCCAGATTTATCTCTTGATTCCTTTCCCATGATAGTTCTGCTTTGGAGAATATTTACATTTGCTGGAATCAAAGAATGTTGAACAGTGATTGGATTAGCAAAAGTCCTTTGGAGTTGTGAAGATAATTGAGTCTGTACAACTTGAGTAGTATCAGAGGTTGTCACAGCTTCCATTGTTTTAACAACTTGAGCATTGTCAGAGGTTGTTTGAGCTTTCTTCATTATCTGATGTTCATCCACCAGCTTCCCTTTACCTTTATCAAGTCTAGTTTCTTCAGCCTTCTTTGCTTGTTGTAAACTCTGTTGAGAGTTTACATTTTCTTTGATAGTTATTCCTCTTTCTTTAGGCCTTGAAACCTTTACAACTTTCTTCACTTACCCAGACTTTAGATTCTGCTCATGCTCTTTAGCTAGCATCAATTCTTCAACTTGGATATCTTCTATGGTTGTATCAGCACCATGTTCTTCTAGAAACAGCTGAGCAGCAATCTCTTCATCAGTAACTGGATGAGAAGTAAGCAATAAGCTTCTAGCTCTTGAAGAAGATTGAGCACCAGTGTATATCCTTTCAGAGTTTGTAGCATCAGAGTTTGATCTTAGCTTTCCTTGCTGTAGAGTAGATTTATATTTGAACTCTTTTCCTTTTGCACCACCATCAGTAGAATCATCCTGTCTACTCAGAGTTTGAGACTTCTTGCATTTGTCTTTAAGTGCTCTCTCCCCCTTTTTGACATCATCTGGAATCAATACTGATGTGAGCAATTCAAGTGAAGCAGCAATGGAATCAAGCTTGTCAGACATTACAGTCTGATTGTCTTCAACTTTGGTCAGTCTGTTCTTGAGAACTTCTTGATCTTTGACCAGAGTAAGCAGCATAGATTTATCTTGCTTCAGAGACATATCTCTAGCAACCACATCATTTCTCAACCCAGTAACTGACTTCTGAGTTTCATCAAAACGATTGTGAAGAGACTTGACTTGAACAATAGTTGCCTTTAGATGTGTAAGAAGTTCTGGATTTGTAATTGATTCAGCAGATTTTGTTACAAAGTCAGCAGCCCTTTGATTAGTGAATATTCAATCTCTGTTGGACCACTTAGAAAAATACATATTTTGAAAGTGAAGTCACTACGCCATAAATGGCCTTTTGCAACCACAAAACTATGTTGCTATAAGCCCAGTTTCGCGTTGCTATAGCCCCAAAAAGGCCTATGGTAACATCAGAGCTGTGTTACGTTCTCAGCAGTTGCTATATGGGTCTATAGTAACATACAGAGGACCCCTAAAGTAACATAGCAAACTGTGTTACTAAAGATATCTATAGCAACACAATAAACATTCTACAGCAACATACTTTCTGTGTTAGCAAAGATATTACATTTTTGCAGAAACCAATGAGTGGGGCCCACGTGTGGGGCCCACTTGTGGGGCCCACTGTGGGGTCCATTAGATACCTATTGTAACACATTCTAATATCTATTGCAACCCACAATTATCTATTGTAACACATTTTAATAGCTATTGCAACCCACAATTACATAGTCAGCTGTAACACACTTAGGTACCTATAGTAACACCTTATGTGAAATAAAATAAGAAAATACCATTGAAATGTTATATTTCCCATCAAATTAAACCAACCAAATTCAATAATATCCATACCAGTAACAAACTAACACCATGCCACCAACATCAACAAAGAAAATCCACCAAACAACCAACACCATCCACCAAACAACCAACACTAAAGAACATAAATTAAAACATACAAGTACTAAGACTATACAATAGTCTGTACTGTCAAAAGGTACTGTCTAAAGTAATAGAAGTCTAAGAGCTAGTTCCGTTGGTCATCGGAGTACCATCACCTCCTGTGTCACTGGAAATCGTCGCACAAATCTCACCAATATTAATATTCAGAGAGGGGTTTGCGTCAACTAATTTTTTAAGGACCAATGTCAAGTTGTCCTGGACCTTCTGATTGACCTTCGCATCCACTTCTTCGCTGACCTTCTGGTTTAGCTTCGCTTCAACTTCTTCAGCAACTTCCTGTCGTAACTTTTTTGTCAGCTCTTGTATGTATGAATCTGTTGGAGCTGGTGGAGTTGTATTCTGAGTAGAAGCTTTGACACACTTCACATCATGTCTACCTATAAGAAAACCTGGACCATGTGATTTTTTTCCAACCGAAACTAGTTCGTGAAGACCATCAAGTCCTTCTGCTGACTGGAGTTTCTTGTTAATTGTATCCTACAAAATAAACATGTCAATATATGGAAATAAATATCGACTCAGAAGATGAAATATGGATTTAAGGGATTGATTGCAAAAATAAATTACTTACAACTCTGAACTGCATCACATCAGGATTAGACATGTATTCTCGTCCAGGCTTGCGCTTACGAGTTTTAGCAAAAATTGCTGCACCCGGTGGTTTCTCATTTGGATCTTTCTGCTTCTTTTTCTAGCAAAAATTTGAATACACGATATGCAAATGACCACATGTACCAAAAATTATTATAGTCATTTCAAATATTTGATTGGGGAATAAAAATTCAATAAGAAAATATGAGAATAATTCAAATAGAATTATCCATGCACTCGTATATAGAAAATATGTAGATTTATGAAAGTCGAAAGAGGTCCATATCACATATTTAAATTAAATTAATCAATCTTACCATGAAAATTTAAATTTATACATGCACATGTCCATTTCACATATTTAAATTAAATTAAATTAATGACAGACTAACTTGAGTAATTTTATAATTTACTCCTATAAAAAGGATTGATATTAAATTTTCAGGAATGTACCATGTTGTGTCAAATTTGGGAAAACAGTTGGGGACCAGCAGTGTGTGTGTCTGTGTACTCACGACGACTTCGAGAATTTTTCTCAGCCCTTGCCTGAAAAAAAATGAAAAAAGAGAACTAGTTTATGTCACTGAAAATTGAATAAAAGACAAACTTGCAGAAAACAACATAAGTTTAATATTATACGTATACCTGAACTTCAGGATCTCCCCAATATTTCAAGAGCACCTTAAATTCCTCAAGTGGAATGTCATCGGGCTTGTTTTGTAGCCTCTCCTCATCAGTTGCATAAGCAGTATAATGATTGCTCTTTAATCGACTTTTTTGCCCCTTCCAACATTGCTGAACTGTCTTCCATGCCCATGTTTTTAATTCCTCGGGAATAATATAGCGTTGCTTACATATAAATAAAACATAAAAAGGTATAAGTTAATCTTGAATGCTATTTGAGCAACATTATTTACATAAGGCTATAGTTAAAATATATTGATTACCTTGACATAATTCCACAAGGTATTTTTTAGGGTTTCAGGAACATGTTCCCACGATGCATAAGTCAGTGGCACACACCTCTTTAGTGTCCCCAAAAAGCGACTCAATTCAGAAACATTTTTATCACAATCTGAAATAGGCTGGAACAAGTCGTTCATTGAGATGACAATCCTCTTGTCAAACGACCTTGTATGTACTTTGTCCATCCTCGTTTTCCCTCGTTGTCTTTTAGGAACTTTGATTTTAAGTACCACGCGAGTTCACAAAATATGAATAAAGAGTTGGTTAAATGAAAACACTACTTATCAATATATTTAATACTAATGTATACAACTAGAAAAATCAAGTAAACAGGTCCAAACCTGCTTCAGCTTCTTCATTTCCAATATCTGGCAAGTCGGTTTCTGGAACCTTGTCAGTTTTAGTTCCACTTCCAGTTGCAACAGCTTCTGCGGCTTTTTTTTGTCTGAGTTCCCGCATAGCAAGATAATCGGCCATTGATCCAATTCCTTGAATACATGGTAACTGAGTTTTTGCAGGATGTTCTACAAGAACTGAATTTGTCGCCTCCTCATTCGTATCATCCTGAGTTGGACCCTTTTCAGTTGTAGTCACACCATTTGCTCGCGAACGAGTAGTTGGTCCGATAAGAAGCTTGTTCTTGACTTTTTTAGTTTTCTGAAATATAAATTGAATTAGTGCTATATAAGATTAAAATTTGCATTAATTCTCTAGATAGTAGATACATCGCACCTTTGGCAGAATTTCTGAAGCTCCATCGTCGCTTTGTTCCTCATTTTCTTGAACATATTCATCCTTGTCTTGTACCTTCCTTTTTTCTTTGATTTTTCCTTTGTCTTTTTTCATTTGATTTGTCAGATCTTCAGGTAATGTAGGCAAATTCAGTTCCTTGAGCTTTTCATTGTTCCTCTGGATATTTCGAAGTTTAATCATTTCATACTCTGTCAGCGTCATCGGTTTTACTGGAGAACTTGCTAGTGGTGGTGGAGGCGGTAGATCTTCATCCTGCACGTAATTAAAAAGAAACATATATTTGGTCAAGTAGCAAAATATGCGGAACTATTAAAACATATATGTATTGATTTTTGTTATCTAACCTCAATGTCATTCTCATCCATATTTTCATCTCCGTCTATATCTTCACCTTCATCTCTTGGATTATGTAAATCCAACTTCCTCTGAACATTTGCAGACTTTGGCGTTTCTACTTCAGTTGACTTCGGCTTCTGCTTAAGGGCTGCATCAACACTGATTTCTGGTCTACCACTAACAAGCCGTGCCGAATTCCTGGCACTAGTGACTTCGACATTTTCACCCCTTCCTTGACGTGGATTTTTCAGAATTGCCGGTTTTCGAGAACTCTTAACTTCATTTGGAATTATGCCCTGTGCATTATTCAGTCGTGCAGATTTCCTGGGACTGTAGACTTCAGTAGGCTTCTTACTCTTTTTTTGTTGTTGTAGTTGATGAGTGGTCACAAACTGACGTTTCAGTTTCGTAGCTACAAGAAACAAATTTAATAATTAATAAATAGAAGGAACAAATACATAAAAGTATAAACTAGCTAGAAAAGTTTAATACCTTCAAACACATTTGGCCTTGGCCGTATAACTACATGCGGCTGCATCTGCTGTAGTGGCTCATATTTAGTATCAACAATGTTATCAATATAAACATCCATGTGGCCAGCCTTTTTCACTTCTACATCTAATAAGGACAGGTCCCGATCATTTGTCACCATTTTCCATCCCACCTGATTATCATCTTTTACGTAAATTCCTCCAATTTCAGTATAGTTAAGATCATCTTTAACATGCTCCATCAACACCGTGTAAGAAAACACATCAGGATCTATGTTCCCTATCACACACAATTTCCCACCAACATATTTTGTATTCTGAAATTTTCCCATGTGGTTAATTCTGAGTTTGATAAGCTCCCCTGCCATCCTACAAAAAAAACTACATTAGAGCGAGTACAAACAATACTATTAACTGGTACAAATTGTCTATTTAAGAATAACTGATAATTTAACTATATCAGTCTAGCAAAAACAATTAAATTACCTTTTATAAGCAAGTAGTCAAGTAATTAAAAAGAAGTAAATCACTAACAAATATTACTTAGATGAAGCATCCACTTAATTAAGAAGCACTAAACACGTTAAAAAGTAATCCATACATCAGCTAATATAATTGTTACATAAACAGTGCACAAATATTATTCCTAATACTAGACAGTTTCCTAGACTAGTTTTTGCGGAATGATAACTTTTGTTGCCGGTATATCTTCTCTAGACCAGCTCACATCACCAACTTGATTTTCATCTTCAAAACCATGTTGAATATTACTTAAAATCGGATCAGTCAAACCATCCTCGTTCCCGTTTTCACCTTCGACATCACACCAGTCCCTTGGCAATCTCTTGATAACATTATGAAACATGTTGTCAGTCGGATCTTCAATATAAAATATTTGCTGTACTTGTGAAGCCATAACATATGGATCAGATTTTTGAACCAATCTGTTAAAATTGACTCGTGTTAGGTCATACACATCTTTTTCTGCATGGTACCAACAACACTTGAATAGAACCACAGTCAAATCTCCCCAATAATCGATTTCTAGGATTTCTTCAATCGATCCGTAGTAATCGACAACACCAACATGTGGATTCTGATCCTTTGAACTTGCAAAGCTTGTGGTCAAGGAAGACAAAAAAACTCCACTATTCTGTGTTGTACACCTTGCATCTCTGTATTTTGTATAGAATCTGTATCCATTAATAACATATCCCGTAAACCTCTTAGCTGCTCGATTAGGGCCCATCGCAAGGAGTTCTAGTTCTTTCGGAATGTCTTTTATTTTTCCAGCCTCTTCCTTGAACCACTTCCAGAAGTCATCCGTGTGTGTCCTCTCTCTTTTATATTTTTTCGATATTAGATGGCTATCAATTAAAGCTCGATGTTCCCTACAATAATTACTTAGTTAATATTACTGAAAAAAGGAAGAAATATTCTATTTCTTATTCTCAACATAAATTAGATAAATTAGAACTTAAGTGTGCAGGTCCTCCAAGTTTGATTTCCTTACACAAATGAACCAGCAAATGAATCATTATGTCAAAGAAAGCTGTTGGAAATATCATCTCGAAATGGCAAAGAATTTCAACAATTTCTTTTTCTAGCCTGTTCAATTCAGCCAAATCAATTACTTTGCTCCAAAGACTTCTTAGAAACGCACCGAGTCTTATAAGAGGTACTGCAACCTGAGGTTTCAATGTCTTTTTCACTGCAAATTGTAACAAGTAGTGAAGAAGAAAATGCGCATCGTGGCTCTTATACCCCCAGATTGTCCTTTCCTTCGTGTGAACATATCGACTTATATTAGCCGCA
This sequence comes from Heracleum sosnowskyi, assembly GCA_030848705.1. Taxonomy (NCBI): domain Eukaryota; kingdom Viridiplantae; phylum Streptophyta; class Magnoliopsida; order Apiales; family Apiaceae; genus Heracleum; species Heracleum sosnowskyi. The sequence continues at coordinate 132,137,456 of CM061238.1, read as the reverse complement.
CACCCGTATGGCAGTTTAGCCTTCTCCAACACTGAGCAGAATATTTCCTTCTCTTTGTTCGTCATGTCGAAAATAGCAGCCCTAATCTCAAGGTATTGTCCATCACTTGACTTAACGGGGTGAAGAACCTTCCTGATCCCCATTTCTTGTAAATCCAAACGAGCATTTAAATGGTCCTTGGACTTACCGCCAATATTCAACAAAGTACCAATTATATTGTCACATATGTTTTTTTCGATATGCATACAATCAAGGTTGTGTCGCAATAAATTGTGACTCCAATATGGTAAATTGAAAAATATTGACTTTTTTTTTTGAAAGGGGAATCATTTTTACCCTTTAAACCCCTTTTGCCCTTTTTCTTGCTTTTGTCCTTTCCAAATTCATTTTCATAGCCGGCCAATAATTCAACTATATCTGTTCCTTTTAAAGTGGGTGGAGCCTGTCCCATTTCAACTTCACCATTAAACCTTCTCTTATCAAACCTCCACTTGTGCTCCGGATCTAGAAGTTTTCTATGGTTCATGTAGCACATTTTTTTACTATTTTTTAAGTACATCGAATCTGTCTCATAATGGCATGAGGGACAAGCCAATTTACCCTTTGTGCTCCAACCGGATAGCATTGCATATCCCGGAAAATCGCTAATGGTCCGTAGCCTAAAATTTTGACTAGTCAAGGCATCATAAGTTTCTATACCTAGATCCCATAATTCTTTCAACTCTTCAATTAGAGGCTGCATAAATACATCAATGTTATTTTTTGGAGATTCTGGACCGGGGATGATTGTTGAAAGAATCAAATTTTCAGGCTTCATGCATAGCCAAGGCGGGAGGTTGTAGTTTACCAATACAATTGGCCACGTTGAGTGAGTTGAACTCATTGTACGGTAAGGACTGAATCCATCCGAGGCCACACCAAGTCTGATATTTCTCTTTTCTACCGAAAATTCAGGATACCTAGCATCCATCGCCTTCCAAGCCTCGGCATCCGCTGGATGTCTAAGTTTCCCGTCATTTGTTCGTCCCACGGCGTGCCACAACATAAGTTCAGAATACTCCTTCGATATAAACAGCCTTTGCAGCCTTGGTTTCAGCGGAAAATAACGCATAACTTTTGCCGGAACTTTGCGAATTACCTTATCTAGGTCATTGTCAGTACCATTGCCTTTCATTTCCACTACTTCCCATCTGGAAACACCACAGTTTTTACAAACATCTTCATCTTTGTTTTCTGCCCAATACAGCATGCAATCGTTCGGGCATGCATGTATTTTTTGGTAATCAAGACCTAAATCTCTAATGATATTCTTTGCGGCGTTAAAAGAAAGAGGTATGTGGGCCTGTGGAAAAGCATCTCTCAGCAACTCTAGTAAATCCCCAAATGCAGCCTCTGTAATCCCATGTACACATTTTAAAGAATAAAGCCTAAGGATAAAACCTAATCGCGAAAATTTCGAACAACCAGGATATAATGGTTGTTTTCCATCTTCAATATGGCGATTAAATCTATTAGCTTTGGCATTTGGTACATTAGGATGCTCAGTTTCACCATTCTGCATTCCATGGGTATGGTGCAACATATCACCTAGAGTGTCTCCAAAACCTATACCAGCCTCACAATCCATATCTTCCTCACACCCTAGTCGAGAAACCTCACACATCCATTCAACATACAATGGCGAAGGACCATTATAGACCAGATGGTCGTATATTATATCTTGACGATACCAATTGTCATTTTTACATTTCTTGCAAGGACATGTTATCTCATCACCTACGGCGAATCTAGAAACTGCATTTTTAATAAAATCTTTTACACCGCTAATATAGCCGTCACTAAACTTTGGAAGTTCTGTCCACGTAATTTCCTTGTCGTCCATCACTACATTTCATGAAGCACAACTACATTAACTATATTAAACGAAGAATATAAGTGTGTGCGTGTGTCAGCGGTCAACCTAGTCGAGGTTTTATTCAGGCTAACCTAAGCAAATAACTACCTATAAATAATTAACTAATCGATAGAGCTTTTAAGACCGTCATGTCCTCACACAACTATCATTATGCAGTTAATTTATGACTATTTTTTCTCGATTAATCATGCTTTCTTGAGAATGACAATTAACAATTAACTAAATCATTATTAAGCAACAACATCAAAAAATATGTATATCACAACGATACAGGGACATCGAGGGAGACCCAATGCGATAGAGCTTTTAAGACCGTCATGTCCTCACATAACTATCATTATGCAGTTAATTTATGACTAATTTTTCTCGATTAATCATGCTTTCTTGAGAATGACAATTAACAATTAACTAAATCATTATTAAGCAACAACATCAAAAAATATGTATATCACAACGATACAGGGACAGCGAGAGAGACACAATGCGAGAATTCAAACAAATCCACATAAATCACAAATTAAGAAAAACAGGGAGATACAAAGAGAGATACATAGAGAGACAGGGGAGAGCAATACATAGACACATAGAGATAGGGAGAGATGTATATAGAGAAACGGGGAGAGATACATAGAGAGAAAGGGGAGAAAGATACACAGAGAGAGAGATAGAGATAAGAAGATATGCACACAGAGAGAGAGAACCCTAATTGAATCGAATCATATACAACACAAACTTCGAACACAAGCTCGAATCATATACAGAGAGATTTACACAGAGAGAGATAAGAAGATGCATGCAACACAAACTAAGCTACAAATCGAATCATATACAGAGAGATTTATACCTGAAATTGATATCAAATCCCTTCGAACACAACTCCAAGCTTCTATAAACCCTAATTGAACCCCGAAACCAAGCTTCTATTAACCCTAATTGAACACAACTCCAAGCTTCGAACCCTAATTGAACCGAGCTTTGAATAACCCAGCTTCGAACCCTAATTAAATTATCCCTAATTGAACCGTGAAGTGAGAAGTGAGAGAAGTGAGAGAAGTGAGAGAAGTGTTTTGTTTATCCCCAATTTTTCCCCCCGACTTAGTGTTTAGCCCCAATTCTAATTTTCGTTTTGCCGCTCAGTGCTTTTGTCCCGCTCATGTCTCAATTATTGACCCAACTGTTCTAATTGTGCTCATGTCTCAATTAATAATTGACCCAATTCTAATTTTCTTTTTTAAAAACATTATTACAAATTTATTTCAACTTCTTTGTATTAAATTCATAACTTTCATTATTTCGTAATAACTCTCAGTTTTTACAAATTATTATTTTCTCTAATAAAATTGTTAATGATTTTAATTAAAATTTAATAATTCTTGAATATTATTTTAAAATATTTTAATTCTAAATTTATTAAAAATATTTTAAATTTTATGAAATACAAATAATTCAATAATTTGATGGAATATTACTTTTTCTAATGATAACTTCAATGATTTTATTAAAATTATTCACTTTTAAATTTAAAACAATTATCAAACTATTAATTATAAATAAAATTTAATTAAATTTGTTCAATAAGACTATACTCTAAGGTAACACACCTCACTGTGTTGCCCAGTGTAACACCTTTTACAAGTATATAACATAGCTTCATGGCTTTGGTAACATCCCAAATCACTGCGTTACGATAGCACAAAAATTGTATAGCTATAGTAACATCCAATATGGTAACACCCCCCCCCCCCTAATTTGTTGTGATAGGCCATCTATGGCGTAGTGAGTTCAGTGGCATGCTGAGTTTCCTTTGGATTAGATGGAGCAGAAAGTCTTTGAGAAGATGAATCAGCATGATCATCATCAGACTTTGCAGAAGATTCAGCATTTGAGGAATGAGGAATATTCTCAGCAAATGTTTCTGGAACAACAACATTTGCGAGCGTCTCAGAATTTATATTCTCTTGAAAAATTTTATCTTGTTCAGCCTCAACAACAGGCTCTGCAGTAGCTTCAACAACAATCTCTGCATTTGCTTCAAAATTATTTTCTGCAGTTTCTTCAACATCAGTTTCTGCAGCTACAGCCTTTGCTGTCTGATCAACCTCCTCACCTTTTTCAAGTACCTGGTGATTGACAGAGAGAATCTCTGTATGAGTAGCTAAGGATTCATCAAGTATGACTATGGGTTGATCAGCTGCCACATCCTCTGTTTCATTAATACTACCATACTCTTCTAGAGTTGCAGAGGGATGTGCTTCAATTTCATCTTCAATATCCATCTCAATAATTGGTTCAAGAAAATCATCATTGACTTCAACATTTTCAACAGATTTTGTTCTGGCTTCTTCAGGCACAGTAGCATCTTCAATAACATCTTCAAGATCAACCTCTGGAGCTGCTGCAGTTGTAGTTTCTGGAATTAATCCACCAAAAAGATAAGCAGCAACCAGCTTCCTTTTCTTCTTGTGAATGGATTCAGTTTCATTTTCAGCCCTATTCTCATCAGAAGTAGGTCTATTTGCCCTTTTCTTCTTTCTTGAAGTACCAACAGAGTGTGGTAAATCATCAGTGTTTGAAGATTTAGTAGCCTTTACAGCCTTTAAAAGCCCTATGCTTTGTCCTACCCCCAGTCTTTTGTTTTGGAGAAATAGTTGTAAGAGGTTCAGTGTTTAAAGACTGTTCAGGTTCTGGTTGTGCTTGTGGTTGTGGTTGAGGTTGTAAAAACTGTTGGACTGAAGCAGGAAGCAACAAGTCACCAACATTTCCTTTCTTGATATCCTTATTTGTTAGATCAGAAAATATTCTCTTATGCAATCTAAATGAGGGAATTACATCCTCCTCAACTATCTCAACCCCATCAATACAAATGGAAAAGATTAATTGACAGAAACGAGCAAAATAAACTACATTTCTATTTTCTGTCATCTTTTCACCTATATTAGTAAGAACTAGTCTAGCAAAATCAAAGTTATTGCCATAAAGCAGAGAATACCCGATTTGCAGACTATCAATTGGAATTGCATCCCAATTGGTACACTTCTTCCCGAACATTCTTGTAATACAGCCGAAGAAGAAACTCCATTCCTTCCTCAAGAACGGTCGCTTCAGGTTGCCTGTCCTTGCCAAAGACCCAGAATAACCAATCTCTCTCATCATACGCTGAAGCTCAGAGTCACCAACAGATATGGTGTAGGCATTGAAATCTTCAAACCCAAGAGCATCTCTAACAGTGGTTGGAGTGACCACATACTCTTGTTCAGCAAATTCAAAGATTATCGAAGGAGTTCCAGACTCTCCTCCATCATCATACATGCCTGTCTCCCAGAATGCTTTGATTTGAGGTCCAGACAATTTTGCTGGTTCCACCAGAGCTTGCCCAATGTCTGATTGTGCGAGAAAATTCTGAAACAGGTGAAACGCCTCCGGTGCGTTCTCAGTAGATAGTGGTGCTGCATAGTTGTTAGGAACAAATTCGAGACCAAAAGATTGAAACATAGTGGTTGCCATTAGAAAGCTTTGAAATAGATCAGAGTTTATGCTTAGAGAAAATGTTTGAGAAAGTGATGCAGAAAAGTGTTTGTGAATATGCTTATGTGAAAATGTCCTGTGAATAGAGTAAGTCTGTAAAAATTTGAAACGTTGAGTGTATAATGATTAAATATGAATTAAAACTGAAGAGTTTTAATCATTAATACACACAGCATGCTTACTCGTGAAGTGTGTGAGTAGAACAGTTGGCACACATGCATTAACTGACAGCAGTAAATCGTGGTAGTTTCCAACACGCATGCGCAGTAAAAGGCACTAATTACTGCTATTTTCTAGACACCTTTTATCATTTTCAAAACTCAACAAACCGTTATCAATCATACTCTCTATTTTCCAAAAATAATGTTCCTAAAAAATTATGAAATGTCTGAAACACATTTATTTATTTTAATCATCAGAGATTAAAAATAAATTACCTCGGCGTAGAGTACACAGTTCATCAGTTTTTATCAATTCTCCACCTTCATTAATAATCTCTTTTCTCAAAATGTACAGTTGTGATTATTTGTGTGTGAATAGCAGAGTTTACTGAATATAAATATTTAGAGCATCTTAAAGTGCATAAAATCCACAAATTAAATCAGTAAAAACTGGTTGCCCAAACTCTCATGTGTTAAACATATTCTGATTTCATCTAAACTCAGTACTTATATATGAATTCATTTGTTTTCATCCCCTATCTAATTTTTTTTTTATATCTTTTCCAGTAATCAGTGGTTGGCACTAGTCACCAAAAATTTTAAAATTTTAGCCCTTATTTCATACAATAAGTTCATGGGTCTTCCTAGGCACAACATGATCTCAAAGGAATTTGTGCATGTTTAGCATCTTTTGCTTAGGGGTGAATTAACAGCAACTAATTATCAGAGTTTAGACTTACATCATTTAATGTATATTATTTATGAGAGAAAGTGCAAACAGCTAATACATACTCAGTGTATAGGATCAATAAACTAAGAGATGCTATGAATATAGAGACAGTATCATGCTGTGTAAAGTTTCTCCACACATTTGAGATCAGATCATATATAACTCAGAAAGATTCATGATTACTTACTGACAATCATGCTTCATATTATTTTCTTCATCGGTTCATATGTTTCAGACAATATCACAATCAGAGATTAACATCAGAGTTTAACCATCAGAGTATGCTACCAGAGTTTATCAACATGATTTGCATGACAGTTAACATATGCAGAAAAACATGAGCAATATATCATAGAAGAGTGAATTTTGAGTCTAACCAGTATCTCTAGTCAGAACTAGAGACCATTCCTAGTTCATTTACCAGTCTTGTAAATGTAGCTTCACTAAAAGGCTTGGTGAAGATATCTGCAAGTTGTTGATCTGTAGACACAAAATGAAGCTCAATATTTCCTTCCTCCACATGCTCCCTGATAAAATGATACCTTATGCTGATATGCTTGGTCATTGAGTGCTGTACTGGATTACCTGTCATAGCAATAGCACTTTGATTATCACAGAAAATAGGTATTTTAGAGTACCTTAACCCATAATCCAGCAATTGATTCTTCATCCACATAATCTGTGCACAACAGCTACCAGCAGCAATATACTATGCTTCTGCTGTGGATGTGGAAATTGATTTCTGTTTCTTGCTGTACCAAGAAACTAATATGTCACCTAGAAATTGACAACTTCCACTAGTGCTTTTTCTGTCAATCTTACAACCTGCAAAGTCTGCATCAGAGTAACCAATTAACTTAAACTCTGATTCTCTAGGATACCACAAACCCAAGGTTATGGTTCCTTTGAGATATTTGAAAATTCTCTTCACAGCTGTTAGATGAGGCTCTCTGGGATCTGCCTGAAATCTTGCACAAAGACAAGTTGCATACATAATGTCTGGTCTACTTGCAGTCAGATAAAGAAGAGACCCTATCATGCCTCTGTAGTTTGTCATATCTACTGAAGTTCCTGTGTCTTTGTCTAGCTTTGTTGCAGTTGCCATAGGAGTTGTGGCAGATAAACTATCAAGCATACCAAATTTCTTTAGAAGATTTCTGGTATATTTTGCTTGATTGATAAATATCCCATCATCTGTTTGCTTTACCTGCAATCCTAGAAAATAACTAAGCTCTCCCATCATGCTCATTTGGTACCTGGACTACATAAACTTGGCAAATTTCTTACAGAGTTTATCATTAGTAGACCCAAAAATTATGTCATCCACATAAATTTGAACTAAAAGCTGATCATTACCAGAATTGAAATAGAAAAAGGTTTTATCAATTGTACCTCTAGTGAACCCACTTTTTAAAAGAAATTGAGCCAGAGTTTCATACCATGCTCTAGGTGCCTGTTTTAGTCCATATAGTGTTTTGTCAAGCCTATAGACATAATCTGGGTGCTTGGGGTCCACAAACCCTGGTGGTTGTTCAACAAACACTTCTTCTTCAAGTTTCCCATTGAGAAAAGCACTTTTCACATCCATCTGAAAGACTTTGAACTTTTTGTGAGCAGCATATGCTAGAAAAATTCTTATGGCCTCCAATCTTGCAACTGGAGCAAAGGTTTCATCATAATCAATTCCTTCCTGCTGTGAATATCCTTTTGCCACAAGTCTAGCCTTATTCCTTGTAATTACTCCCTCACTGTCAGTCTTGTTTCTGAAAACCCACTTTGTACCAACAACAGACCTGTTCTTTGGTCTTGGTACAAGTGTCCATACTTCATTTCTTTCAAACTCATTCAATTCCTCTTGCATAGCTGTTATCCAGTTAGCATCTTGAAGAGCTTCATCCACTTTCTTAGGCTCTGTTTGAGATATGAATGCATGAAACATACATTCATTTGCTGTAGCACTTCTTGTTTTCACACTTGCATCTGGATCTCCAATTATTAAATCAGTTGTATGAGCCTGAGTCCACTTTCTTGTTGTAGGTAAGTGGCTTCTATCATCATTATTAGATCCTCCCCCTTGATCCATGCTTTCCTGATTTTCTTCTTGACCATCTGCATTCTCTGAGGCTCCCCCTGAATTTGACTGCTCAGAATTTGAACTTTCAGAGTTTGACCCAGAGTTTGTGTTAGATTCTTCAGCTGACTCATTTTCAGAATGTGAGTCATCATGTTGAGATGTTTCTGAAGTATCTTCATGCTCCCCCTCAACTGGTTCTCTATTCTGTTCTGTCAGAGAAGCTTCCTCAGTGTTTACCAGTAGAGGTTCAGAGTATGCTTCATCAGAGTTTGTTGGATTGGCTTCATCAGAGTTTACGTGATCAGAGTTTAGATCTTCATTTTCAAAGCGAAGTTGATCATGATATTCTTCATCTTCTATACCAGTTATTTTCTTGTCATCAAATGACACATGTATTGATTCCATGATCACTTTAGTTCTCAGATTGTAGACTCTGAATGCTTTTGTTGACAATGGGTATCCAACAAAAATTCCTTCATCAGCTTTTAAGTCAAACTTGGTCAACTGTTCAGGATGATTTTTTAACACAAAGCATTTGCACCCGAAAATATGAAAATATTTCAGGTTTGGTTTCTTTTTCTTCACCATCTCATATGGTGTTTTCCCATGCCTATTGATCAGTGTTGCATTTTGAGTAAAACAAGCAGTTTGAACAGCTTCTACCCAGAAATAAGTTGGCAATTTTGCTTCTTCAAGCATTGTTCTGGCAGCTTCGATTAAAGTTCTGTTCTTTCTTTCAACTACACCATTCTGCTGTGGAGTTCCTGGTGCAGAAAATTCTTGCTTCACTCCTCTTTATTTGCAAAATTCTTCCATTGTTGAATTTCTGAATTCAGTACCATTATCACTCCTGATAATTTTCACTTTATACTGTGATCCTTTGTCCAGTAGCTTCACATGTTCCATCAGAGTTAAGGCAGTTTCATCCTTCTTTGCTAAGAAATACACCCAGGTATATCTAGTGTACTCATCAACAATGACTAGAGCATATTTCTTTCTTCCAAGAGACATTATATTCACTAGACCAAATAGATCAACATGTAGAAGATGATAAGGATCCACAACTGAAGATTCAGACTTACTCTTGAAAGATGACTTCCTTTGCTTGGCCTTTTGACAAGAATCACATAGACCATCTAAGATGAGTATAGACTTTGGAAGTCCCCTTACAAGATCTTATCGAATTAGCTCATTGATGTTGTTCAGATTTAAATGAGAGAGCTTTTTATGCCATTTCCAACTCTCTTCATTATACATCTTTGCAGACAGACACACAGCTTTTCCTTCAGAGTTTGTGACCAAACTTGCTTCATAGATATTATTCCGTCTGTATCCAACTAGAACAACTTTCCCTGTAGATTTGCTGATAACCTCACAGTATTCAGGTTGAAAATCTACATGATAACCTCTGTCACAGATTTGACTCACTGAAAGCAAGTCATGCTTGAGTCCTGGGACTAGAGCTACATTTGTGATGATGACACTTCCAAGATTGATATTGCCATATCCCATAGTACATCCTATGTTGCCATCTCTATAGGAAACTTTTGGGCCAGCCTTCTCCTCAAAGTCTGATAACAGGACTTTATTTCCAGTCATGTGTCCTGAACATCCACTGTCCAAGACTAGGGTGCTTTCCCTTATGCCCTGCAATCACAAACATTTACAGAGAGTTAGATTTAAGGATCCAGACTTGCTTGGATCCTTTGGCTTTCTTAACATTGTTAGCTTTTGCAACGGAATTCTTATCAACAGAGTTTAAGCTAACAGTATCAGAGTTTACACTTGCAGAATCAACTTTAACCCATTTCAAATTTGGCTTTAACTCATAATAGTTGTGATAAATGGCATGATAATTCTTGCAAGTATAAATAGAATTCCAAGTACTCCCACAGTGAGTGCATAAAGTCTGTGGTCTAACCCTAACATAATCATTCTTTACTCCAGACTTGGAGGGTAAAGAATTAATATCTTTGTTCTTCCTGCAGAAGCTTGCAAGATGGTTAGTACTACCACAATTATGACATGTTTTTCTAGGAGCATCAGTAATAGGAAAATGATTATTGCTTTTATTAATGCCTACTTTTCCATTCCTGTTCTTCCTGGACACTTTTTGTTTCTCAACAGACTTTACCTCTTTGATCTTATGCTTGAACTGTTTTTCTGTCATTAAACCAACATTAACCTGTTTAACACAGGTTTTTACTGGTTCTATCATAACAGCTTCTGCTTCAAGTTTCTCTGTCATTGAACCAACACTAACCTGTTCAATACAAGTTTTTACTGGTTCTTCCTTAACAGTTTCTTTCTCAACTATAGAGTTTAGCTTACTGGATTCAGGAACAAATTTCATAGGTAGAAGATGTGTTCTAACTTTAACTTTATCCTTAAATCTAAGTTCATCTTCCTCACAGTAACCTAACCCTACTGTATCTGTCTGAAACACTTGATGTGTGTCTTTTCCAGAGTTTGTCCAGGTTTTAATTATTTTCTTCTCTTTTTCCAATTCAGATTCTAATTGCCTAAATTTCTTAAGCAACTCCTGTTCAACATAAACAGCATCATCTCTTTCCTTTTGAACTTGTTGCATGTTAACAAGTTCTTCTTCAAGAAATTTATTTCTTTCTTTAAGCTTTAGATTCTCAGATTTAATTCTTTCATTCTCTAAAGTCTGATCTCTGTAACTAACATGTATGCTTTTAAGATAAATTCTCAATTCAGATATATTATCAGTATCATAAGCATAAGTTGTTAGGGGTACCTTGTTTTCAGATGAATCAGATTCATCTTTGACAGTTGCCATGAGAGCATAGTTGACATCCTCATCTGAATCTGAAGTATCTGCCCAGTCTCTGCCTTTAGTGATGAGTGCTTTTTCAGATTTTCCTTTCTTGCACTCTGGAGCATAGTGACCCATTTCTTTAAACTTGTAGCATTGGATCTCAGACTTGTCTTTCTTTCCATATTTGATATCCCTTCCTTCAGACTTTCTGAAACTCTTCCTTTCAGAGTTTGAATCTCTCCTAGAGAATCTCTTTCCTTTCTTGAAGTTCTTGAAACCCATCTTCTTGAAAGTCTTCACCATCAAAGCAACCATTTGCATCATTTGTTCTTCATCATCCTCAGATTCAGAAGAAGCATCAGTGTTTGAATCATCATCAGAGTTTGACGACTCACTTTCAGAGTTTATGACCAAAGTTTTTCCCTTAACTTTCTTCTTTGATGTTTCTTTCTTCATGAGTTTTTCTTCAACTTTGAGAGCAACAGATTTTGTCTTCTTTCCAGATCTTTTGTTTCTTTGTTCTATCTCAAGTTCATGAGTTTTAAGCAACCCATAGATTTCATCAAGATCTGTTTCTGCAAGATCATAATTATCTCTTATTGTTGTTGCCTTTAAATCCCATCTTTCAGGTAGAGATAGTAGAAACTTGAGATTTGACTCTTCAAGATCATATTCTTTATCAACCAGAGACAAATCATTCAACAGTTTACAGAATCTGTCATATGTATCTGTCAAAGTTTCATCAGATCTAGAGTCAAAGTGTTCATACTCCTGCGTTAGAATAGTCTTCATGTTCTTCTTTATAGCACTTGTTCCTTGACACCTGACTTCTAAAGCATCCCAAATTTTTTGGCAGTTTTGCAGCCAATAACTCTGTTAGACATGACATTATTTAAGGCACTATGGAGAAGATGTCTAACTTTTGCATCCTTTGCAATTGATGAGATATCTTCAGGAGTCAAATCTTTCTTTTCTTTTGGAACAGTCTTTTGTTCTTGACCAGTAATAACAGGAGACAGTTTAGTTGGCATATGAGGACCATCATTGATTCTATCAAGGTATTCTGGATCTGTGGCTTCCAGAAACATGGTCATCTTCACCTTCCATATTGGATATTCCGCTGGTCTGAGAATTGGAACCCTGATTGTCTCATATCGACTTACAGAAGTTGGTTGAATCTTCTGAGTATTAGAACCTGCCTGGATATCTTCAGCCATGATTATACTTATGTTTAGATCAAAAAATGTATATATTTAAAAGCCTTGGCTCTGATACCAATTGTTAGGCCGAATACACAATATATAATCAAGTATACGTTTAATAATAATAATAAGAACACTGTTTATAACAATAAACTGTATGGAATTAAATAACTCCTCTCTCAGTGATGTAAAATATCACAGAGAGCTGCTAGGTTACAAAAATGACAATTCACGTATTCGCATCCCTTTTAGGGTTAACCTATCTGTGTTTATATAGTACACAGCTACATACAATTCTAATTGATATTCCTATAAATTAGCTATACAATCAGAATCAATTAAGAATTGATTCTGTCTTCTGTTCCGTTTCCTTAGCCATCTCGATATCTCTTTGCTTCTTTCCATCTTCAAAGAATATCGCTTCTAGAATCTTCATTGTCTTTTGCACCGACAGCTAAGCAAACTCTGACCATCAGAATTTAACAAACTCTGACTGGTCCTCCAGCTAAACTCTGACTAGTCCTCCAGTTAAACTCTGATAGTTTCCTGGTACTTTAAACACTGATAAACAAACATCAGCAATTATATCTAACATAACCAAAATAATTTGACGATTTTAATTTGTAGTTGAATAGTCGTAGAAAATGTCCTATAAAAGCCCAATCTGCGTACATGAGATTGCATACCACACACCACACACCAAAGTACATTCACGTTATCAAGAGATGCCTCTCGCCACGTACTTGAAGCTGCTCCTCATTTTCGTAGCTATGGTTTTCAGTGCTCCATCTGTAGCGAGAGATTATGAATATCTGTTGGAATAAAGTAACTAATTCTGACAATTCAGCATTGCCACATCACTTTCCAGTTAAGATCCAGCTACAAATAGTTTGTTAGATTCAGTATGTTCATATATAGCAGTTAGAGAAAACTGATTGTGTTACAAACTTATTCTAGAGTAAGAAATGCTGTATGTATATAGTTTTTGTATCATCTTCTTCATCTGAAGAAAACAATGTAAATACATTGTGTTTTCTATAGCTTCTTTAGTAATCAAAGCTTCATAGTTCAATATGGTATCAGAGTAGTAAAGAACACGACTATCACTTCATTGATAATATCATATCAATCTCTCTCGATCTTTCTCGATCTCTCTTAGTTTCTTGATGTCTCCGAAGTTGCAATCTTAAGAACCAGTGATTCGTGTTTTCATCATATTTGTTCCGAGGCTTGATTCATGGCTGATACAGGTGTTATCTCTTACATTCTGTATTTCTGATTACGGATTTAATTCATTGTGATTCATTACGAAAGTGTTAATTTTGTTATTCAGACTCAATTTGTTCTTTTCTCGCGTTTGTTTGATTTCTAAACAATTGATATTGATTCATCAATTTGTTGAAAAGCCTTTGTTCTGGTAATTCATCATGACTGATAATACTCGAGCTAAGAGTCTTAATCAAGATCCCTCTAGTGTTTATTTCATTCATCCTTCAGACTTAAATTCGTCGCAGTTAGTTTCTATAAAGTTTAATGGACCTGGATTCAAAAATTGGAAGCGATCCATGATGTTGTCGTTATCTGCTAAAAACAAACTATTTTTTGTTGATGGAACCATAACTAAACCTGAAGTTACGTCTCCTGAATTCAAAGCCTGGGAACGATGTAATGATCTTGTATGTTCCTGGCTTCTTTTCAATCTAGACGATGTGATAGCTAACAACGTATTATTTCTTCGAACTGCTAAGGAGATTTGGGAAGATCTTGATGATAGATTTGGTTATACGTCAATGACTCAAATGTATTCTTTAGAACAACAGTTGAGTGAATTGAGTCAAGGAGGTGACAAAATGTCTGAATTCTTTACAAAGATCAAAACTGTATGGGATGCTATTAGTGATGCTAATCCATTGCCACAATGTACTTGTCTTAAGTGTACTTGTCACCTTGAACAACGTGTTTATTAGATGCAAGAAGAGCAAAGAATGATTCAATTTATGATGAAATTGAATGAGGAATACTCTACAGTTCGAGGAAACATCTTTATGCAACATCCTATGCCTAACATCACTAGCGCCTACAGAATGTTTGCTTAGGAGGAAAGGCATAAGGAAATTGCATAATTTGCAAATCAATCTGAATCCCTGGCTTTTTATTCAGATAACAAAAGGTTTAATGGTGCTAAGACTTTCAAGCCCTATGGTGGTGTACAGAGATCTTCTCCTCCATCTCTGAATACGATTACTGGATCTAATATTTTTAAACATGCAGGAACTGTTATTAAAAAACCTGGATCACAATACTACTGTACTCATTGTAAGATTCATGGTCACAGCAATGAAAGATGTTTCAAATTGCATGGGTATCCACCAAACTTTAAAGGTTTTCGAGATAAGAGGATTGCTGTTATTTCACTTCAGATTGAAAATGCTAATGTTGATCATAGCAGTCCTATTTCTATTAATTAGTATAATCAATTGCTGGAGTTACTAGAGAAACAACAAATTTCTGGGGAGAATCTGAATACTCATTCTTCAACTGGTTCAACTTCTCATGCTCTTCTAGCAGGTACAGTTTGTTTATCAACTAGTTCTTCGATAGGCTGGATTTTAGACAGCGGTACTACAGATCATATTTGTTCAAATTTGAAGTTGTTCACTACTTACAAAGTTTGTGAAGGATTAGCAAAGTTTATAACTGTTCCAGATGGTCGCAGCATTCAAATTTTCCATACTGGAGAAATTGTTCTCACCAAAGACATCACTCTACACAATGTTTTACATGTTCTAGATTTCAAATTTAATTTGATTTTTGTTCAAACTTTGTGTAGAGATTTGCATTGTAGTGTTTTTTTTATCAAATGAATTACTTTCTTCAGGAACATTCACAGAATCAGTGTCTGAGGCTTCTTGGTAAACAACACAGAGGTCTTTACAATATTGATAGTTCTGTTGCTTCAAATAAAAGTGTCTGTTGTTCAACCATTGATGTAATAACCCCAAATTTTGGACTTAGTTAATTTTTTTTATTTGACGAATAGTAAATCCTGATGAATAGTAAATTTCTGAGCCGAAAAAGATTTTCAGACCACCCTATATACGGGGCGATATAATAAACTTTCAAAGTCGTATTAGTGATATGCGATGTAAATGAAGGAATGCAAAAGCTGTCAGAATCGGAAAAATAACATTTCTGTTTTCTCCGAAATTTCACCAATAACGGACGGATTAATCATTATTTGAAAGTATTGGAGGATTTAAATTATCAATTCCATGGATATGGATTTAATAAAAGAATTAGAGATATCAAGAACGTTTACGGTAAACTACTTCGATAGAACACTTAAGAAAACCCTACGAATATTTTACGAGATTAAGCGGTGACGGAACAACGAGACACTTACAGAATTAAATTATAGGCATGGAAGTAACATGTAACAAGATTAATTCGAGGAATGCAACATTTGGATCATCCATGTGAAAGGAAACAAACCAGTAAAGCAAACCAGTAAAACTACTTTAGCCAAACGCGTGCATGCTCGACACGTGTCCGATGACAAGCCAAAATGGGATGACTCACCATTTGACTAACAAAATATCATCATTTTTATCAACCAACCAAGGCAAAAAGAAAAAAAGAAAAACTCTCCCCCATTTTCCAGATTTCTGCTCAGCTTGCACAAGGAGCAAAGAAAATTTCATAACTCCAAATCTACTTGTCCTAAAATCACCAAATTTTAACCATAGCTTCTCCACTCCATGGGTAACATTCGTTAAAAATTTCATGGTCAACAAAGGAGTGTAGCCTAGCCATATCCCTTCCCCAAGTTGGAGAACCCAAACTGTTCAGTTTCTGTCCAGCGGAAAGATGGGACTCAAAACCCTAGCTAGGAAGCTTCAAATTTGGCGATCTATAACTCAAAAGAAAGCTTATGAAGAGTACAAGGTCTGGTAAAAATATTAGCACCAAACTCTTAGTGTTTGATTTGTTATGGATTTTACAAGATGAGGATGAATAGTAACTTTTCATGATTCTTGATTTTGTTTCTTAAGGATTAAGCTTGTTAAGGTTTGTTCAAAGCTCAAGGAAGGATTATAAACCATTGTTAGTTTATATGAAGCATCAAGGAAGGTATAAACTCTTGAAACCCTTAGTTATAAATTGATTTATATGGTTAGTTTTAAGTATAGTTTAGTTAGTTTGATTATAAGGATGATTAAGTGATTTTGATGAAAATTTGATGTTGATTTGATGATAAGCAAGAAGATGTTGGTTTTGAATGGTTGATGAGTATTATGGGTTAGTAATGATGTTGAGGATTTGACTTGGTGTTTTGGTTGGATTGATTATGTAAAGTTTATGATTAAACTTTGGAATCGTTAAAACATAGCTGTTATAATGCCCGAATTTCCTTAAGCCTGTTTTGTTTGTGATATTCGAACATAAGGACTTCTGTCCAAGGTCACCACTGCCTAGTATAGTGTAGATCTTATTTCAAGGTTCGTTTTGGTGCGTAGATCATGTGAATCCGACTTACGGTTTAGGAGAAACAAGTATTTTAGTAAAGGATGTTTCGCGGAACCGAACTATACCATTTAGCCAACTTTGAGGCAATGATCAAACCCCTTAAGCGACTTTTTGGAATGTGAAACTTTGTGATAACATGCTAGGTATGTTTAGGAAGACCCTCGAAAAGATTTCGTGCTAAAAGGATTAAATCTCAATTTTATAAAAATGTGTGAGCGAGCATGCTCGAGTAGAGGATCTTACGGAGTTAACTTGAAAATGGACTTGTACTTGAGTTATTATATACTTAGTATGGTGAAAGCGTTTAAGTTATTAATCTTGAACCTTGTGTTGATTCTAGATTACTGGACCAACCTGAGACTTATTGCTACTTCGGGATTTCCAGGCAAGTTTTCTCATTCCAGGCTGTATTTTAAAGTACCATATTCTGATGTATGCATATAATAGATGCAAGTTTTCTAAATCCATACTTTGAAGTATTAATTATATAATACTGCTTTTGCCATGTATAGTGTTGTATAGTTTTGAGATAAATGATTATATCGGGTTAAATAGAATTTGACCATTGGATTATATAAAATCTTTTGAGTTAAGTAGTTATGAACCGGTTTACCTGGTAGCTCTAAATATAAGAGCATATTCATTGTTTTCGACTCTAAATCGGGAGTCGGTATTTTGAGATATGTAGATAGCCGTGGAAACCCGAAGGTATACCATCGGCAGAATACTATGTATTTCGAGGATTGTTATTCGAAGGTGATATCATTCGAAGAATGATATTTGCTTACTATATCTTTCAGGGAATGTTATTTGAGTATTATCTCAGTCGAGAAATACTATTTGAATACTATTTCAGTTATATATGTTAATGGAAGGCATATCGGTTTTCGAAAGTATATTGTGATACTTGCTTTATGATTATTTATTTAATGAATATTATTCTTGAATATTCATTTGAGGTTTATTTATGAATATTATTCTTTAATATTCATTTGAGGTTTATTTATTTAATGAATATTACTTTTGAATATTCATTTGAGATTTAATTATTTAATGAATATTACTTTTGAATATTCATTTGAGATTTATTTATTTAATGAATATTATTTTCGAATATTCATTTGAGATTTATTATTTAATGAATATTATTTTGAATATTCATTCGAGGTTTATATTATTTTGAATATTCATTCGAGGTTTATATTATTTTGAATATTCATTAGAGGTTTATTAGTTAATGAATATTATGTTGAATATTCATTTAATCCTTATTTATTTAATGAATATTATTTCTAAATATTCATTCAAGGTTTGTTTATTTAATGAATATTATTTTCGAAATATTCATTTAATCAGTATTTACTTAAGGAATATTATTTTCGAATATTCATTTGAAGTTTTACTTATTTAATAAATGTTATTAATTATTTTAAATCAAAAAGAGGTTCCCAAAACAATGTTTTCCATTTAAATCCGTCTTTTAAGAGGATTTAAATGCTCGCTCAACTATCAAAAATATGGGAAACCTGATTTAAGTGACTGCTACTCATTTTAAACTCTCAACTCAAAACTGTCAAGGGACAGATATTTTCTCGGAGCAATGTAATTGCTGCAAGTCAAATATTGTGTTACCACCTCAATGATCGAGGGGTAAATTCATGGAACAAGTCGATATCCATTAACAAGCAATAGCTTGGGAAATATTGGAGAATCTTCCTTTCCAACCTAGATATAACTACTTTGTGGAGTCGTATCAACAAGTATTACACTTGGGGAAAGGAGGACGATCTTTATGTTTCAGAGTCATGGATTTCATCTGAACTAGGAGTGGTGTAAGTGGTCCAGTTGCGACGACCCATCCAACTTTTATTGCCCCAAATGGGTCGGGAGATCACCGGAAGGCGGTAGACAATGTCAGGTCGTCGTGATTCTTCCATCTACATGTAGAAAACATATTTGAGCGGTACGACCTGCTACTGATCATAGCAAGGTTAGGTACAGCGGGCGCGGTAGCAACTCCTGTATTGGTTCATCATCCAATTTGGATATTCCTGCAACATGTATTGGGGTGAAGAACCGATCATGTTGGCAGGAGGTCGAAAAGTGTTTGGAAATGAAGTGACAATAAATTCATACAACTTCATCTTTTATCTTATGAGTTATGACTCTGATGAACTTTACTCAGATTATAAATGCATAAGTGGATATTGGGTTACGGAAACATTATATTAATTTTCCTCGTAACTTCATCGTTTATGTTATACTAGTATCTTGTCCATTTAAGGCATAGCCTGTGGCTACAAAGATATTTTCGAACTGTATATATGTTGAGAAGGTATTTAAGATATACAGTATATTGAACTGTATAGTATTTTGAATCAATGAATAGGCTTTAAGCCTTGATTCCAATATTTGATATCTATTTTAAAAAGATATGTTTTGAGTCTTGGTTTATCATACTGATACCAAGGATTTCCAAATGATTACAAAGAGTATATGAGTATGATTATAAGTCATACGGTATTTTTAAACGGTATACTATTTTGGGGTTAGACCCTAGTAGTGATAAAAGCTTTGATCCCTTATGGATTATCTCCCTAAAAGGTTTAAAGATTTAAACTGGGATAGATTTCTTGCTGAGCACTATTAGCTCATTTTTGCTTTATTAAATATTTCAGCATGAGGAAAACATTGCCGAATCTACCTCTTGTTACGAGAGCAAGGGAATGGAGAGACCACCCTGGAGTTAGTTGACGCAGGATGGATACTGTCAGTGTGAGCAGAATGGTTGCAGCTTGAATTAGTGAGAATTATTTTGAGTGGGTTTGTATTACTAAACCTTGTATAGAATTGTGAGGTCTATTATTGTAACTTCAGGTAGAGGTTGTAAATAATAGATGAGATCCGGGATAGTTCATTTGGGTTGTAATAACAAATGTTGATTATTGTTGCTCATTTCCAAGGCTATAACTTGTGTGTGTGTGCGTAAGTGATTGGGGTCTTTGGAGTTGTATTATGAGAATGTTGTAAGTAATGCAGTGTAACACCTCAGTCCCACATCGAGTAGATTTGGGACTTCTGTTCAGTTTATAAGGCAAAGTACTACTACTAATTAGCACCAACAATTCATGATCTTTTGGAGGCCTGTGGTGGGCTTGTTGTTACCCAAGTTGGCTGCGTTTGGGCCAGTAGGCTTCGGCTTATTCGGACTCGGATTCGGGACTTGACCCGATTTTCGAAAAAGGCTCGGGATTTAACCCGGGTTGTCACATGTGGTATCAGAGCCGACTCTCGAAAGCTTGATGGGTCAAGTTGCCGAAGGTGGGGACACGAAGGCTGGTGGTATTATCCCACAGTGGCCAGAGATCCGGTGGTGGGGACACGAAGCCAGCCGGTATTATCCCACAATGGCTAGAGAGGAACGATCATGGAACCTATGGGATATCCGTTCAGGCTTGACGAGGACGTCAAGAGTTTAAGTGGGGGAGTTTGTAACACCCCAGTCCCACATCGAGGAGATTTGGGACTTCTGTTCAGTTTATAAGGCAAAGTACTACTACTAATTAGCACCAACAAAAATCATGATATTTTGGGGGCCTGTGGTGGGCTAGTCGTTACCCAAGTTGGCTGCGTTTGGGCCAGTAGGCTTCGGCTTTATTCGGACTCGGAATCGGGATTTGACCCGATTTTCGAAAAAGGCTCGGGATTTGACCCGGGTTGTCACATGAACGGTAACAGCCCGACTTTTCGGACTATTAAATCTAAATACAAAACTAAATGCATTTCTTTATTCAATAAATACAAAATTGCACAAAAGTCAAATACAACGGTCAAACTTAGTAATCAAAAATATAAAATCGGAGACGCAGCTCCACAATTCCAATACTCAATGCCACAATTTATTCTAATAATGCGATAAGTCTTTTCAATAAATGCATTCAAATCAGCTAACACGAAAATCCACAAAGTTCACATCCTTATTCTCATAAGCTTCCACAATGTACAAACCTGAAATATTAGAAAAGGGTGAGCTATTACAGTTGGTATCAGAGCATAATCTGGAAAAACACTATGAAATAGATGTTGTAGTAAATTGAAATATCTTTCTGAAAAGTCCAGAATAATCAAATTCCGACTTACGATGAATATTCTACGAATTTTACAAGACTGCAGATTTATTAGAGACAAAGACCTACGAATTTTACACAAGGAAGAAGAACAATGGTGTTTATATAACGATACAAAACCCTAAGTACAGAAATGGTATCAGAGCGTTAAGTTATAAACTTGGATATGAGAGTGTTAAGAGTTATATCGAAGTAAGAGAATGACGAGAGGACTCATATAGAGTTCGATAAGTGGACTACCGGAAGTAGTGCCACTGAGGATGTTAAGATTAAAGAGTTTAGTTGAGGACTTATCAGAGGACCGATAGGAACGTTGAAGATCATCACGATGATGAGAATGACGTTTAGAATGGTACATGGATTATCAAAAATATTAAGATAAGACGCGAAGCAGAGTCTCGGTTGCAGTTGGGGTAAGGTCGGAATGGCCAATACCAATGGATAACTTGACTTAGTAAGAACCTAAGTGTTTGTAGTTCAGCATAGTTTGCCACGAGAAGGCAGCACATGTGAAGATTGAGACGTTTACAGTCCTTTACGCGGTCCGAATTACTAAATTATGTGGACTAGTTAGGGCATTATCTTGTGTATGAGGTCCAAGCCTTGGGAACAACGATTCCACAAGAGTTGGTGTCTTTTCCGTCGATGGGTATTTTGTTACCTAAAAAGGAGACAGTTGCGTACGTATAGTACCAGAACGTTATCGTGAGACGAACGTGCTAAATCGCATCGCGAGTACATTTCGTACGATAGGCCATGGTGGCTCAACTCAGAAATCAAAGATATGAAGAATGAATAGCGTGATTCTGATAAAGACACGTATGGTTGCAACGAGCAATGCGACAATCTCAGGACCTACGAGGAACGAGACCTATGGTGGCCTGGGGTTGGATTCGTTCGATACGATTAGTATTAAGAAATTACATATACGTTAATGGACCTCCATCTTTTGAGGATGTGTTGATGCGGCCGTAGGAGGCCCAATCTCTGAACGACTATCGGGGAATGGCGAATATGTTTCGAACTCCTGACCTATTTAAGGACTTGTACGATTTTGAGGTACCGTTGGTTAGTACCATAAGCCATAAAGGCAGAAAGATAAGATCATCCTCGTACGGGTGATGTTAGAAATTATGATGACCATTGACTTTTTGGTATCTACTTGCTGGTACACTCCTCAATCTAAAACTGTTCCTGCCTATGTTACCTTGAATAGTTAATGTCAGGTAACCCCTTTAATTTCCTACTTCAACTTGGGATGCAACCAACAACTATATGTTCAGTTTATTCATTTTCTTTCCTCCACTCATTACCTTAAGGGTTAAATACGCAGAATTAAGCTACCATTACTCACCGGAGCGTTTTGTTCATGTTCCAGGACGACCTGAAGAAGGAACCATTATTCATCTATCCTTCCAGGTCTATAATTTATTTCGTATTCTTTCAATTATCTAAGGAATGTTCTGTTAGATATAATTGCTGATGATTGTGTTAGATATAATTGCTGACGTTTGTTCATCAGTGTTTAAGAAACAGGTGATCATCAGAGTTTACATAGAAGCCAGTCAGAGTTTGTTAAAGTCTGATGTGGTGATAGTTGAATTAGCTGTCGGTGCTGAATTGAATATTCTAGAAGCAATATATTCTGAAGATGGAAAGAAGCAGAATATATTGATACAGCTAAGGAAACGGAATAGAAGATAAGAAGCAATCCTTGATTGATATGAATTGTATAGCTAACTTATAGGAATATCAATTAGAGATGGATTGTATGTAACTGTGTACTATATAAACACAGATAGGTTATCCCTAGAAGGGATGCGAATATTGAATATATTATTCTTGTAACCTAGTAGCTCTTTGTGATTCATTAACATCACTAAGAGAGAATTATTTAATATAATTCAGTTTGTTGATTTACAAACTTGTGTTCTTGATCGTTATTCTCATACATACTTGATTATATATTGTGTATTCGGCCTAACAATTGGTATCAGAGCTTAGGTTGTTTAATATATACAGTTTTACGATTCAAACACAATAATAATCATGTCTGAAGAAAATCAAGCTCCTCCCAAGGCTGAACAGGTTAAACCTAATTCTGTGAGTCGATATGAAACAATCAGGGTTCCAATTCTCAGGCCAGTGGAGTATCCAATTTGGAAGGTGAAGATGACCATGTTTCTGGAGGTGTTAGATATAATTGCTGACGTTTGTTCATCAGTGTTTAAGTAACAGGTACATATCAGAGTTTATCAAGAAGCTAGTCAGAGTTTGATAAAGTCTAACTAGGTGAAGAGTTTAAATAGAAGCCAGTCAGAGTTTGTTAAAGTCTGACGTGGTGATAGTTGACTTAGCTGTCGGTGCAAAGATAAAGATTCTAGAAGCAATATATTCTGAAGATGGAAAGAAGCAGAATATATTGATACAGCTAAGGAAACGGAATAGAAGACTGAAGCAATCCTTAATTGATAACAATTGTATAGCTAATTTATAGGAGTATCAATTAGATAAGGATTGTGTAACTGTGTACTATATAAACACAGATAGGTTATCCCTAGAAGGGATGCGAACATAGAATTATTATTCTTGTAACCTAGAAGCTCTTTGTGATTCATTAACATCACTAAGAGAGAATTATTTAATATAATTCAGTTTGTTGATTTACAAACCTGTGTTCTTGATTGTTATTATCATACATACTTGATTATATATTGTGTATTTGGCCTAACAATTGGTATCAGAGCCTAGGCTGTTTAATATATACAGTTTTACGATTCAAACACAGTAATAATCATGTCTGAAGAAAATCAAACTGCTCCCAAGGCTGAACAGGTTAAGCCTAATTCTGTGAGTCGATATGAAACAATCAGGGTTCCAATTCTCAGACCAGTAGAGTATCCAATTTGGAAGGTTAAGATGACCATGTTTCTGGAGGCTACAGATCCAGAATATCTTGACAGAATTTATGATGGTCCTCATAATCGAACCAAACTAGCCCCTGTTGTTGATGGTCAAGAACAAAAGACTGTTCCAAAGGAAAAGAAAGATATGACTCCTGAGGACATCTCATCAATTGCAAAGGATGCAAAGGTTAGACATCTTCTCCACAGTGCTTTAGATAATGTTATGTCTAACAGAGTAATTGGCTGCAAAACTGCCAAAGAGATATGGGATGCTTTAGAAGTCAGATGCCAGGGAACAGGTGCTATTAAGAAGAACAGAAAGACAATACTCACACAGGAGTATGAGCACTTTGATTCAAGACCTAATGAAACCTTGACTGAGACTTATGACAGATTTTGCAAACTATTGAATGATCTGTCTCTGGTTGATAAAGAATATGAGCTTGAAGAGTCTAATCTCAAGTTTCTGTTATCTCTACCTGAAAAGTGGGATCTAAAGACAACAACAATAAGAGATAATTATGAACTTGCTGATACAGAACTTGATGAAATCTATGGGTTGTTGAAAACTCATGAACTGGAGATAGAACAAAGGAATAGAAGATTAAGTAAAAAGACAAAATCTGTAGCTCTCAAAGTTGAGGAGAATCCCATTAAGAAGGAATCATCAAGGAAGAAAGCCAAGGGAAAGGCTTTAGTCATTAAATCTGAAAGTGAGTCATCAAACTCTGATGATGACTCAAACTCTGATGAAGCTTCTAACTCTGAGGATGATGAAGAACAGATGATGCAAATGGCTGCATTGATGGTGAAGACCTTCAAGAAGATGGGATTCAAGAACTTCAAGAAAGGAAAAAGATTCTCAAGGAAAGATTCAAACTCTGAAAGGAGAAATTTTAGAAAGTCTGATGGAAGGGAGACCAAGTCTGGCAAGAAGGATAAATCTGAAATTCAGTGCTACAAATGCAAGGAGATGGGTCACTATGCTCCAGAGTGCAAGAAAGGTAAATCTGAGAAAGCACTCATCTCTAAAGGCAAAGACTGGGCAGATACTTCAGACTCTGATGATGGAGTAAATTATGCTCTTATGGCAACTGTCAGAGATGAGACTGAATCATCTGAAAATAAGGTACCCCTAACTACTTATGCTTATGATACTGATAATATATCTGAGTTAAGAGAATATCTGAAAAGCGTACATGTTAGTTATAGGGATCAGACTTTAGAAAATGAGAGAATTAAATCTGAGAATCTTAGTCTTAAAGATAGAAACAAGTTTCTTGAAGGAGAACTTGAAAACATGAAGCAGATTCAAAAAGAAAGAGATGATGCTGTTTATATTGAACAAGAAGTGCTTAAATTAAATAAGCAGCTAGAATCTGAACTTGAAAAAGAAAGAAAAATAATCAAGACTTGGACAAACTCTGGAAGAGACACTCATCAAGTGTTTCAAACAGATTCTGTAGGTTTAGGCTATTGTGAAAATGATGAACTTAGGTTTAAAGACAAAGTTAAGGTTAAACCACAACTTAAACCTGTGATATTTGTTCCAGAGTCCACTAAGTTAAAATCTGTTGTAGTAAGAGAAGCTGATATGGAATCAGATGAAACCTGTGAAAGACAGGAAAATATTATAACAGAAAAAGTTGTGGAAGTAGAAGCTGTTAGAAAGCCAGTAAAAACCTGTGAAAAACAGGTTAATGTTGGCTTGATGACAGGGAAACAGTTTAATCATAAGCTGAAAGAGGTAAAGTCTGCCATGAAACCAAAAGGGTCCAAGAAGAATAGGAATGGAAAGATAGGCATAAATAATAGAAATAATCATTTGCCTACTACTGGTGCTCCAAGGAAAACATGTTATAATTGTGGTAGTTCTAATCATCTTGCTAGATTTTGCACTAAGAACAAACATATTAATTCTTTATCTTCTACATCAGGAGTAAAGAATGATTATGTAAGGGTTAAACCACAGACTTTATGCACACACTGTGGGAGCACTTGGCATTCTATTTATACTTGTAAGAGTTATCATGCTATTTATCACAACTATTATGAGCTAAAACCCAACCTGAAATGGGTTAGAGCAAACTCTGCAAGTGTAAAGTCTGACAATGTTAGTTTAAACTCTGATGATAATGATTCCGCTGCAAAAGCTAACACTGTTAAGAAAGCCAAAGGATCCAAGCAAGTCTGGGTCCTTAAAACTAACACTTAGTGTTTGTTTGTGATTGCAGGGTATAAAAGAGAGCACCCTTATCTTGGACAGTGGATGCTCAGGACACATGACTGGAAATAAAGCCCTGCTATCAGATTTTGAGGAGAAGGCTGGCCCAAAGGTTTCCTATGGAGATGGCAACATAGGACACACTCTGGGATATGGCAATATTAATCTTGGAAGTGTCATCATCACAGATGTAGCTCTAGTCTCTGGACTCAAGCATAATCTGCTATCTGTGAGTCAAATCTGTGACAGAGGAAACCATGTAGATTTTCATACTGAATACTGTGAAGTAGTCAGTAAATCTACTGGAAAAGTTGTTCTAGTTGGACACAGGCGCAACAACATTTATGAAGCAAGTTTGGTAACAAACTCTGATGGAAAAACAGTGTGTATGACTGCAAAAATGTCAAATGAAGAGAGTTGGAATTGGCATAAGAAGCTCTCTCATCTCAATTTGAACAACATCAATGAACTAATAAGAAAGGATCTTGTAAGGGGACTTCCAAAATCAATACTCAGTCTAGATGGTCTATGTGATTCTTGTCAAAAGGCCAAGCAAAGGAAGTCATCTTTCAAGAGCAAATCTGAATTTTCAGTAGTGGAACCTTATCATCTTCTACATGTTGATCTCTTTGGACCAGTGAATGTGATGTCTATGGGCAGAAAGAAATATGCTCTAGTAATTGTTGATGAATATACTAGATATACATGGGTGTATTTCTTATCAAAGAAGGATGAAACTGCTCAAACTCTGATAGATCATGTAAATCTACTGGACAAAGGATCACAGCACAAAGTCAAAATTATAAGAAGTGATAATGGAACTGAATTCAGAAACTCAATCATGGAAGCTTTCTGCAAGGAAATAGGAGTGAAACAAGAATTTTCTGCACCTGGAACTCCACAGCAAAATGGTGTAGTTGAAAGAAAGAACAGAACTTTAATTGAAGCAGCCAGAACAATGCTTGATGAAGCAAAGTTGCCAACTTATTTCTGGGCAGAAGCTGTTCAAACTGCTTGTTTTACTCAAAATGCTACACTGATCAACAAGCATGGGAAAACACCATATGAGATGGTGAAAAATAAGAAGCCAAATTTGAAATATTTTCATATATTTGGATGCAAATGCTTTGTGTTGAAGACTCATCCTGAACAGTTGACAAAGTTCGAGTTAAAAGCTGATGAAGGAATCTTTGTTGGTTATCCATTGTCAACAAAAGCATTCAGAGTCTACAATCTGAGAACTAAAGTGATCATGGAATCCATACATGTGTCATTTGATGACAAGAAAATAACTGGACTTGATGACTTAGATGGATATGATCAACTGCGTTTTGAAAATGAAGGTTTATTCTCTGATTATGTAAACTCTGATGAAGCAGTACCGACAAACTCTGATGAAGGGGTTCTGACAAACTCTGACGAAGCATACTCTGAACCTCTACTGGTAAATACTGGAGAAAATGGAAGTTCTCAAATTGAACAAAATAGAGAACCAGTTGAGGGGGAGCGTGAAGAAGCTCAACAAGACACTGCAAATAAGTCAGTTGAGGAAACTGATTCAAACTCTGACAGTTCAAACTCTGAGCCATCCAATTCAGGGGGAGCCTCAGATGCTACAGAAAGTCAACATATGAATCAGGAGAGCATGGATCAAGGGGGAGGATTCAATAATGATGCAAGAAACCACTTACCAACAGCAAGAAAGTGGACACAGGCACACACACCTGATCTCATAATTGGAGATCCTGATGCTAGTGTGAGAACTAGAAGTGCAACAAATAATGAGTGTCTGTATCATGCTTTCTTGTCTCAAACAGAACCAAAGAAAGTGGAGGAAGCTCTTCAAGATGCTAATTGGATTACAGCAATGCAAGAAGAGTTAAATGAATTTGAAAGAAATGAAGTCTGGACACTTGTACCTAGACCAAAGAATAGATCAATTGTAGGTACAAAGTGGGTTTTCAGAAACAAGACTGACAGTGAAGGTGTAATTACAAGAAACAAGGCTAGACTTGTGGCTAAAGGTTATTCACAACAGGAAGGAATTGACTATGATGAAACCTTTGCTCCAGTTGCAAGATTGGAGGCCATAAGAATTTTTCTGGCCTATGCTGCACACAAGAAGTTTAAAGTCTTTCAGATGGATGTAAAAAGTGCTTTTCTCAATGGGAAGCTTGAAGAAGAAGTGTTTGTTGAACAACCACCAGGATTTGTAGATCCCAAGCATCCAGATTATGTCTACAGGCTTGACAAGGCATTATATGGACTAAAGCAAGCACCAAGAGCATGGTATGAAACTCTTGCTCAATTTCTTTTAGAAAGTGGGTTCACAAGAGGTACAATTGATAAAACCTTGTTTTATTTCAATTCTGGTGATGATTTGCTTTTAGTTCAAATTTATGTAGATGATATTATCTTTGGATCTACTAATGACAAACTTTGTAAGAAGTTTGCAAAGCTTATGCAATCCAGGTACCAAATGAGCATGATGGGAGGGCTTAGTTATTTTCTAGGCTTACAGGTCAAGCAAACAGATGATGGTATTTTTATCAATCAAGCAAAATATACCAGAAATCTTCTCAAGAAATTTGGTATGCTTGATAGCTCATCTGCTACAACTCCCATGGCTACAGCAACAAAGCTAGACAAAGACACAGGAGCCTCAGTAGATATGACAAACTACAGAGGAATGATAGGGTCTTTACTGTATATTACTGCAAGTAGACCTGATATCATGTATGCAACATGTCTTTGTGCAAGATTTCAAGCAGATCCCAGATAGCCTCATCTAACAGCTGTAAAAAGGATTTTCAAATATCTCAAAGGAACCATAACCTTGGGTTTGTGGTATCCTAGAGAATCAGAGTTTAAGCTAATTGGTTACTCTGATGCAGATTTTGTAGGCTGTAAGATAGACAGAAAAAGTACAAGTGGAAGCTGTCAATTTTTAGGTGACAGATTGGTTTCTTGGTATAGCAAGAAACAAAAGTCAATTTCCACATCTACAGCAGAAGCAGAGTATATAGCTGCTGGTAGCTGTTGTGCACAGATTCTGTGGATGAAGAATCAGTTGCTGGATTATGGTTTGAAGTACTCTAAAATACCTATTTTCTGTGATAACCAAAGTGCTATTGCTATGACAGGAAATCCAGTACAGCACTCCATGACCAAGCACATCAGCATAAGGTATCATTTTATCAGAGAACATGTGGAAGAAGGGAACATTGAGCTTCATTTTGTGTCTACAGACCAACAACTTGCAGATATCTTCACCAAACCTTTGAGTGAAGCTACTTTTACAAGATTGGTAAATGAACTTGGAATGATCTCTGGTTTTGACTAGGGATACAGGTTAGACTCAAAACTATAAATTGTTGATTTTTAAATGCTCATGATTCCTTGCATGTATTAACTGTTATGATTACCAGTGTCATAAACTCTGAAAGTAAACTCTGATGCTAAACTCTGTTAGTCATAAAGTGTTGATCATACTCTGATAGTTACAGTCTAATGCTATACTCTGATTGTAATTTTGTCTGAAACATATGGACCAATGAAGAAATTTGTATGAAGCATAATTCTCAGTAAGTAATTATGAATCCTTAAGAGTTATATAGATTCTGATCTCAAATATGTGCAGTAAGTTAACACAGCATGATACTGTCTCTGTATTTATAGCATCTCTTAGTTTATTGATCCTATACACTGAGTCTGTATTAGCTGTTTGCATTTTCTCTCATAAATTAATTGTATTAACTAATGAAAAGTCTAAACTCTGGTTATTAATTGCAAATAATTCACCCTCAAATCAAAAGATGCCAAACAGAGCACAAATTCCTTTGAGATCATGTTGTGCCTAGGAAGATCCAGGAACTTATTGTATGAAATAAGGGCTAAAATCTTTGATTTTTGGTGACTAGTGCCAACCACTGATTACTGGAAAAATAAAAATAAAAAAAAATAATAAAAATATATATATATATATATATATATATATATATATATAAATAAAGGGGGTGAAAAATAAAAGATATATCCAAATGAAAGGATATCAGTATACAGAGTTTAGATATAAAATCAGATTTTATTTTATACATGAGAGTTTAGGCAACCAGTTTTTACTGCTTTAGTTTGTAGATTTTATGCACTTTGAGATGATCTAAATATTGATTTCGGTAAACTCTGCTATTGCACACACAATTATTCACACCTGTACAGATTGAGAAAAGAGTTTATTGACAAAGAAGGACAAATGGTAAACACTGATGTATTGTGTGACATATGCCGAGGTAACTTTGTTTTAATCTCTGATGGTTAAAATGATTTCTTTGTTTCAGACATATTATAATTTTGAGAAAAAGACATTTGTTTTGAAAATTTAAAAAGAGTATGAATAGACAGTTGTTCGAGGATGTTTTTGAACAGAGGAGAGAGGTTAATGCCTAGAAAAGTGTAAAAGGCGGTAATTATTGCTGTTTTTACTGCGTATGCGCATTGAAAACTGTCACTTATTTGCTGTCAGTAACTGCATGTGTGACACGTGTCCCACTAACACAGTTAACGGAGTAAGACAGTTGTGTATTAATGATTAAAAACTGTTCAGTTTTTAATTTTGAATTTTACATTTATACAATACACACACCTTCGTCAAAACTTTTCCCATCTTACTCCAACACACATCAATTGTCACACAAGCATATTCACAAACACTTTTCTACACACAAACTCTTTTGAAACTTTTAAATCAGTTTCTTTGATTTTTCTTCTCGATTCGTACTAATGGCTACTACAGTTTTTGTTGCTTCTGGGTTAGAGTTTGTTCCTAATAATTATTCAGCCCCATTAAACACTGTCAATGCCCCAGAGGTGTTTCATATCATACAAAACTTTCTTGCTCAGTCAGCGATTGGGCGTGCTTTGGTGGAACCTGAAAAACTTTCTAGTTCACAGATCAAAGCTTTCTGGGAAACTGGTGTATATGATAACGGTGGTGAAACAGGTAACCCATCAATTATTTTTGAGTATGAAGATACAGAGTATGTAATAACTGCTGGAACCATTCGCGCTGCAATGGGGTTTCCTGAATTTTCTTCGTATACAATTGGAATGGGTGATGAGGACTTGATAAGAATGATGCAAGAAATTGGGTATTCTGGACCTTTGTCGAAGATTGGACAGCTAAAACGACCATTCTTAAGGAAGGAGTGGAGCTTCTTCTTTGATTGCATCACAAGGACTTTTAGCAAGAAATGCACAAACTGGGATGCTATTCCCACAGACAGTCTGCAAATCGGGTATTCTCTTTTATTCGATAATCATTTTGATTTTGCACGACTTGTTTTGAATAATCTAGGAGAGAAAATGACAGAGAATAGAGGAGTAGTCTATTTCTCTAGATTCTGTCAGACTTTGTTCTCTTACTGTGTTGAAGGAGTGGAAGTAGGTGAAGAAGATGTTTCTTGTTTTAAATTACGTAAGAGAATATTTTCTGATCTTATTAATAAAGATGTTAAGAAAGGGGTTGTTGGAGACTTGTTGCTACCTCAATCTGTGCAACAGTTTTTAAATGCTCAAGTCAATCCACCACTACAAGCTTCTTCTCAACCTGAGCCTCTACAACAAGAACTGCCTCCATCAACTTCTGTTAAATCTAAAAGGGGTGGTAGGACTAAGCATGTTGGTACTAAACCTGCCAGGATTGCTAAGTCAAATGCTGAAGCTGGGGCATCAAAAACTGATGGTATGCCTCAGGAGCAAAGAAGATTGAAGAAAAGAAGAGCCAATAGGGCAAAGTCTGATGCTGCTGATGCTGTTGATGAAGAGAGTGAAACTGATGAGGAAACTCTTCATCAGAGAAAGAAAAGATTGATAGCAGCACATTTGTTTGGTGCTGAAAATATTTCTTCCAAAGTTGTAGAAAATATTGAAGATGAGATTGAAGAGAATGAAGCTGTCTTTGAGGACAGAGTTTCTATGGAGCATGTAACTCCTGAAGTTCAAGAGGAGGTTTTTGATACTACTGTGCCTACTGAGGACAGAGTAAATGCTGAAACAGAAGCTCCTACATCAAATGCTGATGATGTAGTTGAGGAAGCTGCTGTATTCTCTGACAGCAGAGTTTTTGAGAATGAGGATATTAATATGGAAGCACATCCTAGTATCAGTTTTTGTGATACTGAGGATGTGGCAACTGATCAAGCCACCTTGGTGATTGAAGACTCTGTGGGTTCTCACACAGAAGTTCTTTCAGTTAATAATGCAAATTCTGAACAAGGTGAAGAAGTTGATCAGAGTTTGGAAGAAGATGTTGTTTTACTTGAAGCTCTACAACAGTCTGTTGTTGAGGTTGTGACAAGAGAAGCAGAGGTTTCTGCTCAAGCAAACTCTGATATTCCTGAAACTGTTGCAGAGAAAGTAATTGATGAAGCTGCACAGATACAAAATGAAGTGACTGCTGAAAATGCTCCTGCTACAAATGAAGCAGACATTAATGAAGAAGATGAAAATGATGCTGAGGGTTCTCATTCACACCCTAGTATTCAAGTTTCTTTGTCTGCTGGTGTAAACTCTGAAGAAGAAAGAGAAGTCAACAGAGCTACTTCTGAGTATTATCAAGATATGTACTTCTCAAATTGGTCAAGCAAGGACACTATCTTTTCCAATGAAAGAGCTGCAGAATTTGTCACTAAGTCATCAAAAGAGATTACAAATCCTGAACTTCTCAGTCATCTCAAAGCAACTATTGTACAAATCAAATCATTAAACAATCGTTTTGATGATTCTGACAAGGTGATTGCTGGTCTGAGGAATGACATAGCTACAAGAGAGCTTACACAGCAAAAGGACAAATCTCTATACATCTCTCTGTGTAAAGAACAGACGAATTTTGATTCCAGGCTATCCAAGGTTGAAGACAATCAAGTCAAAATGTCAACTAAGTTGGATGAAATTGCAAATTCTATTGAATTGCTCACATCAGTTTTGCTGTCTGATGATGTCAAAAAGGGGGAGAGAGTATCTCAAGACAAATGCAAGAGCTCTCAAACTCTGACTCGGAAAGATGATACTACTGATGGTGGTGCAAGAGATAAAATTCCAAGGACAAGGAATGTTCAAAGGCAAGGGAGGAGATCAAACCCTGATGCTCAGATAAATGCTGGAAAAAGAATAAACTATGGTGGTCAATCTTCTTCAAAACTCAAGAGTTTAGCTATTTCAGCTAATCCAACTACTGATGAAGAGATTGCTGCTAAAGTGTTTATGGAAGAACATGGAAGAGATGTTACATTTGAAGATATCCAAGCTGAAGAGCAAATGCTTGCTGAAGAACACAAGAAGAATCTTGAAGCTGGAATCTACAAGAAGAAGGAAATCAAGGCTCCTAGGAAGAAAGAAACTGGAATTTCTATTAAAGAAAATACTCAACAGAGTATACAATACACCAGGAGGCCTGTGATGCCTGTGATTTCAAACTCTGATAAAGGTAAAGGCATGATGATTGAAGAGCCTAACCTGGAAAAGCAAATTAATTCAACCTCTGACATTGCTCAAGTTGAATCTGCTCAAATTAAATCAACCTCTGACAAGGCTCAAGTTGATATTTCTGGTAAAGTTGTGACAACCTCTGACAATGCTCAAGTTGTGCAAACTCGGCTATCTTCACCACTCCAAGGTTTCAAAAGATCCTCATTATCTGAAACTCTGAAGCCTAGCCAGGTGAACTTTCTAAAAACCAGAACAGTACTTGGAAAACAATCTTATGATAAATCTGGTTTGGGTTCTCACAGAGAGAATAGAGTTAATAATAGTCCTTTAGATCATACATCACTGGCAGAATCTGGTATTGGGGTTACTCAAGAAAACCTTGATAAACTAGAATCTGTTCAGATGATTTACCACAGAGGCTTGAAGAAGGAGTTTTTATTATATTTTATGGCTGATGGCAGAGTTTACAGAATTGGAGAAAATGATATTTGTCTAAAATACTGGGAAGAGCTAGAGTATGTTCTATATCTCCTGAAGATCAAAAATAGAAATACTCATAATGCTGCTATGGTTTTAAAAGACAGAATGATGAAATCAAAAGTTCTTTTTGGAGGAAATGTTTCCAGTGCTTATATTCCTAAGTACAGAGATACACATGGAAAGTTGGTGGAAATGAAGAAAAATAGTGCCAGATTCAGGACTGCACTAGATAAGAAAGTTCTAGAGTTCAATCTAGAGTCTGATAAGGCTTTTTATATCAGACTTGGCAATGAAATGAACAAGAACAGCATCTATTCTTTAAGGGCTGCCATTTATCAAATTGGTGAAGATGAACCAGAATTGAAGGAGCTGAAGAAGGATATGATTGCTGAACTAGATCGAGCTGAGAGAAAGTTACTGTCAGATTATATCAGGACTGTACCTGATATCCAAGAAATTCAGTAAAGTCTGACTGTAAGTTTTTATGTTTTCTATTCTAAGTTAAAATTAAACTCTGACATATTTTAAACACTGCATTTGTTATATGTTTTGACATCATCAATTATCTTTTTAACTTGTACATTTTGGTATGAACAAGTTGGGGGAGATTGTTAGATATAATTGCTGACGTTTGTTCATCAGTGTTTAAGTAACAGGTACATATCAGAGTTTATCAAGAAGCTAGTCAGAGTTTGATAAAGTCTGACTAGGTGAAGAGTTTAAATAGAAGCCAATCAGAGTTTGTTAAAGTCTGACGTGGTGATAGTTGACTTAGCTGTCGGTGCAAAGATAAAGATTCTAGAAGCAATATATTCTGAAGATGGAAAGAAGCAGAATATATTGATACAGCTAAGGAAACGGAATAGAAGACTGAAGCAATCCTTAATTGATAACAATTGTATAGCTAATTTATAGGAGTATCAATTAGATAAGGATTGTGTAACTGTGTACTATATAAACACAGATAGGTTATCCCTAGAAGGGATGCGAACATAGAATTATTATTCTTGTAACCTAGAAGCTCTTTGTGATTCATTAACATCACTAAGAGAGAATTATTTAATATAATTCAGTTTGTTGATTTACAAACCTGTGTTCTTGATTGTTATTATCATACATACTTGATTATATATTGTGTATTTGGCCTAACAGGAGGCTACAGATCCAGAATATCTTGACAAAATTAATGATGGTCCTCATTATCCAACCAAACTAGCCCCTGTAGTTGCTGGCCAAGAACAAAAGACTGTTCCAAAGGAGAAGAAAGATTATACTCCTGAGGACATCTCATCTCTTTCAAAAGATGCAAAGGTTAGACATCTTCTCCACAGTGCTTTAGATAATTGTTAGCACAAAAACACGCAAGCGCACGTGGTCACAAGTAGTATATAGATAAATCAAGTTCGTTCCCACAAGGACTAGTTTAGGTTGCTATAGTCTATTACTTATGCACCAATGTATGGTTATTACTCACTGCTAAGATAAGTATCAAAATTGGTTTGATTAACTAAATTACTAACACTAACAAGAATTTAATGAACTAAAGAGAATAACTTGTGAATTACTAATATGAATAAAACATGGGATTCCAACATCATTACTTACTTCATCTAGAGTCTTTTGTTCTTAATCTCTGCATATGACGGTTGTGACAACTAATCAGATAACACGAAACTAGTATACGCTACCTTTCAGTATACGTATACCAAACCACTCAAACATCCACAAAGAGATAGAAGTTAAGCAGACACCAATTATGTTTAGACCCTATATGTCTATAAGATTTGAAAACATAACGGTTTAATGAGCAAGTTATCCATTCAGATTACATAGGGCAGGTAAGATGGTTAAAATTACCTACGAATCATGCATGACAAACATACATAAACCTATGCTAGCATGGCAAGTTCTAAATCTCTATATCCACTTTCGCATTCAATAGAGATTAACAATCAATCATGAATGTTAGCTACGCATCCACAACGAATAAGCACAACCATGATAGGAAATCAATTAGCCATCACACACAGAATATATAAAAACAATTAACTACTAAACTCCATAAGAAACTCCGTTAGAATCCCACGACGACGATTAGTTCATATTCGAACCGTTCATCATCGTGGGTTCTGATGATAACATGATATTAATAAGTCTGGAAAACTGAATAGAATAACTAGGGTTTAGAAAGAACAAACGAGAATCCAAAGTATCGCCTAATTTAGAAGAATACAAAGATTAGATGAAAACTAGGTCTTCGTAAATCAGCCGTCTTCTTGTTCTCCTCACCGGTGGACGTATTTAATTGTATGTATCTTGATATATCTGTATATATCTCTCAGAAAACGTCCACCAAATACTTATAAGGGTTTCAGGCTAACAAATATGGCAAATTTCCTTTTCTGACCACAAAACAGCAGATTTCAGCAATTCAGACGGGATGTGGCGCGGGCGCGCCAGGGATTCTGTCAGAAAATGTTGTCCTCTTCGCGTGAGCTGTAAGATCGTCAGAATCGGACTTGTAGAACTCCAGATATGGCCAAAACAGTGAAGACTGCGCAACCTACCCGGAAAATCCGAATTTTAATCAAATTAACCTCCAACTCTTGGTTCTGCAAAACTTAATGAAAACACATTAAACACACCACATACTTGAGTTCAAGTCATCAATTTAAGCCGATATGAAGCGTTCCAAGTGGATATAAAATCCACTTATCACACCCCCAAACTTAAACCGATGCTTGTCCTCAAGCATAAACAAACATAACTATATACAACTAACTAGTACCACTTCCGTAGGTGATCACGGTTGCATTTGGCATATGCAACAAGCCCTTTAAACCCCTAGGCAGCCCTAGTGGACGAGTAAGGTCTCGTGAGGGCCTATAACGAATGTACCCACAAAATCCATCTACTCATGCAACTAACAATGCAATGCATGTATGCAACTAATATGAAAATGCAACGATCCCTTCAAACCAACCAAAACCAATCAATGAGCCAACATCTCAAAGAACACAGTCTTCCAAACAGAGTTCGACCAAATTCCCATCGACCAACGAGACAAACACAGAAACGTGCGTGTGTGCAATGCTCACCAATATACTCCCAAACTAAATCAAGACCATACCTACTCTTAGCCAAAACAACCACAAGCTTACAAACAGAATGAACGCTAGACACAAGAACTCTTAAGAGACACCTTCGCAGTCCATCTGAGTTAGACAGGAATTCATGCTTTATTACACAAAAACATGCTTATTTGACCGTGCAATGGCTGAGACCCCTAAAGGCTTATACAATAATACCCATGTAGCGAGCTTTAGGTTAGTTGATCCCAGACCGGAAAAGTCTTAGGTCACTAGGCACAAAGTCCCCTAGAACTTAATTGCTCGAGTATTAAAGAGCTCAACCTGATCAATTATGCATAAAACACAACCAACACAACTTTTTTTTTTTTTTCAACTTTTCTCTCTTTTTTTTTTTCTATTTTTTTCTACAATTTCGGAATGAGTGCTCTTTGCCTTTTTCTCATCCCACCCTAGACTACTCATTTTTTACCAATGAGCGGCTACTAGCCATTTGACGCCTAGCCTTTATTACAACTAGCATGAAATCCCTGGTTTCCCCCAAACTTATACATAAGTGCTCCTTCGTTTTCAAGAATCTAGCCAACATTCTAAATGTAAACAAGTGGTTAAATTCTAACACCAAACAAGCATGGTCTGATCAAATTCAAAAGCAACCAATGAGACTTATGAAATAGATTTGTTTCTGGCATGAAAGTCAATACTTAAAAACTTAATCAACCCTCTATTCATCACAACCACACTCCAATCAACATCGACTCACCAACGGAAATAGTCAAATCCTACGGGATCATGAAATATGCATGCAACTAAAATGGACTCACATAATAAAAACATAAACAAAATGTCCTACATGAACAAACATGCAAAAAACGAACAAAACATGAATGAATTACCACAAACATGCAAAATATGATTTCCTACATGAACACATAACACCATCTAACAGAGTAATTGGTTGCAAAACTGCAAAAGAAATCTGGGATGCTTTGGAAGTCAGGTGTCAAGGAACCACTGCTATAAAGAAAAACAGGAAGACAATACTCACACAGGAGTATGAGCACTTTGATTCAAGACCTAATGAAACCTTGACTGAGACTTATGATAGATTTTGTAAACTATTGAATGATCTGTCTCTGGTTGATAAAGAATATGACCTTGAAGAGTCAAATCTCAAGTTTCTCTTATCTCTACCTGAAAAATGGGATTTAAAGGCGACAACAATCAGAGATAATTATGATCTTGCAGATACAGATCTTGATGAGATCTATGGATTGTTAAAGACTCATGAACTTGAGATAGAACAAAGAAACAGGAGATCCAGCAAGAAGACAAAATCTGTTGCTCTCAAAGTTGAGGAGAAGCCCATTAAGAAGGAATCATCAAGGAAGAAAGCCAAGGGAAAGGCTTTAGTCATTAAATCTGAAAGTGAGTCATCAAACTCTGATGATGACTCAAACTCTGATGAAGCTTCTGACTCTGAGGATGATGAAGAACAGATGATGCAAATGGCTGCATTGATGGTGAAGACCTTCAAGAAGATGGGATTCAGGAACTTCAAGAAAGGAAAGAGATTCTCAAGGAAAGATTCAAACTCTGAAAGGAAAAGTTTTAGAAAGTCTGATGGAAGGAAGACCAAGTCTGGCAAGAAGGATAAATCTGAAATCCAGTGCTACAAATGCAAGGAGATGGGTCACTATGCTCCAGAGTGCAAGAAAGGAAAATCTGAGAAAGCACTCATCTCTAAAGGCAAAGACTGGGCAGATACTTCAGACTCTGATGATGGAGTAAATTATGCTCTTATGGCAACTGTCAAAGATGAGACTGAATCATCTGAAAATAAGGTACCCCTAACTACTTATGCTTATGATACTGATAATATATCTGAATTAAGAGTATATCTGAAAAGCGTACATGTTAGTTATAGGGATCGGACTTTAGAGAATGAGAGAATTAAATCTGAGAATCTTAGCCTTAAAGATAGAAACAAGTTTCTTGAAGGAGAACTTGAAAATATGAAGCAGATTCAAAAAGAAAGAGATGATGCTGTTTATGTTGAACAGGAATTGCTTAAAATAAATAGGCAATTAGAATCTGATTTAGAAAAAGAAAGAAAAATAATCAAGACTTGGACAAACTCTGGAAGAGACACTCATCAAGTGTTTCAGACAGATTCTGTAGGTTTAGGCTATTGTGAAAATGATGAACTTAGGTTTAAAGACAAAGTTAAGGTTAAACCACAACTTAAACCTGTGATATTTGTTCCAGAGTCCACTAAGTTAAAATCTGTTGTAGTACGAGAAGCTGATATGGATTCAGATGAAACCTGTGAAAGACAGGAAAATATTATAACAGAAAATCTTATGGAATTAGAAGCTGTTAGAAAGCCAGTAAAAACTTGTGAAAAACAGGTTAATGTTGGCTTGATGACAGGAAAACAGTTCAATCATAAGCTGAAAGAGGTAAAGTCTGCCATGAAACCAAAAGGGTCCAAGAAGAATAGGAATGGAAAGATAGGCATAAATAATAGAAATAATCATTTGCCTACTGCTGCTGCTCCAAGGAAAACATGTTATAATTGTGGTAGTACTAACCATCTTGCTAGATTTTGCACTAAGAACAAAAATATTAATTCTTTACCTTCTACATCAGGAGTAAAGAATGATTATGTAAGGGTTAAACCACATACTTTGTGCACACACTGTGGGAGCACTTGGCACTCTATTTATACTTGTAAGAGTTATCATGCTATTTATCACAACTACTATGAGCTAAAACCCAATTTGAAGTGGGTTAGAGCAAACTCTGCAAGTGTAAAGTCTGACAATGTTAGTTTAAACTCTGTTGATAGTGATTCCGCTGCAAAAGCTAACACTGTTAAGAAAGCCAAAGGATCCAAGCAAGTCTGGGTCCTTAAAACTAACACTTAGTGTTTGTTTGTGATTGCAGGGCATAAGAGAGAGCACCCTTATCTTGGACAGTGGATGCTCAGGACATATGACTGGAAATAAAGCCCTGCTATCAGACTTTGAGGAGAAGGCTGGCCCAAAGGTTTCCTATGGAGATGGCAACATAGGACGTACTATGGGATATGGCAATATCAATCTTGGAAGTGTCATCATAACAAATGTAGCTCTAGTCTCAGGACTCAAGCATAATCTGCTATCTGTGAGTCAAATCTGTGATAGAGGAAACCATGTAGATTTTCATACTGAACACTGTGAAGTTATCAGTAAATCTACTGGAAAAGTTGTTCTAGTTGGACACAGGCGCAACAACATTTATGAAGCAAGTTTGGTAACAAACTCTGATGGAAAAACAGTGTGTCTGACTGCAAGAATGTCAAATGAAGAGAGTTGGAATTGGTATAAGAAGCTCTCTCATCTCAATTTGAACAACATCAATGAGCTAATAAGAAAGGATCTTGTAAGGGGACTTCCAAAATCAATACTCAGTCTAGATGGCCTATGTCATTCTTGTCAAAAGGCAAAACAAAGGAAGTCATCTTTCAAGAGCAAATCTGAATCTTCAGTAGTGGAACCTTATCATCTTCTACATGTTGATCTCTTTGGACCAGTGAATGTGATGTCTATGGGCAGAAAGAAATATGCTCTAGTAATTGTTGATGAATATACTAGATATACATGGGTGTATTTCTTATCAAAGAAGGATGAAACTGCTCAAACTCTGATGGATCATGTAAATCTATTGGACAAAGGATCACAGCACAAAGTCAAAATTATAAGGAGTGATAATGGAACTGAATTCAGAAACTCAATCATGGAAGCTTTCTTCAAGGAAAGAGGAGTGAAACAAGAATTTTCTGCACCTGGAACTCCACAGCAAAATGGTGTAGTTGAAAGAAAGAACAGAACTTTAATCGAAGCTGCTAGAACTATGCTTGATGAAGCAAAATTACCAACTTATTTCTGGGCAGAGGCTGTTCAAAATGCTTATTTTACTCAAAATGCTACACTGATCAACAAGCATGGGAAAACACCATATGAGATGGTGAAAAATAAGAAACCAAATTTGAAATATTTTCATATATTTGGATGCAAATGCTTTGTGTTGAAAACTCATCCTGAACAGTTGACCAAGTTCGAATTAAAAGCTGATGAAGGAATCTTTGTTGGTTATCCATTGTCAACAAAAGCATTCAGAGTCTACAATCTGAGAACTAAAGTGATCATGGAATCCATACATGTGTCATTTGA
The DNA here is from genome assembly GCA_030848705.1 of Heracleum sosnowskyi. Classification (NCBI taxonomy): domain Eukaryota; kingdom Viridiplantae; phylum Streptophyta; class Magnoliopsida; order Apiales; family Apiaceae; genus Heracleum; species Heracleum sosnowskyi. The sequence goes on along the minus strand of CM061238.1, from coordinate 132,096,012 downwards.
TGACAAGAAAATAACTGGACTTGAAGATGAAAATGAATATGATCAACTACGTTTTGAAAATGAAGATTTATTCTCTGATGATGTAAACTCTGATGAAGCTGGTCTGACAAACTCTGACGAAGCATACTCTGAACCTCTACTGGTAAATACTGGAGAAACTGGAAATTCTCAAATTGAACAAAATAGAGAATCAGTTGAGGGGGAGCGTGAAGAAGCTCAACAAGACACATCAAGTGAGTCGGTTGAAGAAACTGATTCAAACTGTGACAGTTCAAACTCTGAGCCATCCAATTCAGGGGGAGCCTCAGATGCTGCAGAAAGTCAACATATGAATCAGGAGAGCATGGATCAAGGGGGAGGATCCAATAATGATGCAAGAAACCACTTACCAACAGCAAGAAAGTGGACACAGGCACACACACCTGATCTCATAATTGGAGATCCTGATGCTAGTGTGAGAACTAGAAGTGCAACAAATAATGAGTGTCTGTATCATGCTTTCTTGTCTCAAACAGAACCAAAGAAAGTGGAGGAAGCTCTTCAAGATGCTAATTGGATTACAGCAATGCAAGAAGAGTTAAATGAATTTGAAAGAAATGAAGTCTGGACACTTGTACCTAGACCAATTCCCTTTCTGCTTTCCAGAAAATGCCTCCAATTGCTGTTTAAGCTTGGCATTCTCCTTCTTCAACTCATCATAAGAATCCTTCTTTCCATAGACATCTTTCATGTCTCTTGCTTGACGAGGCTTCCGGCATTCAGTGGTGAAATGCCCTAACTCATTGCAGTTGTAGCATCTTGATTTGCTTCTATCAATCATGCCAGTCTTGTAGCCTCCTTTAAAGCCTGTACTCGGTGTATAATTGGTCTTCTGGAATCTGTTGGTTGAGCCCTTGAACTTGTACTTAGGGTTTCTCTTGAAACGAATATGACTAAACTTTGCAGCTAAGTACGCCATGGTTTTGTCTTCCATTTGCTCAAGCTCTTCTAGGGTGTAGTAATCACTTTCATCAACACCTAGATTCACAGAATCCATCTCTGCTTCTATTATCACCTCATTTCCAGCTCTAGAGGATTGAACCTGGATCTCAGAAATTGTTGGTTCATCCACTACAAGTGCTGCTGATCTCACAAGTGCATTGTGCTTGCTTTCCACTGTCCCTGATCCGTAGATTATCACTCTCTGTTCCTGTTCCATCTCATAGGTCTTCAACTTGTCATAGATAATCTCTAATGACATCTTTGTGAAGTCAATTCTTTCCCTAATGGATGATGACTTGTGTTCTACATGATGGGGCAGCGTCATCATGAACTTCCTGTTAGATTCTCTCAGTGGATAGGTCTTTCCTTTCATTGCCAATTCATTGAGTAGCTTAGTATATTTCTCAAAGACCTGAGTTATACTTTCTCCTGGCAGTGACCTAAACGCTTCATATTGAGAAGTCAGGATGTCCAATCTGTTTTCTTGCACGTCTTCAGTTCCTTCCATTATCAAGTTAATGGTATCCCACATATGTTTCCCGCTTATACAGTTCATCAACTGATAGCTCATTTCCTTGTCTGCGGAGTCCGCCAATATCAACATTAAACCGGTGTCCAATCTAATCAGTTCTTTGTCAGAATCTGTGTATTCACTAATATCCTTAGGTTGGGTGCCTTAAGGAATCCTGCTACCATCAGGAGCTGTAGATTCACCAACTGATTTCATTGGTACAAACGGTCCGTTCTCTAAAATGCCAATATACAACGGATTAGATGCCTTGATAAATAACAGCATCTTCATCTTCCACAAACCGAAATCATCTCTAGTAAACGGGGGAACTTTAATACCAGCGGTTGTCTTTGGAGCACTCATGGTTTCTGAAAATTTCAAATTGTTTAAAATTCAAGAAACTCCAATTAAATGAAAAATTTTGAAAGTTAAAAAATTTGCTTCGAATTTTCACGCTACGTTTGATTTTGGTCTCATTCACCGGATCTGATTTGTATGTCAATCAAGTAGCTCTGATACCAATTGTTAGGTCCAAAGTATCGTAGAAGGGGGGGGGTTGAATACGATACTCACAAATAATTTAATTTCGTTCGCGGATTAATCTTTCAGTTCTATAACGAAATCAAACACACCAAACCAAACCAAGTTTCGGGGAATATATCTTTTTATAAATATAAACCTCGAGGGGTGCTATAATTTCTAATCCGTAGATTAGCTTCAATGAGTTTAAGGTTACACAAATACAAAACAATGATCAAGTTCTGAGCACTATTAATTTCTCTGATAATTTTCTCCGGCTCTTCTCTCTCTCAGTAATGTCTCTGTGTTGAATGCCTTAACTGAATCACCTTCTCTCGAGTTAATTGTAGACTTGATTTGAAAACCATCGAACCATTTAGAATAGAATATTCTTGGCCGTTGGATCTTCATCAACCTGTCAGACAAGCACAACTTTTCACCTGCTCCATGAATTGAAAAACCATCGAATGGATTAAAAAACAATCGAATGGATTAAATCAATTTGCCATTCGATAGTTTTTAAATCAAAACTATCGAATGCCAAATTAATTTACTTTGTTTTTCAATGAATCACTTCAACCACCATTCGATAGTTTTTTCAATTGAAAAACTATCGAATTCTTTTTCTTGTCTTTTGTCCTTTAGTAATTACTCCTGAGCTCCTGGGTGTTTAAGTTTTAGACTGTATCAATTTCTTCTGAGACGATAAAACAACTTGATCTTTTTAGTGCCATCACCTAGTGCAACTGGTCTGGTTCACAGATGAATAACACTTGATCAATTCTTCTTTTATGTCTTCAATATAGTGCTGCTGATAAGTCCCTTGTCGTTCTGGTTGCTTCATCACTGGAATCCCGTGGTACTGAACCCTAAATCATTCACATACTTCTGTCGTCTTGAAAGTCTTGTTTCTTTTGCTGTCACTGAGGCTTGAACATTTTCATGAACTTCTTTCTGTGACCTGTTTACGGACTTCAAGAATACATAACGTATTTTGATTTTTTTGAGTTTACCTTTTCTTCTTTGATTCTGGATTCCTGTGCTTCTGTTAATATTATTGTATGTCTTGTCCTTTGTGGAGTTGTAGTTATCTCTTTTACATCTTATGTTACATTATGCTTTACATCTCCACATACTTTCAGAGTCTTAACTCTTAGGGCTCCAGTCAGCCCTAAGCCGGCTATCAGGGCTTCATACTCAGCTTCATTATTTGTCGTTGGGAAGTCCAACTTTAGTGCATACTCTATGAGGAATCCATCAGGACTTTGCAGCACTAAACCTGCTCCAATTGATTTTGTTTTTGATGCTCCATCAAAATAGAGTACCCAACATTCTTTAGACACCATGTCCTCATCTTTCTTGTCTTCCATTACTTCTTCCTGCCCCCCGACTTCCTGGTTGTCAATGGTGCATTCAACCATGAAGTCAGCGAGTGCCTGAGCTTTTATTACCGTTCGAGGCTTATACTTGATGTCGAACTCTCACAACTCTATAGCCCATTTGATCAATCTTCCGCTAACTTGAGGACTGTGCAAGATGTTTCTTAGAGGTTAATTAGTCAAGACCTCTATCTTGTGTGCTTGCAAGTATGGACGTAGCTTTCTTGAGGCCATGATCAGGACTAAGGCAAACTTCTTTATCGTATAGTAATTTATTTCTGCTCCATGTAGAATCTTACTCACATAATAGATGGGTTTCTGAATTTTCAATTCTTCCTTTACCAAAACAGCTCCAAGGGCAGTGTTAGAAACTGCTAGGTATAGGTAGAAAGTATCTCCTGGTTTTGGTTTTGCCAACAATGGTGCCTCAGCCATGTACCTCTTCAAGGCCTCAAAGGCCTCCTGGCTTTCTGTTTTCCACTCAAAAAATTTCACGTTCTTAAGTGCTTTGAAGAAAGGTAAGCACTTCTCTCCTGACTTGGAGATGAATCTCCCCAATGCTGCTACTCTTCCTGTTAGCTTCTGAACATCCTTGACAGACCGTGGCGGCTCCATGTCCAGGATTGCTTTAATTTTGTCGGGGTTAGCCTCAATACCTCGTTTAGAAACCATTAGGCCTAGAAACTTAAATGACCCTACCCCAAAGGCACACTTTGCTGGATTTAACATCATTTTATGGTGACTTAGCACTTCAAAGGCTTCCCGTAGATGGTTTATATGATCTACCTTATCGAGGCTCTTAACCAACCTGTCATCCACCTATACTTCCATGGTCTTTCCAATTAGGTGTTCAAAGATTTTGTTCACCAACCTTTGGTAAGTTGCTCCTGCATTCTTAAGTCCAAATGCCATAACCAAATAACAGTAAACACCAAAGTCAGTGATAAATAATACCTTGGAGATGTCATCTTTGTGCTTTTTGATTTGGTTGTATCCACTGAAGCCATCCATGAAACTTAGCATCTTGTGCCCAGCCGTGGCATCTATCAGAGTATCAATTCTTGGCAAGGGGAAACAATCCTTAGGACATGCGTCATTCAAGTCCGTGAAGTCCATACACATCCTCCATTTTCCGTTGGCTTTTTTGACCATCACTGGGTTAGCCAACCATTCTGGAAATTGAATTTCTTCAATGAACCCGGCTTCCAAAAGCTTATCTACTTCCTGCTTGATGGCCTCCTGCCTCTCTGGAGAAAAATTTCCCTTTTTATGTTTCACGGTTTTCCTTTCAGGATCTACATTCAATTTGTGTGTTATCAACTGGGGATCAATCCCTGGCATGTCAGCCGTTGTCCAAGCGAAAACATCATTATTTTCTTGAAGAAAAGATATGATATCGCTCTTCAGTGGTTCAGGTAACAAAGCTCCAACGTAAGTCACCTTCTCCGGTTCACCAGGAACTAAGGGAATTGAGATTAAATCCTCAGCTAGTTTCCCTCTTCTATCCTCGTTATCTCCAGCATCCATGTCTTCAATGGGGAGAACCTGCCCCGAATTCCATCAGGCCTTAAAGGGCTACATAACAACTCCTAGCCATTTTTTGGTCTCCTCGTTCTTCACCAATCCCATTTCTTGTTGGGAACTTGATTTTCAAATGATAAGACGAGGCAAAAGCCTTGAACGCATGAAGACCTGTCCTTCCTAGGATCGCATTATAGGTTGAGGTTGCCTTTATAACTATGAAGTTCAACATTTGAGTAGACGTTTTTGAACCTTGCCCCATTGTCATAGGGAGTTGGATTGCGCCTTCTACCTTTGATTCCACTCCATTGAATCCATATATGGGAATATTCGAAGGTGTCAACTGAGAGTCAGTATAGCCCATCTTGATAAAAGCATCATGGAACAAGATGTCTATTGATGCTCCATTATCAACTAGAACTCTCTTAGTCTCAGAATTGCCTATCACAGGCACGATGACTAAAGGATCATCATGGGGAAATTTCACTCCCTCTAAGTCAGAATCATCGAAACCCATTGCTATTTCTGTTCTGGCACGCTTCGGTGTTTCTCCTACTACGGTTAATACCTCTCGGACATAAGCTTTCCTTGAGTTTCGGGAGGACCCAGCAGCATTCGGCCCTCCAAATATCATATTGATGACAGGCCCTCAAGGTTTGGGATTGCGATCTTGATCATTGTCCCTTTTATCATAATCCTTCCTCTCATAGTTTCCTCTATGACTCCCTTGAATCCCATCTTTGGTAAACTTATTGAGCTTCCCTCTTCGAATTAAAAACTCAATTTCATCTTTCAATTGTCTACAATCATCTGTGTCATGACCCACTTCTTTGTGGAAATGACAGAATTGGTTTTGGTTTCTCTTAGACAAGTCAGTCCTTAGTGGCTTTGGCCATCGAAGATCTTCTTCTTTTGCTATTTCCATCAGAATTTGGCTCCTAGGAGTATTCAACCTTGCGTACTCCGTGAACCTTGGATCGAAATTGTTCTTCTTAGGTGGAGAATCAGAATCTTTTGACGTTCTAGGAAACTTTTCTTTAACATCGTATTCCTGGGTTTCTTTTCTTTGAACTTCCACTCCCACCAGTAGCGGGTTCATACTTCCTCATGCTTTCTTCAGCCTTAATGTACTTTCCGGCTCTATCTTGGAGCTTCAACATGCTTTCGGGTGAATGCTTTGCCAATGACCTCTTGAAGTGATCATCAGTGGTTCCTTGTTGAAGGGCTATCATATCTTCCAGATTTGGGACCTTCAGGGCCTCTTTGGTGAATCGATTTATATAGTCTCTTAAAGCTTCATTCTTTCCCTGCTGGATTCCCATGAGCGATGCAGAACTCTTCTCATGCACCCTTCCACTAACAAATTGGTTGATAAACGCTTTGCTCGGTTCCTTAAAGGATCCAATTAAATTGGGGGGTAAACGGCTGTACCAACGTTGAGCCATGTCCACTAGGGTTTGTGGAAAAGCTCTGCACTTAACCGCATCATTGGTTGGCTGCAACAGCAGTGCATTAGAGAAAGTTCGCACGTGATTTGCGGGATCTCCTGTTCCATCATAAGCTTTGATGGTTGGCATCTTGAATTTCCTAGATATACTGGCTTTCATGATGTCCTGAGTGAAAGGGGGTTTAGGATCATCGGGGTCTCCCAGGGGTAACAAGACACTAGGATCTCTTCTTGGGACTTCAGCCCTCCTGGTTCTTCTTGGCGTTGGATCTAAATTAATCACAGGGACTCGTTGTGCTTTTGCTGCTTCTTCTTCTGCCAATAATTTTTTGAGCCTTGCATCCTCTGCCTCATGGGCCACAATCTTTTCCTTAGTAGTTTGGGGTTGTTCCCAATTTGTTTGGGAAGAACGTCTTCTCTTTGGGGCAACATCCCTTTCTCTCCAGTTGAGTCATTCTCATCCTCAGTGTAGGGTCCCGAGTAATCTTGAATTGAAGGGGTCCGTCGAGTTTGGGTTTGTTTGTTTTGGGGTCCCAGACCTTGTATGTAAGGGGGAACATATGCTTTATGGTACGTGGGATTGAGACCACTGCTGCCCAACGTGGGTCGAGGGGGCATGCCATAGCTTGGCATCCTAAGAGTTTGAGTTGCGTATTGGGGGAGATCCGTGGTATGAAGTTGAAGGCCACTTGGTGCATTCATGAGCAGTGGGGAGGTTATGATTGGTTGCTGGAGAACAGTCTCTTGTGGATCAGGTCCATGAACAACCATTTGCAGGGGATTCGTTCCTTCAACCGAAATTGGGATTTCCGGTCCTTGAGTGGTGGTGATTGGTGGTGGCTGGCTTCCTTGAGCGCATGTCTCAGAGGTCAGAGGAAGCTCTTCAGAAGTATGAGTATCTTGAGTCGTTCTTCATGTGTTTGTCATGGTTGCTGCACGTAAAATGCTCTGGGACAGCATTTACTAAATTTGTGCTACAATATTAGTATTCTAAAATTAAGAGCTTGTACTACTGTGGTAAACTAGTGTATATTGTTAGAGCTTTAATCTTAAACTTATTTGTTTTTATTTAATTATGTTTTAATTTGTTAGTAGTTTGATAATAGTTCTATTTGCGTACTACTTATTAGCATTCTATTTGTAATAGTTCTGTAGAATTGAAATAACATTGCGTGGTCTTTTGACAAGCACAAACTTTGTTTTCTCAGTTTTATTATTAAACATATCCAAATATCAATATATACTAGCCTATAACCCGTGCATGCACGGATGAATTTTAGTATTTTTTTTATCTTATTATCTATATCTTGATTTATATGATTTTAAAAAATAATCAAATATAATAATATATGTATGATGTTATTCTAAGTTTTTTTTTGTATTTTGATTTTAAAAATTCTTAATATGTTGTCGATGAAATAATATCTTGAACTTTTGAATGTAGCTTAGAAAAATAGATGATATAAATATTTAATAATAATATGTTGTTGACGGGATTCGAACCTTGAACCCGTGGGAGCATTTTAGATATCAAAAAAAGAATATTATTTTAATATTACATCCAACGGTTCTCATTTACCTATATTTACATCTAACGGTTATTATTTAGAGGACCAAACCAAATGACCAAACTACCAACCAACCAAATAGAGGGTGGTTTGCTTATAATAATATAGTATAGATATATCTATACTATCTATATACTATCAATACTATATTATATAATAGACGAAATATTAAAATTTTGGTTGGTTGGTACGTTGTGATTTTACTTAATTGCCCTTAACTGTATTTCGTGTTTTTACTTAATTAACCTTACTTATTTATAGAAATATATTATTAAATAATAATATTACCTATTTATAACCAATTACCTTTTTTTTCCTAAAATGCATTATTTTTTCTAACAAATTCCCCTACTTTTTCAAACATGGCAATTGCCTTTTTTAACTAATGTTAGTTTTTCTAGTTTTTCTTACTAAAACCTAGTTTTTCTTACTAAAACCTATAAACCTTTAGTTATTTTTTTTAAACCTATAATATTATAATTATTTTTTAAAAGTTTATCTATTTTAACATGTCTACTTATTTTTCTTAACAAATGCAATCACTAAGAATATTAAAATATAAATAATCAAATACCTATTTATAACCAATTACTCTAAAACACATAATAGATTTTTTTTCTAACAAAGCCCCTTCTTTTCCAAATATTTTACGGAAAATTGTCTTTTTCAATTTACCTTTTCTATTTTTCTCACTAAAATTCATTTTTTCCCAAAAATATCATACGAAACCCTTTACTTATTTATTTTAAAACGAATTTAAATACTTTTAATTATTAAATTTTAAAAGCTAATTTTTCAAAAATATCACAGGCATTTACCTTTTTAAACTAAATATATGTTACATTTTTATTTTTTTTCTTACTAAAATCTCTCATTTTCCAAAAATATAACGGACAAACTCTTACTTATTTATTTTAAAATATGTTTTAATGTTTTTAATTAATTAAAAGTATTTAGCTATTTTAACATGTCTACTTATTTTTTTAACAAATGCAATCAATAAAATATTAAAAATATAAAAATAAAATAACAATTAACAATCCGTGCATCGCACGGGTTTTAAGCTAGTATTATTAAAGCCGAAACATTGAAAATTTTGGTTTTCGGTTTTTTGTCATTTATTCTATTTTATAAATAATAAAATAATATAAAAATAGTAACTAAATGATTGCCTTTTACAATTAAAACACTTTTTTCTAACAAAATCTATTACTTCCAAAAATATTACGGGCAATAATCTTTAAATCAAAATATATTACCTTTTATATTTATTCTCACTAAAATCTCTATTTTCCAAAAATATCAGGTGCAAGCGTTACTTATTTATTTTAAAACTTATTTTAATGCTTTTAATTATTTAAAAAAAACTTACCAATTTTAACATGCCAACGTATTTTTTTAACAAATATAATTCATATAATTAAAACACTTCTAAAAATGACGGGTAGTTACTTTTTTAAATTAAAATATGTTAGTTTTTCTATTTGTCCCTATTATTTGTCTTTTTATAAATAAAACACTTTTTTCTAATAAAATATACACCTTTTCCAAAAATATCATGGACAATTACCTTTAAATTAAAAAATATTACATTTTATATTTGCTCTGACTAAAATCTGTGTTTTCCAAAAATATCATGTGCAACCCTTACTTATTTATTTTAAAATATATTTTCAAGCTTTTAATTATTTAAAAAAGCTTACTTATTTTAACACGCGAACGTATTTTTTAATAAATACAATTAATATAATTAAAACACTTCTATAAATATCACGGACAGTTACTTTTTTTAATTAAAATATGTTAGCTTTTCTATTTGTCCTTATTATTAATATTATTTTAATAAATAATAAAATAATATTAATAATTGCCTTTTATAATTAAAATATTTTTTTCTAACAAAATCTACTCATTTTCCAAAAATATCATGCCAATTATCTTTAAATTAAAACATAATACTTTTTATATTTGTTATCACTAAAATCTTTATTTTCAAAAAATATGAGGTGCAAACATTTTGGGAATTGACTAAACAAGGGAATCTAGCAATTTCATGAGTTACCCCGTTAACATTCTTCCGGATAAAATAGACCGACACTGTAGATAGATTCTGAAGAGCTTGTTTGCACTCCTCTATTACCTCACTCACCTCTAAACAGTTCACTATATCACCTTCGATTGCTTTGGTCGTGAGCAATGAGTCCGATTCTACCACCACTTTGGTTCCATGAAGCTGTTGATCTTTAATCCATGATAAGGCCTCGCGAACACCTAATGCTTCAGCCTCAAAAACGGAATCAGCCATAGGAAGGCACAAATTCTTACCTGCTAGAAACTCACCCAAATGATTTCTCATGACCATACCCACTGTAAACGATTGAGCAGTCTTAAACACTGAAGCATCCACGTTGACCTTAATGGTACCTAGTTCTGGGCATTTCCATTTATGAACCTCCTGATGCTCTACCCTACTCGTATGACCTGATGCTCTACCCTACTCGTATGAGAAGGGACGATCACCTGACTCCTCTTGGCTTCAATCCACTCCCGTTAAAAACTAAAACTGTTGTCCATAGCAAACGCAGAGGTAACTGTTCTTGCATCCAACACCTTCTTGTTACGCCAATGCCAAACTCCACACAAAACAACACAAATTTTACCTACTTCCTCCATAGGTGCAGAACTAATCTTGGTAAGCAACCATTCATGGGTATACTCTACTTCACTCCAATTATAAGATAAATTTACATGCTCCCAGCAGCCACGAGCAAAATCACACTCAAAAAAGAGATGTGACATATGTTCTATATCTACTAGACATATTGGACATGTGATACCAATTCTGATACCTCTTTCACTTAATCTCTTGCGTGTAGGAATAACATTTCGAAGAAATTTCCAAATAAAAACCTTTATCTTATTAGGAATTTTCAGATGCCATACCTTTTTCCAGCCAACACTTTGAGGCACTGCATTACCTCCGAACTTCAAGTTATGCCATAAACGGTAATCAGACTTTGCATTATAAACTCCATTAGATGAGCCCGTCTAAGCCACTCTATCCATAATATCACGCTGAGGGATGGAGACAGCCAGAATCACATCTGCATCTTCCTTCAAAAAACGTTCTCTGATTAACCTTGTGTTCCACTGCTTTTCATTAGGAATAAAAAGACTCGAAACAGTTTCGTCTCTCCCATCATAAGTTACACTATGCTCAACACGAAAGTCAACTTTCTTCCTCAACCATGGATCCTTAGTAGCAACTATGTCCCTGTCATTCCCTAAAACCCATCTGAACCCTTTACACAGTTCCTCCTTCGCAGTCCAAATGCCCTGCCAAACAAAACTAGAACCACGCCCTTTGTGAGCCTTCAATATTCGAGTTGGGAAAGTATTTCGCTTTAAATAATCTAGCCACCAGAGAATTAGGACTATATAGAAAATTCCATATATGCTTGCCCAGCAGGGCAATATTGAAACCATATAGATTCCGGAAACCCAACCCCCCTTTGCTCTTTGCAGTGCTCATACCATTCCACGCAAGCCAATTAACTCCTCTTTGGTCATTACCCCTACCAGATCTCCACCAGTAATTTATTTTAAAATATATTTTAATATTCTATTTAATAAATAATAAAATAATATAAAAATAGTAACTAGCTGATTGTCTTTTATAGTTAAAACATTTTTTTCTAACAAAATCTATTTCTTTTCCAAAAATATCACGGGCAATTACCTTTAAATTAAAATATATTACATTTTATATTTGTTATCACTAAAATATATTAAAATTAATATATTACAACAAAATATATTGATAATGTTGCATTTCAAAATTTTAATATTATAAGCTAGTATTAATAATAAGAACAAATAGAAAAGTTAACATGTTTTAATTAAAAAGAGTAACTGCCTGTGATATTTTTGAAAAAGAGAGATTTTAGTGAGAACAAATCTATACTATATTATTAAAGCCGAAACATTAAAAGTTTTGGTTTTCGGTACTTTTTCTAATTAATAATCTAATCAAAATTCGGGAAAGTTTTATTCTACATTAATGTTTCAATATATTTTACTACATAAAAATAAAATAATATTGAAATCTAATCAAAAAAATGGAAATGTGGGATCTAATTTGTTTAAATTTAGGATACACTACTGCAAATATACTTCTTTCTTTTTAGGATAACGAAAGCTACTACAAATCAAATCTTTTATGGAATTGTATTATTGTCAAGTTACCAAAATAGTAACGAGATAATTGGCTTTTATAATTAAAATATTTTTTTCCTAACAAAATCTACTCTTTTTCAAAAATATCATTACAATTATCTTTAAATTAAAACATATTACCTTTTATATTTGTTATTACTAAAATCTATGTTTTCCAAAAATACGAGTTGCAATCCTTAGTTATTTATTTTAAAACCTATTTTAATACTCTATTTAATAAATAATAAAATAATATAAAAATAGTAACTAACTGATTGCCTTTTATAATTAAAAAAATCTAACAAAATCTACTCCTTTTCCAAAAATATCACGACAATTACCTTTAAATTAAAACATAATATTTTTTATATTTGTTATCACTAAAATCTCTATTTTCCAAAAATATGAGGTGCAATCCTTACTTATTTATTTTAAAATATATTTTAATACTCTATTTAATAAATAATAAAATAATATAAAAATATTAACTAGCTGATTGCCTTTAATAATTAAAATATTGTTTTCTAACAAAATCTTCTTCTTTTCCAAAAATATCACGGGCAATTACCTTTAAATTAAAATATATTACCTTTTATATTTGTTATCACTAAAATCTCTCTTTTCCAAAAATATCAAGTGCAACCCTTACTTATATATTTTAGAACTTATTTTAATACTTTTAATTTAAAAAAAAAACTTACCTATTTTAATAAGTGAACGTATTTTTTTAACAAATACAATTAATATAATTAAAACACATCTAAAAATATTATAGGTAGTTACTTTATTTTAATTAAAACATGTTAGCTTTCCTATTTGTCATTATTAAAAAAAACTTACTTATTTTAACATGTCAACGTATTTTTTTAATAAATACAAGTAATATAATTAAAACACTTCTAAAAATATCACGGGCAATTATTTTTTTTAATTAAAACATGTTAGATTTTCTATATTTCCTTATTATTAATATTATTTTATTATAAATTAATATTAATAATACCTCATTTATCTTCATTAGCCCCATCTGTATTTTTTAATATATTTTTTTATGTTACAATTAATATTTAAGTTTCTCATTTTATAATTTATCATATTAATTTTTACTTTTATTTTAATATTTTCCGTTCACATTAAATGTTTTAGTTTATTATTTTCTAAGGCCCGTGCCTTGCACGGGTTACAGACTAGTATAAAAGTAATAAGGAAAAATAGAAAAACTAATATATTTTAACTAACAAAAGTAACAGCCCATGATATTTTTGAAAAACAAAATTTAGTTAGAACAAATATAAAATATATGGAGTAATATATTTTGATTTAAAAGTAATTACCCGTGATATTTTTGGAAAATGAGTAGATTTTGTTAGAAAAAAGTGTTTTAATTATAAAAGGCAATCAACTAGTTAATATTTTTATATTATTTTATCATTATTAAATAGAATAAATGACCGAAAACACTATCATGTTTTAATTACATTTTAATTGTAATTTTAAAAGATAAGTATCTCATTACATACAAATTTAAATTTTTAATAAATTAGTTTTTAATTCAAAAACACTATCATGTTTTTGTGTTGAATAAACAAATTATTTGTGTTCTTTAAAAATGTAATGTGTTCTGTAAAATAAATAATTTACGTTTAGTAAAAATTTAATATGTTCTGTAAAAATGTAATGTGTTCTGTAATTATTTGTGTTCTGTTAAAAAAATATATATGTTCAGTAAAATTGTAATGTATTCTGTAAATAATTTAATTGTGTTCCGTAAATATTTAATGTAATGTGTTATGCAAATCAAAAAATTATGTTCTATTCTTTAAAATATAACAAATTATTTTTGTAAAAATAATTCATGTTAATATGTTTTATAAATAAATAAAATAATGTTATGTTCTTTATGTAATAACTTTATTTTTTTAAGTGATGACACTTAAATGAAAAATGAATTACATTAAGTGTGCATAGTCGCAAGTGTGGGGGTCAAACTTTGCCCTATGATTGAGCAAAACCGAACCAGAATTGAAAAACTGAACCGAATTTTGTGTAATTTTGTTTCGGTTCGGTTCTAGTTTTTTGGAAATTCGATTTTTTCGGTCCGAACCGAATAGACCGAAATAAATATCGGTTCGGTTCAATTCTTACAAAAGAGATTCGGTCCGAACCGAATAGACCAAAATGTTTATTTTATATAATTATATATTTTTTATAGCTTATTTTTGTATATATCATGTATGTGTCAGTTCCCAGGCGCGTAAATTACTTTCAAAGTTGCTTTCAAAGTTGAAACTAGACGTCGTACATTAAATAATTACTTCATTTTTATTAACTTCCAAATTAATCATTCTCTTTTTCCATGGAAAATAATATAGACTGGTGCGTTGTTATTTTTGCCCTTAATAGTACACAACTTTTTCATAAACAGAAATGTAATTTACGGTGATTGCATTTGTTTTACATTTTAGACTTTTATTTTATTAACTAATATTATTTTAGAAAAAATATTTTTTTTGGCTTTGTTTGAAAAATTATTTTTTTAAAAAAAATTCGGTTCTTTGAAGAAAAAACCGATCCGAATAGTATTTTTTTGGTTCGGTTCGGTTCGGTTCATAATACAATTTTGGTTCGGTTCGGTCCGAAAAAAAATGATATTTCGGTTTTCGGTCTATTCGGTTCGGTTCGGTTTTGGACCGAACCGACCGAATGCTCAGCCCTGTTTTGCACGTCATTTGTTTGATTTGAGTTTAATCCAACTATTTTTTAGTGAGTTAGCAGGTTACCCGATTAAAACTGGTTCCTGGTTGAGCCTCGTTCCTATATTCATATTAACAAATAAATATTTCAACCAAGTTTCTGTAACCTAGTATCAGTAATTTAAAATGTTCTACGATTTCTTCCGTGGAAATTTCGTGGATCCCGTTACATCTAAACTAGAAGATTAATAAAAGGTCCTATAAAAGCCGAATCTGCGTACATGAGATTGCACACCACACACCAAAGTACACTCACGTTATTAAGAGATACTCTCACCGTTGGGTTTTTGGAGTCTAACAGGTTTCAGAATTGGTAGAATTGGTTTCTGATTTAAGTTAGAATTTTCAATCTGAATTCTAATTAGAGTTTATAATTTCAAAATTTCAGAATTAGACTCTGATTAGTTTAGGCCCAGTTTTTTCTCTTATAAATAGTCTCATGTAATTGTAAAACACCAACACATCAGAACACAGCAGAACACAACAAAACACAATTTAATGTGAGAGATCAATACAAAATTAGTGCGGCTTGTGGAGTAGGAATTTCCGAACGACGTAAATCTTTGTCTTGAGTGATTGTCGTTTATTTTCTTGTTCTTGTTTATTCTATTTGGGTTTTGCTTTCGTTGTTGTATACTCAACAACTGGTATCAAGAGCCTAGGTTTTCAGGCGAGTGGGAGCGATGACAGAAGAAGGGAAAGTAAAGATCGACAAATTTGATGGCAAAGATTTTGGATATTGGAAGATGCAAATTGAAGATTATTTGTATCAGAAAAAACTACATCAACCGCCAGAGGAGAAAAAGCCAGATTCAATGGATGAGACTGAATGGAAGCTATTGGATAGGCAGGCTCTGGGTGTTGTCCAATTGACTTCGGCGAAGAACGTTGCTTACAATATCGTCAAAGAAACGACAACTCATGGATTGATCAAGGCGTTAACAAATATGTATGAGAAATCATGTGCTTCGAATAAGGTGTATTTGTGTCGTTTGTTGTTTGCCGCGAGATTGAATAAAGGTGATTGTTAGCGGTTACTCGAAGATAGCTAACTTCGTTCTTAACTGAAAGGTTAGGGAAAAACAGCAAGAGTGAGCCAACAATGCTCAGTAAGTGTAATCAATGTAAACAGATATCATTTGATAATCAATCAGAGTAAATCAATTTCAAAATATAAGTTTCTTTCCATATTAAAAAGTAAATAAGTAAATTGGAACTTCCGATAAGACGGTACGAGCTATACGGGTGATCAGCCACGTAAAGTTCCAGACCATGTTTTCACAAGGCCCTAACATTTAGGATCCATAGGCACACATTGGCCATAAAATAAATAAATAAGTAACCACGACCGCCGCCTCGGTCGATCAAAATTCTGTTCCATTCATAAGTAATTCAACAGAGGGATTAAATGAATAAGAGATTTTCATCATTTCCAACATTCATTCCAGGGTATAAGCTAATTCAAGATTTTATTACAAGGGTTTAAAAGGTTAACACTACTAGAAAAAATGCAAAAGACATTGGCTAAAAACCGATGTCTATTGATAAAGAGAAGCGATGTCTTTGCATGTGTAGAGAAAGGTAGGGGTATTAGACATCGGTTTTTAGCCGATGTCTATGTTAATCTTTAACATCGGGTTTTTAAAAAGCAACTGATGTCTATGTTCCTTTTTAACATCGGTTTCTTAATAAGGAACTGATGTCTATGTTTCTTTTTTACATCAGTTCTATACAATAATCGTTGTCTTTCTATTCTTAAGACATCAGTTCTTTGCTTTGTTAATCACTGTGCTGATGTTACTTGTGATATTTAACATTAATTTTCTGAGAAAGTGATGTAGTTTTGTTTTTTTTAATATATATATGTCATGTATATAACATGCCCAAAAACCAAGATAACAAAATCCAAATGAGTAAAATCATAAAGCCAAACCAAAACTAAATATCGAAATTAAAAAGGCAATATGTACCAAAGCCAAACATTAAATTCTATTGGCCAGCTACATTATCCAATTCATATTGAAACTACTACATAATCCAAACCATCCAAGTATCAAAGTCAATAATACAACTACATCAAAACCAAATCGTGTGCCCTATTTACAAAAAAACTATCAATATAGCTAAGAGTCTCAAATTGGATCTCATCAAGCTCGGCCCTGGAACAAGTTACCATGCGAGTCTTGGTAGTCCACTGAAAAGTGTAAACACAAGAAAAATTACAATGAATCATGGTATATTTATATACCAATTATGAAGTTGCATGTGCATTGATGTAATTTGATGTAATTAACAAATCATAGGAGAGAAGGAAAGAAAGAAATCTGATAACATAAACTAAACACTCATATTTATGCAGCAAAAGAAATATGTTGATAATATAGACACAAACGCAGGATTATAGTGAGGCACTCGCAATGCTAATACTATAGTTTTTCAAAACATTTAAGATTCTTGTTGAAAGACAATATTAGGCAAATATAAGAGTGAATACAAAATTATAACATTAGCATAATGTTTTTAACCTACTCTTTTATTATCTGGTTTAGTCAAGGGAATACCACCAAAACTGTTTTATGCCTTCCATCTAAACCCCCTATGCAAGATGGAGATGTAATCACGTCTTTAAACATTCCAATTTTACACATGAATGTCAAATGGTACACATAAAGTATTTCCAACTAGATTTGAGCCATTAAATAATTTATAGTGGTAGAATCATCAATATATGTAGCAGATCTTTAGACCAGGAAAGAGAGTACAAGGAGGAAATCAATAGAAATACTCTTATAAGATGTAACAAATGACATGTGAGCCAGAGAGTCAAAAGAGGCATATCAACAAAGAAAAATATCAAATTAAGATATACGCAGATTGTATTACACCAACTTTAGGACAAGAATATGATAGCAATCTATTCAGAAATTATATTGCACTCACATTTTTATCGAGCCTGTTCTTTCTTTCTGCAATCTTTTTTTCACACTGAGCAATCTCTTTTAGATATTTGGCATGTTCTTTCTTCTTCCGGCTTGATTACACAAATTTTGGTTCCTTTTGAGAAAAAGATCCTCACATATTCCAACATCACAAAAATTAAGACCTTTCAGCAGCTCAATAGGAGCTGAAGTTTGTTCAATTAAAAGCAGCGCCTGGACAAGGGCGGTATCTAATATTGCTGCCATATCCCTTGCAGCTGAATTATTAGGGTTGTTAATTCGGCCCTAAAAAACCAGAGAAATTACAATCAGAACATGAAATAAATAAAATTGTAAGAATAAGACAAGTCAAAACATGTCAAACTTCATATGGTAAAGTATTGATGGCAAAAGGCCAAAACCATTGGGTTTTTTAAGAGTAAAAACCATATTGTGTACCTGAAGTTTCATGTTTGTGCACTTTGTGTACCCAAAGTTTGATATCTAGCGAAATGCATGCTGAAGTTTGCAGAACCGTGCAAAATGCATACTTCCGTCAAAAAGGACTAACACCGTAAGGGCATTTGTGTCATTCAGATTAAACAAGAACTATATGCATGTAATGTCATATCGTTTTATTCTTAAATAATATAATTAATTATATAAAATAATATAAATATCGTTACTTCACATAATACAATAAAAATATTATATTTTTAAGCAGTACTTATTTTATATAAAACAAATTTTTTCTTATAAATATTTCTGATTGAATTAAATACATTATCTCCAAGTTACCTTTTTTTAATAAATATTATATATGTTATATATATACGTATATTACTGGACACATAGTACACAACAATGTGTTCTTTATTTTAATATATTTAGAATATATTAAAAAAAATAGGCGAATATATCGATCTGCAGAATATACACTATTGTACCATAATTTATGATATATAGTGTATTCATTAAAATTATCGTTAAAAATGATAAACAATACTTGCTCAGTCCTAAAGTACCGGTCCATCTTGATTTTTACGCATATTTTAAGATGTGTCAACTACATTGCATTAATTATTTTTAAAAAAAATTTACTTTTATAAATAAAATTTATAATATTTAAAACTTTTTTTTTTGCTATAATAATATTTAAAACTTTATTTACAAATAAATTGAATATATGTTTGAAGCAAAAACTTAAAGTACGTGTAAAAATTAAAGTGGACAAGTAATTTGGGACATGGTGATAAATTTATTACTAGGCTGAATCCTAATTCTAGTTGTTACTAATACAAAACACGAATAGTTGCAATTTATTTTTTTACAATTTTGTTGATACAATTGATATTTTCCAATCATTATCTTAAATATAAAATATATAATAAAAAAATAATGTTATGAAAAAAATGATAGATGATATTATGTAATTTATTAAATCTATTCAAAAAAATTTGGCTTTAGTCATTTTTTAGAAACAGAAAGCACACCATCAAAATCACACATACACATGGTAAAATACTAAAATACCCTTCTTTTTTGTCTCATTTTATTAACAAAAGTTAACGGTGTTAGAAGTTAGTGACGGAAGTATGCATTTTGCAAGATTCTGCATACTTCAGCATGCATTTCGCTAGATATCAAACTCTAGGTACACAAAGTGCAACAACCTGAAACTTCAGGTACACAACACATATCAGAAATTATAACAACTTCCTCTAAGCAAATCCTCATATAAGGTATGAAAATTTAATAATATTAGTCAAAATTATGCATCATAGAAACTTCACAGTAAATGCAAGAAACTACAAATACTTGTAAATGGACACTGATCTTGTTCAAGAATTTAGTGCTTCAATAAAGGGGTCTAGAATCTAGATAAATCAGTGCACTGAGTGATGGTATCTTCAGATCAAGAGAAGGTGGAACATGTTGACTTTAAGGAAGATCAGAGTGAATTTCATTTGTTGATACTTGATGGTGGCTATCGGTATTAGGTAAGGTCCGCGCTCTGAAAATATTTCATTAAAGGAAGTTGCTTAAGAATACATGTCTCATTTGGACAGAGTTTGATTGTTTGAGCATCTTGGTTGATATTGTGAGGTAGCAGTAACACTATGGAACTTATTGCCCTCGCCTTTCGTTATGTGACATTAATTGGTTGATGCTAGAGGTCACAATAAAATAGCTTTAGGCCTAGATCTTACACATTTAAATGTAGAAAGATAGAATAACAGACGACACTGCGTCTTAATGACGCTGACATAAGTAATGGCTCATTTTGTTAGAATCGTAAAAATCAAATATAGGATTATTTTGACGGCGTACCAAAAATATTAGAAACCATTAAGAAAACAGCACGATATAGATATATCGGATCCCCAAAGAGAGATATATAAGATATTCTTATATAAAAAAGAAAAGAAAAGGAAAAAAAATCCAGCACACTCAAACAAGACCCCGTACATGTAGAAGTAACACTATGGAACATATTGCTCTCGCCTCTTGCTACGTGACATTCCTCGAGTGATGCTCACCTTAACAAGAGTTGAAGGCCCTGGATCTCAGACATTTATTTTTAAAAACATGGGTAAACAGATGACACTACATCTAACTGATGCTTACGTCAATTAGCAGCTAAAATAAGTAATGTCTCATTTTCACACTTAGAACTATAAATTACCAGTTGATCTTGCAAACGAAGATGTTTTTCAGCCTCTTCCTTTTGTTCTTTCTTCTGTTTTCTTTCCATAACTATGGTCCTTTTTTCTGATAAACGAGTGCTGACTTTTCTTCAGCTTCACCTTTTTTCACTTCCAGTTCTTCATACTCTCTCTTGTACTCATCTGATCCCGAAATTTGCTCAAAAATCAATTGTGATTCAATTAACATAATTATATGCTACAACAAACACTTCTATGTTCTCAGGGGACTATAAACAAACACTTTTAGACATGTAGACATAGAAATATATGCAACCACAAAATATAGATGAAGTTGTAAATCCAAACCAAATACCTTAGGTGAAAATTTGTTTAAAGGGGGAAATTTATGGAGAAATTTTGTCTAAGGCGGGGAATGAAAGGGGGACGTCAAGGTTGATTTTTTAAAATTGAGTTTTATACATCCTTTTATCGTGAACTGGTGTATAGATTTCTAAAAGACATCGATTTTAGTTTTATCGTTGTAATAGAGGCTTTTAACATTAGTGGTTTTTCTAACCGATGTCTTAAGTGTGATGTCTAATCCTGTTTTTCTAGTAGTGTAATAATTCAAAGACATGGTAAGTAAGGGAACAAAGGACTAAGTATGCTTCGGGTGTTCAAAAGTTAACAGAGGTTAACAAAGTATAAGTCAAGGAGAAAGGTTTACATGAATAAAACAAAGGTAAAGGAACAATTGTAGGTTTTATAAGTAAAGAGCAAGGTAAAAAGGGGTACAATAACATGGTGTGAAATCGATTGAATATTGATAAGTAAAGGACAAGTAAAAGTTTAACGTAGACTTGCGATATAATTGAGAGGTAACATTCACATTATAACTTAAGAAAACTACCACTTGAACAATAAGTGGAGGGCATAGATCGTAATTTACAGTATGAATACTACGCCCAACCTTAAATTTGTGATTGGTTGTAAAACACCGATTCTCTCGTTGAGACTTAATTCTATCTTCATAGATTTCTCGAGATATTTTCTTACGAAGTTTTGTTATAGAATCTATAACTGCTTCCGGTTTTGGTGGACAACCTGGTAAATCGACATCTACAGGAATTAACTTATCAACTCCCCGAACAGTACTATAAGAATCAGTACTGAACATCCCTCCTGAAATTGTACATGCTCCCATAGCAATAACATATTTTGGTTCCGATAAATTAACTCAATAACTTGTATCTCACAACTCCAACTTTAGGTACACGGGCTCCTTTCCTGGCCTCCTACTTGTTCCTATATGTAAAGGTATAATACCCTCTTAGTACCTGAGCTTGTTTACGTAAATTAACTAAGTAGTACTTCTACCCCAACGATATAGATATATATACATATGAGTAAAACCAAATTACATTTCACAATTCAAAGGAAGTGGGTCATGCCTTAATGTCTACGACTTAACTCTTCTTACTATACATGTTTAGTCATATCAACATATATCCACATAATGGCATATAGAAATGCTTGACCATATCGGTACAAACTTCCTTATGACTAATAACCAATTGAAAAAATAATTACAAAACCAAATCATTTTGACATCAACAATTCTAATCAAAATGGCCATATAGACTTCCAACACATTCAACCTTATGCAATTTTACCAATTACAACACAATTGACAACTTATACCAATCTAATGATAAACCAACCCAATTTACGACACAAGCGTCAACTTATATCAATTAGGACATACTCGACAACTAACACAAATTATGACATGACATCACCACTTTAACCAACCATTCTCCGCTTCCATCTCTTTTTCCCATTCCTTCTTTTCTCGCTTTCTTTCTATTCTCTTTTCTCTCCTTCGGCTCTCGGCCATCTCTCTCTCGGCCCTTTGGCCCAAACACACCCACGAACAAACACACACACACACACATACACACATACACAGGCTTGCACATACCCATACACCTATCTTCAATCCTCACATAAGAACACACATTTTTAGAAAAAGACATAATCACACACACCATATATTTTTGAAAGAAGCACTCACACGTAATGTTGCCCAGTAAATAACAATTGTAGAAGGGGGGTTGAATACAATTGTATAAGATTCTCGACTTAATAAAATATAGATCACAAATATAAAAGAATAATAATAGCTTTATTAAATCTAATATAAAACTGTTACAAACTCTCTCAAGAAATTCTGATGTTCTTGAGAGCTTCTAGGTTACAATATACTCGTTTATGCAATTGATTAATTAAAATCAAAAACTAAACTGTGTTTATATACTACACAGCTTCTCTATCGATTACAAGATAAGTCCAAATCAATTACAAACTACATTGAAACATATCCTAACCGACAGCTTCATTCCTATAAACTAGGAACCGAAAAAATAAACTTCCTTCTTTAACTAGACTCCATAAATAACTCAAAGTTGTAATCATGATCAGCTTCTAGTCCTGATGATCAATCCTGATCATAGTCCTGATAGAAATCCTGATATCAATCCTGATACTGACGCTTGAGCAAATACTTATGACGTCAGCAATCCTGATCAGTTGAGTCTAGATCCTGACGATCATTGAATCCTGATCTAACAATCTCCCCCAATCTCATACTTTGTAAAATAAAGTATAGATTCCTAGATTCAATGATGTCAAAAACTTATTTACAAAATGTACAAGTATTTACAGCAACAACTTATCTGTTCAGATTCTTTGATAGAACAAATTCATCTTCAAGAAGTTTGACAGTAGACTTTCTTCCTTGTCTTCAAGAATTTGAATTAGTCTTTCTTTAAGATCTTTGAGTTCTTCATCTTCCTCATTTATCTGAAAGATAGCTACTCTGAGATTCTGTATAGAGCTTTTCTGTAGACTGTGTTCTTCAAGTAAGAGATAAACAATTTCCTTCCCATCAGGATTAAGAGTAAGTTGAGTCATGCCAAAGGTCATTTCTTTAATAGCAGTGCCCCTTTGCATTTCCACATCTTGACCTCTCAGATTTAAGTACATGGGAGTATAATCACC
This sequence comes from Heracleum sosnowskyi, assembly GCA_030848705.1. Taxonomy (NCBI): domain Eukaryota; kingdom Viridiplantae; phylum Streptophyta; class Magnoliopsida; order Apiales; family Apiaceae; genus Heracleum; species Heracleum sosnowskyi. Next base: position 132,072,492 of record CM061238.1, on the reverse strand, counting down.
ATTGAAATTTCTTCCTTCATCAAGTCTTCTCTTAATTGTTGACAGAATCATATCACTCCATTCTTTGAACACTTTGTTTTTCCATCTTAGCAGATAATGAACATATTTCAGTTCCTTTGTCATTTTAATCAACAGCTCTTGAATGGTCATCACCTTCACACTACCATCTTTCATGAAGTACATAAGCTTTTATTTCTTTTCAGTACCATCATGACAATATATAACTATATCAACAGCTAATAAATTGTTCAGGTGTTCAGAATTTAAGTTACCTTCAATATCAGTCAAAGAGTGAGGGTCAACATATGACATGTTCATAAATTCAGCATCTTTGTGACCTATACCTCCTCTTGTATTATGTGGCATCTGTCTTATGCTTGAAAACATTTGCAACCAGAGTGCTTTGGATCTAAATGAATCAGAAAAGTCAGCAACACTGGAGACATTTGTTATAATTCCACCAGACTGATAGTTGATAGGTCTATCACACCTAAGTGTGTCAATGTTTTTCCACTTCTTGTCTTTTTCCCTCTCAAGAACATAGCTTCTTTCTAACTGAGGTTGTTGTCTACTTGAATTTCTCCACAACCTTCTATTTGAATGTTTAAGCTTTTGCACATAGAGATTGAAATCTCTATTTATTGTTCTTGTTACTTCTCTTCTTCTTCTTTCTTCTTCTCCATCCACTTCTTCATTATGTGAATCAACCACAGTAGATAAGACTAACAAATCAATCTCTTGTAGAATTTCAAATTCATCAGGATCTTGAACAGTGTCAGGAACAATGTCAGGATTAGAATCTGGAATTTGAGCTGTATTACTGATGAGAATTGATTGTCTTGGCCTTCTTCTTAATTCAGGTTCTTCTTCAACTATTTCATCATCACCAAAAGTATTCCTGTCAGGTTGATTATCAGGAACTACTAGAATTTGAGTAGGCTCAAGAATTTCTTCTATTCTTAGACTTCTAGACCTTGTCTATCTAGACATATGTTGAATTGATGAGCTTCTTCCTCTATTTGCACCTCTTCTTGCACCTTTTCTACCTCTGCCTCCTCTACCTCTAGCAGGAGCAGGATTCTTAAAACTCTCCATCATTTCTCTCTGTTGATTTAGAAATTCTTCATGTGAGAGATCGGGATATTCTTCACTAGCAGTAGAAAGTGCCTTCCTTGTAAATAACTGTTGAACTCCCTTATCAGTGTGATAAAGAGTAACAACATCACCATCTCTTGTTGTGAAATTCCGGAATAGATTAGCAACATCTTCAGGATTATCAATAAGAACATCTTCATCACCTTCATGAATTGTAGATAAGGTTCCATGTACAGGCGTCAGGATTTGATCAGCTATCAGGATTTGATCACCTGTCAGGATTTGCTCTTCCGTCAGGATCTGAGATTTCACCAGTGTCCTTACTGTTCTAATTCCAGAACCAGAAACATGAGTAGACTGCGTGGATTGACTTTGAGAAGTTTGAATTGTAGCTAGACTTCATCACAGCAGCATCAGAGGTTTCTCCTTGATTTACCATATCATCACCATCATTACCAGTATTGTTGTTCGCACAAAAACACGCAAGTGCACGTGGTCACAAGTAATATAGAGATAAGTTGGATTCGTTCCCACAGAGACTAGAATTGTTCGTTTTAGTTCACTTATACATCAGATTACGATTTCTATCCACTGCTAAAACAATCACAAATTTGGGTTGATTATACTAATGATTATTATTAACTAAGAATTTACTAGCAAAATGACTTAAACGATTTTCTTATAAATAAACAAACATGGGATTTCAACTTCATTAACCACTTCATCTAGAACCTTATGCCTCTTAGCCTAGCATGTGCAAGCGATGATAACTGATTAGACACACTAAACTGACACACGCCAACTTTCGTTGTACATATATCATCCTACTGATCATCCACAATTGATAGAAGTCAAGTAGTCACCAAATATGCTTAGTCCCTATATGTCTATAGAGATTGAAAACATAATGGTTTACAATCAAGCATCCAAATAATCACATAGTCGGTGCGAGACGGATAGAATTACACCACAAATTAATACATGCTCTTCACATGCAAAAACCTACGCTAGCATGGTATGTTCTAAACCCTAGATCCACTTTCGCAATCACTAGGATTCAACAAACAATTACGGATGTTCGCGACGCACCCATAACGAATAAGCGCAACCAAACTAGGTTAACAATATATCAAACACACACCAAGGCATAAAAACATTTAATAACTAGAATCCATGGAAAACTCCATTAAAACCCCATGATAACGATTAGCCCATAACCGGACTTCTCATCATCATGGGTTCAAGTGATAACATGATTAAGAAACAAAGTATCATAAACCTAACAAATTACTGAGAAGAGTATAAGAAAACCACCAAGCATCCAACGTTAAAGATGATTACAAGAATGAAAATTGAAAACTAGATCTCCGAGTTTGCTTCCTTCCTTTTTCTCCTTGCTTCTTGCTCTCCTAGATAATGTCTAAGTCTATTCTATGATATTCCCCCTTCTAAAATTCGTCCAAGCCATCATATTAACCCATGGGCCGAACAACCAAAACCCTAGGCCCAAAATAGAAAATAGCAGAAACGAAATCCAGCAGGTGAAGCGCGGGCGCGCCTTGGAGAGCGCGGGCGCGCTTGTCTCCCTGCCCAGCAATGTAGAAAATTTCCGTGGCTTCGCGTGAGCTGTTGAATCGTCAGAATCGGACTTGTAGAACTCCAGATATGGCCAAAACCGTGAAGACTACTCAACCTACCCGGAAAATCCGAATTTTAATCAAATTAGCCTCCAACTCTTGCTATTTAAACTCCAAGCCCTCCTTTATTATATTTCCTTGATACCTACAATAAAACAATATAATTTATTAAATAAAAATCAAAATCAATACAAAATAACGTTAATTATAGGGACAAAATTATGACAAAACTCACGCTTATCACATCCCCACACTTAGCAATTTGCACGTCCTCGGGCAAAGAAAAGAAAAAAAACTAAGTTCTAACTAACTAACTAGTACCACTTCCGTAGGTGATCACGGTTTCATTTGGCATATGCAACAAGCCCTTTAAACCCCTAGGCAGCCCTAGTGGACGGGTAAGGTCTCGTGAGGGCCTATAGCGAATGTACCCACAAAATTTATATTTTCCTACCAAGTCTCAAGCATGCCAAACTAATATGAATGCAACTACATGAATATACAAAGATTCCAATCATGCATGTGTCAACCTTATTAACATATAATCCTCAGAATATACAACAGTCTAGGATTTCACCCATCTCACATATTAGTCATGCTACTTTTCCATTGCAAATACGGTGTGCGTAGTGCGTGTTCTTCATGCTCTCTAGTGAAACACACCAAACACCAACAAATCTCAATCGAGTCTCAACCATGAGCTAATAATCAGAATAACGCTTAAACACTTCGTTACTTAGAATGAACTCTCGCTTAGGGTTGTCAGGAGTTTCCATGCCTCTCAATTTTTTTCTATTTTTTTTCTTCTTTTTTTTTTTTTATTAGCTCGCAAATCAAGTCTTTCTCCAGTAACCAATGGCTAGAACATTGCTACCCAATGACCTCAAAGGAGGACGATGATATGCTACATACAAAGGTCAAGTCTTTCTCCAGTAACCAATGGTCTCAAAAGAGGACAATGATACCTATTGTAAAATTTCTTATTATTATTTTTTTTAGAAAGGCATTTACACTCCCTCAACTTCCCCACACTTAAGCATTACTCATTCTAAACTCAAAAGGGAATACACAAGATTCTACGTTCACTCATGGATAAGACTCAAGAATTAAGCTAGTCTAGGTCACGTCTCTAGAGCATTTTAATAGTGTTCTCAAAACAATTACCGCACAAACAACTTCTAAGCATGCACAACATCACATACGATCAAGACTACTAACCAAGACATTATGCACACAAACTCATCATAGGATATCAACTTGGTATTACACACATTCATGGAATTATGCAAATGCAACGTATACACAATGCTCTACTACACAACAATTATGTATGTAGAATTAAACAACTATATGCTCTACTTTTAATGCAGCAAACACATTTTTGAGACGAGGCATATACAATAATTTTATTAATACTATTCATGAGAACACTTCCCCACACTTGAATGGTTCATTGTCCTCAATGAACAAATAAACAATATATTAATATTAAAACTACACTAAAAAGAAAGGATAGAGAACTCCCCTACTGGCTGGTGCACTGTTCTCTGTTCTGATCATACTCAACTGATCTTCTGGACCTTCAAATCCGATCTCCACCGTTCAAAATTTAGATACTAGAGTCAGGAAGATGCTGTCCAAAATTCAGGACGATCCGACCGCTGGAACTCCGGGAAACTCAAAAACAAGACAGCTGAGTCGACCAGAATTTTTTTTTTTTGTGAACAGTACTTCAAGCGCGCCCGCGCTGCTGTCACTGTTCATCAACATTTTTTTTTTTTGACTAATTCCAGCAACTCCCTTGGTTCACCTGCATGAACTCTTTCCTGAAACACTTAACAAACTCATCAAATCACCTTGAGGGAGTACACTAAAATTATATAATATTTATTTTTCCTAATAATAATAACGATACCAATAATAATAATACACTAATAATACACTAACTTACAAAAATTTGGTTGCCTCGCAATAAGCGCACTTCTTTATTGTCTTTGGCTAGACTTATTTATACATGCAGCCTTATCAATGAGGTGAAAAAGCATATAATTTGGCAAATCTCCCAATTTTAATTAATCTAATTTTGTTAGAATATATCACACCTAAAAGAACATATAAACATTGGGAGGAAACGATAACATGATTTTTAACAATTATCGGAATGTCAAAGTACTCAAAATATTTAATACAAATATTTAAACACTGACACTCCAAAAATGACTCCCAAATTGGATCGACATAAGACAAATACACATGTTCTTTCTGAACCTTATTTAAGTCAAATTCCTCAAATTTCGGTGCTACCTTATCGATTAATTTTAATCCCACAACATCAGCATCAAAGTCTTGATCTATTATAACACATTCCTCTTCTACATCATACAATAAAGGAGAGGGGTCATCTAACACATCAAATTCATTACTGGCATCAGAACCTTCAGTTATTAAAATATTTTCCTGAAAAGCAGAGGGACATATACAAGCCGGAATTTCATAATCATCATATCCATTCCTTTTTGAACTAGAATGTAAACCCAATGACTCTTCTTCATATGACACGCCATATTTCAATTCATGAAGGACATACCAACCTATTGACCCCTCGGGTAATGATGAGTCATTGTGTATTACGTAGTCAAGCATACGAGAATTACAATTTTTGACTTGATGCAAGTATGGGTAACGTTGTAACAAATCAGATGAATCAGGATAAGAGTTAGGATACATATCTGGATAAAAGCTCAAGTTGTCCTTGTCAATCCTGCGAAAACTCAACACTTAATACAAAAGAACCAAATAAACTAGAAAAAGAAAAGGGATAAGAAAAGAAGTGTCCGAGTCAGTGAACCTTAACGACCACTGATGACAAGTACATAAACTAAACAAAACAATAACCGAGTCCCCGGCAGCGGCGCCAAAAACTTGTTCGCACAAAAACACGCAAGTGCACGTGGTCACAAGTAATATAGAGATAAGTTGGATTCGTTCCCACAGAGACTAGAATTGTTCGTTTTAGTTCACTTATACACCAGATTACGATTTCTATCCACTGCTAAAACAATCACAAATTTGGGTTGATTATACTAATGATTATTATTAACTAAGAATTTACTAGCAAAATGACTTAAACGATTTTCTTATAAATAAACAAACATGGGATTTCAACTTCATTAACCACTTCATCTAGAACCTTATGCCTCTTAGCCTAGCATGTGCAAGCGATGATAACTGATTAGACACACTAAACTGACACACGCCAACTTTCGTTGTACATATATCATCCTACTGATCATCCACAATTGATAGAAGTCAAGTAGTCACCAAATATGCTTAGTCCCTATATGTCTATAGAGATTGAAAACATAATGGTTTACAATCAAGCATCCAAATAATCACATAGTCGGTGCGAGACGGATAGAATTACACCACAAATTAATACATGCTCTTCACATGCAAAAACCTACGCTAGCATGGTATGTTCTAAACCCTAGATCCACTTTCGCAATCACTAGGATTCAACAAACAATTACGGATGTTCGCGACGCACCCATAACGAATAAGCGCAACCAAACTAGGTTAACAATATATCAAACACACACCAAGGCATAAAAACATTTAATAACTAGAATCCATGGAAAACTCCATTAAAACCCCATGATAACGATTAGCCCATAACCGGACTTCTCATCATCATGGGTTCAAGTGATAACATGATTAAGAAACAAAGTATCATAAACCTAACAAATTACTGAGAAGAGTATAAGAAAACCACCAAGCATCCAACGTTAAAGATGATTACAAGAATGAAAATTGAAAACTAGATCTCCGAGTTTGCTTCCTTCCTTTTTCTCCTTGCTTCTTGCTCTCCTAGATAATGTCTAAGTCTATTCTATGATATTCCCCCTTCTAAAATTCGTCCAAGCCATCATATTAACCCATGGGCCGAACAACCAAAACCCTAGGCCCAAAATAGAAAATAGCAGAAACGAAATCCAGCAGGTGAAGCGCGGGCGCGCCTTGGAGAGCGTGGGCGCGCTTGTCTCCCTGCCCAGCAATGTAGAAAATTTCCGTGGCTTCGCGTGAGCTGTTGAATCGTCAGAATCGGACTTGTAGAACTCCAGATATGGCCAAAACCGTGAAGACTACTCAACCTACCCGGAAAATCCGAATTTTAATCAAATTAACCTCCAACTCTTGCTATTTAAACTCCAAGCCCTCCTTTATTATATTTCCTTGATACCTACAATAAAACAATATAATTTATTAAATCAAAATCAAAATCAATACAAAATAACGTTAATTATAGGGACAAAATTATGACAAAACTCACGCTTATCAATTGTCATCATCATTATTTCTTCTCAATACTAGTTCAGGTGTACATTTTGTCTGACTTACCTTCTCCCCATTTTTGACATCAGAATTTGATAATAAATTTAAAATTAAGGAAAGAGAGGCTTGGATGTCAGTTACCTTAGATTCCAATGAATCAATTATATTGTGAATGTGAGATTGTTCTGAAACAATTGTCTTAACATGAGATTCCACAACCCTCAATTGAAAAGTAGTTGGAGCCTTTGTCAAGATTTTAGAGATATCAGTCCTCACATGTTCAGTAGCATCTTTCACAGAATCAATTTCAGTCTTGAGGCTCTTGGATAACAGAGTTGTATCCTTCAAGTGATTCCTTAAATCTTCATTTTCTATGATTCTGGCAGCATGAGCAGCATGTTCCAAAGCACATGGAAAACTGACAGAATTAAAATATCTGTACCATTCATTTTCCCATTCATCTCTTCTTAGAAGCTCAGCTGGATCAAGTGCAGAAGGACCGGAAAAATCTTGTCTTTGATCTTTTCCTGTAGAAGCCTTGCCAGCCATGAAAGTACTTGATGAACCAAAATTAGTTCCAAGACTAGTTTTGAGTGTTGTAGCAAGCTGATCCTTCTCACCATCATTATAATTATCAGAATCATCATTATCACTATCTCCAGAAACATCATTATTAGTATCATCAGGAACAACACCTTTAAGTTTATCATTAGATTCTGAGATAGGATTTTCCATTGGTCTTGAGCTCAGTGGTTGGATCAGGATTGGCTCAGCATCAGGAGCACCACTAGCATCAGGAGCAACACTATCAGGATTTGTGTTAGATCAGGATTCAATGATCGTCAGGATCTAGACTCAACTAATCAGGATTGCTGACATCATCAGTAATGCATAGATATCAGGATTGCATGGTCGTCAGAATCAGGATGCATATCAGGACTGGGATCAGTATTGATCATCAGGACTGGAAGCTGATCAGGATTCCTACTTCGAGTTATATTTGGAGTCTAGTTATATAAGGATATTTATCTTGTCGGTTCCTGGTCTGTAGGAATGTAGCTATCGATTAGGGATATGTTTCAATCTTTGTAATTGATTAGGACTTATCTTGTAATTGATAGAGAAGCTGTGTACTATATAAACACAGTTTAGGTTTTGGTTTAATAACCAATATCATACACTCGAGTATTTGTGTAACCTAGCAGCTCTCAAGAACATCAGAATTTCTTGAGAGAGTTTGTAACAGTTTTATGCCAGATTTAATAAAACTGTTATTATTCATATTTGTGTTTAAAGTCGAGAATCTTATACAATTGTATTCAACCCCCCTTCTACAATTGTTTATTACTGGGCAACAATTGGTATCAGAGCAAACTGATTTAATTTTGAATCAGATACGATCTAAGATGTCGACAACTAAGTATGAAAGCATGAAAATTCCCATATTGAAGAAATCAGAATATCCAACATGGAGAGTAAAGATGCTGATGTACCTGGAGGCTATGGATCCTGATTATTTGGACAGGATTCGCGATGGACCATATATACCTACGAGAATCATAGAACGAACAGAAACTGTACCTGAACATTATGTGGTCAAGGCAAAGAGTGAATGGACTCCAGAAGAAAAAGCTCATGTACTCAGAGAACCAAAGATAAAGAATATTCTGCAAAGTAGTCTTGATGCTGTCATGTCAAACAAAGTGATCGCATGCAAGTCTGCAAAAGAAATCTGGGATACTTTGGAAACTCAATGCCAGGGATCTGCATCTGTCAAGAAAAACAGAAGGGCTCTTTTGATTCAAGAATATGAACAATTCGATGCAAGACCTGATGAGAGCTTGACTGATCTATATGATAGATTTCTGACATTATTGAACAGTTTATCTTTAGTTGACAAGGAATATGAAACTGAAGATTGTAACACCAAATTTCTAAGAGCTTTACCTGAAGAATGGGATACTCAGACCTCGATCATTAGACACCAGTATGATCTCAACACTGTGTCTCTTGATGAAGTCTATGGGATGCTAAGAACTCATGATCTTGAAGTTCAACAGAGAAAGAATAAGAAGAGCAGCAAGGCAAAATCTATTGCTTTGAAAGCAGAGGCTAAATCAAAAGTAAAAGCTATGGAGGTCTCTAGAAGAAAATCAAGAATAGTTGAGTCAGATCTTGACGACTCATCATCAGATACTGATGGCAATCCTGATGCCAATACTGATGATGACTCTTCTGACTCAGACATGGAGGAGATGGTTGCTATGATTGTCAGACACTTCAATAGGATGAAGTTCAGGAAGAATAGAAGACAAGGCAACTTCCAGAAAAGGACCTTCAATGCAGACAAAGACAAGTATATCAAAAAGGACAGCAAGGGTAGCAAATTTGACAAGTCAAAGGTTAGATGCTACAAGTGTAATGGTATGGGTCACTTTGTTTCTGAGTGCAACAAGACAAAGGCACTCATCATATCAAGCAAGGATTGGATGGACTCTTCCTCAGAATCTGATACTGAGGTGGTCAACTATGCTCTAATGGCCAATACTGATGATACTGCTATTCCTGATGATAAGGTACTTAATATTGTCTTTGATTTTGATACTGATAATGCTTCTGAGTTAAGACGTTTTCTAAATTCATTGCATATTAGCTTTAGAAGTCAAACTGCTGAGAATTCTAGAATCTTATCTGAGATGTCTGAACTTAGGAAAAGGAATGATCATTTAGAAGCTGAATTTTCTCATATGTAAAAAGTACAGATAGAATGTGATAATGCTAAACACATGTATTTAGAGATGAAATCTAAATGTATTGCTCTATAAAAGGAACTTGAATATGCTAATGAGAAAATCAGAACCTGGACAGACTCTGGTAGAAAATTTCATGAGATTAATACCTCTAAGAATTGGAAAGAGTGTCGAGGGTATAAGTCAGATGAAGATAAGAAATTGAAATAGAAAGTTGTTATTGATGAGACAGTTAGTCCAAAAACCTATAGACATGTTATAGACAAAACCAAATCTAAGATTATTCCTGTTAATTTTGTTTTTGGTAAGGATTCCAATTCAACTTTTGAAAAGGGATCTACTTCTGTTCAAAGTATAAATCTTGCAAAGTCTAAACCTGTCTTGAATTAAGTCTCTAAGAATGTAGGTTTACTGTCTCAGAAACAACTCAAGGATAAAATCTGTGAGGTTACAGATAAGAAAAAGGAAGCTACTGTTAAGAGGAACAGGAATGGTAAAATTGGGATTAATAAAGAAAATGGTTATAAGTATATCCCAAATGCACCTAGGAAAAGTTGTTTTAACTGTGGTAACTCTAATCATCTTGCTATTGATTGTAAAAAGAGTTTAAAGAAAAGTACTGAAATTCCTATTTCTGATGTCAGGAGTAGATCAGTATTTTATAAACCACAGAAGTCCTGTTTTCATTGTGGTAGTAAATGGCATTATATTTATACTTGTAAAGATTATCATGATCTGTACTATAACTTTTATGATCCATTGCCTAAGTTTGATAAGAGTACAAAGTCTGGTAGCCTTAAGAATGTCAAGTTGGAACATGCTTTTGTTAATACTGATACTGACAAAGCAAATCCTGTCAGGACTACTAAAGTCAGAAAGTCTTCTGCTGCTAAAATTAATAAATTGCATGAAAAAGGAACCCAACATTTATGGGTTCCTAAGTGTTCTAACTAGTGTGTTTCTATTCAGATTGCAGGGAAAAAGGAAGAATGTGTTAGTCATGGATAATGGATGCTCTGTGCACATGACTGGAAACAAAGCCCTGTTATCAGTATATGAGGAAAAAGCTGGCCCAACTGTGTCTTATGGAGATGGCAACAATTGGCAATATAATCATTGGCAATGTCATCATTGAGAAAGTAGCTCTAGTGAATGGACTAAAACACAACCTGTTGAGTATTAGTCAAATCACTGACAGAGGTTATCATGTCAACTTCTATTCCACACATTGTGAAGTAGTCAGCAAAGAATCAGGGAAGATTGCATTGACTGGCTACAGGCATGGTAACATTTATGAAGCCAACATTCTCTCAAATACTGATGGCTCCCCTACATGTCTGTTAGCACAAAATCACGCAAGCGCACGTGGTCACAAGTAATATACGAATAAGTCAAGTTCGTTCCCACAGAGATCTAATGAGGTGTTCAATTTAATTAATGTACCTATGCAATAATGTATGATTTTTATCCACTGCTAAGACAATTAACAATTTGGGTTTGATTATCTAAAATTTACTAGAGAACAAATTATTAAACTAAGAATTAACTAACTAAGAGGATTAAAATCGATTTATGAGAATAAAACATGGGATCCTAACTTCATTAAGTACTTCATTCAGAGTCTTTTGTCTTTAATCAATGCATGTGACGGTTGTGAAAACTAATCGGATAACACGAAATCAGTACACGCTACCTTTCAGTATACGTATACCAAACCACTTAAACATCCACAAAATAGATAGAAGTTAAGCAGACACCAATTATGCTTAGACCCTATATGTCTATAAGATTTGAAAACATAACGGTTTAACGAGAAAGTTATCCATTCAGATTACATAGGGCAGGTAAGATGGTTAAAATCACCTACGAATCATGCATGACAAACATACATAAACCTATGCTAGCATGGCAAGTTCCAAACCTCTATATCCACTTTCGCATTCAATAGAGATTAACAAACAATCTTAGATGTTAGCTACGCATCCAAGAAGAATAAGCACAACCAAACTAGGATATCAATTAGCCATCACACACACATCTTTAAAACAATTAACTACTAAAATCCATAAATAAATCCGTTAGAATCCCACGACAATGATTAGTTCATAATAGAACCGTTCATCATCGTGGGTTCTGATGAAAGCATGATGAAAAAAAAGAAATCAATGATGTAAATATGAATAAGAGTTAAAGGTTTAGAGGACAAATCCGGAAGCATCCAAAAGTTGCACCAAAATTGAAGAATACAAGAAAAAACTATGTCTAGATCTCCTCGTAGTCACGTTCTTCGTTCTTGGCTCCTCGATCTTGTGCTCCAATATTGAATCTGATCTCTGGTGTGTTGTGATGTATTGCGATGTGTTGATTATGTCCCCCCAAGGTGTGTATTTATAGCTCCAAGTTGTCCCTCTTCCAAGCAATTGTCGTTTTTGAGTTAGAATAGAATTACGGCAATTTCCATCTTTGAATGCAATAAGAATTGCATATTCCATGTTTACAACTGATTCTGGAAGTTTCTGGCCGCCCCAAGCAATTACCATAATGATTAGAAGTCGAATTTGTGAAAATTTCCTTATTAAAATCGAATTCTGGCAATTTCTGGCGATTCTGACTTCCTGGGCGGCCGCGCAGAATTCCAGTACAATTCCTGGGCGCCCGCGCAGAACCTTCTGCCTAGAATTATAGAAAATGTTGTCCTCTTCGCGTGAGCTGTAAGATCGTCAGAATCGGACATGTAGAACTCCAGATATGGCCAAAACAGTGAAGACTGCGCAACCTACCCGGAAAATCCGAATTTTAATCAAATTAACCTCCAACTCTTGGTTCTGCAAAACGTAATGAAAACACATTAAACGCACCACATACTTGAGTTCAAGTCATCAATTTAAGCCGATATGAAGCGTTCCAAGTGGATTAAAAATCCACTTATCAATGTCTCATCAGTAAAGCTTCAGTAGATGAAAGTTGGAATTGGCACAAGAAGCTTTCTCATCTCAACTTCAGCAATATCAATGAGTTGGTTAAGAAAGATTTAGTGAGAGGATTACCAAAAGTGTTATATACTCCTGATGGACTCTGTGATGCATGGCAGAAAGCAAAACAGAGAAGGACATCATTCAAAAGTAAATCTGAATCCTCAATTGAAGAACCATATCACATGCTGCATCTTGATCTATTTGGTCCAGTCAACATTATGACCATCAGTAAGAAAAGGTACACTCTTGTAATTGTTGATGATTATTCTAGATTCACCTGGGTGTATTTTCTTCACAGAAAAGATGAAACTCCTGAAATACTGTTGGATCATGTGAGAATGATTGAGACAACCACAAAGTACAAAGTCAAGATACTGAGGAGTGATAATGGTACTGAATTCAAGAATTCAGAGATGGAAGAGTTCTGCAAATACAAAGGAATTATTCAACAATTCTCTGCTCCTGGCACACCTCAGCAAAATGGAGTAGTTGAAAGAAAGAATAGAACTCTTATGGAAGCTGGCAGAACTATGTTAGAAGAAGCAAAGCTACCTACATATTTCTGGACAGAAGCAGTCAACACAGCATGCTATACTCAAAATCTCACATTGATAAACAGACATGGTGTTACTCCTTATCAATCACTCAAGGAGAAGAAACCAAGTTTGAAGCATCTGCATGTGTTTGGCTGTAAATGTTTTGTTCTCAGAACTCATCCTGAACAACTAGGGAAATTTGAAACAAAGGCTGATGAAGGAATCTTCATAGGCTATCCTGCATCAAGAGCCTTCAGAGTTTTTAATTTGAGAACAAGGACTGTCATGAAGTCAATTCATGTATCTTTTGATGATAAGAAGATAACTGGAATCAATGAAGACTCTCATGATAGATTGGTATTTGAAAATGAAGCTACCAAGGAACCTGAAGAAATTGAATCATATCCTGATGTTCCATCAAATCCTGATGGCACACCAAAATTCTGATGATGCCAACTCTGATGATGCAAATAATGGTAATACAACTAGTAGTGCAAATGTTGAGGGGGAGCAACGGCATTCTACTACAAGTTCAGAGTCAACTCAATCATCAGGACAAAATTCTTCAGATACTGATTCAAATGATGATCCTGATAATTCATCTGGAAGGGATTTCAATAATTCAGGGGGAGCTTCTACTCAAGCAAATTATTCAAATCAAGATAACACCAATCCAGGGGGAGCATCTACATCAAGACATGACTTACCACCAGCAAGGAAATGGACTGCAAGTCATACTCCTGATCTAATAATTGGGGATCCTGATGCAGGTGTTCAAACAAGAAGTGCAACTTAGAATGAATGTCTATACAATAACTTTCTATCCAAGGAGGAACCTAAGAAAGTTGAAGATGCACTCAAAGATGCTGATTGGGTTACTGCAATGCAAGAGGAATTGAATGAATTTGAAAGAAATGAAGTCTGGAAACTGGTACCAAGACCAAAGAACAGATCAATTGTTGGTACAAAGTGGATTTTCAAGAATAAGACTGATTCTGATGGAGTAATAATCAGAAACAAAGCTAGGCTTGTTGCAAAGGGGTATTCTCAACAAGAAGGAATTGACTATGATGAAACTTTTGCTCATGTTGCAAGACTAGAAGCCATCAGGATCTTTCTAGCTTATGCAGCTCATAAGAAATTTAAGGTTTTCCAGATGGATGTTAAAAGTGCTTTCTTAAATGGTGAACTGGAGGAAGAAGTTTATGTTGAACCTGTCTGTGTGCAAGATTTCAAGCAAAACCTAGGGAACCACATCTGATTGCAGTCAAAAGAATTTTCAGATATCTCAAAGGCACTCCTTCTCTTGGCCTTTGGTATGCAAGGGAATCAGATTTTGGTTTATGTGGTTATTCAGATGCTGATTTTGCAGGATGCAAGATGGACATGAAAAGTACTTCAGGAAGCTGTCAGTTTTTGGGTGGAAGACTAGTTTCATGGTTTAGTAAAAAGCAAAAGTCTATTTCCACTTCAACTGCAGAAGCTGAGTACATAGCTGTAGGAAGTTGTTGTGCTCAGATAATGTGGATGAGAAATCAGTTGTTAGATTATGACCTGTCATACTCAAAAATCCCCGTTTATTGTGATAACCAAAGTGCTATAGCAATGACAGGAAATCCAGTTCAGCATTCTCTTACTAAACACATCAGTATTAGATATCATTTTATAAGAGAACAAGTTCTGGAAGGAACAATTGAACTTCACTTTGTTCCTACTGATCAACAACTAGCTAATATATTCACCAAGCCACTGCCTGAAGCTACTTTTAATAAATTGGTGAATGAACTTGGAATGATGAACTTTGAGAATTTCTGAGGAAAGATACAAAGAAGAAATCCTGATGACTGTCAAATCCTGATGGTCATTCAGAAAGTTATGTAATTTTGATCAAATCCTGATAGGACACAATCCTGACAGGAAGTCAACTGGTCAATCCTGATGTACATGTCAGTTTTTCATTTGCTTATTTTGTGCCTAATTTTTCGTCAGTTTCTGATGAGAAACGTTTGAGTTTTTTAGTTAGACAACTGTATGTGCGCGTGTGTCACACTGATATATATATATATATATATATATATATACATAAAAAGCGGTGTAGTTATATTTCATTACACACGTAATTTGTCCACTAATCATTTTTGCACAAATCACAGCATGCCATTTGTCTTTGAGAATAATATTTTGTTTTAACAAAATATATTTGATTGTCTAATTTATCGTCTATTCTCACATACATCAATTTTTCATCATCTCTCTTTCTCTCTGTGCTCAAGAACCCTATTTTCTAAAATCTCAATTCTCAAGTTTTCTATATTGTTAAAATGGCGTCTTCATCATTCATGAACAAACAGACTGTGATTAGTGGTGTTACGTTTGCCACTAATAATTTTGTAGCTATTTTGAATCATCAAGATTTGCCTTCTGAGTTTCACATTATTCAGGATTTTCTAGCTTCAAGCCCATTGAAGTTTGCTTTAACAGAACCTGCAAGTGTTTCTTTTAAGTCGGTTATGCAGGTTTGGAACTCAGTTACTTTTGACAAAGGGCATTCTGACTCAATCTTGATGAGTTTTGAATATGATGGGATTACTCACTATGTGACTCCTGCCATTGTGGAGGAAGCATTACATTTGCCTGTTCTTGGTGATGCTGTTCCTGATAATGTTTCAGACTCTACTCTCTTTGAGCTTGTTACAAAGTTGGGCTACAATGGTGCAGTAAAGAGATATGGCAATCTCTTCAGGACAAAGCTTAAGAAGGAATGAAATTTCTTCTTTGATACAATCAGTCGCTGTTTCCTGAACAAGACATCAAATTTTGATGCCCTTCCATCAGGATCTCTCAAAATTGGGTACTCTCTTATCCATTCTACAGTGTTTGATTATGGATCTTTTATCTTAAAAGCTTTAAGTGATAGGAAATCAGATAAGTTAGGTTATGTCTGTTTTCTTAGATTTTTACAGTAGATATTTAATCACTTATGTCCTAATGTTGTTTTTGAGGATGATGTAGTGCTACCTATCTGTAGAATTACTGAGAATAATATTAAGTCCTTAGTCAATAGTGATAAGGCAAATGGTTTTATAGGCAATGCCTTTATTCCTGATGAGGTCAGGTTTTTCTTACATCAGAAAATGCCTACTTGTTATGGATTGCTTTCTAATGCTATGGGGCAAGGCCAATCACACCTTGTTACTGACCCAAGCATTCATCCTAAACAGTCTAAACAGTTAACAGCCACCTCTACTGTCTCTCAAAAGACTTTAGTTGTAAAATCAAAGAAATCAGCTAGAACTGATGTGTCTGGAAGGCAATCAGGTTCAAAGGATTTTTCCTCTACACTACTCACTCAAAAGAAGAAACAAGGGGGTGTACAAGGGGTCATGGTCCAGAAGGTTGCTAAGAAAGCTGATAAGGTTGTTGAGAATATTCCTATGAAAAGGAAGTTAAGGTTAATTGATGAAAGTGATTCTGAGGATGATTTACCTATATCCTCTATAATGAATGTGAACAAGGAAGTTGCTGATACTGCTATTGAAGATGTGGTACCTTCATCAAAGCCACAGAAGCAAAGAAAATTATTAAAAAGCATGTATCATATTTGTAACACCCCCATATTCGGGGTCAGGAATCTAGGTTGTCACACCATCATCCGATCATATAATACCTGCATTACCTCAAAGATCCAACAAAACAACACCAAAGACCCCAATCTCTTACTCACACAAGTTATAGCCTTAGAAACGTTACACAGTAACATTAGTTATTACAAACCAAATATACTATCCAGGATCTCATCTATTATTTACAACCTCTACCTGAAGTTACAATAATAGACCTCACAAATCTATACAAGGTTTATTAATACAAACCTACTTGATAACACTTCTCACTATATCATTCTGCAATTGTCTTGCTAAGTCCGGCAGTATCCATCCTGCTGAACTAACTCAAGGGTGGTCTCTCCATTCCCTTGCTCTCGTAATACGGGGTGAATCGGAAATGTTTTCTTCATGCTGAAAGTTTTAATAAAGCAAGAATGAGCTAATAGCGCTCAGCAAGAAATCTATCCCAGTTTAAATCCTTTTCAAACCTCTAAGGTAAACAATCCATATAGGATCAAAGTTTTAAAACTACTAGGGTTTGACCCAAAATAGTATATAGTTCAATCTACTGTATAACTTATAAACATAGCTCAATGTTTTTGTAAATCATTTAGAAATCCTTGGTACCCATATAAGAAACCAAGTCTCAAAACATATCTTTTAAAATAGACGTTAAACGTTAGAATCAAGGCTTAAAGCCTAATCATTGATTCAAAATACTATACAGTTCAATATACTGTATATCATAAATACTTTCTCAACATACATTTACGCATATCTATATAGATATCTCATACTGTTCAAAACACAGTAAAATATGAGTTATGAACACCTTTTTGAAGCTGTTGTGTTGTGATATATAAAATAAAGAAGAATGAGCATTAAAACTCACAATAATACATAGCAGCTTATATACGACTCTACAAGCTCATATATCAATTGGAAAATTTGAAATCTCATTCGTATATAGAATGATGTTTAGAGTAATTCTTTTCGTCAAAACATGACATACAGTTCAAAATACTGTAGAAGAAGTATACTTTTCAACCACTGTCAACATTATCGGTAACTCAGCACCTAGACTTTCGTTACAATGTTACAGTACAATTCCAATTGGAAGATGGGACTATCTAGAGCACACCACGATACACGATGATCAGTCGTTGTATCGAACACACACTTTTCTACTAGTAGATGGATGATATCCTAACACGATTATCACCCCAGCCGCATACGGGCTTTGTATCTGCTGGACTGTCCCACAGCCTCCTACGCGAGATAGATGCTGGACTGCCCCGCAGCCTCTTACGCTATATAATTTGATGGACTGTCCCACAGCCTCTTACACGTTTCCTCCTAGTCCCGGATGAATATTCAATGAAACGGGAATCGAAATTTAATCCTGATCCCCCCAAGTATAAGATACTTGTCACAACTGCTCATTATTTCTGATCACCTTACTCCCTGATTGTTTGGGGAAGTAAGTCACAATGGAAGTTGACTTGAGTCAACCAGAGTAATCACCGAGAAGGATTCGCTTCGCAAAATTTCGACTTGGGAGTAGTCGGAGTTTTCTGAGATGCTTTGATTTGAAATTCGTTAGGATAGGACAGTGATCCCAAAACATAAACTCTTTCGAGGAATTGGAAGAGTAAAATCATTGGTCGCTCCTTAAACTGGATTCCCAATTTTTGATGAGTTGGGAAATATTTAATCGTATTTAAGAGTCTTAATAAACTCAAAATAATATTTGGGAACCCCTACTGTTTTTAAATGATTTTTCTGAAGGCCAGAAAATATTTTAAATAATTAATGAAGGCCTTAAATAATTTTTAAATAAGGTTTTATGATTTTTAAATCATTTTAGAATATTTAATAAATATTCAAATAATATTTATTAAATAATTAAGTCACTTGAAATATTTATTAAATATTCAAATAATATTTATTAAATAATAAACAATTAAATAAATCATGTTTAAATCAATATTCAAAATAATATTCATTTGATTAAATAAATAATCAATAATATTTAAAATATCCAAATTATATTTATTGGAATATTTTAAATAAATGTAAAAGAAATAATTTGTCTCCGGAAAATCTCCGGGTTTTTATGACAGCGTTCGTAAAATATCTCCGACTCCCGAATTACGTTTAAAATACGAATATACACCCTTCCCAAGAGTCCTTATACATATACATTTATATAAGGTGTCACAAAACTTCACATCGTAAAACATCGTAAGCATCAGGTATTATAATTAAAACAGTTCGTATAATTCAACAATAATTATATCACAACCACAACAGTTTACAAATCATACTGAATACTTAAGCTTTGGGTTTCGAAAACTTGCATGCATCTATCATATGCATATATTACGTCTCAACATTTTTAATACCATTACATCTATATACGATGTAAGGTTGAAAACATGCATAATATCATATCATATGCATCATTAGTATAAGTAATGGAAAACATAACATGGAATAAGAAAATTTGCCTCGGGTGGTCGATGTAGTCGGGACTCGGGACGTGGAATGGTGATCTATAATTTAATCATTATCGTCCGGTTAGTCCTTTATACGATCCAATTAAACCACAATATTCACGCACAACAATGAATTCTATAACGACCTTTTAAACAACACATTCTTGGTTCGTTATAAGCCCATAATGTTCCTTAATCATTTCGTACAAAACTTGGTTTATAGTGGTTTACGCTTATCAATTTACTTAAACGAATTCTAAGTTATAACCAAACATTCACTTAAGGGGATTTTCACTTGTGCACCATTCACTCAAACATTTCTCTAAAATCGAAATATTCATATTTTCACTTGATTCTTTTTGGGTCGTTTTCCGTACTATCACAACCTTCCGTCACCAAAGTTTCAGAATTTTATCAATCTTTTAAGGGGTCCGAATTCAATTTACCATCAAGTGTTTTGTAGCAGCTTTTGTTCTTGAATTACTTCCACTAAAATGACCATAAATTTTAAACCATAAATCATCTCAACATGAACTTTATATGTATGGAAACTAAAAGACAAGATCTTGACAAGTATGGTCAGTGTCGTTTAAGAACATAATTATCTCTGGTCCGAAAGTTGGGTACAAGACAGTCCTTTGTGCTAGTGGTTCTTACAAGTTTCATACTTGTCATATCTTTAACTTTTAATCAAGATACTTCATCCAACAATTCTTAAATCACCAACACCTCATCTTACACTCTAGGTCAGTTTATAAACATCAAGAAATCATCAATAACATGCATCTAAAATCAAGTCACAACCATAAATCATCAAGATTCCATCATCCAAGCACCAAACTTCCAAGAACAAACTCATACTTAAACATAACTTAAACTCAAGCTTAAAACTCAAACTAAATCAAAAGAGTGGATGGTGTTCATACCTTTATTGAAGTCTTAACATACTAACAAGAGCTTTTAAGACTTAAGGGAGCCTTGATCTATGCTTAACATCCTCAAACTCACAAAAGAAATCAAGAACAAAAGTTAGTATTCCCGGATTTACTATTCTGCCTCAACTTTGACCCAATATTTGAATATGTTATACTACTTGGATTGTCATGAAATTTGGAACGTACCTTGTTTATGGATTGAGGAAGCTCTGGTAAAACGTTGGCGATTTTATCATGAGTAGATATTAAGTTATGAATTTTTCTTTCCTCCTTGGTCATGCTGAGCAGAATTCTGGAAAATGGGAGAGAGAGCTTTTCTAGCTTTTCTTGGTTTTTGTTTTGTGTTAAAATGAGATATATGGCTGTATATTCCTACTAATTCTCAGCCATGTCTTTGGTCCAAGGAGTACAAATCTTTATCCTTGATCCCTCCTTAAAACATGGAATTTTGCCCCCCTTTACTATTCACTCTAGTTTGGTTACTTTTTGAATTTGTAGTTTGATTTCTAACTAGCTAGTTTGCATGGAATCTTGCATGGTATCTTGCATGTATATTACTTAGCTTACTTATTAACCAATGCTTTTCACTTAATCCTTTATGCAAGTTTGATAATTTTCCTATAAAAGCGTTTCGTCGCGTAGAGATTTCTATCGTCATTCTCAAGCACTTGATTTTGATAATCCCTTTAAATTCCATAATTTCCTTGCCATGGGATTTAATTCAACCTAGGGCTTCCATTATCCTCAATGTCCCACGTTTTTATAAATGTTTAGTAGAAGTCAAAATCTTCGCATTCTGACGGCTTTTGCATTCTCTTAATTCCTTGTACCACAATACTACATTCTCAAATACATAAATATTCCATCATTCATATTATGTGATCTCAAAAGTTTTCCATAATTCCCAAAATCAATATTCATAATAATTTTTAAAATTTTACCAAAAATTAGGGTTCTTACAACCTCCCCTCCTTAAAAGGATTCCGTCCCGGAATCTAAAGAAATAGCAGAGGTATCTTTCTGAAATCATAATATCCAGTGCCCAGGTTGACCCTCCAACCCTCTGGTTCTCACACAGCACTCTTACTAGTGCTACATTATGTTCTTTCAACACATTCTCTTTCTGGTCTATGATCTCTACCGGTTGTTCCACGTAAGGCAATCACGGTCACGCTACTATACGTTCATATTCTATCGCATTCCAAACATCCGTGTTGAATCTTCGTATCAAAGGCACGTAAAGTACATTATGGACACGTTCGAGTTTGGAGGTAACACCGTCGCCTTCTCTGTCCGTTGAACTCGCGCGGTTCCCGGTATCCTTCTCTTCGTGATAAGATCCATACAATGGCATCTCTATGTTCGCACGATAACTACCTTTATATGAAATTCTATCGACGATAAGTAGTCACTCCGACTGCTCCCGGAAATTCGACACACAGACGCGTACTATAACTTTAATTGTCTAGGCGTTCGCTTCCTCGATTCGCTGGCTTGCTGGCCGTAATTAATGCTCGTGCTTGATCTCGTCGTCAACATTGTTGAAAACTCTTCCAGCATCTGGGATTCGATCTTGGGTCTCTCTATGACATAATCGTTACGAGAAGTCCATGTGCATCACTATATCGTTCGGGTATGCATTAATAACTTTCTGATTGGAGATCTCTCGTTGATAAGTTAACTTGGTTAGTCTATCGATTATAACCCCAAATAATCGTCATCGTTTGACTTGATCTTTGGTACTCCTACCACAGACTTCATTGTCATAACTCATTTTCTCATTTAGGAATCTCTACGGCTGTAGTAGCCTACTAGGTTTCCGCGGTTCTGCTTCCATTTCCTGCGTGTTAAGCACTTACTTAATAACTACCAATATAACTCTTCACACTCGGTCCCCAATAATAATTCCTTAGTTTTTATTCATTGTTGTACCCTCGGGTGAATACAATTTCTATAATAGGGCTCCTTTCAAGATCTTATCTTTAAATTCCTAAATGCTGGGGATCCACACTTTGTGAGCATATTCTCACACTCCTTTCTCGTCTCTCATATTCTTTTATTCTTCCTTGTCCTTAAATCATTTTCCCCTTCCAATATTCTTCCATTAATTTAATTTTATCACTTCAGTCAATTCTGACTGAATCCTAAATCCAATCATTCCTCTAGTTCTCTTCTTGAAAATAATTACTTGGAGCTCCATCATTTTTTTTATCAGTTGTTCGACAACTTAGCATCTTTAATCTCTCTTTACTACTTATAGTGTCGGCCACCATATTGGCCTTTCCTGGGTAGTAATGGATCTCACAATCATTATTCTAGATTAGTTCCAACCATGTTCTTTGCCTCATATTTAGCTTTCTCCGTTTGAAGATATACCTAAGACTCTTGTGGCCTGAAAAAAAAATATTTACCCTTTTCTCCATAAATCGAAGTCTTTAAATTTTCAGAAGGACACTATCGCAACAAATCTCAAATTTCAGGTGTAGGGTATCCTATCTCATACCTCTTAAGTTGCTTCGACACATCACTATAATTCATAAAGTCACCTTTACCATCATGTATTTCTAACAACAGGGTTGTTACTAACTTTTGCTTCAATATTTAAACTCCATTCATTAAGTCCATGAGGGCTCCTGGCACATTTGTTAATCCAGTGACATCATCAAAACTTGTAATCTCTATATCGGGTGTGAAATGCCATCTTTGGCGCATCATCTAGGTTAATCTTAAGTTGGTGATGCTCTATCCTCAATAGGTTCAGCCTCATGCTACCATCCTCCTTTTAAGAAACATAACTGGTGTACTCTTAGGTGACACAATGGGTCTCGTTCCCTGCGATCGAGCAGCTAACTCTTTTCATTCAACAAGTGTAGATGGATACAGTCTTAAATACTGACACAATCCCCTACTACTATATCGATGGCATGTTTCATGCCTCGATCAGGTGGTGGTTCCTGGAGATCATAAAAATTACATCCACATATTTATTTAATACTGGGATATCCTTTATATTTGGTACCTCCCTAATTGTATCCAATCACATGTGTTAACATGGTTCACATCCTTTCCACAACAGTCCCTTTGCTTGTATGACCATAGTAATAACTTTGTATTTCGCTCCCCTCCTTAAAGGGCAACTCCCTTTTACTGGTAACCCAAGTTTTTACCTTCTTACCTCCTCAATCAATTTGCTCCTCGTCTTTGATCAATCAATTCATTTCCTTGATTTACATCGAATTCTCTCTCTTTAAAGGAATCAAATCCAAATATAGCTTATGCCCTCAAACCTCAATTTCACGTTGCGGTCAACATGATTTACCAAAATGATTTTCGTTATTCATGTTGTTAAGGTTCCCTACGATTTCAATATTTACGGCCTCCTCAATAGCCTTCAACTCTCTTTTCTTCATATCCATTACTTTCTCTTCCATTTGCTTCCATTACTATTACGTTCACTTCACGAACCATTGTAATATAATCAGTCATCTCGGACACTTCGTCGTTCTGAATTCTCCACATATAGAACAAACCTCGACAGTTTTCGTAAACTACGATTTATAATTTGTCATACTCCTCTCTTTATATTTAGCTCTAAAACCTCAACATTATCTCTCCTCTAAAATACTTGCATGGTACTAAGAATATTTTGAGCAACAGAAAGTCCATAAAGGAACTTCACGGAAATTCGGGTGATTTAGAAATTAGCTAAACAAAATTTGACAGCTCATTCTGTCTCAAAAATAACAGCTAGCTAGGACAATTAGCTAGACTTTCATTATACCTTAAAAATTTCAACTAGTCGGAATAATTACTAGTTGTTCAAATGACATGTTCCACTAGTCAGTCTCAAGCTGCTAGTGTAGAAGTTCAATATAGTAGCCACTGACGGAAATTTTGGGCTACTCGGATAACGAGTTGAAAGAAAGAGTAAGCAAATGTTCTTGGTATCGAAACAATCGATAACCTCTCATCAAATATTTTTCATGAGTGCAACGGTCCACCCAAAAGGGGTCTCCGTATATATACTTTATCAACCTCTTTAATAGAACTGGATTCAGAATACCAATACAAATTGATATCCTTTCGATGATTTCAACGTCTGGTGTACAATCTCATATTGTACCGGAAGAAAAGAAATTGCTAGGAATCTCTGAAAAGTAGATCATCCATATTTTATCAAATAGTTAAATAGTTATGAACTCGATTGAGGAGTCCAAGTATGAAAGAAAGAATCGAATATCGAATAATCGTTGAAGAATATTCAACAAACAATTAAAAATAAATTAATTGAATATTCCTTGAATGAACAGAATTATTAAAAATAACCATTCCTTGAATAAAAGTGGCGTAAAAGCCGAAGGCGGTTAGCATCAACTACCTCCTGGTCGTCTCTCGAGTACGAATGATGTACCTCGAGGCATGAATAATAAATTTGTTCTCCAATACTTGAGTCAACACGAATGTTGAAAACGAATAAAAGTGAAAGAACACATAGCAATACGAGTATCAAGTTTATTTAAAAAAAAAATATAACACAACGGAACCTTTATGAATCAAAGGTGGAAGCAAAGACAAAAGGTTCAGAATTTGCATTCATAGGAATTAAAATATGGACTTGGAAGGCTAGACTAATAATAATTTTCTCTTCTGGTCATCTTGGAGCACGAACAAGGCACTCCGATAAGTAATGATAACTTAAATACGCATACTCCACCTTAAGGTAATAAAAGGAGAAGAATGAAAGAAATACAAGAAATAAAAGAACTAATTCAGTTGTTGATTACTTCCCAAGTTGAAGTAGGAAGTAAAAAGGGTTACCTGACATAAACTATTCAAGGTAACACAGGACGTGAACAATTTTAGATTGAGTAATGCACCAGCAAGTAGATACCAAAGCAAGTCAATGATCATCCGTAAGTTCTAACATCACCGGTAAGAGGATGATCTCATCTTTACACTTTCATAACATAGGATACTAACTAAATAGTTCCTCAAAATTATACCAAACTCCCTTAATAGATTGGGGATTCGTAAACATATCTGCCATTTCCCTACAGTCAACCAAAATTCGTGCCTCACATGGTCAAGTCAATATATCAATAAAATATGGAGGTCTACTAGTTACCAAATACGTAGTCTCTGACAAGATTTGTATCAAAAGGGTTCAACCCCATATACGCTTACCTCCTTTCCGGTAGGTTCTGAGATCGACGTATCGCTCATTGCAACCGCACGCAATCTTCGTCAAAGTCATGTCATCAATTCACAACGTTCATGATCTCTTATTTGAGCCATCTCGGCCTAAGGTACGAAGCATACGCATGATGTCGTCTAGCGCACTTGTCTCACGATAACGTTCTCTTAATACATACACGTAAAAGCTTCTTCGAGGGCAACGAAATCACCAATGGTGTAATAGACACTATCTCTGGTGGAATCGTTGTTCGTGGGGTATTGAAACCTCATAGACAAAACAATGCCTTTAACTAGTCTAGGTATCCAGGTAACCTTAATTGCGTAAGGAATTTTAAACGCCTTGGTCCTGACACTTGATGCCCCCTTGTGGCCAGTTATGAAGGGCTACGAGTAACAAAATTCGCGCAAGTCAAATCAATCCATGGTATTGACAATCCCGCCTCTACCTCAACTACTCTTGAGACTCTGCTCCGTGCCCTATAACAATGTCCTTGACAAATCATGTATGTTTCTAGCCTCTTTCCTCATTATCCTGAGGGTCTCCAAAGATTCTATCGGTCATACCATAAGACCTCAAGTAAATATTCCACTCTTAGCTTACTCAATGGTACTACATCCGGTAGTCCAATAACGAACTCTATGTGAGCTCTCACGTTACTCTCTTACTTAGACATAACTCTTAACACTCTCGTCTCTAAGTACTATAACTTATGCTCTAATACCATTTCTGTAACACCCCCAGATTCGGGGTCAGGAATCTAGGTTGTCACACCATCATCCGATCATATAATACCTGCATTACCTCAATGATCCAACAAAACAACACCAAAGACCC
The DNA here is from genome assembly GCA_030848705.1 of Heracleum sosnowskyi. Taxonomy (NCBI): domain Eukaryota; kingdom Viridiplantae; phylum Streptophyta; class Magnoliopsida; order Apiales; family Apiaceae; genus Heracleum; species Heracleum sosnowskyi. The sequence continues at coordinate 132,046,098 of CM061238.1, read as the reverse complement.
CAATCTCTTACTCACACAAGTTATAGCCTTAGAAACGTTACACAGTAACATTAGTTATTACAAACCAAATATACTATCCAGGATCTCATCTATTATTTACAACCTCTACCTGAAGTTGCAATAATAGACCTCACAAATCTATACAAGGTTTACTAATACAAACCTACTTGATAACACTTCTCACTATATCATTCTGCAATTGTCTTGCTAAGTCCGGCAGTATCCATCCTGCTGAACTAACTCAAGGGTGGTCTCTCCATTCCCTTGCTCTCGTAATACGGGGTGAATCGGCAATGTTTTCTTCATGCTGAAAGTTTTAATAAAGCAAGAATGAGCTAATAGCGCTCAGCAAGAAATCTATCCCAGTTTAAATCCTTTTCAAACCTCCAAGGTAAACAATCCATATAGGATCAAAGTTTTAAAACTACTAGGGTTTGACCCAAAATAGTATATAGTTCAATCTACTGTATAACTTACAAACATAGCTCAATGCTTTTGTAAATCATTTAGAAATCCTTGGTACCCATATAAGAAACCAAGTCTCAAAACATATCTTTTAAAATAGATGTTAAACGTTAGAATCAAGGCTTAAAGCCTAATCATTGATTCAAAATACTATACAGTTCAATATACTGTATATCATAAATACTTTCTCAACATACATTTACGCATATCTATATAGATATCTCATACTGTTCAAAACACAGTAAAATATGAGTTATGAACACCTTTTTGAAGCTGTTGTGTTGTGATATATAAAATAAAGAAGAATGAGCATTAAAACTCACAATAATACATAGCAGCTTATATACGACTCTACAAGCTCATATATCAATTGGAAAATTTGAAATCTCATTCGTATATAGAATGATGTTTAGAGTAATTCTTTTCGTCAAAACATGACATACAGTTCAAAATACTGTAGAAGAAGTATACTTTTCAACCACTGTCAACATTATCGGTAACTCAGCACCTAGGCTTTCGTTACAATGTTACAGTACAATTCCAATTGGAAGATGGGACTATCTAGAGCACACCACGATACACGATGATCAGTCATTGTATCGAACACACACTTTTCTACTAGTAGATGGATGATATCCTAACACGATTATCACCCCAGCCGCATACGGGCTTTGTATCTGCTGGACTGTCCCACAGCCTCCTACGCGAGATAGATGCTGGACTGCCCCGCAGCCTCTTACGCTATATAATTTGATGGACTGTCCCACAGCCTCTTACACGTTTCCTCCTAGTCCCGGATGAATATTCAATGAAACGGGAATCGAAATTTAATCCTGATCCCCCCAAGTATAAGATACTTGTCACAACTGCTCATTATTTCTGATCACCTTACTCCCTGATTGTTTGGGGAAGTAAGTCACAATGGAAGTTGACTTGAGTCAACCAGAGTAATCACCGAGAAGGATTCGCTTCGCAAAATTTCGACTTGGGAGTAGTCGGAGTTTTCTGAGATGCTTTGATTTGAAATTCGTTAGGATAGGACAGTGATCCCAAAACATAAACTCTTTCGAGGAATTGGAAGAGTAAAATCATTGGTCGCTCCTTAAACTGGATTCCCAATTTTTGATGAGTTGGGAAATATTTAATCGTATTTAAGAGTCTTAATAAACTCAAAATAATATTTGGGAACCCCTACTGTTTTTAAATGATTTTTCTGAAGGCCAGAAAATATTTTAAATAATTAATGAAGGCCTTAAATAATTTTTAAATAAGGTTTTATGATTTTTAAATCATTTTAGAATATTTAATAAATATTCAAATAATATTTATTAAATAATTAAGTCACTTGAAATATTTAATAAATATTCAAATAATATTTATTAAATAATAAATAATTAAATAAATCCTGTTTAAATGAATATTCAAAATAATATTCATTTGATTAAATAAATAATCAATAATATTTAAAATATCCAAATTATATTTATTGGAATATTTTAAATAAATGTAAAAGAAATAATCTGTCTCCGGAAAATCTCCGGGTTTTTATGACAGCGTTCGTAAAATATCTCCGACTCCCGAATTACGTTTAAAATACGAATATACACCCTTCCCAAGAGTCCTTATACATATACATTTATATAAGGTGTCACAAAACTTCACATCGTAAAACATCGTAAGCATCAGGTATTATAATTAAAACAGTTCGTATAATTCAACAATAATTATATCACAACCACAACAGTTTACAAATCATACTGAATACTTAAGCTTTGGGTTTCGAAACTTGCATGCATTTATCATATGCATATATTACGTCTCAACACTTTTAATACCATTACATCTATATACGATGTAAGGTTGAAAACATGCATAATATCATATCATATGCATCATTAGTATCAGTAATGGAAAACATAACATGGAATAAGAAAATTTGCCTCGGGTGTTCGATATAGTCGGGACTCGGGACGTGGAATGGTGATCTATAATTTAATCATTATCGTCCGGTTAGTCCTTTATACGATCCAATTAAACCACAATATTCACGCACAACAATGAATTCTATAACGACCTTTTAAACAACACATTCTTGGTTCGTTATAAGCCCATAATGTTCCTTAATCATTTCGTACAAAACTTGGTTCATAATGGTTTACGCTTATCAATTTACTTAAACGAATCTTTCTCTATATATTAAAAGCCAACAAAGGGCAAAGTTTGCCATTTTAATGGCTGTGAAGTTACGATTTTACCCTTATATTTTCTAAAATTACAAAAATATCATTCTTTAATGAAAATGTAAAAATTGTGAAATTATGTTAATGATGGGAATCGAACCCTTAACATATCAATGTCAAACTCATGTCATAACCAACTGTGCTACACTTTGTTTTGAGCTTATATTCAAACTCTTATTAGATAAACCACCTCTTCTTCCAATTTTTTTATTTTTTGAGTTAATAAACATTGATTTATATTATTTTTAGAATATTGCACAATACATAGTTATAATAAATATTTTTAGCAATTGAACATAATCTACAATTCTGTTTTATCAATTTAAATTATTGATATATGTCATTTTAATACCTTGAATTTATGATTTTGCCCCTACATGTTAAAAAATTACAAAAACATCAACTCTTTTATATTTATGCAAATAGTAGATAAAATTATGTTAGTGTAGTAAATTGAACCATTAATCTTCTCTAATCAAGCTCATGCATAAGTAGCATAGTACATTTTGTTTTAAGTTTTCTTTAAAATCTTATTAATGTTAATTTCTCTTCTTCTCTCATCTTCTTTTTTATAATTTTTTATTTTTAAATAAATAAAATGTTGGTTTATATTATTTATAAAATTTTGCATTGTATATAATTACCAAAAATATTTTAATGGATTGAGCATACTCTACGATTCTCTTTCTTTTATTTTAAATGATTGATATAAAAAATAAAATTTTAAAAGAGTATAAGATTATAGATAACGTATAATTTCTACATAATAATAAGATTATAGATAACATATAAGATTAGAGTATAAAATTTTTATAAAATTTTAAAATTAAAAAATTGAGTGAGACGCCGCATGGATGACTTTTAAATAATATTAATAGATTTTGTAATAAGTCTCAGCCCTACGTTTATATCTGACAATGTTAAGACTGCATCGCCTATGTTATATACCGACAATTTTGTAATTTACACCGCAAGATAGTCTCGTGAGAGTGTGCAAAGATGCACCAACCTTCAGCTTCTTTTTAAAATCCTCTATCTCATTCACATGTGTTCGATTATATTACAACAACATTGTGTGCATTTAACGATTTATATTCTAGACTGCAAAAAAATAAAAAAAAACCAAATCAATTGATCGCTGAAAAACAAACAACAACTATCAAGGCAAAATACCTATTTACAAATTATACTTTCTCCAACATAGAAAACTCCGGTAAACCTGATTATAATTGCAACAAGAACAATAGTTCGACCGTGTTTCAAATTTTACATTGTTTCTATTTGTTCTTAATATCAATAATACTCACTATGAACAAGTCCCAAAGCCTTGGGTTTGGCACAGTTACGTTATCATATTAATTTACATACACTAATGTTATATACGGACTTTAGACTAAAATATTTTAAGATGTGATCACGGTGTGTAGTCTTACGTACGTGACCAACTTTATATTTTATTTACAAGTATATTGTCATTTCGTTAAAAACACATTAGTTTAGATACATCCATATCATAAACAACTATACTAAAATAATCATTTAGATTATATTTAATTGTTGAATTTGATAAAATGCATTTCACGACATTTAAAACTAAATTAATATTTTGTCAAATGAAAATAATAATTTGATCTTTATTTTATAGATTTTTTTTCCAAATTTTGTGAAATCTTATTAAATATTAAAAAAATTAAAATTTTTTTATACAAATATAAGATAAATTCAAAATTAATTTTAATTACAAAATTGTTTCGATATATATACATTTTCGTGCGAAAAATTATTTCAGTAAATAAGCAGGTCCGTGCTTCGCACGGGTTTTTAGGCTAGTTCTAAGTTATAACCAAACATTCACTTAAGGGGATTTTCACTTGTGCACCCTTCACTCAAACATTTCTCTAAAATCGAAATATTCATATTTTCACTTGATTCTTTTTGGGTCGTTTTCCTTACTATCACAACCTTCTGTCACCAAAGTTTCAGAATTTTATCAATCTTTTAAGGGGTCCGAATTCAATTTACCATCAAGTGTTTTGTAGCAGCTTTTGTTCTTGAATCACTTACACTAAAATGACCATAAACTTTAAACCATAAATCATCTCAACATGAACTTTATATGTATGGAAACTACAAGACAAGAGCTTGACAAGTATAGTCAGTGTATTTTAAGAACATAATTATCTCTGGTCCGAAAGTTGGGTACAAGATAGTCCTTTGTGCTAGTGGTTCTTACAAGTTTCATACTTGTCATATCTTTAACTTTTAATCAAGATACTTCATCCAACAATTCTTAAATCACCAACACCTCATCTTACACTCTAGATCAGTTTATAAACATCAATAAATCATCAATAACATGCATCTAAAATCAAGTCACAACCATAAATCATCAAGATTCCATCATCCAAGCACCAAACTTCCAAGAACAAACTCATACTTAAACATAACTTAAACTCAAGCTTAAAACTCAAACTAAATCAAAAGGGTGGATGGTGTTCATACCTTTATTGAAGTCTTAACATACTAACAAGAGCTTGTAAGACTTAAGGGAACCTTGATCTATGCTTAACATCCTCAAACTCACAAAAGAAATCAAGAACAAAAGTTAGTATTCCCGGATTTACTATTCTGCCTCAACTTTGACCCAATATTTGAACATGTTACACTACTTTTTTTGTCATGAAATTTTTAAAGTACCTTGTTTATGGATTGAGGAAGCTCTGGTCAAAATTTGGCGATTTTATCATGAGTAGATATTAAGTTATGAATTTTTCTTTCCTCCTTGGTCATGCTGAGCAGAATTCTGGAAAATGGGAGAGAGAGCTTTTCTAGCTTTTCTTGGTTTTTGTTTTGTGTTAAAATGAGATATATGGCTGTATATTCCTACTAATTCTCAGCCATGTCTTTGGTCCAAGGGAGTACAAATCTTTATCCTTGATCCCTCCTTAAAACATGGAATTTTGCCCCCCTTTACTATTCACTCTAGTTTGGTTACTTTTTGAATTTGTAGTTTGATTTCTAACTAGCTAGTTTGCATGGAATCTTGCATGGTATCTTGAATGGTATCTTGCATGTATATTACTTAGCTTACTTATTAACCAATGCTTTTCACTTAATCCTTTATGCAAGTTTGATAATTTTCCTATAAAAGCGTTTCGTCGCGTAGAGATTTCTATCGTCATTCTCAAGCACTTGATTTTGATAATCCCTTTAAATTCCATAATTTCCTTGCCATGTGATTTAATTCAACCTAGGGCTTCCATTATCCTCAATGTCCCACGTTTTTATAAATGTTTAGTAGAAGTCAAAATCTTCGCATTCTGACGGCTTTTTGCATTCTCTTAATTCCTTGTACCACAATACTACATTCTCAAATACATAAATATTCCATCATTCATATAATGTGATCTCAAAAGTTTTCCATAATTCCCAAAATCAATATTCATAATAATTTTTAAAATTTTACCAAAAATCAGGGTTCTTACAATATTCCTTTGACGGTGCAAATGAAGGATACTGATATTCAGACATCAAATCCTGATGAGCCATCTTCTCTTGATGCTCTAGCAAATCCTGATGTTGGTATTCCTGATGCACAAACGAAAGTTGTCTCTATATCAGACTCTCCAGCCTCTCCATCTAAGAAGATAATAGAAATTTCATGGGAGAAGGTGTCTAAAACTGCTTCCTTGGTTGGTCTTACACCTTCGTTACAGAAAAAGAGGAATGCAGAGGAGTTAGTCTATTAGAGACAAAAGAAGCTGAAAGGATCAAGCCCACAAGAACCTGAATCTCAAAGTGATTCAGCAGCTACTGAAGATCCTGCCACACAAGAACCACTCAATCAAAGTTTGGGTGAAGGCTTAGCTAGTGGAATGGTAACACAAGAACTATTTTCTCAAAGGGAGAATGAAGACATCAACATTCCAGCTACACAAGAACCATCTTCTCAAAGTGAAGATGCAGGCAAAGCTACAGCTTCTGGTGAACAATTGGTCAAGGACACTGTCAATGAGGGAAGCACACAAGAACCTCCAACTCAAAGTGTTGAAGCAGCTTCAGAACCTCATGCTACATAAGAACCATCAGTCACAAATACTGATGCAAGCTTATCAAATCCTGACGGTGTTGCTCCTGATGATAGTGGTGCTCCTAATGCTGAGCCAATTCTTATACAACCACTACGATCAAGACCAATGAACCATCATATCACAGATTCACAGGAAAAACTGAAAGGTATTGCCATTCCTGATCTTGACATTCCTCATGATACTGGTGGTGATGATTCTGATGATAGTGATGATGATGATATGAATCAACTTGAGAAGGATCAGCTTGCTACAGTCATCAAAGCTAGTCTTGGAACTAACTTTGGTTCATCAAGTACATTCATGGCTGGCATGGCTCCTACTGGAAAAGATCAACGACAAGACTTTTCTGTTCCTTCTGAGATTAATCCTGCTGAGGCACTTAGACAAAATGAATGGAATAATTCATGGTACAGATCTACTGAATCTGTAAGTTATTCTTCTACTTTAAATCAAGTCGATGATGCAGTAAAGTTGATTGAGAATCAAGATTTGAAGAATCATCTGAAGGCTACTACTCTGTTATCCAAAAGCCTAAAAAGTGAGATTGATTCTATCAAGGATTCAACTGAGTTGGTGAGGAATGATATTTCTCAAAGCTTTACAAAGGTGCCTACTGCTTTTCAACTAAGGGTAGTAGAATCCCAAGTGAAGTCTGTCATTTCTGAACAAACCTCCATCAACAGACGAATTGATTCATTTGATTCTAAGGTAACTGACATTCAAACCTCTCTTGCCTTAATTTTGAATATATTGTCAAATACTGATGTCAAAAAGGGGGAGAAGGTAAGTCAGACAAAATGTACACCTGATCTAGTATTAAGGAATAATGATGATGATACTGGAAATGATGGTGGTGACAAAATTCTACAAGGAGAAACCTCTGATGCTGCTGTTATGAAGTCAATTCAAACTTCTCAAAGTCAAACAACGCAGTCAACTCATGTTTCTGATTCTGGAGTAAAGACAGTAAGGACACTGGTGCAATATCAGATCCTGACGGAAGAACAAATATTGACAGGTGATCATATCCTGATGCCTGGTCATGTACAGACTCTTGCTACAATTCCTGAAGGAGATGAAGATGTGATTATTGATAATCCTGAAGATGCATCAAATCTATTCCAGAAGTTTACTACAAAAGATGGCAGAATTGTTACTCTATATCAAACTGATAAAAGAGTTCAACAATTGTTTGCAAGAAAAGCACTCTCTACAGCAAGTGAAGAATATCCTGATCTCTCACATGAAGAATTCTTAAGACAACATAGAGAAGTGATGGAAAGCTATAATAACCCTGCTTCTGCTAGAGGAAGAGGAGACAGAGGTAGGAGATGTGCTAGAAGAGGTAGAAGAGGTTCTTCAACTCAAACAGTGCCTAGACAGACAAGGTCTAGAGGTTTATTAATTGAAGAAATTCCTGAACAATGAATTGAGAAGAAAACCAAGACAATTAATTCTTTGCAATACAAATCAAATTGAAGATTCTAATCCTGACAATGTTCAAGATCCTGATGAATCTGAAATTTTGCAAGAGATTGAGTTGTTAATCTTATCTACTGTGGTTGATTCTCACAACAAGGAAGTAGATGACGAAGAAGAAGCCAGAAGAAGAGAAATCACAAGAACTATAAATAGAGATTTCAGTCTCTATATACAAAGGCTTAAACTCTCAAAAAGAAGAGTGTGGAGAAATTCAAGCAGACGAGAATCTTTACTAGAAAGAATCTATGTTTTTGAAAAAGAGAAAAATAAGAAGTGGAAACACATAAGTACACTGAGGTGTAATACACCTATCAATTTTCAGACTGGAGGAATTATAACAAGTGCTTCAAGTGTTGTTGATTTATCTGATATGGTTAGATCAAAAGCACTATGGCTACGATTATTTTCAAATCTGAAGCAATTGTCAAGTAATTCAAGAGGAGGTATTGGACACAGGGATGCTGAATATCTGAATATGTCTTATGTTGATCCTTACTCCTTGACTGATATTGGAGGTACTTTAAATTCTGAAAACCTGAACAATTTATTAGTTGTTGATATAGTTATAGATTGTCATGATGGTATTGAAAAGAAAGAAAAGCTTCTGTACTTCATGAAAGATGGAAGTGTGAAGATTCTATCCATTCAAGATCTGCTGATGAAAACTACACAGGAACTGAAATATGTCCATTATCTTTTGAGATGGAAGAATGAAGTGTGCAAAGTATGGAGTGACATGATCTTGTCATCAATTCGAAGAAGACTGGATGGTGATAGAAATTTCAATGGTGATTATACTCCCATGTATCTAAATCTAAGAGATCAAGATGTGGAAATGTAAAGAGGTACTGCTGTTAAAGAAGTAACTTTTGGTATGACACATGTAATAACCTGAATTTTTGGAAAAATTAAAACTTTTCTTATTATGATTAAGTGCATCAGTGAATAGTGAATTTGTTGGATGAATAGTGATTTTGAGGGTTAAAAAGATTTTCAGACCACCCTATATACGGGGTGATATAATAAACTTTCAAAGTCATATTAGTGATCTACGGAGTAAATAAGTGAATGCAAAGACGATCGGAATTCAGAAATTCCAAATTTTATTTTGGTATAGTATTTGACCGGGCAGCGAATTATATATTATTATAATCAAGAAATGAGATATTAAAATTGAGGATTTGAGGATTTAATATTTTGGAATTTTATTATTTTATTAAAGTCGATTTAATGATTCGATTGTTGGAGTGAATAGTGAATAGTTACTATTCACTACGAGAATCGCGTAGAGTTTTATTCGCTCTTTTTAGGAAATATTTCGAATCGTTTCAAGAGGAACAAGGCAATATCAACAGGATTAAATATAGACATGGAAGTAACATGTAACAAGATTAATTCGAGGGATGCAACATTTGGATCATCCATGTGAAAGGAAACGAACCAGTAAAGCAAACCCGTAAAGCTACTTTAGCCAACCTCCTGCATGCTTGACACGTGTCCACTGACTAAGCAATAAAGGTGGTGACTCAACCCCTTTAACCACAAAATATCAGCATTATTATCTATTAATCAAAACAAAAAGAAAAAGAAAAACAAAAACAAAACTCTCCCCACCCCCATTTCTTATAATTCTGCCCAGCAGAAATGAGGCTCAAAGGAAAATTCATATCTCCACTTCTATCCATCCTTAAATCACCAAATTTTAACCATAGCTTTTCCACTCCATGGGTAACATTCGTTCAAAATTTCATGGACAACAAAGGAGTGTACCCTAGCCAAATCTCTTCCCCAAGTTGGAGAACCCAAACTGTCCAGTTTCTGTCCAGCGGAAAGATGGGGCTCAAAACCCTAGCTAGGAAGCTTCAAATTGGACGATATATAACTCAAAAAAAATCTTATGAAGAGTACAAGGTCTGGTAATAATCTTAGCACCGAACTCTTATTTTTCGATTTTTTATGGATTTTACAAGAAGGGGATGAATAGTAACTTTTCATGATTCTTGATTTTGTTTCTTAAGGATTAAGCTTGTTAAGGTTTGTTCAAGCTCAAGGAAGGATTATAAACCACTTGTTAGTGTTGGTAGAGCATCAATCAAGGTAAAACCCTAACCCACCTTTGAGTTTTATATGAGTTTTGAAGTGGTTTTGATGTTCATGTAAGTTAAGATCATGATTAAGTGATTTAGTGATTGTTTGGCTTTGTTTAAATGTGTAAAATGATGGGTGTTGGATTTGAGCCTCGCCACTGATCTTAGAGGTGTATGATGGTTGTTTGTTGAGGTTTTGTATGTATGGTATGCCCGGTGTAGCTTGGTTATGTTGTGACAAAAATTGGATTATTCGATTTTAAGCCGTCGTAATGCCCGATTTTCGGTAACTCCAAAAACTGCCTAGATTCCGAAAACTTAACTGCCTCTTTTGGTTCAATGATGAACATGAGTGTGTAGAGCCTTGTTTCTAGTTTACGTGAGCGCAAGAATCATGTTGATCCGATTTACGGTTTAGGAGAAAAGTGAGTTTTAGTAAACGCCGTTTGGAGGAACAACCCATCTCTGGCCAGTCACTTTGAGGCTATATTTGGACCACTTAGAAGCCATATTAAAATGTGAAACTTTGAGGAATAGTACTAGAGACAGTTAGGAAGGCTCACGAAAACGATTCGTATTAAAAAGATTATTTTTCGATTTTATAAAAATGCGACAGCAGAGGTTGCGCAAGTGAAAACCACTAAGAACATGACTTAGAAACCAATGTTGTAAATGGTTAAGTATAACTTGTATTCGAGGATCGATTTCGGACTAAACCTACGACTTAAGTAATTGTCGATTAACATGGTCTTAGTATGAGCCTATAACGAGCTAGTAATGCCTTGGTTGTGTTTCGCTTACGTGTTTAAGCATTGAGTACAAGTGGATTATCCAGGGGATTAATCGTACGTTTTCTTTGACTTTGTCTAGATTAGGGCTGAGCAAAACCGAACCGAAACCGAAAAACCGATCCGAACCGAAAAATTTCGGTTCGGTTTGGATTGAGTTTTTTCGAAAATTTCGGTTTTTCGGATTAAACCGAAATAAAATCGGTTCGGTTCGGTTTTCAGAATTATGGTTCGGTTAAAAACCGAAAAACCGAAATATTTTTATATGTTTTTTAAAATTATATATATTTGCTTAAAACCCGTGTGATGCACAAATTGTTTGTAATAATTGTTACTTTTATGTTTTAATAGGTATTAAAATAAATAAGTAAGGATTTGTCCGTGATATTTTTGAAAAAGAAAGTATTTTAGTACGGAAAAATAGAAAAAGTAACATGTTTTAGTTGAAAAAGTGTAATTCTCTATATTTTTTTTAGAAAAAGCGGGAATTTTGTTTGAAAAAACAATGTATTTTAGCTGAAAAGATAATTGATTATAAATATTGTTACTATTTAATAATAATTAATAATTTTAAAAAAAATGTTTTAAAATTTTGGTTTTTTTATAAACCGAACTGAAAAACCGAATTATTTCGGTTCGGTTTTCGGTTCGGTTTTAGTAAAACTTCGGTTCGGTTCGGTTTCACAAAATCGATATTTCGGATTTTCGGTTTTTCTAATTCGGTTCGGTTTTTAACCGAATTAACCGAATGATCAGCCCTAGTCTAGATTGTCCGGCATCGTCGCGAACCCCTATCACTTCTCGAGCATCAGGCAAGTTTTCAAACCTATACTTACTGTTGTTGTGATAATAAACTGTTTTCATAAATAATATGCAAATGAGAAGTATACATGTGGTATTGCATACATGTTTTCGAACTGCTATATATAGCGATACTCGATGTTATGACTTAATGTTAGGGCTTATAAGCTAGATATGGGATATCAGTTATAAGCCAGTATTCTTATATAAATGCCCTAGGATAAGGGGCGTGTGATTTTCTTTAATGATTAATTTCCGATAAAGATATCGGGTAACTGTTATTTGAGGATTATCGACTTAAAGAATATTAGTTTTGAATATTCATTCGAAGATTATTTATTTATTTAATGAAAATTAGTTTTAGATATTCATTCGAGGATTAATTATTTAGTTAATGAATATTACTTTTGAATATTCATTTGAGACTTAATTATTTAATGGATATTATTTTCGAATATTCATTTGAGATTTATTAAGTAATGAATATTATTTTGAATATTCATTTGAGGTTTACTTATTGAGAGATATTATCTTTGAATATTTATTTAATCATTATTTACCTGATGAACATTATTTTCAAAGATTCGTTTAATGTTTACGTATTTAATAAATATTATTAATTATTTTCAAATCAAAAAGAGGTTCCCAAAATACTGTTTTCTTTCCATTTAAATCTGTCTTTTAAGAGGATTTAAATGCTCGCTCAACTATCAAAAATATGGAAAACCTGATTTAAGTGACTACTACTCTTTTTAAACTCTCAACTCAAAACTGGCAAGGGACAGTTATTTTCTCGGAGCAATGTAATTGCTGCAAGTCAAATATGGTGTTACCACCTCAACGATTGAGGGGTAAATTCATGGAACAAGTCGATATCCATTAACAAGCAATAGCTTGGGAAATATTGGAGAATCTTCCTTTCCAACCTAGATATAACTACTTAGTGGAGTCGTATCAACAAGTGTTACACTTGGGGAAAGGAAGACGATCTTTACGTTTCAGAGTCATGGATTTCATCTAAACTAGGAGTGGTGTAAGTGGTCCAGTTGCGCCGACCCATCCAACTTTTATTGGCCCAACCGTTGGTCGGGAGGTCCCGAAAGGCAGTAGACAATGTCAGGCCGTCGTGATTCTTCCATCTACATGTAGAAAACTATTTGAGCGGTGCGACCTGCTACTGATCATAGCAAGGTTAGGCACAGCGGGCGCGGTAGCAACTCCTGTATTGGTTCATCATCCAATTTGGATATTCCTGCAACATGTATTAGGGTGAAGAACCAATCATATTGGGAGGAGGACGAAAAGTGTTTGGAAATGAAGTGAAAATAAATTCATGCAACTTCATCTTCTATTTTATGGGTTATGACTCTGATAAAACCTGACTAAGGATATATATGCATAAGTGGATTTTGGGTTACGGAAACACTTTATTAATTTTACTCGTAACTTCATCTTTTATATCATATGACTCTGTGGGTACCCTACATAACATGAGTTATGGTAAGGGAGTTGTTTATACTGAATCACCTTATAACTTCATCTTTTAAGTTATATGTTGATATTCTGCTTACATAGCAAATATTTTCGGAAGAGTTATATTGGTTTACTTGAAACCTCATCATTTATATTATACTAGAACCTTGTTCATAATATAGCAAAAGTTTGCAGAAATATTATGAAATGATATTTGAAACACAATAATGGTACTGTTTTTGGGAATACATTCTGATAAGGAAATAATTTCAGTATCGAGATATTTTGACAAACTATTGTCTTATACCCGCTTTATTCTGGGTTGAGTTAGAGGCAGAATTATGTCATACTTTCATTACCTTGCTGAGCTATCGCTCACTCTTGCTATTGTTTTATATATATTATATAGCAGCGAAGCAGGATGCCAATGGGACGGCACATACCCCGCAAGACGTTTTCATAAACAGTTTCTAGCAGTTATCCCGAGAGTAGTACGAACCAATCGAATCAGGCTACAGCTTTTGGTATTCAACTTATGTATAGATATGAATGGTATGGGAGGATTGTGAGCATCAGAAGGCTAAGTTGGTAATGTAACATTACTTAGAAATTGTATCAGTGACAGATTCAAAGACATTTGGGTATTGTAATAAAAATTATTTATTCCGCAGTTGTTGTATCGTGTCGTTTCTGAGACTCTAACCTGTGTGTGTGTGTGTGTGTGTGAGAGGCATATATTGTGGGGTCATGAGCAGGTGAATTATGCACGATGTGAGTAATACAGGTAAGGCAAGGAGTAAATGGATCGTGACTACTCTAGATCCTTTCAGTTTCTTCTGTCTCTGAAAGACTATTTCTTCTGCCTTTCTTTTCTTGTCCGTGGGATGTATAAACCAAAGTTTGGAGGCAGCAACACCAAGCTTCTCCCATGAAATATCAACATGTCTTGTAGTTGGAGAGGCTTTGGCTGGAGAGTCTGAAATAGTGACAACTTTGCTTGGAGTAACATCAGGATTACTAACGTCAGAATTTGCTTGAGCATCAGGATTTGACTGCTCATCAGGAATTGAAGTGTCTTATCCATTAGTATCCTGCTTCTTTAAAGGAATATGATACCTGCTTTTAGTTAATTTTCTTTTCTTCTGTGGCTTAGAAGATGGTGCCACAGCTTCAATAACAGTATCAACAACTTCCTAGTTCATCTTGAATTTGGAGGATATGGGTAGATCATCCTCAGAATCTGTTTCATCCCTTAAAACCAATTTTCTTTTCACAGAAACAACCTCCTCAATCTTATCAGCCTTCTTACCAGGACCCCTTGTACACCCTCTTGTTTCTTCTGTTTGGTGAGTGGTGTAGAGGAGAAATCCTTTGAACCTGATTGCCTTCCAGACACATCAGTTCTAGCTGACTTATTTGATTTTACAACTACAGTCTTTTGAGAGACAGTAGAGGTGGTTGTAGACTGTTTGGAGTGTTTGAGAGGGATGCTTGTGTTAGGAACAAGGTGTGATTGGCCTTGTCCCATAGCATCAGAAACTGATCCATATTGAGTAGGCATTTTCTCTTTCAAGAAAAGCTTGACCTCATCAGGAATATAGGCATTACCTGTGAAACCATTTGCCTTATCACTGTTGACTAAGGACTTAATGTTATTCTCAGTAATTCTACAAATTGGTAGAATTATATCCTCTTCAAAAACAGCATTAGGACAAGAGTGATTAAAAATTAACTGTAAAAATCTAAGAAAACAGACAGAACCTAACTTATCTGATTTCCTATCACTTAACGCTTTCAGAATAAATGACCCATAATCAAAAACAGTAGAGTATATTGTCAGGGAAAATTTGGTAGTAACTTGGATTTTTCTGAAGTCGTGTGAACACTTTCAGATTGAAGTTATTTGTGGTTCACCCAAATAAATCAATCGGATAAAGTCAGAAATTCTGCAAGAAGAGATAATGTATTTTTGTTGTGAATTTCAAAAATGAACCAAAAAGAAAATCCCCTCAAAAAATGATCAATGCAACACCTATATATATAGATGTCAACAGATGTGTCTTTTGCTAACAGACATATCTTATTCTAACAGTTTTGTCTAATGCCAACAGACACATCTTATCCCAACAGGTGTGTCTGATGCCAATGAACATGCCTCATAAGCAATAATACCAAAATCATAATAAACTCGAACAAAGTGTACACTCCGCACTCTCCCGACTTGTTCGATGTAATATTACGATTACATTGATCAACTAGTCAATCCAATTACACTAAAATATCCAACATATATAAGAGAGTACCCTATTTTGAGTGATTCTGATGGTAAAGCATCAAAATTTGAAGTCTTGTTCAGGAAACATCGACTTATGGTGTCAAAGAAATAATTCCATTCCTTCTTGAGCTTTGTCCTGAAGAGATTGCCATATCTCTTAACCTCCCCATTGTAGCCTAACTTAGTAACAGACTCAAATAGAGTGGAGTCTGAAACTGTAGCAGGGACCTTATCACCAGAATAGGCAAATGAAGAGCTTCCTCCACAATTGCAGGAGTCACATAGTGAGTAACCCCATCAAATTCAAAACTCATCAGGATTGAGCCAGAATGCCCTTTGTCAAAAGTAACTGTGTTCCACACCTGCATAATTGACTTAAACGAAACACTTGTAGGTGTTGTTTGAGTAAACTTCAAAGGACTTGAAGTTAAGAAATCTTGTATTATGTGAAACTCAGTGTTGCCCAGTAATAAACAATTGTAGAAGGGGGGTTGAATACAATTGTATAAGATTCTCGACTAAGTAAGATATATATCACAAATATGAAAGAAAGATAACAGCTTTATTAAATCTGATATAAAACTGTTACAAACTCTCTCAAGAAATTCTGTGTTCTTGAGAGCTGCTAGGTTACACAAAATACTCGTGTATGTGATCGATCAATGTTGTACACAAATCGAAACCTAAACTGTGTTTATATAGTACACAGCTTCTCTATCAATTACATGATAAGTCCTAATCAATTACAAAGATTGAAACATATCCTTAATCGATAGCTACATTCCTACAGACCAGGAACCGACAAGATAAATATCCTTATTTAACTAGACTCCAAATATAACTCGAAGTAGGAATCCTGATCAGCTTCCAGTCCTGATGATCAATCCTGATCCCAGTCCTGATATGCATCCTGATTCTGACGATCATGCAATCCTGATAGCTATGCATTACTGATGACGTCAGCAATCCTGATCAGTTGAGTCTAGCTCCTGACGATCATTGAATCCTGATCTAACAATCTCCCCCAATCTCATACTTTATAAAATAAAGTATAGATTCCTAAGATTCAATGATGTCAAAAACATATGAACAAAATGTACAAGTATCTGCAGCAACAACTTATCTGTTTAAATTCTTTGATAGAACAGATTCATCTTCAAGAAATTGGATAACAAATTTTCTTCTTTTTCTTGAAGAATTTGAATCAGTCTTTCCTTAAGATTTCTGAGTTCTTCATCTTCCTCATTAATCTGGTAGATAGCTGCTCTGAGATTTTGAATAGAGCTTCTCTGAAGACTATGCTCTTCAAGCAAAATATAAGCAATTTCCTTCCCATCAGGATTAAGACTAAGTTGTGTCATACCAAAAGTTACTTCTTTAACAGCAGTACCTCTTTGCATTTCCACATCTTGATCTCTTAGATTTAGATACATGGGAGTATAATCACCATTGAAATTTCTATCACCATCCAGTCTTCTTCGAATTGTTGACAAGATCATGTCACTCCATACTTTGCACACTTCATTCTTCCATCTCAAAAGATAATGGACATATTTCAGTTCCTCTGTAGTTTTCATCAGCAGATCTTGAATGGATAGAATCTTCACACTACCATCTTTCATGAAGTACAAAAGCTTTTCTTTCTTTTCAATACCATAATGACAATCTATAACTATATCAACAGCTAATAAATTGTTCAGGTTTTCAGAAGTTAAAGTACCTCCAATTTCAGTCAAAGAGTATGGATCAACATATGACATATTTAGATATTCAGCATCCCTGTGTCCAATACCTCCTCTTGAATTACTTGGCAATGTCTTTTCAGATTTGAAAACATTCGTAGCCAAAGTGCTTTTGATCTAACCATATCAGATAAATCAACAACACTTGAAACACTTGTTATAATTCCTCCAGTCTAAAAATTGATAGGTGTATTACACCTCAGTGTACTTATGTGTTTCCACTTCTTATCCTTTTCCTTTTCAAAGGCATAGCTTCTTTCTAGTAAAGATTCCCGTCTGCTTGAATTTCTCCACACTCTTCTTTTTGAGAGTTTAAGCCTTTGAATATAGAGATTGAAATCTCTATTTGTAGTTCTTGTGATTTCTCTTCTTCAGGCTTCTTCTTCTTCATCTACTTCCCTGTTGTGAGAATCAACCACAGTATATAAGATTAACAACTCAATCTCTTGCAGAATTTCAGATTCATCAGGATCTTGAACATTGTCAGGATTAGAATCTTCAATTTGATTTGTATTGCAGAGAATCAATTGTCTTGGTTTTCTTCTCAATTCAGGATCTTCTTCAATAATTCCATCATCACCAAAAGGAATTTCAGGAATTTGAGTAGGTTCAGAAATTTCTTCAATTCTTAGAATTCTAGACCTTGTTTGTCTAGGCATAACCTGAGTTGAAGATCCTCTTCTCCCTCTTCTAGCACCTCTTCTACCTCTGCCTCCTCTACCTCTAATAGGAGCAGGATTATTATAGCTTTCTATCACTTCTCTCTGTTGTCTGAAGAATTCTTCATGAGAGAGATCAGGATATTCTTCACTTGCTGTAGAGAGTGCTTTTCTTGCAAATAATTATTGAACTCTTTTATCAGTGTGATATAGAGTAACAATTCTGCTATCTTTTGTAGTAAACTTCTGGAATAGATTTGATGCATCTTCAGGATTATTAATAATCACATCTTCATCTCCTTCAGGAATTGTAGCAAGAGTCTGTACATAACCAGGCATCAGGATTTGATCACCTGTCAGTATTTGTTCTTCCGTCAGGATCTGAGATTGCACCAGTGTTCTTACTGTCTTCATTCCAGAATCAGAAACATGAGTAGACTGCGTTGTTTGACTTTGAGAAGTTTGAATTGACTTCATAACAGCAGCATCAGAGGTTTCTCCTTGTAGAAATTTGTCACCACCATCATTTCCAGTATCATCATCATCATTATTTCTTAATACTAGATCAGGTGTACATTTTGTCTGACTTACCTTCTTCCCCTTTTTGACATCAGTATTTGACAATATATTCAAAATTAAGGCAAGAGAGGTTTGAATGTCAGTTACCTTGGAATCAAGTGAATCAATTCGTCTGTTGATAGAGGTTTGTTCAGAAATGACATACTTCACTTGGGATTCTACTACCCTTAGTTGAAAAGCAGTAGGCACCTTTGTAAAGCTTTGAAAAATATCACTCCTCACCAACTCAGTCGAATTCTTGATAGAATCAATCTTATTTTTTAGGCTTTTGGATAACAGAGTAGTAGCCTTTAGATGATTCTTCAAATCTTGATTCTCAATCAACTTTACTGCATCATCGACATGATTTAAAGCAGAAGAATAACTTACAGATTCAGTAGGTCTGTACCATGAATTATTCCATTCATTTTGTCTAAGTGCCTCAGCAGGATTAATGGAAGGAGCAGAAAAGTCTTGACGTTGATCTTTTCCAGTTGAAGCCTTGCCAGTCATGAATGTACATGATGAACCAAAGTTAGTTCCAAGACTAGATTTTAAAACTCTGGCAAGCTGATCCTTCTCAAGTTGATTCATATCATCATCATCACTATCATCAGAATTATCACCATCAGTATCATGTGGAATGTCAGGATCAGTAATAGCGATACCTTTCAATTTATCCTGTGAATCTGTGATAGGATGGTCCATTGGTCTTGAACGTAGTGGCTGTATAAGAATTGGCTCAACATCAGGAGCACCACTATCATCAGGAGCAACACCGTCAGGATTTGATAAGCTTGCATCAGTATTTGTGACTGATGGTTCTTGTGTAGCATGAGGTTCTGAAGCTGCTTCAACACTTTGAGTTGGAGGTTCATGTGTGCTTCCCTCATTGACAGTGTCCTCGACCAATCTTTCACCAGAAGCTGTAGCTTTGCCTGCATCTTCACTTTGAGAAGATGGTTCTTGTGGAGCTGGAATGTTGATGTCTTCATTCTCCCTTTGAGAAAATGGTTCTTGTGTGACCATTCCACTAGCTAAGCCTTCACCCAAACTTTGATTGAGTGGTTCTTGTGTGGCAGGATCATCAGTAGCTGCTGAATCACTTTGAAATCCAGGTTCTTGTGGGCTTGATCCTTTCAGCTTCTTTTGTCTCTGATAGACTAACTCCTCTGCATTCCTCTTTTTCTGCAATGGAGATGTAAGACCAACCAAGGAAGCAGTCTTAGAAACATTCTCCCATGAAATTTCTCTGATCTTCTTAGATGGAGAGGCTGGAGAGTCTGATATAGAGACAACTTTTGTTTGTGCATCAGGAATACCAACATCAGGATTTGATGTCTGAATATCAGTATCTTTCATTTGCACTGGCAAAGGAATATGATACCTGCTTTTTGATAATTTCCTTTTCTTCTGTGGCTTTGATGAAGGTACCACAGCTTCAACAGCAGTATCAGCAACTTCCTTGTTCACACTCATTATAGAGGATATAGGTAAATCATCCTCTGAATCACTTTCATCAATTAACCTTAACTTCCTTTTCACAGGAACATCCTTAACAACCTTATCAGCTTTCTTCACCAGGACCCCTTGTACACCCCCTTGTTTCTTCTTTTGAGTGAGTGGTGTAGAGGAAAAATCCTTTGAACCTGATTGCCTTCCAGACACATCAGTTCTAGCATGCTAACTGTTTAGACTGTTTAGGTGGCATGCTTGTGTCAGGAACAAGGTGTGATGGACCTTGCCCCATAGCATTAGAAAGAAATCCATAACAAGTAGGCATTTTCTGATGTAAGAAAAACCTAACCTCATCAGGAATAAAGGCATTGCCAATAAAACCGTTTGCCTTATCAGGATAAAAAAAATATTTTCTATATGTCGTGAAAATAAAATTTTATTTAAGAAACAAAAATTTATTTCACTAATCCTGAAAAATGTTTTTGATTTAGAAATCACCAAATTAATGATGTAGAGCCCACTAAAACATTCTTACCAGTTATCAAGGCAAATTAGTCATGGAAAACTGAACCGTCGCCTCGAGAATAAGCAAATGACCTGCAGCCTTAACAAATAATCTCTATAAAATAGAGTGTTAAACAGTATTATCATTTACTAACAAAAATACACAAACCCTCTCCTCAACAAAGAAACTTTCAAAAACCTTTCACCTTCCTCTTTTTTCCATGGCTGCGAATCAGCAACAAAATGCATTACCTGATCAAGAACTTGATGAATTAGAAATAATCTGGCAGGAGTTGGATCAGGTTCTTGCAGAAATTGCAGAAAATGAAGAGCCTCAGCCTATTCCTGACCCTCAGGAACACGAGGCCTTTGTTAATGCAATGGCTGACGTGCTTTGGCACAACTTCCAGCAGGCCAATCCTGACTGGAATCCACTTGACAATCTCATCATTGTCAATGATGAAGAGGATGAAGACGATGAGGATGATGAAGAGGATGAGGAGCTCGAGCGAGAGCTAGAGAGGAAGAAGAAGAGAATCTGTGATGCTTGTATTTCTTGTAAGGTGCAAGCATGGAAACATCCTGGTGGAGATGATCCGCCTTCAAGTGCATCTGCGCCCCTCCTTGTCCTTTAAGGATGGAACAAGAGATCTTCCAATCCTGATGGACTGTGAAGCTGCTCAGGAGCGTTCATGCTTATCTGCAGGGCACGTGTTCCTGAGTAGAAAAATAGACTAGGAAAAGAATATGTAATTTCCATTTTCATTTGTAATGAATCTTCAAGATTTAATGAAAATTATCAATTTTCTCAATTGTTCTTGTCCTTCTTATTTTTCCTGCACAAATTGTTAGAACACAACATTTGATAAAACATGATGAATAATTATCTCTTAGAAAATAAATTGAGATTCATAAGTAAAACTGAATACTTAATCAGAGACTAAGTATAACTTTTATTTTCCAGAGAATACCAGCACTGTTAATGTCCAATTTCTTAACACCTCTGGTTTTCACACCAGCTTCGGTTTCTGAGCATCAGGATTGACCAGTTGACTTCCTGTCAGGATTGAATCCTATCAGGAGTAGATTAAAATTACATACCTTTCTGAATGACCATCAGGATTTGACAGTCATCAGGATTTCTTCTCTGTATCTTTCCTCAAAAATTCTCAAAGTTCATCATTCCAAGTTCATTCACCAACTTATTGAAAGTAGCTTCAGGTAGTGGCTTGGTGAATATATCAGCTAGTTGTTGATCAGTAGGAACAAAGTGTAGTTCAATTGTTCCTTCCAGAACTTGTTCTCTTATAAAGTGATATCTAATACTGATGTGTTTAGTAAGAGAATGCTGAACTGGATTTCATGTCAATGCAATAGCACTTTGGTTATCACAATAAATAGGGATTTTTGAGTATGACAGGCCATAATCTAACAACTGATTTCTCATCCACATTATCTGAGCACAACAACTTCCTGCAGCTATGTACTCAGCTTCTGCTGTTGAAGTAGAGATAGACTTTTGTTTCTTACTAAACCATGAAACTAGTCTTCCACCTAAAAACTGACAGCTTCCTGAAGTACTTTTCCTGTCTATCTTGCATCCTGCAAAGTCAGCATCTGAATAACCACATAAACCAAAATCTGATTCCCTTGCATACCAAAGGCCAAGAGAAGGAGTGCCTTTGAGATATCTGAAAATTCTTTTGACTGCAATCAGATGTGGTTCCCTAGGTTTTGCTTGAAATCTTGCACACAGACAGGTTGCAAACATGATATCTGGTCTACTTGCAGTGAGATACAATAAAGATCCAATCATTCCTCTGAAGTGAGTTACATCTACCTCAGTACCTTGATCAGGATCAAGTTTGGTAGCTGTAGCTATGGGAGTACTTGCAGTAGCACAATCTTCCATGTTAAACCTTTTCAAAAAATTCTTTGTGTATTTTCACTAATTGATAAAAATGCCATCATCAGTCTGTTTAACTTGAAGACCAAGAAAACAACTCATTTCTCCCATCATGCTCATTTGATATCTTGACTGCATAAGCTTAGAAAACTTTTCACACAACTTATTATTTGTTGACCCAAAAATGATATCATCAACATATATCTGAACTAAAAGCAAATCCTTACCATGGTTCAAATAGAATAGAGTTTTATCAATAGTGCCTCTTTTGAATCCAATTTCCAGTAAGAATTGAGCTAAGGTTTCATACCATGCTCTAGGAGCTTGCTTTAGTCCATAAAGTGCCTTATCCAATCTATAGACATGATTTGGATATTTTGGATCAATGAAACCAAGAGGTTGCTCAACATAAACTTCTTCCTCCAGTTCACCATTTAAGAAAGCACTTTTAACATCCATCTGGAAAACCTTGAATTTCTTATGAGCTGCATAAGCTAGAAAGATCCTGATGGCTTCTAATCTTGCAACAGGAGCAAAAGTTTCATCATAGTCAATTCCTTCTTGTTGAGAATACCCCTTTGCAACTAGCCTAGCTTTGTTTCTGATTATTACTCCATCAGAATCAGTCTTGTTCTTGAAAATCCACTTTGTACCAACAATTGATCTGTTCTTTGGTCTTGGTACCAGTTTCCAGACTTCATTTCTTTCAAATTCATTCAATTCTTCTTGCATTGCAGTAACCCAATCAGCATCTTTGAGTGCATCTTCAACTTTCTTAGGTTCCTCCTTGGATAGAAAGTTATTGTATAGACATTCATTCTGAGTTGCACTTCTTGTTTGAACACCTGCATCAGGATCCCCAATTATCAGATCAGGAGTATGACTTGCAGTCCATTTCCTTGCTGGTGGTAAGTCATGTCTTGATGTAGATGCTCCCCCTGGATTGGTGTTATCTTGATTTGAAGAATTTTGTTGAGTAGAAGCTCCCCCTGAATTATTGAAATCCCTTCCTGATGAATTATCTGGATCATCACTTGAATCAATATCTGAAGAATTCTGTCCTGATGATTGAGTTGACTCTGAACTTGTAGTAGAATGTTGTTGCTCCCCCTCAACATTTGCACTACTAGTTGAATTACCATTATTTGCATCATCAGAGTTGGCATCATCAGAATTTGGTGTGCCATCAGGATTTGATGGAACATCAGGATCTGATTCAATTTCTTCAGGTTCCTTGGTAGCTTCATTTTCAAATACCAATCTATCATGAGAGTCTTCAATGATTCCAGTTATCTTCTTATCATCAAAAGATACATGTATTGACTCCATGACAGTCCTTGTTCTCAAATTAAAAACTCTGAAAGCTCTTGATGCAGGATAGCCTATGAAAATTCCTTCATCAGCCTTTGTTTCAAATTTCCCTAGTTGTTCAGGATGAGTTCTGAGAACAAAACATTTACAGCCAAACACATGCAAATGCTTCAAACTTGGTTTCTTCTCCTTGAGTGATTGATAGGGAGTAACACCATGTCTGTTTATCAATGTGAGATTTTGAGTATAGCATGTTGTGTTGACTGCTTCTGCCCAGAAATATGTAGGTAGTTTTGCTTCTTCCAACATAGTTCTGCTAGCTTCAATAAGAGTTCTATTTTTCCTTTCAACTACTCCATTTTGCTGAGGTGTGCCAGGAGCAGAGAATTGTTGAATAATTCCTTTGTATTTGCAGAACTCTTCCATCTTTGAATTCTTGAATTCAGTACCATTATCACTCCTCAGTATCTTGACTTTGTACTTTGTGGTTGTCTCAATCATTCTCACATGATCCAACAGTATTTCAGGAGTTTCATCTTTTCTGTGAAGAAAATACACCCAGGTGAATCTAGAATAATCATCAACAATTACAAGAGTGTACCTTTTCTTACTGATGGTCATAATGTTGACTGGACCAAATAGATCAAGATGCAGCATGTGATATGGTTCTTCAATTGAGGATTCAGATTTACTCTTGAATGATGTCCTTCTCTGTTTTGCTTTCTGCCATGCATCACAGAGTCCATCAGGAGTATATAACACTTTTGGTAATCCTCTCACTAAATCTTTCTTAACCAACTCATTGATATTGCTGAAGTTGAGATGAGAAAGCTTCTTGTGCCAATTCCAACTTTCATCTACTGATGCTTTACTGATGAGACATGTAGGGGAGTCATCAGTATTCGCGAGAATGTTGGCTTCATAAATGTTACCATGCCTGTAGCCAATCAATGCAATCTTCCCTGATTCTTTGCTGATTACTTCACAATGTGTGGAATAGAAGTTGACATGATAACCTCTGTCAGTGATTTGACTAATACTCAACAGGTTGTGTTTTAGTCCATTCACTAGAGCTACTTTTTCAATGATGACATTTCCAATGATTATATTGCCATATCCCAAAGTTTGTCCAATGTTGCCATCTCCATAAGACACAGTTGGGCCAGCTTTTTCCTCATATTCTGATAACAGGGCTTTGTTTCCATTCATGTGCACAGAGCATCCACTATCCATGACTAACACATTCTTCCTT
The DNA here is from genome assembly GCA_030848705.1 of Heracleum sosnowskyi. NCBI lineage: Eukaryota > Viridiplantae > Streptophyta > Magnoliopsida > Apiales > Apiaceae > Heracleum > Heracleum sosnowskyi. The sequence goes on along the minus strand of CM061238.1, from coordinate 132,021,006 downwards.
TTTCCCTGCAATCAGAATATAAACACACTAGTTAGAACACTTAGGAACCCATACATGTTGGGTTCCTTTTTCATGCAATTTATTAATTTTAGCAGCAGAAGACTTTCTGACTTTAGCAGTTCTGACAGAATTTATTCCATCAGGATCTGCTTTGTCAGTATCAGTATTAACAAAAGCATGTTCCAACTTGACATTCTTAAGGTTACCAGACTCTGTACTATTAACAAGCTTAGGCAATGGATCATAAAAGTTATAGTAAAAATCATGATAATCTTTACAAGTATAAATAGAATGCCATATACTACCACAATGAAAACAGGACTTCTGTGGTTTATAAAATACTGATCTACTCCTGACATCAGAAATACGAATTTCAGTACTTTTCTTTAAACTCTTTTTACAATCAATAGCAAGATGATTAGAGTTACCACAGTTAAAACAACTTTTCCTAGGTGCATTTGGGATATACTTATAACCATTATCTTTATTGATCCCAATTTTACCATTCCTATTTCTCTTAACAGTAGCTTCCTTTTTCTTATCTGTAACCTCACAGATTTTATCCTTAAGTTGTTTCTGAGACAATAAAACTACATTCTTAGAGACTTTATTCAAGACAGGTTTAGACTTTACAAGATTTATACTTTGAACAGAAGTAGATCCCTTTTCAAAAATTGAATTGGAATCCTTACCAAACACAAAATTAACAGGGATAATCTTAGATTTGGTTTTGTCTATAACATGTCTATAGGTTTTTGGACTAACTGTCTCATCAATAACAACTTTCTCTTTCAATTTCTTGTCTTCATCTGACTTATACCCTAGACACTCTTTCCAATTCTTAGAGGTATTAATCTCATGAAATTTTCTACCAGAGTCTGTCCAGGTTCTGATTTTCTCATTAGCATATTCAAGTTCCTTTTCTAGAGCAGTACATTTAGATTTCATCTCTAAATACATGTGTTTAGCATTATCACATTCTATCTGTACTTTTTGCATATGAGAAAATTCAGCTTCTAAATGCTCATTCCTTTTCCTAAGTTCAGACATCTCAGATAAGATTCTAGAATTCTCAGCAGTTTGACTTCTAAAGCTAATATGCAATGACTTTAGAAAACGTCTTAACTCAGAAGCATTATCAGTATCAAAATCAAAGACAGTATTAAGTACCTTATCATCAGAAATAACAGTATCATCAGTATTGGCCATTAGAGTATAGTTGACCACCTCAGTATCAGATTCTGAGGAAGAGTCCATCCAATCCTTGCTTGATGTGATGAGTGCCTTCGTCTTGTTGCACTCAGAAGCAAAGTGACCCATACCATTACACTTGTAGCATCTAACCTTTGACTTGTCAAATTTGCTACCCTTGCTGTCCTTTTTGATATACTTGTCTTTGTCTGCATTGAAGGTCCTTTTCTGGATGTTGCCCTGTCTTCTATTCTTCCTGAACTTCATCCTTCTGAAGTTTCTGACAATCATAGCAACCATCTCCTCCATGTCTGAGTCAGAAGAGTCATCACCATTATTGGCATCAGGATTGCCATCAGTATCTGATGATGAGTCATCAGGATCTGACTCAACTATTCTTGATTTCCTTCTAGAGACCTCCATAGCTTTTCCTTTTGATTTAGCCTCTGCTTTCAAAGCAATTGATTTTGCCTTGCTGCTCTTCTTATTCTTTCTCTGTTGAACTTCAAGATCATGAGTTCGTAGCATCCCATAGACTTCATCAAGAGACACAGTGTTGAGATCATACTGGTGTCTAATGATCGAGGTCTGAGTATCCCATTCTTCAGGTAAAGCTCTTAGAAATTTGGTGTTAGAATCTTCAGTTTCATATTCCTTGTCAACTAAAGATAAACTGTTCAATAGTGTCAGAAATCTATCATATAGATCAGTCAGGCTCTCATCAGGTCTTGCATCGAATTGTTCATATTCTTGAATCAAAAGAGCCCTTCTGTTTTTCTTGACAGATGCAGATCCCTGACACTGAGTTTCCAAGGTATCCCAGATTTCTTTTGCAGACTTGCATGCAATCACTCTGTTGGACATGACAACATCAAGACTACTGTGCAGAATATTCTTTATCTTTGGTTCTCTGAGCACATGAGCTTTTTCTTTTGGAGTCCATTCACTCTTGGCCTTGACCACATAATGTTCATGTACAGTTTCAGTTCGTTCTACGATTCTTGTAGGTATGAATGGTCCGTGACGAATCCTGTCCAAATAGTCAGGATCCATAGCCTCCAGGTACATCAACATCTTTACTCTCCATGTTGGATATTCTGATTTCTTCAGGATGGGAATTTTCATGCTTTCATACTTAGTTGTCGACATCTTAGATCGTATCTGATTAAAATTAAATCAGTTTGCTCTGATACCAATTGTTGCCCAGTAATAAACAATTGTAGAAGGGGGATTGAATACAATTGTATAAGATTCTCGACTAAGTAAGATATATATCACAAATATGAAAGAAAGATTACAGCTTTATTAAATCTGATATAAAACTGTTACAAACTCTCTCAAGAAATTCTGTGTTCTTGAGAGCTACTAGGTTACACAAAATACTCGTGTATGTGATCGATCAATGTTGTACATAAATCAAAACCTAAACTGTGTTTATATAGTACACAGCTTCTCTATCAATTACATGATAAGTCCTAATCAATTACAAAGATTGAAACATATCCTTAATCGATAGCTACATTCCTACAGACCAGGAACCGACAAGATAAATATCCTTATTTAATAGACTCCAAATATAACTCGAAGTAGGAATCCTGATCAGCTTCCAGACCTGATGATCAATCCTGATCCTAGTCCTGATATGCATCCTGATTCTGACGATCATGCAATCCTGATAGCTATGCATTACTGATGACGTCAGCAATCCTAATCAGTTGAGTCTAGCTCCTGACGATCATTGAATCCTGATCTAACACTCAGTTGGCAAATCCTGATGATCTAGAATTGCCACAAAATTGTTAGTGGCAAAAGTAATACCACTAACTACTGTTTACTTATTCATGAATGAAGAAAACGCCATTAAAACAGTATCGAGAACTTGAGATTTAGAAATTAGGATTCTTGAGCACAGAGAGAGAAAAGAAGATGAAAAACTGATGATAAGAGAGTAAATAGTAATTTAGAAAATCAAATGTATTTTGTTAAAACAAAATATTACTCTCAATGACAGGTGGCATGCTGTGATTCGTCCATAAATAATTAGTGGACAAATTACGTGCGTAATTAAACATAACTGCACCTCTTTTTATGTGTATCTATATGTATATATCTATCAATGTGACACACGCGCGAATACAGTTGTCCAACTAAAACTCAAACGTTTCTCATCAGTAACTGACAAAAAATCAGGCACAATTTAAGCAATGAAATACTGACATGTACATCAGGATTGACCAGTTGACTTCCTGTCAGGATTGTGTCCTATCAAGATTTGATCAAAATTACATACCTTGCAGAATGACCATCAGGATTTAATAGTCATCAGGATTTCCTCTCTGTAGCTTTCCTCAGAAATTCTCAAAATTCATCATTCCAAGTTCATTCACCAACTTGTTGAAAGTAGCTTCAGGTAGTGGCTTGGTGAATATATCAGCTAGTTGTTGATCAGTGGGAACAAAATGAAGTTCAATTGTTCCTTCCAGAACCTGTTCTCTTATGAAGTGATATCTAATACTGATGTGTTTAGTAAGAGAATGTTGAACTGGATTTCCTGTCATTGCAATTGTACTTTGGTTATCACAATAAATAGGGATTTTTTAATATGACAGGCCATAATCTAACAACTGATTTCTCATCCACATTATCTGAGCACAACAACTTCCTGCAGCAATGTACTCAGCTTCTGCAGTTGAAGTAGAGATAGACTTTTGCTTTTTACTAAACCATGAAACTAGTCTACCACCCAAAAACTGACAACTTCCTGAAGTACTTTTCCTATCTATCTTGCATCCTGCAAAATCAACATCTGAATAACCACACAGCCCAAAATCTGATTCCCTTTCATACCAAAGGCCAAGTGAAGGAGCGCCTTTGAGATATCTGAAAATTCTTTTGACTGCTATCAGATGGGGTTCCCTAGGTTTTGCTTGAAATCTTGCACACAGGCAGGTTGCAAACATGATATCTAGTCTACTTGCAGTAAGATACAGTAAAGATCCAATCATTCCTCTGTAGTGAGTTACATCTACCTCAGCACCTTGATCAGGATCAAGTTTGGTAGCTGTAGCAATAGGAGTTGTTGCAGTAGCGCTATCTTGCATGTTAAACCTTTTCAATAAATTCCTTGTATATTTTGACTGATTGATAAAAATCCCATCATCAGTCTGTTTAAATTGAAGACCAAGAAAGTAACTCATTTCTCCCATCATTCTCATTTGATATCTTGACTGCATAAGCTTAGAAACATTTTCACACAACTTATGTTTGTTGACCCAAAAATGATATCATCAACATAAATCTGAACTAAAAGCAAATCCTTACCATGATTCAAGTAAAATAGAGTTTTATCAATAGTACCTCTTTTGAATCCACTTTCCAGTAAAAATTGAGTTGGGGTTTCATACCATGCTCTTGGACCTTGCTTTAGTCCATAAGTGCCTTATCCAATCTGTAGACATGATTTGGATATTTAGGATCAATGAAACCAGGAGGTTGTTCAACATAAACTTCTTCCTCCAGTTCGCCATTTAAGAAAGCACTTTTAACATCCATCTGGAAAACCTTGAACTTCTTGTGAGCTGCATATGCCAGAAAGATCCTGATGGCTTCTAGTCTTGCAACAGGAGCAAAAGTTTCATCATAGTCAATTCCTTCTTGTTGAGAATACCCCTTTGCAACTAGCATTGCTTTGTTTCTGATTATTACACCATATGAATCAGTCTTATTCTTGAAAATCCATTTTGTACCAACAATTGACCTATTCTTTGGTCTTGGTACTAGTTTCCAGACTTCATTTCTTTCAAATTCATTCAATTCTTCTTGCATTGCAGTAACCCAATCAGCATCCTTAAGTGCATCTTCAACTTTCTTAGGCTCCTCCTTGGATAGAAAGTTATGATAAAGACATTCATTTTGAGTTGCATTTCTTGTTTTAACACCTACATCAGGATCTCCAATTATCAAATCAGGAGTATGATCTCTTGTCCATTTCCTTGCTGGTGGTAAATTATTCCTTGAAGTAGATGCTCCCCCTGGATTGGTGTTATCTTGATTAGAAGAATTTGCTTCAGTAGAAGCTCCCCCTGAATTGTTGTTGTCACCTCCTGATGGATTATTAGGATTGTCACTTGAATCAGTATCTGAAGAATTTTTGTCCTGATGATTGAGTAGACTCAAAATTTGTAGCAGTTTGTTGTTGTTCCCCCTCAACATTTGCACTACTAGACGAGTCTCCATTATTTGCATCATCGGTATTAGCACCATTTGTATTTGGTGTGTCATCAGGATTTGATGGACCAACAGGATTTGGTGACCCATCAGTATCTGATGGTATATCAGTATATGATTCCATTTCTTCAGGTTCCTTGGTAACTTCATTTTCAAAAATCAACCTATCATGGGAGTCTTCATCAATTCTTGTTATCTTCTTATCATCAAAAGATACATGTATTGACTCCATGACAGTCCTTGTTCTCAAATTGAAAACTCTAAAGGCTCTTGATGTAGGATAGCCAGTGAAAATTCCCTCATCAACCTTTGTTTCAAATTTCCCTAGCTGTTCAGGATGAGTTCTGAGAACAAAGCATTTACAGTCAAACACATGCAGATGCTTCAAACTAGGTCTCTTCTCCTTGAGCATTTGATAGGGAGTTACACCATGTCTGTTTATCAATGTGAGATTTTGTGTATAACATGTTGTATTGACTGCTTCTGCCCAGAAATATGTAGGTAATTTAGCTTCTTCCAACATAGTTCTGCCAGCTTCAATAAGAGTTCTATTTTTCCTTTCTACTACTCCATTTTGTTGGGGTGTGCCAGGAGCAGAGAATTGTTGTTTAATTCCTTTGTATTTGCAGAACTCTTCTATCTTTGAATTCTTGAATTCAGTTCCATTATCACTCCTTAGTATCTTGACTTTGTACTTTGTGCCTGTCTCAATCATTCTCACATGGTCCAACAGTATTTCTGGAGTCTCATCTTTTCTGTGTAGAAAATACACCCAGGTGAATCTAGAATATTCATCAACAATTACAAGAGTGTACCTTTTCTTACTGATGGACATTATATTGACTGGTCCAAATAGGTCAAGATGTAACATGTGATATGGTTCTTCAATAGAGGATACAGATTTACTCTTGAATGATGTCCTTCTCTGTTTAGATTTCTGACATGCATCACAGAGTCCATCAGGAGTATACAAAGTTTTAGGCAATCCTCTAACTAAATCTTTCTTAACCAACTCATTGATATTGCTGAAGTTGAGATGAGAAAGCTTTTTGTGCCAATTCCAACTTTCATCTACTGATGCTTTACTGATGAGACAAGTAGGAGAGTCATCAACATTTGCTTGAATGTTGGCTTCATAAATGTTACCATGCCTGTAGCCAGTGAGTGCAACCTTTCCTGATGCTTTGCTGACTACTTCACAATGTGTGGAATAGAAGTTGACATGATAACCTCTGTCAGTGATTTGACTAATACTCAACAGGTTGTGTTTTAGTCCCTTCACTAGAGCTACTTTTTCAATGATGACATTGCCAATGATTATATTGCCATATCCCAAAGTTTGTCCAATGTTGCCATCTCCATAAGACACAGTTGGGCCAGCTTTTTCCTCATATTCTGATAACAGGGCTTTGTTTCCAGTCATGTGCACAGAACATCCACTATCCATGACTAACACATTTTTCCTTTTCCCTGCAATCAGAATAACAATTCACTAGTTAGAATTTTTAGGAACCCACACTTGTTGGGTTCCTTTTCCATGCATTTTACTAAATTTAGCAGCAGAAGACTTTTTGACTTTAGCAGTCCTGACAGAATAAAATCCATCAGGATTTGCTTTGTCAGTATCAGTATTAACAGATGCATGCTTCATTTTGACATTCTTAATCTTACAAGAATTTGTACTTTTATTAAACTTAGGTAAAAGATCATAAACGTTATGGTACAAACTATGGTATTCTTCACAAGTATAAATAGAATGTCATTTACTACCATAATGAAAACAGGACTTCTGTGGTTTATAAAATACTGATCTATTCCTAACATCAGACTTAGGAATTTCAGTAACCTTCTTTTTACTCTTCCTGCAATCAATAGCAAGATGATTAGAGTTTTCACAATTAAAGCAGCATTTTCTTGGTGCATTTGGGATGAACTTATAGTTATTCTCTTTATTAATCCCAACTTTACCATTCCTGTTTCTCTTGACAGTAGGTATATTTTGTTTATCAATTGCATCACTAATTTTATCCCTAAGTTGTTTCTGAGACAACAAACCTACATTCTTCTTTTCAGTTTTCTTGACAGGTTTAGACTTCACATTAGAGATTGAGTTATCAGAAGTAGATCCCTTTTCAAAAGTAGAATTGGGATCATTACCAAATACAAATTTAACAGGCTTAATCTTTGATTTGGTCTCATCTAAAACATGTCTATAAGTCATTGGACTTACTGTCTCATTTATTACAACTTTCTTTTTCAATTTCTTATTCCCATCTGACTTATAACCTAGACACTCTTTCCAATTCTTAAAAGTATTGATTTCATGAAATTTTTTCCCAGAATCTGTCCAGGTTCTAATTTTCTCTGTAGCATCCTCAAGTTCTTTTTCAAGAGCAGTACATTTAAATTTCATTTCCAAATACATGTGTTTAGCATTATCACATTCTATCTGTACTTTTTGCATAAAAGAGAATTCAGTTTCTAGATGCTCATTCATTTTCCTATGTTCAGACATTTCAGATAAGATCCTTGTATTCTCAACAGTTTGACTTCTAAAGCTAATACGCAATGACTTTAGAAAACATCTTAACTCAGAGGCATTATCAGTATCAAAATCAAAGACAATATTTGGTACCTTATTATCAGGAACAGCAGTTTCATCAGTATTGGCCATTAGGGCATAGTTGACCACCTCAGTGTCAGATTCTGAGGAAGAGTCCATCCAATCCTTGCTTAAAGTGATGAGTGCTTTAGCCTTCTTGCACTCAGTTGCAAAGTGCCCCATTCCATTACACTTGTAGCATCTAACCTTTGACTTGTCAAACTTGCCACTCTTGCTGTCCTTTTTGTTGTACTTGTCTTTGTCAGCATTGAAGGTCCTTTTCTGGAAGTTGCCTTGTCTTCTAGCCTTCCTGAACTTCATCTTCTTGAAGCCTCTGACTATCATATCAACCATCTCTTCTATGTCTGAGTCAGTAGAATCAATATAAGTATTGACATCAGGATTGCCATCAGTATCTGATGATGAGTCATCAGGATCTGACTCAACTATTCCTTCTAGAGACCTCCACAGCTTTTCCTTTTGATTTAGCCTCAACATTCAAGGCAATAGACTTTGGGAAACATGGTTGCAGAAGTTGCAAACATGGTTGCAATCATGGTTGCAGAAGTAAAACAGGTTTTAGATGGATCAACTTCCTTGGGCACATGCAATTGCTATTTTGCAGAAATTAAATCATGATCCTTATGATTATTCTTTATCATATTACACAAAAGAATCAATGGTTATTGCTTAAAAAATTAGTATATCATGTTGGCAGGAAAGACACATGGAAAGTACTAGAAGTTATCAAATGGAGGAAAATGTACCCCCCAAGAGGTGGAATCAGAATAGGAAGACCAAAAAAGAGAAGGCGCAAAACTATGGGGGAGACAAATATGCCAATTCAATAATTTAAATGTGGGAAATGCGGACATAATAGAAGAACTTGTAGAAACCCGACATCAAAAAAATAACTTAGTTATTTACAAATTATGTTGTAAATACTGAATTACTAAGTTGATTAAATTTAAAGTAGTAATGGAACTGATATGACACGTGTTTCTTAATTTACAAGTTTTTTTTTAATTTTGAGTAAAATTTCTAAATTAATTAAGCATTATTACCAAGTTAATCAAGTTGCAAAAGGATTTTGTATTTTGTTTAAGTTGAGAAAGTATTTTGTATAAGTTGTAAATGTTGTTGCATAAGTTACAAAATTGTTGCAGCCATATTGAAACCTTGTTTGCAAAGGTTGCAACATGTTTGCAACTTCTGCAACCATGGTTGCAAACAAGGTTGCAATTGTTGCAACTGATAGAGATAGTTGAATCTTACTATTAAGATGAGTGTCCCTGCGGGGCCTATTTTACATAAATTCAAATTTTATTCATATTGCCAGTAGAGGACCATAAATTATTGTACTCTGTATAAAATCATAAAATCTCAAAACAATGAACCATTACCAAACATTAATAAGTGTATAAAATATCAAACCTATAAACATTACCAAAATAAAGATGCAAAACAAAATTTCTATTAAACTTTGAACCATTAGTTATCAAATTCCTCGAACCAAAAGTACTACATAGTTATGTTAGCAACATTGTTTTTCTACTACTTAATATCGTAAAATAAAAAACAAAACTCATTTCTTCACATCTCTCGCCTTTCTCTTTCTGCCATATGCCTTTGTTGATGAAACCTTTGTTGTTGGAGCCTTTGCAATGTTATCCGACTCACTCTCATAGCGGTATATTTGTTTTTCCATTCCAAAGGAATAAAATTAGAAGGCCAACCTGCTTCTGTGAGCACCAATATCTAGTTCACCTTGCGGAAAATACTCCGCATATGACAACATATGCATCCCACTGTCACCTTGCTTGCATTGTGGCCAATGATCCCAATTACCAACATTGGCTGCAACTTGATTCAAATGCGGCCAAGGGTCCAAAGTGCTTCCATTCTGAAATCAGTGGAACAGAGATTATTAAAAATAATTAGTCAATGAAACAAATCACAAATAATTAGAATCGATCTCAACTTTAATGTTTAAATAATGTAAATCACATAATGTAAGGGTTGCAACTTCTGCAACCATGGTTGCAAAGGTTGCAAAGGTTGCAAACAAGGTTGCAAAGTTGCAACTTATAGAAATAGTTGAAGCTGACTATTAAGATGGGTGCCCCTGCGGGGCCTGTTCCACAAAAATAAAAAATAAAATAAAATAGACAAAAAAAGCCTCAACTAGTGAATAATACATGTGTGCATAATATATGGAATTCCTTAATACACGTACTTGTTTACCGACAATGGCACCCAACTTAGAGAACTCCAAATCAAAGTGCGACCGCATCTCAAATATGGTCTTCTTTAAACCATCTACCTCAGAAGTCAACAATGTAATATTATTTTCCAATTCCAGCTGTGACATACGAGATTCAGGTTGATCAGAAGATGTAGAAGCACCCCTAAGTGATGAAGGAGGACGACCAACATTATCAACATCAACATCAACATCTGATGCAACTACAAAAATAATATATACCTCTCTGATGTACTCGATGACAACGTCTGATACGTTATTTCGAACTTGCAAGCATATTCACCGGACCATTTCAGTATACGGGGGATACAACCAGCAGTTTTCATATCACGGTATCTCCTATTTAGGTACGGACAACACTCATAAAACCAAAGTTAAAACACATACAATAAACTAACAAACCTATAATAGTTGTCTTTGGATGTTGTATTCACGACATATTTCAATGATTCTAAAGTGCACATAAACACTTCCTTACTCCAAGAAAACATATCAAAATCTCCACTATCTATCATGTCCAGATCACCTTTAGGGACATGAGAATCATAAGTCGAGCTAATTGGAAATTTTACAAGAAATACAGTTTTGAAAGCTTCACGGCATCCTCATCTGTTTCCCAACCCCGAGAGTCAAAAACTTTTTTCACACTGCTCCTATATACACGGTCAATGTCTAGAAAATATAATCCATCCCCTGGAGTATCATGCATGACATGTGTTAGCCATTTGTGACCCTTTACAAATGTATAATTAGCAGCAGCCATGGTTGCAAATCATGGTTGCAACCTTTGCAACCATGGCTGCTGAATAGTTGAAATAAGTGCCCCTGCGGGGCCTGTACTGTTATCACAGACAAGGAGAAATGGGAATCAGGAAATACCTCATCAACAAAACTAAATAAGGCAGAAATTTCACTTCATTCCACTCATCAACAAGCCTACCCTCGAAAACTTAATTAAAAGTCTACACAATTATTTTGCTCCATAATCACATCAACAAAATCAAATAAACCCAAAAGTTTAGGGCTATAATCACATAACAACTAATTTAATTACTAAAATCACAAAAAATAAATTGCATACACATAACAAGTCTTGAATAAACACAAAATCACTCTGATCCTCCAATCAATAAACTGTGTGTGTGTGTGAGAGAGAGAGTCCGGATTGAAAAAATTGAAACTTAAAAATAAGATGATCGTCGAAGAAATTTTGAGGTCGCCGGAGAACGTCAAGCTTTCGTTAACGAAGGAGAAGGACAATTCTAGCGAAGGAGAAGAACAATTCGAGAAGAAGATGAAGACAGTTGATGTTCGAAAAGGAGAAGAAGGCAGGTTATATATTGTGGCCGTATTTTTAAAAATAGACAATTAGAAAACCGAAGTTAACCGTAAAAACAAATAAACAGTAATATTGAATTGAAGTAGTAAATTAGTAATTGTAAAAGTAAAAACAAAAGTTATATATATATATTTGTAAATTTTCCTAAAAAAAATATTAAATAATAATATTATCTATTTATATTCAATTATCTTTTTAAGCTAGAACACGATATTTTTTCTAACAAAATCTCCTTCTTTTTCAAAAATATAACGGGTAATTACATTTTTCAAAAGTATCATATACAATTACCTTTTTTAACTAAAACATGCAACCTTTTTCTATTCTTTTTTACTAAAATCCCTTTTTTCTTTCCGGACAGGCAAACTCTTAAGTATTTATTTTAAATCTATTTTAGTACTTTTAATTATTTTTAAAAAATTACCTATTTTAACATGTCTTGTTTGTTGCGAGCGAACAAATATTCCATTAAATATTTTATCGTTGTTAGTGGGAGTCGAACTCGTGATCTATGGTAATACTATCTTATTATCCCTCTTAATCTTATTATATAATAGCATATAATTTGTTAAAAAAATATGTTGGTATGTGAAAATATGTAATCTTTTTTAAATAATTAAAAGTAGTAAAATAGGTTTTAAAATAAATAAATAAGAGTTGCACATGATATTTTTGAAAAAAAGAAATTTTATTGAGAACAAATATAAAAGGTAAAATATTTTAATTCAAAGGTAATTGCCGTGATATTTTTGGAAAAAAAGTAGATTTTGTTAGGGAAAAAATGTTTTAATTATAAAATATAAATAATAAGGACAAATAGAAAATCTAAAATGTTTTAATTAAAAAAAGTAACTGGCCATTATATTTTTAGAAGTGTTTTAATTATTTTAATTGTATATGTTAAAAAAATACGTTGGCATGTTAAAATACGTAAGCTTTTTTAAATAATTAAAAACATTGAAATAAGTTTTAAAATAAAGAAGTAAGGGTTTCACCCTATATTTTTGGAAAATAGAGATTTTAGTGAGAACAAATATAAAATATAATATGTTTTAATTTAAAGATAATTGTTCATGATATTTTTGGAAAAGGAGTAAATTTTGTTTGAAAAAAAGTGTTTTAATTATAAAAGACAATCATTTATTTAATATTTTTATATTATTATATTATTTTTTAAATAGAATAAATAACCGAAAACTGAAAATCGAAAACTAAAATTTTAATATTTCGGCTTTTATTCGTAACAGAGTATAGATTTGCGTTTTCTAGAACAGTGGAGTTGGTTACAAGGAAATCAATTATTACTCGAACTTGGGAAAACAAAGTAGCACTACTTGCTGGTACATATCTGGTCTCCCTGCAAATAAAATAACTCCTACTACAACTACCACAGTGGCAAAGTCGTAATATAAAAATATTCATAAAATCATACAGACATATAGTACTAGGATGTATTTCTAGGCAACCTCGTCAAACTTGAATCCTCATTACTTGTTCCACTATAAATACACCTCATTTATAAATTAACCCATTCAACTCACTCTTCTCCCTTTTAATATTACCCACCATGTCGGCGGCGTATTATCGCCGGATCACCGCCGCCTCCGGCCACTTCCGGCAACCTACCATTCCCACCACCCCACATATTCACCTCGCCGGAAAACTAATACTCTCACCACCTCGAGAACAGCGACGAATATCCCTGAGATTGTCGAATAGATGTCCGTGGCTGATCGAGGCGGTGCCGGTGGGGCCCACTGCTGTACAATCGGAAAGTAGCAGTAGTGAGGATGAAGAGGAGATGAAGAAGGTTGTGGAGACGGAGAAGAAGGAGGTTACGGCGGCGGAGGTGGCGGTGGCGGCGGCGGTGACGGTGGCGTTTGGGGTTGGGAATCGTGTGTTGTATAAGTTGGCGTTGGTTCCTCTTAAGCGTTACCCGTTCTTCTTAGCTCAGCTTGCTACTTTCGGGTATTTTTCGAGTTTTCGAAACTTTCCATTTTAACATATGTTTTTTAATTTGATTCGCCCCTTATACCATTATGTGTTTTAATTGCTAATCTTGTTTTTTCAGTTAATGTAGATAGTGAAATACAACCACCATTGCTAGGATGTTTGTTAGTTGTTACTTAGTACTGACATAACTAGAATGTGTGACTATAAATGAAGGTTATTTCGAGATTGTTCAAGTATACATACGATAAATTTGTACGAAAAGAAATTTTTTAAATATAATTTAGGCAAACTCAATTGCATTTTTTTAATGTTTTAGTGTAAAAGTAGGATACCAGTTCATTCAATTATTAGAGCCTCGCTGAATTCTCTTCCCACCGAGACAAGTTATGAGTAGTCTTTTATACTAGTTCTTTGTAGTTCAATCTACAATTAGTTAAACAGTTCCTTAATATCATTGTCTTTGATTATATTTGTAATAGTAGTAAGAAGCAATACGCATAGTTGTAGATTGCGTATTTCCTATTCAGACATAATGATCATATTGTATATTTGAAGTATTTGATCCAGCTCATTTGTAGTTGTCAAGTCAAAAAGAATGACCCAGATAATTTAAATGGACATTTTCGTCCGTTGTGAGCCGTGACGTCTCCATCTATTTAAAGTTGGGGTGGGCAAATGTATTGAACCTGTTTATTTTTTTTGTCTACATATGTCACCCTCAGATCTCCTGGATTAATATCTACCTTTACATTTTGGTCAGCTTATAAACTTTAAACGTTTTAACTATGCTTCTACTTTTCTCCCCTTATTTATCTTTACCAAAAATTGCCCTGGTAGCTGGTGGGGGTTTGTATTTTTGCTGCCCTTTCTACATCATGAAAAGTATCAAAATCTGATTAAGTGTTGTCTTTTGTAGGTAAACCGTTTGTTTACATTATAGTTTATTCCTTATCCCGAAAGTCCTATTAATAAAAAATCGCAAACGTTTCTTCTGGATCCCATATTCCTAGAGTACTAATATGCTTTTGTAGCCCATGGTGCACGATCATCTGATTCTTCTTTTCTGATTACAAATAAAGTGAAAAATTTAACTTTTTTTCTTTCTTTGAGTATCGTGCTTTTGTCTATAAAATATGTGCGGTTAACACTGGTTTAGTAATTGGTGATGGGATAATTAGAAGCTTAAGGGAGATGTGTTTGTAACTGGACAACAAAAAAAGAGATTCCCATGTTGCACTGCTACTAATGAGTACTGTCCTTTAATATAATTGAATATGTAAGATCATGTATGGCCTATGTCAGTGGATCTTTTTATAAACTACAATTGATATTAGGTGTTGAAATTGGACTATTTTCATAATATACTTTCTTATGGGTGTATCTATGTATAATGTTATGATTACCTTTATGTATGTTTTATTATGGTGAGAGATGCTCTGAACTTGAGTGTTAAAGTGTCAGCTTGGTGGGTCTAGAATGAATTTCTATCATTCAATATTTTTCTTTTCAAGTTGGTCTTTAAAACTGTGAGAACATTCCCACAGGGCCCATTGACCCACAGATATTCCCCCTCCAGATTCTTACTTTCAGTAGAGAAAAGCAGCCGTGGTTTTGTTACCTTTGTCTATAATTAAATTTGATAGCTATTTTCTTTTAACCTTTTGTTTGTGGTGGGTCCCCATAAGATTTTTCACTGTAATAATTTCCTATCATCTCTGGTATGTGGTCTCAAATGAGAGATCTGCTGTTAGTGCTCCATAGTCCATCCATTTAAAAATTGTACATGTGATTGAGTGATTCTCCCAAGATTTGCTTATATGAGAATATTGGGGTAAAGCATAGACGGTTTATATGTAATCCCATGTTCGTAGATGTTCCGCCATGGGTGAACTTATATGTGTGCTTTAGTTGTACCTTGTTGATATATTAAACTTTGTGGGAAGAATTTCTTTAGCTCCATGTAGAAAGAATACATGAACCTATCAGCAAGACCTTGTTGTCCATAAAGTCAATTTGCATTTTAGGTTTAACAGTGACTTAATTTAGAAAAGCTGCATATAAGAAAAAAAATTCACTTCCTTTCTCGGCCCTTCTTTTATTTCAACTATTTTTACTTTAACATTTATTTCGAACACTGGAAAACTGAGATATATTTTCAAAATTATATGATATTATAAAAGCTTGAGAAGGGGCCTTCTGGGTTAGCTGCACATGTTGAATAGGACAAATAACATTTCAAATTTACAAATAGGCTCTCTTTTCTACTAATAATCTTAAACTAGAGATGCTGCACACTTCATGTATCCTGCTGTATCAGATTGCTTTCAGAACTTAATTTTGGGAAGAATTTGTCATCTATGCTGTGCTATTGTTTGCGTAGAAGTCTGTTGCAACTTGCATGAGAGTAGTTCAAAATCATAGTGAACTGTTATTGCAAAACGTATATCCTTGCTGTTTTTTACAAAGTTAAATTTATATCTGCCTTTACTTTTGGCTGCAACAATTTTTGTCTGCTGTTACTTTTAATTAGGAAGACACAGCAACTTCCTTTAGATAACTGTTCGACTGTCCAAATAATAATACCACTTTCTGGTTGCCTTTAGTCTCAGTTCCAATGTTTACTAGAGGAAGAAAAATTGTACTCCACCGAACCATTATCTAGGGATGAGGAAAAACTTAACTACTAGGTGCATAGGCTTTTGATACTGGAAACTTCATAGTGGAGAATTATCATTTTCTCATGAGATAGTGTTACAACACTCCAGTCATTGTAATCCATCAAAACAAATGCAATAGTATCCAGAACCCCTTTTGCAATTTCAATCCATTCTGTCACTTCTTCGTGGACTACCTTATTATATAAATTAATGCCTATTGAAATTGATTAGCGCCTACCATCAACAAATTTGATGCACTTACTTTTATATGACACATACATATCATAAAATTAAAAGGAAAAAGTAGAAACAAGTCATCTAGGGACCTTTATCTCTACAAACAAGTTGTCAGGAGGCCTTGCAACATACCACTTCAGTGTTAACTGTCTGGTTTCATTGTGAAGCATCGGACTCCATGGCATGCCATGTCGGCATGGTACAACCACAAAATAGAGGCTGAATAATAGAGGGAATAAACTATATTACCAATCATAGATGAAGAACCTACTCTCAGGCTCTACCCAGTTTTCTCTGCCCTCTGTAAAAGGAAGATCTTTTAATCATTAAGACTGAACCTCCATGGGGCCTAAAAAAGGATAAGATAATATTGTTGCTTGCGAATTTTGTGCGACATTAGGTTCAAAAAGAACTTGAGTTTTAATATACGTGATTCCACTGTTAGCATTCTCTGCTCTAAGCAACAGATGCAGAGGTTTCATCAACTGGAGTTGATTAGGAATCTAGCAACAGCAATATTGTTAGAAAATTATTATCTGGTCTTTTCTCTTTTGCATTATTTCCAATGCTTCACTATTAAATTTAAAGGATTTTATTATATGTTTGATATGTTTTACACATTTTTTATTACTGAACTGCATTTATAATTATTACAAACTTGAAGATTTAAATCTGCATATGGGTAGTTTTCAAAATAATGCAGCGTTGACAAGCTATATACTAATTTATTATATAGACGTGCTGCAAACAGACAGTTTTACTCAAATCTGTCCCTTACGTACTACTGTGTACAACTTTCTTTTTTCTTTGGTTATTTGTATTTAAAATTTGTGGCCACTCACAAGATGCTAAATGTTTATATCTCTATTGTTGAACCATGTGTTATCAAGCTGTTACATGCTTGTTGATCCCCCACAAATCTTTTAACTTATTCGTTCTCATGTATATTTGATAATTAATTTTATTACTTGTATTTCCAGCACGTCCAACATTGACTTTAGTTTTTTTTTTTTGATTCCAGATATGTGCTTGTATACTTTTCTATCTTGCATCTTCGTTATCATGCTGGCCTTGTCACTGATGAAATGCTTTCTTTGCCAAAAACACCATATATTGTTGTTGGGATCCTGGAAGCTCTTGGTGCTGTTTCTGGAATGGCAGCAGGAGGTGACTTCTCTCTTTCTATCTATATATATCGATCTCCCTCCCTCCCTCCCTCCCTTTCTCAATCCCTACTTCTGTCCTCCCCCTCCCCCCCCCCCCCTCCCCCCCCCCCCCCTCCCTCTCTCCCATTCCCCACAATTTTTCGCGAAGCTGAATTTGACGCTATTAGCTTTATTTCCAAGACATTGTAGCTTTTCTTGGCATACTCTGTATGACTTTCAGCTAGTAGGCATTATTTCGAATACCACCTCAGGATGAACGATTCAGTAGTATTTATGAATTTAGCATTTAAATAGAGAGAACCAGCTTAAGTGGAGAACTGTAATTGAATTTGCTCTTTTATAAAAGTAATGAAGGGGATGCCTTGCAATCTGAGTTCTCATGTTTTTTTTTGCTAAATTCTGTGTTCTCATGTTAACCCAGACCAAAACAGAGCATAATTACTGGGAATGATGATCCAAGGTGCAAAACAGAAATGGTTGCAGAGAACCCTTCCTGTGAGAGTGTAATATCTCCCAATATGGGTTTGTAGTTATTATCGATTAATCTTTATACCATGTCCAATATCATGGCCCTACAAAATGGCATCAAAGATATTTTTGGCACCACTAACCCTCACTGAACAAAAAATATGCATCCTAGGGCCAATTACTTTCCGAAGTGTTGGTGGAAGCTTATATTTTTATTTCATTTTGCTCTTTGAATCTATGCTTTTATTTATTTGGAAACCTTCAAAAACTAGGGTGAACTATAAGAACAGAGGAAAATTAGAATGAGGAGCAGAAATAATTAAATTAGAATATAGTATTATTGCTTAAATAATGGAATAACCACGTTGAAAATCATTAAAAGAGATCATCCGTAATAATGAAATGACAAAACTATCCTAAGAAAATATACTTTTTTATATCAAGTTCTCTCCATGAAAGTGAATAGTCAAAAGTCAGATCGTCAGATCCTCAGATATTTAGTAACTGCTTAGTTATCTAAGATGGGAGAATTGAATTCTAATGTGTAAGTAGGTAAAAGACTCAACTCAAGTCATTGGGAGCACTGAAACTCAACTATACTCGCCTTAAGAGTTTAGGGGCTAAATAGTGAAATATTTTTTGTGTTATGGAGTTCTGATTATTACTAAAACTAAGTTCCTGAATCGAAAGTTTTTTAGTAATATATAAGTAACTTTGTTTGAATGGATTTAATGTATAGTAAGGGTGTTATGTGACTTGCTCAGTATCATAACACATTACTACACTAGAATTTGAATAACTTTTACCTAGCTAATCGTGTGTTCTTGAATTTAAATTGTATATGAACATTCATAATGTTTGCAATACATCTTGAAACCACTGCCAAAACACTAAAAATCATGATAATGACAATGACAATGGAGAAGTTTTCTAATGATTAATTATCCAGCAATGCAGATCACTTACCTGCAGCTTGAAACATAAATTGTATATTACAATGAGGTTATATAATTAGACTATAAATAGAGTATAAATGTTCCAAACTGAGATTAATTGCTTAGATTATAGAGAGAGAAGAGAGAAATCAGTAGGGGATAGAAGCTTTTATATATGGAATGTGTTCATACTTCTCCGAATAATACAACGAGATTATGCCTCTATTCATAATAGAACATGCAAAGATACTACCTGAACTTACTGCTAAAGAAAAAGATGCTAGTTGTATAAAACTAATATAAAACTTATCTGCTAGATTAAGATGCCTTCTAGCTTAGATGCCCTATTTTCTTACAACATTAATTATATTTGTTACTGATATTTAACAAATTATTTGTGAACTTTCTTCTGCTGTACAATCATTTTCCCAGTGTCAATCCAGTGTATCAATCTAGTCAAAGGTTGTTCTTGTTTTTGTAGATGTGGTATGATGTTAATTTATCTCTTTTTTGTCTTCTTTGATAGCTATTCTTTCTGGAGCAGCAATTCCCATTTTGTCTCAGGTAAATCCTTAGACTATATTATCCATTTGTACACACACGCACACACATGCATGTTATCTATGTGTTTATGCTTGTTATAACAATCATTTTGGTTTTGCTGCAATAAGTTATATGATAACT
The DNA here is from genome assembly GCA_030848705.1 of Heracleum sosnowskyi. Taxonomy (NCBI): domain Eukaryota; kingdom Viridiplantae; phylum Streptophyta; class Magnoliopsida; order Apiales; family Apiaceae; genus Heracleum; species Heracleum sosnowskyi. The sequence continues at coordinate 132,001,284 of CM061238.1, read as the reverse complement.
TCCGTATGTTGATAATTAGTTTGTTATATGCTAATCATTTTGCAGAGTTTTCTAGTTTGGCAGCTTCTACTCTCAAGTATCTTCCTTGGGAGGAAATATAGGTTTAATCAGTTATTTGGATGCTTTCTTGTGGCAGCTGGGGTAGTTGTAACTGTAGCCAGGTAATTGCTGCTCTTTTTTGGTACTTCACTAGAATCTGAAACTGTATCAGCTTTATTGTCACATCCTATAATCAAATAGCTAAAACATACCTAAAGCCCTGAGGTTAATACTTTCTGTTCCTCTACTTGATATGAATTGTAATCTAGGATACGTTTCACACAGTTCATACTGTGTAGTCACCATTTATAATTTATTAACTCGATAGTCTTAGAGAATAGTTCCTAATCATAGTTAGTATTTGATATATTAATAATGTAATATTCTCATTGTTGATCAACACCTGCAGTGGATCTAGTACTGGTTCTTTAATGGAAGCCGGCATATTTTGGAGTAGTTTAATGATAGTATCTTTTTTGTTTCAAGCTGCTGACACAATATTGAAGGTTAGTAAATACTTTACTATCAGAATCTTAAGTTTTTTGTTTTCTCTTTTTCCATTTTTTATTTGCGTCCTGCATGACTTTTCCCTTACAGGGTACACTGATTTATTCATAGGAAATGATTTTCTTGGATGCTGGTCGGCGCCTGAAGGTATGTTCTTGGCGGTGCTATACTGCATATTTGACATGCTTCTAGAACGGTGTTTTGTGGGTGAAACCAATAATATCCGTCTGATTCTAGTCTATTGTAATATATCTTCAATCTCATTTTACCTGAGTGAAGCCCAGTTCGTATTGACATAAGTATATTAATCGTTTACTTTTTCTTTATTGCTTATTGTACTTTCCTTGTGACAAAAGATATATTTTGTTAACTTTTTCTTAATCTATTTTTGTACATGTTTTAATTATTGGAGGGAAATCGATATATATGTTTGTATATGTAATGATGTAATTATGAAATATAATCTGTTATAAAGTTTGTAACATACTTTTGTATGTTAAAAAATAACAAATACAACTAAACTAGTTTATTAATTCTTGTTAAACTCATAATCCAGATAATGCTTATTTGTAATGGTATAGATTTTGATGGTCAATTTCTTTGCAATTTCATGATTTTGCTATAGCTTTCCCATTTCTTTGTATACAGGGACGTTCAGTGGATCTGTTTGTTGTAAATTCATTTGGATCTGCATTTCAGGTTGGTGGTAGTAATTTGCAGTTTTTATTCCTGTAGAAACTTGTAGATTCCCTGAAGTTATGGCTGATGCATGTCCCGTACGTTCTTAGTTAAAGGCTAAAGCATGATATGTTTGAAGAATAATTATTTATTTGATGCAGGCACTTTTTATCTGCCTCCTCCTACCTTTACTTTCAAAAATGTGGGGTATTCCATTCAATCAATTGCCAAACTATCTTATGGATGGCGCTGCATGTTTTTTAAACATCGGCACTGTATCAGGTAGTATATCACTTTCCTGTTTCTGAACGTATGCTGGATAAATTAGTTCTGTTCATTTAATGTTTGTGTACTTAGAGCTAAAATGGCTATAGCCATTGCTATAGTTTGGCATCGAAATGTGACATTTGGTGCCAAAATAGAACTTGTGCTCCAATGCTAGTGTTTAAATGGCTATAGCTATTGTTATGTTTAAGTTTCAACTCGTTCACCAAAGATATCACTATCTTTGGTTCTAGATAAAGAACATATTATCCATTATGCATTTTTCCATTCAAGTATAGCTATGAATTGATTGATGATTTGGTAAATCTAGTTTTTTTATTATAGGCGTTGGACCAAGTATAGCTATGCATTCAACTTGCTCTAAACAGGCTATGCTCTGGGTTGCATATAAATGTTGGTTGGTTTAAGACCTCAATAGAAAACTATTAGCACTATACTTTCTAATGAATTATTTGGTACTGAAGTAAAGAAGGCAAGAGAAAAATAGGACCTTTTAATTACATCGAAATATGATGGAAAATTAGGGACTGCAGAATATAATAAATATGAGTTCTATGGAGTACAAATATTAGAGTACTTGGAGTACCATATATCTGCTTGTAGAACATTGCAAAACATTTGTTCTGAAATTATGTTCTGCTTGTGGAGCATATCTGGTACTACAAGTACTCCTATATTATATTGTCTGTACTCTATAGAACTTTTTCCATATATATCACCAACCTGACATCGAAAATGATTAATTCTTCTGAGACTATTAGCCTGGACATGCTGCTATGGTTCAGGGATACTTCTGGAATTTGTTAAACTAAAGAAAACTGTATATGTTCTATTTAGATTGTTCTCAGTCAAAGTTAAACATTGCGCTAGTCTGTCAAAAATAATGTCACATATCTGAATATGTAGCTTATATATTACTTACGATATTTAAGGTTTTGATTTGAATTATTCTCTCTTGAATGACCACAGGATGTGATGGCGCCCCATTGCTACCTCTTTTATTTATTGTTGTTAACATGGGATTCAACATATCATTGTTGCATCTTCTGAAAATTTCTACTGCTGTGGTATCTTGCCTTGCATCCACATTTTCAGGCAAGTTGCTCTAGTCCCAACTGAAGCTTAAGATGGTAAATGAATCATAGTTTAAGAAATGGATTTTGGTCAGGGGCATGATCCACCTGGAAACAATCTATATAAAATTATATAAGAAAAATCCTTGTTCTTGGCTTGCAAAAGAGGTAAAATATGTTTTTGAAGAGAAATTCTTTAGTTATTACCGAGTACATATATCCTTTGTAATTAATACAGGTTGCTTTCCTCGTGGCTTTTTTCTTGGCTAACCCTAGGTGCTCTTTTAGATTTTAAAAGGAATTAAAGTATACGTTGTTATAGTAGAATTAATTTTCAATTGAGAGGCACACAGTCACAGTTTTGTAAGATGTACTGACGATTGGTGTTTGCAATGCAGTTCCAATATCTGTGTTTCTTTTTACGTTGCCACTACCATATCTCGGTGTTGCATCCTCCCTCCCGTCAGGCTTTGTAGCAGGTGTCGTTGTCCTTGTCGCAGGGATGCTTATTTATGCTTGGACACCTTCACCAAATACCCCTAAAGTCTCAACACTTCACTTGAGCTAAAGGCATCTTCATGAAAGGCTGGTTAACAAAATGGTATCTGTAGATTAGAAAGGGATGGATGAATAATGTTGTAACATGCAACTGTTGTAACTTTGTTCAAGGTTTATGTCAAGTAGACCTTCCTTGTGAAATAAATTGTCAGTTGGGTGCCATACGGCCCATACTAATTGTTCTTTTCAAGAGTGGTGGAATATTTGAGTCCCAAGATTTCTCCACATTAACGATATCTTCTGGTTACTGATCTTATCTATTAAGATCTTTTGTTGCTGGCCTGTGATACTGTGATGGATTGAATCCACAAACTTTGTCATGGGAGAGGAATGTTTTTTTACAGCTAGGGTAAACCCCTGACCTCTGCTTCTAATACTTCTACACTTGGACATCAATACTGGGATGGAAAATACAACTCAGGTTGATCAGATCACTAAAAAGCTGTTCAATTGTTTTGGAATGTTTTGGCATAGTGTATCCTTCCACAGATTTTGCTGTTACTGTTTTCATGATTAGGAAATGTGAATCACAAGAAAACAATATTGAGGTTTTTTTTTTTTTTGAAAGGGTGTTAATGCTGCAGCCTGCAAGGTGTATTGTTTGGGAATATAGAAATAAGAATGTAAAGTCGGCAACATTATCAAGGGCTTTAATATTTTAACTATGAAGGAGGTTAGAATGGTAGCACTAAAAAGGTAGAAAAGAATAATAATAATATACATTATTTTAATGTAGGGTTAGGCTCAAAAGAGAACCAATCACTAAAAAAAAAATTTAGAATTGTTATAAGTCGTTGGAGGGTATTCTTGGAATAAAAGGATTTTACTGCTGAACCTATTTTGTTTCATAATATAAATACAGTGTTCTGCAGCTGAATTTTAAAAGTTATGCATATGAACTTCAAAGTTCTACAACTGAACTTACTTTTTTCTACAAAATTCTACAAGTGAACTTGATTATTTTTATAATGTTCAGCTGTTGAACAATGTTATTCACATTATTTTCATACCATAACTTTCGTGTTCTACCGCTGAACATAAAAGTCATGCAATCGAATTTGAAATCAAACATATAAATTTTAAAGTTCTGCAACTGAACTTACTTGTATTTAAATGTTCAGCTGCTGAACATTGTTATCTAATATTGTGTTTATACAATAACTTGAATATTTTCACAAAAAATGATAAAAATAATTGGGGAAATTTGATGATGATGATGATGGAGAATTTTGTGATCGATATTGATGTATGATTATTATCGTTAATAAAATATTAATTAGCTATAAATTATGTATTTTGTGTTTTTGGACAACTTTACCCATGACCTTCATATAATAAATATATATTATTTTAAAAAAATAAGATAAAGTTCTAAGGGTTCTAAGTTTAAGGGTTCTACAAGAAACATGACCCGTTTAATGTAATACAATTATAATAAAATACAACTAAACAATAATATCAATATTCAAATATTTTTATAACGTCATGTCAAAAAAAATATTTTAATTATAACATGTTAAGATATAATTTTTGTGTTTTACAAATGTTATTCCGTTTCATTTTAAATGATCCAAAATCCAAATGTCTATATCGTCTTAAAACCTTTATCCTCACCCTTCCAAAAGAACCATGTAGTTTTCCAATTTTCGTAAAGTTGCTGCACCAGTTTTGTTTATTTAGCAAGCCTGCTATGTGTTTTCCCGGGCATCTGCATTTTGTTGTTAATTAATGGTTCTAGGCAGCTAGCTGGTAGTCTGGTACTGGTGCTACATGTATATTTTTAGTTACCCATCTAATTTTCAAATAAACATGTCAAGCGACATGTTAAACCCTATGCGAACATAAAGCAAGAGTTATTACATATCATAGGCTCAAAAAGTTCATGCCCAAAGGTTTAATTACACAAATCAAATTCAAGTTAAAAGGAAGCAGACAGGTTGCTGGCTGTTGTGAGAGAAATTTGATACAACACAATCGAGAGAATCTCGCTGGAATATTCGTAAAAAGCGTCCTTGGTTGTCGGACAAGCCCACAGGTTCGCAGTACGAAGCCTAAAGCTGATTAGTTAGAACAGAATGGTTGAAGTATGATTTCCGGGGGCTGAGTTGACAAACCACCGGTCGAAATAAGTAGCGTAAATCCTACACTACCAGTAAATTCGCCGGAATATGTATCACTGAGGTGCACGTGCCTTATGCTTCTCAAGAGTGAAAATCCGAATCCTTTAGTCAAGTGCCTACATATCCTATTTATAGGAATCAAGCCCCATGTAGTTCTATTAGGTTTATACTTCTTAATCCTGATGAATTCCACCACCCTAAGATCGTCCATCTTAGAGTTTTTATCCAATTAGGTAGCTCCAGCCGAGCTTCCTAGTCTCCTCATCCATGTCCAACTCGAAGTCCTATAAGTCCTCAAGCAAACGAAGTATATCCGAAATACTAATATAAGTCCTATACTGATTGTAATTATTCCATCCAGCGTGTTTAACCACGCTTAGAAGTCCTTTTATAAGTACGATTCCGTGCTCCTAAAGTATAGGTAGCTGAGTCCTTGTCCTACTAGCACTCTGCCTTCTTAAGACCTCGACTGCCCATCACCTGTAACCAGTCTCGAGGTTCAAACCACTTGAACCTCATCATCCCTTACCAAACCCTTGATACTGTGATCATGTTATTAGTCCCTGCACCTATCGTGGCACCATGAACCTGAACCATGACACCCTGAACCTACACCTTTGTTCCCTTAGCCTGCACCTTGGTACTCTTAACCTGTACCTCAGTACACACAATACTAGCCCAATACATCCTTACTGGACTTTTGGCAAGTATGGGCCTTAAATTGAGCCCATGTGAGATTTTGGGCACAACAACTACCCCCGGTTCCTTGCAGTATTAAATACAAAAGGAACCAAAACTTATTTCATCTTTGAACGATCAGCTCCTAACCTTATAACCAGCTGCAGGTCCTTTGCTGGACACCGGTTGCTCAAATAAGTTCCACGATATGTATTCTTTGGTGTTCTGGCAAATTAATCCCACGCTCCAATTCCAACAAAAACACCTGCTAGTTTACACATCATCTTCCTGAATAAAATTTAAATTTCAAATAATGCTCAACTAACCTCTCATATTTCTCCTAGAAAATTGAATCATGCACCTGCATTTATCCTTCCCATTTTCCCAAATTTCTTTCTGATTGATTTTTTTTTTTTTTTTTTTTTTTACCAATCAGATGGCTCCACCTGGCACGCCTGTTCCTATTCACGCGTGCATTTAAATACACGCCCCTTCATCCCTTCTCTTCTTTTTCAATACAATCTTCACAGTTCTTTCCTCTCTCTCTCCTGACAAGAAGCTCCAGGACGGTCCATATCTCCGGCGATTCCCAGATTTCCAGTGATTCTCTCCCTGCAACACATCGTAAGGTACCAATTTGTCTTTATCTTTTACTTTTAACCCCTATTTGCCGTTGCATGTAATCTTTGAACACATTCAACTTGTTTATACATGTACATATACATACATATGTAATCACATATGCACACTCACACACTTGTATTATCCGCATAATCAAATCGAAGTCCAGAATGCCATGCCTATACACTCTTTGCGAATTATGACTGCATGACGCTGCTCCTTTGCGCTACCATGTTAACCAATTAGAAGCTGTAAACCCCTATTGCTTGTGTTTTTCTCTTTACCATGAATTGTATACGACACTGTGTCGATTCGCCTTCCTGACCGTTCTTGCTTGTATGTATAACTGATAATATACATCATAAACATCCCAGAATGTTAACATTGATAGGCCATCATATAAAAGGATTGAAGCCCCGCCCTTTAGTTTTAGGTTTAAATTTCTATATATTGAGGCCTCTCTCGAGGTGAAGACCTCCATGGCCCCCTATCTGACCTTTAGGTGTGGAAACACCCTCGAGCTTTGTAACCACCTAAGTCCTTGGGTTTACCCGGGTCACCATCTGTTCGACCCAAATCCCCTGTGCCAACTTGCAAAGAACCCCAATGGAAAATCCTCGCAAATATTACGGTTTATCTGTCCTCTTGCTTGCCTGATTGAGAAGGAACCTGTTGGCCGTTAACTCACCCTGCTCCATCGTTTGCAGATGTCAGGGAGCTCAAGTGCGGCCAGCTCGCAGCAATCGGCTGCTCAGGAGGTGCAGAACCGTGTTGACCTTCTGGATTCCGATGACTCGCTAACCGGGACCCCTATGCCTAAACCACCTATTATTAAGCCAGTAAGCACCAGGACTCGTTCCAAGGTTAAGGTGTCGGTTCGTGACGCCGCCATCTCATCAGTTCGCAACAATCTCTTTCCTCTAAAGGTCAGAAACTCAAAGACAGAAACCATTAACCAGCTATCCTTTGAAAACAATCTAATTCCAGAAACTAAAAACTTGCCACTCTCCCGGTATTATTCCTACGAAGAGGAAGTTTCATCTGCCAATCCTAGAACCCCTGACCCTGACTCCGAGGTTGAGGTAGAGACCTCGGTAGACGAAGAAACCCCTTGCGAATCCCAGGGCCTTATCCCAGCTTGCGAGGACCTTGACTCCTCAATGAATGCCAACAGATTAAAGCTCCTCCTCCAGAAACATCAACCTAACTGTCGCTTGGTAATACCTTCCCCTGGGGAAAGGTGTCATCGTTTTGACAACTTTGAACCAGACCAACAGACACCTTGTGCCGTTTTTTCAGCTACTTTTTTTAGAATGGGTTTGTCCATCCCTTTGCATCCTTTTATCCATGATATAATCACCTACTACGATATTGCTCCAATTCAAATGACCCCAAACGCCTATCGAATGGCGATGTGCATGTTCATCCTTTATGACCAACAGTTTGAGAAGAGATTGACTGCTCGTGAGCTGGGTTTTTTTTACCAGCTGAAACAAACAGGAAAAAACTCCGGCCTCTTCTATCTCTCTGCCTGGAATGTCCATGATGGGCAGTGCATCAAAGGAAACCGGAAGGGAATGACTGACTGGTTACCTCAATTCTTATATTGTTACGATTGTCCAGCATATAGAACTGATTTTAACAGAAGTCCTAGTAAGTATTTTACGTATAACTCCAATGTTTCTGGCTCTTGGGTACTTTAGATGATAAGGTCTAACCCATACTTGAATCCTTGTATAGAGATTCCAAGCAAAACAGCCCTCAAGGGTCACTCCCTGGAGAGAGCCCAAGAAGCTCTGAAGCTGTCAGCAGTACTAGGAGATGGTGCTAGTCTGCTGACAAACCAAAACTTGATTAAGTGCGGTTTCTTGCCAAGTGACAGAACCATGAATTTGCTTTTGATGGAGGACTCTGAAGCTGGAGCCTCCAACAGATTAGGTCTCTTGTTGCATCTTTACATTTTACTGTGCATTTTATCGATCCATGCCATGCTTGCATATTTAATCGTTCATTTGATAATCCTTGATTTTTCTTGCAGATATGGCTTCTGGTGTGCCATCCTTTGTTAACAAGTCAGTCAGCTACGATGATCTCTTTGGCGATGAAGAGAAAGATCTTGTTCCCGTTGCAGCTACTCCCATTTCCCGTGTGAAATCAACTGCCGTATCTCAGGATAGGTCCACTACCTCCTCAAAAAGAAAATTGTCATCAACTGTTATTATTGACCCTGTTAAAGGTTCAGGTTCTCGTTTCAATAAAAAGGTCAAGCCCTCTACCCCCCGAGCTTCTGATGAGGGTTCGAACCCCTTGGTTCATAAGTTTCTTACTATAACTGACAACCAAATTCCGGAAGAAACCATCGCTGAGTGGGACAAAATGAGCCTGTCCGAAGCTGCTAAGGCTATTACCTGGTGCGAAGCCCAAAGCTTTTTCCACACCCTGAAACGAGGTGAAGAAATCGTGGCAGCGGCACGGAGTGACCAACGGCTGTCGGAAGAATTAAAGCAACTAAAGAATTCCCTCAAAGAAAGTGAGATTGAAAGGAAGAAGTTGGCCGATGCCAGTAAGAAGCTTAAGGCTTCCGAGGCTAGGCTCCTGAAAGAACGAGACCAGCTAAATACCTCTATAATCAACCTTGATGCTGAGAAAGATACTCTGCAAGCCTCCTATACCAAGAAAGTTGGCGAGTTTAAGAAGAAACTGGATTCCCTCAATACCACCATTGCCATGGAGAGGTCCACCCGTGAAGCTGCCAAACGAGAGAAGTTCGAAGCCGGGTATAGCCGCGGGGTGACTGACTACATTGAATCTACATATGACCACTTCCCGACTTTGGACTGGACTCTGCTGGGTGATGATGCTGTGAAGCTGGTGGAGGAGATCAAGAAGAAAGAGGCTGAGGCAATGAAAGGTCAGGAGAAAGCTATCCCGTTAGAACCTGAAGGTGAGGCTCAGGGCGCAGACGGCACCAGCCTAGAGGTTCAGATGGAAGATGCGGAGAAAGCTGATCCAGCTCCTGGCCAAGATGTTCCTGATGCCTCCCCTGACAAGCCTGCGGCATGATCACCGGTTTCCAATTATAAGTACCTTTCCTTTTGAGAACATTCACACCCTTGAAAGGGTTAACTTTAATGGTTTTTTTTTTTTATCCTGATAACATTTCTGGCGTTCGCGCCATGGGTTTCAAACTTTGGATGAGGGTGCGGGTACCTCCGAATACCTCGCAAGATGTAACCTTTAACTCTTGGTTTTCATCTTTCTAATTTATCATGCTTTGATTGCCCTTATACCCGAAATCCATGTTTAGATTTGCCATGTCATTTTTTCTGGATGATCACTCGGTCACCATATTGATTTCGAATGCACAAGACCAACCTGTCCCGCATCGTTAGGTAACTGACATACCCGTATTTATAAATAATTATAGCCAACCCAAGAATATCCATGATATGCACTAAATAGGATCTATACCATAAGATCACATTTCATATAAAGTTCACCAACACGCGTATTTGCGTTATGGCAGCCATAAACCTGAAGCTCACCCGAGCTTTTCCTTACCTCTTGACCAGAGATATAAACCGTATATGATAAGAGCCATTCACGACCACAGTACTCCAATAATCTGATGTGTAAATAATCCATTTTTGCACCTAATATCCTTAAGTACATAATCTATTTTCCATATATTAGATCATCCATAAGCCATTTTATCCGATGCCTTCGAGAAAGCCCGATCATGCATATATATCCTTGCCTAGGGTAATGTGCCATTAAATTCCATGTACTTCACAAACCTGTGTGAAGCTTAACCCATGCTACAGCTTCAGGGGTTCGCCAGCCCTGAACCTCTCTAACGTAGTCTTGACCTTTTTAATGTTTCATCTTGCAATCGTGCAAGGAGTTTTAAACCCGAGGGTGGCCTGTGTTGGCTCCCATACTTTACCATGATACTCATGCCTAGTGTTCTTAGGGCTTATATGAGTTGATATGTTTCTATATTTATCCATAAATATTTACCTCATAATCCATGAGTGTTAACCTTTACCTCATAATCCATGAGCGTTAACCTTTACCTCATAATCCATGAGTGTTAACCTTTACCTCATAATCCATGAGTGTTAATCTCCAATCCAATCCAATTCCATTAAATTTAATCCAATAATATTAAACCCAATCCAAATAATATTACATCCAATCCAATAATATTAACTCCAATCCGAATAATATTAAATCCAATCCAAATAATATTAAATTCAATCCAAATAATATTAAATTCAATCCAATAATATTAAATTCAATCCAATAATATTAAATTCAATCCAATAATATTAAATCCAATCCAAATAATATTTCGAAATTTAACCATTTGAACCTGTATAGAGTATGTCCACTACCCCCCAGTTCTTTATCATATAATTGTCTATGGTGAAGAACTAAACAGAGGCAATCATACATTCAACCTTAATCCACATGTGATTCTTACAGCAAGCACATAAAGAGTGATAAAGCATTCAAACAAGAACATCCATATGAACCAAAAATAGGGGTTTCATTAATATTGTAAAATTTATCGAAAGAAATCCAATAGGTAGGGTGTGCATACACTACCCCCCGAGTGCTCAAAGAACAAATGAAAATGTCTTACTACGAACTTGAGACAAAGTGCTCCGAAGCTGAGCCAAACAGCTATGAAGCTGAGGCTTGCAACCATGAAGCTATACCTAAGCATGGCAGTTACAACTAATAAACTGCTTTTATTATTCCTATGCCTGAAAGAGGCCTACAGAAATAGTACCTGATGATTTACTGGTAGTATTTCTTGAGGTGCTCACCATTCCATGCCCTTGGAATGAGCTTTCCATCCAAACCCGTGAGATGGTAGGTACCTTCCCATAAGACAGTCTTTATGAGGTACGGACCTTCCCAATTTGCTCCAAACACACCATGCCCATGAACCTTCATGTTGGGCATCATTCTCCTTAGGACCAAATCGCCAACCTTTAATGGACGAGCACGGACCTTGCTGTCAAAGTACTTCCGAGTACGTTGTTGATAAGCAGCTAGCTTCAGCTGTGCAGTAGTTCGAACCTCTTCCACGAGATCTAAGTACAGTCGATGATTCACCTCGTTGTTTTCAGGATCGTAGTTATCCCTTCTGAATGATCCAGCCCCAATTTCCACGGGCACCATAGCTTCACAGCCATAGGTTAAGGTGAAAGGTGATTCTCCTGTGGTGGTTCGTGGTGTGGTGTTATATGACCATAAAACCATAGGGAGTTCCTCGGGCCAACACCCCTTGCTTTCTTCCAATTTAGTTTTCAAAGTGTGCTTGATGATCTTGTTGACAGCTTCCGTCTGTCCATTACTTTGAGGGTGATAGACTGCCGTGAAGCCTTTCTGAATCCCGAGGTCATCACACAGCTTTCGCAACTCTTTGCTATCAAACTGCTTTCCATTATCTGAGATCAATTTATATGGAACTCCGAATCTGCACACGATTGCCCGAAAAACGAATTCCTTTATTTTTGTTGCAGTTATTGTAGCTAGAGGTTCAGCTTCAGCCCATTTGGTAAAGTAATCTACCGCCACAACAGCATACTTCACTCCTCCTTTACCTTTAGGGAGCTCCCCAATCAGGTCGATTCCCCACACAGCAAAAGGCCAAGGGCTAGTGAGTGGTTTCAAGGGAACAGCTGGATTACTATTGAAGTTTGCGAACCTTTGGCAACGATCGCATGCCCGAGTGAACCTGTGAGCATCTTTCTGGATCGTCGGCCAATAGTATCCTTGGCGTAGTATTTTGTGTGCCAGAGAGGTTCCCCCTGAATGATTGCCACAAATTCCCTCATGGACTTCCCGCATAATATACTCGCATTCGTCTCCTGAGATGCACTTCAAAAGCGGTTTGTTAAATCCTCTTTTGTATAAACAACCATCATAGATGACATGCCTTGCAGCCTGGTATTTTATTCTTCTTGCTTCCTCCTTTCTTTCTGGAACAATCCCTTTTGTGATGTAATTCATAATAGGTGCTGTCCACAATGCCTCGGTTGCAGGTTCCAAGTTCATGACCTCAAGTCTAGGAATGCTAGGCTGAAGTTGAATTTCCAAAGGTATTACCCCTAGCATAGTAGCTTCTCTTTGTGAACCCAGTTTTGCAAGTGCATCCGCGTCAGTGTTTTGTGTTCTTGGGATTTGCTCGAGGTTCACTTCTTTGAACCTGCTAATCAGCTCTTGGGCGTACCTCATGTAAAGGTCAGTACGAGGACCTCTAGCCTGGAATCCTCCTCGAATATGCCACACCACCAGCATAGAATCACTGAAAACGGTCATGCTTTCTACCCTCATTTCCAAAGCAAGCTTCAAGCCAGCTATTAGAGCTTCATACTCTGCATCATTGTTTGTTGCATTAAAAGCGAAGTGAATGGAGCTTTGAAGCTTGTGGCCTTCCGGGCTAATGAGAATGATACCAGCTCCTGCCCCATTTCCATTTACCGCTCCATCTACATAGAGTGTCCACCAGGGTGAGCAGTTTTTGACCGTTTCTTCGGGAGCTGTAGGTTCAGCTATACACTCATCGCCCTTAACCTCAAATGATGGGGGAATTCTAACAAGAAGTCTGCCAGCACCTGCCCTTTTATAGCCGTTCTTGGCTTGAAGTCAATATCGAATTGTCCCAACTCCACGGCCCATTTCATAAGCCTTCCCGAAGCTTCAAGTTTGTGTAAAACCTGCCTTAGAGGGAATGAAGTACGTACCTCGATTCGGTGTGCCTGAAAATAAGGCCGAAGCTTCCTCGAAGCCAAGATTAAGGCATAAGGCATAATAGGTGCTGTCCATAATGCCTCGGTTGCAGGTTCCAAGTTCATGACCTCAAGTCTAGGAATGCTAGGCTGAAGTTGAATTTCCAAAGGTATTACCCCTAGCATAGTAGCTTCTCTTTGTGAACCCAGTTTTGCAAGTGCATCCGCGTCAGTGTTTTGTGTTCTTGGGATTTGCTCGAGGTTCACTTCTTTGAACCTGCTAATCAGCTCTTGGGCGTACCTCATGTAAAGGTCAGTACGAGGACCTCTAGCCTGGAATCCTCCTCGAATATGCCACACCACCAGCATAGAATCACTGAAAACGGTCATGTTTTCTACCCTCATTTCCAAAGCAAGCTTCAAGCCAGCTATTAGAGCTTCATACTCTGCATCATTGTTTGTTGCATTAAAAGCGAAGTGAATGGAGCTTTGAAGCTTGTGGCCTTCCGGGCTAATGAGAATGATACCAGCTCCTGCCCCATTTCCATTTACCGCTCCATCTACATAGAGTGTCCACCAGGGTGAGCAGTTTTCGACCGTTTCTTCGGGAGCTGTAGGTTCAGCTATACACTCATCGCCCTTAACCTCAAATGATGGGGGGAATTCTAACAAGAAGTCTGCCAGCACCTGCCCTTTTATAGCCGTTCTTGGCTTGAAGTCAATATCGAATTGTCCCAACTCCACGGCCCATTTCATAAGCCTTCCCGAAGCTTCAGGTTTGTGTAAAACCTGCCTTAGAGGGAATGAAGTACGTACCTCGATTCGGTGTGCCTGAAAATAAGGCCGAAGCTTCCTCGAAGCCAAGATTAAGGCATAAGACAACTTTTCCATGTTAGAATACCGTGTTTCAGCGTCCAGCAACCTTTTACTTACGTAATAAACCGGGTGTTGAACCTGTAGCTCCTCCCGGACTAGTACAACACTGATAGAATATTCTGAAACTGCCAAGTACAAGATGAGAACCTCTCCATCTAGAGGTTTAGATAGCAATGGAGGACTGCTCAACTGTTCCTTTATCTTTGTAAAAGCAGCTTCACATTCCGGGTTCCATTCGAAGTTCTTTCCTTTCTTGATTGCTGCAAAGAATTCTCTACATTTATCTGAGGATTTGGGGACAAACCTGTTTAGAGCTGCAATCCTACCAGTAAGACTCTGACCCTCCTTTATGTTTCGAGGAGATCGCATCTCGACTAAAGCTTTAATCTTGGCAGGGTTTGCTTCAATTCCCCGATGATTGACAATGAAGCCTAGAAACTTTCCTGATTCCACGCCGAAAACACATTTCTGAGGGTTGAGCTTCATTCTGAACCTACGTAGTATGTTGAACATTTCTGATAGATGTATCACATGGTCAGCTGCAGCTTTAGATTTGACCAGCATGTCATCAACATAAACTTCCATAGTTTTCCCTATCTGATCTTTGAACATCTTATTAACCAGCCTTTGGTAGGTAGCTCCAGCGTTCAACAATCCAAAAGGCATGCCAATATAACAGTAGAGACCTCTATCTGTGATGAAGGATGTATGCTCCTGATCAGGTTCATACATGGGAATCTGATTATATCCCGAGTAGGCATCCATGAAGCTTAAGAGAGCATGCCCAACTGTAGCATCAACCAATTGATCAATCCGTGGGAGTGGAAAGCTGTCTTTAGGGCATGCCTTGTTCAAATCCGTAAAATCCACACATGTTCGCCATTTTCCGTTAGGCTTCTTGACAAGCACTGGATTTGCCAACCAATCCGGGTAGAATGATTCTCTTACCAGCCTAGCTTCTAGTAACCTGTCGACTTCTTCTTTGAGGGCTAAAGCTCTCTCACCACTTATTGCCCTTCGTTTTTGTCTCACGGCAACCCTTTCGGGGTCAATGTTAAGGTGATGACACATCACCCTGGGATCAATCCCCACCATGTCAGAGTGACACCAAGCGAAAACATCTAAGTTATTTTTTAAGAAACGAGCCAATGCTTCCCTAGTTTCAGGTTCCAACTGCTTTCCAATTTTCAGCTCCTTGGAAGGGTCGGTTGCATCCACTAGGATTGACAAAGTGTCACCAGCAGCACCTGTTGTTTCCCTAGCTTCAGGCATTCGGGGATCTAAGTCAACCTTCACCTGAACCTCTGTATCAATTCTTCTAGGTTGTGAAGAAACCTTGAGGGAGCTTTCCGCCTGGGCATCCTCAAAGTCGCTATCATTTACCTCTTCAACAATACCTTCGATAAGAGGTTCACTGTCCTCTTTGAGTTTCGGTGGGGGTGCATCCAGCATCCGTGCCTCATTCTGGGTATCTACCCCCGAAGAAAAGACAATATCCATGGAGCTTTCTTCACCTGGATGTTGGATAATCATAATTACATTACACAAATTATGTACCTGCTGTGAAGGTTCATCCTTCATTGGTGCCTCCTGGTACCTATAGCAATTATCCGTGGTACCTCCATCAACCAACAACAAATGCTTTGAAGCTTGCTCAGCGGTGCGCAGAGCCTTACTATAACATTCCCTTGAATCTACCTGACAGCCCTTTAAACATCCAATCCCGTTAGGAGTGGGAAACTTCATGGAGAGATGGTAGATAGAGGTTACTACTCTCATTTCCTTTAAGAGGGGTCTGCCCACGATACAATTATATGATATGTCTTCGTTCACCACCATGAACTATGTCACCTGCGTAGCTCTCATAGGTTCAGCCCCCAACACCACAGGAAGCTTTACTCTACCCACAACTTGCACTGGTCCGCCAGTGAATCCGTATAAGTCATTGTAAGCAGGGGACATTTCCTTGTCCGCGAGTCGCATCTTTTGATATGTGTCATAAGCCAATATGTTGCAAGAACTTCCATTATCCACCAAGACTCGATGCACATTGAGCCCTCCAATTGTGATAGTCACCACCAATGCATCGTTGTGGGGGTGATGCACATGCCTTGCATCGTCTTCAGTAAAGGTGATGTCCGCAGCTTCACCTCTAAACAGCTTTGGGGGCCTATCTGCCAAATGATAAACATTTGTGAGAGGGTTTCCTCTAGCCTCACGTGCATAATTCTTCATTGCATTCCTGCTGAAACCTCCAATGTATGGTCCGCCTATGATTGTGTGAATACTACCAGCCCTGGTAGCTCGATCAGGTGCAGACTTTTCTTCATCTCTCTTGGATCTATCATCCTTGTACTTTTTCGCCTCCTGGGCCACAAATTCTGTGAGGAAACCTTTCCTGATCAAGTCCTCAATATGATCTTTGAGGTGTCGGCAGTCGGCTGTTTCATGCCCATTGGCATCATGGAAATCACAATATCTAGCTAAATCCTTCCTTCCGGGAGGTCCCGTCCTGGAGGGTTTTCTGAACATCCCCGACTTATCACCAATTTCAAAGATGTGTTCCACAGGTGCTGCCAAAGGGGTGTATTCCGAGTACCTCCTACTACCCTTAGATGACGGATATTTGTACTCAATTGTTCTCTTTGAACCTGTGGTGTTTACTGACAGAGGTGCAGTCTTCGCCTCCTTGCTTGCATCCCGGCCATCTGCTGAAGCTGTGTTATAGGTTGTCCGCTTGCTATAGTTTCTTTCCTTCGGACTGTACGACCTATTCCTCTTATTCCTATTCCAGTCTCGCGAAGCATTATCCTTCTTCAAATTCTCCAAGGACTGTTCCACGACTTTATGCCTTTCTGCCTTGGCGTAGAAGTCAGCCAGGGTAGTAGGTTCCCTACTCTGTAGCTCTTTCCAGAATTCGGTCCCAGGATTAACCCCATCTATCAGAAAATTTTTGTAAGTTTCGTCTGTGGTTTTCCTCACCCTTGGAACCTCAGCATTGAACCTCTTGAAATAGTCGTTAAGTGTTTCGTTGTCACGTTGCTTAATATTTGCTAGGGTATTGGCCGGAGGTGCAAACGTGACTGAAGCCCTAAACTGAGTTGCAAACATCTCACCCATCTGCCTCCATGATTTAATAGAATTGGAGGGGAGCCTCTTGAACCACTGATGAGCGCTATCCCTTAGAGTTGCAGCCAGCAACCGACATTTTGAGCGATCCTTGATTTGATAGACTTCCATCTCCGTGTTGAAGCGACTGAGAAACTCTACGGGGTCTGTGGTCCCGTTGAATTTCAAGTCTCCCACTCCCCTGTAGCTACGGGGTAAGGGCGAATCCCGCACCTTCTTAGTAAAAGGTGATCCCACCGTCAATCCTGATTGGGGGCCCCTTTCTGCCATAATTTTCTCGAGGACTTTCCTGAGGTCTTCCTCCTTGTATTTTCCACCACCTTCAGCTGACCTAGAGGTGTCGTCAGTGTCACTCCCACCGTTGGAGCTCTCATCAGAACTGTCATCAGCTTTATAGGACGAGCCTGAGCTATGCTCATCTTCAGGTTTAGAGTGGGACTTATCCTTATGACTCCCTGACGCCTTAGACAGTGATTTCTCACTTTGTACCTTCTTGGGACCCTTCTGTTTTGCCTCCAATAGCTTAAGCCTCAAATCCTTACTCGTTAGCTTCTTTCCCATTCGGTCGAATACAGTGACACTCCTTGTAACCGAAGGTTCAGGATCCTCCTTATCCTTGGGCTCAGCTTCAGAGTTCCAGTCAGGATTACTCTGATCGGTTTCAACATCAGAAAAAGTCTTCTTAGTTCTCTCCTTCTCAGGTCCTTCCTCCTCACTGCCAAAATCCAGCCGAGTAGGCGTAACCTTTGGAGCCTTAGGCCTTTTTTGCTTCTTTCGCCATCTTTTCATCTTTTCAGATTTTTTCTCCAAGGAATCCACCCTTTCACCAATTTTCTTGAGGTGATAGAAAATATCCTTGTTCGTAACCTCGCCATGAGGACCTGTTCCACGACCTTCTTCATTGTTAGTTGGTGTTTGCGTTTTTCCGGAATCATCCGACATCTTTTCTCTCTTAAGATTTCTGATGGAGATCCCCTCCTTCTAGCGCCACTTATGTTGTGAGAGAAATTTGGTACAACACAATCGAGAGAATCTCGCTGGAATATTCGTAAAAAGCGTCCTTGGTTGTCGGACAAGGCCACAGGTTCGCAGTACGAAGCCTGAAGCTGATTAGTTAGAACAGAATGGTTGAAGTATGATTTCCGGGGGCTGAGTTGACAAACCACCGGTCGAAATAAGTAGCGTAAATCCTACACTACCAGTAAATTCGCTGGAATATGTATCACTGAGGTGCACGTGCCTTATGCTTCTCAAGAGTGAAAATCCGAATCCTTTAGTCAAGTGCCTACATATCCTATTTATAGGAATCAAGCCCCATGTAGTTCTATTAGGTTTATACTTCTTAATCCTGATGAATTCCACCACCCTAAGATCGTCCATCTTAGAGTTTTTATCCAATTAGGTAGCTCCAGCCGAGCTTCCTAGTCTCCTCATCCATGTCCAACTCGAAGTCCTATAAGTCCTCAAGCAAACGAAGTATATCCGAAATACTAATATAAGTCCTATACTGATTGTAATTATTCCATCTAGCGTGTTTAACCACGCTTAGAAGTCCTTTTATAAGTACGATTCCGTGCTC
This sequence comes from Heracleum sosnowskyi, assembly GCA_030848705.1. Classification (NCBI taxonomy): domain Eukaryota; kingdom Viridiplantae; phylum Streptophyta; class Magnoliopsida; order Apiales; family Apiaceae; genus Heracleum; species Heracleum sosnowskyi. The sequence goes on along the minus strand of CM061238.1, from coordinate 131,982,395 downwards.
CTAAAGTATAGGTAGCTGAGTCCTTGTCCTACTAGCACTCTGCCTTCTTAAGACCTCGACTGCCCATCACCTGTAACCAGTCTCGAGGTTCAAACCACTTGAACCTCATCATCCCTTACCAAACCCTTGATACTGTGATCATGTTATTAGTCCCTGCACCTATCGTGGCACCATGAACCTGAACCATGACACCCTGAACCTACACCTTTGTTCCCTTAGCCTACACCTTGGTACTCTTAACCTGTACCTCAGTACACACAATACTAGCCCAATACATCCTTACTGGACTTTTGGCAAGTATGGGCCTTAAATTGAGCCCATGTGAGATTTTGGGCACAACACTGGCTACTTGTCTTTTCCTTGGCTTCTACAGCTGCTGTTGTCGCCCATGTTGATGATGTTCTATCCATCCCTCTTGTTCGACTTCTCCTATGTGCACAGCTGCCCCAGCTTCTCGTCACTTCCAATGTTCCAAGAGCAAACTCTCTCCACATGGATGATGCCAAATATCTTCTAATCCATCATAAGAAACGGGGCATCCAAGGACGAAGATTTGAGAAGCCTGTGATCATGTTTCTTAGGGCAGTTTCGTGCTGAGAAGCTCAACGTGCTAGGAAGCTCATGAAAGAAATCATGACTAGGCACATTAACAACAGAAATAAGATCATCATCCAGAACATGAACCCAAATACGAGGAGGCTTATTTCCTTGTTCTCCAGCTAAATTAATCAGCAATCTTTCGGACCCTTTTCTCTTCAAGCTCTGGGGTTGGCTGTTGTATACGACAAATTTGGCTACTCTATGCGACTTGTTGGAAACGTGAATGGGCTTTCACACCAAAACTTTGATAATACTAAAACAATTGCAATTTTTTTCGCTGAATAATAAAACTATAACTAATAGATCACTACAAGAAAAACAAGATCCTACAACGGTTTTTGCCCGTTGTGTAATACCTTGTTTTCCCGTTGACTATTGAAGCAACGTCTCTTACGCATCTCAACAAGGTTGTGGTGAATTTCTTTAACAACAGGTCCTATAAAATTAAGTGTTGTTCTTCTTTTCCATAATCAACGAGTTCCAGAACAACAACAATTGTCGAAAACGTATTACCACAATGGTTCCTATATAAGAATCAAATGTCTGGATAAAATGAACACAGTGATTCCTTAAAAGAAAAGGGTTGTTCCTCTTTCTTTAGGCAAAAGTTTCTGAAAGCATATACATTGTCAAAAACTTATTACCATGTTGAACCTATTGAATTGAACGGTAGATTTTGAAGCACAACTCCTAATTAACGACATGTCACATGAGTGAAGCCCTAATTGTGAAACTATCGAGTGAAGACCTGAGAGAGACAAATGAGTGAAAATGGAGAGATATGAATGACTGAGTGGGGGAGAGATGAGAGAGTGAATTAATTTATTTGAATTCATTTTGACCGAATTTGGTTTTGCCGCTCCCCAAAATTTCATTCACTGCCCAAATAATTCACCGATATTTGTGCCACTATGCATTTTAAGTTTTTTTTTTGCCATTTTAAAAAATATTAAAAATTTTCTAAATTGTTGATATTAAAATTATTAAACAAATTCTTTAGTTCAATTAATTTGTAATAATTTAGTTATTACATATAAAAGTATATTTTAATTTCTCTTAATTTCATTTTCTTCAATAAATTTTTTAATGATTTAAATTATAATTTATTAGTACTTTTCATATACTAATTTATTTTAAAAGTTATTCATTTTAAATTTATTGAAAATATTTTAATATTTACAAAATATGAATAATTCATTTATTTAGTGGACTCTTGCTTTCTATAAAAAAAATCAACGCTTTTGATATAGACAACGGTTTAGCTAAAAAAGCATTGAAACATAATTACTCACACAAGATTTTTATAAAAAAAATCATTGTCTATATCATACAACGGTTTATCAACATAAACAATTGTTACAAAGATTATTCAACAATTAATGTACCAAAACAAAAACCCTTGTGTATGTTATACAACAGTTTTTGGACCAAAACCATTGTTAAATGTTATAACTTACAACACTTTGTTAAACAAAAATCACTGTCTTATACTTTTATGAAATTGAATAAACAAAACATACGTGAGTATTGATCAAATCAGTAGTTGACTATTAAAATCTTAAACCAAATAAATTTACTTTTTTGAAAATTTTTGAATATCACTAAAATATATTAATCTTGACATCCATATGGTTGGATAATCGTTATTATTTTTAAAAAAAATTGTAACAACAATCCGGGACGAAACACTAGTTAGAAGTACTAGTCAAATGATTAATTGACCGTTAAAATCTCAAACTAAATAAATTTATTCTTTTCTGAAAATTTTGAAATAATAATAAAATATATAGATCTTGACAACCATAATGTTAGAACATCGTGAAATATTTGTAAAAAAATAGAAACACCAAACACGGAGTGAACACTAATTAGGAGTATTTGTCAAATCAATAGTTCACTATTAAAATCTCAAACCAAATAAATTTAATCTTTTCTAAATATTTTTGGAATATCACTAAATATATAAATCTTGACATCCATACGATTGGATCGTCGATAAATAGTTTTAAAAAAAAAATCTAAACATCAATCCAGGACGAAACACTATTTAGAAGTTCTAGTCAAATCACTAGTTGACAGTTAAAATCTCAAACCAAATGAATTTATTTTTTTTTGAAATTTTTGTAATATCACTAACATACATAGATCTTGATATCCGAACGGTTGGATCGTCGAGAAGTATTTTGTAAAAAATTGAAACATAAATTCGGGACAAAACACTAGTTAAAAACACTAGTCAAATCACTAGTTGACCGTTTATATTTCAAACCAAAAAAAATTATTTTTTTCTTAAATATTTGTTATATCAGTAAAATACATAAATCTGAATATCCATACGGTTGGATCGTCGATAAATATTATTATTTATCAATGATATTATTATTATTAACATATATGTAAGTGTTCTTGTTTAACAAATTATAATATTAAATATTCAAGATTCATATGATAACATTGCATCAAGTGTGTGACACTTATGTATTAAGGACAACAAATAAAGTGTTTAGAAAAATTAACGCGTTCGATATAGACAACGATTTAGCTAAAAAAATGTTGTAACGTATTTACTCACACAAGGGTTTTGCAAAAGGAACTGTTGTGGAACGAAATATAGGTTTAGATATTGACGGCGGTATTTAATGTAAGGTAGTGGACAAGCGTGTCTTAATGGCTGCTCTCGTGGTTCGTGACTGCACAGGTCCTCACAAGATGCCTACGTATCTCAACTATTGCTGAGAATCAAGCCAAGAAACGTAGTTCTAATGTTGAGGGGTTAGGCCCTTTATATAGGGGTCTGGAGCCCTAGAATCGTGGTAGAATTAGGTTACTTGATGGCCAAGTAACCGCCCTTGAATAGTGGATAACTCTTATCAGAATTAGTTTCCATGCTGGAGTTGGTTTCCATGTTGGACGTTGTATTGGAAGCTTCCTAATGGTTTCCAACCACTGGACTGCATATGAAACAAGCCCATGCCTTAGTGGTTTAAAACAAGGGTTGGACCTTGGCCCAATTTGTTAATTACGAATTTATTATCATAGCCATGGTTACAGGCATTATTAATGGGCTTCGTATTTAGACCATTTTAAGTACATTTAATGCATCATTAAATGTGTCCTTAGGGCTTTATTTTAACCCATATCAGGAACCATTGTGTATATCCTACAACGTTTTATCAACATAAACCATTGTTACAAAGATTATTCAACAACGAGTGGATCAAAACAAAAACCCTTGTGTATATTATACAACAGTTTGTATACCAAAACCATTGTTAAGTCTTATAACTTACAACACGTTGTTAAACAAAAACCACTGTCTTATACTTTTATGAAATTGAATAAACAAAAAATACGTGAAGATTGGTCAAATCAGTAGTTGACTATTAAAATCTCAAACCAAATAAATTTATTTTTTCCTGAAATTTTCGTAATATCATTAAAATACATAGATTTTGATATCCATATGGTTGGATCGTCGATAAATTTTTATATAAAAAAAAAATCAAAATGTCAATCTGGAACGAAACACTAGTTAGAATTATTAGTCAAATCATTAGTTTACTATTAAGATATCAAACCAAATAAAAAAAATTCTAATTTTTTTGTAATATCATTAAAATACATAGATCTTGATATTCATACGTTTGGATTATCGATAAATATTTTTTAAAATAATCGAAAAATCAATATGGGAGGAAACACTAGTTAGAAATACTAGTCAAAATCACTAGTTGACCGTTAAGATCTTAAACCAAATAAATTTATTTTTTTCTTAAATTTTATGAACATCATTAAAATACATAGATTTGGATATCCATACGGTTGGATCATCGATAAATATTATTATTTATCAATGATATTATTATTGTTATTATTAACATATATTTAGGTGTTCCTGTTTAACAAATTATAATATTAAATATTCAAGATTCATATGATAAATTTGCATCAAGTATTAGCAAATTAAATTGTGGGAAACAAAACATTTCTAAATTTTTCCCTTCCCGGGCTCAAAAGAAGGCTTCGTTCCCTTAATGTTTTTTTTGCCCTTTTTCATTTCCCCTTCTCCCTTTTCCCTTCTCGGGCTCTCTTTCTTTCTCTGTCACATGCTCTCTGCCTACCATCTCTTTATCCAATTCTTCATCTTCGAGCTTGCCAGTATTTGTATGTATGTCTCTATCTCTTTTTGTTTATAATTGTGTTTTGGTTAATTACATGAAATTTCATGTTTTATTGTATGTGTATACACCATTATAAAATTTTAGATAAAATGATGTTTGATTTCAAGGTGTTTGATTATATGGGTGAACCATCAAATTTTAATTGGCGACTGATTGCAAGGTGTATTCAAGGTGTTTGATTAAATGGATGCATAACATGTTTACAAGTATTTGTAAAAACTCAGTTTAGGTGATTGTATGTTTTAACCCTTTACATAGTACAAGATGCAATTTAGTTGATGCTCTTTTACAATCCCAAAATCAAAATTGGTTCCTGAATAACCAATCCCAATCCATTGAAGATTCCCATAAAAATGAAATAGATATCATGTTTACATAATATTACACATATGCTGCCCTCGCTCTTCTATGTGCTCACTTACTATGTCATTAGTAGTTTGATCTATTATTTTAAAAGATATTTTTTCTTTCTGTTGATGAAATATTTCAGCGTCGTCAATGAATATTCACTGGTTCCCTCCCCCTCATGGTACTGTGAAGGTTAATGTACATGGCGGAGTGACCTCATTCCCTTTCCCAACTGGAAATGCCTCTGCTTTGGGTGCTGTACTAAAGGGATGAAGAGGGTTATATGTGGTGTGATTTATTTGGTGCAATTAAAAATATGAACTCAGGAGCCATTGGACTTTGGGCTATCTTCAAAGGGATGTGTCTAGATTTTCAACAAGGATTTAGAAATGTCCATTTGGAGACTGACAATTTGCATGCATTTTATCATGTAAAGAACTTTCGAGATGGTTTTCCTGAACAACTCCATGAGTTAGTGCATCAGAAGATGAAATAATTGGAGTGTAAATGTGATTTTCGGAGATTCCTTGCTTTGCTTGCTTGTTTAATTATTAGTTAGTAGTGGTAGTTTGTTAGTGACGATAGCATTGCAAATGCATTTTAATATGTTTTAGCTTGGATACATTTGTGTACTTTGAATTATATAAGGTCCTGTAACACATTATAACTTTGGTTCAGTTTTGTTCATGCTTGGTTTGATGTTTAGTTTGCTAGTTATAGATATGCCCCTGTTTTGGCATGTTTGCTTTCTTTCTATTTTTTTTTCATATACAGTAAGTTAGAAAACGGTTTTAGTAACAACAGTTATGTCTAAAAGATAAACATCCAACATAATAAAAACACTTGTATGATAGGTGACATTCATACAACACTACAGAACTAACCTTATCTGAAATGCTCTTACATTACCTTACATTATTTTAAACTTTCCTCTATTATTATTTAAATATTCTCATAATATTTCTTTTCAAATGAAATTAACATCTTAACATTCTCTTCTCCTAAACTTTCTTCTTTTTTTAATGTGATATAATAGAAAATACATGAACGTTTTGGTAAATAAGAAGTTAAGAAATTAGATCGGTCTTGCATAAGAAATTAAGTAATTAATACCAAAGATTACAAAAAATCTCAATTGTCTTTTAAATATTTACTAATGGAGGAAACTAAATATATAATTTCAATATTCTTGCATTTAAAATCTCTACTAATGGAGGAAAGTAAATATAATATTCTTGCATTTAAAATTTCTACTAATGGAGAAACTAAATATACAATAGATCTTTACTAATGGAGGAAACTAAATATTACAAATGGAGGAAACTAAATATTCAATTATAATATTCTTGCCTTCAAATTTCTAAATTAAACAAAAAGTGTATTACTTTACATTATTTTGAACTTCCCTTTATTATTATCTAGATATTCTCATAATATTTATTTTCAAATGAAATTAGCATCTTAACATTCTGCTCTCCTAAACTATATATATAAAGGAAAACCCTCGAGCTCTCAGATCGTTCAAAAACTATTTTTCTATTTTTCTAGAGCTTTTGAATTTTAATTTAATAAAATTAAATTTCCTTATTTAAATTCGAATTTATAGGATAGAAAAATAGAAATTATCTTTTAAATTTTTACTAACAGAGTAAACTAAAAATACAATTTTAATATTCTTTCCTTTCTCAATTTTAATTCAATAAAATTAAAGTTCCTTATTTAAATTTCAATTTATATGATAGAAAAAATCTATTTTAAAATTTTATTAATAGAGAAAACTAAATATACAATTTTAATATTATTTCGTTTTTTAATAATGGAGGAAAGTAAATATACTATTTTAATATTCAACATATTTATCTTTCTATCTTATCCTATATCTTAGGAATTTTTTAATTATGGAGGAAAGTAATTTTTTTAATCTTATGAATGTTTCACTTGCAAGAAAAAATTATCCATTATTGATATTTTGTTTCTTTTTCGTCAAGAAAACAAATACCATACATAGCAAACATGAATACCTATAAATATATTAATTTATAATTGATGCTCTCATTATTTTGGTTATCACTTTTTGATCTTATTATCTCTGTTTTCCAGACATCATCTAATGTATTGCAGGTTTATGCCCAAGAATTTTATGACTGAAATTCAAAATCATAAAATTTTGATTATTATTCTAATCATGATCAATTAATACAGGTAAAGTGTTTCAATTTGATTATTATTCTAATCATAAAATTGATTTATTTTTGTACTCCATGAAAAGAGTTTTGTTGATACAAAACATGAATTAGAGACGTTTTTAATATGAAATTTTAGATTCTAACTATATTTTTTGCCTTAAAGATTTTTCTTATGTTTTCAAACTGCGACAAAAGAAAAAAATTAAATAAAAAAGTTCAAAAATTAAAGGTACAGAAAAAAAGAAGGTCCATTTGCTCCTTTTGTACTCAGACGTTTGATCTGGGTACGCAATATGTATAGCCAAACAAATTATTTATATTGACTTTGTAATAATACTTCTCTCGAGTCTTGACTATCATAAATAGTTCCGATTATTTTTGTCATTTTTTTGTTTTTATTTTTATTTTTCTAAGCTATACGTTATCAACTCAAAGTATTTAACGAATACTGGGTATAAGTCAGAAAAATAATTATATATGCATAATAAAATTTTACTGTAAACCGAAAATTCTTTCCTCATCCAATATCAAAAGGATCCTGTAGTAGAAGAGGTAAGTTGTAACATGATTAATTAAATCATTAATTTTGTAACATTAACTTTTTGTATTATAATTTTAAGATTCCTATTCTCCTAAATTAACTTTTTGTATTATGATTTTAAATTTTGAGAAATTGTCTTTTAAATTTTTATTAATCGAATATTAATTACCTAATATTCTCTCGAACTTTCTTCTTAAGTCAAATTATTATCTTAATATTGTACTAAAATTTATCTTTAAGTCAAATTACCATGTTGATATTCTCTTAAACTTTCTTTGAAACTTAGACTTACCATCGTAATATTCTCACATATTTTTTCTTAAAAATTATATTTTTGAAAAATGTTTGAATTAAAATTTATGATATAAGAAAATTGATTAATAAATGATGTAATTTATTTAGTAATTAATTTGTTAGCTGTTAAAAATTGGTAACAACAAGAAAGTGGGTCATTGAAACAATACATGTTTGACGAAAGAGCGATTCATTAGAATGATCATATTATATGATAGAATTTAATATTGATATTATATTATGTATTTTAAAAATATAAGTTGCAATATGAATTTTAAGAAAAATAAAGTGATAAATATACTAATATTTGATAGAATATTAAAATAATGAAATATATTGAACAATTGTTCTTTTTCATTAGGAGGAGCATATTATATTCTAAAATTTAATATTGATGTTATATTATGTATTTTAAAAATATAAGTTGCAATATGAATTTAAAAAAAATAAAGTGATAAATATACTAATATTTGATATAATATTTGAAGAAAAATAAAGTGATAAATATACTAATATTTGATAGAATATTAAAATAATAAAACACATTTAACATTCTTTTCTATATTTATTCAAAATTTTGGTAAATGAATAAGACTAAACGTAGAATTCAAAAGAAACTTTAGTTTTATGTTAGAATTATTATTATTTTTAAAAATATATTTTGTAGAATATTTTTTAGAAAAATTTGAAGAAATTATAACAAAGCCGCTGCGAAGCGCGGCTTAGTAAACTATTTATTATCTAAAAATGATATAAGTCAAAAGTGAAAGTATTAGAATTAGAATTGGATTTCAAGTAATTATAACAATTACATATCAAATAATTAGGATCGTTAGATTTTAAAATAAATAGATAAGAATCCTTGGATCGAATATGAAAAAGTTATTTGGTTGTTAGTTGAATTTTATTAAAAATACTAAAAAATATATCTTGATAATTTAAACCAAATACATTAAAATTTCTTAAATCGAATAAAATTCTTCTATCTTTAGTTTTGGTGTAGTTTTAATTGTAAAAAAATGGTTAAACAGTCATTAAATTAAAGATTATTTTGTTTGATCTTAGAATAGATAGATGAAAACCGTCGAATATAATATTAAAAAGTGTATTTGATTGTTAGTAAAACTATATTAAAATACTAAAAAGAGTATTTTGATAATAAGTTTAATAAGATTTCTTAATGTAAAAATTCGTCACTTTTTTTTTCTCTTCACTTTCAGGATATTTTCAATTGGGAAAAAATTGTTAAACCGTCACTAAATTAAATATTATTTTGTGAGTTTTATGTGTACCGTAAAACATTCAAATTTGATTTTTAGAACAAAAGATACAATACAAATATTTAATTGAGTGTAAAATTCGAATAAATAAAGTCTAAATATTAATAACATAAAAATATTTAAAAATATATAAATTAATATAATCATAGATATTAAAAAAAGTGTGTTGAACGGAATCTTATCCAAGACTTTGGTTCATGTACCGTCAAACTAATAAGAATAGTTGATTTTAAAATATAAAAATAAGAAACGTTAGATCTAATTTTAAAAACTGAATTTGATTGTTATTAGAATTATATTCAAATACTAAAAAGAAAATTTAATATTATAAACAATAAATGAGTAGGCTTTTTAAATTAAACAGATTTGTCAATGTAAAAATTCATAAGTGTTCTACTATACAGATTTCGTTAATTAATATAATTATAAATTTAAAAAAAAAAACAATAGTCCATTGCACAGGTTATAACTATATAATAAGTGTACTCTGGTCCTCATCTTCAGTTACGGCAAAACAATATCAACCCATGAATCTAATATTTTTAAAAATAAACGAACAAGATTATATCATATAAAAATAGAAATTATTATCTAAAAAGGATATAAATCACAAGTGGAAATTAAGATACAACACAAATAATTAACAAAGCGTCTAAAACCTAATAAATAACATCTAAAAGTTAATAACATAAAAATATGAAAAGAACACAAATTAATATAATTATTATAGATATTAAAAAAAGAGTTGTGCACGGGTTATAAGCTAGTATATTAAAAGAAGTTCATGTTTCGCACTGGTTATAAGTTAGTATTATTAAAAATCACTTTTTAGTATTTGAATATAATTATAATAACGATCAAATACACTTTTGAATATTAGATCTAACGGTTCTTATTTATCTACTAGCTTATATCCCGTACGATGCACAGTTTTCTTTAATATTTTATTATTTTTTATTTAGATTTTTGTAATTATATATTATTTGATGAAATTTTAATATATATATTTATATGTGTATATAATAAATTGAAATTATATATCTAATAATATAAATATTTTAATTTAATAAAATTTTGACGTAATCTTTAGTAGTATTTTAGATATTAAAATATAAAATATTTTTAAATAATAGATCTAACAGTCTGTATTTATTTGCTCTTAAAAAATTTAAATGTGACTAAAGTTCAAATAACAAAATATGTGCTCTGTAATGTACCGAGTTTCTTCTAACATATGCTATTAATTTTATTTTTTTATTAATTATCTTATTTAAATTGTATATTATAAAAAATTATATTAAACCCGGATTTTATATTCATTATATTAATTATAAAAAATTATATTAATTCGAATATGAGTTGTTTTACTTAAAAAATATAAAACATACAATGTTCTTAAAAAGACAGTTAGTTACTTATTAATAATTATATAAAATTATATTATATATATATATATATGTTGTCCATGTTACTTTTAGAAAATTAGTTGTTTAAATTAGAAAATATAAAATTATATTACCTTTTTATATATATGTTGCTCGTGTTACTTTTAGAAAATTAGTTGTTTCAGTTAGAAAAAAATAAAAAAGGTTATGTGTTTAGCTGAAAAGGGTAAGTGAATATTTATTAATAATTATATATAACAATATTATCATTACATATTTATTTTTCATGTGTTATGTTTAGAAGATTAGTTGTTTTAGTTAGAAAATGTAAAACAAATAATGTGTTTTAGCTGAAAAAGGTAATCGGTGATAAATATGTAATAATATTACCATTTTATATATATGTTACCTATTTTATTTTTAGAAAATAAGTTGTTTTGGTTAGAAAAATATATAAAATAGGTAATGTGTTTTAGCTGAAAAAAGTAATTGGTTATAAATAAATTGGTTATAGATAGACCTAACCCAATTATAGATAGGCCCGACCCAGACCGTCCGACCGACTGACCGACCGAACGATCGACCAAAACTTTTAATGTTTCGTCTTTAATAATATAGTATTGATTTCAAAATCAACGGTCCTTATTATAAGTTGACGGTACAAGAACCAAAATTTTGGATAAGATTTTGTGCAACGCAGATCTTTTTTAAATATGTATAAATATATTGATTTATTTTCTTTTTGATATTTTTATGTGATTTATTTATTAGATTTTAGACGCTCAATTAAATATTTGTAATGTATCTTAAGTTCTAAAAATCAAATTTGAACGTTTTACGTGCGGCACATACCAAACTCACAAAATAATCTTTAATTTAGTGATGATTTAACAAAAAAAATTCAATGAAAAATACCCTCAAACCGAAGAGAAAAAAAAGTGACGAACTTTTATATCAACTTAGGAAATTTATTTATATTTGATTTAAATTATCAAAATACTTTTTTAGTATTTAAATATAGTTCTACTAACAACCAGATACATTTTTTTAATATCACATCCAACAATTTTCATCTACCTATTTTAAGATCTAAAAATATAATCTTTAATTAGTGATGGTTTAACAATTTTTTTACAATTAAAACTACACCAAAACCAAAAATCGAAGAAAGTGGCAAATTTTTACGCCGAGATTTCTATTCGATTTAGAAAATTTTCATATATTTGGTTTAAATTATAAAGATAAGTTTTTTAGTATTTTTAATATAATCCAACTAACAACCAAATACACTTTTTCATATTCGATCCTACGATTCTCATCTATCTATTTTAAAATCTAACGATCCTTATTATTTTGATATGTAATAGGAATTGAATATCAGTATTAATGGAACTGATCTTTTTATTAAGTTATATTTACTTTTAATTCATTCGAATACTAATACTTCCACTTTTGACTTGTATCATTTTTAGATAATAATTTATATTTTCATATGTTATAATCTTGATCATCTATTTTTTTAAAAGTTAGATCCAACGGTTAAAATTGTTTTGACGGTACTGCAGACCAGAGTTTTGGGTAAGATCTTCGTTATGCTTATTATATTTAAAAAAAAATTAGATTCAGCGGTTGAGATTGTTTTGGCAGTACTGAGGAGAAGACCAAAATTTTGGATAAGATCTCCGTTATGCTTATTATAGATAAAGATATAATTATAGGATAGTATAAATAGTTTCCATGTCTTGTTTTTTTATCACTATTAAAAATAAGATAATGTTTTTTTTTGCCAAAGAAAATTAAATACAAAAATGCTAGCTAGATAACCAAAAAAGTTGTCCCAAAAAATCTCCTAAATATTTATGTATCCTTATTTAATTGACAACTTTTCTAAAACAAATATGAAACTTCATTTCATGCGCTCATAAATTAAAAAGACTATATGTGAAGATGTTTTTGGGTTTCCTAACTTTACTCAATTAAATAAGGCTAGGAGTATCATATTGAATACAAAATATGCCGATTAGTCCTTTACTTGAGACATAAAATAAAGTTACAAAATCAATCTTTGATTACATACATTATTATGATAATCAAATTACTGAATATCCCGTTCACATTACATAATTTTTGGGAAATTATAAAAGAATCAAAAATCTCAAACTAAAACTAAAACAATTTGCCACCCAAGTAATCCGTAGTAATTTGCAGCAAAATCAAAGCAGTAAATCAATTTATAACCATGATTAGGATTCTCATATTTTCTTTCCGTTCTTAATTCTTTATTTCTTATTGATCATCTCTTAATATCCTTATAAATACACACGTACACGGCTACACGCACTATTAGACCTTACAAGTCCCCGTCATTTTTTTTTTTTATTCTCTCGTAAAAAATCAAAGATGGGTTCTCAAAGCACGATGGCATCCTGCATGGTTTTGTTGTTCACAATTATGTCCATGGCCGAAGCTGCCAACAAGGTTCGAAGTGCATGGGGACCTTGGAAGACCGCTCATGCTACTTGCTATGGTGGCCTTGACGGTACAGGCACCATGGGTACGTACCCTCATTATGTTTCTTAAACATGTTGTTTCGTTAGTATTCAGTGACGGAATCGGGATTTAATATAAATACTTTTTATGTTTTGTTGATGATCTTGTTATTAATAATATCAGGTGGTGCTTGTGGATACGGAAACTTGTACCAGCAAGGGTACGGTGTAAACACAGCAGCGTTAAGTACTGCACTCTTTAACAATGGAGAAAAGTGTGGATCGTGTTATCAGATAAAGTGCATTAATAATCCGCAATGGTGCAGACGTGGAAATCCCTCTATTTTCATCACGGCCACCAACTATTGTCCTCCTAACTATGCTTTGCCAAGTAATAATGGCGGTTGGTGTAATCCTCCTCGTCAACACTTCGATTTGTCCGTGCCTATGTTCGTTAGACTTGCGGAGTACCGTGCTGGCATAATACCCGTCTCATATCGCAGGTAACACATTGTTGTCAGTAACGGAACCAGAATCATAAAATAATCGTGTTTTTAAAACATGCATGGTTTGGTACCCGAAAAAATTATTTGTTTAACATAATTGATCTATTTATTGAACATTGATTTATCGAGTTTATAATATAATGTTTTATTGAAGGGTGCCTTGTATAAAGAGAGGAGGAGTAAAATTCACAATGAACGGAAATCCGTACTGGAACTTGATATTGTTCACAAACGTTGCTGGTGCGGGTGACATAGTAAAAGCAGAGATAAAGGGTTCGAAGACGGGATGGATGAGCATGACCCGCAACTGGGGTCAAAATTGGCATTTAGCTCATGTCCTGGTTGGTCAGTCACTCTCTTTCAGGCTCACAACCAGTGACGGCAGAGTCTCAAATTCTCTCAACGCCGTTCCTTCTAATTGGCAATTTGGTCGAACCTTTTCGGGCAATCAATTTAGGAATTTCTAAATGTCAAATGTCAATATTAGTTTACTTAATTATGGAAATAAACATAGCAGTATTATGGAATTATGGGTTTTTTCTCTTGAGAATGTTGAAGGGGATTTGATATATCTCTTGATATATTTACATATAAATAGTTTTATTAGGATTTGTCATTGTAATCTGCAGAATTGATTTAATTATATTCTTGCTAGTTTTAATCCTTGATTTATGTCTCAATTATTTAATTGTTTCATATGCATTCGGGAAAAATGATATATTTACAAAAATGTCACATCTTAAAGTCTATCTATCTTAAGATCACCTTTGATTATAATTTTCGATATGTTTTTGTTTGTAACAAACAATTTATACTCGTGAAATAATTCGATTATAATTCGGTGTATTTCAACATGAAATCAGAGACCAAGGAGAAAATTAAGTTTCCCAAAATTCCAACCAATAGAATGGCTAATTTATCTAACACACAGACACACCGTGTAATATACTCACAATCATATAAAGAATAATACGAGGATTATATGGGTAAAATCACTTTAGTTTTGCTGTCTCTAGCTTTACCTGCTAATCATCAACAATAAACCAACTCATACCCCCCATCAAATTATACTTGATCCTTTGGATGCCTGTGCAAGCAAAATCTACACATAATGTACATGAAATCCATGCAAATATATCACATAAGTTCTTGCTCAGGTGGCATTGACATTTATATCCGCATTGTGTGAAATTTCTTTATGCTTTTCTATAACATATTTGCATCAAATGACTCGCGTCGTTTCTTCATCGGGTTTGGCGCAGCTTCTTGCTGCCCCTTTCTCATCATTGCTACAAATTCGTCGTAGTTTATGCGACCATCCTGCATATTCAGTAGGTTTTTAGCTTTACTTATGTATTTAGCCATCTGCAGATTGCTTTAAATTGTTTTAAGTTGTCAGGGAAAAAGATGAAGGCTAATTTGTAACTACTCACATTATCAGAATCAACGTCGGAGATGATTTCCTTTATATCCCTGTTACTCATGCCAAATTCACGGAGAGCTTGCTCTAGTTCTTCCATGGTGATGTACCTGGTTTCAGAAAGTTATGCAATTCTGTTAATATTTTCTCGTAGGATCATTCTTGCAATGTGCAGTTTTGGTTTAGAAGATACACTTGTAGACTCACTCAACTATCATCGTTATTTGTACTTACCCACTGTTATCTTTATCGAAGTACTGGAATGCAGTATAAAGATGCTCTTCTCTGTCCATTCTATTCATTTGCATTGTTGCTGTAATGAACTCATCGTAATCAATTGTCCCATTTCCATCTGCATCAGCCTGTTTTTCCCAACAAAAATATATGCATCATAAAAATGTAGAACAACACATTACTAGTTTATTTGCTCAAATACGAAATATTATTGTTTATTTTTGGGTGACTTACAGCTTCCATCAACTGCTGGACTTCATATTCAGATAGTTTTGTTCCTTGCTTTGCCAGACCCTGCTTCAATTCCTCAAGAGTGATTGTACCACTGTTGTCAGAATCCATGCCTTTGAACATTTGCTTCAGTCCCATGATCTCTTCCTCCGAGAGGCAACCTGCAATGACCTACATTTTCCAAAACAAAAACCACTGTCAAAATTCCCAATCCTGCAAAAAGGACCTCATAACAGAAGTGCTTCAATTCATCATGTTTAATATTGGGAACCATCTTTAGATCAGTATAAGAAAATTCTAATTACCCGAAGCGCAACTTTCTTGAAATTATTCATAGCTGTGAACTGTTTCAATCTATCAATAACAGCATTGTCAAGCGGGGTATCAGGTGCTTCGCCATCCTCCTTAATCCATGGATGAGCTGAAGAAGAACAACGGTTACATACATGAGAAGTATGGTAACAAAAGTAACTGATTAATTATTCGTTAACTGATATTTTATTACACTTACAAAGAACTTGTGTTGCAGTTAGCCTCTGCTTGGGATCAGTAGTCAACATCTTCTTAACAAGATCCTTTGCTTGAGGTGAAATTGCAGGCCATGGATCAGATGAAAAATCAACATGTCCACGTAAGATTGCATTGAATATTCCATGCTCGGACTCTGTCAATCCAATCAACATTGTTCTTAATAACTTTTCTGTGTGTATAAGAATCCAAAAGAGAAATCATAAATTCTTTTTCATTTTTCCAAATGTAGCAACTCTATTACCTGCCCAAAATGGAGGAACACCGCACAGAAGAATATATAACATGACCCCAATGCTCCATATATCAACTTCTGGTCCGTAGTTTCTCTTGAGGACTTCTGGTGCTATATAATAGGCACTACCAACAATATCCTTGAATTGTTCACCTGCAAGGATGCACCAATTTAATAATTTTATGCAATTACTGGTACGAACACAAAAAGTTGTAATGATTGAATTTCTTCGCAATCATGCATTATGTTCTAATATACACAACGCATATATTATGATTGGAAATTAAGGTATTATATTAAGAAAAGTATATAGAAAGATCGATCTGACAGATATACAAAGAGTGAGAGGGTGCAATAACCTTGTTTATAAAAAACTGATAGGCCAAAGTCTGTAGCTTTAAGAGGAGAATTCTCCTCCTTGTTTAAAAGAAGGAAGTTTTCGGGCTTGAGATCTCTGTGAATGACTCCCATCTGATGACAAGTATGAACAATCTGAACAATGGTTCTCAACAAAGAAGCTGCAGCTGCCTCGGTATAATGTCCCTTAGCGATAATACGATCAAACAGCTCGCCTCCAGCGCACAATTCCATCACCAAATGAACAGAATGTTTGTCTTCAAAAGCACCTTTAAGCTCCACAATATTAGGCTGTCCTTTAAGATGATGCATAATTTGTACCTCCCTCCTAACATCCTCAATATCCTCCTTATTAACAAGCTTTCGCTTGGCAATTGTCTTGCAAGCAAATTGGTCTCCAGATTGTTTATGAGTACACAAATGTGTGACACCAAATTGTCCCCTTCCAAGCTCTTTCCCAATGGTGTACGTGCTCCTAATATCTTCCATCGGCCGCCCTAAAACTGGACCTATTGGGCTAGACTTGGAAGGTTTCGGAGAGGCAGAAGGAGGAGTAGTCCTGGGTGGGCTGGTGGCTTTATCGCTACCACCACCACCATCACTACCTATTGATTTATCATCCCCCTTGAAATCTCCGTCGACATCCTTAGATGCATCAGCAGTATTCTCCTGGGAACAACAGTTCCCCATTGGGGAAATTTGCGAGCAAAAGAGACAAGCAGATGTTTAATAAGACAGGAGAACCTCTTCCTTTTTTATTAAAAATAAAAAAGGAGAAGATTCTTACAAAGGATATATAGGAGGGAGGTGGCCAGAAGAGCAAAGAAAGAAATGAAGGGGGGTTTTGGTAGCTGGGACAAAAGAGTTTCGAGACAGAGAAAACAGAGATGTAGAAAAATTGATGGTGAGAAATTGTAGGAGGATGAGCTTTGCTGGTTTGTAAGTTTTTGCCAAGAAACTTTTTAAACATGGGTTGAGAGGGTTTCCCGGGAAAGCTATTTCTTTCTCTCTCTTTTTTTGTATTTTTCATAAAATTTTAGGTTTACGGGAATATACATTTTTTCTATTTTTTCTTACCATAATGGAAGTTGCTAATAAATATAGGAAAAATTTAGCAAAAATAAATAAATTAATAATAGTTGTTCTTTGACCAAATAATAGTAGATGTAGGCAAATTATTACTGGCTATTCTACATTTCGAGATTGAGAGGAATCTTTCATACACGTTCAGGAATTAGGAACACAATACAACCCAAAACTCATAATCACTGGGACTTCTGGTAAAGAAACCTGATTTATTTACGATTGAAAGGAATTGATCCCGAAACTAGCCACTATTATACCGACAATTAGGAGCAAAGATCATTAGAAATCTCATTTTGAACCTAAAGAAGACAATCAGTGAACCACCATAACATCCTAACAAGGATGCATTTATATTAATTATTAAGATCATACAAAATTGTATACCAAACCAGACATATATTGGCTGTATCAAGCTGGTTGAGTAAGAAAAACCTTGCCTCAACTTCTACGCAGAGATCCTCAACTTTAACAAATCAATCACAAAATCAAAACTCAATCATATCGACACATGGAAGACAACAGAAAAGATGGATCAAGCAATATAATAGCACAAAACGATATGAAAAGAGTATTACAGTAGAATAACCAAAATACTGTAACAGGGTAAAAGAAACTACAGATCACAAAACTCAGGACGCAACTCCCTTAAACCAACCACCTACTCCTGAATCAAACAAAGTTGTATATATCACCATCAATTATGTGATGTTTTATGACTTAATAAAATGTTAGTACAACTAGAGGCCTTAGGCTCATTTCATGTGGGATGCGGGGAGTGTTAGAAGGGGACGGGGAATAAATTTAAAGCTCAGTAGGTTGGAATCGTTGGATCAGCCTTTACAGCATATGCATGAATCCCTCCAGCAATGTTGTAGATGGTCGAGAATCCCTGCATTATCATTATTTAATTAGCCAGTACTTAGCTTGTAATTAATTCTTTTGAAAATGCAAGAACTTTACAAGAGTTTGTACTAGGATACTTTTTTGTGTGCTTTCGTGGCAAGTAAACTTAGGACAAGTAGGCTTATATGGGAGTGCAATCTGAATTGTATTTGTATCCAGCTAATTTAAGAAAAAGGGAATTCAATCATTAGAGAATTTGCATACAGGCTCACAAGTGACAGGGACCGACTTGGGTTTACTGCAACATGGAAGGATTTTTCTTTGTATAATGAAAAGAACAATATACGTTTATCATGGGGGGGGTTTCCATATTTCTTTGCTCCTCCTGAAGGTCTTGTGTTGAACTATACAGCAGAGATACTATATATTTATGTAGGCCTTTATATTACATGTTTCGCTTCCCCGTATAAGGCTTGATCTATATTCCATTTCTTCAGTGCTTCTCTCCTCCTATCTCTCCTCTTGCAAGGATCGACACTAGCAACATACAATTTTTCTAGTTCGTCTTAAAAATAAGATTGTGTTTTATGTTAAGCTGTAACTTTGTGAATGTGATTATGATACAGTCTGTGCAAGTACATGCGGAATAATAATATGCCTCAGCCAAATGCACATGGATAAAAAAAATTCTGTCTATTCATTCTTTTATCAAAGTTCCCACTACATACAAAGTATTCTTACCTGTGTCTGCAGCCACTTGGCAACTTGTAATGACCGCACGCCATGGTGACACTGGATTGCAGCATTGTGAATTTATGATCAGTACCCTTTCTAAAGAACTAAAGATACATTCAATAAATAATATTATGGTTTCTAGAAAGACTTCAAGAAGTGTGTAGCTATTAACTTTTAAGTGCAGTTTTTCGTTTTTTAGGACGTCTTGGAAACAAATCAATAATCCATATACAAGAATACTTAATAACTGATACAAGTTGTGCACCCAACTGACTGTCACAAAGTGAAATTATTTATTCCCAAAGTTACTCAACAAGATACTTTGCTAAACAAAAACTTTTACGATAACCTTCAAATCACCACCATTTTAATATAGAGAAGAAATGCATCACACTAGAAGACTATCTAGAAATGGAAAAAACAATCTTATGTTTTTCAACTAGATAATAAAAGAGTTAATTGCAAAATGTGTACACCTAAAATATACTTACTTTACGATATGTGTACCTACTATTCATTAAACTAAAGTTGTGTACCTTAAGTTTCAACATTTATGCAAACTGTGTACAAACATTAAAAAGAATAACGTTGTAAGGGATAACGTAAAAAAATAACCTTATGCAATATGTTATTTGTAAGTCTTGATTTGAAGTACACAATTTTATTCATACTTAAAAAGCATGGAAACATTACATTCATTGTACCTAAGAAGAAAAAAAACATAAAGGCTAGTAAAGCCCCATTACTCTAAATGGTTGAATTACAAGAACATGTCCTTGTGTATATAAATCATTTGGAGTTTAACCTCAAAGGTTCACTGTGAATAGGAAACCATGCACCGGTTCGAGACAACTTGAAGCAGCTAGGAATGAGAAACAGGCAAAAATTGTTGGAAAGAAGCCACAATGGAAATTGTGATCTTCTAAATATTATTACAATGAAAAGAAAATAACTTTTGCTCAGAACATTATTATTTACTTTTGGTAACAAGTCTTGTTTGCTTTAGCCATTGGATTAATATGTAAATTGTTAGTTTCACTACAAGGAAACACTAATATCATGTAATGACTGATTTATTCAAATGCTTTTAAGGAATGGTGACATTTTTGCTAAGATTCATATTTTTCAAAGTAGGCTTACATTTCAAATTTTGCACTAACGTTATTGGCTGGTTGTGGTCAAGGTCAAGAAATTGAAGATTGTAACTTGCAAACTCTTAAATCAGGTGGTTACAACCAGATGTTATGAATATTTAAGGACCTTTTTCCCTAATGTAATCAAAGTATACTACATACACTTTAATACACTGCTTAGTCTAATGGCTTCCTGGAAGAAACCAACATCCTCTTACTTTAACCTCAATGTTAAGGGGTGTATTCATAAGGGCAAGCATGAAGGCTTCTGTTGGATGTATCGGTAGAATTTAAACTTTAGACTCCAACAGTATCACTAGAGACAAGAATGATGTTTGAGTGAAAGGTTGTGGACGACAGATCCTGTCACTGATAAGCTGGGGGCTAGTTTTTACGGATTTAAGTTAGCGTGAGAATGTGGTAGGGCATCTATTTTGGTTGGTGGAGTGTGATTCCAATGAAACTATCCGGCATGTCTTCAACCTTTATCTCGGCTATCTAATGGTTGTTTCTGTTACCCTCATCACCGATCTTCTTTCGAGGCATGAGATGATGTTCAACTTTACCATCCTTGTATTTGCTAATGTTGCTGCTCATGCACTAGCTAATCATGAACTAGATGGTGAAGGTGGAATCCATGACATGCAGGAGCCACCAGAACCAATCACGGAGATTGTGAATGAGGAGACGAAGGCTGAGGACTAGACTTTATGTTTTTTTTACTTCTATGTTACAATGAATGTAATGTTTCCATGCTTTTCAAGAACAAATAAAATTGTGTTCTTCAAGTCAAGACTCACAAAGCTAATATATAAATCATCTTGTTTGCACAATCAAAATATTACATTGTAAAGTAGATGGTTATCCACCTTGCCATATACCCATACGACGTTATTTTTTTAACGATTGTACGCACTTTGCATAAATGTTGAAACTTGAGGTACACAGCTTTAGTTTAATGAATAATAGGTACACATATTGTAAGGTACATATACGTTAGGAACACATTTTGCAATCAACTCATAATAAAAATGTCCAACTTTTTGCCTCTAAAGATATAATGGATGTTAGAAATATACACTATTCATGTGAAGTTAGCTATGATAGATGGTCGAATACTATGAGGAAAATGAAAATGAAGGAGCGAGGAAAATGAAAATGAAAATGAAGGAGTGAGCAGAGTAAAATATACAAACTAGGTCCTTTGAGTAGTTGAATGTAGTTCAGAAACAAATATAGCACTAAGTTCAATTTTAACTGAAAGATGTTGAAGATGAAACTCAACTAATAAACTATTAAACTTCACATTAAACTAAAGTTAGGCTGAGATACTGGAAATAGATACAACATAATGATGATTATAAGCTGCAATTATATATATGGTAAACATGCTAATTGTTCACTACAAGAAATATGTAGTAGTTATATACTAACCAATACATATGTGTCCTTCTGAGTATCAAGCTCTGAAGTAATTTCTGGACCCCAACTTCCAAATTGCTGAAGAGGAAAAACTTTGAACCCAGGCAATGAAGCTCGTTCCCTGAAAGACAAAATGAGAGTTACGTGACTGTACTGAAAAAATGAGAGCAACTCTCGCTGATATGGACTATCAATATACTCTCTCATAAGGACAACAGAAGGGCATCAACCACTGGCACCTCATCCTGTAATTTAAATCTACTCAATCATATATATTTATATATGCTTAGAGAACTACTTGAATTGAAAATTGGAAGCGAGAGGAATAACTTTAAGATAATAGAAAAGACATTAAACTGCTAGTAAACTTAAACCTATCAAGACTATAAGCATCTGCATCTTATTTCAAGAAGTTATAAATGGATCTTTAAGTTAGTATGAAGAAGTAAAAAGGAAGTGAGCATACACTTCTTCAAATTCTCGTACATCAATCAACTGAACCTCATCAATGAAACTCGGATCTTGCATTTTCAGATGTAGTTCATCAGGCTGAATGTCTTTCAGCACTGATTCTTCCCTGTATATTAAAAGAAACTGATAAGAACCCACAATGTACAGTAAACCAGTCTATAATGGCTACACAGAAAACAGATAAACTAATTAATTATTTGTTTTCTGAAAGCACAGCTTTTTCACGATAAATTTAAGAAACTACCTCTCTGATAGAACTTGCACTAAATGCCAGCCAAATTTGGTCTTGCACCTCACAACTTTGTTTAAAGGTGCACCGAATGAAGCCTCCTCAAACTCAGGAACCTGAGACATCGTAATATATCTACCGATCATATAAGAGCATAGGTATTTAGGATGTGAATATACTATTTATCTGAGTTACGGAAAATCAAGGAGTGTAAATATATCATTTATCTGAGTTATTGAAATCAAAAAATAGAAAGATTTCAAGTATGCAAGCGTCAGACTTCTAAAGAATGTGTTTGCTTTTATTTTAATATTTAATACTGTTAATTTGGTTTTAGCTTTCTGCAACCAAAAAAAAACTGCCTTGTATTTTATTTTTATTAAATTAAAAAACTAATCAATAAATTAAAGTAAACTCTAATGCAAGTTTCCTATAAGAAGTATATTCCTCGTTTAGGTCCTAATGAGGCATACCCTCACAAGTTTCCTCTCAGAAGTATATTCCTCGTTTAGGTCCTAATGAGGGATACCCTCACTGTTATTCTCATGCTAACCAAAGATCTAAAACTAGCATACACTTCCAACAATGATCTAGCTCCACAATATAGTAAGGTGAAATAGAGGTCCTTAAAAGTCGGGAATCACAAACTCTATTTGATATACATACCAGAAGTACGAGTCTTGCTGCAACTTTTAATTTAAGTGTAAAAACGCCTAGGAAGGGCTCTGGCTCTAGCTGTATCCCCCCCTCACCCCCTCACCCCCCCCCCCCCCCCACGGGAGATTGAGGGTTCAAGCCTTGTCAAAGGCATTTGGCCAAGGTCAGTGTGTTGGTGTGTTCAACTAGCCTCATTCAGTGGCAGATCTAGCGCCCAACTATCGTGGGGGGAGGAAAATATGGTTTCCCAAAGGCGATACCAGTGTAGAACCAGGGTCTAGACCTACCACTGAATTTTTAGAATTTGGCACTACAAAATCTATCTGTAACATACTCAATTATCCATATGTTATGTTCTAGCTCAGCTGGTAGGAAATACTTGTAACACACTACAGTTGAATCCCGGGACTGCCGTGATATTTCCCTTTGCTGCGCTTAATTTAAACTATAAAAGTACAACTACTTGCGAATTATCTCTATCCATCAATAAGCCAATATACTCTCGAATGTCATAAAACTGATGGACATAAATGATAAATCAGCTGTGCACCTGAATCAAAAAGGTCTATTGATGAATGGATGAATAATGGAAAATATATTATGAGTGACTAGCGAAACAAAGATACATGTTAATCACATACCATTTGACCCTTTCTCACCCACCCAAGCATGCCCCCGTCTTGCTTTGATGGACAAATTGAGTGTTCCGCAGCCAAGTCACTTAGATCCTCTCCTGAATGTAAAAATATAAAAAGATTGTTTGGTTAAAAACACTATCAGTCATGAATTTCCAAATGATACACCATAAAGATGGAGAACTAAAAATGAGGAATAAAGTACTTCTTACAGCTTTTCATAGTCAATAAATGATAAATAATATATCTAATACCATAAGCTTGTTTTGTACCTTTAATAACTCTTTTCTGAAGTTCCACTAAAAGTTCCAGATCATCTTCTTTGACAAGCAAATGCTGCACCAATATTTCTCTACTAGCAGCAGAGCTTCCAGCACTGAATGATGCTACGAAAAAAATACTCATAAACTTGTAAGGATAACAAACAATAAATACATGCATTGCTAGAAAATTTAATTATTACAGTACGAAGTTAGCAAGCTCAATAGAGACTCTTTTTCAAACATGACTTGGAAGTTGTACTTGTAGGTTCTCCTGTTCTCCTGTTCAACTTCTTATATGTCTATTAACAACATTTAACATCTTGTTTCTGGTTATAAATTGATATTATATCATCTATCTTTATGATCCTTGGCACACTGGTCAAGTGTCTAATTGCCATTCGCTAGACCAAGAACTAGAACCCTGGGAAAGGCCCGTATATCAATAATTCAATCTCCATTTCTTCTTAATTGTCGTCACTCTTCTTTCTCAATCACATATTTTTCTCATTAATTAGTCAGGAAACATATGTCGTGCATGAGCTTACTACACATTCATGACGTACTAATTTCACTCCTAAAAGGCAACAGTGTACATAATCATTAAAACTAAAATACCGTAACATAATAAAACGAATAGTTCAAGAACATAATACTCAGGCCATCTACTACTAGTGAGAAAATAATTGTAATTCTAATTCGAATGTGAGAACCAAATAAATTTTTCGGAAATTACGAGTTTTTGGCACCACATTAGAATCAACTAAAACACTCAATTACATGGTCATAAGTCATCAAACAGTAACAACTAACAACACATACATATAGCACTATCTATTCAGCATCATAAAACACTTAAAAGACATAAAGGGCAAGATGGGTATGACAAGAAATTAACATATACCTCTGCCTTGCGGGAATTTAGGAGAGGCCATTGATGAACCCCAGTTGAATGGTGAGCAAATGGGGTTTTGGGGTTTGGGGAGAGGTGATGAAAATGTGGAGAATCTTGATGAAGAATTGTGGGAGAGAATTGAGAGAGGTGAGTGTAGAGAGAGATTGAAGAGAGATTTTGTGGCGATGGCGATTGGTGGGAGAAGATGATGATGATTAGTAGAAGCAGATGTTACCGCTCTTAACATCGTCGAGATTTTTTTATTTTGGGAGAGAGATACAGGGGAATGAATGAATATACTTGTGAACGAAAATCACGAATTTATTTGCAACTGCAGGGGGGGTTGTTTATAAACGGGTCTCGAATCGAATAATCAAAAATTTAATCTTTTTTTTATAATCGAAAATTTAAGCTGAAAAAGTTTGAAATTAATAAAAACTACTTTTTTAAATTTTTTGGTGATTTGATAATTTGAAAATATTTATAAAAATATGTTTTGTAATTAAGTTTTTTGCAATTTTATAACCTTCTCGAAATATTTACAAATATTTTTCAAAAAAATCGGTATTTTTACAATATATATATCTTTTATATATATAAAGGAAAACCCCGATGAGCTCTCAGATCGTCCGAAAGCTATTTATCTATTTTTCTAGAGCTTCTGAATTTTAATTCAATAAAATTAAATTTCTTTATTTAAATTCGAATTTATAGGATAGAAAAAATAGCAATTGTCTTTCAAATTTTTACTAAAATTAAAATCTTTAATAACGAAGGAAAGTAATTATACTATTTTAATATTCAATATCTTTATCTTTTTATATTATCAATTTTTATCTTTTTACTCCTTTTACTTATCTTCTTCTTTATATATATATAAGGAAACTCTCGGGAGCTCTCAGATCGTCCAAAAAATGTTTATTTATTTTTCTACAGCTCCATAACTTTACTTCATTAAAATATAATTTCATTATTTACATTCGAATTTATAGGAAAGACAATAAATATATAAAAATCATCAATCATGTTTACAATTTAATTAAACAAATATTACCTTATTTATATAAAATAAAATTTTATAAGTAAAAGATAATACTTCTAAAAGGACAAATTCTAAATATAAACAAGTTTAATTTTATAACTAAATATAATTATAAATACTCAACGCTATCGTGCAGATGAGATTGTTCACTAGGTTATGTGTGGTCTAATAATGTTTTCTGCTGTTTTTCAGGGATTTTGTCAAAACTAATCCACAAGTTAGAGGCCGAAAACCACAAGAGCTAATGTCGAAAGGCCAAGGTGATATTAACAACTCAATGTTCATGTATCTTTATATAATATAAGCTAATTTTTTTCATGATGATTCGTTTGTATTAATTGATATGTCTTCTTATTCTTTTGTTTCTACATTGTAGGCTATTAATCTCCATGTTGTTAAATTCATTGCAAGCGGGAAGTAAGAAGTCTAGATTTATTGCAGAGAACAAATTGATGATATCCAATCAGGTTCGTTAGTTGACTTTGTTTTTTATTACATTATCTAATACTCTAATTTTATCACTTGATCTAAAGGTTATGAAAGACTAATATTTAAGATAGTCTTCATATATTTGATTTTTTTTTTCCTTCCAGGTTTCGTAGTTAAAGGTTATTTTAAGGTTAGTTGTGTAAGTTCTATGTATACACAGTAAGGTATCAACTTGATTTGGGGATTATTTTTAATAACTGATATTTTTATTATTTATGTTTTAATATTTTATTGATTGTATTTGTTAAAAAAATAAGTAGGCATGTTAAGATTTTTAAAATAATTAAAAGTACTAAAATAGAGTTTTAAAATAAATAAGTAACCGTTTGCCGGTTATATTTTAAAAAAAGAAAGGGTTTTAATAAGAAAAATAGAAAAAGTAACATGTTTGAGAGTCGCTTCGTTCTATTTTTCTAATTTTCTCAAATTTTCACAATTTTTAAGTAGGAAGGGAATTGAAAAATTGCAACTTCTCATATTTGTAAGATCTAATGTCGATTTATTTATTCTTTTCGAACTTTTAGGATCTAATGCATTATTATTTAGAATTTTTCTTTTATTATTTTCTTTTATTATATAAAGGAAAAGACGAGAAGGTGAGATGACGCCTCTGAAATCTCTTCAATCTATTTTTCTAATTTTCTCAAAATTTTGAATTATTATTATTAAATATTCAAAAATATCTCAATTGTATTTAAAATCTTTACTAACTGAGGAAACTAAATATACAGTTTTAATATTCTGGCCTTTAAAATCTTCACTATTTAAGGAAATTAATTATACAATTTAATATTTTCTTAAATTTTTTATTAGAAAATATCTCAATTATCTTTTAAATCTCTACTAATGGAGGTAATTAAATATATAATTTTAATATTATTGCCTTTAAAATCTTTACTAATAGAGAAAACTAAATAACCATTTTAATATTTTCCTAATTTTTTTATCAGATAATTTCCCAATTGCCTTTTAATACTCCACTAATTGAAAAAACTAAATATATAATCATAATATTCTTGCATTTAAAGTTTTAATTCAAATAAATATTATCTTAAACTTTCTCTTCAACAAAGTTACCATCATAATATTCAGTTAAATTTTCTAAATTTATACTAAGGTGATATTATCATCTTAATATACATAAATTAAAAGTGTTTAACATTAACTAAATTAATCTTTAAAAATATTAATATTATCTTTTAAACTTTTTCTTCAACTCAAAATTACTATTTAAATATTATCATAAATTTTCTAAATTACCATCTTTATTAAAGTGACATTACCATCTTAATCCAAGTTTCTAACATTAATTAATTTTTTTTTTAGTTTTTTTTATAATTAATATATTTAGTAGATTAATGTTTTATATGTTAGATTTAGTAACACTGAAAAAGCGGCTCATTGGGACATAACATGTTTAAACAGGATGGTGGTTAGTATTATATGCTACAATTTAATATTGATATTATACTATATATTTTAAAATATAAGTCAAAATTTGAATTTTAAGAAATGAAATGGTGATAAATATGATAATTTTTAAGAAAATATTAAAATAATGAATTTTTTTGGACAAAATGAAAAAATTAAAATTAAAATTTATGTGAAAAATATTATTATAAATTTTATTTAAAAACATATTTAATAAAATATATTTGGAAAAAACTTAAAAAAATAATTACACTGCCGCTGCGTCATCGAGAAATTATACTAAATATTTGAATTTCCTTTTATAATTTCGAATATATAGAAAAAATAATATTCATAAAAGATAAGTTATCGAAAAACTATATATCTAATTAAATTTTATAAAACTATTAATTAACATATGCTCTAAAATTAGAAATCTTCTTTTATCTTTCTTTCTTTATTATATATATAAAGGAAAATAACCAGGATCTCTAAGAAAATTAAATTTCCTTATTTACATTCGTGCTTTTAGATAATACATTCCTTATTTACACTCAATTTTTTAGGAAAGTTAATAAATATTAAATTTAACTATAATCCTAATCAAATTTATTAAATATTTAACTTTGTCTATATATCTATATAAAGCCATAATTTCTTCAACAAAAATATGGTGCACATCATCTTCATCTTTGTGCGGGCGCCCATCTGATTACTTTTCCTATCCAGGCTGCTCGAATAATTTGTTTAATATATAATTTGTTGTGCAAATTATATATATTCAGAATACTTAACATGTTAAATGCTCATCATCTTTTTGGGAAGATTACAAATTATTTATTAGTTTATTGATTTCTGTTTATTGTTTCTACAGACTGAAAAACCACGGTGGAGCTTACCAACATTGTACACATAGAGATCTTTGTTGATGAATGTGATTTTACTATTTTTGTTTGAGCCATTAGTTAAGAACTATTCTACTTTTTAAATTTTGAATTATAATCTTTCATATTTATATTTCACATGTACACGTTCCAATTTTTTCCCATGATTGTCAAATTGATATCCGGTCACTCGATTCATAACCATTAGATATTTCTTATCAAATCGATTGAGAACCGTTAGATAAAATATTAAAATTAGTATATAGAATATATTTTCTATTTTTCCTAACTAAAACATCTAATTTTCCAAAAATATCGCAGGTAGTTTCATTTAATAAAATGACATAATAAGGTTATAATTGCTAATAACTAACCCATTACCATTTTTAGCCAAAGTGTATATTCTTTTTTATACTTTCTAACTAAAATTTCTACTTTTCTATTTTCCTTAAATAAAACCTTTCATTTTTCAAAAATATCACCAACAGTTCAATTTAATAAAATAATATATATATATATATATATATATATATATATATACAATTTTATGATTCTTTTCTTTCTTAATTTTGATTCAATAAAATGAAAGTTCCTTATTTAAATTTGAATTTATATGATAGAAAAAATATCAATTGACTTTTAAATATTTACTAATAAAGGAAACTAAATATAACTATTTATTTATTTTTCTAGAGCTCTTGAATTTTAATTTAATATAACTAAATTTACTTATTTAAATTCAAATTTATAAGATAGAGATAATATCAGCTACCTTTTATATTTTAACTAATGGAGGAAATAGAATATACAATTTTAACATTATTTTCTTTCTCAATTTTAATTCAATAAAATTAAAGTTGCTTATTTAAATTTGAATTTATAGATAGAATATACAATTTTAACATTATTTTCTTTCTCAATTTTAATTCAATAAAATTAAAGTTGCTTATTTAAATTTGAATTTATAGGATAGAAAAAATCTCAATTGTCTTTTAAATCTTTTTTAATGGAGGAAACTAAATATAAAATTTTAATTCAATAAAATTAAATTTCCTTATTTAAATTGAAATTTATAAGATAGAAAAATATCAAATACCTTTTAAAACTTTACTATTGGAGAAACCCATGAGCTCTCAAATAGTCCAAAAAATAGTTATCTATTTTTCTAGAGCTCTTAAATTTTAATTCAATAAAATTAAGTTTCCTTATTTACATTCAAATTTTTAGGAAATACATTTCTTATTTACACTCAAATTTTCAGGGAAGTCAATAAATATATAAAAGTCAGTCCTATTTAAACTTTAATTAAACAAATATTACCTTTTTTCTCAACTAACTTGGATCTTATTTAAGTTTTAATCAATTTTTCCAGAGTTTCACTATTTTAATTCAATTTAAATTTTTAGCAAAGACAATAAATATATAAAAGTCAGCCATATTTAAAATTTAATTAAACAAAATTAACTTATTTTCTCAACTAAATTAAATCATATTTAAGTTTTAATCTATTTTTCTAGAGTTTCTTTATTTTAATTCAATAGAATTAAATTATCTTACTTAGATTCGAATTTATAGGAAATACAATAAATATATAAAAATTAACCGTTTTTAGAATTTAATCTTTATTATAACATTATATTACAATTCTATTTAGGATTTTATCTTTATAATACTATTTAGAATATAATCTTTATTATATCTTAAATTGCCTGACATACTACTGATTAGTTTTTCCCGCGTCACAAATTTGGGGAATTTATGATAATTTTGTGTGCATTAACATTGCATATTGATGATAACTTTTTATAAATTTTAATTTAAGTGTATGGATTCAAAAGGTGACGAGGTATACAAGTTTTTTTTAGTTGATTTATTTATCTAATAATAATTATATTGAATGTTATCTTTGTATAAAGTTTTTGATAATTTTTTTTTTGTAATTTTGGGATTTAATTAGAGTTATTCAATACCATTATCTCATAATTTTTTATTAATTATGTCTAGAGAATTAAATTTCTTTATTTACATTCAAATTCAAAGTAAAATTAATAAATATATAAAAGTCAATCATATTCAGAATATAATTAAAAATTTTAGAGTATTCTAAAATTGAAATCCCTTATTAAAAATTGATTATGTTTTCATGATAAACCTTTTATATTATAATGATGCACATATACGCACAAAAAAGTTTTATTATAACTTCTAAAAATATTTAAGAAATTTGTAATTTTGTGATAATACAATTACTTGAAGTTTGAAGCGGTGGTTAGTACTTAAAATCTTTATTATTGCTTAATTTTAGTATTTTTAATTTATATGTATTTAGTGCGTTGGGCGTCGGCTTATGACACAAAATCGCATATAAAATCCAGGGATACTTAAGAAATTTGTAATTTTTGTAATGATACTAATACATAAATTTTATTATTGCGTATATTTTTAGTATTTTTTATTTATTTGTATTTATGCAACGGACGTCAACTCAAAAAACATGACACAAAATCGGCATATAAAATTTATGGATATTTAAGAAATTTATAAATTTTGTGATGATATGAATGGTTGAAGAATTAAGTGGTGGTTAATACTTAAATTTATATTACTGCATATTTGTATTATTTTTTTATATGTATTTAGTGTAGCGGGTGTCGACTAAAGAAAATATGACACAAAATCGGCATAAAAATTTGTAAATAGTTTATTTTATTATTTATGTATGTTACTTTGTAAAATATTGTGTTAACTATTTATATATACTAGCTTAAAACCTGTGCGATACACGAATTATTTTTAATATTTGTTACTATATTATTTACGTTTTAATATTTTATTAATTGCATTTGTTGGTTTTTAAAATAAATAAGTAAAGGGTTTGCCCGTGATATTTTTAGAAAAAGGAGAGATTTTAGTAAGAAAAATAGAAAAAGTAATTTGAAAAAGGAAATTGCCCATGATATTTTTAGAAAAAGAGGGGGTTTGATAGAAAAATTTATAATGTGTTTTAGCTGAAAAGGTAATTGGTTATAAATAGATAATGTTATTATTTAATATTTTTTTATAAATCAGTAAAGTTAATTAAGTAAAAATATGATTTTACCGACCGATCAAAGTTTTAATGTTTCGTCTATTATATAATAGTATAGACTGACTTATTGCACGTACCATTTACGATTTTTTAGATTTATTCTATTAATTAATTAATTAAAGGATATATTTGAATGTATTAATAAGTTATAAATATTATTAATTATTGAAAGATATCGTGTAAGGTATTTTTGGGAGTGTATTAATGATTGAAAGATATTGTACAATTGATATTTTTAGGTGTGTTTGAAAAATGTAATATTGTTTAATTAAAAGGTAACATGTTAATTTAAAAACATTATATTAATGACTCAAAGATATAATATAATTAGTATTTTTACGTGTGTTTATAAAATGTAGTATGTTTTAATTAAAAGTTAACATGCTTTTAATGATTGAAAAATATTATATTATTAGTATTTTTATGCGTGTTTATAAAATATAGTGTTTTTTTAATCAAAAGGTACTCCCACGTCCTTTTAGGTTCTTTGGGAGACAAAAATTAGACACGACTCCTAAAAAGTATAATTTCATAACTTATTTTTTATTTAACATAACTTAATAAGTTATGTTAAGAACCTAAATGGACGGAGGGAGTAATATGCTTTGGTTAGAAAAGACAATTTCCTATTATTCGTATTATTTATTAATTAAAATGACCGAAAACCTGAAAACCAAAATTTTCAATGAAACGTCAATTATATAAAAAAATAGATTATATAAATTATTTTTTCTTAAATAGTCAATATTTAAAATTTTACAAAAAAATTATAGGGCCGCTGCGAAGCGCGGCTTAGTCTACTAGTATATATATATTGCAAAATACTTTAAGAACAGATCATACTTTTGCAAAAAAATAAAAAATTAACCTTGAATATTTTAAAAACATCTCAAATAATTACAACTTTGCGCAATATTAGAAAATAAAAGATAATATTTAACTCTAAATTTAAATATAAATATCAAATAATTTTCAATTTTAAATTTAAATTTCCAAAAAGTAAAACTAAAATTACAATTTAGATTGTAAAAGTTGCGAACCGTATTTTTTAAATAAATTAACAGTTTATATTATATTCAAAGTTATTTTATATAATTGAAAATTGTATTTTATCTGGTTTATTTAAAATTTGTATTTGTTTCAACTTTCTAAGTTAAAGACAACCCGGACTCTGAAAAAACATAGAACCATACGTAGTCTGAGATTTGATAGTTGTTGTTTCAGTTTGTGGGTAGTTGAAATGGAAGAAGCGGCACTAAAAACAGTTGAAACTGATCGCGCATCGCTTGAAATCAGACCCGGGATCTTCTTTGTTGGTTCTCCTAACGTTGGCAAACGAACTATCCTCTCCCGTGAGTTTTATCCACACATCTTTTGTATCTATCTTTTTTTAATTGATTGTATGATGTGATTTTGCTTTTGGGGTTTTGTAAAAATGGGGTCTTTGAATTTGTTTTAGTATTAAAATCTTGAAATATTGAAAATTTTTAAGGGTGTGTTGAATTGGGGGAGTTGAATTTAGTTAGTTATATGATGAAATTGAAGTGTGTAAAAAAGTAGGAGTGAAAGCTGTTGATGAATGATGGTGTTTGTTTTCGATGACTTGTAGGAGTGTTGATAGTGATTTGTAGCAACTAGTAGTGATCTGTAGGGAGCTTGTAGGCTATAAGATGGTTAGTTAACTGGCTGTAATGGAACATTTATGTCTGTTACAGTTTCCGGTGTGCCATGTGTGGAGATGGAAATGAATTGCGTGGAAGACGACTGTTATATGTGTGGGGTATTAAAAAATATGAGGTGTGATGGAGTAGTGGTATTCATGATTTTTATTGATATGTTGAGGATGGTTGGATAACGTTAATGTTAGTAAAGATTCTGGTGGATAAGTTGGACCTTTGTACTTTTTTCTAAAGCTTAAGTTATACTGCTTCATCAGTTCATGATGTATGATTCAGTATCGGTCGTGGTTGATTCCATCTAATTTTGTTTCTCAAAGGCTTTTCATTTTCATTGTTGTTCTCTTCCTTCAGGCGGCATCTTCGAAATTTGGAACAGGGGGTGTAGTTTATCAAGTTGTCACATGTAGAGTATCAAGTGATTTTCTTGTGCCTCCTTTTCTTTTGGTAGAAATGATGGTCTAAGCTTGAGATAATCCAAAATAACTCATTACTGTCAAGTCGTCAACAGTCGAAAATGTTTCAAGATTTGTATTTAGATTAACACAATGATAATCTTCATAATTTCCTGCAAACATGTCTGCATATTTTTAAGCATGTGTGTTGAAGTATATTTAACATTCCAATTAGCAGCTTTCTATAATTCTAGATCGTCAGTCCTTTGGATGTACCATTACTCCGTTGTCGCAATGAGGTTGATTTATGATTGAGTCAGTTAAATCCTTTTTTTATGCAATGTTTCCAGGGCTGATATTACAGTGTCATTATTAGTGATTAGTCGAGTTTGATTCTGGAAAGTATGGATCATTCCCTTGTACTGAGTAGTTTGAATATATTACAGGACTACTGTCTGTAGATTTTGAAGATGCGTCTGACTCCTCGCGTGATTTACTTGCATATGGGTAAATATGATATTTTTCATCTTCTTTGAATGAATGAACCTGTTTGATGATATTTTTACTTATTGCTACGTTGTTAGTTTCTTCTTGATGTAACTGTCCAATTTAACTCAAGTAAACTTTTATAAACAGGTGGACCATTGATACAAAGTATTACTCAGCTGATGTTTCTTTGTGGATGGCGCATCTTTATGATGAATTTTCAGTAGAAGCTCTTCCAGTATTTGATAGATTGGCTGCTTTAGTGATGGTCTTTGACATGAATGATGTTGGTCTCATCACCTTACCACCTTTATATTACTTGTTTGTAGAATATTTTATTACTAGCAGTAGCTGCTGTAAATTGTACTATGCAGCTTCAGATGTTAACATGGTCTGTGTCTCTTTCATACAGCTATCATCTCTCGATGCACTTAAGAAATGGGTTTCTCGCACTGATATTCAAACTTTTGACATATTGTTATGCATTGGAAACAAAGTGGATCTTCTTCCGGATCATTCAGCACATGTTGGATACAGGAGACGTCTGCAGAAACATGAAGAATCCTGGGGTAATACTATTTCAGAGTTAGATTACGGAATATCAGAAACAGAAGGAAGTAGTTTATTAGGAGATGAAGAGTCATCATGGCTGATAAAGAATTCCTGTTTGGAATGGTGCTCCCAACACAACATTGAATATGTAGAAGCTTGTGCATCCAATGCTGATTTTGACAAATGTAAGGCCTTACTGCATTATGTATTACATGTTCTGATTGCAGTCTAATAGGCCTTATGGTAGTGAGTCGTCATTTTTAATCCATAATAGCATTTTTAACTGTTCATGTATTTACCAAGGCCCCGTGCTTTACCTGCACGTTTTCTACTCTTCAAATTTAGGTAACCAGGCGCCTTTACCTTTCTTAAAAACTTGGTTTCATACATATTAATATGGCTTTACGGAAGCGAATAAAGATCTAAAGGACCTTTGTCTTCCAATTGAGATTAGGAAAGTAGTAAAACTAGTTCACAAAAGGTAGGATGTAGCACCCGATGTCAATGTCAACAACAAATCTAGGATTAGCAACTATTAGATCAATCACTGTCTCAGCACCTATTAGACATGAATAGGGCTTATGGTCCACACCTATTAGCTGTGGACAGGCTACTTACTGTTCGCAACTAATCAAATAAGAGTTCGGTTAATCCTTTCTGGAAAATTAGACAGACTTCCCGAACAGGCCTTTTTATTTGGTAGGTAACATCACACCTACCGTGACTAATTAGTGCGGAAAGTTTAATGAAACTCTATATATCAGCCGTCTTATATTTTTAATCAATTAGCTGACGTGAAGTTTGGCTCAAAGTTCCTTTTAACTCAAAAATTGATCAATTGTTGTCCCCACTTATTAGGCGTGAAGTCTATATCTTGGCTGTCCAACATTTAATCATATGGCTGACTAAAGCTCCTTAACTTCAATTTTACGAATTTTAAGCGATGAGCCAAAAAATTGACAAACCAAATATTAAATACTTATAGACTGCAGCATAAATTTTTATTGAAATTTGGCTTTTGTAATATGCTATCTGACCAAGTACATATCTATTTAAGTTGTGAAACACCCAACATGCTCAAATTTACTGCTCTTCTTTCTTTCTTAACAATCGTGATTATTTGACAATTTTCCTTTGATAGGTTTATCGGTCGATGGCGATTCACAAGGTGTAGAGAGGATACATGGAGCCCTCTCTGCTCATATGTGGCCGGGAATGATATTAAAATCTGGGAATAAGATTGTTGAACCTTCATTGCCTGAGAAAGAAGGTGTAGCTATATTTTCCTTAGATTTTATCTCAATGTAATATTTTATTAGAGCATATCTGAAGTTTGATGTTTCTAATCGATGCCAGAATTGTCAGAAGAAGAATCGGACTATGAACTCGAGTATGAAATCTTATCTGCTGGTTCTGCGGAACCATGGGATGACACAGATGGAGACTGGGTTTCTGCTAGTCACTTCACATCAGTAGGTGATGCGCAAGGACTAATCAATCAAAACCTTGCAACAGAGAATACTGAAGCTGAGAGAAACAATACGTCAGATGGACAGCTGCAGCCCTCAACATCGGCATCTGCCTTGCAGCAAGAGACTGTTAAGGATGAAAGTTCTATAACAGATGTAACTGATGAAGCCTCAGAATCCGACGAGGGTACACCTCATGGGTTGGATAATCTGGAACAATTAATGTCCGGAATTGGGACCATGCGTGACAATTTAAGGTTGATGCCAGATTTTCAGAGGAGAGAAATGGCAGCGAATCTGGCCATGAAAATGGCTGCCATGTTTGGAGATGGCACTGATGATGAAGAGTGATTTGTTGATATTTTGTAGAATGGGTGAGTTGCCAGTTTAAGTTGCACTAATATATGATTTGTTGGCTTGTTGCTACTTTCATAGTTTCAATATCATAGACTTAATGGTTTAAATATTACAATTTTGTTTGTGTTTTAGTCAAAAAAAAATGTCATTCATTTTTGTACTAATACTGTTGGAGATATAGAAAACAGACGCATTTTCTTTTAACACGTTTTAATTAGAGGTTTTTTTAGTGATCCGTTCTCATACATTTTTTATAATTCATTTATTTGTAAATACTTCTTCTGTTCCATCCATTTTTTTATACTTCCTTTTTTGGGATATCTCATTCATTTCTTTACATTCCAAAACTTTTCAAAAATAGTAAAGTTTTATAATATAAAAAAACTAATTCCACTACTTTACTCCACTTTTCTTACTTTATACCTTAAATATTGACCGGTTTGTCATTTTATTCATTCTTCTTACTTTTAGCCCTACTTTACTTATATTTCTTCACCTCCGTACTCAATCCAAATGTAAATAATTGAGCGAGACGGAGGGAGTATTTTTTTTTGTATAATTATTTTTTAAAACGTTTTATAATGATTTTGTACAAATTGTGTTATCTGGAAAATAATTTATCCTTTAAAAGAATTAATGATTGAGTGAAAAAAATTTATTGTGTACCGCATAATATAGGATAATTTATATTAACGAACCCTTAACCTAAGAACTCTTAGAATTTTAAATTATATTTTAAAATAATATATATTTATTATATGTAGATCAAGGATAAATTTGTTCAAAAATTCAAAATACACAATTTAGAGCCAATTAATATTTGATTGACAGTTATAATCATACATATATCGATATCGATTACAAAATTCTCAATCATCATAAATTTCTCCATTAATTTTTATCTATTTTTGTGAAAATATTCAAGTTATGGTATAAACATAATATGAGAATTTGAGATAATACTCCCTTTGTCCCTCTCATTTCTTTACACTTTTCTTTTTGGTACGTGTCTCTCATTTCTTTACATACCAAATATAGTAACATTTTATAATATAAAATTCAATCACATTCACTACTTTCCTCCACTCCACCTATATTATACCCACTTTATACATTAAATATTGATTGGTCTCACCACTTTACTCATTTTTCTTACTTTTCCCTATTAATTTATATTTTTTATTAACCTCCGTACCGTCCCCTCAATGTAAAGAATTGAGGAGAACGGAGGGAGTAGTATTTAGCGGCTGAACATTTAAATACAAGTAAGTCTAATTGTAGAAATTTAAAATTTATGTACTTGACTTCAAATTCGATTTCATGACTTTTATGATTAGTGGTAGAACACGAAAGTTATGGTATAAAAATAATATGAATAACATTGTTCAACAGCCGAATATTATTAAAAAAAATCAAGTTCACTTGTAGAACTTTGTAAAAAAAAATAAGTTCCCTTGTAGAATTTTGAAGTTCATGTGCATAACTTTTAAAATCCAGTAGTAGCAGAACATTATATTTATACTACGAAACAAAATAGGTTGTGTAGTAGAACCTTTTTATTTTAAAAATTCTTTTTTTGTATAAAATTTTGAATAAAATAAATAAATAATTTTTAAGAAAAATTAAATTCAAAAAACGACCAAAAAATATGTGAGATTGAAAATTAAAATAAAAAGAGAAGAATTTAAAAAATAAGTAATTGATTAAATTTTTTATTTAAATTAATTGAACTAATAGTATAGTTATTTTATTGGAACAATATACTTATAAAGATTAGGGTTAGGCTCAAGAGAGAACCATTCACTAAAAAAGAACTTTAGAACTGTTATAAGCCGTTGGATTATTACTAGATCAACTGTTCAGATTCAACTCATTTTTATATACAAAATCTTATAAGGGTATTTTTGGAATAAAAAGATTCTACTGCCAAACCTATTTTGTTTCATAGTATAAATACAGTGTTCTGCAGCTGAATTTTAAAAATTATGCATATGGACTTCAAAGTTCTACAACTGAACTTACTTTTTTCCCACAAAGTTCTACAAGTGAACTTGATTATTTTTATAATGTTCAGCTGTTGAACAATGTTATTCACATTATTTTCCTACCATAACTTTCGTGTTCTACCGCTGAACATAAAAGTCATGCAATCGAATTTGAAATCAAACACATAAATTTTAAAGTTCTGCAACTGAACTTACTTGTATTTAAATGTTCAGCTGCTGAACACTGTTATCTGATATTGTATTTATACAATAACTTGAATATTTTCACAAAAAATGATAAAAATAATTGGGGAAATTTTATGATGATGATGAAGAATTTTGTGATCGATATCGATGTATGATTATTATCGTTATTGAAATATTAGTTAGCTCTAAATTATGTATTTTGTGTTTTTGGACAACTTTACCCATGACCTTCATATAATAATTATATATTATTTTAAAAAATAAGATAGAGTTCTAAGGGTTCTAAGGTTAAGGGTTCTACAAGGAACATGACCCATAAAGATTATATATATAAAAATGAGTTGAATCTACACAGTTAATCTAGTAATAATTTAACGATTTATAACAGTTCTGTAGTTCTGTTTTAGTGATTTTTTTTTTTGCCACAAATAAAATCAGCTTTCATTAATTCTTTAAATCATTCAACAGTACATTCTGAAATTCCGAATGGACATCTCCCACTCTCCAAACACGATCAGATATTGAACAGCTATATCTCGTCAAATAGTGAGATACTCTATTCGCTGAACGTTTTACAAATCTAAACAAGACATTTTGATCTTTTAAACCTTCTAGTAGCACTCTACAATCCTCAATCACTCTCCCTAAATAAGAGAGGCTTGTTATCGACGATCGAATGGCCTGGACAACCTGCAGACAATCAGTCTCTACATCAACATTGTGATACCCCGTGTCCTTAATCCAGCCCAACACTTCTCTTACTCCAATTGCTTCAGCTAGTTCAGGCGATATTCTTCCTTGCAAACACTTCGATCTGGCCTCCAGCAGCTGGCCATTGTTGTTCCTAACGACAAAAGCGTGACTATAACAGTTTTCATGCTCAAAAACAGCAGCGTCAGAATTAATCTTAACTCTATCATCCCGTGGTAACTGCCAGTGTTCATGACCGTCGTCCTGAGACATGTACCCCATAAAATGGTCGAAAGTTTTATCTTGAACACTCCTCCATTGGTTAAGAACCGTTTTAGCTGACTCTACTACTTCAAACACTTCTAAACTGTGCTGGTTCCACACTAAATCGTTTCGACTCTTCCACAGCATCCAACATAACATAATAGCTTTCTGAGTCTCTTCTTTTCTGTACTGCTTGAAGATCACCTGTAACCATTCTCTGAAAGAATGACCTGTGTTGACAGCTCGTTGTAAACCAGAAGCTTCCCAGCAAGCACCAGCAAAAGTGCAGTCCACCAGAATATGCAATATAGTCTCTACTTCATTTTGACAAACTGGACAGCAAATATTAATATCCACTCTTTTCCTTCTGAGATTATCTTTTGTTGGCAAAGTACCAGTAATAGCTCTCCAAGCAAAATGTTTCACTTTGGGAGGTATTTTTAAATTCCACAATTGCCTCCAAAAACCGGAATTATCATCATTCTGATTGCTTTCCTTCTCGTCACAAATACAGCCATAAGCACTCTTAACTGTATAATTACCCAATTTCTCGAACTTCCAGTACCACGTATCATTATCTGCCTTGTTCACTGGAATTGACAAAATCAAATTCGCATCTCTTTCCTAAAAAATGTCCTTCACTAAATCATGATCCCACTGATTCTCTGTCATACTCATCAATGCTGATACTGTCGCATTATGCAATGAATCAGTTGAGGTGTGAACATATGGGTCTGCAGAATCTGGGAGCCAAGGATCATTAAGCACTGAAACATTTTCACCACATCCAATTCGACGAACCACGCCCTTCTTCATTAGAGACTGTGCCTCCATAATGCTTCTCCAAACATAACTCGGGTTCCCCCCTATCTTAGCATTAATAAAGGATCCGTCTGGGAAATATCGTGCTTTAAACACTTTACTTACTAGCATATCAGGATGAGTAAGTAACCTCCATGCCTGTTTGCCAAGCAAAGCCACATTAAAATCTCTTATGCTTCTAAACCCAAGACCACCTGCACTCTTTTTTTTGCACATATTCTCCCAACTCAGCCAATGTATTGCCCTGTTCTTCTTTTGGTTGGATCTCCACCAAAACCTGCACATAATACGTTCAATTTCCTGGCATAGGTCAATAGGTAAAAGGAAAACACTCATTGTATAATTAGGAAGTGATTGAGCCACTGTTTTGAGCATAATTTCCTTTCCTCCCTTCGACAACACTTGCTTATCCCAGCCTTCAATTCTTTCTTGCAGCTTGTTCTTTAAAAAACCAAACACAACAGTTTTCTTCCTGTGTATCATACTCGGAAGCCCAAGATATAAACTATGATCCCCTGCTTCCTGAAAATGAAGCTGTCGCAGCAAACTCTCCTTAATCTCCACATTAGTATTCCTACTGAAAATGACTGAAGACTTATTCACATTAATTTGTTGCCCTGAAGCCTTCTCAAATATCTCCAGCATCAATAAAACCTGCTCAGCACTTCGTGATGTAGCTTTACAGAAGATAAAGCTATCATCTGCAAAGAACATGTGCGAAATTGTTGGAGCACTACTAGCTACTCTTATCCCCTGAATCAGCTGTTTTCTTTCATACTCATGAATCAACGCAGTTAAACCTTCAATGCATATTAGAAAGAGATACGAAGATAACGGATCACCTTGGCGTATACCTCTTTGTGGGGTTATAGAGCCAAAGACACGACCTGCATGAGTAATTTGATAATTCGCTGACACAACACAAGACATCAACAGCTCAACTATTTTCTTCTCAAAACCCATCTTGATTAGAACTGCTTCTAAGAAATCCCACTATACACGATCGTATGCCTTACACATATCCAATTTCAACGCCATCCACCCCTCCTTTCCTTTCGTTTTCTTTTTCATAAAATGCATCACCTCGTGAGCTACCAAAATGTTATCCGTGATTAAACGACCCGAAACAAAAGCACTTTGTGTACCCGATATAACACAACCCAGGACTTGCTTCAACCTATTTGCTAATACTTTCTTTTCAACCTTTTTACTATTTGCTTCAACCTTATCTGTTTTAGTGATTGAGTGTCTCTTAAACCAAACTTTCTTTTTTACTATATTTTCTGAAAAAATTTACAATTGCATCTAAAGTCAATTTTAATTATATTTTATTGCAAACTCTTATTTTCACAATAATTTTACACTTTAAATTGAAATACATCAAACATTTCGCAAAAAGTCAAGTCAAATTCAGCAGTCTGTTAAACCCCCCAGTACAGGACTAGTAGAGAGAGAGAGAGAGAGAGAGAGAGAGAGAGAGAGAGAGATGGAAATGGAGAGCAGCGAGAGTCCAATCGAAACCACCACCACCAACAAGGGAGCATCCAAGTCCAAAACTACTCGCAAACCCAAACAAACCGCCAGCCTCCTTAAGCAGAGTATGTTTCTTACACTATACACACTTGTTTAATTCTACTATTACATATCATTATGCTTCATTTTAATTGACCTAGTTTTCTTTTTTTAATTTTAATTTTCTGCAGAATCTCCAGCTGAATTCTTCTCTGAAAATAAAAGCATTGCTGGCTTTGACAATGTCAGTCAAGAATTTATGTTTTTTTTTTGCGAATATCATTGCTATTATGTTTTTCGATTTTGTAAATTGTGTTTCTTCAGCTTTAATTTTATGTTAATATATTCAGCCAGGAAAGTGCCTTTACACTACTGTTAGAGAGTTTGTTGAGAATGCTCTCGATTCCGCTGAGTCTATTTCT
The DNA here is from genome assembly GCA_030848705.1 of Heracleum sosnowskyi. Taxonomy (NCBI): domain Eukaryota; kingdom Viridiplantae; phylum Streptophyta; class Magnoliopsida; order Apiales; family Apiaceae; genus Heracleum; species Heracleum sosnowskyi. Next base: position 131,939,464 of record CM061238.1, on the reverse strand, counting down.
GAACTTCCTGTTGTCGAAATTACAATGTAAGCAAGCGTCGTAGCTGTATGACATGAAATGTTTTCCCCTTTTAATTTTAGTAATCATTATGACATTCTGTTAATACGTTTAGTGAAGAGATTGGGAAGAGCACGTACAATTCCATGATTGGTCTTGCTGACCGGGAACGTGTTGATGAGGAACTTTATGATGATTTCGAGACAGCTAAGGCTCGTGAGGTTTGTACTCTAGTCATTGTGTTGATAATTGATCTGCTTCGGTTAGTATATGTTTACAGGCTGAAAAGATATATCTGATTAACTCATGCATTTTCATGTTTAAATGGATATGAATATGAGACACCACATGGTGGTGCTACATTGTAATGCAGTTTTTAAACATGTGAACTTCAGTGAAGCTCAATGTTTGTAATCCTAGTAACATACTTGTTAAGGCTAATTTTCGTAAGCCCTAAATTGAATTTGTAATTAGGGTTGAACGGTACAGAGTAGAGTTTTGTGTCAATTTGGGGCTGAGCTTGAGAGGTTTATTCCGAGCGTATGGAATTATGAATGCCCTCTCAAGGTGCCTACGTATCCTTTTTATAGGAAATCAAGCCCACGTAGTTCTAGGGTTCGTTGAGTTCACCTCGTCTATTCTTTGGGAGAAAGAAACATTATGGATGACAAGTTTCCTTCTATAATAATATCCATAATTGAAGCGCTTCATGTATGTGGCCAAAGGCTCGTCTGACCTCTGCTTCACGTTGATTAGTGAGGCGGTCAGTTGGATGACATACTCCTTGATGCTTTTTGCTCTCTCTCGACCTTTATTGCCTGCTTCACACACCTTATTTTTACTGGCATTGTCATTCTTTTGTATAGCAAAAAAAATTACAATCCATTGGGCTTATTTTTACTGGCTTGTTATGCCTAATGAATTGCAAGTCTATTTGAAACTACGAGGCCCGTTCAATTCTACAAATTTGGTGATGATAACAAAGTAGCTAATTTAGAACCTTCACCGTTTATTTACATTAAATTATTATCACAACTTCTCATTACAACGCATAATAATTTAACAATATTTAAATATGCATACATCAAAACATTGTGGTAAGAAAATAAAATAGGCAATTCTAGGATTATGTTTAACATTTAAATTGAACTCCAAGTCCCAACAACCCAAACTTGATGCAATTTAAAATTTGTGTATCATTATGATTCGATCAAAGCTGCTTTCAACATAAGTATGTTACTAGGATTACAAACATTGAGCTTCACTGAAGTTCACATGTTTAAAAACTGCATTACAATGTAGCACCACCATGTGGTGTCTCATATTCAAATCCATTTAAATTTTACGGATATAAAATTCCTGGCAATCGTAAGATAAGTTGAGGCTATGAAAGAAATTCAGTCTTGCTTGATTAAGTTTTATCTTGATAATCATATACTATGATTGGTCATTATGGTCGTGCTTTAACAGACATCACACCCCAACTTAACCTGAAAGCCCACAACTTCGGATATTGGGTTAGGGCTGTCAATGGAGCGAAAATCCGATCCAATCTGATCCGAAGGCTAATGGAGCGGATATGGATCACTAAAAAATAAATCCGATCCATTAAAAATCCGATCCGTTAACGATCCGATCCGATAAGCACCGGATCTGGATTTAACATGATCTGATCCGTTAACGATCCGATTCGACTATTTATATATATAACATATATTTTTAATTTATATATTATATATCAGGGTCATGTTCCTTGTAGAACCATTAACTTTAGAACCCTTAGAACTCTATCTTATTTTTTAAAATAATATATATTTATTATATGAACGTCATGGGTAAAGTTGTCCAAAAACACAAAATACATAATTTAGAGCTAATTAATATTTTATTAACGATAATAATCATACATCGATATCGATCACAAAATTCTCCATCATCATCATAAAATTTCCCCAATTATTTTTATCATTTTTTGTGAAAATATTCAAGTTATTGTATAAACACAATATCAGATAACAGTGTTCAGCAGCTGAACATTTAAATACAAGTAAGTTCAGTTGCAGAACTTTAAAATTTATGTGTTTGATTTCAAATTCGATTGCATGACTTTTATGTTCAGCGGTAGAACCCGAAAGTTATGGTATGAAAATAATATGAATAACATTGTTCAACTGCTGAACATTATAAAAATAATCAAGTTCACTTGTAGAACTTTGTGGAAAAAAGTAAGTTCAGTTGTAGAACTTTGAAGTCCATATGCATAACTTTTAAAATTCAGCTGCAGAACAATGTATTTATACTATGAAACAAAATAGGTTCTGCAGTAGAATCATTTTATTCCAAGAATACCCTTATAAGATTTTGTATATAAAAATGAGTTAAATCTGAACAGTTGATCTAGTAATAATCCAACGGCTTATAACAGTTCTAAAGTTCTTTTTTAGTGATTGGTTCTCTCTTGAGCCTAACCCTATATATCATATATATGATAAGTTTTTTTTTAACAGAAAATGTATGATAAAGTTAATACCAGTAAATTAGTATGTTTAATTTGCTAAGTATCAATCTGAGCTACTTAGTTGAGTTATCTGTGTATGTCAAAAGCACAAGCTTATTATTGAATTGTTAGTCACTGTGTTTGGAATATGGTTTCCTGCTAATGTAAGAATTCTTCAGATTGCATTCGAGAAGTCTACTTCTCGTTGTTATTTTACATTCATTCATTCAACTGTATTAAAATTAGTGTTGTATTTACATTTCAAAACTTTGTTAAAATGTTTGGTATATTGTTGAAATTTGAATTTTATTAAATTATTTTTTTAATACAAATGGATCGGAGCTCCGATCCGTTTACCGTGATCCGTTTTAACGGATCAGGATATGGATCGGGTAATAAAAAATCCGATTATGATCCGATCCGAATCCGAATCTGGTTAAATTAAATGGATCAGGATATGGATCAAGGCCGATCCGATCCAAGATCCGATCCATTGACAGCCCTATATTGGGTTTATACGAAGCTGAGCATTGATATTGATTATTGTATTATCTAAAGTCTAAACTTACCAAAATGCAGTTTAATGGTTCAATAATGTATAAAAACAAGTGATTAAATTTTAATTCACACTAACCAGGTGATCTCCTATATCAGTAAGTTTGTGGCTAGGAAGTTACTTAGTTTTCTAGTTTGATATTCCTTTAGAGTAGCGGTTTATTCATGTTTGCTTTTTTTACTTGTGTTGTAGAAACGACTTGCCAAGGAAGCTCGCATTCAAGAAAATCAGGCAAAGCTTGCTGCCCTGGGTAAGAAACTAAAAGAGCCCACATCTGCAAAGGTCATTAAGGGTCGAGCTCAGGCCTCGTTTTACAGGGTGACCTGTAAGGTGAGACTCTTTAATTTTTACTGAATCATGACCTTATGGGTTGAGTCTCATGACTGAGTTTTTGATTTTATGCAGGATAATGGGAAAGGAATGCCGCATGATGATATCCCTAATATGTTTGGACGAGGTTTGAAACTAAAAGAGAAATCCTGTTTTTCAATTTTCATAATATGGCAGTCTACCTCTAACCATATGTTATTTATTCTGCAGTTCATGTAGGATAATAAGAAGTTTCTTTGACTAAATGATGATGTGGTAACTGTTAATGCAGTTTTGTCTGGTACAAAGTATGGCTTGAAACAGACTCGGGGAAAGTTTGGACTGGGTGCAAAAATGGTAATGATCACTTACAGTCCATGTATCCATTTATTTTTAAGATTATTGTGATGGCTCATGTTTAAGCTTTTCTTTGCAAATGTTGTACTCATCCCGCATATTTTTTAGTTGTCTTTCTGGAACTAGTAGGGTTTACAAAACTTTTATGGTGGTATATAAAATTGTAATTTCTGATGGGAAAATCCTTTTCTAATTCTAGCTCTTATATGAAAACCTAGAGAAAAAGTGTCGGGGAATGGAAGTAAACATGGAGGATAATTCTTATATGTTTTAGATTGGTAAATATAGGGATCAATGTGAATAGTTTATTAGTAAACTGTAAATTGACTCATGTACTAAGTGATAGTAGCTGCAGTACACGTTAAATGTAGCCCAGCTGTTTAGGTTTCATAATTTATATTTGTATGCTGTCTAGCCTCCTTCAAGGAGCAACCTCAGTTATTTACATTTTCCTTCCTTTGAATATGATGGACTATCAATTTGGGGACAAGTTGGGGTAGAGATTGGGTTGCGATTCAATCTCTCTAGAGCATTGATCTTAGGTATTAATCTTTTGTTATTATAAATCCTTATTCTTATTCTTTCCCGGTATCTGCTGTGGATCAAAAAGAGTTGTTCATACTGAGGAAAGTTGAAGAGAAAGGATAGGAGGGCCTTATACATTGGTGTAGACCTGTCAATGTATCCAGTTCAGCCTGATCCTATGAATTTATCTGTTATTGATATTGAATGATCCAATCCGTTATTTATATAGTATTTTTGTATGTATTCGAAGTGCTCTACAGTGTCAAATCACCCGATCAAGTCAAATGTTTCTGTTCATGTACCAGCCATAACTATGCATTTTTTAAACTACACCCCTAACTTTTATCAACCGACAGCCTAAATTCAACCGAAGCAAATCTTTTTGGTACAATTATTCATGTCTTGACTTTTTCAGTGATTTAACGACAATTAGTTTGTGATTTGCCCATATATCTATCTTTTTTAACCTCCTGTACTCATTTTAAGTTGTTAACTAAAGAGATGTATATACTTTCCTTCCTCTGAACATGGATAATCATTTTGGGGATAAGTTGGGGTAGAGATTTGGCTGTGATTCAGTCTTTCAAGAGTATTGTTCTTAGGTGTTATTTTTTAGTTATTATAAATCCTTGTTCCTAATTTATTTTCTGCTATCTGTTGCGCATCAAAAAGAGTTGTCATACTGAGGGACTTCGAAGAAAAAGGATAGGAGGGCCTTATACATTGGTATAGTCCTGTCAATGTATCCGATTTGGCCCGATCTGATAAATTTATCTATCAACTCAAACCTTCATCTTCATCAACCAACAACTATGCATTTATAAATTATTACCCCTCACGTTTATTAACTCATAGATTTCAACGGAAGCAAATCTATTCGGCCCATTCATTATTGTCTCAACTTTTTTAGTGATTTAAGGACAAATATTTTGTGATTTGTCAAGATATCTACCTTTTTAACCTCCTGTACTCTTTTTAACTAAAGAGATCAAAGCTGAAGAGTTTGGTAGTGATTATGCTCTGTTAGCTCAGAGCATAATTAGACCAGATTCTAAAGGAGCTATGAAAACTTGAAAAGCTGATTCACTTCAATCCGGTTGGGATCTGGATTGAGGCTGCTCCATTTGCAGCCTGATACATGTTCTGGGGTACCTGGTATGCTAGTCTAATACACCTTTAATCCTTTACTGATTTATTTTAAATTATATTGGACAAACGTGGAAGCTTTTTAAAGAGATTTTAGTGGGCAATCATGATAAGTTCGCCTCTAAAGCTTCTTCTAATATTTCTGTTAAGTGTCCCTCTACAGTTTTTTCACAATGTTTATATATGAAGGCCACAGTGTTTTAATTACAATATTACATACATATGACTGGGGATTGTCAGTAGAGGAAAGAACTAAAAGCTGTTGGTTCTCCTTCTGCAGGCATTAATTTGGTCCAAAATGAGTACAGGACTTCCCATTGAGATCTCATCTTCAATGAAGGGCCAGAACTATCTTTCATTCTGCAGGCTGGACATCGATATCAATAAGTATGTACAAAGTCAAATAAAAGTACAACATTTTTCTGTGTCAAAAGATTGTAAATGCAAGAAGGCTACGATCAGTTGTCATGTTCGATTCAATTGTTGGCCTCGTACTAATGGATGGTACACTTTAAACTTTAGGAACATACCCCACATTCATTTACACGAGAAACGGGATCTCAAGGAGCATCGGCATGGTGCTGAAATCCAAGTTGTTATTGCAGGAAATTGGACAACTTATCGTGTACGGGCACCTGTATTTAAAAGTTTTCATCATGTTTGAGGAAAGAAAAAACATTGTTAACAAAAGAATAAAACTAATTAGTAGTACTTACAAAAAGTCGCTGTATTTTGTATTTGCAGTCGAAGATATTGCATTATATGCGTCAATTGGCTGTTATAACACCTTATGCTCAATTTCTTTTTAACTTCGTCTCAGATGCACCAGAGTACTCTCTCTCTCTCTCTCACACTGAGTCACACACACACACACACACACACACTCATCTTCCACCAAATCACCCTAACGGATTCTTCTTTTTTTCTTCTTTCTTTTTCTATTCCTAGCAAAAATGTCAGCATCAGGTTTTCAAGAAGAACCGATATAATGCCACCGGTTCCCCTCGAGACAAAATACCATCCGTCAGCTGTTGATTTACTACTCATTAAGCGCCTTATAAATGAAACATCAAAACAAAACCTACTGCAGTTCCTTCAGCATGAATTCGTGAATATTGGAAAAGCTTTTGCTGAGCGACTGATTGGTATGAATTTGCACCTCGCTGGCTCTATATCATTTAGGTTATGTATATTCATTTTGATTAAGTATGCAAACCATTGGTCAAATGAGCTGCATGATATGAAGCTTTAATATCTACTATATAGATATCATAATCATACAGTTTATGTATATTAGTTGTATACACTTCAAAATTATAAAATCAATTATCTAGATGGACTAGATACTTTTTATTAAGAATTTTGACCAGTGCATGCTAGAAAGTGACATGCATGTTTGTAAATGGAGGACAGTCTTGAAGCAAATCTTGCGAAATGTTTATTGTCGCCAACAATTCTGGTAAACTTGTAAATCACCCAAATGCATTTAGAATTTCAAGTTCAACACGAGAAAATGGTCCCCTGTACTTCTTCATTGTAACATACTTATTTTCTTCCAAATGTGAGATTATGTAAAAGTGCTGTAGAAATGATAGGAAAAATCAAACACAAGAATTGTTTAAGGAATAAGCTGTTTGTAGCTGGTGGTTTTAAGAAAATAAGTTGATAAGAGTAAAGATTAGACTAATCAGTACCCTTGAAACATGTAATTGTTATATGTGTTCTCAGCTTAACTACTTCCCTTAAGTTTGGAACTGCCAAGTGGGTTAAAGTACTATCTAATAAACTCAACAGAACCGAGAAGAATTGGAAAACAATTGGCTAACTAGGGTCTTCAGTCTTCCAATTTTAAGCAGCCCTTACATATCTAGCCATTATGCTATTTTGGAAAAAAAATAATCAACTTGCAAAGTGTCACCGTACATTTAATATGTATAAACTGAATGTTCAAATTTTATCTACAAGGCAGTAAAAGAAGATATTATATGTTTATAATTCATCTGGCAGAAATTGCACAAGTATCGAAGTCAGATCCTTGTGCAATTCACATGTGAGTGAAGTTAAGAAAAAATAGAACCTTCTTTGAGAAACGTTTCCAATTGCTGGTGTATTCTACTCCACCGCAGATATCGAGGGGACTGCTAAGTCACTGCTATATTTGGTATCTAACCAAGACCGGAACTAAATAGCTGCAATTTCAGAATAACATACCTGTACTTTGAAGCAAAGACTTAAAACATGTTTTTTGCTGTTTTGCCCTTTGAGAGGTTTCAGTAAACGCAAGGAACTTGGTGGGTGGGGTTTTCTAGTAGTTACCTGATTAGAGATGGAGATACTGGTTTTGGAGAGATTGAGATACTGGTTTTGAAGAGTGATGTATTTACTCGTGTTTTGAGAATGAGTAACTGTATTTTGAAATTTTGGTTAATAATAAAGAAAATGCATCATGTTTATGGAAAGAGAGTTTCTGGAAAAGGTAGATTGATAGTATTATGGTGCATGTTGTAAATCTTGTTAATTTTAGGATTATGGTGCATGTTTGCAAATCTTGTTAATCTTAGTTATGCATTGAAGTATTATACCAAAGTGTGGTCTTGTCGAATTGCAATCTAAGTTGAGATATACTACCTCCGTCCCTAATTACATGTCCATTTTGTTTTTCTAGGAGTCAAATTGACTAATTTTTGACCAAATATTACAACTAATTTATTTATTATTTTTAAAAACTGAAAGTTACATTTGAAAATAGACCAAATGTACTTTTTAAAGATACAATTTTTTAATTTTTTTTTAATTATCTAATACATGTAAAATTCAGTCAAAGTTTGGTCAATTTGACTGGTTAAAAGTCAAAATGGACATGTAATTAGGGACGGAGGGAGTAATGTTGTGCTTCATTTGTATATTTTATATCGGAGTTTGATGCTGGTGCTTGCCTTGTTCTCGAGGTACAAATTTAAAGAAAAAGGGAATTCAAATTAGATTCCATAGAATTACATGGTCTGACCTTGCTTGAAATGGCAAATGTTTGTAGGCTGTGTTTCCATCTATAATAGATTTGAATTTGTAATGTATCCTTCTGAAATAGTAAAATGCCACATGGCTTCCATGTGGATTTCCTAGTATGTTCCTTTTCCAATCTTTTGTTCCACTAATATGTGTAAGTGTTGAGAAAAGTAGTGTCTGATAGGGGGTGGCCAAGAGTTGTATGTGACGTGTTCTTTGAAGTTCATTTACTTGATTATTTTCTGCAAAGTACAATGGTCTAATGCGATTTTGCTACCAACTTAGTTGTCACAAGCCCTTATATTTTGACGAGAGCTCCATGGAGAATTTGTTGGAAAATCCCGGACCTTTCTAGAAAACCCATGTGGGCACTTATCAGCTACTAAAATGTCTGTTTCAAGTATTTAAGCACTGGCTCAACATCCTAGAAGCTAATTTTAAAGGTTTCACTAAATATTAAATTCAATTTGCAGGAGAGATGGGCCCAGATTTCAGCCCAAAAATGCTTGTCAAATCTCTAACCTCGCAGCAAATAGTTCGCATTCATCAGTTGTTCCGTCAAGCGAAATTTGATGACCCTAGTGGTGATGTAAGAAGCCTATGCCATTTATTCATCATCTTGCTTATTCAGTTGTTTAAACTGCCCCACCTAATGTGACATAATTATAGTGCCTTAGCCCTGCTGGAGAATACAATCTCCGCCTTGGAATTATCAAGGAGCTGCACCCAGAGATGGTTGCAACTTATTCAGGAAGGTATATCTGTTACTACTAGCCCTTACACCTATGTCTGTTGTACAGCAAGTCTTTGGTTTATATTAACTTTTTGCACAATGATTAATGTGCAGTGCTCAAGTATTTGAAGGCCACCCATTCGTTGTGGAAGCTGGAGTCAGTGTGGGTGGTAAAGATGTTAAGCAAGTGAGTTCCTTATGTAATTTTATTTCTAGTAGCATGTGGTCTCAAACATCATTAGAAAAGTCTTATTTCATTTGTTCTCAAAAGCTTTTCAAGTACAAAGAAGTTATCCTTCAAAGGTCTCTGAAGTAATTTCTGTAGGAACTGAAGTAGTTTAATCGAATGATATAATCTTTGTCTCCACTATCAGTGACTTGCCCGAGTAAATATTCCTTCTGTTCTCGCATTTTAGGGTTTAAATGTTTTCCGATTTGCAAACCGTATCCCACTTCTGTTTGAGCAAGGTGCTGATGTTGTGACCAGAACTGCCATGAAGCGGATCAAGTAAGATATATTTTTATGTTGAATGAGTAAAGGATCAATATTAAATCAAGGACTCTAGTCTCCTAAATATACACAAGCTTGTCATATTTTGGAACGATAGGGGTTGGTTGATTGGTTCTATTAGTGTTCTGCGAAAGAGGTTATACGTGTTGTGCTAACAGATGTTTGAATGTTTGATCTATCAGTTGGAATAGCTATAAGATCAATCATACGCAAGACAAGATTGGTGTATTTGTTAGCATTGTAAGCACGAAAATTCCATTTAAAGGGACAGGAAAGGAGTATATTGGTGATGATATTAGTGAGATAGCTTCTGCAGTCAAGGTCGGTGGCATGTCAAATTATGTGTACATATTTTGTTTATAAATGCCTTTAACCAACATTTTCTGGTCCCAGATTTCTATTCAGCAATGTTGCATTCAGCTAAAATCCAAAATTGCGAAAAAAATTCATGCGCGTGAACAGCAGGAGAGAAAACGAAATTTGAGCAAGTAAATTGAACAGTTCTTTAGTCTTCTTTAGTTTGGCAGAAAAAATCTGGGAGTCATTTTTATTTGTTGGGCAGGTATATTCCTGATGCTACTGGTGCTATATATGATGTGTTGAAAGAAATGACCACCTTGCGGGCGTCAAAGAAGAAGCGCTACAACGATGAGGATGCAGAACTACTGGATAAAGTTTCATCTCGGTTGATAACAAAAAGTACTCTGATGGAGAAACTTAAAGAACATGTTGAACAGGTTAGTTTCTGCCCGTTCACCTAGAATATTGCTTGCCGGTCCAAATTTTAGTTGACCTTCGCTAAGCATATCTGTTTCTAGCTGCCACTCTCTCAGATGTGTTATGTTAAACAACTCATACTTACAAATTTACAGTCATCTTCATTGCATGACTATTTATGTTATGAGGGTAATCTCAGTGATAAAAATGGATTTACAGCTCTTTGTTGTCATTGTCTAAGGAATTAATAAAATTATACAGGTGGACTACGAAATGGCATTGGAATATGCAACACACAGAGGGGTGGCGGATGAACCCCGCGAAAGTTTATATATTCAGTCACTAAGAGATGAGAACAAGTTCGTAGATTTCCAAAGTCCAGTCTTTGTATTCAGACTCTTTCAGTAAGCATCTAGTATAAAATTAACATTTTTCCAGAGGGAAGAAAAAAATCATTAAGAGTAGACATTGTTCAAAATTACTTTGTTTTCTATTTTTCGCTAAATGATCGAAAGCCAGTTGTTTCCCAACTTCATGATTGTACCTTGAAAGACAAATATAGTGTTATATCCCATCATCAGTACTTGAGTAGGAGTATTGATTTTAGTTCAATGCATCGGTTGGTAGAGCTTGAATTTAACTTCCGGAGCTCCATTTTTCAGAAAGACCAGTTTGCGCTTAATATGATGACATGTGTATACATACATATAAAGCACTTCTTTTGTCCCAATTTCTAGTTTCTAATCTGTGAGCCCTAATTTCTATTCTTAATTGTATAAAATAACACAAACCCACACAGTATATCAAAATAAAGGATAGCACGTGTTTTGGACGGCTTGTTGACCCTCCTACCAAAAAATCAAGCACACACGAAGGTTATAAAATTAGGAATGGTTCAAACGACAAAGAACTAAAATTTCAAATACGAAACTGAGTATTGTTAGGTGGTTCAAAATCGTTCCCAAATAATGTGACATATCAAATGTCTAATTGATAACTTGTGGGCGCATATGTATATATACGAAGTCTCATATTAATATTATGAAAGTTACAAATTATACAGGTGACGCATCAATTTTTGGATTAAATTTTGGAATTTTTAGCATTTTCGTTCACAAATAACTTGATATCCGCAACTACCGCGGTGTCCGGGAAGCGGTCCACATAACTCAATAATAGAGATAAGTTGCATGAAAATGAGAAGAGAAGGCCAAAATTCATTCAACTTCCACATGTTTCTCTTTGGAATACCCCCCTTTGCTCTTTGGTCATTTTCAATGAAGTGTACACAGATATTTCTTCATTCATAAATCTTGCTCTAGTTTCAATGGGCTACTTCTGTCTTGTGTCCTCTTCAATTAAACTCCATCCTGCCATCTGCCTTAGATTCATTGGTCCTAATTCTTATTTTATATTCTCAACATATAATAGAACAGGAACATGATTAATATATTTTAGTTTAGGGTGATCGTTATCTTTATCTTTATCGTCAACTTTATTTAACTCTTTCTCTCTTTCAACTGGAACTATAAATTAAACTGGAATTCTAAGATTAATCTTAGGATATTTTTTCTAAAGTTACATAAAATATATGTAAATGAACATATTTAATTATTTATTTTTAAATATTTACATATTATGTATTTTACTTGTATATAAATTAGATATATAAATAATTATGTAATCAATAATTATCCACAACGTGACCCACGTTTGATTCGAATCCTTGTCCAATTTTATTACCCTGACAAATGTGAAACCCGTGAGCTGTATATAAGTGATGTGCCTGGTTTTTTCCTTTTAAGAGTTGTGGTCCTTGTGGTCTTTTCATTCTTCTTCTTTTTCTATTTTTGTTTATTTTTGTAGTTTTTGTGCTTGCTTACTAATAATTTATTTATGTATAATTATTAAATTTATGAGAAAAAATACTAGAAATATAGATAAACATACATCTTAATTTATCTGTATGATATAATTGAGAAAAATAAAATAAAAATTAATATATCATTGAAAAGTACATCTAATCTATTTTAAATGTAACTTTCAATTTTTTAAGATAATAATTGAATAATTATTAATATTTAGTCAATAACTTGGTGTATATAAGTGATGTGCCTGGTTTTTTCCTTTAAGAGTTGTGGTCCTTCTGTTTTTGTTTATTTCTGCAGTTTTGGTGCTTGCGTACTAATAATTTATTTATGTATAATTATTAAATTAATGAGAAAAAATACTAGAAATATAGCTAAACATACATCTTAATTTATCTGTATGATATAATTGAGAAAAATAAAATAAAAATTAATATATCATTGAAAAGTACATCTAATCTATTTTTAAATGTAACTTTCAGTTTTTTAAGATAATAATTGAATAATTATTAATATTTAGTTAAAAATTGATCAATTTTACCACTAAACAATTAAAAAAATATATTTAGTTAAAAATTGATTAATTTTACCACTAAACAATTAAAAAAAAGACATGTAAAATGAGATCGAGTGAATATAGTTCTTTTTTCCATTACTAAATGTACTCTAGTATAGTTTCTTAGTGATTTAAAATAAATACTCAGGAGAGATCGAATTACAATTTGATTTAATGATACACATAAATTTACGGTTAATTACATCGGGTACAGATTTTAAAACTCAACAAAATTATACGTGTAAGTAATATATTATCGTGTCATATTCTATCTTATTAGTATAACAATGTGAACCATCTCTCTGAATTTTCTTCTTGTAGAATTTTTTTCTATAAAAGAACACAAGCTCCACTTCTCTTCGACAAGACATGCAAAACGTCTTTCAGTCATAAGACTTATAGCTATCATCCATACACACTCAAACACTTCATCCTTCACAATGTTAAGCCTCAACTTCACAACTTCTCCTCATCCGAAAATTAATTAGAGCGATTTTTTAATAATTTAGGAATTTTTAGATAAATCGGGAATTTTAGATAAAATGTTTTATAAGAATTAACTAGGAATTTTGTGAAAAATTGGAAATTTATTGAACAATTTTAGATATACATACATTATAGTGAAACTGGACGAATAATTGTTAAATATAAAATTACATTTTGTATCATATTAGTCTACAAGTTATTAAAATATCAAACTTTTAGTAAAAAAAATTATTTATTATAGTTAAAAATTTAGTTAATTTGTGGTATCTCTCTAGCTTCCGATCATTTCGAATACAAATTGAAGGTGTGCGTGGGTTCAATTAAAAAAATTGGTTAATTTCAATTAGCAAAAATGATCCTCGGCTTGGATGAGAAATCTTTATATATGTAGTGAATTTGTCTGAATATTATTACAATAAAAGGTGTAACATTTTTTACCAATAATAGATCACCTTTCGATTGATTTTAAAATCCTTAATTAATTACCCTTGTGAAGGTCCGACCGCTTAAGTCAGGTCGCTTATGATATATTATCGGTAGATTTTTTTTAATAGATGTTCGAAAAGACATTTGAATAGACACAGAAGAATACAAAAAAGAGAACATCACAATCTATTATTTCAGTGGAAATTGACAACACAAGGTGATACCATGAGATAGCTAGAAAATTATATCATTGAAAAGTATATTTAATTTATATTTAAACGTAATTTTCAGTTTTTAAGATAACTAGGTTACTGAGCCGCGTTTCGCAGCGGCATTAGAATATATTTATTATGAGAAAAAAAATTAGAATAAAAATTGTGAAATAAATATCTATAAAATTATATAAATTATCAAATAAAATATATTCTGTAAAATTTGCATTTGGATAAATAATATTATAAATTATTTACATATTCTTTTTGTTTATAGAGTTTGATTTTTTATTTTCTTGGACCGATACCATTGCCATATATATATATTAAAAAAATTATATTGATAAAAATCAATATAAACATATAATATTACTATTTTCTCAGGGATGACACATACGGTGTATCCAGATTTGTATAAATTTTACTATTTATTGTGGTAGAAAAACTAATTGTATCTGTATATAAGAGTAAATAAATGGTTAAAAAACTAATATAAGAATTAAATCAACAATATCAATGAAACAAATATTTGTATAATATATAATGATATTCGTTCAATCGAGATAAAATAGATTTATATATGTGCAATTTCTAAAACAATATATTATAAAAACATTAATAAAGATAATTACTTTTAAATTTTTTAATCTGGGTAGATGTGACAATTATTATATAGGGTCTACCATCCTGCTTGTATAAATTTGTATCAACCATCTCGACCAACTTTTCCCAGAAAGTTATGGTACTGGTGATGGAGCTGTTTAAGAAAAAAATTAGAACAAATTAAATAAGTAAAACAAATAAATTGGGGTAACCAAATGTTATGGATTAAAAAACGTGTTTGTGTAATTAATGCTAAGGTTTAATGAGCTTCGAGCTTTAATGGCTGCACTCGTGTTTTCGGACTAAATTGGTCCTCATAAGATGCCTACGTATCTCAAATCGTTATTGAGAATCAAGCCAAAGACGTAGTTCTGATTGTAGGATCAGGGACCTTATATAGGCGTCTGGAGCCTAGTATTTATGGTATGTTTAGGAGTCTTAGCGAATAAGTCTCCTTTTTGATATTGGATGAGCATTGTATTGCTTGCAGGATAAGTCTCTTCCTTGTCGATAAAGGTTATGACTCATTAATTGCCTTTAATTGGGATTATGGATCCTTCTTTGACTAATTTGCCATAATTCGGACTCTTTTTATGAGCTGTATATTTTCCCTATTCATTAATTACGAAATTAATGAATAATTAGGGTGTCGGGCCTTAAATATCAGCCTTTCCATTGACTTGTCAATTATATTTCTATAATTACTTTTCTGACCATATCATTTGCCCCCCAACTTCTGGGAAAATCTCCCCGGGGTTTTCGTAGAAGTTATAACTGTCATTTTTCGAGATTCGAGATCTTACTTTTCACGAATTTTTGTTCTACTTTCCTGGAAAATAATTAATAATAATTTTTCCCTTTATTTCTTGGAAAATCTGTGTTCTGGGCGTGCATACCCCCGCCTAGGAGACATCCTAGGTTGCCACGCCTAGGAACTATGTCTCCTGGGCGTGGGTCTTTGAAGATTGGCTCAAGGAGCTTCTGGGCGTGGGTACCCCCGCCTAGGAGACGTTCTAGGCTGCCACGCCTAGAAACTATGTCTCCTGGGCGTGGGTCTTTGAAGATGGGCTCAAGGAGCTTCTGGGCGTGGGTACCCCCGCCTAGGAGACGTTCTAGGCTGCCACGCCTAGAAACTACGTCTCCTGGGCGTGGGTTTTAGAGGCCCTGCCTTAATCAGTTTCTTGGCGTTGGTATCCCCGCCTAGGAGACGTTCTAGGTTGCCACGCCTAGAAACTATGTCTCCTGGGCATGGGTTTTAGAGGCCCTGCCTTAATCAATTTCTTGGCGTTGGTACCCCCGCCTAGGAGACGTTCTAGGGTGCCACGCCTAGAAACTATGTCTCATGGGCGTGGGTTTTAGAGGCCCTGCCTTAATCAATTTCTTGGCGTTGGTACCCCCGCCTAGGAGACGTTCTAGGGTGCCACGCCTAGAAACTATGTCTCCTGGGCGTGGGTTTTAGAGGCCCTGCCTTAATCAATTTCTTGGCGTTGGTATCCCCGCCTAGGAGACGTTCTAGGGTGCCACGCCTAGAAACTATGTCTCCTGGGCGTGGGTTTTAGAGGCCCTGCCTTAATCAATTTCTTGGCGTTGGTATCCCCGCCTAGGAGACGTTCTAGGGTGCCACGCCTAGAAACTATGTCTCCTGGGTGTGGGCTTTAGAGGCCCTGCCTCAATCAATTTCTTGGCGTTGGTATGAACGCCAAGGAAACTTTGAACATAAGTTTTTCGAAATTGGTCCTTATGTCGGGTCTTTTTCCTTTGTTTGGTTAATATTTAAACCATACATATTTTTATATGTTGAATGTTCTAGATTCTTCTAGAACTTTCAATTCGAATTTATTTGGGCTTCCCGCC
The DNA here is from genome assembly GCA_030848705.1 of Heracleum sosnowskyi. Taxonomy (NCBI): domain Eukaryota; kingdom Viridiplantae; phylum Streptophyta; class Magnoliopsida; order Apiales; family Apiaceae; genus Heracleum; species Heracleum sosnowskyi. Next base: position 131,923,105 of record CM061238.1, on the reverse strand, counting down.
TAGCGATTCTCCAGGTTCTTCTAAAACTTGTAATTCAAATTTTGAATTTATTTGGGCTTCCCGCCTATGAAAGGCCCAGTGACCTGTTCTCGGTCCATATACCGTCTATAGACGGTTTATTGGAACGTTGTCACCGGCTACTACTCCTATAAATCAAGTGGAGTAGAACTTCCATTTTCATACTTCAAAGTCATTCTACTAAATTTTCTCAGAAACTTTCCTTAGAAAAGCTCTGCTAGGGTTCCGCGGCAAAGCGATTTCTGGCGTTCAAGCCACCGTGCATTTTCCAGTTTCCGTTTAAATCTTCATCTTCTCCATCAAGTTTTCTGGGTTCAAGCATTCTTCGGAAGGATTTTAATGGCGGATTCAAGCTCATCTCAATCCCAGCTATCTCAACCTTCTCGCCCTGCCAGAGCAAATCGAGGTAATCCACCTCCAAAGTCTCTAGTTCATGCAAACGTTTTTCCCCTTAGAGATTTACTTTCTGATTTTGGGGATGCTTTCCCAAATCTTCTCCATTTAGAGGCCCATAATATTCCTTCTAAATACAAACAGAGTAGGGTTGATGATATTTCCGTTCTTTTTGGCATAAAGGCCCCATATAGGGCCGTAGCACCTGGCCCAAATGACAGGGCTTGTTATCCTAAGCCCGGGGCCATTAGGATATACAAAGAGACTTTTTATTCTGGTTTTCGCCTTCCTCCTCACCCTTTTGTTTGTCGTTTATTAGCTGAGGTTCAAATTTGTCCTACACAACTAATGCCCAATGGGTGGAGATTTATATATTGTTTCCTGGCCCAATGCATGAAACATAGGGTAGAGCCCAGTGTATTAGTATTTCGATATCTCTTTAAATTTGTAAATGCTCCAGATGATATAGGTTGGGTTAAGATTCAATATCGAACCTTGAACCGTAGTTGCTTCGTTTCTGGCTCTTCTCCCGACTCTCTTCCCTTGTGGAAGAAAGAGTGGTTTTATATTTGTTAGATCAGAATTCAATGATCGTCAGAAGCTAGACTCAACTGATCAGGATTGCTGACGTCATCAGTATTGCATGGTCATCAGTATTTGATCAAGCGTCAGTATCTTATTGATCATCAGGATTCCTACTCAGACTATGATCAGGATTGATCATCAGAACTTGAAGCTGATCAGGATTCCTACTTCGAGTTATATTTGGAGTCTAGATAAACATGGAAGTTTGTTCCTGGTTTGTAGAATGCAGCTATCGATTAAAGATATGTTTCTATCTTTGTTATGATTAGGACTTATCTTGTTATTGATAGAGAAGCTGTGTGCACTATATAAACACAGTTTTGGTTTCGATTTATGTATTCATTCGAGAGAGAACATAATCGGAGAGAAGCTCTTAAGAACAGAATTTCTTGAGAGAGTTTTTGTAAGCTAGCAGCTCTTAAGAACATCAGAATTTCTTAAGAGAGTTTGTAACAGTTTTATATCAAAGTTAATAAAGCTGTTATTGTTATTGTTATTGATCTTTCATATTTGTGTTATATAAAGTCGAGAATCTTATACAATTGTATTCAACCCCCTTCTACAATTGTTATTTACTGGGCAACAATTGGTATCAGAGCAAACTGATTTAATTCTGAATCAGATACGATCTAAAGATGTCGACAACCAAGTATGAAAGCATGAAGATTCCCATCTTGAAGATATCAGAATATCCCACATGGAGGGTAAAGATGCTGATGTACCTGGAGGCTATGGATCCTGACAATCTGGACAGGATTCGTGATGGACCATATATACCAACAAAGTTCGTAGAACGAACAGATACTGTACCAGAACATTATGTGGTCAAAGCTAAATCTGAATGGACTCCAGAAGAAAAAGCTCATGTACTCAGAGAACCAAAGATAAAGAATATCTTGCACAATGGTCTTGATGCTGTTATGTCAAACAGAGTGATTGCATGCAAGTCTTCAAAAGAAATCTGGGATACTTTGGAAACTCAGTGCCAGGGATCTGCATCTGTCAAGAAAAACAGAAGGGCTCTATTGATTCAAGAATATGAACAATTCGATGCAAGACCTGAAGAGAGCCTGACTGAGCTATATGATAGATTCCTGACACTATTGAACAGCTTATCCTTAGTTGACAAAGTATATGAAACTGAAGATTCAAACACCAAATTTCTTAGAGCTTTACCTGAAGAATGGGATACTCAGACCTCAATCATTAGACACCAGTATGATCTGAACATTGTGTCTCTTGATGAGATCTATGGGATGCTAAGAACTCATGATCTTGAAGTTCAACAGAGAAAGAACAAGAAAAGCAGCAAGGCAAAGTCAATTGCTTTGAATGTAGAAGCAAAATCAAAAGAGAAAGCTATGGAGGTCTCTAGAAGAAAAGCAAGAGTAGCTGAGTCAGATCCTGACGACTCTTCATCAGATACTGATGGCAATCCTGATGCCAATACTGGTGATGAATCTTCTGATTCAAACATGGAAGAGATGGTTGCTATGATTGTCAGAAACTTCAGAAGGATGAAGTTCAGGAAGAATAGAAGACAAGGCAACTTTCAGAAAAAGACCTTCAAAGCAGACAAAGACAAGTATATCAAGAAGGACAGCAAGGGTAGCAAATTTGACAAGTCAAAGGTTAGATGCTACAAGTGTAATGGTATGGGTCACTTTGCTTCTGAATGCAACAAGACAAAGGCACTCATCACATCAAGCAAGGATTGGATGGACTCTTCCTCAGAATCTGATACTGAGGTAGTCAACTATGCGTTAATGGCCAATGCTGATGTAACTGCTGCTCCTGATGATAAGGTACTAAATACTATCTTTGATTTTGATACTGATAATGCTTCTGAGTTAAGACGTTTTCTAAAGTCATTACATATTAGCTTTAGAAGTCAAACTGCTGAGAATACTAGAATCTTATCTGAGATGTCTGACCTTAGAAAAAGGAATGAGATATTAGAAGCTGAATTTTCTCGTATGCAAGAAGTACAAAAAGAATGTGATAATGTTAAGCACATGCACTTAGAGATGACATCTAAATGTATTTCCCTTGAAAAAGAACTTGAATATGCTAATGAGAAAATCAGAACCTGGACAGACTCTGGTAGGAAATTTCATGAGATTAATACCTCTAAGAATTGGAAAGAGTGTCTAGGATATAAGTCAGATGAAGATAAGAAATTAGCAGAGAAAATTGTCATTGATGAGACAGTCAGTCCAAAGACCTATAGACATGTTATAGACTCAACCAAATCTAAGATTACTCCTGTTAATTTTGTTTTTGGTAAGGATTCCAATTCTACTTTTGAAAAGGGATCTTCTTCTACTCAAGGAATTAAAATTATAAAGTCTAAACCTGTCATGAACAAAGTCACTAAGAATGTAGGTCTATTGTCTCAGAAACAGCTTAAAAATAAAATCTGTGAGGCTACAGATAAGAAAGAGGAAGCTACTGTTAAGAGAAACAAGAATGGTAAAATTGGGATCAATAAAGAGAATGGTTATAAATATATCCCAAATGCACCTAGAAAGTGTTGTTTTAACTGTGGTAACTCTAATCATCTTGCTATTGATTGTAAGAAGAGTAAGAAGAAGATTACTGATATTCCTAAGTCTGATGTTAGGAATAGATCAGTACTCTATAAACCGCAGAAGTCCTGTTTTCATTGTGGTAGTCTATGGCATTCTATTTATACATGTAAAGAGTATCATGATTTGTACTATAACTTTTATGATCCATTGCCTAAGTTTGAAAGTAGTACAAAGTCTGATAGAACTGAAAATGTCATAATGAAGCATGCTTTTGTTAATACTGATACTGACAAAGCAAATCCTGATGGAGTAAATCCTGTCAGGACTGCTAAAGTCAAAAAGTCTTCTGCTGTTAAATTTAATAAAATGCATGAACAAGGAATCCAACAAGTGTGGGTTCCTAAACATTCTGACTAGTGTTTTACTATTCTGATGCAGGGTAAAAAGAAAAATGTGTTAGTCATGGATAGTGGATGTTCTGTGCACATGACTGGAAACAAAGCCCTGTTATCAGAATATGAGGAAAAAGCTGGCCCAACTGTGTCTTATGGAGATGGCAACATTGGACAAACCTTGGGATATGGCAATATAATCATTGGAAATGTCATCATTGAAAAAGTAGCTCTAGTGAAGGGACTAAAACACAACTTGTTGAGTATTAGTCAAATCACTGACAGAGGTTATCATGTCAATTTCTATTCCACACATTGTGAAGTAGTCAGTAAAGCAACAGGGAAGATAGCACTAACTGGCTACAGGCATGGTAACATATATGAAGCCAACATTCTCTCAGATACTGATGGCTCCCCTACATGTTTCATCAGTAAAGCTTCAGTAGATGAAAGTTGGAATTGGCACAAGAAGCTTTCTCATCTCAACTTCAGCAACATCAATGAGTTGGTTAAGAAAGAGTTAGTAAGAGGATTACCTAATGTCTTATATACACCTGATGGACTCTGTGATGCATGCCAAAAAGCAAAACAAAGAAGGACATCATTCCAGAGTAAATCAGAATCCTCTATTGAAGAACCATATCACATGCTACATCTTGATCTGTTTGGTCCAGTCAACATCATGTCCATCAGTAAGAAAAGGTACACTCTTGTAATTGTTGATGAATATTCTAGATTCACCTGGGTGTATTTTCTGCATAGAAAAGATGAAACTCCTGAAGTTCTGTTGGATCATGTGAGGATGATTGAGACAAACACAAAGTACAAAGTCAAGATTCTGAGAAGTGATAATGGTACTGAATTTAAGAATTCAAAGATGGAAGAGTTCTGCAAATACAAAGGAATCATTCAACAATTCTCTGCTCCTGGCACACCTCAGCAAAATGGAGTAGTAGAAAGGAAGAATAGAACTCTTATTGAAGCTGGCAGAACTATGTTGGAAGAAGCTAAATTACCTACATATTTCTGGGCAGAAGCAGTCAACACAGCATGCTATACACAAAATCTCACATTGATAAACAGGCATGGTGTCACTCCTTATCAGTCACTCAAAGAGAAGAAACCAAGTCTGAAGCATTTGCATGTGTTTGGCTGTAAATGTTTTGTTCTCAGAACTCATCCTGAACAGCTAGGGAAATTTGAAACAAAGGCTGATGAAGGAATATTCATAGGTTATCCTACATCAAGAGCCTTCAGAATTTTTAATTTGAGAACAAGAACTGTCATGGAGTCAATACATGTATCTTTTGATGATAAGAAGATAACTGGAATCATTGAAGACTCGCATGATAGATTGTTATTTGAAAATGAAGCTTCCAAGGAACCTGAAGAAAGTGAATCAGAAGCTGTCCATTCATCCAGTACTGACGGGTCACCAAATCCTGATGACTCACCAGGTACTGATGGTGCTAATTCTGATGATGCAAACAACAGTAATACAACTAGTAGTGCTAATGTTGAGGGGTGTTAGCACAAAAACACGCAAGCGCACGTGGTCACAAGTAGTATATAGATAAATCAAGTTCGTTCCCACAAGGACTGGTTTAGGTTGCTATAGTCTATTACTTATGCACCAATGTATGGTTATTACTCACTGCTAAGATAAGTATCAAAATTGGTTTGATTAACTAAATTACTAACACTAACAAGAATTTAATGAACTAAAGAGAATAACTTGTGAATTACTAATATGAATAAAACATGGGATTCCAACATCATTACTTACTTCATCTAGAGTCTTTTGTTCTTAATCTCTGCATATGACGGTTGTGACAACTAATCAGATAACACGAAACTAGTATACGCTACCTTTCAGTATACGTATACCAAACCACTCAAACATCCACAAAGATATAGAAGTTAAGCAGACACCAATTATGTTTAGACCCTATATGTCTATAAGATTTGAAAACATAACGGTTTAATGAGCAAGTTATCCATTCAGATTACATAGGGCAGGTAAGATGGTTAAAATTACCTACGAATCATGCATGACAAACATACATAAACCTATGCTAGCATGGCAAGTTCTAAATCTCTATATCCACTTTCGCATTCAATAGAGATTAACAATCAATCATGAATGTTAGCTACGCATCCACAACGAATAAGCACAACCATGATAGGAAATCAATTAGCCATCACACACAGAATATATAAAAACAATTAACTACTAAACTCCATAAGAAACTCCGTTAGAATCCCACGACGACGATTAGTTCATATTCGAACCGTTCATCATCGTGGGTTCTGATGATAACATGATATTAATAAGTCTGGAAAACTGAATAGAATAACTAGGGTTTAGAAAGAACAAACGAGAATCCAAAGTATCGCCTAATTTAGAAGAATACAAAGATTAGATGAAAACTAGGTCTTCGTAAATCAGCCGTCTTCTTGTTCTCCTCACCGGTGGACGTATTTAATTGTATGTATCTTGATATATCTGTATATCCCCTAGAAAACGTCCACCAAATACTTATAAAGTCTTAAGGCTAACAAATATGGCATGTTTCCTTTTCTGAACACAAAACAGCATTTTCAGTATTTTTTCTGGCGCGGGCGCGCGGACTGTGGCGCGGGCGCGCGGAGCTTTCTGTCAAGTGTGGCGCGGGCGCGCGGGCTGTGGCGCGGGCGCGCGGGCTGTGGCGCGGGCGCGCGGGAAATTCTGTCAGAAAATGCCAAAAATTCTTCCTTTGCTATTTCTTTGCCCCTTCATTATTCACAAATGCTCGAACCTCATACACATGCTTAAACACCACCTAACGATCATAGAATCATCCCCTCTCTGCTGATAAATCACTTCTACAAATACTTAAACACAAAACACATTAAAAACGACACGTACTTGAGAACAGAACGATCAGATTAAGCCAAATTAGGACGATCCAAGTAGATATGAAATCCACTTATCACACCCCCAAACTTAAACCGATGCTTGTCCTCAAGCATAAACAGACTCTATAAATGCAATGCAATGCATGAATGCGACTATTATGAAAATGCAACTGATCCCCTCAAACTAACCGTAACCAATCAACAAGCCAACATAACAAGGAATGCAATCTTTCAAGCAGAGTTCGACCAAATTCCCACTTGCTAACCATACATACACAGAAACGTGCGTGTGTGCAATGCTCATCAATTTACTCCCAAACTAAATCAAGACCATATCCTATTCTTCACCAAGACAACCACAAGCTTAGAAATAAAATGTACTCTAGCCACAAGAAACCACTTAAAGACACCTCAAATATCCACTTGAGTTAGACAGGAATTCATGCTTTTATTACAACTCACATGCTTATTTGACCGTTCAATGGTTGAGACCCCAAAAGGCTTATACAATAATACCCATGTAGCGAGCTTTAGGTTAGTGGATCCCAGACCGGAAAAGTCTTAGGTCACTAGGCACAAAGTCCCCAAGAACTTAATTACTCGAGTATTAAAGAGCTCAACCTGATCAATTCTGCATAAACAACTAACACAACTTTTTTTTCATTTTTTTCTCTTTTTTTTCTATTTTTTTTTTATATATATATTTTTTTTTTTTATTTCGGAATGAGTGCGCTTCGCCTTTTTCTCATTCCACCCTAGACTACTCATCTTTTCAATGAGCCGGCTACTAGCCATTTGACACCTAGCCTTTATTGACAACTAGCATGAAATTCCTGGTTTCCCCCAAACTTAGACTTAAGTGCTTCTTTGAATTTCAAGAGAATAGAAAACATTCTAAATATAAGCAAGTGGTTAAATTCTGACTTCCAAACAAACATGGTCTGATCAAATCTAAAAGCAACCAATGAGACTTGTGAATTTACAATTGTTTCTGGCATGCAAGTCAATTTCTTAGGAACTTAATCAGCTCTCTATTCATCATAACCACACTCCCATCAACATCGACTCACTAACGGAAATAGTCAAGACCTACGGGATCATGAAATATGCATGCTATGCAAATGCAACTAAATGGACTCACATAATAGATAAACAAAAATGCAAAACAGAATGCTCTATATGACAAAACATGCAAAGATATGAATGAAACTACAACTATATATGCAATATGAATCCTACATGAGACACACACTAACACTACCAACCCACACATCACCCCCAAACTTAAAATATTCAATGTCCCCATTGAATGGAAGTAAATACAAGGGATAGTAGGAAACATACCTAAAAATACCGAAACACGTGGGTTGCCTCCCACGAAGCGCTTGTTTAGAGTCAATTAGCTTGACTACGTCCAAGTCTCCATTAAGGATGATAATAGTTGGCCTGGTCATCTCTTCGTGAGACTTCATCGTCATCACGGCGGCACACTTTCTGCCCCTTCTCCTCGCTTGGCCTATTCGTATAACAACTATGTCCTATTCCAATGCCTTCATCGGTTGACCCAAAATTTGTCAATTTGTAGAACAACACACATTCGCGGGCTTCGCTTGAATATAATGGAGGAGGGTAAATGTAAGTTGTTGAAGCCTTTGGTTCCTCAAAGAGAACTTCCTCCAATGGCTCTAATGCGCTACCTCCATCTTTACACTTTGAGACAAGTAGAAGATCTGCATCTTTCCCATGGTCATCAGCCTCTTGGTACGCATATACCAATTCTTGAGATTTGTGTAGCTCACCAGTGTCCATCTCAAATATTGCCCTTTCAAAAGCATCCACCTCACTAGCCTGATCAAATTCCTCACTTGGTTCGCTAACGCTCACCTCACCTTGGAATTTGCCTTCTTCAATTATGCATACAGTACCTTGCTCCAAGTCACCATTATTTTCTGGAATTGCCTCTAGGATGATTCGTTGATTCTCTTGTTTCAAGGCTCTCACAGCTCGAGCAACTAGTGGCTCCAAAGCTTTGACAGACTCTTCGTTACTCTTTGCAAGAATCCTAATCTCCTCCATAGTCTCTTGTTCCAAGGATCTCACAGCTTGAGCAACGAGTGTCTCCAAAGATTTTAAAGACTCCTCGTTACTCTTTTCAAGACTCCTAAGCTCCTCCATAGTAGGAATAGGTTGCTGATGTTGAAACTCTTCACTACCCAAAAAATATGACATATTTGGAACATCTTGCTGGTACTGTTGAGGATGATATTGATAGTATGGTTGTTCTTCATAAGTGACATATGGATCCACTCCTTCGTAGTAACAATATTGTGAGGTCTCATGAACGCCCGAACATGGCTCACATTGCTGAGGCATGGATGTCCTCGAATATGCCCACCATGGCAGCTCCTCGCCTGCCATTCAAAACCAACAAAAAGAAACAAGTAAAATAGAAAAAGAAAAGGGATAAGAAAAGAAGTGTCCAAGTCAGTGAACTTTAACGACCACTGATGACAAGCACATAAACTATATAAACAAACACCGAGTCCCCGGCAGCGGCGCCAAAAACTTGTTAGCACAAAAACACGCAAGCGCACGTGGTCACAAGTAGTATATAGATAAATCAAGTTCGTTCCCACAAGGACTGGTTTAGGTTGCTATAGTCTATTACTTATGCACCAATGTATGGTTATTACTCACTGCTAAGATAAGTATCAAAATTGGTTTGATTAACTAAATTACTAACACTAACAAGAATTTAATGAACTAAAGAGAATAACTTGTGAATTACTAATATGAATAAAACATGGGATTCCAACATCATTACTTACTTCATCTAGAGTCTTTTGTTCTTAATCTCTGCATATGACGGTTGTGACAACTAATCAGATAACACGAAACTAGTATACGCTACCTTTCAGTATACGTATACCAAACCACTCAAACATCCACAAAGAGATAGAAGTTAAGCAGACACCAATTATGTTTAGACCCTATATGTCTATAAGATTTGAAAACATAACGGTTTAATGAGCAAGTTATCCATTCAGATTACATAGGGCAGGTAAGATGGTTAAAATTACCTACGAATCATGCATGACAAACATACATAAACCTATGCTAGCATGGCAAGTTCTAAATCTCTATATCCACTTTCGCATTCAATAGAGATTAACAATCAATCATGAATGTTAGCTACGCATCCACAACGAATAAGCACAACCATAATAGGAAATCAATTAGCCATCACACACAGAATATATAAAAACAATTAACTACTAAACTCCATAAGAAACTCCGTTAGAATCCCACGACGACGATTAGTTCATATTCGAACCGTTCATCATCGTGGGTTCTGATGATAACATGATATTAATAAGTCTGGAAAACTGAATAGAATAACTAGGGTTTAGAAAGAACAAACGAGAATCCAAAGTATCGCCTAATTTAGAAGAATACAAAGATTAGATGAAAACTAGGTCTTCGTAAATCAGCCGTCTTCTTGTTCTCCTCACCGGTGGACGTATTTAATTGTATGTATCTTGATATATCTGTATATCCCCTAGAAAACGTCCACCAAATACTTATAAAGTCTTAAGGCTAACAAATATGGCATGTTTCCTTTTCTGAACACAAAACAGCATTTTCAGTATTTTTTCTGGCGCGGGCGCGCGGACTGTGGCGCGGGCGTGCGGAGCTTTCTGTCAAGTGTGGCGCGGGCGCGCGGGCTGTGGCGCGGGCGCGCGGGAAATTCTGTCAGAAAATGCCAAAAATTCTTCCTTTGCTATTTCTTTGCCCCTTCATTATTCACAAATGCTCGAACCTCATACACATGCTTAAACACCACTTAACGATCATAGAATCATCCCCTCTCTGCTGATAAATCACTTCTACAAATACTTAAACACAAAACACATTAAAAACGACACGTACTTGAGAACAGAACGATCAGATTAAGCCAAATTAGGACGATCCAAGTAGATATGAAATCCACTTATCAAGGGGGAGCAACGGCATTCAACTACAAGTTCAGAGTCAACTCAATCATCAGGACAGAATTCTTCAGATACTGATTCAAGTGAAGATCCTGATAACACATCAGGAGGGCATAGCAATAATTCAGGGAGAGCTTCAAATCAATCAAATTCTTTCAATCAAGATAACACCAATCCAGGGGGAGCATCTACTTCAAGAAACAATTTGACATCAGCAAGGAAATGGACAAAAGATCATACTCCTGATTTGATAATTGGAGATCCTGATGCAGGTGTTCAAACACGAAGTGCAACTCAGAATGAATGTTTATATAATAACTTTCTATCCAAGGAGGAGCCTAAGAAAGTTGAAGATGCACTTAAAGATACTGATTGGGTTACTGCAATGCAAGAAGAACTGAATGAATTTGAAAGGAATGAAGTCTGGAAACTGATACCAAGACCAAAGAATAGATCAATTGTTGGTACAAAGTGGATTTTCAAGAACAAGACTGATTCTGATGGAGTCATTATCAGAAATAAAGCTAGACTAGTCGCAAAGGGGTATTCCCAACAAGAGGGAATTGACTATGATGAAATTTTTGCTCCTGTTGCAAGACTAGAAGCCATCAGGATATTTCTTGCTTATGCAGCACATAAGAAATTCAAGGTTTTCCAGATGGATGTTAAAAGTGCTTTCTTAAATGGTGAACTGGAGGAAGAAGTTTATGTTGAACAACCTCCTGGTTTCATTGATCCTAAATATCCAGATCATGTCTACAGACTGGATAAGGCACTTTATGGACTAAAGCAAGCTCCAAGAGCATGGTATGAAACCTTAGCTCAATTCTTACTGGAAAGTGGATTCAAAAGAGGTGCAATTGATAAAACTCTATTTTATTTGAATCATGGTAAGGAGTTGCTGTTAGTTCAGATTTATGTTGATGATATCATTTTTGGGTCAACAAACAATAAGCTGTGTGAAAAGTTTTCCAAGCTTATGCAGTCAAGATATCAAATGAGCATGATGGGAGAAATGAGTTACTTTCTGGGTCTTCAAGTTAAACAGACTGATGAAGGGATTTTTATTAATCAGTCTAAATACACAAGGAATTTATTGACAAGGTTTAACATGCAAGACAGTACTCCTGCTTCAACTCCCATAGCTACAGCTACCAAACTTGATCCTGATCAAGGTGAAGAGGTAGATGTAACTCACTACAGAGGAATGATTGGCTCTTTATTGTATCTCACTGCCAGTAGACCAGATATCATGTTTGCAACCTGTCTATGTGCAAGATTTCAAGCAAAACCTAGAGAACCACATCTGATTGCAGTCAAAAGAATTTTCAGATATCTCAAAGGCACTCCTTCACTTGGCCTTTGGTATACAAGGGAATCAGATTTTGGGTTGTGTGGTTATTCAGATGCTGATTTTGCAGGATGCAAAATAGACAGGAAAAGTACTTCAGGAAGTTGTCAGTTTTTGGGTGGAAGACTAGTTTCATGGTTCAGTAAAAAGCAGAAATCTATTTCCACTTCAACTGCAGAAGCTGAGTACATTGCTGCAGGAAGTTGTTGTGCTCAGATAATGTGGATGAGAAATCAGTTGTTAGATTATGGCCTGTCATACTCAAAAATCCCTATTTATTGTGATAACCAAAGTGCTATTGCAATGACAGGAAATCCAGTTCAGCATTCTCTTACTAAACACATAAGTATCAGATATCACTTTATAAGAGAACAGGTTCTGGAAGGAACAATTGAACTTCACTTTGTTCCTACTGATCAACAACTAGCTGATATATTCACCAAGCCACTACCTGAAGCTACTTTCAATAAGTTGGTGAATGAACTTGGAATGATGAATTTTGAGAATTTCTGAGGAAAAGCTACAGAGAGGAAATCCTGATAATCGTCAAATCCTGATGGTTATTCAGAAAGGTATGTATCTTTGATCAAATCCTGATAGGACTCAATCCTGACAGGAAGTCAACTGGTCAAATCCTGATGCTCAGATGATTGAAGCTGGTATGAAAACCAGAGGTTCTATGCTAATTTGTCATCAACACTCCTGGTAAACTCTGGACAATTAGATTATTACTTAGTCTTTGATTAAGTTTTCAGTCTTAATTATCAATGTCATTATTATCAGAGTTTATTATTTATCATATCTATATGTATCAAATGCAGTGTTACTAACAAATTTTGCAGGCAAGAACAGGAAGAAAACAATTGAGAAAATAGACAAATTTCATTAATACTTGAAGATACATTACACATGAAATATGGAAATTACATATTTGTTTTCCTAGTCTATTTTCTACTCAGGAACTCGTGCTTTACAGATAAGCATGAACACGTGCCCTGCAAATTAGCATGAATGCTCCTGAGCAGCTTCACAGTTCATCAGAACTGGAAGGTCTCTTGTTCCATCCTTAAGAGACAAGAAGAGGAGCTGATTTACTTGAAGGCGGATCGTCACCGTGACCACCGGGACGCCTCCGTGCCTCCAACTTGCATGACATACAAGCATCACGGACTCTCTTCTTACGTTTCTCAAACTCTCGGACGAGCTCTTCATCATCTTCATCCTCATCCTCTTCATCATCCTCATCCTCTTCATAGATGAGGTTATCAAGCGGATTCCAGTTCGGATTGGCTTGCAGGAAGTTGTGCCAAACCACATCAAACATTGCGTTTATAAACGCTTCATATTCCTGAGGGTCAGGAACTGGTTGTGGCTCCATCTCAGCAAGAGCCTCATCCATTTGTTGCCAAATTCTATCAAGTTCTTCATCAGGTATGTTGTTTTGATTGTTGACAGCCATTGAAAAACAAAGAAGGTGAAAGGTTTTCGTAAGTTTTTCTCTGGAGAGGGTTTGTGTTTTAATAGATATATGATGATTATGCTTAACAGTTCTCTTTTATAGAGAATGTGTATTAAGGGTGCAGGTCATTTCTACAATCTCGATGAGACGGTTCGGTTTTCCATAAATATTTTTGCCTCGTTTGCTGGTAAGCATGTTTTAATTCTATGACCATTAATTTGGTTATTTTTCTTAAACCAAAACGCTATTCAGGATTGTTAAAATAAATTTTGTTTTCTTAAATAAAATTTTATTTTAATCTTATTGAATATTTTTTAATCCTGATATGGCAAAATATTTTGTGCGGAAATGCTTTTATTCCTGATGAGGTTAGGTTTTTCTTACATCAGAAAATGCCTACTCGTTATGGACTACTTTCTAATGCTATGGTACAAGGACCAACCCACCTTGTTCCTGCCACAAGCATGCAACCTAAACAGTCTAAACAGTTAACAACCACCTCTACTGTCTCTCAAAAGACTTTAGTTGTAAAATCAAAGAAATCAGCTAGAACTGATGTGTCTGGAAGGCAATCAGGTTCAAAGGATTTTTCCTCTACACCACTCACTAAAAAGAAGATACAAGGGGGTGTACAAGGGGTCCTGGTCAAGAAAGCTGATAAGGTTGTTAAGGATGTTCCTGTGAAAAGGAAGTTAAGGTTGATTGATGAAAGTGATTCAGAGGATGACTTACCTATATCCTCTGTGATGAATGTGAACAAGGAAGTTGCTGATACTGCTACTAAAGCTGTGGTACCTTCATCAAAACCACAAAAGACAAGGAAATTATCAAAGAGCAGGTATCATATTCCTTTGACAGTGCAAATGAAGGATACTGATATTCAGACATCAAATCCTGAAGAGTCATCTACTCCTGATGCTCTAGCAAATCCTGATGTTAGTATTCCTGATGCAACAACAAAAGTTGTCTCTATATCAGACTCTCCAGCCTCTCCATCTCAGATTTGAGGACATTCTTGGGAGAAGGTTTCTACAACTGCTTCCTTGGTTGGTCTTACACCTACATCAAAGAAAAAGAGGAATGCAGAAGAGTTAGTCCATCAGAGACAGAAGAAGCTGAAAGGATCAAGCCCACAAGAACCTGAATTTCAGAGTAATTCAGCAGCTACTGTTGATCCTGCCACACAAGAACCACTCAATCAAAGTTTGGGTGAAGGCTTAGCTAGTGGAATGGTCACACAAGAACCATTTTCTCAAAGGGAGAATGAAGACATCAACATTCCAGCTACACAAGAACCATCTTCTCAAAGTGAAGATGCAGGCAAAGCTACAGCTTCTGTTGAAAGATTGGTTGAAAACATTGTCAATGAGGGAAGCACACAAGAACCTTTAGCTCAAAGTGTTGAAGCAGCTTCTGAACCTCAAGCTCCACAAGAACCATTGGTAGCAAATACTGATGCAAGCATATCAAATCCTGACGATGTTCATCCTGACGTTAGTGGTGCTCCTGATACTGAGCCTATTTTGATACAGCCACTTCGTTCAAGACCAATGGATCATCCTATCTCAGAATCACAGGATAAACTGAAAGGTATTGCAATTCCTGATCCTGATAAATCTCATGGTTCTGATGATGATAATTCTGATGATGATAGTGATGATGATAATGAGAATAGAAAAGAGAAGGAACAGCTTGCTACATCACTCAAGATTAGTCTTGGAACTAATTTTGGTTCATCAAGTACATATATGGCTAGCAATGCTTTCACTGGGAAAGATCAGAGACAAGATTTTTCTACTCCTTCCTTTGATCCTGCAGAGGCATTTAGACAGAATGAATGGAACAATTCATGGCACAATTCTGATGAATCTATCAGTTTTTCTTCTGCTATTGAACATGCCTATAATGCAGTGAAGTCTATAGAGAATCAAGACTTGAAGAATCATCTGAAGGCTACTACTCTGTTATCCAAAAGCCTGAAAAGTGAGATTGATTCTATCAAGGGCTCAACTGAAAAAGTGAGGACTGATATCTTTAATAATTTTACAAAGGTGCCTACTACTTTACAACTGAGGGTAGTGGAATCCCAAGTGAAATCTGTTGTTTCAGAACAAACCTCAATCAATCAAAGAATTGATTCTCTGGATACTAAGGTAACTGAAATTCAAGCCTCTCTTTCCTTAATTTTGCAATTATTGTCAAATCCTGATGTCAAAAAGGGGGAGAAGGTTATTCAGACAAAATGTACACCTGATCTAGTATTAAGAAATAATGATGATGATACTGGAGATGATGGTGGTGACAAAGCGATACAAGGAGAAACCTCTGATGCTGTTGTTATGAAGACAATCCAAACTTCTCAAAGTCAAACAACGCAGTCAACTCATGTTTCTGATTCTGGAGTTAAGACAGTAAGAACATTGGTGCAATCTCAGATCCTGACGGAAGATCAAATCCTGACACCTGGTCATGGACACATTCTTGCTACAATTCCTGAAGGTGATGAAGATGTGATTATTGATAATCCTGAAGATGCATCAAATTTATTCCAGAAGTTTTCTACAAAAGACGGCAGAATTGTTACTCTATATCACACTGATAAAAGAGTTCAACAATTATATGCAAGAAAAGCACTCTCTACAGCAAGTGAAGAATATCCAGATCTCTCACATGAAGAATTCTTGAGACTACAAAAAGAGACAATGGAAAGCTATACTGCTCCTGCTAGAGGTAGAGGAAGCAGAGGTAGGAGAGGTGCTAGAAGAAGTAAAAGAGGTTCTTCAACTCAAATATTACCTAGACAGACAAGGTCTAGAGGGTTAAGAATTGAAGAAATTCCTGAACCTATTCAAACTCTAGTAGTTCCTGACAGATCTACTTTTGGTGATGATGGAATTGTTGAAGAAGAACCTAAATTGAGAAGAAAATCAAGAAAATCAACTCTCAGCAATACAAATCAAATTGAAGATTCTAATCCTGACAATATTCAAGATCCTGACGAATCTGAAATTCTGCAAGAGGTTGATTTGATAATCTTATCTACTGTTGTTGATTGTCACAACAAAGAAGTAGATGAAGAAGAAGAAGCCAGAAGAAGAGATATTACAAAAAGAACAAATGAAGATTTCAATCTCTATCTACAAAGGCTTAAAGTTTCAAATGAAAGACAATGGAGAAATTCAAGCAGACAAGAATCTTTACTTGAAAGAAGCTACGCTCATGAAAAGGAGAAATACAAGAAGTGGAAACATATTAGCACATTAAGTTGTGATACACCTATCAATTTTCAGTCTGGTGGAATTATTACAAGCGCTTCAAGTGTTGTTGATTTGTCTGATATGGCTAGATCAAAAACACTCTGGTTAAAGATGTTTTCAAATCTGAAGCAATTGACAAGTAATTCAAGAGGAGGTATTGGACACAGAGATGGTGAATATCTGAATATGTCATATGTTGATCCTTACTCCTTGACAGAAATTGGAGGTACTTTAACTTCTGAAAACCTGAACAATTTATTAGCTGTTGATATAGTTATAGATTGTCATGATGGTTTTGAAAAGAAAGAAAAGCTTCTGTACTTCATGAAAGATGGTAGTGTGAAGATTCTATCTATTCAAGATCTGCTGATGAAAACTACACAGGAACTGAAATATGTTCACTATCTGTTAAGATGGAAGAACCAAGTGTACAAAGAATGGAGTGACATGATTTTGTCAACTATAAGAAGAAGATTGGATGGAAACAGTAATTTCGATGGTAATTATACTCCCATGTACTTAAATCAAAGAGGTCAGGATGTGGAAATGCAAAGAGGTACTGCTGTTAAAGAAGTAACTTTTGGTAT
Source organism: Heracleum sosnowskyi (assembly GCA_030848705.1). NCBI lineage: Eukaryota > Viridiplantae > Streptophyta > Magnoliopsida > Apiales > Apiaceae > Heracleum > Heracleum sosnowskyi. The sequence continues at coordinate 131,905,642 of CM061238.1, read as the reverse complement.
GACCCAACTTACTCTCAATCCTGATGGGAAGGAAATTGCTTATCTTTTGCTTGAAGAGCACAGTCTACAGAGAAACTCCATACAGAATCTCAGAGCAGCTATCTACCAGATTAATGAGGAAGATGAAGAACTCAGAAATCTTAAGGAAAGACTGATTCAAATTCTTGAAGAAAAAGAAGAAAGTTTATTATCCAATTTCTTGAAGATGAATCTGTTCTATCAAAAAGCTTAAAACAGATAAGTTGTTTCTGAAGATACTTGTACATTTTGATACATGTTTTTGACATCATTGAATATTTGGAATCTATACTTTATTTCACAAAGTATGAGATTGGGGGAGATTGTTAGATCAGAATTCAATGATCGTCAGAAGCTAGACTCAACTGATCAGGATTGCTGACGTCATCAGTATTGCATGGTCATCAGTATTTGATCAAGCGTCAGTATCTTATTGATCATCAGGATTCCTACTCAGACTATGATCAGGATTGATCATCAGAACTTGAAGCTGATCAGGATTCCTACTTCGAGTTATATTTGGAGTCTAGATAAACATGGAAGTTTGTTCCTGGTTTGTAGAATGCAGCTATCGATTAAAGATATGTTTCTATCTTTGTTATGATTAGGACTTATCTTGTTATTGATAGAGAAGCTGTGTGCACTATATAAACACAGTTTTGGTTTCGATTTATGTATTCATTCGAGAGAGAACATAATCGGAGAGAAGCTCTTAAGAACAGAATTTCTTGAGAGAGTTTTTGTAAGCTAGCAGCTCTTAAGAACATCAGAATTTCTTAAGAGAGTTTGTAACAGTTTTATATCAAAGTTAATAAAGCTGTTATTGTTATTGTTATTGATCTTTCATATTTGTGTTATATAAAGTCGAGAATCTTATACAATTGTATTCAACCCCCTTCTACAATTGTTATTTACTGGGCAACAATATTTACTTAGATGTGGATGATTGAAACAATTATTTTTGTCCTAACTTCACAAGGGCTACGGACGGTTCTTTGTGGTCCCTTAAATTAGGGGTAGATGATCTTGCGGCAATTCAACTCCTGACGGGTGATTGCTTGCATCATTGCAATCTCCTAATTTCTGAGGATAACCTTCAAGCTATGGGGCTTAGCACCCTTGAACCTCGGGGTATATAAACTTAACTTCCTTTCTTTTATTCTTTGTTGTCATATAATATGATTGTAACGTTTGTCTTTTCTTTCCAGCCAAAACCGCTTTGAATGCTATTTTCAAGAGGAGGGAGGACCATGCCTCTAAGGCGGTGATCGTGGAGGTAGATAGGCCTTCCAAGCGGAAGAAGGCCGTAGATGGCTCCCCTTCTATGGAGAAGGTGCCTTCTTTTTTGGCTGAGCGGGCTGTCCTTGTTGACGAGGATCCCAACCCATTTGTGGTTAAATGGGGTTTACTTAACAGGGATACCATAGTTGGTGATTCCAGGGCTGCCGCAGAGTGGTCCAGAAATGTGGTCACTCCAAGGGACGTGGCCCATGTTGTGGAGTCCTCGGAGGATCTCCAGATTGAGCTTCTTGGGGCCCAAACCCTTGCTTCTGTAAGTAATTTTCACTTTAGTTTAATCTTTCTTTCTTTTGTTCACTTTTTGAAATATGTGCCTTTGTTTTATAGGCCAACACCTATCATCAAGCTGCTCTTCACAACTTGAAGGCAGTTCGAGCTGAAAAGCTGATAGCTGAGAGGGATAGAGACAGGTATTTCGCCTCCTCTACCCCAAATTTTGAGATGTTTAGAGGGGTTGAGAGGGAGCTTGTAGATGAGAAGGAGAAGGTCAAGCAGCTGGAGGCCCAACTCCAAAGGGGTCGCGAGGATGTTATTGCTGAGTACAGAGCATCTAAGGAGTTTGATGACCTCCTTAATGCTGAGTATGATGCTAACTTTCCTAGCACCTTTAAGGATTGTTGGGAATCAATCATTGAAGAGCTGGGGACGAAGATTGAAGGAGTGTCTTTGGATAAGTTCCCCGTTCCTGCTTTATCTGGGGCACCTAAGGACACTATCATGGATACTGCCGACCTCACATCACAGCCCATTGATGACTCTGAGCTCTTTCTGGATGGAGATTTGATGGATGGTGCTAAGGATGATGTCCCCCTTAACTTAGAGGAAGAGACTCCTCATGATGATATAGCATAGGTTAGCCCTGTGTGGCTATTTATTTTTATGTTCTTTTCTGAACTCACCCTTCGGGGTTTTAATTTAACTTTCTTAGTAAGTTTATTTCAACTTTTCTAGCTTTTCTTGATTTTGCATGCTTAGTTCACATGTCTAACATAATGCGTTGCATATTTAATGAAATCATAAGAATATGAAATTCATAACTTTAAAAATAGGATCAACCCTTACATAGTACTCAAGTTTAGAAACTTGGGCTGGTTTCATCGAACATTATTTCTAGTAGTGAGTCCACTTGGGAAACACTTTAAACATAATAAACTTTCAAATTGGAGGCATGCCAAGTCCTCGGCACCTCATGCCCTTCAAGGGTTTCTAACTTGTATGAGCCTCGACCAAATACGTTCTTAACGCGATATGGTCCTTCCCAATTTGGGGCCAGCTTCCCTTTTTGTCCAACTCCGGATGCTTCAATCTTTCTGAGACAAGTCTCCTTGACGAAAGAACCTTTCTTTAACCCTTAGGTTGTAGTAGAAAGAGGCTTTCTTTTGATGTTCAACTATCTTGGCGTTTGCTTCATCTCTAACTTCGTCAATTAGATCCAAAGCTAGCCTCAAGCCTTCTTCATTTTCTTCTGGTTCATAAGCCTCAACTCTTGGGGAGGTGTGAGTAATCTCCACCGGGACCACTGCCTCTGCTCCATAAGCCAATAGAAATGGAGTTGCCCCGGTGGTGACTTTACAAGTAGTACGATATGCCCAAAGTATGGGGAGTAATTCGTCTACCCAAGTGTTTCTGGAGTGTTCAACTCTTTTCTTTAGTCCATCCAGGATAATTCGATTTGCAACCTCAGCTTGCCCATTTGCTTGAGGATGGGCAACAGAAGTGAAGCGCAACTTGATATCATTCTCATCGCAATACTTCTTGAACTCATCGTTGTTAAACTGAGTTCCATTGTCCGTGACCAGAACTCGTGGAATTCCATATCGGCATATCACATTTTCCCAGAAGAATTGCATTACTTGCTTGGTGGTTATCTTGGCTAAGGGCTTAGCCTCAATCCACTTGGTGAAGTAGTCGATTACTACTATCAAGAACTTTCTTTGAGCACTTGCTATTGGAAATGGCCCGAGTATATCCATTCCCCACATAGCAAAGGGGATAGGTGAGTTAATGGATGTCATCATCTCTGGTGGTTGTCTAACCACTGGTGCATGTTTCTGGCACCGTTCACACTTCTTCACATAGCTTTTAGCATCAGCAAGTATGCTTGGCCAATAGAAACCTAGACGGGTGACTTTATGAGCAAGGGCTCTGCCCTCCAAGTGTTGCCCACAGATTCCTTCATGTACTTCCTTTAGGGCCAATTCTGCCTCTTGAGGTCTCAAACATTTCAGATATGGGATGATGAAAGACTTCTTGTATAGGAGTCCCTCAATCAGGGTATATCTTAGTGCTCTGACGTATAACTTTCGTGCTTCTGAAGTATCGTTGGGTAGCCACCCAGTTTCCAGATGAGCTTTGATGGGATCCATCCAACAGCTGCCAACATCAATGGGTGCTACCAACTTTCCGTTGATGCTTGGGGTCTTCAAGACTTGGAAGTATACACTCTCTGCATAGTTTTCAATTTCAGAAGAAGCAAAATTAGACAGGGCATCAGCCTTTATGTTTTCTTCTCTTGGAATGTGCTCCACATAGCATTCGTCAAATTGAGTCATGATGGCCTTAACAAGTTTCAAGTACTTGGCCATGACTTCATCTCTGGCCTCAAATTCCCCATTTACTTGGGAAACCACTAGCCTCGAGTCTCCACATACTTTCAGAGTTTTGACCCTCAAGGCTCCAGCCAGCCCTAAGCCAGCTATCAGAGCTTCATACTCAGCCTCATTGTTTGTCGTTGGGAAGTCAAGTTTCAGTGCATACTCTATGAGGAATCCATCAGGACTTTGTAGCACTAAACCGACTCCACTTGATTTTGTTTTTGATGCTCCATCAAAATAGAGCACCCAATATTCTTTGAAGTCCATCTCTTGATCTTTCTTGTCTTCCATTATTACTTCCTGCCCCCCGACTTCTTGGTTGTCAATGGTACATTCAACCATGAAGTCAGCAAGTGCTTGAGCTTTTATGGCCATTCGAGACTTATACTTGATGTCGAATTCGCCCAATTCAATGGCCCATTTGATCAATCTTCCACTAACTTGAGGGCTATGCAAGATGTTTCTTAGAGGTTGATCAGTCAAGACCTCTATCTTGTGAGCCTGGAAGTACGGGCGTAGCTTTCTTGAGGCCATTATCAAGGCTAAGGCAAACTTTTTAATCGTTGAGTAGTTTATTTCTGCCCCATGAAGAATCTTACTCACATAGTAGACGGGCTTCTGCACTTTCAATTCATCCTTTACCAAAACAGCTCCAATGGCTGTGTTAGAAACTGCCAAGTACAAGTAGAGAGTTTCCCCTGGCTTGGGTTTTGCCAATAGCGGTGCTTCAGCCATGTATCTCTTCAGGGCCTCAAAGGCCTCTTGGCTTTCAATTGTCCATTCAAAATTTTTCACTTTTTTGAGTGCTTTGAAGAAGGGTAAACACTTCTCTCCTGACTTGGAGATGAATCTCCCCAATGCTGCCACTCTTCCCGTTAATTTCTGGACATCTTTGACAGTCCTTGGTGGTTCCATGTCTAGGATCGCTTTGATTTTGTCGGGATTAGCCTCGATTCCTCTCTTGGAAACCATCAGGCCTAAGAACTTTCCCGAGCCTACACCAAAGGCACACTTAGCTGGATTCAACATCATCTTGTGGTGCCTTAGCACTTCGAATGCCTCTCGGAGGTGCTTAATGTGATCGGCCTTATCGAGGCTTTTGACTAACATGTCATCCACGTAGACCTCCATGGTTTTTCCAATTAGGTGCTCAAAGATTTTGTTTACCAACCTTTGATAGGTCGCTCCTGCATTCTTAAGCCCAAAAGCCATGACTAAGAAACAGAAGACACCAAAGTCAGTGATGAATGATACCTTGGCGATGTCATCTTTGTGCATCTTGATTTGATTATATCCACTGAAGCCATCCATGAAACTTAGCATCTCATGCCCAGCAGTAGCATCTATTAGAGCATCAATCCTTGGTAAGGGAAAACAATCCTTAGGACATGCATCATTCAAGTCGGTGAAGTCGACGCACATCCTCCACTTCCCGTTAGCCTTTTTGACCATCACGGGGTTAGCTAACCATTCTGGGAATTGGATTTCCTCAATGAACCCAGCTTCCAAAAGCTTATTCACTTCTTGCTTAATGGCTTCAAGCCTCTCTGGAGCAAAATTTCTTTTCTTTTGTTTCACTGTCTTCCTTTCTGGATCCACATTCAATTTGTGAGATATCAATTGGGGATCAATCCCTGGCATGTCGGCCGCTGTCCAAGCAAAAACGTCATTGTTTTCTTAAAGAAAAGACGTAAGTTTGCTCTTCAATGGTTCGGGCAGTAGTGCCCCAATATAAGTTACCTTCTCTGGTTCTCCTGGGACTAGGGGAATTGGGACCAAGTCCTCAGCCGGTTTCCCCCTTTTGTCCTCGTTGTCGTTGATATTCATGTCTTCAATTGGGAGAACTTGCCCCCCGGTTCCATCAGGCCTTAACGCGGCTACATAACAACTTCTAGCCATCTTTTGGTCTCCTCGTTCTTCACCAATCCCATTCCTTGTTGGGAACTTGATTTTTAGATGATAAGATGAGGCAACAGCCTTGAACGCATGAAGACCAGTCCTTCCCAGGGTTGCATTGTAGGTTGAAGTCACTTTTATAACTATGAAGTTCAACATCCGAGTAGACGTATTCATCCCTTGTCCCATAGTCATTGGGAGTTGGATAGTGCCTTCCACTTTTGATTCCACCCCGTTGAATCCGTATATAGGCATATTTGAGGGTGTTAACTGAGAGTCTGTGTAACCCATCTTGATAAAGGCATCGTGGAACAAGATATCCACTGAAGCTCCATTATCAACCAAGACTCTTTTTGTTTCGGAGTTGCCTATCACAGGTATTATGACAAGAGGATCATCATGGGGGAACTTCACCCCTTCTAAGTCTGAATCGTCAAAACCTATTGACACTTCTGTTCTGGTACGTTTCGGTGCTTCTCCAACCACAGTCATTACCTCTCGGGAATAAGCCTTTCTTGAGTTTCGGGAGGACCCAGCAGCAGTTGGCCCTCCGAATATCATGTTAATCACTGGCCCTCGGGGCTTGGGATTCCGATCTTGATCGTTGTCCCTTCTATCATAATCTTTCCTTTCATAGTTCCCCATTTGGCTCCCTTGGCTTCCATCCTTAGTGAACTTGCTGAGCTTTCCTCTTCGTATCAGAAACTCAATCTCATCTTTCAATTGTCTACAATCATCGGTGTCATGACCGACTTCTTTGTGGAACCGACAAAACTGATTTTGGTTCCGTTTAGACAAATCAGCTCTCATTGGCTTTGGCCATTTGATATCTTCTTCCTTGGCTATCTCCATCAGAATTTGACTCCTGGGAGTATTCAATCTTGCATATTCTGTGAATTTTGGCCCAAAATTGCTTCTCTTGGGGGGAGAATCGGAGTTCTTTGATGTTCGGGGGAACTTTTCCTTGACGTCGTACTCCTGAGTTTCTTTTCTTTTCTTTGAGTTTCCACTACCGCCAGTAGTGGGTTCATATTTTCTCATACTTTCTTCAGCCTTGATATACTTTCCGGCCCTATCTTGGAGCTTCAGCATGCTCTCGGGGGGATGTTTAGCTAACGACCGTTTGAAGTGGTCATCAGTGGTTCCTTGTTGCAGGGCTATCATAGCTACTCTGTCCTCTAAGTCCGGGACTTTTAAAGCCTCTCGAGTGAATCGATTGATGTAGTCCCTTAGGGCCTCATTCTGTCTTTGCCGGATTGCCATGAGTGATGCAGAACTTTTCTCATGCACCCTTCCACTAATGAACTGATTGATGAAAGTCTTGCTTAGTTCCTTAAATGACCCAATAGAGTTGGGAGGTAGACGGTTATACCAACGTTGGGCCATGCCTGCCAAGGTTTGTGGAAACGCCCTACACTTGACCGCATCGTTGGTTGGCTGCAACAACAGTGCATTGGAGAAGGTCCTTACATGATTTGCGGGATCTCCCGTTCCATCATAGGCTTTGATCGAAGGCATCTTAAACTTTCTGGATATAGCTGTTTTCATGATGTCTTGAGTAAACGGTGGTGTAGGATCATCAGGATCTCCTAGGGGCAACAGAATACTAGGATCACCCCTTGGGGCTTCAGCCCTCTTGGTCCTTCTTGGTGGATCCAAGTTGATTATCGGGATTCCTTCAGTCGTTCGGCCCCGAGACTGAGCGGCCTCTTCTTCAGCAAGGAGTTTTTTGAGCCTTGCCGTCTCTGCCTCATGGGCTGCAAGTTTCTCCCTAGTAGTTTGGGGTGGCTCCCGATTTGTCTGGGAAGAACGTCTCCTTCTTGGGGCGACATCCTCTCCAGTTGTATAACCCTCATCCTCGGTGTATGGGCCAGAGTAATCTTGAATGAGAGGGGTCTGACGAGTTTGTTGTTGTTGTTGGGGTCCCAGACCTTGAATATAAGGGGACACATATGCCTCATGGTAGATTGGATTAGTTCCACTACCGCCCGCCATGGGTCGAGGGGGCATGCCGTAGCTTGGCATCCCCAAAGTCTGATTCGCGTATTGAGGGAGATCAGTAGTATGGAGTTGAAGGTTCCTTGGTGCACTCATGAGCAGCGGGGAGGTCGTGATTGGTTGCTGGTGAACCGCCTCTTGTGGATTAGATCCATGAATGACCATCTGCAGGGGATTCGTCCCTTCAACAGAAATCGGGATTTCTGGTCCTTGAGTGTTGGTGGGGATATTCGCCCTTTGTGTGCCAGTAGTCGGTGGTGGCTGATCAGTCTCAGAGGTGATATGGCGATCATCGGGAGTTTGAGTATCCCGAGCTGTTCTTCGTGTGTTTGCCATGGTTGATGTTGTTGTCCCACAGACGGCGCCAAATGTTATGGATTAAAAAACGTGCTTGTGTAATTAATGCTAAGGTTTAATGAGCTTCGAGCTTTAATGGCTGCACTCGTGTTTCCGGACTAAATTGGTCCTCACAAGATGCCTACGTATCTCAAATCGTTATTGAGAATCAAGCCAAAGACGTAGTTCTGATTGTAGGATCAGGGACCTTATATAGGCGTCTGGAGCCTAGTATTTATGGTATGTTTAGGAGTCTTAGCGAATAAGTCTCCTTTTTGATATTGGATGAGCATTGTATTGCTTGCAGGATAAGTCTCTTCCTTGTCGATAAAGGTTATGACTCATTAATTGCCTTTAATTGGGATTCTGGATCCTTCTTTGACTAATTTGCCATAATTCAGACTCTTTTTATAAGCTGTATATTTTCCCTATTCATTAATTACGAAATTAATGAATAATTAGGGTGTCGGGCCTTAAATATCGGCCTTTCCATTGACTTGTCAATTATATTTCTATAATTACTTTTCTGACCATATCACCAAAGAAGTAATATAAAATTACAAGAAAATAAAAAACAATTAATAGTTATATTAAAATTAATATAATGCATAACTTATTAATTTGTGACAATTTTGAGAACTCTTTTTTTCCAACCGCCTTTGACAACTTCAATGTCACCCAAGTAGGTCAAGCAGCCTACAACATCTAAATCAACGTAGAAAAAATAATATTAGAACATGATAGTTTGAATTATAACTTATATAATAGTATTACTTATATATTACTCTAATATATTACTGCATCAAAAACCTGAGAGTATGTTGGTGTCATTAATACATGCATCAATCATATCCGGACATATGAACTGAAATCCATGCAGTGATATGTTGACGATGCCTACTTCCAATCTCTTAGGCAACATTATGCGTATGAAGAGCAATTTAGACCCATGTGATAGTGGTCTATATTTCCCTGTACAGGCTGTACTTGAAACAACTTTCAGATTTTTGATGCTGTACACGGAGCCTTTCTCTAAAAGATTTTTGAACCGAGAGACCAGAATATTCGGGATCGTAGCATGGATCAAATTTTCCTGTCATACAACATATCTTAGAAAAGTTAATAACATCATACAATTTGACAAACTAATAAGTTATAAGTATATTGATTTATTAACCTTTTCATTGATCAAAATCATGTCAAGACTGATCAATTCTTCTGTATTTGGATTGACAAATTCCCACATTCTACACACTCGTACTCTTATCATCCAGGTATAGTTGTCGCTCAAAGCATCCAACATGATGTAGGCCATAGTTGTATCGATTGTAAATATGGTTGTAAAAATTTGAAGTTATGTAAAAAAGTTTCGGTGTAGATTTTTTGTTATGAATGACCTTTAATTTATAAGTATTTGTAAGGTGATTAACATGGAAATCCATTATGTTTAAAAGTCAAGAAGTATTATAAAAGAAAAGTTCTAAAAAGTTTGAAAATAATAAAAGAAAGTTCTATCAAGTTTGAAAATAATAAAAGAAAGTTTTATCAAGTTTGAAAATAATAAAAGAAAGTTCTATCAAGATTGAAAATAATAAAAGACAAAATTACAATTATTAACATAAGATCCTAAAAATTCAAAAATAATAAGGAAGTTGTAATTTTCTAAATCAAAGAAAGTTCTATCAAGTTTGAAAATAATAAAAGAAAGTTCTATTAAGATTGAAAATAATTAAAAAAAATTGCAATTATTAACATAAGAGCCTACAAATTCGAAAATAATAAGTAAGTTGTAATTTTCTAAATAAAAGAAAGTTCTATCAAGTCCTACAAATTCGAAAATAATAAGGAAGTTGTAATTTTCTAAATCAAAGAAAGTTCTATCAAGTTTGAAAATAATAAAAAAAGTTCTATCAAGGCTACAAATTCGAAAATAATAAGGAAGTTGTAATTTTCTAAATCAAAGAAAGTTCTATCAAGTTTGAAAATAATAGAAGAAAGTTCTATCAAGCCTACAAATTCGAAAATAATAAGGAAGTTGTAATTTTCTAAATCAAAGAAATTTTCTAAATCAAAGGAAGTTCTATTAAGTCCTACAAATTCGAAAATAATAAGGAAGTTGTAATTTTCTAAATCAAAGAAAGTTCGATCAAGTTTGAAAATAATAAAAGAAAGTTCTATCAAGCCTACAAATTCGAAAATAATAAGGAAGTTGTAATTTTCTAAATCAAAAAAAGTTCTGGCAAGTCCTACAAATTCGAAAATAATAAGGAAGTTGTAATTTTCTAAATCAAAAAAAATTCTAGCAAGTCCTACAAATTCGAAAATTATAAGGAAGTTGTAATTTTCTAAATCAAAGAAAGTTTTATCAAGTCCTACAAATTCGAAAATAATAAGGAAGTTGTAATTTTCTAAATCAAAGAAAGTTCTATCAAGTTTGAAAATAATAAAATAAAGTTCTATCAATCCTACAAATTCGAAAATAATAAGGAAGTTGTAATTTTCTAAATCAAAGAAAGTTCTATCAAGTCCTACAAATTCGAAAATAATAAGGAAGTTGTAATTATTAAAATTAAAAATTGTGAAAAATTGAGAAAATTAGAAAAATAGAACGGAGCGATTCTAGAGGCGCCACCTCACTGACCCTGTCTTCTCCTTTATATAAGTATATTGATTATTAATTATTAATATTTAGTTAAAAATTGATTAATTTGATCACTAAACAGTTAAAAAGAGACATGTAAAATGAGACCGAGAGAATATAATTCTTTTTTTCATTACTAAATGTACTATAGTATAGTTTGTTAATAATTTAAAATAAATACTCCACTACAAGAAATTTCGGGCAATTTCGACCGTTTATTTTCGACTACGGCTTAATTCGACTGAAAACGATCGAATTTAACCGCGGTCAAAAGTCTTGTCCAGTCAAACATAAATTCGACTGGAAATGGTCGAATTTGAAAAGGATCGAAAAAAACGGTCAAATACTAAATTCGATCATTTTTTCTCGGCGGTCGAATTGTCCTCCCGCCACACAATTGCGGGAAAGTTACCGCCTGAAGCAACTTTTGCAAAATATAAATTCGACCACATTTGGTCGAATTTAATTTTCAGGAAACATGGCCCACAGGAAGCCCCTTCTTTCTGGTCTCTGTTCAAATATAAATTTGACCTTATAACGTGGAACTTACGTAAATATGAACGTAGTTGGTGGAATTTTCTTCTTGTAGAATTTTTTTCTATAAATAAGAACACAAGCTCCACTTCTCTTTAACAAGACAAGCAAAACGTCTCTCGGTCATAAGACTTATAGCTATCATCCATACACATTCAAACACTTCATCCTTCACAATGTTGAAGCCTCAACTTCACAACTTCTCCTCATCAAAAACCCTACTCCAATGCCACAAGCCCTTCTTCTCCGAAAACGTAGCGAAACCTACGTTTTCGAACATTAAAAGGGCTAGATCAACAAGTGGTAACAAAAACAAGAATAATAGTGTCCGTTATGCTGCTAGAAGCAGTACCATAAAATCTATAGCTAATTATAGTACAACTAACGAAACGACGACCGACGTCGTAGCTACGGTTATAGTCCAATTCACCGTGGGTGGATTTTTATCAAATTTAGGGTGGAATCCGCTTGATGATATAAGTGATTTGTTTGGTAAATCAATTCAGTTGGAACTTGTTGCTGCTGAACTTGATCCATGTAAGTCTACTACATGCACTGTAACTTAATTATTATAAGGAGACCACTTAAATTTTCCTGTAGGAATTACCAGAAATCTTCATCACTCCTTTTATCGAAAATATGGACGGTTCAAACATTGTCAAATAACATATAAGTGTGTAAACGTGTTTAACTGGTAGGAAAAACAAGAAATCTCCTCATGAGTTTTAAGTAAGAAAAGAATAAATTGGTGCCCTAGATATTAAACATATGGACTTTAGCATTAGATGTTGAGAAAGCAAAGAGAAAATAAATGACCCACCATAAACGTAGTTGGTATACGTCATATATATGTAAATGTGTATATACGTACGTAGTTAGGTATATCTGTCTGTTTATACATATTATGGTAATAAATATCGGAATTAATGGGTTTATTTTATCCGAAAATTAATTAGAGATTTTTTAATAATTTAGGAATTTTTAGATAAATCAAGAATTTTAGATAAAATATTTTATAAGAATTAACTAGGAATTTTTTGAAAAATCGGAAATTTATTGAACAATGTTAGATATACATACATTACCACTGGACGAATAATTGTCAAATATAAAATTACATTTTGTATCATATTAGTCTACAAGTTATTAAAATATCAAACTTTTAGTATAAAAAATTATTTATTATAGTTAAAAACTTAGTTAATTTGTGGTATCTCTAGCTTCCGATCCTTTACAGGATGTCGAGGGTTCGAATACAAGTTGGATGTGTGTGTTTTCAATTAAAAAAAATGGTTAATTTCAATTAGCAAAAATGATCCTTGGCTTGGATGAGAAATCTTTATATATGTAGTGAATTTGTCTGAATATTATTACAATAAAAGGTGTAACATTTTTTACCAATAATAGATCACCTTTCGATTGATTTTAAAATCCTTAATTAATTACCCTTGTGAAGGTCCGACCGCTTAAGTCAGGTCGCTTATGATATATTATCGGTAATTTTTTTTTAATAGATGTTCGAATAGACATTTGAATAGACACTGAAGAATACAAAAAAGAGAACATCACAATCTATTATTTCAGTGGAAATTGACAACACAAGCTGATACCGTGAGTTACCCAGAAAATGAAAGGCATGCATTATCCTAAATTTGAACCAATGAATTCAAAATCTTATCAACTATACGTATACAAATTATCCTAAATTTTTGGCCCATCTCTTTTTTCCCGGATGGTCAATTTTTTGGACCATTTTTGCCAAAAAAATAATTGCAAAAACTCAGCTGAAAATGATTATTAATTTTACATTTTATACATTGTTATTAATATGTACACATTGCAGTAGGCCAATGCATTTGGGACATATTTTTCAAAATAAAAAAATAATTAGCATACATTCTTGTGGTTTTGAATATATATGGTTCTCGTAAATATTATCACCCGAACTATCTCATCGCACTCGTATATTTATGTAGTTTGAATAAATGAATTTTAGAAAATTAATCAATATATTAGTTTTTGTATGTATCAATCTATTCTATATCTAATACAACAACAACAAGGTTTAGCTAAGCAATTTAATTTCTTTGAACCATTTTACCCTCATTTTTATTATATATTTTCAGAGTTATTTTGGTTTTTTAACATTAATATATTTAATACTCCCTTCGTCCCCGTGAATTCTATACACTGGGACGGGGCACGTAAACTAAGAAAATATATAAAAAATGAGTAAAATTAGATGAAAAGTGAGTAAAGTGGTGGGACCTATCAATATTTAATAATAGATTTGAGATAGTGGAGGAAGTAGTGGGTGTAATAGTGATTTATATTGTTATAGAATAGAGATAGTGGAGAAAGTAGTGGGTGTAATAGTGTTTTATATTATTAAAAGTTACTATTTTTGGAATGTATAGAAATGAATGGAACATCCAAAATGGAAAGTGTATAGAAATGAATGGGACGGAGGGAGTATATATTATTAAATACTACAAAATTTATATACATGCATGCATGCATGCATACATACATACATACACATATTCATACATGACTACACACATACATAAACACATATATACATACATATATGCATACATTTATGTGAATATATGATAATATTTCACTAAATGATTTTAATTTTTTGATTGCATACTCGTACATACATATGTACATACATACATACACATATACATTAATAAATAAATTTATATAAATGTATGATAATATATGATCATATATGCTAACATATAACATTTGTCATTATACTATTGTTTAGATTTATAATAAATTTTTATGAACTAAATATTGTAAAAAATATTATTTGAGTAAAATTTATATATTAAACATGCATGTGAGTTGTAGTTATTTAGATCTCTAATAAATCAAACTATATATAATCTCTTACATATTTTTAAGTATTATATTTGCATGATACAAATACGTTCAAATCAACACAAGATAATAATAATAATAATAATAATAATAATAATAATAATAATAATAATAATAATAATAATAATAATAATAATAAAAGAACTTTACTTGTCTTATAACTTATGCCTAAAGAGCTAGTTCTAACAAATTTCGGAAATCGAATATAAACCTGTACTTGCAATTGATTTACATCAAAACCTAACAATTAACCTAGATCTTAACCCTATATATAGTGTTGCTCATAGTTAATGTGGTTTTGTTGATCAGCTACTGGATTAGAGAAGGAACCAATAAAGGGTTTCGCACACAGAGCAGGGAATGTAGATATAGATGACGTGAAATACGAATCCAAATTTGTAGTTCCAAATGATTTTGGAGAAATTGGTGGCATTAAAGTAGAGAATGATCATCACAATGAAATGTTCTTCAAGACAATTACACTTGATGGTTTCCCAGATGGTCCTATCCATGTCAACTGTGAATCCTGGGTCGATTCCCACCGCAATAATTCCGATCACAGATTTTTCTTCACTAACAAGGTTAGTAACTCAATTCACAACTAATTTCTACGTACCATCTTCTCCAATAGTATTCTTTTTTAATGTAAACTCGTAAATGTTCAATTACAGAAATTTAAATATCACTCTATCTTCAATCTTCTCCTTTTTTTTCCTGTAATAAAGTTACGGAATGTGAAGGGTTTGAATCTTGTCGAAAACAAGATGCGTGAGTGTGTTAATTATATTAAAAAAAGGCGAATGAAGAAACTTAACACTTTCAAAAAGAAATCAAAGGACGAGGGTTTAATTATTAATTTGTACTTTACAAACCCTAGATTTTGGCATACATACCTAACTTAAGCCAATAATGCACTAGGAATCTAGTGTTTCCTTTGGGATTCATAATTGTTTGTTTGTCAACTGTCATATACTGCAGTAACCTTAAAAGGAATGACTTTGAGAGTTTGAGGGGTCCCTTAATGTTAGCTAACTAGTGGTTCCGGTTTAGTCTGCTTAACATACGTGTCATTGTCTCATTGACGCTCTATTGTTCCACATTACTCTCTCTGTTGCTTGTGAGTTCTTTACATTGGTCCGGCACGTATTTTAAGATTTCTATGAAATATATTTCCATAAATTATTTTAAATATTTTTTTCTTCTGAATAAAAGTATAATGTTTAAATTTTTATTTAGAAAAAGAAAATTTTGAAAATAAGTTGTAGAATTATACTTTACAGGAGCCTTAAAATGCGTGTCAAACAATGTAAATAAACTGTAAGGAAATCAGAGGGACAAAGGGAGTATCTTTTACGAAGTTTTCAAATTCCAAAATTTAAATAATATTATCCTAAGATTACATTTAAACAGTAAAAAAAGAATAGATATTTCAGATTACGGCCGCGTTTGACAACATCAACTTATATATTATAAGTTGATAAGAGTTTACGAGAGTGTTTGTGTACTCAGCTTATTATAAGTTGATAAGTTGAATATTAGAAATCAACAACATTTTACTTAACTTATCAACTTATTCTTTGATTTTTTTATTTTTTTATTTTTCTAATATTTTATATTTTTACATTTGTGTTTTTAAATATTTTTTAAATTTAAAATACAAGTGTTGAAATCATTGTTTCAAAAAAAAGTGCTGAAATCATTGTTTTTAAAAATTATTTTTTCAAATTTAATTTAGCAAATTATTCACTAACTTATAAATAAATTTATCCAAACACCCGTATAACTTATAAGAATTCATCGATTTATTACTTACTCATTTTAAGCTATAAATCAACTTTTTTGTGATATCTCAAACACTCACTACATAAAGTTTGGGTTCGAAAATTTGGTTCGGAAGCCTGAAAATTTGATTACAATGCGATCCGAAAATATGCCTCTTAAAAATTTGATTACAAAAAAATCAAACTATGGAAGGAAGATGACACTTTGTAGTAAAAAACTGGGAAAACCATTACAACAAAACCAATGCCATCCAGTAAAATAACAAAATGATTAAAGAACTATGATTGTTACCGCTGGAAGCCCATCTCTTCAAGTTTCAGGCCAGATTGCTGGCAACCCAAAAGTCTGATTTTCTAACATCAGTGATGACGACTTCTACTCCTGCATTTCTTTCGAAACATTAGTAAGAGTTTAGCAAGCTAATATTTTTTACTTCACTTGAGATATCGTCAAAACTATTGAAATTTTAGTTTTTCTATTGTCTGTTTTGATGGATAATAAGGATGCAACAAAATTTTAACATCTGACATGATTTTGCAAGCAGTCATATTTGCCATCGAAAACACCAGAGGGGCTAAAACGGTACAGAGAAAGTGAGCTGATGAAAAAGAGAGGAGATGGAACTGGAGAAAGAAAAAATAAAGACAGGATATATGATTATGATGTTTACAATGATCTCGGAAATCCTGACAAAGATGAAAAACTTGCCAGGCCTATTCTCGGTGGCAAGGAACATCCTTATCCTAGACGTTGCAGAACTGGCCGTTCACGCTCTAAAAAAGGTCACAACAATTTTTTTTTAAAATTATATATCAACTCTTTCGCTATGCATGATCATGTATAACTAAATATTTTTAGCCGCATTTTTCATATCCCACATCGACTAGAAACCAGAGAGAGTTAGCAAAAGTCAACTCTTTCGCTATGAATCATTCATTGCAAAAATGACGCAATATTCATTGTAAGCTAGGATGTGTACAGAATGTGGGATACTATCAAATTTTGAATTAAGTTGATAAGTTTTAGGTTTGTACATATGCTGTATTTATAGTGATCTGATTGAATATGTTTGTTGTACAGACCCATTGTCAGAAACAAGGGGTAGCAGTGTTTATGTGCCAAGGGATGAAGAATTCTCAGAGGTGAAGTCACTAACATTCTCAGCCAAGACAGTGTACTCTGTGATTCATGCTGTCATACCTTCGCTAGAGAACGTAGCCATTGACGCGGACCTTGGATTCCCATATTTCACTGCCATTGATACTCTCTTCAATGAGGGCATTGATCTCCATGAGGTTCCTAAAGCAACTCTAACTAATGTTCTACCTCGTCTCCTCAAAACTGTTACCGATCATGGGAAAAACCTCATTCTATTTGAGACTCCTGAATTTCTCGACAGTAAGATCAACAACTCTATTTACCTCTCTTTCAACCTCTAAAAATGTGTAATGTATGCATGTAAATATGGTGTGTTGTATAATTGACATATTTTTCGTTGTGGACTAATCATCAGGGGATAAATTTAAGTGGATGAAGGATGAGGAATTTGGTCGTCAAACCCTTGCTGGCCTCAACCCGTGTTGCTTACAATTGGTTAAAGTATGTCACAACCATACCATATATATCTTGATTCTGTGCTGTCCTAAATTCACAAAATTGGTGCCCTTACGTAGGAAATGTTTAACTGTGTGGTGAGGTATATATGAACATATACAAATCATGTGCAGGAATGGCCATTGAAAAGTTCGCTTGACCCAAAGGTGTATGGACCTCCTGAATCAGCAATCACCACAAAATCAGTGGAGCAAGTAATCAGAGGATGGATGACAGTTGACGAGGTAATCACGAGTCATATAATAGTCCCCTTAAAATTATGGGATCCTAATGTAAACAGGTTGGGTAAATGTCGAAAAGCATTGATGTTGTAAGCATTGATCTATGAATTATGATGATTATATGTACATATGAATGCAGGCTGTAAAGCAGAAGAAACTTTTCATTATAGATTACCATGATTTGCTGCTACCATATGTAAACAAAGTGAGAAAGATAAAAGGAACTACTCTATATGGATCAAGGGCCTTGTTCTTTCTAACTCCTATTGGCACGTTAAAGCCAGTAGCCATTGAGCTTGTTCGGCCTCCAGGAGATGGGAAACCCCAGTGGAAGGAAGCGTATGCTCCCGGGATTGATGCTACTACTGTTTGGCTTTGGAAGCTCGCTAAAGCTCATTTCTTGGCCCATGACTCTGGTTTTCACCAGCTTGTTAGTCATTGGTACATTTTCACTTAAATCTCTGCTTATTTCAAGTTTTCAAAATTTGATTGTCCTAGGTTCAATTAGTATAAGCTGTAGTTTTTATATCTCTTTCTAATTAATTAAGTACTATTTATAAGTTCAGGGTGCATAGAAACAATGAAATCAGTGCGTAATGTGTAGTATTTCTGTTTTGCAGGCTAAGAACTCATTGTGCAACAGAGCCTTATATAATTGCAACCAACAGACAACTCAGTGACGCGCACCCAATTTACAGACTATTACATCCTTATTTTCGATACACAATGGAAATCAATGCTTTGGCTCGACAAGCTCTCATCAACGCAGATGGAATTATCGAGTCATCATTTTCACCTGGAAAGTACTCTATGGAATTTAGCTCTGTTGCCTATGACAAGCTTTGGCGTTTTGATCACCAGGCATTGCCAGCAGATCTCATTAGCAGGTACTTAAATACTAATAATATGATTTGCTTGCTAAGAAACAAACTCTAAAAATGTTGGGCATAATTACGTAAAATTGCGTAAAAATGCATATATTATAGAGTAGAGCTCAAGTAAAGGAAGTGTGGAAACATTTTTAGTAATCTTATTTTAGGTTAGTTTGAATGGATAAGGGTCATATTAGTTGGAAATGGAACATATTAATTGGAATCGGAACCTGCCACAATCTAATTTTTTTTCCGTAAAAATTTGGCAGGGGAATGGCAGAGGAAGATCCAAACGCTCCGCATGGTCTAAAGTTAATAATAGAAGACTACCCTTATGCAAATGATGGTCTAATCCTATGGGACTGCATTAAACAATGGGTTGCAGATTATGTGAACCATTACTATCCTAAACCAAGCCTTGTCGAGACTGATGAAGAACTCCAGGCTTGGTGGGAAGAAATCCGGACAGTTGGACATGGAGACAAAAAGGATGAACCCTGGTGGCCGAATCTCAAAACACCAGAAGATTTAGTAGGAATTATCACAACCATTATATGGGTAACATCTGGTCACCATGCAGCTGTCAACTTTGGACAGTATGATTTCGCAGCTTATATGCCTAATAGACCCACAATTGCTAGAGTTAAGATGCCATCCGAAGATCCAACCGATGAATCTTGGTATAAATTTGAATTAAGGCCTGAAGATGAACTTTTGTCAACCTTTCCAACACAACTTCAAGCCTCCAAAGTTATGGCGGTTTTGGATGTTCTGTCAAATCACTCAATTGATGAGGAGTATATTGGTAAAGAACCAGAGCCTGCCTGGGCTGAAAATCCGGCGATTAAAGCAGCATTTGAACATTTTTCTGGAAAGTTGATGGAGCTTGAAGGAACTATTGATGCACGAAATAATACTAAAGAGTTGAGGAACAGAACTGGAGCTGGTGTGGTGCCATATCAGCTATTGAAGCCTTATTCAGAACCTGGAGTCACAGGACAAGGAGTTCCTAATAGCATTTCTATTTAGAACTTTAACTTGATGTAGTTGAAGTTGTGTGATTGAACTCTTGAATGAAATGTGATTTGACCAATATTAATATTATTCTTACATTATATTTTTAATATTCTTGGACCTTGTTATAAATACATTATAAATAAAAATATATTATCTGCTTTGGGACTTTTCCAATATGCCAATACTCTAATTTCTAATAGCACAACTTTTACCCTATCGATTTCTGTTGAAGAATTTATTTGGAAGTACTCTCTCGAGACTAGCTTTGTTGCCTACGACAACTTTGACATTTGATCATTATACGTTGCCAGCAATTTAAATTGTACCTAATGGATACGGTTTTTCTCATAACGAGATGTTGAGCTTCCTCGGACTTGTATGAGTATTTAAATTTTTGCGATTTGTAGGAAAGATTGTGCTCAGAATGACTTCTGTGGCAACATCAATTTCAGCTAATATCTGCAATAATTTATAGAAAGTGTTGTCAAACAATTTCTTAATTTTGTATAGGTTCTTTCAATACCTTCTCAAAATTTGCAGAAGAATCGCAGAGGAATATCTAAATACTAGCCTGGCCTAAAAGTGAACCAATAGAATGCTAGACTTTTGCATATGGTCTAGTCCTTTCAGACTGCCTAAAACAGCGGGTATCGAAATATCTAAACCATCACTATTCGAAACCAAGCCTGGTCGACTTTTTCTTTTTTGGTCAACTTGAATATGAAAGTATGATCAACAAATCCAAGCATGGTGGGGAATTTAGAATGGTTGGACATGCCAACAAAATAGAAGACCAAATCTCAAAATACAAGATGGATCTGGGATCATGTTTTGACAGTTTGATTTTGCTGCTTAATTTCCCGACAGACCTACAATCTCAGGAATAAAATTACCATCCAACTACTCAAACTATAAAACTTGGAAAATTATACGAACTAATACCTATATATGAGCTTTTGTTATCGACGCAGCTATAAACCTTAAAACTTATGGCAGTTTTCGAAGTCTAGTCAGTCTTCTGGATGATGAGTATATTGGTGCACAAGCAGAGCCCGCCTGCGCATATAGTCCAACTTAAGCTGCATTACAATTAATGACGGATTATATTAAATAATAGTAATGGTTATTAGTAACAAAATAAAATGTTGCACTGATGTCAATAACTAATGCAGTATATGCTACATTATCTTTAAACCCCAAATTTAATTGTATTAATTTAAATAATGTACATACATATATACATTTATACAACAATACAATACATTTGTCATCCACATAGCCTGGTTGATTTACCTTCACTGGTAGATGAGAAATGCAGACAGCATTCAAGGATCAAAGCAAGCTCATTTGCATGAACTCGCAGATGCAGATGATATACACACTGGCATATATATATATATATATAAGTGAACTGAAGATGTATTTAAACATTTAGATCAGTTTATAGTAAGAAGGCGAAATTGCACACATGCACTATGAGGATACAAACCAAAAATCTTGCTCAGTGGTCCGTTTGGTTCGTCATTACCTCCGTTGTATTAGGAACCAGAACTCAAGTGGAAGCTATAACATCAATTTATGGCCTAAATTTTCTCAATAGAACCAGTTTTCCAACTGGTTTCATATTTGGAGTATCTTCATCAGCTTACCAGGTTCCTCGAGGCCTTATTATTAGGTTTAACTGTGTGCACACATGCACGCGTTTGTGTATAAATTCAATCTCAAAGAAAGTATTAACTGATTCTGCTAATCCTGCTTTCTGTGGTTATTTTATTTTCATTGTTTTAACAGATAGAAGGAGCTGCAAATGAAGATGGCAAGGGGGCAAGTATATGGGATACTTTCACTCAAAAATTTCCAGGTACTTGCTCTATCTGCAGAATATGCCTCCATGCCTTTGTATCAACTTAAAGATAATTTTCACCAATCCAGTATGCCTAGTAATAATTTTCACTAATCCTGTATAAATAAGGAGTCGAGGAATTATCTGGAGTTGTATCCTCTGATTAAGTATTCATCTCAGAAGTGCCTCAAATGGGGTTATAAAAGAATACTTATTGATAACAACTAAGAGCAGATAGACCTGGCTGCATATAAGCACCAATGCCCCTCTGGCCTGTATAATGAGACGCTCAATGGTGCGAACAGAAATCTACCCTAGATTCTGGTACATGGCATCTAGATAAAAATTAGCAATCTATCATGGTATTATATACCGGCTCAAGGTGAACATTTCATATGTGCAGAGAAAGTGGAACCCTTCTAATACAAAGTGTAGATAATAAATCTATTTACTAAAAGTGTCAGAAGTAGAACAAGTAGATAATTAGGTTTAGAAAATATATTAAAAAAACAGAACAATTTCATGAATTGATTCACATTTTCCATAGTAAAACAAATAGAGTTAATTCGCCTAGATATGTAGATAACGAAGTATTAACACATAAAAAAAATTCTTGATTGTTACACATATTATGTATGTATGTACTGTACTTCTGTAAACATTTTTAATATATGGTTTACATGTAGCAGAGAAGATAAAGGATCATAGTGATGGAAACATTGCCACAGACAGTTACCATCAATACAAGGTTTCGTTCCATTAATCTTTTCTATCAATAAAATGTAGCTACCGCCTTCTGGCATGCACAAGCATATAAAGAATTATGCGTTTGTGTGTGAAGCAGAATCCTCGAAGAAAGTTATACATCTTGAATTCATTTTCCCGGGCTCCTTTCAATGATTCATTCTTTGGTAATCAATCTTTCAGGAAGATGTGAAGATGATCAAGAAAATGCATTTTGACTCCTATCGCTTCTCAATTTCATGGCCTCGAGTCCTACCGTGTAGGACTGCAGCTTAGATACTTCTCTAGTTTAGCTTATTTATTGTTTGTTTTGTCTTTTTATGCCAATTTCATTCTAAATTTTTATTGCCGAGAATTTTGTCTGATAACTGTAGATGGAAAGGTGACTAGAGGCATTAATGAACAAGGACTACATTACTACAGCAACCTCATCAATGAACTACTTAAAAATGGTTATATTCATGCTAACTTGTTATCAGAATTATTCAATTTGCTCATTGGATCATTTTGTACTGTAATAACTCATCACTTTATATATGAACAGGCATTGAACCCTTTGTCACTCTTTTTCACTGGGATACGCCCCAAGCCCTAGAGGATGAGTATGGTGGTTTCTTAAGTTCTCAAATTGTGTAATATACTCGATCTTGTACTATTAAGATTCTTGGATGACATTGGCTTTGTTCTATTTAGTTGCTAAAATGTTGTGTTCGGTTGGAAGGAAAGATATTAAGCGGAAATGGAAATCATAATTACTTCAGTTAGTTTGACGGGTCATTCATCACTTCCATTCGTACAGTCATTGCATCCCACTAAAATTTTAATGTTCAACTTACTCATTTCACCTTCAATGATTTCTCTTATTCCAATACTAAATCGAGTCCACAATTGTAGTAGACTATTCTTTTATCCCTCAGTTCTACTTCTACTTCTTCCACCTCTACTTTTCCCTCACAATTTCCGATCCTTTTCCATCAAATATCATTCCTTCGGAGGGAACACAACCTATGCCAAACTTTATATGCTTATAACACCCGTTCAACTTGTTGCAGAAATGATTATCGTGATTATGCAAATCTATGTTTCCAAACGTTTGGAAATAAAGTGAAGTACTGGACCACTTTCAATGAGCCATCCACTTATACTTTAGGAGGTTATGTCTCGGGTAATTTTGCACCAGGTCGATGTTCTTCATGGCAAAATGCAAATTGCGCCGGTGGAGATTCAGGAGTGGAGCCATATATTGTGGCACATAATCAACTCCTAGCTCACGCGGCAGCAGTTAAATTGTACAGGGACAACTATCAGGTAAAAAAAAAATTCTTATCTACCTGTCACTGTCCCTGTTTAGCTCTACAAGCCGGGACAATAAAAACAGGGAAGCCAGACTCCTATTACAAATTCAAGGTGTATTAAGGTAATTACTAGGTAAATAATAAGGTAATATAATCTTTTTCAGGTTTCACAGAAAGGAAAGATTGGAATAACACTAGAGACGCGTTGGATGGTGCCTCAATCTAATGACCCTATTAACATGAATGCTGCTGATCGAGCCCTAGACTTCAGCTTTGGATGGTAATTACAGTTTGCATAACTTGAACTACGATTCCAACATCATCTATCTGTACATATAGATATGTATGTATTTGATTATACTGAATCGGATAGTTTTATGACTAGAGAATTTAAAATTGGATATGACAGAAAAATGAACCCACTGGGTCAGCCAAACCGGCCAAAATCCTAATACAAGTATTATTACTTCTCACCAAACTGCGGTTCTAAGGTTAACAGTCAATTCTTTTTACATGGAAGCCAGTGTGTAAATTGTAGATCCAACACCTTAGAGTGGTCATTTCCTGGCCAATATTGCTGACTCAGGGGTGATTTGCCTAGTCGACATGTTTTGGGTTTTTTATATAGGAGACTAACTCTAAAGCTCAATGCTTATCACAGGTTTATGAAACCACTAACAGAAGGGGACTACCCGAGCACAATGCGCTGTCGGGTAGGAAGCAGACTTCGTAAGTTCTCAGAAGAAGAAGCCAATATGCTGAAAGGCTCGTTTGATTTTCTTGGTCTCAACTACTACACTACAAACTATGTAGAACACTTCTCAGATACCAATCTTATCAATGTCAGCTACATAACTGATTCACAAACTCGTGCAAGTAGTAGGATTTAACTCCACTGCATTAAATTTTGTGTTGGTTGATTTTTGGTAATAAACTTGTAATTTTAATTGGTACTGATGGTTGTTCGTCTTTTACTTGTCATGTAGCTGAAAGGAACGGAGTCCCTATCGGTCCTAAGGTAGAAATACTTAAACATTCTCCTTACTTATCCAAATACATATGATGTTATATAACCTTATTCATCAATTGGAAAATTTAGACATCATGACTTTTTCTTCATTATTTTAGCAAGTTTTACTCTTATGGGGACTGGAGAGTTGTACGACATCAATTCTGGGACTGGAGAGATATACATCAATTTTGGATAAATACGGCATACGTTTATCTAGTCTTGTTTAATAGTAATCGGAATATGTTGCAGGGCGCATCAAGTTGGCTGTATGCATATCCAACAGGAATACATAATCTTCTACTGTATATTAAAAGAAATTACAGTAATCCAACAATCTACATCACTGAGAATGGTACTATATAGAAGTTACTTTGGTGATATTTTAGTTCTACAAACTAGTGATTGACTAAAGTTGGAGGTTGATATATCTTCTCTAGGAATTGATGAGCTAAATAATTCTACATTGTCTCTGGAAGAAGCCCTCAATGACAGCACAAGAATTGACTACTACTATCAACATCTTTCCTTTGTTCAACAAGCAATAAGGTAAGTAACATATAAATAGAATTTTAGAATGTAGGTAAGAAGTTATTGAACTTGTGACTGTTAACATAGTTTGTGGAAATTCATGGTTACTTAGTACTGAACAGCAGGACTTGTACTTTAAGATGGAGAGATATTCCTACTTGATAAGATTACTGTGTTTAGGGAACTTGTTTAATTTCTTAGAATATCTATGTTATTACACAGTGAAGGTGTTGATGTGAGGGGATACTTTGCATGGGCAGCTATGGACAATTTTGAGTGGAATTCTGGATACACTGTAAGGTTTGGCTTGAACTTCGTGAACTACAATGCTAGGCTGAAAAGATACAAGAAACTTTCAGCCAAATGGTTCACAAATTTTCTTCGCGAAAAATAAAAAATTTATATGCAACTGTCCACAGTATTCTATGAATAAGTTTTAACACAATTTCTCCCTATCAATTTA
This sequence comes from Heracleum sosnowskyi, assembly GCA_030848705.1. NCBI lineage: Eukaryota > Viridiplantae > Streptophyta > Magnoliopsida > Apiales > Apiaceae > Heracleum > Heracleum sosnowskyi. The sequence continues at coordinate 131,880,040 of CM061238.1, read as the reverse complement.
CCTATGCTCTGCGAGGAAAAAAAGACCATTTCAGTACAATTTGCTAATTGGATAAATGTATGCTCTTGATATTGAGTTCTCTACTAATTATCATCCATACTATTCTCTTCCATTAAGATAAATTAGGATCATATAAGCAAACAGTAGAAGAATCTTTAGGTTGGATGATTACCAATATGTAGCACATTTCAATCTTTGTCCTCTGCAGCAGTTTCATAGAATACGTCATGTGACTATGACAAGCTAAGCAGAAAGTAGAAACCATAAAGCTGCAAGATATACGACAATAGTTTCACTATATAGTCCAGTATAAATAAAATGTTACATAATTTCCGGAACTGGAATGCACATACCTGTTACAGTTTAAAGCCTTTGCTTTTGAGCTCTGATTTTGAAGACATGTGGCTTGTCTAGAACAAACTAATACCAGGTCTTTTATGGATCCCCTTCTCCTTCATAAGCTTTCGTACATACTCAACCTCTTCCCATTCTTCCTCAGCACCACATATATTTGACAGTGTTACAAAACCTCCAGGTCTCCTCGTCTCCATCTTAGAAAGAACCTCAGCGATTTTTTTAGCAAGATCTCTTCTATTGTGTAGTTTACATCCATTGAAGAAAGCACCAATAATGGACTCTGTAACTGCAAGTGGCATTTCTTTCACAAAATCATATGCTTCATCCATTCTCCCAAAGCGACAAAGAAGATCAACAACACAAGAATAATGCTCCTGACTAGCCTCAAGGTCATAACATTTCCTCATCGACCTAAAGATTTCCAAACCTTTATCAACAAAACCACAATGGCTACAAGCCGAAAGTACACAAGTCAAAGTGACTGAATTTGGTTGCACTCCTTCAGTTCCCATCCTCTCAAAAAGCTGGATTGCAGAATCAACCATCCCATGCTTCCCGTAGCATCCAATCATCGCATTCCAGGATGCCACATTCTTAAATGGAACTGTGTCAAACACATTTCTAGCACCAGTAACAGTTCCACACTTAGAGTACATATCAATCAGAGCACTAGCAACAAACACATTCATATATAGCTCCATTCTGTATATGACACCATGAATCTCTTTCCCTCTTTGGACCGAATCCATCAATCCACACGCAGGAAGGACAGCAGTGACAGTCACATGATTAGGCCTGATCCCACCAACCATCATATCCTTAAACAGCTTAACAGCTTCAACCGTTTGTTGGCTCTGAACAAAACCCGAAATCATTGCATTCCAAGTAACCAAATCCAGAACCAACCCTTCCTTCACCATCCTACAAAACAACGCAAACACTCCATCACAATCACCCTCCCTAGCACACCCCGCTATCATTGCATTCCACGTAAACTCATTCGCTTCCACTCCCTCCAACCTCATCTTCTCAAACAACCCAAAAGCCCCCTCAACTTCCCCAACACTAAAACACCCACAAATCATCGAAGTCCACGACGCAACATCTCTCTCAACCATTCCATCAAACACACACCGAGCATACCTCACACACCCACATTTCCAATACATATCAACCAACCCATTACCAACCTCCAAGCCCAAACCCAAACCCACTTTACAAATCACACAATGCACTTCCCTACCCTTATTAAAATCCACCAACCCAACACAAGCTTTCAACACAGATTCAAAAGTATACTTATTAGCCACATTTCTTGATTCTTGAAAAAGTGAAAAATACCCTAATGCATGTTGATAAAAACCAGTGAATGCAAGTGATGAAATCATCCAATTATATGCAAAAACAGATGGGTTTTTAGTTTGGTGAAACATTAGTTTAGCAGATTTTATGTCCCCACAACTTGCATATAAACCTATAATCTTGGAACTAAGTGAGTTGAAGTCCATGTCAACACCTGAAACTAAGAAACAACAATGGACTTGTTTGCCTGGTTTTAAGGCTTTTGATTTCATGCATTTTTGTAATAACGATAGCAAGTTTGTTTCACATGCATGCAAGTTTTGTAAGTATTTCATGATTTTGGATGAAAATTCTCCGTTAATCTGTTGTGCCAACTGAATACATATCTTAGCTCAAAATCGTAACTACTAGTGTGTGTGTGTGTTACAAACTTACAATTGTAATACATGTGCAAGCTTGTACAATGCGAAATAAATTAACTGTCAAAACTAAAATCGAAAAAAACCAAGCCATTGAAAAATAAAAAATTAAATTGATTTAAATAATTTGAATTCGGTTATAAGTTCCGACTGAAGCGGAAAAAACCAAACCAATTTCTATATAAATTAATAAATAAATATGTAAAATATTGTTTATAAAAAGATTTTAAAATTATAACAGGAGTGTTTCTATTAGTTTCATGCGATAAAATAATTCAAATAATAAAAACTTATCTTTTATCATTCCAAATCATGTGTTCGATATTCGTTAACCCAAAATTTATTACAACAAATAGCCTTTGCGATGCATAAAAATGTATGTCATGTAGTACACAGTATTTTACAGCTGGTTTATGTCCTGCATTTGCAACAGTGAAACTCTACGAGTATTAAATTTTGGTAAATTTCCCGAGGGCGGGCACTGTCACATCACAAATTACCGCGCGGGAAACTCTCCCACGATTAAAAACTTTCACAGGAAGCCTTTTGGTTTTCCTTTTACTTATATATTCATTCACTCTCCTCCCTCTGTTTATTCCAAACACACACTCTCCTCTGTACTGTATCTACTGTATTTTTTTCAAACAGAGCAATGGCAGATAATACAAGCACCAAATGTGAAGGGTTGAATATTGATGAGTCCCAAAAATGTGCAGCAGATCGAAGAGTCCTACGTTCTGGTTATTTCAAGATTTTCTCCCTCATTTCCGGTCTCTCTCTCTCCCTCCCTCTCTCTCTATCCCTCTCTCTCTCTATCTCTATCCCTCTCTCTCTCCCTCTCCTCTATCCTTCTCTCTCTCTCTCCCTCCTCTCTCCTTCTCTCTCTCTCCCTCTCTCCCCCTCCCTCCTCTCCTCTCTCTATCTCTCTCTTTCTCTCCTCTCTCCTTCTCTCTCTCCCTCCTCTGTCTATCTCTCTCTCTTTCCCTCTCTCTCTCTCTATCTCATTTTCTTGGTTTTTTCTACTTTTATACATCGATTAGATATTTTCTTTAGCATTTGGTTTAAATGTATACAAATAATGGGGTTGTTGCAGAAAACAAAGATGATATTGCAGCAGGTCTTGATTCAAACAAATTTGATTCCATCATCAAAGAAGTAGAGGACTTGCATCTCCATGGTATATTCTATACACACACATTTATTTATGTGTGCATCGTGTATTTTTATGCCTATAATTATAATATAAGTGTGTTAAAAATGAAACAAAACAGAAAAATCATGGGGTTAAATTAATTTTGTTGTTGCTTTCTGTTTTTATGTTTCTTGAATCTTGTAATGTGTTGTTTAAGTAAGTAGTATGCAAATGCTATGATTTTAATTAAGATTAAGAGATGTGTTAACTTGTAATTTAAATAAAGATGACAAGAAGACTGAGAGATGTGTTAACTTGTAGTACTACTTAATTAGGATTGACATGTTTTTTGCAATTAGTATTATATTTTGTTTGTTGTGTTTTGGTTTTTAGATTACAAGTTTTACGGTTGGTCTAATTTTACTTCAAGTTTTTGGTGACTAAGAACAAGATGCTAAACTCCGAAAAAAGTTCAATTTTTAACATTTCATCCCTTGCGAAATTTTAAAAACTAGTTCAAATTATCTTTTTTTAGCTCAGGTTACGACGTTAGTACTAGTTCATCCCCGGGTACTCCTAATTCTGCCACTGCTTCTAATAGTAACTCTATCATTACTCCTGAATCTTGCAGTCAAGAAGCCAAGAGAGCAAGTTGCAGATGCAGAGACCCTTTTGAATCTTACTAGCGCTTTGATGACAGCAGTTAAACAGCACACCACAGGCGGTGTTACTCCTTCTGAATTCATATCTTGTCTTTTGAGAAACTTTAGTAAACATCAAAGAAGAGGAGCTTCTGATAGTTCCGAGAATCTGCTTTTCTGGAGGGATATTGGGCTATCTGTTTCACCTCTTTTCCAGAATGTGAGAGGGTGTAGCACAATGTGAGATTTTAAAATAGCAATTCTAAATTACAGTATAAGTGCTCTGTGTGTGTATGCTGACTTAATGCCTGTTTTATATGTTTCTACATTTGTGCTTCGTGTAAAGGCTTGGACCCATGAAAAACCATATTAAGCCTCGGAAGGTTGCAGCTCGTAAAAGCTATGCTAAGCCAACAATCAAAAGGGCTAAACCAGAAGAGGTGTGATTATTACCTTTAGAACTTTGTTACTTATCAATCAAGTACAAAGAATTTGAGTGTCTTGCTGTATTTCTAATATGTGCCTATCTGATTCCTTGTTTAACAGATTAAACATAGCGATGGTGAAGAGAAAACTGAGACGGATCGGAATATGATAACCATGTTTGAGATTTTAAGCAAGAAGAAACATGTCAAGCTTGACCATTTACTGTTGAACAGGAATTCATTCTCCCAGACAGTGGAAAACTTATTTGCTTTGTCTTTCTTAGTGAAAGATGGGCGAGTTGGGATTGTAGTGGATGAGATGGGTTCTCACATTGTTTGTAAGACAACACCTCAGAATTATTTAAACTACCACCGAAATTTCCATGCAAGTTTCTCTGTTTGCTTTTGGTTAGTATGATTTTTTTTTTCATTTTGCAGCACCAAGGAATCAACCTACGGCTAGTTCTGTTAGTTCAGGAGAAGTTAAATACAGTGCTTTTATCTTCAGATTTGACTTCAAAGATTGGAAGGTAATACAAAACTTGTATTTCTACGCTTGTTTAATTTTTCACTCATAAAAAACAAGATTAAACATATATGCCTAATTTGCGATTAGTGTTTTGCTTTAACTCACACGAGGTGAATATCTAATTTCGAACCTTACTCTCCAATGTGACTGTAATGTGTGTCAAACAGTTGATGAAGGATCAAGTGGCAGAGGGAGAGGAGCTCATGCCTAACCGGGTGGACAAACTTATATCATGTTCCAACGCGGAAAATGTCACAGTATGTTCTGAAGCAAAAACTGAAAAGATATATCGTAAAGAAGCAACTGATACAATCGGTTCTCAAGCTGCACTAGGACAGGAAATACCAATGGTCATACCTTTAAGGATGTATTCAAGGACAAAGTGGCATGGTAAAGGCTCTGTCATGATGCGGAATTGTAAGCGCAAACTTGAGGTTTCGCAGTAGTAATTTATCTTGAAGTATGCAAGTACCACTGTAGTAACTTCTGGAACTAAGACAGTTTTCTCTTGTTTGGGGTTAGTTGTATAAGTTACTTTTGCAACTGCGCAAGTTAGATGTCCAGTGATGATCAGGTGGATTTCAGATGGAGGTCTACTTCCAAGTTTTTGTTTGTGTAATCTTGATCTTCTAATGGCTCTTTTTGGGTGTGCTTATTTATACAGAGACCGGATGATAGCAACAGAAAATCTCCTTTGTTTTTTGAATCCCTCATCTATTATCAACTCAAGCACAATACACCAGTTTGCTTATGACAGTCTTGAACTAAACCAAGAAAAATAAGGTGATGAGTTCCAACAAAGAGAGATCTTTTTTCAAGAACAACCATGAAAGACACAAACTAAGTGTGTCATCAAAACTAACAACTAGAGTCTGTCTGTAAAAACTAAACAAGAACTAAGACTTGGATTTTCTGCGATAACAAATTTAAAGCATTTGTTAGGTCTAAAGTATCGTAGAAGGGGGGTTGAATATGATACTCACAAATAATTTAATTTTGTTCGCGGATTAATCTTTCAGTTCTATAACGAAATCAAACACACCAAACCAAACCAAGTTTCGGGGAATATATCTTTTTATAAATATAAACCTCGAGGGGTGCTACAATTTCTAATCCGTAGATTAGTTTCAATGAGTTTAAGGTTACACAAATACAAAACAATGATCAAGTTCTGAGCACTATTAATTCTCTGATAATTTCTCCGGCTCAATTCTCTCTCGTAGTAATGGCTGTGTGTTGAATGCCTTAACTGAAGAAGACACTTTCTTCACTCGACTTAATTGTAGACTTGATTTGAAAACCATCGAACCAAAGTTGAACAAACAATCTTGGCCATTGGATCTTCATCAACCTGTCAGACAAACCAAACTTTTCACCTGCTCCATGAATTGAAAAACCATCGAATGGATTAAAAAACCATCGAGTGGATTAAATCAATTTGCCATTCGATAGTTTTTAAATCAAAACTATCGAATGCCAAATTAACTTACTTTGTTTTTCAATCAATCACTTTAACCACCATTCGATAGTTTTCTGAATTGAAAAACTATCGAATTCTTTTTCTTGTCTTTTGTCCTTTAGTAATTACTCCTGAGCTCCTGGGTGTTTAAGTTTTAGACTGTATCAATTTCTTCTGAGACGATAAAACAACTTGATCTTTTTAGTGCCGTCACCTAGTGCAACTGGTCTGGTTCACAGATGAATAACACTTGATCAATTCTTCTTTTATGTCTTCAATATAGTGCTGCTGATAAGTCCCTTGTCGTTCCGGTTGCTTCATCACTGGAATCCCGTGGTACTGAACCCTAAATCATTCACGTACTTCTGTCGTCTTGAAAGTCTTGTTTCTTTTGCTGTCACTCAGGCTTGAACATTTTCATGAACTTCTTTCCGTGACCTGTTTACGGACTTCAAGAATACATAACGTATTTTGATTTTTTGAGTTTACCTTTTCTTCTTTGATTCTGGATTCCTGTGCTTCTGTTAATATTATTGTCTGTCTTGTCCTTTGTTGAGTTGTAGTTATCTCTTTTACATCTTATGTTACATTATGCTTTACAATCTCCCCCTATTTGATTGGATAGAGTTCGACAAGCAAATACTTCGAGGATAACTCAACTAACTAAGGAAACATGAAACTACTTAAAGTAAGACAGCGTAATAATATTAATGCATTCTGGATCAGATGTATATACATTTCCAGATTTCATAAATCAAAAAACAATTAAACTTTATACAATGAAGTTGCTCCTCTAGTCTGAGCTGATAGTTCTTTTGTTCTTTGCTTCAATCTTCAGTCCATTTCAATCTCACCTTCTTCAATCATTGGATTGGAGTTAGCAGCTTGATAATCAATCACTGATAGATAGTGCAGTGGTTCTCCAGGTTTAAGGATTGCTCCTTGGATGTGTCTTCCAATATATTCAACCTCTTGACCCACTCCAGCCCATAACCATGCAATGTTAACATCTTTCTTGTTTAGCTTTGGCATGTTTGGCAATCTGGTATGCACTTCCCATCCTCTTTCCACTCTTTTCCTATAGTAAGGAACATTCTCCATTAGAAATCTTCTAAGAGTGTCTGCTGCTTTGTCCTTCTCCGTTGATGAGAATCCAGTGGATCTAAGATACTTCTCAACTGAGATTAGATAGTTGCTTGGGTAGTCTCTCAGTTTGTCCTCAGCCAAATAGCAGATTCTGAACAAGTCATTCGTCATGAATCTAACCATTGGAGGATCTTCAGTAATCTCTGGACTGACTTTCATCACAATCTCCTTAACATGCTCACGGAGCAGTTCATTTAGCCTTGTAGTTCTTTGGATCTTGATCAGTATAGCCTGCAATTCTGTATATGTCCTCTGTTCTAAAAACTTAGTGGAAATCACAAATGTACCTTTTCCAGAAAACTGATTAATAAGCTCCAGGCACCATTTGCTTTAACCCCAGCATTCAGACAGATTATAGAGCTTCTCAGTGCTTTAAAGTAAGTCTGATCTTCAAGATTAGCACTTCTGATGTCCTGAATGATAACTTCCACCTCAGCATTGTCGTTGACTTGTAATCCTTCTTCAACTCCGCAAAAGGTTTTGTAAGCCATTTCCCATTCAGTACCATCTTTCTTTGCCAGATCTATCATCTTCTTCTTCCTTGCTTCATTATGCACTTTGAATCTCTTCAGTTTTTCAATCCTCAGAATTGCTTGTTGTTTTTCTTTCTCAGCTTGCCTGGCATCTACTGCAGCTCTCTGAGCTCTTACAGCTTCCAAGGCAGCTTCTTCTTCTGGTGACAGAGAATTTGCTTCTTCTTCCATATTATCCTCATCCAAGATGGGATGTTCTATTGGCTCTGGATAATATGGCTCATGCTCCTCTTGAATAGGTTGCTCTTGCATGACCTCAAATTCCTCTTCACTCTTATCTTCCTCTACAAGTTCTTCTATCCAGTACTGTCTTATAGGAATAACTTCAACTGTTTCCCAAACTCCCCATCCATCATTAGCTTTAGCTTGCTCCCCCTCTCCAACTTTCTCCCCCTTAGTTGAGGAATCCTCGACGAAAGAATCCTCAGCATAAAAGGTAGTAGAAGGATCAGGTTGCTGATTTGAAGGACCAGGTTGTCCAGATTGTTGTTGCTTCAGCATATTCCAGATAGACTGTACTCCGTCACCTTGATTCTCCAAGAAATCCATAAGCTGCTTATTAAACTCATTGATAGAAGCTAGCGACAGGTCAATGTTCTCCAATCTTGAGTTGGTAGTCTTTTCCATATGATCCAGCCTCATGTTGAGTCTAGACTCCACTCTTGAAAGGTTATCTATTGCATCTTTTACCCGCGCTTGACCATCCCGGATAACCAGAACGTCTTCTCTCAAAGCTTCATGTCCTTGTGACAGTGCAGTTACTTCATTCATGAATCCATCCTTAAGTTCCCTGACGTCCATCCTCAATTCGACTAGTTCTTCCATAGCTTCCTTCTTTAAGGAGTCCACTGCCTGCTTTGTACCTGTTATAGTGCCAGATGCACTGCCAATGACCCTGAATGTTCTTCTAGAATCAGCTGCAGCCAAGTCAACTTTCTCTTGAATAGACTTTAAAGAAACATTGTCTTGACTGGAGGAGATCCCTTGGTCAAAGGAAGGTCGCAGTGGAACCTTGAATAATGGAATTCCGTCTTTGTCTCGAACTGTCATCTCCTTGAGGGAAGATTGAACTTGTAGCTCTCTTTCTGTTGGTAACAGCAGATCATCAATATGAGGTAGGGTTTGGGTGTCACTCCTCATATTTGGCTCTGGGTGTACACTCACAGTTTCTGTTAGTGTTTCACTCATTTTTCCTTTCCCACTCAGGCCAGGTGTAAGTGTTTGTGTTTCACTCAAATCCTTTGTGCTGATTGTACCTGCAGAAGAAGACATCGTAGTCGTCCTTAAGGAGGTCACCGGTGGTGCAATGGGGCTTCGCAAGTCCCCGTCCTTGGTTAAACCAAGTTGCTGATCATCCGTGGATGATGTATCCTTTACAGGATCTAGAGTTTGAATCTCTAGGGGGTTAGAAACAGGCTCTTTTAACAGCAGAGATCCCGAATCTTCCCCGATAGTCTGTGAAGACTGTACCTCAGTTGACTCCTCAATAGTAATTGATTCATTGTCACCGAGTTGCCGATCTGCACCTACGTCAGACCCTTTACCCGCAGGATCCAGATATGTTCCATCTGGGGAGGTAGACAATGACCCTTTAGATTGTGCATTTAGGTCAAAGCCTTCTCTCGACGTCTGTGAAGACTCTTGGTTCTTAGAACCTTCAACCAGTGAACCTGACCGTAATATGGTCGGAACACCAGTTGCTTCCGTCAATTCTTCCTTACTTGATTGAGCTATTGGTTCAAATATTGCTTTCGTTAGCGTAGCCCAATCAGCATCAGAAAAATCAATAAATGGCGCTTTGTATGAGAGAAATGAAGTATCATCAGTTGCCTCAGTTTCTGTTCTTCTCCTTTTAGAGGAAGGCAGAGTTGTTGTTGAAGGGTGTATCTCCTTATGTGGTGCTGCTTTGGCACTATCTCCATCTACACTCAGGGATGTCTGTATACTGGGTATAGTAGGGGAAGGAGGTTCGTTTGCGGTTTCATTTGGCTCGTCCAAAGGCTCTTCGACCGTGGTTAGAGGTTGTGGGTTTGCAACCTCCTGGTCTGGAATGGCCACTGAGGGCTCTGGATCTACATCCATTGGTTCAGGACCAATTTCAGGTTCAGGTTGAGGAATGTTACCTTCATTTACCTGTTCCCCTGGGGGTAGAAGATCTAGGGGCACCGTTCTTAGATATTCTGTGAGAACAGTGGGTACCCCTGGAAGATAGTTGTTCTTCCTTATCAGAGCGGTTATGGCATTGCTCTTCATCTTCATACACTCCTGTGTGTCCTCGTCTTCAAATGTCTCCCGTTCATTATCTGTTAAGACATCATTGAGAATGAGCTGTAGGAACCTAGGATAGAAACAAAGCACATCTTCAGTTATGCCTGTTCTTTCATCCAGTGGTCCCATGCACAGAATTACTTGATCAATCACTATCCGTCCTATGTTAATATGCCTATTGTTCGCAATGGCAAACCCAATCTTTTGAAGGAATAAGGGAATACCATGCAGATTTGTTAGCTTGGCAGTAAAAACATGTATCAGGGTATGAAAGAAAAAAAATCCATGGCTTTGGCAGGTAATGCTTTAGGAACTCTCCCACCAAGAAGTTAGGTTGTTGACTTCTGATAAGAGTGAAGAAAGCATGTATATCCTCAGTTGTGGGATCCGGAACAAGGTTTTCTGTTGGAAAATGTAAAATTCTATTGAAATCATGTTCCGTCACCCTGATTGTCCTGCCCCCTGGCACAACAAAACTGAAGGACCTTATATTATTCTCACTTGTATCCGTGGCGGTTGTGTACAACGCAGTCAATTGATCGATACAAAGGACTACGGGAGTACTCACAGCATATGCCACTAATGAACGTATATTCAACAACTCTGCCCATGCACGAATTTGAGGATTCGTTATGGATTGCAAGTTTTGAAACGAGACATGATTAGTTTTGGTAATAACAAATTCTCCGGCCATTTTAAATTTCCAGAAAATTATATTTTAACCCAAAACTAATTTTTCACTAAGATTTAATTAATTATCAATAATTAATCAAACCTTTGACAAAACACCCTTTGTATCACTTTACCAAATTCGAACAAGTAAAACACCCAAATCAAAAACCCTAATTTTCGAAATCAAGAAAAGTGATTTTAATTAAAATTTGATTCCTTAGAAACTTATCTCAATCAAAATATACTAATCAAGAACACTTTTACTGAATAAGGTTCGAAAGGAATAGTTTTTCGATAGTTTTCTAACCACAACCACAGACAAATACACAGTTGTCAGAGATTTCACTATTTCAAACTGATATCACTGTAAAACTGAGATTACTGTGTAAATTTCTCGGTTAAAACTATGAAAAGTATCGAGTTTTGCTTTGTTCTACTTTGAAAATGTATGTAAGTATCTATATAACTCTCAGATCTGTAAAATAACAAATGAAAACGTCTAAGGGCCATTAAAATACTAACTGATCTTCAGGGGTATTTTCGACCTTTCATGTTCGATGGTTTTTAAAAGGTACCTTCGATATTTTTCTGCAAGGGGTAAACCTGTCAACTGTACTTCGATAGTTTTTGAAAAACTATCGAAGTTTTTGAAACTCAGAATTTAAAAAGGTTTATCAGAAAACTATCGAAGTGTTTTTCTTTGAAAATCTGAAAAACTATCGAACGATTTCTTTTGGAAAAACTATCGAGAACTTTAATATTAATTAATTAAGTTCACTTCGATACTTTTTCCCTTGTATTTTAAAATTTATTGAGAATTTAAATATTAATTGAGGTAAATTCCTTCGATATATTTTAAATTAAATCTCAAAAACTATCGAGAATTGTTTTCGATAGTTTTTCTTTTCCTCTTCAAAAACTATCGAAAATAATTTTGATAGATTTATCCATGTACTTGAAAAACTATCGAATTTCCTAAATTCGATATTTTTTGCTTCTGTCCAAATTTTAAAACCTGTTCTGTTTTAGAATTCAGACTTTTTGTATTTCCTGTCAAATTTTAATTCTAATAAATCATTTCAAATTTACCAAAATCAATTCTTAACAGAAAATTCACAATTTTCTTAGAATAAAATCAATTAAATATCATTGAGTGATATTAACCAATTAAAATCTAATCAATTATGCTGCATTAATCTACAATGTTAAAAACAGAGTAAATTAATTCAAATTAAATAAATGCTTGAATATTTAGAACAAATATTAGCACTTAAATAATTTTTAGAATTAATAACTAATTAAATGCCAGAAGATATATCATCCATAATTATGACATAAAATTAGTACAAAAATCCTAACTACGAGAATTGCTCCAGAAAATAAACTCACGGGTCCTAAGGATATAGCAATTCTTAAACTCATGTATTCACCAGGACTATCTGCAGTTACTGACTTCTAATCAAAATAAATTAATCAGAAAGATTTAACATCCCAAGTTCACCAACCAGCTTATTGAAAGTGGATTCATCAAGCGGTTTAGTAAAGATGTCTGCAATTTGATCCTCTGTGGGTACAAAATGTAACTCCACGGTTCCATTCATGACATGCTCTCGGATAAAATGATACCTGATGTCGATGTGCTTCGTCCTCGAGTGTTGCACTGGATTGTTAGAGATTGCTATGGCACTTGTGTTGTCACAAAAGATTGGAATCTTTGTCAACAAAAGTCCATAGTCACGGAGTTGATTTCTCATCCACAATATCTGAGCACAGCAGCTACCAGCAGCAATGTATTCAGCCTCAGCTGTTGATGTGGACACTGAATGCTGCTTCTTGCTATACCAGGAAACCAATCTTCTTCCAAGAAACTGACAGCTTCCTGAAGTACTCTTCCGATCAATCTTACAACCTGCAAAATCAGAGTCTGTATATCCAATAAGATCAAATCCTGTATCTTTAGTGTACCAAATTCCAAGATTTGGGGTCCCCTTAAGATATCTAAATATTCGCTTAACAGCTATTAGATGAGATTCTTTAGGATCAGACTGAAACCTAGCACACAAGCATGTTGCAAACATTATATCTGGTCTACTTGCAGTGAGATAAAGTAATGAGCCTATCATACCTCTGTAGCCTGTGATGTCAACCTTCTTACCAGTTTCATCCTTATCAAGCTTAGTGGCAGTTGGCATAGGAGTCTTTGCTGTAGATGAGTCTTCAATTTGATACTTCTTAAGAAGATCCTTGATGTACTTGGACTGACAAATGAATATACCATCTTGTCTTTGGTATACTTGCAGTCCAAGGAAGAATGACAATTCACCCATCATGCTCATTTCATAACGACTCTGCATTAACTTAGCAAATCTTTTGCATAGATCATCATTAGTAGAACCAAATATTATGTCATCAACATATACTTGCACCAATATCAAATCATTTTTATGCTTTTTGACAAAGAGAGTTTTGTCTACAACACCTCTTGTAAAATCATTTTCAAGTAAGAATTCAGAGAGAGTGTCATACCATGTCCTCGGAGCTTGTTTGAGTCCATAGAGAGCTTTGAATAGAAAGTACACAAAGTCTGCCAGTTTTGAATCCTCAAAACCTGGAGGTTGTTCCACATACACTTCTTCTTCTAACTCCCCGTTCAGAAAAGCACTCTTCACATCCATTTGATATACCTTGTAATTGGAATGTGTTGCGAATGCCAGAAACATTCTGATGGCCTCAAGTCTTGCTACTGGTGCATAGGTTTCATCATAATCTATACCCTCTTCTTGAGAGTAACCTTTAGCAACCAGTCTGGCTTTGTTTCTCGTTACAATGCCATCTTCGTCCAACTTATTTCTGAATACCCATCTTGTTCCAATAACAGATTTTCCCTTAGGCCTGGGTACCAGCTTCCAAACTTTCTGCCTTTCAAACTGATTGAGTTCTTCTTGCATAGTAATTACCCAATCTGGATCATCTAGAGCATCTTCAACTTTCTTAGGTTCTGTTTCTGAAAGAAACCCAGAATAGTGACATTCATTTTGTGATGTTCTCCTAGTTCTCACTCCTGTGTCCGGATCACCAATGATCAAGTGAAAGGGATGATCTCTATTCCATACCCTTTGTCTTGGCAGATGCGATCTTGATGATTCTCCTTGTTCTAGATGTTGTGGAGTGTGACTAGTTGATCCTTCTCCTGCTCCCCCTGAGTTGTTGACGGTTTGATCTGATGATTCTGTAGACTGACTAGTGGATCCTGTAGAATTTTGAGGATCTCTACTTTGGTCACCACTTTGTCCAGAATCATTATCATTATCATTATTATTAATAACTGTAACAACTTCAGGTACTTCTTCATTGTCAGAGAGATCTCCTGATAGATTTTCAAATACCAAGGATTCAGAGTTCTCTCCAGTTTGCAGGCCTGGTCTTTTGGTGTCGTCAAATGTTACATTAAAGCTTTCCAACACCTTCTTATCTTCAATCACATATACCCTGAAAGCCTTAGATTCCAGAGAATAGCCCAGAAAAATGCCTTCATCTGCTTTGGCATCAAACTTGCCGAGATGTTCTCCATCTTTAAGTACAAAGCACTTTGCACCAAACACATGAAAATACTTCAGTGTTGGCTTCTTGTTGGCCATTAACTCATACGGAGTCTTTTCTTGATCTTTGTTGATCAGGGTTCGATTCTGAGTGTAGCAAGCTGTATTCACGGCTTCAGCCCAAAAGTAAGTGGGAAGTTTTGATTCACTCAACATGGTCCTTGCTGCTTCAACCAAGGTCCTGTTCTTCCTTTCCACTACTCCATTCTGTTGAGGAGTTCTTGGTGCTGAATATTGTCTTGATATTCCTTTCTCTGAGCAGAAATCATTAAGAACTGCATTCTTGAATTCAGTTCCATTGTCTGATCTGATTGTCCGCACAGGTAGCTTAGCTTCCACTTCTATCTTCTTGATGTGATCAATGATTAGTTGTGTTGCTTCATCCTTTGATTGTATGAACAACACCCACGTGTACTTGGAGTAGTCATCCACCATCACCAATGCATATCTTTTTCTTGAAAGTGACATGACATTTACTGGACCAAATAAATCCATATAAATCAGCTGTAATGGTTCAGTAATGCTTGTCATTCCTTTGCTCCCATGTGATGCTTTCTTTGACTTCCCCTTTTCACATGCTTCATATAGTCCCTCCTGATTGAATTCCATCAGGGGCAACCCTCTCACTAACTCTCTCTTTACCAAAGAGTTCATAGTTTTGAAGTTCAGATGTGAGAGCTTCTTGTGCCATAGCCAACTTTGTTCTGAAGATGCCTTTGCATAGAAACATGTAACTTCTCCTTCACTGGTAGAACTTAAGTCAGCTATAAACAAGTTTCCTTTTCTCACTCCCAGTAGAGTAAGCTTCTCATCCTTCCTGTTGGTGATTAAGCACTTGTCCTTTCTGAAATCTACATTGTAGCCTTTATCACAGAACTGACTGATGCTTAAAAGATTGTGCTTTAATCCTTCAACAAGAGAGATGTTTTTAATGATGACATTTCCAGCTTTCAATTTACCATATCCCGTAGTGAATCCTTTGCTGTCATCTCCAAAGGTTACAATCGGGCCGGTCTTCTTAACCACCTCTGTAAGCAGGGACTCTTCACCTGTCATGTGTCTAGAACAGCCACTATCCAGTATCCACACGACCTTTGAGTTTTTAACCTTACCCTGCAATCACAGATTGATTAAGCGGACTTTGGTACCCAAAATTGTTTGGGTCCTGAAGGTTTAGATGATTGAACATGAGTAACATTCAATTTAGTCTTACTCTGTTTGATATTCATAGTATCTGTGGATTTAACATTATCAGTGCTATTGCTATTATCATTCATCAACTTAAAATAATCATGCATGATGTTGTACTTACATAGCAAACACTCTTTCTTTCCACAGGCAGCTATACACAGCATTTCACCAAATTTTAGTAGGACCATTAGATTGATGTTTTTATTGATCTTTTTGTATATTTGTGTCCCTGTGGATATTAGAATTTGTTACATACCATATTTGGCGTAGTCCGGAGGTGAATAGGAGCAAATATGAAGAGAACCAGTTTTTTAACAAACCTCCTAGGCAGCTATACACGGCATTTCACCAAATTTTAGTAGGACCATTTGATTGATGTTTTTATTGATCTTTTTGTATATTTGTGTCCCTATGGATGTTAGAATTTGTTACATACCATATTTGGCGTAGTCCGGAGGTCAATAGGAGCAAATATGAAGAGAACCAGTTTTTTAACAAACCTCCTAGGCAGCTATACACGGCATTTCACCAAATTTTAGTAGGACCATTTGATTGATGTTTTTATTGATCTTTTTGTATATTTGTGTCCCTATGGATATTAGAATTTGTTACATACCATATTTGACGTAGTCCGGAGGAGAATATGACCAAATATGAAGAGAACCAGTTTTTTAACAAACCTCCTAGGCTGCTATACACGACATTTCACCAAATTTTAGTAGGACCATTTGATTGATGTTTTTATTGATCTTTTTGTATATTTGTGTCCCTATGGATATTATAATTTGTTACATACCATATTTGGCGTAGTCCGGAGGTGAATAGGAGCAAATATGAAGAGAACCAGTTTTTTAACAACCCTCCTAGGCAGCTATACACGGCATTTCACCAAATTTTAGTAGGACCATTTGATTGATGTTTTTATTGATCTTTTTGTATATTTGTGTCCCTATGGATATTAGAATTTGTTACATACCATATTTGGCGTAGTCCGGAGGAGAATAGGACCAAATATGAAGAGAACTAGTTTTTTAACAAACCTCTTAGGCAACTATACACAGCATTTCACCAAATTTTAGTAGGACCATTTGATTGATGTTTTTATTGATCTTTTTGTATATTTGTGTCCCTATGGATATTATAATTTGTTACATACCATATTTGGCGTAGTCCGGAGGTCAATAGGAGCAAATATGAAGAGAACCAGTTTTTTAACAAACCTCCTAGGCAGTACACGGCATTTCACCAAACTTTAGTAGGACCATTTGATTGATTTTTTTATTGATCTTTTTGTATATTTGTGTCCCTGTGGATATTAGAATTTGTTACATACCATATTTGGCGTAGTCCGGAGGTGAATAGGAGCAAATATGAAGAGAACCAGTTTTTTAACAAACCTCTTAGGCAGCTATACACGGCATTTCACCAAATTTTAGTTGGACCATTTGATTGATGTTTTTATTGATCTTTTTGTATATTTGTGTCCCTATGGATATTATAATTTTTTACATACCATATTTGGCGTAGTCCGGAGGTCAATAGGAACAAATATGAAGAGAACCAGTTTTTTAACAAACCTCCTAGGTAGCTATACACGGCATTTCACCAAATTTTAGTAGGACCATTTGATTGATGTTTTTATTGATCTTTTTGTATATTTGTGTCCCTGTGGATATTAGAATTTGTTACATACCATATTTGGCGTAGTCCGGAGGTGAATAGGAGCAAATATGAAGAGAACCAGTTTTTTAACAAACCTCCTAGGCACCTATACACGACATTTCACCAAATTTTAGTAGGACCATTTGATTGATGTTTTTATTGATCTTTTTGTATATTTGTGTCCCTATGGATATTACATTTTTTGTTACAAACCATATTTGGCGTAGTCCGGAGGTGAATAGGAGCAAATATGAAGAGAACCAGTTTTTTAACAAACCTCCTAGGCACCAAATTTTAGTAGGACCATTTGATTGATGTTTTTATTGATCTTTTTGTATATTTGTGTCCCTATGGATATTAGAATTTGTTACATACCATATTTGGCGTAGTCCGGAGGTGAATAGGAGCAAATATGAAGAGAACCAGTTTTTTAACAAACCTCCTAGGCATAGCTATACACGACATTTCACCAAATTTTAGTAGGACCATTTGATTGATGTTTTTACTGATCTTTTTGTATATTTGTATCCCTATGGATATTATAATTTGTTACATACCATATTTGGCGTAGTCCGGAGGTCAATAGGAGCAAATATGAAGAGAACCAGTTTTTTAACAAACCTCCTAGGCAGCTATACACGGCATTTCACCAAATTTTAGTAGGACCATTTGATTGATGTTTTTATTGATCTTTTTGTATATTTGTGTCCCTGTGGATATTAGAATTTGTTACATACCATATTTGGTGTAGTCCGGAGGAGAATAGGACCAAATATGAAGAGAACCTGTTTTTTAACAAACCTCCTAGGCAGCTATACACGACATTTCACCAAATTTTAGTAGGACCATTTGATTGATGTTTTTACTGATCTTTTTGTATATTTGTATCCCTATGGATATTATAATTTGTTACATACCATATTTGGCGTAGTCCGGAGGTCAATAGGAGCAAATATGAAGAGAACCAGTTTTTTAACAAACCTCCTAGGCAGCGCTATACACGGCATTTCACCAAATTTTAGTAGGACAATTTGATTGATGTTTTTATTGATCTTTTTGTATATTTGTGTCCCTATGGATATTATAATTTGTTACATACCATATTTGGCGTAGTCCGGAGGTCAATAGGAGCAAATAAGAAGAGAACCAGTTTTTTAACAAACCTCCTAGGCAGCTATACACGGCATTTCACCAAATTTTAGTAGGACCATTTGATTGACTTTTTTATTGATCTTTTTGTATATTTGTGTCCCTGTGGATATTAGAATTTGTTACATACCATATTTGGCGTAGTCCGGAGGTGAATAGGAGCAAATATGAAGAGAACCAGTTTTTTAACAAACCTCCTAGGGAGATACACGGCATTTCACCAAATTTTAGTAGGACCATTTGATTGATGTTTTTATTGATCTTTTTGTATATTTGTGTCCCTATGGATATTATAATTTTTTACATACCATATTTGGCGTAGTCCGGAGGTCAATAGGAGCAAATATGAAGAGAACCAGTTTTTTAACAAACCTCCTAGGCAGCTATACACGGCATTTCACCAAATTTTAGTAGGAGCATTTGATTGATGTTTTTATTGATCTTTTTGTATATTTGTGTCCCTATTGATATTACATTTTTTGTTACAAACCATATTTGGCGTAGTCCGGAGGTGAATAGGAGCAAATATGAAGAGAACCAGTTTTTTAACAAACCTCCTAGGCAGCTATACACGGCATTTCACCAAATTTTAGTAGGACCATTTGATTGATGTTTTTATTGATCTTTTTGTATATTTGTGTCCCTGTGGATATTAGAATTTGTTACATACCATATTTGGCGTAGTCCGGAGGAGAATAGGACCAAATATGAAGAGAACCAGTTTTTTAACAAACCTCCTAGGCAGCTATACACGACATTTCACCAAATTTTAGTAGGACCATTTGATTGATATTTTTATTGATCTTTTTGTATATTTGTGTCCCTATGGATATTAGAATTTGTTACATAGCATATTTGGCGTAGTCCGGAGGTGAATAGGAGCAAATATGAAGAGAACCAGTTTTTTAACAAACCTCCTAGGCAGCTATACACGGCATTTCACCAAATTTTAGTAGGACCATTTGATTGATGTTTATCTTTTTGTATATTTGTGTCCCTATGGATATTATAATTTGTTACATACCATATTTGGCGTAGTCCGGAGGTCAATAGGAGCAAATATGAAGAGAACCAGTTTTTTAACAAACCTCCTAGGCAGCTATACACGGCATTTCACCAAATTTTAGTAGGACCATTTGATTGATGTTTTTATTGATCTTTTTGTATATTTGTGTCCCTATGGATATTAGAATTTGTTACATACCATATTTGGCGTAGTCCGGAGGTGAATAGGAGCAAATATGAAGAGAACCAGTTTTTTAACAAACCTCCTAGGCAGCTATACACGGCATTTCACCAAATTTTAGTAGGACCATTTGATTGATGTTTTTATTGATCTTTTTGTATATTTGTGTCCCTATGGATATTAGAATTTGTTACATACCATATTTGGCGTAGTCCGGAGTTGAATAGGAGCAAATATGAAGAGAACCAGTTTTTTAACAAACCTCCTAGGCAGCTATACACGGCATTTCACCAAATTTTAGTAGGACCATTTGATTGATGTTTTTATTGATCTTTTTGTATATTTGTGTCCCTATGGATATTATAATTTGTTACATACCATATTTGGCGTTGTCCGGAGGTGAATAGGAGCAAATATGAAGAGAACCAATTTTTTAAAAAACCTCCTAGGCAGCTATACACGGCATTTCACCAAATTTTAGTAGGAGAAACAGTTTTCTGGTCCTTTGTGTCTGATCCGTTGTTTATTCTGTGCTAATTTCATGTCTGGGAATCTGATTGTGGATTGTAGATTGTGGATTGTTTTAATTGTTGATTGTGGATTAATGTTTTATCTTTTCTATTCGATGGCAGGAGTGGCGTGTGGGAAACCGGTGTGGATTTACCGGTCATGATGAGCATTCTGGGACAGATATCGATCTCTCATTTAATAGCGAAAGCGCTCACAAAGATTCTGACTTCATTTTCTGAGTTGTGAACACAAACAAGAATGTCAGAATCATCCTAACGTTGATCAAGCAGTACTCCAAGTGTCACGGGATTAACAATCCTATGCAAGACACACTTAAAAGCATCGGTTTCATGTATATGGGATTGTTTCATCTGCAGCAAGAGGGTGTCATATCTAAATTTGTTGGTAAAGAGGATTTGAGTGACATTATTGCTGAAGTACAGTCTTTTGAAGTTGAAGTTCAGAACACCTCCCAAGCATCATCAAGTTCAAGTTTGTTGTATTTGACTAATTTGTCAAATGAAAGATAAGAAAATAAATTTATGAAAGGTATATTTAGGAGTTACAAATATATTTATTAGTATTATATGTTTATAAGTTACATATTAAATTGCATTAATTTGCAATGAATTGTGAATGGGCAGTTACAATATTAGGAGTGGAGATGATATGAGAAATAGCCTATATATGGTGGAAGTTATCCATGAGAAAAATCATTCCAGAATAGAAGAAAAGCTTGTTCAACATATCATCGGAACTCCTTAATATTCTTACAAAATATTTCTCTCCAATTTATATTGTATATTATACTCAAATCCAACATTGGTATCTAGAGCGAGGTTAGATCATATATCATATTCCGATTACTTCACCATGTTTTCGGAACGGTTCTTCCGCTGTTACTGTTTTTTTTTCGGCCGGCGATGACACACGTTGTTCTTTGCTTATTGGTTCAATGTTCAATGACATTTTTGGTTCCCCGTATCCTTTTGATTGTAATTTGATACCATGTTAAAGGTTTTTTTTCTCTTAGTTGATCTTGGCGTAGTCCATTGCTGTCTTTTATATATTTATGCTAATGATTGAGCACTGAGTAATTTTAATATTTTTTTTGTTGTTGTCATGTACCTGTGTTTACATATATGATTATCTCAATTGTGATATGTTTTTTCTTTCCATTGAATATCTTGTATATTTTTTTTTGTTTATTCTATTCTATTGCCATTTTTCAATCGTATGCAGTTTTTGTGTCTGCCTATTTTAGAATCCGTGATTTATTTTTTTTCTTGTCAAGCATGTTATAATTATGTGAATATTATTTCATATATAGGTTGTTCTAGAATTTCTTATGCCTTTAGTTTATTTAGGCGGTGACCTTTATCATTTTATTGTCATGGGTCTTGTTGTATGTTTTTTGGTGACCCATAACTTATTTATATGCATAATTGTTTTGAATTTTATTTGGGAGTTAGATAGTGGTTGATAAATTTCTTGTAATTTTAAATTTTTTTTAGTCTTCTTTCGTGTGCGTGTTTTCTCCTACCTGACTCACTAGGCTTGATTAGGACCTTAATTGATATAACACGTTTCTTGCTCTTTTTTTTATTTTGATCATATGCAACCACATGTTATAGTTATCAATTTGGTTTTTGTTACTATTTGAAAATTTTAAATATTATTTTGTGTTTAAATGATTCTTGAAAATGAAGAATTTATTTTTTTTAAAGGAAAATGAATTGTCATAGGACAATTTAGAAGTTTTCGTTGAAATAGATGAGTGGTGGATTGTGAATTGGAAATTGTGGTTTAAATAAATGAAATTGGACTAGAGAATATTTCTATTTGGCTTAGAAAAGGGGCACGAAAAAGGTGAAAATATTTTAAGTGGTGGACAAATTGATTGTATTGAAATTGAAATATAGATTGTGTCCAATATTATTTTCAAAAAATTGAGAAGATTCGAATTATATTGAGTGGAGCAAGAGAATAATAAATAAATTGTTTATGTACAATTTGAAATTTATCGTTGAAATAAACGTTGTTGTTTGAGAAAATTTTTCTGGCTCTCGGAATAGAGAGCGGAAAAGATAAGAAAATTGGGACAAGTGTCCGGAATCAAATAAATCAGAATTTGTTGTTTTCTATAAGAACGAGAAAAGGTATCAATATAATTTTGAAATTATCATCAGAAAATATATTTTTTATTTGAACAGAAATGCTCAGAATATAGAGAAAATAGTTGTTTTTTGTCGCTCGTAATGGAGAGCACGAAAACTAACTATTTTTTGAAACGAGTACTTTATGATTTGTTTAAGCAAGATCGATCAAGAATAATGAATCGGATCTGAATATTGATAATGAAGCATTTTAGAATATAGAGAAAATAGTGGTTTTTGTCGCTCGTAATGGAGAGCACGAAAATTAACTATTTTTTTGAAACGAGTACTTCATGATTGTTTAACAAGATCGGTCAAGAATAATGAGTAGGATTTGAATATTGGTAATGATTTATTTTATTGAATATGAAATGTTTAAAAATCCAATTGAGTGGATGAAAAACTATTATGTATATAATAGTGAAATATGTTTTTTTTGTAGCGAGGGAACCGAGAAATCGAAATAATTTTATTTCATGGAATTGAAATAAATGTGGCAGTTGTGTGATCCACCGTAATATAGAAAATTCGTTAGTTGTAAATGTAGAAAATTCGTTAGTTGTAAATGAATTTTGAAAAGAAAATAAAGTTGGTGATATGTTTATGAATTTGAGGCATGATCGGTGAATTTTTTATGAAAAATTGGGAATTTTATATCGATAAAGAATTAGACAATTGTGTTTGTATTTTTGAAAAGTGGGAGTTTGTTGACAATATTATCAGTATATGTTAATGATATATTGTTGTCAGTAATTAATAAAGGAATGCTCAACAAAACTAAGTTGGAACTTAGTGGGAAAGTTGAGAATATAAGTGAAATCTGATAAGTTCAGGGAATTAAATATTTTAAATATTTAGTGTGAATCAGAAAGGTATCCGAGTGAAATGCTTAATCGTTTTAGGATGCAAAATTGCAGTCCGGCGCCAACCCATTGGTAATGGGGAAACGGTTAATGCGGAAAGAGAATCACTAGATGTATCATATGCGCAAGTAGTTGGAGGTTCGATGTTGTGTAATCGATTGACTTGACTTGGCATATTTAATTGGTCTAGTGAATGGATAAGAAAGAAATCCTAATAAACCTAGTGATAGGTTGTGAATAGGATAATGAAGTACAAGAAGTGTACATTGCACCACTAATTGGTTATGAGGCAGACGTGTCTGAAGTTATTGGTTGTTACGGTGCAGTTTTCGAAGATGATAAGATAATGCGAATTCAATTTTGGAAAATCTACTGAGTTTTGGTAGAGCTGAAGTTGGGAAAGTAAGAAACTTTAAGAAGTGAAAGTGAAAATGTTCAATTAGAGATTGTGAATTTTTAACAGAAAGCATTTTTGTGAAAGTTTTTGTCAAACATGTTAGTTTGATTGAACTCAGTAATATTTGAGTCATTAAATATGGAATATAACTCTAATGAATAATGAAAATTCATACTTGAATTACGTACTTGAATTACGGACACCAGAAAATGTGGGAGTCACGGAAAGTATTTGACAAATGCGTCAAGTGGGAGATGTTGTATTTGACTAATTTGTCAAATGAAATATAAGAAAATAAATTTATGAAAGGTATATTTAGGAGTTACAAATATATTTATTAGTATTATATGTTTATAAGTTACATATTAAATTGCATTAATTTGCAATGAATTGTGAATGGGCAGTTACAATATTAGGAGTGGAGATGATATGAGAAATAGCCTATATATGGTGGAAGTTATCCATGAGAAAAATCATTCCAGAATAGAAGAAAAGCTTGTTCAACATATCATCGGAACTCCTTAATATTCTTACAAAATATTTCTCTCCAATTTATATTGTATATTATACTCAAATCCAACAAAGTTCATGCATAGGTGGACTTCTCCGCTCCTTATAACCAATCATTATAACCAAATATTATACCTATTGTCATCGGAGATGCTCTAAATATATACTACCTCCGTCCCAGCCAATAGTATACATTGGGGGACGGGGGCGTGACACGAATTTTAAGGCTCTTATAAAATATAGTTGTATAACTTATTTTTAAATTTTTTTTTCTGAATAAATATTTAATGTATAAATATTTATTCAGAAAAAAAAAATTTAAAAATAAGTTATACAACTATATTTTATAAGAGTCTTAAAATGCGTGTCAGACAATGCAAAAAACTGTATAAAAATAAATGGGACAGAGGAAGTATAAGCTATGAGAAATGCTAGGAATCTCAAAAGGGTTCCCGAATAATGAGTTGGCAATCATTGATTGGATATTTAATTTAAAAATAAAAAGACCCCATTTATGCACATCAATAGCACAAATCAAATCATACTACTTGGTATTCGGGAACAACTTAAAAAACCTTTTCGGGATCCCTAACATTGCTCATAAACTATTTGCTATGAAACTGAGAAACCAAAACAAGCAATATTTTCCGAAAGACCTGTTATTTCATTAACATGTGACAACGTTAAATAGGCTTACAAATTAAGTGATAGTTAAAAAAAATATAAGGAAATGACTAATAGTTCTAAACTACTTTTCTGCATTATCTCCATAATTTATTCCGCACGACTCCACAATTTATTCCACAAGATCCTAACAAACGACTACTGCCAACAAGACCAGGTTCACAGCTACATAGAAACATGACATTTTTTAGATTAATATCCAACACAAATTCGATTGATAAATAATAAATTTGAGTCATTTGATTATTGTATCGAGTAAAATTATTTGACTCGGGAGGATAGCTAACATATATAGATTTTTAATTTATAACTATTAAAATTTAAACATATTTTTATTAAAGTTAACCAATTATTTTATATATACCACAACAAAATTTTGTACAATTAACTTAATTTCCAAACCGAATTTAAGCTTATTGAAATTTGGTAAAATTCGGTAATCGATCACACTCGATTTCTGTATAAAATAACATTTCAACGAAATTCAATCACATATATTTAAGATTTATCTTTTACACGTGTACCAAAAAAAATTTTAAAAAAACAAAAAATATAAATTGGCCGCCAACACTTCCCCCCTTTTCCATTTCCCCCCTTTCATTTTTTTAAGTCTCTCTCTCTCTCAGTCTCTCTCTAATTCTCTCTCTCTCATTCTCTCTCGCACTCGATCAAGCCATGAAGCGAAAGAGATCACGGTCTTCTGGTAAGCGGCGAAAGAGGCCATGGCCTCGACAACGAAAGTATCGAGATGATCTAGAGAGGTTCTTAATCAACAAATTTAACGCCGTAACACCTGGTCCGAGGCTTGATGGACTCCGATCGGCTTTGCAATTGAAGCTCAAAACTCAAATTGAAGCGATTACTCCAGCTACGCGAGTCATTCCGTACGGATCGACAAGCGCCGGTGTCTCCGTCAAGTCAAGCGATATTGATATCACGGTTATTGTGGAAAGTGATAAACTGGACAGCATCGTTGGAGAAGTAGAGAAAGTCCTAAGAAAAGCTGGAATTACGCAATTGAAGGTAATTCGATAGTTGATTTATGTGTAATTCGATAGTCTCTGTTTTGTTTGATAATTGAATCTATAGTTTATTCAATTGTCTCTGTTTATGTGTAGAATTTATGTGTATGTTGTGTTTTTATATGTGTAGACTAGTTATATAAGCTGCTCATTCAAGTTGTGGAATCTATAGATTCAATTTGTGTAATCTAGAGATTCGGTTTTGTAATTTGTATGAACAGTTGAGTGTATATTCTGTTTGGTAGGTACAGGACAGATTCAACCATTGTTCACATATAAGTATAATATAAGTATTTAATTTTGGTGAATGTATGATTTTAGTTAATATAGTTTAAGAGAATCTATTTGTCTTCTGTAATTGTGTAATTGTGTATTTGTCTTGTAGTTTTGAATTTAATTTTGGTGAATGTATGATTTTAGTGTAACTGTTTTGTTTGATAGTTGAGGGAGTCAGGGAGGGGTGTATGTTGTGTTTTATATGTGTAGACTAGTTAAATGAGCTGCTCATTCAAGTTGTGGAATCTATAGATTCAATTTGTGTGATGCAAGTTGTGGAATCTTGAGATTAGGTTTTGTAATTTGTATGAACAGTTGAGTCTATATTTTGTTTGGTAGATACAGGACAGATTCAACCATTACCTTGTTCACAAATGAAATACTTACTTGGCACAATTATTTAACAAATTGCTAAGAAATAACTAAACTGCAGCTAAATGAGTCAGTCAATGAGACCGTCTCTTTTGGAACAGTGCACAGAAAGTAGAAAAGTGCAGAATGAAAAATATGTAAGAACACCAGGAATTTTTCACTTGGTTCGGCCCCTAATCCTTATCTATGGCCTACGTCCAAGTTCCTATACCAACTAGTATAGAGAGTATATTATTACCACAATAAGATAGATCTTACAGTTCTTGAAGATTACAAATTTAAAGCCAAATTGGAAGAACCCTTCCCTTAGACACCTCTGTCTTCTTAGCACCACTACTACCTAGCCCACTGGCTACCTTGGCTTATGATTTGCAATCCTATCTAGTTGCCACAACCCGGCACAAGTGTTTAGAAAAGAGTGTTTACAACTTGTAGAATAATTCTTCTAACAAAGATAAAATCTGGACTGTTTGTAGAAGAATGTGTTTGCAAAATAAATGAATTGAATAGCTCAGTTGCTTGCTCTGTCTTGTGTCTTTTCTGCT
This sequence comes from Heracleum sosnowskyi, assembly GCA_030848705.1. Lineage (NCBI taxonomy): Eukaryota > Viridiplantae > Streptophyta > Magnoliopsida > Apiales > Apiaceae > Heracleum > Heracleum sosnowskyi. The sequence goes on along the minus strand of CM061238.1, from coordinate 131,853,035 downwards.
GAAACAAGTTGAAGATATATATAGCAATTTCTTGAATTAATCCGTTAGAGAAAAGAAGCTGCTAGTTTGAATAAAATCTGCAACACAACCGTTAGAAACAAAGTCTGTATATGTTTGAATTCTGCAAAAGAGTTAAACAAAATTCTACTGATTGAAATCTGGAAAGATAAACTTTGTTGAAGAGTTTCAAATCAGTTTGAAATAGGTGCAGTAGCCTTGAATAATTTCTGCAAGATTTGGAGCAATATTCAAATGTATTACGGCTGTGAATAGAATGAATATTAATACAATGTTCTAAAAAGATTATAGCTGTAAAGATTTTGTAATATTCAACTTAGAAGCTGGTTTAGAATGTAAAAGTTTCCATATATAGTAGGCTGAGAAATAAGTCAGTAGAACATGTTTTAAAGAGTGTTGACAAATCTCTTTTAATAGAAAGAATTATTCTCTTCAAATTATAACAATATTCAAGATGTTCACATCTATCATGAAAACAATATATCTAACAAACCTAACTGTGACCTTAAAGATGATGGTGGTGGGGAGAGAAATATCTGATGATTAGGTAGCTAGAAAATTTCAGTAAGAATTACTACAACCAGATCAGAAAGAATCTGTTAAAGACTAAATAAATATATTTACAAGTTGGAAAAAGAATCTGCTGAGGCCTATAAACTGAAGAAGGGAAACAGATTGTAAGTAAGAGATAATAATGAAATATCGAAAAGAGTACAGAATTAAAGGACAGAAACAGTTTTCTGGTCCTTTGTGTCTGATCCGTTGTTTATTCTGTGCTAATTTCATGTCTGGGAATCTGATTGTGGATTGTAGATTGTGGATTGTTTTAATTGTTGATTGTGGATTAATGTTTTATCTTTTCTATTCGATGGCAGGAGTGGCGTGTGGGAAACCGGTGTGGATTTACCGGTCATGATGAGCATTCTGGGACAGATATCGATCTCTCATTTAATAGCGAAAGCGCTCACAAAGATTCTGACTTCATTTTCTGAGTTGTGAACACAAACAAGAATGTCAGAATCATCCTAACGTTGATCAAGCAGTACTCCAAGTGTCACGGGATTAACAATCCTATGCAAGACACACTTAAAAGCATCGGTTTCATGTATATGGGATTGTTTCATCTGCGGCAAGAGGGTGTCATATCTAAATTTGTTGGTAAAGAGGATTTGAGTGACATTATTGCTGAAGTACAGTCTTTTGAAGTTGAAGTTCAGAACACCTCCCAAGCATCATCAAGTTCAAGTTCATGCATAGGTGGACTTCTCCGCTCCTTTTTTCGATTCTACTCAGAAGACTTTGACTTTGAGAGAGATGCAATTTCTGTCATTGGAGGAAGTGTAGTTAAGTAAGTACCTTTTCTTAAAATTAGTTCTAGATCAATTCTGTTCATTTCTTGATTATTGTAGTGATCTATATGTATGAATTATAGGAAAACAAGTCTGGGATGGGTGGAAGACGAGATGTATACACTTTGTATTGTGGACCCATTTGGTGATGAAAATATCGGTCGTACTGTTAGTGAAAAAGGGTTGGCTGCTATCACTAAATCTTTTGGAGAAGCCTACGGCATCCTTGCAAATGCAGAGATGCCACACAGACTTTTCAAGCAGTATGATTTTGAAAACATTGAAGACTGATTGCGTGATGAAGTCGAGATGTCCTGTGATGTGTACGATCTTGAAACGAATTGATGTAATGTGATCTAGACTTTTGTTTGTCTATTTGCTATGTATACGATCTTGAAACGAATTGATGTAATGTGATCTAGGCTTTTAGATGATAAGAAATTAATGATATGATGCATGTTACTTTGGATAAGCCATTGTGTTCGTAGTTCTGTGGGCATGAAATGCAAATTATTGATTAGTAATGTCTTTTCTTAAATAAATTTACTATTCAACCCAAGAAAATACAAGGAAACAGTAAACAAGTTTCTTTCGTTTAGCGGGAAATAAAGAAGCAGCTTTCTTTCGATTCATCTGCAGTTTTGCACATATAAACAGGGGGAAAAAGACACTATTACAGGCACCAACTGGTCCACCAATTCATGCTAGACTTGTTCTATACTTGGTGCATGGTGTAGCTATCAAACACAATAAATAGATAAAATGAATTTGGGACAAAATACCAAATATTCACCAGCTATTTCAAACTTGAAAAAATAATTTTTTACTCTTATCGACCCTCGTCATCAAGAACAATGAAGATCAACCTGAACACGGACAAGACACGCTTGCCTCTCATCCTGAAAGAATGCTCATTATATTACTGTGTGCATACACTGAGCATCTAGGTTTTGCCAGCATATTTGTACTTGGTTCTGGTCCTGTTATTCAGAACTGTCAACTTTTTATGATTAAAACTACACGATCACATAACTAAACTTTATGCTGTCAGAAAACAAGTTTAATAGGCTTTAAAAAACTCCTGGAAAACAGGATGATAACAACAAAGAAAAATCTAACAGAAGACCAAAATCAACCTCAACATGGCGAGTATATTTATGACCATTATGCTAAAGGAGACAACTTAATCAGATACTGAATTGCTACATTCCACATGGCTAGCAGACTTTAGCCTTTTAGCATGCATGAACAAATCGACCAAGAGTTTTATGCCTGGATGAAGTGATGACATACCATTACTGGAGATAAGTTGGAGCCTACTGCCTGGTACAAGATGTCAAGATCACGAGCTTGATGTCAGCACCAATTTTTTCATGGGCAAAAACAAGCTCCATTTTGGTGTGCTGCCATCAAGAATCAACATAGATTGAGTATTTGAAACCTAGAAAGTAATGAAAAACAGAGCACATAATTACTAAGAACTTTCAAAATGATATCAAATTGCGGGAAGTAAGAAAATTCGACAGTCCTAATTACATGAGCGCAGTAGACCAATACATATGGAGCTCCATGTTTTTTGGTAGAAACGGGAAACAAAGGAAATTGTAAAGAATTGTTGGTCTAAAAAAACGATTAAAATAATATGATTTCTTGCTCTTCCACTTCCACAAGATCGCAAAAAATAAAAAATAAAAAAAAAAAAAAAAAAAAAAACTCAAGGGAAACAACTCAGTACCACCTAAAAAACGTATGTAAACCTCAACTAACTTCTAAGACATAAATCACATCCATTGTCCCAAACAAAGTAAGCAATAGATTGATCAAATAGATGAATAAAAGGAATACCAGGTATTAAAAAAAAATCAAAACCTCCAAAATAAGATTCTGTATATTTCAATAGTGAATATTGGTTAAATTGTCATCCCTGATCTTCTCAACATAATTTTTCATAAACACACTCAACATCTTAAGCTCAGCTGATAAATGTATGTTTTCCTGCAAAAAAACCATACGTAGGTGGACCTTGCCTATATGATCAGATAAGAATGAAGATGATTTCTTGCTTCACTAAAGATTAAAAAACCATCCTTGCTCATATGATCAGATAAGAATGAAGCTGATTCCTCGACTCCCTAGAGATTAAAAAAATACAAGTTTGTTTGAATTTGGAGGATCGAAACTCTAACTTCTTACTATGTGTCCTTGTTTTTACATAAGTATCAAGAATGTACCTCACAACAGTCTTTTCCATACATAGCAGCAACATGAAGAACCTTTTGATTATCTTCATTCACACTCCCTGGCATCTGGAAAATGGCGAAGCAACTTCACTGGCATTCCAACATGGCCATTTATGGAAGCACAATGTAGAGGATAATACCCATTAGCATCCTTTTTCAAATATGTCTATCATTGAACTGTCAAGTAAGAAACTAATTCCCACCAAAAAATTATTTGAAGCTGCATGATGAAGGGGAGTCCGCCTATTCTCATCCCTGGCATGTATTAGTATTACTACAGGCTTCATTTTTGCAATTTCTTGCAACAATACTGACAATTGCAATCAATTAAAGCATGTTACTAACCATATATTTAACTAATAAGTACAAAAGTAGAAGTTGGAAGTGTGTGCAAGTACCTATATTCCTTGCTGTTATCGTCGTATGGATTAGAGATTTTCCCTTTGTAATTTCTACATCTAGAATTTTTTGATCTATATAGGAAATCCCAGTGCTTAAATAGTTTTAGGACCTTCACCTGAACTTCTGATCCTTTTAACATCCAGTAGTCTTTTCAACCTCGTGTCTTCCTTCCCAGTGCCCACTGCCCAGATGGTCTTATATCTTCGATTCACAGCTCTGATGCATCGGCTAATCTCTTCAATCACTCATGTCTTCCTTCCCAGTGCTCAGTTTGTCCTAAATCTTGGAGTGTCAGCTCTGGTGGATTTTTGTGGCATTCAATATTCACATTTTCTGCACCATGGTAAGTAGTATCCCTATTTAGTACATCTTGTAGGAAATTGACCCCCTTTAAAGCCTATGGATGATGCGAACTTCAGTGGACCAATTTCCTCGTTTTTTTTATACTGATTAGCATAGGCTTCTTCTCCATAAATTTCTGTAATATATCTGCAATAGGGGAAAATTATTTAGTTGGACACAATATTAACATGATTTACTAAATCAAATTAATAGAGGTTGTCATGCTTAATTTAAACATGTTATATCCGTCTAGATAGAAGAACGAAGACAGTTTATAACCAGAGATAAAAAATGAAAATGTTGGAAGACTAAAGAAATAAAGGACACACGGCTTGTAATTAGAAATAAGGAATCAATAGATTAAGAGTTGCTGCTGCAGAGAAAAGGATGCCAGATTAAAAAACTTTTGTACTAGGTAAGCAACGTAAGTCGTAAGACTCTTCTTTTTTAATTATGGCAAAAGTTTAAGACTTTTCCTTTTCTATTCCAGAAAGAACAAGAGATTCCTTGTCAAACGAAAAAATTATTAACTTACCATTTCTTTTAAAGTGCCTTTAAACAAATTATATATATGATGTATGTATTAATATACACTTATGACGCTCTAATTTAAGTGGAGGCCTAGGCGATTGCCGGCTATCTGAGTATACTGGAAAATCAATGCTACGACACATACCTATATTCCTTCCAATTATTGCAGCATGCAGAAGAGATTTCCCCTTGGTAAGTTGTTCATCTAGAAGATGAATGTATACTGATCTTTCACTCAATATATTATTGACATACTCAATATTGCCAGCTTCAACAGCTATACACAATGGCTATTTTCCTTGTTTATTTACAGAATATGCTGTTTCAACATTCCACTTTGTCAAGTACTCTGCAACACCAATAGTGTTATGAATATTAACCAAGGATTCGTGTCAAGCTTCACTCATCATTCACGGCTACCCTTTCCTCCAGCCTTCCATTATCTAATGCCATGTGGTCGTCATCAGTCAGCACCAAAGAATCACCCCATTTAGTCATGATCCACACTTGTGTTTCAAAAAGTTAGTATGACTTCAACACCACCTAAATACCCTCCTCTGGCCGCCAAATGTAATGCAGAGTCACCTTTGTGATTCTTGCAAGTGATTAAATTATGGAACGGGTGCAATGAAAGCACAAAGCTCCTCGTGTCAGCAGCTGGCTGCAACATAAAGGATTGTATCTCTTCGAGGCAGAGTCAACTGGCTAAAAATGGTAGCTATAGGTATTTCCTTCCCTCTGGTGAATTTCTCAAAGCAGTTTGTAAAGTTTTCCACGTCTCCCACCTTTGTAGCTTCCAATAATTCGAGGTCCATCATCTGTTGCTGAGTTGTGTCATTAGCCTCTGGCATATTGACTGATTGACTCTGGTGAAACTTATTGGATTTACTGGTATATTCGAAGCCAAGTCATGTGTTGCCCGTTTCTTCCTTTGCCTTTGCATACTCCTGAGTCTTTCTCGCAGCCTTTGTAGCTTGGACCTTCTAATCACTTGTAATTCCATATCAATTGTACCGATGATTCTTTGTGTGTGTGTGTGTGAGTGTTTTGTGCAATTTTGATATGAACAAACAATACAAATAAACTTTCCCAAGGAAGGGGAAATGCACTAAGGATGCAGAATAAATAAACTTCCCAAGGAAGGGGAAATGCACCCAGGCGCATCAGGCAGGATGAGTGATTAGTGAATAATTTCTAGAAACATACACCACACTATTACACTGGCCCCTCCGGTTATAACCTTGTAAGACTCTATTGATTCTACAAATGACATTGGCCACCAGGCCACGTGCCTTTTGTTTGTAAAAGCTCATGACACTAATTTTAGTTATTCATTAAGCCACATTTCTCATTTACTCTTCTGTGTACAAATACTTAAATATTTAGTTTAAGAGATTACTTGTTTATACTTCTAATACTGACAAATCATCTTGAAACCGTGAGTTCCAAGGACCCTTTCAAAACATTAAGCATGCTGGAGGACATGCATATGGATTTAAATAAATCAAAACAAATAATAAATTAATAAAAATGAGTGTTAAAGTAACATATATTTAAATTATATTTTTGTAAACATATATTTAAACCATATTCTTGTTCTTCTAACATAATTTTTCTGTCATAAAAGCAAACCACAATTATATACAAAAAATTGACATTAAGAATAGTAAAATTTAAAACAACCTTAAAACATGAACTTTGTTCAGGGACAACCGTTGTCCCATAGTCAAATAATCCAATAAATATTTCAAACAATTATTGATAAAAGCATTGTAATATTCATCAATAACAACCTCACAATTGTCACAAACACGCAATGATGGAATTTATAAAGAAAAAAACAAAATTAAAATATCTCACTTGCCTTGGAAAGTCACTCTCACAAACAAAGATTCAATCTTGATATTTTGCTCGATCACTTCAATCAATATTAAGCAAGGCTAGACTCTCTACAAAAGGACAAATAAGAAAAGGCGGGGCAAAGTCTCTCTCATAATACGGATAAGGAGTCCAACTATCCCATGAATCAACGAAATCATTGGCCTCATTGTTATCAAGATTATAGGAAACCAAGTCAAATAACCTTGCAAGAATTGGTTCTCCATTGTTCCTTACACCCAAAACTTCCACACGTGTATCTTTGAAAACCATTTCGCGAATATCTTCATTTGGATTAATGCTCATCTTTTTCTCCCAAGAAATTTCATCTACTGAATCATATTTTAGTACCCACATTTCGAAATAATCACTTCTACGACCCCTAAAATCTTTACAATCCCAAAGAAAGTAAGCAATAGATGATTGACCAAACGGATGAATGACTGGAAAAAGAGGCCTATGGTTAACACATTTAGGCAATGAGATTTCACGAAGCATGTCCGTCTTGGTATCGTAGCACAAAATTATTTTTCGATAGTCCAAAGTAATTCCTATCCAAAATGCAGCACCATTGATAAAAACAGCATCCTCATGCCTAATGTCACGAGCGGAAACATTATCTTGACTTAATTTCTTCCAAGAATTAGCTTTTAGACTGTAAACACCAATCAAGACTGAGTGAGGGTCACGCTCACCACGGGCCAAATGCAAACAAGGTTTGACAACATGCACCACAACATAATCATTAATTTCCGGTACAAACCCAAAAGCCAAAGCCTTCCACTTAGTCTCACTCTCACCAAAAGGAAGAGGTGAATCCGGAAGAGTTTTATATTTTTCAACAAGAGGGTTCCAAAGGTAAATGTTATTATCAAGAACTAAACGACCATAATAGAGAAAAGTTGCTGTGCAGATCAAACCATTTGATACTCTACGCCAGGCACCCTTAGGCAAACCAGGAGGATATTTAATCTTGCAGTATTCTGGACATTGCACATCATCAAAGCGTACTGTTAATACCCTGGTATAAGCGGTATTGAAATAAAGATATTTAGGATTAGGACCGCGGGCGATAGTTTTCTGCTGATTTAGGTGAAGGGTAATAAACATAGGAGTCTTAACAAGATAGTACCATGACTTTTTGACACACCTACAACGCAAGATATATTTTACGGGCAGTCTTACAAGAATTCCTGCTAACAAATCTTCAGACAAGTCATCAATCCGCCGGCTTTTATTCTCAGGCATATCCCTATGTTTTTTAAGAATTGGAAAATGATCATTAAACAAAGTCATCTTCATCTTTCCCTTTTCCCGGTGAGTATTATCAATGGAGGGCATGTTATTACACAATTGAGAGCAAATACTCATCTTATTAATCCCCTGGTGCTTGTTCGAAATAGGATAACTACAACACAATTGAGTGTCGATAGAGTTTAACGTACCTCTCTTTGAAGATTTCAGCTTTCGATTGACTCTCTTTAAAGATTTCAAACTCTTACTCTTAAGAAGCTTTCGATTGAGGAGTTGAGCTTTAAAAAATCCTGAAAACCACCGCTTACATCTCATATTCTTCCTGTGCTTCTTTGCCATCAGAGTAGGGAAGTTACTCATCCTTCCCAACTTTTGATTTTGGAGATTCGGGCGGCTGCAGCTTTAGCTTTAGGTTTATATTACCTTTACTTTGCTATTGGCCCTATTTCTATTCGATTTTTAGAATTCTATTAATTCTTATTTTATTTCTGTAAATTAAATATATTAATATTAGTAAATGAAATATTATTATATTTTTTAAATATATTTAATTAGTTATATATTACATAGATAAATTTTTGATAACATTAAACTATGTTCATCCATATTTAATCATGTGCTAACTATAAACTTTTTTGAATTTGTTTTAATTATTTAATTTTAAGATATTCCAAACTTTCTGAATTCATATTATATTTTAGTATATTTTTGCTTTTCTTTTTATGAAGAAAGTATTTTTTTTCTTGATTAATTTATTAGTAAATTATATATTATATAAGGAATATATTATATAAGGAAACATCAAAAGTTATGTTTAACTTCCTTTTATCTATGGACGTTATTCCTATTTATGTGGCAACTGATCCCTATTTTTTAAACTTGGTATCTAAAGCTTTCATTTACTACTTTATTTTATGTTATTTTTATAATTTTTAATCTATTTTGTTTAATATTTTGTTTCTTTTGAGATTGAATTCAAATAATAGAACAAAAATGTGATAACGTGACCTAATGTAACAACATAACCTCAGGTAAGTGTCCTGAGGTTAACCTAGGACCATTTTTCTCTCGTCAATAAATACAAAAATGTAATTTATAAATAAATATAAATAAATTTAATTTTTTTTATTCGATTTGTAACTAATAATAATTTGTTTCTCAAAACAAATTACTAGACAAATTATTTTTATAAAAAAAATTTATTTGCAGCATTACCATCTTTTAAAAATATTTATAAAAATGCAATCTATAAAAAAACATAAGCAAATGTAATTTTATTAGATATTGAGTGTAATGAAATACTCCAAAATTTGATAGATTATACATCTTATCGTATATAGATCCTGAATTTGATTTTTTTCCCATTCATCTAAAATTCTTTATAATTTATGTTCATTTATATAAGGATGATCCTAATTATAGGTGAAAATAGTCTTGCTAAGGACCCCAAATTTTAGAGATATAATAGATATTTTTGTATGAAAACTTGTAAATGTTAAAACGAAATTTGATAAAAGATATTAGAAAGGGGTTAAGCTAACTATTCAAATGCTTGGTTTCTTATAGAAGTCTTAATTTTAACTATAGTTGCTTATGCAGAGCATAATTTTTTAAAATTAAAGTTGATTAAATACTACCTTTGTTCAACCATATCTCTAGAATATTTTAAATCTTTTATTAAATAAAATATAAAATAATAATTTTTAGTAATTGAATGTACATTTACCTCCAATAATTCTTTTTATATCAATTCATTAATTAGTTTTACCTTTATAATAATAGGAAAGAAAATGGATAGTGTGAGATAATACTAAAGAGCAGCACTTTCAAGAACTTCTGTACCTTGATTCTGGAAAAGGAATTTGAGAAGGCAATATTAAGATTTAAGATTCTGTCTCAACGTGCCATGCACCATCTCCTAAAATTATTAAAATGTCAACAAAAAAATAACAAAAATTTATCTATACTATTATGTAAAAGCTGAAACATTAAAAGTTTGGTTGATCGGTACCTGTTTATTTTATTTATTAACGCATGTTGTTATATCGTGACGATGGAATGTATTAAAGTAACAAAGTAGATATTTTTATTTAGTAAATAATAAAAAGTAAATATTTTAGGATTATAAATAAAGTGTGTATGTATGGATTGATTTGGGATTATTTAATTTGAAGATGTTGTTGTTTAATATTACCAACATGCATTATTCTGAAATTTATTTGCTGATTTAATATTTTATTTCCAGACCTTTAACTATTTCCCCTAAAAAATAATATTTGAAATTATAAAACAAATATTTTAAACAGAAGCATGTTTGTGTTTTATAGGTAAAGGGGCAGATGGTGCTATAGTGGGCCTGGCTTATGATGTAATGGGCCTTATTAGCATTGAATGGATCTTTTGCTATAATGGTCCTGTTCGTCTCTCTTCAGATTTCAATTTTTGAAATAAGTTATTTATTCTCAGGAAAAAAATACATTATTTTGAATACTAGTACTTCTCTGGAGAAAAAGAAGAAAATGAAATTAAAGCAGCATAGGCTATGATCGAGATTTTTCCAGGCTCAACTCCGGAAGCTAAAATCCAAAGGTAACTTAAGCTCCAAGAAATCTCTCGAAAATCAAATTTCGAAAAAGATCGGTAGTAGTACTTGTCCAAAGCACCAGGGGAGAGGATGACCTTGTTTGACAATCATTCCCCAATTCTTAAAAAGCACATGAACATGCCCGAAAGTCAGTTACACGACTTACCTGAAGAATTGCTAGCAGAATTACTCAAACTACTTCCTATAAAATAGATATTATCTCATACAATTTGCTATATATTTTTATCACCCTTCAGTTAAACGTTTCGTTTAATGGTGCTGCGATACCAGGACGGACATACTTCGTGAAATCTCATTGCCTAAATGGGTTTCACATACACCTGGTATTCTTATTATTCATCTATTTGGTCAATCTCTCGCTTACTTTGTTTGGGACAAAGGATATCCATAAATGAATTTCCTTGGGAGAAGAAGATGAGTATTCGTCCAAATAAAGATATTCGTGTGGATTAGAGCCGACAATTTGGTACACGACACGAAAACGACACAAGAATTATGGATTTGGGTTGACCTTTGCAGTACACGAACACGAAATTACACGGATGAATTTAGTGTCGGTTTTGGGTTTACTCTTAGATACACGACACGAAACGAAAATACAAGAAATAAATAAATATTTAAATAATTTTATTAAAATTATATGAATACATATTTTAAAATAATATTTTATATATTATTTTTACATAAGATAAATATAAAATAGTTTCAAAATTTAGTTTCATAATAATTGAGCACACTTAATTCTTTATAACATATGGACTTAAGACTCGACTTGTAAAAATTTAATATTTAAATATTTTTATTTTTATTCAAAAATTATACGAAACACGACACGAAATGTACACAAAAATGAAACGAAACGAATCCTTAACGGGTCGGTTTTGGATTTGGCATTACATACACGAAACACGAAAGTACACGACACGAAAGTACACGAAATGAACGAATTTCCAGGTCTAGTGTGGATGTCTTGGGTGCAAGGAACAATGGCGAACCAATTCTTGCAAGATCATAAAACTTGATTTCGTATAATTAATCTTCATAACCACATGGCAAAGAATCGTTAATTCATGGAATAGTTGGACTCCTTATCCATATTATGAGAAAGGCTTTGCATCACCCTTTTTCATTAGTCCTTTTGTAGAGAGTCTCGTCTTGATATTGATTGAAGTTTAAGAAAAAAATACCGAGTTGGAAGCCTTGTTGGTGAATGTGGATTCCCATGGCAAATGATTTATGAACGTTGTGGAATGTGGATTATGTTTTCAGTTTGTTTGATAAAGTCCATCATCATCACTCTCTCAATGAGTGATTAGTGAATGATTTCTGAAAGTATAAAACTAAACACCACACTAATACGTTGGCCCCTACTTTTTATGACCATGTATGACTCTGTTTAGTCTACAAATGACACTGGCCACAAGGCCATGTGCCTTTAGAGTTGTTAAAAGTTTATGACACTAATATTAGTTATTCATGAAGCCATGTTTATCATTTACTCTTCTGTATATACATACATATTGAATGCATTCTGCATGCTCGGTGCATTTCCCCTTCCTTGGGAAAGTTTATTTGTATAGGTTGTTCATATCAAAATTACACAAAACACTCACACATGCACGCACAAACAGAGAATCACGGGTACTATTGATATGGAATTACAAGAGATTTGAAGGTCTAAATTACAAAGGCTACGAGAAAGACTCTGGAGTTTAAAAACACAAAGGAAGAAACGGGCAACACATGACTCGGCTTCGAATATACCAGTGAATCCAAGAACTTTCACCACAGTCAATATGCCCGAGGCTAATGACACAACGCAGCAACTGATGATGGACGTTGACTTATTGGAAGCTACAAAGTTAGGAAACGTGGAAAACTTTACAAACTGATTTGAGAAATTCACCCTAGAGAAGGAAATACCTTTGGCTATCCTTTTTAGATAGTTAACTCTTCGTCAAAGAGATACAATATTTCATCATGTTGCAGCCAGCTACGGACACAGAGGAGCTTTGTGCTTTCATTGCACACCGTTTCCACAATTTAATTACTGGTATATTCGAAGGTAAGTCATGTTTTGCACGTTTCTTCCTTTGCCTTTGCATTCATTTGAGACTTTGGCGTAGCTTTTTTAACTTAGACCTCCTAATCTGTAGTTGTGATTCTATACCAATAGTAGCTATTATTCTCCATTTGATGTGGGCTAAAAAGTAAGCTCTAAAGACAAACTGAATACAACATTAATTGGGCCTAGGTCAACCCAATTAATGAGACCCGTAAATCCATAAATACATGGAAATTCGTAATTAAACATGGGGCTAAAGATACAGCCCAATAGAAGGTTCCAGAATAGGGTTTAACTCTCTAAAGAGTAGCCCCCAAGCAACACATACCTAATAGGAATCAGTTTCCTACTTAGAATCAAATAAGAATTGGAAAGGGGGAAGGAACTTGGCCACCAAGTCTCCTATACCTAATCTAATTCCGGGATCTACATGCCTATATAAACAGGCATACCCCTCATCTCAGAACTACGTCCTGGCTTGATTCTCTACAGACTAGAGATACGTAGGCAACTTGTGAAGGCTGTTCTAAGCACGAGAACACAAGTTCAGCCATTAAAGCTCGAAGCTACCCCAAACCCTAGCATTAAATACGCAATTAATACGATCTGATTTAGATCCACAACATTTGGCGCCGTCTGTGGGAAACTAACATCAACCATGGTAAGAACACGCAGCACACAATCTGAAGGGATCGAGGTAAGTAATACTTCCGCTCCTATTATTAGTGAAATCTCTGTTCCTATTGTTACTGAGACAGTGCAGGTTAGCACCGAGAATACTCAACCATCAGGGACGAATCCCCTCACCACTGAGATCCCCGTAGGGACGAATCCCCCCACCGCTGGAACATCTGTTGAAGGTACGCAGCCACTAGGGACTGATTCCCAAGGCACGAATCCAAGCACCCTTCAGATGATTGTTGCCCCCATGGGTGCACCACCAACAGGAGCGTATATCTCCACTATTGCTCTCCCCGCCTCTGCAAATCCTATGCACGAACCGTATCAGCCCTCGTATGTGGCAACTCAAGGAATCAGGTACCAAAACTATTATGGTTCCTATTCAGATCCTTCTATTGATGAAGAACAAGCCCCGAGGAGGCGAAGGGCTCGTAAAGAACCTGTTGTTCAAGTTAACGACGGACCACCCCTGACTGCTCAAGAACGGATCAAGGCTCATGAAGCCGAGATCGCGCGTTTAAAGCAAGACACAGCCCGAGGAGAGGCACGTTTGAACCAAAACAACAGGCTAAGGGAACCTGAAATCCCCGTAGTTGATTTGGGGACACCAAGAGCACATCGAAGGGCCGAGCCTACTAGAACAACACCTATTGAGTTGTTGCCCTTGGGAGATCCTGATGATCCAACCCCTCCCTTCACTCAAATCAACTACGGGGAAATCATGAATGCTAAGATCTCCAGAAGATTTAAGATGCCTGTAAGATCCGAGAAAATTACGTGTTATTATATGATGTGAAATGAAATTTTAATTTTATATTGTGAGTTATTAAATGTTTAATCTGTTTAAATGGATTAAGTTATTCGTTAAATGATCGAATATGTGATATTGTGGTGCTATGTGAAATGTGTGGGAATTGGAATTTTTTTTTTTAAAAGGATGTCATTCTACTTTATTTTATTTTAATTATCGAGAAGAAAATTTGGATCGTTCCCAAAATTATTCGGGAAATTGGTATATCATTCGTACCAATATTTCATTCGTTAAAGTGGGAAGTATTCGAAAATATTCGTAATGGAGGTCTTTTGGTTCGTATATTTTGTATTAAACGATACTTGTAGTTATCCGTACTTTATGGATGATTATCATCTCGTAAAACGTGTATTCTGCTTTATTAAAGGTTTAAAGCATTTATTCTGTTAAATTGTATTTAAAGCGATCCAACGGATCAATATTGAACCAAAAATATTGTTTGGGGTATTATTTTCCGTTTAATATAAATAGCCATATCGTAATTATTTTGCATATAATAAAGCATAATTACAGTTAAAAATCTAAAAACCCTGAACGTGTTCTTCGTGTTCTTGAGAATCAAACACAAATTTGAAGGTGTTACCGGAGTCCGATTCCAACGCTCTTATAGTCGAATCGAAGATCTTGGAATATAGTTTCTTAATCTCCCATCAGATTTCGTGTGGGGTAAATTCTGGATTTCTATTATTTTTATTAAATTCGATTTTAGATATATTCAGATTATGAATTTTTGTAAACGTGATGGGTTGTTGATTTTGATGTTACCATCGTGTAGAGTATGTTTTTCTGGTCAATTTCATATATGATATGTTGAATTTAGAGTTCGGTAACATATAGAAATCGAGGTTTGATTGTCGTGTTCTTCATGTTCTTCATGTTCTTCGTGTTCTTCGTGTTCTTGAGATTCAAACCTAATTTTGAAGGTGTTATTGATATCGGATTTTGGAGTTAAAGTAGTCGAATCGAAGCTCTTGTGATCTAGTTTCTTAATCTGCAATCCGTTTCATCAGAGGATAAAGTTTCAATTTTATATAAATATTTCTTTAATTCTGGAAATTTATAAGTTAAGTTTTATATTAGAAAAATTTGGGGCTTTTTGATTCTGAGTTCGTTCACTTGTTTTGATGGCTGGAATAGCTTTATAAGGTTGTGGGTAATCGTTTACCATGCTTAACTGAGTTGTTCTATCCCGTTTTAAGCAAGTTCAATTTTTAAAGTTTACTTTCGAAATTTTGATTGATTCGTACGTAAAATCTGTTGATTGTTCGTGTATGTGGATATAGGGGTTAGATTGTACGTGTTCTAAGCTTTGTTTTGGTATATAGAACATTGAGTTTGGTAAAGGATTTGTGTTAGTCGGAATTTTGGCCGGAATTTGGTACCGCTGGCGACTTTACCGGCCGGTGGCAGCCATTAAAGCTGGCAACGGAGCTTTTTGCAGTTTAGTACCTCAAGTTTTGAAGATGGTGAAGTTTAGTCCCTGAAGTTTTACAAATTTGCAAATTGGTCCCCTGACCAAAAATTATTTTCTAAATTATTTAATTTTAATTTATAAAAATATGTTTTGTTTATTTAAATTTTGAAAAATAGTTTTAAAAATGATTTTAAAATGATTTTAAAATTCTAAAAATTTCTTTTAAATTCTGGAAAATTTTATTTAGTTATTCCTTAATTATTTAAGGAATTATTTTGATATTTTTATTTTCCAAAATTCTTTAATTATTTTGGAAAATGATTTAAAAGTGATTTAAATTAGGAAAAATATTCCTAAAAATGTTTTATTAATTATTTAAAATTCCTAAATGATTTATAAAATCATTTTAGGCCTTTCTTTCGAGTTGCAAATTATTTCTCGAACGTTACATGACATATGTGATGTAATTAGTGCATTTAAATATCGATATGTGCTACATAAATGATGTGAATGATCCGATTTTGACCTAAAAATATTTTGAGTATTAATTTCTTTGAAACGAGAGTTGAATTATTTTCTAAAATTATTTCTTGGGCATTACGAGACTTATATGATTTATTATCACAATTAAATGACGATATGCGTTATCTGAATTATGTGAATTATCTGGATATTGAGTCATAAATGCGAATAATTGTTTTGAGACTTGTTTAAATGCCTTGGTTGTGTCTAATATCATCACGAGGGGTAGATGGGATAGAAATTTGTCAATTATTAAAAAGTGAGATTTACGAGGTCGTTGACTTGGATGTTAACTTTTTATAGTATGGGGAGTTTCGTCAAACGAGTTACGAGGATGACTTGTATAGTTAGTTGTGATCATTCTATCAATTGAAATGTGGTTGTCTGTGCAACAGAGGCTATTGGACGAGACGAGTCAGATTATCGAAGTTAAGTTACAATCGTTTATGGAATGTGAAATCATACGTTGAAGACTAAGTACCGTCTCATGTTTGACTATCGAGGCTGGCACGTGGATTCAAAATGATAAAAGCAGACTAGTGATATTCGCAAGAGCGTTAAAGTAAAGAAGGACGGGAGTAGAGAATCGTGCGATAAGACAGGATGAGGAGGAAATCGTATTGTTTCAGCGTTACGAAATAGCTAAGGACCAGAGGCAAGTGTTTATACCCTTGCTTATTAATTAAGGGATATTACCTTGAATTATTAGTAGGCATGTTGAATGCGTATTACTGAACTTTCAAATGTTGATTTCTTTGCATTGAATTGCAAGTATCTATGCCTTTACTTATACTTTGATACAAGATTATTCTTACTGTGACAGACTTGTTAATATCAAATTCGATTATATCTTCGAACCTTATTGTGAATCTATACAAATACCAAAACCTTCTGTTCAATTATTTTGAACATCTGATTATTAATCATTGGGAACCTTCATTCTTTTGTTCCACATTGAAACCATTATTCCTTGGTTGATTCTCTTAGTGGTTCATATTATACCACTGGAATATAAATATTGATTATCGTTTCATTTCTATTGAAACACCATTATTGACTCTTGTTTCATTTCTATTGAAACACCATTATTGACTCTTGTTTCATTTCTATTGAAACACCATTGTTGACTCTTGTTTCATTTCTAGTGAAACACCATTATTGATTCTTGTTTCATATCTATTGAAACACCATTATTGATTATGGTTTCATACTATTGAAACGCCATTATTAATTCTTGTTTCATATCTATTGAAACACCATTATTGATTATTGTTTCATATCTATTGAAACACCATTATTGATTCTTGTTTCATATCTATTTAAACACCATTATTGATTATGGTTTCATACTATTGAAACGCCATTATTAATTCTTGTTTCATATCTATTGAAACACCATTATTGATTATTGTTTCATATCTATTGAAATACCATTATTGATTCTTGTTTCATATCTATTGAAACACCAATATTGATTCTGGTTTCATACTATTGAAACACCATTATTAATTCTTGTTTCATATCTATTGAAACACCATTATTGATTCTTGTTTCATATCTATTGAAACACCATTATTGATTCTTGTTTCATATCTATTGAAACACCATTATTGATTATGGTTTCATACTATTGAAACGCCGTTATTAATTCTTGTTTCATATCTATTGAAACACCATTATTGATTATTGTTTCATATCTATTGAAACACCATTATTGATTCTTGTTTCATTTCTATTGAAACACCATTATTGACTCTTGTTTCATTTCTATTGAAACACCATTATTGACTCTTGTTTCATTTCTATTGAAACACCATTATTGATTCTTGTTTCATATTATTGAAACACCGTTATTGATTCTTGTTTCATACTATTGAAACACCATTATTGATCTTTGTTTCATATTATTGAAACACTGTTGATTGATTCTTGTTCCATAGTGAACAGTTGAATTCTTTTGATATCATTATATCAGTTCATTCATATTGAACTTTATAGAGATTGTTGTTCATTCATATTGAACTTTATTGAGCATGTTGTTGATATTCTGTGATGAGATTGGAATGTTTTTGACTAGACCAAAATGGTCAGGGACCAGATTCGTGGTCGTTAAGGCCAAATGAGGCCAAGGCCAAGATGGCCAAGGATCCAAAAGGGGACGTAGGTGTAAGCCTAGTCTAGGGGTTAATGCGTGACTGATCAGCAGCTTAACCCGCGTGTTTAAAATACATAAAAAAATCCAATTCTCATCCATCTATTGAAAATTGAGAGTGTTGAAAAGTATATGAACTATATTGTTGAGATCATATACTGTTAAAATCCTTGATTATCCGACTTGTGTTAATCATGATATTACTTGCTGAGCTTTTTAGCTCATATTTATTGTTGAGATCATATACTGTTGAAAATTCTTGATTATAAGAATTGTGTTAAATCTGATAATACTTGCTGAGCTTTTTCGCTCATATTTTTGTTGTTTAAATTCTTCTTCCAGTTAAAAGCGAAGATGAGCAGACATAGTGCTACAGATAGTTCTCCTTTGGCTAGAGAGGCACCCAGAGTGATCGTTCTCAGACGGGTAGTTGTTGTTACTGTACTAGTTAGACTAGATGTCTAGCTTTATTCTTCGGTTGTATAATGTTATATTTTTAAAACTGGTTTGTAATAATGAAAATGTAGAAGTTGTTTCATGCCATAACCTGAATGCGGTCTTGGATTCGGGGTAGTTAATATTATGCCATGTATATATATGTGGAATGTATTTAAATCTCGTTGGTCGAGTGGTCTCCCAAATCTGTACCCCGGGTTTGGAGGGCGCCACAATGCCCACAATCAAAGCCTTTAATGGAACGGGCGATCCCGCGAACCACGTAAGAACCTTCACTAATGCACTGTTGTTGCAACCGGTAGATGATCCTATTAAGTGCAGGGCATTCCCTCAAACTCTAGAGGGAATGGCACAACAATGGTACAGTCGCTTACCGCCCAATTCAATTGGGTCGTTCAGAGAATTAAGTAGAGCCTTTATAGCTCAGTTCGTCGGAAGTAAAGTTCATGGGAAAAGTACTGCTTCACTTATGACTATCCAACAAGGAAAGAATGAGAACTTAAGAGAGTACTTGGCCAGATTCACCAACGAATCTCTAAAGGTCACGGACTTGGATGAGAAAGTAACCATGGTAGCTTTGCAACAAGGAACTACGAACGAGGGATTCAAGATGTCCCTTGCTAAGAACGAGCCCCTGAACATGCACGATTTGCAAAATAGGGCAGGAAAATATATCAAGGCAGAAGAAGCCATGAGAAAATCTGTTGTCGCATATGATGACAATCACAAGAAACGTAAAGTTGGTTATGACGATAGCGATGATTCTTCTTCTAGGAAGATACAAGAACCACGATACACAGAGTATGCCAGGTTGAACACTGCAAGGAGTCAAATCCTAATGGAAATTGAAAAGGACCGTGATGTCCGATGGCCACGACCCTTGAAGGGAGACCCAGAAAAAAGGGACCGAAACAAGTATTGCCGTTTCCATAATGATTCAGGCCATGACACTGATGACTGTCGTCAACTCAAAGACGAAATTCAGTTCCTCATAAGAAGAGGGAAGTTACAGAAGTTCACCAAGAGTGATGATAGAAGTTATGAGTATGAGTAAGGCTCGATGAAGCCAAGGATAGGAAGTGTAAGGGCCTTATAATGCCCCTAAATCTTTATTCCTGTTAGGATGGCCCCCATTATCAATAAAAAGTTATCTTCGTTTCTTTATGTTGTTTATATTGCCTACTCGAACAAGTTACGATTAACAAAGTACTAAGTGTACACAAGTTGAGTAAAAGTATAAGTAAAAATTATAAGAACGGAGAAGAACGATAAAAACGGAAGGAGACTGACGTAAAAAAATTTCTGCTAACTTTACAAAAAGACCCGAAGGCCACCAAATCTCAGCACATAGAAAGCCATGAAGGCAAATGCAAAGTCAAGTTCTGGTTCTTGAAGCCAGGAACTAAATCCTTGTCGAAATACCCTTCGACTAGAATGAAATCGAAAAAGGCCACTAATAGGCCCAAAGTGAAAAGCCCAGAAAATTAAGGGCCCAAATCTATGAATCAAAATCATAATCGATTTTGGAAAAATATATATTTCAGAGGAGTATATAAAAATACATGAAACAGGCCAAGGCCCAAAAGATCTGCAGGAAGCCCAGCAAGAAAGGGGCCGAGAAGAATTCTAAATCAAATTTGTTTTAGAAAAAATCAAAAAATAGGGCTGAGCCCAAGGCCCAACTAAAGGCCCAAAAAAGAAAACCAAAATCAAAAATTGATTTTTGGAAAGCCCTATAGGCCCAACTAGTAATCTAAATCATACTTGATTTAGGAAAAGTTAAGTTGTATATTTAAAGAAAATATACGAACAAAAATCAAGTCAACGATCGACCAGAAATTAAGTCGAAAATGACCTCAACCAGCTCGAAATACCCTTCGATCTAGGGTAAAGCAAAATGCAGAAAATTCGACAAGGAATGAAGTCGAAATACGACTTCAATCCAAATCGAAATCGACCCCAGCCTAGTCGAAAAAGACTTCGACTAAGGGTGGAGAAAAAGCCAGAAAACATGACTAAGAATCTTACTCGAAATTTGACCTCACTCCTAGTCGAATTCGACCAGGATGAGGTCGAATTCACCTTCGACCTGGGGTGCACAAAACGCCCCAAAAAGTGACCTGGAATCAGGTCAAAAATTGACCAGAAATGAGGTCAAAATTGACCTGATCGTGGTCGATATTGGCTTCGAGTAGAGCCCGAAAAAAGCGCTGCATAAACGACTTGAAATGAAGTCGAGGTGTCGACTAGATTCCAGGTCGAATTCGACCTGATTCTAACCCTGAAACGCTTCGACTAGATGATTTAAGAAACGTAGGCTACGCGACTTGGAACGAAGTCGAAATATCGACTAGGAACCAGGTCGAATTCGACCCGGTCCTAACCCCCAAAGCCATCGACTTCGCCCCATTCTGGAAGGCACGTGATCGAACTGGATCCTAGTCGATTTTTCGACTAGGATCCTAGTCGAACCAGCATTTTTATTTTCTGAAAATTTAATATTTCCAGAAAATTCAGAAAATATCCGGAAATTAATTATAAATTAATTTTGTTGGTACAAAAATCATGGAAATTCAGGAAAATTGAGGGGATAATTATGAAATTATTTCCCCAAATTTTCAATGGGTATTTATTTTTGGATAAATTCAAAAATCATGGAAAAATACCTAGAAAAGCCCGAAAATTCCCAAAAAATAGGGAATGACCCAGAAAAATACGAGGAATATTATAAAAATATTCTCGTGCGTAGACAAGGGATCCCAGGCACGGTTTGTCAACATGGTGTTATTTGGCCAAAATATACAACACCATAGTTCCCGTAGAATTCGAAAGGTTAAGGAATTTATATAAGGCTACTAGATATATCTGTGGTCTAAATACCTCGCAAAATTGTACGTCGCTCCACATTTTGCGAAGGATGAGAAATTACGGTCAATAAGGCAGGGGGAGCCACGAAAATTGACATCATGACCTTGTTCAAAGCTAAGAGAGCAAAGAACAAAGGCAAGGAATGAGACTATATTAGGTCAAGCTCTTAACTCTTACAAAATCTTCGACGATTATCCTAAGAGTTGGGGGGGGGGGGGCAAATGATGTGGGCTAAAAAGTAAGCCCTAAAGACAAACTGAATACAGCATTAATTGGGCCTAGGTCAACCCAATTAATGAGACCCGTAAATCCATAAATACATGAAAATTCGTAATTAAACATGGGGCTAAAGATACAGCCCAATAGAAGGTTCCAGAATAGGGTTTAACTCTTCAAAAAGTAGCCCCCAAGCAACACATACATAATAGGAATCAGTTTCCTACTTAGAATCAAATAAGAATTGGAAAGGGGGAAGGAACTTGGCCACCAAGTCTCCTATACCTAATCTAATTCCGGGATCTACATGCCTATATAAACAGGCATACCCCTCACCTCAGAACTACGTCATGACTTGATTCTCTACAGGCTAGAGATACGTAGACAACTTGTGAAAGCTGTTCTAAGCACGAGAACACAAGTTCAGCCATTAAACACTACTAAAAAAAAGGCCTACGACATCGGCTAAAAACCAATGTCTTTTGTAAAGGAAAAGTGATATTTTCACATGTGATGTTAAAAGTCCATACATTAGACATCGGTTTTTAACCGATGTCGTTTCCTACATTTCACATCGTTTTCTTGCCTTATTCTGATGTCATTGTCAGTAATATATTACTAGTTTAGTAATATTTTGTTATGCTAACAACTTCAATATGGCTATATTATGACCATAATAGGCAGGTGAGCATGTAACATACAAGTTAAAAAAAGACATTGTCATCGGTTTATAGAATTTTATCGATAACTATAACCACTATTAACATCAGTTTTCTATGATTTCTGATGTCTATTAGGCTTTTTAATATCGGTTTTATTCAAATTTCTGATGTCTATTCCAGTAATCTGTTACTAGTTTACCAATTTTTAACATCGTTATATTTTCTTTACTGATGTTAAATACCTTGTAATACATCAGTTTTATGAGGGTTTCAATGTCTAAGTGGCAAAAGACATCGGTAGTATACAGCAGTTTTTGAAAAGCCAGGACTATTATCGTTGATAAATTGTAGTTTTTAACATCGAATTTTCTTTACAAAAGTGATGTCTTATTACTGTAAACAATATTTACCATTTGTACAGTATTACAATTCCCAAACATTACCAAATAAGAACAATACCGAAAGAACCATATATTATACTTTGGCCATTACCAAATTCAGACATTACAAAATAGCTCATATAGCTAGCCATAATTCAAGTTAACCATTTACCAAACATTCCAACCTATATAAACAATGACTATAAACAAATCATACCAACACTAATGACATAAGAATAGGTACAGAGTTTGTATCCAAATGCACATGCAAGCGGAAAAAATGCCAAGAATGCCATGCTAATGGCTGAAGATGAGATGTCTGTAGATACATTGTCTGGTCCTTCTCTCATCTTGTTTGTCAATGGCACTGCGTAGGATGCTGCTGAAATCAACAGGTAGGCCATAATCTGCAAAATGACCTCGCTACTCTTTGAGGCTTGTGCTCTCGGTTTCTTTTGGCCCCTTGCCGCTGCCTTCTCAGAACCATCATCCGCAATCTTTCGCTTATTCTTCTTATTTTCAAGTCCTGTTGAGCAATTTATATTTAGTTGCAATGATTTATGCTTTCACAGGAAATGAAGATTATTGCTACACATTGCTAAAGCACTGAGAATATATCTAGATGAGATTGATATAGTTTAAAAAAAGAACTGTTTTTAGAATTGCACTACAATCAAAGGATAGGGGAAAAAATTATCACATACCGCAACAAATTAACATTGACTTTACTACTTGCCAGAACAGATCATCATGCATAACAATGAAAGATACTAATCATACTAGAAGTTAAAGGTAGAATTTCTTCTGCTTACGTAACTGCTTTGAGATAAAAGACGACTTACAACTACTGTGCAAGCAACATATCCTGGTTTCTCCCGATGGTCATATCTGGCGCAGAGTAGAACAAATGCACCAACATACCAAGGGATACCAGCACGAAAGAAACCAATTATGAACCTTCAAAAGATATAAAGGTAAGTGGTGTCATGTTTAAAAGTCGTTATAAAAAAAGATTATACTTACACAATTAAATAATATCATCAGAAGATCCTTTGTTACAGAACCTTATACAATTAACCTATATTATTTAAGCTGGCAGCATAGCTATACTGTTCTGATAAGCAATTATATTAAGATTTTAATTTTTATCCTGCTTTTCAGATATTGTTGCACAAAAGAGTAGACCAAAATCCGTGACTATACAACTAAAGTGGCTACATTCAACTTTAGACTGCAGTTCCCAGAAAATTAGATACTAGTCAGAGTAGCAACTACTGATCATGTGAGTTATGTGAATCCAAGAAAATATTAAATAATCGGAAGCTCTGCTAGTTAATGCTGCAAAGAACATACAAATTAAATATGACAAAATGTTCGATATGCTCCCAGCTGTGATTCAGAGCAAGTAATAATGTTCCCCACAAACATTATATCATAATCTCATTTACTCTTTATCCTAATGCCAAAATGATATCCACTCTTCGATAAATAAAAGAAGAGTAGATGTAATATATTATCTTAAAGCATCGATCTTTTCATCTCAACCAAGATCCCAGCAATAAAAATACTAACAAGCACACACCAACACAATCAAATCCAATAAATTCCTAAATCTTGATGAATTCAATATCACTATCCACAAAACATATTTTAATCAATTAAACTTGTAAACAGCTGAGTCACACATACAAACAAACAAAAAAAATCACAAGGGGTGGTCTGAAAATATACCTGGAACAGCCTGTTAACCATGGGCATAATAGTGGGCCTGAGCAGAGTGTTTAGGTGGGTGAGGAAAGCCCATAACTGGCTGGGGTGGTGGATAATTGGCAACCCCTTGAAAAGTACCACATTGATACTGTAGTGGTGGTTGTTCTTCATCATGTTGATATTGACCACCTCCCTTTTCTTCACTCATTTTTAATCACTTGGACTAACAATTTGTGATATTTACTGCAAATAATAACATACTAGAAGTTAAAAAAAGATACAACTCACTATTATTCACCTTGCAGGAGGATTTTGAATCATTCTTGTTAACTAGACTATACAATTTAAGTATAAAATATAATAAGGATTTACCTCATTATCCCATCATCTTTACCATCAGCAACTTTTCTAAACGAAGAGTCTATCATTTCAACCTTTGGGGACTGAGTACGAACTGATGCCCTGTACTTTGAGATCAATGGCCACTGCTTGGAACTAACCACCTTAGGGAAAATATAGCAGTAAGATCAGACAAAGTTCAATATATAAACAAATCCTAGAACTAAGGGTAAAACTCCACTATATCTGATGGTTCATCATCCATTAAATTCTTTAATCTTTATAGATTGGAAAAAAAACACTGGAACAACTAAAATTTATAGATTTGAAAAAAAAACAATGGAACAACTTAAATTAAACTAGCAGATTAAAATGACATTAAACTAGCAGATTAAAACGAATAGAGGAAGGAATCACCGCAGTAATAGATGGAACATCGATCAGACTGCCCAGGAGAGCCATGGGAGACATCCATCCCAAGAATAATCGTAGGATCCTTTGATACCAAAGGAATGCTAGGGGAAGCCTCAATTGATAACTTGGAATTCAGCCCGCCCAGCTACCAAGAATATTAAAAAAGATCAGCGATGCAAGACAGCTTAAATACAAAATATATCAGAACATTAAATTAGACAGTATCTGGAGTGTATAAAACCTTGGCATTGATCTTAAGCAGCACATTTGTCAGGTATTGGTCGTTGACTCTAGTTGGAGCACATTTCTCCAATCTGCATAGAAGGAGGGAACGTGCACAAAGAGTGATAAAATCCCATTCTGCTTTGCAAAACGCAAGGAATGATCGTAGACATAGTTGCAAACAATCCGGTCAGCATCATCAGAGGTCATGACCTCAAAACCCATCTTTGCCAAGCAATATGCAATCTCCCCAACTGGAAGTGAAGTCTGTAATTATAAGCAAAAACGTTGAATGAGGAACAATGACGCAAATGTAATTTGATTCATTAAGAAATGAACTACAGTCAAAACAACATATAAGAACTGAATAATATAAGATTACTCATCACATAAACAACAGGTAACTTTTTGCAAAGATCAGAGGAAATAATGCAAATAAGATGCATCCGGCATCCCTATCAGTCTGAACTTTATAGTTGTACCAGCAAGAAAGGAAGTCTTGTTTCAGGAACATACAGGGCATAACATATACCAACGGTCATTTATAGAGGCCAACGAAATATAATGTGTTGTTTTACTCGTACAATGTTTAGCAGCTTTGAGTATCTTCACTTACCAATGATATTTTTCTTTCCCTTATAAATAATTGGTATTGGACCATAGAGGCAGATGCGAAGATCACCTTCCACTACTTTTTGGTGAAAGTAACACTTGTACAACTCCCAAAACTCGTCTCTGTTATCCAGTGGTTAAAAGTGAATACAAAAAGATACATTTATCACAAATCTACAAAGATTAACGAAGTAGGAATATGTGGGACATGAATCGTCATACCTGATTTGAGGAAGTGAAAGTAATGAATAACCCTTTACATCTGTGTGCATGTCAAGCACAATAACTTGTAACCATGACAATCCTAAAACCTCCATATAAATTAGCTTCTTGATTCTATAAGCATATTTAAAGATGTTGTTATATGTTTGGTTGTACAGATAACTTGAATAGATTAAAGGAGCACTAAAATTGTGATAATTATACTTGAAAAAGGAAAATACAGCACGCTATATTGTATAAAACTATTTAAGATGGTCAAAAGAAAGTTAGCTTCGGAATTGCCACATACGATGACAAATTATCAGAATTTGAAGTTTTGAACTCTGTCAATGAAGTGTTTTCATGGGAAATAACGTGTACCTGCTACAAAAATAGAAATCATACCTTATATGTACTATTGTTATTATTATACAATTAAGATTAGATAAATTTTAGCAATAAGTTTCAACCATTAATATATATTCCAGAACTGCACACTACTAAAATCAATTAATAGCTAAGAATTTAAGCTTTCTTGGGTATCATTTGTACATTTACAGGCCCAACTTTTTCTAGGAGAAGTCTAGTGATTCGAAATCAAAAATCGTGTCTGAACTTTTATCAGCTACAGTTACACAAAATAATAAGTCACAAGAACAAATGAATCATCATATTTAATGTAATACTGACAAGAAATAATACAACACCCCTTCCATACCTGCTTGGGGTGCCACTGGTAATATTAACACGATTCTTTAAGGAGGACACCTGTTGTCAAAAAAAAATATTAAATACTGACACTCTAAACTTGAGAGATAAAAATATAAAATCATAGTTAAGTTGATCTTAGCAAGTCACTTAATTCAGGGTTCTACATTTACAACAGTTTTATCCTTGACTGGGAAGCAAAATCATATAGCCCAACTATTTCTAGAAAAAGTTACAAAGAGTAACCCAATCATTTAGTTACCAATTTTAACTTTCAGGCATACAAGTATTTCCCAATTATTGACTTATTATTCCTGTTAAAAGTTTCAGGCATACAAGTATTTCACAATTCTTGACTTATAGCTCCTATTAAAATTAACAAAATAAAAAATTCCAAAAAACTAGAGTTTGTAAACTTTAAACTACAAATGGAGGTAATTAGATGAACTAATTAGACGAAGAAACAAACATACTACGAACTACTTAGACGGAGATGAACTTCGAACCCAAAAATAATTCAACACAAACCCTTCAATGATTCAACACATGCACCTCAAATTCATCAACAAAATCAACAAACCCCCAAAAAAAGTCCTAATTAGAAAAATCCCCAAAAAACTAGGGTTTATAAACCCCCAAAATTAACAAAATAAAAAATCCCCAAAAACTAGGGTTTGTAAACTATGAATGAACTAATTAATTAGAAGGAGAAACAAACATACCACGAATTAATTAGACGAAGATGAACCGGAGATGAGCTTCGAACCGGAGTGAAAGTGCAAGAGCGAGCGAGAAGAGTGTTTTCCCGGAGATGAACGGGAGAGTTTTCAGAGAGAGAGAGGGAGGGAGAGATATGTTTGAGGGAGAGAGTGTTTGAGAGAGAGTGTGTGTGTGTGAGTGTTTTTAATTTTCAGCCAATATTTTTGAGCGAGAGAGAGTGTATTTTATTTTTTGAGCGGGTTTTATTTTTTACCAAGAGCGGGCTGTTATTTTTCATCAGGAGTGGGCTTTTTCCCCCCACTTTTTTAACACTTTTTCAGGTGTCTAAAAGGCATCACCCATATAAGACCCTGTTTGGCAATCGACTTAATTTTGGGTTTAAAGTCGTTTTTGACTTTAAGCTGAAAAATGTCTGTTTGCCTAATAAGTCATAAGTTGACTTAAAACTGAAAATAAGTCAGAAAGCTAAAAGTTAATAGGAGGTACTTTTTTTACTAACTTATTTTTTTTTTGTAATTTTATATAATAAAAGTTGATATCATTGTTCAATGGATAACCCATCACATTTATTTTAATTATTATATTTTTAATAACCTATAAGTCACTCATAATACAAAATTATCCAAACACATAAATTTGACTTTTGACTTATCAATTTAATTCGTTTTAAATCATAAGTCATAATTTTAAGCCCAGCCAAACGGGCTCTAAGTGTTGGCATTGAGGGAAAAATTGTATCAAAGGCAACATGAACGGCAACATCCGGCTATGATGTTGGCATACATCATTTTTAATTGATTTTTAGACATCTAAGGCAACATTTCTCGTGGCAACATCGTTTTCGAGTGTTGGTAAAGACCATATATGGTGTACTGATTTAAAAAGGGATAAATATTTTTAAAACGCCATAATAATTTTTAAATTGGTAATTAAGCTATTCAACCCCCCCTTCTAGCTTAATATAGCCCTCATACGGGACCTAACAATTGGTATCGGAGCAGTGCTTTTTAACGTGTTTGTTGAGTGAATTACAGATTTACAGGCACAACAAAAAATGATCCGACATGACGTATATAAATACCATCGGCTGTGGTGAAGGCCTATCTAGCTCTCGCCCTCCTCTATTTGACGGCACCAACTTTGCAACATGGAAAACGAGGTTCCGCATCTATGCTAGATCTCAAGGAGTCAAAGTTTGGATGGCCATAGAAGACGGAGTTGTAATTCCTACCAAAACGGTTGGCGATGAAATTGTCGAAAAGAAGGTTAGTGAATACACTCTCGTTGAAGAAGCCATAATGAATACTGCTGCAAAGGCAGAAATGGTTCTTACTAGTGCACTTGCCGAAAAAGAATATAAACGAGTAAACAATTACAAGTCGGCACAAGAGATGTGGAACAAATTAGTGGTTACCTACGAAGGTACCATTGATATAAAAGATTCTCGAATGGACACTTTGATTCAAGAGTACGAGAACTTTAAACTCCAAGATGGAGAAAATATCATCGATATGGAAACAAGATTTACTCGTATAATCGATGAACTATCTCAACTCGGAAAGAGTTATAACCAGAATGAGAAGAACGAAGAGTTCTTAAATCTTTACCTCCTAGTTGGAAGGTTAAAGTTACTACAATAAAGGAAATGCATAATCTAAATGATTATAACATCGTTAGTTTATTAAAGGAAATCCCGTGTACAGCTGCCTAGGAGGTTTGTTAAAAAACTGGTTCTCTTCATATTCGCTCCTATTGACCTCCGGACTACGCCAAATATGGTATGTAACAAATTCTAATATCCATATGGACACAAATATACAAAAAGATCAATAAAAACATCAATCAAATGGTCCTACTAAAATTTGGTGAAATCCCGTGTACAGCTGCCTAGGAGGTTTGTTAAAAAACTGAATCTCTTCATATTTGCTCCTATTGACCTCCGGACTACGCCAAATATGGTATGTAACAAATTCTAATATCCATAGGGACACAAATATACAAAAAGATCAATAAAACATCAATCAAATGGTCCTACTAAAATTTGGTGAAATCCCGTGTACAGCTGCCCAGGAGGTTTGTGAAAAAACTGGTTCTCTTTATATTTGCTCCTATTGACCTCCAGACTATGCCAAATATGGTATGATTCAAATTCTAATATCCATAGGGACACAAATATACAAAAAGTTCAATAAAAATATCAATCAAATGGTCCTACTAAAATTTGGTGAAATCCCGTGTACAGCTGCCTAGGAGGTTTGTTAAAAAACTGGTTCTCTTCATATTCACTCCTATTGACCTCCGGACTACGCCAAATATGGTATGTAACAAATTCTAATATCCATATGGACACAAATATACAAAAAGATCAATAAAACATCAATCAAATGGTCCTACTAAAATTTGGTGAAATCCCGTGTATAGCAGCCTAGGAGGTTTGTTAAAAAACTGGTTCTCTTCATATTTGCTCCTATTGACCTCCAGACTACGCCAAATATGGTATGTAACAAATTCTAATATCCATAGGGACACAAATATACAAAAAGTTCAACAAAAACATCAATCAAATGGTCCTACTAAAATGGTCCTACTAAAGCAAAACAGACTTGCATCACATATCAGAAGTGTAAAGGGTAATAACAGGATTAACAAAATAAGAAAATAACAGAGCTTGTACCTATATGAATTAGGTAATTAGCTGCAAGTTCATCAACAAGAGTTTTAGAGGTTTCCTGAGATACTCTCAAGACACTGCTCCGGAGTTTTATTTGATATATACAAGCACCAGAAGAGATTTTCATATATCTTTTAAATTTCATATACGACACCTGTAGTATGTCATCTACAATGAAGCAATGAATCAGCTAGGAGGGACAGTGATAAAACATCAGCTTTATGCTTAAACAAACTTTACATATGCATGCCAGAAATCCATAAAGCTCAGCTGATAAAATTTATGTTCTCCGTGAAGGACCATAAACGACTTCAATTCTGGACTAGACTGAGGAAAGAAGGTTCAACAAGCCTCCTGGAAATGTTAATTGAGCCTTGCATGCATGTTCATATATGTATAAGCTGATTCTTTGCTTCATTAAAGATAAAAGAATACAAGCTCATTCAAATTTGGCGAAGAGACAGTATTAAGCTTTTTCTTGTTCTACTACCCCTGCATGCATGTCTGCTGAAGATTCAATACAAATTAATTACTCTTAATGCTACATATTAGTCCACTTTTAATCAGAACTTATTAATATTCAACAACAAGGTGTAACTTTTTCAATGTGCGCATTCAAAAATGAGTGACAGCTGGATACTATATGTATATATAGTGCATTAACGCAACAACCAGTAGAAATGGGATCACTGCAAAGTGTAAAACATAAACATACATAGAGGGAATCAATATTACATGACGGGAAAGTTCAAGTGCACATAATATAAAATTTTAAACATAATACAAAACACATGCATTAACCAATGGAGAATAATAGCTACTATTGGTATAGAATCACAACTACAGATTAGGAGGTCTAAGTTACAAAAGCTACGACAAAGTCTCAAATGAATGCAAAGGCAAAGAAGAAACGTGCAAAACATGACTTACCTTCGAATATACCAGCAATTAAATTGTGGAAACGGTGTGCAATAAAAGCACAAAGCTCTTATGTGTCCGTAGCTGGCTGCAACATGATGGAATATTGTATCTCTTTGACGAAGAGTTAACTATCTAAAAAGGATATCCAAAGATATTTCCTTCTCTAGGGTGAATTTCTCAAATTAGTTTGTAAAGTTTTCCACGTTTCCCAACTTTGTAGCTTCCAATAAGTCAACGTCCATCATCAGTTGCTGCGTTGTATCATTAGCCTCGGGCATATTGACTGTGGTGAAAGTTCTTGGATTCACTGGTATATTCGAAGCCGAGTCATGTGTTGCCCATTTCTTCCTTTGTGTTTTTAAACTCCAGAGTCTTTCTCGTAGCCTTTGTAATTTAGACCTTCAAATCTCTTGTAATTCCATATCAATAGTACCCGTGATTCTCTATTTGTGCGTGCATGTGTGAGTGTTTTGTGTAATTTTGATATGAACAACCTATACAAATAAACTTTCCCAAGGAAGGGGAAATGCACCGAGCATGCAGAATGCATTCAATATGCATGTATATACAAAAGAGTAAATGATAAACATGGCTTCACGAATAACTAATATTAGTGTCATAAACTTTTAACAACTCTAAAGGCACATGGCCTTGTGGCCAGTGTCATTTGTAGACTAAACAGAGTCATACAGGGTCATAAAAAGTAGGGGCCAACGTATTAGTGTGGTGTTTAGTTTTATACTTTCAGATCATTCACTAATCACTCATTGAGAGAGTGATGATGATGGACTTTATCAAACAAACTGAAAACATAATCCACATTCCACAACGTTCATAAATCATTTGCCATGGGAATCCACATTCACCAACAAGGCTTCCAACTCGGTATTTTTTTCTTAAACTTCAATCAATATCAAGACGAGACTCTCTACAAAAGGACTAATGAAAAAGGGTGATGCAAAGCCTTTCTCATAATATGGATAAGGAGTCCAACTATTCCATGAATTAACGAAATTCTTTGCCATGTGGTTATCAAGATTAATTATACGAAATCAAGTTTTATGATCTTGCAAGAATTGGTTCGCCATTGTTCGTTACACCCAAGACATCCACACTAGACCTGGCAATTCGTTCGTTTCGTGTACTTTCGTGTCGTGTACTTTCGTGTTTCGTGTATGTAATGCCAAATCCAAATCCGACCCGTTAAGGATTCGTTTCGTTTCCTGTTCGTGTACATTTCGTGTCGTGTTTCGTATAATTTTTGAATAAAAATAAAAATATTTAAATATTAAATTTTTACAAGTCGAGTCTTAAGTCCATATGTTATAAAGAATTAAGTGTGCTCAAGTATCATGAAACTAAAATTTAAAACTATTTTATATTTATCTTATGTAAAAATAATATATAAAATATTATTTTAAAATACGTATTCATATAATTTTAATAAAATTATTTAAATATTTATTTATTTATTTCGTGTATTTTCGTTTCGTGCCGTGTATCCAAGGGTAAACCCAAAACCGACACTAAATTCATCCGTGTAATTTCGTGTTCGTGTACTGCAAAGGTCAACCCAAATCCATAATCCTCGTGTCGTTTTCGTGTCGTGTACCAAATTGTCGGCTCTAATCCACACGAATATCTTTATTTGGACGAATACTCATCTTCTTCTCCCAAGGAAATTCATTTATGGATTTCCTTTGTCCCAAACAAAGTAAGCGAGAGATTGACCAAATAGATGAATAATAGGAATACCAGGTGTATGTGAAACCCATTTAGGCAATGAGATTTCACGAAGTATGCCCGTCCTGGTATCGTAGCACAAAATTATTTTATGTTTGTCCAAACTATCCCCTGCCCAAAATGCAGCACCATTAATGAAACAACGTCAAAATGCAGCACCATTAAACGAAAATTATTTTTCGTTTAACTGAAGGGTGATAAAAATATATAGCAGATTGTATGAGATAATATCTATTTTACAGGAAGTAGTTTGAGTAATTCTGCTAGCAATTCTTCAGGTAAGTCGTGTAACTGACTTTCGGGCATGTTCATGTGCTTTTTAAGAATTGGGGAATGATTGTCAAACAAGGTCATCCTCTCCCCTGGTGCTTTGGACAAGTACTACTACCGATCTTTTTCGAAATTTCTTGGAGCTTAAGTTACCTTTGGATTTTAGCTTCCGGAGTTGAGCCTGGAAAAATCCCGATCATAGCCTATGCTGCTTTAATTTCATTTTCTTCTTCTTCTCCACAGAAGTACTAGTATTCAAAATAATGTATTTTTTTCCTGAGAATAAATAACTTATTTCAAAAATTGAAGTCTGAAGAGAGACGAACAGGGCCATTATAGCAAAAGATCCATTAAATGCTAATAAGGCCCATTACATCATAAGCCAGGCCCACTATAGCACCATATGCCCCTTTACCTATAAAACACAAACATGCTTCTGTTTAAAATGTTTGTTTTATAATTTCAAATATTATTTTTTAGGGGAAATAGTTAAAGGTCTGGAAATAAAATATTTAATCAGCAAATAAATTTCAGAATAATGCATGATGGTAATATTAAACAACAACATCTTCAAATTAAATAATCCCAAATCAATCCATACATACACACTTTATTTATAATCCTAAAATATTTACTTTTTATTATTTACTAAATAAAAATATCTACTTTGTTACTTTAATACATTCCATTGTCAAGATATAACAACATGCGTTAATAAATAAAATAAACAAGTACCGATCAACCAAACTTTTAATATTTCAGCTTTTATATAATAGTATAGATAGATTTTTGTTATTTCTTTGTTGACATTTTAATAATTTTAGGAGATGGTGAGTTGAAAAAAAAACGTTTTAGGAAATGCAGGGCACGTAGAGACAGAATCTTAAATCTTAGTGCTCGTTTGGGTGTATGCAGGAAGTAAGTTACTATGGTAATTTACATTTCCTTTCTATAAAAAGTTCCTGAGAATTATTATAAACATGTTTGGTTGACAAAACAAATATTTTACTTCCTGGGAATTTAATTCCCCCGACTTGTTTGGTTTACACTACTATTTTCATATATATTATATTATAAATAATTATTATAGTGATATGGGTTAAAATAAAACTCTAAAAATGTAATTAATATTGCATTAATTATGTTTAATAAGTAAAGCCCAATTAAGAGGCCTGAAACCCTAGTTGGGCCTGAAACCCGTTATAATGGGACAAGGGAGTGGACTGGACCAGGGGACGCCCTAGTACCAGGCCCACTTCTAGAACTCTCGATTGGAGACTCATAACTTGACAAGGAAACTAAATCCTTGATTGGAGATAACAAAGTCCATCAGAGAAACTCAATCCTAGATTGAGTTGATAACCGACTCAGAAGGAGACTTGGCCACCAAGTCTCCTAACCCTACTTCGATTCTAAGGCTCTCAAACGCCTATATAAAGGGTCTGACCCCTCATTCTCAGAACTACGTCTTGGCTTGATTCTCAACACCGAGATACGTAGGCATTCTGTAAGGACCGATTAGTCTCGAACACAGAAGCAGCCATTAAAGCGTGAAGCTCATCCCCCTTTGCATTCAATACGCTCAAACCCTAGCCGACGTTTGATATTTGTGATTCACAATCCACAATATTTGGCGCCGTCTGTGGGAAGAAGACGACAACCATGGTAGCCACACGAAGAACACCAACAGTTACTGAAACCATTGCTAACGCTTCTGCTCCCGTCATCACGGAGCCAGGGTCGATACCCCCGGGAGCTGGAGTTCAGGATCCCGTTTCTCAACCTCAAGGGACGAATCCCCCAACATCTGAAACTCAGATCGTACCTTCTCAACCCATAGGGACGGTCCCCCAAGGCCACGAAACGAATCCACTCCAGATGGTTGTTTCTCCTCTTGGCCAGAGCATCCCCTTAGGTGCAACGATCTCCACCACCGTGCTCCCCCGAAGCATTAATCCAACCTACGGGCTCCCCAACTATCCCCCAAATCTGGGAGGCCTTGGAGGAAGTGGTTACGCCAGACAGGTATATGAACCATACAACCCCTTGTATTTAGGAGGAAATCAGGACTACTCTGGTCCTTATTCTGATGACTCTTCTTCAGAGGAGGTGGATATAGCCCCGAGACGGAGGCGTGCTGGAAAAGAACCTGCTGATGGGCAACCGCAGGGAAGGATTGTGAGGATCCCAATGACAGCCCTGGAAAGGATTAGGGCTCATGAAGCTGAGATCCAAAGGCTTAAGAACGATCTGGAAAGAGAACAACAGAAACGGCAGAGCCGACCCCCTGTATCTGGGACAGGAGGAACAGAAATCCCAATCATAGATCTGGAGAAGTCTTCAAGGAGACAAAAGAGGGCTGAGATCCCAAAGGGCGACCCCAAAAACTTAACTCAACCGGGAGATCCTGATGATCCAACTCCACCCTTCACTGAAGAGGTAATGAATGCCCATATCTCACGAAAGTTTAAGATGCCTACGATAAAGGCGTATGATGGAACGGGTGATCCCGCAAATCATGTAAGGACATTCTCAAATGCATTTCTGTTGCAACCCGTGAGTGATGCACTCAAGTGTAGGGCGTTCCCTCAAACCTTGGCTGGCATGGCCCAAAGATGGTATAGCCGTCTGCCTGCAAATTCAATCGGAAGTTTCAAAGAACTAAGCTCGGCTTTCATTAGCCAATTCATTAGTGGCCGAGTGCATGAAAAAAGCTCTGCGTCTCTCATGAATGTAGTGCAAGGAAAGAATGAGAACCTGAGGGATTACCTTAAGAGGTTCACCAAAGAAACTCTCAACATCCCTGATCTGGAGAATAAGGTGGCCATGATAGCCCTGCAACAAGGAACCACGGACGTGTATTTTAAGATGTCACTGGCAAAACACCCCCCGTAGGACATGAATGAACTCCAGAAGAGGGCAGAGAAGTACATCAAAATCGAGGAGAGCATAAGGAAAGGTGGAACCACGACTGGTAATAACGGAAACACCGGAAATTCTAAGAAACGAAAGTCAGATCAAGAATATGATGCTAGGGACAAGTATCCCCGAACAGACAAGGACTCTGATTCTACCCCTAAGAAAGGGAATGTAGGTCGGAGATTCACTGAGTATGCAAGGCTGAATGCCCCGAGGAGTCAGATCCTATTGGAAATTGAGAAAGACAAGGATTTTAGATGGCCGAAGCCACTAAGGGGTGATCCCGAAAAAAGAGACAAGAATCAGTATTGCAGATTCCATAAGGACGTGGGTCATGAGACCGATGATTGTAGACAACTCAAGGACGAGATTGAATTCTTGATCCGAAGAGGAAAGCTGGGTAGGTTTACCAAGGATGGAGACCGAAACAACTCCAGACGAGATTACGAAAGGAGAGACGATGACCGAGATCGCAATCCGCAGCCCCGAGGGCCAGTAATCAACATGATCTCTGGAGGCCCGACCGCGGCTGGGACAACGAGAAACTCTAGGAAGGCATATGCCCGTGAGGTTATGCACATTGTTGGAGAAGCACCAAAGCGTGCAAAAATAGAAGTAGCAATTGGGTTTGATGACTCGGACCTTGAAGGGGTAAAGTTCCCCCATGACGACCCGTTGGTCATATTCCCTGTGATAGGGAACTCTGAAGTAAAACGAGTCCTGATAGACAATGGAGCCTCTGTCGACATACTCTTCCATGACGCCTTCTTGAAGATGGGGTACAGTGAATCTCAGATGACCCCTTCAAACACGCCTATATACGGCTTTAATGGAGTAGAGTCTAAAGTTGAGGGAACAATTCAGTTACCCGTAACAGTTGGACAGGAGCCACGAGAGGCCACTCAGATGCTGAATTTCTTGGTTGTGAAAGCAGCCTCTACCTACAATGCTATCATTGGAAGGACTGGACTTCATGCTTTTAAGGCTGTCGCCTCGACTTATCACCTGAAGATCAAATTCCCAACCAGGAATGGTGTAGGGGAAGAAAAGGGAGACCAGAAGATGGCAAGAAGTTGTTATGTAGCCGCGTTGAGGCCTGATGGAGTTGGGGGGCAGGTACTCCCCATTGAAGACATGGATGTTCGAGAGGATGGTGAGAATAGAGGCAAGCCTGCAGAGGACTTGGTCCCCATTTCTCTTGAGTTAGGAGAACCTGAAAAAGTGACTTACATAGGGGAATCCTTAAAAGAACCCTTGAAGGGCAGATTGATTATATTTCTACAAGAAAACAGTGATGTCTTTGCTTGGACGGCAGTTGACATGCCGGGAATTGATCCTCAACTTATAACTCACAAGTTGAACGTTGATCCTACACGCAAGACGATCAAACAAAAGAAGAGAAATTTTGCTCCGGAGAGACAGGAAGCCATCAAGCAGGAGGTAGACAAGCTCTTGGAAGCTGGTTTTATAAAGGAGATTCAATTTCCAGAATGGTTGGCCAACCATTTGATGGTCAAGAAGGCTAATGGGAAATGGAGAATGTGCATAGATTTCACAGATCTAAATGACGCTTGTCCTAAGGATTGTTTTCCCTTACCTAGGATCGACACTCTGATAGATGCTACGGCAGGTCATGAGATGTTAAGTTTCATGGATGGATTCAGCGGTTACAACCAAATCAAGATGCACGAGGATGACATTCCCAAGGTATCCTTCATCACTGACTTTGGTGTTTACTGCTATTTAGTCATGGCTTTTGGACTTAAGAATGCAGGAGCTACTTATCAACGATTAGTGAATAAGATTTTTGCTCATCTGATTGGAAAAACCATGGAGGTCTATGTTGATGACATGCTAGTCAAGAGCATAAGTAAGGAAGATCATATTGAACACCTCAGAGAGGCATTTGAAGTGCTGAGACACCACAGAATGATGTTGAATCCAGCTAAATGCGCCTTTGGCGTAGGATCAGGAAAGTTCTTGGGTCTTATGGTCTCAAAACGAGGAATTGAGGCCAACCCTGACAAGATCAAAGCAATCCTTGATATGGAACCCCCACGATCCGTAAGGGACGTTCAGAAGCTGACAGGAAGAATTGCAGCCTTGGGAAGGTTTGTTTCAAAGTCTGGAGACAAGTGTCTACCATTTTTCAAAACCTTAAAAAAAGTTAAAGATTTTGAGTGGACGCCAGAAAGCCAAGAGGCCTTTGAGCAGTTGAAGAAATACATGGTTGAAGCCCCGTTGTTGGCCAAACCAAGTCCCGGAGAGACCTTATACTTATATCTGGCCATTTCAGAACAAGCAGTGAGTGCCGTCCTTGTTAAGGAGGAGAGTAAGGTTCAAAAACCTATCTATTATGTGAGTAAAGTCTTACATGGGGCTGAATTGAACTACTCGGTCATTGAAAAGTTTGCCTTGGCTCTGGTCACAGCTTCACGAAAGTTACGACCATATTTCCAGGCACACAAAATTGAGGTCTTGACAGACCAGCCACTGAAAAACATCCTTCATAGCCCTAAAGCCAGTGGAAGGCTGATCAAGTGGGCAATCGAGTTAGGAGAGTTTGACATCAAGTATAAGCCTCGGACGGCCATAAAAGCCCAAGCATTGGCTGACTTCGTGGTAGAATGTACCATTGCTAGCCAAGAAGTCGGGGGGCAGGAGATAATACCCCAGACAGAAGCTGAACAGCAAGCTAAGGATGAAGAAGTCCTCGAAGAATATTGGGTGCTCTATTTTGATGGAGCATCAAAAACAAAAATGAGTGGTGCAAGTTTGGTCCTGCAAAGTCCTGATGGATTCACAATTGAATACGCTTTGAAGTTGGATTTTCCAACGACAAACAACGAAGCTGAATACGAAGCCCTGATAGCCGGGCTAGGCCTGGATGGGGCCTTAAGGGCCAAGAACCTTAAAGTCTGTGGAGATTCAAGGCTAGTGATCTCACAAGTTAATGGTGAGTTTGAAACCAGGGATGAAACTATGGCTAAGTATAGGAGGCTAGTAAAGGCCGTAATGACTCAGTTCAAAAGATGTTATGTGGAATACATCCCAAGGGAGGAGAATGTAAAGGCCGATGCCTTATCCAAATTTGCATCTTCCGAGATAGAGAATTATTCAGGGAGTGTTTACTTCCAGGTGCTAAAAGCCCCTTCTATTAATTCGAAGTTGATAGCACCAGTTGGCACACGAGAGTGCTGGATAGATCCTATAAAGGCTCATTTGGAAACAGGGTGGTTACCCGGCAATGCCTCGGAGGCACGAAAGTTGTCTGTAAGGGCACTAAGATATGCGCTGATTGAAGGGATACTCTATAAGAAATCCTTTGTGATCCCATACTTGAAATGCTTAAGACCGTAGGAATCCAGGGAGGCACTCGAAGAAGTCCATGAAGGGATATGTGGGCAGCACTTGGGGGGCAGGGCCCTAGGTCACAAAATCACCTGTCTGGGATTCTATTGGCCTGAGCTGTTGGCCGATGCAAAGGATTATGTGAAAAGATGTGATAGGTGCCAGAAGCATGCACCATTGGTGAGACAACCACCTGAAATGCTGACGTCCATCAATTCCCCCATCCCGTTCGTTATGTGGGGAATGGATATCCTTGGTCCCTTTCCCGTAGCCACAGCACAGCGGAAGTTTCTGATAGTAGCAATCGACTACTTCACTAAGTGGATTGAGGCCAAGCCCTTGGCCAAGATAACCACCAAACAAGTGGCACACTTCTTCTGGGAAAGTATAATCTATAGATACGGAATTCCTCGAATCCTTGTTACGGACAATGGGCGACAATTCAATAATGAGGAATTCAAGAAGTATTGTGAAGAAAATGACATTGAGCTTCGTTTCACCTCAGTTGCCCATCCTCAGGCAAATGGACAAGCAGAGGTTGCTAACCGTATTATCCTTGATGGACTTAAGAAGAGGGTAGAACGCTCGAGGAACACTTGGGTGGATGAGCTATTGCCCATATTGTGGGCGTACTGCACCACTTGCAAAGTCACCACAGGAGCAACCCCGTTTTTGCTGGCATATGGAGCCGAGGCTGTTGTGCCTGTTGAAATCTCACATGTGTCTCCTAGGGTGGAAGCCTTTGAGCCGGAAAGTAATGAGGAAGGTATGAGACTTGCCTTGGACCTGATTGACGAGGTCAGGGATGAAGCTAATGCCAAAAATGTGGAACATCAAAAGAAAGCTTCTTTTTATTACAACCTGAGGGTAAAGGAAAGGTTCTTCCGTCAAGGAGATTTGGTTCTCAGAAAGATCGAAGCTTCGGGAGTTGGACAGAAAGGGAAGCTAGCCCCTAACTGGGAAGGACCATATCGAGTCAGGACAATGCTAGAGCGAGGCTCGTATAAGCTGGAAACCCTCGAGGGAGTTGAGGTGCCTAGAACTTGGCATGCCTCAAACTTGAAAGTTTATTATATTTAGTCCTGGTAGGATCTGATAGTAGAATAAGTAGGAATAAGGTCGACGAAACCATTCGGGGCTTGTAAGCTCTTAGTAGGAAATAACGTATGTAAGGGTTGAACCCATTTTTCAAGTTATCAAGAATCTTTATGCATTTCATCTGTGTTTTATGTTCGTTTATCTATACCAAGCTATGATGAGATATAAATCTAAAGGCCAAGTATCGAAAAGTTAAAACAACATAACAAAACATAACTAAGATATGCATAAAAAGATCTCGAAAGATCAATAAGTTACGAAGTACGACTAATTATACAAGGCTTAAGGTCCGTAAAGGACCCTGACTACAAGCTACGACAAAGCAATAAGTTACGGAAAATGAGCGAAGCCGTGCAAGGCCCAAACTAGTCACTCTTCACTGGAAGAGCTGCTTTCCTCTTCTTCAGCAGAGGATTCTTCTTCACCAGAGGAGGATGAAGAGCTGAGCTCATTTCTGACCCCCTTGCCGGGCAAAGGCTTCCGGATCTTCCCACCTTTGGGGGAACCAGAACTAACAGACTGGGTGCCCTTTGATCCCGAGCCAGATGCTCGCCTAGTTCCCCTCGAACCGGATCCTGAAGTTTGAGGCATGGCCTGGATGCCGGAACCAGAGGCATGAGCCCCCTCTACAGCAACCCAGTTTGGGCTAGGGAAGTCACTAAGAATGACCACCCCAGGATGCCTTTGGCTGATCTTGGTTACAGCTTGATCCCACCCTTTGGTGAGATACTCTGGGCGCATTTGGTCATCATGTTTGTCCATAAAATTGAAGAACACATCCGACTCCAAGTAGTCATCAATGATAGAATCATAATTTTCCTTAGCCTTGCTCTCCAAGAGGCCACTCTGTTTCTTATAGGAAGTAGCCTCGTCCTCAGCTGAGTAGGCCCTCTGTTCCCATTCCTTCACTTCTTTCTCCAGTTTGGCCTTTTCCTTAGCCAGCTGCCTCTTCTCTTCCTTCAAGGCCTTGCCTTGGATGATGGAAGATTGAAAGAAGGCGTTAGAGTGCAAAATGAAAAAAAGTCAGGAGATGACTAAGTGAACGGGTAACAGAAACTTAAGAAGTAAGATGTTACTTGCCTGATAAAGGGCTTGAGCCCCAAGCTGCTCTGTGTCAAGGAGACCATTTCCCGTGGTCACATTGATCATGTCCACAGGTGTGATCGCACACTTAGACCAGTCGAGAGCCAGAAGAGAGCTCCCGAAGACTGAGTCTTGTGCACAGATCCCCCATTCTGGGACAAAGGCAGTCTTCATGTTGCCCTCTGAATCCCTAAATCTTTTCCCTGTCTTTTGGCAGTGTTGCAAGAACTCAGGGACCTTGGAGGAAGCAAGGTTAGCCTCCTTCTCTGCTTTCTTCATCATTCTCTTGGTGATGTTCTCTTTCATGCCTGGCTCTTTGTCAATGATATCAGCAGCT
Organism: Heracleum sosnowskyi; assembly: GCA_030848705.1. Taxonomy (NCBI): domain Eukaryota; kingdom Viridiplantae; phylum Streptophyta; class Magnoliopsida; order Apiales; family Apiaceae; genus Heracleum; species Heracleum sosnowskyi. The sequence continues at coordinate 131,810,870 of CM061238.1, read as the reverse complement.
GAAATAAAACAAGTTGAACATTGCAATAAGGACAGATAGTTCAAAGCAAGTAAAAATGCATCAACAAAATACCCTCTAAAGAAAGACGGCTAAGGCCAGTCTCAACAAGAGCGCGTTCGTTCAAAAAGGCCCGATAATGAAAACGACCATTGTCAGCGATTAACCTATCACGGTCTGATAACTCGACAGTATCAAGATCGAAGATGAAATGACCCTTGTCAACAACATGGTTGAAGGAAGAGCGAAAGTACTCTCCCCAATCACCTCCCTTTAAATACAAGATGATAAAGCGGCGTTGCCAAAAATGATGTGAATCTGGCAAGGAGGCAGCATTCACAATATGGGAAACACCGGTGCGATGTTGAACGCTAACCCAGCCTTTCCTAGTGGCGGGGCTGTTCTTGAAAACAAAGAGGCTCCGAAACATGGTGGTGGACAAGGGAATGCTCTCTTTTATGCACCTCGCCATAAAAATGAAGATAAACCTCCAAGCATTGGGATACAACTGGCAAGGATGAACCTTGACCTCGGCTAGGAGCCTCATCACAAAGGGATGGAAGGGAAACCTCAACCCCGCTTCAATAACACCTTGATAGACAAACAATCTCTCAGGATGCCAATTGCAAGTTCGGTCGCTTGGACCGGGAATGGCAAACTTGATAGGAAACCTGTACTTTTTCTTGAGGGCCTTGGCCTCAGATTTAGACAAGGAGCTCGGGAATAAAAAAGAGTCAAACTCAGCATTATTAGGGAAGGCATCCCCCATCTCATTATGCAGTTCTATTAAAGAAACTTGGGAGCGGTTAGGAACTGAGGAAGAAGAACGAGCTATACCTTTGGAAGCTCGGGCCTTCCCTCGAGCAAGTAACCTCTCGGCCAGAGATGCTGAAGGAGCATGCTTGTCAGCCATCTTGATGTATGAAGATGAAAACACTAAGTGGAAAAGCTCTCAACTAGGAAGAAGGTATGTAAGAAAAATTTGCAAAAGTGAAGAAGTGAAGGAAATGCTTACCCCCCTTCACTCTTTTATAGAAAATGGATGACCTAGAATTCCAGGTCGTATTCCAGGCGACCCGCGTTGGCAGGTTTAATAGCACGAACCTTCGGGAAAAAGCCAGATATATCTAAAGAAAAGCAGGGAAACAATGATCTTTTCGTGAATATATCGAATAAAATGAGAGAAACAGAGGAAAAATACAAGCTGAAACAACGATTAGAACAGCTAGTTCAAAGATTAAAACTAATCGTGTTTAAGAAGCTAAGAAAGCCAATTAACAATCCTAATCAAGGATTATGATAAACAAAACTAACCAAAGATGGTTTCAAAACCAAGAATGGTCTCAAAACCAAAAATGGTTTCAAGACCAAGAATGGATTCAAGATCGAGAAATGGTTTCTAGATCAAGAATATGTTCAAGACCAAGGTTGGCCAACCAAAGCCAAGTAAGGCCTCCGGCCCACCAAAAGGACTCCAAGGTCATAGTGGACTTCACAGGTTAAGAAATCTTGTTGTTAATCTTAAATCCAAGAACTCATGGTCAAACTTGACTTCATACTTGAAGTACGAGACTCCCGGGAAGGCATCAGCCGACCAGAAGAGGAAGACGAGACTCCCGGGAAGGCATCAGCCGACCAGAGGAGGAAGAGCAGGTCCCCTGGAAGGCTTCAGCCGACCAGCCACCTGGAAGGCCTCAGCCGACCAGGAACAGCCGACCAGCTGCCCTAGAAGGCCTCAGCCGACCAGAGGCAGCCAACCAGCTACCCCGGAGGGCCTCAGCCGACCAGAGGCAGCCGACCAGCTACCCCGGAGGGCCTCAGCCAACCAGAGGCAGCCGACCAGCTACCCCGGAGGGCCTCAGCCGACCAGAGGCAGTCGACCAGCCACCCTGGAAGGCTTCAGCCGACCAGGGGTGGCCGACCAGCACCCTGGAAGGCTTCAGCTGACCAGGGGTAGCCGACCAGCCTCCTGGAAGGCCTCAGCCGACCAGGCTCCCTGGGAGGCTTCGGCCGACCAGGGTTAGCCTGACGGGCCCTCCCGCAGGTCCCGACCAGCCCGAAACGGTTATCTCGAGTTTTAAAGGACCCGCGACAACCAGGATCTCGTACTGTCGCCCAGATTAGGGCCGATTAGCGCCAGTCGCTCATAATTAACCCTTATTAGGGTTGATTAGCGATGGTCGCTCACTCTGTCGCCCAGATTAGGGCCGATTAGCGCCAATCGCTCATAATTAACCCTTATTAGGGTTGATTAGCGATGGTCGCTCACTCTGTCGCCCAGATTAGGGCCGATTAGCGCCAATCGCTCATAATTAATCCTTATTAGGGTAGATTAGCGATGGTCGCTCACTCTGTCGCCCAGATTAGGGCCGATTAGCGCCAGTCGCTCATAATTAACCCTTATTAGGGTTGATTAGCGATGGTCGCTCACTCTGTCGCCTAGATTAGGGCCGATTAGCGCCAGTCGCTCATAATTAACCCTTATTAGGGTTGATTAGCGATGGTCGCTCATTCTGTCGCCCAGGTTAGGGCCGATTAGCGCCAGTCGCTCATAATTAACCCTTATTAGGGTTGATTAGCGATGGTCGCTCACTCTGTCGCCCATATTAGGGCTGATTAGCGCCAGTCGCTCATGATTAGTCCTTATTAAGGTTAATCAGCGATGGTCGCTTATGAATAGGCTAGAATAATGCCCAGGAGAGGATGGTAAGACCCTAAGTCACTGAATAGACCGTAAAAGCTTCTACGAAAACTTGAAAAGTTTTCCCAGAAGCTGGGGGGCAAATGATATGGGTTAAAATAAAACTCTAAAAATGTAATTAATATTGCATTAATTATGTTTAATAAGTAAAGCCCAATTAAGAGGCCCGAAACCCTAGTTGGGCCTGAAACCCGTTATAATGGGACAAGGGAGTGGACTGGACCAGGGGACGCCCTAGTACCAGGCCCACTTCTAGAACTCTCGATTGGAGACTCATAACTTGACAAGGAAACTAAATCCTTGATTGGAGATAACAAAGTCCAGCAGAGAAACTCAATCCTAGATTGAGTTGATAACCGACTCAGAAGGAGACTTGGCCACCAAGTCTCCTAACCCTACTTCGATTCTAAGGCTCTCAAACACCTATATAAAGGGTCTGACCCCTCATTCTCAGAACTACGTCTTGGCTTGATTCTCAACATCGAGATACGTAGGCATTCTCAGAAGGAACATACTAACACAGGAGTATGAACACTTTGAGGCTAGACCTGAAGAAACCATGACACAAACTTTTGACAGATTCTGTAAGCTACTCAATGATCTGTCACTGGTCAATAAAGAGTATGATCTAGAAGACTCAAATCTCAAATTTCTTCTTTCTCTACCTGAAAAGTGGGATGTAAAGACAACCACTATAAGAGATAATTATGATCTGGATGAAACTGAGATTGATGAAATCTATGGGTTGCTCAAAACTTATGAACTGGAGATGGAACAAAGAAACAAGAGATCAGGTAGGAAGACAAAGTCTGTTGCTCTCAAAGTTGAAGAAGAATCTTTGAAAAAGGAAGCATCAACGAAGAAAGTAAAAGGAAAAGCCTTGGTTATTCATTCTGAAAGTGAGTCATCAAACTCTGATGTTGACTCAAACATAGATGAATCATCTGATTCTGAGGATGATGAAGAAAAGCTGATGCAAATGGCTGCCTTGCTGGTAAAGACTTTCAAGAAGATGGATTTCAAGAATTTCAAAAAGGGAAAAAAATTCTCCAAGAAAGATTCAAAGTATGAAAGGAAGAGTTTTGGAAAGTCTGAAAGGAAGGATATCAAATCTGGGAAGAAAGACAAGTCTGAAATTCAATGCTACAAGTGTAAAGAGATGGGTCACTATGCTCCTGAATGCAAGAAGGGTAAAACTGAAAAAGCACTCTTCACAAAAGGCAGAGATTGGGCAGACACTTCAGACTCAGATGAGGAGGTTAACTATGCTCTCATGGCCTCTTTTGAGAATGAATCTGAAGATTCTGAATTGAAGGTACCCCCAACTACTTATGCTTATAGTACTGATAATATAACTGAATTGAGAATTTATCTTAAAGCTTTACATATCAGTTATAGGGATCAGACCTTAACCAATGAGAGAATAACCAGTGAAAATCAAACTCTGAAAAATAGGAATAGTTTTCTTGAGAAAGAACTAGTACAACAGAGTGAGATTAAAAAGCAGGGAGATGATGCTGTTTACCTAGAACAGGAATTGCTTGGAAAATATAGGCAACTTGAATCTGAATTGGAGAAGTCAAATAATATAATTAAAACCTGGACCAATTCTGGTAGAGACACATATCAGGTTTTTCAGACAGATACTGTAGGTTTAGGTTACAATGAGGGAGATGAACTTAGGTTTCAAGATAAAGTCAAAGTGAAACCACAACTTAAACCTATGCTTTTTATTAACAGTAAGTCTAAGTCTGAAATTGAGAAAGAAGCTGTTAAGGAACAACCAGTAAAAACTAGTGTTAAACAGGTTAATATTGGTTCTATGACAGATAAGCAACTCAAACATAAGCTTAAGGAAGTGAAATCTGTTAAGAAACAGAAAGTGTCCAAGAAGAATAGAAATGGTAAGGTAGGCATTACTAAAGGTAATAATCAAATGTTTGCTACCTATGCTCCTAGAAAGACATGTAATAACTGTGGTAGTACTAACCATCTTGCTAGTTTCTGCAGGAAAAACAAAGATATTAATTCTTTACCCTCCAAATCTGGAGTAAAGAATGATTATGTTAGAACTAAACCACAGACTTTATGCAGACATTGTGGAAGTACTTGGCATTCTATTTATACTTGCAGGGATTATCATGCTATTTATCATAATTATTATGAACTGAAACCTAATTTGAAATGGGTTAAGGTTAATTCTGCAAGTGTAAACTCTGAAAATGTTAGCTTAAACTCTGATAACAAGAATTCCGCTGCTAAAGCTGGAAAAATTAAGAAAGTCAAAGGATCCAAGCAAGTCTGGATCCTTAAATCTAACCTTCAGTAAATGTTTGTGATTGCAGGGCACCAAGGAGAGTATCCTAGTCTTGGACAGTGGATGTTCAGGTCACATGACTGGAAATAAAGCCCTGCTATCAGAGTATGTGGAGAAGGTTGGCCCAAAAGTTTCCTATGGAGATGGCAACGTAGGACGTACTCTGGGATATGGCAATATCAATCTTGGAAGTGTCATCATCACAAATGTAGCTCTGGTTCAAGGACTCAAGCATGATCTGCTATCTATGAGTCAAATCTGTGACAGAGGTTATCATGTAGATTTTCAGTCTGAATATTGTGAAATCATCAGTAAATCTACAGGGAAAGTTGTTCTAGTTGGACACATGCGAAATAACATCTATGAAGCAAGTTTGTTAACAAACTCTGATGGAAAAGCTGTGTGCCTGTCATCAAGAATGTCAAGTGAAGAGAGTTGGAATTGGCATAAGAAACTCTCTCATTTAAATCTGAACAACATAAATGAGCTGATTAGAAAGGATCTTGTAAGAGGACTCCCAAAGTCCTTGTTAAATGTTGATGGCCTATGTGATTCCTGTCAAAAGGCCAAGCTAAGGAAGTCATCCTTCAAGAGCAAGTCTGAATCTTCAATTGTTGATCCTTATCATCTTCTACATATTGATCTGTTTGGTCCAGTAAATGTCTTGTCTATTGGAAGAAAGAAATATGCTTTAGTCATTGTTGATGAACACACCAGATATACTTGGGTGTATTTTCTAGCAAAGAAGGATGAAACTGCATTAATTCTGATGGAGCATGTGAAGCTGCTGGAAAAAGGATCAAATCACAAAGTCAAGATAATAAGGAGTGATAATGGAACTGAATTTAGGAATGCAACAATGGAAGATTTCTGCAAGGACACAGGAGTGAAGCAAGAGTTTTCTACACCTGGTACACCACAGCAAAATGGTGTAGTTGAGAGGAAAAATAGAACATTGATAGAAGCTGCCAGATCTATGCTTGATGAAGCAAAATTGCCAACCTATTTCTGGGCAGAAGCAGTTCAAACTGTTTGTTTTACTCAAAATGCCACCTTGATCAACAAACATGGTAAAACACCATATGAGATGGTGAAGCAAAAGAAACCTAACCTAAAATATTTTCATATCTTTGGGTGCAAATGCTTTGTGCTGAAAACTCATCCTGAACAGTTGACCAAATTTGAGTTAAAAGCTGATGAAGGAATTTTTGTTGGCTATCCCCTGTCAACCAAGGCATTCAGAGTATATAATCTGAGAACCAAAGTGATCATGGAGTCGATTCATGTGTCATTTGATGACAAGAAAATAACTGGACTTGAAGATGTGGATGAACATGATCAACTGCACTTTGAAAATGAAGATCTATTCTCTGATGAATTAAACTCTGATGAAACTATGTTGACAAACTCTATTGACGCAAACTCTGAACCTCTACTGGTAAACACTGAAGAAACTTCTCAGTCAAATCAAAGGGAAGAACCAGTTGAGGGGGAGCATGAAGAACCACTGCAAAATAATGACTCAAATACTGAAAGCGAGTCAGCTGAAAAATCTGGATCAAACTCTGATGACTCAAACTCTGAAAGTACAAACACTGACAGTTCAAACTCTGAGCAGTCAAATTCAAGGGGAGCCTCAGAAAATGAAGAAAGACAACAGTCAAATCAGGAGAGCATGGATCAAGGGGGAGGATCACATACTGAAAGAAGTCATTTACCTTCAGCTAGGAAATGGAAGGAATTGACTATGATGAAACCTTTGCTCCAGTTGCGAGATTGGAGGCAATCAGGATTTTTCTGGCCCATGCTGCTCACAAAAAGTTTAAAGTTTTTCAGATGGATGTGAAAAGTGCTTTTCTAAATGGCAAACTTGAAGAAGAAGTGTTTGTTGAACAACCACCAGGGTTTGTAGATCCCAAACATCCAGATTATGTCTACAGGCTTGATAAGGCATTATATGGACTAAAGCAAGCACCTAGAGCATGGTATGAAACTCTGGCTCAATTTCTTTTAGAAAGTGGGTTCACTAGAGGTACTATTGACAAAACCTTGTTCTATTTCAATACTGGTGAAGATTTGCTGTTAGTTCAAATCTATGTGGATGACATAATTTTTGGATCTACTAATGACAAACTCTGTAAGAAATTTGCCAAGCTTATGCAGTCAAGATATCAAATGAGCATGATGGGAGAGCTTAGTTATTTTCTAGGCTTACAAGTCAAGCAAACAGATGATGGGATTTTTATTAACCAAGCAAAATATACCAGGAATCTTCTACAAAAATTTGGTATGCTTGATAGTTCATCTGCTACAACTCCCATGGCTACTGCAACAAAGCTAGACAAAAACACAGGAGCCTCAGTAGATATGACAACCTATAGAGGAATGATAGGGTCTCTTCTTTATCTCACAGCAAGTAGACCAGATATCATGTATGCAACATGTCTTTGTGCAAGATTTCAAGCGGACCCCAGAGAGCCACATCTAACAGCTGTGAAGAGGATTTTCAAATATCTTAAAGGAACCATAACACTTGGTTTGTGGTACCCTAGAGAATCAGAGTTTAAATTAATTGGTTACTCTGATGCAGACTTTGCAGGCTGTAAGATAGACAGAAAAAGCACAAGTGGTAGCTGTCAGTTTTTAGGTGACAGATTAGTTTCTTGGTACAGCAAGAAACAGAAATCAATTTCCACATCCACAGCAGAAGCAGAGTATATAGCTGCTGGTAGCTGTTGTGCACAGATTTTATGGATGAAGCATCAGTTGCTGGACTATGGATTAAGGTACTCTAAAATACCTATTTACTGTGATAATCAAAGTGCTATTGCTATGACAAGTAATCCAGTACAACACTCCATGACCAAGCACATCAGCATAAGGTATCATTTTATCAGGGAGCATGTGGAAGAAGGAAATATTGAGCTTCATTTTGTACCTACAGACCAACAGCTTGCAGATATCTTCACCAAACCTTTGAGTGAAGCTACTTTTACAAGACTGGTAAATGAACTTGGTATGATCTCTGGTTTTGACTAGAGATACTGGTTAGATTCAAACTTTATACATGATTGATATTATGCTCATGGTTCTTTGCATGTGTTAACTGTTCTTTATACTCTGATTGTTAAACTCTGATAGTAAACTCTGTCAGTCATACTCTGATGTTATACTCTGATTATGATATTTTGTCTGAAACACAATGACCAATGAAGAAAATTGTATGAAGCATGGTTTTCAGTAAGTAATCATGAATCCTTCTAAGTAACATAAATTCTGATTACAAAATGTGCAGAAATTTTACACAGCATGATACTGTTTCTATATTTCTAGCATCTCTTAGTTTATTGATCCTATACATTGAGATTGTATTAGCTGTTTGCATTTCCTCTCATAAATTAATTGTATTAACTGATGAAAAGTCTAAACTCTGATTATTAATTGCAAATACTTCACCCTCAAAATCAAAAGATGCCAAAACGAGCACAAATTCCTTTGAGATCATGTTGTGCCTAGGAAGATCCAGGAACTTATTGTATGGAATAAGGGCTAAAATCCTTGATTTTTGGTGACTAGTGCCAACCACTGATTATTGGAAAAATAATTAAAAAATATATATATATAAAAATATTTCAAGGGGGTGAAAAATAAAAGATATATCCAAATGAAAGGATATCAGTATACAGAGTTTAGATATAAAAATCAGATTTTATTCTATACATGAGAGTTTAGGCAACCAGTTTTTACTGCTTTAGTATGTGGATTTTATGCACTTTGAGATGGTCTAAATATTCATATTCAGTAAACTCTGCTAATTCACACACAAATGATCACACCTGTATAGTTTGTGAAAAGAGTTTGTTTATAAAGGAGGAGGATTGGTAAACACTGTTGATTTATGTTTTCTACGCTGAGGTAATTTAATTTTAATCTCTGTTGATTAAAATAAAATTTTGGTTGTTTCAGACATATTTTGATTTAGAGAACAGACATTTGTTTTGAAAATTTAAAAGGAGTATGATTGGACAGTTGTTCAAGAATGGTTTTAAACAGAGGAGAGAAGTTAATTGCCTAGAAAAGTGTAACCGGCGGTAATTATTACTGTTTTTACTGCGCATGCGCATTGAAAACTGTCAATTACTTGCTGGCAGTCATTGCATGTGTGCCACGTGTCCCACTCACACAGTTCTCGGAGTAAGACAGTTGTGTCTCAATGATTAAAAACTGTTTAGTTTTTAATTTTGAATTTCATATTTATACAATACACACACATACGTTTAACCTTTTCACAATCTTACTCTCATTCATCTATTGTCACACACACATATACACAAACACCTTTCTACTTACAAACTCTATCGAAGCTTTTGCATCAGTTTCTTTGTTTCTTTTTCAATTCTTACTAATGGCGACTACAGCTTTTGTTTCGTCTGGTTTAGAATTTGTTCCAAACAACTATGCAGCACCACTAAACACTGCCAACGCACCAGAATCTTTTCATATGATTCAAGACTTTCTTGCTCAGTCAGCGATTGGGCGTGCTTTAGTTGAACCAGCGAAGCTTTCTGGTTTACAAATCAAGGCATTTTGGGAGTCAGGAATTTATGATGATGGTGGTGAAACTGGAAATCCATCTATAATCTTTGAGTTTGAAGAAACAGAGTATGTAATTACTGCTGGAACCGTTCGGGCTGCAATGGGTTTTCCTGAGTTTTCATCCTATACTATTGGCATGGGTGATGAAGCTTTGATACGGATGATGCGAGAGATTGGGTATTCTGGACCCTTGAACAAGATTGGCCAATTAAAACGACCATTCTTAAGGAAGGAGTGGAGCTTCTTCTTTGATTGCATAACAAGGACTTTTGGAAAGAAATGCACCAACTGGGATGCTATTCCCACGGACAGTCTGCAAATCGGGTATTCTCTTCTATATGATAATCATTTTGATTTTGCCCGACTTGTCTTGAATAACTTAGGGGAGAAAATGACAGAGAATAGAGGGGTAGTTTACTTTTCTAGATTTTGTCAGCTTTTATTCTCTTACTGTGTTGAAGGAGTCGAAGTAAGTGAAGCAGATGTTTCTTGTTTTAAATTACATAAGAGGATATTCTCTGATCTTATTAATAAAGATGTTAAGAAAGGGGTTGTTGGAGATATGTTGCTACCTGCATCTGTGCAACAGTTTGTGAATGATCAAGTTCACCCATCTACACAAGCTCCTTCTCAATCAGACACTCAACCTGAGCCTTTACACACAGAGTTTCCTCCATCCACATCTACAAGAACTAAAACCAGTGGTAGGACTAAGCACATTGGTACTAAACCTGCCAGGTCTGTGAGACCATCTACTGATGTTGAGCCCCAGGGTCATTCTAAGAAGAGAAGAGCAAATAGACCAAAAGTTGATGATGAAGATGAAGATGAAAATGAAACTCTTCACAAGAGACAGAGAAGATTAGTAGCTACTTATCTTTTTGATAATGTGGATGAATATGTCCAGCATGAAGCTCCTGAAGTTGTTGCTGAGGAGCATGTTGTAACTACTGATGCTGAGGACAAGATCTTTATGGAAGCTGAAGCTCCTGAGATTATTGTTCAGGAGGCTACTGAAAATATTGAAGCAGTCTCTGTGCCTGTTTTGTTAAATACTGATACAGAGGCTGATTTTGATCAAGATATTTTATTTGCTGATCTTGGTGAAAATTTTGAAGCACATCCTAGTATCAGTGTTTGTGATACTGAGGATGTGGCAGCTGATCAACCCACCCAGATTATAGATGAGTCCATTGCCACTCACACAGAAATTCTTTCTGTGCATAATACAATTCCAGAACAGGGTGAGGAGGTTGATCAGGTAGTTGAAGCTGCTCCGGTAGTTGAAGTTGAAGCTGCTATAGAGAAATTTGATGAAGCTATGGCAGAGACTACTGTACCCACAGAAGAATTTGTTGCAGAGTCTGTTCCTGTTGAAACAGAGGTTCCTATTACAACAGAGGTTCCTGTTGTAAACTCTGAGATTCCTGCCGCTGCACAGCTAAACGCTGAGATTCCTGCAGACAATGTTGCTGAAGACATTGCAGAGCACATTGCTAAAAATGATAATGAAGCTAGAGTTGATTCTGCTCATGCAAACTCTGGAATTCATGCTGATAGTCATGAGTCAATACCTTTTCTCAGGGATCCTACAGCAGAGTCTATCAAGGAAACACAGTTTACCACTGAAGCTCATTACAGAGAAATGTATTATGTTAATTGGTCCAGCAGAGACACCATATTTTCTGATGAACGTGCTGCTGATTTTGTTGATCTGTTGGCACAAAATGCAGTTCCACAGTGCCTTCCATCACATGCTCCCTGATGAAATGATATCTTATGCTGATGTGCTTTGTCATTGAGTGTTGAACTGGATTTCCTGTCATTGCAATAGCACTTTGATTATCACAGTAAATGGGTATTTTAGAGAAACTTAACCCATAATCCAGCAACTGATTTTTCATCCATAAAATCTGAGCACAGCAGCTTCCTGCAGCAATGTACTCTGCTTCAGCAGTTGATGTGGAAATTGATTTTTGTTTCTTGCTAAACCAAGAAACAAGTCTGCCTCCAAGAAACTGGCAGCTTCCACTAGTGCTTTTCCTGTCTATTTTGCATCTTGCAAAATCTGCATCTGAGTAACCAATTAGATTAAAATCTGATTCCCTAGGATACCATAGTCCCAATTGGATAGTACCCTTAAGATACTTGAAAATTCTTTTCACAGCAACAAGATGTGGTTCTCTAGGATCAGCCTAAAATCTTGGACAAAGACAGGTAGCATACATGATATCTGGTCTACTTGCTGTTAGATAAAGAAGAGAGCCAATCATACCTCTATAGCTAGTAATATCCACTGATGTTCCAGTGTCCTTGTCCAGCTTAGTAGCAGTAGCCATGGGAGTTGTTGCAGCAGTGCTGTCCTGCATGCCAAATCTTTAAGTAGATTTCTGGTATATTTTGCTTGATTTATGAAGATCCCATCTTCAGTCTGTTTGACTTGTAATCCCAGAAAATAACTCAGTTCTCCCATCATACTCATTTGATATTTAGATTGCATGAGTTTGGCAAACCTCTCACAGAGTTTAGCATTAGTAGATCCAAAAATGATATCATCAACATAAATTTGAACTAACAGCAAGTCTTTACCATGGTTGAGATAGAAAAGGGTTTTATCAATTGTACCTCTGTTGAAACCACTCTCAAGCAGAAATAATGCTAGAGTCTCATACCATGCTCTTGGAGCTTGCTTAAGTCCATAGAGTGCCTTATCCAATCTGTATACATGATTTGAATATTTGGGGTCCACAAACCCTGGAGGTTGTTCAACATACACTTCTTCCTCCAATTCTCCATTGAGAAATGCACTCTTGACATCCATTTGAAAGACTTTGAACTTTTTATGAGCAGCATAGGCCAAAAAGATTCTAATGGCCTCTAGTCTGGCAACAGGAGCAAAGGTTTCATCATAATCAATACCTTCTTGTTGAGAATATCCTTTTGCCACCAATCTTGCCTTGTTCCTTGTAATTATGCCCTCACTATCAGTTTTATTTCTGAACACCCACCTAGTACCAACAACAGATCTGTTCTTTGGCCTTGGTACTAAGGTCCAGACTTTATTTCTTTCAAATTCATTAAGCTCTTCTTGCATAGCTGTTACCCAGTCAGCATCTTGAAGGGCTTCTTCCACTTTCTTGGGTTCTGTCTGAGATAAGAAAAAATGATAGAGACATTCATTTGCAGTGGCAGTTCTAGTTCTCACACCTGTATCAGGATTTCCAATGATTAAATCAGGTGTATGAGTTTTTGTCCATTTTCTTGCTTGTGGAAGGTGACTTCTGGAACTTGATCCTCCCCAATGATCCATGCCATCTCTTTATGAATCTTGATTTGTTCCATTTTCTGATTCTCCCCCTGCAGTCATGTTCTTTGATCTTTCAGAGTTTGCTTCATCAGAGTTTGATGAGTTAGTTCCAGAGGAGGTCTTTTCTGATGTCTCTGTGCTTGGTTGAGGTTCATCTTCAATGTGTATCTGCTCCCCCTCAACATGAGCTGCAGTTTCTTCAACTGGTATTGTTTGACATATAGACTCTGACAAAATTTCAGAGTTTGTCATATCAGAGTTTGGCGAAGTATCAGAGTTTATCAGATCAGTGTTTATTTCTTCATTCTCAAATCTCAGCTGGTCAATGTCATTGAAATCTTCAAGTCCAGTTATCTTTTTGTCATCAAAAGATACATGAATTGACTCCATGACCACCCTTGTTCGCAAGTTGTAGACTCTGAATGCTTTTGTGGACAGTGGATATCCAACAAAGATTCCTTCATCAGCTTTTAGATCAAATTTTGAAAGCTGTTCTGGATGAGTCTTTAGTACAAAACATTTGCATCCAAATACATGAAAATACTTCAAGTTTGGCTTCTTGTTTTTCACCATCTCATATGGTGTTTTTCCATGCTTGTTTATGAGTGTTGCATTTTGTGTGAAACAAGCAGTCTGCACAGCTTCAGCCCAGAAATAGGTTGGCAGCTTTGCTTCATCAAGCATGGTTCTAGCAGCTTCTATGAGAGTTCTGTTCTTTCTCTCTACTACTCCATTTTGTTGTGGAGTTCCAGGTGCAGAGAATTCTTGCTTTATTCCATTTTCTTTACAGAAATCTTCCATAGCTGCATTCTTGAATTCAGTACCATTATCACTTCTTAAGATCTTCACTTTATATTCTGATCCCCTGTCCAGTAGCTTTATATGCTCAGTTAGAATTGTTGTTGTCTCATCTTTCTTGTGTAGGAAATATACCCAGGTATATCTGGTATATTCATCAACAATAACCATGGCATATCTTTTCTTTGCAATAGACATGACATTAACTGGACCAAATAGATCAACATGAAGTAAGTGATATGGCTCAAGAATAGAGGATTCAGTTTTACTCTTAAATGAGGTTTTTCTCTGTTTTGCCTTTTGACATGAGTCACATATGCCATCTGGAGTAAACACTGATTTGGGCAATCCTCTCGCAAGATCTTTCTTTACGAGTTCATTAATGTTGTTGAAATTCAGATGTGAAAGTTTCTTGTGCCAATCCCAGCTTTCTTCAATTGAGGCTCTGCTAAGAAGACAGATTGCAGAACCATCAGAGTTTATTGAAAGCTTGGCTTCATAAATGTTACCATGTCTGTAGCCTTTTAAAACCACTTTGCCTGTTGATTTGTTTACAACTTCACAGTGCTCTTCATAGAAATCGACATGATAACCTCTGTCACAGATTTGACTCACACTCAACAGATTATGTTTGAGTCCTGAGACCAGAGCTACATTATTAATGATGACATTTCCAAGATTGATGTTGCCATATCCCATAGTCTTTCCCATGTTGCCATCTCCATAAGAAACACTTGGGCCAGCTTTCTCCACAAAGTCTGATAGCAGGGTTTTATTTCCAGTCATGTGTCTTGAGCATCCACTGTCCAGAACAAGGATGTTTTTCCTGTTACCCTGCAATCACAAAGACCATTAGTTATTAGTTTTAAGGACCCAGACTTGCTTGGATCCTTTGGTCTTTTTAAGTTTGTTAGCTTTTGCAGCAGAAGACTTATCAGAGTTTGTGCTAACAGACTTATTATCAGAATTTATACATGAAGAATTAATCTTGACTCTATATAAAGAAGGTTTGAGTTCATAATTGTAAGACCCCAGATTTTGGGTAGAATTAAAACTTTTATTGTATAATGATGTATATATATATGTGGATGGTGATAATGGTTTTGGAGAATTAAGTATGAAATGAATATGGATTTCAGTTTTCAAACATTTTGAGAATAATAAGATTGGACTGAACATATAAATAAGAACAATCAATTTGGAGGATAAGAATACAATACTCCAGGAAAGGAAAGTATATCTATGTCATCCAAATCGATATCTGGTATGCATCCGACAACTCCGTAAACAAGACAGCGTATGCCCGAGGAAGCTCTAGAATATTGTTTAAGTACAAGAAATAAAGTGGAAATAAACCAGGAATATTGGAACGGTTATTATGGTGAATAGTAGATTCTTTAGAGTAAGAAATGAATCACACCACACTATATACGGGACGTTGTATTAAACTTTCGAAGTCGTATTAGTGATCTACGATGGAAATAAGAGAATGTAAAAGCCGTCAGAATTGGAAAAATAGCATTTTTCGTTTTCTCCGAAGTTTCACCAAAAACGGACTAAATAATTATTATTTGAGGATATTTAAGGATTTAAATTATTAATTCCATGGATATGGATTTGATAAATGAATTAGAAGTATCGAGGACGATTTCGGTAAAATACCTCGATAGAACCCTCGAGAAACCCTGCGAATATTCGACGGAATTAAACGAACCAGAAAAGCTACTTTAGCAGAGCCAATGCATGCTTGCCAAGTGTCAAGAGGAGAGGGCATGAGGGGTGATGACTCACCACCTAATTAGATAAATATCTAAGGGATTAATTAAGGAAAGAAAAGAAGAATAAGTAAAGCAAAAACCAAGAAACTCCATTTTCTCTCCATTCTGCCCAGCAGAACATCCTCTCAGTAAAACGGGCCTAGAGCCTTCATTACTCAAGGAAATTTCGTGTTCTTTATATGGTTAGAAAGCTGTTAAGATGCTCTACAACTTTCCTTTAGAAGCCTAGATCAGAAAAGCTCGGTCAGGGCCTCGTTTTCCATGATCTTTCAGTCGGGTTCTAATAACTCCGAATTACTAACTTTGTTTTCTTCATTTCGTTTGATCATCCAAGCTTACCCAAGGCTATACAAGGATTATACAAGGTTTAGAAAGCTATTACATACATCAAGGAAGGTATAAAAACTCTAACCCCTCTTAGTCATGAAGTGTTTATGGTTTATAATGTTAGATCTAAGAGTATTGGTGCATATCTTGGTTATATGAGTCATGGATGATGAGAATCTTGAGGATATATGTTGGTGATGTGATTTTAAAGCTTGTACTTAGAGTATGTAACCCCATGTATGTTGTAGAGAGAAGTCTTGATGGTTTTGATGGTAGATATGATGTATAAGTGGAGTTCTTGAAGTTTTGGGTAAAGATGTGTGCTGAGTAAAAAGTCTGGGAGTATGTACTGTCTTGCAGTAGACTTTTGAACCCCTTTAACTTGTCTCCCGGGGGTCTAATACCCATGGTTAGAAAGATAATTTCATGTAGTTTCCAGAAATATAAAGTTCATGACTAGGTGATGTGTAGATTTTGAGTTATGATCAGAAGAGTGAGGAGTGGTTCTGAAATCCGGACTGCACTGTATGGTCTGTTTGTGAACTGTCTTTGGACCCTCAAACTTTCTGCAAACATTGTGAAAAAATGGAGAATAGCTAGGTCTTACAGTAAGGAAGGCTATCCAAAAAGAATCTGATTAAAATTTGAATTTTTCAATTTTATAAAAATGTTAGAGCGAGGTGTGCGCAAGTGAAAAACCACTTAGGGGATTAGTTTAAAGTAGTTTTAAGAGTATTCACTTGAGTTTCGAGTTTGAGGAATAGATTTGAGTCGAATGGGTAACGTATGTGATAATGTGATGACATGGTCATATGGGAGGATTAGTGGTCACAAGTGGAGTCGTTAAGTTGGTCTTACATCTTTTAAAACATTATGATTATATAGTCGCATTAGTGCAGTGTTTAAGTTTAAGAATAATGTTTTGCTTGAGTCCTAAGTATAAGCTATTGATGAAAGGTATTTTATTGTTGATAGATCACCGGACTACTGCAAGACACCACCCACAGACTAAGAGATCAGGCAAGTTTTCAAACCTATACCTTTTTAAAACTGTTGTGGTGATAACTAAAGATTTTGAGATATATGCTATATGTGTATGATTTCGAAATGATTTCTATGATGCTAAGTCGAAGCTATTGATGCAAGTTGTACGTATAAGTTATGGATATAGTAGTATTTTGGAGCTGATGTGTTAAGCAAAACCCTCAGTAGGGGGTGTATACCTTGCAATTATACTTTGGACCGGGAATGGTATCAGTTGTTATCTAGAGATATATTATATATTCTCTATAATTATTTTATATACTAGGAATGGTATCAGTTGCTATCTAGGGTTATTTTATTGTATTATTACAATTAATCTCGATAAGTGGTTTACAAATTAAAGATCATTTGGAGTTTAATCTATTAAGGGTATATTTTAAATATATGATAAATAGTTGTTATCTACCCTTTTTGATAAGAAAGTACTTGAGAATTATTTTTGAATAAATATTCTTTATTAAATATAGTTTGCATTAATTATTTAAAGCCCTACTTCTTAAGGAAGTATTTCGTGAAAACTATTTTAAACCCTAGATAGCTAATAAAGTATATTTCAGTCAATTTTTATTATATTTAGAGAAGGTTTCCAAATCTATTTCCCGTTTGAGTCTATATTCAGAAAGACTTAAATGTTCGCTCAAACTACAAAAGCATGGGACCTTTTCTCAAGATTTTAGGGTTGTTTCAAGTGGACTGCCCGGTCCTAAATCTTTTTAAATCAATGAAATTATCAGTTTGATATACTACCATAAAAAATGATTTTGATTACTCTCTCAAGATTCGAGGAGTAAAAGCAGTGAAATCAGTTGTATCCATGAACAAGCATCAGCTTGGGAAATATGAGTGAATTTTCCTTTCCAACCAGATATGACTACTTTGTGGAGTCGTATACTTGGGAAAAAGGGAAAGGAACTTTATGTTTCAAAGTTATGGATTTCTCGAACTCGGAGAATGTGTAAGGGACTGAGTGGCGACCTGTCCCCTAAGGGAATTACGCTTAGACCGGCAGTCTATGAACGGGTCTGTTTTTCCCTTAGATTATCAGATAGTGCCCGACCGTAGGATGAGAGAAGAGTATCGGAGGCCCCTAAGAGAATGGGTACCCCTAAGAGAATGGGTATGCTCTTCCCCCTACAACCGATTGGCGGGGAGGTAGGTCAGTTAGCGTCTGCCCTATTTTCCCTTCTACGTAGAAAAACAGCAGTGGGGATGACCTTACGACTGATCATCGTAGAGGTATCCTTGTCGCCCGGAATCTCCATCTACAGTTCACTATTCATGAAAGAGCACATTTTGTGCAGGTTTTCAGAGAAAGAGAAATTATTCCAGTTACTCAGTTTTATGCAAGTTTTCAGAGAAAGAAAGTCTCTTCCAGTTATTCAGTTTCAGAAAAGTTTTCAGAAAGATTACTCAAGAGTAATCCAGTATATTCCAGTGTATGAGTTATAAGAAAGAGTATGAAATTACGAAAAGTATATGATTTTATCTACAGGATATACATGATCAGATGAGTTAGAAAATGAATTGGAAATAAATTACATTGTTTTATTTCCAAGGTATATATGAAGTAAATGTTTCCTATGAAAGTTGATACTTGATTATATATATATTGTTTATCATCTCAGCATTATTTTTGGTGGGCCTTGTCGCTCACCCTTGCTTGTTTTATATATATCACCACAACAGATAAACCAGATGTTTCGCACCACCAGTCGCAAGCGGGTTTTGGAACCCAGAGGACTCTCCCCTGATATTACAGCCGCCATAGCTGAGGTAGAGCCTGCTAGTGATATAGACTGGTAGTTCAGATTCAGCTTTTAATTATATGTATGACATAACGTAAGCAGTGGCAGCAAACTTAAACTTGTAAATTATAATTGGGTTTGTAATCACTTATGGTATGTTTATGGACCCTGTTAGCAGTACTTATTTCAAGTTCCTCTCTGGGACTATAACTTGTGTGTGTGTGTGTGTGAGCTAGATGGTGGGGTCATAGCATGTTGTTTATTTATTCAAGTCAAGTATGATGTATGGAATGATGACCGTAACGACCATATTCCTGACCCCGGATCTGGGGCTGTTACAGAGATGGTATCAGAGCTAAGAGTTAGACATCCCAGAGATGATGAGACGTTACAATTATAAACTCACTAAGATAATAAGAACCCTTGCCAGGTTCACCTAAAACCCTTATGGGAACCTTTAAGTATCAGGATAGTAACATAGTTCGTTATTGTACAGGCGGGTGATATGTCAGACCCCGAGGCGGTAGCACAGCAGCACGATGAGGAGTTGCTCCGGGCCTCAGACCCACACTATGAGAGATCAGGAGATGAGCATCAGGAGGAGGACCCGGAGGAGGACCCGGAGGAGGACCCAGATGAGGACCTAGAGTGGGCTCCAGCCACTGAGTTCGACGAGGAGATTCCTGTTGTTGAGATAGATTCAGAGGAGGAGATGGAGGGTGAGGCTCAGGCTGAGGAGCAGGGTGAGGAGGATTTGGGGAGTCCAGTTTCTGTTTTACCTCTATTTCCCCTTAGTCCCCTACCTCTCCCGCTGAGTCCTCCTGAGGATCATGAGGAGCAGACCCCAGAGCCCACTCAGGCAGAGGATGTTCCGCCAGCGGACCCAGTTACTCCACCCCCTGTTCCCCTAGTTGGTGTACCGGTTTCTGTGCATGGATGGATGGTGAATAGGATGATGACAGACTTGACCGTAGCAGAGGCCAGGTTGGCAGAGTCTCGGCTACAGCTTGCCGCAGAGAGGACTGAGAGGCGTAGGCTCCAGCGTGTCAGGAGGACCCTTCGCCCTCGGGCTTTTAGGAGGGAGGTGACCCGTATTGAGTGCCGGGCACGAGTGAGGATTAGGGCCTTGCAGACAGATGAGGGTGGCAGAGTGTCCCGGCATGATGCTGAGGAGATCTTCCGTCTCGCGATGGTCAGGGTGAGGGCCCTGACCCGCGCTCGTGGCTGATTCCAGATTCAGTGATATGGTAGTCTAACCTACTAGTCTTGCCCGGCCATAGTAGGGTGTCGACTTTTGGAGGGTTTGTTTTGTTGTATATAGTTTCCCATAGGCAGACTAGATGGATAGACTTTGTATTTCACTTTTATGCTAGTTGTTATCAGGCAGTTGTACTCTAAAACTATGACGTTGGTTCAGATGTTGTATTTTAACAGCACTATGTATATATGGGTTTCGTTTCAGCTACACCAGTTTTAGTGACATGGTCACCAGTGTGTTTAGTCTTCATCTGTGCATATTCCAATTAAATTGCCATCATATATAGAACTGGGGATCCTAAATCCCGAATATACTATTTTTGTGTAAGGAGAAATCCTACAAAACAGGTACAAAAATTTAATGAATTTTCCAAAATTTCAGTAAGATGCCTCCACGAAGAATTGGAACTAGGGCCAATCCCCAGGAGTCTATCGACCAAGAGAGTCACAACCAACATGTGGAAAACCCTGAGGGTGATGAAGAATATGACGAAGATTATAATGAACAGGAAGACTCCCAGTATGGGGAAAGAGATGAAACCTTCTACACCGCGGAGTTTGAGGATGAAAGAGAAGAAACTGAGGTTGAGCAAGAAAGGGAGGATCGGAATAGAGACCCCATGGGTCAGTTCATGGATTTGCTTAGACAAAATTTGGTTCGACAACCCCAACCACCTCAAGGGGACAACAGTAATGTGGCCAACTCTTTCAGGGCCTTTAAATCATTGAAGCCTCCTGAGTTTACAGGATCAGCCGACCCAGTAGAGGCGAGAGCATGGATCAAGGAGATGGAAAAGTCATTTGAGATTCTGAGTATTGAGGAGGCACAAAAGACTGTTTTTGCATCATACATGTTAAAGGGAGAGGCCAACTATTGGTGGGAGGCCAAGAGAAATATGGAAGCAGGTGCTGTGATAGCTTGGGAAAGGTTTAAGCAGTTATTTCTGGAAAAGTATTTCCCGAGGTTTATGAAAACTCAGATGGAGCTCAAGTTCTTGGAGCTAAAACAAAATAATCTATCAGTGGCGGAGTATGAAGCGAAGTTTACCGAACTGTCGAGGTTCATGCCCGAGTTCGTGGACACGGATGAGAAGAAAGCTAGTAGGTTTCAGCAAGGGCTGAGACCAGGGATCCAGAATCGGGTAGCTATTCTGGAACTTACAGATTATGCCACCCTAGTACAGAAAGCCTCAATCGCCGAAGCATGCATTGATCAATTCCAGAAAGATAAGGGAGGAAGAAAAAGGAAGCATGTGAGTGTGGGAGGGGGTTCGGAAGGAGGCAACCCTTCAAACAAGTTCAATCGCAGAGCGGTTTCCCTACCTGGTAGAAATGAAGGTTCCAGGCCAACCAGGAGCACCAGTGTAAACCGGGGTAATAAGCAGTCGGGAACACCCCAATCCCAATCGTTTCGACCTTCATTTCCGGTATGTGCCACCTGTGGGAAGAGACATCCAGGTGTATGCAAATTAGGGACGATAACTTGCTATAAGTGTGGACGACCAGGCCATTATGCTAGTTCTTGTACCAAGGATTCCCTTAGTGACAGCAAGGGTCTTACTTGTTATAATTGTGGTCAGCAGGGACATATATCTAGAAATTGTCAAAAGAGCAAGCCAGCAGCATCAGGGGCCAGCAAGGCTGCCTCCAACAAGCCACCAACAGCCAGAACTTTTAACATGACAGTACAGGATGCGGTAAGGGATACCGATGTGATAACAGGTACTCTTTCCCTCAACTCAGTCAGTGCAAATGTTTTATTTGACTCTGGAGCGACTAAATCCTTTATATCAAAGAACTTTGCTTATAAACTAGGACTTAAAGCTCAACCCTTGAGAGGTACCTTACAAGTAGAAATAGCCAATCATGAGATAGTTCCAGTTAATCAGATTCATCCCGGATGTGAGTTAAAGATAGGAGATCAATCGTTTTCTGTTGATTTGATTCCTTTCCAGTTGGGGGAGTTTGATGTCATTTTAGGAATGGATTGGTTGTCCCACAATAACGCTCAGATAGATTGTAAAGGAAAGAAGATTAGATTGAGTACCCCAGGAAAGAAAGGTATAGTGTTTAAAGGGATGAGACAGACGCGAAAATTTCTAACCATGGCTCAAGCCAAGAGATTGTTGCGAAAAGGAAACGAAGCTTACTTAGCTTACGTGGTGGACACCCAAAAGGAGGTGCCCAATCTGCAAGATATCCCCGTAGTTAATGAATTCGAGGATGTGTTTCCCCAAGACCTTCCAGGGTTACCACCCGACAGAGAAATTGAGTTTGCAATCGAGCTAGCCCCAGGGACAGCGCCAGTGTCCAAAGCCCCGTATAGGTTAGCCCCAGTAGAGATGAAGGAGCTAGCTACCCAGCTGCAAGAACTGTTAGAAAAAGGTTTTATAAGACCCAGTGTGTCGCCTTGGGGCGCGCCAGTGTTGTTTGTTAAGAAGAAAGATGGGAGCATGAGATTATGCATTGACTATCGCGAATTAAACAAGTTAACCATAAAGAACAAGTATCCTTTACCAAGAATCGATGATTTGTTTGATCAGCTAAGAGGTGCTGTGTACTTTTCTAAGATTGACTTGAGAACTGGATATCACCAGTTGAAGATTAAACCGGAGGATATTCCTAAGACTGCCTTCTGTACCCGTTATGGACATTACGAGTTCTTGGTGATGTCGTTTGGATTAACCAACGCCCCCGCAGCCTTTATGGATTTGATGAATAGAGTGTTTAAGAAATGTTTAGATAAATTCGTCATAGTTTTCATTGATGACATTCTTATCTATTCGAAGACGGAAGCAGAACACGCTGGGCATCTGAGGATAGCCCTAGGAATTCTCAGGAAAGAGCAGTTGTATGCCAAGTTCTCGAAGTGTGAATTCTGGAAGGAGGAGGTGCAATTCTTAGGGCATGTGATCAATAAAGAAGGAGTATTGGTTGACCCCTCCAAAATAGAAGCAGTTTCAAATTGGGAGCGTCCAACGACCCCAACGGAGATAAGAAGTTTTATCGGACTGGCAGGGTATTACCGAAGATTTGTGCAAGATTTTGCAAAGATAGCCGCCCCATTAACACGACTTACCCGTAAGACGGAGAAGTTTGAATGGACAGATAAATGTGAGAAAAGCTTTCAAGAGCTGAAGAAAAGATTGGTGACGACCCCTGTGTTGGCGTTGCCTGATGGAAAAGGAGACTTTGTAATTTACAGTGACGCTTCGCACAAAGGATTAGGGTGTGTGCTTATGCAGCATGATAAGGTAATCGCGTATGCGTCAAGGCAGCTAAAGGACTACGAGATTCGATACCCAACTCACGACCTAGAACTGGCAGCGATAGTTTTTGCGTTAAAAATTTGGAGACATTATTTGTATGGGGAAAAATGCGAAATTTACACGGATCATAAGAGCCTCAAGTACATCTTTACCCAAAAAGAGCTTAATATGCGCCAGAGAAGATGGCCAGAACTAATTAAAGATTATGACTGTGAAATTCGTTACCACCCGGGTAAAGCCAATGTGGTGGCTGATGCCCTTAGCAGAAAGGAGAGACTTAAGATGATAACTTTGGAGGAAGTCTTGATAAGAGATATGGAGAGATTGGAAATCGAGATCAGAATGCCAGAAGATAGTCGAGAGAAGTTGATGGAGATTCAGGTCCAACCTCCATTGTTAGAAAAGATCAAGTGGTGCCAAGAACGAATACTTCAAGAAGAAAGAGAATCCCTGACAGGGGAAGAGACGAAGACTGAGAAAGACGACCAGGGCATACTGAGATATAGTTACAGAATTTGGATTCCTAATGTTTCAGAGCTAAAAGATGAGATTCTGCATGAAGCTCACAATAGTAGATATTCGATTCACCCAGGAGGAAATAAGATGTACCGAGATTTGAAAGAGTATTATTGGTGGCCTAACATGAAAAGAGATGTGGCGGAATGGGTAGGCAAATGCCTGACCTGTCAAAGAGTAAAAGCTGAACACCAAAGGCCCAGCGGACTTCTACAACCCTTGGAAATTCCCGAATGGAAATGGGATCATATAGCAATGGACTTTGTCGTAGGTTTACCAAGGACCAAGGCCAATCATGACGCCATATGGGTGATAATAGACCGACTAACGAAGTCAGCCCACTTTCTACCGATTAATGAAAGGTTCACTGTGGATAAATTAGTGGATATATATGTGAAGGAGATTGTGGCCCGGCATGGAGTCCCGGTGACCATTGTATCGGATCGAGATCCCAGATTTAACTCAAGATTTTGGAGGAGCTTTCAAGAGTGTGCCGGAACCAAGCTGAATATGAGTACTGCCTATCACCCCTAGACAGATGGGCAAAGTGAAAGGACCATCCAAACACTTGAGGATATGCTGAGGTTCTGTGCCCTAGATCTTAAGGGAAGTTGGGATGATCACTTGCCATTGGTTGAATTCTCTTATAATAATAGTTTTCATGCGAGCATTGGAATGCCGCCTTATGAGGCCCTTTATGGAAGAAGGTGCAGATCTCCCTTATATTGGGATGAAGTTGGTGAGCGCAAGTTGCTAGGGCCTGAAATGGTTCAAAGGACAAAGAACATAGTTGATTTAATCCGAGGAAGGCTTGCAGCAGCCCAGGATAGACAGAAAAAATATGCAGATTTGGCTCGGAAAGGAAAAGAGTATGAAGTAGGAGACCTAGTGTTCTTAAAAGTGTCTCCTTGGAAAGGGTTGATGAGATTTGGGAAGAAAGGAAAGTTGAGCCCTAGATACATTGGGCCGTTTGAGATTTTGAGACGTATTGGAAAGCTAGCGTATGAACTGGCACTACCCCCCATATTTGCAACAAGTTCACAACGTGTTTCATGTTTCGATGCTAAGGCCCTATAAGGCAGATGCTAAACATATCGTGGAATACGAGTACGTAGACCTGCAGCCCGACTTGACCTATGTGGAGCAACCAATGGAAATTATAGATCGGAAGGAACAAGTGCTCCGGAACAAGGTCATTAAACTAGTTAGAGTTGTATGGAGAAATCATAATGTGGAGGAATCAACTTGGGAGCTAGAGAGCGAGATGCTAGAAAGATATCCCCATTTGTTTTCAGAATGATTCCGAGACGGAATCCTTTTAAGGAGGGGAGACTGTAAGACCCCAGATTTTGGGTAGAATTAAAACTTTTATTGTATAATGATGTATATATATATGTGGATGGTGATAATGGTTTTGGAGAATTAAGTATGAAATGAATATGGATTTCAGTTTTCAAACATTTTGAGAATAATAAGATTGGACTGAACATATAAATAAGAACAATCAATTTGGAGGATAAGAATACAATACTCCAGGAAAGGAAAGTATATCTATGTCATCCAAATCGATATCTGGTATGCATCCGACAACTCCGTAAACAAGACAGCGTATGCCCGAGGAAGCTCTAGAATATTGTTTAAGTACAAGAAATAAAGTGGAAATAAACCAGGAATATTGGAACGGTTATTATGGTGAATAGTAGATTCTTTAGAGTAAGAAATGAATCACACCACACTATATACGGGACGTTGTATTAAACTTTCGAAGTTGTATTAGTGATCTACGATGGAAATAAGAGAATGTAAAAGCCGTCAGAATTGGAAAAATAGCATTTTTCGTTTTCTCCGAAGTTTCACCAAAAACGGACTAAATAATTATTATTTGAGGATATTTAAGGATTTAAATTATTAATTCCATGGATATGGATTTGATAAATGAATTAGAAGTATCGAGGACGATTTCGGTAAAATACCTCGATAGAACCCTCGAGAAACCCTGCGAATATTCGACGGAATTAAACGAACCAGAAAAGCTACTTTAGCAGAGCCAATGCATGCTTGCCAAGTGTCAAGAGGAGAGGGCATGAGGGGTGATGACTCACCACCTAATTAGATAAATATCTAAGGGATTAATTAAGGAAAGAAAAGAAGAATAAGTAAAGCAAAAACCAAGAAACTCCATTTTCTCTCCATTCTGCCCAGCAGAACATCCTCTCAGTAAAACGGGCCTAGAGCCTTCATTACTCAAGGAAATTTCGTGTTCTTTATATGGTTAGAAAGCTGTTAAGATGCTCTACAACTTTCCTTTAGAAGCCTAGATCAGAAAAGCTCGGTCAGGGCCTCGTTTTCCATGATCTTTCAGTCGGGTTCTAATAACTCCGAATTACTAACTTTGTTTTCTTCATTTCGTTTGATCATCCAAGCTTACCCAAGGCTATACAAGGATTATACAAGGTTTAGAAAGCTATTACATACATCAAGGAAGGTATAAAAACTCTAACCCCTCTTAGTCATGAAGTGTTTATGGTTTATAATGTTAGATCTAAGAGTATTGGTGCATATCTTGGTTATATGAGTCATGGATGATGAGAATCTTGAGGATATATGTTGGTGATGTGATTTTAAAGCTTGTACTTAGAGTATGTAACCCCATGTATGTTGTAGAGAGAAGTCTTGATGGTTTTGATGGTAGATATGATGTATAAGTGGAGTTCTTGAAGTTTTGGGTAAAGATGTGTGCTGAGTAAAAAGTCTGGGAGTATGTACTGTCTTGCAGTAGACTTTTGAACCCCTTTAACTTGTCTCCCGGGGGTCTAATACCCATGGTTAGAAAGATAATTTCATGTAGTTTCCAGAAATATAAAGTTCATGACTAGGTGATGTGTAGATTTTGAGTTATGATCAGAAGAGTGAGGAGTGGTTCTGAAATCCGGACTGCACTGTATGGTCTGTTTGTGAACTGTCTTTGGACCCTAAAACTTTCTGCAAACATTGTGAAAAAATGGAGAATAGCTAGGTCTTACAGTAAGGAAGGCTATCCAAAAAGAATCTGATTAAAATTTGAATTTTTCAATTTTATAAAAATGTTAGAGCGAGGTGTGCGCAAGTGAAAAACCACTTAGGGGATTAGTTTAAAGTAGTTTTAAGAGTATTCACTTGAGTTTCGAGTTTGAGGAATAGATTTGAGTCGAATGGGTAACGTATGTGATAATGTGATGACATGGTCATATGGGAGGATTAGTGGTCACAAGTGGAGTCGTTAAGTTGGTCTTACATCTTTTAAAACATTATGATTATATAGTCGCATTAGTGCGGTGTTTAAGTTTAATAATAATGTTTTGCTTGAGTCCTAAGTATAAGCTATTGATGAAAGGTATTTTATTGTTGATAGATCACCGGACTACTGCAAGACACCACCCACAGACTAAGAGATCAGGCAAGTTTTCAAACCTATACCTTTTTAAAACTGTTGTGGTGATAACTAAAGATTTTGAGATATATGCTATATGTGTATGATTTCGAAATGATTTCTATGATGCTAAGTCGAAGCTATTGATGCAAGTTGTACGTATAAGTTATGGATATAGTAGTATTTTGGAGCTGATGTGTTAAGCAAAACCCTCAGTAGGGGGTGTATACCTTGCAATTATACTTTGGACCGGGAATGGTATCAGTTGTTATCTAGAGATATATTATATATTCTCTATAATTATTTTATATACTAGGAATGGTATCAGTTGCTATCTAGGGTTATTTTATTGTGTTATTACAATTAATCTCGATAAGTGGTTTACAAATTAAAGATCATTTGGAGTTTAATTTATTAAGGGTATATTTTAAATATATGATGAATAGTTGTTATCTACCCTTTTTGATAAGAAAGTACTTGAGAATTATTTTTGAATAAATATTCTTTATTAAATATAGTTTGCATTAATTATTTAAAGCCCTACTTCTTAAGGAAGTATTTCGTGAAAACTATTTTAAACCCTAGATAGCTAATAAAGTATATTTCAGTCAATTTTTATTATATTTAGAGAAGGTTTCCAAATCTATTTCCCGTTTGAGTCTATATTCAGAAAGACTTAAATGTTCGCTCAAACTACAAAAGCATGGGACCTTTTCTCAAGATTTTAGGGTTGTTTCAAGTGGACTGCCCGGTCCTAAATCTTTTTAAATCAATGAAATTATCAGTTTGATATACTACCATAAAAAATGATTTTGATTACTCTCTCAAGATTCGAGGAGTAAAAGCAGTGAAATCAGTTGTATCCATGAACAAGCATCAGCTTGGGAAATATGAGTGAATTTTCCTTTCCAACCAGATATGACTACTTTGTGGAGTCGTATACTTGGGAAAAAGGGAAAGGAACTTTATGTTTCAAAGTTATGGATTTCTCGAACTCGGAGAATGTGTAAGGGACTGAGTGGCGACCTGTCCCCTAAGGGAATTACGCTTAGACCGGCAGTCTATGAACGGGTCTGTTTTTCCCTTAGATTATCAGATAGTGCCCGACCGTAGGATGAGAGAAGAGTATCGGAGGCCCCTAAGAGAATGGGTACCCCTAAGAGAATGGGTATGCTCTTCCCCCTACAACCGATTGGCGGGGAGGTAGGTCAGTTAGCGTCTGCCCTATTTTCCCTTCTACGTAGAAAAACAGCAGTGGGGATGACCTTACGACTGATCATCGTAGAGGTATCCTTGTCGCCCGGAATCTCCATCTACAGTTCACTATTCATGAAAGAGCACATTTTGTGCAGGTTTTCAGAGAAAGAGAAATTATTCCAGTTACTCAGTTTTATGCAAGTTTTCAGAGAAAGAAAGTCTCTTCCAGTTATTCAGTTTCAGAAAAGTTTTCAGAAAGATTACTCAAGAGTAATCCAGTATATTCCAGTGTATGAGTTATAAGAAAGAGTATGAAATTACGAAAAGTATATGATTTTATCTACAGGATATACATGATCAGATGAGTTAGAAAATGAATTGGAAATAAATTACATTGTTTTATTTCCAAGGTATATATGAAGTAAATGTTTCCTATGAAAGTTGATACTTGATTATATATATATTGTTTATCATCTCAGCATTATTTTTGGTGGGCCTTGTCGCTCACCCTTGCTTGTTTTATATATATCACCACAACAGATAAACCAGATGTTTCGCACCACCAGTCGCAAGCGGGTTTTGGAACCCAGAGGACTCTCCCCTGATATTACAGCCGCCATAGCTGAGGTAGAGCCTGCTAGTGATATAGACTGGTAGTTCAGATTCAGCTTTTAATTATATGTATGACATAACGTAAGCAGTGGCAGCAAACTTAAACTTGTAAATTATAATTGGGTTTGTAATCACTTATGGTATGTTTATGGACCCTGTTAGCAGTACTTATTTCAAGTTCCTCTCTGGGACTATAACTTGTGTGTGTGTGTGTGTGTGAGCTAGATGGTGGGGTCATAGCATGTTGTTTATTTATTCAAGTCAAGTATGATATATGGAATGATGACCGTAACGACCAGATTCCTGACCCCGGATCTGGGGCTGTTACAATAATAATCATAATACAAACTATGGTACTCTTTACATGTATAAATAGAGTGCCAAATACTGCCACAATGCAAACAAGGATTTTGTGGCTTAAACCTAACTGAACTACTCTTAACTCCTGTCTTAGGAGGTATGGAGTTTATATCTTTATTCTTCCTGCAAAAAGTAGCAAGATGATTAGGATTCCCACAGTTATGACATTTCTTTCTGGGAGCACTAGGAATAGACATATAATTATTGCTTTTATTTATGCCTTCCTTTCCATTTCTGTTTTTCTTAGGTTCTTTAACCTTGTTTACTTTCTTTATTTCCTTCAGCTTATGCTTAAGCTGCTTCTGAGACATTAAACCAATATTCACAGACTTGATTTCACCCTGTTCAAGTTTGTCAGAGTTTAAGTTTTTCTTAACTTCTGATGTAGAGCCTTCTTCATTCACTGATCTAGGCTCTTGAGATTCAGATACAAACTTCACGTGATTTATTTTGGGTTTTGTGACTCTTTCTGTAAATGCTGGTTTCTTAGTCTCAGATTCCTTATTGTTGGAGTAACCTAGACCTTCTTTCCAACAACCACTTTCTATGATATCATGAGTTGTCTTACCAGATTTAGTCCATGTCTTAATGATGTTCCTTTCCTTGGCAAGTTCAGATTCTAAATAAGTATGCCTTTTCAATAATTCTTCCTTTACCAAAACCGCATAATCTCTTTCTTTTTGAATCTCTAGCATGTTAACTAATTCTGATTCTAGGAAGTCATTCCTTTTTTTAAGTTCTAGATTTTCATATTTTATTCTTTCATTTTCTAAAGTCTGATCTCTATAACTGACATGCATAGTTTTCAGAAAAAGTCTCAACTCAACAATATCATTTGTATCAAAAGCAAGAGTAGAATGAGGTACCTTAATTTCAGTGGCTTCTGAGTCATTATCAGCATTTGCCATCAAAGCATAATTCACCTCATCTTCAGATTCTGAAGTGTCAGCCCAATCCTTCTTCTTTGTGATGAATGCTTGACCTTTATCAGCTTTCCCTTTCTTGCATTCAGGTGCAAAGTGTCCTTTCTCACCACAATTGTAACATTTGATCTTGGACTTGTCCACTTTACCAGATCTTCCTTCTCTTCCCTCAGTTTTTCTGAAATTCTTGTTATCAGAGTTTGAGTTTCTTCTCGAGAACTTATTTCCCTTTCTGAAATTCTTGTAAGCCATCTTTTTGAAATTCTTCACCATAAGAGCTACAAGTTGCATCATCTCAGCATCACTATCATCTGCATCAGAATCTGATTGATTTTCAGAGTTTGAGTCATTATCAGAGTTTGATGACTCATTATCAGATTTTGTTATAAGAGCCTTTCCCTTTGTATGACTCTTCTTCCTTTCAACTTCTTTTGAAAATTTCTCTTCAACCTTGAGAGCAATTGACTTAGATTTTCCACCATGCCTTTTGCTTCTTTGTTCCATCTCGAGTTCATGAGTTTTGAGCATTCCATAGATTTCATCAGATCTTTAGATTGGAGTCTTCAAGATCATACTCCTTATCTACCAGTGATAGGTCATTTAGCAACTTCAAAAATCTGTCATACAGATCTGTCAAGGACTCATCATACTTTGAGTCAAAGTGCTCATACTCCTGTGTAAGTATGGTTTTCCTGTTCTTCTTGATGGCTTTGGTTCCTTGACATCTGACATCCAAAGCATCCCAAATCTCTTTGGCAGTTTTGCAGCCTATTACCCTGTTAGACATTACATTATCAAGAGCACTATGTAATAGATGTCTTACCTTGGCATCTTTGCTAATGGAGGAGATGTCTTCAGGAGTGTAATCCTTTTTCTCTTTTGGGATCATCTTCTGTTGTTCCTCACCAACTGCAACAGAAAGCTTTGTCGGCTCATGTGGTCCTTCATAGATCCTATCGAGATATTCTGGATCTGTAGCCTCCAGAAACATAGCCATCTTGACCTTCTAGATAGGATATTCAGATGCCTTGAGAATTGGAACCCTAATTGATTCATATCGACTGGTTATCTGTGTTTGCTTCTTATCTGACATGATTGATTAGCTTTTTGGATCTTAAACTGTTATATATTAACAGATTGGCTTTGATACCAATTGTTAGGCCTGTTAAACCACTATAGAAGGGGGGTTGAATATAGTGGATACAATCAATTCGACAATAAGAACACAGTATGTATATCGAATCAAAACACAGTTTTTATTGATGTATAAAAACTGTTACGGTAGAGGTTAACTACTCTCTCAGTAATAAGTTACTAAGAGCTGCTAGGTTACAAGATGAATGTTATGAATGAAAAGCGACACATATAGTGTAAACCTATCTGTGTTTATATACTACACAGTTACAAGATATCTTCTAATTGATATGATATAAATCAGCATCCTAAAATATATCAATTAGAGATCTTCTATAATTAAACTTCCTGAAGTCCTAAGTTGTCAAATCTCCATCGAGTATATCTTCTATCTTTAGTCCAAATCAGTTCCTAGAAATCAGCTTCCTGTAAACTCTGATATCTTCATTGTATAAACTCTGATATCCTCATCTTCAGCAAACTCTGATTTCTGTAATCATATACTCTGATATGCATTTCCTGTACTTAATAAACAATCAAGTCAAATATCATCAAATACATTTAACATGAACATATTTGATATTTTCCTATCTTGATCTACCTAAGCTCTAAACATAAAACAATACAAGAATGAGCTAATGTCTTCATCTTCTTCAAATCTTCAATCACCTTATCTCTCCATCTTCAATTTCTTCACTTGATAACTTTAGTGCAATCAACAGGTCTTGATCATAAACACGTTCAGATTTTGTTGCTTGACCTCCTGGTCTGACTGGTTGAGCTCTAACTCCCTTCAACTTATTCTTCATGTGATTGTATCTTTTCATATTATCCATACAGTAAGATTGAATGTAGTCAGCAGCTTCAACTTTATCCCTTGTAGCAAAGCCAGTGGTCCTGAGCATGTGTTCCATCCACACCAGATGTTTGGCAGGATATTCCTTCATTAATTTAGAATCAAGATTGCATGACTGAAGTATGTTCTTCTTAAAAAATTTAACTTGATAAGGAAGTTGAACGACTTCAGGACTTGCCTTACAAGAAAAATCTTTAAGTTTATCTCTAAGTAACTCATTCAGTTCAGAAGTCCTGCAAACCTTGTTCATTAAAATCCATAGCTCTGAAAGTGTTCTGTTCTCTAAGAAGTGCAGTGAGACATTGAAAGAACCTTCCGTGTGACAATAGACGAAAATCATCAACTCTTTTCTGACCCTGTCAAACCCAGTTATTATCCTTGAGATCTCTATCTTCAAGGCTTCCATGTATACAGAGTTGTCTGGATTTGCAGTCTTGTATCTGTCAAAAAGATGTAGAAGACTTTGATCATTATTTGCTCCGGTCTGTGGAATGCTCATCATTTCTCTTGCAGAATCCCAGTTCTCACCAATTTTAAGTTCAACATCCTTCTTCCTTGCTTTGACCTTTAAGTCATGAAGACGTTGTTTCTCAGCATTATCAGCTTTCAATAGTTCAGCTTTCTTGGTGGTCACTTGAGATATCTTTAGAAGTTCATCTTCTTTTCTTCTTAGATCAGCTTGTTGATTCACCAGTTCCTTCTCAAATCTTGGGTCAGCAGGTGCTACCTCTACCCATTTACTGAAGTCAGATTCAGGTTCAAGTTCACATATCCCAGGGAGATTTTCTTCAAGTTCAGCATACGCATCTTCATTTAGGAAATCTTCTTGTTCTCCCTGGTAGTAGTCATCATCAGGAACATCTTCAGTACCTTTGCCTTTATCACCTCCTCCTTGTCCACTTCCTTGACCACTCCCACTTTGACCATCTTTTTCACCTTGTTTCTCCCCCTTAGTTGAGGAATCCCTATTCCTTTCAGGGTTCTGGTCATGAGAATCATCCTTATCCTTATCCTTATCTCCACCTTCAAAGAATTGTTGTTGTTCAGCATTCGGTGTGTGGGAGTTCTTGATCATGTAATATAAATGCTTCAATCCTTCATTAAGATCCTCAGTTCTGCGGTCTAATCTATCAAATCTTCCTCTAGCATACACCTCATTCATATCCACCTCTCGGGAAAGATCATCTATCTTGGTAGAGAGTTTGCTTATTTCAATGAACCTACTTTCAGTCCGGATTTGATGAATAGAAGCATTCATGTTAAGTTCACTGAATCTATCTGAGATCTGTAAGGTTGTGTCATTTAAATTAGTCATCTCAGAAGACAGGTTCAGCTGAGATGTTGAAATGGAGGTAAACTTTGGAATGAAAGTGGTTTTTAAGTTCTCTATGTCATCTTGCATAATGGTAAGCTGGTTCTGGATAGAGGTGGAAGAAGAAGACCGTTCAACCACTTGTGCTTTAAATTTTTGAGTTTCAGCTTTGGAAATTTCTAATTCTCTTTTCAGGGCATCAATTTGAGCAAGTAGAATAGTGTTTGTGTCTGTGTGTGCACTCACCTGAATGTCACTCGAGGGTGTTTCACTCTCCTCTCGTGCATGTGTTTCACTCAATATAGTGGTGAGCCTCACATCACTCGACACTAGCTCCTTTCCTTTATTGGTTGATGTACCTGCAATTAAAATCACCTTTGCCCCTTCAAGAGAGGTCTTTGGTGGTGCAATGAGAGTTCGCAATTCTCGATCCTCTGCTGAGTCTGCAAGTTCTGGAAGAATAGAATTCTGAATTGCTTCAGGTTCAGACTCAGCGAGTTGCCTTCCACTTTCTCCGGATAAATCCGCGAGTGGAAAATCCCTTGAGGGAGCCAGGAATGTTCCTCCTGGGAGGGGAGAAAATGATTCTGTTTGAGGTGGAAAAGAATCAGATTTTCCCTCAGAAGCCTGTGGAGGCTCTTCTACCGTAACAATGGTAGGCATTGTAACTGTGTGCTCTTCTCCCTCTGTGTCATGAGTATCAGAAAATTCTAAGTTTTCTCCCATTGTGAGCAATAGGGGTGTGCTTGACTCAGTACAGGGTGCCAGGGCCCTCTGTTGAAGTTCAATAGAATCATCCTGTTGAGAGAATGACTCTAGTAACTGTTCATTGGCCATTTCAAAGTCCATGTCCTGTTGGGAGGACATAGATGGGCTATCAGGTGCCTCAGATATGGTTTTTCTCTTCTTTTGAGGAGGCAGAGCTGAGGGTTCACTCCCCTCAGTAGGTGCAGTTGGAGTAGATTGAGTTGACTCAGTGTTTGGTACTACGACCTGGGATAGTGATTGTGGTTCTACAATCACTTGGTCAATCCTACTACCCACTTGGGGTTCAACAACCATAGATTCTGAGATAGAAGGTAATACCTATTGGGGAATCGAAGTCCCAGCTTGGGTGGTCTGAGCCACTGGAGGTTGTTCATCAGGTTGGTTAAAAACAGGTAGGTTTATGAATTGATTCATGTAAGTTGATATGACAACAGGTATGTGGTTGAATTTGTGATTTGTCTGAAGCCTGGTATGAAATTTCTTAGTAGTGGTTAAAGACATTTCAAAAGTGCTGTTGTCAAAGAGTGATTGATGTTCTGGTGTAAGTAGATGGTTAAGAATGATTGATAGAAACCTGGGATAAAAACAAGAAACCTTCTTACCCTGATTAAAATCTCTGTTAGAAGCAAATATCCTTTTAACCATTGCTTTCCAGATTAGCTGAGCGAAGTTAATTCTTTGATTGTGAACAAGAGCATAAGCAATGCACTGCACCATTGAAGGTAGATTGTGATAACTATTCTTAGTGCAATTTGCAAATACTTTGTTCAGTGTATCAAAGAAGCAATCCCACTCGCTTACCAGATTGCTCTTGAAAAGTTTTGATAAGTCAAATACCCCTTGATAGTGAATGTTTTGGAAAAAGTTTATTAAATGTTGATCACTGGGTAGTTGAACAAAATTGTCCCTTGGCAAGTCCAGGGGCTCAGCGACAACCGATTCGTCAATCCGATACTGTTGTTCACCAATAGTGAATGAGACAACATTATTAGAAATAACAGAATTGGTGCAAAAAAGTCGCAAGGGTTCAGTTTTCAAGGGGACATCCAAACAGATACAACGAGAAATTAAAGGATGTCCATTTAAAAACTGAATCCATGGCCTGAACTTCTCAACGGAACATGCCGCTGGATCAAAAAATCCAACAAAATTTATTTTAATAATCTCAAAATTAACTGCCATTGATAAGAATCTTCTAAAAACAATTAATTTAACAACTTAAGATTGATTCGAAATTTTGAATTAAAAATTAATTTTAAATTCAAAAAATTAAATTTCTTCAAAAATTATGAAATTAATATATGATGTTCTTGTTTTCAAATTAAACTTAATCCTATTTTTAGAATTTTAAAAATCAAATCCAAACTTCAGATTTAAAAATCCGAAGATGAACAGTTTTTTTTCAAAAATGCTTAAAACTTGATGAAAAGCTTTGATTTCCGTATGAAATCAAAGAGAATGATTCAGAGATGTTCAAAGTTAAAAAAAAACCAAGTAATCCAAGAGATTTTGACAAGAAGATTGGACAGAGGTTCGAGATGTTTTTGTATGTATCGTAAGTAGAGAGGAAGTTAAGCAATTGCTTGAACTGGGAATTTGAATCAAACTATAGAATAGTTTGATTCAGATTCAAACTATATATATAAAAAACAAACAGACAATCTATGAAACAGACTATCGATCTAATAAAATAATAATAAAAAAAACAAATAAGTATGTTTAAACAGACAATTTAAACAGACATTTTATCTAATAAAATAAAAATAAAATAAGTTCAAAAAGACAATTGATCTAAAAATAAAAATAAAAATAAATAAATAATAATAATAATAAAAACAAATAAATATTTACAAACAGACAATTCTGATTGTCTGTCCGAAAGTCTGTTTGGGAATAAAGCCTAAACAGACAATCTTAACAGACAATTGAACTAAACAGACAATCGATAAAAAAATAAATAAATAAAAATAAATAAATAAATAAAAATAAAATAAAATAAAATAAAAACAAATACTATCAAACAGACAATATAACCACACAGACTATTTAACTAAACAGACTATTTAAACTAAAAAGACTATTTAAACTAAACAGACTATTTAAACTAAAAACAGACAATTTAAGCTAAACAGACAATCTAGTAATAATAATAAAGGAAAAACAAAAGAAAATTACCAAACAGACAATCAAAATTGTCTAACCGAAAGTCTGTTTGGGAATAAGGCCTAAATAGACAATCTAAAACTAAACAGACAATATTAATTCTAAAGAGACAATCTCAATTGTCTTACCGAAAGTCTGTTTGGTAATAAGGCCTAAACAGACAATCCTGATATTAAACAGACAATTGAAGAAATAAAGTAAATAATTCGAAAAAGGATGCTAAAAATACTATAGAAATTCTAGAAAATTGAAAAAAAATCTAAAGAGACTATAGAAAGTCTAGAAAATTCATAATAATTCTAAAAGATCTATATAAAGTTTAGAAAGATTATAAAAATTCTAAAAAAGACTGCAGAAATTTTTAGAAAATTTTGAGAAAATTCAAAAAAAAAATATATAAACTTTTTAGAAAAATCATAAAAAATCCAAAAACACTATAGAAAATTTGGAAAAATCATAAAAATTCTAAGAAAACTACAGAGTGTTCATAATACATTTATGAAAGTCATATATTTTCTAATAAAATACATTTCTCTTATCAAAACCATTTGAATACAGAGGAAAGATATTTTAAAAGAAAATAGGACTTTATAAAATTATTATAAACACCAAAAATATTTTAAAGCAAGGTTCTTTTTAACAAATATATTTCTAAATAGATTTAACTCTATAAGAAATATATTTAGTGAAAATGACCTATTTTAAAATAAAGACAAGTTGATGGAGTATTATAAGAAAAGATAAACATGGAATTAACTTAGCAGTTAACAATCCAAGGAAGAAAATTTAGTTGATAAAATAGGAAGAGATATCAGATATTAACTAGGTTAATTACTAGGACTATTTAACATACCCAATTCACCAATTAATCTAGTGAATGTGGATTCATCAATAGACTTAGTAAAAATATCCGCCGTTTGTTCCTCTGTGGGTACAAAATGTAACTCCACAGTACCATTCATGACATGCTCTCTAATAAAATGATACCTTATGTCAATGTGCTTTATCCTCGTGTGCTGAACAAGATTGTTGGAGATAGCTATGGCACTTGTATTATCACACAAGATAGGAATCTTGTCTAATACAAATCCATAGTCTCGCAGTTGATTCCTAATCCACAAGATCTGAGCACAACAACTTCCAGCAGCAATGTATTCAGCTTCGGTTGTTGAGTTGGAAATTGTTTGCTGTTTCTTGCTGTACCAGGAAACCAGTCTACCACCAAGGAATTGACAACTCCCTGAGGTGCTTTTCCTATCTACCACACTTCCTGCATAATCAGAATATGTATACCCAACAAGGTTAAAACCAGATTCTTTAGGGTACCAAATACCCAAATTTGGTGTACCCTTAAGATATCTTAAGATTTTTTTAACAGCAACGAGATGTAAATCTCTAGGATCCGCTTGGAACCTTGCACACAAGCATGTAGCATACATAATATCTGGTCTACTTGCAGTAAGGTAAAGTAATGAGCCTATCATACCTCTGTAGCTTGTGACATCTACCTTGATAGAATTTTCACATGGTCCAAGCTTAACAGCTGTAGATGATGGTGTCCTTGCTGAAGATGAATCCTCCATTTGAAATTTCTTCAAAAGTTCTTTGAGGTACTTGGATTGACAAATAAATATTCCATCTTTCCTTTGACTTATTTGTAATCCAAGAAAGAAATTCAGCTCACCCATCAGACTCATTTCAAACTTTCCCTGCATTAACTTTGAAAATCTCTTGCAGAGATTGTCATTAGTAGACCCAAATATTATATCGTCCACATAGACTTGGACTAGTAAAGTATCAGTCTTATGTTTCTTTGTAAAGAGAGTTTTGTCTATGACACCTCTAACAAAACCATTTTCAATTAAAAATTCAGAGAGAGTGTCATACCATTTTCTTGGGGCTTGCTTAAGACCATAGATAGCCTTGAAGAGAAAGTAGACAAAGTCCAAAAGATCTGGATCTTCAAAACCAAGGGGTTGTTCGACATAAACCTCTTCATCTAGCTTACCATTCAGGAAGGCACTCTTTACATCCATTTGATAAACCTTGAAGTTAGAGAATGCTGCGAATGCCAGAAAAATCCTGATGGCCTCAAGTCTTGCCACTGGAGCATAGGTCTCATCATAGTCTATTCCTTCAGCTTGAGAATAACCTTGTGCAACCAGCCTTGCCTTGTTCCTTGTAACAATGCCATCTTCATCTAGCTTGTTTTTGAATACCCACCTAGTGCCAACAACTTTCTTGCCCTTAGGTTTGGGTACCAACTTCCATACTTCTTGTTTTTTAAATTGATTGAGTTCATCTTGCATAGCAATCACCCAATCAGGATCAGAAAGAGCTTCCTCAGTTTTCTTAGGTTCCATTTCAGAGAGAAACCCTGAATAATTGCATTGATTCTGAGAAGTTCTTCTAGTCCTTACCCCAACATCTGGATCACCAATGATCAGCTCAAAAGGATGAGATCTATTCCAGACAGTTTGTCTTGGAAGATTAGATCTAGATGATTCGCCTTGATATTCATTGTGATGTTGTGTATGACTACTTGATCCTTCATTCTCTCCCCCTGAGTTGTTGCCAGGTTGACTTGATGAAGATTCAGGAGTATCAGTGGTATCTCCAATGATCTCACTATTTCCACCACCAGCACCATGATCATCATCATTATTATTGTTATCACCAGCAACAACCTCAGGTTCATTGTCACCATCTGAATCTGGATCTGACATGTCATCAAACTTTAACTTTTCAGATGGATCTTCAGTTTGGATACTTGGGAGTTTAGTGTCATCGAATGTTACATTGACACTTTCCACTACCTTGTGTTGATCAACCAAATAAACCCTGTAAGCTCTCCTTGAATAGCCAACAAATATTGCTTCATATGCCTTGGTCTCAAATTTACCTGAATGATCATTTCCATCCTTAAGCACAAAGCACTTTGCTCCAAATACATGAAAGTATTTGAGTGTTGGTTTATTTTCATTCATTATCTCATAGGGTGTTTTCATGAAGTCCTTGTTGATTAGGGATCGATTCTGAGTATAACAAGCAATGTTGACAGCCTCAGCCCAGAAATACATTGGAAGCCTTGATTCACTTAGCATAGTACGTGCAGCTTCAATCAAGGTTCTATTCTTTCTTTCTACTACCCCATTTTGCTGAGGAGTCCTGGGTGTTGAATACTGTCTTGATATCCCTTTGTCAGCACAAAAGTCATTAAGAATTGCATTCTTGAACTCTGTTCCATTATCTGACCTTATTGCCCTGATAGGATGCTTTGAATCCATCTCAATCAATTTGATGTGATCAACCACTAACTGAGGGGTTTCATCCTTGGAATTTAGAAATAAAACCCAAGTGTACTTAGAAAAGTCATCTACAATTACAAGAGCATATCTTTTCTTAGACATAGACATCACATTAACTGGCCCAAACAAATCCATATGAAGTAGTTGTAAGGGCTCAGTTATTGAAGATGTGTCAGTGCTCCTGTGACTTGATTTCTTTGACTTCCCTTTCTGACAAGCGTCACACAGTCCTTCCTGTGTAAATTCCAATTGAGGCAGACCTCTCACCAATTCCCTCTTGACTAGGGAGTTCATTGTTTTGAAGTTAAGGTGAGATAGTCTCTTGTGCCATAGCCAACTCTCATATGATGTTGCTTTTGCATAGAAGCAATTAACTTCAGTTTTGCTTCCTGAGTCCATGTCAGCTATGTACAAGTTGCCTTTCCTTACTCCCAGTAGAGTAGGCAGTTCCTTCCTCTTGTGTGAAATCAGACAATTCTTATTGTTGAATTTAACTTCATAGTCTTTGTCACAGAATTGACTGATGCTTAAGAGATTATGTTGAAGACCTTTCACACAAGAAACTTCTTCTATGATAACATTACCACAAATTAATCTGCCATATCCTTCAGTTGTACCTTTGCTGTTATCTCCAAAGGTAACCACTGGGCCAACTTTCTCTACCACATCTGACAGCAGGGCTCTATCACCAGTCATATGTCTTGAACATCCACTGTCCAGAATCCACACAACTTTGTTTACCTGTTGTTCACCCTGCAATGTCAAACTGGTTAAACCTTATTCGGAACCCAAGCTTGGTTGGGTCCAGAGTACTTAAAGAATTGGCCTTTGTCAGGCAAAACAACATTCTTAACTTTTACAACAACTGGGCATTTAACCCTATAAACAGCTTTAACAAATTGTTGTTTCAGCTTGGATATAAATGTGTCCTTTCTAGCATTAGAAGGACTCACAGTTGTTGTCTCTTCAGTAACTGGACACTTAACCCTGTAAATAGCCTTGGTCAAACTTTGGTTAGGCTTGGGTGTGTGTGTCTTCTTATTATCCTTAGAAGGACCGGGGTTCCTTTGGATAGGAGGACTAACAGTTCTGGGTCTAACATTTTTATTTCTATTAATATGTTGACGAGGAGCAGTCTTATCAGCACATGCATGATTACCTTTAAAGTAAGCAGACATAACGTTAAAAGCACAAGACATGCAATTCTCAACACCACATGCTTTATGAGAAGAGTCAATAATAGGCATGTTATGCATGTTAGACATGGTGTTCTCTTTCACCTTATTGAAGCCTAATCCAGCATTCGAAGAACTGGTTGTATCAACAACCTTAACTGGACTAGTAGGCTTAAACTTGCTGGCCTGGACAATCTTAGTGTTAATGTCCTTAACATGTAAAATATTCAAAGGGACATTATCACTAACATTGTCCTCAACACGCAGTTCCTCTTGAATGACACTTGAAGTTGCATCAAAAGGTTCTGCTACTGAAGCTCTAAAGAAGGGCTTATCAACACCCTTAAGCACATAAGGAATTCCCCTATCCTTAGCACCAACTTTGTTAGGGGAATTAATGCTTAATTCTCCAATGGCCTCATTGTAATCAAACCCTATTCTAACTGTTTGATTTACAGCCTGCCTGTTGAAGATTTCTTTAGCGGTGACACAAGACTTATAATAAGAATTAACTTTTGTCTCAAGTCCTGTTATCTTAGCTTTCAAGAAAGTTTCTACTTCTCTATAGCATTTAACTCTATTTTCAAGAAAAGAAACTTCCTTTTTCAATTCATCTTGATTAGTGTGCACCTTTCTCAATTCTATAAGTTCATTTTGAAGGGAAGTATTTATTAGCATCATTCTCTTAGCTTCCCTATGTGCACAATCTAATGTACTGCCAAGATGACCAACCATCTAAGCATCAGTGAATTTTACCCGGGGTTTGACACCAGTCTTGATGATTTCAGCATCTGCCATCAATGCAAGATTGCCATATTCCTCTTCATCACTATCTGTGTCATCCCAGCTCTTTCCAGCAGCTACATAAGCTCTGCCCCCTTTCTTCTTCTCTGGTTTGGTATTCTTTTTTCTTTACCTGCTTTGGTTTCTGGCACTCAGTGGCAAAGTGTCCCAACTCATTGCAATTGAAGCAACGAATCTTGCTTCTGTCCACCATTCCAGTTTTGTAGCCACCCCTAGTGCTACCTGAGGATGAAGAACCTCCTCTCTGGAATCTACTGCCAGTGGTCTTGAATTTAAAATTAGGATTCCTTCTGAACCTGAAGTTGCTGAATCTTCTTGCAATGAGTGCCATAGAATCATCTTCCAATTGCTCCAATTCTTCAATAGAATAGAATTCAGCATCATTGGAGCTGGAGGGTGATTCACCATACTCAGCCACTATCCCTTCCTTTTCTGTGCTGTAAGGTTGAACAACCTTAGCTGCCATCTTCTCAGGGGCTTCAGAAACCAGTGCAGATGAAGTGCTGACTACCTTGCCTTTACCATACAACTCTTTCTGTTGTTCTTGTTCAAGCTCCAGAGAAATTGTATTCATGTTTCTGGACTCCCGGATTGCAGTAATCCTATGTTCTAAATGAGCAGGCAAAGTCAGCAAGAATTTCCTGTTGACCTCTCTTGGTGTATAATGCTTGCCATGGAGATTTAAGTTATTAATCAATTTATTATATCTCCCAAACACTTCAGAGATATTTTCTCCAGGGTTAGATCTGAAAAGTTCATATTCAGAGGTCAATATCTCCAGCCTGTTCTCCCTCACTTCCTCTGTTCCTTCATTCAATGTTTCAATGGTTTCCCATATGTGCTTTGCATTTATGCAGTTTACAACATGACTATACATGTCAGCATCCATTGATTCCACCAGAATCAGTTGCAAACTATCATCTAGGGAAGCATCCTCTTTTTCAGAGGGAGTGTAAGAAGCAGGGTCCTTTGGATAGGAAACATCAGGAGTGACTATTCTATCCACTGTTAGTTCAGGTTCATTAACCATAATAAGCTTTGGTCCTGTCAATAAGACGTTCATGTATTTTGGATTGGCCACCCTAATAAACAGCAGCATCTTCTTTTTCCAAAGATCATAATTATCTTTGTCAAAGGTTGGTATTTTCACACTACTTATTTTATGAGCAGACATGATGATTTTTGAAAATAAAAATTTCGAAAAATGAAATTTTAATAAGCGAAAGATAGGATCTTGATTTTTATGTTAATCAAAAGGCTCTGATGCCAATTGTTAGGTCCCGTGAGTTTGTAGAAGGGGGGTTGAATACAAACAGTACCGTTTAATCGAATTTGTTAGAAAGATAAAACTAGATTTAATAACAAATTGATACGGAATATAAATGAAACAAGATTCAAGTTAAATATATGATTATATTAAACTTGACGGTTGTTACAAATACAGTACTGAATACATATCTGAAGTTTCTACTAATTAAAACAATTTAAGAATAAATTCAACATGAACTTTTCTTAATATTGCAATAAAAAGATCGAATGCTAGAAAGCAGTTCGAGGAATAAAACTAGGGATTTCTGATCCGCTAGTAAGTTGTACAACCACAAATAATCAAAGTCTAGTGGTTTGAATTTAACATAAAGACTAGAAATGATTGTCTGTGAATCTTTGAATGTCTCCGGAGGTTTTTGTCTCTTGTTCTTGAATGAGCAGAAGAAGATTTAATGTTGTGTTCTGTCTCTCTGTCTTCACTCTGTCTTCTGTCTTCGCTTAAATATCTTCAGTCACAAAACCAGAATTGGCTACTGCCTCTTTTCTAAGATATTCATTTGGTAAACAGACAATCATTTATTCTTAATAAACCAAATAATTAAAACACTCGGACAAACTATCAAGGAGATAGAATGTTTGAGTTTTAATTAAATGATTTAAAAGAAATAAATAATTAATCTCAAACAGATTATTTAAACAGACTATTGATTGTCTGTTTGAATATCTGTTCTAGACAGACTTTCGGACAGACTTTCCAAATGGAAAGTCTGTTTGAGAGTTTGTCCTAGACAGACTTTCGGACGGACTTTCCATTGGAAAGTCTGTTTGAGAGTTTGTCCTAGACAGACTTTCGAACAGACTTTCCAAATGGAAAGTCTGTTTGAAAGAATGTCTTAGACAGACTTTCGGACAGACTTTCCATTGGAAAGTATGTTCGAAAGAATGGTTTAGACAGACTTTAAAATTAGAATTAAAATAATTCTAAATTAATTA
Source organism: Heracleum sosnowskyi (assembly GCA_030848705.1). NCBI lineage: Eukaryota > Viridiplantae > Streptophyta > Magnoliopsida > Apiales > Apiaceae > Heracleum > Heracleum sosnowskyi. Next base: position 131,766,935 of record CM061238.1, on the reverse strand, counting down.
CCTTATCAATTTATTTAAGGAATAAATTAATTCAAATTGAATTAATTTCTTCATTAAATAAACTAACTGATTTTAATTAATTAAGATAGAATTAAAGTCTAATTCTTTGCAATAAAATCAAAGTGTTTAAGTGTTTGAGTGTTTGACATTTTCTGTTTATTTCACACTGACACTTGTTTGACAACTTGGACCACTGACAGTAATGACGAACAACTATTGTTTAACGTTGACACTCGATGCACTAGTCTGGTTCATGAGTGTCTAACAACAATGATTGTTCTTCATATTGACTCTAAGCTGTGGTCCTTTTCTTCTTCCTTCTTTATCTGCTTCCAGTACTGATGTCGTCACATTGACGGAATCTCTGTCACTAAGTTGTATCTACTTTCCTGATTATTCCACTGACGCTTGATCAACAGAATGATCTTCATTCAGAGTAGAACTTTCAAGTCTGTAGATAGACATTGTTCTTCTTCACTTGACAGGATCAACTTTCTGAGACTCCTGTGACAGTTTATATATTATTTACCGTTACATTCTTGTTCTAGTTGAGTAGAATCCACTGTTCATACAAATAGGCTAAACATATGCCTTTCAGAGTTGAAGAATGAGATCCTACAAGAGGCACATAGTTCAAAGTATTCAATTCATCCCGGAAGTAGGAAAATGTATCAAGATCTGAAGAAGAACTTTTGGTGGCCAAACATTAAAAGAGAAATAGCAGATTGGGTAAGTAAATGTTTGACGTGTCAGCAAGTCAAGGGAGAACATCAAGGGCCAAGTGGATTACTACAACCGTTGGAGATTCCAGAATGGAAGTGGGAACATAGTGCAATGGATTTTGTGGTAGGATTACCAAGCACGAGAGCTAATCATGACGCTATTTGGGTGATTGTTGATCGATTGACGAAGTCAGCACATTTTCTTCCTATCAACGAAAGATTTTCACTGGACAAATTGGTTAATTTGTATATAAAGGAGATTGTAGTTCGACATGGAGTTCCAATATCGATAGTTTCAGATCGAGATCCGAGATTCAATTCAAGATTCTGGAGAAGTTTTCAGGAGTGTTTAGGCACTGAGTTAAGGATGAGTACTGCATACCATCCTCAGACAGAAGGTCAAACTGAGAGAACGATTCAAACGATTGAAGACATGCTTAGAGTTTGTGCACTTGATTTCAAGTGCAATTGGGATGATCACTTGTCGTTGGTAGAATTTTCATATAATAACAGCTTTCACGCTAATATTGGAATGCCGCCTTATGAAGCACTATACGGACGGAAATGTCGATCTCCGGTATATTAGGAAGAAGTTGGAGAACGAAAAGTATTAGGACCAGAATTGGTACAGCAGACTAAAGAAGTAATCCAGCTTATTCAGAAAAGACTAGTAACAACCCAGAATCGGCAGAAGCAGTATGCTGACTTATCTAGGAAGAATGTAGACTTTGAAGAAGGAAAACAAGTTCTATTAAAGGTATCTCCATGGAAAGGACTAGTGAGATTTGGTAAGAAAGGGAAATTGAGTCCAAGATTCGTCGGACCTTTTGAGATTTTGAAGAAAGTTGGGAAGGTTGCTTATGAAGCTTTACCACCTCATATGCAGCATATTCACAATGTGTATTATGTCTCGATGCTTAAGAAGTATCATCCTGATTCCAGTCATGTTATAGAGTATGATCCAATAGAGATTCAGTCAGACATGTCTTATGTAGAGCAGCCAATAGAAATATTGGACCGTAAAGAGAAAGTGTTAAGAAATAAGATAGTGCAGTTAGTAAGAGTTTTGTGGAGGAATCCTAAGGTGGAAGAGTCTACTTGGGAACTTGAAAATGAGATGTTAGAGAAGTATCCCCATTTGTTTGCTTAACTTGATTCTGAGGACAGAATCCTTATTAGGGGGGAAGGTTTTAAGAACCGTGATATTTTGAGTGAAATTATTTTGTTTAAATGGAGTAAAATATTTTTTATTTATTTATTTTGTTCCAGTTTGATGAGTCAATGTGATTAAGTGTTTAATTGATTGAAAAGATCCCCGTATGGGTTTAATGTGTGTTACGTGTTAGAAGATAATATTTGTAAATTGTTTTCAAAATTCGTGCCAATCGGTTCGTCTTTTTCCGTTAACCCCTATTTTCAAATCTTGGGGGCTTCGATATAAACTCGTCTTGGTATCAAAATCGATCAAATAAATTTCCAAATATTCTAGACTCAAATATTATTCGTTCTGTGGTATTTAAAGATTTTTCGAGTCGTGTTCGTTATGTTTTGTAAAAATAATTTATTCATTTTTGTACCCGTAATTCAGTTAATTGGCATTTTCGAGGCCAATTAAATTTATTTCGGGGTTCCGCTCGTTCCTAGGGGTATTATTTTTAATTAATTATAAAAATCAGAAAAACCTTTTTAATTAAAAAGAAAATTAGAATTTTCTCTCTCCTGTTCTTGAAGATTAAACTCAAATTCGAAGGTCTTATTGATCTCTGATTTTAGTGTTCTTAAACTCAAATCAAAGCTCTTGAAGCCTAGTTTCAGAATCTATCATCAGTTTTCGTGTGGGGTAAAATTTCGAATGGGTTCATGAAGATCAGGCATGTCAGACATGTTATGCAATCCAAAAGTATTAGCAGTTTCTACTTTAACCTTTTTACATGCATGTGTAAGGTGTCCAGCAGAATTACAAATAGTGCACGACTTCCTAGATGCAATGGGAGAAGGTGGAACAACTTCCTGATAAACAACCTTCTTCTTCCCATTCCTGTTCTTTTTAACATTACTAACTAAGGAACCTACTTCAGTTTTAGGTAAATCGGGTTTAGGTAATTCATTTTTTACTGATTTCCTAGGCAACTTAGTCTTTACCTCTTTTTCCTTCACTAAATCCTCCTCAAGCAATTCTTGTGCTATGTAAAGGTCATCCTCATGAAAAAGTGGTGGAAACGGCTTAATAAAAACTGGACAATCAACATTCTTAAGAACATGTGGAGTATTCCTTTTGACAACTGAAGGTGTCACAGGGAATTCCAAAATCTTCTTACCAGCTTTCTTGTTATAGTCAAGTCCTATAGCAGTTTTATTCTTTACGGCCTGAGTATCAATGATCTCCTTGGCAATTAGAGCGGAATTCTTAAAAGCATTCAGCTTCAAATCTAAATCTGAAATCTGCTTCCTGAGGATAGTCTCTATCTCATCACTACACTTGACCTTGTTCTCTAAGTACGCATTCTTTTGCTTAAGATCTTCTAATGTGACAGCTACAAGCTCTAGTTCTTCATTTTTAGATTCTAACTTTTTAATCTTAAGAACTAGTCTAGCATTTTCCATTTCAGATGCTAGCATGCTTGTGTGAACATTAAACAATTCTACACTAAGATCTTGCACAGTTTTCTTGTACTCAGAGTTAGACATATCAATAGTAGTTAAGATAGGTACCTGAGATGATTGTGGTGATTCCTCTGAAGAGTCAGCCATTAGAGCAACATTCACATATTCCTCCTCTTCATCCGAATCAGTATCATCCCAGTGCTTTCCCTCTGTTATATAAGCTTTCCCTTTCTGCTTTCCAGAAAATGCCTCCAATTGCTGTTTAAGCTTGGCATTCTCCTTCTTCAACTCATCATAAGAATCCTTCTTTCCATAGACATCTTTCATGTCTCTTGCTTGACGAGGCTTCCGGCATTCAGTGGCGAAATGCCCTAACTCATTGCAGTTGTAGCATCTTGATTTGCTTCTATCAATCATGCCAGTCTTGTAGCCTCCTTTAAAGCATGTACTCGGTGTATAATTGCTCTTCTGGAATCTGTTGGTTGAGCCCTTGAACTTGTACTTAGGGTTTCTCTTGAAACGAATATGACTAAACTTTGCAGCTAAGTACGCCATGGTTTTGTCTTCCATTTGCTCAAGCTCTTCTAGGGTGTAGTAATCACTTTCATCAACACCCAGATTCACAGAATCCATCTCTGCTTCTATTATCACCTCCTTTCCAGCTCTAGAGGTTTGAACCTGGATCTCAGTAATTGTTGGTTCATCCACTACAAGTGATGCTGATCTCACAAGTGCATTGTGTTTGCTTTCCACTGTCCCTGATCCGTAGATTATCACTCTCTGTTCCTGTTCCATCTCATAGGTCTTCAACTTGCCATATATCATCTCTAATGACATCTTTGTGAAGTCAATTCTTTCCCTAATGGATGATGACTTGTGTTCTACATGATGGGGCAGCGTCATCATGAACTTCCTGTTAGATTCTCTCAGTGGATAGGTCTTTCCTTTCATTGCCAATTCATTGAGTAGCTTAGTATATTTCTCAAAGACCTGAGTTATACTTTCTCCTGGCAGTGACCTAAACGCTTCATATTGAGAAGTCAGGATGTCCAATCTGTTTTCCTGCACGTCTTCAGTTCCTTCCATTATCAAGTTAATGGTATCCCACATATGTTTTCCGCTTATACAGTTCATCAACTGATAGCTCATTTCCTTGTCTGCGGAGTCCGCCAATATCAACATTAAACCGGTGTCCAATCTAATCAGTTCTTTGTCAGAATCTGTGTATTCACTAATATCCTTAGGTTGGGTGCCTTGAGGAATCCTGCTACCATCAGGAGCTGTAGATTCACCAACTGATTTCATTTGTACAAACGGTCCGTTCTCTAAAATGCCAATATACAACGGATTAGATGCCTTGATAAATAACAGCATCTTCATCTTCCACAAACCGAAATCATCTCTAGTAAACGGGGGAACTTTAATACCAGCGGTTGTCTTTGGAGCACTCATGGTTTCTGAAAATTTCAAATTGTTTAAAATTCAAGAAATTCCAATCAAATGAAAAATTTTGAAAGTTAAAAAATTTGCTTCGAATTTTCACGCTACGTTTGATTTTGGTCTCATTCACCGGATCTGATTTGTATGTCAATCAAGTAGCTCTGATACCAATTGTTAGGTCCAAAGTATCGTAGAAGGGGGGTTGAATACGATACTCACAAATAATTTAATTTCGTTCGCGGATTAATCTTTCAGTTCTATAACGAAATCAAACACACCAAACCAAACCAAGTTTCGGGGAATATATCTTTTTATAAATATAAACCTCGAGGGGTGCTACAATTTCTAATCCGTAGATTAGCTTCAATGAGTTTAAGGTTACACAAATACAAAACAATGATCAAGTTCTGAGCACTATTAATTCTCTGATAATTTCTCCGGCTCAATTCTCTCTCGTAGTAATGTCTGTGTGTTGAATGCCTTAACTGAAGAAGACATTTTCTTCACTCGACTTAATTGTAGACTTGATTTGAAAACCATCGAACCAAAGTTGAACAAACAATCTTGGTCGTTGGATCTTCATCAACCTGTCAGACAAACCAAACTTTTCACCTGCTCCATGAATTGAAAAACCATCGAATGGATTAAATCAATTTGCCATTCGATAGTTTTTAAATCAAAACTATCGAATGCCAAATTAACTTACTTTGTTTTTCAATCAATCACTTTAACCACCATTCGATAGTTTTCTGAATTGAAAAACTATCGAATTCTTTTTCTTGTCTTTTGTCCTTTAGTAATTACTCCTGAGCTCCTGGGTGTTTAAGTTTTAGACTGTATCAATTTCTTCTGAGACGATAAAACAACTTGATCTTTTTAGTGTCGTCACCTAGTGCAACTGGTCTGGTTCACAGATGAATAACACTTGATCAATTCTTCTTTTATGTCTTCAATATAGTGCTGCTGATAAGTCCCTTGTCGTTCCGGTTGCTTCATCACTGGAATCCCGTGGTACTGAACCCTAAATCATTCACGTACTTCTGTCGTCTTGAAAGTCTTGTTTCTTTTGCTGTCACTGAGGCTTGAACATTTTCATGAACTTCTTTCCGTGACCTGTTTACGGACTTCAAGAATACATAACGTATTTTGATTTTTTGAGTTTATCTTTTCTTCTTTGATTCTGGATTCCTGTGCTTCTGTTAATATTATTGTCTGTCTTGTCCTTTGTTGAGTTGTAGTTATCTCTTTTACATCTTATGTTACATTATGCTTTACAGCATTCTTTGTAATCTTTTTTTGTTCTTACAGAGTGCAAAAGCAAAGACCAAAATACAACGGTGAACTTTCAAATCCATCTAAAAATGAAGTTTTAGGAGACTTGAAGCCGACAAATGTTACAGTTGTTCTAAAGCAAAAACTGGAAAGATATATCGTAGAGAAGAAACCATAAAATTGGTACAGGAAACACCAATGATCATACCCTTAAGGATGCATTCAAGGAAAAGTGGCATGGTTTTTCAGAGACTATGAAACTGGTAACGGCTCTCTCGTGATGCGGAATTGCAAGTGCAAACATGAGTTTCCCAGTACTAATTTAGCCTGAAGTAACTTCTGAAACTAGGACAGCTTGATCGTGTTTTGGATTTAGTTATAAATTACTTTTGCAAATGTGCAAGTTAGATATCCGTAGACACTAAGAACATAAGTATTTTTCCCTAATTAATTAAATATAACAACAGAATATCTCTCCTTTTTTCTGAATCCCTCATCCCTCATCCCTCATCAACACAGGAACAATACAACAGTTTCAACAAGTGGAAACTAAATTTCAACAAGGATAGATCTGTTTTTAAGAACAGCCATGAAAGACGCAAACTAAACAAGACTGTTATGTATGTCGGTAAAAACCAAACAAAAACTAAGACTCAGATGTTATGAAATAACAAATTTAAAGCACCGTTTATAATATCTTTTTGTTCTTACAGAATGCCAAGGCAAATACAAAAATACAATGGTGAACTTTCAGATCCATCTAAAATGGAGTTTTAGGAGACTTCCAGCGGACAAAACTGATTGACAAAGAACTCCCATGTAGATATATTAGAAATGGAAAAGAATTATATAATAATAATATATTAAAAATCAAACCCATGACTAGTTAATTTGCTTTCTTCCTCTTCTTTGATTTCTTTGCATTAAATTGTGCTTTCTTTTTCGAGAACTTTCCTCTTGGCTTTTGCTGCGCACTTTTCTTGTTTTTAGACACTGGTTCAGCTTCAACATCGTCTCCGTTGGATGGAGAATCGCTCATAGAGCCCTCATCTTCATCCGAACTAAGAACCAATTCTTCCACAACATCTTCATTGATAGCTGTCTCTTCCTGGAACTCTGTTCCCCTGTTTTTTCTCTTCTTTCTTTTCTTTTTATCTTCTTTTGCTACTTCAGCTCTGCAAGAGAAGAACATTTAGATCCAACAACACACAAGCGCACACACACATGCACATATAATGGAGGAAGACGGTCTAAAAACATACTTGGAATCACGTCCAGGTAACCAAGAGGAGGAATTGAAGACAGCACCACCTTCTTGATCTCTTTCATCATCATCTTCTTCATCATCATCATCATCATCATCATCACCTGGCAGCTTACTTCCGAAGATAGACGAGTCTTCCCCAACAATTACACTGGAAAAGATATGTCCATTTTGAGCGACATCAAATGACCCATCGACACTATTGTGTATTACAACAAGACATCGAAATTTACCTGGTCTCCGTTAATGAGTCTCTTTTTTGCTGTGCTTTCTGCCGTAGAATGGCTGCATACTGGGACAGAGGACTAGAACCTGACTTTTTCTCATCCTATAACCAAATAACTGGTGATGTCAATTTTATGCACCGGGCACGCACAAAAGGAAATGAATACCTTAAACTAACAGGTATCAAGCTTCCCTGCACTCATAAACTAACTATCCAACCAAAATTTACTATATCATATATAATTATCCAGACTAAAAGAACAATAAGTGTTCTATCCTACAATGTATTCTACTACTGTTAGGTATCAATAGTTTTCTATGGCAAACTGGTTTTGTAAGCCTATATAATTAATATTGCTTCAATATTAAAAACATGCCACTACCAAATATAATAATCAGTTTATGAGTAGTATGCTCAGTGATGTACGACTCGAGACTTCAAGACAGCCAGTTTAATAAGTGGGGAGAGGGGAGGCAGGCCCCTGCTTGCATTCAGGTTCACAATTAAAGAAAAAGCCAACTTTTTTAGCCTCTGAATCAGCCAATGACCCAAATAATTACTTTTACCGCTTAAAGCATATTAAAAGCTTATAAGACAGTTGTCTAGCAGTCAGCCAGCCATAAAGCTTGTTTAACTCTGTACAAACCTCCAAGAATGATGGTGCGGCAGGATCATTCGGTAGTAATGAGATTGATGTGCGTTTTACATTGATGTACTCAGAATTAGCTTCGATCTGTGAAATCATACAAACCAATTAGCATTAGAAGCACACAAAAAAATGAAAAGATTAAGCTAAGGTAGAAAAGACACGAATTATAACTGTGCAAAAGGTTAATGATGATTATGCGTGCAAAAGGTCGTCATGACCAATTTATACTTGAAACAAATTGGCTTTGGATACCCTTAAAAGCTTAAGGGGACTGGATCATACCATATCCTAAACTAGATATACCTGACGAATCAGCTGCCTCATTTCTCGCCGAAACCTCTCAACTTTCGTAGATTTGCAGAAGTTACGTAACCGCACGGCAGGAACAAACGATAGTTCAAAGAAAGCAATTGAAAAGCTCCATTGAGCTAAATGTTCAGTGATCTCTTCAATCACAGTAGTGACACATGCCTCCTGAAATGATTTCGTCTTTAATATTGGCTTGCTTACCTGCAGAAAAAAAAAACTTGGAATTACGAAAGGAAAAAGTTGAAAGGCAAATAACTGAATAGCAAGACTATCCACATCTGTGACACCTTTAGCACAGTTCGCAAATCTATAGACTTGCCAACACCTCCTGCAGGGGGCCTATTGAATTCTTTCATATCCAGCATGTCCAAAAGTAGAAGCGAGACTGGAATAAAGGTACCAGTGGAAGCAGCTATACGGTTGAGCATCCTAGCACATCGCAATCTGAGGGGAAAATATCGAGCAGTTGGGACTAAACGAGAAACACCAGAAATTATCTGAGTCAGAGGATATGCTAAGGGACTCAAATCGGCTTCTGAACTGTAAGCACAAATAGCTCCTGTCCAAAGTTCAAGGCAGTTTATATACTTCCACTCATAAACCTTCCTAAAGGATTCCTGCAAATGATTACATCAGGGTGAAATTACAATAAAAACATCTCAATGTACAAGTATATAACTAAAAAGAGATTTTAAAAAGCAACGACTAGGTACTTTTTATAAAAGGATACAAAAAAACAAAAAGATAGTAAGCTATTTACCAGGTAGATTTCATATTTAGGTTACATATCTGCAGCTGTAACCATTTTTTATATTGTTTCATTTCTTACAATCATAAGAAACCCATAACTGGGAGGTTAAGAGCGGCAACTTATACCATAGTTATAAGATATTAAATTTGCAAAGGTGTTGGAAGTTGAGATTCAGATAATCCTACGAACTGTCAGAAATGTAATTTTACAATAGCATTTAATATTTAATTTTGCAAAACTCACAAGAAAAACTATACCTTTGTTTTCATAGTTAATGCCTCCTTTAATATATTTGCCAATTGCCTGATGAAAAGAAAGGCATGTTGATATGCAGCAGAAAGGTCAACCCGAAGAAGCTCAATGACACAATTCCCAAGAAACTGGATGGGCTGCAACTTTTTTGCATTCACAAACTGGCAATTGAGAACATATGCTTTGTATATGCCCTTAAAGCATTCATCTACACATTCAGAACCAATACGAACGCACAAGTCTCTTAGAAACAAAAAGGAGACAACTGGCAGTGCACCTCCCCCAGTTCCCCAGTAATGAAGACCCACCTGAAAGGACATTCATGATTTATTACCAGCTAGATTAAAAATATTGTCTAGCAAAAAATTGTTGCAGCCATAAGTACTAAAATAAAATCAATAACGTAACAGCAGGCCCCAGTCGGTAGTGGAAGTATGTAGACAGTGAAATTTCCATTTCTTCTATTTTGACCTCTTAGACCCATCCTCTTGGTGATTGTAATTTATTTCTGCTCACTTTCTTCTTGCTTTCTTTTTTCTTGGGGGTATACTATATAGGTCACAAGTATAGTTCACTTGATACTACCTGGTGGAGAATATTTCTAGACCAAAATGCGAAAACTACTCAAACCATGTGTCAATCCATAAAGAGAAAAGATATACCCAACATAGTGCGTAAAATGCAAAATACTAATAGAGTGTTAGATCAGGACTTGGAATGAGACAACAGCCAGATATAGGTCAATTCAGTAATCTATGCTTCACAGGAATATTGTAGAAACTAGAATCAATGAACACCAAAAAGTTACAGATGTAGACCCTGTAAATATTATGTCAGATTAAAGCCCTAGATCCTGTAAATATGTCAGATAACTATCCATACTCATGACATTAGTTAAAGCTGAAGCCATACCTTGATATACTTCCTCAATAGACTTGGGTAAGCAGCCAAAAAAATTGTTGAATATCTTAGACGCTTTAATGTAAATGATATCATGTCCTCGTCAGTCATTTGGTTCAGAACATGTAAAGCATTTCCAAGATAGGACTTCACCAAGTGATTGTGATTCTTCCAAGGTCTTGTGTGCACTGCATCTAATACAGTTTCCTTCTTTCCACCAGAAGAAGGGAGCTTCAATAATTCTCGAAGAACTCCATCCATTTCATTTAGTACAAACAACATTATTTTGTTAAAAACATGGCTAGGCATGGCACTTAACTTTGATACATCTTCATTCCCGTCATCATCACCATAGTGGCAAGCAGTACGGAAGGCTTTCATAAGAGAGCGCACTGCACCTAAGCTTGAAGTTTCTCTGATGGCAGTACACCAAGTATCAACCATCGCACTAGTTATAACTTTTCTAGAAGTTTTAACTTCCTTGTCCTCATCTTCTTGCATATCCTCATCATCATGTTCCACATCTTCTTGCATTTCCTCGCCATCAATATCAGTATCAATCTCCTCCTGCACCGTTATATTTCAGTCCACAAACACTAAAACCAAAATGAACTAACAAATTAAAACACAAAGCAAATTAGGCTCACATCTTCTTCTTCATCGTCATCGTCTTCTGCATTGAATTCCAGTAGGCCCTTGTCATGCTCTTTCAAGAACTCATAAAATTCAGGGTCCTGTAGGAAAAAAAAATTAAGGATTTACATTTAAATCTCTTAACAGCATTAAACAATATACAATCGTCGCAAGACTAACTCAGAAAAATCCAACAAATCGAATAACATTTTCTAAAGCATTACAAACCACTAACAATAGCTGAAACACAAACCGACAAAATTCCATTCATTAAAATTACTATCACTCTAAATCCACACATTCATTTTCAAAATTTCAAAATATTACGTTTCCGAAACCATCCTAAAAATCCAGTTCCCACCCCCTAAAAATTATTAAGCTTTCCTATACTCTCTACTTCCCTATTTCCATCCAAGAAAGCAGTTATAACAAACTTATCGAAAAATCGAAACAAGGCAAACAAATCCAAGATACCCATTTAACCACCATAAAAACAGAAAAATGCACATAAGTAAGTACACAAAAAAGACCTTTTCTTGAAGTCTTTGCAATTGCAAAGCATGCTCTTTTCCAGACTTAGGAGAATCATTACTCATAGCTTCTTCTTCTTCTTCTTTTTCTATTTCTTCATCTATATCTTCTTCAATATTCTCTTTAATTTCATGGGTCACTTCTTTCTTTGACTTCTTGACTACAACAACAAGAATGAATAATTTCAATATCAAGAAAAGGTGAAATTATAAAATAAATTAAATATATGCATACAGTACATAAAAGAGAGGTGAAATATAAAAAACCCAGTTTAAAAAATCTAACCTTTCTTTTTGGCAGCCATGGAAGATACTTACAAGTTACAAGCAGCGGCTGAGTGAGAGGAGATGGTGATATTCTAATAATTTGTTTAGGTCTACATGGGTTTAAGTCGGGGTTTACATTGCCTTGGAAATATTGAATTCAAACTCAAAATTTGATTAAAAATTGAATAAAATTTGAATTTCACAAAAAAAAAACAGAGTAAAATTAAGGGAAATTACAAAAAAAAAAATTACTTTTTCTAAAAAAAATTGCGATTATACTATTTTGTGAAAATATTTACAAAAATACGGTTTACAACCAAAAATAACCGGATGCGACTTATATATTTAAGTGGGTCATGTTCTTTGTAGAAACTTTAACCTAATAACTCTCACTTATAATAGCTTTAGCTTATAGCCCGTGCGATGCACGGTTACTTAAATCTTGTTTATAATTATTTTGTTTATAATTATATTTTAATTACCCATGGAACACACGATTGTTTTTTTAATATTTATAATTATATTTATTTATGAATATTTTAATATTTAAAAGTTATTAGTTTACATGATTAAATTATTGTTAAAAAAGATTTAGCCAAAAAATATTATAGTTAAAAAATTGATATTTATTATATTCTACACGCTAAATTTAATATTTGTTTATATTGAGTTATAAAAGTTAGATTTGGCCAATTTTACGGTCCACGTGAAATTCACAAAACAATCTTTAATTTAGTTGTGGTTTAATAGTTCTTTTTCAATTAAAAACTATTCTAAAACTAAAAAGAGAATAAAGTGACGAAATTTAATATTGAGAATTCTATTCGATTTAGGAAATCTACTTATATGTAGTTTAGATTATTAGAATACCATTTATTAACCAAATACAGTTTTTAATGTTAAATCTAACGGTTTTCACCTATCTATTTAAGATTAAACGATTTTTATTATTTTGATATTAAATGGGTTTCCTTATTTAATTACAACTATTTTTATGTTTTAACTTTTTGGAAAATCCAATCCTAATATAATATCTTTTAAATTATATTATTTTTAGATAATAACTTCTTTTTATATGATATAATCTTGATCGTCTATTTTTAAAAGTATTGGATCTAACGGTTGAGAATGTTTTGGCGGTATTTAGGACCAAACTACCAAGATAACATCATTAATTTTTTTTAATATTTATATATTTTAAATATTTATTGCTAAAATATAATATACTCTTTTTTGTAATATGTTAATGATGCGGGAACTTTGAACTTTTGAGAAAATAAATTATCAATTAAAATATAATTTTTTTTGTAATAGTTCTTCTTTTAAAGTAGTACACCGTGACGGTCAAAATTCTATATAAAATTCATTTTTTTAAGGTATATCCCGTAAATATCTATATTATTATATTAAAGACTAAATAATGAAAGCTTTCTTATAAGTCTGGTCGCTTGATCACTCAATCCATAATCGTTGGATCTTTCAAATTAAATTGTTGAGAAACGTTAGATATAACAGTAAAATTATCACGTAGAATGATCTAAGGTTTGAATCTACCAACAACATATTAAAATTTATAAGTTTGTTTGAAAAATAAGAAATTTTTCATTTTTTTTTTTGCAGATATGGGTTATTTGATAATATTTTTTATAAAGTACGATTTTTCAAAAAAGTACTATACTAATTGATTAACAAACTTTTAAAGTTTTGAATTTAATAATTTACGATGTATATAGGTTAAAAAAGTTAGGCTTATTTCGTAGCTGAGTCTAAAATTTCAAAATACGGTATTTTTAAATATGAATATAGTCCTACTAACAATGAAATTAGGTCTCTATGAGTTCTTATAAAACAAAATCACTATTTGTGTATAATTTATTATTTAATAATAAATAATATTTAATTAGTTATGATATAAAATTTAATAAAATAGGATAAAAAATATGCACACATTTATAAAATTTTATCCTCGCATTATTATATTCTTTGTTGATTTGAATTTTTCTTAGATTGATTTGAATTTTTGAACATAGATTTCTAAATTTAAAATAGTTAGGAAAAATTAATTAAATTGGCATTAAAATAATGATGACGTAATAATTATTATTAGAATTTAAACACCCACTTTACTAATTTGAGCTTTATCTTGTGTTTAAATACCCACTTTACTAATTTGGGTTTTATCTTGTGTTTTAAAAATTAGATTTTAACGATTTTATACCAAGATAACTAAATTATCTTTAATTAAAAGATGATTTAACAATTTTTATCTAACTGGAATTGTCCATGAAAGAAAAAAGAAAGTCACGAATTTGTTACATGGAGAATTCTATTCAGTATAGAAAACTTATTTATATTTGGTTTAAATTATCAAAATACACTTTTTAGAATTTAAATATAATCCTATTATTAATAAAATACACTTTTTTAATATTTGATCTATCGATTTTCATTTATCTAGTTAAGATCTAATAGTCCTTATTAGTTTGGTTGTCGGGGATCAAAATTTTGGATAAGATCCCTATTATGTTTATTATATGCGTTCAGCGGAGAATAACAAAAAGGTGGAGACCCGAATACCAATTCTACACCCTTAGATTAACTTAAATTCAATTGTCATCATTTTTTATTATACTTCATAAAATTAAACATAACAGAATTATATTATTATACACAATTACACATGTTGTTCTTTTTAACCATCCACGTTCTTAAAACCTACAACATTCGACATTTTATTTAGCAAGTTGGGAGGATTTATATCACGAAACATCGTACCGCAAATATTATAAACAAAAAGTTATGCATATAAAAAATATGTTTTACAAATTAAAAAAACAATGCTTACTGCATAACAATGAAAAAATGTGTAAAAAATTAAATTATGCAAAAATAAAGAATAAAATAGTAAAATAATAATGTTTTGCAACTAAAGTAATGCACTAAATTAAAATAATAATATATTGCACTAAAAAATTATGAATACAATAATTGAAAGTAAAAAGTTTTGCAAACAAAATAACATAGAATATTAAAATTGTGCAAATTTTTTGAATAAAAAAAATGGAAGACGTGAGAATGAATGTAATGCATATTGTAGTTAACGTTGTTGGTAACGTATAAGCTGTATATGCCCAGATACAACCAATTTATAAGTGTGTAAAACAAAATAATATGTATCTGATAGAAACGAATTGTGTAACATGTGGTCTCGGTCTCCAAGTTAAGTTTAGGTCTCCATAGAACTTTTCTTTAATATAATAAGGATATCAAGTATATATTAATATAAATATCTTACTAATGTTTCGGTTTTATTTACAGTGTTTATAAAATTTTAAAATACATTATTACTTAAAAATTATTAAACAGAATAAAAATTATGTTATGATTATATAAAATTTTATTCTCATATTATTATATTATTTATCGATTTGAATTTGTTCGTAATTAATTTTAATACTTTATTGAAAGAAACATAAAATTTCTATATTTAAAACAATTAGTGGAAAAATAAATAAATTGGTGCTACAAAAATAAAAAAAATATTTATTAAAATTTAGATATTCACTTTACTATTTAGGTTCTATCCTGAGTTTTATAAATTGAATTTTGACGATTTTACAACTCATGTGAAACTAACAAAATTATCTTTAATTTAATGATGGTTTAATAATTATTATCTAACTTGACCAGTTGACCTATCCATAAACCGAAAAGAAAAGATGGTTAAGAATTTTTACATAATGAATTCAATCCAATATAGAAAACCAATTTATAATTGGTTTAAATTATCAAAACACACTTCTTAGTATTTAAATATAATCCTACATTTAATCAAATACAAATTTTAATATAAGTATTATATTCAAAATTATCGTTTATGAATATGAATATGAATATTAAAATAAATAATATTTTAATAATATTTTGATACTATCCTTTTTTTGTTTGTTATATGTAAAATAATATAATTATAATTTGGATTAATCAAATTGTTATGTTTATTCAGAAAAAAAAGTGTTTAAATTTATTTATATACATGAGTTCTCTCTGTAGGTTCACGTGTATCATTGTTAGTATGATATACATGAGCATTATATTGATAATTTTTAATATTGTAATCAATATGAATTGTTATCTTTATATTTGGTTTAACAATTATTATCTAATTGGAACTATATATAAATTCAAGAGAAAAGATATTTAAGAATTTTTACATAGAAAACTTTTAAATTATCAAAATACACTTTTTAGTATTTAAATATAATTCTATTATTAATCACATACATGTTTTAATATTAGATCTAACAATTCTCATCGATCTATTTAAGATCTAACTGTAATTATTAATTTGGTCGTATAGTGATCGTACACGGACCAGATCAATTTTAATTTTTTCTTAAATTGATTTTAATATTTTATTGAAATAAAAATAGAATTTATAAATTTAAAAGAATTAGGGAAAAAAATTAAATTGGTGCTACAATAAAAAAAATATTTATTAAAATTTAGATAATCACTTTACTGTTTGGGCTCTATCTTGAGTTTTAGACAACAGATTTTAACGATTTTACAGCCCATGCGAAGTTAACAAAATTATCTTTAATTTAATTATTGTTTAATATTTTTTATCTAACTAGAACTATCCATAAACTAAAGAGAAAAGATAATTACGAATTTTTACATAAATATTTCTATTCAATATAGAAAACCCATTTATAATTGGTTTAAATTATCAAAATACATTGGATAAAATCTCCCTTACGCTTATTATATATAAAGAGTTAATTTTAAAAAACAATACTAGCAAGGCACCGGCTTAAAAAATAATAAACTAAAAAAGATAATATGAACGGAAAATATTAAAATAAAAGTAAATATTAATATGACAAATTATAAAATAAGAAACTTAAATATTAATTGAAACATAAAAAAAAAATTAAAAATACAGATTGGGCTGAGAAAGATAAATGAGGTATTATTAATAATATTTTATAATAAAATAAAATAATATTAATAATAAGGACAGATAGAAAATCTAATATATTTTAATTAAAAAAAATAATTGTCCGTGATATTTTAGAAGTGTTTTAATTATACTAACTGTATTTATTAAAAAAATACGTTGACATGTTAAATTAAGTAAGTTTTTTTAATAAGGACAAATAGAAAAGCTAACATATTTTAATTAAAAAAAATAACTGCCTATAATATTTTTAGATGTGTTTTAATTATATTAATTGTATTTTTTTTTTAAATACGTTCACTTGTTAAAATAGGTAATTTTTTTAAAATAATTAAAAGTATTAAAATATGTTTTAAAATATATAACTAAGGGTTGCACTTGATATTTTTGGAAAATAGAGATTTTAGTCATAACAAATATAAAAGATAATATATTTTTATTTAAAGGTAAAATATTTTAAATTAAAACATATCACCTTTTATATTTGTTATTACTAAAATCCATGTTTTCCAAAAATATGAAGTGCAATCCTTACTTATTTATTTTAAAACCTATTTTAATACTCTATTTAATAAATAATAAAATAGTAACTAACTGATTGTCTTTTATAATTAAAAAAAATCAAACAAAATCTACTACTTTTCCAAAAATATTACGACAATTACCTTTAAATTAAAACATAATATATTTTATATTTGTTATCACTAAAATCTCTATTTTCCAAAAATATGAGGTGCAATCCTTACTTATTTATTTTAAATTTATTTTAATACTCTATTAAATAAATAATAAAATAATATAAAAATATTAACTAGCTGATTGCCTTTTATAATTAAAACATTTTTTTTCTAACAAAATCTACTTCTTTTCCAAAAATATCAGGGGCAATTACCTTTAAATTAAAATATATTACCTTTTATATTTGTTATCACTAAAATCTCTCTTTTCCAAAAATATCAAGTGCAACCCTTACTTATATATTTTAAAACTTATTTTAATACTTTTAATTATTTAAAAAAACTTACCTATTTTAACAAGTGAACGTATCTTTTTAACAAATACAATTAATATAATTAAAATAAATCTAAAAATATTATAGGTAGTTACTTTTTTTTTAATTAAAACATGTTAGATTTCCTATTTGTCCTTATTAAATTTTTTTATTTATTTTAACATGTCAACGTATTTTTTTAATAAATACAATTAATATAATTAAAACACTTCTAAAAATATCACGGGAAATTACTTTTTTTAATTAAAACATGTTAGATTTTCTATATGTCATTATTATTAATATTCTTTTATTATAAAATAATATTAATAATACCTCATTTATCTTCATCAGCCCCATATGTATTTTTTAATATATTTTTTTAATGTTCCAATTAATATTTAAGTTTTTCATTTTATAATTTATCATATTAATTTTTACTTTTATTTTAATATTTTCCGTTCACAATAAAATTTTTAGTTTATTATTTTTTAAGGCTCGTGCCTTGCACGGGTTATAGGCTAGTATGTATTATATGTAGACCAGGACAAAGTTGTCCAAAAACACAAAATACACAATTTAAAATCAATTAATATTTTATTGACAATTATAATCATACATCGATATTGATCACAAAATTCTCCTTCATCACCATAAAATTTCCCCATTGTTTTATCATTTTTTATGAGAAGATTCAAGTTATGATATAAACACAATATTAGATAACAGTGTTCAACAGCTGAACATTCAAATACAAGTAAGTTCAATTGTAGAACTTTAAAATTTACGTGTTTGACTTCAAATTTGATTGCATGACTTTTAAGTTTAGAGGTAGAACACGAAAGTTAAGGTATGAAATTAATATGAATAACATTGTTCAACAACTGAACATTATAAAAAAAAATTAAGTTCACTTGTGGAACTTTGTGGAAAAAAGTAAGTTTATTTGTAGAACTTTGAAGTTCATCGGCATAATTTTTAAATTCAGTAGCAGAACATTGTATTTATACTACGAAACAAAATAGGTTCTGCAGTATAATCCCTTTATCTTAGAAATTCTTAACCTGTATAATACTTTGAATAAAATAAATAAATAATTTTAAAGAAAAAAATTAAAATTGAAAAAACAGTCAAAATATATGTGAGATAGAAAATTAAAATTAAAATAGAAGAATTTTAAAAATTAGTAATTGATTAAACTTTCTTAATTCAATTAATTGAACTAAAAATGTAATTATTTTATTTCAACAATACCCTTATAAGAATTTTGTATATAAAAATGAGTTGAATTTGGACAGTTGATCTAGTAATAATCCAACGGCTTATAACAGTTATATGGTTTTGTTTAGTGATTGGTTCTATTTTGAGCCAAATCCATATTTAAGTTTTCTCAAAAATATTTGAAGTTGTTTTTAGTTGCATATGAGGTTGTATCCAGTTATATACAATTGGTTGCAAAGTCGTATTTTTGCAAAAAAATATTCAAAAAAACTGTTTTTCTTGCAAATTTTTTAAAAATGAAACGCATTTTTGTAAAAAAAACCGCACTTATGAAAAAAATCTCTAAAATTAATCTTTATCATAAATTTCTTAAAAATAATATTTATTAAATTTAAAAATAAAGAT
Organism: Heracleum sosnowskyi; assembly: GCA_030848705.1. Classification (NCBI taxonomy): domain Eukaryota; kingdom Viridiplantae; phylum Streptophyta; class Magnoliopsida; order Apiales; family Apiaceae; genus Heracleum; species Heracleum sosnowskyi. Next base: position 131,747,536 of record CM061238.1, on the reverse strand, counting down.
AAATCACATAAATCACATATAATATTTAATTTCATTTAAAAAATAAAATGTTCAAAGCAGTAATGTCACAATATATTTTGAATTTAATATTAAAAACAGATATTATAAAAAATTATATGCATGTGTAAATATCTAATAAAAAAACAGGGCTCTTTACATAAATACCTAATCCTATAAACTTTTTTGCAAAAGTACTATGTTTTTTTTGTTTTTTTGCAAAAATACAAACTTTTTGAAAATTTTTGCAAAAATACGGTATGCAACTAGATGCGGCAATATCTACAACTACATCAACCAAAATCAACCACAAATACAACATATACAAATTTAAGAATTGGAATCATCTTTGTTTGCATAATAGATTGCATAAGTTATAATTACCCTTACGGGACCGATATACTGAAACTCAACCCAATTGTTGTATGTCGACGATCATGGAATTGGGGTTATAGGAACTGGGGTTTTGAATTGCCAAACAAGTAGCACCGGTTCTGAGACGAAATATTCTTTCGGTAAATTTACAAAAAGGTAAAACATGTGAATGTGTTTATGTATATCAGATTCGAGTTGTGTGTATTGTATCAGATTCATTTATTAAAAAAAATCGCATCGGGTTGCACCGTATTTTTACAAATATTTTTAGGTTGCATCTAGTTGCAGACCTTATTTTTGCAAATATTTTCAAAAGATGGTAAAATTGAAAAAAAATCTTAGAAAAAGTAGTATTTTTGATAATTTCTCAAAAAATATTAAACATGTTTTAGTTAACTTTCACATCTCTTAAATTTTTGATTAAAAAATAATTGAATTTACACTTTATGACTTGTTTGATTAAAAATATTGTTTACCAATATTTAATATTTTTCCTTCTTTTATTCTGCATATCATTTGAATAAATTTAACATATTTGCCTCTTATCTCCCTCTATACTTTATAAAGATAAAATGATACTTTATAAAGATAAAATGATATGATCTTAATGCTCCCGTACTCACCCAACTTACGTGAGTACAAAGTATTTTCTCATATGAATACACGCGGAGTATTTCTATAATTGCATTATTTGATTATATAATTACAATCATGTCATTAAAAATATACTATATACTCATGTAAGTCGTCTAGATACGTATTTAGGGGCATTTTTCTTAAATGTATAATTCAGCTTATCGTGATTTTTGTTGACAATTTTCCAATATAACTTTCTTTATTGAGAAATATTTTCTTGTAAGAGAGAAATACAGTAGTTTAAAATGAAGATTGTTAAAAGTCTTCTTATTTACAAATGAGAGTCTACTGATCCTTTTCCCCTCTCTTTCCCTTTCCCTTTTTTCTTGTTCTCATCATTCCTGTTTCTCTTTCGTTTTCTCCTTTTCTAACATTAGCAGCCTCTGACGCTCTGACTTGGGACGAATCCCCATTTGGGGTTATGGTTCCATTTGATGTTATTGAAGATTCACATGAATCTTTGGATGATACTTCCTTGAATTGTTATTCAAGAGTGAAGAATGAAGATTTTAAAGGAAAGAGGGGTTATGTCCCCTTCAGATTCACACCCTTCCCTTTCTCTCTTTCCCCTATAATTAGATTTGAGCACTACGGTACTAAGAAAGACTTTGCCTGCCTCTGTGAACATATGAGAAGAAGAGAACAAAAGGAAAGGAAGCACCTCCACTTTTGGGACGGCTATAGTGGCAAAAATAGCGGTTGGAATGGCTTACACCTTCGCGGCTCAACATACTCTTTTGAATCGGCAGGTGGATGACTATGGATTGTCTTCTTTTCCTCTGTTAATTCTCAAAACTTGAATTCTAGTGTTAATGGTCCTATTGCCACCTGTGTTGTTTCATATAGTAGTACTCTTAATAAGAACTCTAGTGTTATGACTATGAATGAGGAGAATATTGAAAATATGATAAATGAAGTGAATTTGAATGTTGTTGACAATGTTGGTTTGCCTACTGCTAGTGAGAATAACATAGAGCTGATTTTTCCTTGATTGGGGACTCCCTACCTCATCAATTTGTGAGAACTTGTGCTTTTCTGCGATGGGATGAACTGAGGAATGTTGACCACAATGACTTGGGTTTTTATGAATTTGTGTTTAAGAATGAACATAACATGATTGTTGCCCTTGATTTGGGGAAGATTGTATTTAGGGATAGTGTTCTGGTTCTGCGAACTTAGCAGGACAGAGTGAGATTCTCACATGCTGCGGTGGTTTCCCATTATACTTGGGTTACCATGTATAACATACCTCTTTCTCTAAAGAACCAGGAAGGAATATGTTACATGGTACACGCTATTGTGAAGGTCTTTTGTCTTGAACAGTGTTCGCACAAAATCACGCAAGCGTACGCGGTCAACAAGTAATATATGAAAGTAGAGTTCGTTCCCACAGAGACTGCTTTGGTTACTATAGTTATGCACTTATGCAACAATGTATGGCTATTGTTCAATGCTAAGACAAGTAACAAGTTTGTGTTTTGATTAACTAAATTAACTAATCAACTTAACAAGATTATAATTAACTAAAGAGATTGTTGTATAAATACTTATGAGAATAAAACATGGGATCCTAACTTCATTAAGTACTTCATCTAGAGTCTTTTGTCTTTAATCAATGCATGTGACGGTTGTGATAACTAATCGGATAACACGAAATTAGTACACGCTACCTTTCAGTATACGTATACCAAACCACTCAAACATCCACAAAAGAGATAGAAGTTGGGCAGACACCAATTATGCTTAGACCCTATATGTCTATAAGATTTGAAAACATAACGGTTTAACGAGCAAGTTATCCATTCAGATTACATAGGGCAGGTAAGATGGTTAAAATCACCAACGAATCATGCATGACAAACATACATAAACCTATGCTAGCATGGCAAGTTCTAAACCTCTATATCCACTTTCGCAATCAATAGAGATTAACAAACAACTTAGATGTTAGCTACGCATCCAAGAAGAATAAGCACAACCAAACTAGGATATCAATTAGCCATCACACACACATCTTTAAAACAATTAACTACTAAAATCCATAAATAAATCCGTTAGAATCCCATGACAACGATTAGTTCATAATCGAACCGTTCATCATCGTGGGTTCTGATGAAAACATGATAATAATAAGTCTAGAATACTGAATAAAATTACTAGGGTTTATGAAAGAACAAACGAGAATCCAAAGTATCGCCTAATTAGAAGAATACAAAGAAAAGATGAAAAGTAGATCTTCGTAATCAGCCGTCTTCTTGTTCTCCTCACCGGTGGATGGATATGTGTGATTGTATGTCAATGTATCCCTCAGAAATCGTCCACCATTAGTTTATATAGGCCTGAGGGTTGACTGGTCTTCTGCTGGTTTCCTTTTCAGAATCAGAATTGCCTTTTCCAGCATTTTTCAGGCGCGGGCGCGCTATGAACAGTGCGGGCGCACTATGAACAGTGCCATGAACAGTGCTACTATTCATAATTCAGCAAACTATTTTCTTTCCGATTCTTTGCGCTTCCAACTCCCTTACAGCATGGACTTCTTTTCTTGAGCACATAACCACCATATATACATGAATCCTCACATTTCTGCATCCATCTGTAGCTCTGCACATTCTAGCTAAAAACACATTAAACACACCAAATACTTGAGTGTGAGCGATCAATTTAAGCCGATACGAAGCGTTCCAAGTAGATATAAAATCCACTTATCACACCCCCAAACTTAAACCGATGCTTGTCCTCAAGCATAAACAGACTATATATATATATAATGCAATGCATGAATGCAACTAATATGCTAATTCAAACGATCCCCTCAGAGTAACCATAACCAATCAACGAGCCAACATCTCAAAGAATGCAATTTTCCAAACAGAACTCGACCAAATTCCCGTATACTAACAATACAAACACAGAAACGTGCGTGTGTGCGATGCTCATCAATATACTCCCAAACTAAATCAAGACCATATCCTGTTCTTCATCAAAACAGCCACAAGCTTATAAATAGAATGAACTCTAGACACAAGAAATCACTAAAAGACACATCCATAATCCGCTTGAGTTAGACAGGAATTCATGTTTTATTACGACACACAATACTATACACAACAAACATGCTTATTTGACCGTGCAATGGATGAGACCCCAAAAGGCTTATACAATAATACCCATGTAGCGAGCGTTAGGTTAGTGGATCCCAGGCCGGAAAAGTCTTAGGTCACTAGGCACAAAGTCCTCTAAAACTTAATTGCTCGAGTATTAAAGAGCTCAACCTGATCAATTTTGCATAAATACAACTTTTTTTTTCTATTTCGGAATGAGTGCGCTTTGCTTTTTCTCATCCCACCCTAGACTACTCATCTTTTCAATGAGCGGCTACTAGCCATTTGACGCATAGCCTTTATTAACAACTAGCATGAAATCTCTGGTTTCCCCCAAACTTAGACTTAAGTGCTTCTTTGTTTTCAAGAGAATAGAAGAACATTCTAAATGTAAGCAAGTGATTAAATTCTAACATCCAAACAAACATGGTCTGATCAAATCCAAAAGCAACCAATGAGACTTATGAAATTAATTTGTTTCTGGCATGCAAGTCAATTCCTAGGAACTTAATCAACCCTCTATTCATCATAACTACACTCCAATCAACATCGGCTCATCAACGGAAATAGTCAATTCCTAGAGGATCATGAAATATGCATGCTATGCAAATGCAACTAAATGGACTCACATAATAGATATAAACACTAATGCAAACATAATGCTCTATATGACATAAACATGCAAAGATATGAATGAACTAACTAAATATGCAATATGAATCCTATATGAACACACACACACACACACTAACATTCCTCAATTATCACCCCCAAACTTACAATATTCAATGTCCTCATTGAAGGTAATAACAAGGAAAGTGCAGAGAATACCTAATCATCAGCAGGACCACCCTCCTCAGGTGGTGGATAAATAGAATCCACTCCAAAAGTAGGCCAAGCGATATCAACTCCAGTAGCTCTGAATGCAGTACTCAAAGCCTATCAACTTCACTCTGAATCCCAGATGGATCCTAGAGGGAAACAACACATTTTTTTTTTTGCTTATGTGAACAGTAACCCTGCTCGGGCGCGCTCTGCTACTGTTCATGTTTTTTTTTAACAGAACAATACTATAACAATTGCGTGGGTTGCCTCCCACAAAGCGCTTGTTTTATGTCAATAGCTTGACGTGAATCCTTCTTCATCCAGTCGCAAGAACGGTAAACGTCGACTCACGGTTCACCGTATTACCAACATCATAATTCAGCCACTGACCATTAACCTTGAACGCTTCATCCGAAAACTTATGAAAGATCTCTACTGCATCATGCGTAAATGCTGATTTAACCGTGATAGGCTCCGACCACCTCGACTTACGCTTTCCTGGAAAAAATCTGAAATGAGACTTGAAACGCAGAACTAGCTGACCAGGCACAAATGAATGTTTCACGACCCCTCTTTCATGCCAGTCCTTAACCTTCTCCTTATATAACTTGTTGCTCTCGTAGACTTTACCATACCTCAATTGATCATGCAGTGGTTGGAGTTCAAGTGTAGGAGCTTCTTCCATAGATGGTTTAAGTCGCTCCTGAGAATTGTTCAGCTCTGCTAATCCAAGAGAATCGACCGGTGCATCAATTTTTCTTTTCCATGGAGGTGCATTCAACAACTGAAGTTGCTCTGCTCTTTATTCGTCTTCGATATCAGAATCCCCTATCAAGACTCTCTCCACTGTATCTGACTTCAGCGGTTGTTCAATCTCTGTATTGACGACAGAATCGACCATCTCCAATTTAAAACACTCTTCTTCCTCAGTTGGAAATTCCATTGCCTTGAACACGTTAAAAGTGACCTTCTGATTTTGAACCCTCATTGTAAGCTCTCCTTTCTACACATCGATCAAAGTTCGGCATGTAGCTAAGAACGGTCTTCCCAAGATAATCGGAATCTTCTTGTCTTCCTCAAAGTCCAGAATAACAAAATCAGTAGGAAAAATGAGCTTATCCACTTTAACCAAAACATCCTCCACTATACCCCTAGGATACGTGATCGACCTGTCAGCCAGCTGTAAGGACATGTTTGTAGGTTTAGGCTCAGGAATTTCAAGTTGCATGAAGACAGACAACGACGTCAGATTAATACTAGCTCCCAAGTCACACAAGCACTTGTTGAAAGATAGATTGCCGATTGTGCACGGTATGGTGAAACTCCCTGGATCCTTGAGTTTTGGAGGTAACTTCTGCTGAAGAATAACACTGCACTCTTCTGTAAGAGCGACGGTTTCCAACTTCCGAGATAGAATACCCTTCATGAACTTCGCGTAGCTCGGCATTTGTTCTAGAGCTTCCGTAAAAGGTATGTTGATCTGCAACTTCTTGAAAACCTCCAGAAACTTAGCAAACTGTTTGTCCAACTTCTGCTTCTGAAGTCGTTTAGGGAATGACGGAGGAGGATAGACCTCCTTGATCTCTGTATTCTGCTTCAAAACAGATTTCTCAGTCGAATGGTCACGCTTTTCCGCTTCGTTTCCCCCCAAACTGGCTTTTTCCTCTTTTTCTTCATCTTCTGGCAGAACATCAGGCGCGTGCGCGCTCCCTAGGGCGCGGGCGCGCTCACCTTCTGTTGGAAATCCTGATTTTTTTCCGTTTTGCTCTTTTTTCTGAGTTCTAGTCACCCGTAACCTTTCCAAATCACAAGGTAACTGCTTTAACATGTTCCTTGACTTCTCTTTTGCCAGGATTAACTTCCGTATCACTAGGGAGAGTTCCCTGTGGTCTATTCAACAAGGCATTGGCAATCTGACCGATTTGATTCTCCAGAGTCTTGATGGAAACAGCTTGGCTCTTGCACATTAGCCTCAATTCCTCTAATTCAGATTTTTCATTGGACGACTGACCAACATTGCCTTGAGATGGTTGTTGAAACCCTGGTGGTTGGTAAGGTTGCCTTGGAGCATACTGTTGCTGAAAACCAGAAGAGTTAAATGGTTTAGCTCCATATTGCTGACCTTGAAACTACTGATACGGCTGTTGTGGTTGTTGTATACCACCCTGATTGTTACTCCAGCTGAAGTTAGGATGGTTCCTGTTATTCGGATGATAGGCATTAGGCACTGGCTGTTGTGGTCTCTGGAAATTGCTCACAAACTGCACCGATTCATTGGATATGGCACATTGAGTCGTGTCATGTGCACCTGCACATAGCTCACAAACACTAGCCACCTGATGTACTCCATAGTTAGACAAAGAATCAAGCTTCATAGACAGAGCCTTTAACTAAGCTGCTATTGCCGTAGCTGCATCCACTTCCAGAATTCCTGCCACTTTACCTTGTGATAACCTCTGAGTTGGATTTTGGTATTCATTAGCAACCATCATCTCAATAAGTTCATAAGCCTCATCGTAGCTTTTAGCCCAAAGAGCTCCACCTGATGCCGCATCAAGCATTGGTCGAGATTGACCTCCCAGTCCATTGTAAAAACAGTTGATCACCATCCAATCAGGCATTCCATGATGAGGACACTTCCTAAGCATCTCCTTGTAACGTTCCCAAGCTTCACATAAAGTTTCTCCAGACTGCTGTGCAAACTGAGTAAGAGCATTCCTGATTGCAGCTGTTTTAGCCATAGGGAAGAATTTAGTGAGAAACTTATGAGCAAGATCCTCCCAAGTAATAATAGAACCTGCTGGTAAAGAGTGCAACCAACCTTTAGCCTTATCCCTCAGAGAGAATGGGAAAAGTCTCAGTTTCACAGCATCTTCCGACACTCCGTTGAACTTGAAGTTGTCGCAAATCTCAATGAAATCCCTAATATGCATATTAGGGTCTTCCGTTGGAGCACCCCCAAACTGAACTGAATTCTGCACCATCTGAATCGTGCCAGACTTGATTTCAAAAGTATTAGCTGCAATAGCCGGCCTGACAATGCTAGATTGAATGTCATTGATCTTTGGCTGAGAATAGTCCTTCAAAGCCTTCGTTTCTGCTACTGGTTCTCCCATAACTAGACTTAATTCAAGTTCTTTCCGAGATTGAGAACGTGTTCGCATACACGCTCACTAAAGTACCTGAAACTCACCAAACAAAGTAAAAATTGATGAAAGAATAATCCGAGTCAGTGAACTTTAACGACCACTGATGACAAGCACATAAACTATATAAATAACACCGAGTCCCCGGCAGCGGCGCCAAAAACTTGTTCGCACAAAATCACGCAAGCGTACGCGGTCAACAAGTAATATATGAAAGTAGAGTTCGTTCCCACAAAGACTGCTTTGGTTACTATAGTTATGCACTTATGCAACAATGTATGGCTATTGTTCAATGCTAAGACAAGTAACAAGTTTGTGTTTTGATTAACTAAATTAACTAATCAACTTAACAAGATTATAATTAACTAAAGAGATTGCTGTATAAATACTTATGAGAATAAAACATGGGATCCTAACTTCATTAAGTACTTCATCTAGAGTCTTTTGTCTTTAATCAATGCATGTGACGGTTGTGATAACTAATCGGATAACACGAAATCAGTACACGCTACCTTTCAGTATACGTATACCAAACCACTCAAACATCCACAAAAGAGATAGAAGTTGGGCATACACCAATTATGCTTAGACCCTGTATGTCTATAAGATTTGAAAACATAACGGTTTAACGAGCAAGTTATCCATTCAGATTACATAGGGCAGGTAAGATGGTTAAAATCACCAACGAATCATGCATGACAAACATACATAAACCTATGCTAGCATGACAAGTTCTAAACCTCTATATCCACTTTCGCAATCAATAGAGATTAACAAACAACTTAGATGTTAGCTACGCATCCAAGAAGAATAAGCACAACCAAACTAGGATATCAATTAGTCATCACACACACACACATCTTTAAAACAATTAACTACTAAAATCCATAAATAAATCCGTTAGAATCCCACGACAACGATTAGTTCATAATCGAACCGTTCATCATCGTGGGTTCTGATGAAAACATGATAATAAGAAGTCTAGAATACTGAATAAAATTACTATGGTTTATGAAAGAACAAACGAGAATCCAAAGTATCGCCTAATTAGAAGAATACAAAGAAAAGATGAAAAGTAGATCTTCGTAATCAGCCGTCTTCTTGTTCTCCTCACCGGTGGATGGATATGTGTGATTGTATGTCAATGTATCCCTCAGAAATCGTCCACCATTAGTTTATATAGGCCTGAGGGTTGACTGGTCTTCTGCTGGTTTCCTTTTCAGAATCAGAATTGCTTTTTCCAGCATTTTTCAGGCACGGGCGCGCTATGAACAGTGCGGGCGCGCTATGAACAGTGCCATGAACAGTTCCATGAACAGTGTCATGAACATTGTTACTATTCATAATTCAGCAAACTATTTTCTTTCCGATTCTTTGCGCTTCCAACTCCCTTACCGCATGGACTTCTCTTCTTGAGCACATAACCACCATATATACATGAATCCTCACATTTCTGCATCCATCTGTAGCTCTGCACATTCTAGCTAAAAACACATTAAACACAACAAATACTTGAGTGTGAGCGATCAATTTAAGCCGATACGAAGCGTTCCAAGTAGATATAAAATCCACTTATCAAACAGCCTTCGAGGGAGTTGGAAGATGAAGGGGCTGATAGGATGTTGATCCAACTAGGCCACCAGTGATACAAACCCTCGTGTATTTGGGTTGAAATCTTAGATGATTCTTTTGAATATGTTAATGTTCTGTTCGGGTGGTTTATCAGGATATGACTAGAACAAGGGCGACTCGCTACTACCCTCGAAAGCATGACCAAGTGATCTTTAAAGCAACTACGTTTCTTAGATGTCATGTCTCTCTTGATGGGCTTGACTATGATGAGGCTGATTCTTGCCTTTAGAACAGTAATCTCAACACCTCTAGGATGGAGCAGGCTTTTAGGGATTCTAGTGAGTATAGTGGCAGCAAAACTCAAAACAAGAACGGAAGAGAAGTTGATGGTGGTTACGGTAGAGTTAGAGACAAGGTAGGTAAGGAATGTAAGAGAGACAAGGGTTGTGAAAGTGAAAATGCAAGTGGAGGCAATAAAAGAGGAGGAAGCAGCATCGGGTATCACATCTACATCATTGTGAACCCAGAGAACCCTGTATCCGTAAAGGGTATGAAGCCTGATGGCAGGGATACCAAGTAGCACCTTTAACAACAACAACATGATGAAGAAGGATGTGGCAGGATTCTAGTCTTTTTTTATCCATTTATGTGGTGATTTTGGCCATGTGCCGTGAACTTGTGTTTCTTTGTACTGACTATGGCCATGTGTGTTAGTCACAAAGTCATGTCTATACTTATCAAAATAACAAGCCTACTTGATTATAGTAATACTGTGTATTACTTACATGACCCCTTAATTGGGGAACCCTTTGTAGAATCTTTGTCATAAGTTTTGGACTTAGAATTAAAAACTAGACGCTTTGTAATGTATGAAAATCAGTCATGTAACAACTCTTGAAAGAAGATCCCTGGATCATGCCTCAAGTTGAAGATGGGGATTGTAGAATAAATTAGTTGGAGTTTGTAAATTAGTTGGAGTTTGAAGATTGAAAATTTCGCTAAGTAAAAATTCGAGAAGTAAGTTTGAATTGATCGAGAAGTCAAAGATTCGAGATTTTAAGGATTCGAGAAGTAAAATGCATTGCTCGATTTGTCAAGGATATTTGTACTTATTCGAGATCTTAAGCATTCCAAAAGTGAAGTGTACCATTTGAGATGTCAAGGAGAGTACATTGTTCGACATGTCAAGGATTTCACAAGTCAAAACACTCACTCGATATCTCAGGGATTCCTGAAGTAAAAGAACCCATTTGAGAAGTTCAATTTATATCTCAAAAAGGCTTGATCGAGAACTCAGAGATATCTAGTAGTTCAAGTATAGTTCTCGAATCAAGTACTTAGCCAATTCTCGAATGTGTCAAAAATAAAATTCAAAGAAGATTCGCATGATAGAAAATCTACATATAAGCCAAGACACTTGCAATGGTCCAATTGATGCATAGTGCACATGGAAATCCTACAAAGAAGCTCAGAGAGACAGTCAAAGGTGAATAGCTAAAGAAGTGGATCTGGCAATATGCAAAACAAAAAGAATTTACATGATGCCAATATTCACCAAAATAGTATATACATGGTTTACATAGTTTTTTTGTCTGTAACTACTTTTGTAAATGAGAGTTGTGTACATGTTATAAGTTGTTGCCCAGTAATAATCTATTGTAGAAGGGGGGTTGAATACAATAGTATAAGATAATTGACTTCTTAATGTATATATCACAAATATGAAAGAAAGATAACAGCTTTATTAAATCTGATATAAAACTGTTACAAACTCTCTCAAGAAATTCTGATGTTCTTGAGAGCTGCTAGCTTACAAAAACTCTCTCAAGAAATTCTATGTGCTTAAGAGCTTCTATTCGATTATGTTCACGTCTGTGTTGTGTTCATAAATCGAAACCAAAACTGTGTTTATATACTATACAGCTTCTCTATCAATGATAAGTCCTAATCAATTACAAAGATTGAAACCTATCTATAATTGATAGCTACATTCTACAAACCAGGAACCGACAGAATAAACTTCCATGTTTAACTAGACTCCAAATATAACTCGAAGTAGGAATCCTGATCAGCTTCCAGTCCGGATGATCAATCCTGATCCCAGTCCTGATATGTATCTCAATCCTGACGACCATGTAATCCTGATGACGTCAGCAATCCTGATCAGTTGAGTCTAGCTCCTGACGATCATTGAATTCTGATCTAACAATCTCCCCCAATCTCATACTTTGTGAAATAAAGTATAGATTCCTAAGATTCAATGATGTCAAAAACATATATACAAAATGTACAGAATCTGCAGCAACAACTTATCTGTTTAAATTCTTTGATAGAACATATTCATCTTCAAGAAGTTGGATAACAAATTTTCTTCTTTTTCTTCAAGAATTTGAATCAGTCTTTCCTTAAGATTTCTGAATTCTTCATCTTCCTCATTAATCTGATAGATAGCTGCTCTGAGATTCAATATGGAGTTTCTCTGAAGACTATGCTCTTCAAGCAAAAGATAAGTAATTTCCTTCCCATCCGGATTGAGAGTAAGATGAGTCATGCCAAAATTTACTTCTTTAACAGCAGTACCCCTTTGCATTTCCACATCCTGACCTCTTTGATTTAAGTACATGGGAGTATAATTACCATTGAAATTATTGTTTCCATCCAGTCTTCTTCTTATTGTTGACAAAATCATGTCACTCCATTCTTTGCATATTTGATTCTTCGATCTTAAAAGATAATGAACATATTTCAGTTCCTGTGTAGTTTTCATCAGCAGATCTTGAATAGATAAAATCTTCACACTACCATCTTTCATGAAGTACAAAAGCTTTTCTTTCTTGTCAAAACCATCATGACAATCTATAACTATATCAACAGCTAGTAAATTGTTCAGGTTTTCAGAAGTTAAAGTACCTCCAATTTCAGTTAAGGAGTAAGGATCAACATATGACATATTCAGATATTCAGCATCCCTGTGTCCAATACCTCCTCTTGAATTACTTGTCAATTGCTTCAGATTTGAAAACATCTTTAACCAGAGTGCTTTTGATCTAACCATCCCAGATAAATCAACAACACTTGAAGCGCTTGTAATAATTCCTCCAGACTGAAAATTGATAAGTGTATCACAACTTAATGTGCTAATATGTTTCCACTTCTTATCCTTTTCAAAGGCATGGCTTCTTTCCAGTGAAGATTCTTGTCTGCTTGGGTTCCTCCACACTCTTCTGTTTGAGAGCTTAAGCCTTTGTACATAGAGATTGAAATCTCTATTTGTTGATCTTGTAATTTCACTTCTTCTGGCTTCTTCTTCTTCATCTACTTCCTTGTTGTGAGAATCAACAATAGTAGATAAAATTATCAAGTCAATCTCTTGCAGAATTTCAGAATCATCAGGATCTTGAATATTATCAGGAACAACATCAGGATTAGATTCTTCAATTTGATTTGTATTGCAGAGAGTTGATTTTCTTGATTTTCTTCTCAATTCAGGTTCTTCTTCAATATTTCCATCATCACCAAAAGTAGATCTGTCAGGAACTACTAGAGTTTGAATAGGTTCAGGAATTTCTTCAATTCTTAACCCTCGAGACCTTGTCTGTCTAGGTATTGTTTGAGTTGAAGAACCTCTTCTACTTCTTCTAGCTCCTCTCCTACATATGCCTCCTCTACCTCTAGCAGGAGCAGGGTTCTTAAAGCTTTCCATTGTCTCTCTTTGTAGTCTCAAAAATTCTTCATGTGAGAGATCAGGATATTCTTCACTTGCTGTAGAGAGTGCTTTTCTTGCATATAATTGTTGAACTCTTTTATCAGTGTGATATAGAGTAACAATTCTGCCATCTTTTGTAGAAAACTTCTGGAATAAATTTGATGCATCTTCAGGATTATCAATAAAAATATCTTCATCACCTTCAGGAATTGTAGCAAGAGTATGTCCATGACCAGGTGTCAGGATTTGTTCTTCCGTCAGGATCTGAGATTGTACCAACGTTCTTACTGTCTTAACTCCAGAATCAGAAACATGAGTTAACTGTGTTGTTTGACTTTGTGAAGTTTGAATTGTAGACTTCATAACAGCAACATCAAAGGTTTCTCCTTGTATCACTTTGTCACTACCATCATCTCCAGTATCATCATCATTATTCCTTAATACTAGATCAGGTGTGCATTTTGTCTGACTAACCTTCTCCCCCTTTTTGACATCAGGATTTGACAATAAATTCAAAATTAAGGAAAGAGAGGCTTAAATGTCAGTTACCTTGGTATCCAGAGAATCAATCCGTCTGTTGATAGAGGTTTGTTCAGAAATAACAAATTTCACTTGGGATTCTACTACCCTTAGCTGAAAAGCAGTAGGCACCTTTGTAAAATTTTGAGAAATATCATTCCTCACCAACTCAGTTGAGTTCTTGATAGAATCAATCTCACTTTTTAGACTTTTGGATAACAAAGTTGTAGCCTTCAGATGATTCTTCAAGTCTTGATTCTCTATAGATTTCACTGCATCATAGGCATGTTCCAAAGCAGATTTGTGCCATGAATTGTTCCATTCATTCTGTCTAAGTGCCTCAGCAGGATTAAAGGAAGGAATAGAAAAATCTTGTCTCTGATCTTTTCCAGTGGAAGCTTTGCCAGCCATATATGTACTTGATGAACCAAAAGTAGTTCCAAGACTAATTTTGAGTGTTGTAGCAAGCTGTTCCTTCTCTTTTCGATTCTCATCATCATCACTATCATCAGAGTCATTATCATCAGTACTATGAGTATCATCAGGATCAAGAATAGCTATACCTTTCATTTTATCCTGTGAATCTGTGATAGGATGATCCATTGGTCTTGAACGAAGTGGCTATATCAGGATATGTTCAATATCAGGAGCATCACTAGCGTCAGGATGAACACCGTCAGGATTTGATATGCTTGCATCAGTATTTGCTACCAATGGTTCTTGTGGAGCTTGAGGTTCAGAAGCTTCTTCAACACTTTGAGTCAAAGGTTCTTGTGTGCTTCCCTCATTGACAGTGTCCTCGACCAATCTTTGAACTTCATCTGCACCAGAAATCCCTTGAGCATTGTCAGGAAATTTCTCAGAAACTGTAGCTTGGCCTGCATCTTCACTTTGAGAAGATGGTTCTTGTGTATCTGGAATGTCGATGTCTGCATTCTCCCTTTGAGAAAATGGTTCTTGTGGGACCATTCCACGAGCTAAGCCTTCACTCAAACTTTGATTGAGTGGTTCTTGTGTGGCTGGATCATCAGAAAGAGCTGCTGAACCACTTTGAGGTTCAGGTTCTTGTGGGCTTGATCCTTTCAGTTTCTTCTGTCTCTGATAGACTAACTCTTCTGCCTTCCTTAGCTTTTTCATTGGATGTTTTATCCCAAGATTGGAAGCAGCAGCACCATACTTCTCCCATGAAATATCAATATGTCTTTTTGTTGGAGAGTCCTGTGCTGGAGAGTCTGAAATATTAACCACTTGACTTGGTGCAATATCAGGAATACTAACATCAGGATTTGCTTGAGCAGTAGAAACTGATTGCTCATTCAGAATAGAAGTGTCCTGTACATCAGTATCCTGCTTCTTTTCTAAAGGAATATGATACCTGCTTTTTGATAACTTCCTTTTCTTCTGTGGTGTAGACAATGGAACCACAGCTGCAGTAGCAGTATCAGCAACTTCCTTATTCATATTCATCACAGAGGATATAGGTCAATCATCCTCTGAGTCAGTCTCATCCCTGAGCACTAACTTTCTTTTAACAGAAACAGCCTCACCTCTCTTTGCAGCTTTCTTCACCAGGACCCCTTGTACACCCCCTTGTAACTTCTTTTTAGAGATAGGTGTAGAGGAAAAGTCCTTTGAACCTGATTGCCTTCCTGACACATCAGTTCTAGCTGACTTCTTTGCTTTTACAACTAAAGTCTTTTGAGAGACATTAGAGGTGGCAGATGACTGTTTAGACTGTTTAGGATGAATGATTGGGTTAGGTACAAGGTGTGATTGGCCTTGCCCCATAACATTAGAAATTAAACCATAACGAGTAGGCATTTTCCTATGTAAGAAAAACCTAACCTCATCAGGAATAAAAGCATTTCCTATGAAACCATTTGCCTTATCACTGTTGACTAAGGACTTAATATTATTCTCAGTAATTCTACAGATAGGTAGAACTACATCATTCTCAAAAACAACATTAGGACACAAGTGATTAAATATCAACTGTAAAAATCTAAAAAAACAGACAGAACCTAACTTATCTGATTTCCTATCACTTAAAGCTTTTAAGATAAACGACCCATAATCAAACACTGTAGAGTCGATAAGAGAGTACCCAATTTTAAGAGATCCTGATGGAAGAGCATCAAAATTTGATGTCTTGTTCAGGAAACAGCGGCTGATCGTATCAAAGAAGAAATTCCATTCCTTCTTAAGCTTTATCCTAAAGAGATTGCCATATCTCTTTACTTCACCATTGTAGCCCAACTTTGTAACAAACTCAAAAAGAGTAGAGTCCGAAACATTAGCAGGAATAGCATCACCAAGAACAGGTAAATGCAGGGCTTCCTCCACAATTGCAGGAGTCACATAGTGAGTAATTCCATTATGTTCAAAACTCATCAAGATAGTGTCAGAATACCCTTTGTCAAAAGTAACTGAGTTCCACACCTGCATTACAGACTTAAAAGAAACACTTGCAGGTTCTGTTAAAGCAAACTTCAATGGGCTTGAAGCTAGAAAATCTTGAATTGTATGAAACTCATTGGGTAAATCTTGATGATTTAGAATAGCCACAAAATTGTTAGTGGCAAAAGTAACACCACTAATCACTGTTTGTTTGTTCATGAAATATGAAGACGCCATTGTAATTCTTAAAAATCTTGAGAATTGATGTTTTGAAAATAGTTAGGGTTCGTGAGCACAGAGAGATAGAAAATCGAAAAACTGATGATGAGAGAGTAATTAATGATTTAGAATAAGTAAAAGTATTTTGTTAGAACAAAACTTTACTCTCAATAACAGGTGGCAAGATATGATTTGTGCACAAATAATTAGTGGACAGATTACGTGTGTAATTTAAATGAAACTGCACCGCTTTTTATGTGTATGTATATGTATATCTATAACAATGCAACACACGCGCGCATACAGTTGTCCTACTAAAACTCAACCGTCCATCAGCAGATACTGACGACAAATTAGGCACAAATTAAACAATGAAATACTGACCTGAACATCAGGATTGACCAGTTGACTTCCTGTCAGGATTGCATCCTATCAGGATTTGATCAACGAAAACATACCTTTATGAATAACCATCAGGATTTGACAGTTATCAGGATTTCCTCTCTGTAGCTTTCCTCAGAAATTCTCAAAGTTCATCATTCCAAGTTCATTCACCAATTTATTGAAAGTAGCTTCAGGTAGTGGCTTGGTGAATATATCAGCTAGTTGTTGATCAGTAGGAACAAAGTGAAGTTCAATTGTTCCTTCCAGAACTTGTTCTCTTATGAAGTGATATCGAATACTGATGTGTTTAGTAAGAGAATGTTGAACTGGATTTCCTGTCATTGCAATAGCACTTTGGTTATCACAATAAATAGGGATTTTTGAGTATGACAGGCCATAATCTAACAACTGATTTCTCATCCACATTATCTGAGCACAACAACTTCCTGCAGCAATGTACTCAGCTTCTGCAGTTGAAGTGGAAATGGATTTTTGCTTTTTACTGAACCATGAAACTAGTCTTCCACCCAAAAACTGACAGCTTCCTGAAGTACTTTTCCTGTCTATTTTGCATCCTGTAAAATCCGCATCTGAATAACCACACAACCCAAAATCTGATTCCCTTGCATACCAAAGGCCAAGTGAAGAAGTGCCTTTGAGATATCTGAAAATTCTTTTGACTGCAATCAGATGGGGTTCTCTAGGTTTTGCTTGAAATCTTGCACACAGACAGGTTGCAAACATGATATCTGGTCTACTTGCAGTGAGATACAATAAAGAGCCAATCATTCCTCTGTAGTGAGTTACATCTACCTCAGCACCTTGATCAGGATCAAGTTTGGTAGCTGTAGTTATGGGAGTTGTAGCAGGAGAACTATCTTGCATGTTAAACCTTGTCAATAAATTCCTTGTATATTTAGACTGATTGATAAAAATCCCTTCATCAGTCTGTTTAACTTGGAGACCAAGAAAGTAACTCATTTCTCCCATCATGCTCATTTGATATCTTGACTGCATAAGCTTGGAAAACTTTTCACAAAGCTTATTGTTTGTTGACCCAAAAATGATATCATCAACATAAATCTGAACTAACAGCAAGTCCTTACCATGATTCAAATAAAATAGAGTTTTATCAATAGCACCTCTTCTGAATCCACTTTCCAGTAAGAATAGAGCTAAAGTTTCATACCATGCTCTTGGAGCTTGCTTTAGTCCATAAAGTGCCTTATCCAATCTGTAGACATGATCTGGATAGTTAGGATCAATGAAACCAGGAGGTTGCTCAACATAGACTTCTTCCTCCAGTTCTCCATTTAAGAAAGCACTTTTAACATCCATCTGGAAAACCTTGAATTTCTTATGTGCTGCATAAGCAAGAAATATCCTGATGGCTTCTAGTCTTGCAACAGGAGCAAAAGTTTCATCATAATCAATTCCCTCTTGTTGAGAATACCCCTTTGCAACTAGTCTTGCTTTGTTTCTGATTATTACTCCATCAGAATCAGTCTTGTTCTTGAAAATCCACTTTGTACCAACAATTGATCTATTCTTTGGTCTTGGTACCAGTTTCCAGACTTCATTTCTTTCAAATTCATTCAGTTCCTCTTGCATTGCAGTAACCCAATCAGCATCTTTAAGTGCATCTTCAACTTTCTTTGGCTCCTCCTTGGATAGAAAGTTATTGTATAGACATTCATT
Organism: Heracleum sosnowskyi; assembly: GCA_030848705.1. Classification (NCBI taxonomy): domain Eukaryota; kingdom Viridiplantae; phylum Streptophyta; class Magnoliopsida; order Apiales; family Apiaceae; genus Heracleum; species Heracleum sosnowskyi. The sequence goes on along the minus strand of CM061238.1, from coordinate 131,728,961 downwards.
CTGAGTTGCACTTCTTGTTTGAACACCTGCATCAGGATCCCCAATGATCAAATCAGGAGTATGACTTGCAGTCCATTTCCTTGCTGGTGTTAAATTGTTTCTTGAAGTAGATGCTCTTTCTGGATTGGTGTTATCTTGTTTTGAAGAACTTGCTTGTCTTGAAGCTCCCCCTGAATAATTGTTATTTCCTCCTGATAAGTTATCAGGATCATCACTTGAATCAGTATCTGAAGAATTCTGTCCTGATGATTGTGTTGACTCTGAACTTGTAGTAGAATGATGTTGCTCCCCCTCAACATTAGCACTACTAGAAGTATTACTATTGATTGCATCATCAGTATTTGCACCATCAGCATCTGGTGTGTCATCAGGATTTGGTGACCCATCAGGATCTGATGTATGGACATGATCTGATTCACTTTCTTCAGGTTCCTTGGTAGCTTCATTTTCAAAAATCAATCTATCATGAGAGTCTTCATTGATTCCAGCTATCTTCTTGTCATCAAAAGATACATGTATTGACTCCATGACAGTCCTTGTCCTCAAATTAAAAACTCTGAAGGCTCTTGATGCAGGATAGCCTATGAAAATTCCTTCATCAGCCTTTGTTTCAAATTTCCCTAGTTGTTCAGGATGAGTTCTGAGAACAAAACATTTACAGCAAAACACATGCAGATGCTTCAAACTTGGTTTCTTTTCCTTGAGTGACTAATAAGGAGTAACACCATGTCTGTTTATTAATGTGAGATTTTGAGTGTAGCATGCTGTGTTGACTGCTTCTGCCCAGAAATATGTAGGTAATTTTGCTTCTTCTAACATAGTTCTGCCAGCTTCAATAAGAGTTCTATTTTTCCTTTCAACTACTCCATTTTGCTGAGGTGTGCCAGGAGCAGAGAATTGTTAAATGATTCCTTTGTATTTGCAGAACTCTTCCATATTTGAATTCTTAAATTCAGTACCATTATCACTTCTCAGTATCTTGACTTTGTACTTTGTGGTTGTCTCAATCATTCTCACATGATCCAACAGAACTTCAGGAGTCTCATCTTTTCTCTGCAGAAAATACACCCAGGTGAATCTAGAATATTCATCAACAATTACAAGAGTGTATCTTTTCTTACCGATGGTCATGATGTTGACTGGACCAAATAGATCAAGATGTAGCATGTGATATGGTTCTCCAATAGAGGATTCTGATTTACTCTGGAATGATGTCCTTCTTTGTTTTGCTTTCTGACATGCATCACAGAGTCCATCAGGAGTATATAACACTTTTGGTAATCCTCTCACTAAATCTTTCTTAACCAACTCATTGATATTGCTGAAGTTGAGATGAAAAAGCTTCTTGTGCCAATTCCAACTTTCATCTACTGAAGCTTTATTGATCAGACAGGTAGGGGAGTCATCAGTATTTGATTGAATGTTAGCTTCATATATGTTACCATGCCTGTAGCCAGTCAGTGCTATCTTGCTTGTTGCCTTACTGACTACTTCACAATGAGTGGAATAGAAGTTGACATGATAACCTCTGTCAGTGATTTGACTAATACTCAACAGGTTGTGTTTTAGTCCCTTCACTAGAGCTACTTTTTCAATGATGACATTTCCAATGATTATATTGCCATATCCCAAGGTTTGTCCAATGTTGCCATCTCCATAAGACACAGTTGGGCCAGCTTTTTCCTCATATTCTGATAACAGGGCTTTGTTTCCAGTCATGTGCATAGAACATCCACTATCCATGACTAACACATTTTTCTTTTTACCCTGCAATCAGAATAGAAACACACTAGTTAGAACATTTAGGAACCCATACTTGTTGGGTTCCTTTTCCATGCAATTTATTAAATTTCACAGCAGAAGACTTTCTGACTTTAGCAGTCCTGACAGGATTTACTCCATCAGGATTTGCTTTGTCAGTATCAGTATTAACAAAAGCATGTTCCAACTTGACATTCTTAATGCTACCAGAGTTTGCACTATTTTTATCAACTCTAGGCAATGGATCATAAAAGTTATAGTACAACTCATGATAATCTTTACAAGTATGAATAGAATGCCATATACTACCACAATGAAAACAGGACTTCTGTGGTTTATAAAATACTGATCTATTCCTAACATCAGACTTAGGAATACCAGTAATCTTCTTCTTACTCTTCTTACAATCAATAGCAAGATGATTAGAGTTACCACAGTTAAAACAACACTTTCTAGGTGCATTTGGGATATATTTGTAACCATTCTCTTTGTTGATCCCAACTTTACCATTCCTGTTTCTCTTAACAGTAGATTCCTTTTTCTTATCTGTCACCTCACAGATGTTATCCTTAAGCTGTTTCTGAGACAATAAACCTACATTCTTAATGACTTTATTCAAGACAGGTTTAGACTTTATGATTTTAATTCCTTGTGTAGAAGTAGATCCCTTTTCAAAAGTAGAATTGGAATCCTTACCAAAAACAAAATTAACATGAGTAATCTTAGATTTGGTTGCATCTATAACATGTCTATAGGTCTTTGGACTGACTGTCTCATCAATGACAATTTTCTCTTTCAATTTCTTATCCTCATCTGACTTATATCCTAGACACTCTTTCCAATTCTTAGAGGTATTAATCTCATGAAATTTCCTACCAGAGTCTGTCCAGGTTCTGATTTTCTCATTAGCATTTTCAAGTTCCTTTTCAAGAGCAGTACATTTGGATTTTATCTCTACATACATGTGATTCACATTATCACATTCTTTTTGTACTTCTTGCATACGAGAAAATTCAGCTTCTAATATATCATTCCTTTTTCTAAGTTCAGACATCTCAGATAAGATCCTAGTATTTTCAGCAGTTTGACTTCTAAAGCTAATATGTAATGACTTTAGAAAACGTCTTAACTCAGAAGCATTATCAGTATCAAAATCAAAGATAGTATTTAGTACCTTATCATCAGGAGCAGCAGTTACATCAGCATTGACCATTAGAGCATAGTTGACCACCTCAGTATCAGATTTTGAGGAAGAGTCCATCCAATCCTTGCTTGATGTGATAAGTGCATTCGTCTTCTTGCACTCAGAAGCAAAGTGACCCATACCATTGCACTTGTAGCATCTAACATTTGACTTGTCAAATTTGCTACCCTTGCTGTCCTTTTTGATATACTTATCTTTGTTTGGATTGAAAGCCTTTTTCTGAAAGTTGCCTTGTCTTCTATTCTTCCTGAACTTCATCCTTCTAAAGTTTCTGACAATCATAGCAACCATCTCTTCCATGTCTGAGTCAGAAGAATCATCATCAGTATTGGCATCAGCATTGCCATCAGTATCTGATGAAGAGTCATCAGGATCTGACTCAACTATTCTTGTTTTACTTCTAGAGACCTCCATAGATTTTCCTTTTGATTTAGCCTCTGCTTTCAAAGCAATTGATTTTGCCTTGCTGCTTTTCTTGTTCTTTCTCTGTTGAACTTCAAGATCATGAGTTCTTAGCATCCCATAGACTTCATCAAGAGACACAGTGTTAAGATCATACTGATGTCTAATGATCGATGTCTGAGTGTCCCATTCTTCAGGTAAAGCTCTTAGAAACTTGGTGTTTGAATCTTCAGTTTCATATTCCTTGTCAACTAAAGATAAACTGTTCAATAGTGTCAGAAATCTATCATATAGATCAGTCAGGCTCTCATCGGGTCTTGCATCAAATTGTTCATATTCTTGAATCAAAAGAGTCCTTTTGTTTGAAGACTTGCATGCAATCACTCTGTTTGACATGACATCATCAAGACTGCTGTATAAGATATTCTTTATCTTTGGTTCCCTGAGTACATGAGCTTTTTCTTCTGGAGTCCATTCACTTTTAGCCTTGACCACATAATGTTCAGGTACTGTATCTGTTCGTTCTACAATTCGTGTAGGAATATATGGTCCATCACGAATCCTGTCCAAATAGTCAGGATCCATAGCCTCCAGGTACATCAGCATCTTTACCCTCCATGTTGGATATTCTGATTTCTTCAAGATGGGAATCTTCATGCTTTCATACTTGGTTGTCGACATCTTTAGATCGTATTTGATTCAGAATTAAATCAGTTTGCTCTGATACCAATTGTTGCCCAGTAATAATCTATTGTAGAAGGGGGGTTGAATACAATAGTATAAGATAATCGACTTCTTAATGTATATATCACAAATATGAAAGAAAGATAACAGTTTTATTAAATCTGATATAAAACTGTTACAAACTCTCTCAAGAAATTCTGATGTTCTTGAGAGCTGCTAGCTTACAAAAACTCTCTCAAGAAATTCTATGTTCTTAAGAGCTTCTATTCGATTATGTTCACGTCTATGTTGTGTGTTGTACATAAATCGAAACCAAAACTGTGTTTATATACTACACAGCTTCTCTATCAATGATAAGTCCTAATCAATTACAAAGATTGAAACCTATCCATAATTGATAGCTACATTCTACAAACCAGGAACCGACAGAATAAACTTCCATGTTTAACTAGACTCCAAATATAACTCGAAGTAGGAATCCTGATCAGCTTCCAGTCCTGATGATCAATCCTGATCCCAGTCCTGATATGTATCTCAATCCCGACGACCATGTAATCCTGATGACGTCAGCAATCCTGATCAGTTGAGTCTAGCTCCTGACGATCATTGAATTCTGATCTAACATAAGTATACAGTTTCCTATATTTAGTTGTTAAGTTTTTCATTGTATTGTTCAAGATTATCTCTTAGAAAAAAAAGAAGTTGAGAATACACTTCGTATTCACAGTTTGTAGCAACCTTTGAATCTAATACAACGTTAGATTAAAAGTGAGTTTGATTATTATTTTCATTCTGCATTATCTAATATGCAACATTCATACTCAAGATGCAATATCAAACAGATTCAAACGAAAAATAAGCAAAGAAAAAGGTATAATATATTCACCCTCTCTATATTATACAAAGTGTTAATTCATACTCAATAAGTGGTATCAGAGCAGGTTGTTAAGCAAAATAGTAAAAGATCAAGATGAGTTCACAAAAGGCTATAGATACAGTGAAGGTTCCAAAGTTCAACAAAAAAACTACAATCTATGGAAGATAATGATGTTGTTGTTCATGAAGGCAGCAAATCCTATGTATCCTGAAATTCTCAAGAATGGTCCCTTTATCCCCCAACAAGAAGTTCAATCCACTACAGTTGGTACCACTGTCATTCCTAAATCTTATATTACTAAAGATGTTACTAAATGGACTGACAGTGAGAAAAAGAAAGTTGCATTAAACAACCATCTCATGCTATGTTTACTAATATTGCTTCTTGTGCATCTGCGAAAAAGATGTGGGATCATATAGAGATTTTGTGTGAAAGAACAAAGGAAGTAAGAGAAAACATAAAGCAAATACTAATTACACAATATGAAGCTTTTATGGCTCAACCTAAAGAAAACATAACTGATGTGTTTGAGAGATTTCATAGACTTGTCAATGAGTTACAAATGAATGACAAAGTCTATAACATAAAGGAACTGAACATCAAGTTTCTTATGTCTACACTTATACAGAATTAAAAGGTATAAAATATTTACAATTAACCAACTTATTCTATATATCCATTGATAGTCAACATGATTTATTCAAACATAACAACTATACTATCAACTGTTATCAGAAACAAATTGAGCATGTTACAAAGTCTAATCCATTAATAAGTTGTCTGTCAACGGATAACACAACTGCAATGATTAATACAAAATTGCTAAGTGTTAAGTTATCATTAAAAATCAACATTTCCTAACAATTAACACGTTGTTCACTGTTAAAAATAATCAGGATTCAAATATTAACATGGTAAAAATTGTGCTATATGATGTTTTGGGGAGAGTTTGAATGTCGACATAAAAAAGGCACCTGTTAACTTTCTTACCTCGCCAAGTGAAGTCAAATTAACTTTTAGGCCAACTGTTATTTTAGTTCACAGTTGAAATGTAAAGTAAAATATTTTTGTTGATTTTATCAGAATCTCTCCGTTGAACAAATTCAATAATATACCCCCTCTGTCCTATCCATTTCTTTACACTTTGTTTTTAGGTATGTCCCTTCCAATTATTTAAATTCCAAAACTTTTCCAAAATAACAAATTTTTATGATATAAAAATTAACCACTTTCCTCCACTTTACTTACTTTACAGCTTAAATATTAATGAGTCCCACCAATTTACTAATTCTACTCATTTTTCCCACACTTTACTTATTTTTCTTAACCTCAATGCCCGACCCAACTCTAATATAAATTATTGGATGGGACGGAGGGAGTAATGTTTATAGCAAGTCAATGACCAAAAAGGCAACCGAGACAAAAGTAAACAGATATGATCAAACATGCGAAAACAATCCACATAAGTTTATACCGCTCGCTTTTGACAAATATAAAATTTTAATTTTTAATACCTTTAAATTTCTTAGATAGATAAAATATATATTTTATAGAATAGAGTTTGCTAATGATCGAGATATAACGATGCATCTTGTTGACCAGGTACCTCATGTATTTTTTTTTACCCTTTTGAGTCCTATTTTCTCAACCTACAACGTCTGATATATATATTTTTGTCGACCAAATTTTTTTTACACAGAAATCTTTTAAAAAGATTGAGTTTTATGACTTTGTCTGACCATAAATGGGACCGGTCGAGTGGGGTGCAGCAAATCCTCGGGTCACGTGCAATTGTCGAATGACAGAATTGCCATCACCCATGAATGGAATCAATACAAATCAAACACAGCATTATGACACACCTTACAAGGGTACATTTGGCAATCAAATTAATATCTTATGACACACCTTTTTTACCCTTTATACGTTCCGGATCTCAACGAACCGACTTTGTAAAATTTGAATTATCCTCCCAAATTCCCAAACTACCCTTCCACAGCTACCCCTCTCCAAAACAATCTACAGTTCCACACTCGACTAAAATTGTAACTTCACAAAACATCCTCGATATAATATTTAAATCATTTAATACTGCAGTGGCATCAATTGTAATTAAACCAACAAATAGGCCTGATTTGTAACCGAAACTAAACAGGAACTCCATCCCACGAGTACAATCTCCCATGTTTCCATATTTTGCTTTGCTTGGCCTTTGCTTTCGTGCTAAGTGTTAGCTTTAAGTTGCAGCAAAAACACACACAACACACACACTCTTTTCAAATCTCTCTCTCTCTCTCTCTCTCTCTCTCTCTCTCTCTCTCTCTCTCTCTCTCTCTCTCTCTCTCTCTCTCTCTCTCTCTCTCTCTCTCTCTCTCTCTCTCTCTCTCTCTCTCTCTCTCTCTCTCTCTCCACACTCTTTTTAAATCTCTCTCTCTCACTCTCTCTCCAGGGTTTATTACTTATCTATATACACTGAATCCAGAAGCATAAAGCTTCTTTGCACATGAGGTAACCTTTTCATTTCTGTTTTGTATATAATTATTGTATGTATGTAAATATACACACACAACAAATAACAATTAGTTGAGCTGATAATGCTATGTTCTCTACAGATTGATGTTAGATTTTGAAGCTTAGCCTCTTCAATTAATCTGCTGGTATGTCTTTTTACTTCACTAGTTCATTGTTTTATGTGTGTGCATCAGTGTGTGTGTGCTAATTAATTAGTAGTAGTGAATGATGTTGTAATGTAATGTTAATGTGTGTGTTATGAGTAGAGTCACTATATGTGTTTTCGATTGTGTTTCGATGTAGTTATGAGGGATTGATGATGTTTTAATGAATGTTGATTAGGGTTTTATTTGAGTTGATTGAAAAATGGCAAATAGAGGGGGTGGCTCTGATCAGCAGCCTCCGAGGAGGCTTATGCGCACCCAAACAGCGGGGAATTTGGGGGAATCTATATTTGACAGTGAGGTTCTGCCTTCATCTTTGTTTGAAATTGCTCCGATTCTTCGTGTGGCCAATGAAGTTGAACCAAGCAACCCTAGAGTTGCTTATCTTTGTAAGTTTAGCTGTCTTGTTTATATTTTGTGCTTGTAGATTGTGTGTGTTGTTTATGTCATGGTTTCCTCATTGTGTCATGACTATCTTATCGTAAATAACTGTTCTCCTAAAATTTTATGTGGTGATTTTATCTGATTTCAAGAGCTAAAATCTGCATCACTGGGTATCCTTTGAATAGGAATACATAAATATCCTGAATATGTACAATCATCCCCTCGATCAGTAAATATGTTTTTTTCATGCTGAGTTGGCGGTGCAGGGAAAGTTTATTACCACTGTATTTTGAGTAGTTTTAATTTTTTTAATAGCTTGGACATCATACATGAGATGTAGCGCTGAAATTAGGTTGTCAATTTCCTGTGTGTTCTGATAGGCTAATCCTCAGAAAGCCAACAGGGAAAATTATATGGATACAAAAAAAGAAACCATGTTTACCAAACAAATATGGAAATGCACAAGGATAGTTGACGCCATGTGTATGAACAATGAAGGTAGATGAGGATTGAAAAGAGCATGAGTGGTAATCAAATTAGGCTTCTAGAATCTAGATGCTACTGATGAAGAATATTGCACAAGATAGAGTAAAATACTGAATAGGGTTTCACTTGAGTTAAACAGTGTTAAGATGCCCATCCGAGTATACTAATTTTGAAGTTCAAAATATTTTAGTTGGTCTAATTGACAAACAATAGCTTATGACTTACAACTGACTTTAAGATGAATTTTGAATTGGAGGTACTTGTTATGAGTTTGTAATATGACTTGAAAAAAACTACTCTAGTTTTTTTTTTTTTTTTTTTTTTGTAATTTTTTGACTACCTTATAAGTTATACAGTATTAATTAACTTTTGACATGTTCTTCCCTTTGTTTGGCGGAAACAAACATATTACTTGTTCAAGTCAAAATTTTGTTCCACTATTTTGAATCTCTCAAGTCATTTATCTGTATTAATGGTGCTGGCCGTTGGTAACCAAAAAAATTGGATTGCAGGTCGATTTTATGCTTTTGAAAAAGCTCATAAATTGGACCCCACTTCTAGTGGACGTGGTGTTCGCCAATTTAAAACTGCTCTTCTTCAACGTCTCGAAAGGGTAACTTATGCAACTTTGCTTTTTCATTGAAGATCTTTGTGATGTTTACATTTAGTTTCTGTTGTGATATGGAACCTCTAATTTCAGTGAGATTCCTTCCGCACTATGTTTGTTAAAAAATTAATGAAACACAACTACACAAGTACCAGCGTTTTCTGAAAGAATATCTAAAATACATGCAATATGTGTTTGTTTATTTGTTGGTCAGACCATAAGATTGGTCTTTTTTTCATGTGTGACATTAGTTTTACTAATTTTAATGTACCTGAAAAGCAATGCATTTCATTATTCCTCTGTATGTGAACGGTTTAGTTGATAGGTTCATAGGGTTAGTTGTTCATAACTTCATATTGATCCCCTACCCGGCATGGTTTAGTTTATTAATAATATGGCATCGTTAGTCAGTTACTGTGGTTTGAAGTGGAGAATTCTAAAGATCATGGTACTTAGTAATAAATTTGTGTTTCGTCTCTGTAAGCAATGCATCTATCTCATTATGGATTAGTGGGCATCATCAGCTGTTGCTTCAGAGCTATGTATACATGAATATTGGAATATGAAGTTGAGGATCAATAGTTAACTTGTTTTGTCTGCGATATCTTAATCTTCATTGTCATGTCCTCGCATTTAAAAGGCTATCACAATAATTTATTCAGGAGAACGATCCTACATTGATGGGGAGAGTAAAAAAGAGTGATGCACGTGAGATGCAGAGCTTTTACCAACATTATTACAAAAAATATATCCAGGCCTTGCAAAATGCTGCTGATAAAGCTGACAGGTAAATCGATTACTGTAGCCTTGACATGCTGCATCTTCAATAGGCATTCATTTATCTTTTGTTTGTTGGGAATTCTCATGGTTCTCGATTTGGTAATTTATGCATGACATACAAAATTTATGAATGTGCAGGGAACAACTGACAAAAGCATATAAAACTGCTAATGTTCTTTTTGAGGTTTTAAAAGCTGTAAACCAGACACAATCTGTCGAAGTTGATCGTGAGGTTTATAAATGATGTTCTATACATTTGTGTTATATGCTGTCCGTTTTTAGTGTATATATATAGTTTCAACATGAGTGCTGTTAAATTAAAATTTTGTTTGCTATTGTCCTCATAATCATTAACTTGAAAAATAACTACAGATTTTGGAGGCTCATGATAAAGTAGCAGAGAAGACAGAGATTTACGTTCCTTACAATATTCTTCCTCTTGACCCTGACAGTGCAAATCAGGCAATTATGAAATATCCAGAGGTGTGTTTTTAAGTTTTGGCATGTTGGCACTATTTATAGTGTTTTATACTTGTGGGCCTATCCTCTAAGTTACTACTTCTGCTTGTCTGTAACAGATCCAAGCTGCTGTTTTTGCTCTTCGTAATACAAGGGGTCTTCCCTGGCCAAGGGACTACAAGAAGAAAAAAGATGAAGATATTCTTGATTGGCTTCAGGCGATGTTTGGATTCCAGGTGATTGTGCATTTTAGTTATTTTGTTCCTATGTATCGCAGGTAATTGATTTTCTGGGTATGCTGTTCCTACTTCCTTGTAGTATAATAAGTGGAGGGCGAGATTTTATTTAAATGAATTTATTCTTTTTGCACTATGACTTAACTCAAAGTAAATTTTCAGAAAGACAGCATTGCAAATCAGAGGGAGCACCTTATCTTATTGCTTGCAAATGTTCACATTCGGCAATTTCCAAAACCTGATCAACAACCTAAGGTTAGTCTTGATTTAAACTCCTTTCAGCAACTCTACAATTTATTGCATCGACCTTGGCAAGTGATCAACAACCGAGTTTTGTCTTGATTTGAACTCTGCCCACCAATTCTGGAGATAATTTTATTGATTTGGCAAGTTCACAACACCTCCAACTATCATACTTTCTACTGCCTGAGCTGCGAGATGTAGTTCCCTCTGTTCCGAGTTTGGAAATGACCTGTTGTCAATATCATTAGCTTACACCTAGTTAGGTTTAATGCGTAGAGATTATTTATAGCATGAAACATAAAGTACAAATTCTAGACTCAACTTTTCGCCAGAACCCTATATCATGCTTTAGTTTTTCGATGGATAAATCCATCTCTCCTCGTCCTTGTCTACATCCTCCAAAAGCCTCTTGTGTTCATAGTTAGTGTACCGTGATGCTGCTTCAGGTTGTGTTTGATCATAATCTAGCATGTCAAATTGTTGAATCATTCATGATAGTCATTTCAGAAGATATGTTTATGTTAGGCAGTTGGTTAAAGCAATTTTAACATATAGATTATGAAAGCCAGGTCTCCTTGCATCCCAATTTGGACATCCTAGTTCCTACATTTTAAATTCTCAATGAAATGTTCTCAATCTACTTTTGGTTCTATGTAAACCACATTCCCCCCCCCCCCCTTACAGTTACAATCTGCTTTGATATTAAACAGCTTATAGTGATTTAATGTTGGTAAGAAAAGATGCGAAATCTGAAGTTCTATAATGTTTGCCAAAAAAATAAGTACTCTATAATTTTTAGTCTTGTATGTCACTGTTGTTGAATATGTAAATTTCTCAAGGCGTCACATAAAATATCAAATGTTACCTATGTTTTTAAATTATAAATCAAAATTGACTTTTGCGGAGTCAACTAAATGCACGGTTAGGTTTGAAAAATTATAGATTATCCGAAAAGATTTCTACAAGATATTTGATCACGTGAAAATGGTTCATATTATCAATATTAAAAGGTAAGTTTATTGGAATTTGAGTCAAGTTGTCTCTTTTTCGAACATGTCAATGTCATTCTTTTCATTTGTAACAGTATTTTGTGCTTTCTACTTAGTTGGATGAACGTGCAATAAATGAAGTGATGAAGAAACTGTTCAAGAACTATAAAAAATGGTGCAAGTATCTGGATCGTAAGAGCAGTTTATGGTAAGAACTTTCTGTACTTAATTGTTACTTTTTTGATTAATTAATTTAGAAGGATAGGAAAGTTTATTATAAGGACCTTGTCATTGGAAGCGTGGTGTAAGATTTTATTTTATGGTAGTAGGGAAAAATCAACATTTGAGGTGATACCATTAAATGATTATTACCGATATGATATTATGTGTTTTTAACTGTTTGATAAATTTTGGACCTAAAAATATGTAACATGCACACTGGTAGAACTATTGTTGGCATTAGGCATTATGGCATTAATGCCTCAGTTGTGCATATCTTGTGGTCCTGTAAACACCCATAAAAACGGATTTACGGAAGAGTGTATATATACAAATATAAGCAAAGTTATCGTGAACTTTATTGCATTGTAAAATTGTAAATTGTATGATGATAATAGTGATACCTATCCCTGGTTGGCCCATTGGAACCGTGCCAGGTCCTTTACCACTTCCATTAAAATGGACATTTAGTACCTCACCCCAGAAAGAGTAGATCTTCATCACAATACTAGACTTGTAATATCTAAAAGGCCTGTTGTGAATTTTTGTTCCTCTGTATATTTCATTTATGATCAATGTAATTACATCTCCTAACGTAACATTATCCATGCATATACATAAATTTGAAAAACAGAAGACTACTTTGATGTGCTGTGTACCTAATGCTCCCTCGTGTATCCTGCATAATAATTTAAACATTTGATAAGATCATCCACTTAAGCATTCGTAGTATCAAGTTTAATTGCTGTAGCACCGAATTTGGTTCACTTCCCTTACTATCTACAACAATTTGTAGGTTACCAACAATACAACAAGAAGTCCAACAGAGGAAATTATTGTACATGGGTTTATATCTTCTGATATGGGGGGAAGCTGCCAACTTAAGATTTATGCCAGAGTGCCTTTGCTATATTTATCACCATGTATGTCCTTAATTGCTTATATATTTTTTAATGATTATAGATATCTGATTTGTTGTGGCACCATATTTTACTTTGTTCCCTTGGGTTTTAATTATACACCTATTACAAATAGGTATTATCTTTTGATGATTTATCGTTGCTGTGGATGGTTCAAACATTTTTATTTTTGTGATGCATAGCTTACAGATATAATCTTGAAGTGTTGACGCTCTTTCATGAGAACCCTAAATGGATTAAAACAACATTTTGGATGTGATATAGAAATGCACCTGGAAACGGGGGGATATAGTTAGACAGTCAAGTCATAACTACCGTTGTTATGAAAGGCATGTTCTTATTTATGTAATAGAGGAACTAGCAAGGACCTTTTACTCTTTCTACCATAAATTGGAAACTACTGCTTATAACCAGATCTCCCTGATGCATATTTGTTCTTTAGCAAAATATTGTCGAGAATTTCGGCTTGTTAACTATTTGACTTATAGGGGGTGTTATGTTTCTCATCTCTTCCAATCCGACTGGTATGTTGACGGTTTGTAATAAAAGACAAATAGATTATAATTTTTTTTTGTTAAACTTAGGTGGAGATTAATTAAGAATTAAGTTCTGTTTGAATCTTTATATCGACGCATTTGTTTGAAGTTAATAATGCTACAAACATTACATATTAGATCGATACACAAATTTGTCCTATATTTATTTCTCAATCCACATGTGTTTGTATGTGTGAGGAATCTTACAACAAATAGTAATTAAAAGTTGTTAACTGTGTGAGTACATGTGTTTGTGTGCATCACAATCACAAAGATTTTACATCTCATTATGATATTGTTGTATCATATACTCGAAATCCTTAAAGTTAAACTTAGAATTTTGTTTATTACTGACTAAGGTTATGCCAAACTGTGCAATCAAATAAGTTATATATCAACTCTAGTAAACTAAGAAGCTGAAAATAATTAAGGGAAGAACTTCTTGGAAAGTCATGTAAGAGATTTTGGGAATTTTGTTGAAAAGAATATTGACTAAGATCGAATGGATTCAACAAAGTTGAAAGTCTTTAACAAGGATATTATAATTAGGTCAAAGGTTCGACCTTAAAAGCGACTTTTTCTTTGAATTTTGTAATGAGGTCAAAAGTTTCACCTTGAAAGCAATATTGCAGTAGCTGAGGCCAGAAAAGGTGAGCTCGTCATGGAAAATAAGGGTAAGGTCGGGACCGACCTTAGCATAATGCAGGATCCCTTGCCCTTGTGCACTTGGTACAACCTTCATAGAATTTTTGTTGGGACACGGACTTTCTGTTTGTATTATTATTAATAGGTGAGAAGAAAGTGGTATAAAAAGACTATATATTGTAGAATTAAAAAAAAATTGAAATAGAAGAAGTTTAAAGATTGAAGGATGAGCAACAAACATATTGAGGTTTCCCCACAAACTGCAACTGGGTAACTTTTAATCTGATTCCACATAAATAGTTTCCAAGTTAAAATAATTCACGTAAGTATCTACTAAAACTTTGATAATTTGTTTCATACTTTGAACTATCACATTACTCTTGTATCACCGTTTCTAGAAATGAGTTTTAGCTTTTTAATTGATAATTTAGTGTTCAGCACTCACTTAAATGTTTACTTATTGTTATCTAGTGTTCCGACTTGAGATCTGTATCTAGTGTAAACAAAGAGGTCCTTCATCTTAAATTTTGGCCTGTGATCAGATCTAGAACACTTTAAAGAATTATAGTGGAACCTCCTTTGACAACTCTATGGCGATCATTTTAAAGTACTTTACCTGAAATGATACTGCTTGTTTGGGATGGTTGGACTATTATAACAGTTCTTTGGGTCATCATTGTTAGATGGCCTTTGAGCTCTATGGCATGCTAGCTGGCAATGTTAGCCCTATGACCGGAGAGAATGTGAAGCCAGCTTATGGAGGAGAAGAAGAAGCGTTTTTAAGAAAAGTTGTTACTCCAATTTATGAAGTGATCGTAAAGGTATTGCTTGTATTTCATTCACGACATTTCAAATTTAGTTATGCTTTCCACTCTTCATTAGTCAAATTCCAATAAACGATGGCTGCTATACAGGAAGCTGCAAGAAGCAATAGAGGAAAATCCAAGCATTCACAGTGGAGGAACTATGATGATTTAAATGAATACTTTTGGTACACATGATTTCTTATATACTTTAGGGTCTCGTTTGTTTCGTCAATTTTATAGTTACATAGGAACTTGAACTTCCCGGTAACTAATTTATAATTATAGGTTCCAAGGTAATTGAAATGTTTATGTTTGGTTTATTACTATGTAACTATATATTATATGATTAATTTTGGTAAGTAGTTAATGATTATATACTTGATAGCTATGTAACTTGTAGTGACCATGGTGGACCTTAGTAACTAAGTTCCTATGTTTTGTGATAACTACCAAAACCTTGGAACTTGAAGTTACTTTGTACAATTTAAATTACAACGAACCAAACACCGTAACCAATTTATAATCCAAGGAATTTTGAGTTACGTAGTTGGGTTACATCTAAACAAACGAGGCCTAAATATATTAGCATATTAAATATTGTTCAATTGGTAATGGTCACTTGTTCATGCTAGGTCTGTTGACTGCTTCCGTTTAGGCTGGCCAATGCGTGCTGATGCTGATTTCTTTTGTTTGCCCTCGGAACAGCTGCAGTTTGACAAAAGTTTGGTAAGATTTTGTGATTCTTCTGTATGTAGGATTTATTTTTCATCTATATAAACAGTTTTCTAAAAAGCATTATTCTCCATACTCGCACGGATGTTACACCACATTTGATGCCTGAAGATGAGGCTTCTTTAGAGTTCACACTGACTAATGCTTCCATGTACTTCTTAATTTAGAGGATTTGAACCTCTACATTCAGTTCACTGAGTTGGGTGGTCGGCTAGTAAAGTAAATTTTCTAATGGCAGACCTGGTCACAGATCCACAGTCAAGTTCAAGTTTTGCTATGAGCTGATGTTATGAAAATTTATCGTATAAGCATTAGAGGGATACATGTATGGTTTTCATTTTGCCTGAAAACTACTTAACGCACACAAGGATAGACATCTGAATTATCCAATTAAAGTTTAACTCCTTGTTTCTCTCTTTTTTTATTAAAATTTTAACCCCCCCCCCCCCCCCCAAGGCCTAAATAACACCATAAAACATAAATACTATTCACGAAAAAAAATCATAAAAAACTTTATTTTATGACACTATCTAGCTTTGGCGCAATTGCAAAAAAATTATGCTGACTTTTCACACCTTTAATTAATTAAAAAGCTGCATATTACATTTTGCCTAGTTAAGTTGTCATTCTAAGATGGTTTGTATTAGATGTTAAAATAGTCATTATCTTGTGATCTTTTTTAATTGTCTGAATTTATATGGAAATGTTTTTCCCCGATGTGCTAAATGTTAATATTTTAATGAAGTTGCCTTTTAAAGTGCCAAATTAATCATAACCATTTTGCCTTTCAGGATACCAAGCCAGCTAGTGGAGATAGATGGGTGGGAAAAGTTAATTTTGTTGAAATAAGGTCATATTGGCATGTTTTTAGAAGTTTCGATAGAATGTGGAGTTTCTTTATATTATGGTTACAGGTATAATCGATTATTATTTATTACAGTAAACTCATTATTTTGTATGATGTATATATGAACATACCACCTTTTTTTTGAAGGCTATGATAATTGTTGCTTGGAATGGTTCTGGCACGCCAAGTTCTATCTTTGAGGCTGATGTTTTCAAAAAAGTATTGAGTGTATTTATAACTGCTGCAATACTGAAGCTGGGGCAAGGTAACCTGAGTTTTTCTTGTCCCCAAATAATCTATCTGATACCATATTATATAAGGCATTTCAACAGTTTCTGCATGATTATGAATCTTTCGATTATGACTCGTCGTCTCGTCTTATCAAATCATTTTAGTATAATATGTGTGTGATCTTTGTTGCTTCTTCTGGTTCCTATAGTAATTGTATACTGGTCATAAAACAAAGATAGTATGACCTACGTCACGAGATCGAAAGCAGCTGAGGTTTTTTTAGATGTTTACATTTTTAACTGAAATGGTATAAACAAAAAGAATTGCGGAAAGACTTAAAAAGAAAAATTAGTTAATCTTAGATTTAGGACATTTGTTTGTGCAATCTGATACTGGTTGTTCTGCCGTTACAGCTCTTCTTGATGTGGCCTTTAATTGGAAAGCTAGGCAAAGCATGCCGTTGTATGTAAAGCTTAGATTTGTGTTAAAGGTTGTGTCGGCTGCTGCTTGGGTGATAATTCTACCTGTTACTTATGCTTATACATGGGAAAATCCTCCTGGACTAGCTCAAACCATAAAAAGTTGGCTTGGGAATGGCTCAAACTCTCCAACATTGTTCATTTTGGCAGTCGTAGTCTATTTGTCACCAAATATGCTTGCTGGGATACTCTTTTTATTTCCCATATTTCGTCGATTCCTCGAAAGGTCGAACTACAGAATTGTGATGCTCATGATGTGGTGGTCACAGGTGCATAAAGCTTTTTATTTATATATATTTACTCTTTCGATGTGCCAATTTCAGCTTTGATGTTGACTGCTAGTGGTTGAGGTGAGTAGTCACAAGTACTTACTTTTGTGTGTATGTGATGTGTACGCAGCCTCGACTTTATGTTGGCAGGGGAATGCACGAGAGCACATTTTCTCTTTTTAAGTAAAGCTCGATTTCTGAAAATTTATTACAAATAGCAAATGTTGTCAACAACATTCACACTGGTTCTTCTATTTACTCTTGACTTGTATATTGAAGGTACACAGTGTTTTGGGTGCTCCTTCTAGTGACAAAGTTGACATTCAGTTATTACTTGGAGGTGCTTCTCTTCTCTTCTCCCGAAATTGTTTCAGTTTGTTGCGTATCAAAACAAATAAATCGTTCTACTAGCTAATTCCTCCTAAAAATATAATGAAGCATAATTTTTATTTCTCTCTCTGCAACATTCAAAAGTGGGTCACCTAGCTATACATATTATATCTTTATATATAATTAGTGTAAAACACTTAAATGGTATGGTTTAGTATGGTACTGGTATGGTTGTCATCAGCGGGCCATATATCCTAAAACCCCTCTCCTATAAAACAATTACACAATTATTAATAATACTCTACTTTAGAGAAGAAGTAATATTTTTATAAAAGTAAAGAATAATAGAAGTAGTATAATTTTAATATTTATACACTAAAATTTATTAAAATTGAATTTAGAAAAACAATGAATAAACATATAAATAATCATTCTTTTAGTGAATTTGTATATATAAAAAATTCAGTAATTTTTATCATTTCAAGAAGTACAACATAAACCGAAATAATATATAGATATGAAAAAACATATTATTAACTTAATTTATTATTAAAAATTTGTAATATAAAAAATGAATTTATATTTGTATGAAAATATACAAAGATATTAATAAATAAATAAAATTATAAAAACACCTAAATAAAATAACTTATTAAACGTCCCGTCCGAAGCCTACTGGCCTAACCGCATCCAACTTGGGTAATGACTAGCCCACCACAAGCCCCCAAAATATCATGATTTTGTTGGTGCTAATTAGTAGTAGTACTTTGCCTTATAAACTGAACAGAAGTCCCAAATCTACTCGATGTGGGACTGGGGTGTTGCATCATATTTCTCACAATGCTCTTGCAATTTGAAAAATAATTAGTTTAAGATGGTAAAAATATTAGATTTATACTTTTTATCCTCTGATCAAGTGTGTAAAAATATTTTAATTCATAGATTTATAAATAACGGTAGAATCACAGACAAAAATATGTATTATCTGTACTTTCCTTTCAGGGAAATCTAGATATCAAAAAGGTGAAAACTTTTGTGAAGGACGGATGTTAGTACTTGTAACAACTTATAACTCAATTACTACGTTTGGTTCCAATAACAAAGCGTGGACTAAACATCCTTTGGATAGTACATTAGTACATGGTTATGTAGTCGTCCACATTTGAACTAAAAAATTATGGAAGTGATGAGAGTGATGAGAAAGTTCCTGGAATTAAATTGGAAAAATTAAAGGATTTAGTATGAATGAAATGATTTACAATATTATAATGTCATAACAACTAGTCTTATACATTTATACGAACCTTATCTTTTAAACAAACTTCTAAATCTAAACTGTGATACTAGTCATACGACTTTCTGATTTGTTCTGACAATTTGATTTGCAATTGTAGATAAGACCTCTTGTTGGTCCAACAAAAGCTATCATGAATGTTCACATATCTATTTACCAATGGCACGAGTTTTTCCCTCGCGGTAATGATCCTGACCAAGTCGAGTAACTATTTAGTATTCTCTGTGATTGATAATTTGTTTGATGCCCTTTTTACATGTTGCAGCTAAGAACAATATCGGAGTTGTAATTGCACTATGGGCTCCAATTATTCTTGTATGAATTTGCAATTACTTTGATTTCCTCAAGTTTTTTTACTCTTGATCGAATGTAAAAATTTTCCTTAATCGGTTCTGTTTTAGGTTTATTTCATGGATACCCAGATATGGTATGCTATATTTTCTACTTTGTTTGGTGGAATCTATGGTGCATTTCGTCGTCTTGGAGAGGTTAGTTGACTTTACTCCTTCTACTGGCCGGTTTGTAGATTATATTTGAAAAATGTGGAGGATGTTATGACTTGTGGTCTGATGGTCCTAAAAGAGACAACATATTACAGAATTAAGCTAGGAGACATTTAAGTAAATTTTGATGATTAACTGTTTAATCATCCAGGTAAACCAATTAAGTCATGTAAATTGCATCCAAATGTTAAAAGAGGGCCATACGTCTAGGAGGACACTTCACTCAGTTGTAGTTTCAGTGCCAAGAGTTACCGTTGCTACGTTTAAAAATGTTGTTGAAGTCTAGATATGAAGAGCTTAGGTATGCAAGTTTACCGTGAGAGAGAGTGGTTCCTGATATTTTGTACCTTGTTTCTCCTTAAGGCGGAGGTGCGGGGCTGCTGTTAGGGACAAGGGAACGTAATATATTCTTTGGCATATTTCTAGAAACTTGAAGCTTTTGTTTTTATTCTTTGGAACTTCTTGCCTCTCTAAAGTAATGGTGGTTGGCATATTCTTTGTATTAGGCAAGCTGGGTTGTTTTTAAATATGTAAATGGCTTACTAATGCAGTGAAAGACATGGTTTCTGTGTTTAATATGGATATTGTGTATTACTTAAAATTGTAGTGTATATCTGTACTTTGATTATGATAAATAGGTCAACTGGTCAACTGGTCAATACGAAGTATACTGTTTTGGTAATGGTTAGTTACAGAAATTCATATACTTATGCACATGTCTCCACCAATGCTCAACCCTCGACCTTGTTTACCCAAGGAAGTGGGATATCCATTAGGCTACAATGCTAGTTATGGAGTGACTTCTTGAAAAGGCAATAATCTTGTCCATAGTGAGGATTAAACTGCTTTTTTTTTTGCGTTTCCATTAATTTTTCTACAACATTGACCCAGTGAATGTTTATTCAAGTATGTGAAATCTGTGATGGTATAACTCCCTAACACCCTAATTTGCCAACACGTTTTCTTTGAATCTAATACCTCAAAATGTTGTTTTATGCACTTTTTCATTAGGAATTATTAAGTATAAAGTTTGAAACTTCTAATTCTATATTTTATTTATTTGACTTGCATGGAAGTTGTAATTAATCAGTCCAACCTTTTTAGGTGATGTTTCACGAGTTTATTGTTTGATTATTACTCAAAAAGTCTCTGCTCTTTATTTACTTGTTATCTAGGAGAAAATATCTTAGCTTTGTATTTTGTGTTTTTTTGCTAATTTCCTACTTGTGGTGTCTAGATTCGAACTTTGGGAATGTTGAGGTCGCGGTTTCAATCATTGCCCGGGGCTTTCAATGCTTGTTTAATTCCAGAGGAAAAAACTGAGCTAACTAAGAAGAAAGGACTTAAGGCCACTTTTTCGCGAAATTTTGCTGCGGTTAATTTCTCGTCCTTGTTTTTTTGTGAAAAATATTTAGGGTACTAATTGTTGTTAGTTGGATATATTAGATGTTAACTATCTGAATTATTTGTCTATAAATCATTGTAGATTCCTTCTAATAAGGAGAAAGAAGCTGCACGATTTGCTCAACTATGGAACAAAATAATCACTAGTTTTAGAGAAGAAGATATTATCAGCAATAGGTAACACTGCATGTCCACGTAAAATATTATTCGTTCTTTCCTATTGTTCTCTAGATATGAATTCCTTGAACCTTTCTGAAAATTCTTTTAACACTGCATGTCCACCTAAAATATTATTCGTTCTTTCCTATTGTTCTCTAGATATGAATTCCTTGAACCTTTCTGAAAATTCCTTTTAAGTATAGATTGCTTAGAATATTTTGATTTTTAGGGAAATGGATCTATTACTTGTTCCATATTGGGCAGATCGTGACTTAGACCTCATACAGTGGCCTCCATTTTTGCTTGCAAGCAAGGTATGTCCGTAATTTATCATTGTAATATTTCGAAATATTTGTTCTACAATTTTTATATGATGGTATTATCTTAGACTTCTTAGTCCTGCACAAGACATCTAACTTGTTCAAGACCCCTTCGTGTCTAATTCACCTTTAGGCCTTAATACATGTATAAAGTTGAGAAACATAATATCAATCTTTTAGACCCATCATTTTTTGTCTTGACAAAAATCTGGAAACATAACTTGTCAAAGAATAACACAAATGACTTATTTAAAAAGCGAAATACTGCACTGTTTCTTTGGACGTAAAAGTCCTTAATTAGGGATTTCCTAGACAATAAAGTAACAATATATTATTACTGGAATGATTTCACCTGATTTTAGACTCCAACATGTTTTATCTTTTAGTGTCCTGTGACGTGACCCCTTCCTGTTATAGAAAAAATGAACTGTAATATTCCATAGTCTATTATTACTTCTGCAGTTTTGTATTTGTACATTTTGTTGCAATAGCAATAGGTTGAAGTGTCTAGTTACAATTTCTCCTAGCCAAATAGAGATCCAACGGATATTGAATCCTAGTGGCCTTGTATTATCTTCTCCACGTTGAACAGATCCCAATTGCACTAGACATGGCCAAGGACAGCAATGGTAAAGACCGGGAGCTGAAGAAAAGGATTGAGGCTGACAATTACATGTCATGTGCCGTTAGTGAGTGTTATGCTTCGTTTCGGAACATTATTATGGCTTTGGTTGAAGGTGCTCGTGAAACGGAGTA
Organism: Heracleum sosnowskyi; assembly: GCA_030848705.1. Lineage (NCBI taxonomy): Eukaryota > Viridiplantae > Streptophyta > Magnoliopsida > Apiales > Apiaceae > Heracleum > Heracleum sosnowskyi. The sequence goes on along the minus strand of CM061238.1, from coordinate 131,706,724 downwards.
AGTTCACATTAAACCCGCAACCTATTTATCTGCGTAGGCGCAGAATGTCTTTATATATATTTTTTGGACTACTATTAGCTTGTGTCTTTCACCTTTATTGATCATTTTCCATGCTCACATCAGGGTTATTGATTACATATTTTCTGAAGTTGACAAACACATTGAATCTGGTGATCTTATAAGCGAATACAAAATGAGTGCTCTTCCAAGCCTCTATGATCACTTAGTTAAGCTTATCAAGTACCTGGTATGCTTTTTGACTTTGGTATATGCAAGCTTATTGATGTTCTGATTGTTTGGTATCACATATATGGAGAATTGCAACTGAATAGTTTGTTTTACAGGTGGACAATAAGCGAGAGGACAGGGATCAAGTCGTTATCCTTTTCCAGGACATGCTTGAGGTTGTGACGAGAGATATAATGATGGAAGATCATATTTCCGGGTAACTAGTTTCTACATGTTATGTTGGTGTTTATTTTAGATACCATATCTAATGCTGTCAACATGTGTAGTTTGGTAGATTCGATTCATGGTGGATCAGGACAGGAGGGTATGACCCCCCTTGATCAGCAACATCAATTATTTGCATCTGCTGGAGCAATAAAATTTCCAACCAGGCAGTCAGAGGCTTGGAAAGAAAAGGTACATTTGACTTCAAACTTGGTATGCATTGCTGTCCTTTAGTTTTTAGGATGTACTAATGTTTTTATGTTTTCACTTTTGAACAGATTAAAAGATTATATCTTTTACTTACAGTAAAGGAATCCGCAATGGATGTACCTTCAAACTTAGAAGCTAGAAGGCGCATATCCTTTTTCTCCAATTCACTATTTATGGACATGCCTTCAGCACCTAAAGTTCGGAATATGTTATCTTTCTCGTAAGTCTTTATTTTATTTTTTGTTTTCGAATTATTATATTTCTAATCTAGAGTTCACTTGCATCTGGCTTATATTGTTATTTGTTAGTGGTTTGTTAAGCAGCAATCCACTCATTTCTATCTATCAAAATATAGATCATGTAGGTATAAAATATAGATCATGTGACAAGTTCTCTACAGACTGCCAGTAAGAGAGTTAATTAGACTCTTCGGTGAAAGTATAACTTGTTTTTTTATCGTTCTCGTTGGAGAATGCTCAACTACTTATTTACCATTCTAAATCTTTTTACATTGTTTTTAATAACACATGTTTTAGACAGTGGTTAACTTATAAACATAAAATAATGAGAACTAATTTGGACAAAATTTAATGGTGGATCTTACATCATTCTACAGATCACTTATAGATAAGGCAATTATGCACTTTGAAGACTTTCTACTTGTTTTACTCATAGTAGGTCCTTCATACTTGCTTTACTCATAACAATTACGTCCTTGGTTTCACACGTGTATAGCCCACATTTGTCATTTACATGTGCATATTTTCAAATGGATAGACAATAATAATGACAAGTATGCTTCCATTTAATTAGGTTAAGTATATGCATAAAGAAAAACTTGAAGCTATAATGGGGACGTTCCTCACTTTACCCTCTACATCTTTGTTTGTACAATCTATTTTCTCCTAAGCGTGGAAATAAAATAAGTATATTTAGTTTGATTTTGTTGGCTACTCTCTTTATTGGAGGGGTGCCCGTGACACCCCCAGACCCAGGGTCGGAGATCTAGGCGGTCACGTTCACAATTTCTAACAACATATGTAAGCTTGCAACTCAACATTAAAATAATCGAACTCAACTGGTGACCCCGTAAGTCACAACAATAACTCGAGCCATAGTCTCATAAACGGAATGCATTAAGTTACAAACCATAAGTTATTACAAACCCAAATGTTGTAATCGAAAGTCTGCTACTAATACAGCTAGCTTCCATATGTGAAGTCATTTTAACAGCCCAAAGGTGATTTTTAATACATAGCTTTACAAAAATTATACTTATAGATAATGCGTACAAGAATAAGCTGGAGTCCTATCCACCTAATTCCCTCTCCCTCTGGTATGGTTGGTGAAGAGAATCCTCTTATACGGGTGACTTCTCGCTGGAACGCTCTTGCGGAGTGTCTTTCGGACTCGAGCCATTCTTCCTAACTGTTGTGTTGCAATTTAAAACGAGCAAGAGTGAGCCATAATGCTCGGCAAATAACTAATCAATATTTGTAAAGTTTTTCAGTTATAAAATCAAGTACAGTTGCTTTTCATCATTTCAGTAAAATCAACTCATATATATGAAAGAGAACAAATTTGTAGTTCTTATTAGCACTATTGGTTACTTGGCACCTTAGCTTTAGAGTTACAGTACTAATATCAAATTTCAAACGGGAAAGAATGGGACTGTTTAAAGCAAGTAACACGATATGATGTGACGATGATCAGTTGCGGCAACCATATCCGTCGAGGGTCGAGGGTCGTTTTCTACTAGTAGAAGGTCAAGAACTCCGTCCGTAATTACCATGGACGAAACTCCATCCGTAATCGTCGTGGCGTAATTACCGTTGCGGCAACTGATCATCGTCACATCATATCGTGTTACTTGCTTTAAACAGTCCCATTTGGAATTTGATATTAGTACTTCAACTGAAGCCAAGGTACCAAGTTACTTGTAGTGCTCATAAGAACTACAAATTTGTTCTCTTTCATATAAATATGAGTTGATTTTACTCAAATGATGAAAAGCAATTGTACTTGATTTTATTACCGGAAAAACTTTACAAATATTGATTAGTTATTTGCCGAGCATTATGGCTCACTCTTGCTCGTTTTAAATTGCAACACAACAATTATGAAGATGACTCGAGTATGAAAGACACTCCGCAAGAGCGTTCCAGCGAGAAGTCACCCATGTGTGAGGATTCTCTTCGCCATACCAGAGGTAGAGGGAATTAGTTGGATAGGACTTTAGCTTATTCTTGTACGCATTATCTATAAGTATAATTTATGTTAAACTATGTATTAAGAATCAACTTTGGGTTGTTAATATGACTTCACGTAGAAGTTGTATTAGTAGCAGACTTTCGATTACAACATTTGGGTTTGTAACTTAATGCATTCTATTTCTGAGATTATGGCTCGAGTTATTGTTGTGACTTACGGGGTCTCCAACTGTGGGTGAAGTTGTTGCTTTGGCCGAGAGCTTGTAGTAGGAGGGGGGGGGGGGGGTTATGCTTCTTTTGTTTTGTATTTAGGTGTAGTGTAATATATGTTAAAATGTGGGAGGATGTGTTAAAGCATGAAAAGTTGTGCTAAAAGATGAGGGTAATTTACTTTATGAGATTCTTGAAGTGGATAAGGATCCTAATATCTCCTTAATTTATATTATATCATGGAAACCACTCATCTTCTCCAATACTCTTTTTCATTTTCTTTCCTTTTAATCGCTATTTCTACTTATTAGCACCATTCTCTTATTCTTTTACTTGTTAATCTTATAATAATATCCGGAAGGATTTCGAAGGTGTTTTGCCGGACGAAGCTTACTAGGGAAATCCTACACACTTTAATATAAATCCGTATCACTAGGAGATCTCACGCATTTTAAGATAAATTCGCATTACGAGAAATTTTCAAGTTATGAATCTTCAAATTCTAACATGATTTACATTCACTCATTTATCACGTATAACAACAATACAGCTTCGAAACTTCCGTTTTCCAACACGCAGATAACGTGGTCTGAAAACTTTTCCTCAACACACAGCATTAGGGCCTTTTACAAAAATACTAAAAATTAGGTTTATTAGAGTACCAGTATTACATATATGTACTTGCGATGCAACATTTGGAAATGAAAACCTTTGTAATAATACTATTCATACTCCCTCTCACTCGTACAAGTGGGCAAACAGAAAAATAATTTGAATTCCGGGTGATGGTATGGCTCGGACCTGAGACCTCTCCTTAACTGAGACCAAATACCATGTCAACAACCAAATTTTCTATAGGCATCTTGTCCCTAGCAAGCGATAGATGGAAAACCATCTAATTCGTGGCAATTTTCCACAGATAGGTGAAATGATAAAAAATTATATAAAGCGAGGATAGAGTGAAGTGGCTCTCTGCATTCACATAACAGAAATATTCAGTATTGATCCTATCCGCAGAAATTTTCCATGGATAGATTGTTGCAACCATTGCATGTTAGGGACCAAGACCCTTTTCTATAACCTTGAGGCCTAAAGAGATGATTATGAACAATGATTAGAGTCGAGAAGTTTTCATGGTGTGTCAGAGGCACGTAAACAAGCTGAGCAAAGTTTTTTATTAACAAATTTTAATGAAGCAGAAGACAGTTGCGGCGGAAGACAAGTGGTTGTCTCTATAAAATCTATCAATGTGCTCAATTCAGATGCCCTTGAAACAATAAATTGACGGAATCTTCTAACCCTCATTCTTCGTAACATAGATACCTTTTAGATATTTGGAGTGCAGGAATTTGGAATTTGGAATTAGAGAGCTGATATCCCTTTCCATTTCACATTTGTATGTATACAATATATCTATTAAAATCCATTCCTTGATTTGGGCTACAGTCAAGTACACATCCCTTAAATAGCATATAATAAGGATTTTATTGACTTTACTGAACATTTTCACTTCATTAATTACAATCCTAACACCTGTATACTAGATACACAACCAATTACTTAGGTTCGAACAGTTGGTTGCCCTTAAAACTGCCTCTATGGATATAATAAATCATATACGTCTAACCCTTAAAACTGCTTGTAGTGTTTTGACTCCATACTACACAGAAGAGGTTCTCTTCTCATTGCATGATTTGGAGGTTCCAAACGAAGATGGGGTATCCATTCTGTTTTACTTGCAAAAGATTTTTCCAGGTTTGTAACTTTTGCGGGCCTTTGTTTACAAGTCCTTTCACTATAACTTCTTCCTTTTCCCTTCGTCTTCAATTTCATTCTTGACTTTTTGCATCGGACTAACACACAACACATTGTAGATGAATGGAACAATTTTCTTGAGCGAATGAATTGTAACAGTGAAGAAGAGCTTAGGATGTTAGATGAACTAGAAGAAGAGTTAAGGCTTTGGGCATCATACAGAGGCCAGACATTGACTAAAACTGGTAAAAGATTTATCTTTTTGATTGTGTTTCGACTTCTTGTTTCTTCTTCCTCCGAGTGTGGGGAAGTCGGGTTATTATAACATATGAGGTCTTGTATGTACGTATTTCCTTTATATTTTTACCCAATAGAATAATTCGTTCTACTACTCTCAGTAAGAGGTATGATGTATTACCGTAAAGCCTTGGAACTTCAGGCCTTTCTTGACATGGCGAAAGATGAAGGTAACTAGTCCTTTGGTGGATAATGGCAGTAATATATTTGTTCAATAATACCTTTTCATTTCATAATTTTTTTCTTTTGTATCACTCTTCAGATCTAATGGAAGGCTACAAGGCCATTGAATTAAATGAGGATCAGATGAAGGGAGAAAGGTCCTTATGGACACAATGTCGAGCAGTTGCTGATATGAAATTTACATATGTGGTTTCTTGCCAGCAATATGGAATTCACAAGCGATCTGGCGATCCTCGTGCGCTAGACATTTTAAGGCTTATGACCGTGTATGGATCAATTATCTATGTCACTGTACTAATTAGCTGATTTCTTCATTTTATAATCTGTACTTTTTGCTATGTTTCTTTAAAAATGAATTTTTTGGGCAGATACCCGTCTCTTCGTGTAGCTTACATTGACGAGGTGGAAGAGCCTAGCAAAGATCGGAAAAAGGTTAACCAGAAGGTGTATTACTCTGCTCTAGTAAAGGCTGCCATGACAAAGTCAAATTCTTCTGAACCAGGGCAAAATTTGGACCAGGTACATTTAACATTTTATTTTTGAAGATGAAATCAATACATGAGTCATGAAATTACTTAAAACTAGCTTTATAACCCGTGCGAGGCACGAATATGATCTAAACTTATATTTCATTGGACTACTTACATGTTTTAAAAACGAACTATTTGTCCTGTTAGATATTTTTTATTTTGATTTTAATAGGACCTACTCCTATTTATAAAAAAGGTAAATTAAAAGAATTTTGAAGTTTTGAATTTTGCAGTAGTCGTGATTGAGTATGGGCGTCCATTAGTTTGGAAGAGACCGTCAATAAATTAAGAAGAAATTGAGTTGATTTACATCCGTTGTCTTAATTTTATATGTTGTGTGTATAATATACACGCTAGTAGCTATCTCTTTCATTAATTTCATCAAATGCGTTATAGTCAACCACCTGCACGGTTCAGAATGTATGTTTTTGGTTTTGACGTAAATAAGGTGTAACACGACATGACTATATGGATGTTGATGGAAATGAACACATGAACACACGCTTAATCCGATAATCATGGTTACAAACGGTAAACCTAAGTTGTTAGCTTTATAACCCGTGCGAGGCATGAGTATGATTTAATTTTTTTATTGGACTATTTACATGTTTTAGAAATGAACTATTTGTCATGTTAGATGTTTTTCATTTTGATTTGTAATAGGACCTACCCCTATTTATAGAAAATGTAAATTAAAAGAATTTTGAAGTTTTGAATTTTGCAGTAGTTATGATTGAGTATGGACGTCCATTGGTTTGGAAGAGACAATCAATAAATTAAGAAGAAATTGAGTTTATTTGCATGAGTTACCTTAATTTTATATGTTGTGTGTATAATATACACGCTAGTAGTCTTTTTCATTAATTTCATCAAATGCATGATAGTCAACCACCTGCACAATTCAGACTATATGGATGTTGATGGAAATGAACACACGCTTAATCCGATAATCATGGTTACAAATGGTAAACCTAAGTTCTTAATTTAGACACTGTCCTAAAATTATTTTCTTGAGTCCCAAATATTACGAAGATAATTCTAAGTAGTTAGATAATTTTTTTATTGATGTTCATTGACCATATTGGTTGCGCGATACTTTTTGTTTCAAGCGATTTTTGGTTTCTTTTTTGAACCTGTCCCTACCTCATCATTGGGAGCAGTAATTGACGCCGTAGATATTGAGTTTATGTGCACTATAGTTTATCTGTCATGTCCATCTAGATTGTAGGAGGTACTTTGCACTTCGAATATACATTCCTTGCCTACGATGTTGTTGACCATTTGAGTAATATCCTTGGTGGTTTTGTCTATGTGTTGACGGGTGTTTATTAGTTGGATCATCATATTCAAATTATTAGTGCGTGTAGTATTTATTTGTCTTAATTGATCAGACCCGATAGTTTTTAAATATTTTGAGTTAACAATATAGTTTATAAATATACATGCATGTATTGACATATTAATTCTGAAATATTATTAAGTAATAATGAGTTGGTTATAATTAGAGATACTAGTTATCTAATCATTTAAGTATTAATAGATATATAAATATAATTATAAATTACAAACATATTATAATAATGGAGTAATAAATATAGAGATAATAGTGATGATTAATGAGTTAGATATACTTAATATATGCATTAATTACAAAATTATTATTATATAATAAGTAGGGGTATTTTAGTAATTTCAAACCGAATAAATTGTCTCAATGACCCCCCTAGTTGCTCTATTATATATATAATAGATGAATACTCAATGTATATCAGCCTGATTTATGTAAACAAAGAAAGATCATAAGCAGGGGCATGTATCTCCAGAGAATGCCATTGCTCACCCTGGAATTTGATAATGTGGTTTGTTTATGTGATAAGTTTGCAAAGTCCAGACTGCTGTGACCACAAGATGTGATGTCAAGTCTCTTTTCGTGAGGAATCGGGTGGATTTTATTAGTGACCAAACATGTTCTTTTTTGCTAATCAAAATATGTTTATTCTAATATGATGTACCTCAAGCATGTTTGCTCTATTGCTTGTATGTATTAAATTATAGGGCCTTGAGACTACTGTTTGGTCCGAATGCTGGTTTGTTTTGAGTAAGTTGTGAATTCAAAACCTCCCAGCAACATTTAATTTTGGAGTGCCCTGGTTTATATTCTCCCTCTTCATACGCGGATAAACACAGATATTTATGTGCATTCCTACAATCTGAGATCCCCGTTTATGTCAAAAAGAAGTCCAATCAGCAGCAGATGCATTGTAAATCTACGCCTAGTTATAACATACATAAGCAGCCTAATTACAGTCTAACACATGAATGGTTACTGTATTAACATGGAGAATATCAATAAAAAATCTAAAATTATTGGTGGAAGATAGTGTGGTCTTCCATCAGCGTCACGGTTATGCTGTAATAGGTGCTAGTATGTTAAGAAAGCTTCTACTTAAAAAGAAATTAGTAGGTGTATCACTTTGTTTCAGAGTTTAAAAACAATTGTGATGGCAGAAGTCTGACCTAAACCTCTTCAGTCTTCATTTGGGCTTTTCCATTATGTTGTGCGAAAACTAGTTGTTTTTTAGGCGCCATAGGAATTTTCATAAGATCAGTGTTTGCTATGTAGGATAGATTCGAGGAAGATAGACAGAAGTCCTTCTATGCTCAAAGATTGTGTACCATAGCAGTATCATCTCTTCACATGCATGTGCAATTTTATGTGGGTTAGCTTGTGACGAGCTTGTCTATTAATTATATCTATCTTATCCTCGTGTAATATACTATCAAAACAGGAAAAGTTTATTGTTGCACTCCTTAGTGCAGTAATTAGAAAGACTATGATACAATTAGTATTAAGACTGTCCTAACTGGAGTTATGGTGACATCAAAATATGTGTGTTTATATTACTATCCTGTTAGACTTGAGGTTTGTTCAAACTTGCATTGTGCTGTTAACACTAGTTAGTGACACTAGTTAGTGGATTCCTAGTTAAATTCTTCACTAAAATCATCATTCATTTGGATATTTACTGGGTCAGCAATAAGTTTTCTGTTTCACCTGGTCAGTTGCACCAACCTAACTTGAAAAAACCTCAATACACTATATATAATCTGACTGCTTTGTTGGACAGACTTATAAGTTTTGCGGTGCGCTTTTGATATTTTTGACCAGGTTATCTATCGAATAAAGCTTCCAGGGCCTGCTATCTTAGGTGAAGGAAAGCCAGAAAACCAGAATCATGCTATTATTTTCACACGTGGGGAAGGCTTGCAAACAATAGATATGAATCAGGTTTAGATATTTCAAAATTTTACTGCCATTGCATTTTTTTGCTAATCAACAACTCACTAAACTCCTCACCTAGGATAACTACATGGAAGAAGCCTTCAAAATGAGGAATTTGCTTCAAGAGTTTCTGAAGAAACATGATGGTGTCAGATATCCTACAATTCTTGGTCTTCGGGAGCATATATTTACTGGAAGGTATATATAGTAGTTTCACCTGACTACTTATGAAGTACTTTACTTTCTTTAGTTTTTTATACCTCATGTTTTTCCTTATCATTTGTGCAGTGTCTCTTCTCTTGCATGGTTTATGTCTAATCAGGAGACAAGTTTTGTAACTATTGGCCAAAGATTATTAGCAAACCCTCTGAAGTAAGCGAACTCTTTTTCCTTGTGATATGCATTTATCTACTTTCTGGTGGACGTGAGATTGAACGAAGGATTAAGATGAGATGTATTTAAATATCACTCAGATTCAGCATTCAGCCTTCTTTTGTTTATTTGTGCGCACTGATCAACTCACGCACACAGACTTTCTTTTCAGAGAACGTCTCTCTGTTATTCGTGAAACTGTTAAAGCTTATATTTTAGATAAATCTTTGTAACACTCTAGTCCCACATTGAGGCATGTGGGGCACTTTGTATAAGCAATAGTATCACTACCAAGTGCACCAGCAAATCATGATTTTTTGGGGGCATGTAGTTGGCTTGTGGATCACCCAAGTTGTTGCATTTTGGCTAGTGTACTTTGACTTGATTCGGAATCAGGATAGACTTGATCTTCAAAAATGATTCGGGATTTGATCGGGGTTGTCACAATCTCATTAAATAAGAATTTATGCATCTTGATGCAGGACAAGGGTGGGAAAGGGTAAAAACAAGGGTAAAACTTTCCGCAGAGAGATGGCAAGAAACACGATAATTCCTAAGATTTAATTTATATCATTCAACTCTTGTTGTATAATATTGTATAATACAGAGAGAACTTAGAATGAACTAGGACTAAAGAACAAGGAAGTGAACTTAAAATGAACTAGGGGAAAAGAATATGGGAGACTTTACTTTCATATCTTAAAAATTGTGTCTACAGTAAAACATATTCATTGCTTTATATAGGCTATCAAATACAAGTTAAAAGACATTGAAAAGCCAAGTGTGCAACTATTAATAAAGTTATGTAGAAGGTTATCCAACATAGAGGACATCCACCAATGTATAATATATTTGTAATTATTCTATTGAAGATTACAATTGTCTATATAGAATTCCTAAAACTTGTGAACAAAGAAGAAGTAAAATTTTAAGATGAAAGGAAACATAGACATGTCATATTAAGTAACCAGTCTATCTGAAACCTTAAGATGTTAGAGGAAGGCTCCAACATGATCTTATACTATTCAACAGGCTTACATATAAGAGATAGTGAAGCACCTTTGAGCAGTTCTTCCACAACATAATTTAAATGAGTGAACAATTAGACATCAAATTAACTATTAAAGAAGATGATGACATGTTGTCATGGTACGTTTCGAGGAGTTGCACTTGTTAGACAATTTTCAGATGTATCGACTTGTTTTGTCACTTGTTTTGTGCAAGTTGTAAGTGACATCTAATGAACAAAGTCGCTGCTTAGAAGTTGAAGTTTCAAAACTACCATATGTTAATTACAGCTTTACAGTTCGTTTTCTTTCGTGATTTGTCCTCTTTTAATGTAATATTAAGGCTTGTCGTTTGGAATGCTAGGCTTTTATTTTCCCCTTACTTTGTTGTGCTTAGAATAGGTGTTCTTTGATAACAAGTCATAACAGTTCTCTATTTTGTCCTTGTTTTCCTTTCCATTCAGGGTTCGTTTTCACTATGGTCATCCAGATGTTTTTGATAGGCTGTTTCATCTTACCAGAGGAGGTGTTAGTAAAGCCTCCAAGATTATTAACTTGAGCGAGGACATATTTGCTGGTAAGTTTTTATTCCTGTCCCATAGTTGCAACAATCTGGAAAAGTATGCCGTTCATGTGTTTGGCCTAATATGTCTATGAATTGGTTGCAGGCTTTAACTCAACACTCCGTGAAGGCAATGTAACGCATCATGAATACATACAAGTTGGGAAAGGGAGAGATGTTGGCCTAAATCAGATTTCACTATTTGAAGCAAAAATAGCTAATGGGAATGGAGAGCAGACTTTAAGTCGTGATCTTTACAGGCTTGGCCACCGTTTTGATTTTTTCAGAATGCTATCCTGTTATTTTACAACCATTGGTTTTTACTTCAGTACTTTGGTACTTTATGGAAGCTTTACTTTGTTTATGTCTCAATGTTAGATATTTGTTTTTTAGTTTTCTGAGATCTAGAATATGTTTTTTGCAGGTCACGGTGCTTACTGTCTATGTATTCCTTTATGGGCGCTTGTATCTTGTTCTTAGTGGACTTGAAGAGGGTCTAAGTACTCAACCAGCTATTCGAGATAACAAGGCACTACAAGTGGCTCTTGCTTCGCAATCATTTGTGCAAATAGGTTTTTTGATGGCGTTGCCTATGATGATGGAAATTGGCTTAGAAAGAGGTTTCCGGACTGCATTAAGTGAATTTATACTGATGCAGTTACAATTAGCACCAGTATTTTTCACATTTTCACTTGGAACTAAGACACACTATTATGGAAGGACATTACTTCATGGGGGTGCAAAATATAGACCTACCGGCCGTGGGTTTGTGGTTTTCCACGCAAAGTTTGCTGAAAATTATCGACTGTACTCACGCAGCCATTTTGTCAAGGGACTCGAGCTAATGCTTCTACTTGTTGTGTACCAAATATTTGGGAAAACTTATCGGGGAGCCCTGGCTTATCTATTGATCACTGTATCGATATGGTTCATGGTGGGCACCTGGCTTTTTGCTCCCTTCCTCTTCAATCCTTCTGGATTTGAGTGGCAAAAGATCGTTGACGATTGGACTGATTGGAACAAGTGGATTAGCAATCGGGGTGGTATTGGTGTGCCACCAGAGAAAAGCTGGGAATCATGGTGGGAAGAGGAACAGGAACATCTTCGACATTCCGGGAAGCGTGGTATCATGGCTGAGATATTGTTGTCTTTACGATTTTTCATATACCAGTATGGGCTAGTTTATCACTTAAACATCACAAAGAAAACCAAAAGTTTTCTGGTATGTAATGTCCTATAGTGTTCTTGTGCTTACTGTTGTTTAAAAAGCTCCTCCTCCCATCAGATTGGTTCAGACTTACTATTTGTTTGATTATTTTACAGGTTTATGGCATATCATGGCTGGTGATATTTTTAATATTGTTCGTGATGAAGGTGAGAGAAAAACATACTTTTGTACTTGGTATCTTTTGAGTGTGTAGGACAATCGTATTCCTGAGCTCCTTTACAAAAGAGATTATAAAGACCTTTAAAGATATTAATATGATGCATAAAATTTCTGGTATAAGAAAGACCCTAATATTGACTTATATATATATATATATGTATATAAATATGAACTCTTGTTGTTAGCCATTCTAATTGCATGACTGCTCATAGTAGTACAAATGGAGAAGCACCCAATAATATCTTAATATCCTCCAATCATATAGATGCAGTTCAGTATGGTCATTTGAGCTGTTACCTTTTCGTATTATATAATATATTGCACTATGATTTTATTCATTTGAAGGTTTATCTGTTCATCTTTAGTATGGGGTAAGTTGTACAAGTTGCATTTGGATCATATTTACATCTTCAGATTGCCATTGTACTTTGTGATCAGTTTTAAAGCTTTGATTTCTGAATCTGTTAAACTTTTTCCAGACTATTTCAGTTGGACGACGAAAATTCAGCGCAAATTTTCAACTTGTATTTCGGCTCATCAAAGGATTGATATTTCTTACTTTTATTTCCATCTTGGTGACCTTGATCGCGCTCCCCCACATGACGGTGCAGGACATCATAGTTTGTGTTCTTGCCTTCATGCCAACTGGTTGGGGTTTGCTTCTGGTCAGTATAATTATATTATCGTTGTACATCACTTTTGTCTTTCTTTTTAAAATTTCCGGTAACATCTGCCCATTTTAGTTTTGTGGAGTTCTTTCGTCTGTAGGAATGAATGATAACCTTGCTTCTGGTTATAGATGGGTATTCTATTATATGTTAGATGCATAATCAGTTTGGGTAAAATGATAAGAGCTTGAATTGTAGAAACTTCCTATTGCACAATTTTTCATATGATAGTCCGAAACTGGTAAATGTGCATGCTTAAGTTTACCGTAACATAAACTATTTTTCTACCAGATTGCACAAGCATGCAAGCCTCTTGTTCATCGATGTGGCTTTTGGGGATCAGTTCGGACACTTGCCCGAGGTTACGAGATTGTGATGGGTTTATTTCTCTTCACCCCTGTCGCTTTTCTTGCCTGGTTTCCATTTGTTTCTGAGTTCCAAACCCGTATGCTTTTCAACCAAGCATTCAGCAGAGGTTTGCAAATCTCTCGCATTCTTGGTGGGCATAGGAAAGATCGTGCATCTCGGAACAAGCAGTAGTTTTCGAGGCAGAAACAGATTCTGTTTTCGTTGCTTTCATATAGAAGAAACAGAAAATTTAATTTCCACAGGAGGAAGTGTTCATTTTGTTGAGTTATTTGTCATTCCTCTTGTAAGCTGCTGGTGTAGATGTAAGTATATGAGCAGCATTTTTTGGGTACTCTGTGCAGAGGAATATAATTTAGCATTGTAACATTACACTGTACATTGCCTTCTATAGAAACGAAAATTTTGTTTACATTGTGTTGTAGTATTATATCTCTTGAAATTTTATTAGTTTAAAGCGAGGTAGCAAAGGTTGGTCCCCCGGTAGGGTGGCAAAATCAGACACGACCCGACAACCCGACACGAATTCGACCCGAAAAGTACGAATTCGGGTTGGAGTTTTTCGGGTTCGGGTTGATTTCGGGTTGACCCAAAACTGACCCAAAACTGACCCAAAAAATTCGGGTCATTTTCGGGTTAATTTCGGGTTACCCGAAACTTACCCGAAATAATATTTATATAATATAAAATGAAATATATTATGAAAATACCTATATTTTATATTAATTTTGTATTATTTGTTATTTAAATTAATACATATTCTAATTCAATAATATTAAAATCAATTTATATTATCAAAATATAATTTATTTATTATTTATAATATATAATTTATATTTATTAAATAAATAATTATTATTTCGGGTTGGGTTCGGATTACTCATAAATTTTTGGGTTGGGTTCGGGTTTATTCTGACCCATTAAAATTTCGGGTCGGGTTCTGGTTGGGTCAAATTTATGACCCGAGTCTGTCAACCCGACCCGCAACCCGAAATTGCCAGCCCTGGCTGGTATACATATAGCATATTTTACATGCTTTACGTTTTCATTTTTAGGTTTTCAGAGTTGTAGTTCCCGATATTATATATTTGTGTGTTTCTTTAGAGCATGAAGATATCCACAAATTAGATTTACAGGGTCTGGTTTCCGACTATCTATATTTTTGTGATTCTTTAAATCACGACATGTGCACCAACGATAATTTGATATTGTCGACATCAGTAACTTTATCAATTGGTCATAACTGAACAAAAAATTGGCTAGGAGGGTCTTAATCAAACCAAAGGAAGAAGTTTCGAAAGGATTTATGGAATAAAATGGGTTTGGTATTTGCGAGGGAGAGGTTGGATGGGTGAAAATGTTGGAGATGTGTAGAACGAAAGACTGTTGCAATTGCAAATGATTTGATAACGGAATGAAACGCTTCTGCTAGTTTAAAAGGAGGTCAAATTGTACGGGATTCTTCATTTGAATATACCGAATTCCCAAAAAGCAAGAGCATATCATTATAACAGGGCGATTACATGATAATTCAGATCAAATTTCGAGTTCTTTTTGAAAAATCTTATTACAAATATCAAGTCAAGCTTCAACTTCGAATTCAAAATTTACTGCTCAAAATGCAACAACTTGGACAACCATCACTACAATTTGGTGACTCGATCTTGAATTTTCATAAATCGTGGCATAAATTAAAATTCCAAAATCATCATTTACACGCGACACATATACAATAATACATATCACTTCAATGGGTAATGTTGTAGGTAGAACCTTTAACCTTAGAACTCTTAGAACCTTATTATTAATTTAAAAAATATATATGATATATTAGATATCTTTTAGAAGGGCAATTTTGTATAATTAAATTTAAGATTATAATCAACGCCGAATCAAATTTGATTGACAGCTGCTGAGATACTCCTATGCTATACATATTATCCTATCTCACAAAATCCTCGATCAGCCTCCAGATTATCGTTTATTGGTTATAAATCAAGCTTCCTCACAGTTTTTCGCAAAATCTCATTACCATCGGCTATTATACTAGTTAGTAAAAATTTGGAGAGATTACAAAGGTTTTTCTATTCATTTCTTTGTTATTTACAAACTAGTGATCAGTGATACTTATTGTAGGTGATTCATCGGTTTAGGTTCGTGGTATTGAATCAAAGAAACAAAGTAAGGGTTACGAGACTACAACTGACATTATAAAATGTGTAAGTCTTAAATTTTTTATTTTCTATTGTCAATAACATTTTTTGGGAATTAGGGTTCTTCAGTAGAATCTTAGTTTTATTTTCGGTTTTTTAAAGTACTTTGAAAATTCATTATCCGGTTAATATGTTCGTCTGTTGTATATGTGAGTTCTTCAGCAGAATTCTAATTTTGTTTATGAAGTTGTACAAGTTCTAGTGTGTTTGATGTTCTTGTGTATCAGGGTTCTTGAGCATATTTTTTTATTGTCTACGAGTTTGGTTGTTTGTATTTTGAATGATAATTTTCTCAATGAGATTACTTGAGTAGAATCCTAGTTGTGTATTCTATGAGAGTACTTGAGAAAAAACTAAATTTTTTTGCTAATTATATTGTATTTTTTATCTATAAAAACAATGGCATCAGTACCATTTTTGGGTATTAGGGTTCTTCAGTAGAATCTTAGTTTAACATTTTCTATTGCGAATGATAATTTTGCGTATTAAGGTGCTTGAGCAGAATCCTAATTTTGTATATGACGGATAGTTTTGTCTATGTGAGTGCTTGAGCATAATCCAAGTTTCGTTTTTTCTTTTACAAATTAGAATTGTTTGTTATAAAGATATAAATAAGTTGCCTCACATGTTCAATTGTGGAACATTGGTAAATGTATTGTACTATTTTATTTTATAAAAGCAATGGGATCAATCTTGTTAAGGAACAACAAAATACTTTTCATGTCTAACTATTTAAATATCTTTAATGTTTGTTATAAAAAAGAATGAAACCATTATTTGATGACGAGTATGCATTATGCACTCAAACAATTCTTTAGTTTGAATATGTTATGAGTTGCTAATTTGCTTGAGATGATTGGGATTGAATTAAAATGCAGCTGCACAATGGAGAAATTCGAGTGATGATAGAAAATTGCGAAAAAAAAGTAAAGTCAGGATGGAGTAAGGAGCAAACGCTAAAAGACGAAGTAAGTTTAGAAATGATTTCCCAATTCAACATGGTGGATGACAATTTTGTGGAGGATTTGCCACAAGTTGCAGAAAAGGGGTAAAAAACTACAAGTTATGTTGAAGGACCCTAAAGAGAACAAAGTGAATTCTAGTGGAGCAAGAAATAGGAATGTGATCAAATTTGTCTAAAATATTTTGTAATTAGGTAGACCTAATTCGTTCATAATATTTGTGTTCTAAAACATATGTATTAAACTGCCATAAATTTTGGGTTAAATCTTTCGATTTTCGAGTATAAATAAATTTCATGTTTGTGTTTAATAAACACTTGTAAAGGTGTTTATTGCATTTTTTAAATGGATTATTGGATATGGTATTAAATTAAAGTGCAATACATGTAGCTTCTATTTTGTGGATCGTAGATATGGTGGAATGAGAATTGAAGGTCATTTGGAAAAATGTTGTACACAATAGGTGATCCTAATAGAAGTTCTGCTGCAGAACTTAAAAATTCTGTTGCATAACTTGAAAATTCTGTTGCATAACGTACAAAAGAGTAAAAAATATTTATATTATGAAACTAACATAATACATTTTATTAGTTTGCTTCGGTATTTAGAATAGACCATTAATAAAATGAAAAGAAAACAAATTAGAAATGCAAGAATAATTTATTTTAAAAATTGAATATGGTTACAAGTTTGTCTTCAAAATGCGTAATATTACTAAAATGGTGAATTGGTCCAAGGAAGATTGATTTATCGGCACCCGAAGAATACAGTAATTTTTCCAACAACTTAATTAAATTTGGCAATGAGTTGGTAATTGGAAGTGAGGGAGATGTCGGTTCAGCCGCATGACTCATAAGTTCAAATGCAGAACCTACATGTGTTTATGAAGAATTTAATTAAAGAAAGAAACTAGTAACATTAAATATAAAAGTTTCAATAAAGTAAAATACATGTAAAATGTATAATACAATCAAATTTGAAGCAAAAGAAGAATTTATAAATAAAATCTAATGTGATTATAATTTTGTGGTCCGAAATGAGCTATAATAACGTAAAGCTAAAAATGGTGAAACAAAGACTATTTTCCGGGGGTCGGACAACTACGAGAATTGTGTCTAGCAACTTGCGTGCAATTACTACAGTTTTTCACTTATCTTTGATAGCATTCATTGAACCACTCCCACGACCTTTGTTTAGGATTCTGAACTAAAACAATATCGAAATATGATTCAGCATCAATAAGTGCATAGATAATTGCATTAGTTGACGCACTCCGGTTTGAGATGTAGAGTCTTTTATATAATGTCTATGATTTGCAAGCGGCCAACTTTTGGTAGAGTTTTTTAATGGCAAGACATTGATCTGTTATAACACATGGTGGTGGGTGATCCATGCATCTGTCAAACCCTGACTGTTCTTGAAGAGTTATTCGCCCCCACTTACTGTGTCAGGTTGTCGGCGAGATACTACTTCCAGGATAAAACAGCTCCGAGCAAGGTGTTCACAGCAACAACAGCGCTCAACTACGACTGTTTTTTAGAGAAGTGTGTTTGCAAACTTCTGTGTTATCAACTGAGCTACAAGGGCTCCTTTCTATAACTGAACCACACATATTAATTTTCGTAACAGCTGATCATATTAAAAATCAAAACTGACCATTTAAGAATAAAACGTTTTGATTGAATTTAATAACCTGTAGCTGTTACATATTTTTCATGTTTATCCACATATCAGTTTTAATATTTATACATAAATAAAAACTCTCGCCCAGGTCGCCTCGCGTACGCGAGACGCCGAGACATTCGCCCAAATCGCCCTTCGACCCGACCCGACCCGACCCGGTGCGGTGCGGTGCGAGGCGGGCGGCGGCGGCGGCGCGCGTGTGTGTGCGCGTGAAGCACACACTAACACCATGCACCATCACACACCTTAGTAGTTGTATACTACTCATGTGTGTAATGCTATACAAAGCCACCAAGTCCCCTTATTCTTTTCTATGTGGGACAAATGAAACATCATTATCACAAGTTTTTTCAAGCTACTATCTTCATCTCAATTTCTCTTATGGATTTAAACAAGAAAAATATTAAACCCATACATGAAAGTTTAAGTTCCCAATGCAAGGAACAACTTCCAATCATTAGAAATTTGAATTAACATTAAGAATATAGTTAATTATATCCTTAAACTATCAATTTTCTAACAATCCCCCACAAATCCATATAGAAATGTAGACAGGTTCTTAACATGACTTGGTTTTTTCAGAGTCGGTACCCTTCCGGGTTTGAACCCTCCTAAGTCCCCTACTTCGATGGCTACCAGATTCAGATGGAATTTTTTCACCTTGAATCTTAATCCGTTAAGTGTAACCATTCTCCATAGACGACGACAAGTCAAAGGCTATGGTGCCAATCTACGGCTTTGAGACATTAATGGTCTTGTCTCGATCCTGTTCGTCGAATGCTTCAAGGAATAACCCTTTCCTCTAATTGCGACCTCACAATCACATTCGCTTAGCTGGGCATCTCCAGAGATGTACTGCAACCATCTCGTCAAATGACTTGACCCCATTCAGAGTTCTTAAACTCTTACTATTCAGCAGTTTCAGTACCTTATAGGTTTACAGGGGATAGACTCAGATACTAAGTATCATCTACGTATCAAGGTACTTCCAACTCATCCTTACAGCTTGTTATTACCACATTGAATACACTTCGAGGGATCTCCTCTCATGTGTATTGGGTTCCCACTGTTGATGAGTCATGATGGGTTGTCAGTCCCATCCCCAACCTCGACTTAAGGACCACTGCAGGTTCCAGTCCTTTAGTCAAAGGATCAGCTATATTTTCCTGAGTTCCAATTAACTCTACAGCTATAATCCTATCAGACACTAATCCCCTTATAGACTTAAGTCTAACTTGGATGTGTCTCTTTGTTTTAGCATTGTACTTTTTACTGCTAATCTTGTCGATAGTTGTTCGACTATCACAATGAATAGCAATAGCAGGAAGCGGTCTACTTACTACAGGTATCACGGACATCAGTCCGTGTAACCATTCAGCCTCCGTCCCAGTGGCATCAAGTGCACACAACTCAGCCTCAAAAGTAGACTGAGTTACTATTGTCTGTTTTGTCGACTTCCAGGATATTGCTCCACCCCCTAGGGTAAACACGTATCCAATCACTCCATTGGAACCAGACTTCTTAGCTATCCAACTTGCATCACTGTACCCTTCAAGTACACCAGGAAATCTCCTATAGTGTAATCCAAGGTACATTGTGCCTTTCAGATATCTAAGCACTCTATCAAGAGCATCCCAATGAGTTTTGTTCGGACAGCTTGTATATCTAGCTAGCTTAGACACAGAATATGATATATCTGGTCTAGTACAGTTAGCAAGATACTGCAAGCTTCCAATAATCTGAGAATACCTTAACTGAGACACAGGAACTCCCGAACTATTCTTGACAAGGGCAACTTTAGGATCATAGGGTGTACTAGCGATTCTACATTGTGAATAACCATATTTCTCAAGTATAGATTTCTCTATATAATGAGATTGCGATAGGGTTATTCCATCAGCTGACTGAGTCAGCTTGATACCAAGAATCACGCTAGCTTCACCCATATCCTTCATCTCAAAGTGCCTTTTCAAGAAATCCTTTGTCTCGTTAATAATCTCAATATTGGTTCCAAACAGTAGTATGTCATCCACATATAAGCATAATACGACACATTCACTACCTTTAACTTTTGAGTAGACACACTTATCGCTATCATTACTAACAAAACTGAATGTCACAATCGTTTCATCGAACTTCTTGTGCCAGTCCCTGGGACCTTGTCTTAAGCCATAAATAGATTTGATTAACTTACATACTTTCCTTTCGTTGCCAGATGCAACAAACCCCTCAGGCTGATCCATATAAATCTCTTCTTCAAGTTCACCATGAAGAAAAGCTGTCTTTACATCCATTTGATGGATGATCAGACCATGCACGGAAGCCAATGCTACAAGCATTCGGATTGTTATCATTTTTGCAACAGGAGAGTATGTATCAAAGAAATCAATTCCTTCCATTTGCTTAAAACCCTTAGCCACCAGTCCAGCCTTGTACTTCTCTATTGAGCCATTAGGGTTCAACTTCCTTTTAAAGATCCACTTGCACCCAATAGTAGAACACCCAGGAGGGAGATCAACTAACTCCCATGTTCCGTTAGAAACAATAGAGTCAATTTCACTCTTTACAGCGCCCTTCCAGTGCCTAGACTCCGAGGAGTCCATAGCCTGTCGGAAAGTTAAAGGTTCGTTCTCGACATTGTAAGTGATGAAATCACTTCCAAAGTCCTTGACTACCTTTGCACGCTTACTCCTCCTAGGTTCCTCTTCCTCCATAGGAGTAGAGCTACTACCAGGTTCCGCCCCCACATTTGTCATCTTTTCCACATGATCAGGAATAGAACTTGATGTGTGAGTGAGATCTTCCTCAGAAGTACCTTGAGGTATACCAGTCTTCATAGGATAGACATCCTCAAAGAATGTAGCATCACGAAATTCAACTATCGTGTTAGCCACTATACAATCTATGTCAGATTTTATTACCAAAAATCTCATAGCTGTAGTGGTTTCAAGATAGCCCAGAAAGATACAATCAACCGTCTTCAGACCTAGTTTCTTCCTCTTGTGTTCAGGGACAAGTACCTTTGCAAGGCACCCCCACACTCGAAGATACTTGAGACTAGTCCTCTTGCCTTTCAATAACTCATAAGGTGTCTTATCCATGTGTTTCAGAGGGACTCTGTTCAGAAAATGGCAAGCCGTATTCAGAGCCTCTCCCCACATGTATTTAGGCAACCCAGAGTTAATAAGCATACTGTTAATCATATCTTTGAACGTTCTGTTCTTTCGCTCAGCGACCCCATTAGACTCAGGTGTGTATGGTGGAGTAACTTCATGAACTATTCCATTGCTTGCGCAAAATTCATTAAAGGAGTTACTCGTATACTCACCACCTCTATCTGATCTCAACCTTTTAAGTACCTTACCAGTTTATTTCTCAACTTCAGTTTTATAAATCATGAATTTGCTAAGTGCTTCATCCTTATGTCTAAGTAAATAAACATAACAGTATCTACTACTATCATCTATAAAAGTAATGAAGTATCTAAAATGATCCTTAGTTAACATACCACCAAATTCACAAATATCAGTGTGTACTAAATCTAACAAGTATGAATCCCTAACAACATTATGAAAAGGTTTCCTTATTTGTTTAGCAGACACACATACTTGACATTTAGAATTCTTTTCTATAGTATGTTTTGGAATCAACTCTAAGTTCATCATATTTTTAAGAGCACCAAAATTTAAGTGACCAAGTCTAGCATGCCATAAGTTGGATGATTCTACACAGTTAACAGAAGGAGTAATTTCATTAAAGGAAGTGCCCAAAACAGGCTCAGCATTTATAACAAATAAACCATTTGACAAGTAACCCTTGCCAAAGAAAGTACCAGTGTGAATAAGAACTACTTTATTACATCTTAAGGAAATTTCAAAACCATTCGTAACTAAACGGCTTCCACTTATTATATTTCTACGCATGTCGGGAACATGATGCACTCTTGTCAGGGATAGAATACGCCCCGAAGGAAACTTCAGGTCCACGTCTCCCACTCCATGAACTTGAGCGGCACTCGCATTCCCCATCGTCACTGTCATGCTATGACTCTGTTGATAAGATACAAACAAACTAATATCAGCACAAATATGCACATTAGCTCCAGTATCAATCAACCATTCATTTGACAGATAAGTGGAAAATAGTACAGGGTTGTAGGTCACATACCGGTTTTCGTTGGTTTCAGAAGCCGAAGCCTCACCAACAACCATGTTCACTACAGGCCCACTTGTGGTTCCAAGTACAGCATTCGCTTGCGCTACCACCTCGGTTTTCTTCGCTTTCTTTGTAGGACAGTCCTTACTCCAGTGCCCAACTTGCCCACAAGACCAACATGGTTTGTTTCCCTTTGGTTTCTTGGCCTTATCCTTGTCTATCTTAGGTTTATTAACATTACCCTTCCTAGAAATAGCCTTCCTTTTCTGTCCTATAGTTACTACATTCACCTTCGAGCTACCGTGTTCAGATGGCATCACATGTCCCTGTTTGGACTTGTGTTGTTCTTGCACCGAGATGTCCAGCATAAGGTTGGTCCAGGTGATCTCTCCTTTCTGTCTTTTCAGGGAGAGAGCGAACTCTTCCCAAGACTTCGGAAGCTTTTCAATCACGCTCATAACCTTGAACTTATCAGGGAGATCCATGCCGTATTCCTTCAAAGCATGCACTATCATCTCAAACTCATGCACCTGCTCAGTCATGGATTTGTTGTCTACCAGCTTAAATTCAAGGAACCTCGCTACAGAATACTTTTCCAGACCTTGAGAGTCAGTATTGTGAGTGAGGTCCAGCTTCTCCCATAAGAGCTTAGCACTATAGGCATCAGATGAATAAACATCAAACAGAGTGTTCGTTAGGGCTGCCAGAATGGCTGCCCTACCCATCCTTCTCAGCCCACATTGCATAAGCCTTAACTGTTCCAGCCTTTTCTTGAACCACCACCGGTTTCTCATACTCCACAACAGGCCACAGACCCTTTACAGTCAACCACAATTTCATCCTTTTCTGCCAGCGAGAAAAGCCGACACCACCATTGAATTTCTCCGGTAAGCCCGTTAGTTCAACGGGTTGTGGGAAACGGTAAGTGGTCCAATCAATGACCCCAGCAAACACATCAGACGTACTACCATCTACAGTAACTCCAGTTTCATTAACCATAATGCTAAATATTATATAACAGGATAACTCTTCAAGAATGTTGAAAGTAACAAGTACTACAGCAACATGGAGGCAGTTATATAAAAGATATAGCATTGACAGGCCAAGACCAAAGTTAACAAAACAAAGCATGAAGGTCGAAAGCATGCATATCAGAAACTGATAAATATCTAGGGAGACAGAAACAGTACCTGTAGCCATAGCTTAACAGTGTATAAGTACAGAAATAACGAAGCAACAGCTGAGTCGTCAGGACTTCGAGAAACCCTGACTGTTCTTGAAGAGTTATTCGCCCCCACTTACTGTGTCAGGTTGTCGGCGAGATACTACTTCCAGGATAAAACAGCTCCGAGCAAGGTGTTCACAGCAACAGCAGCGCTCAACTACGACCAGCACCTCAGTCGCCGGAGAACCAGAAAAACTACAGGGAAAAACTGTATGGAGAGGGAGGGCAGAGAGAGTTTTGAGAGAAGTGTGTTTGCAAACTTCTGTGTTATCAACTGAGCTACAAGGGCCACTATTTATAGTGGTTCCTTTCTGTAACTGAAGCACAGGGGCATTCAATTTCGTAACTGCAGCACACACATTAATTTTCGTAACAGCTGATCATATTAAAAAAAAAATTCAAAACTGACCATTTAAGAATAAAACGTTTTGATTGAATTTAATAACCTGTAGCTGTTACATATTTTTCATGTTTATCCACATATCAGTTTTAATATTTATTTTAAACATATCCATCAAATCATGTCCAGGTTCATATCAGTTTCTGTTGTCCATCAGAGTTTAACTAGTTGTCCATCAGAGTTTACTGACAAACCAACTCGATCAGAGTTTACTAGTTAAATACTGATAAACCAACTCCATCAGAGTTTACTAGTTAAATACTGATAACCCAGCCCAATTTGACAACTGATAACCCAGCCCAATTTGATAAATTAATTCTAATAAAATATTAAATCACATAAATAAAAACTCTCGCCCAGGTCGCCTCGCGTACGCGAGACGCCGAGACATTCGCCCAAATCGCCCTTCGACCCGACCCGACCCGGTCCGGTCTGGTGCGTGGCGAGGCGGGCGGCGGCGGCGTGTGTGTGTGTGTGTGTGTGCGTGAAGCACACACTAACACCATGCACCATCACACACCTTAGTAGTTGTATACTACTCATGTGTGTAATGCTATACAAAGCCACGAAGTCCCCTTATTCTTTTCTATGTGGGACAAATGAAACATCATTATCACAAGTTTTTTCAAGCTACTACCTTCATCTCAATTTCTCTTATGGATTTAAACAAGAAAATTATTAAACCCATACATGAAAGTTTAAGTTCCCAATGCAAGGAACAACTTCAAATCATTAGAAATTTGAATTAACATCAAGAATATAGTTAATTATATCCTTAAACTATCAATTTTCTAACATATATATATGAATATGCATATACGTATATGTCTACAGAAACATAAAAGGTTGAAAAGGTAAACAAAGTGTTGGGGAAGAGATAAATGATATAATCAAGGTGCTACATACAACTACTAGTTGTAAAACTACGTACATTTTACTGATTCATTTTGATTGATTTTGATTGATCTTCAATTCAGTCAAACATGTTGAATTACTTACATGCCCTTAATATTGATTTGTATAAATTTAATATTAGTTGTAATAAAATTTCTCTTGATTGCCTAAAATAATCTGAGCCATTAAATCTAAATGAATCTGACGGTGCATAATAGTTCTAAGGTTCTATTTTAAGAGTGGGTTCTCTCTTGAGCCGGACCCTCACTTCAATATGTATTATCACATAGCCCTAATTTTAATTATCAAATCCACGAATAACATATAATTTCGAAAATGCTAAAAGAATTTATCAGAAACTAACCTCAACTATAAGATTTAAAAGGTAACATTGTCCAAAAACATATTTAAGTCCTTTATAACCAACCTAAACATTACATCTTAAGCTTAAACGTGTCTATGAGTTCAAATTTTAAGAGTTTGTGAGACAAGAAATAGAAGCACAAAACCGAGTGAGTTTTTGTAAAAATATAAGCAATCTGAAGCGAGGAAAGGAATATCAGGTAATGTGATAGTGCTTTGCTGCAAATGATGATGAGTAATGTGATATTAATCAATCTCAATATGTTTAGTGCAATCATAAAATACTGAATTATGCACAATATAATAAAGTAGGATGAGAAATGTTAACACTTAAATCTACAAGTAACTAACGTAACCAAACAAGATAGTGAAAGCCATGGTTCGATATTCAGATTCTAAATACAAAAATCAGTAAAGGATTACGATCCTCATGATCGCCAACCCAATCATATAAACACGCAACTTTAAATATAAAAGACTCTTGAACCGAGTCCCTAGAGAAAACCTGAGAACACAAAGAACTTTAACCCAATGTTAACATTCATTTTCAGGGGAGTGTTCATAATCTTGTTATCGGTTACACGCGCGCACATACATACACACATAGAAAGAGAAAAGATATGTAAGATAAAAAAATTATATATGAAATTTGGGTTTCGAGTGATATATATGTATAAGATAAGTTCAGCGTACACCCTTAAATTTAGGACTAAATGTTTGACCGAGTAGTTTTTCTACATGTACTGTAGTGGTACTGCAAGCCGTGTAAATAATATGTGCATTACATATATATAAAAACTACATGGTCTACATTTAGTCCTACATTTAGTCCTAAATTTAAGAGTCTACATAAAAAAAACTATATATAGATATATAGGGTCATGCTCTACTGAGAACCCCGATTAGTATAAGATATGAGATCTAAGCCTAGTTAATCATCTATGTACCTTATTTTCATATCCCACAATTCATTAATTTTATTAATATTTTAATATTTTAACATCATCTTCTTCCTAATTCAACCACCACCTCCAACCACCATCTACTATCATCTCCGGCCACCAGCTCCGACCACCACTTCCGACCATCACCAGTAATCACTAGCAAAAGACAGAAATCACCATAGTTAAACAGAACTCACCAATGTTAAACAAAAATCACCAACGTCAAATCAACAAATTCACCACACTCACATCGAAACCATCACTTCGGGCCACCATATTTAGCCACCACTAGTGACCACCACTTAAAAATCGTCCAATATCATACAAAATCACCCACATGTATGCACATCCTAAATTTATTTATGCACCCCCAAATAATTTCTTGGACTAAAATATCGATGGATTGCTTCTTCATTAGCGTTGATCATATATATGCCGACATAACATCCTCAAATTTTACTCGATTTCGGATCAAACCATAACATTGATAAAGAACCGATAGTATTTGGTGAATTTGGACTAGGAAATTTAAATGGTAGCTTTTGGTTTTGTTTTGGAACTGTTTCCCATTTTTATTGCCCTTATCCATTGCTACGAGAATTTCCAGATGTTATCCATTTTTATTTTGTATAACAAATTTCGGATTGTTAAAACTAAGAACTTGCAAGGGAGATGGCTCGGGTTATTCATTTTCACGTGATTTTCTTTTCTTTTTTCAATCGGGTTTTTTTTATCAAGTGCTCTGATTTGTTCATCAATTAGGAACCGTGAACTGAGTTTTGCATTTCAGGAATATCAATCATATTAATAGGACTCAGTAGATACCAACTGTCTAGTTAAAAAGTTAGTGGCATTTTAGTCCAATAAAAATATAGGGTGTGCATAAATAAATTTGGGGTGTGCATAGATAAATTTGAGGTGTGCATATATCACTGCCCTTATAAATAACCATAATCAAACAAAAAACTCCACAACCAATACACCACACCAACACCTCTAATCACCACCCTTACCTCCGCACCAGCATCATTCTCACCCTCTACAGATCATTCATATTACATAAAAACTGAATACAACTCAAAATCAATACAAATCAGGGGAAAAAATACCAGAATTTCAAAGAAAAAATCACCACCTACGGGATTTTCAAATCTAAGTACATAACCTTAAATTTACATATCTGATGGTTGTTGGAGCGTGGTTGTGAAGTATCTTCGTAGGTATTTAGGGAAAAAAGAGATACGATGTGTAGGTATGGATGGGTATGTGTGTGTGTGTGAGAAAGAGAGAAGGAGAGTCGCTGGAATTAATGGCCATGACGATCGGAGATCGGTGGTGGTGCTGGCGGTCGAAGATTGATGGTGGTGGTGGCCAAAGGTTGTTGGTGGTAGATGGATGAGGAATGAAGAAGGATGTAGTTTGTTAAAGGTTGTATTTAAATAGATGGTTTTGATTAAAATTAATTTTAAAATTGTGTGGTTGAGATTAGATCTCATATCTAATTTTAAGGGTGAAATCACGAAATACCAATTTTTTGAACGGGGGTAGACAAAAATAACAATCGGCTGGGTAGATGGTGAAAAATACTCAGTTGAATACACATTTAATATTGGGGTATCACAGGTCACGCATTTGAGACTTGGGTAACCGGTCAATACACAAATCCAATTGGGGTATTGTGTGGTGATTATATTTTAGAAAAATGATACGCTATTGGGGGTTGGGAAACACTAAAATATTTACATCTTTCTTGTAAAAAAAAAATTAAAAAAATTACATCTTCAAAAAAGGAATACACAAACTAGGCTTGGGTATCATGAGCATTTATAATTTTTTATATTTGAAGATGTAAACACGCATTACTAAATGGGGTAAACTAAATACACATATGACAAAATTTCTTGCAGGATACCAAATGCAGTTTGGGTAACACTTTTTTTTTTGGTATTAGGTAGTATCCATTTGTATGTTGGGTAATAAAAATGGTATTTTTAACCACCTCCCCCGAGAAATTGTAATCCTATTTTTTGTAATTAAAAAAAATCATTTTTTGTTTTTTTTTCTAATTTTAATAGGCGTTCTCATTTGTTTAAATAATTGAAATCATTATTAATCAAATGTTTCGACCTTTTTTAAAGATGTACACAAGGATACTACTCATATGCACAATGAGACACGAGATAATTATAAATTTTTGTCTTCGCTAATTGAGATTATAATTAACTTACTTTTTACTTTAAAAAGTAACTACTTAATTGTTCTTCAAAATTGATCAATAAACAATATTTTTTGAAATATAAAATACCTTTGATTGAAATACTTATATTGCACGTGGGTATTCAGATTTTAGTGAGTCTGAAAGTTACGTGAGCCTACAATATTTATCGTTCATAATTATCATTATACTTAATTATATTGTTTTATTTTTTCATTTTATACATAAAAAATTGCATATAAGAAATATATTGACACATTGTCATATGTTTTTTACGACAACAATTTTCTTTGACAATGTTTGTGCTTATAACTGCTCAAACGAAACAAACAAGAGTATATTTTATTGAACCAATTAGAAGTGGTCGGTTGCTCTTAGGCCCGTAAATTTCTTAAATAACATAACATTACAAAAGAAATGTTATTGGTGTGTTATGCCTCCATCTATCCTTCAAAATCCTAAAAACCCTAACTCAACAAATGAGAGGCAAAATATGCACCTTTGCCAACAACATGAATGTGTGTAAACTCTATGAGTGTGTATCGTCGGTCCGATAAGACCAGTGTATGCAAGCTTGCTGGTGGATGCAAGAGGTTTCAAAAGTCTAACAGTTGATGTCCGGAATAAATTGTACTATGTTAACTTTACGAAGTAAGTATTAGTAAAATGTCTCAATTGTTTAATTTTATATTTGTACGAAGAGGGTAGTGAATAATCACTTAATCCCTCTATAGATGAATTTCCAAATTTTTTGGGCAGGGTTACCAGGAATCTCCATCAGTATGATTTGCTAATATTATACTTGTTTAACTTACTTTATGTTATAATTTTGTAAATTACCACTTTTTCCCTTTATCACACCTTATTTATTTATGTATTACTTTCTCTGTATTGGATTTTCTCATGATTGCATATATAATATAAGAAATGATACATGGTGACGTTTAATAAATATCAATAACACAACTGTTGCATATGATGAATTTTTCGAGCTTGTCTTTAATCAAAAGAAATCAATTAGTTTTTTAATTCACTTATGTAATAATACCATTTCATATGATGAATTTTCCGAGTTTGTCTTTAATCAAAAAAAAAAACCTAAAGTGTTTTTATTCACTTTTGTAATAAAACAATAGCTCAATCGTGCCTAAGTTATTTTCCATTAATATTATTCTATGTACAAGACACAATATCGCCATATTAGAGATCATGGATTGATTGTGAATTAGAAAAGAAAAAACAGCGCACGTCATTAAAGAGCATTCAAAACTCCCCGAGGCTCATTTTCTTAAATGTTACACTCTGCGCGAGGTCAATGAACATTTTTCCTTATCAACTAAACACTACTAGTCTTTTCCCGTTTCAGCGCATTTGCGTACAACTACTATAATATAAACTTTTGTTTTTATTTCAATTATTTAACATGGAAATTATCAACACTATTAGTTCTCAATTATCCGTTCAATGTGATATAAACAACCTACAAATTTATCAATAGAACCAGGGGATGACCTTGGGCTGGGTTAGGGTTGGCCCCAGCCCAGGTCAAAACCTGCTAGCCCATGTAACATGCAAGCTACAAATTTTTCGAACTCGGGTGAAAAAAAGTTAAAACCTGTTAATATACATCAGTCCGGCCCAATATAGTATTATTTGTATGCCGTCTATAGGACTTGATGAAAGTTTCTTTCCAATGCTTTTTTGAATGAAAATTACAAGTTGATATTACATATATTAGCTTTATATATGTGTGACGACATATTTTATAAAAATAATTTTCTAAAAATTAGTTAAATTTATTTATTTGTAATATGATCCTTTTTTCTCCAAAAATATTATTATCTTATCCTAAACCAAAATTTCACTTTCTAAATTACAATAATAGTTAGTGTTAACAATATATATTTTACAATTATACATGTTTATTCTTTAGCTATATATGTTTATTCTTGTGTTGAATGCTATATTTGGACATATCAATGATATGCATGTTACATCATACATATTTAATTATTTATCCATTTACTTTATGTTCTGTTTTTGACAAGCTATCTATTTTATTAAACGTGATTATTTTAAAATTTAGTAATAATTGTGAAAATATAAAATTGTTATTGTTGTCTTGATGTCAGAACAATTATAAGAGGGTTGCTTATATAGCATGATATTAATACAGTCATGGAGAGATTATAGCAGTAGTTAAGATATGAGAGCTAATATCTCTAATACTAATTGTTAGCTACAAATAAGGGATATATGAGTATATACATCTGTTATACTAATTGTTAATTGTAGTTTAGGGATCGTGTCATATAATACAACTAATACCCCCCCCCCCCCCCCTCAAGTTGGAGAGGGAGGACTTCCAGGACACACTCCCAACTTGCTAGCCAGTCGTCGAAATTGGTCCGCACCTAATGGCTTCGTGAAGATGTCTGCAAGCTGGCTACTAGTAGAAATATGAGAAGGAGATATGAGTCCAGAGATAATTTTCTCACGGACAAAATAACAATCTAATTCCATATGTTTAGTGCGTTCATGAAAAACGGGATTCTCGGTAATGTGGATAGCCGCTTGATTATTACAATAAACTGGAATGGGACTAGTGAAAGGAATACCTAGATCACGAAATAAATAATGCAACCATTGCAATTCAGTGGTGAGATTTGCAAGAGCTCTATACTCTGCTTCTGTTGAAGAACGAGAGACGGTTGGTTGTTTCTTTGACTTCCAATAAATAGGACTTGCACCGAGCATAATGAAGTTCCTGTTGTGGATCTACGAGTCGTGAGGCAACCAGCACAGTCCGAGTCGGTGTAACCTTGCAATTGTAAGGAGCTTGAAGAAGATAGAAAAATGCCATGGTTGATTATGCCTCGAAGATAACGTAGGACACGAAAATCAGCATCCATATGAGAAGTTCGTGGATGTTGCATGAATTGACTGAGATAGTTTACCAAAAATGCAATGTCCGGACGAGTAAATATGAGATATAAAAGTCGACCAATTAGGCGACGACATTAACTTGGGTCTGGTAAAGGAGTACCATCTGATAGAAGTAGTTTGAGATGTTGTTCCATAGGGAAAAGAGATGGCCTTGTGTTGGTCAAGCCGAAATCTTTTAAAATATCTAAAATATATTTACGTTGATAGAGAAAAATGCCTATAGATGATCTGGATACTTCAATGCCCAGAAAATAATGAAGTGGGCCTAGGTTCTTTACAGGGAATCGTGACTCAAGCTTGGAGATTAAAGGAGATATTGCAGTAGGGTTATCGCCAGTAATAATTATATCATCGACGTATACGAGTACATAAATGGAGTTATCAGAAGTGACTGATGTAAACAGAGAATAGTCAGCACGAGATTGAGAGAAACCTTCTTCTTTTAGTGCAAACGAGAATTTTGTAAACCATATACGAGATGATTGTCTTAAACCATAAATTGATTTATTAAGGCGACAAACACGCATGTCTCCTTTTCGTGGGAAGCCAGATGGTAGACGCATGTAAACTTCCTATAATATATCACCTTGTAAAAAAGAATTGTTAGCATCAAGTTGATGTAAGGGTCATTGCTTGACAACGGTGACAGATAAAAGAGCACGAATTGTGACAAGCTTCGCAACAGGAGCAAATGTGTCATGATAGTCGATGCCTTCTTGTTGGGTGTAGCCTTTTGCTACGAATCGAGCTTTGTATCTTTCAATGGAACCGTCTACTTTATATTTAAGTTTATAAACCCACTTACAACCAACTGCTTTCTTTCCTGGTGGAAGAGTGGTGATAGTCCATGTATTATTGGATTCCAATGCTTTTATTTCAGATGTCATAACTTCTTTCCATTTCGGTGATTTCATAGCTTTAGTGAAGGTGCGTGGTTCATCGACACTAAGAATGGAGGCTAAGATTTTTTGTTGAGCGGAAGGAACATGATGGAATGAAACAGAAGTGGTTAGAGGATATTGAGATGACGAGGTGCAAAGATTTAGTTTACATTGATAATCATCCATCCACCTTGGAGCACGATGAATGCGTACAGGTCGAGCTGGTGGAGGAGAGACCTCAGGTGATGAACTACTTGAGGAAGAGGGTGAAAGTGATGGAGATTTTATAGTTGGAGAAGAAGGAAGGTCCGGTGAGTTCCCCATATTTTGTGAAAAATGATTTCCATCAAGAAATTCAGATGGTGGAAGGTCAGATTTAGAAATATATGGGCTCACTTGAGGTGATGAAGCTTGATGATTTGAACTTTGTATTGGATTATCATCAGAAATATCATATTAAGACTCGGAAGGGCCATGAGAGAAAAGAAAATCAGTTTGGACTGGTAATGCATCTCAGAATGGGAAAAGATCTTCATGAAAGATAACATTCCGAGAGATAAATATTTTCTTAGTTTTAATATCAAGAATTTTATATCCCTTGTGATTAAATGGGTAGCCGATGAAGATGCCTGGTTGAGCTCTAACATCAAATTTATGTAAAACATGTGTATTTCGAGCATAACATAAGCACCCGAAAACACGAAGCTTAGTATAATCTGGTGGCTTACCAATAAGAACTTCGTGAGGTGATTTATTATGAAGAAGGGGTGTTGGTATTTTATTAATGAGATAAGTTGTCGTTAATAGACATTCTCCCCAATATGTGAGAGGAATATTACTTTGAAAACATAGAGCACGCGCTACGTTGAGTAGGTGACAGTGCTTTCTCTCAACCACCCCGTTTTGTTGGGGGTTGGAAACACAGCTGCGCTGGTGATATATGTCATTGGTAAAGAGCCAAGATTGAAAATCTCTGGAAAGAAATTCGGATCCATTGTTCGTCCTAATCTTTTGTAAGACCGGTAGATGAATAGGAGTTGATCCGGTGGAGATAGTGTCAATTTTTTTTAGAAAATTGAGTAATGATAGATGCATGAAAATATTTAAGAAACTTGAGTGTCTCACACTTATATTGCATAAGGTGCAACGAGAAAAATCGTCAACTATAGTTAAAAAATAACGAGCTCCGGTTATGCTAGGGAGAAAAAATGGTCCCCATATATCAACATGAATTAATTAAAACGAAGTAGTAGATGAAATTGAAGATTTATTATATGATAATCATGTTTGTTTTGCCATTGGGCAAACATTACAATGAAATTATGAAGGAAAATGCATAAAATCAAAAGAATTACATAATAACGTAAGACATTCAAAACTTGGGTGTCCAAGTCTATTATGCCATAGATTCATTAGCAATTTATTAACTGAATTAATTCGAGAAAATGGATGCAGTTGATACAAGCCAGCAGTACGAGAGCCTCGCCCGATAATTTTATTCGAAAAAAGGTCATGAAAATAACATGAAGTGGATGAGAAATTAACAACACAATGCAAATGCTTAGCTAATTGTGTGACATATATCAAGTTTAAAGTAAAAGTCGGGATATGATAAACATCCAGTAAAATGAAATCAGGCGAGAACTAAACATCGTCGATGTGAGAAACAGTAGCATAATTACCATTAGGTAGTTGAACTTGTAGTTGAGGATCCATGAGTGTATAATATTTGAACATAGATAAATCGCAACATCTGTATGGCACCTGAGTCAATATACCAGGGAATTTTAAAAGGAGAATAAGATTGATTTGAAATTGTACCTGCCAAGTTAACTCTGACCGAGACATCATCTTCACCGTGTGGAGTGTCCAGTAAAGCAAGAATGCGACTGTACTATTCTGCAGTGAAAGTTGGAGTAGGTGCAGCAGCAGTAGGCTGGATGAGAAGGGTAGGTGGTAGTGGAACAGGTTGGACATCAACAACAACTACATGTGGCTTAACATTGTGAGCCTGATGAGAGGAAGAACGATCAGGAAATCCATAGAGACGATAACACTGCTCCTTTGTGTGACCATAACGATGACAATGGTCATAAAATGGTCTCTGCCTTTTAGTTGAAGGTCGAAAACGAGGAGAAAGACCATGAACCTGAAGAGCTGCAGATTCCACGAGAGGATCAGTACTGGTGTTGATGATCTGCTGCATTTCCTCTTGTTTGACAAGATTAAACATTCTTTTTGCAGTAGGAATCGGTTCAATCAGAAGAATTTGGCTCCGTATTGGAGCAAACTTGTCATGCAAACCTTGCAGGAATTCCATTGCCCGATCTCGTGCATGTTGCTCGAGCAAGAACTTACTAGCTCCGCAAATACATGTCTCAGGTGGGTTAAGAGAGTCCAGTTCATCCCACAATGTCTTCAACCGGGTGTCATTAGGATGAATGAGATATAGATCAATCTGCTTTTAAAATTGCGTTTTGGCTGAGAACAACAAATAAAATAGCTTTTTGAACTTTAAACAAAATTTTATCCTACGTTTTGGGTCTACAGCTGAACGAACTACATTATCCTCAAACACCGGATGAACTGACGTTTTGGTCAAGACAAAACATTAAACTGCGCTTTGTTGCTTCAAACACAAGTTTAACTTGCATTTTGTGTCTTCAAATGAATGACTATAGTGTCCTGCACCAGATGAATTAGGGTTTTGCGGGAGACAAAATATTAACTTACGTTTTGCTTCTTCAAACACAAGTTTAACTTGCGTTTTGCTTGAGACCAAATGAAGTTTCGTTTTGTGATGACCGAAAATATAAGATCAACTTGCGTTTGCACTGTTAAAAACACATGTTAATGGCATTTTTTGTTTTAATTTTAAGAAAATGAATGTCACCCTAACGCTATGCGATCTTGTGTTATGTTGTTAATCCTGCAACTGTTCTTTTATCTGACGTTATACTATGATATTTGGGGCCTTTATTTTAAATTATGATATTTGTGAGATTTTATCATTTTTTATCCGACGTTATACTGTGATATTTGGGGTCATTATTTTAAATTGTGATATTTGGGAGATTTTATCCTTATTTTGTGACATACAGAGCCATCACCCTCTTTTGAAATACATATTAGTCGTATACAATTCAAAATGTGTATTATGCCGGTATTTGGACAATTTTTTTCAAAATATGTTCTTATCACTTTTTTTTTTTTAAAAATGGTATACATAATCTTTATCCATCTAAAATATTAAAAAAAGTTGAAAATTCCGTCAACATCTTATTATAATTAAATTAAGCATGTATAATTTCAACTTTGTTGAGCCTTGAGTTCTCCTACTATATAAAGCGCTCTCAGGCGAAAATAGTCCTTGATCCAAATTTTCGCTTATACGATACTTCGTGATATATAAAAGAAGACCCTTTCGTGGATGTCATGTTATTCACAACTCTAACATATTTCTGATTTTTAAAAACCCGATAATAAAAAGTAACTTAAAAATAATTTAGAAACAAGATTTTTAATTAGCAAAGGTATATGATTCAAATTTCATCAATCATATATTATTATACTCCAATATATTATTTAATACAATTTATTTTATTTTTAATTAAAAACATATCTTAAAATATGTAGAAAAAATTAAAAAAAAATTAAATACTAAAATTCATCCATACATATCACAAATATAAACGGCCATATTTATATTTTTGTTAAGAGAAAAAAGCTCCTAAGCTTGACCTTAAAAAACTTACATAAAATTAGAATGTTGTTTAATGTAAAAAAAGATGGTAATTTTGTAAATTAATAAATTTTTTTGTGATTACAATAATACCATATTGTAAGATTAGATAACTACTAAGGATTAGGTACTGTAACTACTAAGGACGATCTTACGAGTACGAAAACCTTTTATTAATCAATATCGTTACATCAATATCAAATAAAATCATCGCATTTACAAATGCGAAAGAAATTTATTTATCCGCGTTTTCTACTTTCCCTTGCGAAAAATGTTTCCGTTTACTTCCAGTGCCTCTCCGCGTGAACATATTTATACACCCCCACTTCTTTTAATACAAGCTAGATTCTAGTTTTCTCTCTCCCTCTTTTTCATTTCAAATCTTTATCGCTCTCGCCTAGGGTTTATTCAATATATACATACACAATCTCGTAAGTATAGATCTCCGTTTAATACAGCTCCGGTTACATCTCCGATCCGGTTAGTCACTCCTCTCTCTCTCTCTCCGCGTTGTGTGTTGCGTTTGTATTATATTGATAATTAGCTATTTGATGCGGTTTTCAGTTAGTGTTTGTACTTGAAATCGTTGTAATTGTGATTGTTCTGTTGTTAATTTTTTATGTTCTGTTAATTTTGTGGATGAGAAAGTAGAAAAACGCGAAAATTGATGTTGTAGAATGTGTAATTAGGGTTTGAGAGTGGAGAGAAGTGATTATTAGGTTTTACGAAGTGAATTGATCCAGTTTTTTGAGTTTTTTTCGTAGTTAATTTTACTAGTGTTGTTAGTTGTACGCAATGTGTTTGTAGTTTTGGTTTTGTTTACTTTTTATGAAGTTTAGACTGAGTAAGTATGTTTTGATGATTTAGTTTATGTTTTTGCTTCTTTGGATTTTAGTTAGTGTTAATTTTACTAGTGTTGTTAGCTGTACGCAATGTGTTTGTAGGTTTGGTTTTGTTTATGTATACGGATTCTAAACAGAGGATGTTTAGCGACTTAGTTCATGTTTTTGCGTTTTTAATCGTTTCCGTGTTGGATTTGGGTTTTGGTTGATGTATAGAATTGTGATACTGAATTTGAAAAGATGTAATTAATTTATTCTATGTGTAGAAGATGCCTCCGGTGGAAGACTTATGGGAGAGGTTGGTGCGTGCTGCACTGCATAGGGATAGAATTGGGACTGATGCATATGGACGTCATGGCGGCATTGCTGCTAATGTCCCATCTTCTCTTACAAACAATAGGGATATCGATTCCATATTAAGAGCAGCAGATGAAATCCAAGATGAAGATGCAACCATATCTAGAATCTGTATGTATCTATTTCATTTGTTTTTGGTCCCAGGTACCTTACGGGAGCCACAAGAAGAAAAACTTGTGTATTTGTACTTTTTTCTATGTAGCTGTCAAGTCTTTATTAATGCTTCGCTATAGTTCTGGTTGAATATGCCTATGTTCTCCTTTTGTTTTACCGGCCTTAATATAGTTGTAGAGTAAATTATAAATTGCCTTTCTGAGCAACACAGGACGTGCTCTGAAAATCCTTAAATGATAATACTCTTTCTTATCTATTAATAAATTTCGTTAACTTCTAATTACCTCTTTAAGTTGCATGCCATCAATTTAAATTTATTGACTAATTTGTTTTTTTAGAAGTTTTTAAAGACACCTTTTTTTTATGCTTTCTATATTTCCAGTAGTAACTAGTACTCTGCAATCCTTTTAATATATTTGTGTGTGAGTAAATATGTTTACATTTGAAATTGTGAAATATTGTAATCCAACATTTGTAGGTGTACATAACACGTACATACCATTGGGCGGCAGACCATGTATCCCCTTGTTAATAAAGCTAAAACATTGTATTGCATTCATAAGCCCACAAAGTTGGTCAATTTGTAATAAAATCATGCTAGAAATCGATAGACTGCACTTGATAGTGCAAATAGGTATTGTGACCCAAACTACTTCAAATCTCCAAATAACAGAATGTTATTTAAGTGGTCACACATCTGCCAAATCAGTGACGTGCCTAATTTTGATAGAATTAATTGCATATCCTAAATGCGTGACATACGTTAAATACTTCTTAGAGATTTTTTTGGCCAAACATCTTATAAATGCGTCATATGTAAAAAGGTCATACGTCTCTCAAATGCACCACCACTGTGGTATATAGGGTTAACTGCTGGTTTTGCCATTGTTTTAGTACAAATCTTCCTACCTACCTCATGCATGCAAATTTCTCTCTTATTTCTCATTCTTTAATCTTCGTTGTCCACATTTTCAATGTATACTTGTTTATTGCCAAATAATGTCAGTGTAGTGAGATGCTTATGAGTACAATATCGGGAAAATTCATGAAGTGTTATTGATTTAAATGGCACATTATTTTAGGACATCTAAATGCCTATTAGACGTTTTGTCATTTTAATAATTATGATTTTTTTTCTGGGATTGGGGGGGGGGGGGGGGGGGAGTTGGAGTATCTTATACAACAGATTATGTTTTGTTCACCCTGCCGCAAAACTTAATTGTTTTATGATATTTGTTTCTAGTTGCTTTTAATTATGGTTTGTCTCCTTGATTAATCTATTTCAGTGTGTGAACATGCATATTCATTGGCCCAAAATCTGGATCCTAACAGTGAGGGAAGAGGTGTCCTACAGTTTAAGACTGGGTTGATGTCCGTCATTAAGGTATGATGTTACTTGTATATACGTGAACGGGACACTTTGATTTGATATTTGTACACGAAATTTGTTTTGACAATGTTGAGACATTTCTGGTATTCAGCTAAAATAATATGTAAAACAGAAAAAGCGACCTGAAAACCCCGGACTATCTTTGTTAACATAGGCATACTGGCATAGTTTGAATTTTGCAGCCATATGTTTGTATTTTTATCTCTCTGATTGCTTTCCAGTTTATAATTCTGTGATTTAGAATTATATTACAACATGTCGATTAGTATGAACATTTTCGTGAACTTTCTCGGGGATGTTGAATTCCTTATAATTTCAACATGCCCTTTAGATGCTATGTCCACTACCTTATAATATTCTGA
Organism: Heracleum sosnowskyi; assembly: GCA_030848705.1. NCBI lineage: Eukaryota > Viridiplantae > Streptophyta > Magnoliopsida > Apiales > Apiaceae > Heracleum > Heracleum sosnowskyi. The sequence continues at coordinate 131,667,543 of CM061238.1, read as the reverse complement.
CATATTGCAGCAAAAGCTAGCAAAACGGGATGGAGGAGGCATCGATAGGAGCCAAGACATTGCTCGCTTGCGGGAATTCTATAAGCTATATAGAGAGAAGAATAGAGTAGACAAGATGCAGGAAGAGGAAATGTTGTTGAGAGAGTCTGGCACATTTAGTGGAAACCTTGGAGAGTATGTCATGGAAAGAGGAAACTAGTTGTATTTTAGAGCTGTTATTTATTCATTCATTAATCTATGTTCGTTGTTACTTTCAAACTTTGTTGTCTCCTATTCAGTGTTACTCTTAAACATAGTTATTCTTTTCACTGCATGGATCCTAATTGTTGTCATGTATAGTCTTAAATATAATTAACTAATTTACAGTTGACTTTCTGACGTTTTTTCTGAAAATACTTTTTATGTCTAAACTTCAGGTTGGAACGAAAAACTGTGAAGAGAAAAAGGGTTTTTGCCACTCTTAAAGTTTTAGGGACAGTACTAGAGCAGCTTAGTAATGAGGTTTCTCCTGAAGATGCAGATAGATTAATACCTGACGAGGTTTGGTCTTGATCTGTTGTAAATGCCTTTTCTTATTAATATATGAAACAAGTTTACACCTAATTCACTATGGTTGTATAATGTATGTACAAAATACATCATATTATGTTGAGCATATGTGTACATGTGCATTAAAAAGCCTAACTTGACTCAATTCAACACAGCTCATTTTGCCCACGAGATACGTGTTCTTATGCTAGAGGTTAATATTGTTCCATATAAGTTTGAGATTTTCCTTTTCATTTTTTACATTAATTTTTGACTTGTTTCATGATATCTAACGTTACTGATCATATGTAACGAGTCACTAAAGTTGTAATTATTTTCATGTATACATTTGTTTTGCATTTTTGTGGAGTATGTAAAATGTATGTTTCTGTTGTCTAAACTTTTTAGGTTTGGAGTAGATTAATAAGCTTGTATGATCTTGTGTCGAGGTTTAACATATCTGGATATTTGTGTAATGATCTTGTGTTAGGGTTTAACATATTACATTACATATCTGGATATTTGTGTAATGATATATTCTGAAGCCACGAGTTTTTAACTATCATATCTCTCGGATAGAAATGAAGGATATCATCCTCATATCAACATGTAAAGTTTTCTTTCGAAGTTATTGACGTCACAATGTCTTTCAAGTTTCCATAATTTCATAAATGTGTTCTGAAGGACGTGAATTAGAACACTTTTACCCATTTACCTACACCAATACCTTGTTAGATGCACCTCAAAAAGGGTAGATGCACTTTCTCATTGTCTTTTGATCTAATATCTCATTTGCTTTAAGAGTTATGTTATATACCTTGTAGCTCATATGTAATTTGCTGTGTAGTATGCATCTAGTCTTGTCAAGTGCATGGAGTTTCGAGAAAAAGGCATATTCTAGCTACAAACAAGTACACATTTGGTCATTCTCTCGGTTGCTCTTTGATTCAGGATTTCCTATTCATATATACCTTGTAGCTCATATGTAATTTGCCTCTAGTCGTGTCAAGTGTATGGAGTTTCGAGAAAAAGGCATATTCTAGCTACAAACAAGTACACATTTGGTCATTCTCTTGGTTCTTCTTTGATTCATGATTTCCTATTCAATAAGTTTCACACTTGCATAATCCAGGGAATTTAGTATTACACCTTTATTTCCATACTACAGCGATACTAGGAGAACTTATTAAGCTTAATGGAATTATAGTAAGCTTGATTTGCATAAATGAATTTGATAAACTGTGTGAAAAGAATAAACTGTATATGAAGGCAATGTGTTTAGACAAAATATCGTCATTGTGGTGTGATATCTGAAGTGGACAGCTGTTTTTCCCTAGATTATTTTTGGCTGTTTTTTCCTAGATTAGTTTTGGGGCTTACGTATGTGCTAGTAATTTTTGTTCTAACTTTAAATATGTTACAATCTAGGAGCAAGTTTTGTTAATTATGAATTGTTATTCTTTCACTGAAAATAGTTGCTTCACTTTTCAGCTCAAACGCATGATTGAATCAGATGCGGCAATGACAGAGGACTTAGTTGCTTATAACATTATACCACTTGATGCTCCCACATTGACAAATGTCATAAAATCATTTGCCGAGGTTAGTTGCTTCATCTTGTTGGTTATTAAATATAGCTGCCTTTAGTCATATGCTAGACACAATTTGTATGCAGGTACAAGCAGCAGTTTCTGCTGTCAAGTACTTCAGGGGTCTACCAAAATTGCCAGATAACTTCCCCATTCCTGCTTCAAGAAATGCCGATATCTTTGATTTTCTGCACTATGTGTTTGGTTTTCAGGTAACATTACGGTTGTTAGAAGCTCTTTACTTTCTGCAGTTTGCACTTTGTGCTTCTGCTTGCAAACCTTCTTATCAAATTTGTTTACGTTATAGAATTTAATAATTCATTAATGTATCTAATGCTTGGCATCTTTGTTTTACACATTCGATAAATGAGGCTTTAACTTTTTCAGTTTGTTTGTTTTTGGTGTTGTTAAACCGTGAAGACGTCGCGATACCCTTTATACTTACCAGTAGTTTATGTTAATAGATCTGCAGAATGCTCTTCCTGTGAGATTTTACATAATTTGATTTCCAATAAAGGTCTTGGCTGATGGTTAGATGACAAACAAGAAGAGGATCTGCTCTGTGTATGTAACCCAAGTAGATCTAGTATTGGATTGATAAATTTGAATTAAAGCATTTTACGCGCATAGGCTCATTACTATGAAAAGCTCTACTTGGCAATTAATTTCATCTTCGTAATCCCTAATTCAAGTAAAAAATGCATCCCCTGTGCTGTCATATCTGCTCATGTTAGTGTGGAGGAGTTTATTAAGCTCCTTGGTGTCTGGACATTGTTATGGTGGGATTCCTGTTCATAGCCAGCGATGTTTTTGATTTTGTCTTGGTAGTTCTTTACTTCTTTTCTTGGTATCAGTGGAAAAATTGGCCCATCAACTCTATAATTGCTTATTACGTGTATTTGCAATTTTGAATTATATTAAAAAATAATATTGTCAGAAGTATAGTTGAAGTTTAAGCAGTAAAGCATAGGGTCATCCGTTTTTGAGCATTAAGGTCAAAACAGTAATACGATGTATCAAATAGCAAGAGTACAAATTGTACCTGCAGTTACGGAATAAAGTCGGTGCTCATTGGTATCAGGCAAAATTTTCAGTGTCAATTATGTACTATAGGGTGTGTTTGGATATGACTCTAAGAGTTCAAAATAGATTATATGTTTATCCCCTTTAAAAAGTTTAACCTTCAAACAAAAATAATATTATGCTTCCAAATTGTTTGGACATGTGATCCTGATGGTTATATCCTCTTTGGCAGAAAGATAATGTTTCCAATCAGCGCGAACATGTTGTGCATCTTCTCGCAAATGGACAAAGTCGCCTTGGTATACCTGAGGTGCCTGAACCGGTAGGTCTTCTTTTTTCCTGGTAGAGTGAGTCTTTGAAGACATTTATGTGTGTATTGGATGGATTAATTGCATTCTATACCTTTTCAAATAATTATTAGTTAGCGTTTTACAAATTAAAAGAATCGCAAGAAGACATTTTGTATGATTAACATAAAAAAAGTTACTCCCTCCGTTTCTTTTTATATGACGTTTGACTTTTTGCACACATTTCAAAGCGCTTTGACCGGGTGCTTATAATAATAATAATTATTATTTTTTTGAATTAAACTATCCTTTATTTACTTTTATTCAAAAAAAGAAAATTTTAAAATTAAATTTGAAGTATCCGGTCAAAGCACCTTAAAGTATGTGCAAAAAGTCAAGCGTCATATAAAAAAAAACCGAGGGAATATCATAAATAGCCTCTTCTATGTTGTTAAAGGTGCACCTATGCATATGCATGATGATCGAAAGGGCCATTCAGTCTTTGCGTGTAGACCTGAGGGTCTTTGGCGTGGTCCACTCACCATTATGCATATCTCACCAGCTGGTTGGCACTTGCTTTAGGTTAGAGAGTCGCAAAGAGTGCAGACTAGCCAAGAAGTCTGACTTGGCGCACCTCAGTCAGAGGCTCTTTATCTTGTGCCTTGTTTCTCATTTTCTCTACCAGTAGCAACGCATTAGCCCAAATGCGCATTGGTCCAAGTCCGGTGATGTGATCATATCCCAATCATCGGATTTATATATACATTGATTTTCTTTAAGCCTAGACCTTGACAAATGGTGACCTTTGAGCCTCAGGTGCAAGTTGTGGACCTTTATCAACTCTTCTGGGCCAGTGTCCCTTTTATTTATTATTCGTAATAACATTGTTCATGTGTTTCGTATGGTCCGAGTTAATTTGTAATTTTTCTGGACTTTCACATGCTTGTTTCAGTAACTTTTGTAATTATTTTTTCATTATATAAATTATACAAGAGACTCATTTTTCATTTCTTATTATGCCATTTACAAAAGGCTGTACAATGACAATCTGAAGTTTAATTTGCAAAATTGTAGATTGAAAGTAGATCTGGTTCAGGATGTTATAGGTATAGTTCTTATTGTAATTATTTGTGTTCTTGACTCCATAGATATAGCAACTGAATACACAATATGCGGTTTCTGTGTACCAAAATTGATTTTAAAAGTTTGAAATGATTCTCTATTATATGATAAAGAGAAGTACTAATTTTCCGCCCTCTGTACGGACCATAACTGCGGATCAATGGGTCATAGTCACCTGTGAGTTTAAGTTTTCGGGGTTGTTTTATCAGGTACAAATTTAGTAATTGGTATATACTTTGCTATTGTTACTTAATACAATACAAGTTAGATACCACGATCTTTTACCTTTCCTGTTGAGCATATTGATTTTTACATATTGACAAGTTGAGCAAAAGTGCATCCTGAGATCTTGGATTGACGGTAAAAGTTGGTCTTAAATAATTACCCTCGCTAGGCAACTTTCTCCAGTCTCCGGATTGTCTTAGATTTGATGGAAACACAACCCCTTTCCCGTTAGAGAAAAAGAAGCTGGTAGGCTACTTCACACCCGATTCATCTCAAGAAATTGAATTTCCTTCTAAAATATTATGTTGTCAATATTATGTCTGTGATATAAGGTAGTAAATCTCAACATCTATATGTGATTTTCTATATTTCTTATTAGTAGCATCTTACCTTGCAAGTGAAAATAAACTTTGTGAATATAAATGCTTGGTTTGTTATAAGATTGTATCCCATTGCACAGTTGTGTCAATTTCCTTTTGATTGTGTGGAAATATGAATTAGTGATGACTTCCGTTAATATCCATAGATTATTTGATGTGATGGCCTATCTTGCAATTCTTCATGCAACATTTGACTTGTGTATCTGCTATTTTATTTCGTATAGAAACTGGATGAAGCTGCTGCACAGGAGGTATTTTTAAAATCACTGGATAACTACATCAACTGGTGCAACTATTTGAGCATTCCCGTGGTCTGGAGCAAGTATTGAACCTTAACCTTTATAATATATTATATATTTGTCACAATGGAATCTTATAGTGTTTTTTTATGAGTTATTATATAATCTCTCTCTCTCTCTCTAATGAACATCCGACATTGTACGTGTATCAATATGCAAACTGATATAATTTGTTTTGATTGATTATTATGGCTTAAAAATTCGAATCCTATATTTGGTTGTTGATCCTACCTCCCACAGGTTGCCGGAAGTTAGCACAGAGAGGAAGCTGCTGTTTTTAAGTTTGTATTTTCTAATATGGGGTGAAGCAGCTAACATCAGATTTCTTCCTGAATGCTTGTGCTACATATTCCACCATGTAGGTTGAGTAACTAAGATATTTGAAATTTCCATAATGTTAAATATTCATCAAGACAGTTATATGTGCCTGGTACTTTCTGCGGTATTAGCGACATTTATCCCCTAAATTTGTGAATTGGGTACTATTTTTCTGTTGCATGTAGAATAAAGCAATATGGAGTTCGTAATAGTTATACTACCTTATGATTCGTGACATTTAAAACTATTGTTTGGTTCCTCTATTCCCTTCCTCTGGCATGGTCTGACCTAAATATCAATCAGGTTTCAGGACAGTGTCACAGCGACAAACCTCACCTATTGCAAACATTTATTAGAAGGAAGGCATTAGGCATAATAGCTAGGCATTCATATTTGAAGGCTTTATATCTCCAACTTGTTGGTCCTTGCATACATGTCAAGTATAAAGCTTGAGTTCTGTTCTCATTATGAATCTTAATTGTAGTCTTAGATTGTCTTGATTAAATTAAACTATAGTTGAATCCTCAAGCCAGTTACGGAGGCCAACTATGGTCCTACCACCAACGGAGTCACAGAACAATCCAAATACTCAGTCCCAAATCCTCGACTTACATACAAGTCAGGTTTAAAAATAGACATCCGTTCTCAATTTAAATCACAGTTGCATACTAAATAAATTTGGATTTCCAAATAAACTAAACTAAGAACCACTTCAAGCCGATACTGGGAAATAACTTTTATCTTCTTTCGTGCAATGTGTTGGACCACAGAACAATGTATGTGCTCTCATATTGCCGCACCATTATATGTGCAATCAACATTTCCTTTTCTTTTACTCTCACACGCCAATATCCCCTGTTTTCTTTTTATGTTAATCAAGTAACCATTTTGCTAATGTTGATCATTTTTCTAATATAGTAGGACTCACTTAATGGAGTCATAAAACAATAATGTTAGTTTATAAAATTATAAATCGATTTATTGATCAACTGTGGCATCAAGTTACTAAATTAGAACAGAATCAGGAAGACATGATCTAAGACAATAGACTGGCCACCTTAATCAGCCTTCTGTTTTTGTTGTACTTTTCACAAGTTTCTTTCGTAACTAAAAGTTATTATTCTTGCAGATGGGAATGGAATTAAATGAAATTTTACGACAACAGGTTGCACAACCAGCCAAGAGTTGTGCATCTGAAGCTGGGGTTTCTTTCCTTAATCAAGTTATATGTCCTCTTTATGATGTTGTTGCTGCGGTATGTACAACCTATTATCTTTCCGCCCTTCTTTTCGTATATTTCTTAATTACCTTTACCATTAAAGCAAAAAGCTTTGCTTCATATGAAGGTAGTCAAGGTACCAATGAAGGATAATAGGCCTAGTAGGGGATGTAACCTCCACTGGGCCGTGCAAAAATAGCTTAAAGTATTAGACTTATTAAATATATTGGCTTGTACTTGAGCTGGTTGTCGTTATGTTATGTGCTTTATGTTCTTATATTTGCAAGTTTTTTTTTCTTCATTTACACATTTAAGTAAACGTTGAATATATTTATATATATAGATGTTTAAATATGTATGTGCATAGAATTTTATGTATCATTATTTAACATTTAATTAATTTATAACTTTTAAGTATATAATCTATTTATACATTTGATATAAACATAGCTAGGTTAAAATTTTACTTAATTAGACATGTCCTTTCTAAAAGAAACATATTCATGCAAATGGAATGATTAAGTTGATACCAAAGTAGTTTATATTCTTTTGCTAAAGTCTGATTAAGCGATTTTAGTGCTTTAATCATCTCAGAAGTGTGCCTCTTTTCTTCCCATCTCTCCTTTTTTGTGGCAGTAGTAAATACGAAGCAGTGTCTGCATCAACTTATATGTAAAATGTAAAGATACTTTATCCCCCCCCCCCCCCCCCCCATGTATTTTTAGTTGTTGACAAAAGATGAATGAAATGTTTGTATAACTAATATATACCTTTTAGTTGGTATTTGAGGCGTAATTTGCAACTCACAAATCTGCCACTTATGTTATTGGTATATAGGGTGGCACTTGCATGTTATAAGTTGTTCACAATATGGTGTCAAAGTTTTGTTCCTTTGGGTGTGGAGAATAGAGATATATACATATGTATATGTTTATATTATCTGCTGTGGCTACTTCCAAAGTTTGATTGATTAATGTCAGCTTGAGGAAAAATAGACAAATGTTTTAGGTAACGCCCCAGAATTTCCACGGTGAGTAACTAGGACTAGGAGTGATGTTTGAGATATTTTGAGCATAGGGAGAGATTATTGGTGAAGTAGCTGTTTTATGGTTGATACATCTACTTCATTGATCTAATGAGGGCAGCAGTACTAGGACATGAATTTTTTATTTATCTCCTTCAGTTAGATGAGTGGCAAATCCTGCCCATTTGGTAAGCTCTTATTTGGTGGCATCAAATTGATTTTGTTTCCTTCCTCTCAGATAAGTAGGGGGAAGAAGCTAAATGAGAATTCAAGTTTTTAAACTGTGAAAATGAGTTTTGGGCAAGACTAAGAGACATAATAAGTACTTATCATAATGGCTATGGTGAAAAGTGTATTGGTTTTATGCTTGCTTCTCTGGTGTTACCTTTTTAAATAAATGCCAGAAAACATTTTTGATGACATTACCTCCATGATGCGGATTTTTTCTGCTGAGTCAATCATAGACTTTTGAAATATAAGCCTATGAATCAGATGAAACACTTTTTGCTCCATAAATATCGACTTCTGTAAAGGTGCTAGTAACCAATACCCTAGAGTTGTGATATACTTAACATGCAAGGTAGGCCGATGAACCAAACTCAGATTGATCAGATATTTTTACATATACGTGAGTTTGGTTGGCACATGCCGTGGCACATGCCACATCATCCTTTTAGCTTTTATGATATTGTTTCGGATAATTAATACAACACTTTTTTTACATGTGCTAAATGATTATTTTTTATAAAATATTAATTAGTATTCTACCAAACATGATGAAATATATTATTGTTATCGAATTATTACCAATGTATGTATATATATCTAAATAATTGTGTATCAAAAAGTTAGCAACTGCTCTATTTATTCTCTAGTCCGCATCTATTAGTCTGTTATTTGCCTTAATATTTGTCTTAAATACATTTTGAACCTATTAAGTTCAATGAATCTATATGTTGAACCTAAACACTAAAATGTGTTGAACCAAAACATTCAACAAATGTGGAAATTAAAATCTAATATTTAAAAGAAGTTGTGTTCTGACATGCAACTGTTATTAAATCTGTAATAAAGAAGTGCAAGATATGTATAAAGCAATCACAGGATTACAATATCCCGAGAAGAAGGGATCATGTAATTGGTTTGCTCTCCAAGTGTTGCCTTTAGGGCTCAGTTTTGCATTTTAAAAAGATCATTCAAATGCTTCCTTTTTCCAACATTTAGGTTCGACATTATTATGTTTAGGATGCATTTAAGCCATAACTTTTAGGTTTAATTTCTTTAAACATAAAACTATTTGTTCAATATATCTTCAATGTGAAGCTTCGGATGTCAATTATAAAGACTGCTAAACATGTTTCAGGAAGCTGGAAACAATGATAATGGGCGAGCACCTCATTCCGCATGGAGAAACTATGATGATTTTAACGAGTATTTTTGGTGAGCCCCGTAAAATTTGTTACTTTTTAGAAATTTTAGTTTTCCATCATCTTTTGCAACTAAACTGCGTTAACCTTTTTCCGCAGGTCAATCCCTTGCTTTCAACAACTTGGTTGGCCTTGGCGCAAAGATTCCTCTTTTTTAATCAAGCCAACAAAGAGGTCAAAGGTCTGCAAAATTCTAACTTTATTGCTTGTGGGTAGTCATTGGATTGGTCTTGCTTTGATTTAATATATGGAGTTGTAAATTTTTTATACACAAGTAAATTTTCATCATCAAATATTATAGTTCTCTAATTTATTTTAAATACGAATATAGGTGTGAATGCATGTCTTTAAGGATGTCATTCCAGTTAAACTATTGCTAGAAACATGGAAACAGTCAAAGAGTAGGGTTTAAAAAGATTGATTCGTACATTTTGTATACAAATCTGAGTAGTCAGAAAAAAGGGTGATGGTTCTTCATTCGTTTTAAATATAAATATAGGCGTGATATATATATATATATATATCTTTGAGGATCACATTGCAGTTATACAATTGCTAGAAACCTGGAACTCGGTCAAGCATAGGGTGAAGGAATATTGGTTGGAGGAAGTTTTTAGGAGTGACTTTGCGTTTATGAAATAGTAAGATATAGGAACATGACATTAAATATTGTGATTTCTTGAAAGTCGTGTCACTGCTTTTTTGTAGGTTACATTCGTAGTGGATAAAAATATTTTTGACCAAGTTCAGTGTGTTCAAGATTATTTTTAGTTTTTGGAGCAGTATGTCCATATCTTGATTTAGTGGGTTCCTGGTGACTGTTTGTTTTTAAGTATATATATATATATATATGTATGTATGTATATATATAAAGTAAATAGTTTTGTTTTGTTTTTTCTGGAGTAATTGTTGTTAAATATGTAAGCAATATTTGCTTCGGCGGTTAATGTTGTTTTTTTAATATGAATATCATTTTGTGGTGTAAATCTCTATTCGGGTTTGTCTTCGTGTGCAATTCTATCTGACTTTTGTCAGATACCTTTGTATTACAGAATTTTTTAAAATCTGGAAAAAGCAAGCGCCAGGGCAAAACCTCTTTTGTTGAGCATCGAACATTTCTGCATCTGTATCACAGCTTCCACCGCCTATGGATCTTCCTATTTATGATGTTTCAGGTCTGGAAGTTCACTACATTTGCTATAATTATTTTCTTCCTGTTAAGTTTATATTTTGTCTTCATCTTTGTATCATCCTTTACCTATTTTTTCTGCTACTTTCATTTATAAGGGGATGCATTCAATTTACTAGCATTGATCTTGGGTATGTTTGTACATTGTTCCATTATCATTAATTAGGGTATCTTATATCTGATGGTTTAGTTGTCTAGTTTTCTGATGCCTATTTCATATGATAGTTTAGGACATTGATTATTAATCTTATTTGTTAGGTGATATGATTCATGAAAATTGCTAAAGAAGTTTGCATGAAGAATGTACTGATTTAATTATGATTCCGGTTGTAACTGAATGATGAATGATGAAAATTAGTTGTTTGATTACTAAACTTTAAATGACAAAAGTGTACCATACTACCATGTTATCCGTATACCATATTCTTAATATATGGGTATAGATGGTCATTTGTTAAATCTGACTGGTCATGCTTTTTTAAAATGTGCTGATCAGCTGAATCAATTGCTAATTCGAATTTGCCAAGATTCAGGTTGTATGAGTAGCTAAGTTTTTCATGACAAAAGAAAACAGTACATAATATTTATTTACAAAGTTATGGGTAAACGTTTATTGGTCTTCTAACATGTAACAAACACTAACTAAAGCTGAAGGTTAAAGTTACAATTTGTCAAGCTGCACCATGGAAAATAAAAAAAAGGGAAATAACATATTGCAACTCCTAATGAGCAAAACTCTTGCCAATGTCTCTCACGATGTGCATCATAACAGCCACTAAATAATGGTTGAAGACATCTGTCAGTTGGATGAAAATGGTAAACAGCACCATGAGAACATCCACTAAATAAAACTTGAAGATATATGTCAGTTGGATGAAAATTATAAGCATTGCAAAACTTGCTCCGTAATCAGTCATATAAGTGTTGATTATTAAATGCGAAGCGCCGAAGCCATCTGAATGAAGCCCAAAAGTTTTTGTTATGACAGTAATTTTCATGGTGACAATTCCCAGTATGCAATTTAGCAATATGTCAAATGGCCCGAAATCATTATTATGAACAAATTGTTTTGATGGTCTTGATCTATGCTTAATAATTTAGAAGCCAGTGGCTAAAACCAGTTGGTGAAAATGAGGAAACACTACAAGTGAAAAGATTTTAGGATATTGAGTACTCAAATTCTAGCTTTCTAGCTTTTACAAAGAGTGATGAGTGTCATTTCCAAGATTTTGTTCATGTTGGTACCAACATTCATATGATATGAAGCTTTGGAGTGTAGATATATGAATTCATATACTTATATTGTAGTACACCATGAAGATGAAGAGATAATAATATCAGTGTAAATGAGGTGAACTTTGTATTTTGGTGATATAATATTAACTTTTAAGAAAATAAGATTTGCTTACTTTAGAAATATAGTTTCTTAACAAGAAGGGAAAGAGAACGAGAGAGAGAGAAAGAGAGAGAATGAGTTGTATGTATTAGAGTGATGACGTACGTAGTAGAGTGATGAACGGTATGAGGGGAGCAAAGTGTGAGCCTCTATCACAAGGCTTTCTGTAAAAATACACCTTTTTGTGTGTTTCTTCCTGAATTTATATTTATTAGCTTCAAGGTTTAATTGGTAAAGTTACAATATCTCTTATTTGGCACTGGAGTGATGATTGAATACATTGTTTTTTTTACTTTCAAGTGACAAAATTTACATGCAACTTTTTACTAAATTAATTTATTAGATAATATTTAGAAATTTGAATTATTCAAATTTATTACAACAATGAAATCGTTTATATATTTTTGATATTCAAGTTCTATTCGCTTTCCATTCAGGTTCTGTTCTGTTTTGCCTTATTTTATGTCCATCTCCAAATATATTTTTAAATCAACTGTATCATGTGGACTTGCTACATACACCCATCTTAAGCATTACTCATGGTAGTTATATGATTTTTCTTTTTGTTGAAATATATATGAGTATATTGAAATTAGTTGGGGGTGTCATCGCGTCATGTGCTTGAAGCACTCACTGTAGCTTCATTGTTTCCTGCCTTGTTTTATGGGATTTCATTGTCTTGGACTGCATCAAACCTTATAAACGAAGGAAGCCAGCAATGCGAGGGTCCTGTACTTTAGACTCCAAGACAACCTATATTATTTCCTGTCTGGGGAAAGATCATAGCCACATGATCAGTCATAAGTCCATTGTCTAAACAAATGGTTATCATCATGTGTATTTAATTATAAAAACCGCTACCGAGTGCTTGTTATAAGTCACAACCTTATGTGTGAACTTGCTTAGGATGACTAGGCAGTTTCTTATCAAGGTAGTAATATTGGCTTATTATGATTCCAAAGGAGATTTAAATGGGGTCGTAACAATTGTATCACACTGGAAATGTTCGGGCAAGAACGTCTTGAATCAGCGAGGGAGGAGGAATTACATACGTACTATATTATGCTAGTGCCTTGAGATAAGGAACACTGAGTCATGCTTATAGCCATCTATCAGTTACATTATTATTTTTTCTTTGATAGGGTTATTTCATAAATGACATGAAATTATGTTTACTATTAGTTGGACCCTTATCTGTGTTTATGTTACTGGTCCTTGTTTATTTTTCAATAACTTAAGGTTGCTCCATTTTGAATTTAAATGTGTAATTCAGGGACTTGCGATCATTGCTTTCAATGATGGAAATCTGGACTCCAAGACCTTACGAGAAGCTCTTAGTCTTGCTCCAACTTATTTTGTAATGAAGTTTTTTCAGAGTAAGTTTTTCTGCTTTGCAAGTTGCTTTTTTGTTTGTCATTGCCGCCACCTAGTCCAGTTTATAAATTTTATGTTTGGTCCGGCGTGTTGTAAGATTCAATATTTTCCCTTGAGTTTCATATGTTTTCCCCTTTCTGGTGGTAGGTGTGCTTGACATTTTAATGATGTATGGTGCCTATGCTACGACTAGAGCTGCAGCAGTTTCAAGAATTTTTATCAAGTTCTTGTGGTTCAGCACCGCTTCAGTTGTCATGACTTTCCTTTATGTGTATGCTGCTACCGTTGGCCTCATCCTTTTTATTTGCCTATGAATATTTGAGTTTTAAATTTTATAATTAGTCTGTTAATATATTTTATGTGTAACAGGAAAGCTCTTCAAGAGAGAAATAAATCACTTGCGGGTTCACTGATATTGAGAGTATATGTTATTATTATAGCTATCTATGCTGGCATCATCTTCTTTATGAGTGTCATAATGAGGTTACCAGCTTGTCACAGTCTTACCAATTCGTGCAGTAGCTGGACTTTAGTTCACTTTCTGAAGTGGATGAACCAGGTTTTCCTATTTTTATAATTGAGTTTCACACTGATGAGTGTATCATACATTTACCCTAATTAGTCAGCAGAGTTTGCATCTCTCTCCTTGATATTGATTTATTATTTCTTTGTTGATTTGCTTGTCAAGGAACGCTATTATGTTGGCCGTGGCTTGTACGAGAAGACCACTAGTTATATCAAGTAATAACTAATTCTTTATATTCTTTTTCAGAGAATTTGTTAGGTATCTGCTAGACTACAGTTTACCCACACCACTCTTTGTGTATTTGGCCTTTCCCCCAAAAATCCTACACAAAGATGTTACTTTTATTACTGAACCGATGTTAGTCTTTCTCACGGAGAACACCTCGTGTTTTCTTGTTGTCATGGTACTAAACAGCTTTGTGTGTTATGATTTAATTTTGTCTTTGTTGAAACTTCATTGCCATTGGCTCAGATGAATAGGCTGTTCCAATATCTGGATCAGATTAGTAAATGACAAATTACTGTTTTGTCTTGCTGATTATTGGAAAATAAAATTTATTTGAATGTTTCCAGTTTCTGCATAGTTGATAAATTTCTTCTTCATTTCTATCCTACGTTGAAGGTATATGTTCTTCTGGTTTATCGTCCTGGGAGGCAAGTTCACCTTCGCTTATTTCCTTCAGGTAATGTTCTGTTATTCCTGTTGGTGAAAGGAGTTGATATCATATGCAAGTCTTATCAAATTCATTTTAATGTTGTCCAGATAAGACCCCTTGTCAAACCAACGAGAATAATATTGGATATCACTGACCTAAAGTATTCGTGGCATGACTTTGTATCCAAAAGTGAGTTCACTGATCTAGTCCTTTGTATGTGTTGTACATACTGCAAACTTTTATATTTCTTTACTTGTGAATGGCAGGTATTGGGTGTCGGTTTTGTATTATAATTAGATAAGGAAGTCTAATCTTTGTTCTTTGTGGGTTATCAATTTTATGGTGCATACTCTATATTTGTTTAGGATAACCTATAGCTCACTTTCTTTCATGATAGAACTTTTGTAACTCTAGGTGAAATGGGGAGCATGTTTTATATTCTTAACAGATTGCATTTATAGCTTCTCAACTAATCTAGTGCCTGAACTTTGGCTTAGAAACAGCAACAAAGGTTTCACAATTGGGTATTGTATAGCAAATGGCAATGGCTGATATGTCTTATTGTTGTCCTGAAAGGAATGTTTCCTACTTTAGGAGAATCTCTCTGTAAATATATTTAAGCTTTTCACCCATTCGAAAGGTTAAACATGAGTAATCACTGTAGAGCAATCAAGTTTATGTACCATTATTTTCATTGTTAGTTTTAAGTAAAGGAGTTGTTGAATTCAGTTCAAACTGTATGTTTGTATATGAAATGGATCAAGGAGATTGAACTTCCTTGTGGTCACTCTTAATGACAGTTTTAGAGTAGTAATGTGTACTTCGCTTTGTTTAAAACGATCAAATCAGTAAGTAATGACATTTTTCTCCTGTACCTGTATATGTCTTACTATTTCTAATCTGCAGATTTTGTCAATTGCAGATAATCACAATGCATTAACAGTTGCTAGCATATGGGCTCCAGTGGTTTGTGTAAGTAGCATGCTTGGTGGCCTTTGTCCCAATACCTGTTATATATATATATATGCAGTTTCATGCTTTACATTTATATCATGTTACTTGTGTCCCTTTCAGCTGGTACATCCTTTTTGTTGCTCTTACCTACTTTTGTTTGTTTTTATCTGTATTTTGATTTCACAGAGCTTTATAGTTTTTGCTGGAATTCATGTAGCATAAAGAAGTGTTGATCGCAATATTGAATTCTTAGTGATATTATGCTGCAGCTTGACTCTGTAGAGCAACTACTGAATTGTTATTGATTTTCTTTGTCTGTAACTTTTCAAATTAATTTGGTATTCGTTTCACCTCAGTAATCACTAGTGTGCCCTTATGTCCGGTTTAGTGTCATATATAAATATTTAACTTAAAAGGGACAGAACCGTGCAAAATTTGCCACCAAAACATTTGGAAACATTTTACTCTTGCAATTTTTTTCATGGTTTGGATCCTATAGTTTTCGGTGAATGTTAATAATCCTGCTCAATTGTTGAGATAAATTGTATTGAATTTAGTCACTTTCTACCTGCTGAAAATCTAAAAAATCATTGGGCGAGTAACGCACCCCAGTTTTCTTTGTTTTTGTTTGGACACGCTATAAAATTTGTCGGATCTTTTCATGGTATGTATTTTCTACTATCACTAAGAACTTCTAGTGTCTTATATGTTTCATTAGAATTCGTATTGGTTCATTTTGCTATATAACCTGGAGATATTATACTGCTGTCTAATGTCAATTACCGCTGTTGATACTTGGGTTATGTTAAAGCTGGCTTGGCTACTCAACAATATCTTTTTATGTTTATATAAATATATCTGCCTTAGTTACATATCCTTTCTTGCTCTCTCTTTTTTATTGCTGCAGATCTATTTGTTGGATATTTATATCTTTTACACTCTTGTCTCGGCTCTATGGGGGTTCTTGCTTGGGGCCAGAGATCGTATCGGGGAGGTACGTCTGTTGTTTAGTTAATCCTGGGTTTGAGGATGTCCAATGCATGCTTGGTTAAGGGATATGAGTTTGATTAGATTTTTTGTGCTCTTCCATTATTCTCATGAAGTTCCTTCTTTCATTGAAACTCAAAAAAAGTGATGATAGTATTTCTTTCATCTGTTGGCTACGGGCTTCGATCGAAACTGGCAACTTAACGTCTTCCCCCCTCCTAATCAGATTTCAGTTTCGTTTATTTTCTTCAGATTAGATCTTTGGATGCCGTCCACAAGCTATTTGAAAGTTTCCCAGAAGCTTTTATTAAGAGACTAGATGTTCCTTCTGGCAGGTGTAGACACAGTTTCTGTTATCAAATCTGTTTATTTTATGTAGAAGCTGGTGATTCCTTATTCTATTTTTTATTTTGCAGGGATTCTTACCGTTCTAATACTGGTCAGGTAAGTGGTGCATTACTTGAGCACAATTTAACAATTAGGTTTCTTACCCTTTTTTTTTAAAACATGGTTCTGAAAGAGCATGTATTTCGGTTGATTACAGTAATCTGTAATGATATAATCTGTACGTAGATTTGCTGTAGGAAGTACCTCGTTAAGCGGGGGGGGGGGGGGGAGTTAAGTTCAACATCTACAGGTGATTTATAATTAACATCATTAAGTGAGCTTTAGAGCTAGACTGGGCATCACTGTTGTAGTTCTCGATCTAGGTATCTCCAAGGTAATATGTATTCTGGCAAGTTTTGTCTACTGGAGTTTGTATTTACTTTTTTAATGCCTTTCAACTTCTTTAAGAGAATAAGCCTATTAATAAAATAAAAAGGTGCAGAAAGGTGCAATTGTTCGATAAAATTATTTCTTAATTGGACAGAAGTCACAGAGCTATATCCCGCCCCCCTCCCAATGTGGCTTGTTTATGCAAGTATAAGAAGTGATCTGCTAATATGCCTGTGGACTAAGTTTTTAGGCGCTGTTTAGATATTCATTCATTTATGTTACATTCTTTGAGCCAATTATAAGGACTGTGACGTTTCTGTTTTCTCGTTTCATTGTGTGCTGGCTTCCGTGCAAATGATTATTTATGTTTTTTTTATCGTAAAAGAAAGTGCTTTGTGTATCTGTATGCGGCAGAGTTAATTTTTTATGACTTACAAAATTTCTCTTTAAAGGTCCCGGAGATAGTTAAGGCTGATGCAACTAGGTTTTCTCCTTTTTGGAATGAGATTATACGAAATCTGCGAGAAGAAGATTACATTACAAGTTTGTGAGTGGGAAAAAAAAATTATGTACTTTTGGTTTCTTGTACATACCGAAATTAGGTCATTATTTTTGTAGAAATTATGCAGTGATCATTATCTGCTTTCAGGGAAATGGAGTTGCTTCAAATGCCTAAGAATTCCGGAGTTATTCCCATGGTGCAGTGGCCCCTTTTTCTTCTTGCAAGCAAGGTTGTCTAGTTTATAAAATTTTGCTCACCTATTTGTCTTAAAAGTCAATACTTCACACAATGAAAATCAGTCGATTGAGTTGTGCTTTGTAGTTTATGTTATGTTGATATTTTCAAATTGCATAATATGAACTTCATGTTTTTCTGATCTTATAATTTTGTATTTTCTGGTAGATCATTCTTGCTAAAGATATAGTCGCAGAGAGCCGAGACTCGCAAGATGAGCTATGGGATAGAATCTGCAGGGATGACTACATGAAATATGCAGTTATAGAATTCTATCACTCATTTAAACTTATCCTTACATCTATATTGGATGATGAAGGAAAGATGTGGTATGTATTGCTTATTACCTAAATGTTTTAGAATCTTTAGATATGAGTTGGTGTAGTGAGTGAAAGTTTGCAAGTTTGTGATGCTATTCTATCCTTTCATGTCTCAGGGTTGAACGTATTTGTAAAGATATAGATGAGAGTATATCAAGGAAGAGTATCAGTGACGATTTTCGACTCTCTATGCTTTCTCTTGTGATTCAAAAAGTTACAGCACTAATGGGAATACTGGTTCGTTCAAATCTAGCATAGTTATTCTGCAAAATTTAAGATTTCATCAGGATTAGCTGGCATCAATTCATGTCCCTCTCATTGAATTTGTTCTTCTTTTCCTCTTGCATCAGAGTGTATGTTTGTTGAATATGGATAAAACTAAATTTGTTCTTACGTTGACTGCATGATAGCTCGTGCAGTTATAAGCCTGAACCTGTAATTTATGCTCATTCGTGGATAACCCATTATTCATCATATCTGAAATCTCTTTTACTGTACCAGAATATTGTTTTTTTATAATTTTTTTCTTTTTATATGAAACAATTGCCTGTTGTTCACTCTATCAGTTTTTGTCATAAGTGCCAATGTTTGTATATTATCTCTGTGAGCATGAAGTATTATAGTAAAAGACTCGGAGTGTCCTTATTTTCTAGTTTAATATTTTTGAGTTTGCAATTTTGCTGTACAGAAAGGCACAGAAACTCCGGAACTTGTTAATGGGGCGATTAAAGCTGTTCAGGATTTGTATGATGTGGTACGGATTGATGTCCTTTCTATCAATATGAGGTGAGCCACACAGTAGACTTTTCTTATGCATCCTATTATTTTTCTATTAATATACCTTTTAATTCCACACATGATACCTTTTTATTTGTGTGCACATGGGGTTTGTGCAGTAAGAATTATGAGACATGGAATTCGTTGCAAAAAGCACGGACTGAAGGTAGACTGTTTTCAAAGTTAAACTGGCCTAGAGACGCTGAGTTGGTATGCTCAATTATTAATTTACCTTTTTTGCATTCTGGTATATCTTTAAATAAAAATTAATGTCGTATAAATTGATTAGTTATATTCAAAAATGCTTGGAATCTATATGCAGAGATCACAAGTTAAAAGATTGTATTCCCTATTAACTATTAAAGACTCTGCTGCGAATATCCCAAGGAACTTGGAGGCTAGACGTAGGATGGAATTTTTTACGAATTCTCTCTTTATGGACATGCCTCAGACCAAGCCAGTCCGTGCTATGTTGTCCTTCAGGTAAATCATACACTGGAAACATGTTGGTGCTAGTGGTTATTGTGATTAATTTGTTGCTTTTTTTAGGTTATATATATATATATATATGAATATAGGGGTAGGGGGAGCTGAGAAGCGAACTCTAGACCTCTTTACCTCTAGGAGCACCTTTGACCTCTGCTTAGGCACTCCTTGATTCTCAAAATATCTAATATCTGATTTGGCTAATGATATATGATGTGAAATATTTCTAGTATATTGCACATTATTCTTTCTGGGGCACGTAGTCCTAACTATATTTTCTGTAAAGCAAATATAGTACACAATTATATCTCACATAGTAAACCCATTCACTTCCTATAACAATGTTGACCATTCACATTTTAAAAGTCAAAAAATATTATGCACAAGCTTCAACATGTACCATGTCTGTTTGCATTGGGAGGTTACTAAAATACCATTTCTGTCTCCATTTGGAGGTTATTAAAAATTCATATATTTGTTTAAATTTCAATGGAATGCAGTGGTGGTTATAAAATGGTGGGGATTGCAAAAACTGCAATTTGATGGGTGGATTTGTACAGATTACATAATGCTTTGTAATTCTAATGTTTTGCGACGGTGGTGTAAACTGAGCTAATTTGCCTTAAAAAGATTGAAGGAGTCGCATAATTTTGTTGTTTGGTTACTGGCTTGATTATTAGGGTAGTTTGTGATTGTTGTCATTTTGCTCTCTCTGTTGCAGTGTATTTACTCCTTACTATTCCGAGACTGTGCTGTATAGTATGCCTGAGCTACTTAAAAAAAATGAAGATGGAATTTCAACGTTGTTTTATCTCCAGAAGATATATCCAGGTTTTTCCTGTTCCTCTTAGAAGATACAAATAATATATTTTTAATGTGTTTGAGCAGGTACCTTAATAAAACTAAGCAGTCTTTAGTTTTTTTAGCAAGAAGAATATGTTATTGTTCAATTTTAGATTTAGGTTAAAATTTTCAGATTTATTGTTTTTGTCGTTAGCGTTTCTCTTGATAATGTAGGTTAGATTTGTCAATTAAGAATTTGAGAGATGAGTCGAAGGATAAATTAACGGACACTTAAAAGTTCAGAGCTCAGTCAGTTAAAATTCGTGACTAGTAATCTGGAATCAGTAAAAAGCTGATGGCCTTTATATACAGATGTTATACTTTAGTGAACTAGTGAAAACCATGAAAACAATCCCTAAATATCACCTATTCGTTTTCTCAATTCCTGATAATTTTTTCAAAATAGTTAGTTGGTCTATATAAAATGTAAAGTATGCCCATTCGTTTCCAGTATGGATAGCCCATTTTTGCTTCTGTATTCAATTGTCTCATATGCAATTTGAGCAGAAAGATATCTGCATTCCTTGATGAGTTGTGATTACTGTTATTTTAGTGACATACAAACAATTTAAAGAAGTCGATTATCCACGGCAGTCTATTAAGACATTGAAGGAACATGAACTACAAGCTGAAAATAACAATCATTTAAAAGACATTTAAAAGGTTTTTGGGGTTGTTAAGAAACTTTTAAGTGGACCGCATACTCGATTTTGAGCATCAGAGTATATCTTGTTACAAGCAGAGATGGGCTAAGATCCCGTTGAATGATTTGAGGTGTTTCTTCTGACAACATTGCTAGTTCAGGTGCAAATTCCAGCTATTTTATGTTAAGTTGGTGTTTGCTGTTTAAGTTGGTGTTGGCGTCTTTTACCCTTGAAAATAGTATCAACTCTGTAGTTAATCAAATCATGATTTTTGAGGCATTCCAAGAGAGCTCTTGTTTCACATTAATATTTGGATACAATTGTACGTGTTATTAGTATCAAGATGTGATAGTAAATATAATTATGTAAATCAGTGCTTAATTGTTGTTCAGTATAATTGTAATTAGTCTTAAGACAGCTAGGCTACCAGCTAAGTCAGTTAGGAAATCCCCAGTAATTACAGCAAGATGATTATTAGCACACTTTCTTGTTTCATTACAGTATTCTAATCACATTTAAAGTATGATTGTTGATGTTTGTTTTTCTGAAAATCCCTATATTTAAGAGACATATTCTAGTAAAATATTCAAATAAATTACCTTAGACTTATCCTACATCACCTTCTCAGTATGATTAGTTGATTCACAAATATACAGAGATAAATTGTTTGTTCCCTCTTCAATTTAATCTTCTATAGGCACTTAGATCATGTGATCGTAGTGACCTTCCATGTTAGGTATGTTTCTGCTGTTGTAATAATATCGTCTTCCTTTACAGATGAATGGAAAAACTTTCTGTCCCGGATTGGTCGTGATGAGAATGCACATGAGTCAGAACTTAATGATAATCCCAGTGATATTCTCGAACTCCGATTTTGGGCATCATACCGTGGGCAAACACTAGCCAGAACTGGTATGTTCTTTCACTTTTAAAATATAACTATCTTGATGCAGCAGCAAATCGACTCCTATATTAATATGTTATAGTCATATGTATGTTGGTTTAATTATTTTTTATATTTACTTACAAGGTATTACTAGCTTCACTGTTTTTTTCAACTTTTTGTGCATCCCTTATTGATAGCTAGTATGTGTGCATGTAATTTTGCTTAGATGCTTTTCCTTGCATCTAATAGTAATAGGTTAAGGTCACATCAGTCCTGGTCTATGTCATCTGAAAATTCTAGGGAATAGGATTATGTAACTGGACTGTGGACACCCAAAAGCACTGGTCAATTTTCATGTATTGAACTCATGTAATACTGTCTGCAAAGGCGAAATGAAAAATGTTACTCTCTCTGTTTCAACATAATTGCTTTTCTAGAGTTGGGTACACATCAATATTTAATCCACTTTCGTTAAATTTAAATGCAAGATTGCAAGTAGTTGTATATATGACAGTATTAACCATATTAAATTGTATGTTTATTACTTGTGCAACCACCAATATTTTTGCCAGGTGAAGTTTATCAAAACATGTAACAAGTTTTTATGTAGAAATGTTATTTTGCAAGACTACATATGGATCAGTAGAGAAAAGAGTACCGTATTCTTTGTAAGCTGTGCTAGCCAATTATACCGTATTCAAATAAATATTTAAAGCTTTTTTCATATTTCAGCCTCATAGAGTAAGTCATGTACAATGTACGTAACAGCACAAGTCACGCTGTCTCTAAATTAGAATATCATGTTATGTTAATTCACTCTCGTTAGGCTGGATCTCGACCTATAAGTTTGATGTCCTCATTCTAAACAACCTTAGCATGAGAACACAGTATTGCAATATACCTTATATGTGAGTCATGTTGGTTTGTTCATGTTATTTCAGCTGTTTATATCTATGATGCATAATATTTGCCTCGGTTACTTTGTGCTGCCATTGGCCCGTATTTTTAGGAAACATTAAGCTTGATTGTTGGGCTTTATATGTTTTTGAGATTTTACCCATTATTGTTCTATAAAGATTTTGTAGTATGTTTGTGGAATATATGTTGGTTCATTTAATAGTGTTTAGATAAATCTTTAACGAATCTTACTCGTGTTAGAAATCATGTTCAAACATTTTTTTAACTCGGAATTAGGTGGTCATTTGTTACTTCTGATAGGTACTATGGTGGTCTGATATATTGCTCTAGTTCAAAAACTTTGTGTTGAATTATCTGTCTTAACCTAATTTTGGTATGGGTGCTTTTCAGTTCGTGGAATGATGTACTACAGAAAAGCTGTAATGCTTCAGGCTTATCTGGAAAGGATGGCTGCAGGAGGTTTGCATCTTAAACCTGTTCATTAATATCTCTCTATGCATTCTTGCAAACTTGTGACAAGTCAGAATAAAATAGGCCACTTTCTGTACAATATATCTTCCCTCACTGTTTGTTGACAATTTAGATATGGAAGCAGCTGTTTCCAATAATGAAGCAAATGATACTCAAGGTTTTGAGTTATCACCTGAAGCAAGGGCTCAAGCTGACCTTAAATTTACATACGTGGTTACTTGCCAAATATATGGAAAACAGAAAGAAGACCAAAAACCTGAGGCTGCAGATATTGCATTGTTAATGCAAAGGTTGTCATACTAAATAAAATCGTTTTGTTGTCTTTCTTACTCTTTCTGGTGCTTCCATGTACAGGCATTCTGAAATTTCTTGTTTTTATTTTCTTATTAGAAATGAAGCTCTTCGCGTTGCTTTTATTGACGAGGTAGAGACAATGAAAGACGGCGTTGTTCAGACAGAGTTCTACTCAAAACTTGTAAAAGCTGACATCAATGGCAAAGATAAGGTATTTTTCCATAGTAGTAGTGTCTTTTCCATGGTAGTTTGTGCAATATTCGTGATTGAAGCTTAACATGTTATATGTATGGGCAATTCAAATGAATTACTTAGTCATGTTTCTTTCTTACCGTACGTTCTATATTTTCTACACGCAAGAGGAAAGTATTTAATGTACTTTGAAGTGTTTCACATTCCGTTTATATTTTATACATGCAAGAGGAAACTATTTAATGTAATTTTATTTGTTCACATTCCGAATCTTGGGGACATATTTTCCCTTGCAACTATCCTCTAACAACCCCCCTGTTTCTCTTCTAGTGTAGAGAACGGAGCCTGTCTAAAGTCAAGTGGTTAATTTTTGATTTATACTTAATTTGAAGTTCATCAAGGATCTTCATCATCCTTTCTTCTTTCACCATCTTCTGACATTTCATTTAATCTTCAGCTTGTTTACCCTCAAATGTAGTGTAATAGTCTAAATGTAGTACTCCCTTGACCTGAAGTCGCTTGCCCATATTACTGGAATAAGAGCAAATCAGGATAATAGAAATCTAAACCTCTTCAGTTGTATCTTGTATCAGTATATGACTGCATACAATCAAACTTAGATTTGATCGTGTCACTTCCACAATGCTAGTCAGGAAAACCATGCAAAGTTTGGGTCTTGATACAGTGTATTATTGTAAAACCTGGTTTTTGTACCACTTGCTGTGGTATCACTAGTTGTAGCTGAGTCATCTAAAACCAAAACATCTGAAGTTACTGATCAGTGATCAATCTGAAATGATATAGAAACCAGTAGAACACTACAAATATTATATTTGAAGGGTTGCAATGAAGTCTGGACTCACTACTAGCAAACATTGAATGTAAGATGCTCATAACAAACAATTGTTGGGAACAAGAATGCTTGTCATTTGATGTTCCCATCTGAAAAATACACTTGATAACATCTCATTAGATACAACATCACGGGTATCCAATTCAGACGGCACATTTAATTGGTCAATTGATGGTATCCAATTCAGACGGCACATTTAATTGGTCAATTGATGGTTCAACCTGTTTGCCTCCACTTAATTGATTTCAATATTATTTTTTGATAAATATACAAGTCTTTTCAAATATAGGATACATTTTCTTCAATCAATTATATCTTTACATGTGTTCAACTAATTTAAAACAGTACAAAAAAAATGATGCAAATAGTCCACTATTTCCAATATTATATAAATAGCATCTAGAATTTTATTTTTGAATTATTAATTTCTTCTATACTACTATTGGGAAACAAACATGGACAAACACTGGAATTTTGTTGAATAACATCTCTGTAGAAAAGGAGAAGGTAAGCAAAACATGAATCTTTTGTTTTATGTGTGTATCAATTTCATGTAGCTTTTTGGAAACTCTTCATCTTTATACCACGATAGTTGGATTTCTTGAAGCATATATGAAAACGTTGCCAAATCTGGTTAACTGTTGGCTGAGCCACCTCCAAAAAGGAAATTGATGCAAGACGAATCCATGAAATGTGTTCAAGTATGATTGATTTTAAGAGTCGGTTTCTAGTAGATAAACTTAAGTTTTATCTGTATTTGTGACTGTTCTATATGTATCAAATATCAAGCCAGCCATCCAGGTAGGATTTATCTCCTAAATACTTGATCAAATTAAAAAGTATCGGTGCTTATGATTGTAAGTTTTGACTTTCTATTATGTATTTAGCAGAGATTAGGATTGATAATCAATGAATTGTTGGTTTTCTTGTGCGATGCCTCATCCCTTCACAAGTCATAGAAGCGAAATTATGTGGACCTGTTATATTGTTTTTCCACAGTTTTGTCACTACACTATTCTATTAAACTAGTAGACGACGAACATGTGTGTATCCACCATTAGTGCTATTATTGTATTATTAGTACATCATATACGTATGTTACGCCTACCCTGTTGCAATATAATCGTCATCCCTAACCTATATTTAAATTTAAAATGGTACTTATCTTTTGGTTTTGTTCCTTTTTATAAAATTTATTTCATTCCAGGAAATCTACTCGATAAAGTTGCCTGGAAACCCAAAGCTAGGCGAGGGAAAACCAGAAAATCAGAATCATGCTGTTATTTTTACTCGTGGGAATGCGATGCAGACAATTGACATGAATCAGGTAAGTTTAATGACTAGGTAAAGATGAGTGTTTATGTTCCTAAAATGAAGTTTTAGTATTAAGTTGTGGAAACAATATAGTTCATGCTGATGATATAATTGATTTGAACTAATTAAGTTCACTTTATATATTATTCTTTTCATTAAATTATGTTTATAATATATTTTTAATAGCTATTAGTTCTATTAAAACCTGTTCGGATTTTGCCAATTTTGGTCTCCCCTGGTTTTAAGTCATAGGTCTGCTATTAGTTTATATTAATGTTACTATAGATTTCTTGTTTCTGCTGCAATCTGCATCGTTTATGTCTTGCAGATATATCACTTCTATTGAATTTATTCTGTGTTAGGATAATTATTTTGAGGAAGCTTTGAAGATGAGGAATCTTCTTGAAGAATTTCACCGTAATCATGGTCTTCGTCCTCCTACAATACTTGGTGTCAGGGAACATGTATTCACAGGAAGGTAGTGGTCTTTACTGTATGTATTACATAAATCTACCCTATGTTAATGAGGACACAGCTGACTACATATTTTTGCAGTGTTTCTTCTTTGGCATCTTTCATGTCAAATCAGGAAACTAGTTTTGTTACACTTGGACAACGTATCCTTGCGAATCCTTTGAAGTAAGTCCAACCTGTTGAGATTGCAAATAAGCATTGACAGTACATTACTTCTAAAAGTTATTAAAAATTCACCTTGCTGATATATTAAGTGATGCTCAGGGTCCGTATGCATTATGGTCATCCGGATGTTTTTGATAGAGTTTTCCATATCACGCGTGGCGGTATCAGCAAAGCATCTCGTGTTATTAACATCAGTGAAGATATTTATGCTGGTATGCCTATTATTTCTATTTACTTGTATCTAAGAGTTAAATTTTGTCTTTTAATTGTTCGTACTAAATAAAAAAAAATTTATCTAGTGAAGTGTATTCATGCATTAATCTGGATCGGTGTGTCATCGCAAGTTGAAGGACCTAAACGAGCTCCTTCATCTATTTAAATTATGGATGGAATAGTTGCTTATGTTTCACCTACAACATTGGTTTTTGCCGTTGACTGTCAAAATTGACATTTTCCTTATCTAACGTGCTTTTGAAAAGAGTAATTTTTTAAATTAATGACGAATTACATAAAGCAGGAACAGACCCCTTCAAAAGTTTTAGTTGGAAACAGAAGATATTGTATTATAGCATGTTATGCAGATTACATTCATGACAAATAATACATTCCAATGCTACATGAACGCACATGTGTCAAATTTAACCACCTTTTGAAAATTATGGCCTATGTCTTTTAGAGTTCGAGAAACATAACCAGAGCAAAGTCTTGCATGAAAATGTTTCACGAAATTCTATTTTCAAATTCCAGTTATTCACCAAGTATATTATGTAATGGTATAAGTGATCCCATATTTCGTCTTTTAATGTTTCGAAACAAAATGTAGGGTTCAATTCAACTTTGCGCCAAGGAAATATAACTCACCATGAATACATCCAGGTAAAGCATGGGTGTTCCTCAGTATTGCTCTCACTATTCTCTCATGCACTTCGTCAAGTATACACTAATAGAATACACTTAATATTAATTAAATGGTGAACAGGTTGGAAAGGGAAGGGATGTTGGTCTCAATCAGATTGCTCTGTTTGAGGGCAAAGTTGCTGGCGGGAATGGCGAACAAGTTCTTAGTAGGGATGTTTACAGGCTTGGACAACTCCTTGATTTCTACCGAATGATGTCATTCTACTTTACCACTGTTGGCTACTATTTTTGTACGATGGTATGCTATTTATGCAATATATCATTGTACTGTATGATCTGTACCTCCCAGTATTATTCTGGGTTAATTGGACATAACATCAATACCATAGCTAATGTGTAACCTATCTAATAAGTGGTCCTCTTTATTTTTGCAGTTAACCGTTCTGACTGTTTACATCTTCCTTTATGGAAAGACATACTTGGTAAGTTATAAATTTGCCTGAATTAAAAGTTCAGTGTTTCACAAAATGATTATACGTCCGTACCTGCAGTTGGAACTTTTTCCTGTCCTGACAAATATATATGTAGACAGTAGCTTCAGGAATATTTTGTAAATGGTTACTGTAATGTGACCTACATGGAAATCTAGCTTGTGTACCCTTTTTTACCCGAGCCTGGCTGGAATTGTCCAACATGGATCCATGCCCACGTGTTGGCCTGGCAAATTTTCATATATTTTTCTGGCATAAATAAGCGTCCCCCGGTAGGTACTTGAGGCAGAATGAAGAGTTAAGGAACATAGTGTATCCTATAAATGCAACCTAGTGGTTATCTACCTCATTTTTTCCAGCATGTTTCTTTTTTTTCCTTGATTAGAAAATGTATCTGAATAACTTTTGAAGTATTTTTTATATTCCGTTTTTCTTTCCAGGCTCTGTCAGGTGTTGGCGAAGATATTAAGGATAGAGCATCAGTGACGAAAAATACTGCCCTAAGTGCTGCCTTAAATACACAGTTTTTGTTTCAGATTGGTATTTTTACTGCTATCCCAATGGTTCTTGGGTTTATATTGGAACAGGGTTTTCTACGGGTATGTACTCCTGTCTTCATTCATTTATGTGCCTCACTGAAAATTTCTATTATCACTATTTGATTTGGAAACAGTTAAAAATAGAAAAACGTTTACGTATTGTTGTGCATCTAAAAGTTTGTTGTCAAGTTTTTTAATTTAGATGTAGTGATTTTATTTATCAGTGAAACGACTGATTTTAGTTTTTAAGTTCTTTGTGAATCTGAATAATGACTGAATCTGTTCATACCTTTTTCTTTTTCTATTATGATGTTTCTCAACTGTGTACCTGTATGTAAATTAGTGGGAAAAAAACAAAAAAAAATAGATTTTTACTAAAATTTATCAGTTCTGTCTGCTTGTCCGCCGGTACAGTATTGTAATTATGGAGGCGACAATGCTAACTATGAATTCTTTTCTTTCTTCTTTGCTCACATTATGAACTAGTGGTTTAAGTTAATAACTATGAAGGCTTATTCTATATTTACACAATAATAAGGATGATTTATCATCTATTTGTTTCCACTATTTTTAGTCGGCAGTGTGTGTAACATTTGAAACTGGAAACAAATTCAGTTTTCACTAAGACCATTTCCGTGTCATTGTCCTTTCCTTTTAACAATTCCAATATACTTTTTCAATTAATACTTTCAATACATTTCTGCTTGTCTTTTTCTTTCTGACTTTACTATGGTAGCTTGTGATGAAAATTTCCATGAAGATAGGTTGTCCTGCAACATCTTGTATCGCAATTTTCTAATAGTTCTATTATTTTTAGGCAGTAATTTCTTGCCCCCCCCCCCCCCCCCCCCCCCCCCCCTTCACTTTTAAGGTAGTAATCATCAGTCCATCGGCATTTGACTAAGAAAGACACGAAGTTCTATTGATAATGTGGTTAATAAACAATGTAATATGATATTTCAGGGCTCATAATTTATGTTTGAATGCAAAGAGTAAACGTTGTTTGGTTAAGGACTGCAAAATGGTCCACGTAAAACAAACACATTTTGCCCTCGTGCCAGAAAGTTTAATATTTAAACTGATCTAACACACTGCCTCTACTGAAAAGACCTACTCTCTAAAACACACACACACACCGGGTCGTGCTTGGCTAAAAATCAATTTAGCCTAAAAACTGGAAAAAGCATATACAAGTGTCATCATTTATATTAGTATAAATCACCAGTCCTGATAATAGAAGGCTGTGATGTGAAATCAGTTTTCATTTTGACTGGTTTCTATTCAAACAGAAGCATATATTGATTTTTTAGTTATTAATATATATTCATTTGAAGACATCAAAATTTAACTCCAAGTACTGACCTGATAAGAGTTCACATTATACCACTTCTTATTAAACACACCTTTCAATATGCCTCTTCTATTATATTCTTTTCTCTGGATGAATGTGGTATGTGTTTGAAGGTTACAAGCTAACGTTCTTTTTTCAATATTTATATTAATGGTTTGTATTTTAGCATTTATGAGTCAACTGTCACATGTCTTGCTTAAGGAATTCAATTGTTCACTGCATCTATGTTATTCTTTATTGCTTGAAGATAAATATTTATTCTTTAATTGCTGCTGCAGGCCATTGTTACTTTTGTAACCATGCAATTTCAGCTTTGCACTGTATTTTTTACGTTCTCATTGGGCACAAGGACTCATTATTTTGGCCGTACAATTTTGCATGGAGGCGCAAAGGTTTTGTACCTTAACATTCTTAGCTATTAGTTTTGACTTTAATTAACAAGTTTTCTCTGATATATTTATTTCTCGTGTTGTCCATAGTATCATGCAACTGGTAGGGGATTTGTAGTACGCCATATCAAATTCTCAGAAAATTACAGGCTATATGCTCGCAGCCATTTTGTCAAAGGGTCTCTCTCTCTCTCTCTCTCTCTCTCTCTCTCTCTCTCTCTCTCTCTCACGCACACACTCAAGTGAAACATCTGCACAAGTTTCAAAGTTTTTAAAAGATTGAGCTGAGCAGTTGCCTATTTTATTAACTTTTCAGAATGGAAGTCGCACTTTTGTTGATAGTGTACCTTGCATACGGAAATGATGACGATGGTGCCCTATCTTATATTCTTCTTACAGTTAGCAGTTGGTTTATGGTTATATCATGGCTTTATGCTCCATACATATTCAATCCATCTGGGTTTGAATGGCAAAAGTAAGACTACTATTCAAAATCATTTTAAATGTGGACTGTTTAATTAGTAAATTTTACATTTTTGGTTCGTTGTTTAGGGCTGTGGAGGACTTTAGAGATTGGACAAACTGGCTTCTATATAGGGGTGGAATTGGAGTAAAAGGAGAAGAAAGCTGGGAAGCTTGGTGGGACGAGGAACTGGTATGAATTGCTGCAATACACTTCGATTATAGGGATAAGTGGTTTTGTGCACACACATGTTGCTAATTGACGGTACACACTCACAGTTTTCCACACACTTCCACTTATTTAGTGTTAGACTTGAACGTTCACCCTCTCTACATAGGGGAGATGGGAACTATTGCGCGAAAGTTTAAGCAAGTGACTTTAAATTTACTTGCTATTAATGTTCTTTACTAAAAAAATGGACTATTGGTATAGATGTTTGGTGAAGATAAAACTGACCAACTTCAAGTAAGTTTTGACTTACTTGGGTGTCAAATTTATCTTTCTGTCACTCGACTCGGGTTCATGAAAAAACATGAGTGTCGAACTCGAAATTTCAAAAATTTTGTAAGAAGAATGATTTATTATTTACTACCTCCATTCTACCTGATTGTTAACATTTGGGCTGTGCAAGCTGACTAAGAAGTAAAGAAAAAGACAAGAAAATAGGCGTGGTTAAGTGAAACTTACTTAAATTAGTAAATATTGTAAATTTTTAGTAAGTGTTAAGAAATGGATGGGACATCCAAGAAATTATTGAGAAATGGGTGGGAAGAAGGTGTATAAAATATTGTAGCAACAAAATTGAAATATGAATTTGTGGAGAATCTTACATATGATAAATTGTTTTTTCTTAAACTTATGTTATTGAAATTCAATTATTAATACACATTTTCGCATGTGTTAGAGGCGTCATCTTCTTCTTCTCTTGTTTTAGCTCCTTTTCTGCATTTTAAGTTCATCCCTTGTGTAGTCTTTTGGTCGGTAAAAATGTCCAAATTATGGTCTTGAGTAGCGTATGTTACTATGTCAACCTAGATTCCTAGAAACTAATATTTACAATTAAGAAAAGTCAGTGTAAATATAATATTTAAGTGTAGGGAAATAGGATTATCCTACCTCAAAGCCTTACCTCCTAGGATATTTTCCCTTAACATCCTCATTTAAGGAGATGGTATAAGCTGGTGCAGAGATACACTCATCCATCTAATAAAAATGGCGTGAGATCCCATACACTACAGCACAATTAACTCAAAATCTTGGAATCTGCTCTACATTGTGATAAGCTTTCACCACATCTTACTTGAAGACGATGACCAAGTGGTCTCTTTAGGCCATAACAAAGTAATGTCTCCTGAGCTAGAAGAACATTATCACTAATTTCCTCCCTAGGATAGAAGCTGAAAGGGTAGAGTTATTTTTTGGAACAGACATACTTGTAACAAAAAAATTCATGTTAGAACAAGGTATGTCATCCAAATAACTGGCTAAGTTTTCTTAAAGATAGTTACGTTAAACTCATCTTCTCCCCAGGCCTTACATTGCAGTCAAACAAAACCTCACTGATTGCATTGATATGAAGAATCCATGCAAAGTATCCCAAAAATCTCTCGAACTATTGCAGAACCTCATTTTTAATATTCCCCGAGTTTGTCAATTCTGTTGCATCCTCTTTGTTCAACCTGTTAATGCGAGCAACAGAAAATGTTTGTATGTTAATTCAAATCAAAAACAGTAAAGTATGTTGTATATTGCACAACTTTGTGCATGGTTTTCCTCCCAATTCAGGTTAAGTCCTCAACAGCTTAGGAACGTGCATATCTAGTACAATGTGTTTCAACTAAGTTTTTTATAGTCTGATTAAAGTATTAGATGTCTTAGAAGTACAATTTGGACTAGACAATTATTTTCTGTTTAGTGATGTATGAAAATGTTATAACAAGTGTAATAAAGAAATGGGTGTTTAACAGAAAACATATGGTGGAAATACTTGTGCCAAGTTCAGTTCATTTCCCCTAGTGTATCTAAGATTCTAAGTGCAAGAAAGAAGCATCACAGTTCAGTATTATATTTCAATATTGAAGAACATTTAAGTATGTATATAAAGAGATATTTCCGGGTGAGTAATGAGGAAGCAAATCCGATCTTGTCAGTAGGAAGTAGGAGGCACGTAATGATTCTCTTCCAAAATTCTTGTCATAGTGTCCTGTTTGTCATTTAGCTTTTTCTTGTCCACTGAAGTTTCCGTTTCGTAAGTACTTGTTGGCAGCTACTATTGTCTCCACTTGATCAAGTAACTGCTTTTTTTTTTCTTGTTCTTTTCTCAGTGCTTAATGCTATATATGTTTTGATTTGTAAGCATTCCTTATTCTGCATTAATAGTGTCTAATTGTTTGCATTAATAGTGTCTAATTGTTTTCTGCAGATACATATTCGAACTTTTGGATCAAGGCTGATGGAGACCATTTTGAGCCTTAGATTTTTTGTCTTTCAATATGGTATTGTCTACAAGTTAAATATACAAGGATCAGATACTTCACTTACGGTAAATACCATCTAAATTAAAGAGTGTCATCTTTCACACTCTTAGCATAAGTATTCATGTTCTTCACTGATATCTGTAGCATGGACCCATAGGACTTTGAAGTGTCTGTGTCAGATACAGCTCCACATGTGTCTCATATACTTGTATATACTCTAAATTGTAATCTAATTTTTTTGTAACTTCAAAAACTTGTGCTATTGAAACTCGAGGGGACTATTGCTGGTATAAGACAGAAACTGAAACCTTGTGCAATGGCTTCATCTAATTTTTAGTAATAAAGGCAGAGTTTACTGATGAAAAATGAATATGGTTCCATCTTTGAAGTCCAAGGTTTACTATGTAATAATATTAAAATGATGGACATAATTAGTTGAGCTCCTGCGATGAAATTGTATAACTAAGAGTGCCAGAATTACTGAATAATCATTTCTATATGTTTTGCTAACCTCAATAATCCCTTTTTAATCTTTATCTTGTTCTTGGTTAAATTAAATTTTGAAGTTAACAGTTATGTAGAGATGGAACTTATGAATGGAAGTTATGTATTTTGAATTTAAAAGAAACGTCAAAGGTTAAACAAAGTATGGTATAGCTTATGTTAACACCCCCATCATGTTCAATCAACCAGCACCGAATTTAATGGGACGGGTGTTTCTTTTTTCTGGTGTTTGTATGAATCACACGTGTTAGATTAAATATCCCTGGAACAATAATAATTAAAATGCTGTTGATTTATTATAAATAATTCTGTTGCATTGTGTATATTTTTGTAGGTATATGGCTTCTCATGGCTTGTGCTACTGGGGCTTTTAATACTTTTCAAGGTCTGCAGGATGAACTTGAAGTTTCTACAACCCTAAATATTAGCAGACTTTTACATCTTAGCGTCATATTGTTGAATTGTTTTTTTCTCTGTAGGTTTTTACCTTCAGCCAGAAGATATCAGTAAATTTCCAGTTGTTGTTGCGGTTCGTTCAAGGCATAACTTTCCTGCTTGCACTTGCTGGCGTGGCTGCTGCAGTTGCACTCACCGATCTGAGTATTGCGGATATTTTTTCTTCTATCCTAGCATTTATACCCACTGGTTGGGGAATTCTTTCTGTGAGTTTTTCGATTTCATATCTATTTAGTATTATTTTCATTGTTTTTTACTGTTTAAATAAAGTAAGCATTAGTCAGTGACACCCATGGAACCATAGAAATTTAATGAAGCAATAGATATTTTAATTTAGTTGTGGAAACCAATAATATTTTTGAAAGTGCATCTGTCATTGGTTTAAGTATTTAATATCACTGGTCTTGTCAGCTTGTGGCTTGTGGTCACAGAACTATTAGTGGCATCATAACAAACAAGGTGAGGGGGAATTGTTTGGCACCATAATGCTTTATCAAATAATATTAGTGTTTTTATGGGTGTAAAACTAGAAGAGCATCCCCTCCCTACATATATCAACCGAGACCCCTCCCTACACCGAGCTCTGATACCATGATAAGTAACTAGTCCATCTGGCCCCAACTGGATCATATAATATTCAACATTAAGTAACTAAGTATTCAAGTATTAATGTTATATCTGTAGCTCTGGGTGTAAAGTCATAGTTACTAGCCTATACACTGTACAAATAAAATTGTATTCTGAAAATTAGTAGTGGGACTCTGCCCAGCCAATTTTTTTAAATTCCGTCGCAGTAAAATCTAACCATTAGCAGATCTGGTCTTACAAATGCTTCTTGTCAGAGTGTCTAGTATGGAATTAAGTTGCCAGGGTGTCTATTATGGCATTAGCAAATATTAGTATGATCTAGTAACTAATTGCTATGTTTGTGTCTTCTAAATCGTCCATATTGTGTTCTTTTCTTCTAGAAAGTGAGTGACCTGCTTTTTAGTCTTGGTATCTCATATTGAAACTGTATACCTCAGATTGCTGTGGCTTGGAAACCATTTGTGAAGAAAACGGGCTTGTGGAAATCAATTCGTTCAATGGCTCGTCTATATGATGCCGGGATGGGGATGCTTATCTTCATCCCTATTGCATTTTTTTCGTGGTTCCCATTCATTTCGACATTCCAAACCCGACTTATGTTCAACCAAGCCTTTAGCAGAGGACTGGAGATCTCTCTAATTCTTGCCGGAAACAACCCAAATACTGGTTTATGATAACAAGTTTGCGAATGCTGAGCTTTGTAGCATTATCTTGTCCATAGTCCCCAACCTTTCCAGATTTGTGTAAAATTGATGAGATTTGATTTTTATGCCATTCCTTTGTATAATATATGTAAATTAACGTGGTATCAGATATGTGCAAACAATTTACCGTATTTGTGGTCTTATCGATTGTTCACCCCCCCCCCCCCCCTCCCCAAAACGTACTTTTAGGATCTTGCTAATGATTAAAAGTTAATAAATTTCTTAACTGAGCAGCATTATTACATTTCCAACACTTTGTTGCGCCGTTGGATGAGCTATATATATATATTGAACGTGAGAGCTGCCTCAGTGGAAACGAGGCCTAGCGTTGATCCAAAGGGTCACGGGTTCAAACCTCACCTGCTCTCTGCGTGTAGCTGTGTTGAAGAGACAGTGGAAACTTTGAACAAGACAGGGTGCGGTGTATCTTGCGTATCGCAGGGAAGCCCAGCCACTGGGTCTTGCTGCACGGTTAGCATGATTTACATGTCGGTGTTGTCCATGGGGCTGGTCGGTCGGTCCTTAAAAAAAACAAGAATTGTGTGGTGTGCAATTGTGCAGACACAGTTCAACCCACTTTTGAACTCCACTTTCGCAACATCCCGAACTTCTGTGTCCCAAACTGTCCAACATTTTGTTTTTTGCCTTTAAAACTACTGTAATAAATAATGAGCGTTACATGATAATCAAACCATATACATGACATAAACCTCATATATACATGCAGTGTCCTGAAAAACGGTATTGCTAGAGATGGGCAGTGATAGGCTCGATTAAGGTTAAAATCGGATTAATTAATCAAATCTTAGGGGGGTGTATTCAATTTAGATTTTAATGGATTGATAAAAATCTGTAGATTTTAACAGATTGTTGTTGATTTTAATTTTACGTAGATTTTGGCAGAGTTTGCGTAAAATCTTGTAGAGTCTTGCTGATTTAAAGTGGAGTTTCTGACAAATCCTTCAAAATCTCATTGATTTTAACAAGATTTCAAGACATGTAAAATACACTAGCAAATCCTTGAAAATCCACAACTTTATCAAATAAAAAAAGTCCACGGACTTTTGAATACCACAAGATTTTAATGTATTTTTTAAAATCCATATTGAATACCACTAGATTTTAAAGGACTTTTTAAAATCTAAATTGAATACACCCAGATTTTAAAAGACTTTTTGAAATTTTTATTGAATACCACAAAATTTTAAAGCATTTTTTAAAATCTAGAATGAATACACCAAGATTGCATAAATTCATAAAAATCATTTAAAATCCCAATTGAATACACCCTTTTAGTCTATTGAGTGAATTGCACTTTGATGAACAGTAAAATATTCTTTTTGCAGTCTAATGGCCCATATTCAAAACCTAGCACTTTAATGGCTTAAATTTATTTTTTCAACCATTTAAATGACTTCCGTCAAATCTATTCAAACTCCGTTAATTGTAGAAGGGTATTTCAGTCCATATATTAATTAACTAAACCCAAAAAAGTTACATAACCCATAATCAAGAAATTGATCAGTAAATTGCCAAATCAAAGTCAGATAAACTTTTGAAATTATTGAATAACATGAGAAAACTAAAGATGAAAAATCAAATGATTCTTTTTTTTTTTGCCAACAAAGAAAGCTTTTTATTTAAACTTTAGAGCAGTTTGGTAGCTCGCAAGGCAAGTCATCTGACAGTACATGAAAAAGATCTGAGTGGGTATTTTCCCCTCGCCAAATACGATCATCTAAAGAACTATTGTGTCTCGCACAGCTAAAGAACTATTGTGTCTCGCTATGAAGTGAGTCGCCTTGTTCGCGGATTGTTTAACAAACTTTAGAGTCACCTTACGGTCTCTTAAATCAGATAGAAGTTGTCTGCATTCATTTACAACCCTTCCAAGATATGAAAGAGTTACAGATGAGCATCGAATCACCTGTGTTACAACCAAACAATCTGTTTCAACAATCACTGTTGGCTAGTCTTTGTTTTTAACCCAACTGAGCGCTTCTCTGATTCCTATGGCCTCTGCAAGTTCTGGTACCATACTTCCTTGTCTGCAACTGGAAGCAGCCTCCAGCATGTTGCCTTCGTGATCACGAGCTACCATAGCGTAACTGTTGTTAGGAGAATTTCGTACAACAGTGTGTTGGAGGTTTATGGAAAGTTGTGGCTGGACTTGTATGATGACTCCTCAGAAATTGAATAGAGAATGAGTTTCTTCTCTTGCACTTGCCGAGTGTCAATTGTGTATCATACAAGGTGCCTACGTACCCCTTTATATAGGGATCAAGCCTCACGTAGTTCTTGGAAAACAAGTCATTGGACAAGCCCATTCAGTCCAAGCCCATAGAATAGTCAAGATTTATGTTCCCATAAACAGCTCAAGGATTATCAATCCACCTCAAGTTCCCATAAATAGTCCAAGGATTATCAATCCTCTTCAAGTTCCCATAAATAGTCCAAGGATCATCAATCCTCTTCAAGTTCCCATAAATAGTCCGGTCTTCACACGTTTTCCTACAATCTCGCGGCATCTCCGCATTTCTTCCCATGATTGTAGGTCTGTCCCGTGTCAACCAAGAAACATTCCATAAACAGGAATTTCCATATTTTGGGTTTCACCCACGATGCGAGCTGGCCAGGCTCGCATCGCAAAACATATGAAAATTACCCTATCGTAGTGTAAGTGGTGCGAGCTCACTTATGTTCAATTATTCTCATTTCTGATAAGTAACACGAGCCCATTACTTCATAATGGTGAGAGCCCAAACTTAACATGGCTAGGGCCCATAATACTTGACCCTAACCTAACAAATCAACCCATTTTATTTCCTAGGTACCACGGGCTCATTAGCACCTAAGCATCATAAGTTAATAGGGACTCGTGCGAGCCCAAAATGGTAAGAGCTCGTGCGAGCCCGTCATACTTGGTCATTCCAGTTCATCCAAAATATTTGGTGCGAGCCGAAGCCTGAATTATACCAACATAACTTCCTTTCAAGCCCAAATTACTTGTGGACCTGTTTAGGGCCCATTATCGAAAATCTTGTATAACAACTACCCCCCAAAATTCCTTAGCAAAATAAGGAATTTTCATTTTTTCATCAATCACCACGGTTCGAGCCCTCTGCCCGGCTCGCACGCCATAATCAGGTGTGTGTCCACACGTGTCTCCCACACCATCTCTCCTCACCTCTATAAATACCTCAAAATTTTTTTATCATAATTTCATTTCATCAAAAACAATAACAAGACTCTGTCAATTTTGCTCAAGGATCAAACACGGCGAGAATTATCATTACTTCCCGGCAAATTTCCAGCAGTTCCTCGAGTTCATCATCCAGTTCTTCACAAAGTAAGTTTTATTTCTCTAAACATCCTTTGATTCATATGTTTTGCTGTTTATATTATACTGTTTGTTCGAGGCAATCTTTGCGAACCGGGTTCCCTTATCGAGGTGAGCACAACTCACGGTTCGAGCTGAACCTGGGTCTATCAATACAATCTGTGTTCGCATCGAACATAGTAATATGATTCTTAGTGCGATGTGAGGACACTTAGGAATTTTTACTTCTTTTTTCTTTTAGGGGCACACACTAACCTTCACCATCTTTTTTCAGATGTCGAGTGCGACCCCTTCCATCTCCGTGGGCTCGCGTGGCGACACACCGAGCCCGATTCGTTCTTCAGCTACTCCCTCCCCTTTGAACCAGTACCCCCTGAGCTTAGAGGCTCAAAGGAATTCCAACGGGAATTGACCTCCATCTCAGGTCGACTAAGCCAGCCTATTTCCCCAAATTCGGCCATCACTCCTGAAGGGGCGGCCAACATAGCCATGATTGAGAGTGCGATGCGAGCCAGTGGGTCTAGTTCGCTTGGACTTCAACTCGACCCAAATTCTGCCCCAGAAAATTACACTAGAGAGAAGGACTTATATTCATGGAGGAACAAGAAAATAGGGCCAAGTGTTTCCAGTTCGCTTGGTCTTGACTCCCTATTCAACCGTCCTGTACCACCCTTCAATCAAGAAGAAGTAGATGCTCGCGTAACACAGCTTTTACAAGAAAGAGAGAACAAGCTTCGCCTCGCATCGTGCTCAGCAAACAACCCAGTAAATATATCTGACTCAGAGTCCACAGATAGCTCTTTGGGAAGCGTCTTTTATGAAAAACGTAAGGGAAAAGAGGTGGCTCACACTGTTACTCTTCAAGAAAGGTTCGAACAGAATGAGGATGATGACACTAGCTCGACTTGGTCATATGACAGCCCCGCTAGCGAGGAGGTAGCAGATGTATCAAAATAAACAGATTTTTGTAACTATGCTTACGTGCCCGAACCGTCCCCAATTTCATATGATCCCATCAAACAACCCGAGCTCGAAGGGGAGGTGTTTCTTAAGAAATGCATAATTCCAGACGACGACGAGAGCTCAACCTCTTTTCAAGAGGAAGGAAAAATTCTAGCCTATCGAGACATGTCCACCTCGCTGACCGAGGACACTCTTCGTGACCTAGTGAATCAATTTAGGCCAGAGGGCCGTATAATTCTCCCCGCACTGCACATGAGGTGTTACCAATTCAATCATCAAGAAAATGGAGGTCGGGCTCCCCGTATGGTTCTTTCTTCTTTTCTGTTGAAGTTAGGCATTAGTGCACCCCTCCATCCTTTCATTCAAGAGGTTTTGGAGTACTATGGGCTCACACCGTTACAAATCAACCCCAACGGCTATAGGTCTGCCATAGCACTGTATATACTTTTTAAAAAACAAGGGTACCCTACTCTCACGGCTCGATAGCTTGGATATTTCCTGACCCTCAAGCACTCAGGTGATTTTGGGTATTTTTATTTTTCTGTGTGGGCATGCTACAATAAGAAGAAGTTAATCCATGGAGGGCCCAGCAACTCTGGTCGCTGGAAAAATCCTTTCTTCTACATTCATGAAGTCCCTAGAGTCCAAACTCACTTTTATTATGACCCTGGTAAGTAATTTTTTCCAGCTCGCACCGTTCCTTTTAGGCTCGCACCGTTATTGTATTCTAACACTTGCTTTGCCTTTCTAACAGAGCCCCCTGTTAGAACGCCTCTAACCGGCCAAGAAAAAATCAACGCCGACAACCTTTTGAACATCCCTGTCACCGAACGAAATATTAAAAAATTAATCACAACAGCCAACCTTATCGAGTACGGTTTTATAAAAGAGGGAACTCGATTAACCCCTAATAAGATGTCCAGAAGAAAAAGAAAAAGTAAGTTCTATACTTGGTGCGAGCCTACGGCTCGCACCGTTGTTTATTGAAGTCCTCGCATCCTGTCTTATATTATTTATTCAATATGCTTTTGACTAACCCTCTTGTCCTCGTTTTATTGCAGGAATGGCTATTTCTCCACCTCCCTTCTTGGCCGAACAGGAAACTCCTGTTCGAACCGCCCCTACTGCCAGCCAAGCCGGCTCGCATGCTGAGGGTTCGAACCGTGTTCTAAAATCAAAAGAGATCCCTTCCCAGCTCAAAACCACTCTTTCTGAATATCTCAAGACTGGGGGGGCCTCTCCACTTAAGAAAAGAACAAAACACTCTAAAGATGGCCCCATGGAAATTGAGCCATCCAAGCGGTCTCACAAGGAACTCCCTCCCCTTCCCCAAGGGAATGTCGTGGCCAGTACCCTGGTTTGACTCGCTGGACCACACATTTCTGAGGGCGATTTGAAGGAATGGACCATTGGCTCGTTCGAGGCCAACAATGATGCCCTCACCAAGGCTGCAGCCGAGGTGTTCATAAGGCAGATTAATAGGAACAAAGAGCTTCGCTCCATGGGTCAAGCCACTGCTCGCCTTGATAAGGATAACAAAATCTTAAAGTTCAAGCTAGACGAAGCGAGACGGGCAAATGTGGAAAAAATGAAAGAGGAGCATTCTACTGCCCTAGCTGACACTGCTTCCGAGAACGAATTTCTAAAGACCCAAGTTGCTGGGTTCGAGGCTAAACTAGCAGCCCAAG
Source organism: Heracleum sosnowskyi (assembly GCA_030848705.1). Classification (NCBI taxonomy): domain Eukaryota; kingdom Viridiplantae; phylum Streptophyta; class Magnoliopsida; order Apiales; family Apiaceae; genus Heracleum; species Heracleum sosnowskyi. The sequence goes on along the minus strand of CM061238.1, from coordinate 131,626,120 downwards.
GCATTGAATTCGAGGCCAAGTTCTCAGTGCTCGAAGCGAGCCGGGACACAGATGTTAGGGATGCAAAGGCCCTAGGTTCCAAAAATTTCATGAAGGGCTTCATGGCGAAGGTCCCTGAATTCGATTGGAGTCCTCTAGGCGCCGCTACTGTGAGCTATGCTGCGAAGCTTCGTTTTGAAATGGAAGAAGAGGCTCGACTGGCAGAGGAGGCTCGTCTCGCAGAGGAGGCTCGAACCGCACAGGGGGACAATGATGAAACTCCTCAATCTTGAACATCTATTTTGGGGATGCGGGCACCCCGTTTGCCTCGCAGTTTGTAAAACTTTTGATGATCTTCAGACTAGTAACAGTTGCAAAAAAATTTTGTGCTCGCCCATGTTTTTGTATATTTTCATGTTCATGTCTTTACTTTTATTTACATAGTAATTGTTTTGAATGCACAACTTCCATCAGGTTCACTTCGCATTTGACCTGTTCACGCGAGGCCCCACCTCGCACCGTATTTAGTCCCACTTCGCACAAAGTATCATTTCGCACAAAGTTCCATCTCAGCTTTATATTTTCCCAACTTTCCTGAGCCCGTTTATAGAGAGGGCTCGCCTCGCACGAGCTCTTTTTGCATAATTGATGGGCCGAGGCCCAATCCAATGTTCTTCTGAAAGCATAAATGATAATAAAAAGAAAGTAAAATTTACTTAATGCCCACAATCAACTTTAAATTTATTTAGATAATAAAACTTCCATCTTCTTAAATAATAACAAACCTAGACTTATTACATTGTATGCCAAGGGAAGGTGCCTATATGACACTACCCCCCGAGACTTGGGATAAATATCAATGCATGCTAAGTCTTAAATAGATAGAAACTACTGATAATATCTCTTCAAGTGCTCAGCATTCCAGGCCCTTGGTATGAGCTTTCCTCGTATGTCATTGAGATGATAAGTTCCCTCCCATAGAACTGATTTGATCTGATATGGGCCTTCCCAATTTGCCCCAAACACTCCATGATTGACTATCTTGGTGTTAGGCATGACTCGACGGAGAACCAAGTCCCCCACCCGAAAAGGTCGGGCTCTCACCTTGCGGTTATAATGCCTAGCAGTTCTCTGGTGATATGCTAGCAGCCTTGTTTGGGAATCAACCCTTGTTTCTTCAAACATGTCCAAGTAAAAACGATGATTCTTCTCACCATTCTCTGGGTCATAATGAGCTCTCCTAAAAGATCCAGCTCCCACTTCCACCGGGACCATAGCCTCACATCCATACACCAAGGAGAATGGGGTCTCACCCGTTGTGGTTCGGGGAGAGGTGTTATAAGACCATAAGACTTGTGGAAGTTCCTCCGGCCAATTTCCCTTAGCATCCTCTAGCTTTGCCTTCAGTGTGTGCTTGAGAATTTTGTTGATTGCCTCAGTCTGACCATTTGTCTGTGGATGGCTCACTGCACTAAAACTCTTCAGAATCCCCAACCGATCACAAAATTCTCTCATCTCCTTACTGTCAAACTGTTTACCATTGTCCGAGATCAACTTGTAGGGTATTCCAAATCGACAAACAATAGCCCGATACACAAAGTCAATGAGCTTCTTTGCAGTTATTGTGGCTAAGGGCTCAGCCTCTGCCCACTTAGTGAAATAATCCACCGCAACCACATCATACTTCACACTACCTTTAGCCTTAGGCACTTCTCCAATCAAATCTATTTCCCACATGGCAAAGGGCCAAGGGCTCATGAGTGAGGTTAGAGGTGCCACCGGACTGTTATGAAAATTTGCATACCTTTGGCACTTGTCACAAGCTCTAGCAAACTCGAAAGCATCTTTTTTGAGAGTTGGCCAGTAATATCCTTGACGAAGTATCTTTTGTGCTAATGAGCTACCCCCCGAGTGATTACCACAGATACTTTCATGAACTTCCCTTAGTATGTAGTTGCACTCGTCTCCATCAACACACTTGAGTAGGGGCACATTGAAGCCTCTCCTATACAAGTCTCCATCATATATTGCATACCTTGCAGCCATATATCGCATCCGCCGCGCTTCATTCTTGTCATCTGGTAACACACCATTTTTGATATAAGCTAAGAGTGGAGACATCCATGTAGCCTGTTCTGCCACAACCATGAGCTCTACCTTTGGCACGCTAGGCCTCCTCTGTATTTCCAAGGGTGTTGACCCTAACAGAGTGGTCTCACGACGTGACCCGAACTTGGCAAGCTCGTCCGCCGTCTCATTCTGGCCCCGAGGGATGAGCTTTAGGCTGACTTCATTAAATAACTTGATTAATCTTTCTGCACAACGCAAATATAACTCCGTTCTAGGCCCTCGTGCCTGATACCCCCCATTTATCTGATATACTACAATCATGGAATCACTAAAAGCGTTAAGGTTTTCCACCTTCAGTTCTAATGCCAACTTGAATCTGTTGATCAAGGCCTCATACTCAGCGTCATTGTTTGTTGCATGAAAAGTGAAGTGAACAGCCCTCTTCACTCTACATCCTTCTGGGCTCACTAACTCAAATCCAGCTCCGGCTCCATCTCCATTAGATGCCCCATCAACATATAAGCTCCACCAAGGGGCACTATTCTGATTTTCCTCCATTGGCACCTTTGGATAAATTTGCAAGGCCCTAGGGTCCTCTTCTACTTGAGGTGGGAATTCCAACACAAAATCCGCCAGAGCTTGTCCTTTAATTGCGACCCGAGGCTTATACTCCACATCAAACTGCCCTAGCTCGACAGCCCATTTCAACATCCTTCCTGAAGTTTCTGGTTTGTGCAACACTTGACTAAGAGGATACGCTGTTCTCACCTCGATCTTATGAGCTTGGAAGTAGGGACGAAGCTTCCTTGAGGCGAGGATTAGAGCATACACCAGTTTTTCCATGTTCAAGTACCGAGTTTCTGCACCGACTAGCCTTTTGCTCATATAGTATATAGGTAGCTGAGCATCGCCTTCTTCTCGAACTAGCACTGCACTCACCGCATACTCCGACACAGCCAAATAAAGCACCAGTACCTCCCCTTGCTGCGGGTTAGACAATAGAGGTGGTGTGCTCAAATGTCTTTTGATATTTTGAAAGGCCTCTTCACATTCCTCTGTCCATTGAAAATTCTTGCCCACCTTCTTAATAGCCTTAAAGAACTCTTGGCATTTGTCAGAAGATTTTGAGACAAATCTGTTCAACGCCGCAATTCTCCCTGTGAGACTCTGCACATCCCTCACCCTGCGAGGTGACCTCATCTCCATTAGAGCTTTGATCTTGGTCGGGTTAGCTTCAATTCCTCGATGGTTGACAATAAATCCCAGGAATTTTCCCGACTCTACCCCAAACACACATTTTTGGGGGTTAAGCTTCATTCTGTAGATACGCAAGATAGTGAACATCTCTGCCAAATGCTGAATGTGGTCCTTGACCTCCTTTGATTTTACAAGCATGTCATCAACATATACCTCCATTGTCTTCCCGATGTGGTCTTTAAACATTTTATTCACCAATCGCTGATAAGTTGCTCCCGCATTAACCAACCCGAAAGGCATCCCAATATAACAGTATAGGCCTCGATCAGTGATGAACGAAGTGTGTTCTTGATCTGGCCCATACATAGGAATTTGGTTATAGTCTGAGTAAGCATCCATGAAGCTTAACAATGCGTGTCCTGCAGTGGCATCTACAAGCTAATCGATACGAGGAAGTGGGAAGCTATCCTTTGGACAAGCTTTGTTTAAGTCGGTGAAGTCAACGCAGGTTCTCCACTTTCAATTTGGCTTCTTCACCAGCACAGGATTAGCCAACCAAGTTGGGTAGAATGACTCCTTGATGAGCCCGTTTTCCATTAATCTTTCCACCTCTTCTCTAAGGGCCTCGGCTCTCTCTCCGCTAATATGTCTTCTCTTCTGCCTTGTTCCCTTCTTGCTGGGGTCTAAATTCAACCTGTGGCACATCACTTCTGGGTCGATCCCTACCATGTCAGCGTGAGACTATGCAAACACATCCAGGTTCTCCTTGAGGAATGAGACGAGGTTGTTTCTCATTTCGGGGCCGGGGTTTGCTCCAATCCTCAAAACTTTAGTCGAGTCGTTTGGGTCTACCAAGATAGGAATGATATCCTCGAATGTTCCAGCTCCGTCTGGTAGGGGAGGCATTCTTGGGTCCAAATCAACATCAATGCTTCTATCCATGCTAGGCTCTCCTACTTCAGTAACACTAAGATGGTCCCCATTATTGATGGACAACTCCGGTGTTTCTTGCTGGATGTTCCCTTCTGTTGTAATGGTGACCTCTCGGGAGACTCCAGTTGGCAAGTTTATCAGAATTGAGGTTTCTTTCTTCATCCACTTTCCTTTATTCAATCTGGCGGCTATCTGTTCCGGGCTCTCTTCATCATCGCTGGCCTCCTCCACTATGCCTTCCTGCAATGTCATTATGGGTTGGGAGGGCTCCATCATTAAGGCTCCGGGCCTAGGCTCCACTTCAATTCCCAGATTTTCGAAGTAGTCTTCCGGGAGTTCCTCTATAGATATCATGTTACAGACATCCATCATGAGAGTGTCCACACGCTTCCTTTTTCTCTCTTCACTATCTTCCACATGTTCTGATTCTCTAAGGTCTACCACTTCTCGTCGAACATCTAACTTCTCTGCCCCTTTCACGGCTTGGTTGTAGCATACTCTTGAGTCATATTTGCATCCCTTCACTTGTCCGACGCCTGTAGGAGTTGGAAACTTCATGGTTAAGTGATAGACAGAGGTAACTACCCTCATCTCCTTAAGGAGTGGTCTCCCAATGATGGCGTTATAAACACACGGCTGGTCCACCACAGTAAAAGTGACAATTTGTGTGGCCACGTGGGGGTTGTCTCCTAAACTGACCGGTAGCTGGATTGTTCCCCGAATTCCTATTGAAGCCCCGGTGAACCCGTAGAGCTGGTTTCCGCTTGAGGCCAACTCTCTGTCCAGGAATCCAAGTCTTTTGTAAGTGTCGTAGGTTAAGACATTTACAGCGCTCCCATTGTCCACCAGCACCCGATATACATTAGTAGACCCGATTTTTATCCTTACCACAAGAGTATCAGCATGAGGATGGTGTACCCATTTGGCATCTTCTTCACTAAACATGATTTCATCTCTCTCTTTTGTGAACAGGTAAGGAGGCCTTTGTTCAAGACGATGAACATTGGTTAGAGGACGATCCTTTGCCTCTCGAGCATATCTCTCCATGGCTTTCTTACTATCTCCTCCCACATGAGGTCCTCCAATAATGACGTGAATGCTATCAGCCCTAGCCGTCCTTTCTGTGTTATCATCTTTTGCTATTGGGGGTGGAGGAGGCACCTGATGGTACTCAGATTTATGCTTCTGTACTTCCTTCACGACCCATTCCGTTAGCTTTCCCTGTCGAATCAGATTCTCAATCTCATCCTTTAGCTGTCGGCAATCTGCCGTATGATGTCCCGTGGACTCATGGTAAGCACAGTATTTAGAGGTGTCCCTTTTACTATATTCCGTTAGAGGGGTGGCTTTCTTGAATACCCCATTCCCAGCATAAGTGGCATATATATGATCAATGGAAGCCACCAAAGGGGTATGATTCTGCCATTTGGTTCTGTAAGGCCTTCCAGTCTCTTTGCTTTCCTTGGTCTTGTTAAACTTCTTTGGGCTGGGGCTCCTTCTGAAAGTCTTTCTCCTTTCTTCTAGACTAGAAGATCTCCCTCTCTTCTCCATCCTTCGGCCACTACTTCTTAGATCTCTCATAGATTTCTCTACCCTTTTGTGAGGCTCCGCTTGTTCATAAAATTCGGCCAAAGTTTCTGGTTCCCTAGCCTGTAGAGTCTTCCAGAATTTAGAGCCCTCCCTCAATCCAGCAATTAGGAAATTCTTATGGGCTTCTTCTGTTGCTCCTCGGACTCGAGGAACCTCAGCATTAAATCGCATGAAATAGTTGTTGGGAACCACGGACTTGGGGTTCTACTACATTTTATGATACACAATTAAGGAGTCCGAAAAGAAAATCACCTTGTTAACGGTTGATTCCACGCTCTTCTATTGTATTCCCAAATTCCCTTGAGCGAAGTGTGGCCTCCGTCTTCTCAAGTTAACCTCTCTTCTTGCTCCTAGGTGGCTACAATATTTTTCTTAACCAACCCTAGCAAGAAGAGAATAAGAATATATATAGGGCTACAATAGGGATCATGGATAATTAGGTTGGGCCTTTTAATTACATCCTGGGCCTAGCCCAATGTAATTAAATATTAATTCAATCCACTAAAGAATTAATATTTGCACTACCTTTCCTAATATCGCAAATTAATTAATTAATTCGGTTCCAATATTATTTGCTTATTAAATTCCCCATGTTTAAAATAGCGCATGCCCATTAATTAAATAAATTACTGATAATTCATTTAATTAACATCTTATATCCTTGATCATCCACTCTACCTTTATTTAATTATGCCGGAATAAATCCACCTGCAGGGTTTCACATAATTAAATCCTTTTGAGCTTTCAAGGGGACATCATTAATCCAAATATTATCAGGACACAGATTCCTTCAATAAATAATATTCACCATATATATTATTCCATCACCCAAAATATAATGATATAATTCAAAAGAATTATTTCATATATAAATCAAAGCATGTAAATAATATACACGTGTCAATTACTATATCCGGATTAAGAACCTAAGCATTAATAATAACATAGAATCTTAGTTCACCTTCTTAATCAGTTTAAGGGAACAATTCTAAATTTGATCCTGTTCAATATACACAAAGTATACAAGTATTATTTAATAGTCAAGATAAACTATTCCCAAATAATACTTCAGTTATTCCAGTGGTTTGTCTAATTCCACTTAAACTGTGAACCCTTTATATTATATATAGACACTGATAATTTAATCTTCTGTTATCCCATTTGATACTAAATTATCCACAATATATAATAAATAGACAATGTAAAAATATGCAATCAAGATTCTCAATAAAATGGACAATGTTTATATACTACTAATGAATAGTTTAGTATAAAACCCAACAATCTCCCACTTATACTCAAGCTATTCTTTGAGTATATCAGTGTTTATTAATATAATCCGCTACCAGTTTAAATAACTATTCCGTGACCAGACATCTGACTCCTATCTCCTCCACGTGTTCTTCAAAAACCTTAGCTGGTAAACTCTTCGTGAAAGGATCAGCCCGGTTGTCCTTTGATGCTATATGAGTCACAATAATATCTCCTCGCTTAACGAACTGTCGTATGAGGTGATACTTACGCTCAATGTGTTTTGCTGCTTTATGTTCTCGTGGTTCCTTTGTATTTGCAACAGCACCAATATTATCACAATAAATTGTGATTTGCCGTGGCAAATTAGGAACTACATTCAAATCCAGCAGGAAATTCCGGAACCATATAGCCTCCTTGGCTGCCTCAGAGGCTGCCACATATTCAGCTTCCATGGTTGAGTCTGCGATGCATTTCTGCTTCACACTCCTCCATATTACAGCTCCACCTCCTAAAGTAAAAACACACCCCGAGGTTGACTTCCTCTTATCCCTATCTGTCTGGAAATCTGAATCGGTATAACCCACAGGAAACAAGTCTGAAGCCTTGTAAATTAACATATACTTCTTAGTCCTTCGCAAGTACTTAAGTATCGTTTTTACTGCACTCCAATGTTCCTGACCTGGATTGGACTGATATCTACTGACCATGCCTACGGCAAAGCAAATATCAGGTCTCGTGCATAACATGACATACATTAAGCTTCCACATGCTGAAGCATAAGGAACTGCTTTCATGTTCTCTATCTCCTTAGGTGTCTTAGGACACTGCTCCTTTGATAGAGAGACTCCATGTCTAAAAGGTAAATTACCCTTCTTAGAGTCATGCATGTTAAAACGAGCCAATACCTCATCAATGTACGGTTCTTGAGATAAAGCCAACGTTCTTTTCTTGCGATCTCTTATAACTTTGATCCCAAGAATGTATGCGGCTTCACCTAAGTCTTTCATTTCAAATTGTTTGAACAACCATGCCTTAATAGATGACAACATCTCTACATTGTTTCCAATGAGCAAAATGTCATCTACATATAGTACTAGAAAAACCACTGCATTTCCTTCACTTTTCCTATACACACATGCTTCGCTTGGACTCTGATCATAACCATTTGTCTGGACGGCCTGATCAAAATGAATGTTCCACTCCCTGGAAGCTTGTTTCAGTCCATAAATGGACTTCTTAAGCTTACACACTAGATGCTCTTGGCCCTCTTTGATGAATCCCTCTGGTTGCTGCATATGGATGTTTTCATCAAGACTTCCATTTAGGAAAGCTGTCTTGACATCCATTTGCCAAATCTCATAATCGAGATGAGCTGCTATAGATAAAAGAATCCGGATTGACTTAAGCATGACTACCGGAGAAAAGGTTTCCTCATAATCAATTCCTTGTTTCTGAGTATACCCTTTCGCAACAAGTCTTGCTTTCCAGGCTTTCACCTTTTTGTCAGATCCTCTTTTTCTTTTGTAGATCCACTTGCATCCAATGGGTTTTACACCACTGGGTGGTTCCACGAGATCCCAGACTTTATTGGAATACATAGATTCCATCTCAGATTGCATAGCCTTTTGCCAAAGATCTGCATCCTTATCTTGCATTGCTTCTTCGTATGTCCTGGGATCCTCATCATGTTCACCAGAGACTAAGTCCGAAGACTCTCCCAAAAAAATGAACCTCTCAGGTTGTTTAACAACCCTCCCACTACGACGAAGCATTGGAGTGGTATTAGTGATAGGTTGTTCATTTACTTGTGGTTGTTCTACTTGTACCGGTGGCATATTAGAATTATCTTGTCCTCCCACTAGTTCCTCTAAAACAACAGTACTCATGGGTTTGTGATTCATTATATAGTCTTCCTCTAAGAATCTAGCATTGGTGCTTACAATGATATCCCGATCCTTAAGACTATAAAACAAATACCCTTTTGTTCCCTTGGGATAACCCACAAACAGCCTCACTTCTGTACGAGAATCTAACTTAGTCACGTTCTTGTTCAGCACATGTGCTGGACAACCCCAAATCCGAATGTGTTTCAAACTAGGTTTGGTACTAGTCCACAATTCTTTTGGAGTTTTTGGAACTGACTTAGAAGGTACCAAGTTTAGAAGATAAGCCGTTGTTTCTAGAGCATGCCCCCAAAACGACTTGGGTAAATTCGAATAACTCATCATCGATCTAACACTCTCTAAAAGAGTCCGGTTCCTTCTTTCTGCTGAGGTGTGCCAGGTGCAGTCAACTGGGATGAAATCCCATGTTCTGATAAATATTCTCTAAATTCTCCAAGCAGGTATTCGCCCCCACGATCTGATCGTAGTGACTTGATACATTTTCCTGAATGTCGCTTTTCCGCACTTACTTTGTACTCTTTGAATTTTTCAAAGCACTCAGACTTGCGGTGCAACAGATAAATGTATCCATATCTCGAATAATCATCAATGAAAGTGACAAAATATTCATACCCACCTCTCGCTTGGATATTCATAGGTCCACATAAATCAGTATGAACCAATTCTAACACATCTTTGGCTCTATTTCCTTTTGCCTTAAAAGGTCTACTGGTCATTTTTCCTTCCAAGCAAGATTCACAGACTGGAAATGGCTCCACTGCCAACGAGCCTAAAGGCCCATCTACTACCAATCTTTGAATCCTCCTTAAGTTAATATGACCTAACCTCAAGTGCCAAAGATATGTTTGGTTCAATCCAGAAGGTTCCTTTCTTTTACTAGAGGTAGAAAGTGTATTATTAATTTCACTTGGTTGCAGCATTGGTTCTATAGGATTAATAATATATAAATTGTCTTGTAATGTACCAGAACATATGACTCGTTTATTCATCATAATGGAAACATTACGATCCAAACAAACATTATAACCATCCATAGCAAGTTTAGAAACCGAAATTAAATTCCTTCTAAATGAAGGTACATAAAGACAATTATTCAAAACCAAAATCCTATCATAACCAAAAGATAAAGAAATAACTCCAACTGCAACCACTGCTACTTTCGTAGCATCTCCCATGAACACATATATCTCGCCATCTCTAAGCAGCCTGGTTTTCTGGAACCCCTGCATGGAATTACAAACATGATCAGTGGCTCCTGTGTCTACACACCAAGTGCTCGTAGACATAGCCGCTATATATGTTTCCGTAACAAGAGAAAGAGACATACCAGCATTGTTCTTCTTAGACAGAGGACAATCCTTTTTCCAGTGACCCGACTGCTTGCACTTGAAGCACTTGCCCTTAGGCTTCTTCACTGAATTCTGAACTCCCAATGGTTTCACAACTTTCTGTGTCTGAACCTTCTTCTTCTTCTTTCCTTTCGGCTTTGAAGAAGAAACTTTCTCAACCACATTTACCTGAACATGCTGCTGAAATAATGATTCCGCTGCCTGAAGCTCTGTCAGAAGTTCTGCAAGACTATACAACTTCTTGTTCATGTTGTAATTCAAGCGAAACGGCTCAAAGCTTTTTGGCAAACTCATAAGTATGATATCGACCTGCGTTTCCGCATCAATATCAGCACCAAGGACCTCTAGTTCATTTATATGAGACATCATCAGAAGAACATGGTCCCTTACAGGTGTTTTTTCAGCCATCTGAGTGTTCATTAGAGACTTCATTGCTACTTGCCTAGCAGCCCTATTCTGATCTCCGAAAAGCTCCTTGAGATTATAGAGCATATCTGCAGCAGTGGTCATGGCCTGATGCTGATGTTGCAAAACACCCGACATTGCTGCCAGAATGTAACATCGCGACATCTCATCTGCCTTAGTCCACTTCTTAAAATACTCTTTATCCTCATCCGGAGCATCGGCAGCAGGCTGGTCCGGTTTGGGTTCAACAGTACAAAATTTAAACTCTTCAGTAGTCAACACTATGTCCAAATTGCGTTTCCATTCAATATAGTTAGGTCCGGTAAGTTTGTTATCCTTAAGTATGGTGAAAAGTGGATTAAAGCCCATTCTATCCTGAGAATCATGCATATAACACTTAATCAGAAAATTGCATATATCTTAAAACCTATTTGTTTCCTCTAACAATTAATTAAAATTAATGCACTAATATTTAAATTCCATAAATATCTGGTACGCCATGATGGATGACATATATACCATTTAAATTTAAATATTACTTCGGTCCTACTACTAAATAATACGCCACGTTAGGGTGGACTATATATTATCTTTCATAGCTAAGTGTATACCATTATTTAGATCTTAAGTTGCCTTTAGTCAGACTCATCCGTTCGATGTATCAATGGATAAATCCCAGGTGTTTTCGGTGAAGTCACAGACGGACTCGCTTAAAAACACAACCCCTAAGACAGAAATATCCATTATCAACATCAATCAAGGAATGTCCAACTTTTTTCTCGAATTCTATGAAACTTGGTATGTCACGATGCGGTGAGCTTACCTTTCATTATTCGTGATTAACTTAAGAAGATTGTCCTAGTAATATCCTTAACACTACCCAGACGTCATAAATCATACGCCACGATGGGTGACATATATCCAATTCATAATCGACCTAGTGTTAAATTACATACAACCAATAATGGATGACCATGGGATCTAATATCAAATTAATTCCCTCTCCCACTTAGTATTTTAACATGAGTAATTTTATCTAGATGCATCGCCCTATGTTATTTCTTCGAGGTCCACATGTTATCAAAATAACAATACAAAGAACACATAATATAGCATAGCATGCATCTCTACATAATTAAATGGGGCCTATGTCATTATAATTATGTCTAACATGCATTCCAAATACACACATAATTGAGTAAAGTGCACTTTGTATACTCGTACTTTAGTCAAGACATCACTTGCAATACTATAGTTTAAAATCGAGCAGTTGCAATATCAATGTTTGTATTTCACTGCACTTTGTTGCATTCCGTTAATTGAGGTTAACTCCGTTATTAATTTAGGGAGTAAAGTGCACTTTGTGTACTCGCACTTTACTCTAAAGTGCATTTTGTGTACTCGCACTTTACTCTAAATTTTGAACTAAAGTATTACAAGTGATGTATTGAGTAAAGTGCGGATACACAAAATGCACTTTAGAGTAAAGTACGAGTATACAAAGTGCACTTTACTCCCTAAATTAATAGCGGAGTTGACCTCAGTTAACGGAATGCAACAAAATGCATTGAAATACAAACATTGATATTGCAACTGCTCTATTTTGAACTATAGTATTGCAAGTGATGTCTTGACTAAAATGCGATTACACAAAATGCACTTTACTCCACATAATTTAATAACATAAAACATTTAATTAAAGCAATAAATGAAAATTTATGTCCATGTCGTCCTATTTATGTTAACCATGCAATTAAAATTACACACATAATTAACAACACACATAATAATTATTTAATGCAATAATTAAAATTAAATAGCAGAAAAATTAAAATAAAAAATAAATCCACTATTATGGCCAAAAAAAAAAAAAATCATCCGAAAATCCTGCGAAAACTTCAACTCGCTGTTTGAGGGTCTAAACGAGATCAGACGCACATGAAACTTTGACTATGTCATTTTTCAATCGTGTAGAACATCGAAATCACTTTCCGAAAAGGTATTACTCATCGAAATCCGACACCGTATGCAAAAGTTACAACAGTTCGAAGTTGCATAGGTGAAATCTTGTAGCATCAGCGGAAGAACTTTGTTTTCTTGCAACTCCGTCGATCAAATAGTTTCATACAACATAACATACCTATTCTATTACATCAGATCATAATCTAACATGAATACAAATCATGATTACAAGATTACAAAATCATAATAGAAAACAAAACTAGCACGATCAACCCTCGTGATTTACAACCACGATAAACCACGAGGAAACCAAAACAAAAAATAACCACGATTAAACCACGTGGGATCCAAACACATAATTAAAATAAAACGAGGCCATAATAGTGGATACTAAACAACCTGCAAAAGATTATTATCCAAGCATACCACTATACATACATAACCAATTTTAATTACGACATGGACATCATATCATAAAACATAGAACCCATAACCAGGCTCTTGATACGAATTGTTGGGAACCACGGACTTGGGGTTCTACTACATTTTATGATACACAATTAAGGAGTGCGAAAAAAAAATCACATTGTTAACGGTTGATTCCACGCTCTTCTATTGTATTCCCAAATTTCCTTGAGCGAAGTGTGGCCTCCGTCTTCTCAAGTTAACCTCTCTTCTTGCTCCTAGGTGGCTACAATATTTTTCTTAACCAACCCTAGCAAGAAGAGAATAAGAATATATATAGGGCTACAATAGGGATCATGGATAATTAGGTTGGGCCTTTTAATTACATCCTGGGCCTAGCCCAATGTAATTAAATATTAATTCAATCCATTAAAGAATTAATATTTGCACTACCTTTCCTAATACCGCAACTTAATTAATTAATTCGGTTCCAATATTATTTGCTTATTAAATTCCCCATGTTTAAAATAGCGCATGCCCATTAATTAAATAAATTACTGATAATTCATTTAATTAACATCTTATATCCTTGATCATCCACTCTACCTTTATTTAATTATGCCGGAATAAATCCACCTGCAGGGTTTCACATAATTAAATCCTTTTGAGCTTTCAAGGGGACATCATTAACCCGAATATTATCAGGACACGGATTCCTTCAATAAGTAATATTCACCATATATATTATTCCATCACCCAAAATATAATGATATAATTCAAAAGAATTATTTCATATATAAATCAAAGCATGTAAATAATATACACGTGTCAATTACTATATCCGGATTAAGAACCTAAGCATTAATAATAACATAGAATCTTAGTTCACCTTCTTAATCAGTTTAAGGGAACAATTCTAAATTTGATCCTGTTCAATATACACAAAGTATACAAGTATTATTTAATAGTCAAGATAAACTATTCCCAAATAATACTTCAGTTATTCCAGTGGTTTGTCTAATTCCACTTAAACTGTGAACCCTTTATATTATATATAGACACTGATAATTTAATCTTCTGTTATCCCATTTGATACTAAATTATCCACAATATATAATAAATAGACAATGTAAAAATATGCAATCAAGATTCTCAATAAAATGGACAATGTTTATATACTACTAATGAATAGTTTAGTATAAAACCCAACAATAGTCTTGCAGGGACTCTGTTTCTCCCTGCTTAATGTTTGCCAGGGTAGCCACCGGGGGGCCATAATGAAGAGTGGACTGAAATTGCCTTAAGAATAGATCTCCCAACTGTCTCCACGTGCTAATGCTAGCTGGTCCTAGCTTAGTAAACCACTGTTGGGCACTCCCCCTTAACGAGGCAGCTAGACCTCCATCTCGGTATTGAAACGGGCCAAGTATTCAGCAGGATCCGCATCTCCATTGAAGGCAAGCTCGAGGTTACTTCTAAATGCCGGGGGTAGAGGGGACATCCTTATTGCAGGAGTAAAAGGAGATGGGGCCGTAGCAGGGGGTGGGGCTCTCTTTTCATGTTCCATCTGCACCAGCAGGCGCCTCAGATCACCAACTCTTAGGTCTCCAATTCTCTCGTCCGACCCCTCTTCACTAGCATGGTGAGAGGAAGTCCTCTCCCTTCGCTCCCTTCTATGAGTTCGAGGCGGAGTCCTCTCTCTTCTTTCTGTTCTAGGTGGAGCCCTCTCCCTTCGCTCTGTTCTAGGTGGAGTCCTCTCCCTTCGCTCTGTTCTAGGTGGAGTCCTTCGCTCTGTTCTAGGCGGAGTCCTCTCCCTTCGCTCTGTTCTAGGTGGAGTGCTCTCTGGCGCCTCCTTCCGTGCCTTAGATTTTTCCAATCTAAGCCTTAGATCGTGCTCAGTTAGCTTCTTCCCAATTCGATCCAAAACACTAGTGGATCTAGCCTCGGACGAAGCTGGCTCATGCCGCGGCTCGCTCGGAGCCTGGCTGCCTCGCTCCTCCTTGCTTGGAGATATCTCATCTGTCTCAAGAGACCCGGTTTTCTTTAGCCCATCAGCTACCTCGTCGAACTCGTGTATGAGTTTTTTAGAGGTTTTATCCTTCTTGTCCTTAGTGCCCTTAAGCCTTCGAGCCTTCCTCTTCGCATTCTTGATTGAGTTCTGCTCGACCTTAGCTAGCCGGGCGTTCATAGCTTTGAATTGGAGCTCGATCCCCTCGAGGTAGCCTAAGATCTTCTGGCCATCTAGTGTAACTGGTGCGACTTGAGGCATGACAGGGGTGATTTTGCTTGGTCCTCCCTCTCCGGGGGGTGGTGGATCCGTCCTTGCTCCTTGTGGTGTGGCATCCTTCTTGTGCACAATCCCCTTGTCATCGTTCTTGTTGTTCTTCGACATCCTTCTCCTTAAGATGCTTAGACCCCTCCTTCTAGCGCCAATTGTTGTTAGGAGAATTTCGTACAACAGTGTGTTGGAGGTTTATGGAAAGTTGTGACTGGACTTGTATGATGACTCCTCAGAAATTGAATAGAGAATGGGTTTCTTCTCTTGCACTTACCGAGTGTCAATTGTGTATCATACAAGGTGCCTACGTACCCCTTTATATAGGGATCAAGCCTCACGTAGTTCTTGGAAAACAAGTCATTGGACAAGCCCATTCAGTCCAAGCCCATAGAATAGTCAAGATTTATGTTCCCATAAACAGCTCAATGATTATCAATCCACCTCAAGTTCCCATAAATAGTCCAAGGATTATCAATCCTCTTCAAGTTCCCATAAATAGTCCAAGGATCATCAATCCTCTTCAAGTTCCCATAAATAGTCTGGTCTTCACACGTTTTCCTACAATCTCGCGGCATCTCCGCATTTCTTCCCATGATTGTAGGTCTATTCCGTGTCAACCAAGAAACATTCCATAAACAGGAATTTCCATATTTTGGGCTTCACCCACGATGCGAGCTGGCCAGGCTCGCATCGCAAAACATATGAAAATTACCCTATCGTAGTGTAAGTGGTGCGAGCTCACTTATGTTCAATTATTCTCATTTCTGATAAGTAACACGAGCCCATTACTTCATAATGGTGAGAGCCCAAACTTAACTAGGGCCCATAATACTTGACCCTAACCTAACAAATCAACCCATTTTATTTCCCAGGTACCACGGGCTCATTAGCACCTAAGCATCATAAGTTAATAGGGACTCGTGCGAGCCCAAAATGGTAAGAGCTCGTGCGAGCCCGTCATACTTGGTCATTCCAGTTCATCCAAAATATTTGGTGCGAGCCGAAGCCTGAATTATACCAATATAACTTTCTTTTAAGCCCAAATTACTTGTGGACCTGTTTAGGGCTCATTATCGAAAATCTTGTATAACAGTAACTATAGCAACTAGAGTTCTCAAAGATAACAGTGTCTGTACCTTCATGTGGTCGTATCCAATGCACATCGTCATCCGTTTGAGTCATAAACCCAAAGGACAAATCGAACGACTTATCTTGTGCATTCTCCCAATTGTTAAGGACTGAAACAGCTGATGCTACCACCTATGTAAACTCCCTACCTTTCTGGTTCCAGACTACATCGTTCCTATTTTTCCAAATTTGCCAACATACCATGCTAATTGTCTTCCTGACCTCCCCCTTATACTTCTGCAGTGCTGTATAAAACCAATCTGAAAAACCTGTTGTCGTTTGATCTGTTACCTCACAACCAAACTTGTGCCAACATAAGCTTGCAAACTGACAACTTACCAACACATGATAAATTGTTTCTGGTACTAGGTTGCACACTGGACACATATCATTAACATCAACTCTTTTAAAGATTAACTGATCCTTCGTAGGCAAGCACCCTGTCAATGCCCTCCATAAAAAGTGCTTAACCTTTAACGGGATTTTTAGATTCCATATATTTCTCTAGAAGCCTGAACTGTCACTAGAGTGGCTTGCTTCTTTTTGCTCACAAATAGCTGAGTATGCACTCTTAACAGAGTAGTGTCCCATCTTTTCCTTCCTCCAATACCACGAATCATCATCAGATCTTTCCATGGGGATTGACAGAATTAAGTTCACATCTCGTTCAATAAAATGTCATGAAGCAAATCAGTATCCCAGTTGTACTGATCCATCTCCATTAGAGATGCCACATTTTTCCCCACAAGAGCATCATACTTGGTATGAATATATGGATCAACCTTACATGGTAGCCATGGATCGTTTAAAATGTCCACATAGAGTATAGTTTTTTTCGATGCCAAAATTAGGGACGACGAGGTCTTCAATAGCAGTAAGGCATAATTATTTCAGTGCGCATCGCCAAGTAAAAGCTTTACACTAGTACTATTTCTTAAATCCATTCAATTTGATATCCTGCACATCTCAAAATAGAGATACACGTATGATTGTATATATGCAATTCCACGATGATGATCCGGGGTGTCTAATAGTAAATGGACTAAAGTATCTCCTCAACAACTAACGGAGTTTGGACTAATTTGACGAAAATCATTGAAATGGCTATTTTAATTGCATTTAAAAAGTGATAAAATTGAATTTGAAAAAGAAAAAAAAAAGTCTTATTTTTCCACGCATCAGTGCGATGCTAAACGATCTCCGTACAATAATTGAATATATACTTAAATATTTATTTTAATACGCTTATGTACGTGATTTAATTAAGGGCTTTTTTCATAAATATCACATTCCAGAAATATTTTTGCAAAAATACCTTTTCAAAAAAAAAATAGCGAAAATATCATCTTATTTGCAAAAATACCTTCTGCAAACTGCAACCAAAATCAACCACAGATGCAACTTGTTAATAATGGTAGGTTAGGGTTTAGGGTTATAAGCAACCCTAAACCCTAAGTCCGTATACGAATTATTCGTCATTCTTAATATTTCTAAAATTCAAAATAGAAACATTGAACCCCAAAAGTTAACTATTGAACCCCAGGGTAAACCAAGACCACAAGTTTACCCCTTTTATTAATAATTTTTTTTGAATTCTTAGCTGTTTTTTCAATTATTTTTTAAAAAGTTGCATCTGGTTACATCTAGTTTCAACCACGTATGCAACTGGATGCAAACTACGTAGGTTGTATTTGGAAAGTTGCATACAGTTGCATCTAGTTGCAATCACACATGCAACCGGATGCAACCTACGTAGGTTGTATTTAGTTGCAGAACGTATTTTTGCAAAAATCTTTTTAAAAGATGGTATTTTCGCAAATTATTTTTAAAAAGAAGGTATTTTTGTAAATATTTTGAGAAGATGGTAAAATCGCAAAAAAACTTTAAAAAAGTGGTATTTTTGATAAATATTTGGATAATTTGACAGAGAGAGTGTTTGTAGACTGAATTCGATTATAGATTTTTAGAACACAACTTACATGTAACAATATATTATCAATACAAATAAATATATTTCTCTTCTCTTCATTGTAATATATAATTTAGTGTACAAAATTTCGTATTTTAGAAAAAATGTCGTGAATTTTTTTGTTTTTCTTTTGCATGCTAAATTGACTTACCCAAATTTAAAATATAAATAAATTTTGAACTTACAAAATTGTTGTGTGTAATTTTTAAGCATTTTGATCTTTTACCTTTTACTGAAATTTCATTTATCGCTTTATATGTTAGTGCATGTTAAATCACTTTTTTAAAGTATTTGCTTATATTAATTTTGTATTATCTGTTATAATATATACTAGCATATAACCCGTGCAAGGCACGGGTCTTAAAAATAATAAACTAAAAAATTTAATGTGAACGTAAAATATTAAAATAAAAGTAAAAATTAATATGATAAATTATAAAATGAGAAACTTAAATATTCTTTGGAACATAAAAAAATATAAAAAAAATACAAATGAGACTGAGGAAGATAAATGAGGTATTATTAATATTATTTTATAATAAAATAATAATAATAATAATAATAATAAGGACAGATAGAAAATCTAACATGTTTTAATTAAAAAAAGTAATTGACCGTGATATTTTTAGAAGTGTTTTAATTATATTAATTGTATTTGTTAGAAAAAAATACGTTCACTTGTTAAAATAGGTAAGTTTTTTTTTAAATAATTAAAAGTATTAAAATAAGTTTTAAAATATATAAGTAAGAGTTGCACTTGATATTTTTGAAAAATAGAGATTTTAGTGATAACAAATATAAAAGGTAATATATTTTAATTTAAAGGTAATTGCCCGTGATATTTTTGGAAAAGAAGTAGATTTTGTTAGATTTTTTTTTATTATAAAAGGCAATCAGTTAGTTACTATTTTTATATTATTTTATTATATATTAAATAGAGTATTAAAGTAGGTTTTAAAATAAATAAGTAAGGATTGCACCTCATATTTTTTGAAAACATAGATTTTAGTAATAACAAATATAAAAGGTAATATGTTTTAATTTAAAGATAATTGTAATGATATTTTTGGAAAAGGAGTAGATTTTGTTAGAAAACAAATATTTTAATTATAAAAGCCAATCATCTAGTTACTATTTTGGTAACTTGACAATAATACAATTTCATTAAAAAATTGATTTGTAGTAGTTTTCGTTATCCTAAAAAAAAAGAAAAATATTTGTAGCAATGTATCCTAAATTTAAACAAATTAGATCCTAAATTTCCATTTTTTTGATTAGATTTCAATATTATTTGATTTTTATGTAGTAAAATATAGTGAAATATTAATGTAGAATAAAATTTTCCCGAATTTTGATTATATTATGAATTTATTAATTAGAAAAAGTACCGAAAACCAAAAACCGACCGTTAACCGAAAACCAAAACTTTCAATGTTTCGGCTTTAATAATATAGTATAGATTATACCACATTTATAAATTTAATTAGCAAATTTCCATGAAATTACCCCCTAATTATTGCATATTAAAATATTTCTAATACTTTTAAAAGAAACTCGAATACAATGTAAATAAATTAATTACATTTGTCTTATAATTGCGTATTAATAATATAAGTCACAAACATTATATTAACAACGAATCAAAAAGCATTGGTTTTTTATTTTATTTTTTTTGCTAAGTAAAAAGGATTGATTTTGATTATAAAGATATAGATGTAAGAATAAAATTTTATATTAAATGAAACAAATGGAGAATACGATACTTCAAAAAAATCACTTTCATTTTGAGAATAAAGATTCTAAAATTAGTTTTGGAATACTTTATTTTGAGTTTTTAAATTTAAAAGATAGGGCAACTCATCAATATGATAAATTCAAGAAAATACAATTTCATTAACTATCTCAGAAAATTTTCAAGATATTTAATTAAATATGCTTATTTTGTTTTATTATTATGTATCAATTATGAATATTTTCAAAAAAATAATAACTCAATCATTGCAAACATAATTTCAAAAAGACTATAACAACAATACTATAAAAAAATTAAAATTTATAATATTTTTACAAATATATTATATTTTACCTTGCGTATTTTTGATTTTCTTCAATTTCAAAACTAATTTATCTGATTAATTTTCTTTTACTCTATCTATAAATAAGGATGATGTTCGAAAATATTATTCATTTCAACCTAAGTGACAAAATTATTCATATTACATAAAGTAATATTTTTATTATTTTTAAAAAAATTATGTACATATTTTTTTGTAAATTTTAAAGTTGATAAATATTTTTAGTGTGAATTAAATGCTTATTAAATCACTAATAACGTAAAAATTATTCAAAATTAATTATTAATTAGAAACTGATAATAATTAATATAACATAATGTTAGGTAAGAAATTATCAAAATATATCCTACGAATAATTATTTGTTATATTACGAATAATGCTATATTACGAATAATGTATACTAGTCAATAACTCTTGCAAGGCAGTCCATCAAAGAATATTAAAAAATGACAAACTAAAAAAACATTAATGGGAATGGAAAATATTAAAAAATAAAATAAAAATCAATATGATAAATAATAAAATGAGAAATTTAAATATTAATTGGAAAATAGAAAAAATAAATAAAGAATACAAATGGGGTTGAGTAAGATAAATGGTGCATTATTAATATTATTTTATTATTTATTAAAATAATATTAATAATAAGGACAAATAAAAAAGAACAAATATAAAAGCTCAAATGTTTTAATTAAAACAAAATGTCCGTGATATTTTTAAAAATGTTTTAATTATATTAATTGTATTGTTTAAAAGAATATGTTGACATGTTAAAATATGTAAGTTTTTTTTAAATAATTAAAAGTATTAAAATAGGTTTTAAAATAAATAAGTAAGGTTGTACCTGATATTTTGGAGAAGAGATTTTAATGAAAACAAATATAAAAATTAATATGTTTTAATTTAAAGATAATTGTCTGTGATATTTTTCGAAAAATAATAGATTTTGTTAAAAAAAATGTTTTAATTATAAATGACAATTTACTATTTTTATTTTTTATATTATTTTATATTTATTAAATAGAATAAATGGCCGAAAACCAAAATTTTCAGATTTTCGGCTTTAATAATACTAGACAATAACCCGTGCAAAGCACGGACGATTTTAACATTAATTTTGAAATTTATCTTTTAAATTTTGAGATTTTAGTATTTCTGAAAATGCTACCTTTTTAAAATCAATTAAAAATAATACTTGAATACTTCAAATATAAAAAAGAACTTATAAATTCTATAAAATTTTATTAGTTTAGTAGCATGTAATTGTCCAAATTATCAATATATTTTGTTGTAATAATATAATTATAAATAAAAACTTTTTAAAAAAAAGTCGTGTTTTTGAATTCTAATTGCAGTTATGTAATATATGTGATTTTTGATTGAATTATATGAATTTTTAATTATGTTTAATATTTTATTAATTGTATTTTAAAAAAAAATAAGTAGACATGTTAAAAATAATGTGTTATAGTTGAAAATTAAATTACCCGTGATTTTTTTTTTTAAAAAAAAGAGAATTTGTTAGAAAAAATAAAATAACAATTATCTTTTTATGAAAAAATGATGTGTTATAATTTAAAAACAATCGATTAGTTACTATAATTATATTATTTTTATTATTTTTAATTAGGACAAATGAACGTAAACCTAAAAAACCAAACTTTCAATGTTTCGACTATTATATAATAGTATAGATAGCTTAAAACCCGTGTGATGCACAAATTATTTTTAATAATTATTATTTTATTATTTATATTTTAATGCTTTTATTAATTGTATTTGTTAAGAAAAATAAACATGTTAAAATATGTGAACTTTTTTAAATAATTAAAAATATTAACCTAAATTTTAAAATTAATAACTAAAGGTCGTTTATGGTGTTTTAGTCACCTTTCAGTGGTTCCCTTAATTATGTGCGAGGAATTGCCCTAGTGAGTAATGGGAAGCGGGATACTCCCCGAAAATGCCCCGCCCGTTGGTTCTTTTGTCGTTGCCTCGTTGGGGCTAAAAAGAAACCTTGTGACTCATTCCTTCGGTCGAGCGCTCTTCGGACGTCGATCAATCTATCACTCATTGGCCGCTCTTTTCATTATTTTTGGTTGTCTGATCACATTCGAAATTATGTATTTGTCCGTGATATTTTTGAAAAAACAGATATTTTAGTAAGGAATAGAAAAGGTGACATGTATTAGTTGAAAAATATGATTGTCAGTGATTTTTTTTGAAAAAAGAGGAGATTTTATTAGAAAAAAATAGAAAAAGTAATGCATTTTAGGTGAAAAAGTTAATTAGTTATAAATAGATAATATAATTATTTAATAGTATTTCATATTTATGAAAAAAGAGGGGTTTGAGTAAGGAAACATGAAAAAGGTAAATGTTTAATTGAAAAGGATAATTGTCGGTGATATTTTTGGAAAAACAGAGATTTTGTTAGGAAAAAAAAAAAGAAATAGTAAAAGTTAATTGTTCGTGATATTTTTGAGAAAATGAGAAAATTTTGTTAGAAAAAATTAGAGAATTAATGTGTTTTAGTTTAAATGGTAATTGGATATAAAAGATATTGTTATTATTTAATATTTTTTTAATAAATAAGCAAGGGGGGCAATTGAGTAAAATCACTTTGTATCAAAAAACTGTACCGACCTCACCAAACTTTTAATCTTTCGTCTTTAATAATACTAGTCAATAACCCGTACAAATTACGGACGAATTTAACATTAATTTAGAAATTTATTTCTAAATTTTTTGAGATTTTAGTATTTCTGAAAATGCTACATTTTTTAAAAAGTATTAAAAATACTACTTTAATACTCCCTCCGTCCCACCCAATTGTTATCAATTGGGTTGGGCACGGAGTTTAACGAAAATAGGTAAAGTAATGGAGAAGAGTAAAGAAAATGATTAAAGTGGTGGGACCCGCCAATATTTAAAGTATAAAGTAAGTAAAGTGGAGGAAAGTAGTGGAAATAGTTGATTTTTATATTATAAAACTTTACTATTTTAGGAAAGTTTTGGAATGTAAAGAATTGGATGGGACATCCCAAAAAAGAAAGTGTAAAGAAATGGGTGGGACGGAGGGAGGACTTCAAATCTAAAAAAGAAACTTATAAATTTTATAAAAGTTTATTAGTTTAGTAAGCATGTAACCGTCCAGATTATCGATATATTTTATTGTAATAATATAAATATAAGTAAAAAGTTTTTTTTTTTTAAAAATCATGCTTTTGAATTCTAATTAAAATATAATCGAAAGAGTTTGTAGTTATGTAATATATGTTATTTTTGATTGAATTATTTGAATTTTTAATTTTGTTTAATATTTTATTAATTATATTTGTTGAAAAAATAAGTAGGCATGTTAAAATATGTAAAATATTTTAAATAATTAAACACATTAAGTAAGAGTTTGCCCATGTTACTATAATTATTTTATTATTTTTAATTAGTTCAAATGAACGAAAACCGAAAAATCAAAATTTTAATTATATAATAGTATAGATAGCTTAAAATTTGTGTGATGCACGGTTTGTTTTAAATAGTTGTTTTTTTATTATTTATATTTTAATACTTTTATTAATTGTATTTGTTAAGAAAAATAGGCATGTTAAAATATGTGAACTTTTTTAAATAATTAAAAATATTAACATAGTTTTAAAATAAATAACTAATTGTGTCCATGAAATTTAAAAAAAAAAGGAGAAGATTTTGTTAAAAAAATTAAAAATTAATGTGTTTTAGTTTAAAAGACAATCGGTTATAAAAGGAATTGTTATTATTTAATAATATTTTTTTAATAAATAAGCAAGAACAAAAAAGTAAAATCACTTTGTACCAAAAAAATGTACCGACTAACGACCAACCAAACTTTTAATGTTTCGTCTTTAATAATATGAAAAAGATAACTGCCCGTGATATTTTTGAAAAAACAGGGGATTTTGTTAGAAAAAATAGAAATAGTAAAACATAATTGCTCGTGAAATTTTTGGAAAAGAATAAGATTTTGTTAGAAAAATTGAAAAATTAATATGTTTTAGTTTAAAAAACAATTGGTTATAAAAAATATTGTTATCATTTAATAATATATTTTTTAATAAATAAGGAAGGACAATTAAGTAAAATAACTTTCTACCAAAAAACTGTACCAACCAACGACAGGCCAAATTTTTAATGTTTCGTCTGTAAAAATATAGTTTAAAACCCGTGCGATGCACAGATTTAAAAATATTATAATAGATTTTAAAATAACTAATAATGGTTTGCCCGTGATTTTGGAAAAGGAATAGTTTTAGTAAAAAAAATAGAAAAAATAACATGTTTTGGTTGAAAAAGTTAATTGTCTGTAATTAAAAATAATAAAATAAAGAGTAAAGTGCACTTTGTGTTCTAGCACTTTGGGTGTCAGATCACTTGAGATACTGAACTTTTAAAATTGCCACTTGCTATACTGGATTTTTAACTTTTTTACAAGACGTGTACTTCCGTCAAGTATGACTAATTCTGTTAACTTTTTCAAGGGTATTTCAGTCTTTTTGTCACCATCTTCTTCCTCAAACCCATTTCCACTATTGTTGAAACTTTTGAGAAATTAAAAGTTGAATATCTCATTCATTTCTTAACGAAATCAAGTCATTCAAGTTGCAACATAATCATCTTTTCTTCCTCTACAAATAGATATTGATTTTCACTATCAATATTTTAATTTTGGCGAAAACAATTTAAAAGGACATAACTTAACAAGCTATACAATAATTAAAGTTTGTTAAATATTATAATTTTTGAAAGTAAATTTTTAATAGTTATAATTGATATCCCATTGTAGAGAAGAAAAAGATGATTCTATTGCAATTTAAATGAATCTACTTTGTTATAAAACGAATGATAAATTCGAGTTATAAGTTTTTATGAAGATTATTAATGGTGAAAATGAGTTTTAGGAAGAACATGATTGATAAAAGACGAATATACCCCTGAATATCTTAACGACGTCGAATGAATTTAAGAGAAGTACACATATCGTAAAAGAGTTAGAAGTCCAGTATAGCAAGTGGTAGTTTTAGAAGTTCAGTATCTCCAGTGGTCTGACACTCAAATTGCAAATACACAAAGTGCACTTTACTCTAAAATCAATATACTTATATAAAGGAGAAGACGAGGGCGATGATGTGGCGCCTCTCGAATCGCTTCGATCTATTTTTCTAATTTTCTCAAATTTTTGAATAATTAATGTTAAAGATTCGAAAATATCTCAATTGACTTTAATTTTTTTACTAATTGAGGAAACTAAATATACAATTATAATATTATTGCCTTCAAGATCTTTATTAATAGAGGAAACTAAATATACAATTCTAACATTCTTGCCTTTAAAATCTTTATTAATGGATGAAACTAAATTTAAAATTTTAATAGTCTCATAAATTATTTTATTAGAAAATATCTTAATTGCCTTTTAAATTTTTACTAATGGAGGAAAGTAAATATACAATTTTAATATTCTTGCCTTTATAATATTAGATAAATTCTCAATTTTCTTTTTACTATTTTCTAACGTAGAAAACTAAATATAGTATGTTAATATTCTCATAAACGTTCTCTATTGATCCAATCAATATACTTATATAAAGTATGTGGCGCCTTTCAAATCGCTTCGATCTATACTTTTATAAATATAGTTTTCAAATTGGTTACCTAATTGAGTCATTTTTGAAATGAGTGACTAATTTGATATATTTGAATCAAATGAGTGATAACTTTGATAATTATCTATTTCTTTAATTCTATCTTTCAAAGAAGGAAGTTAAATATGTTATGTTATGTTAAAAATGGTTTGTTTGATTGTCAAAAAAAACTCTTCAAATTGAGGAAACTAAGTATATTATATTAATATTCTCTTAAACCTACTCCACGAGTCCAATTTATTTACTAATTTTTATTTAATATCTTTTAATCGAGTAAAATAATAAAGAAGACGATTTGTGAGGTGCCATACGATTTGAGTAGAAAATATCTAAATTGGCTTTTAAATCTCTAGTAATGAAAATATTAATTAACTTATATTCTCCTAAACTTTCTTCTTAAGTTAAATTACTATCTTAATACTGTCCTAAAATTTATCTTTAAGTCAAATTACTATGTTGATATTTTCTTAAACTTTCTTTTGAACTTAAAGTTACCATTTTAATATTCTCATATATTTTTTCTTGAAGTTCTAAAATTTATCTTGAAATCATATTATAATATTTACATTCCCCTAAAAATATTTTTAGAAATTATGTTCACGTAATTGTTTTGTAAAAAATAACCCAAATTTAATTTATCTATATGATTTACATATACATTAAAAATCATTTTAAATGTTTTTTTCCTTCTAATTATGTAGAAGATAAAACTTACAGAAAATGCAAGTTTTTATATAATAAAATAATATACATGAGCCTTATTTTCTTTTTCTCGAGTACCTATATTTTAAATAATAAAAATTAAAATTTTGAAAAAGATTTGAATTAAATTTTATGATATAATAAAATTGATTAATAGATGATCTAATTGATTAAGTAATTTGTTTGTTTTATGTTCAATTTAGTAACAACGAAAAAACGGGTCAGTGGAAGGAAACATCTTTAACGAGAGAGCGATTCATTAGGAGGGGCATATTATAGGCTAGAATTTAATATTTATGTATTATGTATTTTTAAATAGAAGTAGCAATATAAAGTTTTAGAAAAATAAAGTGATTAATATACTAATATGTGATATAATATTAAAATAATGAAATATATTAAACAATTGTCATTTTCTATAATTATTCTAAATTTCAGTAATGAACAACACTAAACGAAGAATTTAAAAGAAACCTTAATTTCATGTTTTAAATATAATTTTGTTTAAAAACATATTTTTTAGAAAATTTTGGAAAAATTATTATAAAGCCGCTGCGAAGCGCGGCTTAGTAAACTAGTAAATAAGTAAAAGTTTACCCGTGATATTTTTAGAAAAAAGAGTTTTAGTAAGGAAAAATAAAAAAAGTAACATATTTTAGTTGAATAAGGTAATTGCCCGTAATTAAATTTATTAAAATAGATTTTAAAATAAATAATTAAGGATTGCCCGTGATATTTTTGAAAAAATGAGGGAATTTAGTAAGAAAAAAAAAAGTAATTGTCGTTTTATTATTTACTTTTTAATATTTTATTAATTGTATTTTTTTAAAAAATAAGTAGGTTTATTAAAATAGCTAAACACTTTTAAATAATTAAAAACATTAGAATGAATTTTAAAATAAATAAGTAAGGGTTTGCCCGTTATTTTTTTGGAAAATGAGGAGTTTTAGTAAGAAAAAATAGAAAATGTAACATGTTTAGTTTAAAAAAGGTAATTGCCTGTGATATTTCTAAAAAATGATGTTTTAAAATCTTAGAATTAAAAATATTAAAATTGGTTTTAAAATAAATAAGTAAAGGGTTTATCCGTGATATTTTTAGAAAAAGAATAGATTTTAGTAAGAAAAATAGAAAAATATTTTTTAATATTATAAAAATAGGTGATATGATTGTGATAATCTAAATATTAGTAATATTTTTTAATATTTAATATTTTAGCTTAAAACCCGAGCGATGCATGAATTGATTTTAATAGTTGTTAGTTTATTATATATATTAATTGCATTGTTAAAAACAAAATAGACATGTTAAAATAGGTAAACTTTTGTTAACAATTAAAAATATTAAAATATGTTCTAAAATAAATAAGTCAGAATTTTAGGTGATATTTTTTGAAAAGTAAAGATTTTGGGAAGAAAAAATAGAAAAACAATAACATGTTTTAGTTGAAAAAGATAATTGTCGGTGATATTTTTGAAAAGGTAGGGGAATAAAAATAATTAAATATAAAAAAATTTAAGCAAGGGTAATTAAGTAAAACAATTAAATAATGCAAGGACGGTACCAAAAAACAGGTACCAAAACTTTTAATATTTTGTCTTAAATAATATAAAATATGTAAATATTTTTAAATAATTAAAAGAATTAAAATTAGTTTTAAAATGAATAAGTAAGGGGTATTCTCTAATATTTTTGGAAAATGAGGGGTTCTAGTATGAAAAATAGAAAAAATAACATGTTTCAGTTTAAAAAAGATAATTACCCGTGATATTTTTCAAAAGTAGGAAATTTTACTGGAAAAATAGAAAAAGTATTAAATGAGTAGGTAATTTAAAATATGTAAATATTTTTAAATTATTAAAAGCATTAAAATATGTTTTAAAATAAATAAGTAAGGGTTTGTCTATGATATTTTTGGAAAAAAAAGGTTTTAGTAAAAAAAATAGAAAACATAACATGTTTCAGTTAAAAAAAATATAACTACGCGTGATATTTTTTCAACAGGGGGAACTTTTATTGAAAAAATAGAAAAAATAATGAGTTTTAGCTAAAAAAAGGTAATTGGTTATAAATATTATTTAACAATATTCTTTTAAGTAAGGGTAATTAGGTAAAATCACTTAGGACCGACCAACCAAACTTTTAATATTTCTGATAGTAGGTGATTTGTAAAGGGCCAATTCACCTATTAAAATCAAGCCCAAGTCTAAAAAACAATTCATGCAAGGTCCACAACGCCTACAAGGCCACAATGCATGCAAGGTTCACAACGCCTACAAAGCCACAATGCATGCAAGGTCCACAACGCCTACAAGGCCACAATGGATGCAAGGTCCATAACGCCTACAAGGCCACAATGCATGCAAGGTCCACAACGCCTACAAGGCCACAATGCATGCAAGATCCACAACGCCTA
Source organism: Heracleum sosnowskyi (assembly GCA_030848705.1). Classification (NCBI taxonomy): domain Eukaryota; kingdom Viridiplantae; phylum Streptophyta; class Magnoliopsida; order Apiales; family Apiaceae; genus Heracleum; species Heracleum sosnowskyi. The sequence goes on along the minus strand of CM061238.1, from coordinate 131,596,822 downwards.
CAAGGCCACAATGCATGCAAGGTCCACAACGCCTACAAGGACACAATGCATGCAAGGTCCATAATGCCTACAAGGCCACAATGCCTGCAAAGTCCACCAAGCCTGCAATGTCCACCAAGCCCATAAGAATGGGACATGACACGTTACACAACAAACAAGTGCGAACAAGACAACGCTGACACAAGTACAACTGACATCTGCAAAAAGGTTGGCACAAGTACATGGTCCAAGCGTCAGGACAACATGCAACTGACACAAGGTGGGCACTGACGCTAGACCAAGTCCTTAATTTGTAGCTCATGTCCCCCACATGGACACTCAGTCATGTGCACTGCACATGACATGAGCCTATATATACCCCCTAGTCACTTCAATGGAGGGGGGTTCACAACATTCACTACATTCTCACTATACTCAATTTCTGATAGGTTTTGTTCTACATTCTCTCTACTTTCTCTCTCTAGAAATTAATACCTATCTACATATTTGTATTATGTTTTCCGTCCACCGGATACTTATTCTCACGCCGGAGGTGCTTACGGGGACATAACCCCCCACGGGCATTTCCGTTACAGGGAGCTCGGAGGCAATTCCGGTGGAGCTCAGACAAGACACGTAAAGTTCAGCAAGGCCAACATAGCTCAGCAAGCCGAACAAGCCCAACAAGGCCAACATAGCTCAGCAAGCCGGACAAGCCCAACAAGGCCGACAAAGCCAAACAAGCATTACAAGCCCTACAAGTCAAACAAGCACCTATTCCAGCATAATACTAAGGATGTAGAGCCTGACGGTAGAACGACTTATCATTTGGCGCTAGAAGGAGGGGATCTCACACTCTCTCAACCGACATCTGATTTGGCTTGCTCATCTAAGGGCAAGCCCATCTGCAAACATCCTTACCATTTCAAGTTACATCCGCAAACTATTCTCTAGCATGCGACATATCACGTAAAGTTTTAGCCTGCAACAATCCTCTGTCATCTCGGAGATTGGTGACCCTAGTCACCCAACTACGTATAGGTCTGTAATGTGTACACCATTTTAGCTCTGAATGTTCCTCACTCTCCAGCAAGTGACGTGTCACGTGAAGCTCCACGCAATAGCAACCTTTTGTCATCTTGGAAATTTGTGACCCTAGTCACCCCAACTATGTTTGAGTTTGTAATGCCAACATTAACTTAACTCCCAATCCTCCTTGCATAGTTTCTAGAGATCTAAGGAACATTAATAACCAAACAGATGTTCAAGTTAACCAAGTTACTCGGGACCAAGTACAAGTTACACAAGTAGTGCAAGTTGAGCAATGTGTACAAGGCGTGCAAGTAGTGTTAATTATGCAAAACACACAAGGCACACAAGAAATGCAAGGTGTACAAGGTATATAAGATACGAAAACTACACAAAACACAGAAATAAAAAACAACAAGGCGCAACCATACAACTTAAACTATTCAAGGTGCGCAGAGTGTACAAAGCATGCAAGGTGCGCAGAGTGTACAAAGCATGCAAGGTGTGCAAGGTGCACAGAGTGTGCAAATGATGTTATGTATGCAAGACTTTGAGCCATGACATATTGGCCCACGTAACAAGCAGTAAAACTGTCAGTATCCATATAAGTATGTATTACCTCGTGAAGCACCACAACAACAAAGAAAAGTAATTGTCAACACACTTGCTATCAATATTTATAATCTCTAGAAAGAAGACAAGACTACACAAAATATTTACAAGTACAATAGTGCAAGGTGTACAAGGATACAAATACGGCAAGTTGCACAATGTATACAAGGTATACAAGACATGGAAGTAGTGCAAGTTATGCAAGGTGCACTACGTATACAAGAAATACAAGGTGCACAAGCTATGTAATATATGAAAATTACACACACCACGGAAATCATAAAAAATATGGCTCAACCATGTTGCTTAAACTTTTCAAGGTACACATTGTGCAAAGCATGCAAGGTTTACAAGGTGCGCAGAGTGTGCAAAGCATGCAAGGTGTGCAAGATGCGCAAAGTATGCAAAAGATGCAATGTATGCAAGGCAATAATAAAACCCCTACTTAAGTCCTCGGACTTATCCAAACTTAAGTGGGGGGCAACAAACTTTTTACAAAGGCCCTCGGGTCGATAAGGTCCTCTCGGATCGACTTGTTCTCTCGGACAAAACTCCTGCTTAATTCATTGGACCTATCCAAACTTAAGTGGGGGGCAACAAACTTTTTACAAAGGCCCTCTCGGTCAGCAAGGTCCTCTTGGACTGACTTGTTCTCTCGGAAAAAAACTCCTGCTTAAGTCATTGGACCTATCCAAACTTAAGTGGGGGGCAACAAACTTTTTACAAAGGCCCTCTCGGGTCAGCAAGGTCCTCTTGGATCGACTTCTTCTCTCCGACAAAACTCCTACTTAAGTCCTTTGACCTATCCAAACTTAAGTGGGGGGCAACAAACTTTTTACAAAAGCCCTCCCGGGTCGACAAGGTCCTCTCGGATCGACTTGTTCTCTCGGACGAAACTCATGCTTAAGTCATTGGACCTATCCAAACTTAAGTGGGGGGCGACAAACTTTTTACAAAGGCCCTCTCGGGTCAGCAAGGTCCTCTTCGACCGACTTGTTCTCTCGGACAAAACTCCTGCTTAAGTCATTGGACCTATCCAAACTTAAGTAGGGGGCAACAAACTTTTTACAAAGGCCCTCTCGGGTCAGCAAGGTCCTCTTGGATCGACTTGTTCTCTCGGACAAAACTCCTACTTAAGTCCTTGGACCTATCCAAACTTAAGTGGGGGGCAACAAACGTTTTACAAAGGCCCTCCCGGGTCGACAAGATCCTCTCGGATCGACATGTTCTCTCGGACAAAACTCCTACTTAAGTACTTGGACATATCCAAACTTAAGTGGGGGGCAACAAAATTCTTCCAAAAGCACCTCCAGCTCCAAAAGATACTCTGGAATTTACGTCTCCTCTCAAACAAACATCCTACCCACATCCAACACAAATCTTTTACTACTCCTTCATCCCTCTAAAGAGGAATGAAGGAGTGGGGGGCAAATGATAGTAGGTGATTTGTAAAGGGCCAATTCACCTATTAAAATCAAGCCCATGTCTAAAAAACAATTCATGCAAGGTCCACAACGCCTACAAGGCCACAATGCATGCAAGGTTCACAACGCCTACAAAGCCACAATGCATGCAAGGTCCACAACGCCTACAAGGCCACAATGGATGCAAGGTCCATAACGCCTACAAGGCCACAATGCATGCAAGGTCCACAACGCCTACAAGGCCACAATGCATGCAAGATCCACAACGCCTACAAGGCCACAATGCATGCAAGGTCCACAACGCCTACAAGGACACAATGCATGCAAGGTCCACAATGCCTACAAGGCCACAATGCCTGTAAAGTCCACCAAGCCTGCAATGTCCACCAAGCCCATAAGAATGGGACATGACACGTTACACAACAAACAAGTGCGAACAAGACAACGCTGACACAAGTACAACTGACATCTGCAAAAAGGTTGGCACAAGTACATGGTCCAAGCGTCAGGACAACATGCAACTGACACAAGGTGGGCACTGACGCTAGACCAAGTCCTTAATTTGTAGCTCATGTCCCCCACATGGACACTCAGTCATGTGCACTGCACATGACATGAGCCTATATATACCCACTAGTCACTTCAATGGAGGGGGGTTCACAACATTCACTACATTCTCATTATACTCAATTTCTGATAGGTTTTGTTCTACCCAAGGACACAATGCATGCAAGGTCCACAATGCCTACAAGGCCACAATGCCTGCAAAGTCCACCAAGCCTGCAATGTCCACCAAGCCCATAAGAATGGGACATGACACGTTACACAACAAACAAGTGCGAACAAGACAACGCTGACACAAGTACAATTGACATCTGCAAAAAGGTTGGCACAAGTACATGGTCCAAGCGTCAGGACAACATGCAACTGACACAAGGTGGGCACTGACGCTAGACCAAGTCCTTAATTTGTAGCTCATGTCCCCCACATGGACACTCAGTCTTGTGCACTGCACATGACATGAGCCTATATATACCCCCTAGTCACTTCAATGGAGGGGGGTTCACAACATTCACTACATTCTCACTATACTCAATTTCTGATAGGTTTTGTTCTACCTTCTCTCTACTTTCTCTCTCTAGAAATTAATACCTATCTACATATTTGTATTATGTTTTCCGTCCACCGGATACTTATTCTCACGCCGGAGATGCTTACGGGGACATAACCCCCCACGGGCATTTCCGTTTCAGGGAGCTCGGAGGCAATTCCGGTGGAGCTCAGACAAGACACGTAAAGTTCAGCAAGGCCAACATAGCTCAGCAAGCCGAACAAGCCCAACAAGGCCAACATAGCTCAGCAAGTCGGACAAGCCCAACAAGGCCGACAAAGCCAAACAAGCATTACAAGCCCTACAAGTCAAACAAGCACCTATTCCAGCATAATACTAAGGATGTAGAGCCTGACGGTAGAACGACTTATCAGTTTCGTAGGGCTGAAGAAGATAAATGGGACAATATTAATATTATTTTATTATTTATTAAAATAATATTAATTATAAAGACAAATAGAAAAACTAACGTGTTTTAATTAAAAAAAGTAATTGTCCGTGATATTTTTAGAAATGTTTTAATTATATTAATTGTATTTGTTAAAAAAATACGTTGACATGTTAAAATAGGTAAGTTTTTTTTAAATAATTAAAAGCATTAAAATAGGTTTTAAAATAAATAAGTAAGAGTGTGCATGATATTTTTGGAGAAAAGAGATTTCGGTGAAAACAAATATAAAAGATAATATGTTATAATTTAAAGATAATTGCCCGTGATATTTTTGGAAAATGAGTAGATTTTGTTAGAAAAAGTGTTTTAATAATAAAAGTCAATCAGTTAGTTACTATTTTTACATTATCTTATTTTTTATTATATAAAATAAATGATCGATAACCAAAAATTTCAATATTTCGGCTTTAATAATACAGTATTGATAATGAGACATAATTTGTATATACTACAAAAAATTATGAACTAAATTTATTTTGAATTAGGTAGAAACTAGAAAATATGAATATAAATTCATATATATATATATATATATATATATATATCATTAAATATTATTTTATATTTTTAAGCCTTTAAGGATTTTTTTTAAAAATTATTACTTTATGTTTTGAGGGAATTTATTACTTTATCCTATTGGTCCAAGTCGGGATCAGAAAAATTTAGGGTTTTTTTTTCATAGATACCCAATTTTAGAAACTTTTTTGCAAAAATACTATGTATTTTTTGAATATTTTGCAAAAATATCCAAATATTAGCAAACATACCAACTTTTTGAAAATATTTGCAAAAATACGGTCTGAAACTAGATGCACCGTATCTGCAACTGCAACTGCAACTAAAATCAACTACATACGCAACTTATAAAAATTTAATAATTTGAATCATCTTTGGTTGCATAAGTTAGTGCCCTGCGGGGACCTCGTCGATTAGCTAAAAATTCAATCCTAATTATTGATTTGGTTGAGATAAAACTACTTGTAAACTTTCAACTACATATGTATCTATATATGTATATATATAGACATGTATGTATACACGAAAGGCGAGGGGATGTAACCTGCAATCTTTATTCATCTTTTATCTTCATTCACCCATTTTTACTAACATTTTTTTTTTGAATTTTCACCTGATTTTTTTTTAAAAGTTGCATCTGGTTGCTTTGGTTGCAGACCATATATTTGCAAATATTTTTAGGTTGCATTTAGTTGTATACCGTATTTTTACAAATATTTTCAGAGAATAGTAAAATTGTAAAAAAAATTTAAAAAAGTAGTATTTTTGATAATTTCTCCAAACTTTATTACTTTATCGAGATTATTATTTTATCGAGTATTATTTTATCGAGGTTTGATCGTACAAATTTTGGTCAAAATATCAATTTAGTGTATACTACCATTCCAAAAATGAGGAGCACATTATATTTTATAAATACTCACTTGTCAAAGACAAATACGTATTATTGATATTCATTGTATACATATTAGATTTGTATTTTGGGTTATTTTTTTTTTTAAATGGGGTGAAATTTCTAAAATTAGTATTTCAATTAGACTCGAAAAAATTATACGATCTGAAAATACGACCCAAAATAACACAAAAATTTAAATAATAATATTTGTGTTTATATTTTGAGTACACACGCAAATACATGAATATAAAATTACACGATCGATGTTTATATTTGTAAAAAGTTAACTTAAAGATTTAATATTTAACTTTTTATATTTTTATATATTTTTTTTGACAAAATATTTTTATTTTTATTTAAAATTATACAAAAACACAAAACGAAAAACACACATATTCCAAACATATCAATTTAATATTTAACACAAAATACGAAATTACCGGACACGAAATATTTACCGGGTGAAGGCCAAGTATGGCCGATTTTCAGATCGGGGTAACCATAATAGCCGATCTGAAATTAGTGGACAAATATGGCCGATTGAATACGCATTCTTCAATGGAGTAATCAGAATACGCATTTCGTGATAGGGTATTCTGTGTGGCTTACGCATTTTCAATCGGAGTATCCAGGGAATACGCATATCTCAGTGGAGTATCATGAACTTAATAAGCATATGACATATGCGTATTACTGTAATTCATTTTGCAAGTGACCTCAGCAAACTTCAACAAACAGTAACAAATGATTTTAATTGATTTTAAATTTATTTTTTTAACAGACCGGCGGCCTGATTTTAGGGTTGTAAACAACCCTAAAATCAGGTTAGGTTAGGGTTTAGGGTCTAGGGTTTAGGGTTGTAAACAACCCTAAACCCTAAACCCTAAACCCTAAGTCCGTATACGGATTCGTCGTTCTAAATATTTCTAAAACCCAAAATGGAACTATTGAACCCCAAAAGTTAACTGTTGAACCCCCAAGGAAACGGTTAAACTAAGAACACACGTTTATTTTTGTTCATTTTGTATTAAAAAAGATGTTAATTTTGACTTATGGGATACCCAACTGTCAGTGGAGTATCCTGTATATGGGATACCCAACTGTCAACGGAGTATCCCAAAGGTCAAAATTGACCACTTTTTTCAAAATGATTATTTTTATTTATTTTGTCAAAAAAGTGATTATTTTTGTCATTCTTTCATATTTACTCGGGGCTAATTTCAGTGGATTCATCTTAAGACTTAAATGTATTATTTTGCAACCGCTCCACTGACTTCCCCCTATTTCGCACTACAACATTTTCTCTGTATTACATCGCCTATACACACACTCACACACACCCTTACAGAGTGAGAATGTGGAGATCTGTAGCAGCAGCAATTTCAAGAAAATCAAAACTCTCTGGAGAGACCCTCAATCTTGCTCTTCACTCTCAGGTACTCCACTTTAACACCCCAAAACATGTGGCTTTTCTTGCTCCTAAATTCAATTTCCAGCAAAACCCTAGATTTTTTTCTCAAGATTCGTCCAACCCAGTTGCTACTGATGCTCAAATGCCCCAATTTGAGCCACTAGTTAGTGAAGAAGGTGGTGAAAATGATGTTTTTAAAGATGCCCACAACCTGTTTGATGAAATGTCTGAGGAGAAAAAAGAGGGGTTTGATGAGAATGTGACTGGTGATGTTGTTGGTGATGATGATAGTGAAGTGGGTGTTGCAAGTGAAGAGGTTGTTTTGGAGAAAATGGAGCATTTGTTGTCGTTGCTTCAGAGTGGTAATGTCGATGATGGGGCTTTACGGTCTTTTCTTGGTAATGATATAAGTGTGGAGTTGTTGGAGAAGTTTGTTGTTAGGGTGATTGAAACCCCCCCACTTATTTCGGGTGAAATTTTGATTGGGTTTGTTAAACTTGTTTTGGAGAAAGAGAAGCTTGCTGTGACCCCTGCTGCCTTGGAGGCGCTTGTTATGGTTATTGGTATTGAATGTAAGAGGAGTAGTGCTTATGCTCTGTGGGATTTTTTCAAGGAGGTGGGTGAGGATGGCGGAGTGTTGACTACGGAGATTCTTAATGGTTTGTTATCACTGCTTTCGGTGTTGGGTAAAGGAAAGGCTTGTTATGAAGTGTTTAACAAGTTTGAGGAATTTAACTGTGTTCCGAATGAAGAGTCTTTCTATTTTACTATTGACGCTCTTTGTAGGAGATCAATCTTTGATTGGGCTGTTTCTGTTTGTGAGATGATGGTCAGTGCAAGAAAGTTGCCAGATTCTGAGAAAGTTGGTAATATTATTACGGGTCTGTGTAAAGGTAAAAAAGCCAAAGATGCGCATGCTCTTTACTTGTTTGCAAAGAAGCAAGATAAATGTCCACCTCGGTCTTCAGTTAACTTTTTGATCAGCTCACTTTGTCGTGAGGATGTGAATGTCCCCTTGGCTTTAGAAATGTTGAATGAAGTCTCCAAGGAAGAAAGGAAAGATGCAATCAAGCTGTTTTCTAGAGTCATTCAGGGGCTGTGCCGAGTAAAGGACACTAATAAGGCTAAAGTTTTGTTATTTGACATGATTAAATCAGGTCCTCCTCCTGGTAATGCTGTATTTAATTCGATTATTAATAGCCTTTCCAAGGCTGGAGAGATGAAAGAAGCAACAAAGATAATGAAAGTCATGGAAAGTAGGGGTCTGAAACCTGATGTGTACAGTTACAGTGTGATCATAAGCGGTTATTCAAAGGGTGGAGAGATGGAGGAGGCTCGTAAAGTATTGGATGAAGCCAAAACAAAGCACTCCAAACTGACCCCAGTGACTTACCATACACTCATCAGAGGGTATTGTAAGTTAGAAAGATTTGACGAAGCCCTGGAATTGTTAGGTGAGATGAAACAATTCGGAGTACAGCCTAATGCAGATGAGTACAATAAACTGATCCAATCACTTTGTTTGAAAGCTTTGGATTGGGAAACTGCAGACAAGCTGCGAGAGGAGATGGAAAACAATGGCTTGTATCTTAATGGTATCACCACGGGACTCATACGGGCAGTCAAGGAACTCGAGGAAGAGGAAGAAGAAAGCGCAGATGCTGGTGTCGAAGTAATTGCTGATGTATCCTGAAGTTGATTTAGCCTAATCGATGTAGCCTTTATTTCCCTCCCCCATTTGGTTATGTTCTGTACTAGATAAAGAAGGAAGTATCGCAGGTATTTTGCACAATCTTGCACGTATTTTCTGGAAGGAAATTTCAATGAATAGAATGGAATTTGTGTTTTGAGATCTGTCTTAATTTTGAATATGTTTTCTACTAGTATGAAACAATGGGATTTATATTGAAGTGACTTGAGGCAAGTTACCTGGAGTTCAATTGAGTCTTATTTTCACCAAAACCGCACTTCTGTGTCAATGTAGCTGTATTTAGTTATAATTTTGTAAATAATCAAACAGTCACGTCAAGTAATTATTAACTCGGCTTCCTTTAATAATGCATATTATAACTATGGATTTGTTCTTATAAGGTTCAGGCCTGTTTGTAACATAAATTGAGTTAAAAAGGTAGTTTTTTAAAGTAACTCAAAGACGATTATATTAACTTCTCACTTGTTGATGCCTCTTGACCGATGCTTCCATAGAAGACCTGTCAAGGGATACCATAAACCCTACTCTTTGTTGTCCCTCCCTGTTAGAACCCTTCTGTGCAGAGGGATACGATAGCCCCTACTCTTTGTGCTCCGTCCCCTGTTAGAACCCTTTGGTTATCCAGACGGTGCGTAACATGAAGTGTATATTGTCACTTTTTTACATCTTCCCTAGCTTCCACCTATTCAGCCACAAAATTTCTTTCTACTACAGGCTAGCTTCCAATTTTTCCACAACAATGCATCTTTTGCAACAATAAAAACTCCCACCTATTCCACTTGAATTCTATACCAAAGCAAACAGAGCATTTGAGTTCTCTATTATAGCAGCATTTTGAATTAATTTTTCCCTAAACAAAGATCCACAACACATTTTCTGCCACATTAATGCAATATCTGCTACTGAAATAAATTTGTATCTAATCTTGTTTAGTAAACATATTATCAAAGAGTTGTTCATATATCAAAGTAACTTCAAACTTTATCATTCTAGCCATTTGTTGATCATAACAACCCTCACTTCCGTTTCGTAAAGAATTCCTGCGGAAGCATAAACAGCATTTGAACACTATTTTTTTATAATCAGAATCTAACATTTGATTCCACTCTCAGATTAGGCTTGCATGTCCAGTTCTGAAACACATGTTATACAAACTTTGATTGCCGACAAGATACATTTCTTTTTACATTTACACACTACAAATGATAAATAATTTATGCTTATAAACTGAATCCAGAATTTTTTACTTCTTGTTGGCTCCTTCTACGCGTACATGGACAAAGATAGTATTTTTGTATCCTTTCGTGATCCTCAGCTTGTTATCAGCATATCTGGAAAATGACAATGAGTTTAATAGTTTGTACATCAAAGTAGTAATTCATTAGACGAGTCTAAGTTAATGGAGGGAGTGCAATGACAGACTTGGCAAAGAAAAAAAAAGAGTGTTGGAGATGGGAGATAAAAACACATACAATAACTCGAGATTGAATTTGCTTTGTATTTCTACGGGAAGTCCATATGGGCCAGCTAGAATTGCTGCATCGTCCATTGTCAGCTCGTACAGGTTGGTGCCTGATTTCCTGAAACACGACGGACAGATTCATGCCTAACGTAGCAGTTACATGGTCAATCATAAACACATGTCCACTACAATAAATATCTCTGAAGATTGATGTATTTGATATATTATGTTCTTCATCTTTGAGAAGTAGACCAAGATCCAGTAGATCAATGACTGTGGAGCGTAAAATTATAGGCTATGGTTTTAGTGGAAAAGTTGTCATCTTCGTAAACTTAAAACCAATGAACTAGTGGACTTACGAATATGTGCCAGTCATGGAGAATTTGAGGCCAAGCAAAATATCAACCACAAATTTCAGTTCTCCATTCCCCTTGACAATCTAAGGTAGACAACAGAACACGAGTATTAGCTTCGGATAGCTTCTTCAACCTAAAAATTCAATTTTGTAATGTTCAAGATCATAAGCTCAACTCTAACCTGTGCTCCCATAAGACCATTAGCAGCATTCTCTATCCAACTATCTGTTTCCATCTGAAACACAGAGGCCATGTTTTGTTAAACTTAAACAACACAATTATTATTAAATCAAATAAAATTTAATTAGTTTGTAGTATGTTCATGTTTATAAGAAACATTATTATGTACTTTCAAGATTAAATTACTCGTAACTCAAAATTAGGATGATCTAATAATTTGGATGAAGTACTGTTGTTGGCTGGAACTAGTGAAAAAGTATATTTTGCTCCACCAGAAAGAAGTTCTTTGATGAAAACTTTCTACCACACTCAATCACTCATTTGCAGATTATTTGTTAATGTACTGCTCTCAAAAGAAGCTAGATAAAGAATGGAAGTTAGTTGCCTATATAATAATAACTCGGGGTTAGAATAATGATGAGAGTGTAGACTTCAATCAAAAGGTCTTATGTTAAAAAGGCTGCTCCATTGGGGAGGCATAACCTGCCGCAGACATTGCTACAGAATATTGCTTCCCCAGCTAGGGAGATTTCTGCCAAGTTATATTGACACAAGAAGAATTTTTTTTGAAACTTTTATATGATCGAAAATGTGTTCACTTCACAGAAAAATTGGTAAAGGACAAACAGAAGGAAACACTAATACTTGGCATCATGGTGGCAGCACATGCAGCAAATAGCCCCAGAGAATGGTTCTCTTAAAGGTTAATCAGTTGGTTTTTTGGCTAGAGACACTGGCAACTTGTGAGGATGCATTATTTAGTATACATTGCTGCTTTCTCATGTATTAGCATTAGCAAAATTAAGATGCAACAGTAAGGTTCATGTTCCCGCACTTGCACAAACTCCAAAGAAATTTATATAGGCTATTAAAAGATTATTATGCCCCCACTTTTTTATAGTATAAGATACAAGTTAGTCTGCAATTCATATCCTAACAGAAGCTGAAATTGACATGCTAGTTTTTTCCAGATTTTATATAACAAACATGTCTGCCTTGGAATGACCTGCTACTGCTGACAGATGTCGGCTAGTTTCCTCTACATCACTACATATTTGCTCTAATTTTCTCTGTTCTCACCAAACTACTGAATTCATTGGTTCCTCCTGTGAAACCATTTTGTGTCTTGCATTTTTTTTGACGAAGTTATAACTTTCTAGCCATATCTGAAGTGTCTTGTTCTTTAAGGTTGCCTTTTTGTTCGTTAGCCTTTAAAGAATCAGGCTCACTTGTGGAAAAAATCACGCTACCTAACAGATTGCTCCACTATGCATGTTTACTACTCTTATAGACATTTTTGATGCTATGAAGTTATCCATTTCATAATTATATCTTGTTCAATAAATTTAGGACTGTCAAAACTCACTTGTGAACTCCATATCATGTTCCATTCACCCTCGAGGAGCTGTTGTTCACCTTTAGCTGCATTTCGATTCATTGCAAGAAAGTCTTCAATTTCCTATGAAATTAAGCATGTCAAATTCCAAAAAAAGAAAATAAGATATAGTAGATGTATTGTGGTCAGTTATAGACAATTTTGGATGTAATGCATAATCCTTACCACATGTTTTGAAGAAGATATGGAAGCAGGTGGAAGATATTCAAAGGATAGAATTTTACCTTTCTGACTTTTGTGTCCGTAGAAATAGCCGAAAGCAATCTTTGCCTTGGTTCACTAGTCTTTTGTAGCACAAAGGTGGTGCCCTGCACTATACCGACATATCTGGGGGTCCTTAATCCTTAGCAGGTAAAATACTAACAGTGCATATGAGTAATGTTCTACTGTTGAAAGTGGCAACTCTAAAACAGCACATCAGGCAGAGGTGCCAAATAGTTGCATATTTACCTTGTTTCCTTTTGATATACGGAGATTTCCAGAATTCGAAAGATAAGTTGTGTCCAACCAACCCTTGGCTTCATCTCCTAGAAGTTTAAAAGGTACGGGATACGGAACCTTGAAAGGTAGGAACTTGAAAGAAAAAGCTGCCTTGTCAAACCGAAAAAGGATGCGTTTTCCATCTTTGACTGATGCTGCAGCCTGCATTTAACAACTGCAATTTTTTAATTTATCACATAAACTCTACAAAGATTTCATCTCTATCTTTTGGATGGTTAAAGATCTCCTCTTTGCACACAAGAAGGAATAGAAAACTAAAAGACGAACTCCAGTATCAATGGCGGAGCAAAGATATTTGTTGAGGCCTGAGGGTGAGCTACATTATACTTTTAGATTTTGAAATTGTCAAGGGTAAGCCAAATTGCATTCATCATTTTTTTGGGAGGCCAAATTACACTTCTTATCAAGTCAAAAAAAAAAAAAAAAATTCTCAATCTCTAGAAATCCATGGTCCAATGTTGTTGATGAACTTTCAGATGAAAAAATCATACCTCTACTTTCAGCTCGCCGATTGCATCAGAGAACTTTACAATGTTGGAGACACGTTGATCATCTGTTTGAAGATAAACCTCTTGGAAAACTTTAAAGAAATCAACCCCAACAAAAGTTCTCTGAAGATGTGGCAATAACATAGATTAACCATCTAGCAAAGTTGCAAAACAAAATATAACCAAGACCGGCTATTTTAAGCGTACTTATGCACTTATATTAACTACATGGAAAATAAATGTAATACAGGGAATGGATTCGAGCTAAATTATAGTCTAATATTAGAAATGTATCTCTAGTTCTGGAACAAAGAATATGGAAATGAAAAGTTTGTCACTTGCTGCAGATGCAGCTAGTATTTGTGATTGCAGGTTTGGAATAGAGAAATATATTACTTCCATTATCATCATTGCAGCTGTCACTCTATCACTATCTTAAATAACATTGATCTTTGGCAACTGTTTGCACACCATTTCATCCAAACATTTCATCCTTGAAAGTTAATCTATCTCACTAGGTATACAGTAATCATGGTCGATGCAATTTTGACATTAGTCAGTATCATATTAACATATGGGTACAAACACTGTACTTAAAAAGACCCAATTATCCTATCCCTTGCGATTATCTAAATCGCATGCCTGCTAATCCCTCACAAGTTGCTTTGAAAATCACCCGAATCCATAGAGGCTGACCAAAGGTGCATTACATATCTATATAAGAAAAGTAACAGTATCTGGCCCAGTGACGAAGAATAAAGACAATGAAACCTATAACTCTTGACTCTACCAAAACCAAAGCCTAATTGAAGGGGTACAAGCAACTAATCAACCAGTTCTTTTGTTTTTTAGTTTGGTTTTGATGAATTACAGAAGTTCGACTACTCACACTCACATGCCTCCATGGAGGGTACCAAGAGAAAATTAATACCCACTAGGCTACAATACTAGGAATCAAGCCAGCTATTTAGGGGACAACTGGAACATACCAAAGGTTATAGGTTCTAGTTCTACTGTTTAACAAGACAATGAAATTTATCTTAATCTTTGAGGCACTATGAGAATGTCATCTGCAACTGTTAGATATAGACCTATAAAAATTAATTTTCTGTGCCAAGCAGAACAACCGCAAAAGTTGGCACTTCGATTATCACAATTATAAAGCCAAACCTAAAGAAAGACATAGTACCTGAATTGGAGAGGCTGTTCCTGGTCTTGTTGTAAACATCAATTGCCAGCGACCCTCAATCAAACTAGAACTTGTCTGGAAATATAAGATATAACAGTTAAAATTCTGTTCCAGGTATATTTGTTGTCCACACCTAATCTCAGGCTCTTACAGTTTCTTTCTTCTGGTTGAAAAATATGTAATTCAAAACAATATTTAACACTAGTGCTCAAATCTCTAGTTTAGCATGTTACTAGTTTACTGACAGTAGGTAATTTAATCAAGTGAAATTCATTAATGTTCACTTTCTAAACCAACAAAGTATAACTTTGACACAAAAATTAGCCACCGGATCACTGATGCTTTGAGAAGATTCTAAAACTTGCACTGCGCGTTCAACTTCCTGCACATCAATTTTGATACACAAACTTGATCAGAAATCAGTCTCGCTAAATGTTAGTTAGGAACTCGTAATATTTATCAAATGGAATTGTATCGTCTTGATGCCAATCATTCTAAAACTACAATAAGATAACAAGTTTTAGCGCAAGATATGTTTCCTCCATCGTATAGGCACAATCAAACAATAGTAAGGAAATTGTCGTACAAGGGAACTAGTATAGTAAAAGAACTATCCCATAACTCTTCTAATTACAAAATGGATTTGGATTTAGTTGAATCACATGGTATTTGGACAGAAATTTAAGTTTGAGAATTTGACATTACAACTAATCTAAAAAGAATCATCAATTGAAATAAATTTCACAATTCCAAACACAAAGTTAAGCATGTATCATTTCAAGCACCTTAGCAATGTAGTTAACCCATCCTCTAACAAGTTCCTATGGATTTAATTTATTTATTTTGGCTAGTAAATGTTTGACTGATAGCGGCAATCTTTAAGAAATGAGATATTGGTGCCTGCGACAACCTTAAAAAGCAGATATTCAACAACAGAACCTTAAATAAATGTACATTTCGAATCAATAAAATAAAATGATAATATATACTTGTAACTGTTGTGGAGAAGCAGAACGGCCACGGCCTTGAATACCAATAAGAGCTTCTATCAGTAAATTTTCGTCTTGGCTAAACGAAACTTGATCCGAACTCTGCTTGTTCACTAAGGAACACGAAACAGACCCCCCACAAATCTTCTTCTTCTTCTTCTGGAAGAATGTAGATGCAGGTCTTAAACCAAACCCTACTACATTTCTAAGCTCATATGCAGCAGCAGCAGTAGCAGCCATTAATGTGTTTGTGTAGGGAAGTTAAATGAACCACCACCTCAGCTAACATGTACAAGGGAGATATCATCATATTCATACTGGAGAGATTCTGATTTTGTGTGACACGTGGATAATTATACATCCTTACAACTCAGCTTCTGCAGGGCCTACCTTTTATCTTCAATTGCTTGCCAGAATAATTCTCAAACCTCATGTTTTCTTTTATTAATTATAAAATAAAACTAGCTTAAAACTCGTGCATGCACGGATTGTTATTAATAATAATTAATTTTATTATTGATGTTTTAATATTCTATTAATTTGTATTTGCTAAAAAAATATGTAGGCGTGTTAACTTGTTTTAAATAATTAAAAGTATTAAAATAGATTTTAAAATAAAATAATAATTGCTTGTCTGTGATATTTTTGGAAAATGAGGGGTCTTAGTAAAGAAAAATATAAAAAGTAACATGTTTTAGCTCAAAAAGGTAAGTGTCCGTATTTAAAAGAATTTAAATAGGTTTCAAAATAAATAAATAAGGATTTGCCCGGAATATTTTTGGAAAATGAGGGGTTTTAGTAAGAAAAAATAGAAACAGTAACATGTTTTAGTTGAAAAAGATAATTGTCCGTGATTTTTTTAGAAAAAATAGAAAATGTAATGTATTTTAGCTGAAAAGGTAGTTGGTTATAAAAATGTTATTATTTAATAATAATTTCTTTAGAAAATGAAAAAATAGAAAAAGTAACACGTTTCAGCGAAAAAAGTGCTCATAATTAAAAGTATTAAAATATATTTTAAAATAATTAAGTAAGGGTTTGCCCGTGATATTTTTGGAAAATGAGGGGTTTTAGTAACAAAAAATAGAAAGAGTAACATGTTTTTGTTAAAAAAGATAATCGTCCGTGTTTTTTTTAGAAAAAGAGAGGATTTTGTTAGAAAAAAAATAAAAAAAAGGTAATGTATTTTAGCTGAAAAGGTAATTGGTTATAAATTATGTTATTATTTAGTGATAGTTAAAAAAAAATAAGTAATGGTAATTAAGTAAAATCACTATATAGCTAATAATATAGCTTTTAATGTTCCGTCCGTCCGACTACCAAATTTTTAATGTTCCGTCTTTAATAATATAGCTTAAAACTTGTGCGATGCATTGATTGTTTTCAATAATTGTTAATTTTATTATTTATTATTTATATTTTATTAATTGCATTTATTAAACAAAAATAAGTAGGCGTGTTAAACATTTTTAAATAATTAAAAGTATTAAAATAGGTTTTAAAATAAATAAGTAACGGTTTGTCCGTGATATTTTGGAAAAAGAGTGGTTTTAGTAAGAAAAATAGAAAGTAACATGTTTTCGTTGAATTTAAAATATAAAAGTAACGATTTATCCGTGATATTTTTGAAAAAAGAGGGGTTTTAGTAAGAAAAAGAGAAAAGGTGACATGTTTTGGTTGAAAAAGGTAATTGTTAATTAAAAGTATTAAAATAGATTTTAAAGTAAATAAATAAGGGTTTGCCCGTGATATATTTAGAAAAGGTGGGATTTCAGTAAGGAAAATATAAAATATAACATGGTTTCTCTAAAAAAGGTAATTACCCGTGTTTTTTCTAGAAAAAGAAGGGAAAAGTAATTGCCAATTAAAAGTATTAAAATAGGTTTTAAAATAAATAAGTAAGGGTTTGCTCGTGATATATTTGGAAAATGATGGATTTTTGTAAGAAAAATAGAAAAAGTAACATGTTTTAGTTGAAAAGGAAATTGCTCGTGATTTTTTTAGAAAAAAATGGTAATGTATTTTAACCGAAAGGGTAGCTGATTATAATAATTTTTATAATAATTAAATAAACAATTAAATAAGGTAAGTACCGTACCAAAAAACAGGTACCAAAACTTTCAATGTTTCGT
Organism: Heracleum sosnowskyi; assembly: GCA_030848705.1. Lineage (NCBI taxonomy): Eukaryota > Viridiplantae > Streptophyta > Magnoliopsida > Apiales > Apiaceae > Heracleum > Heracleum sosnowskyi. Next base: position 131,578,990 of record CM061238.1, on the reverse strand, counting down.
CTTTAATAATATAGTATAGATAGATATATAGATTTATAATATTAGTATTTTATGTTACTAAATGGAATAGCCCGTGATATTTTTGAGATTTTAGTTAAGAGAAATATTAGTTAGAAAATATATAAAAAAAATATACGTTTTGGAAAAAAAACTAATCGGTTAGTCGTTAATAATTATAATATTATTATTTTATTTTATTAAATAGAATTGTTCGTGATATTTTTGGAAAATGAGAGGTTTTATTTAGAAAAAATAGAAAAGTAGAAATTTTAGTTATAAAATATAAAAAAGAATATACACTTTGGCAAAAAATGGTAATGAGTTAGTTATTATCAATTATAACCTCATTATATTATTTTATTAAATGAAACTGTGTGCGATATTTTTGGAAAATAAGATGTTTTAGTTAGGGAAAATAGAAAAAATATTCTATATAATAATTTTAATATTTTATCTAACGGTTCTCATCGATTTTGATCAAAAATATCTGACGGCTATGAATAGAGTGACCAGACTACAAAAACTTTCATGACCAGACTACAAAACTTTCAATGTTTCGTCTTTAATATAATAGTATAGATTGGAATAGAATCTCTTTTTACAAACAAAATTAGTAAAATGTACTGTAACAATATTTTATTGGGCTTTTTTCATAAATATCTCATTCCAAAAATACCTTTTCAAAAAAAAAAAATTGCGAAAATACAATCTTATTTGCAAAAATACCTTCTGCAAATTGCAACCAAAATCAACCACAACTTGTTAATAATGGTGTTTTTCCGGCGTCCTGATTTTAGGTTTGTAAACAACCCTAAAATCAGGGTAGGTTAGGGTTTAGAGTCTACAACCCTAAACCCTAAGTCCGTATAGAATTATTCGTCATTCTTAATATTTCTAAAATCCAAAATAGAAACATTGAACCCCAAAAGTTAACTATTGAACCCCGGGTAAACCAAGACCACAAGTTTACCCCTTTTATTAATAATTTTTTTTGAATTCTTAGCTGTTTTTTCAATTATTTTTTAAAAAGTTGCATCTAGTTTCAACCACATATGCAACTGGATGCAAACTACGTAGGTTGTATTTGGAAAGTTGCATCCAGTTGCAATCACACATGCAACCGGATGCAACCTACGTAGGTTGTATTTAGTTGCAGAACGTATTTTTGCAAAAATCTTTTTAAAAGGTGGTATTTTCGCAAATTATTTTTAAAAAGAAGGTATTTTTGTAAATATTTTGAAAAGATGGTAAAATCGCAAAAAAACTTTAAAAAAGTGGTATTTTTGATAAATATCCTATTTTATTTCTGCCACTTTTTTGGAAAATAATTTTTGATAATTAATTTGGGGACGTTTGGTTGGGATTAACAAAGGAAAAGGAAAACAATTGATTCGTTCATTTTGCTCGTGTTTATTTTATAAAATTTGTCATTACAATTGATCTTTTTTTTTATTTAAATTTACACAATTTTTATGATTTTTCAACAAATAAAGGTAAAATTGTAATTTTACAATCATTTTTTGAGCTCAATTTGCCCTTAAATATCATTTAATATATATAAATAGATAAGTAGATTTACACAATATTTCTCGTAACTTCTTTTTGTAGTGCCGTATTTAGTTTTCCTTTCCTAACTTCTTTTTGTAAAATTGGTAGTAAATTTTAGGGCCAGTACATTAGTAAATAGTAGTTACTATGCATATCAATCAAACTTGTGTTTTACAAAGAATAAATATAGAGAAAAAGGAACCTAAGATCTATCTAATTAGGTATCCTTCCTGAGATTTAAAAACAAACCAAGTCGTTTTGATTATTACTCCCTTCGTCCCATCAGAAAGTTAACATTTGGAAAACGATGTTCGACACATATTTTAAGACTTTTTTAAAGTATAGTTTCATTAATTGTTTTAATTTTTTTTTTTCTGAATAATAATTAAATATTAAAAAGAAAAAAAATAAAATAAATAATTGAACTATATTTTATAGGAGCCTTAAAATGCGTGCCGAGCCGTCCATTTCAAATATTAACAAATGGATGGGACGAAAGGAGTACTTTTTTAAAGGTGAAGGCCAAGTATGGCCGATTTTCAGATCGGGGTAACCATAATAGTCAATCTGAAATTAGTGGCCAACTATGGCCGATTGAATACGCATTGCTCAAGGAAGTAATCAGAATACGCATTTCTCAACAGAGTATTCAATAGGTAATACGCATCATTCAGTTACGTAACCCATAATACGCATTCAACGATGAAGTATTCATTGATTTTCGAACTGAATACGCAAGCACTGACGGGGTAATCAGAATAATATTCTTCTATGTCAACATAAGATACGCATTCGAGTCAGGAGTGTATACACAAATGGGTTATTATGAGTATCCTAATTGAATCAATATAAAATTACATCTACAAAATACGAAATGTGATTTTAAATTGATTTTTTACACAGACCGGCGACCTAATTTTAGGGTTGCCCTAAAATCACGTTAGGTCTAGGGTTTAGGGTTGCCCTAAAATCACGTTAGGTCTAGGGTTTAGGGTTGCCCTAAGTCCGTATACGGATTCGTCGTTCTGAATATTTCTAAAACCCAAAATGGAACCATTGATGGCTGGTTCGTCCCGTTATTTAAGTCCACACTTATAATTCCTGTATAACTGCTCCAGTTTTATTACATAGCTATGTGTTTAATGGTATTATGTGTTTCAGTTCCCTGAGGAGAAAAAAATGGACTTGCTGAATGTTCGCATCATGTATCACCTCAGGAATGTCATCAGCTGAAGGATCTGTGAAGGTCACAAAGTTGAAAATTACTTGGTTGCCTTGTACAAATGAGTTGGTGCCACTCTCTTTAATGGAGTTTGATTATGCAAGTCTGTTTGTAGTTTGTACTTAATGAGATTGTCTAACAATTAATTTTCTTGTCGGAGTACAGTTGGTTTGTAAGCTAGTTTGGTACATTGTTTGATGTATTGTTTTGGTTATGCTAGTTGGTGTAAAGATTGTATGTTCAGTGTTTGGTAATGTCAAGTGCTTAACTGTTTTCTTATGTTGGTGTTTTAGTTTTATTTGAGTTTTGTTTGCATATATAAAGAATACTGTATGCTAAAACATGAACATGAGACATCAAATAATAAAAAGAAACTGATGTCATTTGCTGGGCAATTACAATGAAAATATTAAAAAACCGATGTAAAAGAGGGGAAATGATGTTATCTCTTTGTACAAAACCGATGTAAAAGAGGGGTAAAGACATCATAAATTTGGTAGAAACTGATGTCCGTAGACTTCTAATACATCGGCTAAAAACCGATGTGTATAGTCATGACCTTTCTCTACACCCACATACACATCAGCCGAATTTTTTCCAGAACCGTTGTCTATTATCGTTTTTCTAGTAGTGAAACTAAGAACACACGTTTATTTTTGTTCATTTTATATTAAAAAAGAGGTTAATTTTGACTTGTGGAACACCCAACTGTCAACGAAGTATCCTAAAAGCTAAAATTGACCACTTTTATCAGAATGATTATTTTTGTCATTTTTTTCTTTTTTTAATATGTTACACATTTTAAGTATAACATCCAAACATGAGATAAACAACTAAATTCTAATATGTATCCATTTAGTGTCACAACATTTTTGTTTTCTCGCTTATATGTTAATGGAGGGCGAGGGTGATGATCAACATCAAATTGACTTTCAAACTATAGAAGAGATTGATCAAAATGAAAATTTAGTGAGTGTTGAAAGATTTGAGGATGATGAACATTCTCATGACACTCAAATTGAAGGACGTTATGAAAATATAGATTCAACGCTTATACCTTACGTAGGCATGGAGTTTCTCTCGATGATGAGACTGCATATGATTTTTATAGAAATTTCGCAAATAACATCGGATTTGCGACACGCAAGTACTCATCTCAAAAGTCTAGCGATGGTGGGCACGTTTGGGTTCCAACAAAAGGGCATGCAGAGAATCACATAATCGAGAAGCAATAGATGATTTTTATATATAGTTGTAGCATTGGTCCATATAACATTGCACGATTAATAAATGTTAGGAGTCATAGCGATACAAAGATTACTCCGCAACAGGTGTCCGATCATTTGAAATCAAGTAGAAAGCATTCTTTTCAAGAGCCTTTGACTGAAAAGTAGAATAGTGAACTTAAATCTTGGAGATGGCTCGAAAATATGCATAATCAGCGAAATTATTGGGTTCGACCGTATTTGCAGAAGACTTTTTTTGCAGGTAACTATCATATAATTTATAGTGCCTCTAGTGTTTAAATGCAATTGTCTTATAATTCATAGTATGCCTAATATTTGTACCAAATTAAGGAAAAACATTTTATTTAATAGTCGAACATTGTGTTCAGCATTAGAACAGACAAGATTCTACAGCAGACCATACTGAATTCTACAACTGAACTCCGAGTTCTGCATTGTGTTACTATAAAACTTTGTTTACTTTTTGTTCATGGACCGGGTTCTATAGTAGAATACTCTGTTTTGTACTAAAACACACAAGATGCTACAACTGAACACACTGTGAATCCTACTGATGACCCTAGCATTTGCATTGCTTTACGTAAAAATTTGTTTATTTTTCTTATAAATTTTGTTTTGTAGTAAACTACCGTGTTTTGCACTAGAACACACAAAATTCTACAGTAGCATACACTAAATTTTACAGCTCAACAGTTGGTTACATATTGTGTTACTATGTAACTTTGTTTATTTTTTATTTGTATATCTTTGTAGGCATGAAATCCTTGTCAAAGGAGTGAAAGTATAAATGCATTTTTTGATGGGTTTGTCCATAATAGCACCCCTTGGTCAGAATTTGTTGATCAATATGATAACGCTGTTGCTGATCGTCGTAGTAAAGAGTTGGATGAAGATTTTGTTTGCATGACCACAAAGCCAGATCTTACAAAGGTAACTCCAATGGAGTCTCATGCAGCTCAAGTCTATACCAGAAATGTCTTTGTCAAATTTAAAGAAGAATTTCAATATGTGTTTCATTGTCATCAGAAAAAGTTGAAAAAGGATGTTGAAAAGTCAATATATGAAGTTACATATAGCTCTGATGACAAGGATTTGTCACAGGTTGTGAACGTAATTCCGGATTACAATTTTAAGTGTAGTTGTGCCAAATTTGAGAACGCGGGACTCTTGTGCAAACATATCTTATACTTGATAAAACAAAAATACAATTTCAAGTGTATTCCTCGGAGGTATATATTGGCAAGATGGACACTTAATGCTAGATATACTACCGGTGACAAGGTCGATGTAACATTAGAAGAATCTCAAAATAAATCGAATGAAAACAAAGTCATTGCACTAGAAGCTTGGAATTTCCGTACATATATGGATCGACTTTTTGATAAAGTAGTCCATAATAAATTTGATCAACATAGTCAGGCAGAACACTATTAGGTTCTACAACAGGACACTAGGTTCTACGGCAGAACACTATTAGGTTCTACAACAGGACACACGGCAGAACACTATTAGGTTCTACAACAGGACACTAGGTTCTGTAGTACAATCTTAGGTTCCACAACATAATATATTATTGTGTATTGTGTTTAATTATATTACCATCATCAAAAGCGAGCAAAATAACATGTATGTATACATGCGTGTGTATGGAATCGTGTTTATGTATCTGTATATAGATAAAGAGAAAGAAAGAGACAGGGAAGAGAATGAAGCAAAATAAAAGAAAAGATTTGATATTAAACGACGTAGTATTTTTAAATATCTCAGGGAAGATACCTAAGATACATCTTAGGTTCCCTATTCTCATAATTTTTTCAAGTCAAACGTAATCCTCCCTCAAAGTTGAGCACAAAAATGAATCTTCCTAACTAGTAATTTTTGAGACCATCTCCAAGCTTTGCCTATCATTTAATTAAATGCAGACTTACCATTCCTCTAATGCTCTACTTGAACAACATGTTCTACTAAGTTTTAAGTCACCTATCATTGTTTCGGCCTCCCCTTCTGCTTTCCTTTCTGTTCGAGATAGTACTTTCTCAACATATGAGCGTATACAATTTCGTTCCATGTATCAGGAACACCAGGAAGACACCAGTGTGTGCAGTCCTGGAATCTCTCCGGAGATCGTCTTTCCTCTTCTGTTAAGTTTGGCTTTGTGAAAATGGATGGATGTGCATCCTTTCGAAAATCAGTCATTCTTGTTATGTTTAAATAGTAGGTTGCCGTTTTCATCTTCTTTAACACTTTCTCCAGCGTGTTCAGATATGGAGAGAAATCCTCTATGTTGATATATTTCTCATTTTTAATTGGTTCAGTCTCATTATCACATTGCCCTCCAGAATTCCACTGTCCACCTCTGAGATCAGACACATAATCAAGAAACAATATGTGAATCAGTAAACTGAAAGCCAAATGATTTTAGTGATTTTAATTAAAGAAAGTGTGACATAAAATTACTTCACCTAAAGTGGGAGGGAGAATAGCTTCTAAAGAATAGAAGGCTCTTCGTAAATTTTACATTGGAATCAATCCATCTTGCCCATGTTTCCAATGCTCTCCTATATGCCTCCAGTCCATCCAATTCATCATAGACATGGTTGCCTTCTTGATAATAACCTTTTCTGCAAATTTTAAAAAATTAGTCGGACTTCTGCTGTTGCTAAGTAAACCAAATTAAACGTACCCAATACATCTCACATTCCCACTCGGAAGTTGGGTCTAGAAAGGTATGATGTATGCAAACCTTGCTCGTACTCCAACGAGTGGAGAGGTTACTTTTGTGAGAACTCTAGTTTGTTTTCGCTTAGTCTCAGGATGAAAAAACAAACTCATAAAATAATCTCAAATTCTCTTGTTATTCAACCTTGAAGACATAAGCCTTGATTCGTTTACAATATAACAATTATTTGTTTATATTTTGAACATCTAATCAATAATAAAGGTAACTAATATAATTAGGGAACTCTCCCTATTTCGTTAATAGTAATAATTAAGATAACTCTTCATATGTCTTCTATAATAATATATATGTTAACAAGGACCAGGTCCAGGAGCTAAATAGTTGAGATATATCAAAAGAGAAGAGAGGGAGAAAGGGTAATTTACCCAGACGTCGTTTTTGCATGAGTCCACCAATGTCCAGTGTTGAATATAAGAACATCTGCCTTTTGATATCTTTGCGATGAATTATCAATAAGATCAATCCGAAGTGTTTCTTTGTACGCTCCATTGCCATCGGGCATCTCCCATTCTTGAACCAGAAATGTACTTCGAAAGAACTCCACAGATAAATTATAGTTCTACAAATGCATCAAGATAATTCAATTGATCGACCAATAAATATGAGCAAACATAGAAATTTAAGCATACTAATGGTAATGGACATAAATTATATATAGTTCATCAAGTACGAGAAACTTACTGTAAAAAGAAAAGAGTATGAACCCTCTGTTCTGAAGTGGACTTTACCAGAGGCTTCATAGACATTGCTTTTGTTAACTACTGAATTTCTAAGCATACAAACCATCGACTCCCACATATTCCTATTCAATGAATCACCCACAAACACTATTCGCTTTCCCCTCGATAACTCCAACATGTGTCTGCCATTCCACCTGCACTTCAAAGCGAGGGCCAAAAAAATAATCTGTAGGCCAAACAACACAGAGTTTCTATTCACAGATTGAGAGTGTAGGTCTCATTTTCACATTGATAAATTCATAAATCTAGAGTCCTTCTCATACATACATGTGTAGCAACAGACAGTTAAACTACTAAAGATTTTAAGTCTTCTTCCCTCAAAACTGTGTCAACAACCAAAAGAAGAAACACATTGTCTACTGTTTTGGACCGCGAAAATGAATTACTTAACCAAAGCAATAAATTTATCTACCAATTATGTTGCCAAGCTGAAAGATAATAATATAAATGAACATAACTTGTTGCATACCTGGGAATATTACAATCCCTGGGTTGCCATCTATATCTTTGATAACCATTATCCGGCCTTTTATTACGAAAACAATCAAAAGATTCATCGATAAAAGGACATGAACCAGGTGGATACATAGGAAGCTGATCATGGTCCTCCACCCAAGACCCATTAAAAAGATCACACTTAATCAGCCTTTCAAGCTCCTTAGCTGATGAATTAACCATACTAATCAAATCACTAGTACCATATTCCGTATATAAATCTGAAACCGACTCGTTATTTCTCTTCGAAAACCCACCTGTTTCTGGTGAAAATTCAGGACTACTTGCATTATTAGTATAAAAATTCATAGGAGGAACATTTGTCGACAATGCTTTCGTATCCGGATAAAAATTGGATGCATTTGCAGTGGTTGTTGGGAAGAGCTGGGAGAAAAAGGTCGATAAATGAGAACGATTCTCAATAATGTATCTAACAAAAACTGGAGAGCTATTGTATGTCAGATGACTGAAAACAAAGAAGATTGTTGAAAGGATGAAGAAAACTGTGATGGTGCATGCAAATGTTGTCGATCTACGAGTTGCGAAAATGTTAAAGAAATGATTATTAGTATTGTTGTTGTTTGATCTTTCTAAGGACAGGACTGATCTTGTTCTTGATGTTGGAGAATCTGACATGGTTTAGGGTTTGTTATTCTGGTTTCTGGATTAGATGTTAAGAACAAATTACTGTAAAGTGATTGTCTATGTATCTACTATCTAGTGTATATCCACGTGCATGGGGATATGCATTATTTTATTATTTATTTATAGATTTATAAAATGTTTATTTTTCTAGCAAAAAATATTTAATTTGTTTATTGGTTAGTATTAATATTTTACCTTGTGTAAACAATAAAAGATAATTAAAATGTATATCTTTTTTGCTTTGGCAAGTATGAATTTGCATTTTCTTTTTCTCTATTTTGCTATTAGTAGTGAGAGAAATGGCCCTTACTCTCACAATTTTGGAGTAAAATGCCCAAAATATCACTATCTAAATAAATGGCCCTTTATATCATAAAGAAACGTTACATTAAAATGCGTTGATGAATTTAACTAAAAGTTTATATGGCAGAGTGGTTTGGTGGTGGAATTTGATATTCATGGAGCGTGAAGTCAGAGGTTTGAATCTCACTGGAAACGAATTTTTGTTTTTGGAGAAGCAGAAACGCATTTTTATAATTCGTTACAGCAAGGACACGCATGATTATAAAGCGTTTACATCATTAACGCAATGTACATATGCGTTTCTAGGGTTAGGCTCAAGAGAGAACCAATCACTAAAAAAGAACTTTAGAACTGTTATAAGCCGTTGGATTATTACTAGATCAACTGTTCAGATTCAACTCATTTTTATATACAAAATCTAATAAGGGTATTCTTGGAATAAAAGGATTCTACTGCCGAACCTATTTTGTTTCATAGTATAAATACAGTGTTCTGCAGCTGAATTTTAAAAGTTATGCATATGGACTTCAAAGTTCTACAACTGAACTTACTTTTTTCCACAAAGTTCTACAAGTGAACTTGATTATTTTTATAATGTTCAGCTGTTGAACAATGTTATTCACATTATTTTCATACCATAACTTTCGTGTTCTACCGCTAAACATAAAAGTCATGCAATCGAATTTGAAATCCAACACATAAATTTTAAAGTTCTGCAACTGAACTTACTTGTATTTAATTGTTCAGCTGCTGAACACTGTTATCTGATATTGTGTTTATACAATAACTTGAATATTTTCACAAAAAATGATAAAAATAATTGGGGAAATTTTATGATGATGATAGAGAATTTTGTGATCGATATTGATGTATGATTATTATCGTTAATAAAATATTAATTAGCTCTAAATTATGTATTTTGTGTTTTTGGACAACTTTACCCATGACCTTCATATAATAAATATATATTATTTTAAAAAATAAGATAGAGTTCTAAAGGTTCTAAGGTTAAGGGTTCTACAAGGAACATGACCCTGCGTTTCTATTTAATTTTTTATTTTTTTGGATTTTTTTGTTTTTCATTTAAAATTTGCACTTAATGAAAACGTTAGTTAAGGATGCGTTTTGTAAAAACGCAATTTAAAGATGCGTTTTCATGTGATATAAAAGACCATTTTTTTCAGGTGTGATATTTTGGACCATTTTTCTTTAAATTGTAATATAAAGGACCAACACCCTAGTAGTGACTAGTGACTAGTGATACAAATATTTGTTTCATGAGTGTGTTTAATAGTATATCTCTTTCTCCTTTTTTCGCAATGGTGAATCATTCAAGTTACTTGCAAACAATTGAACGAAAAGAGAAAGTAGTATCAAAGTAACAGCTGGAGAAACATCTTCGACTGTATAGAACGAAAATCAAATTGCTTATTATTTTTTAGTATTTGCGTCAGTTCTCGGATCATTATTTTCAAAACATGATATGGCAAATGACAATACTGAAGAAAAAGAAAATCGTACAAATTTCTCAATAGATTACAAATGAGAAGGGAGCATTAACTTGGCCTTGCTCATAAACAAACTCGCGTTTTTTACCTGGTTATCAAATCAATCAGTCCTTTCGGATATTATATCACCTGGAAGGCTCTTATGAAAGACCAATAACTCTTCCTGTGGCTGTGTCGAGATCAATGTCATAGAAGCACGGTCTTGTCGGAAGCCCTGGCATTGTACTCATAGTGCCAACTAATGGATATATAAACCCAGCACCTATGCTTCCCCTTACATCTCGAATTGGCAAGACAAACCCAGATGGAGCACCCTTTGCTGAAGCATTGTCTGAAAATGAATATTGGGTTTTCGCCATGCAGATTGGCAAACCAGAAAATCCTTGCTTGGTGTACATCTCAATCTGCTTCTCAGCCTACTCCACAAAAAGATTGATAATTAAGTCGACAAATTCATTAAAGTGCTATTGGTACTATAAGATGTGTCATAAATAGCCAGAGGATGATATGCTTGAACAGGATGTCACATAAATATTGTCTTCCTAAAAGTGACTTCGTTCTTAATAAAAGGATGGTATATTGTCGCAAATATAACTAGTACCGGAATAATGATCACAAACAATCAAATTCAGTTCTAATACTTCTTATGAAAGGAAACATGTGAACTTTGAGTTATATAATTATATTTTCAGGAATATGTCCCCCAAATGCTGTGCCACTGTGCCACCCTTTGTGTTAGTTATTAGAAAGTATTAGGTGTGAAGGTAGTATTAAATATTAATCATATCCTACAACTAATACCCCTTGTAGGAAAGCGATAAAATTAATTTTATTTTTTGTGTGGTTATTTTCTCGCCCAAGTCTCGCCAATAATGATCGAATATGTGTCTATTCACTAAAACTGTTGTACACAAATTTACCTTATGCTTGTGGACACAATAGAAACAAATGCCAATCAATGGGAAACTAAATGTGCAACCAGCTAGAACGCTTACCTGTTCTGAGTAATCAACACCACTAGCACCATAAGACCGTGCTATTGCTTCTATTTTCTCTTTGATGCTAAAATCCAGAGGATACAAGAATTTCAGGGGCTGTGTCACATTTTCACAGGCCTTTTGAACTGCAATACCTAGGTCTACCTGGAGATCATAATCAGACCAAGTTATATAGCTGTTGGGTGGGTGAAGGGTTGTATATAGGACATTGAATTTTCCATGAAAATACAGAATCGAGGACATGCACACAATTGGTAGATTGCAATAATTGAATTAATTTTAATTACTGATCACAATTACATACAACTAGCTGAAGAAAAAATTACACAAAAACTACAAATCTACAATCACTTGATTTCACTTCTAAGTATCTGAAAGAAACAGAAAAATACTTTCTTCCCAATTAGAGATTGAAATATAAGTAAACTCATTTCATGTTAATGTGAATTCCGGAATAGATTAATGTAGAGAATCTTCAAAATTGGACCAAAAGATTTTGTGACCAACATAAGTTTTAAGTGAAAGTGGTTTGTTGAAAAGTCACAATTTGAAATGAGGGAATATTAGAAATACAGTAGACAGTAGACTTAAAATGGCAAACAGAAGTGTCACAACACTGAGTGTTCCCAACAAAAGAAGAAACTCTAATAAACAGACTGTGACAACATAATGCGATAAACAGAAGAATTCTGGAACTTATCGTGGACATGGAATGCAGATAAAAGAGAAAGAAAGCAAGTCATCACAGGTATAAATTAATAACTAACTTTCAAATGCCTAATATTAGATCAACTTTTGCAAGTATATTTAAGGAAAAAAGCCAGTGAACATTTCATATTATAGACAAGATGGTTAGCTGATATGTAAAATTTAGAAGAATTGTAACTATCCTTTGCAACAATTTTTGCAGGTTCCAGCAAATTGATTTAAAGGACAAACAAGTTCAAACATATTATAAATATTAATTTATTCTGTAGTATTATGCAAATATAACACCCACCTTTGCAGTATTTTTTTTTCTTTACAAATTTGTTTGTTTTGGAGGTTAGTATTGATCCAGGAGGTTTTAAGGCTTGTTGTATTTAATGCATACCCCAACAGACTTTTAAAATTTATAAGTACACATTTATTTTAGGACTGAAATAATAAGAGCATGGTACTAACCGCTCCTTTTCCACCATGGGCATGATGAGTGCAGAGAACAGCATCAAATGCTCCGGCTGCTAATGATGCAGACCTAACAGCATTTATTTCAGCCTCGGTATCAGTTGAGAACATATTGACAGCTACGACAACATTCACACCGTATGCCTTTGTATTAGATATATGCCTTGCTAGATTTACACAGCCAGCCTCAACAAGAGCCACGTTCTCAGTGATGTACGCATGGTCAAGAGGCCTCCCAGCCACAACTTGTGGCCCTCCACCATGCATTTTGAGTGCCCTTATAGTTGCCACAATGATAGCACACTGAGGTTTTAACCCACTATAGCGACATTTTATATTCATAAACTTCTCAGTTCCAATATCAGAACCAAATCCTGCTTCAGTAATGACAAACCCGCCTGGTCCCACCAGTTTAAGTGCAATCTTATCAGCTATAATAGAGGAATTTCCATGAGCAATATTCGCAAAAGGACCTGCATGAACGAAAACGGGTGTTCCTTCAAGAGTCTGCATCAAAGTAGGATTAATGGCATCTTTCATTAGAACAGTCAAAGCGCCACCAAGGCCAAGATCATCGGCAGTAACAGGGTCACCAGCCTTGCTGTTTCCAACAACCATTTTACCAAGCCTCTCTCTCATATCAGCTAAAGAGGTAGTGAGGGCTAATACTGCCATTATCTCACTAGCAACTGATATATCAAATGCTGTTTCTCTCACCATGCCTTTCTCATCGGGGCCCTGACCAACAGAAATTTTCCTTAAAAACCGGTCATTGACATCCATAACTCTTCTCCATGTTATGGATGCAGGATCTAAATCAAGCCTGGCAAACTTGGTAACTTCTTCTGGGGTGAGATCTTCAGGTTTGGTGCTGGTGATGCCAAGCTTTTTTAAACGCCTGAACATGATGTCACTAAATTTTCTTTTACCTTCTTTGTCAGCCGGACACAAACGGTTAAAAAGCGCTTTATCACTTTGTGTTGATTCATGGAAAATTCGTGTATCAATGGCGGCAGCCAAAAGGTTGTTTGCAGCTGTTATCGCGTGAATATCTCCTGTTAAGTGAAGATTGAACTCATCCATTGGAATAACTTGACTATATCCACCACCTGCTGCACCTCCCTTGATTCCAAATGTTGGTCCTTGTGATGGTTGGCGAAGACATGTAACAACCTATAAGAAAAGAAGACAAATTATGTTATAAGAGTTGCATCCGAGACTATGAAATTATAATAACAATAATAACACAGACATCATTAGATATCCTTGGTAAAAAGTAAAATATTAGCAAGCCAAGAAAGAATTGTAGTTCTTGGTCATAATTACTAAGAGAAAAGTACAAAGCCAAATGCATCGACCAAGGAGAGTTCATTCTCTCAATCCAAGACTCTTCTGATGCGTCTGTATAGTGAAATTGGACTAGGGGAGGGAATAAATTAGGTGTAAGAAGAAAAGATAAGTAATATTGAAGAGATAAAGACAAAGGAGAAGGAGAAATATCATTTTTACTGTGATTAGTTTTAAATATTTTCACTACTAATCTTCTGCATGGATGGCAAACATCAAAATTGACTACAACAAGGGATGACAGTCTCCTTCACTGTCTCTCTTCTCTTGTTTCCGTCTTTCATCCTCAACTTAACCCATCGCTCTCTTATTCCATTCAAAGAAACCAGAATCAGACATTGCCACTAAATCATACTATTAAAGACAAAAGGTCGATCGCCTTACATGAATGACTTATGTACCTAAAACTTTTAGATTGAAAAGGAGGTCACACACTAGCTCTTAGCATAAATTCACAATACCTAATAATCTCCTCAGATATTCATTCAGAATATCTAATATCAGATATTATTTTTTGAGAACGACCTTAAGCAAATGTGTGACACTAAAAAAGGTAGTGTCACAACCAAAATATAACCTTTAGATAAAATTAAAAGATGCACACTTGCAATCACATGTATTACAATACAGCGAAAAGTACATAAACTGCATACCTTGTTATTAAACACAAGAAAGAAAATTACCTTTTTATCTAGAAAAGCTCCCAGGGCTTGACAAAGACCAACAGTGGTAGTTGACTTCCCTTCTCCAAGCGGGGTTGGAGTGATCCCTCCAACCACCACATAATACCCATCTTCCCTTCCTTGGAGTTCATCAATCACAGGTAACAACACCTACAATCATATACACAAAATATCCCACACATTTTCAACTGGAAATAGCACATAATGCTCAAACACACACACACACGCATAAATATATTAGTTAGGCTTGTGTTTTTTACAAACCGCTTTAGCCTGCAAACTCTACAAACAGTGAATCATGGATATATCCAATAAATTATATTTCATACAGCTATGATTTGTACTTTGAATTTTATATGTATTTTACTGAATATTGAATCTGTGAAATTATTAATTGCATCTAATTTAATTCATACACTGAATCTTGTACATTTATTATCACACCATGTGTGCTTTTCTGAGAGTCAGTGTGTATAAAAACAAGTCATATACATGTACATGTACACATTTAAGCATAAAGATAACCAAATCTAATCAATCCTATCCAAATCTTGATGACCCAATTGACAAAAAACACAAATACACTCAAAAAATTGTTTCTTTCAGATGTGTGAATTTAATATATATTTCTGCAAATCCTGCATTTAAAGAATCATAAACTACATACTATTTGTTCACTTAATAAATCTTGTACATTCATTATGTCTCAGTGTGTATATAAACAAGTCATGTGCATATACATATACACATTTTAGCATAAAAATCCAATCTTTAAAACCAAACATCCAAATCTTAATAACCCAACCGACACAAAACACAAATACTTCACAAAATGTTTCTTTTGTGTGTGTAACATATCATATACTTGCACACATTTTAGCATAAAGATCACCTAATATCACTCCAAATATCCAAATCTTGATAACCCAACTGAAACAAAACACAAAACCCAACTGAAACAAAACACAAAAACACTCACAAAAGTCTCTCTCTCTCTCTCTCTCTCTCTCTCTCTCTCTCTCTCTGTGTGTGTGTGTGTAACATATCATATACTTGCACACATTATAGCATAAAGATCAACTAACCTATCACTCCAAATCTTGATGCCCCAACTGTAACAAAACACAAATACTCTAAAAAAATTGTTTCTTTTGTGTAACATGTCATATACACACACTTACACACATTCTAGCATAAAGATCAACTAATACCACTCCAAACATCCAAATCTTAATGACCCAGATACCAAAAACCACAAAAACACTCAAAAAATTGTTCCTTTTCTCTGTATGTCGATTAAAAAAAAGTACTAAAAAATCAAACTTGACCAAAAAAAACACTAAAAAACACTCAAATACCTTAGCTTTATATTTGCCATAAAGATCATAATGAGCAGGACTAAGATTAAGCTCCTTAGCAATCTGAGAAACATGAAGAGGCTCAACAGAGTTAGCAATATCAATATCAGCAGGCACTGGTGAAACAACTTCCAATTTTCTCATCTTCTGAAACCCAATTGAATTTTTCTTCTGCTGCACTCTCTCCCTCCACTAAAAAAAACACAACCCAATAAATAATCTTGAGAGATTGATTTAATAAATAAATCCAAAACCCAATGCCATAATAAAAAAGCTAACAGTTGTTGAGATAGAGACATCATAAAAGATAATAAAAAAGAGAGATATAATAATAATGGAGACCTTGAAGTGAGGAATCTTATCTATGGTGACTGTGATTTGTGAAGGCACCATTGATTTACTCATTATGTAGGAGTACATTTTTTATTAGAATGGCTTGAATTTTTTTTTGGGTTTAAATTTGGTAAGGTAGTAAATAAAAGAAAAGGGATTTTATAAGTTAGTAAAGGTAATTAGATTATTATGGTATTTTGGCAAGATTAAAAAAGTGTCATTATGGTATTTCTAAATTTAGGAATACTAGGTCATCCACTCTCTTTTTAATCTTTATTTGCACTTTTACAAAATTTTGGAATTTTGTTTCTTTTCCTTTTTAAAATTAAGAAAAATGGTTTTTTTAATTCAGTAAAGTTAATTGAATTAAGTTAAGTCATCATGGTATTTCTAAATTAAGAAATATTATGATGGCATTCACTATCTTTTTAATCTAACTTTACAACTTTTCATTCTTATCTAACTTTTTTTCATTTACTTTTCAAATTTTTATTTGTATTTTTATGGAGTTAGTTTAATTGTTTTGGATATATCTGAAAAGAAAAAGAATTTTGGAGATAAATGAATTAATAAATTGAACTTATGCTTTTTCCTTTTAAAAAAGGGGGAAAAAACTTATGCCTGTTTTTTGTTTTGGTTGATTAATGCAGCTAAGTGAAGCTATTGTTTAACTTTGGAATTTTTAGGACCTAAATTTAAAAAGAAGATTTTTTTTGGTAAAAGGTTAAAATTTTGCATTTATGAAGAAAAACTCTTAACCTAAATCCCTATTTGAATATTAACCATGATTTAATTTAGAGAAACTCGTAGTCGTAGACTACAAATAGAAAAGAACGATAAATTGGTCTCGAATCTATCTTAAAATAAAATACTGATAATTAATAACGTGCACATATTACAGCTCAGCTGACATGTAGCCGTCCTTTGATGTCTGGTCAAATTTTGTTAGGAACACAGATACCAGATTACAAAATTACCATAATTTTTAATTTTGGTGATCAGAATATCATATTTTAAAAATTTGGCCAAAAATATCAGTGAAATGCGTTTTTTTGGGTATCTCATAATACGTTTTCTCAGACTGGGTATCCGGCTCAATTTTTCTTTGAAATACGCTTTCTCAGACTGAGTATTCTGAAATACGCTTTTCCAGACTGGGTATATGTCCATATACCCATTCTGGGACTGGGTATTCACCCAAATTTTTGATTTTTTTTTTTTTGTAAAAATACATATTTTATAAAAAATATAGAATTAACATTTTTTGAGATACTCAGTCTAAGAATGGGTATTTGATCGGTAAAAATGGCCAAAAACTCAAAAGTGGGTATTTTGGTTACTTAACCTAAGAAAATTTGGTATTTTTGTCATTCTTTCGATTATTATTGAATGTATAATTTGGCAAACTGATAATCAACATCTCCAGACACGCTTCTTTACGATCAGGAAATAATCACAATACCAAGATAATGCAATATAATATCTTCAGATGATTTTTTTTAATTAGAAAAAAATCACAACGCCAAGATAATATAAAATAAATCAGTAATTTTTCGCATTAACAAAGTTTATCCTAAAATCTCTTACGATACACACAATTTCACAAAACTGTTACTACCAAATTTCTCAATAACACCGGCAATTAATCAGAATTTATTTTATTTAGGTTACCGACATACATGAGCAAGAACATGTGATTCATTCATTTTCAAGTCGACAAAGGTATTTTCTCATGCATTAATTTATTCCCAGATGGAATCTATACAGTACATGGTGGAATCAATAGATTCTGCCCTAACTTTCAATTACACATAAAATTGTAATTAACTCAATCAAAATTGAACAATTTACAAATAATTCAATTTAAAGTTCACCAAGTCAAATTACATAGTACTTTTGAATGGATTCATCTGTGCCAAATAGCAAGTTCATCTACTTACTTTCCTGCTTGGTGTAGTGCAAGAGAGCCTAGGAAAGAATGTTCACATGAAAAGGCTGAGGCCCCGGATAGTTAAACATCTTCGGAATTAACACAAAATTATCTTTGCCTCGATCACTTTTATGACCTTGTTTTCTTATAACCCTTTTCTCTTCCATTTGCCCTGCATAAGTCAAGAAAAATACCATTTTAGGACTGAGATTTAGGTATCTCACAATACCGATTTTCCTATCCATTTCCTAGAGTACGAGCTACCACTTGCGATTCATAGGTTACTAACGCAGGTAAACAGATTGACAACATACTGTATCACAATCACAATTAAAGGCGGCGACAAGAAACAAGCAAATATAGTTAGCAAAATTGTCATCTGACTATATACATTCGCCTATGCCTCTAAAAAAACAAAATGCAGCTGGTCTCTTCTGGTATGACTCAAGACCTGAAATACTCCACTAATAATTACACTGCTTTCTTATCAAAAAAAAATTAAAATTAAAAAGCTATCAGTGATAAAGTCTAAAGCATCAGACCTGGGGTACTTTCCGCAATTCAGTCATCTCTTGAGTGCATAGTGAACACGGATATTTCGACCATCTAATAACTGCAATGGAACACGAGTGCGCATGAGTAACAACATTGGAGCTAGCAAAATGTATACAAATGCTAGCACAGTTGCACACACCTTGTCATTCATTTCCTCTAAAGCTTTGTTGGCTGCATTCTCAGAAGTGAATTGCACAAATCCATACCCTTGGGATTTCCCGCTGACACGATCACATATGACTTTTACTGTTGAGCAAGAAGCCATTTTCTTAACACACAATAAGCTAATGGAATTGGAAAAGGGTCAGCAAATGTACCTTCAATTATTTCACCATGGCGATCAAATGCATCCTTCAATACTGTCTCATTGGTGTCATACGAAAGCCCTGCAACCAAATTACCAGTACCATTAACAGTATGAAGTAATAATATACTACAGGAATCATAAAGTCAGAATTATATTCTTATTGTTTCTATATAATTTTTAAATCTATAAATACATATATGTAATTAGTACATATTGGTGAATTTTTGTGTTCCATTCAAATCTTTCGGAAAGAACAAAAATATCGTAAATTCAATTAAGTGAAAAAATATCTACTATCTATACAATGTACCCAGTTAGCACTATCTTTGATCAATCTCTAGTTCATTTCGAGGGGATTATCGACCTGATATTGTCTCCAGATTTTAGTACTAATCAGATAGTCCCATGAAAATTAAACTAAACTGACTGAGCTTCGGTCCACTTAGGAACTCAAGAATTGTAGAATTTGTACAAACAGATAAACATTCGCAAGATTTATAATATTTAAAGTTAAATTAGATGCACCAGAAAGAAAGCAAGGGGATATAAATATACTGAGAGAAAGAGAGAGAGCACCTCCAACAAACAATTTGGTGGAAGAATGGCGGGAAGGGATCCACCTGGAAAACAACAACTGAGAAGTACAAGCTGAAGAGGAAAAGATACCACCATTCCACCGCTTCATTTTGCCTATCAAAACGCCCAAAACCTTATTTGGGACCAAAATTTTGGGCCTGTTTGGACGGCGCTCCGTTCGTATACTCAATTTATTTGATAACTTATAACTTATATTACCAACATTTTACTTAACTTATCAACTTATTCTTTGATTTCTTTATTTTTCTAATATTTTATATTTTACATTTGTGTTTTTAAATATTTTTTTAATTTAAAATACAAGTGTTGAAATCATTGTATTTCAAAATTATTTTTTCAAATTTAATTTAGCAAATTCTTCACTAACTTATAAGTAAATTTATCCAAACACCCGTATAACTTATAAGAATTCATAAACTTATACTTATATGACACTTACTCATTTTAAGCTATTCAAGGGTTAGGGCCAAAATTAACACAATTTTTAAATTCGGTGACTAAAATATCATATTTTAAAATTTTGATCAAAAATATTGATGAAATATGTTTTTCTGAACCGAATATCTTGATATACGCTTTTTGAGATCTTGAATCTCAATTTTCAAGATACGTTTTTTAGAACGGAGTATTTGACTCAATTTTTTTTTAAATACGTTTTATCAGATCGGGTATTCTGAAATACGTTTTCTTAGATTGGGTATTCTGAAATACACTTTTTCAGACTGGGTATTTGTCCATATACCCATTCTGGGACGGGGTATTTCACCCAAATTTTTGAATATTTTTTTTGTTGTAAAAATTCATATTTCACCAAAAAATAAAGAATTAACATTTTTTGAGATACTCACTCCTGGGTATTTGGTTGGTAAAAATAGCCGAAAACTTAAAAATGGATATTTTTGTTACTCAACCTTAAAAAATGTGGTATTTTTGTCATTCTTTCTCATTTATAACCTTATCAACCTCATTTGCGACTAAAATTATATTTTTTTTTATAAATTCAAAAATTTAGAATTTTTGTAAATTTTTCTTTGGTTTTTTTCTTTTTGAATTTAATATTTTAGGTACCTTGATGAAAATTTAAAAAGATAAATAAAAAATTATGAAATCAATGTCATAAATAATATTAGCAATAAAAGATGTTAAATATCAAATTAGAAACTGAAGTAGATATCATATTTCACTCTATTTACCAATTTCAACAGAGACACATTTGAATCACTTAAATCATAATAAATATCAAACAAATATTTTTAAATATGTGATCGAGAAATAAACTAACGAGAAACAAACTAATTTTTTATTGAATTATATATATTTTTCTTTAATGGCATCATAACCAAATGAGAATCCATGAATTATAGTATTTTAGATAATATATTTAGATTTTTTAAAAAATTATTTACTATTTATTTTTAATTTTATAGTTCTTATTTTTGATTTAATTAAATATAAATAGTAAATAAATTTTAAAATATATATATATATATATATATATATATTATTTAAAATATTAGAACTCATGCCTTTTTATTTGGTTATGGTGGCATTGAATAAATATATTTATATAACTTAATAAAAAATTATATTTTTCAATCACATATTTAGAGATATCTGTTTGATATTTATTATGACTTTAGTAATCCAAATAAGGTCTCATTGAAATCGGTGAATAAAATGATATATGACCTCCAATTGAGTAATCAATTTGATATTTAACCCACAATAAAAGTTAATGCTTGAAATAATTTCTCAAAATTTAGTATTTCATAATTCTTCCTTTACCAAATAACAAATAATTTATTATTTAAAAAACATTAGTAACAACTATAGTTAATCGTGCTGATTCAGATGATTTCATGATCATTTTTGTGCTGAAAATAATGTTACAATTTAATTTATACTTCTTAAATCATCAAATTTGGATATAGTTAATACGTCTATAATATTCTCTCAGTTCAAAAGAAATCTGAATTAACGAGAAAAGACCCTGTATATCACAATTTGAACAGAAATGACCTCAAATATCACTCTATAACACCTATTCGTCTAGTGTTTTCTTTTTTAACCCAAAACTCTAACCAAAACACTGTTTCGTGCGTTTTGAGACTGGCGTTTTGAGACTGGCGTTTTGAGACTGAAACAAAGGATCATCCGGTGTTTTGCACTTTAAACACATGTTTATCCGGTATTTTGCAGAGAAATCAGAACATATGATTTATTGACGTTTTCGATTGGTTTATGTGTGCATTACAGCCTAAAACACAAATGTTTTGACCCAAACAAATGTTTAAGTTGTGTTTTGTATGTAGACACACATGATAAACTTGTGCTTTGCTGTTAACAGAAGAATAAATTCAAAATGTAAACACATGATAAACAAGCGTTGTTTATCAGAAAACACCCGATAGTGTTTCGTTTTGCTGCCGAAACCACTAGATGCTCTAGCGTTTTGGACCAAAATAGTATATCGTCTTGCATTTTGAGGCTTAAACAAAGGATTATTTGGCATTGCACAGTCAGAACACATGATTAATTGGCGTTTTAACATGTAAATATGAGGCGAACAAAAGACTAACCAACCTCAAACACAAGATTAACCAGCGTTTTAACCGGACACATGATAAACTCGTACGTTTAACTGTTGACACTGTAAACACCCTTTTATCTGGTATTTTAAAGTGATATTTGAGATCATTTTTTCGAATTATGATTTTTGGGGCATTTTCTCTCAATATAGAGAGCCATCGCCCCATTTTATTATGGCATGAAATTTACCAAAAAAATTGGACAATTCTACTAGACTTACTTGGCAGACAGTTTCAATTTATCCGACTAGCGAATCTTAGGCTAGTTTCTAGTATACATTCATGGATGGCTATGGGAATTCTCTTGAAAAATTAAATCACTTTTCGCAACCAAAAAAAAAAGTTTCCTAGGGCTTTTCACATGAATAATAACATTTACGATTTTAAAGGGAAAAAAATCAATTTTAGCACATCAAGTCTTTGGCTTAATTGACTTAAAAGTCACGCAACAATTTTACTGGTTGGCAATGACTTTTAAGTGTTCTCTCCAACATAAAACACTCAATCAAACAGAAACAGTAAGATTGGGTAAGTGTTCATTTTATAGCTCAACGGGTTTCTTCATTTACCAAGTTGTGAAGACATTTGGATATACAGAGCCAAAATGTTTGTGGAATTTTGTCTCCCGAACGTAATAACAAAGTAGATACAATATCTAACAAAAATCTATGAACCTCAGGTTTAAGAGTCAAACGGATCATCATAGCTGCCCATACATCTGGGGCCAACTGAATTGCTTGATATAGATATCTGAATCCTTTCACCAATCTTTTCAGTGTTGCCTGTCCCTGTTGAGAAACAGGCACATATAAGAGAACAGATTAAACGCTGGTAACAATAATATATGCACAACTTCGACTTGGTAATGATTTCAAACTTAAGGAACCACTTAAAACTAAAAGTCTATACACCACCTTAAATATAGACATAACACTGTGTAATGAGCACACAGACGACAGAAAATTAAACCTCATTAGACACATGCTATGTGAATCTGGTCAAGGGACTTCAGAAAAGTAGCAGATATTCACATGCGCGTGTGTAAAACTATAAATACTGTGCATTAGTTAGGGTCACACGTGGCCTGCTTCAGGAAAGTGCATATGTTTATCAAAATTTGTTTGGTTACACAATTGTCTTCTATTATAATAACCAACTCGAAATAGTTCCGTAAAACTACAATGTTTTAGGGAATAAAGCTGCATCTGGTACCCTGTGTCTCATTATAAATTTGAAATCTCTCATGTCTCATTATAAATTTGCAATCTCTCACTACAATCTTTTT
Source organism: Heracleum sosnowskyi (assembly GCA_030848705.1). Lineage (NCBI taxonomy): Eukaryota > Viridiplantae > Streptophyta > Magnoliopsida > Apiales > Apiaceae > Heracleum > Heracleum sosnowskyi. The sequence goes on along the minus strand of CM061238.1, from coordinate 131,555,394 downwards.
TAGGTCCAAAGGACATTTAAACATAAATTCCAACTTGTCGTTGGTACTGCGGGACTCATTATAATCTTCAGAGTAACTGTTTCTGTCTGTACAGCTGCATACTGGAATATTAAAATATAAAAATAAAAATAAAATAAAACCAACCTCCGATTCAGATGTATCTTTTGCCTGGCAATTTATATCAAACATGGAGGCAACTACTTCATCTTCAAGAAAAGTATCAGCCGCCTTAATTATGTCTTTTAGAATAAAAACACGTACTCTTACTCCCTTGTCACTCAATATAAATTGAAAGAGATCTTCGGTGGCAGATACAACTGCCCGCATGTCAAATGACTTCCATCCCAAAGGATTGGAGTACTTATCCTCCACAGGCCCCGCTTGATTAGCTATTGCTTCTACCTGACATAATTGAATCGGTATTTCAAGTTCAGACATTATTTAGTATGCTCGGACCAACTCAAAAAGGCTAAAACAGAATAGGATAGTTCGAAACCATAGATAGTAATTTGAAGGTCCAATAAGTATCACTTGACCATGCATCAGGAAAGTAAGTTTTTAGGGGTTGAAAAATGTAACATTAATCAAGAAAAACAAAATTGTGATATATTCACTACTCCACAGAGGTATATGAAGACGGTGCAAATCCCCATATATGACAATAGATATACACCGACAGATATCTTGAATATAATATTTAAAAATTTTGGCCCCAATCTGGAGGTAGAGCGGAGATGACACTATAATTCTCAGCTTGCATCGAGTGCACTTGATATTAGACCCTGGGAATATTGGTCCAGGAGAGACTAGAGATAGAGAGAGGGGGATTTATTAGCAAAAATTGTGTACATTGTGATCGTAACATCAGTGTTGTCTAAGGCATAAGGTGCACCGAGGCACAACTCCCTAAGACCTAGGAGTAAAAAGTGCTCTGGCAATCAGGTATAAGTTACACAACTAACACCACTTTCCACTATTTATAAATGAGAAAAAAGCCCCTAAGGTTGACCTTAGGGAACTTACCTAAGGTTAGGATGTTTTGTAATATAAAAAAGGTGGGGTAATTTTGTAAACAAATATAATTTCCTGGAATTACAATAATACCCTCGTGCATTTATACGAGAAATCTACTTAACCTTAGGTAGTACCTAAGGACGACCTTAGGAGCATGAAACCCTTTATATATTGTCTCTTTATTTTTGCATAGGATATAATCAAAGAGAGTAAAAAAGGATCTACATAATGAATTCCTTTGATCAAGTTGCCTACATACCATAGCCCCTAACATCAAATTAGATAACTACTCACTAACGATGTATGTATTTTCTACTTGGTATAATCTATAGAGCAATTTGTATGCTATATCTTAGTATGAAAAAGAGTTTCAACAGCTGAAACTTAAAACTGTAGACCTGGCAGAGAAGTTCTACTGAACAACTAATACATTTAGCCTAAGTTACCCGGACTCGGGTATGGGTGTCGGACATGGGTGAGGATCCAAGTGTCAGACTCTTAGTTTCTAAAAACTTAGGATTCGTGGAAATGGATCCGAAATTGGACACGGGTACGGGGATTCGACATATAACCTTCACATAAGTGAAACTATACCTACTTTTTATACATTTTATATTTGTAAATAAGTGTCTTCTACCAATAAAAAAACATATATGTAATTGTTTATGTCAAATTTAAAGCATAAATCAAAAGGATAACATGGAAATGGTGATCTATGGGCATTACTCTCTAGAAAAAAGTTGTTGTAAGGCCTTCTAAATCATTTTGAACTAGATTGCTTGGAGTTGAAGTGTCCGGTTTTCATATGAAGGATCCGACTCAGATCCCATACCCACACCCAAGTCATGTCCGGTAGACATGGGTATAAGGGCAAAATTGAAGAGTTTGGGTAACAGAGCATTTAGCATACTCAGGTAGTCAGGTTGATAATTGACAGAAAAAAATAATTCCACTGAAAGTAAAAAGAGTGTACCAATCGTTCTAGACGATTCCACCTGATAGAACCATTATTACGTATAATCAGCTCTCTTAATATTTTCCTCATATCTGGATGTGGATCAGCCAAAAGCCTCCCAATGACGAAAGGATATGCACTCTCAACAACTTTGAAATCAGGATCCAACGTTTTTGCAGTCCCTTCAAGTGATCCCAATGCTCTTATGACCAGAGCATAGTCTGGAGGAAGCGAGAAGTCAAAGTCGTACATAACATCATATAATTGGTTCATTATGCTCTGCAACCCAATACAACATAGATGTCAATTTTTTTACATTCCATAGAATCTTTCATTGGTATCAGGCGTATGGTATGATTCTCTATTACACCGAAGTAGAATGCATGAATAACATTGACATTGTATACACATGTGAAATAAAACAGCTCATCAAGAAAGATAAATAAATAGAAACACCACACAACAGACAGATAAATAGTTTTTCTGAATTTTACCATAATTGTATCTTAGACTACAGTAGCTTGAACATCAAATATTGGATGACTTGAATTTTAATATATCCAATCTTAGTATTTCGACACCTTTAATTATTCGATTCAAACTTATTATTTCAAGAACAGTGATTTCAAAGATTTGTGTAACGTAAGCAATGGTATAGAAAGTGTGTCCTACTTTTTACCAGATTAGGTTGGTCAGTCTGCTTTGTATTGGTAAATTATACATGTACATCAGTGATCTCCAATGACCTTACACACTATCACAGAAGGTCCAAATCCCCTCCACAATAACAAACTAATACACAAGTTCCCCATTGAGAAAAAATCAACACTATGAACTTAAGTAGCAGTCCACTATTAGCCATTTAACGTCTACGCACTACGCAGGAAGTTTACAGGGCTTGAAAAATTCCAGGTCCAACAGATAGTTATATGCAGCTTTCATTTTTATATAAATGTTTGACAAGTACTTACCGCCACCGACTTCACACAAATAAAACCATATTAACGTGATGATCCAGTTCGCACTTGTCCAAATATGGTCACATGTTCAAGTTATGAGAACAGACTCAAACAATATCTAGTATCTGAACATAAAGTAAAGTATAATATTCAATGTGAACACATACGAAAGTAATAATGATTTATTGATTTATCTCTAAACAAATGCAAATTAATTCAGAGTATGTAATCTTTTGTAAGATGATTTAACGGTAAATTTTTTGGTGTTACTATCACATATACATGTAAAAGATGTATACTTGCAATAAATTGAAACCATACATTAACTTACAAGTTTTGTTTAAAGTACATACTAAAGACTTATAATCAACAGAACAGACATAGAAAACTGGGATAACCGGCAACTATTTTCTTTAGAATAGGTCAAATTGGGCTTCAGTTCAGTGAAGCAGGACTCGCCTGCACCATGCACACCCCAGTAGGTGACGTGCACATGTTGCAATTGCCTCCCTTGGGCAAGAAAGGTGAGGTAATTAGTGTGCCTCACTGTTGCTCTCGTCTAGGCACTTTAACAACACTCGCACATAATATTCACCAAAATAAGATACTGGGTCCAGAACTTCAAATTAGGACATAATATTTAGTACATCGTGTACTTACCATACAACCCATGTATCCTAGTTTTTGGGTTGCCATTTGAAAGTAAAAACTATTCAATGTAGATGCTTATTTCACTCACTTTGATGACATACAGAAAAGAAAACCCTTAGCCAATACTCAGCTGATAACACCAACATGCCTCGAGGGAGAAAAAAAGAACTACCAAATCAATGGTGAGTAGTTCTTTGGTCATCAAAGATCTTGTGAGTAGTTCTTTGGTCATCCAAGATCTTGTTGACCACCCAAAGATGTCCTTTTAGAGGAACGATCTATGGGCAATGCTTTATATGAACATTCCTCACATATGTAGATAAGCAGTACGTACTTCTGACTAAACTTATGCTAAAATATCAGTTAAAATAGGATCATAGTATATATGTATAAATTGACAGAAGGGAAGGACAATTGAGGAAACATGTCCTCTGTCACTTTTTATCACAGATGCTTATTAGAAGATATTGGACTGGATAAAATGCTATTGAAGTGCGAGGATTATCATATTCTTGAAACAGAAGGCAAACCTGAAAGTCTTGAGATTGCCTTGATCCATCGCTGCCAAAGGATGCTCGCAAGGCATTTGATACTAACTGAATGTCAGCCCCTTCCGGAAGAAACCCTAGAGAGAGAAAATCATTTGCTAAACCCAGAGAGTCACGGTTAACAAAGTGTACAAGCTGAAAGATATAAAAACCCGTCAGAATATAAAATTACACACATGTAAGAAAAAAGACCAACATCATCATACAGGAGAATAACAGTCAACATAATATAGCAGATGCCTTCATATTATGACATCAGACTCGTATGTTCCGGATACATGTGTTGAGAAAAATATATAACTAAATGCAATGATTATCACTGCACTGCCCAAGGAACGTATAGAGTACAAATGGAAAGGTAGAGGATTTCAGGAAAAAGAGAAATAACACCAACTGTGGTCATTGTCGTCCAGAGTGACGAGTACTAACAGACACATCAGAGTATTGTCAGGAGTGACAAGTGCTAACTGACAGCTGAGTATTGAACACTAAAAAAGTTGGTAAATTGCAGTCCAGTAGACAAGAAAACTTGCATACTAAGATTTAAGAGTAATTTTTAGGGTAAAATGTTTGGGCAGGGTCAACAATTCCCATTTAGAATATTTGCATTGGGCCAACAATGATATGGACATGGAGGAAACAGAAAACCTTAAAAAAAATCCAGCAAGAAATAACTTTCTGCTCAGTCAAAACTTTGCGTTCAACTAAGGATACTTTGCAAAGTTCTATAAGAACTGCAAGAGACAAAAGTGGGAGAAAGAAGATAAACTCATATACTGATAACATACTGCAAACTGGACCAGAAAGCAGTTGGAACAAAATGGGTTGGAATAATGTTATTATACAATGAAAAAATGTCCCCAAGTTTGATAACATGATTCCGTTGCCATTTTGATAATTTGTTTTTAAAAGCCCCTAACTGAAAGGGTTAAAGCTGCAAAAGAAAAATGAATACATATTATGTGAAAAATATTGGCAAAAGACTTTATAAAATCAAAGGGATATCTTTCTGAATAAAAATTAGACACTAAACTGAAGTGATGCTGTTCATCCTTAGTTATCATCATATATACGTAAAAAAAATTACTTGCATTTCTCAAGAATACGTCAACAAGTGCAATTTGCACGAGATTCAAAAAAAATAACTCCACTTTCCATTTCTCTATTTTGGTATCCAGGACATTTTCATTGCAAGTAACCTAAACACCATTACAGTGGCAAAGTGTATAACATATCCTTTCGAGGACAAAGGGAGTCAAAATAATTAAATGAGTGATAAAATGCTTCCTCTTACTAAATAAAGCCAGCAGAAGAGCACTCAGCACATGACGTAGTTGAGAAAAATTTACAAAATCCAGATGCACACTAGCTGTTGTGATTCAAATGCTTTGTGCCTTCTAAAGAATACACAACTAGAGACCACATTTTTACAATATGTGGTCCCTCAAAGAATAACTTGTAAACATTTCATACCACTTGAATTAGTCCAACACGGTAGTGGCGAGGAATATCCCCCATCATTCCGAAGTCAAAATAAGCAATGGATCCATCCTTTATCGCAACAAGGTTTCCTGGATGAGGGTCAGCATGAAAATACCCTACCTCAAGTAATTGCCTTAAAGAGGCATACAATCCCTGATAAGCCATATCAATGAAACTTGAATTCAATAGGCCAAACAGTAGAATCCAGATTGCCCAAATTAGAGGAATACATACATTCACAAGAAAGGAGAAAAGAAAGATAATGTCATCATGCTTGCCCAATACCTGATCAATCAGCTCTTTTCGATTTAAAAAGGCTTTCTTAAGTGCAGCTTCATCTGTAAGCTTTATTCCATCAATCCATTCCATTGTCAGCACAGCCTTGCGGGTCAGCTTCCAATAAATCTTTGGTACTTTCACATATTTTTCTTTTTCGTACTTCACACTATCGCTACTTTTTCTTTTTGGACTCTTGTGTTCATTATCTGTCAACAAATATGGTGACTGTCAAAGAACTCACACTGAACAGAAATACAAAACAGAACTAAACTAAAAAGAGAGTATAGACATGCAAAGAGTGGGGGTGGGAGAAAAATTACTAAACAATATTCTAACATATAACAAAAAATTGCCTACAACTAAGCTTGTAGATGCCAACCTTCCAACCTTGGATTGTTACAATTATCAAGTACAAGCATATATCGGTAATCTGTGTAAGAATCTTACTACTCTAAAAGAATCTGACCTTGGATTCTTTACAACAGCACTGACCTCACATTGCCTATCTCTAAAAGAATCTGACCTTGGATTCTTTACAACAGCACTGGCCTCACATTGCCTATCTCTAAAAGAATCTGTCTTTATAGATGGTGGTATTACAGTCTTACTACTTAATAGTCTTCTAGCTTTTCCTCTCATTTAGATCAAGAACCGGCCTTCCAAAGCTGTTAAACATGATGTTGTTACAACTTATAAGCAGATATATCCAAATTTCATCAATTTATTATTTTTCACCATTACGTAATCTTCATTTCTCCCACAGATTAGATTTACTGCAAAACCAGAGTACATTTTTTTAGTCATTTGAACTTTAGCACCTCGCGATATTAATATCCTGTCCTCTTTATGGTTGAAAGATGAAGTTTATTACTACAACTGGCTAGTGGCTTCTTATTATAAGTTCAGACATGCAAACCTAATCCAACTAAGTACCTCCACATGCACTCACATTATCGTGCCTTCTCCTTCAGCTACTTAATAATTACAATGCAACACAACTTTCTTAGTCTTCCTAAACTTGGGGGCTTGAGGCAACAATTTTTGCTTGCACGTTAAAAGGTAACCTCCACTCAAATACTCAATACAATGATACACAATATTAAAACACGTGCTAACATTCTCCCATTGACACCAAACACGTCATCAAATATACCAGCAATGTCAATACATCCAACGAATCAATAGAGGATATGAGGATGCAATATCTTAATTTCCAACGAAAAAATTATTATTATTATGAAACGAGATAAGTCATATTTGTGACTATATTTAGACGGTGGATTAACAGATAAGATATAAGAATTCACTAATTGCAACTCAGATTAATTGGTAACTTATTTAAAACCAACATGCATAAGTTAGATTTGTGCTTATATCCTTCATTGTGTTTATCGTTGTGTCAACAAAGGAGTTAATTAAACTCAGTCTCGTCAATGTATGAAATTACTTCTACTCCAGTTTAGTGACCCAAAAATTCGTGCCTTCTAACTCCGATTAAGAAATCCCTAGTCTTAGTTGTACATCCAACCAATCAAACTAAATAAAGCTTTTTTTTTTTTTTTTTTTTTTTTTGCTAAGCAACTAAATAAAGCTTTGATTTCTTTAAATGAAGGTACCAACCGAATACCACGCGCCATTATTTATTTAATTTGTGGTAGTGATCATTCACGAACTCATCATGTAATGGTCAGACATTTCATGATGAGTAAGGAAAACCAGATGAATATTTAAAGTATTATAGACACAAGTATAATGTAGCACCAAGCCACCATTACCATTAAGAAAGTGTAACCTTGCCTACTTATTTACAAACTATACATACCACCTGGAAACGTCAAAAGTTTCAAACAGTGGAATAGAGTCTGTAGAATAATAAGCTCGAGATTATCATTTCATTAATAAACGAAATCGTAATTCCATAGTGAACCAAGACATGTTTTACTCAAAAAAAACTAACTTTAGAACAACTTACACGATTTGTAACTATAGAGAGAAGCAAAACGTTCCGCATTTTGTCCCTCTAGAATGTAATCTATCTCTTCAAACATGTGCCTCACCTATTCATTCAAAAAAGGCTATTTATTAAGCTAAATAAAGTATTTAATTAGAATGAAGTACAGTAAACACACATGAGGTAGGCAAGTGAAGCAGCAGTATTATACTCGCTGTGTCAAGAAATAGAATTTGAAAAAATCAACAAATAAACCACTCAATGGTCCAAAAATTCAAAAGTGACCACCCACAGACATTAAAATTTACAATATCAGAAAGAAATATGTCCTGAGTTCTAAGATAATCAATAATACAAGTTTTAAGATAATCAATAATACTAGTTTTAAGATAATCAAAGTATTTGTAACTTGTAAAAACACAGATACATGTGTAATTAACTAATGTATCTCTCTGTTTCTTTTGAGAGAGAGAACAGAGGGTACTAGGAACATCATGGATGTATGGATGTTTATGGCAGATTTAAAAATATATATACTTATAGATACATTTTATAATGTTAAGCTGTAGTTGCATAGTTTTTTTATCTGCGACTGTCACTTTAATTTTTACATTTTCAACTTCCTCCTCATCACATCTAGTAGTTTTTGTAACCAAATAAGAGCTCCCAAGAGAAAGATATTAAAGGAAAAGGACTATATATGTACGTTTGTCACCACCTAGGCGCCTAAATTGCCAAAAGTGGCACAAAGCGCCACGGTGCAAAGACCACAAAGCCTAGCTTCACAGAGGATGTTGCTACATAACATAGGCACAGGCAATAGCGACAAGGAGAAAGATCAGACTACACAGATCAGGGACCTATCAATAAGAATTGGTTTAATATCGCTTCTACATCTAACAGCCACCTGGCAGGTGAATAGCTATATATACCTGCATGAGCAGATGCAATAAAGTGGTGCATAAATATACTGCCATGGTTAGGATTCTCACCATCTCATTGACTGCTACAAGAAGGTCCTTCCGCGCTTTTGCAAATCTCTTTAATTGGCCTCCCACCATGTTAAATAACAAGGCATCAAGGGTCAAAGATTCCGACATACCAGGCCTTTGTACTTTTACAGCTACCAGCTCCCCGGAATGCAGGTGAGCTGCAAAACTTGAACCATTAAGAGAAACCTTAAGATGCATTGAAATATAATGATCGATATATATCTAGTTGTCTACTTTCTATGAGGTGAGGGGATGCAAGAGTAAAAAATAGATTCGGAATAAAGCAACATAGCCACATAATAAAATCTCAATTAACATAGCAACAGAAGTCCAAAAAAATAGGTGAGTGAACATAATAAAAATGTCTAAAAGATTACTTCCTCCACGGGCTTGTATCGTGTTACCTTTATAAACCTGTCCGAGAGACGCTGCAGCAATGGGCTCAGGGCTGATATCAGCAAATATACGGGAAACAGGAACCCCTAATTGGGATTCAATAGACTGGATAGCAACATGATTCGGAAACGGGGGTATTTGATCCTGGCATTAGAGAAACATTTTCAATTGTTATTATCCAAAACATATAACCTAATCAAGTAAGATATAATGTAGAACTGAGAAACTATAGCGTGTATTCAACAGGGCTATACCCCCTGTGTTAGTGCTCAAATTGACCACCCACAATTAGGGAGACAGTATACCTGTAGCTTCGCCAGTTCTTGGCAATACACAGGGGGCACTATGTCCGGCCTTGTGCTCAGAGCTTGTCCAAGCTGTAGAATCAGAAATTTGTAATCATTAAAAAAATCACTTTCTTAGCCATTATAACGTATTACACTTTAATATATCACTAATCATATACCACTATAAGAGCAATTAAACGATAAATAAATACTAATTAAATGTCTGAAAGTTCACTTGTTCAATACTTCAGTATTTTGTAACACTTGGTGATGTAAGTTCAAATTTTTTGCCTGTATACATTAATGTATAAATATGTATATGCACAACATATTGCATGTGACACTTTTGAATGTTTTAAGCATCAAAATAAGATCACTGTGGTATAAATTCAGTTCCCTGTAGTTTTAATGGAATCAGACTCGCAATAATCTAATAAGAGCCACACTAATTCAGTGCTAACACCATCAAAAATGTCCAAATCAGTTAACCGTCCAACTGCTGCACACTACTACTACAACACACAGCCATCGCATCCCATTATACCTTTTCTAGCCAAATTATGTGATAGCACCATCACCAAATGTCCAAATCATTACAAACAATAAGCGTAGGACCGCTGCACCACTAATGCACCAACACACCCCCACTGCAGCCCATTATAACTTTTCTAGCCACATTAATCTAGTGATAACACCACCACCGAATGTCCAAATCAGTACAAGCAATAACCGTAGAACTGCTGCACCACTACTACACCAACACACCCCCACGGCCCCACTGCAGCACATTAAACCTTTTCTTGCTCTCTTTACAGCCACAGGTTAGTTAGAGGCAGCAGTAAACATGAGGCTGCCATTGGTATTAAAACGCCTATCATCATGCATTTGAGACATGTACAGATAGGGCTGCCAGCGATATAGCTTATGATTAAAATAATCTCACGATAGCTACAATCATAGTAGATTTCTTCTTTGCATTTATATGTTTCCAAATAGATTTATTTATATCTCACATTATTGCTCAAGAACATGTTTTTAAGCTCATCAGATACACCATCCACCCAAATACTGGTCTCCATTCTTCTTCTTTTTTTCATTTTTTGCAAAAATTTTATCTGAAAGAGATCATACCCCTTCTCACCATAGTATTACAAGTTATCACGCAACAGCTATCTTCTGGTTACAATAATGCAAGCGTCACTCTTGATGCATTTTTCTTGGTTTCCAGAAACGACTCTCCAGTTATATAAATCAACAATTAACAGTTCTATTGAGGTCCACTAGGATACAGCTATTCACAGAAGTCACATTATAAGCACTAAATTCCTGATCAATTTCCAAAGCAACAATTCTACAGTATGACTTGCCTTGATATAGAAAGGTCCCAAGTGGATCAGAGTTTCACGAAACTGCAAAATGGTTAAAATTGATTTAGTTTACTATCAAAAATTCTTTACTGAAAGAACAATGTAATGCAACAGATGAATGCAAAATCCACGATATCTCAACAATTTGATCTTCAATTATGATACTAGCCTCTTTGAGGCTGGAATCAGTGTATAAAAAGTAGCAGGGGCCAGGGAGTAATTTGAATTGCTACGGGGCTATGGCTCTGCCTGACTAAGCCACTAGTGGATTATATACATTTGATATTTGTTTTTACACAGGGCTTAAGGATACGCAAAAACTGAGCTTACTTATCACTATATATTAATATTATTAACCTGCATGACTGCTAAATATACTAAAAAAATTATGCCAATTAAAATACAAAGATATTTAGTGACTTGCTGCTAAACCAAATCACATTTTGCATGTTGGTTTCTCAAGACAAATCCATATACAGAAATATAATCCCTTATTTTTTGATGCACTAGATTTTTAGAATTACTCTATTTGCATAACAGAAGTTGGCAAAAAGCTCGAATTCCTTTGCTGCAGTAGGCATCTGTCTTGCAATGCACGTGGACACGCAATATTACACAAAATCACAGACCCCTAGTTAAAAATAAAAATAAACAAAAGGCTTAGCTGCATCTCCTCTAAGAATAAATTAGGGCCATATTGGGAAATTACCATAATGGAGCGCTTCCTAGTGTCGTGAACAAAAAGTTGCCATATGGTTAACTTCACCGCGTAATATGAAATAATTGCAGCTCGATAGAGAGCTAAAAATGGCCCAAAGCGATAGAATGTTGAGAGACGTTTTGAGCTATAGTTTAATGCATGTCCAAATTCACTTTCCAGTGATTGTTTCCTCAGCTTTGCATACTCAGCAGAAGGACGTTCACCATGCACACTAGAAAACCCTGTCGAAAAGCTGAGCAAGAAAGCCGGAGTTAATGACACCAATCATCTAAGACTTACTGCACAAAGGCTACACAAGACAAACATGGATATCCTTCTTTTCATAGCAAGAAAAGAGAAATCAGAAACTTCTTAAGCAAAACTAGTGACCAACTTCCAAACAGGTTCAAGCACTAATCTAGATATTTCAGTGTGACAGGTATAACAAGCAAAGCTTTACCAACTCCCAAATTCTAACCACCAGAGGCTTAATGCACAAGGCTACACCAGATCAAAGAGTATATGACACTTTAAGGGCAGCAGTAACCAACTTCAATATCATTAAGAGAGACAAGTCCAGGAATATGTTCGCATGTCAGTTTGACAAGTACAGCAAACACTTACCACCTCCCAGTTGAATTATTTATAGGCCCCCCCAGCGATATAATTTTTTGCAAGTTCTCAACTGCAAATTCATCTCGTATAGCTGCAATTCAAAACATGAAGATGAGGTAAATACTCAGAACCAGAACATCTAAGTCAAAATTTATCACTATACTGTGATGATAACATTTACAGACAGTCGGATATAGGAAACTCGTAAGAAAACAGATGGCCTGGTTATTCAGTTGGTGCTTTCTGTTCAGTCTAGGAGAGGCTGCAATTATGAGCTAGGCATAGGATCTTGTAGCGGAAAGGTTTAAAAAGGTTTATAAATAAGTTTGAGTCTTAAATTTTGAACTATTAACGAACGGGTTATTACTAAAGGCTAGTCTACTTTAGCAAAAGACATACCCATTTTCTGTGCCTCGTCTCATGCCTCAGACAACACTACTCTGATCTCAAATTTATATCCCATTTCCCTGAACTAATTGTTGAAATCACTAAGCCTCTACAGACAAAAATGTAGGCATTACATATATTTAAAAACTCTTAACTGTAAGTTTTTTGACAAGGTAACTTGCTCATTAAATTGCAATTCATTTTCACGAAGATCGCAAAATAAAAAATAATAAATATATGACATGAAAATAGTTTGTTAGGCTACATTTATAGTTAAACTTAATTTTGTTCATGTTGTCATTGAGCTAGATACTAAATAATCCTCTTGCAACAAAGTTCTTCTCCACAGTCTATATTACTTCTTCACATAATCGTGATTTCGTATAATACTTAACCTAATAATGCATAATTAACTTGAAGAAACGCTGTTTTGTCATTCCGAAGGCAAATACAGGCTCGTACAACACGTTTATCACCAAATTCGATACAATACATTCGTGCACAATATATAATATCCTAAATCACAAAAAAAGAAAAAAAAACACAATGACATATGTACGAAATCAAACAGAGAAAGAGTTATAAAACTACCAGGTGAAAAGAGACCGAAACGGTGTCGTTTGAGGCATACAAGTGCATTCCTCCTCATGGAAAGACGCTTGAACAAATAAATTGATTTGGAGTTCATCTACACATCACTGATTTTATATTTGGGATTCCAATTAGGTTTTTAAACGGATCAAATTGAATGCGCATCACCTGTTTGATAAAATGCCACACAGAAACGCGAATATTTACGAATATAGAGAAAGGGGGAGAGGGGATGGAGATTGGAGTGACGGTGTAAGTATGAAAAATATAGACACGTATATTAGTTAGCTAGCGGGTATTTGAGGGAGTGACACGTTTGTGTTGAGTCTTCCACTTGGCTGTCTTACACCGATTTCTCCTACGCCTTTCTTCTCATCTTTTTTTCTCTCCTCTCTCCTCTCTCCCCTCTCTCTCTCTCACTCTCTCGCGTTTGAAACCGACTTTTTTTTTTATTTTAAAAAGACTAAATTGCAATGTGCATACCTAAGAATAATTTATTCTCACATTAGTGCCTAAATTATTATTCGTGTCAATGTGATGGCTAAATGTTTTTAAAGTAGTCATAATAGTGGTTCCGTGTCAGTTCCGTTAGTTGATCCGTTTAAATCTAACGGGAATGAGGGTAAAAAGGTCCAATTTAATTTCAAGGGCTTTGTTATCTTCTATATAATCCCATTTTCAGAATTAGGGATTCAAAACCCTAAAACTCTCACATCTATTAAGCAACAGTGGCAGGAAATCTTCGGTTGAGTGGGCTAGCACCAATAGTGGCAATCCAAGGAGCCTCATTGGCAACTGAATTGGGGACTGGTCCATTGTTTACAGCTGCACATATGATAGAGATACCATGCTCCATTACTCGAAAACTACCAATAGCTATATTGTCCTCGTAAAGTGGTATTGGAAAGCCACCTAGGGAAAGCGAAAGTACATCAACTTCGTCTCTAATCGCAATATCCATTGCAGCTAGTATATCTGAGCTGTAACAACCACTGAACCAGCAAACTTTGTATACAACAATGTGGGCACCCGGAGCCATTCCTCGAGCCTCAACTTTGATTCTGTATAAAGGATATAACATATTTTGCCAAAGTAACCCAAAATTGAGGACGTAGTTTTGTTGCTTCCTATTGGGTTTGGTTTGTAACTGCATAATATGTTGTTTCAGCTTGGAAATCCTACGCTGGATGCGACTGAATTAATAAATGTGTCTCAAACGCCAAGAGAATATGTTCATGGATCACAGCGTGATTGGCTGCATATGCAGGTCGGTAGTAGCATCGAAAAGCAACATAACATCTAGTGTCTTTGACCATTTGGTAGTTGGGTGTCTGTTAGCATAGTTTGTCCAATCCTTTATCACCATCCCATACTAATGCGAGGATTCTGATGCAGCTGCGTTTACTAGAAACTCATTTTCAAAGCCAATTATATATGTAGTTGTAGAACTGCGTGTAGCGTAAAAAACATTGTATCTTCAGTAGTATTAGTATTCCTCTCTGTAGTCTGTATCATCTAATTGGTATGCAAGGTTGCAGCAGGATAAATTATGCCTTCATGTAGCTATATTTGTACTATCAGATTGTAGCACGAGATGTAATATACATCTTTGTACCAGTCCAATTTTTTTTTCTTTTTAATCTTTGAGTTTTAGATTTAACTGGAAAGTAGCAGTGGTGTTGAGATGCAGAAAACGTATGAAATTAAAGAACGACAACAATTAAATCTTGCAACATGCATGCTAGTCATGTTCCCTATTTGTCGCTAACAGATTACTGCTTGTACCAAAATTGTATTTTGATAATTTATGTGTTTTGTCTGCATTATCTTATGTAAATATAAAAACAAAGGCTTTGTGGTGTATCTTGATCAATTGTCTGAAAAACCTTCAAGCACAATAGTTACCAACTATCCGGTTCAGCTGGGTTATCCTAATCAATTCAGCTGGTGTATCTTGATCAATTCAGCTAGTGTATTTGCCTAAGAATTGTTAATTATCCATCCTTTTCTCGGTTTTTTATGTATTTGTGTCCATCCTTTTCTCTGCTTTTTCATTCTCTGTTTTCTCTGCATTAGCGTCCGTCCTTTTCTCTATTTTTTCTGCTTGTCGAAGCTTTTCCAGATGTTGAACAATCTGTGTTAGGAGTTTTGTTCCTTCACTGCCTCTTTGGAGTGTCATTGCAGCATGCTTTAAAAATCCACTATCTGCTTCGATGGCTCTCAACCTCTCCCGAAATAGATGTGAGAGTTTTAAGGTTTTGAATCCCTAATTCTGAAAAGAGGATTATATATATAGAAGATAACAAAGCCCTTGAAATTAGATTGGACCTTTTTACCCTCATTCCCGTTAGATTTAAACGGATTAACTAACGGAACTGACACGGAGCCACTATTATGGCTACTTTAAAAACATTTAGCCATCACATTGGCACGAATAATAAATTAGCCACTAATGTGCGAATACATTATTCTTCGGGTATGCACAGTGCAATTTAGTCTTTTAAAAATAACTAGCTAATAATCAGTACAATACTCGATTATTTTAAATATTTATAATTATATTAATTTATGAATTTTTATAAAAAATTTAACCTTTAGATATTTGATATGGGCTGAAAAATAAGCCTAGAAATGTAATTAATGAAGTGTTAACTGGATCTAAATTGGTCCCAGAAAATGGCCCAATAAATAAGACCCGAAATCCTAATTATTTATTAATTTCGTAATTAATAAATGGGGAAAATATATAGCTCATAAAAGAGTCCATAATATGATAATATCTTCAAGGAAGGATCTAGAATCCCAATCAAATGAAATAATGAGTCACAGTCCTTATCCTACAACAAGGAAAAGACTTGTTCGCCAAGTAATACGATCTTTATCAGTTATCAAAAAGGAGACTTATTCGCTAAGTCTCCTAAACATACTCTAAATACAAGGCTTCAGACGCCTATATAAGGACCCTGATCCTTCACAATAGAACTACATTTTCTGGCTTGATTCTCAGCACTGATTGAGATACGTAGGCATCTTGTGAGGACCGATTTAGTCACGAAACACAAGAGCAACCATTAAAGCTCGAAGCTCTCTAAACCCTAGCAATTAATTTACAAGTACACTCTTTAATCCATAACATTTGGCGCCGTCTGTGGGAAGACAACATCAACCATGGCAAACACACGAAGAACAACTCGAGATACTCACACTTCTGAAGAGCTTCCTCTCACATCTGAGGCTGGAACTCAAGGAAATCAACCACCGCCAACTACTGGCATTGAAAGGGCGAATATCCCCTCACCACCACTCAAGGACCGGAAATCCCAATTTCGGTTGAAGGGACGAATCCCCTGCAAATGGTCATTCATGGATCTAATCCACAAGAGACCACTCACCATCAACCAATCACGACCTCCCCACTGCTCATGAACGCACCAAGTGGCCTTCAACTTCATACTACGGATCTTCCCCAATACGCAACTCAAACTCTTGGGATGCCAAATTATGGCATGCCTCCTCGACCCACGATGGGCAGTAGTGGTCTCAACCCCACTTACCATGAAGCATATGTTCCTCCTTACGTACAAGGTCTGGGACCCCAAAATCAACAAACTCAAACTCGACGGACCCCTTTGATTCAAGACTACTCGGGTCCCTATACTGAGGACGAGAATTATTCAATTGAAGAAGAGAGGGATGTTGCCCTAAGGAGGAGACGTTATTCCCAAACAAATCGGGAACAACCCCAAACTACTAAGGAAAAGATTGCGGTCCATGAGGCAGAGACTGCAAGGCTAAAGAAATTACTAGCAGAACAGGAGGCCGCGAAAGCACAAAGGCAAGCAACTGGAAGAGTCCCAATAATCAATCTGGACCCAATACCAAGAAGAAACAAGAGGGCTGAAGCCCCAAGGGGTGATCCTAGTGTTTTGTTGCCCCTAGGAGATCCTGATGATCCTACACTACCGTTTACTCAAGATATCATGAAAGCTAACATATCCAGGAAATTCAAGATGCCAACGATTAAAGCTTATGATGGAACGGGAGATCCCGCAAATCATGTAAGAACCTTCTCTAATGCACTGATGTTGCAGCCAACCAATGATGCGGTCAAGTGTAGGGCGTTTCCACAAACCTTGGCAGGCATGGCCCAACGTTGGTATAGCTGTCTACCTCCCAATTCCATTGGGTCTTTTAAGGAACTATGCAAATCATTCATCAATCAATTTGTTAGTGGAAGGGTGCATGAGAAAAGTTCTGCATCACTCATGGGAATCCAGCAAGGAAAGAATGAAGCTTTAAGGGATTATATCAACCGATTCACCCGGGAGGCTCTGAAAGTCCCGGACTTAGAAGACAAAGTAGCTATGATAGCCCTGCAGCAAAGAACCACTGATGATCACTTCAAAAGATCATTGGCAAAACATCCACCCGAGAGCATGCTGAAGCTCCAAGATAGAGCCGGAAAGTACATCAAGGCTGAAGAAAGCATGAGAAAGTATGAACCCACTGCTGGTGGCAGTAGAAATTCAAAACAAAGAAAGGAAACTCAGGAGTACGATGTCAAGGAAAAGTTTCCTAGAACGTCAAAGGATTCTGATTCTTCACCTAAGAGGAACAATTATGGGCCAAAGTTTACGGAGTATGCAAGGTTAAACACTCCCAGGAGTCAAATTCTGATGGAAATAGCAAAGGAGGAGGATCTCCGATGGTCGAAGCTACTAAGGACTGATATGTCTAAACGGAATCAAAACCAATTTTGTCGGTTCCACAAGGAAGTCGGTCACGACACGGATGATTGCAGACAACTGAAAGATGAAATCGAGTTTTTGATACGAAGAGGAAAGCTTAATAAATTCACTAAGGAAGGAAATCGAGGGAGTCAAAGAGGAAACTATGAAAGGAAGGATTACGGCATAAGGGACAACGATCAAGATCGTAATCCCAAGCCCCGAGGGCCAGTCATCAACATGATATTCGGAGGACCAACTGCTGCTGGGTCCTCCCGAAACTCAAGAAAAGCCTATGCCCGAGAGGTAATGACCGTGGTTGGAGAAGCACCGAAACGTGCCCGAACAGAAATATCAATAGGTTTTGATGATTCTGACTTGGAAGGAGTGAAGTTTCCCCACGATGATCTCTTAGTCATCGTACATGTGATAGGGAATTCTGAAATAAATAGGGTTTTGGTCGACAATGGAGCTTCAGTGGACATCTTGTTCCATGATGCTTTTATCAAGATGGGCTATACTGACTCTCAGTTGACACCCTCGAATATGCCCATATATGGATTCAATGGAGTGGAGTCGAAGGTGGAAGGCACTATCCAACTCCCAATGATAATGGGGCAAGGGTCGAATACGTCTACTCAGATGTTGAACTTCATAGTTATAAAGGCAACTTCGACCTACAATGCAATCCTGGGAAGGACGGGTCTTCATGCGTTCAAGGCCGTTGCCTCATCTTACCATCTGAAAATTAAGTTCCCAACAAGGAATGGGATTGGTGAAGAATGGGGAGACCAAAAGATGGCTAGAAGTTGTTACGTAGCCGCGTTAAGGCCTGATGGAATCGGGGGTGTTGGAAAATGATGATTTAATGAGTGCGTCAGGATCGGGTAGCATCAGTACTTGGAGCATCAGGAGCTGACGTCTGATGATGTCATCATCAGTGGCGGGACAAGTCAGCAGATATTGATTGATACTATTCCACAATTTCAGGAAAGGATTGATTTATAGAAGATATACTTCACCGAAGCTGTTACAGAAAATAAGCGACAAGAAGATCAATCTAATTAAATGAAGATTATCTTATGTAACAGAATGTGTAGTTGTGTGTGTATATAAACACATTATAGGTTTTACGAGAGTAATAGCTTTACACGAGTATTTTTGTAAACCTAGCAGCTCTTAAGAACTCATAGTTTCTTGAGAGAGTTTGTATCAGTTTTTATAAAGATTAATAAAAGCTGGTATTGATTATTTTATATTTGTTTATTCGATTATTTCATACGATTATATTCAACCCCCCTTCTATAATCGACATCTACTGGGTAACAATTGGTATCAAAGCAGACTGATAATCTATCAAATCAGAAACGATCGAAATATCGGGAAACAGATATGAAACCATGAAGATTCCGATGTTGAAGAAATTAGAATTTTCAACATTGAAGGTAAGAATGCTTATGTATCTTGAAGCTTCAGATCCTGACTACATAGACAGGATAAACAATGGACCGTTCATTCCAACAGAACCAGTCGCAGCAACTGAGACAACTCCTGCAGGGCTGGCAACAAAAGAAAAGAGTAAATGGACGCCTGAAGATAAAGATGAAATGATCAAAGATGCAAAGGTTAGAAATGTCTTACACAATAGTTTAGATAATGTCTTATCTAACAGAGTTATTGCTTGTAAGACTGCTAAAGAGATATGGGATGCCTTGGAAGTTCAATGCCAAGGAACTGAAGAAATCAAGAAAAACAGGAGAGGTATTCTTATTCAAGAATATGAGCAATTTGAGGCAAAGCACAATGAAGACATAACAGAAATATATGATAGATTTCTTACTTTGCTAAATGAATTGTCATTGGTGGGAAAGGTGTATGACGTAGAAGACTCAAACGTCAAGTTCTTATGATCCTTACCCATGATAACTCAACACAATCTTATAAGGCACACTTATAAGATGAACGTGATGACACTTGATGAAATCTATGGAATGCTGAAGACATATGATCTGGAGATCAAGCAAAAGGAAGGTACAAGATCAAAGCCTAAATCCGTGGCCTTGAAAGTGGAATCAAAAGAAAGGCGTGTGCACCAAGGAAAAATGAAGGCTAAAGCTCATGTAGTAATGAAGTCAGACACTGATGCTGATACGGATGAAAGCACTAATGAGGAATCAGATGATGATTCTGACAAAGAACTGGTGCAGATGATGGTTAAAGGTTTCAGAAAGATGAAGCAAGGCAAATTCAGGAAAGATGGAAGAAAGTCAAAAGGAGATCAATATTTTGACAAGAAAAACAAACAGAAGAAAATTGATCTCTCAAAGATTAAATGTTTCAATTGTGACAAGATGGGTCACTATGCAACTGAATGCAAGAAACCCAAAGTTGGAAAATCTGCTGGAAAGGCGCTTGTCACATCAAGCAAAGGATGGATGTGTTAGGATTAGGGGACTACACACAAATTCGAGATTCACAACACACCAATGCAGAGCACACACACAACCAATCGATTAGTTGACAAGTAACACACACAAAACATATATGACGTGGAAACACCCACGTCCCAACTTGTATTATTAATCAAAACAGTTATCAATAATACAATCAATCTCACCAACGGTGTATCACTCACACGATACTCAAGCCAAACAATGCTCAAGTATACATCAAACATAATATGACTATGTTTATATAGCCACCCAAAACTTAGCCACCAAGACTTGTCATACTTGTTTTACAAGACTTACCATACTTGTTATACAAGACTTTTTATTCTTGGTACCTTATTCCCTAATTTAATGACTAAGACATACAATATATAATAATTGTCTACCCATACAATTATTACCAAAACAGTCTTAATCACCCAAATTCATATTACCATATTGGGTTGAACCGGTCAAACCCAACAATCCTCCCCTTCAACCCAATACCCATATCAGGTTGAACGGTAACCATCAGAGACATCGACGTCCATCTGATATGCCTCCCCTCGAACAAGAATCTCCTCCTCTTGTTCCTCCGATCTTGAGAATCACTAAAACCCGTATAGTGACCTTCAAACCACCGTTCTTCAACATAACGATGTATTCATCTACAAAATCACGTGCATCATCCACCACGAGTGCCCTTCCATCAATTGAGTCACCCGATCCTTGCTTCCTCAATCTTTCGGCCAGTAGAAGAACACTAATATCATCCAACTCGTTTACCTGGTTGATCAAGCCATTGAAACTATTGCGATGATCTCTTCCATCTTCTTCCATCACGAGCCCGAACAAATTGATCCACGGTGCAAGTCAACCGCCATACCACACGTAACTTTGTCTCCTCCCACGTTAGTAGGCTTCTTGTCAGCGAATCCTTCATTGTACTCTGCCATATCAATTGAATCTTGAACTTTCCCTCTAACCCCATCCATCACGATTCATGAACCTCTGCTCTGATACCACTTGTTAGGATTAGGGGACTACACACAAATTCGAGATTCACAACACACCAATGCAGAGCACACACACAACCAATCGATTAGTTGACAAGTAACACACACAAAACATATATGACGTGGAAACACCCAAGTCCCAACTTGTATTATTAATCAAAACAGTTATCAATAATACAATCAATCTCACCAACGGTGTATCACTCACACGATACTCAAGCCAAACAATGCTCAAGTATACATCAAACATAATATGACTATGTTTATATAGCCACCCAAAACTTAGCCACCAAGACTTGTCATACTTGTTTTACAAGACTTATCATACTTGTTATACAAGACTTTTTATTCTTGGTACCTAATTCCCTAATTTAATGACTAAGACATACAATATATAATAATTGTATACCCATACAATTATTACCAAAACAGTCTTAATCACCCAAATTCATATTACCATATTGGGTTGAACCGGTCAAACCCAACATGATGGATTCTTCTGACTCTGAAGAAGAAGAAGAAGAAACAAACTATGCACTGATGACTGAAATTGAAGAATCATCTGAAAAGGTACCTAAAACTGCTTATGCTTTTGATACCGATAACATGTGTGAATTAAAATCCTTTCTTACAAACTTGCACATTAGTTATAATAATCAGTCTAAGGAGAACATCAGGATTTTAATAGAAGCAGCTGAGATAAAGAAAAGGAATGAATATTTAGAGGCTGAGTTAGTTATTCTAAAAAATACTCAAAGTTTGTGTGACAAACTTAAAGGGATAGAGATAGAACATATGTTAAAAATAGAATCCCTAGAAGTAGAGTTAAAGAAAGAACGAGAACAAATAAGAGTGTGGACTCATTCTGGTAAACAGACTCATTTACTTATAAATGATAGAAACTGGAAAGAGTGTCTTGGATATAAGAAGAATAAGGCAAAAAAAGATGAAAATATCAACTTATCCACTCACATAAAGTTTGTTCCTGCAAATGATATGAAAGTAAACTCTTTCTTTGAAGAAGGATCAAGTTCTAGTACTAAGGTAGTTTCTGAGGAAGAAATGACAGAAGAATTAATTTCTGATATAGAGATTGAATCAATCTCCAATGAAGAAAATAAATCATCTGTTTCTAAAACTAGCACATATATTCCTATGAATACTCATGCTGAAATTAGGTCTGAATTTGTAAAGAAGAGTATCAAGAAAGAAAAGAACATAGGTCATCTCTCCTCTGGAAAGTTAAAGAAGAAAATAAGTGCAGTTACTGGTATTAAGAATGTAAAAACTCTTAAAAGGCATAGGAATGGGAAACATGGAATTGACAAGTCTAATGGTTACAAGTATATTCCTAATGCTCCAAGAAAGACATGTCATACCTGTGGTAATACTAATCATCTTGCCATTGATTGCAGGAAGAATAAAAAGAGGAGAGTTGATATTCCTATATATGATGTTAGGAGTAGAAAAGTTGGTTATAAACCACAGAATCCATGTTCTCACTGTGGTAGTAGTTGGCATTCAGTTTACATATGTAGCAGTTACCACAACTTGTATCATGACAATTATGTGTCTTTGCCCAAATTCAATAAAAGTGCAAGTTTTGATAATAAAATGATTATGTCATCTATGCATGTGTATGTTAAGAAAAACTCTGTCAAATCAAGTTCAACTGAATCAAAGTCAGTTGAAAAGATTTTGAAGAAAAATTTCGCTGCAATTCTTAACAAGAAATTGAAAAATAGAACCCAACAAGTGCGGGTTCTTAAAAATTCTAACTGATTGAAATATTGATTGCAGGGCAACAGGAAAAATGTTCTAGTTCTGGATAGTGGATGTTCAGGACATATGACTGGAAATAAGTCCATGCTGTCAGATTTTGAGAAGAAAGTTGGCCCAAAGGTTTCCTATGGAGATGGCAATATAGGACATACCTTGGGATATGGCAACATTGTGATTGGAAATGTCATCATTCAAAACGTAGCTCTGGTAGAAGGACTGAAGCACAATCTCTTGAGCATCAGTCAAATTACAGACAAAGGTTATCATGTCAATTTTTATGAATCTCAATGTGAAATAACAAGTAAGAAGGATGGAAAAGTGATTCTTACGGGTTATAGACGTGGTAACATATATGAAGCCAACTTACATTCTGCTACTGATGGGAAAATGACGTGTCTTCTATCAAAGGCATCAGTAGATGAGAGTTGGAACTCGCATAAGAAACTTTCTCATTTGAATTTCAATAACATCAATGAGTTAGTAAGAAAGGACTTAGTGAGAGGTCTCCCAAAAGCGATGTATTTCCCTGATGGACTCTGTGACTCATGTCAAAAGTCAATGCAAAAGAGAATTAGCTTCAAAAGCAAATCAGAATACTCAATAGACACGGCTTATCACCTGCTACATCTCGATCTTTTTGGCCCTGTGAATGTGATGTTCATTAACAAGAAAAGGTATACTCTAGTAATTGTTGATGAGTATACAAGATTTACATGGGTATACTTTCTGCATAAAAAGAGTGAAACACCAGAGATTCTGATAGAGCATGTCAAATTGCTGGAGAACGGATCAAGCAACAAAGTCAAAGTTCTTCGAAGTGATAATGGAACTGAGTTTAAAAACTCAACAATGGAAGAATTCTGTAAATCAAAAGGAATTGTGCAGCAATTCTCCGCTCCTGGTACTCCTCAACGGAATGGAGTAGTTGAGAGGAAAAACAGAACTCTAATTGAAGCTGGAAGAACAATGCTGGAAGAAGCAAAGCTGCCAACTTACTTATGGGCATAAGCTGTTAACACTACATGTTATACTCAGAACTGTACTCTGATCACAAGACACGACAAGACTCCATATCAGATGATAAAGGGAAAGAAACCAAGCTTAAAACACTTGCACGTGTTTGGGTGTAAGTGCTTCATTTTGCGGACACACCCAGAACAGCTTGGAAAATTTGAAACAAAAGCAGATGAAGGAATTTTTATTGGATATCCTGATTCGACAAAAGCTTTCAAGGTATATAATCTGAGAACTGAAATTGTGAATGTCTCAGTAAATGTATCATTTGATGACAGGAGAATTACTGGAATTAATGAAGATACTCATGAAGAATTGATATTTGGAGATGAACTAGAAGCTGAAATCAGTAGTGATGATATTGAGGGGGAGCCTAATGATATCATATATACTGCTGATAATACTACGAATGAATCTCTTGAAAACAACTCTTCTACAGATACTGATGGAAGTACTGACAACATCACTGATTCAAGTACTAACAGTACATCAGGAGATGTCCATCAGAGAAATTTCAATTCCAGCGAATTTTATCATGACACTGATGTATGGGGAGCTTCTCATACAACTCAAGAAAGTGCTTTTGAGGAAGACATTGATGCAGGGGGAGCATCAAGTTCAAGAACTCAGTTACCTTCAGCAAGAAGATGGACACAAGTGCATCGTCCTGATCTCATTATTGGAGATCCTGATGCTGGTGTTCAAACAAGAAATGCTACTCAGAATGAGTGTCTATTTAATAATTTTCTTTCACATGAAGAACCAAAGAAAATTGAAGATGCTTTGAAAGATGCTGATTGGGTAACAGCAATGCAAGAGGAACTCAACGAGTTTGAAAGAAATGAAGTATGGAAACTCGTTCCAAGACCCAAAAATAGATCTATTGTGGGAACTAAATGGGTGTTCAGAAACAAAACTGATTCTGATGGAGTAATCACAAGGAACAAGGCCAGACTTGTCGCAAAAGGGTATTCTCAGAAAGAAGGCATAGATTACGACGAAACATTTGCTCCAGTTGCCAGATTGGAGGCCATCAGAATATTCCTAGCATATGCTGCACATATGAGATTCAAGGTCTTTCAGATGGATGTTAAGAGTGCCTTCTTAAATGGAGAATTGGAGGAAGAAGTTTATGTTGAACAACCTCCGGGGTTTGTTGATCCTAAATATCCAGATCATGTGTATAGACTGGATAAAGCTCTGTATGGACTTAAGCAAGCACCACGGGCCTGGTATGAAACGCTTACTCAGTTTCTTCTTGATAGTGGATTCACACGAGGCACCATTGATAAAACTCTGTTTTATATCCAAAAAGGCAAAGACTTGCTCTTAGTCCAGATATACGTAGATGACATAATCTTTGGATCTACTAATGTTGCTATGTGTCATAAGTTTGCTAAGTTGATGCAGTCAAGATACCAGATGAGCATGATGGGAGAAATTAGCTATTTTCTGGGGTTGCAAGTAAAACAAACTGATGAAGGGATTTTTATCAATCAGTCCAAGTACACCAGAAACTTGCTTAAGAAATTCAACATGCAAGACAGCGCTCCTGCAGTACTCCCATGGCAACTGCCACCAAACTTGACTCTAAGAAAGGAATTGAAGTGGAAATAACAAGCTATAGAGGAATGATTGGTTCTCTCCTCTATCTCACTGCCAGTAGGACAGATATTATGTTCGCAACTTGTCTCTACGCAAGATTTCAGTCCCAACCACGAGAACCGCATCTGATAGCTGTAAAGAGGATATTTCGATATCTTAAAGGGACACCAAATCTTGGCCTGTGGTATCCTAGAGCATCAGACTTCACACTGATAGGATACTCTGATGCTGATTTTGCTGGTTGTAAGTGTTAGAGGCCCATTACTTTGTTGGACCGGACCGAGCCCATTTTAGAAGCCCGTCTCTTGGTGGGCCCGCCAGTCCATCCGAAGGCCCAGTGTCTCCACTCGAAACGGCTGCGTCATTTATTCAGCGGGGGACACGCTCCCGTCCGCCCCGCCCCCGCTTTCGCCTCCTTCGGTTACAAACAGGAAATAATATATAAACAGGTTTGAGCTATCTTACCAAGGGAGATTATCATTACAAAAAACACAGAGCTTTTACGTTCTCATAACCATATTCAAGATCATATTGACTGTTTCTTACACCGGAGGTGAATCGGGGGCCAACACCCTCGCATTCTTCTTCTGCAGGTCCGAAGTAAGAGGTTGCAGGTCGAAATCAGGTCGTAACATTGGCGTCGTCTGTGGGAACGTAGAAGATCATTCTGTGAATTTGTTACAAAGAGCTATGACGAACGGAACTACTGGGAAAGATAATTCAACCCTAGATGGAGGTAGCGAAGGTATCGTTCCTCCCGGGTTCGGTATCAATCGAACTCCACCAATACAGCCCAGAATCTTTAGTCTTGATGAGGAGGAAGGCCCCACGCCCACTCCCGAAGAACAACGAGAACTAATTATGAGATGGAGGGAGGAGAAAATGGCAAAGGGGAAGGGCCCTGAGAATGAAAAAGACAAAGAGACGGAAAGATTGGCCAAGAGGAGGGAGGCATATCGCCTAAGGCTACAAGCATTAAGGCTCCAAAGAGAGGAGTTGGAATCAGAGGAGAAGGCACTGGAATTAGAGGAGAAGGCACTTCGCGAAGCCCTGGAGACTGAGCCCTGAAGGGAGAAGCGGGTCAGAGATGCCATAGATGACGAAGACGAGTCCTGGGACTCCGAGTCGCACTCAAGAAGGCTCCGGTCAAAGATTGCTTACACCTCTGATTCAGGGGACGATGAAGGACCAGACACACAGGATAGAATTCGTAGAATCGAAAAGGCCATGTTTGGCGAAAGAAAAGTCAGCCACGAGCCTGTGGTGACCGAAGAGGTCGAAGATTTCCGACCACCCCCAGGGAGGCAATTCCCGAAAATGAGCGAGTTCAATGGCAAAGGTGATCCAACAGACCATTGTGAAAAATACGAGGCCCTGATGACTGGAATGGGGCATTGCGACGTTATGCTGTGTAAGATGTTCAAGACCTACCTCAGGGGACCGGCGTCCATGTGGTATCGGTCGTTAAGGCCAAGGTCGATTGGGACCTATGAACAAGTGAAGCGGAAATTCTTGAGGCACTATTCCCATTTGTGCCGAAGAGAGAAAGACACCGAGGCCTTGATCCATTGTAGACAGAGGGCTAACGAAGAACTAGGTGATTACTTGGTTCGATTTAAGGAGGAGGCTGGGACGGTCACCAACTTAGACAAAGTCAAAGCGGCAGGCTTCCTTGCGGCAGGTCTTGACCCTATTAAGGGTAAGAAACTTCGTTCCTCGCTTTACGATATACCCCCCAAGTCTTTAAATGATATATATGTGAGGGGTGAGGCAATAAGGAGAAAGATAGAATCGATCGGGGGTTATAAGGAAAGAAAGAAGAACGATTCCAGGGAAGACAGGATGAACAACTCAAGGGACGACCGAAGGGGTCGTGGAGATATCAAGAGCAGGTTAACAGACAACAGGCCCGATAAAGGGGCCGACCGAAGAAGAGATAGAGATAACGCGGTGTTCACACCTCTAAACGCGCCTATCTCGAAGATTCTCCATGAGATAAAAGGTAAACCGGGGTTCGTTCGACCGTCAAGATTGAGAACTCCTGAGAACCGAAGAAACAAGAACAAGTACTGTGACTACCACAGAGATAAAGGGCACAATACCGATGAGTGTTTCCACTTGAAGAAATTGATCGAGAAAATGATAAAGGATGGGGAGCTGACCCAGTTTGTGGGAGATCTCAGGGACAAGTTAGAGTCCATGGAAAAACAAAAGACGATTGAAGGCGGAGAGAAATACAGGGGAGAAGTCAGGACCATCTCTGGAGGAACCATACTCGACCGGGATAGTAAAACTGCCCGAAAGAAGTACGCCCGACAAGTGTATAACCTTCATCAGACTAGTACAGCCAAGCAACCACTCCCTATCTCCTTTACTGAAGATGATTATGAAGATGTCATATGGCCGCACGAAGACCTGCTGGTCATCAACCCGGTTATAGGGGAGAACAAGATCTGGCGAGTGTTGGTGGACGGAGGAAGCTCAGTAAATATTCTTTACCACCGTACTTACCTCAAAATGAATCTAGGAGGCGAACAATTGGATCCATGCCACGAAGCACCTCTTTATGGCTTCGGCAATCATCCTGTGCCGATTGAAGGCACCATTACTTTGTCCGTTCAATTAGGGAAAGCACCATACATGATAAAGAAGGAGGCAAAATTCTATGTCGTTCGGGTGGAGAGCCCTTATAATGGGATCTTAGGGAGACCCGCTTTGTCTCTGTTTCAGGCAGTGGCTTCGGTTCCCCACTTGAAGCTGAAATTTCCGATCGGAGATGGGATTGGCGAGATGAGAGGCGATCAGAAAGCTGCCCGAACTATAATGTTGGAGGATGTCGCAAAAAATGCAGAGTTTGAATCCCCCGAAGGAGGGAAAAGAAAAAGGAAAGTGAACGAGGTTGGAGGAAGCCACCAACTGCTTAATATTGAGTTGGAAAAGTTTGGGGCCGATCTCTCTAGCCCAATAGCTGAACCGGCAGTGGAAACCGAAGAGGTAGAGCTATATGTAGGACAGAGGGGAAAAATGATCCAAATTGGAAAAGGTATGGAGCCCGAGTTGAAAGAAAAGGTCATCAAGGTGATCAGGGAATATCATGATGTGTTTGCATGGGGTCCTAAAGACATGCCGGGCCTAGACCCTTCGGTCGCTAAACATTGCCTTAACGTCCATAGTGATGCTAAACCGGTGAAACAGAAGAAGAGGAACTTCGCCATGGAGAGGCAGGAAGTCATACAAACCGAAGTTGAGAAGCTACTCGAAGCAAAGTTCATCGAGGATATTAGATATCCAGAGTGGTTAGCAAATGTGGTGGTGGTTAAAAAATCAAACAACAAATGGAGGATGTGTGTCGATTATACCGACCTCAACAAGAACTGCCCGAAAGACCACTACCCCTTACCGAACATTGATCAGTTGATAGATGCTACTTCGGGGCATCAAATACTCAGCTTTCTAGATGCTTTTTCGGGCTACCACCAAATTGCGATGAATGCCGAGGACATTCCGAAGACAGCATTCATCACACCAAATGGCACATACGCATACATTAAAATGCCTTTCGGTCTGAAGAACGCGGGGGCCACCTTTCAGAAAATGATCAACAAAGTCTTCAAAGAGATGATTGGGAGGAACATGGAATGCTATGTAGACGACATGATAGTCAAATCCCTTCTACGGGATCATGCGGAAGATATACGGGAATGTTTTCAAACCCTCCGACGGAATAACATGAGGATTAATCCGAATAAGTGTACGTTCGAAGTAAGCAGTGGGAAATTTCTGGGTTACATGATTAGCGCCCGAGGGATAGAAGCGAACCCAGAAAAAATCAAAGCAGTAGTTGATATGGAGGCTCCGAAGACAATTAGGGACATTCAAAAGCTTACAGGTCGGTTAGCAGCATTGAGGAGATTCATTTCCAGGTCAGCAGAGAAAGCACTACCATTCTTTGAAGTGCTTCGGGGGTCGAAGACATTTGAGTGGGGGCCGAACTGCCAGAAGGCATTCGAAGAAATAAAAGAATATTTGGTAAACACTCCACTCTTAATGAGACTAGACCCGAAGGAAACATTGCAACTATATCTAGCAGTGAATGATCGAACGCTGGGAGCCGTTTTGGTCAAAGAGCATGAAGGGAATCAACACCCGGTCTATTACATCTCGCACATACTGAATGATGCCGAGACCAGGTATCTGAATGCTGAAAAGTTTGCTTATGGACTCATAATGGCCTCCAGGAAGTTAAGGCATTATTTTCAAGGGCGAACGATCCAGGTCATAACCGATCAGCCCTTAAAGAAAATATTGCAAAGGCCAGAGGCATCGGGAAGAATCGTGGCTTGGGCGATTGAACTAGGGGAGTATGAGCTGGAATATGTACCAAGAACTTCGATCAAAGCTCAGGCCCTGGCAGATTTCATGATCGAGTGCACCTTTTCCGGCCCAAAAGACCTCGTCCCCGAAGAGCATCTGGTACAGTCTCCGGGAAAATGGAAACTGTTTGTGGATGGGTCGGTCGCCGGTAACAAATATGGGGCAGGTTTGATCCTAACTAGTCCCGAAGGATTCGAAATATGCCAGGCAATCCGATTCAATTTCCAGGTAACGAACAATGAGGCCGAATACGAAGCTTTGCTGGCTGGTTTAAATTTGGCCCGAAGTTTAGAAGTTAAACACCTAAAGGCCTTCAGCGATTCAATGTTGGTGGTAAAACAGTACAGCGGGGAATATGGGCATTAAGACCCTCGCACGAAGGCTTACGCCCAAAAGGTACGCGAGAACACTCAGTTTTTCCTTTCTTTTGAGTTAAGCCAAGTGGCCCGGGAAAACAACAGTCGAGCGGATGCACTCTCAAGGCTAGCTTCGGCAGATACTCACAATTTAACAGGGTCCATCTATCTGACCGAAGCGAAGACACCTTCGATCGACAAAAAACAATACCTGGAGATACACCAAGGAGTTAATTGGATGACTCCGGTCAGGGCATTCCTCGAAAAGGGTACTCTGCCATTAGATCGAAGAGAGGCTCAAAAGATTCGCCATCGGTCAGCAAACTACACCTTGGTAGGGGGCCGATTGTTTCGAAGATCAGCAACTCAGCCACTCCTTCGCTGCCTGGACCCGGACGAACAAAAGTTGGCACTAGAAACGGTTCACGAAGGGATTTGCGGAGAGCATTTGGCCGGGAAGTCCTTAGCCTTCAAAATTCTTAGGCAGGGCTTCTTTTGGCCGAAGATGAAAGAAGATGCAACAGAATACGCCAAAAAGTGCAAACAGTGCCAGCTATTTAGCACGATTCCGAAGCAACCACCCGAGATAATGTCTTCGGTCCTTAGTCCCATCCCTTTTGCCATGTGGGCCGTAGATATTGTAGGAATTTTACCCACCAGCACCAAGCAATCAAAGTATTGTATAGTGGCAATTGACTACATGACCAAGTTGATAGAAGCAAGGCCACTCTCCGCCATCACCGAAGCAGCGGCAATGAAATTTATGTTGGAACAGGTGATACTAAGGTTTGGGATTCCCATGGTGTGTATATCAGATAATGGAGCGCAGTTCGTTGGGAGCAAGTTCAAGAAATTTCTGAGCCAATTTGGAATTCAACAGAAGTTCAGCTCGGTCGGTCACCCCCTAGGTAACGGGGCGATAGAAGCAGCTAATAAAATAATTTTTGACGGGATTAAGAAGAGGTTGGGCGAAGCCAGAGGTCTGTGGGCCGAAGAATTACCTTGGGTTTTGTGGGCATACCGAACGACAGCCAGGTCTTCGACCGGAGAAACTCCTTTTAGGCTAGCATTCGGGACAGATGCCCTTCTGCCAGTAGAAGTCGGACTAGAGTCATACCGAATCCAAGTGTTTAACGTTGAGACGAATGAATTTGGTCTGAAGGCTAATGTGGATTTCTTAGAAGAAGAACGGGAGGTGGCACACCAGAGGAACGTAAGATACCAGCTTCAGGCAGCCCAATATTACGACTCGGGAATAAAAAAGAGATCCTTCCAGGTGGGCGACCTAGTACTAAGAGAGCTAGCCACTTCCATGCCAGCCAAACAAGGCAAACTCATGCCGAACTGGGAAGGTCCTTATACAGTCGTGGAAGTCGTTCGACCTGGGACATATAAACTCAACCGTTTGGACGGCAGCCCAATCAAAAACACCTGGCATGCTTCACATCTTCGCCGTTTTTATCAGTAAGCCCATTAGCCTTAATATGTTTGTTCTTTTCAAAGTATTGGTTCATGCAATTTTGAAGATATTTACCTAAAGGCAGGCGACCGTATATGTCTGTCCGATGTACGAACATATGATTAAAATTATGAAATGTAAATCGACAATTTGTTCGCCCACATAATTTGTTTTTATATAGCTAAGTACACTTTTCATCAGTCGATTTAGTACGTTAAATTAAGCTATCAGGACCCATCTTGGGAACGAACGAATGAAAACTGAGTTCTTCTACTGGTTTTAGCATTTTACTTGCTTTAACATGACCAAGGCCGGGAGCACAAAATCGCACCGACCAATGAAGACCTTACTCATTTATAAAACCCCTCAAAATACTAAGGGGCAGCTAGGTTACGACCGAAGACGCTGAAAAAAAAAAAACAAAGACAGCTAGGTTACGACCGAAGACGCTGAAAAAACAAAGATAGCTAGGTTATGATCGAAGACGCTGAAAACAAAGAAAGCTAGGTTACGACCGAAGACGCTGAAAACAAAGAAAGCTAGGTTACGACCGAAGACGCTGAAAAAGAAATTTATCAAATACAAAAATTATGCTAAGGCAAATGAAACGCCGAAGATGCATAAAAGTAAAAAACAAAGTGAATTATGCTAAGGCTAACGAAATTCCAAAGATGCATAAAATTGGAGAGCATAATTATGCCGAGGCTATTTAAAATTGTCGAAGAAGCGTAATATTGAAGAAAAGTAAACGAAGGCAAAATATTACAAAAGCCCGAAGGCATGTTTGAATAAAACCCAAAGGCAAGTTCAAATAAAATACAAGGATTAAAATAATCAGACAAATCTTCATCGGCTCCCGAAGAAACAGTGGGTGGCTCGTCGACTATAGCTCCTCGGGTCACAGGATCTGACATCCTAGCCTCCAGCAAAAGCTTATAGTCCAGTCCGACCGAGTTAGCTTTCGAAACAGCTTCGTCGTAGCCCATTTGGAAGCACCTATCTTCGGTCACCTCTAAAAGCTTTTTGGCCCTACGAGCTTCACGACGAAGATCTTTCAGCTGTTCATTACGGCGGCCGACCCGAGCTGTCTTAGACTCAAGCTGCTCCCTCAGGAGACTGATTTCGGCTATCTGCTCCTCCTGGGACGTTAGTTGCTCACGAAGCAGATTCCTCTCCTCCGCTAAGGCTTTAGCCTGACCGATTACCCTCTCCAGCTCCGCCACCTTGAGTTTTCCCTCGGCTTTTACCGCCATGACACGATCATCCTCAGTCTTGTCAGCAGCAGAGGCGATAAGAGGGACAGCCTGAAAACAAAATGGAGGTTAGTCAAGAGGAAACGACACAAAGTATTGAAAGAGGAAGAGAAGGAAAGGACTTCACCATAGAGAGGAGGGCCATCGCCTCAGTAAGAGCCTTCGCCGCCGAGAGCTTCTCATATGTTGACCGGTCAGCCGGGAGAATCATCCCTCGGCAAAGATCCGGTCCCACCTCAAGAGCCGCCTGAGGAGCAGCCAGGGCGACCGAATCGGTAGCCAAGACACCCCACTGAGGAATATAAGTCTTGACCACCTCTTCGTTCGCCCGATTCCTTTTTCGGGTCTCTTTGAACGGCTCCCCCTCTGGCCCGGAATCCTTTTCCCGCTCTTTGCGAGGAGAAGTAGCAGGAGTCGTCTGCTTGGGAGATGGGGCAACCGGCCGCTCACTCGCGGAAGCCGTCTGGGCTGAAGCTTCGACCCTCTCCCGGGCATCCTTCGCCTCTTGGAGTTTCTTCAAACGGCGATCAATCACAACCTGACGCGAAGACACTGCACAAAGAAAAATGCAAGTCAATAAAAGACGAATATCAGTCAAAATACCGAAGGAAAACCAGGAAAAAGAGTTGTAAAATGGAAAACAAGACAGTAAATAAACAGTTACCCCCATTACCCCAGAGGGCGAACAACCAGTCTTTGTCGCGACTAAGAGACAGGGGAACCCTTCCCATGTCCAGCGCGCACAATTTCCTATAATCCTCTGCATCAGCCCCCAAAATGGAAGGCATCACAAGGTCCTTTGGCTCTACATCCTTCCATATCGCAAATTGAGCGATTTTAGGGCCGGAGAAGAAGAACCACTTGGTGTGACTCTCCTTATTATTAGAGTTGGTGGACGCCCAGGCGACCCTGTTGGTCTTTCGGGCAATGGTATAAAAGCCCTTACTCTTCCCGTTGCGTCGGAAATCGTAATGATGCCAAAAGAGTGAAGTTCGGGGATCCACGTTCGCCGCCATACACCGTGCTTGGAACACATTGATGTGTATGAAGCTGTTCGGATCTAATTGCCCTAAGGCTATCCCCATATCTTAGAATAAATGTTTCAAGAGCTGTAGCGTCGGCACCCGAAAGCCGCATTTAAGTGCTGCTTCGGAGAGACCTGTAGCTATTTCTCCGTGCATCTCCAAGACCGGAGGATTGTGCCATATTCGGTCCTTCCGAGTGGCCAAGTGAATGAACCAGAGGGTCCTGGGAATTTGGTAGTCATCATAAAATCCAACGACCGTCTCTTCTGCCAATGTGGACCTATGGTTCGCCGCTGGATACAGTGCGGCGTCACTGAACGGAGATGGAGTCGACTGATCCATGTCCTTGCATCCGGTAATGAAGAGACAATTAGCCATGTACTCGGAATCAACATAAATAAACTAAAAATATGAAGGAGAATAGCCGAGTACAGCGGGCCAGGATCGGTCGAAGATATTCTAAAATCTAAAGACGAAATGCAGCCCATAGGCCAGGCCTAAAGAGAGTAAAAATCTAAGAATTCAAGACGACCGAAGTGTTCTGATGGATTTAGAGACCCCGGAAGATCTTAAACCCAGAACAATCAGGAGGCCCAGAGATAACTCCCCTAAAAGTGCAAAACCTAGAAGCCCCGAAAGTCAAAAGGATGTATCCCTAAACTACGCACATAGGGACACATGCTTATCTGCTATCCTACTACAGTCACGGTGGTAAAAAAAACATTACAAACAAAACAAAAAAAAAACTGATACAGAAATAAAAAGATTACTTACTGTTTTGAAGATAAAGCAAGAGTGGAATAGGAGGGCTGGGAAATTCTGGAGTTGATAACGGCCCCAATGTTGAAATGAAGTGCCTGTTGTTTGAAATTTTGAAGAGGATGCAGTGTTTGTTTGCGTAAAAAATAGAAATGAAGTGGTATTTGAAGTTTTAAAGGAAAAGGAAAAGACGTTTTGACAACCCATGGTCTTTTCGAATTCAACGGCCAGGATGCAAGCTCGGATCCCAAGACCTGACAGCCGTCAAATTAAAGTGGCACGGCTTCCCAAGTGACGTCACGCCCCCCAACTGTCAATATCCTTACTTGAAGAAAAATCTAGAACATTGTTCCGAAGAAGGGGCCGGATTTTGGTCTTCGCCCAGAGGAAATACTCCGAACAAAGCCCAGGGACATGTTAGAGGCCCATTACTTTGTTGGACCGGACCGAGCCCATTTTAGAAGCCCATCTCTTGGTGGGCCCGCCAGTCCATCCGAAGGCCCAGTGTCTCCACTCGAAACGGCTGCGTCATTTATTCAGCGGGGGACACGCTCCCGTCCGCCCCGCCCCCGCTTTCGCCTCCTTCGGTTACAAACAGGAAATAATATATAAACAGGTTTGAGCTATCTTACCAAGGGAGATTATCATTACAAAAAAACACAGAGCTTTTACGTTCTCATAACCATATTCAAGATCATATTGACTGTTTCTTACACCGGAGGTGAATCGGGGGCCAACACCCTCGCATTCTTCTTCTGCAGGTCCGAAGTAAGAGGTTGCAGGTCGAAATCAGGTCGTAACAGTAAGATTGACAGGAAAAGCACTTCTGGTAGCTGTCAATTTTTAGGTGGTCGACTGGTTTCATGGTTCAGCAAGAAGCAAAAGTCAATTTCTACTTCGACTGCAGAAGTTGAGTACATAGCTGCGGGAAGCTGTTGTGCTCAGATATTATGGATGAAGAATCAACTACTGGATTACGGTTTGCACTTTTTTCAAATTCCTATTTATTGTGATAATCAAAGTGCTATTGCAATGACAGGAAATCCAGTCCAACACTCGCTGACCAAACATATCAGTATCAGGTATCATTTTATTCGTAAACATATGATGGAAGGAACAATTGAACTTCATTTTGTTCCTACAGATCAACAACTGGCTGATATATTCACTAAGCCTCTAGCAGAGGCAGTGTTTACTAGACTTGTGAATGAACTTGGAATGGTTAGAAACGAGTAACACCTGATACTTGATACTGATCATTGCTACTGATGGTTGAAACTGATATCAGTACTGATGAGAAGAAATTATGCTAAGTACTGATGGTCACAAATGATAAGTGGTACTGATGAGTAGGTTGCTTTATTGTTTAAAGTGATATCATTTCTTTCACTTTGCAATTTATGTGAGATACTGATGATTGCAGTTCTGATGACTGTTTCTAGTTTAAGCATTCATTAAAATAATTGCAGTAAAATGTAAAGCAAAACAATGGATCTTTTTCATTAATTGATTCAAACAAACTTTACATCTCTACAATCTCATACATTTGTCTAGCTAATCTCTCTCTTCTAGCTTATCTAATTATTACAGAGAGATGCCTTACTAAACTAGGACAAGTACTTAAATGTTATCCATCAGAGGCAGAACAGGTAGAGTCAGAAGCTATTGTGTGCTCTAACCTCTGATGACAACTACTTGTACGTTCAGTTGGAGAGAATACCAGATGAGATGTCAATCACTTGACATCCCCTTGATGTTGGGTCCTCATCTTCATCACGTCTTCTCTTTCTCGCTTGCTGCTTGCAGGGCTCAAGAAAAATTTCTTCTTCGGTACCCTCCAAGTAGCTTTTGTGAAGAAGCAAGAGACATGCATCAGCAGCAACCTCCTCCGACAGGATTGGTGCATCAAAAGGACCAGGACGAATGATATGAGCATAAGGGTTTGATATTGGACCCTCAGCGATCTCATCATCGGTAATGAGTCCCTCCTCATCCAGAAAGATAAGTGCCAATAACTCATCAATGAGATAGTTTGCTTGTTGCTCCCACTCCATCTCAAGAAAATCTTCAAGAGGCATAAACTCAAAAACGCCTGCCATTTGTTTTGTAATGTGTATGGTTGTGTATTTTGTTCTTCACATTGACAGGTGTTTATATACTCAGCGTGGGCAGCTGAAAGGTTCTAGCTATAGGGAATATAAAGCGTGTTGAGTTCCAAGACAGCATTGGACTCTTCCACTCTCCTATATTCTCTCTATGATTAAGATTGTTAATTGATAAATTAGTTTTTATTGATTTTATTCTAATAGCTAAATGCAGGGAAATGTCCTTAATTGTTGGCTGACAGGTGTCATTTCGCGTGCTTCACACGTGCTATACAACCGTTGTGTATAGGCGCTATAATCACGCGTCCTCAAAAATCGTGCGTCGTCATTCTTTACACGATAAGTGTTCCAGTTCCATCATTACTCTTGGTTTTCGGAAAATTTTGCTACTAACAATTCTCACAAAAGATTGTCCATCTCAACTTATCATATAATATTTTCCTTGTGATAATATATCTCTCTCTCCAAGCTTTTTCACTATCAAAAATGGCAGCAATTCATTTTCCAACTTCCACAAACAAGAATCTCATGAATGATGGTATCCTATTTGTCACAAACAATTACTCCGCTATTCTGGATAAGACAAAAGCCCCATCCGAATTTTATCTCATTCAGGATTTTCTGGCTTCTAGCTCAATTGGGTTTGCTCTGACAGAACCCAAGGCGATTTCTGCACAAGCAGTGATGCAGATTTGGAGTACTGCAACCTACACTCCAGGTACTTCTAATACTCAACCCAGTCTCACCTTCTCCTATAGGAATGATCTGTATGAGGTTACTCCTACTATTGTTCAACGAGCTTTGCACCTGGGTAGTCCTACATCCTTTACTCCTTTCTTTTCGAAGGCTGTACTTCGGGA
Source organism: Heracleum sosnowskyi (assembly GCA_030848705.1). Lineage (NCBI taxonomy): Eukaryota > Viridiplantae > Streptophyta > Magnoliopsida > Apiales > Apiaceae > Heracleum > Heracleum sosnowskyi. Next base: position 131,517,456 of record CM061238.1, on the reverse strand, counting down.
GTTCTTCATCAAAATTGGCTATAATGGTGATATGACCAGAATGGGCAGACTGGTAAGAACGAAGCTTCGCCAAGAATGGAAATTTTTCTTTGATTCCATTGGTAAGTGTTTTATGAACAAAAGCTGTAACAGCCCCAAATCCGGGGTCAGGGATTTAGGGTTGTCACAATCCATGTACTCCTTGCCTTACCTGTATTACTCACACCATTCATAATTCACCTGCTCATGACCCCACAACATATGTCTCACACACACACACACAGGTTAGAGTCTCAGAAACGACACAATACAACAACTGCGGAATAAATAACTTTTATTACAATACTCAAATGTCTTTTGAATCTGTTACTGATACAATTTCTACGTATTGTTACATTACCAGCTTAGCCTTCTGATGCTCACAATCCTCTAATACCATTCATGTCTATACATAAGTTGAATACCAAAGCCGTAGCCTGATTCGATTGGTTCGTACTACTCCCGGGATCACTGCTAGAAACTGTTTATGGGAACGCCTTGCGAGGTATGTGCCGTCCCATAGGCATCCTGCTTCGCTGCTATATAATATATATAAAATAATAGCAAGAGTGAGCGATAACTCAGCAAGGTAATGAAAGTATGGCATAATTCTGCCTTTAATTCAACCCAGAAATAAAGCGGGTATACGACAATAATTTGTCAAAATATCTCGATACTGAAATCATTTCCTTATCGGAATGTATTCCAAAAATAGTACCATTACTGTACTTCAAATATCATTTCATAATACTCTGCAACTTTCAATATTTATAATATGAACAAAGTTCTAGTATAGTATAAAAGATGAAATAACAAGATAACTCAGTATATCATTTCTGTAAAATATCTGCTATATAAAATATAAGCAGATTATCAACATATACTTGGAAGATGAAGTTATAAGTAAAATTCAAATATCATCTTTCATATCAAACATTTACCTCATATCATAATTTGGAAATAAAGGCAATGTAAAATATTTCCAATCCATTTTCTAAACTCATCTGATTCCATATATCTTTTTCATAAAATCAAATACCTTTTCGTAATTTCATATGCTTTCTGATAAACTCACATACTGGAATAAACTTGAATACTCTTGAGTAAACTTTCTCTTTCTGGAAACTTGCATAGAACTGAATGACTGGAATAAACTTTCTTTTCTGAAAACTTGCATAAGACTGAGTAACTGGAATAATTACTCTTTCTCTGAAAACTTGCACAAAATGTGCTCTTTCATGAATAGTGAACTGTAGATGGAGATGCTAGGCGCCGAGGATACCCCTGCGATGATCAGTCGCAAGCTGTATCCCCCTACTGTTTTTCTACGTAGAAGGGAAGATAATCAGTCTCACACCGACTTACCTCCCCGCCAATCGGTTGTAGGCAGGAAGAACAGACCCGTTCATAGACGGTCGATTCTGTTACTCTCCACTTATCCTACGGTCGGGCACTGATAATCATCTAAGGGAAGAACAGACCCGTTCACCAGTCCGTCGGCCATATTGTAATTCCCTTAGGGGACCAGCGCTACTCAGTCCCTTACATATCTCCAAGTTCGAGTAAATCCATAACACTGAAACATAAAGTTCATTTCCCTTTTTCCCCAAGTATACAACTCCACAAAGTAGTCGTATCTGGTTGGAAAGGAAATTCACTCATATTTCCCAGGCTGATGCCTGTTAATGGATATCGACTTGTTCCATGAATTTACCCCTCGACCGTTGAGGTGGTAACACAATATTTGACTTGCAGCAATTACATTGTTCCGAAAAATATCTGTCCCTTGACAGTTTTTGAATTGAGAGTTTAAAAAGAGTAGTAGTCACTTAAATCAGGTTTCCCATATTTTTGATAGTTAAGCGACCATTTAAATCCTCTTTAAAAGACAAATTTAAATGGAAAAACATTGTTTTGGGAACCTCTTTTTGATTTGAAAATAATTAATAATATTTACTAAATAAGTAACCTTAAACGAATATTTGAATTAATATTCATTAAGTAAGTATCCTCAAATGAATATTTGAAAATAATATTTATTAAATAATTGAGCCTCAAATGAATATTCAAAATAATATTCATTAATTAATAAATTTCAAATGAATATTCGAAAATAATATTCATTAAATAATTAATCTCAAATGAATATCCAAAAGTAATATTCATTAAATAAATAATCAATCCTCGAATGAATATTTAAAGGTAATATTCATTAAACAATTAAATAACTTTCAAATGAATATTCAAACATACTATTCATTACATAATCCCCAAATGAATATGTACGATAATATTCTTAAAGTCAATATCCTCAAATGAATATAAATGATATTCTGTAAGTCGATAATCCTCAAATGAATATTAATAAATAATATTCTTAAAATGAATATTAATAAATAACATTCTTAAAGTCAATAATCCTCAAATGAATATTCATAAATAATATTCCTTAAATAAAATAATTAACCCTCGAATAACAGTTACCCGATATCTTTATCGGAAAATAACCTTTATCATATACAAAATATAATCACATCTGACCTTTCAAGAAAATCACACGCCCTTACCCTAGGGCAAATATAAAACCATGGCTTATAGCTGATATCCCATATCTAACTTATAAGCCCCAACTTCAAGTCATAACCTCAAGTATTGCTATACATAGCAAATCGAAAACAAGTATGCAATTTATATATATCGCAATCGCATATCATAATTGAAAACAGTTATTATCACAACAACAGTAATATAGGTTTTGAAAACTTGCCTGATGCTCGAGAAGTGATAGGGGTTCGCGACGATGTCGGACAATCCAGACAAAGTCAAAGAAAACGCACGATCAATCCCCTAGATAATCCACTTGTACTCAATGCTTAAACACGTAAGCGAAACACAACCAAGGAATTACTAGCTCGTATAGGCTCATACTAAGTCCATGTTTAATCGACAATTACTTAAGTCGTAGGTCTAGTCCGAAATCGATCCTCGAATACAAGTTATACTTAACCATTTACAACATTGGTTTCTAAGTCATGTTTTCAGTGGTTTTCACTTGCGCGACCTCGACTAAAACATTTTTATAAAATCGAAAAATAATCTTTTTAATCCGAATCTTTTTCGTGAGCCTTCCTAACTGTCTCTAGTATTATTCCTCAAAAGTTCACATTTTAATATAGCTTCTAAGTGGTCCAAATATAGCCTCAAAGTAACTGACCAGAGAGGGGTTGTTCCTCCGAACGACGTTTACTAAAACTCACTTTTCTCTTAAACCGTAAATCGTAACGACATGATATTTATACCAAAACAAACCTTAAAACAAGACCTACATGTTCATGGTCAGTGTTGTTCAAAAATATTCAAAGACCAGTTCGAAATTCTTGCTCAAAACAGCCTTAAATCAAATGGGCATTACGACGGCTATAATCGTAACGTTTACCATTTTCAAAACACAACCAAATCAATACCAAACAATCCCAAACTCACCATCCACCTTATACTCCCTCATCTCAGTCAAATCCTCCATAAATATTCAAAATAAATTCATAACCCATCCTCCAAATTCAACCAACAATTCATCTAATCACTTAATCATGATCTTAACTTTACATAAATATCAAAACCACTTCAAAACTCATATAACAAAAAGGGGCAGAGGTTTTTATACCTTCTCCAAGCTTGCTTACTGCTATATTCCTTATGTAACCTTAGATCCTTGCTTAATACAACCTTTGGAAGCCACAAACTCAATATCCAAAAACAAAACAAAACACAAGTTACTATTCATCATCACTTTGTAAAATCCATATAATTTCGAAAAACAAGAGTTTGGTTCTCAACTTTTTACCACACCTTCTACTCTTCAAGGGATTTCTTTTGAGTCCTACCTCATCACCAGGGGATGCTTGAAGCTCGACTTATTGGCTTTCTAAGGTGAGTGGTCGAAACTGGAAAAGGCAGGGCAGTTTCTGTTCTCCGACTTGGGGAAGGGATTTGACTAGGCTACACCCCTTTGTTGGTCATGAAATTTTGAGCAAACGTTGACCATGGAGTGGAGAAGCTATGGTTAAAATTTGGTGATTTAACGATGGATAGAAATGGAGTTATGGATTTTTCTTTCCTTGATGCTCCTGCTGGGCAGAATTCTGGAAAATGGGGGAGAGTTCTTCCTTTTCCTTTTTTCTTTCTTTGTCTTTATTAATAACAATAATGCTGATATTTTGTATAAGTGGTGAGTCATCACCTTGATGTCTTCTTCTTGCGACACTTGTCAAACATGCATTGGTTGAGATAAAGTAACTTTACTGGTTTGCTTTACTGATTCGTTTCTTTTCACATGAATGATCCAAATGTTGCATTCCTTAAATTAATCTTGTTACATGTTACTTCCATGTATATATTTAATCCTGTAAATGTTGCTTTGTTCCTCTTGAAATGATTCGAAATATTTCCTAAAGAGCGAATAAAACTCTACGCGATTTTCGCAGTGAATAATAACTATTCACTTCATCAATCGAATCCTTAAATCGAATAAAATAATAAAATTCCAAAATATTAAATCCTCAAATCCTCAATTTTAATATCTCATTTCTTGAATATAATAACATATAATTCGCTGCCCGGTCGAATATTACACCAAAATAAAATTTGGAATTTCTGAATTCCGATCGTCTTTGCATTCACTTATGTACTCCGTAGATCACTAATATGACTTCGGAATGTCCACACTACGTCTCGTACATAGGTGGTATGAAAAATTTTCTTAACCCTCAAAATCACTATTCATCCACCAAATTCACTATTCACTGATGCACTTAATCATAATAAGAAAAGTTTTAAATTTTTCCAAAAATTCGGGTTATTATAAAAGCTCAAACTTTGATGCTCTCACTCAAGCCACACAAAACATTGGGTACTCTCTAATCTATGGTTATGATTTTAATATAGCTAGCATGCTTATTGATTCCATAGGAAGTAGAATAAATGAGAATCGGGAAACTGTCTACTTTGGTCATTTTCTGCATTTGATTTTTAAGTACTTATGCCCTAATGTTGTTTTTAAAGATGAGCGCCTGTTACCTGTTTTTCAGAATACTTCTCGCTCCTTTCAGGAGTACATGTTGAAAGGGAAACAAATGTTTCAAGGTAATGTTGTGTATCCTGAACAGGTTAGGCACCTTCTAAGACAGAGATTGCCTACTGTTTATGGATTGAATCCTAGTACCATAATTCAGAGGCCTGATGTTGCTACCCCCTCTGGATCTAACCCACGTACACAACTTAAACAGCTTCCTACACACTCAAAACCCACCTCTGATGGCTCTCAACAACAATCAGTTGTAAGACATACAAGGTTAGCCAAATCTGTGCGACATTCTCAGTCGTCATGATCAAGGACCTTGTCACATCAACCCACTAATACTCTGGAGAAACAAGGTGATCAACCTGTTGGTATGGCATCCAAAATACTGGCCTCACGAAGAAAGCATACAACTGTTATTGATACTGATGATGATACTGATGATGATGATGATGTACCTCTGTCCTCAATATTTAGGATATCATCTGTGGATATGGCGCATGACATTCCTCCTTCACCACCGTCTCCCAAAAGATGAAGACTGAGGAAATCTAATCTCTATTCTCACTTTGATGCTGTTGATGTTCTCCACAAATCTCTTCCTGCCAGTACTGCTACTGATAATCCTATCAGTTGTGCTCCGGATAGTACTTTTACCTCTGATACCGGATGTGATCCTGATGCAGTACCTACACCTGATGCTAACACGTCTGACGTGCAACCCTCACCTGAAAAAGTGGTTGTCTCTGATTCCAGTCCTTCTGTTTCTCCACAGGGACGAAAGGTTGATATGTCATATGATCAAATTAAAAGACTGGAACATGCAGCCCGTAAGGAAATTGCTGAGCCTGCTGGTCAGAAAAGGAAGATATGTTTTACAAGAACAAAGAAAAGGAATGTTAAGGCAAGAACATCCTTTGCTCCTAGTATTGATCTGGATACACAAGAACCTGGTTCTCAATGTGAACTAGCGGTCCACATAGATCAAGCCACACAAGAACCATCTACTCAAAGGGTGGATGAAGGCGTGGAGCTGTTATATCAAGATCCTCTACCCTCTTCTGTGTTACTTCCTGAATCAGATCAAGGCATTTTAGAAGAGGATGTCATTGCTTACTTTGATGAGGACCAGTCTCAAGGACAGGACACACAAGAACCTCCAATACACTTTACTGAAGCAGTCCAAATTGTCCAGGCTCCACAAGAACCTTTCATTCAAAGTATGGAAGCATGCCCGATTGAAGCCAGTCAAGCTCTCATGATTCAACCATTGTCCTCTCGTCCTTTGGATATTGAGGAATCAGGTAATGAGACTAATCCTGACTCTGCTATGGTTGTTTACTCTTCTGGTGTCAGGATGACTACTGACAGACCCTTGATTGAGGGATCCCCTGTCAGTATGACTGCACTCTACCCTTCTCTGCCATCTCTTATTTCTTCGTTTCTGAGTGCTCTGAGCCTTTTTCATGAGAATGAGAGAAAAGATTTAGAGAAAAACAGAATTGTTGAGAGGTAGTCTCCTGAACTGGCAAAAGGAGAGGTAAAATTGAGTGTGAATGTTGTGCATTTGAGTGAGGAGATTCTGACTATCAAAAGTTTAGATATTGTGTCGGTGAGCGGTGATGAGATCACTGAAAAAGAAACGAGAGATCTAGGAGTTACTGATTTTTCTGCAGGTACATCATATACTCCTGTAGTCTCTCCGTCTCAGGATCAGTCTCACAGTTCTCATTCCAGCTCTGATAATTCTGATCCTGATGATTCTTCCAATGACATACTGACTAGTCACAGGCGAGCTCAGTGGAATCATTCTTGGACTGATCCTTCATCTTTTGTTGGTATCACTGGTGCTCATTGTCATTTGGCTACTGCTTTTAAAGAGATTAAAAGTTCAGATCTTCAAACTCATCTCAAAGGTACTTCTCTCATGCTTAAAGCTATCTTTGAAGAGATTACTGATGTCAGGACTTCAATTGCAAAGAGTATTGCTGATGTTGTGGCTGCGCATGCTCAATCTACTGCTCGACAAACAAGAGATTTTTCCTGTGTTCACAGAGATCATGTCTCTCTTGAACATCGAATTGCAACTCTGGAGCAAAAGGCTAAATCTATGGATGCTAAGCTGGACTTACATATCTCTTCTCTTGTTCATGATGCTGGTACTGATGCCAAAAAGGGGGAGAAAGTAGTGTCAACCAAATGCTCTCCGGAGTTAGTGGTTCTAAGGAGGGATGATGCTCCTGATGGAGGATCTAGTCAGAAACCTCCTGATGGAGGATCTAGTCAGAAACAGGTATCTCTTGATGCTGCTGCTAGGACACAAATCACTGTGTCTAAACAAAGTCAAAGACAGCAGTCAACCCAAGTCTCTGGATGTAGCTCTAGAATGCAATATCATGATATTATAGTGACAACCGATGAGCAGGCAAAGAAGTTTCATCAGACTGTGAATATTGATGGAATAGAATACATTGTGCACTATAAAGATCCCAGACTTGAAGCATTCAATGAGCAGCAAGCTAGGAAACTTCTTCAAGAAATGTATCCTGATGAGGATGTAGAAGAAATGGTGGAAGCTCAAAGGATAGAGTATGAAATGTTGAATTCACAGAAAGGAATTGTCAGAAGTGAAAAGAGGGGAAACAGGTCTAGAGGTAGAGGTCATGGTAGAGGAAGAGGAAGAACTATCAAATCATTTTCAGAATCTCAAAAAGGTATTATGATCAAAGAAGGATCAAATACTGGTGCAAATACATCATCTGAATTATCTATTGTTTCTGCTAAGGAAAAGGAAATAAAGTTCTTGAAGGTTCATCTCAAGTGACAGTCACTGAACAAAGTGTTGAAGAATCACATCAAGAAGAAGAAAAGGATGATGATATTTCTCTAGTTCAAAGAAGGAGAAGAAGGGAAGATTCAAGGAATGATAGACAGATATTTCTTGTAAGAACATCATTAAATGTGGAAGCAGTTAAGCAAGCAGAAAAAGACTATCTCAAGTCTTTACAACAACGAAGCTTCACTAAGTCAGGAGTCATGTTGCAAGAATATCTGAGAAAGAAGGATGATGTTGTAAGGAGTTCGAGAAATGCTTACGAATCCAAGAAGGTTAAAGGGTACAAAGGAAAAGGCCATGATGTCAGGGAAGATAAATCTCATCTTCATCTCAATGAGATATTCAAATCAAGTGGACATTTCAAAAGTCTCCCTGGAATTTCTTGTGTTGATGGATCTGGAAAATTCAAGAAGTCTTATGAAGAGGTTGTGAAGAAGAAGAATGAATGTCGACGGACAGGAACGCATGGAGGAATTGGTCATCCTGATGCAGAAATAATTCCTCAAGCAGCATCATATGATCAAGCATGTCTAACAGAAAATCTGAGTGACAAAGTTACTCAAAGGCATCTTGATAAACTTATCTCTGTTCAAATGGTGTATGATGTTCATGATGGAAATTTGCCTAAAGAGAAGTTAGTGTATTTTCTTAAGGATGGATCAACGTTTGTACTGACAGAGCTGGATATCTCAATGAAGAACTTGGAAGAATAGAGGTATGTACAGTATATGTTTATTCCTAAAGATGATCTGTGTGTAAATTGGAGAAAGAAGATTCAATCCAGTATTAACTTGCATCTGATGGGGCTAAATCTGAAAAATACTGGATATGCTCCTAAATACATTGACATGGACGGACAAGAGGTGGAAATGAAGAAAGGGAGTGCATTAATTGAGAAGACTCTGGGAGTAGAGTATTTATCTTTCAGTCCTGATAGTGAAAAAGTTAAGCTTATTTATATGGATGAAAGAATGCTGAGAAGTTTTATTGAAGATCTGAGAGCAACAATTTATCAGACAGACAAAGATGATAAAAATCTGAGGAAGCTGAGAAGAAAAATGATTGACTTATTATTGGAAAAAGATGATGAGTTGATGAAGCAGTTTCTTCAGAAGAACACAGGGTTCATAAGAGTGTCTGATTATGAAGAATATCTTAAGCAAAATCCTTATGTTGATCCTACGAGCATTTGATTGAAGTTTTGGCATCATTAAATCCAGAGAATTTATGCTTTATTTTAGAAAGTATAAATTGGGGGAGATTGTTGGAAAATGATGATTTAATGAGTGCGTCAGGATCGGGTAGCATCAGTACTTGGAGCATCAGGAGCTGACGTCTGATGATGTCATCATCAGTGGCGGGACAAGTCAACAGATATTGATTGATACTATTCCACAATTTCAGGAAAGGATTGATTTATAGAAGATATACTTCATCGAAGCTGTTACAGAAGATAAGCGACAAGAAGATCAATCTAATTAAATGAAGATTATCTTATGTAACAGAATGTGTAGCTGTGTGTGTATATAAACACATGATAGGTTTTACGAGAGTAATAGCTTTACACGAGTATTTTTGTAAACCTAACAGCTCTTAAGAACTCATAGTTTCTTGAGAGAGTTTGTATCAGTTTTTATAAAGATTAATAAAAGCTGGTATTGATTGTTTTATATTTGTTTATTCGATTATTTCATACGATTATATTCAACCCCCCTTCTATAATCGACATCTACTGGGTAACAGGGGGGCAGGTTCTCCCCATTGAAGACATGGATACTGGAGATAATGAGGACATAAGAGGGAAACCAGCTGAGGATTTAATCCAGATTCCCTTAGTCCCTGGTGAACCGGGGAAGGTGACTTACGTTGGAGCACTATTGCCTGAACCATTGAAAAGCAAGCTCATATCTTTTCTTCAAGAGAACAATGACGTTTTTGCTTGGACAGCGGCTGACATGCCATGGATTGATCCCCAGTTGATAACCCACAAATTGAATGTGGATCCTGAAAGGAAGATAATGAAACAGAAAAAGAGAAATTTTGCTTCAGAGAGGCAAGAGGCCATCAAACAGGAAGTAGAAAAGCTTCTGGAAGCCGGGTTCATTGAAGAAATACAATTCCCAGAATGGTTGGCTAACACATTGATGGTCAAAAAAGCCAATGGAAAATGGAGGATGTGTGTGGACTTCACTGATTTGAACGATGCATGTCCTAAGGATTGTTTTCCCTTACCAAGGATTGATGCCTTAATAGATGCCACAGCTGGGCACGAGATGCTAAGTTTCATGGATGGCTTCATCGGATACAACTAAATCAAAATGCACAAAGATGACGTCTCCAAGGTATCATTCATCACTGACTTTGGTGTTTTCTGTTATCTAGTCATGTCATTTGGACTTAAGAATGCAGGGGCAACATACCAAAGGTTGGTGAACAAAATTTTTGAACACCTGATTGGAAAAACCATGGAGGTCCATGTGGATGACATGTTGGTTAAAAGCCTCGATAAGTATGATCATATAAACCATCTACGGGAAGCATTTGAAGTGCTAAGGCACCACAAGATGATGTTGAATCTAGCTAAGTGTGCCTTTGGTGTAGGCTCGGGAAAGTTCTTAGGCATGATGGTTTCCAAGAGAGGAATCGAGGCTAACCCCGACAAAATCAAAGCAATTCTAGACATGGAACCACCACGGACTGTCAAGGATGTCCAAAAACTAACGGGAAGAGTGGCAGCATTGGGAAGATTCATCTCCAAGTCAGGAGAGAAGTGTTTACCCTTCTTCAAAGCACTCAAGAACGTGAAAAATTTTAAGTGGACAACTGAAAGCCAGGAGGCCTTTGAGGCCTTGAAGAAGTACATGGCTGAGGCACCACTGTTGGCAAAGCCAAAGCCAGGAGAAATTCTCTATTTGTACTTGGCGGTTTCTAACACAACCCTTGGAGCCGTTTTGGTAAAAGAAGAGTTGAAGGTTCAGAAGCCCGTTTATTACGTGAGCAAGATTCTACATGGGGCAGAAATAAACTACTCTATGATAGAGAAGTTTGCCTTAGACTTGATTATGGCCTCAAGAAAGCTATGCCCATACTTCCAGGCACACAAGATAAAGGTCTTGACCAATCAGCCTCTAAGAAACATCTTGCACAGCCCTCAAGTTAGTGGAAGGTTGATCAAATGGCTATTGAATTGGGAGAATTTGACATCAAGTATAAGCCTCGAACGGCCATAAAAGCTCAAGCACTCGTTGACTTCATGGTTGAATGCACTATTGACAACCAGGAAGTCGGGGGGCAGGAAGTAATAGTGGAAGACAAGAAAGATGAAGACATGGTGTCCAAAGAATGTTGGGTGCTCTATTTTGATGGAGCATCAAAAACAAAATCAAGTGGAGCAGGTTTGGTGCTACAAAGTCCTGATGGATTTCTCATAGAGTACGCACTAAAACTGGACTTCCCAACGACAAACAACGAAGCTGAATACGAAGCCCTGATAGTTGGCTTAGGGCTGGCTGGAGCCTTGAAAGTCAAAACTCTGAAAGTGTGTGGAGACTCGAGGCTAGTGGTTTCCCAAGTAAATGGGGAATTTGAGGCCAGAGATGAAGTCATGGCCAAGTACCTAAAACTTGTCAAGGCCATCATGACTCAGTTTGATGAATGCTATGTGGAACACATTCCAAGGGAAGAAACCATGAAGGTAGACGCCTTGTCTAAGTTTGCCTCTTCTGAAATTGAAAACTATGCAGGAAGTGTATACTTCTAAGTCTTGAAGACCCCAAACATCAATGAAAAGTTGGTAGCACCCATTGATGTTGCTAGCTGTTGGATGGATCCCATCAAATCTCATTTGGAAACTGGGTGGTTACCCAACGACACTTCAGAAGCACGAAAGTTATATGTGAGAGCACTAAGGTATACCCTAATTGAGGGAATCCTATACAAAAAGTCTTTCATTATTCCTTATCTGAAATGCTTGAGACCCCAAGAGGTGGAATTGGCCCTAAGGGAAGTGCATGAAGGAATTTGTGGACAACACTTAGGGGGCAGAGCCCTTGCTCATAAAATCACTCGTCTAGGTTTTTATTGGCCAAGCATACTTGCAGAAACAGGAAGAAATAAAACTAAACTTACTAAAAGTTTAAGTTAAGCCCAAAGGCTGGAAATACATAAAAAATAATACAAGCCATGTATGGCCATAAATAAGCTACAAACTACGCTTCACCCCCCTTATCAACAACATCTGTCTCCTCCCCTGAGCTAGAGCCAGAAGAATGCTCATTGGCATCAGGGTCGTCAACAGATGTGTCACCAAGGGGTGATGACTGCAATATCCTCTCATCCTCCTCCATATCATCTGTCCCAGCCAGGAGGCGCTCTAAGGGAGTAGGAGGGTGAGGAGATGGAAAGTCAGCAGAATCAAAAGCTCTAGGATGCTTGGCCAAGATAGCCTGAACAACATCCTCCCATCCTGATGTATGCTGGACTGGGAAAAGGATCTCATCGTGCTTCTCGATCAAGTCCTTGTACTCCTGAGAGTCAAGATACTCATCGATGCAATCCTCCTTGCTCTTCCTCAGCTCGACGAGATCAGCCTGAGCATCAGCAAGCTCCTTCTCCCTCCTAGCTAAAGTCTCTTTTAGAGACTTCACCTCATCCTCAGACCTCTCCAGCTTGATCATGTTGGCCTCAGAAGAGGTACGCCAAGCTTTAGCTTAGAAGAGTGCCCCCTGGAAGTTGGCATTAGTCTGCCAAAAAATAAAAGTTAGATAAGAAAAGTAAAGACTTAAAAGAAATAGAGGGCTAAGGTAAGAAAAATACCGCAACAATAGCCTGAGCTCCCAGATGCTCAACTCCCTCGATCGTAGAATCTGCGACAAAGTCTTTGTAATCGCAAGGAGTGAGTGAATGGTATGACCAATCCACATCATGTTTGGACACCCCAGTGATGGTGTCCCTCTTCCTGATACCCCAGTTGGGGCGCCAAACTGAGGACTTGGTAGACACAGGGATGTATGCCTCGTCCACAGGAATCTGAGAAGGGATCAAGAAACTGGGAATATCATACTTTCCCCGAGGATCATCTCCTATCCTGGCCCTCTTCATCCTTGAAGTTTCATCATCCTTGGGCTCATTGGTCTTGTTTATAAAGGCCGTAGCTGTAAACATAACCAAAGAATGGTTAATAGAAAATTTCTGAAAGAAAGAAAGATAATAAACAAAAAAGGGATAAGTAAAATTACCCTTATCAGAAACAGTCGAGAGATGAACGGACTTGAGGACAAATTCGTCAAGTAGTTCCCAAGCCACGGTAGTCCCATTATCCTTGATTAACTCAGAGTAGGCATGAGACTCCTCCTCATTCAAGACAATGTTGCTGGGACTACCATCTGAAACTCTCCCAAAAGACTTACGGAACAGGGTTCCCCAGTCCCCACATTCCCAGACAATGTACATGAACTCATTCTTCCACTTGGGGTTATTATCTGGGATAGACTTCATGTGGAAGATAAAAGGAAAGCCAACCCTATGGCTAATGTATACCCAACCCAAGTTATTGGCAGAACTGTTCTTAAATTGAAAAATCTTTCTAAATAAAGGTACAGAAAGAGGAAAATTGTTACGAAGGCATAAAACCATAAAACAGTTAATTATCCTCCAGACGTTTGGAGGTAATTGGCAAGGGTTTACTTGGACATCTGCTAAGAGTCTAGGTATGAACTCGTGAAAAGGGAACCTAAGACCAGCTACTATGGCATCCCTATAAATGCATAAAGCATTAGACCTCCAATGACAAGAACGATCGCCAGCACCGGCAGGAACAAGTTTTAAAGGGGCCTTTACCCTATACATTTTATTATAGTCTCTAATCTTATCTACTTCGTGGAATTTGTTACTACAATCATAAGAATCTAAATCAGACACAAACGGGTATTCATCCCCACGTTCATTAATCATATCATGCAAAGACATGTATTTTGAACGAATAGGAATGAGGGTACCTAGTTTAGATGCAGAATTCATCTTCAGAAGATGTTGAGAAGCGCGATCGGCCATTTGAAACCCAGAAAAAGCCCAGAAATGTTCAAATCTTCAAGGGTAAAAACCCAGAATCTTCAAGAAATCTTTAAATCTTCAAGCAAAAAACCCAGAAACCGGTGAGTTTAATCGGAAAACCTCGCCGGGAATCGCCTTACGACAGAACCCTAACAGAGCTTTGCAGAGAGAATTTTGGAGAAAATTTAGCAGAGTATCTTTGAGAAAATAGAAAGTGAGAAGTAAATAAAGATAAGTGAGACTTCACACTTATATAGAAAGAACAGCCGGTCAATGGGTCGGTTAAAGGAAGGGCAACCGACATTAGCCGGTATAGCCCATAAAAGACTACAGGCCCAATTGTTAAATTGGACCAGTTAAAGTCCTGGGCCCAACTTGAGCCCAAACAAGTATGGACCTCATGGCACAAGAGGTACAACTTGAAGAAATCCACGATTCTATGTTCGACCCCAAGCGAGATCGAAACGGTTGACTAGCATCCTGGTCGAAAGTATTCGACCAAGGCCCAAAATGGACGAAAAGTTCGACCTCAAAAATAGTCGAATTCCATAAATACACATCATGGTCGAAAGTATTCGACCAGGAGCCAAAATGGCACCCAAATTCGACCAGAATCCTGGTCGAAAGGGTTCGACCAGGAGCCAAAATGGCACCCAAATTCGACCAGAATCCTGGTCGAAAGGGTTCGACCAGGAGCCAAAAATGAGGCCATTTTCTACCAGAATCCTGGTCGAAATTATACTGGATTTTGAAAAAATTTGGGTTATTTTTCACAAAATAAAGGAAAAAAATCCCAATTCCTGTTCTGGAAAAATGTTGGTTAAAGACTTTATGTTCACTAAACCAGACTAGTATGAGAGAAAACTCTGTAACTCGCAGATAAAATAACTTCTACGATAATCTACAACGAGATTCTCCTGGAAGTTGGGGGTCAAATGATATGGCCTGAAAAATAAGCCTAGAAATGTAATTAATGAAGTGTTAACTGGATCTAAATTGGTCCCAGAAAACGACCCAATAAATAAGACCCGAAACCCTAATTATTTATTAATTTCGTAATTAATAAATGGGGAAAATATACAGCTCATAAAAGAGTCCATAATATGATAATATCTTCAAGGAAGGATCTAGAATCCCAATCAAAGGAAATAATGAGTCACAGTCCTTATCCTACAACAAGGAAAAGACTTGTTCGCCAAGTAATACGATCTTTATCAGTTATCAAAAAAGAGACTTATTCGCTAAGTCTCCTAAACATACTCTAAATACAAGGCTCCAGACGCCTATATAAGGACCCTGATCCTTCACAATAGAACTACGTTTTCTGGCTTGATTCTCAGCACTGATTGAGATACGTAGGCATCTTGTGATGACCGATTTAGTCACGAAACACAAGAGCAGCCATTAAAGCTCGAAGCTCTCTAAATCCTGGCAATTAATTTAAAAATACACTTTTTAATCCATAACAATATTATTGATAATTTAAATATAATAATATAAAAGGGAAAATGAATTTTTTTATCACTGAACTTTATATACTTTTAGAAACCAACCACTGAACTATAAACTTTTAGAAACCAACCACTGAACTTTAAAATTATTTGTTTATATCACTAACGTTACTCTCGAATTTCAAAATTAGCATTCTGTTATATGATTGACCAACAGATGTTCAGATTGGGGCTTAATACAAACTAGGGTTCAAGCACCAATCTAGAATCAATCAAGCATCCGTCACTGATTTTTTAACGGAATGCTAATTTTGAAATTCGAGAGTAACGTTAGTGATATAAACAAACAAATTTATAGTTCAGTGGTTGATTTCTAAAAGTTTATAGTTCAGTGGTTGCTTTCTAAAAGTATATAAAGTTCAGTGATAAAAAAATTCATTTTCCCAATATAAATATTATCCAAGAGAAACTACTTAAAAATCGAAGAAAAAAATAAATAAATAATTTTTACATTGAGAATTCTATTTGATTTAGAAAATCAACTAATATTTGATTTATATTAATAAAATACATTTTTAACTATTTAAATATAATATATTAACAATCATATACACTTTTTAATATTAGATCTCACGCTACACCGAAACCGAAGAAAATAAAAAGTAACAATTTTTTAGTTAGAAAAGTTTATAGAATTCGATTAAACTTAGAAAGACTACTTTTTACTTGGGTTTTATTATAAGAATAAACTTTTTTCAAATACATTTTTTAATATTGTATCTAACGGTTCTAATTCATCTATTTTAAAATCAAATATCCTTATTGAATTGACGGTACATTGACCAAAGTTTTGGATAAGATTCCTTTTACACTTATTATATATAGAGTATGATGTTCCTGAGTTACTTGAGGCAGTTAAAAAAATTTCAGACAAATAAAGGTGGGTATTATTGTAATTTCAGAAAGATTAACATATTTACAAAATTTCTATTATCTTTTTGTACTTGAATATAGGTTTATCTCAGATAATCTTCCTAAGGTAACCTTATGAACTTTTTTCTCTTATATATAAGGATATAATGAGTATACAATCTCGGATATCTTAAATATATCATATAAATTTGTAATTTTTATATTTTTTACAATTTTAATAATTTACAAAATCATATAAACATAATTATAAAGTTATTTAAGTTTTATATCAGAGTGATACAATTTTCAAATTCAAATCTTATGGATGACGATTCGGGCCAAATCTCAAATTATTTTCAAAATTGGGCCAAAATATAATTTCGAATCTGAAATAACTCGAGATATACTCACTAAATTGCAACCAATTTAATTAGTTCACAAGTCCACATGTCTTCAAAATTTGGATTTGTTGATAAAAGTTATAGTAGTACTTTATTTTATTAACTGGATTATAATACCTTTTTTCTTTATTTTGAGGTATTAGATTAGTCTATTATTTTATACGATGTATCATTTAAAACATTAAAATGACAAAAAAAAATATTGTGTTATTATGTTTTTTTTTGAAAAGGTTAACCGATCAAAAATTTGAGGTGCAATTTGATGTGAAAGTGTCAACTAGGTAGAACATAACAACTTTTTCAAAGTGAAATTTAAATGTGTTTTGCCTCGGTATTGTATATTTCAAAAATATACACGATATTATCAGGGTTTATCATATCTTACAAATTTTAATTGATTTGTATTTATCTTTTCAATTACTTTTTCAATTATCAATACATATACTCCTGCTTTTATAGAATCTCATATTTATTTTTTCGAAAATTAACTACATCCATCACTTTTCTCCACTACACTCACCTTATACATTAAATACTAAATACTAATGGGTCCCGCCACGTTACTCACTTTTCTTATTTTTCTCCGCTATTTTTTAACATTTATGCCCAATATCAATGTAAAGAATTGTGTAGTAAGAATAAAGTATTAGATTATATTTTTGAATAAACGAGAGTCGTACTCAGAATATGAAATTATAAGTGATAAACCATTATTAGGCTATCAAATCACGTAGCTATGTCGAATATTTAATCTCTGAAGTAGGAGAATAATATAGTATGTTATTGTGGTATCAATGATCGATTGCGTATGTCGTGAACTTTAGAGAAACATGGTGGATGTCTTTGAAGTTGTTGTAAAATCAAAGAATTTGTTGTGAGGATACATGAATTTTTCTAACATTTTCTTAAATTTATTGATTTTTAGGAAGCAACATTTCCAACTATTTCTTGTGAATGGATGGTGTGGGTGGTCGTGGTTGTAGAAAGTTAGATCACAAATTGGTGAAAATATTACAAAAATAACCATTTTTTTGATGAAATTAACAAAAACAATCATTCTGAAAATAGTGGTCAATTTTGACATTTGGGATACTACACTAGTAGTTGGGTATCCTAATTTGTATAAGATACTCCACTGGTAGTCGAGTATCCCATATATATATATGGGATACTCAACTGACAGTTAGGTATTCTATGGGTTAAAGTTGGCCAAGATCTTAAAAATGGTTATTATTGCTTATTTTGTATAAAAAAATGGGTTAAAGTTGACTTTAACCCAAATTGGTTGAAATTGTAGAAATAATAAAATAATGATTTTTTAATCAAGTAATGATATTGTAATGTGAAAGAATTGAAAATTTATATCAAAAACTACGACGAAAAAATTTACAAGAAATTGCATAGTATGTTTAACCGTTTTCATGACATATTTTAAGTTTTCTCCCTGTGAATTTGGAATATATATTCGAAAATTTTATTAACTTTTATTTATACTTTTTTCGTTATCTTTTCACTGAATTTGTCAATTGTGAGGTTCATTTTTTTTATTAGGTAGCTATATTTTTATATATATGTTAGGCCTTAATGAACCCACCCAAGCTCAGACATCATGAGTGAATTCGTGAATACCATGCAGTACATGTCAAATGAAAATCATAACAAAGCACACATGTTCATATTCAACAGTCAATAAAAACATAGCATAACAATTAGGGGTGAGCGCGGGTCGGATCGGTTCGGTTTTAGGTTAGAACCGAAACCGAAACCGCATATCCTCGGTTTTCAAAATCGAAAACCGAAACCGCAACCGAAACCGTCGGTTCGGTTTCGGTTTTAAAATGATCGGATCGGTTACAATCGGTTCGGTTTCGGTTTTAAAACCGCCTCAAATTAACATAACAAAATAAATAAAATGACTTCGAATTTTTAAACTTGCAAAGTTACAAATTATTTTTTCGTCGAAAATAAACATACAAAGTTTTCATAATAAATTATTTAAGTCCAACATGATCCGAGAATAATGAAAATTTAACATGATCTTCAAAAATATTTTCTTTGAAATGTATATAAGACAATGTTAGAAATTCAACAATTTCGAGTCTATCTGAAGTCTTTGTATAAGTAAAGAGTTTTTCCAGGAAAGCCAAGAAAAATCGTCACATCCAAAAATAAAACATATAAAACACCTATATATAGAAGTTTACTAAACTACATTTATTAATCAACTATTACAAATTAAAACTTCAAAAACAAGAACAAAACAATATAATTATTAAAAGGAATGTCAGGATCTTTATTAATCTACTCACACTACTCATAAAAATCGGTCTAGTAGAATATATAATATATTTATTTCTTTATTTTTATTAATCGGATCGGTTCGGTTTTTTTCGGTTCGGTTTGGACCTAAAACCGAAACCGAAACCTCAAGAACGGTTCGGTTTTTTAATTTTCGGTTTCGGTTCGGTTTCAACTCGGTTTCGGTTTTTTACGGTTCGGTTTTTATCGGTTTCGGTTCGGTTTCGGTTTTAATTCGGTTTTTTGCTCACCCCTAATAACAATCATAGATAGAAGTTAAGGCATCTTCCATCCATATATACTGATGTTCTTGCTTTCTTATTGAGTTATGTTTACTGGGGTTACCAAAGTTTTGCTGAGTCAACTCGGTCATGCGTCCATGGATCCTGGTCCTGCTCACGTGTTGTTGGATCGATTTCCCAACGCTTTAATGAAACTGGGGACCGTTATATCGGGTTTAATGATACGATCCAAGAGTTTCCAGCTTTTCATGATGAGGTTGTCGAGAGAAGTAGGTGGGTAAGTGCAGTGCCTCCTATTGAAGTTCATGAGAATTTTCGATTTCTTGTGGAGTTAATCCTAGCTGGATTGCATAATGATCCAATTCGAGGAATTTGTCACAATTGATTTGGTGTTGCAACATGTGTTGCATTTAGTTACCGCTTGCATAACTTATTTCATCTCGCGGGGTTTCTTGTTGGTGAGGAGGGCGGGGGAATAGTCGAAGGACATAGAATTGGAGTGTGCATTATTGCTAGTCAGTGACTGTCTACTGGTAATTTGGGTATGAGACGCGATATCGAGGAGAGATCAGTAGTACGGATCGTCTCTTACGAAGTTGTAGATGGACTGATTACTTAACAATAAAGACAACTGCGATCATCAATCATAATAGTAAGTGGTATTGTAAACTCGCATCTTTTATATGTATTTTCACATTATGTTTGCTGGTTGGTTTGAAAATAATCTTTCACGCTAGATTATTGTTTGTGAAATTATCGTAAATCACAGTTAACCCACCATATTGTGCATGGATATATCTGTTTGCCCAATCATATACAATTTTTTTTAAATGAAAGTCTACTTATAGTATTAAATACTATTTCAAATATGTCATACGAAAAGTTACAGCTATGACTCACTTGAAAAGTGTTTCTGCAATTTTAGCAGGGCTGACAAACATGAACTTGCCAACAAAGAACATTGATCATTTTGAAAAACTACAAAACAAAAATCACAAATTAGAGCAACCAATGTTTCACAAAACTGATTTATCAGCAAGTAGCAATTACATAACAATAAACAAGACTATAGCATAATAATGCAAGTTATAGTTATAACAAAAAAAAGAAATTAATACTCCATGTTAAAAATATGGTTTGTAGAAGAATTTTAACATATGCTTTTATCAGTCATTTAAAGTGAAATCAATGTTGAAGCTCTAGATTTAAAGGAAATGCAACGGTAAAGTGTTTATTAAGTTTTTCCAAAATTACTAGTATTATAGGTGAATTTTTGAAATAACTAACCTAAAAAAATAGTGTTTCCAAAATATGAATGATCCGTAAAATGTAAAAAATTGTAATAGTTGAAAAAAATGGATTAAACAAAGAAAATCTGCAGAGACATAATAAATTAGTAATTGATGTGTGAAGAGATTCGTTCGATGCACATATATGAATAAAGGAACGAGGAGATGGTAATTGATGATGTGTGAAAGATTCATTTGACGCACATATATTTGATGTATAAAGATAAAGAGCAGATGTGAAGAAGATTGAGAACATATATGAATTCTTAAATTCGTCGGACTATAAACAAAAATAGGAATGAGGTGAAAAAAGACTTTAAATTTATAAACTGTTGAAAAACTGAGTGTTGAAATATTTAACATTCATATTACTTTAACTTCTAATTACGAGGAAATAGAGAGATTGAATTTTATTAACGAGAAGTTAAATATTAGAAATGATTAACTTGAAATTATTGCATTTCACACTGAGAACTTAAAATATGGAGTTGAATACTTAAAGAACAAGGTGTTATGTGCTAGTCAAATAGAACAAGCCCTTAAGGATCAAATTGCTAAAATTGAACTGAAAGTCAAGGCCTATAAAAACTCTTTTAATTTAGTCAAGCCTTATCATTAAAATAACCAGGAGAACTGTAAGACAAACATTGGATTTGATTATGATAGTTTGAAGAAAAAGAGAGTGTCTCTAATTGTTGTTGATGTTGAGACTGCGAGTGAGTGTAACAGCCCGCACTTTTTCGAACTATTAATCTTACAATAAATATCAAAAATAAAACTATACAATGACAATTATAGATGGAAGCGTGACAAAGGTTCTATTACAAAAATATCTAATACAAAAGCGCATCTAACGATGATCCAAAAGCCAAACTACTCCAAACCTAAACTCGTCAAACTCCAAAGCACATCCACTCGTTATTACACCGAACCTGAAAATTGTAAGTAATGAGTTATACAATCCATCAAGAAATTAATTGATTCAACTAGTTGGGCAAATAACATGTATACACATAAGACAATACAAAATTCGATACGATATAATAACATTATACGATACATAACTTCAATACACATATTCTTATTCTTATTCTTATTCGATAGGATACGATACGATGCCACATAACAACAATAACCTGAAACCCATAATTCATGTCACGACCACTACAACACGGTGATAACGGGTCCTAAATTTTCAGAAAACTGTCACTACAACCCGGTGACTCGGTGCTTATTCTTATTCGATATTTTCACAAACCATGGTATAAATCAGAGTCCGAAGATTATTGCTTACACATAACACATATCAAATAATACATATCACTTCAAAATATAATCACTTAGCCCAGGTTTATATGATCAACAATACACACACAACACATAATTTTGAAATCACTTGATAAATCAATCAAAAACTTACTTCGACGTATCCTAGATCATATATCCAATTATGATCAGTTATGTTTTTAGCCTTTTTGATCGATGTTTTCTTGAAAAACTTAAACCACGAGAGTTGTAGAGAACGAAAAGACCTTTCCGAAAAGTCTAGAATCAACGAATTCCGATTTACACCGAATTAACTACGGTTTTTACAAGATTGTTGATTTATGTGTATAAAAGTCATACGAATTTTGATTAAAAAGATGAGGAAGAAGATCGACGTCTAATTTTAAACCTAAAAGTTATCCGTATTCAAATGATCCATAATTTAGGCCCATTAATATAATTCAATTTTAAATTCTAATCTTTATCAAATTTATTACTTTTTTCTATTTTTCATTTACTATTAATCATCTAAAAATTACGGGATTTTACCGTAAGAATGTGCCTAAGATTTTGAAAAAGACCCCTGCTCCAATTTTTGAGAAACGAACATTTGAATTTGGCGAAGAATCACTCCTCATCAAACAAATGTTGTGGGATGAAGATGAGGCGCAACTCAAGTCACAATTTGAGCCGCAGCAACTTATAAGAGAGGAATGAATAATTATTAAAAAATTTAAAAAATTTATAATGCTGTTGCTAAACGTGGCTTTGAAAAATAAATTAGAAAATGAAAAACAAAAAGTGTTAAATAGACGGTGCCAATTACTAATTATCATTTCCCGCCAATCTGCTGCTGAGTTTCCCCCAAATCATACATACATATAAAGCTAGGGTTTTACTCTCAACGAGAAGAAGAAAAAAGAAACGAAGCTCTAGTTTGTATATATAGATGTGATGTCGTCGTTAAGCTGGAGACACCACACGCTCATTCAGTCGCTCTTATCCAAAGGCCCTCTCAAAGAATCTGAATTTCGTTCCATTTTTACTAAGATTACTGCTAACAGATCAGGTCTCTCTCTCTCTCTCTCTCTCTCTCTCTCTCTCTCTCTCTCTCTCTCTCTCTCTCTCTCTCTCTCTCTCTCTCTCTCTCTCTCTCTCTCTCTCTCTCTCTCTCTCTCTCTCTCTCTCTCTCTCTCTCTCTCTCTCTCTCTCTCTCTCTCTCTCTCCCTCTCTCCCTCTCTCTGTATATGTATATATATTGTTCTCTCTTTTTTTATGTACAATAGTCAATAAATTTGATGCTAGAAATGTGTAGACATTAATTGGATTTCTTTTCTGTGATTTTTGTATTTTTTTTGATTTTCTGTTTGTTTTCCGGAATTAGTTGTTGTGTTTCATTTCGAGAATTTTTGAAGGATTGGTTCAGAATTAGTTGGAAAGGTGTAGTGATAGATTCGGATGTTAAAAGATAGATTCGGATGTTAAAAGAGTACAAGTTTGTAATAGTAGGTCAATTTAGTGACTTGGAACCAAGTATAAGCTCGTGATTACACGGACCGGTTTTTGTGAAACTATTTCCAAAGAAAAATATAGACATTATTTGGATTTTTAATATAATTTTTGTATATTATTTTGTTTATTTGTTTTCTTTCTTTTGGAAATAGTTATTGCGTTCCGTTTCCACAGTTTTCAATGTATTGGTCGAGAATTAGTTAAAAAGGTGTTGTAAAGAGTTTGTTAATAAAAGAGTGCAACTTTATAATAGTAGATGGATTTAATGATGCGGAACCAAGTTTAAGCTTCTGGTTACGCATCTTGTATTTCGTAATTACACGTCCGGTTTTTGTGATTTAGTGACGAAATAAAAATCTAAGACATTAATTGGTTTTGTCGGTTTCTGTTTTGTTTCAGTTTGTAGTTAGGTATTTCCGTTATGTTCGTAGAGTTTTTGATGGATTAGTCGAGAATTAATTGAAAATGTGTAGTAACAGAGTCTGATAATAAAAGAGTACAACTTTACGGAAGTAGTTGAATTTAGTGACACAGAACAGTCTCTAGTTCAAGTGACTAACTGCTACCTGTTAACACATTTTGTATATCGTAATTATGCGGACAGGTTTTTGTGAAACTTTTAGTAAAGACTGGAAAGGAACTACATGTACAAGTGATTCCTGGTTGGCACTTACTTTGTTAGTTTTGTTTTTTTAACAGATAATGAACGATTGTTCCATGATTATCTTAAGAAGATAAATTCCAATCTTGCTTATGTGCAATTTGAGTTACGTGCATTCAGAAACCAGTATGATGGTACTGTGTATTATGGAGTGGTCAATAATGTTGCGGATGAACAGTCTAAGCTTGGAACCAAGTACACGGTTCCTCAAATTGCTTTCTATAAAGGAATTGTAAGTGTTGGTCTACCTACGTCTGCATTTTGTGTATTTTTGGTTGTTTGAATGTTCTTTAGGATTTGTGTATCAGACCACGCTTTCATTGTTTTAACTTTTTTATTATAGGTGGTTAAAACTATAAGGGGTAGAAATTTAATAAAGAAAGTAGTTGTATCGAGTAAGAAATTTCCAATCATGTTCATGCCCCATTTCCTGCAACAATATATTTCAATTTCACAAGGAGCTTTAAATATATTTGAATAGTTATAATATCTCGATAGATGATGCATTTAGGAATGTACTGATCAAATGTTTACCTTCGTAGACTTTTAGATTTCTACCTATGTCAGCTCGTACTGTATTGCTGTTAGGTGGAAACACAAACATAAGCATCTCCGTTTAAACAATTTTTCTTGTACTAGTTGCGTTATTTTGCTTCATGTTTCTGCTAGTGCAGCAATTTTAGAGGTAAAGGCACATACTATTGGACGTATAAAGTTATCGGATGTGCCTGCTCTCTGATTTTTATGTTTTTTATATATCAGAGATGAACCTATTTTATCCAGATATATTTATGTGAAACACTTTAAGCTTGTCAGTTTATTTGCAGAACAATTATATCATTAGCTTGCCTAAATTTTCTGACCTGCAAGTACTAAATATCAGATTGAGGCTATTATACAAGATGATACAGCTAAGGGTAGCATTTCCAATATTGATGCTCTTAATACACGGTTGGAAAATCAGGTAACAATCCCTTGCTTATTTCAAATGTTTCCATGAGCATTTATCCATAAATATATACATTGTTGATGCTTCACTTGCATATATCTGCCCTGTGATTTATGATTTCCCATTTACCTTGCTTGATTAATATTGAATGCAATATAAAAAATCTTGCTAAAATAATTTGTAGTAAGTATATATGTTATGCCTTGTCTCCCTGTCTCTTTGCTTTTCATCTTATACAAACTCATAATTTGTACGATGCATTTGGTAGTTTCAGTATGGAAGGCTATATGTGTGTAGGATGTAACAAAAGGCTTGCTGATGAAGACAAAATGCGTGCTTATCATTTTCCAACAAAAATACCCAAACTTTCTCTCTTCATACTTTAGTTTCCTTATCTTTTCTTAATCTTCTCCTTTTTTCGAATATGCTGCTCCAGCTAGTCCCCTCATGGTGAAAGGCCAAGGGTTGATTATAGTTAGCACCTTATGTGCAACTATAATCATTATTGTCAAAAATGAAATTTCACACACAGATTGAAAAATTTTCTCGAATATTGATTCTTGCAGTTGATTCTCTTACCATGTGTGTGGTGTACCAGGTTCCTAATGGAGGTGGAACAGAGTCACAGGGGGTCTCATCTCAGGTTCCTGCTGCTTTCAGGAATTTTTCTTTGTCCCAAAAGGAACGAACTCTTGACGAGCTAGTACGTGATAAATGGCTATGTGCAACCTCGGATGGTAGGATTGGTCTTGGTGTTAGATCCTTTTTGGACCTGAGGAGCTGGTTTCGTAATAATGATGTTCCTGCTTGTGATGTCTGTAATGAGGCTGGAGTGAAGGTCCCTCTTTTAGCCAAATTATTTTCTGGAATGCATATATACCTTTACTTTATACACCCTCTCCAGAGTTTTGTAATATGCATGTTTTTCTTTTCATATGAAAATTGCTTAACCTTGTGATTACTTCTTTTTCTATAGTAATAATACAGTTGACAGCTTTCCGAAATTGCTAAATATAAATATTTCCAGCAACGCAGGAGCAAGAATATCTATGCATATGATATGTTTACAAAAGTAACATTTTAATGCTCAACATATGTTAACCTGTTAGTTAGCTTGCTTAGGAACCCGTGTGTTTTGTACATGTCATTGTCTTTGCTTAATTCACACTTTTTAGTTTTGTTTATGTTGTGTTACTTGATAGAGAAGTTCTAGATAACATTGTTAGCCCTTAGATGATTATGATATTTATATTTACTGTTAATAATTGTTTCCAGGCAGATGCATGTTCAAATGAAAGTTGTAATGTTCGCATCCATAACTACTGTCTGACAAGGAAATTTTCCCAAAGAAGGGTACGTGTCTAAATTTTCCTGTTGTGGCATATTTGCTACTGATGGTGATATTTTAGGATCTTTATCAAATTATCTAGTACACTTATTGTTTGCAGGCTGAGAGAATCTGTCCAGGTTGTGGCACTCAATGGGAGTATACAGTGCCCAAAAGTGAATTTGTAGTACATGACGAGGAGGAGTTGCCAAATGGAAACTCCCAGAACCAACCACCCCCTAAACCCCCCGCAAGAAAGAAGCAGAGACACAACAGAACTGCGGATGACATGAGTGAAACTGGTCCTTCTCAGAATTGCACAGTCAAATCTGAGATGAGGACAACCCGGCGCTCTTCGCGGCTTACTGGTGCCAACCAAAGTTAACTATTTATCCTTTTGCAGTACCAACTTTTGGAGAATATGTTCTCTTGTAATCATGCTTGTAAAAATCCACAACTGATGCTTTCGGACTGGTCATTTAGGATCGTGGAATTAGGATATGTTTGTAAAAGAACCAATATTGTAAATTCTCCTAGAACAAAATGTTTTTGGTACACCGTAGTACCGTACACAGCAAGCAAGCTTGTAAAGCTTACTTAATTGCTGAATTATGCATTTTGTTGCAACTTGCAAGTTGGTTGAGATTTGTTTTACTTTTGTTTGTTCGTTATTCGATAGAACAAAAAAGCAAATGTCTGAAACCAGAAGCCTCTGCCTTGTACATCACTTAGACAAAAATTCTATTTTTAATTTTCCGGAAAAGAAATGTGTTTGTTCCAGGTTAATAATAAAAAAAAACGAGAATGATGAAATTTTTGTTTATAAATGCAAATTCTATGTACTTCTCTCCTGATTTTTTTATTCTATTTGGTCAAAAACTTATTAAGCTAATTATACACCTACATTTTTCATACAAAAAAGACATGCCTTTTTATTATCATGTAACAAGCAGATTTAGAAATACAAATGAAGAAAAATGTAAAAATAAAAAGAACCCACAAACTAAAATAACTAGAGTTATTAAATCAAATTTAAAAATAAAATACCAATTATTATGTCAAGCTATCCTTTTTCATATAAAAAAATTTTATATTAATTATTTTTACAAGTCAAACTCAAAACTCAAAAGAAATCATAAATCTAATGAGGGTGTTTTTTTTTTGAATAATTAAGCTTATATGCGTTATAGATGAGTATCGAATGAGCAAGAATTGAACTCGAAATCCGAAACGACAAGAGATAAGCCGTTAACCAGCTGTCTCTGCTCCTGATGAGCGAGGGTGTTCAAATGTTCCTCTGAAACTCCATCTCTTCAAGTGTAGTTTCTTGAAAAAACCTAAAACCCTGACCTCATTTCATAGCCCGACCCGACCCGAAACTGTATTAAACCCCCCTCCACCCCTCACAATCTAACATTCTACAAACACAAAAAAGCAGTAATGTTGAGAGCACTGAGAGTGAGATACTATTCAAGAATAAGCACACCTCCACACAATTGCACACCCAAATCACACACAGTAGTGCGTGTTTCTCCTAAATCCAACATAGCCCAATTGGGCCCACCAAGAAAAAATGAGCCTAAGCCCAGACAGCTCTTGTCTCTCCCTCCATACCCTTGTAATAATCCCTTACTCCCTCCACGTGTCACTGCTATTTCTTGGATGAAATTTTATTTTCAAGAAATTGATGATTTGGTCATTCAGTCTCATTTCAAAAAGGGTCTTGTAAGTGTCGATTTTCGATATTTAATCTGTTATTGTTCTGTTTGGTGTATGCGTTTTTCGGGATTTATAATGTTGTGTTGTATATCTGTTTTGTGTAGATGTTAAAGTAGGTGTTCGTAATTAATGAAATGTAAAAGGCATTAGGAAATGTGGGTGGTTTATATGAATGTTTGATTTCCGATACTTACCCTTAATGAGATGATGAATAAATAAGTTAGAAGAAAGAAGATACTTGATTTGCGGAGGAGGATAAAAAATAGATAGGAAAAGAGAGATACTTGTGAGTTCTATTTGCCTTTTTTTCTCGGATTTCTAAAATGTGATTTATATGGTTAATGAGTAGATGCATTTTTGTTTTTAGTGAGATACAAAGCTTGTGTGATTGATTACCTTTTCATCTCCGTGTTCTATTTACTTCATTTGCTTTACTTAGTTTTTGGGTTTTTTGTTGACTAGATTATGTGTATAATTTAATTTTAACAGGTGCATATAGATGAATTTAATCGTTCAGATGGGATGTCTTTATATAACCAGGGAAAAATGGATCACTTGAGAAAGGTAATAATTCGATTAATGGGTTGTTTCATTACTGCAACTGTCTTTTCTGGGTTTATTTATTCTACAATCTACAGTAACATACAGATTAGGCACAATGAGGTCATGAAGACAGGGGGGAGAATTTATGTACCTGTTTCTGTAGCGGAAACCAGAATCTCCAAGAGATTTAACTCTATACCAACGGGAACTTTGTATCCTAATGCTGATGAGATTGCGTATCTGCAAAGGCTTGTTAAATACAAGGCACGTCTATGAAATCTTCTATCTTTATATAGACAAGTTGCAATTCTGAAAAAACAAACTCGTTTCCAGTTTTTCTGACTTAAAAAATGTTGATGCGTCTACTGAACCCTAGTTTGAATATTGCTACTTTTATTTTTGATTTTCCCCCTTTGAAGATGATGGTCTTGTTAGGGCACACTAGATGACTAGAATAATATTTTGGCTGATTATCTTCTCAATGAATAACATAGTAACATTATTTGCACATTTGGACAATGTTTATATTTAATTTTTGCTAACCTTGGGGGTGCAATATATGTTTCTTGAAATATACTCCCTCCGTCCCACTCATTTCTATACAGTTTTTTTTCAATGCTTGGCACGCATTTTAAGGCTCCTATAAAGTATACTTCAACAACTTATTTTTAAATTATTTTTTCTCTGAATAAAAAATTCAACGTTAAATTTTAATTCAGAAGAAAAAAAATTTAAAAAAAAATTATGAAAGTATACTTTATAGGAGCCTTAAAATGCGTGCCGAGCCCCCGTCCCCCAATGTATACAATTGATTGGGACAGAGGGAGTATATACTATTCGGGATAGAAAACAAATATATTTATGTAGCTTTTAAAAAAAAATTATGAATACGTTTTCAATCAAGATATGATTACCTTAGTACCTGTTGAATTCATTTGTGTTTTTCGAATTCAGGACTCTGCTATTATTGTGCTAAACAAACCTCCCAGGTTGCCGGTGAAGGTAAGCAAATCCAGATTGCTTTTTGCACTCCACCTGTCCTGGTTACTTTTTCCCTAAATGATATTTAAACATCTGATGCTAGGGAAACCTACCTGTTCATAACAGCATGGATGCATTAGCTGCTGCAGCATTATCTTACGACAATGAGGAAGGTCCTAAACTGGTGAGTTTCTTATACATGTGATGTTTGTTTTTGTTCTGTTGCTATTGATTTTTTATGTTTTAGAAACATCCTTTACTGATTAAGATAATTCTTCGGACATGTGGTTGAACTAGATAACTTTATGAAATTTGTGAATGTGCTTTGATGCATGTTCATATGTATACTATATATGCGTATGTATGTGCAGTTGTGCACATTGTTTCTTTCTACATGTTTATCAATGAAAATCTAGTATATTAGCTACTTTCGTAATGTATCTGATTATCATAATATGAAATTTGTTAATTTGTTTCTTCCTATTACATTTCCTATATTATTGTGGTTGTGGTTCACGTTTTCGTGGATGGAAAATTTCTCCAAGTGTGCATGACATTTGTGTTTGGGGCACCATTATTTGGTATGAAGAGGTTACCTTAATGCTCTTAGGTTGTGTTTACTTGGAGCTGGAGGGTATGGAATGGGGACGGAATGAAATGAAAAATTATGAACAAAATTAGAGAGGATGTAAAAGAGAGTTGTCAACAAATACGAGGGAGCAGAAATTTTCTATGGTAAAGTTTGTTGGGAAAATAAGGAAGAAGGGGTTCCTTGCAGAATCTGTGGTTTAAAGTTCTAGTATCGATTGTTAGGAATGGAAGAAAGATAAAAATTATAAACATCCCCTCATAAAGTAGTATAAATCTCATTCCGTTATTTCCTAATTTTATTTAGTCCAAGTGAACACATTTACACAACCTTAGTCTATAAGTGTGTTGCAGTATTATGAACTAAGGTTTCATTTGGTATATTAAAAAAAGTTTTCCAGATTTTTTTATATTTGTTCAGTCTTCAATCTTCATGACTCTTTTTTGTTTTCCAGGTCTTTCTTATTTCAGGATAACATTTTCTTGATTTTCCAGTGTTTAGATTTGGGAAGTAAATATTTTCTAGAGGAAAATTCCTTTGAAAATGGTTATGATTCTAGGGAAAGCGAGGCCAAATTTGAACATTTTTTTCAACATTCTCCATTTTTATAAAAAAGAGTTTTAAATGAAGGAATTTAAAATTTCCCGAAAGTTATTTTGCAAAATGTTTCCCAAAAACATTTTACATTCTGGCAAACAAATAGAGCCCTGAAATGCATGCATTTTTTAGAAGAGAGAGGATAGTTCATGAACGTTAAGAAAGTTGTACATATAGTGATTTTATTTATGCGCGCACACACACACACATATATGTATATGATTTAAGAAAACTTTAAGTGAAAATAAATTTACATTCATAAAGTAGTGATAAAATTGTAATTTTCAAAAAGTCAAACAAAGAGCAGAAAATATTTCAAGGTGTTCTAAAAGAAGGAATACTTCTTTCCTGTAATTTATTTTCATGACTGAATTTTTCTTTACCTTAATTTTTCCAAAACACAATATTTTAAGCCAAACAAAGGAGGCCTATAATTAACTGAAAATTTGTGAATTGATTATAGAACATGACATACACGACACTCGAGAATTCATAGAAAAAAATACAATACTACAAATCTTTAATTGTTTCTTGCTCCCATTATAAGTTTATAAGTTTTACCTTTTAAATAACTTGAACAATTATTATTTTGAAACTACACCTCTGCAATGTGTGCTATCTAGAGTTTCTACTCACCCCCCTCTCCCCCTCGCCATGTGATATTTCAAACTCTCTCTGTTTGATATACTCACTTTTTAATTTTCATTCATTCACATTAGCTTTTATGAGTTAATTCAAACGTTCTAAATTATAACAATTTTTTAAGCACAACCTCTCACATTTTTGAAGGTTTATTGTCATGTTATACCAAGTTTGATGTGTGTCAGGCAACTTGACACCCGAAAATTTCATGAAACCCTCCTCTGTCCCACAGACTAGATTAAGTTCTGCAGACACATCCATCAGACCAATCTACTGCACTCCACTTCTCAGGGAATTTTGGAACAAATCCTTTCAAGCATTGACATCTTGGTGTTTTGTGTATGTTACATAATCCATAAGCACCACACATTCCATAACGATCACAGTCACTTACCTTTTGACTGAGGTGAAGCACCCAAATTTGTTTTGGGTCATTCCAAACAAGAAGTTCTGTATCTGCACTAGGTGTCAGCACGGCCCTCGGGATAGTAGTTTTATTGACAGCATCAAAGTTGTCACTGATTTCCTTCTCATTAAAAACAAAAGTGTATCTGTAAAATTCACTCTCGCTAAAGTTTGGCATGCCACTGTATTCCTAACCAGTCCATGGACCAACCCTCGACCAAATAACTGAACCTTTCCACAATAGAAGTTGAGGATAACCATTGTAATCAAGTCGGAAGGTGAAACTACCTGGGGATGGATCATCAACACTTTTCCAGGATGTTTAGTACTTGTTTATACCGGTTACCAGGTCTATTCCAAACTTCATGCCAGGTAGCTGAGTGTCTCCAGGATGATCAAAGCTCTGCCAACTAAAATCTTCTGTATCCTGGTGTTGATCCCTCAGAACAAGATTCCCTGTATCTAATAGTTGTACACAAGGATTCTTCATTGGTCTAGACGTATTCGCTGACCAAATCAACACATCACTAGGATTAGCTGTTTGCAATGTGATTCCCATACCATTGACCCTCACCATGCCTAAGGTGTTATTAAGGGGAGTCTCTCTATTAGCACACGACCACTTTCTCTGATATTTTTTTGTACCAGATGCCCAGATATTGATTTGTTGAAGTGCCTAAACTGTAAAAACCAAGTTCAAATTCTCCCACTGCTCATATAATGGTTTCACCATCTTTAATAGGCTGATTTGGTGTAATGGTATCAACTGCCAGGGAGTTGTATAATGTATAGGATAAAGTGGAATAAAACAGAATTATTCTAGTTAACTTAATTGCACTGCACACTCTTTTAGCTCACAAAAGGGTATTTGTAACAAGTTTGTAGTGCGTAGTGTGGAGTTATGTTAATCATATTTGAATATTATACCCAGGTCAAAGATATTTGTTTATCCTTAGGCCCCATTTATTAACTTCTGAATTAATTGAAATGAATGAGTCAGTTTGTTCGGCTTCATGTTTAATGTGCTGACTGATTCTCGAACTTAAACATTATTATCACAATATTTTTTGTGAACATCAATATTAAGATTGTATTTTTTTTTTTGCCAAGAAAAAGATTTTTATTCCTTACTCAAATCATTTAACAGTACATAATTGTATTAATTATTCTAATGTAATTATACTAAATAGACCATTAAGAGAACCTCTTGAATTCTGGAATTTTTTTAATTTTACTGTGAATTCTTGAATTATACGTATTGATAGTGAGGGTATTCTTTGTATTTGTGTTCCCGCTACGCATGTTTAGAATGGTAATATGTGATATGTTTGTTTCGTTATTCGCGGCAGCTGAGAACTTTTATTTCTACAAAAGAAAGATTATGGAAGTAGTTGCGGTGGTAATGCTATTTAAAGTTTTAGAAGGGTGGTTGGTTTATAGAACATGACATACATGACACTCGAGAATTCATAGAGAAAATACAATACTACAATTGCATCTTGCTCCCATTATAAGTTTGTAGGTTTTACCTTTTAAGTAATTCGAACATTTATTATTTTGAAACTACACTTTTTAAGTCAAGTTTTGGATGCTAATACGAATCAAGATAGCTAGTTTCGGGGAAGCTTCTTTAGTCTGTTTAGCCCCTTGACCTCATATATATTTTGCTGGTATGCTATCTTATAGGTTCATCGTCTTGATAGAGAGACCAGCGGAATTCATTTAATGGGCAGAACAAAAGAAAGTATAGCTCATCTACAGTGGTTGTTCAGCGGTATATATAAGGGAAACTCCTCGCATAAGGTACATCATGTCCTTGCACGTGCTCAGGCTAATGGTGCTTCCACTCCCGATTTCGTTGAGTGTTTCTTTAGTAATGTAATTATATCTTATAACTAAGTTGTTACAATGTTAGGCTTGGAATGATGCTTGTCACGCAACATATCAGAAATACTGGGTATTGGTCATTGGTTCTCCCAAGGAAAAAGAAGGTTTAATACGTGCTCCCCTTACGAAGGTTCTCTCTCTCTCTCTCTCTCTCTCTCACACACACACACACACACACACACACACACATGTTCTGTCTATTTATGTGGTTACTCTGTCTTGTGAGTGGATTTGTGTATTAATATATTTGTCCAGGATTTTTTTAAGGCATGAAGAAGTGACAAATCTTATGTCAACATTAGGTATTTCTTAATGATGGAAAAACAGAAAGAGTTATTTTGGCTCATGGCTCGGGTTTAGAAGCCTCGCAAGAGGCAGTAACAGAATATCGAGTTCTTGGCCCTATGATAAATGGATGCTCGTGGATTGAGTTGCGCCCACTTACAAGCAGGAAACATCAGGTAATTTATTTCGACCCTGGCAGACATTTCCCATTTATCATTCATTTCTTATGGCTAAGTTGCACTTCGACACTTCTAATCATGTTCTGTTTTGAATGGTGTTTATGACTCAATTCTATTTACACCTGTATCATGTCTGCTCGTGATGAGGCATATCTAGTTTATTGGCATATTAAAATTTTGTCCCTTCAGGTTTCTCCATGTTTGCCTTGTATTTTTTATTTATTGTTTACTTTCTTATCTGCAATGTGTGCTATCTAGAGTTTCTACTCCCCCCCTGCCACGTGATATTTCAAACTTTCTCTATTGATATATGCACTTTTTAATTTTCATTCATTTACATTAGCTTTATTAACTTTATAAGGTCACTCTAGAAAACTTTTCTATTAGCGCACATCAAATTTATAATATTTGGACACCTAACTAAAAATCTAACCGTACGGATGTAAATTGAGTTGTGTGTATTTTTATGCATTATTGATTTCAAGAAATTTGTAAAAAAAAAAAAAACTAACATGATTTTGAAGTTTTATTCTCCTTTATGACATTTCTGGTTTTGCTGCTGCATATGATCACTCTCTGTCTTTCCTAAATACAATAAATAAGATATGTAAAGCTAAGTTGTTCCTTGTATCTGGTGGATGATATGTTCTGTTACTACTGGTAATTGGTATTAGGTTTGTCTTTATCCTTGAAAAACACAATACTCACAATGTGAGACCTCACTCACTTTGCTTTGACATTCAATATTTTTTGACAGATCCGTGTACATTGTGCTGAGGCTCTTGGAACACCAATTGTTGGTGATTTCAAGTACGGATGGTTTACCCACCGTACATGGAAGCAAATGCCTAGAGTTGATATTGAGCCAACAACTGGTAAAGCCTACAAGATGCGAAGGCCAAATGGACTGGATGTTCAAAAAGGAAGTGTATTGTCTAAAGTACCATTGCTACATATGCATTGCAGGGAGCTTGTACTTCCAAATGTCGCCAAGTTTATCGAGCTCCACAAGAATACATCAGAAATAACGCAAAAATCTCATGACAATTACACGAAGCCTGATCTCCTTAGATTTGTTGCATCAATGCCGTCTCACATGAAAATTAGTTGGAACCTCATGTCATCGTATTTGGTCTAAAAACACCGAAAAACATACATCAAAAGGCTAACATATTAACTCAGGCATTATGCAGAAGAATCATCCTTTATGTCATGGATGAAAATGAATAGAAATCGGAAGTTTTGTTCATATTTTATAGATTATTGTCATCATGATATTCAGCTTATCTTTGGTAGTTGCTAGTTACAATTAAATGTACATATTTGTATGTGTACAATTTTATTTTAAGGGCCAAGTAGGTTTGAGGTCAGCAATCCATTAATGTATTCTAACTCTTGACTCCTTTAACGAGCTCGAGTTTGAACAACATAAATTGATCGACAAGGTAATTGAGTTCGGCTTGAACACCTTATGCAAAACTCGACTCAGTTCTATTTATTTATAGTTCTAGGTTTAACAATTTAACGATGAGAGTGAGGAGCAGCGAATTCAATCTTATTAATATTTGTTTAATTGAATTTAGGATTGACTTTTATAATTTATTGTTTTTATTATGAATTTGAATGTAAATAAAGAAATTTAATTCTATTAAATTTAATATTTAAAACCGTTGAAAGAAGAAAATAAAATAAAATCTACAAACTTAACATAAAATCCTCAAATTTGTGACGTGAGGAAAACTAATTATGTCATGCTTTTATAGGTAACTAGTTGAAAAAGCCGCGCTTCGCGGCGGCGTAATAATTTTTTTAAAATTCTATCAAATAAATTACGAAAATTACTCGGTTCTCGCTAATAAGCCATCCTCCCGTGAAACACGGTTTCCTTTTTAATATCAAAATCTCAAATTTAATATATTGAATATATACTTGTCTTATATATTAATTTTTATGTAACCATACTCCTAACTAACGACACACTCTTTCATTGAAAAAATACCTATATAACTTTACATATTCTACTTCAAATAGAATTTTTAGTTATGTATTACAAACGCTTATTCTACTTCCAATAGAACTTTTAATTGCAAGTACTTTTTTAATATCCGAACTCTTCTCCTATATAAATCGAAACATCTATTCTACTTCAAATAGAACTTTGCAAGTACTTCTTTTATATTTGAACTCTTCCCCTCTACAAATTCAAACACCTATTCTACTTCAAATAGAACTTTTTATTATATGTCTTCGCTATAAATTCGAACTCTTCTCCTTAATAAATTCGAACATCTATTCTACTTCTAATATGTTAAAGGATATTTTTTTTATTTATCAGTATTTAAAATTCTAAAATTCTAGAAAATTAGAAAAATAGATTGAGACGATCTTAGGGGCGCCACCTCACCTCCCGCGTATCCTCCTTTATATATATATATATTGATACTAGTTGAAAAAACCGTGCTTCGCGGCGGCGTAATAATATTTTTAAAAAACTCTATCAAATAAATTACGAAAATTACTCGGTCCTCGCTAATAAGTCGTCCTTCCGTGAAACACGCTTTACTTTTTAATATCAAAATCTCAAATTTAATATTTTGAATATATATTTGTCTTATATATTAATTTTTATGTAATCATACTCCTTTCTAATGAGACACTCTTTCGTCGAAAAAACAACTATATAACTTTACATATTCTACTTCAAATAGAATATTTGCAAGAACTTTTTTATATTTGAACTCTTCCCCTCTACAAATTCAAACACCTATTCTACTTCAAATAGAACTTTTAATTATATGTCTTCACTATAAATTCGAATTCTTCTCCTCTATAACTTCGAACACCTATTCTACTTCTAATATGCTAAAGAATATTTTTTGATTTATTAGTATTTAAAATTGTAAACCTCTAAAAAAATTAGAAAAATAGATTGAGACGATCTTAGGGGTGCCACCTCACCTCCCGCGTATCCTCCTTTATATATATATATTGATTTAAGATATAATATAGCTATATAATAAAGGTTAAATTTCAAATAGGATTCTAATATAAATATTTAATAAAATTTACATCCTAAATAAGATTGTACTATGACGTTATAATAAATATTAAATTTTAAAAATGATTAAATTTTATATATTTATAGTATTCCCTATAAATTTGAATCTAAGTAATATAATATATAGTCTTATTGAATTAAAATAGAAAAGATCTAGAAAAATAGATTAAAATTTAAATAAGATTTAATTTAGTAGAGAAAAAAAGTTAATTTTGTTTAATTAAATTTTAGTAGGATTTATTTTTATATATTTATTGTCTTCCCTAAAAATTTGAATTGAATTAAAATTGTGAAATTCTAGAAAAATATATTAAAGCTTAAATAGGATTTAAGCTAGTTGAGAAAAAAAGGTAATATTTGTTTAGTAAAATTTTAAATAGGATTGAATTTTATGTATTTATTGGCTTACTGTTGTGGATTAAAAAACGTACTTGTGTAATTAATGCTAAGGTTTGATGAGCTTCGAGCTTTAATGGCTGCACTCGTGTTTCCGGACTAAATTGGTCCTCACAAGATGCCTACGTATCTCAAATCGTTCTTGAGAATCAAGCCAAAAACGTAGTTCTGATTGTAGGATCAGGGACCTTATATAGGCGTCTGGAGCCTAGTATTTATGGTATGTTTAGGAGTCTTAGCGAATAAGTCTCCTTTTTGATATTGGATAAACATCGTATTTCTTGCCGGAGAAGTCTTTTCCTTGTTGATAAAGGCTATGACTCATTAATTGCCTTTAATTGGGATTCTGGATCCTTCTTTGACCAATTTGCCATAATTTGGACTCTTTTTATGAGCTGTATATTTTCCCTATTCATTAATTACGAAATTAATGAATAATTAGGGTATTGGGCTTTAAATATCGGCCTTTTATTTGACCAGTCAATTATATTTCTATAATTACTTTTCTATCCATATCATTTGCCCCCCAACTTCTAGGAAAATCTCTCTTGGATTATCGTAGAAGTTATTTCATTCGAGAGTTACGAAATTTTCTTCCGTATTGTAGCTTGGTTTGACGAACACATGGTTCTAAACCAATTTTATAATTTCCCAAAATAGGAATCGGGATTTTTCATCAATTTCCTGGAAGATAAATTGATTTTAGAATTTTTCAAGTCATTTTCGACTAGGATCCTGGTCGAATTTGACCTCGATTTTAGCTCCTGGTCGAACTCCTTCGACCAGGATTCTGGTCGAAATTTGCTTGCATTTTGCCTCCTGGTCGAATGGTTTCGACCAGGATTCTGGTCGAAGCTAACTTCCATTTTGCCTCCTGGTCGAATGATTTCGACCAGGATTGTGGTCGAAGCTAACTTCCATTTTGCCTCCTGGTCGAATGATTTCGACCAGGATTGTGGTCGAAGCTAACTTCCATTTTTGGTGCCTGGTCGAGTGGTTTCGACCAGGAACATGGTCGATCGAGACTTCAATTTTGGTGTCTATTCGAACTCATTCGACCAGGATTCTGGTCGAATACTTGGTTCGTTACAGACTTTTAGAGCCCACATATATTGGGCTTCATTTGGGCCCAAGGATTTATTTTAGCAATTGGGCTTTCATCTTTTTATTGGGCTTTTAGCCTTTTTTAATAATTGGGCTTTTAGCCTTTCGACGAGATTTTTGGTCGAATACAGGAGCCATTTTGGGCTTTATTCGAATTTATTTTGGTCAGAACTTTGATCGAAAATGTGGTTTGTTTTTGTAATGGGCTTAACTAGGCCCAAGGACTTTCACTGTTCAAACTCAGTGATTTGGGCCTTTAGCCTTTTATGGGCCGTACCGGCTAATGCCGGTTTCCCTTCGTTCAACCGGCCCAGTGACCGGCTGTCATCCCTATATAAGGGTGAGTTTTCATTTGCTTATACTCATTCTTCACATTTCATTTTCTCAACGTTACTCTGCAGAATTCTCTTCAAAATTTCTTACAATTTGCTCTGCTAGGGTTCCACCACAAAGCGATTCCCGGCAAGCTTTTCCGGTTAACCTCATCGTTTTTCTGGGTTTTTGCTTGAATATTTGAAGATTTCTTTGAAGATTCTGGGATTCTTTGAAGATTCTGGGTTTTTTGTTGAAGATTTCTGGGCTCTTTTGAAGATTTTCTGGGCAAATTTCTTGAAGATTTAAAGATTTTCTGGGTTAAAAATGGCCGATCGAGCTTCCCAACGCCTCCAAAAGATGAATTCTGCTTCAAAAAGAGGTACCCCCATTCCTATTCGTTCAAAATACATGTCTTTGCATGATATGATTAATGAACGTGGGGACGAATACCCGTCAGTGTCTGCTTTAGATTCGTATGATTGTAGTAATAAGTTTCACGAAGTAGATCTAATTAAAAGTTATAATAAGATGTATAGGGTAAAGGCCCCTTTAAGGCTAGTTCCCGCCGGTGCCGGTGACCGTTCATGTCACTGGAGGCCAAATGCTTTGTGTATTTACAAAGATGCCATTGTTGCCGGCCTTAGGTTCCCATTCCATGAGTTCATTCCTAGACTCTTGGCAGATGTTCAAATTAATCCTTGTCAATCACCTCCAAATGCCTGGAGGATAATTAATTGTTTCATGGTTTTATGCCTTCGTAAAAACTTCCCTCTTTCTGTACCTTTGTTTAGAAAGATCTTTCAGTTTAAGAATAGCTCCGCCAACAACTTGGGTTGGGTGTATATAAGCCATAGGGTAGGCTTCCCTTTCATTTTTCACCCCAAGTCAATCCCAGATAATAACCCTAAATGGAAAAATGAGTTCATGTATCTTATATGGGAAGGAGGGGACTGGGGAACCCTGTTCCGTACATCTTTTGGGAGAGTCTCTGATGGTAGTCCCGGTAACATTGTCTTGAATGAGGAGGAACTTCATGCCTACTCAGAGCTTATTAAGGATAATGGGACTACCGTGGCTTGGGAGCTACTGGATGAGTTTGTCCTCAAGTCCGTTGGGCTTTCTACTGTTCATGATAAGGGTATTTCTGCTTATCCCTTTTCATTATGTCTATTTTTCTTTCTTGGTGATCTTCTGTTAACCATTTTCTGGCTTTTCTTGTAGCTGCGGCCTTTATCAACAAGACCAATGAGCCCAAGGATGTTGAGACATCCAGGATGAAAAGGGCTAGGATTGGGGATGATCCAAGGGGGAAAGCCAATGCTCCCAGTTTCTTGATCCCTTCTGTGGATGAGGTGGACATTCCTGTGTCTGCCAAGTCCTCAGTGTGGCGCCCCAACTGGGGTATCAGGAAGAAGGACACCATTACTGGGGTGTCCAAACATGCTGTGGACTGGTCGTACCATTCTCTTACCCCTTGTGATTACAAGGATTTCGTTGCAGATTCCACCCTTGAGGGTGCTGAGCATCTCGGGGCTCAAGCTATTGCTGCGGTAATTTTCTTTACCTTAGCTATTTCTTTGAAGTTTCTGCTTATATTTTCCTAACTTTTATCTTTTGGCAGGCAAATGCCAACTTTCAGGGGGTATTGTTTCAAGCTAAGGCTTGGCGTACCTCCTCTGAGGCCAACAGAGTCAAGCTGGAGAGGTCCGAGGAGGAGGTGAAGTCTCTTAAGGAGACTCTTGCCAGGAGGGAGAAAGAGCTTGCTGACGCTCAGGCTGATATTGTTGAGCTGAGAAAAGGCAAGGATGATTGCATCGATGAGTACCTTGACTCTCAGGAGTACAAGGACTTGATCGAAAAGCATGACGAGATCCTTTTCCCAGTCCAGCATACTTCAGGATGGGAGGATGCTGTTCAGGCTATCTTGGCCAAGCATCCTGGAGTCTTTGATGCTGCTAACTTTCCTGCTCCTCACCCTCCTACTCCTTTGGAGCGTATTTTGGCTGGAGTTGACGATATGGAGGAAGATGCTAGGATTTTAGATCCAGAGCATTCATCACCCCTCAGTGACGCTTCTGCTGATGATGCTGAGGATGCTGGTGAGCATTCTTCCAGTTCTAGCTCAGGGGAGGAGACAGATGCAGGAGTCAAGGATGGTGAAGCGCAGCCGTAGTTTGTAGTTTACTTATGGCCGTTCATGGCTTTGTATTTTCTTTCTATGTATTTCCAGCCTTCGGGCTTAACTTAAACTTTTGTAAGTTTAGTTTTATTTACATTTTGTGGCCATTCATGGCTTGTGTTGTTTTCTTGCCTTCTGCATGTTTAGTTAGCATTTTGTACATATCTATCAGTATGTAATGCATTCAAAACATGATGAATAGGAGTATATAATTCATAACTTTGAAGAATGGGCTCAACCCTTACATAATACTCAAGTTTTTTTTTAAAAAACTTGGTTTGGTTTTATCAAACCTTATTTCTAGTAGCGAATCCACTTAGGAAACACCTTAAACATAATAAACTTTCAAGTTGGAGGCATGCCAAGTTCTTGGCACCTCATGCCCTTCAAGGGTTTCTAGCTTGTAGG
Organism: Heracleum sosnowskyi; assembly: GCA_030848705.1. Taxonomy (NCBI): domain Eukaryota; kingdom Viridiplantae; phylum Streptophyta; class Magnoliopsida; order Apiales; family Apiaceae; genus Heracleum; species Heracleum sosnowskyi. The sequence goes on along the minus strand of CM061238.1, from coordinate 131,475,879 downwards.
AGCCTCGACCAAATACGTTTTTGACGCGATATGGTCCTTCCCAATTTGGGGCCAACTTCCCTTTTTGTCCAACTCCGGATGCTTCAATCTTTCTGAGAACCAAGTCTCCTTGACGAAAGAACCTTTCTTTAACCCTTAGGTTGTAGTAGAAAGAGGCTTTCTTTTGATGCTCAACTATCTTGGCGTTTGCTTCATCTCTAACTTCATCAATTAGATCCAAAGCTAGCCTCAAGCCTTCTTCATTTGTTTCTGGTTCATAAGCCTCAACTCTTGGGGAGGTGTGAGTAATTTCCACTGGGACCACTGCCTCTGCTCCATAAGCCAATAGGAATGGAGTTGCCCCGGTGGTGACTTTGCAAGTAGTACGATATGCCCAAAGTATAGGGAGTAATTCGTCTACCCAAGTGTTTCTGGAGCGTTCAACTCTTTTCTTTAGTCCATCAAGGATGATTCGATTTGCAACCTCAGCTTGCCCATTTGCTTGAGGATGGGCGACAGAAGTGAAGCGCAACTTGATATCGTTTTTATCACAATACTTCTTGAACTCATCGTTGTTAAACTGGGTTCCATTGTCCGTGACCAGGACTCGTGGAATTCCATATCTGCATATCACATTTTCCCAGAAGAATTGCATCACTTGCTTGGTGGTTATCTTGGCTAATGGCTTAGCCTCAATCCACTTGGTGAAATAATCAATTGCTACTATCAAGAACTTTCTCTGAGCACTTGCCATAGGAAACGGCCCGAGTATATCCATTCCCCACATAGCAAAGGGGATAGGTGAGTTAATGGATGTCATCATCTCTGGTGGTTGCCTAACCACTGGTGCATGTTTCTGGCACCGTTCACATTTCTTGACATAGCTTTTAGCATCAGCAAGTATGCTTGGCCAATAGAAACCTAGACGAGTGACTTTATGAGCAAGGGCTCTGCCCCCCAAATGTTGTCCACAAATCCCTTCATGCACTTCCTTTAGGGCCAATTCTGCCTCTTGAGGTCTCAAGCACTTTAAGTATGGAACAACAAAAGATTTCTTGTATAGGATTCCCTCAATCAGGGCATACCTTAATGCTCTGACGTATAGCCTTCGTGCCTCTGAAGTGTCGTTTGGCAGCCACCCAGTTTCCAGATGAGCTTTGATGGGATCAATCCAACAACTGGTGATACCAATGGGGGCTACCAACTTTCCATTGATGCTTGGGGTCTTCAAGACCTGGAAGTATACACTCCCGGCATAGTTTTCAATTTCAGAAGAGGCAAACTTAGACAAGGCATCAGCCTTCACATTTTCCTCCCTTGGAATGTGCTCCACATAGCATTCATCGAATTGAGTCATAATGGCCTTGACAAGTTTTAAGTATTTGGCCATGACTTCATCTCTGGCCTCAAATTCCCCATTTACTTGGGAAACCACTAGCCTCGAGTCTCCACATACTTTCAGAGTTTTGACTCTCAAGGCTCCAGCCAGCCCTAAGCCAGCTATCAGAGCTTCATACTCAGCCTCATTGTTTGTCGTCGGGAAGTCAAGTTTTAGTGCATACTCTATTAGGAATCCATCAGGACTTTGTAGCACTAAACCAGCTCCACTTGATTTTGTTTTTGATGCTCCATCAAAATAGAGCACCCAACATTCTTTGAAGGTCATTTCCTCATCTTTCTTATCTTCCATAGTCACTTCCTGCCCCCCGACTTCTTGGTTGTCAATGGTGCATTCAACCATGAAGTCAGCAAGTGCTTGAGCTTTTATGGCCGTTCGAGGCTTATACTTGATGTCGAATTCGCCCAATTCAATGGCCCATTTGATCAATCTTCCACTAACTTGAGGGCTATGCAAGATGTTTCTTAGAGGTTGATCAGTCAAGACCTCTATCTTGTGAGCCTGGAAGTAGGGGCGTAGCTTTCTTGAGGCCATTATCAAGGCTAAGGCAAACTTCTCAACCATTGAGTAGTTTATTTCTGCCCCATGTAGAATCTTGCTCACATAGTAGATGGGTTTCTGAACCTTTACTTCTTCCTTTACCAAAACAGCTCCAAGGGCTGTGTTGGAAACCGCCAAGTATAAATAGAGAATTTCTCCTGGCTTGGGTTTTGCCAACAGTGGTGCTTCAGCCATATATTTCTTCAGGGCCTCAAAGGCCTCTTGACTTTCAGTTGTCCATTCAAAATTTTTCACTTTTTTGAGTGCTTTGAAGAAGGGTAAGCACTTCTCTCCAGACTTGGAGATGAATCTCCCCAAAGCAGCCACTCTTCCCGTCAGTTTCTGGACATCCTTGACAGTCTTTGGTGGTTCCATGTCTAGAATCGCTTTGATTTTGTCGGGATTAGCCTCGATCCCTCTCTTGGAAACCATCAGGCCTAAAAACTTTCCCGAGCCTACACCAAAGGCACATTTGGCTGGATTCAACATCATCTTGTGGTGCCTTAGCACTTCAAAAGCCTCTCGGAGGTGCTCAATATGATCGGCCTTATCAAGGCTTTTGACTAACATGTCATCTACGTATACCTCCATGGATTTTCCAATCAAGTGCTCAAAGATTTTGTTAACCAACCTTTGATAGGTTGCTCCAGCATTCTTAAGTCCAAAAGCCATGACCAAGAAACAGAAGACACCAAAGTCAGTGATGAACGACACCTTGGCGATGTCATCTTTGTGCATCTTGATTTGATTATATCCGCTGAAGCCATCCATGAAACTTAGCATCTCGTGCCCAGCAGTGGCATCTATCAGAGCATCAATCCTTGGTAAGGGGAAACAATCCTTAGGACATGCATCATTCAAGTCGGTGAAGTCGACGCACATTCTCCACTTCCCGTTAGCTCTTTTGACCATCACGGGGTTAGCTAACCATTCTGGGAATTGGATTTCCTCAATGAACCCAGCTTCTAAAAGTTTATTCACTTCTTGCTTAATGGCTTCAAGCCTCTCTGGAGCAAAACTTCTTTTCTTTTGTTTCACTGCCTTCCTTTCTGGATCCACATTCAATTTGTGAGATATTAGTTGGGGATCAATCCCTGGCATGTCAGCCGCTGTCCAAGCAAAAACGTCATTGTTTTCTTGAAGAAAAGATGCAAGTTTGCCTTTCAATGGTTCGGGCAGTAGTGCCCCAACATAAGTCACCTTCTCTGGTTCATCCGGGACTAAGGGAATTGGGATTAAATCCTCAGCTGGTTTCCCTCTTCGGTCCTCATTGTCACTAGTGTCCATATCTTCAATGGGGAGAACCTGCCCCCCAACTCCATCAGGCCTTAACGCGGCTACATAACAGCTTCTAGCCATCTTTTGGTCTCCCCGTTCTTCACCAATCCCATTCCGAGTGGGGAATTTGAGTTTCAGGTGGTATGATGAGGCAATAGCCTTAAACGCATGAAGACCCGTCCTCCCAAGGATCGCATTGTAGGTTGAGGTTGCCTTTATAACTATGAAGTTCAGCATCTGAGTGGATGTATTCGTTCCTTGTCCCATGGTCATTGGGAGTTGGATAGTGCCTTCCACCTTTGATTCCACTCCATTGAACCCATATATGGGCATATTAGAGGGTGTCAACTGAGAATCAGTGTAACCCATCTTGATAAAGGCATCGTGGAACAAGATATCCACAGAGGCTCCATTGTCGACTAAGACTCTCTTTGTTTCAGAGTTGCCTATCACAGGTATTATGACAAGAGGATCATCGTGGGGAAACTTCACCCCTTCCAAATCAGAATCATCAAAACTTATTGATACTTCTGTTCGTGCACGCTTCGGTGCTTCTCCAACAATAGTCAGTACCTCTCGGGCATAAGCTTTTCTTGAGTTTCGGGAGGACCCAGCAGCAGTTGGTCCTCCAAATATCATGTTGATCACAGGCCCTCGGGGCTTGGGATTTCGATCTTGATCGTTGTCCCTTCTATCATAATCCTTTCTTTCATAGTTCCCCCTTTGGCTCCCTTGGCTCCCATCCTTAGTGAACTTGCTGAGTTTTCCTCTTCGTATCAGAAACTCAATCTCATCTTTCAGTTGTCTACAATCATCGGTGTCATGACCGACTTCTTTGTGGAACCGACAAAACTGATTTTGGTTCCGTTTGGACAAATCAGCCCTCATTGGCTTTGGCCATTTGATATCTTCTTCCTTGGCTATTTCCATCAGAATTTGACTCCTGGGAGTATTCAATCTTGCATACTCCGTGAACTTTGGCCCAAAGTTATTTCTCTTGGGTGGAGAGTCAGAATTCTTTGATGTTCGGGGAAACTTTTCCTTGACGTCGTACTCCTGAGTTTCTTTTCTTTTCTTCGAGTTTCCACTACCACCAGCAGGGGGCTCATACTTTCTCATGCTTTCTTCAGCCTTGATATATTTCCCAGCCCTATCTTGGAGCTTCAGCATGCTCTCGGGTGGATGTTTAGCTAGCGACCGTTTGAAGTGGTCATCAGTGGTTCCTTGTTGTAGGGCTATCATAGCCACTCTGTCTTCCAAATCTGGGACTTTTAAAGCCTCTCGAGTGAATCGATTGATGTAGTCCCTCAGGGCTTCATTCTGTCCTTGCCGGATTGCCATGAGTGAGGCAGAGCTTTTCTCATGCACCCTTCCACTTATGAATTGATTGATGAAGGCTTTACTCAATTCTTTGAAGGATCCAATGGAGTTGGGAGGTAGACGGCTATACCAACGTTGAGCCATACCTGCAAGAGTTTGGGGAAACGCCCTACACTTGACTGCATCATTGGTGGGCTGCAACAGCAGTGCATTGGAGAAGGTTCTCACATGATTAGCGGGATCTCCCGTTCCATCATACGCTTTAATCGAAGGCATCTTGAACTTTCTGGATATAGCCGTTTTCATGATGTCTTGAGTAAACGGTGGTGTAGGATCATCAGGATCTCCTAGGGGCAACAGAACACTAGGATCACCCCTTGGGGCTTCAGCCCTCTTGGTCCTTCTTGGTGGATCCAAGTTGATTATCGGGATTCCTTCAGTCGTTTTTGCTCTAGCGGCCTCTTGTTCTGCCAATACTTTTTTAAGCCTTGCGACTTCTGCCTCATGGGCCGCAAGCTTGTCCTTAGTAGTTTGGGGTGGCTCCCGATTTGTCTGTGAAGAACGTCTCCTCCTTGGGGCGACATCCTCCCCAGTTGTATAACCTTCATCCTCAGTGTATGGGCCAGAGTAATCTTGAATGACAGGGGTCTGACGAGTTTGTTGATTTTGGGGTCCCAGACCTTGAATATAAGGAGGCACATATGCCTCATGGTAGATTGGATTAGTTCCACTACCGCCCGCCATGGGTCGAGGGGGCATGCCATAGCTTGGCATCCCCAAAGTCTGATTCGCGTATTGAGGGAGATCAGTAGTGTGGAGTTGAAGACTGCGAGGTGCGTTCGCAAGCAACGCAGAGGTTGTGATCGGTTGCTGGTGAACGGTCTCTTGTGGATTAGATCCATGAATGACCATCTGCAGGGGATTCGTCCCTTCAACCGAAATCGGGATTTCCGGTCCTTGAGTGTTGGTGGGGATATTCGCCCCTTCAGTGCCAGTAGTTGGCGGTGGTTGGCTCCCATGAGTATCAGCCCCGGAGGTGATAGGGAGGCCTTCAGAAGTATCAGAATCTCTGGTTGTTCTTCGCGTGTTTGCCATGGTTGATGTTGTCTTCCCACAGACGGCGCCAAATGTTGTGGATTAAAAAACGTACTTGTGTAATTAATGCTAAGGTTTGATGAGCTTCGAGCTTTAATGGCTGCACTCGTGTTTCCGGACTAAATTGGTCCTCACAAGATGCCTACGTATCTCAAATCGTTCTTGAGAATCAAGCCAAAAACGTAGTTCTGATTGTAGGATCAGGGACCTTATATAGGCGTCTGGAGCCTAGTATTTATGGTATGTTTAGGAGTCTTAGCGAATAAGTCTCCTTTTTGATATTGGATAAACATCGTATTTCTTGCCGGAGAAGTCTTTTCCTTGTTGATAAAGGCTATGACTCATTAATTGCCTTTAATTGGGATTCTGGATCCTTCTTTGACCAATTTGCCATAATTTGGACTCTTTTTATGAGCTGTATATTTTCCCTATTCATTAATTACGAAATTAATGAATAATTAGGGTATTGGGCTTTAAATATCGGCCTTTTATTTGACCAGTCAATTATATTTCTATAATTACTTTTCTATCCATATCACTTACCTAAAAATTCGAGTATAAAAATAGAATATCTTTCCCAAAAATTCGAATGTAAATAAGAAAATTTAATTTTATTAAATTAAAATTGACGAACTCTAGAAAAATGGATAAATATTTTTTTAATATAGTTGAGAAAAGAAATTAATTTTGTTTAATTAAATTTTAAATATGATTGATTTTTATATATTTATTATCTTCCCTAAAATATGATTTAAGTTGAGAGAAAAAATTAATATTTGTTTGATTATTTAAATAAGATTGACTTTTATATATTTATTGTCTTTTCTAAAAATTTGAGTGTAAATATCCTTAAAAAAATGAATGTAAATATGGAAATATAATTTTATTGGATTAAAATTGAGAATCTCTAGAAAAATAGATAAATATTTTTCGGACGATCTGAAAACTACTTATTCAAACTTCAATCATTAGTATTATAACAAAAACTAGTTTACTAAGCAAGCGGTCTTTGAAAATCAAGACATAAGCAGAAGGTCAAGCGGAAGATTCAGAGACAACTTGGCACGGGTTAGAGTCACTATTCTGGTGTACGTCTCATAGCCTCGATCGTAGAGTTTCCCTTTTTATGGTATTTTGATATTTGTAGATTCAGACTTAAAGTTATAATAACTGTTGTATTCAGACTTGTGATCCTCGTACTTGTGGGACGAGTATTGCACAAGAGAATTCTGTTATGACACTACTATTCTTGTTGTGATGGTCGTATAATACATGTATTTGTGCGAATGAGGATGCGACGACCTAATTATGCTTGTAGCGGATTTGGGGGCGTTACATTTATAAAAATCAAGATAGCTTAATTAAAAGGTAAATTTGTTTTTATTAGAAAAGACAATATGTCAATATTAATTATAGAAATATATAATAAAATTGGTATTTTTGCGTGTGTTTAAAGAGGTAAGATGCATCAATTAAAAGGTAACATGTTTGAATTATATTATTTATTACTTAGATTAAATTATCGAAAATCGAAAACTAAAACTTTCAATGTTTCGGTTATTAAGTAATAGTATAAATAATATATATATATATATATATACGTGTGTGTATATGTGTGTAAATCTTTTTTAATAATTAAAATCATTAAATTATGTTTTAAAATAAAAAGTAAGGGTTTGTCCGTGATTTTTTTGGAAAGGGATAGATTAAAGTAAGAAAAAAAATATGTTTTAGTTGAAAAAAGTAATTATGCGTGATATTTTTGCAAATGGATGATATTTTATTTGAAAAATAGAAAAAGTAATGTGTTTTAGTTTAAAAAGGTAATTTATTATTAATATATGTACTGTTATTATTTAGTAATATGTTTTTTAAAATTAAGTAAGAATAATTAAGTAAAAACACTTTCGTATAGTATAGAAAAATAGATAGTATAAATAGATTAGAAAATAAATAAATAAAATAACAATTATTAAAAATAATCGGTGGATCGCACATGTTTTATGTAGTATTAGTAAAATATTGTTTACTAAATATTTTTGACAAATCAAACCTAAGGAGTAGATATTTATTGTTTACTAAATTATATATCATGTCATTTTAAATTTTAATAGATTATTATTTTTAAAAAGAACCTCACACCATAATTAAAATATAAGTCAAAAATAAAAATGAATGTTAAAGACATGTTAAGTGAAGCAAATTTATCTTCACAAAAAAATAACAATTATATCATTTCAAATTTTAAAATCGAGAAAAGTGGAAGTGAAATTCACCTCGTGTTGGGAGTGCTATCCTGGCTCACAATCCCCGATCCTTCTTCTCGTTAACGAGGAAAGGAGATTTTCACGGAAAATCAGATTTTTTTTAAAATTATGATATTTTCTAATATAAATTAACATAATAAATCATAATATTTTTTTTATTTATTTTAAAATAATATTTAAAATTAAAACTTAAATTTTATTTTATTTATTTTATTAAATAATAGGTATTATAATTAAAATATATTAAAATATGTAACTTTTAAATTATTTAGTGGATAAAGATTCTCGATTCAATGTCCCAAACGGGAGTGGGATCGGAAGCTTCGTGTCGGGCGGGGAAATGCCCGTCCCTACCTATTGACTCCTTTTTTTATTCCAAATTAAGTACTACTTATTTTTGGAAAAATTGGTAAATATTTATTTTTTGGAAAAATAATAATTATCTAAAAATAAATCTACCTCTTAAAATTCGAAATAGATTCAAATTTATTTGTTTCGAAAAAATCTTTTTATTTAATTGTGATTTAATTAAAAATAAGAAATTTATCAATTAAGTAATTTATTTTAGTTTGAAACATAAAAATTAATAAATTTAAATATCTAATAAATTTTTTTATTTTATGAGTTGTTCTATTTCAATTTCAATTCATAAATAGAACTAGTTCATATTTACAAATTAGTATTTTGAGATCATGAGAATAAAACATGTTATTGATAGATGATTGTCATTAGCTCATTATTTCAGCGTGTCTAAACTTTGGAAACTGGATAACTGTGTAGCATTACTGTAGACACGGTAATTCACAATACTGATTAAACAACATTCAATATACAGAAGGGCTTTTCAATAATTTGCCATTACTACATAAAGTAATTTATTATTACATTTAGCAAAAGCCGGGGGAGGCGGCGTGAGAGAGAGAGGAGAGGACAGAAGAAGAGATTGGAGGTTGGGGGAGGCGGCGTGAGAGAGAGAGAGAGAGAGGAGAGAAGAGAAGAAGAGCTTGGAGGTTGGGGGGAGGCGGCGTGTGAGAGAGAGATAGAGGAGAGGACAGAAGAAGAGATTGGAGGTTGGGGGAGGCGGCGTGAGAGAGAGAGAGGAGAGAAGAGAAGAAGAGCTTGGAGGTTGGGGGGAGGCGGCGTGAGAGAGAGAGAGAGAGGAGAGGACAGAAGAAGAGCTTGGAGGTTGGGGGAGGCGGCGTGAGAGAGAGAGAGAGAGGAGAGAAGAGAAGAAGAGCTTGGAGGTTGGGGGGAGGCGGCGTGTGAGAGAGAGATAGAGGAGAGGACAGAAGAAGAGATTGGAGGTTGGGGGAGGCGGCGTGAGAGAGAGAGAGAGGAGAGAAGAGAAGAAGAGCTTGGAGGTTGGGGGGAGGCGGCGTGAGAGAGAGAGGGAGAGAGGAGAGAAGAAGAGCTTGGAGGTTGGGGGAGGCGGCGTGAGAGAGAAAGAGAGAGAGAGAGGAGAAGAGAAGAAGAGCTTGGAGGTTGGGGGGAGGCGGCGTTTAAGGTCTGAATAAATGGAGTTTGGACAACCACAATCAGGTATTTTCATCTCTTTCATTCTTAATAAAATTATAATAGTGATTTTTGTGCTTATGACTAATTGGTGATTTTTGGGATGGGTATTTTGGATTAGTAGATCTGGCTCATTGCTGAATAGTTATTAATGTGTATTAATGTTTTAGGGATAGGTTTTCACTGATGTGTTTGTGTATTAATGTTTGGAATGTCAACACTATTGAAATTAATCCTTGAGCTTTCATACTAATTGATGTTTAAGTGTATTATTTAAGTTTAAGAGAATTCTAAACTGGAAGTACACTATAGGGTTAGCACTTTTTTCTCTTTGCGATTATAGTTGTAGGAACCACAGTTGAGGAGATCTTTGTACTACTTTTCATGTTTGCACCTGTCATTGTCCTTTGATTATGTACTAAATCTCGGTTATCTCACACTGAGTAGGAGATCAAAGTGATGTGTATTTATTTTATAGATCAGTTTTGTATATACAAACAAAACTATGAATCTATATGTTTGGGAGATCAGTTTTATATATGTATCGATATGTGCATATGCATGTATTATAACGATTTTAGGTTTTAGTTAATTTTGATGGGATGATGGACAAGATGTTAATAGTCGCCAAGGTGCGTTTGGGTTGATTTGTTTTGTTAATGAAGTTGTGTTTTTTGATTGTGTTCTAAATAAAGTTGTGCTTGGTTTGATTTTAGTTGCTCTTTGAGTTGCATTTTAATTAATTTTGGTTGATGTATGGATACGAGTTGAGTTGCATTTAATATTACATTACAGTTAATGTTGATTTATACTTTTTAAACTTAGGCAATGTATGTGTCATTAAGGCTATTTTCTTACAACTGTCTAGATTTTAATGTGTGTGTGTTTTCATTTGATATTTGTATTTAATTGTCTTGTTTTACTATTTGTTTTGCAGCTGATAAGACTCTCAAGATGGTAAGTTTTTTCAAGTACTAGTTTCATTTGTACTATAACATGTAATTGCTCTTCTTATTTTACACAAACATACATGACATATAGATTTTATCTGCCAAGTAAAGCTTCTGGCAGTGCTGAGTTTGGAACACAATATGGACTAGACAAGGTATGTACTAGGTTTCTACATATATTTTAAGTTTGCAAATATAGATGTACATAATCTTTCCCCAAAGGAGGAATACATATGAGATAGCATGAGGAAGAGAAAGAACATAAATTCACTAAAACGAATTAAGAATTCACTAAGGAAGTCAATTTTGACAAAATTGAATTACAAAAAGAAGAGGAAGCATGCAAGTCCTCTACTTTCATTTTTCCTCTCTTTTAAGAACCTTCAACTTCATCCTCAATCCTTCTTCTCTATTAGTTATTGCTAATTTCATTAAGTTTTGATGTTATATGATTCTTGTGTGTTCCATTTTATATTACATGTTTGAATCCTTTTGGAAGTTGAGATTGCGATACTCTTCTGTCTTGTCATTTTGTAAAGAAGTATAATTTAACATGACATTGACCATGATTTCCAATATATTAATGAAATTTAACATGGCAGGTTACGCTGAACTTTATTGCAGAAGGTGTTGATGGTAGCGGTCCTTTTGTTGGCACCGTATGTGGCTGCCAATTTAGCCTGCTAGTATTTACAACACTGAGAGATGCTCGGGATAAGGGTGAACAATTAATTAGTCTGCCTAAAACCCATTTTGTTAACCCGATCTGCATATTGGAGGATCCAAATTTTTTCTTGTTGTGGAAAGGTTCGAGAAGCTTGTGCCTAATAGTAGCAATGTCATTGATATGATCAGGTAATTAATTTTATTTTTTTATTCTTAATTTGATATCTTATTTTGTTTGTTCGTTATTATTTCTTTTATTTAGGTGATGTAGTTGGATAATTACAACTTTTGTGGTTGGGGATCTCTTCTTTTCTATTAACATTTCCTTTGTTAACTATCAAATTACGATCCATTACATCACCCTCAATATATAGAATCCCCATATAGGATGTGAATCAGAAACTCCATTCCACGTTTCAGTACTTGGATTAGTAATTTTATTATAGGAAATAGCAATCTTAGGGGTCATTTGTTAAATCTGGATTACATTTTCTGAAACGTTAAAATTTCTGCACGATCTGGACGAATGGTTATTCTGAATATCTAAATATTTAAATGAATAATGTTGTTTGTTATCTATCTTTAAAATCATCTGATGATAGTAATATACTAATACACCCTGCTGTATGGTTGTTATTGTTTGACAAACAGTATCAATTTATTACCTGAAATCTGAATGATGCTAAATAAATGTTCTTTCAATCATTTATATGTTTATAAAAGACAAACAACAAAACAACAATGTTGATAGAATTATTAAATTTTTCAATCAGGTAATTATATTAATAGTAATTATAAATTTGATGCAAATCACAAAAATAGTAAAGTAGTTAAGATCTAATCCTCCTCATTTGTCTAGCGTCAACTTCAAAGTCGTGAGTTTTCTTTAGAATTTCTCCCACTTCTACCATTGGGTGTAACTTCCTCAATGTAGGTATTAAGAAAAGTTTTTTGATTTGAGTTCACCTCTCTAATAAGCTTACTTTTCCTGTCCTGGGTTCCATTTGATCCTATAATAAAATTACGCTCTTTAGGAAAAAACATGATGCATCCTATAATAAAATATAGGAGCTAATAGGTGTACTCATAGTTACATAAGACGCGGTTCAATACGAAACGAGGTACGAATTCAGATACGTGGAAGGTTACTTTGAATGTTTTCGGTACAAGGGAATGTAAGGGTATGAGGGAACGTTAGGGTACGACGGAACGTATGGGTACAACATGACATATACTTTTATAAATTTATGATGTAATTTAACAGTAGTGTAACTACCAAGTGAAATTCAAAGACAGACAATTTTAAAAGAGAAATACATATTTAAAAATTAAATCTTCAAAGTTTGAATTCATAATTGAGATAGATCAATTAAACATACATAACCCACTATAAATGAAAACATATTAGAATTCTAGTTGATCGTTGATCAGGATTCAAGAGTCTTGATATCTTTGCCTTTTAGATGCTTGTGCTAAATTTCCTTCATGTATGAATAGCTGGGTTTCTAGCTCAACGAGAGCATGGCTCATTACAAAGAAATGCGTTCAACGAAATTGGGCCAACTACGAAAAATGTGTTAACTGTTAGAATTTTATATTGATGATTTAATATATATATTTATTAAAAGATTAGAAAAATATTATAACTCTGCCGTGAAACGCGACTTACTCAACTTATATAAAATTTTCAATTTATTGGTAAGACAAATAATTTAATCTCTTTTAATATATTTGAGATATGAAAGACATTCGAAGTTATAGAGAAGAAAATGTCGAATTTATAAAGAACATATGTAATTGATTTTTTTTTAACATATATGAAGTAGAAAACAAATTCGAATATCAAATAGAGGAATTTGAAAGCTGAACTCAAAATTATAGTAATTAAGTAAAACTTTTTTTAACATATTCGAAGACAAGTATTTTTAATATATGTTAAAGTTAGTATTTCAACCTCAAAAAGAGTACATTTGACATATTCGAAGACATCATTCATAATATATGTTAAAATTAAGATTCAAACTCAAAGTGAGAAGACTCACTAAAAATAAATGTGTCAAACGAGAGGACAAATAATTAGAAATGAACATGTTAAATTTAATTATTAAAAATCTAGGAAAGCAATATAATGTTGTTGCGAAGCGCAACTTAATTAACTAATTATTATATAATATAAGATATAATGATGGTCAACAAACACATGTTTAGCCACATACATGCTGTTGGGAGGCAAGGAAAAGACTGGCGAATGTATCATTTCTTCTTGTACATTTTCATCATAAACCGGCAAACGTACCTGTGCCACCCGAACCTGATGGAGATCTGATGGAGATGATATTAAAATATTGCACAAACTTCTTTGAGTAATGAGTTTCTGTAATTATTGTGAAAGAGATAGATCATGCATTCTGACATTCATGCATTAGATAGTTCATGAACATGTATTTGCATTTAGTATTAATTTATCGAAATAAGTTACGAAAATGCATCAAATATATCATATGTTACTACAAAATGTACCATGCAATTTGTAGCAATTTGTTGTAAATCAGATTTCAAAATCCAAAATATATTTCAAAGTACTTTCGTTGTTCTCTGAGTTACACACAGCCGTTACACACAGCCGTGTGTGTTTGCTGAGCTATCTCTGCCTAGTTTCTTAAGTCTGATCTTGGGCGTGTTGTAGATGTTTCTAATGTTTCTAGTTGCAGATAAGAGTGTTCCATAATTCTCTCAAAACCATCGATTAATTAGATCTTATTTACAATAGATAGATAAATATGTATGTATATGTGATTTACAATATGATTTCCCCATGTTTATGCACTACAAAATATCGTGGGCGTTTGGGGTATCAAGCAAAAGTTGACTTATAGCTTAAAATGAGTAAGTGCTTTATAAGTGATAAGTTGATGGATTGTTATAAGTGTTTGGGAGAACTAAAAAAAGTGAACTTATGTATTATAATGAGTAAGTGCTTTATAAGTGATAAGTTGATGCAAACTTCTAAGTTACGTAAGTGTTTGGATAAATTTATTTATAAGTTAATAATTTTTTTGTTAAATTAAATTGAAAAAATAATTAATTAATATAATGATCTCGATAAATACATTTTAGATTAAAAAACATTTAAAAGTATAAATATAAAAATATAAACAACTAAATTGAAAAAATAATTAATTAATATAATGATCTTGATAAATACATTTTAGATTAAAAAACATTTAAAAGTATAAATATAAAAATATAAACTACTAAATAGATAAAGAAATCATGAAAAATGAAATAAGTTGAGCAAAATGTTAGTATTTTCTAACATTCAACTTATCAATTTATAAGTTATAAGTTAGATTATAAGTTGGGTAGACAAACACCCCCCATAAGTCATAAGCTAAAAAAATAAGTTATAATTTATAAGTTGATGAAATAAGCTGAGTACGCAAACACCCCTCATAAGCTGAAATGGGTTTATAAGCTATAAGTCAACTTATAAAGTTGCAGCCAAACAGGCCCATCATCATTGCTTTCCAATAATAAGTAGTACAAGGTCTCTTCTGAGCAATTAACCCTCTACACCCTCACATAAGCTTCTTAGAAATATGTAGTGTCCTTCGTATAGACCTACAAAACGATCAAACCAACCTAACTAAATATGACAAAGACGACGATAAGCATGTAAAAAATATGCCAACATTTGGGGACTATCACAGTCAAATGTGGTCAAATGTGATCAGAACGCGGATTTCAAATCTTAATCCCCTAACAATGGGGAATTGCTAGTCGAAACCATGACATGTTTTGCCTTGCTAAAAAACAAACATATACCATAGTCTCATGTGCTTGTCAACCTTTTGCAAACAAAATTACATAACCATCAGTTAATAATTCATTAAAATTCGCTTAGCTCTTAATTCAGTCCAAACTTCTCCGGTCTCGTTCAATTCCTTTAAAAAAGCTGCTTTAAATCCAAAGATATATAATGCCCGGCCACGACTTTATTAATCTGAAGACTTTTCGAGTAAGACATCGCATCAGCCCCTAAAATTCTTATAACTGTAGAGCAATTAGGCAAAACACTGATTTTTCGTTTAAGAAGAGTTTCGTCATGTTTTGATAAATCCAACAACTTAAGACAGGACAAAGCAGCAGTCGATGTATTCCTTCCACCATTAAGATTTTTTCAAAATCTCATAGCTATCACTACACTCCTGAAATACCAAACCAGGTATTTATACAACAGTCTGAAAACAAAGTATAAGAAAAGAAAAATAACAAGAAGTTACCGTAATAGCGCGGTTAAATGAAGCTGCTGAGCACTTGCTACCTCATGAAGATGTTTCCAACCTTTATCATTTGTCAAATCTTCGATAATCTGTTGAATTTGACTGAAAATATTAGTTCTTATTATTCTCTTAGTGAAACTCCTGACCATGAAATCAAAACTAACATGGAAGAATTAATTAAAAGAAGCCTTGTAAACATAAGATAGTATCATCTCACCTGAATCTGGAGTAAAATAGTAGATCTTGTGCTCTCCACTAACTTAGAAAAGGGACCTATGTGCATGGAGTCCTTTCTCACCTTTGCTACTCATATTAAACAAACTAATTACATCAATTATTCACAAAGTAAAAACTAATAATAAAAGGCTTAATTAATTATCACTTGAACCTTGAAGTATGACACTGTTTACACATTAACCCTTAAAGCAAAAGGCCATACACATCAACCCCTCAAGTACCTAATGTGTACATCATGACCTTTGCTACAACCAAAACATCTGAATTTTGAAATGTTACATTCTCAAGCTGGGTATAAATAGCAGAAAACAAAAAATTCCCTCCAAAGGTGCAAGTCTGTTTCCCGCCAAACACATAAACCCTTTACAAACTTTGTTAACCCATTACAATACACCCAATTTGATCCTCAACACTCAATCTTCAAATCTGTTCTTTATACTTTGTCTTCAAATTTTTAAGCTCTGGTAGGATTTTAAGGTTTTAAGCATTTTTTTGTTAATATATCTCAAGGACTAATGTTATAGAATTACTAAAATGTTTCTAAACGTATCTTTGTTTCCCGAAATTACTCTCACTCGATACTCAACATTTCACGATTAAGGAGTGCTTGTTGGAGCAAGGACCAGGATATACATAAACGGTACTTAAAGGGTTGATGCGTACAACAAATTTTTTTAGGCGTTTATGTGTTCATAGCATCATACTTTAAAGTTTAAGTTATAGTTAAGTCATAATAAAATTATAAACAGAACATACCAAGAAAAAATGTTATGATCTTGCATGCTTTTAGCAGCGGATCAATGCAGATTTGTTTATTGGATTTTACGGATGACCAAGCGTTTACAAACGATTTCAACATGGTTTACGTCTTGTTAAAAAATATACGACCAAAATAAATCGAAATATATAACATAAACACTTTCACTTGATTACCAAATATTTGCAACATAAATTATAAGTACCTTGAGTGACCATTTAGTACGAAGACATGCATGTAATAGTGAAGATCGGTTAGGAAGTCAGGTAAAAGATGCTTACAGAGGCTGTACATTTGATCAACTCCTTTAAAAGGATGGTCTTGAGAAAGATCCTAAATGTGCGGAACAAATAGTCTCAGATTTTGACACTACGATTAAATTGCAAAAATTTTAAAACCAAATTTATTTAGTAACAAGCAACTTACATTGTTTGGATGTTGAAATTTTTTTTTAACAAAGATTTGCAAGTCGAAAACATTATCATCATATGTATCACCATCATAACATAGAACTTCTTCCAGTCTGGTCCGTTGGACTCCTTGTGCAATCCCCAGTCTCGGCTTCCAATCATAGTTGAGACGTTGCTTGTGATTCAGACCATAGTTACATAGTACGCAGTTCGATACGAAACGAGGTACGAATTCGGATATGTGGAAACATTCAAAGTAACTTTCCACGTATCCGAAATTGTACCTCGTTTCGTATCGAATCGCGTCCTATGTAACTATGGTCTGAATCAAAAGCAACGTCTCAACTATGATTGGAAGACGAGACTGGGGCTTGCAGAAGGAGTCCAACGGACCAGACTGGAAGAAGTTCTATGTTATGATGGTGATACATATGATGATAATGTTTTGAACTTACAAATCTTTGTTAGAAATTTTTTCAACATCCAAACAATGTAAGTTGCTTGTTACTAAATAAATTTGGTTTTAAAATTTTTGCAATTTAATCGTAGTGTCAAAATCTGAGACTATTTGTTCTGCACATTTAAGATATTTCTCAAAACCCTTCTTTTAAAGGAGCTGATCAAATGTACAGCCTATGTAAGCATCTTTTTCCTGGCTTCCTAACCGATCTTCACTATTACATGCATGTCTTCGCACTAAATGGCCACTAAGGTACTTAAAATTTATGTTGCAAATATTTAGTAATCGAGTGAAAGTGTTTATGTTATATATTTTGATTTATTTTGGTCGTATATTTTTTAGCAAGACGGAAACCATGTTGGAATCGTTCGTAAACGTTTGGTCATCCATAAAATCTAATAAACAAATCTGCATTGATCCGCTAAAAGCATGCAAAATCATAGCATTTTTTCTTGGTATGTTTTGTTTATAATTTTATTATGGCTTAATTATAATTTAAACCTTGAAGTATGATGCTATGAATACATAAACCGTTAAAGAAAATTTGTTGTACACATCAACCCTTTAAGTACCGTTTATGTATATCCTGGTCCTTGCTCCAACAAGCACTCCTTAATCGTGAAATTTTGAGTATTGGGTGAGGGTAATTTCGGGAAACAAAGAGACGTTTTGAAACATTTTAGTAATTCTATAACATTAGTCCTTGAGATATTAACAAAAAAATGCTTAAAACCTTAAAATTCTACCTGAAGACAGTATAAAGAACAGATTTGAAAATTGAGTGTTGATAATCAAATTGGGTGTATTGTAATGAGTTATCAAAGTTTTTAAAGGGTTTATGTGTTTGGCGGGAAACAGACTTGCACCTTTGGAGGGAATTTTTTGTTTTCGGCCATTTTATACCCAGCCTAAGAATGTAACATTTCAGAAGTTTTGGTTGGAGCAAGGGTCATGATGTACACATTAGGTACTTGAGGGGTTGACGTGTATGACTTTTTGCTTTAAGGGTTGATTTGTAAACAGTGTCATACTTCAAGATTCAAGTGATAATTAATTAAGCTTTTTATTATTAGTTTTTACTTTGTGAATAATTGATGTAATTAGTTTGTTTAATATAAGTAGCAAAAGTGAGAAAGGACTCCATGCACATAGGTCCCTTTTCTAAGTTAGTGGAGAGCAAAAGATCTACTATTTTACTCCAGATTCAGGTGATATGATACTATCCTATGGTTACAAGGCTTCTTTTAATTAATTGTTACATGTTAGTTTTGATTTCATGATCAAGAGTTTACTAAGAGAATAATAAGAACTAATATTTTCTGTCAAATTCAACATATTATCGAAGATTTGACAAATGATAAAAGTTGGAAACATCTTCATGAGGTAGCAAGTTCTCACCAGCTTCATTTAACCACGTTATTACGGTAACTTCTTGTTATTTTTCTTTTCTTATACTTTGTTTTCAGACTGTTGTATAAATACCTAATTTGGTATTTCAGGAGTAGTGATAGATATGAGATTTTGGAAGAATCTTAATGGTGGAAGGAATACATCGACTGCTGCTTTGTCCTGTCTTAAGTTGTTGGATTCAAAACGTGACGAAACTCTTCTTAAAAGAAAAATCAGTGTTTTGCCTAATTGCTCTACAGTTATAAGAATTTTAGGGGCTGATGCTATGTCTTACTCGAAAAGTCTTCAGATTAATAAACTCGTGGCCGGGCATGATATATCTTTGGATTTGGAGCAGCTTTTAATGAATTATTAACTGATGGTTATGTAATTTTGTTTGTAAAAGGTTGATAAACACATGAGACTATGGTATATGTTTGTTTCAGGGTGTGCAACGACTTGCGATGCCCCGTTGTTAGGGGATTAAGATTTGAAATCCGCGTTCTGATCACATTTGACAGTTCTCAAATGTTGGCATATTTTTTACATGCTTATCGTTGTCTTTGTCATATTTTGCTTGGTTGGTTTGATCGTTTTGTAGGTCAGGGTTATACGAAGGACACTACATATTTCTAGGTTTTGCTCTACCTTCTCTCTATTTTCTCTCTCTAGAAATTAATACACATTTATATACTTGTATTATGATTTTCGTCCACCGGATACTTATTCTCACGCCGGAGGTGCCGTAACCGGAGGTGCTTACGGGGGACATAACCCCGCGGGCATTTTCGTTTCAAGAAGCTTGTAGGCGATTCCGGCGAAGTTCAGACAAGACCCGCAAAGCTCAGCAAGCCCGACAACGTCCAACAAGTCTGACAAGCTCAACAAGGTCAACAAAGCCAAACAAGCATTACGAGTCCGACAAGCCAAACACGCATCTATTCCAGCATAATACTAAAGAAGTAGAGCCCGACGGTAGAACGACCTATCAATCTTGATATGATCTTCCGCGAGCACTAGTTAAGTAATTAAGTTCTCAGCTGTTGATGTGCAGGCATTTTAAGTACTCTCTGAGTATTTGCAACTTTTGGACAGTTTCTCAGAACTTTCAGCAGTACAAGAGATGAGCTGTGGTGTTGAGGTGTATTATGCGAATTGCTAAGAATGTATTCTCGCGGAGATGTACATAGTGTTCATGTTAAATCATTAAATGCATCTTCTCATTTTAGGATTCCAACTTTGTATGACTATTATGTCCGTATAAACAATTTCAGGTTTGGTTGAGTAAAACTCTTGAAAAGCTGGACTCACTTTTGCTAGGGGTGTACAAAGACTTCAAAGAGGAGAGCTATTTAACTGTTAGTGCATCTTGGTAACAACCTCTTTATGAAATAACGTGTAAGGTTTCTGACTTTAACTTGTATTGCTCCAGATTTTTAAGAAATGGTGGAATAATGTTTCATTCCAGTCTATCTACAGTACACACTGTAAACAACTAGGGAATTTTTGCCCGCGCTACGCGTGCTCTAAGATTTTTTAAAATTTTTTATAGTTACTTTAAAAAAAAATTGTTAATAAAATTTTTTTATTTATAAATGTTAAGAATTGTGTTTATAAATTTTTGTGCTTTTTGACAATGAGTTTGGCTATATTTTCAAAAATTGTCAACTCAAATATTTTTTTACTAAAAAAAAGTTTTTACTTATAAAAGGTCAGTTCACATAAAATATTGCACTTTTAACAATAGAGTTAACAATATTTAAAATAATTATTTTTATGATAATTATCAACACATATGTCTTTTTATTATGAACTTAATAAAATTAATTTGTACTTTGAAATATTTAATTAAATTTCTAATAATACAAAGGTAAAATGTGATTTACTTGTAAATATTAATTAAAAAATTGCATATTGTAACATAACTTCATAAGTTTTATTAGTATTTTTAAATTTCTTTTGTCATTATTAGTATTCTGGAAGAGATAAACTACAATTACTTAATAAACATGATTAAATTATTATTTACAATCAAAATCTAAATATACTTATTTGGTAAAAGGTTTTTTAAATAATTTAAAAAATTAAAAATTAGTAAAATTTGGAGACCGGTGTGTCTTTCGTAATTAACTCCCAATTAAATCTGTCTTGCAACACCTATATCAAACACACTCTTTAGTATACATCATCTACAAATTGGGATTTCATCTTTCAACTAAAATACAATACGACTTCACGAACTATCGAATGGAGGTTAGTAACATGATTTTTCAGATTCTTTAGCATTATGTTTTTAGGTTTTGTGTATTGATTGATGATTGATTAAGCAAAGTTACAATGATCGAAAGATGATATTAGATTCTTGTAAAATTTTGTTTATGCTGTATTTTTGTGATTGATACTTATTAAATATCTGTCATTTCAATATTTGACATTTTAGCAAATTTTTAGAAATATTTGACATATATTTTTTAAAACAAAAGATATACTATAATGATAATTGATCTCAGATGAATCCTATAATGATTTAATGAATCTTGATATTCTAATTACATAAATATTTTTAATTAATATTTTTATTATAGTTGATATTTCACATGATTATAATAGATTCTTTTTATAACAACTTTGATAAATTTGATTTTTTTAGTGTACTTAACATGTATTAATAAACGTTTAATTTTTTATTGTACCAACATTTATAAAATGGTTTTTTGATTGAACTTGACCTCTATATAGTAATCTTGGTATATAGATACTTGAATAATTTTAATTTTTATTTCAAATCATACTTTGTAGCGCTCTAAAATTTTTCTTATTTTTTAAACTTTTTTAATTATAAAATATATTATAAATGTATTTCTTTTTGTTAATAAAAGATTATTTGATTTTTATTTATATTAACTAAAAGTTGTGTATATGATGTTGTTCGTTTGAGGATAAATTCAATGATTTGAGTTTTTAATTTTGTGATAATTGTGAACACAGTTCTGTTATGTGAAAGTGAATAACAAAATATTTAATAGCAGAAGAAAAATTGTAATTGACTCAAAAATATTTTAAATAAATATCCACATTCTAAAATAACTTCCTTAAAAATACAAATTAAAATAAGTCTTTATTATTCAAAAATAAAAGAATATAACCACTTCCCAACACAATTAGTGGTGTAAGAAATTTATTTGTATTAGTAAAATTTACAATTAATAAAGTTGAAAAATAGTCCAGACACAGTTATTTTGTTTAATATCAATAATACCAAAATTTAAAAAACAAATCGGCTATAATTGCTTTATCATTGACTTTTTAGATTTTATGTTCTGATATGTGATTGGTATATATGATGTGTCTTAGAGCACACCTAGTTATGAGATTTTTGTTTTATGGTTCTTGTCGAAACAAAGTGCTACATTTTGTAGCACATTTTAGAGAGGTGCATTTTAAGTAAAAAAATATAATAATTTGTGCGACAATCAACTACGCTTTTCAAATAATTCTCGATCCTGAATTGCTTTCATAAGTACAAAACTTAAATATTAATTTTAAATAAAGTGAGATTCAAAAAATTATATTAAAAAATGATTTTCAGGATTTTATATATTTTTTCCTTTTTCTTGCTTTATCTAATTTTATAGTAAAATGTTACTCGACGTCGCCTTATGGCGCCGTCTCGCTTTTTTCATAATAAAATTGTTTTGATCAGTGAAGAACATTTTAGATTATGATATAAATAATATTTTGAGAGCTGCATTTAAAAAAAACAATCTAATCATATTTTAGTAAATTATTAAATCTTACGACTCAAACTCCTTTTGAAAAATCCTCATAAAATTAATCAAATGTAAAATTTTGTGTATGTTTATTTAAATTTTCAATGAAGCATGATCTAAAAAATCATTATAAAGTATTATTGAAGCATTTGACGTCCCAAATTATAGAAAAACCATTAAGTTCTTAATTTTATTTCAAGCCATTATATTCAAAATAAAAATAATAATCTTCATTGTCAAATTAATATTAAAATGAAATAAAAGAAATCAAATGTTAGGTGGGGTTAAGATTACATTGTCTTTAAATATCAAATTAATCATAAGTTTTGATTATTGTAATTTGACCAAATAAAAACAATTTATGATTATTTCATATATCATAATATATTATTAATTTTTATTTTATCTTTAAATTCTAATAATTTTTTTTAATTATTCTTAAAAATATGTTTATTTATCATCATATCAACAATCTTATATTTAATAAAATAATATACACTTTATAATTTTTAATATATTCAAGTCAATACGGTTTGATGATTTTGTATTTGTATCTTAATTTTTCTACAAATATTATTATTAATTGTTAAATAATAACTTATTGCTTTCATAAGTATAAAACGTAAATATTAAATTTAAAAAAAGTGAGATGCAAGAAATCATCTCAAAAAATAATTTGCATGATTTTATATTTTGTTTTTTTATATTTAACTTTATCTAATTTATAGTAAATTATTAGTCGATGTCGTCTCACGGCAAGCATTTTTTTTAATTTTTATAAAAAAATTTGATCGGTGAATAAAAATTTAGATTGTGGCCTAAATAAATTTTTGAGAGCCACGTTTTAAGTAAACAAATCATACTTTATAAAATATAGAATATTAATTTGTGCGACAATCAAGCACCCTTTTCAAATTATCCTCCTAAAAATTAATTAAATGCAAAAATAAAATATAAAAGTTTTATATTACTTGATACACACATAATAATTATTTTAATATCATTGAAATATAAAAAATAATTATTTCTAATATTAAAAATTTATTTAAATCTTACTAAAAACAATAAATGGATAAACTAAAAGTTCTAGGTTATAAAATTATTTAAAAAGTGGGATCCTAAGAGCCATAATTTATTTTACTCATTCCGTTATATGCACAATTTTATAATTATTTGTCACTCTCAATTCTTTATTATGTAACCCAGAACTTAATATGATGGGTGCGGGCATGAGGTGTATAAAGTTGGAACAAAATGAGATGAGAAGTCATACTAAAAAATAATTTTTACTATTTTATATGCTTTTCTAATTTGATTTTATTAAAACGTTACTCGACGTCCTCATGTTGTGTCACCCTTTATTATAATTATTTTCCCTCTAAAAAACTACATAGTGCTTTCCAAATAAACATATAAACTTTTTCTAAAAAATTATTATACAATTATCTTGAAATCCACATTTATGTAGTATGAAATATTAAACTGTGCACATATTTCATGTACTTTCACTAATAATCTTAACGTTAATATAAAGTATACTTGAATTAGTTATTCAAATTTTGAAAAAATTGAGATTCCAAAAAATTGTAATTAAATATGAATTTAATTTTTTTTTTATAACTTTTTATTCGCGATGACTCTTTATATTCACTCACAAATGTCATCTTAAAAATTTATATATATTTGATTTATATTAATAAATTTTAAATAAAATAAGATTAATAAGTGTATTAAAGGGTGATTTTCACAATTTTTTTCTTCTACTTAATTTTATTAAAACGTTACTCGACGTCGCCTCTCGGCGCCGTCTCGCATTTCATTATAAATTTATTTCAATAATAGATCAATTAGATAATTTAAAAAGTCTACTAAGCATACATGATCTCAAGTGTACTAAGGATGAAGACAACAAAGATCATCTCATGTTGACAAATATTATCTGAATACATGAGCGAGTTTCTTGAAATAAAGAATTAATTCACACCTTATCCCACATTCAAAAAGTAGATTCACACCACCTGGCTTATACCTTAAACAACCAAAAACTAAACTATATACATTAACAAATCGAGGATCAGTTTATCACCTAAACCCACTTAACAAAATTCTATGAAACTAAATAACTTTGGCAAGTCAATATGATCTCCTACACTTTTCCTACTACATTTACCTCATGCTTAGCCTATAGTTTGCTTCCACCATTATCAAGATTAATGCAAGGATCATTTAACAAAATTAAAAATCCAACTCAAGGAAATCTGGACATCAGATAACAACACATGTCAGCTCTCATCGAGACGACAACTTCTTATCAGTTTTTGGAGATGGAATTGGTGCGTATAAATCAAACCGCAAATTAGAAATCCCAATAATATAAATGGTCATTTAAATTTTGGAGCACTGGTAGTAGTGTGACACCAATAAATTACATCAAAATCTTCAAGATTGTGAAAGTTTCTACAATGTACCATCTTAAGGGGACCTTGAGTTGGACAATTTACTCTAATTTTACTCTAAAATGGACATTCTGATTCCCATGAAGTTGCTGCACTTTAGTTTATTTTACTTGAGACAAATAGTTCCACGGAGAGTATAGGCTAATTGTCAGCCTCTGTAGAACAAAAATGATAAAAATAGCCCACTAAATCATGCTTAATAATAAGGCATGAATGCTATATGGATATAGATGTTTAGTTACATTTAAAGGCTCAACCAATCCAATAGAGAAAATTTGACAATCATGAAGCTATAGGTAGTTCAGAACATGGCAGAGTTGTATTGTGATAACAATGACAATGTCTTCATTACTGTATTAAGCTCTACATAATTCAATATTCAGATATATGTCAATTTGTATTTATACAAGTATATACTTTGTGTGTGTGTAGGTAGGGGGGGGGGGGGAGGATTCTACCTTCTCTATTTCAGTGGAAAGATCAAGGTTGTCTTTTAAATGCTGCAAAACTTTATGTCTTCCTTGTCCAAACCTGAAAAGAGCAAAATTGGAAATCATAAAAAAACGGAGTTGAAACAGAAGAAGAAAACACATAATTAAGATGGAAGATCATAAGCATCTTTCATGAAATGGATTGTTGCTATTATATTCAATGACATGTTAAAATATATGAAAAGGAATTTACACAACACTTAACAAATAAAGAATATAGGGTCAAGGTCCTAACTCTGAACAGAGACTCAAGATCCTCAGTCCTAAAAATAGCCTACCTCAACCCTAAAAACATTGTCATCTCAATATAAATGTACACATCCTCTGCATATAATATAACATTAAAGTTATATTGTTCTTGCGAGTTTTGAAACTGGCATTTTTCTCATTATACTTTTCTCAACTATTTGTAATTAGAAACTCTAGAATAGCAAGTTGTGGCATTAAAATGAACTGACACAACACCATATTATGCCTATTTAACAGAAATACACAACTTGGTTTAACATTAGAATGCACACAACTTGGTTTAACATTAGAATGCACACAACTTGGTTTAACATTAGAATGCTTACAGGGATGATACCCTGCAACACCATAATTTAAAACTACCTCAGCTATTTCCATGTACAACGTTTCTTCCACAGGTCTTCAAGTCAACAACGATACTTTTAACACCTGATCTTCAACAATAACGATACCTATAATGCCACTATTGAAGTCAATAATGATACTTTTAAGCATGCCTATAAGCATTGTGTACACGACGTCATGCTTTACCTATCTTTTTGGTTATCACACATCTATTCTCCTTTACATCACCAAGTCTGGCCTGTAAGGTGGGAAGATCAGGTTTTAAAGAAGATCAGGAGAACGGGCCGTAAATCTTTCTACCTATGAGAAAGGTGGAAACCAAGCTGGGTTTTTAATCTTGCCAACTTATGTTATATATTTAGCTCTAGTAAGTTAATCATTTTCTTGATCGAGAAATAGAGCAACCACATCTTAAGATGTAAGACATTAAAGCCAAGTAAACATAACTTACTAACTGTTTTTTGCACCATTCCATCATCAAAGTAGAAATCAAATAATTAAGAAAGAACATAACTTAATAAAATCAAGTGAACATAGCTTGTGAAAAATAGCTGGAACCTTAATAAGTTGCATGAACTTGGCGCAGTGGGTGCTGACCAAATGTTTCCTTGAATCACCTGAGTTGGCTAATTCATCCACTACTCCATTATTATCGCCATGACAGACATAAGGAAGACCCAGCTACAGAGGATTTTTGAAAAGTTAGTACACAGCGTGGAAGTTATCTCCACAAAATGAGAAAAAATAATAATAAATTGTTTCCATAGAGATCAACTGCAAGTATGTACCAAATTGTAGTAGATTTATATTCTAGCATCATTAAAAATTTAAAACAAACCATTTCAAAAAGAAAGCATTTGTTTAGTATCCAAATTTTCTAGAAAGCCGAGACGTGGATGAATTGGTTAAAAATACAAATACGAATGAAAGAAGCAAATAAATACATGATAAATAAATTCTAAAATTATTCACATACACACGAAAATTGAGTTTGCAGATTTCACTTACATTTTAAGCACCAACGTTAGGCTGTCTCGCCACTAATTAATGGAACACAAACATAAAAAGAGATATACAATTAGAGATGATCTTGCTGATTTATAATATTTCTTCCAATTAAGTTAGGACACATTATCCTTCATTTTCTGAATTCTATGTAGTTTGATTCCAAAAACATCACCTTGTAGCACACATGCATAGAAATCAATCAGAATTATACCATAAAAGTTCCATGAAAATTGACCAACATCGTTAAAATTAAAAACTTAGATGTCATCGGATCTGCCAAATGCATGATATGGCCTATATTTATGCTCATATCAATAAAAATCAAATATATGGCAATATAAAACATAAAAAACACAATCCTAATTGAAATATATATAGTGAAGAACAAATCTTTATTGGAACTTTCATCAAACACATCAGCTGCATAATAAAATTACACACTACAAAAAATAACTACAAAAATCGTCTAATAAAGTAAATGAAGCTATAACAATTTATATGATTGTTAAGTGATTCAGAACATATACCTGGCTTTGTGGAATCCATATCCTTAACATGTGGTCATGGGAACCAAGCGAAGCGATACATTTTCACCATTATTATACCTATATCATATAAAAAAAATATGAAAGTTATTGTCAGATAAGATAACAATTGAGATATGAAGACAAATAAACCATACATATGCATTTATCATTTATGCATAACAAACCAAATACGATTATATATATATACAGATCATATATTCATACAGAGAGATATAAAGAAAAAATGAAGAAGCTAATGAAGTCATTGATTTGAATTTTGAAAGTGATAAACTGATTTCGATTTAAATTAGATAAACAATTTTATAACTAATCTCGTGCAGGTTGTCAAAAATTAAAATTTGAAAAGCTGGATGATAGATGGATATGAAATCAAGGATTTGATATTATCTTGTGATGTTTAGTGACAGCGTAAATCAGGGAGAGAATTGATTGAAACTTGTAATGGATAGTCCATATAATAGAATATGGGTAGCTATATGGATAATCCATGGATCTTGTCAAATAGAGTAGAAATATAGTACAAACATGATCCATTGGGTAAATTATTTTACCCATTGGGTAAATTCCTCATTACACTTTAAGAATATATAGATAATTCAATGATTTTAGTTTTGTCCAGAGCTAAACAACAAAGTAATGCTTACCATTTTGATAATCCTCATAGTTTTATTTAAAATCATTATTTGTAAAAGAAAGGTTATATTTGTCATTTACCTTGAATAATGTGGAGTAGTGAAATTAACCATGATTAATTTAAAATTGCAAGAATTTTTGAAAATGGAACATATTTATAAATACAATTATAAATGAGATATGTTTATAAATCAGATTCTAAAATGGGACATATTGATAAAAAAACCCAATAATAGAATAAGAATAATTTAAAAGTTAAGCTAAGGAGTGTGATGAGTACTCCAATGGTATTGTGTATAATTATGATAATGTAAATTATACCGAAAATTTTAAAAAAAATTATAATACCATCATGAAGCGCGGCTTTCTCAACTAGTTGAATATTAAAGAAGAAAATATTTGATAAAATTTTCTTCTTCCTCCGCCAAGTGATAAACCAAAACATTAAAATTTGGTAATCGAACGATTATCGGTATTTTGGATTAAATTTTATGTACCATATGACTCAAATATGATAAATTTAACTTTCATTAAGCCCTAAATTAAATTTTAACAGAAGTCAACATTTATGTATTTTAATAACTCAATCACGAGGACCATAACTTTGATTGAGTATGGAATTAAATTATAACACAAAAAAGAACTACCCATAAAATTTATAAAATAAAATAATTATAATTATAATTAAATCCTTATATATAATAAGTGTAAGGGAGATATTATCCAAAACTTTGTTCCTGTACCGCCAAATCAATTAGGATCGTTGATCTTAAAATAGATGAAAGAGAACCAATAGATCATTGTTAATAATATTTTAATAAAATAAGTCAAAAATGAGTTGATCTTCTAAGTTGAGTAGAATTCTCAATTTAAAAATTCGTAACTTTAATTCTAAGTTGAGTATGTTTATTTGATTGTTGGTCTATACTATAATTATAAGTTGAGTAGGTTTTTTTTATTTTAATTTTATTACTAAGTTGAATAGAACTAATGCGAAAAGTTCTTCGCGTTATTCTTTCTTCAGTTGAAGGCTCGGGAGTCTAAGGATAAGCAGTTGAAGGCTCGGGAGTTGAAGGATAAGAAACGTTGGAAGAAAATCGAATCGATACTACACACTGGTTGTTTTATAATCCCTTCCCCAATTTTGTTCCGGACAGGAGTGAACTGCTTGATGATCGTAAAAAAGAAAATATGATGCTTGAGTTTCCTCCTCTTGCAGACAGGTTTCTGGTTCTCTTTTGCTGTATCTTTGTGATCCAGTAGATATAGTTTTTGATTTCACATGTATGGAATTTAATTAATGCCCTCTTTTGCTGCTCAGAGTTTGTGTTTAATTACAAATATTTTAACCTCCCATTATCTGTCAACACATACATTGACCATATTCAGTGGTGTGGAAGGCTGAAGCCCCTTCTGACCCACAAAATATCTTAGTTAAAATTCTACTGTAAGCTTAACAATATCAAAGTATTCTGAGATTGATAAACTATAAACAAATCTAGGGTGCATGTACAGAATTAAATATACAGTAAGCTCAACAATGAAATTAATTCTAAGCAATACAGTTTCTAAATCATCATCATCATTATTCACCAATTTTGTTTTGGATAGTCGTCTTGGCCCTACAAAATCATTACATCCCCAATATGTATATAGATCACCTGTTGTCTTTTTTATTAAATTGTTAATTTCTTCTTGTACAACTCATCTGTTGATCTCACTGTATGTATTTATATATTTCTCTGTGTGTGTCAGTGTTCCCAAGACGGTTGTCAGTGTTCCAAAGACGGGCCATACTGTTCTGCACATATGTTTCGAAGCACATAAATCTGGTTGTGGTCCGGATCACACATATTTGGTATACTCTTTCAATATCAGTGATAAACAAACCGGGGAACCAAAATTCACAATGGAAGCTCAAATCACAGGCCCCCCATCTATGGGTTGTGGTCCTTTTGGTTCCCAAATCGTACTTGCTGGTGGCGTACTAGATGGAATTAAAAAGAAAGATATCATAACTTTTGATATGAACAGCAAGATGGTTTCCACCAATTCGTTCCCTCCAACCAAGCGAGGCAAGCTAAAGCCTTTAGTTTTTCAACTTCAAAACAGGCTCTATGTTTTTGATACCGGAAGTCATATCAACAAACGCTCGTTCGAGTTCTTGTCCAATAAAAGCAAAATTTGGCACCACATAAACAATCCCTTCTCCCTGTACACAGAACCGTCTGACTATGTCTCACCTGACATATCTCTGGACTATTCTTTTCTTGCTGTTGGCAACACAGCATATATTTCCTCCCCGAGGGGTCATCAAGGGTTTCTTCACCATCCAAATAAATCTGGTAATTCATGCTACCCTGGCTTACCTAAACTACCCTTCTCAGGTGTAGCCACGTTTCACTATCAATCAGGGTACGATGATTTACTTGTCATCACCTTCAAAAACGGACTCGTCGAGGCACGTGAGTTTAACCCGACAGGTGATTCCGGTGATTCTGATATCACCGAAATCCTTTTTGCAATTGATCCTTCATGGCGGTCAGGAGGTCCCATGGCGGGCTATTTTGCCAATTTTGGAGATGGCAACTTCTGCCTTACTGCCTTCGACAGTTTTAACTTCTGTCTGTACAAGTTTAAGATTCGTAGAAAGGGCAAGGATGAAAATCAGTGGTGGGATTGCACAGTCTTGTACAAAGACAGATTCTCTTTCGATCTATTGAGTGGCAGTGGCTGCAAAATTTTAAGTGTTCTTGGCTGCTTTCCACCGTAAGTCGTATTAATTTCCTTGTATATATTTAATTATTTATTATTTATTATAGCTAATATGTGTGCTATTTTCTGCAGAGATCAAAATTACAACGTCAACTTGCTTGCCGAAAGACTAGTTTATAGCTATTGGATTCCAGAGTGAGAACTTTATCTTTCTACCGACTCTAATAGATTTTTGAACATCTTTGTTTCTGTCTCAAAATTTATCACATGACTTGTGTTAATAAATTCATGCATTTTGTATTTACATATACACTACATATGATGTAGAGGAAGGGAGACCATTATATTAAGGTTTCAGGCTAAATTTTTGACCATATTCAATGTCCCACATCATGCCACTAGAATTTTTTTATTTCTTGGTGATATATGCTTTTGTTTTTTCCTTTATGTCTGAAAGTAAAGCAAAAGTATTAGAACCTGTGTCGGCTTTCTAACAATCCATGTTTTCCTTATACAGGTTAACATGCACGGTTTATGACTGTAAAGAAACCAATGGAGAGGAAAGAGTAAGTTGATCATTTGTTTGCTCTAGATGACAACCTGCATCTTTTTGTCTCGAGAGAAACACAATTATCGTTTTAATATTTTCCGGAAAGTGCTTGCTATGACTGTATCAAATGACCTTTTAATTGGCATTTATGCAGTCCCCAGTAGAGATGTCGGACGAGGAAGAGTCAGACAGTGAGGAATCAAACTGGAAGGACACTTACGAGTCGTGGTTGGATGAAGTTCATCACGGTAAGCACCATGTCACCAACCCTGATTCTGTCTACTGCAAGATAGAAAATTGTAATGTTGCTTTGCTTTTGCATTGGATCTTAATGCATTAATTACTTATGGAACAAATTTTTTCAAAAGGTTGTCATGCACATGAGACTATAATATATGTTTGTTCTTTGGAATGGCAAACCATGTCATAGTTTTAGGGTGTGTAACTACTAGCAATTTCCCGTTAGAGGATTAAGATTAAAATCTGATTTATGTTCAGTCCTCTAATGTTTGTTAATTTTTTACATGCTTATCGTCTTTGTCATATTCTGCTTGGATGGTTTGATCGTTTTGTAAGTGAGGGTTATATGAAGGCCAGTTTATATTCCCAGGACGTCTCAAGAAATTTACACTTGAGGGTGTAGAGAATCAATGGCACAGAAGAGACCTTGTATTACTTATTATCGGAAACTAATGATGATATTTGTAGTGCATAGACATGGGGGTATCAAGGCGATGTGCAATAATTTTTAAGATCTATCTCTACAATGATATTGTACATTACCTAGACATACATTGTATATCTGTTGTAAATAATGAGATATATTTCATCGATGGTGAAATCCTTAGTTGAGAGAATTACAGAACACACTCTTTTTTTTTGCTAAGTGTTACAGAAAATTCTCTTATCTGCAACTAGAAACATCAACTACAGGCCCAAGATTAGACTTTAGAAACTAGGCAGAGAGAGCACAGATTACACACAACACACAGCTGTTTGTAACCCAGAGAACAGCGAAAGTACTTATAAAAATGTTTTGGATTTTTAAATCTGATTTGCTACAATTTGCAGGGTACAATTTATAGTAATAGATCATATATTTGATGCATGTTCATTACCGAATTCTGTGCATTAATGTTAAAAGCAAATACATGTTTATGAACTATCTAATGCATGAACCTCAGAATGCCTGATGAGTTTCACAATAATTACAGAAATTCCTAGATGTTTGCGCAATTTTTCAACATCCTCTCCATCAGGTTCGGGTGACACAGGTAATAGTATGCCGGTTTATGATGAAAATGTAGATGAAGAAATCTCCTCCAGGATTGATTTGTTTGGAATCGGAAATAATACTCCTCCAATTAACAGGTATTGTTATACTTGCCTTGGGTTTCGAATCTAGGGTGTCTCTTTTGCTACTTTTAATCTTTGTAATTTGCAGGCTTACTAATTTATGATTTCACATGTATGTAATTTAATGAATGTCCTTTTGTTGCTCGGGATTTGTGTTTAATTAGATGATGATAAATAAATAAATAAATGATAGTATATTTGGATTCCAAATCAGCAAGAGTAGAATATGTTTGCTACACAGACCCCTACTCCGGCTTTCCTTTTTTGATATTTAGGTGTATAATCACGTATAACAGGTGGTTTCATCTCTAGGATTTCACCTTTAGGCTTTAGCTAGGAATCCTATTTGTAATTAACCTCTCTTGATTACTTTAATTTCTACCGTTTAAATTCATAATTGCTGACCCATTATCTGTAATCGCACCCAGTCATATTTGTGTAAGGTCAACATTGGCTGAATTGTCTTGGACAGATCTCAAAGTGTTCTGAGATTGATAAGCTGGAAACAATAGCTGGCATCCATGGTGCAGGTACTGGACTGAATATAAACTCCACAATGACATGAATTTTAAGCAATAAACTTAAAAGCAAAAAATAAAACACAGGGATGATGGTATCTTTGCTAGTCCTTTCCTTGCCTCTTAACAGCGTATATGTAGCTAAACATGTGTTAGTTGACCATCATAATTAATTATACAGCCTAAATTTGTTTACAATTAATTTGGCCCAATAATCATTAAATTGATGATGAATATTGAGATCGCCCATTTTTGAACATGTGTCTGGGTTTTGTGTCTTATTAGAATCACTAATTTTTTCTTAACTTCTTATACAAGTCAATTCTTTATATTTTATTGATCTGATTTTGTATTTATTTCTTTGTGTGTGCCAGTGTTCCGAAGATGGACCATACTGTTCTGCACATATGTTTTGAAGCACAAAAATCTGACCGTAAGCAAGGGCCGGATCATACATATCTGGTATACTCTGTCGATTTCAGTGATAATCAAACCGGGGAACCAAAATTCACCATGGAAGCTCTAATCCCGGGCCCCCCATCTATGGGTTGTGGTCTTTTCGGTTCCCAAATCGTACTTGCTGGTGGCGTACTAGATGGAATCAAAAAGAAAGATATTGTAACTTTTGATATGAACAGTAAGTCGACTTCCACCGATACGTTCCCTCCGACCAAGCGAGGCAAGCTAAAGCCTTTCATTTTTGAACTTCAAAACAGGCTCTATGTTTTTGATACCGGAAGTCATATCAACAAACGCTCATTCGAGTTCTTGTCCAATAAAAGCAAAATCTGGCACCACATAAACAATCCCTTCGCCTTGCACACGGAACTGTCTGACTATGTCTCACCTGACATATCTCTTGACTATTCTTTTCTTGCTGTAGGAAACACTGCATATATTTCCTCCCCGAGGGGTTATGTAGGGTTTCTTCTCCATTCAAATAAATCTGGTAATTCATGGTACCCCAGCTTGCCTAAACTACCCCCCCCAGGTGTGGCCACGTTTCACTATCAATGTGGTTACAACAATATACTTGTCATCACCTTCACAAACGGACTTGTCGTGGCACGTGAGTTTAATTGGACCCTTGATTCTAATATCACCACCGAAATACTTTTTGCAATTGATCCTTCATGGCGGTCAGGAGGTCCCATGACTGGCTATTTTGCAAATCTTGGAGATGGCAACTTCTGCCTTAGTGCCTTCGACAGTCTTTGCTTCTGTCTGTACAAGTTTAAGATTCTTAGGAAGGGCAAGGGAGACGATCAGTTTTGGGATTGCTCAATCTCGTACAAAGGCAGATTCTCTTTTGATCAATTCGATGATAGTGGCTGCAGAATTTCAAGTGTTCTTGGCTGCTTTCCACAGTAAGTTATATTTATTTTCTTGTGTGTGTGTGTGTGTGTGTGTGTGTGTGTGTGTGTGTGTATTATTGCTAATGTGTGCGCTATCTTCCGCAGAGATCAAAATTACAATGCCAACTTGCTTGCCGAAAGACTGGTGCACAGCTATTGGATTCCAGAGTGAGAACTTTATCTTTCTACTGACTCAAATAGATTTCTGAACATCTTTGTTTCTCTCTCAAAATTTTTCACATGACTTGTGTTAATAAGTGCATGCATTTCGTATTTACGTATACATGTAGAGGAAGGAGACCATTATTAGGTTTTAGGCTAAATTTTTGACTATATATATATGTATTCATATTTCAATGTCCCGCGTCATCCCAGTAGAACTTTCTTATTTCTTGGTGAGAAATGCAAGTATTGGAACCTGTGTCGGTTTCTAAAAATTCATGTTTTCCTTGTACAGGCTAAAATGGAGTGTTTATGGCCGTGAAGAAACCAATGGCGAGGAAAGAGTAAGTTAATCATTTGTTTGCTCTAGATGACAACCTGCATCTTTTGGTCTTGAGAGAAACACATTATCTTTTTAATTATTCCCGAAAAGTGCTCGCTATGATCGTATTAATTGACCTTTTAATTGGTGTTTCTGCAGTCCACAGTAGAGGTGTCGGACGAGGAAGAGTCGGACAGTGAGGAATCAAACTGGAAAGACACTTACAAGTCGTGGTTGGATGAAATTCATCACGGTAAGTACCATGATGCTAGTATATTTTTTATCATGCTTATCATCTTTGTTCACATCTGCTTGGTTGGTTTGATTGTTTCGTAAGTGAGGGTTATATGAAGGCCAATTTATATTTCTAGGACGCTTATGTCAAGAAATTTACACTTGAGTGTGTTGAGAATTAATGGCACAGAGGAGACCTTGTACTACTAATTATTGGAAACCAATGATGATATTTTGTAGTGCATATTCATGGGGGAATCATATTGTAAATCACATATACATAGATATCTATATATCTATCTGTTGTAAATAAGATCTATTTTATCGATGGTGAAATTCTCAGTTGAGAGAATTACAGAACACTCTCTTATCTGCAACTAGAAACATCAACTACAGGCCCAAGATCAGACTTAAGAAACTAGGTAGAGAAAGCACAGAAAACACACAACACACAGTTGTTTGTAACTCAGTGAACAGCGAAAGTACTTAAAAAATATTTTTTGGATTTTGAAATCTGATTCGGTACCAACTTGCAGGGTGTACAAGTTCTAGTAATAGATGATATTTTTGGTGCATGTTTGTAAACGAATTCTGTGAATTACTATTAAATGCAAATACATGTTAATGAGCTATCCAATGCATGATGAACCTCAGAATGCATGATTAATTTCACAAAAATTACAGAAATTCCAAGATATTTGCGTAATATTTCAACATCCTCTCCATCTGGTTCGGGTGACACGGGTAACTGTATGCCGGTTTATGATGAAAATGTATATGGAGAAGGCTCCTCCAAGATTGATTTGTTCTCTGGATACTAATGTTTTACTCCAGCCTACAGGTATTGTTATACTTGCCTTGTGTTTCGAATCTAGGGGGTCTCTTTTGCTAGTTTTAATTTTTGTAATCCAGCTGGCTTATTAATTATGATTTCACATGTATGTAAAGTAATGAATGTCCTTTTGTTGCTCAGACTTTGTGTTTAATTATATGATAAATAAATAAATGATAGTGTACTTGGATTCCAAATCAGTAGAGTAGAATATTTTTGCTACACACACCCCTACTCTGGTTTTTCTTTTTTGATCTTTAGATGTATAGTCACGGATAACAGGTGGTTTTATCTAGGGTTTCTCCTTTAGCTAGTAATCCTATTAATAATTTGAAACTCTCTTGATCACTTTAATTGCCGTTTGTTTAAATTCATTACTGCTGACCCATTATCTGTGATCGCGCATATTGACCATATTTGTGTAAGGTCAACATTGGCTTCAATGCCGTGGACAGTGTCAAAGTATTCTGAGATTGATAAGCTGGAAAACAATAGCTGAATTTTAAGCAATAAACTTAAAAGCAAATGATAAAACACAAGGGTGATAGCATCTTTGCTAGTCCTTTCCTTGCTTCCAACAACATATATGTAGCTAAACATGTGTGTGTTGTGACCATCATAGTTAAGTATACAGCCGAAATTTGTTTGATAGTTAACTTGGCCCAATAAGTCATGCATATTAGACTACCCATTTCTAAACATGTGTTTGGGTTTTGTCTTCTTATTTGAATCATTAATCTGTTCTAATTCAAGTCTATACTTCTATTTTGTTTATCTGATTTGGTATTTATTTCTTTGTGTGTCGGTGTTAGCATGCACTGGTGATGGCTGTGAAGAAACCAATGTCGAGGAAGCAGCGAGTTGATCATTGTTTTTGCTCTAGATGGCAACCTGCTTCTTTTGGTCTTGAGAAAGACGCAATAATATAATATTTTCAATGCTTTCTGAAAAGTACTCGTTATGACTATCTTTTGACCTTACGATTGGCAGTCCTGCAGTCAACAGGTGAAAATCTGGGCCAGGAGGAGTCACAGCGAGAAATCCGACCGGAAAAACACTTAAAAGTAGTGGTTAGATTGAATTCATTACAGAGAGTACCATGTCACCGCGCTTGTTCAAATGCAGGATCCCAACTTCATCGTGAATGCATATTATGTATACATGTTAGCACGGTATACTGGAAGAGCAGAGTAAATATACATGTTCTTTCTTTTGATATCTTAAAAGAGACTGCACGTCTGTACCTCGCCAAGATGCCATGAACAAGGACTATGAGATGATCAGGTTCATCATTCACATTACTAAAGCCCTTTGACGATGAAATATTGATTTGAGTCCTACTCATTTCTCAAGCTACTAAACCTTGTGATTAGAAGAAACAATCAAAACGATCAAGCCTGCAATCTAGCAAATTCGAGAGATGAATTTAAGCAAAGTTAAATGTAGTTGTAGGAACTAACTCTAAGGAACCCAGAGCACGTCATTAGAAACGTGGAATTTGACATATAAACCACCAATATTTCACCAAACCTCAACAAAAAGAAGAAGATGCAACTGAGAATATCAAACAGCTATCCTTAATTTGTCTAATAGCTTAAAATATACCCCTCTTCCTTTAGTAACAAGATTTTAGGATTCGAGTAAACACACATGCGAGTATTTAAATCAGAGCAATCAACTAAATGTAAGAGAATATCAAAAACTTCGAACAAAATCAAAATAATTCACAAGAGCCGTTTTTGTACAACTTTGGCAGCATCTGTTTACATGAATGCATAGACTAGCACAGACATATATTAAAAATGAATAGCGATTACCGAATTACCGGAAAACAGGCCGAAATCCCAACTTCATCGTGAATGCATATTATGTATAACCAGTAATATGCCCGTACTGTGTTATATTTATTTACTAATATTTCAAGAAAATAAAGAAAAAGATTATTATACTTACATATTATTTGTAAGAAATTCTTAAATTTTGTCCTACAACTTTTACGGGTTTTTGTATGTGCTCAGATATCATTTCTGATATCATGTGTTTGTTTAGGATCAAAATGAATATATTTGATTTATAATATTTTCAATTGACTAATTTTAATTAAATTAAAATATTAATTTAATTATTATTTTTAGTTCCTGATTTTTTTATTAAAATTCATATTTTATTGCTTTAATAAATATGAAAATAATAGCAACAATATTGATCTCATATGTCTCATTCCCCGTAAGATATGAAAAACTCATACCGAGGGTTTGAGGATTGTGTTTTAAAATCATTTTTTCTAAACTAAACACCAAATAAGGGGTTAAAATAAACAAAATTTATACATGATTACGAACACCTCGAATTAAACAACTCCTTAGTTATTGTTTTGTAAAGATTGACGTATACTAAAATAATTATATAATATGACATTTACATAATACATTGAAAAATCATAAATTTTATTAAAACAATTAATATCATATACATAATATTCACATGGGAAAAATCAACGAAAAATACTTGTTTAGAAATGAATGAAACTATTGTTCAAAATTCTTGTAACTTTAACAAATTGTTTTTGAAATGTATTAATTTATTAATTCGATAATATTGAAGTAATTGTCTATCACTCTTTAAAAAATTAAATAAATGTAACAATCAAAAAGTAAACCTCGTTACTTATTCCTCCCTCGATAGATTTACAAATTGTTAATAACTTATATTCAATTAATATAAGTTATTATAAATAAATTTAATTGAATAGAATGTGATTGTTGAATTAATAATTTATATTAACATAAAAAATTAATAATTAATATAAGTTATTATAAATAAATTTAATTGAATATAATGTGATTGCTAAATTTTACTCGGCGTCCCCTCACGGCAACGTCTCGACACGCTTATGTTAATGAAAAATGTAAATTTTGTAATTCTTCATATTATGATTTATAAATTTATAATTTTTTTGAGAATAATAAACTAATACAATATTTAATTGATAAAATGTGTAATTTATCGAAAAAGAACAAAATAATTATGTTACATAATATGATTTATTCTTTTCAAAGAGTAATGCTAATGATACCGAATTAGAGAATTTATTTACAAAACATATCTAAAATTTTAACATCCTTTTTCTAAATACTCTCAATTTATAAAAATATAAGATTATGAAGTAGTGTTAAAAAAATTTTAAAAAAATAATTAATATAAGCAATATATTCAATATAAGTTATTATAGATAAATTTAATTGAATAAAATGTGATTGTTGAATTTTACTCGTCATCAGCTCATGGCAACGCCTCGACTCGTCTATATAATGAAAAATGTAAAATTTGTTTTGCTTCATATTATAGTGTATAAAGATCTTAAAATTTGCTTTGACCTCCTAAATCTTATGTAAAATATTTATTGTATTTTGAATTTGAATGTAGAAAATATTTTAATTAAAAATTTCTCGTCGTTGTCTATCGGTGACGTCTTGCATTTTAAATAATTGAAAGATTAAGAGACCATATCGTAAAATAAAGAACAATAATTGATTCACAAATGTGGAGATTAGTTAAATATATAATTGAACTCAGAAAATTTCGTGAGATAATAATATTTTTTAGTATAAATTTTTAATAATACTTTTTGTAGTTATATATAATATCCTGAAATTACAGGTAACCTACTATTTTAATATGAGATTTTAGCATAATATCAAGTAATTTATTTCATGGTGAACTCAGGCTGAATCTTCATGTAGAATATATATATATATATATATATATATATATATATATATATATATATATATATATATATATATATTATATTTTGAATTTGAATGTAGGCAACATTTTAATTAAAGGTTTCTCGTTGCCTACCGACGACGTCTCACATTTTATAAAATTGAAAGATTAAACGATCCCATCATAAAATAAAGTACAATAGTTGATTAAAAAATTTGGAGATTAGTTTAATATATAATTGGTCTCATGAAATTTCGTGAGGTAGTAGTGTTTTTTAGTGTAAAATTTTAATGATAATTTTGTAGTTATATATAGTATC
Source organism: Heracleum sosnowskyi (assembly GCA_030848705.1). Lineage (NCBI taxonomy): Eukaryota > Viridiplantae > Streptophyta > Magnoliopsida > Apiales > Apiaceae > Heracleum > Heracleum sosnowskyi. Next base: position 131,435,745 of record CM061238.1, on the reverse strand, counting down.
CTGGTAAGACCCTACAATTTTTATATGAGATTTCACCATAATCTCAAGTAATTTACTTCATGACGACCTTTCATGTAATATATATATATATATATATATATATATATATATATATATATATATATATATATTATATTTTGAATTTGAATGTAGCCAACATTTTAATTAAAGGTTTCTCGCCGTCGCCTATAGGTGACGTCTCACATTTTAAAGAATTGAAAGATTAAAAGATCCTATCGTAAAATAAAGAAGAATACTTATTTATTTTAAAATCTATTTTAATGCTTTTAATTATTTAAAAATATTTACATATTTTAATGAGCCTACTTATTTAGTACTTTTTCTATTTTCCAATAAAATTTCCTCCTTTTGAAAAAATATCACCGGTAATTACTTTTTTTTTAACTGAAACAAGTTATTTTTTTAACTGAAACCTCTCCTTTTCCAAAAATATCACAAGTGGCAAAGTCATGTTATTTATCACTAATTTCATAAGAGTATCTCTAGCGATGTTGGCTAAAATATTTGGTTAAAATAATATAAATTATTGATTATGTAAAATTTAAAAAAGAAAGTGGATATCACGACGTTTTGCACATATTAGTTCTGATTCACAGTAGACTAAAAGGTGAAGATTTTATGTCATCCAATTCAATTTTTATATTATTTTGATGTAAGTTTTGGTATATTTATTCTCTCTTTTTTGTGTGTTTATTTAGGATTTTCTTATTGAAATTAGGTTCTGGCCCAAAATTTATCAAGAAGAAGATTTTAAAAATTTATCTTTAAGGCTATAAATGTAATCTTTTGTAAATATTGAATTATATGTTAAGAATACAAATCGAATTTGAAATTTATGTAATTTATTTAGTGAATTAATGTGTTATCTCTTAAATTTGGTAACATTTGGAGGTAATATCTTTGAAAAAAAAGGTAATCGAATACAATAATTTCACTACAATATTAAAATAATGAAAATATTAAACAATTGCCTTTTTTCTATATTTATTCAGAATTTTCATGAATGATAAAGACGGCACGGAAAATTTAAAAGAAACCTTATGGTCAAAATATAATTATTTATTTCATTTGAAAACATTTTTTTGTAAAATGTTTTTCAAAAAAAAAATGAGTGAAATTATTATAAGGCCGGAAAATTAAAAAAAACCTTATATTAGAAATATAATTATTTATTTCATATAAAACATATTTTGTACAATGTTTTTCTAAAAAGATTTAGAGATATTATTATAAGGCACTGCAAATCACAACTTAGTAAACTAGTATAAAGAAAAGATCTCCGCAAGGCCACCACCTCTATAACTCTGTTAGGATATTTTGGGGTGTATGCAAAAATTATGCTTATATTGAGAAATGCCTAGAATAATATGTGCACAAGTCATATTTGAAAATTAAATAGAAATCTAATAAATGTTACTTTTAAGTGTTTGAAGCTGATCAGGACTGATGGTCTCTCAAGCGGCACCTAAATTTCTCAAGTTTCTTTTTTTTGAAACAGAACTAGAATTCATTCAGCAGAAACATGAGAAAGCAAGTTCCCCAACATATGATCTTGAGGGGACATGAAAGCAACCAGCTACACAAGGACATCGAGCCAGCATATGGGCAGCCTTGTTGGTTATGCTAGTCTTTGTTAGGCTTTATAAGTCCATGTTATGTTTCTAGTTTTCAATGAAGTTGTTATCCTTCCCAGTTATCAATTAAATATATATTTGGTTAGTTACAAATTTGGTATCAAAGCCTTATGCAAAGGACTGATAAAGTGAAAAACTGCAGTTTCTAAAGTGAAAGAAAGATGACAAGTGAAGGGAGTAGTTTTGCACAGCCAGTTATACCGAAGTTTGATAAGATGAAGATACATGGTGAGAAAATGGAACAAGTCATGATTGTGGAGAAACTTTTAAGAACGACGACGCAAAGATTTAATTATGTTGTATGCTCAATAGAAGAATCCAATGACTTGGATAAGATGACCATTGATGAACTACGAAGTAGCCTTCTGGTTCATGAACAGAAGATGGCGCCATATGCTAGAGATGAACATGCCTTAAAAGTTTCACATGAAAGCAACTAGAGAGGTCGGGGCAGAGGATTATTTAGAGGTCGTGGGAGAGGCAGGAGCAATCAGTTTTACAACAAGGCTACTGTGGAATGCTTCAAATGTCATAGACTAGGTAATTTTCAGTATGAATGTCCTATTTTAGAAAAGGGAGTAAATTATGCCGAGGTTAACGAAGAGGAAGAGATGTTAATAATGTCTTTTATGGACTCTGAAAGTACAAAACAAAAGGATGCTTGGTATCTCGACTCCTGCTGTAGTAATCTTATGTGTGGGCATAAGTTGTGGTTTTCAAATCTGGATAAAACTTTCAGACACTCGGTGAAGCTTGGCAATAATTCAAAGATGGCGGTGATGGGTAAAGGTAACATTCGGCTTGAAGTTGATGGTGTAATCCAAACAGTAGCCAATGTGTATTATGTGCCAGAGCTCAAGAATAATTTATTGAGCATTGGACAATTACAAGAGAAGGGTTTAACCATCCTTATTCAAGATGGAGAATGCAGGCTGTATCACCCATCAAAAGAAATCGAAGGCCACCATGCTGGATGCAAGATTTTTTCTGTGGTGAAGGTTTATCTGAAGAGGAGGATTGGCAAAATCATGTAAACTTTATGTTCTTCACGACTCAAGATGATCCGAGCACATTGAAGAAGCAGTGAAAGATATCAAATGGCGAAAAACAATGGATCAGGAAATTGAGGCCATCGAAAAAAATAACACTTGGCAGCTTACTGAATTACCTCCAGGTGCTAAGAAGATTGGTGTGAAATGGGTTTTTAAGACTAAGCGGAATGGGAAGGTCGAGGTTGACAAGTACAAAGCGCGACAGGTGGCTAAGGGTTACACTCAACGACAAGGAATAGACTATACAGAGGATTTTGCACCAGTGGCAAGGTGGGATACAATCAGAATGATACTAGCCCTTGCTGCACAAAGGGGTTGGGATGTGTATCAGCTTGACGTAAAAAGTGCATTCTTACACGGTGAATTACAAGAAGATGTGTTTGTTGATCAGCCACTGGGTTATGCACGTAAGAATGAGGAACACAAAGTTTACAAATTAAAGAGAACTTTGTATGGTTTGAGACAATCGTCACGTGCCTGGTACAGTAAAATTGAAGCACACTTCATCAAAGATGGGTTTGAAAGATGCAGTTATGAGCACATTTTATTTGTCAAGACAAATGCAGGAGGTAAAGTTTTAATTGTGAGTGTGTATGTTGATGACTTAATCTTTACTGGCAATGATAAATACATGTTTGAAGATTTTAAAAGCTCCATGAAGAATGAATTTGAGATGACAGATTTAGGAAAAATGAAATATTTCCTTGGTGTTGAAGTTGTGCAAAGTTCTGGAGGTATATTTATAAGTCAAAAGAAATATGCTTGTGAGTTGCTCCAGAAATTTGGTTTACTGAATAGTAACCCAGTGATGAATCCTATTGTTCCTGGCACTAGATTAACACTGGAAGGAGAAGGTGCTGGAGTTAGTGCTACTGTAAATAAGCAACTAATTTGAAGTCTTATGTATCTTACTGCGACGAGGCCAGATTTAATGTATGTGGTTAGTTTGTTGAGCAGATACATGTCCAATCCGAAAGAATCACATATGCAGGTAGCAAAACGAGTTCTTCGCTACTTAAAAGGAACTGTGGAGTTAGGAGTGTTCTATAAGAGAAGGGGAGACGAAGAATTATTGGCCTATACGCACAGTGATTATGCTGGAGATGCAGATGATCGAAGAAGCACGTCAGGTTATGTGTTTATGATGAGTGGTGGGACAGTATCATGGTCTGCAAAGAAACAATCAGTAGTAACATCGTCAACAACCGAAGCGAAATTTATGGCAGCAGCTTCTTGTGCTTGTCAGTGTGTGTGGATGAGAAGAGTGCTAGAGAAAATTGGACATCCGCAGAGTAAGTGTACTTCCATAATGTGCGACAATTGTTCTACAATCAAATTGTCCAAGAATCCGGTCATGCAAAGGAAAAGCAAACATATTGATCTGGGGTTTCATTTCTCAGAGACTTAACAAAGGATGAAATGGTGCAGCTGGTTTATTGTGGTACAAGGGATCAGATCGCTGATATCATGACAAAACCACTAAAACTTAAAACTACAAGTTTGTTTCCATGTAACATTCCGAGCACCACAAGTAGTACTACAATTTCCTTCCCCGGGTTTTTTACTCTTCGTTTTTGCTAGCTGCCAGTCGACAACCATCTTAATACTCCAGTCCGTAGCCACCTTAGCTGTAACAACTTTGTTTTCCCAAACCAGTTTGTTGCGGAAAAACCAGATACACCATAGAATTGAAGCAAGCTTAATAACCAAATCCATCTTCCCATTAGGTAAAATGTCAAGTAACCAATCAGAAAAGATTTGATCCACTGGTATTGAAAGATTGTAACCCATCTCTTGCCAACAACTCTTAGCAAAAACACAATCAACAAAGACATGTTTGGTACTCTCGCCATCAATCTTGCAAAAAGGATATGCATAATTCACATTGACTCCTTGTTGGGTTTGACCGGTTGTTCAACCCAATATGGTGATATGAATTTGGGTGATTAAGACTGTTTTGGTAATAATTGTATGGGTACACAATTATTATATATGGTAATAATTGTATGGATAGACAATTATTATATATGGTATGTATTGGTCATGACTAAATTAGGGAATTAGGTACCGAGAATAAAAAGTCTTGTAAAACAAGTATGGTAAGTCTTGTATAACAAGTATGGCAAGTCTTGGTGGCTAAGTTTTGGATGACTATATAAACATAGTCATATTGTATTTGTTTGATATGAGTGCTTAAGAGATGTAATCATCTTAGGTATTGTTTGGAGATGTTTGAGCATTGTTTGGCTCAAGTATCGAGTTTGGGACATCATTGAGGTGTTATTGTTTTGATTGTATTATTGATAACTTTTTTGATTAATAATACAAGTTGGGACGTGGGTGTTTCCACGTTAAATATTTGTGTGTGTTACTTGTCAACTAATCGTATGATTGTGTGTGTGCTCTGCATTGGTGTATTGTGAATCTCGTAATTTGTGTGTAGTCCCTTAACCTAACACTCTTTTTCTTACCAAAGCATTACGAATTGGTAAATTATTACGCCCTAATCTCCACAAGAAAATCCTGACCTTATGAGGGATGTCAATCTTCCATATCTTTTTCCAACCCAGAGAGCTGGGAATCTGAGTAGTAGACACATTCTGATTATTCCAGGACTGATAACCATCTCTACAGCTATACTCCCCATTTTTCGCATCATGCCAAACAACTTTATCCTGCACCTACCTTCTGGGAATTGGAGTGGATAAGATTGCTCTAGTATCCTCATCGTTAAAAATGCCTATTATGTAATGTTCGTCCCAATTTCTTGTATTAGGAAGAAAAAGTGAGTTTACCGTAGAATCAAGTGATTCATGTTCATAACCCCTGTAAACACAAAAGTCATTCTTCTCGCGAATCCATTTATCTTTATAGACATTTATAGTGCTACCATCTCCAACTACCCATCTAAATCCTCCCTTCAAGGCTTCCTTTGCTTTCCAAATACTCGACCAGATGTAACTAGGACCCCTCGATCAGCGTCAAGCAAATGACAATGAGGAAAATACCTGGCTTTATAGAGTCGAGCAGCCAGCGAATTTGGGTTCTGAATGAAATTCTAGCAGTGTTTACCTAACAGTGCCAGGTTAAGCCTTGAAAATTTTTAAACCCCATGCCCCCATTACTTTTAGGCATACACATAGCTTCCCATTTTTGCCAACGAATACCTTTCTTCTCCCTAGAGTTTGAGCTCCACCAAAAACCATTAAGCATTCTCTGGATTTGATCACATAGAGTCTTGGGCAAAAGAAAACACGACATACAATAAGAGGGAATAGCCTGCACCACACTTTTAATCATCACAGCTTTACCTGATTTGGACAAGATGTTAGTCATAGAGGCATTCCTCAGTACATATAAATAACAAGCCTATAGTATTGTGTCACTTTGTGTCAATTACTTGACCCTTTAACTAGGGGATCCATGGCGTAGGTACTAATATTGTTTGACCTCATCCCACCTCGACTTATAAATGTGTGGTCTCATCTAGTGATGAGTTCTCTCTGTCTCATCTAGTGATGAGTTTTTATCAACCTCGGTTATTATCCATTTCGGTCTATTAATCTATAGATCTTTTAGCTTTCATTTTAGTTTTTATATCTTCTTAGTCTATCTTTCTAAAAGCTAGTATGGCTAGTTCATCTAATACACAAAATATTCTGGAGAAATACGCAAATTTAACGATTGAAGATGAAGAGGGCGAATGGCTGATTTTGAATGAGGTATTGAGCAATACTGCAAAGATCGACTATGATCGTTGTCTAGTGGGAAGCTTTATAACGAATAAGAAAATTAATTTTCTAGCAATGCAAGACACACTATCATCGATATGGAGGCCGGTGAAGGGAGTTTTTATGGAGGAAACAAGTTTTCAAAACATATTTCTGTTTAAGTTCTTCCATGATTTGGATGTTCAAAGGGTGCTGGATGATGGGCCATGAACTTTTAACCAACAAGTTCTGTTATTAAGGAAAATGGGAGAGGAAGAGCAACTACAATCGATTAAACTTTCTGAGTTATTCATATGGATTCAGGTATATGATCTTCCTATTGGTTTTAATTCGGAATGTATTCATAAGGCTGTGGGAAATTATGTGGGGAGGTTCTTATCATCAGATCCAAAGAATTTTCAAGGCCTATGTAGAAATTATATTAGAATTAAAGTGGCTATTGATGTTCATCGAGCTTTGAGAAGTAAAATGCGTATAAAGAAAAATGGAGGCGAGTGGCTCTGGTTGTCTTTTAAAATACGAAAGGCTACCATCTTTTTGTTTTTATTGTGGGATGATTGGCCATACGGATAAATTCTGTGAGAAACTATTCGATACTCCTCAGGGACAAGAGGAAGTGAGAAAGTATGATAGTTCTCTTAGAGCTCCGATCAGAAACCAAACTATCAATCGAGGAAATCAGTGGCTCCGAGATGCAGGAGGGGGTATAGTAATTCCGGCAAAAGAGGAGGTTGTTAGCGACATCCCTACTGAAAAAGGAAAGGATGAGGGTAGGAATTTAAAGTTGCAGAATGAGGGGAGATTGTTGAAGGAAAGTGGCGGAAGTAGCGGGAAGTTAGTTGAGGAAATTATAACTGATGAGGCGGATAATGAGATTTCAAAAAATGATACGGTTATGAGCGAAACTGAAGGGATTATAGTATCAAAGCAAAAGAGAGCCCGTAAAGAAAATGTGGACCAGGAAATATTATTGGGCCATATAAGTGGGTTGGATAATGGAATGAATATTGATAGTCAACAGAACCAGATAAACTTGGCACTGGCGGGACCTGTTTTACAGGCCTGCCCGCCACAATGAGTACCTTATATTGGAACTGTAGAGGTCTGGGTAACCCTCGTACAGTTCGACAGTTATTGGACTTAGTCCAATTAAAGAAGCCCATGTTTGTTTTTCTGATGGAGACAATGATTGAACATAGTAGAATTGAGAGTATTCGGACCAAGATGAAGTATGAAGGTCTTTTTACAGTAGCTAGCCCAGGTCATGGTGGGGGTTTAGCTTTACTTTGGAAGCAGGAAGGAAGTGTGACAATAAAAGCGTCTTCACCAAACTTCATAGATTCGGAAATACACCTTGCTGATACCAATCCATGGCGACTTACATGTTTTTATGGACACCCAGAGAGATCGAGAAGAAAAGAATCTTGGAATCTTATTCGTTCGTTAGCAATGTGTTCTTCGTTACCATGGGTGCTATTGGGAGATTTCAAAGACATTCTTCGGGCATAGGAGAAGAAAGGTAAAAATCCTCAGCCTAACTGGTTACTTAAGGGTTTTCAAGATACTATGTTTGATAGTGGAGTCTCAAACCTTAAGATGGAAGGTCATCCTTACACATGGGAAAGGGGAAAAGGAACTGAGAGATGGGTTCAAGAGAAATTAGATAGAGTGTTTGTAAATGAAGAATGGCGTAGTATGTTTCCTACAAACAGAGTACAAAATCTGGTGGCTCCTTCCTCAGATCACTCAGCTATCTTTCTGCAAGTTAGTGTTTGGAGACCAGTTCATCGAGGATTCCGTTTTCGTTTTGAAAATTCATGGCTTAAGGAAGAAAGATATAGTGAAATTGTTGCTGATTGTTGGAGAAGGTATGAAGGTAGAGACATTGGGGAAAAAATCAGTAGATGTGCTAAGGAATTGAAGGATTGGGGAGATCGTATGGCAAGAAATTTTAAGGAGCGGTTGGGTAAATGTAAAGATCAATTGGAAAGGTCTCGAGGTAAGTCAGACAGTTTTTCTGTGCAATGCTTTAAGGAAGCTCCAAGAGATTATGCTAATTTGCTTAGTCAGGAGGAGGATTTCTGGAAACAGAGGGCAAAGCAGCATTGGTTAAAGGGTGGGGATTGTAATTCAAAGTTTTTTCACGCCTATGCGTCGGCTAGAAAGAAAAAGAATCAGATTGTTCAACTTAAAGATGAAGAGGGTCAATGGAGATCCTGGGCAAATGGTTTGGGTAATATTATTGAATCTTTCTATGAGCATTTATTTAAAGCTACAGAGGTGGAGATGGATGGTGTGTTGAATTGTATTGAAGAAAGGATTACTACTGCTCAGAATCAAGTGTTAACAGAGGACTTCACAATGGAAGAGGTAAATATGGCTATTTTCTCCATGCATCCTGATAAGAGCCCTGGCCCGGATGGTATGAATCCAGGTTTTTTCCAGAAATTCTGGGATATCATAGGTAACGATGTCTCACAAGCTTGTCTTAATATTCTTTCTGCATGTTGTATTCCCCCTCATTTAAATGACACTCTTGTGGTTTTGATCCCGAAGAAGAGCCATCCGGAAACTATGCATGATATTCGGCCGATATCTTTATGTAATATGTTGATGAAAATCATTACAAAAATGCTTGCTAATAGGCTTAAGGTTTTACTTCCTCACATAATCTCAGAAACGCAAAGTGCTTTTATTCCAGGTCGATTAATTACAGATAATGTGATAGCCTCCTTTGAGATAAACCATTGGATGCATAGAAAGACTCGAGGAAAAATGGGGTACTCCGCCTTAAAGATTGATATGAGTAAAGCATACGATAAAGTGGAATGGAATTTTGTTATGGGAATTATGCGAAAAATGGGATTTGATAGTAAGTGGCTGGACTGGATTTTCATGTGTATGTCGACTTTAAATTATAGGTTTCTGACTTCGGGGTATGAAGTGGGCCCAGTTTTACCAGAAAGGGGACTTCGACAAGGTGATCCCATATCACCTTATCTATTTCTTTTATGCACGGAGGGGTTATCAGCTTTAATAAAGAAGAATCAGGTTGATGGAAAGCTTCATGGTTGTAAAATTGCTATTAGTGCTCCTATTGTTACACATCTATTTTTTGCCGATGATAGCTACTTCTTCTGTAGAACAACGGTGGAAGAAGCTCTCTGTATTAAATATTGTCTTAAAACGTTTGAGAGGGCCTCAGGGCAGCAAATTAACTTCCAGAAATCAAGTATTCAGTTCAGTCGTAATACCTCCTCAGAAATGGCTGCTGCAATTAGCCAGTGTCTGCTTATTCCAGTTCGGAGTGATGTTTTGTATCTAGGACTACCAAAAGTAGTAACTAGTAATAGATGGGAGGTCTTTCGATATATCAAAGAGAAGGCATGGAATCGTATGCAAAGTTGGAAAGGAAAAATTCTAGCTCGTTCTGGGAAGGAAGTCCTTTTAAAATCTATTATCCAAGCTATCCCTGCATATGCTTCAAGTGTGTTCTTACTGCCTAAAAAACTTTGTGAAGAGTTAGAAAATTTAATGAACAAGTTTTGGTGGTCGTCGAATATGGAAATGAGAAATGGGATTCACTGGATGTCATGGACCAATATGTGCTATCCGAAGAGTATGGGAGGTATGGGCTTTAAAAGAATTAGAGAATTTAATCTTGCAATGTTGGGAAAGCAAGCCTGACGGGTGATGACAGATTCTCAGTCTTTTGTAGCTAGACTCTTAAAGGCTCGGTACTTTCCATCTTGTTCTTTCAGGGAGGCAGGACTGGGACATAACCCTAGTTATGTGTGGCGTAGCATCCTGGCAGAAAAAGACTTAGTTTTGAAAGGCAGCTTACTGAAGGTTGGGACATGTGAGGCTATTAGTGTGTGGAATGATCCTTGGATCCCTGATGCAGATAATATGAAGATTATGACTCCAGTTATTCAAGGATTGGAAGAGATAAAAGTTAGTAGTCTTCTTATGTCTGATAGTAGACAATGGGATCAAGATATAGTTCATGATTTATTTAATGAAAGAGATGTGCAGAAAATTCTATCCATCCATATTAGCCAGTCAGTGACTGTGGATGCTTGGTGTTGGCTTCAGGGTAAAAGAGGCTTCTACGAGTTTAAAAGTGGATACAGATTGTTGTGTAATGTGTACAATCAGTCTTTGAATCGGCTGACAGGTTTTAACTGGAAGAAACTTTGGTCCTTGGCTATTCCTCCAAAAGTTAAAAACTTTATTTGGAGATCGATTCAAAATAATATTGTGTTCCTACTTTGGACAACCTTAGGAAAAAGCAGGTAGAGGTGTATCTAGTTTGTCCCGTTTGCTTCTCTTTTGTTGAAAGTCTGGATCACATTCTTCTCTCATGTTCTTTTGCTCAACATTGCTGGAAACTGAGTAAGCTTGGTCTCAGAATTAATTCAGATGCTACGTTTGTTCGGAGTCTTATGGCAGCGTTTCAAGACATGGACTTGCAAAAAATCCAATTGTTGTGTTGTGTAGCCTGGAATATATGGTCTCATAGGAATTCGGTGGTTTGGAAAAATTATTTCCAGACTCCAATTAATGTGGTCAATGAAGCTAGTAATGTTCTCTTTCAGTGGCAGCAAGCACAAGTGAAGGTTCAGGTGAATATTTTCAGTAATGATCAAGAAGGTGGTGCAGTCTGGAAACCCCCCCCCCCCAGGTTGGGTGACTTGTAATGTGGATGCTGCAGTTCAGATAGACAGAGGTCGTAGCTCCTTTGGTTGTGTTCTTAGAGATGCTTCAGGATCTTTTTTAGCAAGTTATGGTGGTTCTTTTGTTGGTATAGTAGACCCTAAGATTGTTGAAGGAATGGCTTTTCGTGAGGCTCTATATACAAATATATAAAATCGAGAAATAAATATATAAAATATCATATAAACAGTGAACAAAATATTTTACAAAGTTAACATGCAAAAATAATAAAATAAACTATTTACATATTTTCTATTTCGATTTGGTGTCATATTTTCATGAGCCGACACCCGTCACACTAAATATATATAAATAAATACTAAAATATGCAAAAAAATAAATTTAAGTAGGGCTCTTTTCAGAAATATCCAACCCCGGGTTTTTTTTTGCAAAAATACAAGATATTTTTTTAAATAGTTTGCACAAATACTAACATATTTGCAAAAATACCAACTTTTTCAAAATATTTGCAAAAATACGGTCGGCAACTTTTGCAACTGCATCAACCACAAATGCAACTAAAAAAAATTAAAAATAAATAATCTTTGGTTACATAATGAGTTGCATAAGTAACTAATAACTGAATGCCTCTACGGGGACAAGTTAAACAACCATAGTCGGTTCCTCTAATTATGTCCCGATATGATACTCATCATCATCTGTCATAATCGACTTCTTCTTCGGCTTACCCTCCCCACCAGGTGTATCTTCCTCACTTTTGATAGGCTTTTTTCCAGCCATCTGCCCTAATTCCTCACTTCTAATAGATGCGTGTAGAGTTGCTTATCATATTCACTTGTTAAAAAGAAAGTTGCATCTTGTTGCTTTGGTTGCACACCATATTTTTACAAATATTTTTAAGATATTTTCATAAGATGGTAAAATCACAAAAATAAAAACTTAAAAAAATTGTATTTTTGATAATTTCAATATTAACCACCGCTTCAAACTTCAACTTCATATTATAAAAAATATTGCAAATTTCTTAAATATCCTTAGACGTTATATGCCGATTTTGTGTCATGTCTATTGCAATAAATACATAAAAATAAAATATTCTAAAAATATGCAATAATAAAATTTAAGTATTAACCATTGCTTCAAGCTTTAAACTTTAACCTTTAATATTATAACAAAATTACAAATTTCTTAATTATCCCTAGACTTTATATGCCGATTTTGTGTATTTTCTTGAACCGACGTCCATTAAATACACATAAATTAAAATTAGTAAAATTAAGAAATAATAAATATTGAAGTATTAACCACACTTCAAACTTCAACGATTCACATTATTACAGAAATTACAAATTTATTAAATATCCCTAAACATTATAATCATTCTTTTTAGTACGTACGTATGCATCATTATAATATAAAATGTTTATCATGAAAACATAACTGATTTTTATATGATCATCGTCTTCCCAATGATTTGAATGTAAATTAATGTTTTTCTACCTACACCACACAGTTCCTTGAATGTTTGTCACTTGGTATTCCTGTTTGACAAATACACTTGTTAGAACATCTCCAACAACGTTATGTAAATTTGTAATGGAAAATCAGATTATGTAAAATTTGTTGAACTTGTATAAGGGGGCACTCCAATCGGGTTATGTAAAATGGTTGGCTATAATTTAAAATACAAAAGATTGATGATGTGTCAAGTTTAGAGTTTATGTAAATTTTATAAATGTTGGCCAAATATAGCCAATTAGGAAGTGGTTGGCTAAATATTTGCCTAAGGTTGAAGTATGTTTGGAGAGAAAAAAATAGGGCTAATTTTATAACTACCTAACATAGTCACCTGTCTTTTACATATATCGCTCAACTTTCTAAAATTACAAAAAAACGGTTCATACTTTTGGTTTTTTAAAAATACGTTATCTACTAAAAGAGATGCTTTATCTCTCATTCACGCGCAACCAGGATCACAATCTTCATCTCTCTCCCCGCTCTTTCTCTCTCTCACGGCAATGACGAGTTGTTTCACGGAGGGGTTGCAATTTCACAGATGCATTGATTCAATCTTCGACCACAATATCTCTCTTTCACGCAGCTTCGAGTTTCAGTGGCGGCTTAGTTCTTCTCCTTTATTTAATCGGCCCCGCAGGGGCAGTTTCACAGTGACTTTTGAGTTGAATCGGAGCGACATTGAGAGTTTTACGAAGACAACTGAGATTTGTAAGTATATTTATATGTATTATGTATGTATATATGCAGAATTAACATTGATATAGAGATAGAGATAATATTGAGAAGAAAGATTATGTTTTTTATGTGTGTCTATTTATGTGTTTTATGTATGTATATGTGCAGAATTGTAGTATATAATGATTGTTTGTGTGTGATTTGAATTGAATATATAGAGAATGATTAAGCACGAGATCGGGAACAAAATTGTGATGCAATTCTGTTTCGTATCGATATGATGCATTCCCTATTTGTTTTATGTATGTTTTTCTTAGGACTTTTATCAAACATTTGATGTATATATTGATTTTGTTTGTTTTGAGTCTTGAATACTTGTATTGAAACATGGGTTGTGTTTGTGGGAAGTGTTGTAGCAGATATGAACTGACTTCAGATGGTCACACTTCGCATTCTGATTTTTGGAGTTTAAGGACTCTCCTAATTATGGCTTAGGAAAACATATGAGTGTGGAGATGTCTATAGAGCTTGTTGTTGTGCCTTCACATAACTTTCAGTTGGATTATATGGTACTTATGCAACGGGGGTACTACCCTGATATGTTAGATAAGGAAAATAAGGATAATTTTTGTGTGAAAACTTGCGTACAAGGAATCTTAGTGTTCATATCTTTGGTGTGTTTGTTGGGCATGGCCAAACTGGAGGGCAATGCTCGAATTTTGTGAAGAATAGGTCGGTTGAAAATTTGTCAAGGGACTGTACGTTGGTGGATGATCCTATTAATGTTTATCATGCTACATTTTTGGCAACTAATGATGAACTTCATGATAGCTTGTTTCACAAAGTTCCCTTTATACTTTATGAAATGAAAAACATCCAGCCTTTTTCTGATTATTTCAATATTTATCTGACTACTTTAATATTTCTGCTTTAACTAGTTCTATCAGTTGCAACCATGGTTGCAAAAGTTGCAAATATAGTTGCAACCATGATTGCAGAAGTTGCAACCATGGTCGCAACCTTTGTCATTTTAATGAAACTATAAAAAATATATATATAATTTTTGTTTAAAATGATTTAAATCAACAGGTGAATCCATCAAAGCGAGGACAATGTACCCCTCAAAAGACAGAATCAAAATAGAAAGACCAAAAAAGAGAAGGCGCAAAGCTGTGTGGGAGATAAATCAATAATTCAAATGCAGGAAATTCGATCAATCTGAACATAATAGAAGAACTTGAACAGCTAGGAAATGATCGACTGATGGTTTTATACCTAGATTTAGGTTTCATGTAACGGGTTATCTAGATCAATTGGGAGTGATTTCAATTAACAATGTAATACAATATCATTTGTTCATTTATTGAATCACTATGAATGGAACTGATATGACATTTATGGATTTGTTCATTTGTTGATTTTATGTGAAACGGCCCCCGCAGGGGCACCCATCTTAATATCCAGACTCATAAATTCCTATCAGTTGCAACCTTGTTTGTAATAGTTGCAACCTTGTTTGCAACAGCTATAACCATGTTTTCAACCTTTGCAACTATGGTTGCAGAAGTTGAAAACATGGTTGCAATCATGTGTGTAGAAGTTGCAACCATGGTTGCAAAAGTTACAAACATAGTTGTAACAGTTGCAAACATGGTTGCAATCATGTGTGTAGAAGTTGCAACCATGGTTGTAGAAGTTGCAAATATGGTTGCAATCATGATTTTAGAAGCTGAAAATATGGTTGCAACCATGATTGTAGAAGTTGCAACCATTATTGCTGAAGTTGCAACCTTTGTCATTTTAATGAAACTATAAAAAAAACATAATTTTTTTGTTTAAAATGATGTTAAGTCAACAGGTGAATCCATCAAAGCGAGGACAATTAGGGCTGTAAACGAACAGAATAGAGCCGAGCTTGATTTTTTTTTAAACGAACCGAGTCGAGCTTTCTAATCGAACGAAAAGTGATGTTCAAGATCGGCTCGTTAATAAACGAGCCGAACACGAGTTTGTTCACGAACATTTCGAGTCGAACCGAACACAAACCGAACTCGAGTCGAGTCGAGTTGTTCACTTATAGTTCATACTTTTATACTCAACCAAATCCAATTTTTAAAATTACTTACTCGATTTACAGTCTCACGCCTAAAATCACATCTTAAGAATACACGATTATGTTTGAATTTCAATACTAAAAGTTAATTTATTTTCTTCTAATAATCCTATTAGGTAAATATTTGTATTTATGAGTAATCAAACCTTACTCACTTCACCTAATAACAATAGTTAAAATAAAACAATTTTATCAGTGACTTAGAGCCTCTCTAAGAGCCTCTTTATCTTGTCTCTTAACTTGAAATTTATATAATAAATTAATAAGACAAACTCTCATTCTCTATTCACTTTCTTTTGTAATTTTATGAATGCAACTTATAAATTTTACTCCCTCCTTCCCAAAAAGAATGAGTCACTTCTTTTTGCACGCATTTCAATGCGCTCGGTTGAGATACTTGTAAATAATATTTTTTCAATTTTTTTATTTATATAAAAGTATAAACTCTATATTTTTATAGAAATCAAAAAAATTAAAAAATTATTATTTACAAGTAACTTAACCGAGCGCATTGAAATACGTAAAAAAGTCAAAGGGTCGGTCTTTTTGGGACGGAGGTAGTAATAATGAAAAACTAATTTGGATTGGATATAAAGAGTTTAACTTTTGGTAGTACGTTGATGTTATACCTTTTAGATATAACAAATACAATTCCCTATTCAATCACAAAATAACTAAAATAGATCGCAATTAAGTTTTATTTAACATATTCAAATTGTTAAGGATATTATGAAATTCACGAATTTATAATTAGTTAAACGAATCAAGCCGAGTTTAACGAGTTAGAGCCGAGCTCGAGCCGATCCCGAGCAAAACGAGCCGATTTCGAGTCGAACAGGTGTAAATCTCGGCTCGAGCTCATTTACCAACCGAACACATTTTCATGTTCAAGCTCGTGTTCATTTAGTAAACGAACCGAGCCGAGTTCATCTAAAACGAGCCGAGCTCGAGTTTTGTTCACCAACGGCTTTGTTCGCTTACAGCCCTAAGGACAATGTACCCCCCAAAAGGCTGAATCAGAATAGAAATACCAAAAAAGAGAAGGCACAAAACTGTGTGGGAGACAAATCGACAATTCAAATGCAGGAAATGCGATCAATCCGGACATAATAGAAGAACTTGTAGAAACCCGCCATCGAAATAAATAACTTAGTTATTTACAAATTATGTTGCAAATACTATTGCAAATACTGAATTGCTAAGTTGATTAAATTTAAAGTAGTAATAAAACTGATATGACATGTGTTTCTAAATTTCCAAGTTTTTTTAAGAGTAGAATTGCCAAGTTAATTAAGTTGCAAAATGGTTTTGTATTTTGTTTAAGTTGAGAAAGTATTTTGTATAAGTTGCAAATATTGTTGCATAAGTTGTAAAATTGCTGCAACCATGATGAAACCTTGTTTGCAAAGGTTGCAACTTTCTTTGCAACTTCACCAACTATGGTTGCAAAGATTGCAAACAAGGTTGCAATTGTTTCAACTGATAGAGATAGTTGAATCTTATTTGAAACCATGTTGTAAATACTAAAATTTTAAGTTGATTAAATGTAAAGTAATGTTGGAACTAATATAGTGATACGACACGTGTTTCTAAATTTTCAGTTTTTTTATTTTGAGTAGAACTACTGTAACACTCCAGTCCCACATCGAGGAGATTTGTTCAGTTTATAAGACAAAGTACTGCTACTAATTAGCACCAACAAATCATGATCTTTTGAGGGTCTGTGTTGGGCTAGTCGTTACCCAAGTTGGCTTCGTTTAGGCCAATATGCTCTGACTTATTCGGAATCGGAATCGGGACTTGACCCGATTTTCGAAAAAGGCTCAGGATTTTACCCGGGTTGTCAAATATGGTATCAGAGCCGACTCTCAAAAGCTTGATGCGTCAAGTTGTCGATCTAGTCTTAGACGATCCAAAGTAATCATGTCCATTGCACACATCAATAACAGAAAATATCAAATAACTTGAATCGCCGTAAAAGACATAAAAGACAGAACCATTAACTTAATATGCATGCAAAACAACTAATAGATAATAGGCTAGAAAATAGTTAAGTGTGTCAATTAAACATAGCACATAATTACAATATATAATTTTGTTTGTACTTGACTAACATTATCGAACATCTATGGTCTTCTTGTTCTTTCTCCTCTTTCCCTCGCGCCTACTCGGTTTTTTTTGGTTCTTTCTCCTGATTGTCTCCTACTGTGGATGAATACACAAATAGAACTTCTAATTCTAGGTTTCGCTGATAATATACATATTTAAAAAGCTTCATTTTATTTGTTCTATTTATTAAGATTACTATAGATGTTCATTGGCCATGTATAGAATGAGCTCATCCAACCAAAACAAAATATATGCAAAATATACATCCAAACTAAAATAAATTTAATTATCATACATTTCAAATAAAATATAAAATAACATTTAACTCAACTTAAAACCATCGTATGTAATTCAAAAACACTTTAAGTAAAATAAACATGATGGGATATTACATTATATCTCACTTATAAAAATATCATCCTCGAAATTAAAAATTTATTGAGATTTCAATATCTCAAACAAACATACACACTGATTCTCCAAATTTCTTCCTAGATATTTAAATTCTTAAGTAGCAATTTGGCAACTAAAATTGTTTTTCCATGCATAAATCATTTTAAAGAAATTAAATAAAATCAAGAGTCAAAACATAATATATTTTTTACCACCAAAAATTACATGTAAACTATATGGATCACAACATGCACACGTGTCTAACATGAAGCAACTATACTTGAAAAGTGCAAAGTGATAGTCTCAAACAATATATTCTGAAGCATAAAATTGAATTAATTGACATGCATAGATATATAAAATTAGAACATTAAAGAAAATAACTTAACCACCCAAGTCTTATGGAACTTGTTAAATTTTAAGACTTCAACATAGATATATAAAATTAGAACATTAAAGAAAATAATTGTCCAATTACGCAACAAGAAATGAATTCGCTAATTAAGGCACATTAAGCTAAGTTATTAGTTTTTGATAATAATTCTTCATGCTAACAAAATAAAATATAAAACAAATTAAAATTAAAATTAAATTTATGAGTTTTAAACGCCTATTACCGATACCAAATGATGGTCGTAGTGTATAATACATTAAATACTATACAGATAATTCTAAATTACTTGAAACTTGTCAAAATAATAATAAATTCTTGAGAATACACAACACTTATATTCCATCATGATGGAATCATTAATTTCAAGCGTCCCTAAAATTAATAATATCATTTCATTTAATTATTTATTTTGAGCGTCCCCAAAATAAAATAATTAAATCATAAAATTTTGGAACATGAGTGTTTTAGACATAATTTGCGTAAAATTGAGAGGAAAAAAAAATTAAAATATTAATATTCTAAAACAAACTAAGGCAACTAGTATCGGAATAGTGTGATGTCCTATAATCTTACAAGTAAACTACTGAAACATATACAAACATATACGAGTTTGGAAAATTAAAATAAATATATCTATAAAGGAATCAGAATATTCCAGAAGACTTGAAGTTTGCTTAATTCGGATAAGCAAACAAATGTGCACAACAGATCTATTTCTATTACATAATTCAAAATGAAAGAATGACCCATATACACGAAACAAGTAAAACTGTTATTCAAAAATTTAAAATAATATACAAAAATAATTAATAAGATTAAATTAGTACTCAAGAGATAATTTGTTATCATACTGTTATGCCACATTTTGGCATAGTCCAAATTTCTCCGTTTAATAATTATTAATTCAGATTAATAATTAATTGCTTAACCAATAAGCAATATCCTCTCTCTGAAACGAGGAAAGAATCAATCTCAATCAACGAATAACGGAAAATATCTCCCAACGATATTCTTCAAATCATGGAAAGAAATGCGGAGATGCCGCGAGATTGTAGGAAAACGTGTGAAGACCGGACTATTTATGGGAACTTGAAGAGTATTGATAATCCTTGAACTATTTATGGGAACTTGAAGAGGATTGATAATCCTTGAACTATTTATGGGAACTTGAAGAGGATTGATAATCCTTGGACTATTTATGGGAACTTGAGGTGGATTGATAATCCTTGAGTTGTTTATGGGAACATAAATCTTGACTATCTTATGGGATTGGACTGAATGAACTTATCCAATGACTTGTTTTCCAAGAACTACGTGAGGCTTGATCCCTATATAAATGGGTACGTAGGCACCTTGTATGGTACAGTGGTACAGTGGTACACGACAATTGACACTCGGGAAAGAGGAAGAGAAAGAACTCATTCTCTATTCAATTTCTGAGGAGTCATCATACGAGCTCAGCCCCAAACATCCAAAAATCTCAAATCCCCCTATTTTCATAATTCGTTATTCCAGCAACCTCCGATTTGGGTTGTTACGAAATTCCTCCAACAACACATACTATATCACAAAATACATGAGAATAATATCATAAATTCAAAAATCAGAATGCTTAAAACTACGCATACGTACGAAGTCAACCCACAACTCACATGTCAAGCCTATAGACAACTACAGAATCTCAATCTAAACTCATACAATCTTATCCTTGGGTAAAATTTAGAGATAACACAATTTTATCTTAAACTTTTTCTCTTTTGTGAAACTAAAAACATTTTCAAGACTCGTATGAGTTAAGGCTCTTATTAAATAGATTATTATATATTCAAGATTAATTTATTTCCTTAAAAGTCATTGTTGCACGAATTATACTCAACCAAATGACACGTAAGATAATTGATGAATCATGAATCGTCATCATCGAAAGCTACATAATCTTACAGTTATCTAACACTCCCTATACTTAAAAACAATAACATTAATGTTTGGGTCTTTAAAGATGTACGACGATTCACAAACAAACCCAAAACTCAAAGGTACTAAACTGATGAAGACGAAATGACAAATTGAGTCGAACCATAATCAAATGATAGAAATGTTTAACGTCTAAAAAAAATCCACAATGTTAGATATATGTATAAATAAAGTTTGCAATAAAGAGATGCGTCAAGTGGTTTAAAAATATCATAAAGGTAAAATAATTGTCAAATGAACAAACTGAATGAAATTTTAAAACACTATACCCATTCTAATGTCTACCCACTCTCACATGTCAACCTAATTAGGTTTTCTACAAGAAAGAACCTATAGCTCTAATACCATCTTTGTAACACCCCCATCTAAAAATTAAACGAGGGGCTACTTATTAAACCATGAACCTGTATATAGAGCACTAAAATCTCCAAAATAATAATTAAACAATCTAAATAATTCTAGAAGTCCATAATCTTAATTAATGAAATAGAGGGTAGCTCTCCTTCATACAGTCCTAGATCCCCCTAAGCACCTGCCAGAAAAAGAATACGGCATGAGCCAAACGCCCAGTACGGATTTGGAATACAATTTATAAAATAGGAAACATGCATACATAATTGACAATTTATAATAAAACAATCATTTTAAAAATAAGTATGGCTGAAGCAACGAAAGGGTAGAATATTTCATACCGAGATCAGAACAGAACAAATACAGATACATACATCATAGGGTACCGTAATGTATGCAACAAATCGGATAACGTGTACGGCATATACATCGTCACCGCCAAATCAAATCAAACTCTGTGTGCACCCACGTATCCTGAAGCAAATATCAAAATGCGCAAAAGCTCATCCCAAAAGCTAACATAAGGATACGCCATGACCAATCACACTGTCATGGAAGTGTCATGCCACTGGTGCCGCAATGACATGGCTGTAGTACCCCTACAGCTGGTTAACTCGGTATACCCTATATCACTAAGGATCCAAATAAAATATTTCACACAAACTAAAATTGTATTTTATTTTAGAGAGACAAATACTCGAAGCAGATATATTTAATATTCACAATTTTCTAAAAATCATTGATACAGATATTGAGATATTTCATAACAGGACTGAGACAAATATATAAATATTTTGAAACAGAACTATGTTAGATCAGAATTCAATGATCGTCAGAAGCTAGACTCAACTGATCAGGATTGCTGACGTCATCAGTATTGCATGGTCATCAGTATTTGATCAAGCGTCAGTATCTTATTGATCATCAGGATTCCTACTCAGACTATGATCAGGTTTGATCATCAGGACTTGAAGCTGATCAGGATTCCTACTTCGAGTTATATTTGGAGTCTAGATAAACATGGAAGTTTATTCTATTTGTTCCTGGTTTGTAGAATGCAGCTATCGATTAAAGATATGTTTCTATCTTTGTTATGATTAGGACTTATCTTGTTATTGATAGAGAAGCTGTGTGCACTATATAAACACAGTTTTGGTTTCGATTTATGTATTCATTAGAGAGAGAACATAATCGAAGAGAAGCTCTTAAGAACAGAATTTCTTGAGAGAGTTTTTGTAAGCTAGCAGCTCTTAAGAACATCAGAATTTCTTAAGAGAGTTTGTAACAGTTTTATATCAAAGTTAATAAAGCTGTTATTGTTATTATTATTGATCTTTCATATTTGTGTTATATAAAGTCGAGAATCTTATACAATTGTATTCAACCCCCTTCTACAATTGTTATTTACTGGGCAACAATTGGTATCAGAGCAAACTGATTTAATTCTGAATCAGATACGATCTAAAGATGTCGACAACCAAGTATGAAAGCATGAAGATTCCCATCTTGAAGATATCAGAATATCCTACATGGAGGGTAAAGATGCTGATGTACCTGGAGGCTATGGATCCTGACTACTTGGACAGGATTCGTGATGGACCATATATACCAACAAAGTTCGTAGAACGAACAGATACAGTACCAGAACATTATGTGGTCAAAGCTAAAGCTGAATGGACTCCAGAAGAAAAAGCTCATGTACTCAGGGAACCAAAGATAAAGAATATCTTGCATAATAGCCTTGATGCTGTCATGTCAAACAGAGTGATTGCATGCAAGTCTTCAAAAGAAATCTGGGATACTTTGGAAACTCAGTGCCAGGGATCTGCATCTGTTAAGAAAAACAGAAGGGCTCTTTTGATTCAAGAATATGAACAATTCGATGCAAGACCTGAAGAGAGCCTGACTGATCTATATGATAGATTTCTGACACTATTGAACAGCTTATCCTTAGTTGACAAAGTATATGAAACTGAAGATTCAAACACCAAATTTCTTAGAGCTTTACCTGAAGAATGGGATACTCAGACCTCAATCATTAGACACCAGTATGATCTGAACATTGTGTCTCTTGATGAGATCTATGGGATGCTAAGAACTCATGATCTTGAAGTTCAACAGAGAAAGAACAAGAAAAGCAGCAAGGCAAAGTCAATTGCTTTGAATGTAGAAGCAAAATCAAAAGGGAAAGCTATGGAGGTCTCTAGAAGGAAAGCAAGAGTAGCTGAGTCAGATCCTGACGACTCTTCATCAGATACTGATGGCAATCCTGATGCCAATACTGGTGATGAATCTTCTGATTCAGACATGGAAGAGATGGTTGCTATGATTATCAGAAACTTCAGAAGGATGAAGTTCAGGAAGAATAGAAGACAAGGCAACTTTCAGAAAAAGACCTTCAAAGCAGACAAAGACAAGTATATCAAAAAGGACAGCAAGGGTAGCAAATTTGACAAGTCAAAGGTTAGATGCTACAAGTGTAATGGTATGGGTCACTTTGCTTCTGAATGCAACAAGACAAAGGCACTCATCACATCAAGCAAGGATTGGATGGACTCTTCCTCAGAATCTGATACTGAGGTAGTCAACTATGCGTTAATGGCCAATGCTGATGTAACTGCTGCTCCTGATGATAAGGTACTAAATACTATCTTTGATTTTGATACTGATAATGCTTCTGAGTTAAGACGTTTTCTAAAGTCATTACATATTAGTTTTAGAAGTCAAACTGCTGAGAATACTAGAATCTTATCTGAGATGTCTGACCTTAGAAAGAGGAATGAGATATTAGAAGCTGAATTTTCTCGTATGCAAGAAGTACAAAAAGAATGTGATAATGCTAAACACATGCACTTAGAGATGACATCTAAATGTACTTCCCTTGAAAAAGAACTTGAATTTGCTAATGAGAAAATCAGAACCTGGACAGACTCTGGTAGGAAATTTCATGAGATTAATACCTCTAAGAATTGGAAAGAGTGTCTAGGATATAAGTCAGATGAAGATAAGAAATTAGCAGAGAAAATTGTCATTGATGAGACAGTCAGTCCAAAGACCTATAGACATGTTATAGACTCAACCAAATCTAAGATTACTCCTGTTAATTTTGTTTTTGGTAAGGATTCCAATTCTACTTTTGAAAAGGGATCTTCTTCTACTCAAGGAATTAAAATTATAAAGTCTAAACCTGTCATGAACAAAGTCACTAAGAATGTAGGTCTATTGTCTCAGAAACAGCTTAAGGATAAAATCTGTGAGGTTACAGATAAGAAAAAGGAAGCTACTGTTAAGAGAAACAGAAATGGTAAAATTGGGATCAATAAAGAAAATGGTTATAAGTATATCCCAAATGCACCTAGAAAGAGTTGTTTTAACTGTGGTAACTCTAATCATCTTGCTATTGATTGTAAAAAGAGTAAGAAGAAAATTGCTGAAATTCCTAAGTCTGATGTTAGGAATAGATCAGTATTTTACAAACCACAGAATTCCTGTTTTCATTGTGGTAGTCTATGGCATTCTATTTATACATGTAAAGAGTATCATGATTTGTACTATAACTTTTATGATCCATTGCCTAAGTTTGAAAGTAGTACAAAGTCTGATAGAACTGAAAATGTCATAGTGAAGCATGCTTTTGTTAATACTGATACTGACAAAGCAAATCCTGATGGAGTAAATCCTGTCAGGACTGCTAAAGTCAAAAAGTCTTCTGCTGTTAAATTTAATAAAATGCATGAACAAGGAATCCAACAAGTGTGGGTTCCTAAACATTCTGACTAGTGTTTTACTATTCTGATGCAGGGTAAAAGGAAAAATGTGTTAGTCATTGATAGTGGATGTTCTGTGCACATGACTGGAAACAAAGCCCTGTTATCAGAATATGAGGAAAAAGCTGGCCCAACTGTGTCTTATGGAGATGGCAACATTGGACAAACCTTGGGATATGGCAATATAAACATTGGAAATGTCATCATTGAAAAAGTAGCTCTAGTGAAAGGACTAAAACACAACTTGTTGAGTATTAGTCAAATCACTGACAGAGGTTATCATGTCAATTTCTATTCCACACATTGTGAAGTAGTCAGTAAAGCAACAGGGAAGATAGCACTAACTGGCTACAGGCATGGTAACATATATGAAGCCAACATTCTCTCAGATACTGATGGCTCCCCTACATGTTTCATCAGTAAAGCTTCAGTAGATGAAAGTTGGAATTGGCACAAGAAGCTTTCTCATCTCAACTTCAGCAACATCAATGAGTTGGTTAAGAAAGAGTTAGTAAGAGGATTACCTAATGTCTTATATACACCTGATGGACTCTGTGATGCATGCCAAAAAGCAAAACAAAGAAGGACATCATTCCAGAGTAAATCAGAATCCTCTATTGAAGAACCATATCACATGCTACATCTTGATCTGTTTGGTCCAGTCAACATCATGTCCATCAGTAAGAAAAGGTACACTCTTGTAATTGTTGATGAATATTCTAGATTCACCTGGGTGTATTTTCTGCATAGAAAAGATGAAACTCCTGAAGTTCTGTTGGATCATGTGAGGATGATTGAGACAACCACAAAGTACAAAGTCAAGATTCTGAGAAGTGATAATGGTACTGAATTTAAGAATTCAAAGATGGAAGAGTTCTGCAAATACAAAGGAATCATTCAACAATTCTCTGCTCCTGGCACACCTCAGCAAAATGGAGTAGTAGAAAGGAAGAATAGAACTCTTATTGAAGCTGGCAGAACTATGTTGGAAGAAGCTAAATTACCTACATATTTCTGGGCAGAAGCAGTCAACACAACATGCTATACACAAAATCTCACATTGATAAACAGGCATGGTGTCACTCCTTATCAGTCACTCAAAGAGAAGAAACCAAGTCTGAAGCATTTGCATGTGTTTGGCTGTAAATGTTTTGTTCTCAGAACTCATCCTGAACAGCTAGGGAAATTTGAAACAAAGGCTGATGAAGGAATATTCATAGGTTATCCTACATCAAGAGCCTTCAGAGTTTTTAATTTGAGAACAAGAACTGTCATGGAGTCAATACATGTATCTTTTGATGATAAGAAGATAACTGGAATCATTGAAGACTCGCATGATAGATTGTTATTTGAAAATGAAGCTTCCAAGGAACCTGAAGAAAATGAATCAGATCCTGTCCATTCATCCAGTACTGACGGGTCACCAAATCCTGATGACTCACCAGGTACTGATGGTGCTAATACTGATGATGCAAACAACAGTAATACAACTAGTAGTGCTAATGTTGAGGGGGAGCAACGGCATTCAACTACAAGTTCAGAGTCAACTCAATCATCAGGACAGAATTCTTCAGATACTGATTCAAGTGAAGATCCTGATAACACATCAGGAGGGCATAGCAATAATTCAGGGAGAGCTTCAAATCAATCAAATTCTTTCAATCAAGATAACACCAATCCAGGGGGAGCATCTACTTCAAGAAACAATTTGACACCAGCAAGGAAATGGACAAAAGATCATACTCCTGATTTGATAATTGGAGATCCTGATGCAGGTGTTCAAACACGAAGTGCAACTCAGAATGAATGTTTATATAATAACTTTCTATCCAAGGAGGAGCCTAAGAAAGTTGAAGATGCACTTAAAGATGCTGATTGGGTTACTGCAATGCAAGAAGAACTGAATGAATTTGAAAGGAATGAAGTCTGGAAACTGGTACCAAGACCAAAGAATAGATCAATTGTTGGTACAAAGTGGATTTTCAAGAACAAGACTGATTCTGATGGAGTCATTATCAGAAATAAAGCTAGACTAGTTGCAAAGGGGTATTCCCAACAAGAGGGAATTGACTATGATGAAACTTTTGCTCCTGTTGCAAGACTAGAAGCCATCAGGATATTTCTTGCTTATGCAGCACATAAGAAATTCAAGGTTTTCCAGATGGATGTTAAAAGTGCTTTCTTAAATGGTGAACTGGAGGAAGAAGTTTATGTTGAACAACCTCCTGGTTTCATTGATCCTAAATATCCAGATCATGTCTACAGACTGGATAAGGCACTTTATGGACTAAAGCAAGCTCCAAGAGCATGGTATGAAACCTTAGCTCAATTCTTACTGGAAAGTGGATTCAAAAGAGGTGCAATTGATAAAACTCTATTTTATTTGAATCATGGTAAGGAGTTACTGTTAGTTCAGATTTATGTTGATGATATCATTTTTGGGTCAACAAACAATAAGCTGTGTGAAAAGTTTTCCAAGCTTATGCAGTCAAGATATCAAATGAGCATGATGGGAGAAATGAGTTACTTTCTGGGTCTTCAAGTTAAACAGACTGATGAAGGGATTTTTATTAATCAGTCTAAATACACAAGGAATTTACTGACAAGGTTTAACATGCAAGACAGTACTCCTGCTTCAACTCCCATAGCTACAGCTACCAAACTTGATCCTGATCAAGGTGAAGAGGTAGATGTAACTCACTACAGAGGAATGATTGGCTCTTTATTGTATCTCACTGCCAGTAGACCAGATATCATGTTTGCAACCTGTCTATGTGCAAGATTTCAAGCAAAACCTAGAGAACCACATCTGATTGCAGTCAAAAGAATTTTCAGATATCTCAAAGGCACTCCTTCACTTGGCCTTTGGTATGCAAGGGAATCAGATTTTGGGTTGTGTGGTTATTCAGATGTTGATTTTGCAGGATGCAAAATAGACAGGAAAAGTACTTCAGGAAGTTGTCAGTTTTTGGGTGGAAGACTAGTTTCATGGTTCAGTAAAAAGCAGAAATCTATTTCCACTTCAACTGCAGAAGCTGAGTACATTGCTGCAGAAAGTTGTTGTGCTCAGATAATGTGGATGAGAAATCAGTTGTTAGATTATGGCCTGTCATACTCAAAAATCCCTATTTATTGTGATAACCAAAGTGCTATTGCAATGACAGGAAATCCAGTTCAGCATTCTCTTACTAAACACATAAGTATCAGATATCACTTTATAAGAGAACAGGTTCTGGAAGGAACAATTGAACTTCACTTTGTTCCTACTGATCAACAACTAGCTGATATATTCACCAAGCCACTACCTGAAGCTACTTTCAATAAATTGGTGAATGAACTTGGAATGATGAATTTTGAGAATTTCTGAGAAAAAGCTACAGAGAGGAAATCCTGATAACTGTCAAATCTGATGGTTATTCAGAAAGGTATGTATCTTTGATCAAATCCTGATAGGACTCAATCCTGACAGGAAGTCAACTGGTCAATCCTGATGTACAGGTCAGTATTTCATTACTTAATTTGTGCCTAATTTTTCGTCAGTATCTACTGATGGACGGTTGAGTTTTAGTAGGACAACTGTATGCGCGCGTGTGTTGCACTATTATAGATATAACAATACATACACATAAAAGGCGGTGCAGATTTATTTAAATGACACACGTAATCTGTCCACTAATTCTTTGTGCACAAATCATATTTTGCCACTTGTCTTTGAGAGTAATATTTTGTTTTAACAAAATACTTTTTATTGGTCTACATCGTTAATTACTCTCTTATCATCAGTTTTTCGTTTTCTATCTCTCTCTGTGCTTTCATACCCTAATTGCTTCAAATCTTAATTCTCGAGTTTTCAAAAGCATTACAATGGCGTCTTCATCTTTCATGAACAAACAAACAGTAATTCGTGATATTACTTTTGCCACTAATAACTTTGTAGCCATTCTAGACCATCAAGAATTGCCTACTGAGTTCCATATAATTCAAGATTTTCTTACTTCAAGCCCATTGAAGTATGCTTTAACAGAGCCTGCAAGTGTTTCTTTTAAGTCTGTAATGCAGGTTTGGAACACAGTTGTTTTTGGTCAAAGTTCTACAGGAACCATTCTGATGCAGTTCGAATCAAATGGGGTAACTCATCATGTCACCCCTGCTGTTATTGAAGAGGCATTGCATTTGCCTATTCTGGGTGAAAAAGTTCCTAGGGTGATTTCAGACTCTGCTCTATTTGAGTTTGTCAAGAAACTGGGCTACAATGGAGAAGTAAAGAGATATGGAAATCTCTTTAGGACAAAGCTTAAGAAGGAATGGAATTTCTTCTTTGATACAATCAGCCGCTGTTTCCTGAACAAGACATCAAATTTTGATGCTCTTCCATCAGGATCTCTTAAAATTGGGTACTCTCTTATCCATTCTACAGTGTTTGATTATGGGTCTTTTATCTTAAAAGCTTTAAGTGATAGGAAATCAGATAAGTTGGGTTCTGTCTGTTTTCTTAGATTTTTACAGTTGATATTTAATCACTTTTGTCCTAATGTTGTTTTTGAGGATGATGTAGTTCTACCAATCTGTAGAATTACTGAGAATAATATTAAGTCCTTAGTCAACAGTGATAAGGCAAATGGTTTTATAGGAAATGCTTTTATTCCTGATGAGGTTAGGTTTTTCTTACATCAGAAAATGCCTACTCGTTATGGACTACTTTCTAATGCTATGGTACAAGGACCAACCCACCTTGTTCCTGACACAAGCATGCAACCTAAACAGTCTAAACAGTTAACAACCACCTCT
This sequence comes from Heracleum sosnowskyi, assembly GCA_030848705.1. NCBI lineage: Eukaryota > Viridiplantae > Streptophyta > Magnoliopsida > Apiales > Apiaceae > Heracleum > Heracleum sosnowskyi. The sequence goes on along the minus strand of CM061238.1, from coordinate 131,406,548 downwards.
ACTGTCTCTCAACAGACTTTAGTTGTAAAATCAAAGAAATCAGCTAGAACTGATGTGTCTGGAAGGCAATCAGGTTCAAAAGATTTTTCCTCTACACCACTCACTAAAAAGAAGATACAAGGGGGTGTACAAGGGGTCCTGGTCAAGAAAGCTGATAAGGTTGTTAAGAATGTTCCTGTGAAAAGGAAGTTAAGGTTGATTGATGAAAGTGATTCAGAGGATGACTTACCTATATCCTCTGTGATGAATGTGAACAAGGAAGTTGCTGATACTGCTACTAAAGCTGTGGTACCTTTATCAAAACCACAAAAGACAAGGAAATTATCAAAGAGCAGGTATCATATTCCTTTGACAGTGCAAATGAAGGATACTGATATTCAGACATCAAATCCTGATGTTAGTATTCCTGATGCAGCAACAAAAGTTGTCTCTATATCAGACTCTCCAGCCTCTCCATCTCAGATTCGAGGACATTCTTGGGAGAATGTTTCTACAACTGCTTCCTTGGTTGGTCTTACACCTACATCAAAGAAAAAGAGGAATGCAGAAGAGTTAGTCTATCAGAGACAGAAGAAGCTGAAAGGATCAAGCCCACAAGAACCTGAATTTCAGAGTAATTCAGCAGCTACTGTTGATCCTGCCACACAAGAACCACTCAATCAAAGTTTGGGTGAAGGCTTAGCTAGTGGAATGGTCACACAAGAACCATTTTCTCAAAGGGAGAATGAAGACATCAACATTCCAGCTACACAAGAACCATCTTCTCAAAGTGAAGATGCAGGCAAAGCTACAGCTTCTGTTGAAAGATTGGTCGAGAACATTGTCAATGAGGGAAGCACACAAGAACCTTTAGCTCAAAGTGTTGAAGCAGCTTCTGAACCTCAAGCTCCACAAGAACCATTGGTAGCAAATACTGATGCAAGCATATCAAATCTTGACGATGTTCATCCTGACGTTAGTGGTGCTCCTGATACTGAGCCTATTTTGATACAGCCACTTCGTTCAAGACCAATGGATCATCCTATCTCAGAATCACAGGATAAACTGAAAGGTATTGCAATTCCTGATCCTGATAAATCTCATGGTTCTGATGATGATAATTCTGATGATGATAGTGATGATGATAATGAGAATAGAAAAGAGAAGGAACAGCTTGCTACAGCACTCAAGATTAGTCTTGGAACTAATTTTGGTTCATCAAGTACATATATGGCTAGCAATGCTTTCACTGGGAAAGATCAGAGACAAGATTTTTCTACTCCTTCCTTTGATCCTGCAGAGGCATTTAGACAGAATGAATGGAACAATTCATGGCACCAATCTGATGAATCTATCAGTTTTTCTTCTGCTATTGAACATGCCTATAATGCAGTGAAGTCTATAGAGAATCAAGACTTGAAGAATCATCTGAAGGCTACAACTCTGTTATCCAAAAGTCTGAAAAGTGAGATTGATTCTATCAAGGGCTCAACTGAAAAAGTGAGGACTGATATCTTTAATAATTTTACAAAGGTGCCTACTACTTTACAACTGAGGGTAGTGGAATCCCAAGTGAAATCTGTTGTTTCAGAACAAACCTCAATCAATCAAAGAATTGATTCTCTGGATACTAAGGTAACTGAAATTCAAGCCTCTCTTTCCTTAATTTTGCAATTATTGTCAAATCCTGATGTCAAAAAGGGGGAGAAGGTTATTCAGACAAAATGTACACCTGATCTAGTATTAAGAAATAATGATGATGATACTGGAGATGATGGTGGTGACAAAGCGATACAAGGAGAAACCTCTGATGCTGTTGTTATGAAGACAATCCAAACTTCTCAAAGTCAAACAACGCAGTCAACTCATGTTTCTGATTCTGGAGTTAAGACAGTAAGAACATTGGTGCAATCTCAGATCCTGACGGAAGATCAAATCCTGACACCTGGTCATGGACACATTCTTGCTACAATTCCTGAAGGTGATGAAGATGTGATTATTGATAATCCTGAAGATGCATCAAATTTATTCCAGAAGTTTTCTACAAAAGACGGTAGAATTGTTACTCTTTATCACACTGATAAAAGAGTTCAACAATTATTTGCCAGAAAAGCACTCTCTACAGCAAGTGAAGAATATCCAGATCTCTCACATGAAGAATTCTTGAGACTACAAAAAGAGACAATGGAAAGCTATACTGCTCCTGCTAGAGGTAGAGGAAGCAGAGGTAGGAGAGGTGCTAGAAGAAGTAAAAGAGGTTCTTCAACTCAAACAGTACCTAGACAGACAAGGTCTAGAGGGTTAAGAATTGAAGAAATTCCTGAAGCTTCACAAAATCTAATAGATCATGTTATCAAGGATATCATGGAGAAAAAAGACAAGGAATTTGTTGAAGAAGAACCTGAATTGAAAAGAAAATCAAGTAAATCAACTCTCAGCAATACAAATCAAATTGAAGATTCTAATCCTGACAATATTCAAGATCCTGACGAATCTGAAATTCTGCAAGAGGTTGATTTGATAATCTTATCTACTGTTGTTGATTGTCACAACAAAGAAGTAGATGAAGAAGAAGAAGCCATAAGAAGAGATATTACAAAAAAAACAAATGAAGATTTCAATCTCTATCTACAAAGGCTTAAAGTTTCAAATGAAAGACAATGGAGAAATTCAAGCAGACAAGAATCTTTACTTGAAAGAAGCTACGCTCATGAAAAGGAGAAATACAAGAAGTGGAAACATATAAGTACACTAAGGTGTGATAAACTTATCAATTTTCAGTCTGGTGGAATTATTACAAGCGCTTCAAGTGTTGTTGATTTATCTGAGATGGTTAGATCAAAAGCACTCTGGTTAAAGATGTTTTCAAATCTGAAGCAATTGTCAAGTAATTCAAGAGGAGGTATTGGACACAGAGATGGTGAATATCCGAATATGTCATATGTTGATCCTTACTCCTTGACAGAAATTGGAGGTACTTTAACTTCTGAAAACCTGAACAATTTATTAGTTGTTGATATAGTTATAGATTGTCATGATGGTTTTGAAAAGAAAGAAAAGCTTCTGTACTTCATGAAAGATGGTAGTGTGAAGATTCTATCTATTCAAGATCTGCTGATGAAAACTACACAGGAACTGAAATATGTTCACTATCTGTTAAGATGGAAGAACCAAGTGTACAAAGTATGGGCTGACATGATTTTGTCAACTATAAGAAGAAGACTGGATGGAAACAGTAATTTCGATGGTAATTATATTCCCATGTACTTAAATCAAAGAGGTCAGGATGTGGAAATGCAAAGAGGTACTGCTGTTAAAGAAGTAACTTTTGGTATGACCCAACTTACTCTCAATCCTGATGGGAAGGAAATTGCTTATCTTTTGCTTGAAGAGCACAGTCTACAGAAAAGCTCCATACAGAATCTCAGAGCAGCTATCTACCAGATTAATGAGGAAGATGAAGAACTCAGAAATCTTAAGGAAAGACTGATTCAAATTCTTGAAGAAAAAGAAGAAAGTTTATTATCCAACTTCTTGAAGATGAATCTGTTCTATCACAAAGCTTAAACAGATAAGTTGTTTCTGAAGATACTCGTACATTTTGATACATGTTTTTAACATCATTGAATATTTGGAATCTATACTTTATTTCACAAAGTATGAGATTGGGGGAGATTGTTAGATCAGAATTCAATGATCGTCAGAAGTTAGACTCAACTGATCAGGATTGCTGACGTCATCAGTATTGCATGGTCATCAGTATTTGATCAAGCGTCAGTATCTTATTGATCATCAGGATTCCTACTCAGACTATGATCAGGTTTGATCATCAGGACTTGAAGCTGATCAGGATTCCTACTTCGAGTTATATTTGGAGTCTAGATAAACATGGAAGTTTATTCTATTTGTTCCTGGTTTGTAGAATGCAGCTATCGATTAAAGATATGTTTCTATCTTTGTTATGATTAGGACTTATCTTGTTATTGATAGAGAAGCTGTGTGCACTATATAAACACAGTTTTGGTTTCGATTTATGTATTCATTAGAGAGAGAACATAATCGAAGAGAAGCTCTTAAGAACAGAATTTCTTGAGAGAGTTTTTGTAAGCTAGCAGCTCTTAAGAACATCAGAATTTCTTAAGAGAGTTTGTAACAGTTTTATATCAAAGTTAATAAAGCTGTTATTGTTATTATTATTGATCTTTCATATTTGTGTTATATAAAGTCGAGAATCTTATACAATTGTATTCAACCCCCTTCTACAATTGTTATTTACTGGGCAACAAACTAAAACAGATATTTTAATATTTTTGAATGGAAATGAGCGAGATTTTCAGATATTCTAAAAGGATAATTTGAGATGCAAATTTTCTTAGAAAACCCCAAAAATAGATTTTTCTAAATATTGCAAAACAATTTTTGAAATAACTTTAAAGAGTCAAAACGGATAATATTATAATCGATTTGAGAACTGAATAAAACAAATATACTAGTTCTTAACATGAGTAGCGATGAATGAAAGGAAGAGAAATCCGTACCTTAAAAGTGTCAATCTCAAATACTAATAAAATCCATAAACGTCTTGCTAAGTCTCGGCTCCTTATCTATTTATAAATATATAATTTACGGTCAGAAACACATTTATTTTACATATTTTCTTTCTATTGCATATAAGTACTTTTTATGTGACACTCAATTTAACTATTAATACTAAAGAATTTCACGGAACCATTTGGCCACTAAAAACTTGCATACATAATATAATTAAATGAATAACAAAATGACGTACACAAATACTAAAATAATAAATATACACATGTAATACAAGACTTAGAAACTCCGTTCCAAGTCTCGGCAGAATATGTATTTGTACTTTCTACTATATAACAAAATTAAACAAACCTTATAGCTTTAAGATCACCTCGGACATACATATATAAAATTAATTTTGTAACACGATTCTTGCATCAAGATATCAAAAATAGTGTTGATATGTATATTAATATAAATTAACAGAGGTTGCAAAACCTTCATGGAAATCACGGGAGTTCAACTAAAGTAAAATCTTTGAATAAAGAAAAGTAAATCGTTGTAAAAGAAATTTATATGGTAGCAACATGTTTCTAACAATTCCCAATTTATTTAATTAATCTCCGATTAATTCTCAACGGTGGCAAACATAAAATTTGTAGCTTTGAAGTGTCACAAGAAAATATATGCATATGGTTATGGTTACTAATAGCTCAAATATACACAATACCCTGAACTTAATATTATTAAATTATTAAATCAGAATGCACATAATAATTATACACAATATGATTAACTGTTTATATGATATGATTACGCCTTGTTCAACCTTGTTGTTGAATGAGAAGTGATTCTCCTGTTTGTTTTTCAATATTCACGCTGATCTCTATGTCTCTCTCTAATTAGCTTTTTCGGTAGCTAATTAGGGTTTTTGTTAACGCAGACGGTAAGCTATATTATAAATATACGGTGAGTTATAAAGTATCACTTGTAATTTATAAATAAATAAATTCTATTATAAACCATATTATCTCTATTATTATTATTATTATTATCTTAAATATCTAAAATTCCTATATATTACAACTACTAAGTTAATTAAGTTGCAAAAGGATTTTGTATTTTATTTAAGTTGAAAAAGTATTTTGTATAAGTTGCAAATGTTGTTGCATAAGTTGTAAAATTGCTGCAACCATGATTATAACTTCGGTAACCTTGTTTGCAACTTTTGTAAACAAGGTTTCAAATGTTGTAAACAAGGTTGCAAGTAACTGATAGTTATAGTTGAATCTTACTATAAATATGGGTGCCCCTGCGGGGCCTATTCCAAATAAATTCATTTTCTGTTAAATATTATCAGTTGAGAACCATACACTATTGTACTCTTATAAAATCATAAAATCTCAAAATAATGAATCATTACCAAACATTAATAATTGCATAAAATCTCAAAACAATGAACTATTACCAAACATAGTTGCAAAACACAGTTTATATCAAACTTTGAACAATTAATTTTCAAATTTCTCGAACCAAAAGAACTACATAGTTATGTCAGCAACATTGTTTATCATTGCAGTCATAGCGTAACGCGTCTTGTCAACTGAACCAACATACTGAAAACCGGTGACAAGAGCAAATTCGTTGATCCCAAAACATATCTTCATTCCATCAACACCAGTCCAAATCTCAAGAGGCTTGGGTTGATTTATTTGTCTGAGCGGAAGATTGTGGATGAGTTGGGTATTGTGTTTTGAATGATGGTAGCTGGGTAAAATTTCCAAAGCAACCAAAAACAAAGAGAGAAAGTTGGTCCCATGAAAGTTGGCTGACTTGTGATCTTTAAATGGAATAGTATAGTCCATCCCTGTAGTATTATGCATGACATGTGTGAGTCATATGAGCCTTTGCAAATGTATAATTATAAATTGCAATCGTGTTTGCAACTTTTGTAAGCATGTTTGCAGAAATTGCAACCATGTTTGCAACTTTTGCAACTGATAGAAATAAACAACATTGATGCACATAGTCAGTTCATAGAATCTAGCAAACAGTTGTTTCATAGTACGAAACTTTTAAGCATACAAAACTGATGTCTGCCCCTGTGGGGCTTCAACGACATAGTATAAAATTGATGTAAGATCACTAAATGAGGCATAAATTTCACCTCATTCGACTCATCAACAAACATATTCTCAAAAACTTAATCACAACAACAACACAATTTCAAATAGCCACAAAACATTAGGGCTATAGTCACAACTGCAGTTAATAAGACAATTACACAAAACAATTAACCACTAATTTAATTACTTAAATCACAAATGAACAAGTCTTTTCACTTGTATACACATATAACAAGTCTTGAATAATCACAAAATCACTTCGATACTCTAATCAAACTTTTTACCACATTCTGTTATGGTCCAAATCATTGTCCAAAACTTTTTAGCATATAAAACTGATGTCTACACCTGCGGGGCCTCAACTACATAATATAAAACTAATGAAAAATCACTAAATGAGGCAGAAATTTCACTTCATTCGACTCATCAACAAACCTACACTCGAAAACTTAATTGAAAGTCTACATATTTAGATTCACATTTTGTGCAAAAATCACATCAACAAAATTTCAAATAAACCCAAAACATTAGGGCTATAATCACACTTGTAGTAAACAAAACCGTTACACAAAGCAATTATCAACTAATTTGATTACTTAAATCACAAATTAACAAGTATTTTCACTTGTATACGAATAACAAGTCTTGAATAATCATAAAATCACTCCGATACTCCAATCAATAAACCGTCTATGTGTATGTGTGTGAGAGAGAAAGAGAGTACATATTGAGATAATCGGTACTTATAAATAAAATGATCGTGGAAGAAGTTTCGGGATCTCCGGAGAACTTCGATCTATCCTGGATGAAGGAGAAGAAGACGGCTCGAGAAGAAGAAGACGCCGATTTAGAAGAATAAGGTTGTTCATATTTTAATAACAAATAATTATAAAACTGAAGGTAAAAGTAAAAATAAAAAAACAATAATATAGAATTGAAAAAGTAAATAAGTAATGGTAAAATTATAAACAAAAGTTAAAAAGTTATATATTTTTATAAATTTTTCAAAAAAATATACATATTATATAAAATGAGGCGACACTTCAGCTTTTCCGCTGAGAGTAGCGTGCATTTGGAGATGCTCTTACAAATTTGATGACACATTTAATTGGTGAATCGATGGTGCAACCTTAACCCCATAACCCCATTAAATTGATTTAATATTTTCTTTTTAGTAAATAAACAATTTTGTTTTCGAATATAAATTAAGAATCTTCAGTTAATTATTCCCACTATTTTTTAAATAATATCCAGAACTTCCTTACTACTTAATTCATTTTTTTTAATATAAATTCCCAATAAAAAAATAAAAATAGTCATGACAAGTCTGTAGGTTTTATAGTTGCACCTCGCACGAAGAGTCCTCCTCAGTTACCACGCTCCACCTCATCACACTCCCTCCTGTTTTTGTCTTCTTTTCTCCACCCTGACTCTGTTTACTATACCCCCCTCCCAATCAATACATACAATCAATTATTGATACACACACATATACACACAACTACAAAACCCCTTGACTACTTTGACATCTCCTGTCTTCATTCTCATCTGGGTACTTTTTATCTTCTTAGCTTTTGCTATTTTCTTCACTTACTTTATCTTTTCTTGTGATTTCCTTATCTGGGTTGTTTTTGTTTTGCTCTTATTTTGGATTTTATGCTTAAAGTTTTGATCTTTTTGATAGTTTGATGTTAAGTTTTGTTAGTATGTGTGTTTGAATGTTTGTTTGTGTAGTTTTGTAGATTCTTGATTTTTGTTAACTAGCTGAATTTGAGGTTTCTCACTCTTGATGGTTTGGTTTACTTGTTGCATAATGATTTTAAGGGTGCTTAGATATGTATGCATAAGTTTTGTGCTTGTTTTTACACTAACTTTCTAGTCATTGTAAAGAGGTTTATGCTCTTGACTAGAGTTATCTTATTATTTTGACATGGTTTTTACATTGCGATAGTCGGAATTGTATGGTATTACAGGCGAAAATAATTTGGTACTAGTTATGCCCGTAATGTAATACTGTTGTGGTTAGATATTTCATCGGTACTTAGGATGACTGAGTAAAATTGGTATATAGTTGTTTGTTCATGATAGTAGTCTTGTAGTCTAAAGTTAACACTTAACTATAGCTTAGTCTTGTAGTCTAAAGTTAACACTTAACTATAGCTTATACAAGTGCGTTAGCATCTCATTGGCCTCAAAGATTTATTTTCGTATCTTTTTAAAATCCAGATAAACCATCATATTAAATCTGGATATAATGATTGTATGAGAAAAAAGTATTGAACACAAAGAGAAAGAAATTCAAGGCACTGGATAGTATACTTAAGTTTTTAGCAATTCAACCTCGTGGATGGTGCCAAGCTAGTTTGCAAATATACCGAGTGTTTTGATTTGAAGATATTTAGCTCTTGTTAAAGAGCAATGGTTGATTTTAAAATTTTTGATCAAATAAAGTCATTTGTTATAACAAGTAAGGTCTTGCTAATTTGCAACAGTTATTGTTACTTTGAACATCATTGAGGACCCTAGATATTTGAAGGGTTTAATATCACTCGTTTTTTGTGCCACTCCTGCAGTACTTCCATTTGGTGATAGTGCTATAGATATAACAACAATGTGATTAGCAGTATCAATCAATAAACTCTTATTTGTTATCTAAGCCAAGAAATAAATCCTGACTTCTTGCTTTATCATGTTTCCAAAATGCAAGTATATATGTGTGTGTGTGTGTGTGTGTATTTTGCTAAATAATATTTCAATTTTATTGTGCCCAACCAACTAATAGGTGGGTATGATGTTGTCTGTTGAAACTTGGGACAACTATCCCTTCTTGCGGTCATGCAATAAACTTTTGTTGCCAACCATTTTAGTTTATCCCATGTAACAATAACTGCATAAGTAATGCACTTGCACAAGATTAGATTATCTCCTTAAATTAATTAATTCTGTGTTCAGAATGTACTTGGGCATTTTTTTTTGGTTCTAATTATTGCAAAATGTTTTGAGGCCAAATGGCATTATCACTTATCAGATACAATTTCATCAAATTAATTTTAGTTACAAAACAGTCATCCGTATATGATAAAAGTTCTTGTAGTATAACTAGTTCTTGTTGCTTGTGTCTGATAGGATATTTGCAAAGATGTCAGAAATCAAATAATCAGAAGTTTACGTCCGTTTCAGACAATTATTACTCAAAGATGTCTACTGGAGGCAGTACCTATCAGGATATTGCCGAGTCTTGTGTTACATCAGCTGGTTTTGATATAGAACCTGCAAATGTGGAATACAGAGGTTTGCCTTTGCACAAATCTATCACTGTTAATGGTAAAGGAGCAATGGGAGTAATGGTGTCGAACAGGGCCATGCACGACTTACTTGATTGTCCTGTATGCATGACTTCAATGTACCCTCCCATCAATCAGGTATACTATATAAGACTCAAACTGAGTAGCTTAAAAGTTAATGAATCCCTGTGGAACTTTGTACATAAATAGTTATAGTTTTATAGCTATTATTGTATATGTATTTATAGAGAGACCAATTAAAGCACCAATTAAAATTATGATTTACGGAAAGATACAATGTGGAGTGGAGTTTATTTTTATGTTAGAGCAGAATGATAGACTAGATGTGTAATTTAAATTATCTCTATAGATGGGTTTTTGTTCTTGTAATTTTTTTATTGTTGTGATGGAGAAATTAATCAAATTATATCTACATGTTGCTTCTCATTTGAAGCGGCTCTAAATGTTAATTGTGGGGGTGTTTGGATCCTGCTGTGTCAGCCAACTTAGAAATTAGGGAGTTCATTTTTATGTTAAAATCATGATTTGCAGAAAGATACACTATATGGGGTGGAGTTTATTCTTATGTTAGAGTGGAAAGATAGACTAGATGTTTAATTTAAATTTTAATCTATATTGATGGATTTTTGTTCTTGTAATTTTTGTTGCTGTGACAGGGAAAATATGTAGTACATACCGCTTCTCATTTGAAGCAGCTCTAGATGTTAAGTACGGGGGTGTTTGGAACCTGCTTGTCAGCCAACTTAGAAATTGGAATTAAGTATAATGTGTGTGTGTGTGTGTGTGTGTATATATATATGTATGTATAATTTGTAAAAACATTATGGTGGAATCCATAATTCATTTTAGAGAAAATGAAAAATTAAAGGGTAATATTCAAAACTACACTTGAGCAGTTTGTTTGATGGCACATGCCTAGAGAAAAAAAAAGTCAGTAATTCTTGTTAACTTTCTATTCTGGTTGCAGTGCCCCAATGGTCACACATTATGTCAAAGCTGTAAGGCTCAAGTTAACAACATTTGCCCTATATGCCGCCAAGAACTTGGAAATATTAGGTGCTTGGCTTTGGAGAAGATTGCAGAGTCACTAGAATTGCCATGCAAGTATAACTTTTTGGGCTGTGAAGGAATATTCTCGTACCACAGCAGGTTAAGGCATGAACAAAGTTGCAGGTACAGCCTGATTGGCTCTAGCTTGACCGGTTCTGGTAATTGCCAATTTGAAATTATTACATCAGTTGCTCACCTTAGGATTGATTTTTTCAGATATCGCTCGTATGATTGCCCTTATGCTGGAGCTGAATGTCCTGTTACTGGTGATATCATGTTCCTTGTTAAGCATCTCAAGGATGACCACAATGTTGACATGCATGACGGAAGCACCTTTAATCACCGGTATGTTAAAGCTAATCCTCACGAGGTGGAGAATGCTACATGGATGTTGACTGTAAGAGTTCTCTCCCTATAGTTCCCTCTCTTGATCATCATGAAGCGTAAGCCTAGAAGTTGATTGTTAGAATATACAACATAGATGTCTATGCATGCTAAGAGCTCATGTCATACATGCAATTGTGAATCATTGGAAGGCTCGCTATCTACTATAATATAGTGGTGTGAATTGTGAAATTGTGTCCTGTATTTATGGTATTTCAGTTACAAACGTCTACACTATAGATATATACATGAAGTGACATACTGACGTGATTCTGACATCTTAGCAACTCGTAACATCTTAATTTTTTACTCAATGTAATTATGTAACCAAGGGACCCATATTATTTGCATCATTGCATGGTAAATGACTAAATGCTGACTGGGAACATACTTCTCTTTTTAGCATGAACATGTGATTGCCATTTCTTGTGAGAGCAATGATAGGGGTCCCAAATTGGATCCCAAAAGTGTTCCTGAATTACACATGGCCTGTTTTTATTGGTGGGGTGCATATTAGTGCACGTGGAGTCCGTTCTATATATGGAAAAAATGACTAATAGTTAATTGACACCTCCCAATTTGAGAATTTTTTTGGGAACGGTTTTGGAAGCTCTAGTATATCTCTTCTTGTGAATATATATGTTGGAATCAATTTCTTTTATATATATGTTCTTGTATTATGCCTATGTTAATATATCTCCTATAGTAGACCATAGCAAAAAACAAAAAGAAAAATGAAAGGTTACGGAGATTGTCAGGTTAGTATATATGTGGAAATATTCTGTCTTTGAATAGATTTATTTATAGTCATGCTTTACCTACATAAGTTGTCCACAGAAAGCGCCGCCTCATGTGTTAAAGAAAATGCAGTTAATTACTTTGTAGTAAGAAAGGTACTATGTTCAAAAATGTGTTTTAGACTTGCTAGAAAAAATAAAATTTCAAGCATTCCTTAGGGATGTTAGTGCACTAATTAAGCTAAAAGATTATATGTGTGAGCTGTCACTGCTGATATGTTTTGAAGTTGGACAACAGCAATTTGGTAAATATTCTTAAAAAAATTTAGTTTATTCTGAGTCTGTCCTCTACCTGAGCACAGCATAATATGATTGGACTTTGAGTTTTTCGGTTTTACTTGTCAAAAATAGTGCACAACATCAGATAAAAACTTGTTATTTGATTCTTCTTCTGTGTGGAATAGGTTTTCAACTGTTTCAACCATCAATTCTGCTTGCATTTTGAGGCTTTTCATATAGGAATGGCTCCTGTTTACATGGCTTTCCTTCGCTTTATGGGCGACGATCACGATGCAAAAAAATTTAGCTATAGCCTAGAAGTTGGAGGGCACGGCAGGAAATTGACATGGCAAGGGGTTCCGAGGAGCATTCGTGATAGTCATATAACAGTTCGAGACAGTCTAGATGGACTGTGTATTCAAAGAAGCATGGCACTGTTTTTTTCCGGTGGCGATAGAAAGGAGTTGAAACTCAAAGTAGCTGGCCGTATATGGAAAGAACAGCTATAAATATTACTGTAATCAGTATGTAAAATATACCTCTTCAGTTATTTGTAAACTTCCATATTTATGTTATATTTCTTGGTTTATGGGGTATTCATATTTCCTCTAAAGCTAGTTTACTGAGCACAAGCATATTTATTCATTTGCATTTAGTATCACAATTTTATTCCTAGTTTCTCCTTTTTGGGCTAAGTAATTGTAATACGAAAAGAACTAATCGTTGTATTTAAATATTAATCATACAAGTAAAATTAGATTTTAATTGAAACTAAAAGTATATTTAAACTTAAGTTTAAGTAAATATTTGTCTGAAATTTGTATTATTTTATTAAATCATCGCTATAAATACAAATTGCTATAAATCGCACCTCGTTGCTAAAGCTGTAATGCGTGCAATTTTGGTATTACTAGGTGTGAAACTGTGAATGTGATCATTGTTTAAGAATAATCAACAATAATATTAATTATGGTTGAATGTTCAAGAATAGCAATTAAGAATTATCTACAATTTTGTTTAATTTGGACCAAACTAAAATTTCAAAATTGGCTTTGATAATTTAATTAATATTCACATGTACAAAATATATAAGTAATTTTATCACTTTTTAAATAACATATAATATCACGTTGTTAATGAACTCCCTTTTTAAATAAACTAGCTTTATAGCCCGTGCGAGGCACGGGCATGCTCTAGCTATTTTCGGTTATGCTGATCTCATAGTTTAGTGGAATGCATGTAGAAGAAAAGACAGTAGGAAATATCTGTCGAAGTTTTGATGACACATGTTTTACAAAATCTCAGTCTATAAGGTTGTTATTATAACCTGAGTAGGCGCAAATATTTTGACAAATTAACATGTTTTGTTGGCACGCACGACCCTTCTGTACTGCAAGATTTCGTCGGTTATAATTTTGCCAATTGTATTTGAATGAGAAGATGGTTTTAGTGTCACTTTGAAAGAGTATCAGACACCTTTTACCATTTCCATTGCCTGGGGGAACGTTGGCACTCCATTTACCTGTTTGTAGTTCATGGGGTAATCATGACCTTGTGTACTGCAAGATTTCGCCGGTTATAGTTTTTTCAATCGTATTTGAATGAGAATATGGTTTTAGTGTCACTTTGAAAGAGCATTGGGCGTCTTTTATCATTTACATTGCATGGGGGAACGTTGACACTCCATTTACCTGTTTGTAGTTCATGGGGTAGTCGTTAAGTGGGTGTTGTAATATTTGATCGGTGTGCATAATAGAGTAAAAATGTAGAAGTACAAGTTGTATTAGTACGTGTGGATACACTATTTAAACGAATGCATACCACTTTGCTCGTTTTAAGAAGGGTCTCCTTGCAGACACGTTGAATGCAATAATTGTACAGTTGTGGATATAATTTATTTTAGAAAACTATTACTTATACCTTTCAAGATAATGCTAAACTGATTCGTGATAAGTTACTCGTTTCACCTTACAATTGCCACTTGATACAAATAATTTAACATTTAGTACTTTTAATATTTTATCATAGATATTCAAAAAATTTAAAATGATTTAGTTTAGTCGTACGATGACAACTTTAACTTTCTTGTAAAAATCTTCAACACAAACTTTTTTATTATTATACAAATAGAAAACTCTTTTGTATTTTTCGGGTTTAATACTTTATATACTAATAGTGCATTTTTCGAAAATGATCAACATATAAAATTTATCTATTGAAGACGAGATTTATAATATATTGGATCATAATAAAACTACAATTTTAATCTTTTTAGTAACTAAAATTTCAAAAATGCATATATAATTATAAGTTGTTAATATCTTATAATGAAACAATAATTAATGTAAAATAATGATAAAATCCATTTTTACGTTTATTATATACTAGCTTAAAACCCGTGCGATGCACGGATTGTTAATTGTTATTTTATTATTATTATTTTAACATTTTATTAATTGTAATTGTGCAAAAAATAAGTAGGCATGTTAAAATAGCTAAACACTTTTAATTAATTAAAAACATTAAAACAAATTTTAAAATAAATAAGTATGGGTTTGCCCGTTATATTTTTGGAAAATGAGGGGGTTTAGTAAGAAAAAAAAAATGTAACATATATTTAGTTTAAAAAGGTAAATGTCTTTGATATTTTTGGAAAATGAGGTTTTAAAATTTAATAATTAAAAGTATTTAAATACGTTTTAAAATAAATAAGTAAAGTGTTTTCTCTGATATTTTTGGGGAAAAAATGGATTTTAGTGAGAAAAATCGAAAAAGGCAATTGTAAAAGGCAATTTCCCGTGATTTATTTTGAAAAGGAGAGACTTTGTTAGAAAAAATATATAATGTGTTTTAGCTGAAAGGTTAATTGGTTATAAATAGGTATTTGATTATTTATATTTTAATATTTTTAGTAATTGCATTTGTTAAGAAAAATAAGTAGACATGTTAAAATAGGTAAACTTTAAAAAAATAATTATAATATTAAAATAGGTTTAAAAATAAATAACTAAAAGTTTGTCCGTGATATTTTTGAAAAAGGAGGAGTTTTAGTAAAGAAAAATAGAAAAACTAACATGTTTTAGTTAAAAAGGGTAATTGATCGTTATATATTTGAAAAGGTAGGGGAATTTGTTAGAAAAAATAATGTATTTTAGGTGAAAAGGTAATTGGTTATAAATAGGTAATATTATTATTTAATAATATATTTCTATAAATAAATAAGGTTAATTAAGTAAAAACACGAAGTACAGTTAATTAAGGGCAATTAAGTAAAATCACAACGTACCATACCAACCAACCAAACTTTTAATGTTTCGTCTATTATATAATAGTATTGATAAGGATATAATTGAAAAGGAGTAAATATGTTTATAGTTTAAATATTAAAAAAAATATAATAAGTGATATTGGATATAGATGTCAACATTTGTCACACCATCACCTAGGTCATGGTTCAATTCACATTAAAAAGAAAATTTTTTTATCATCAATATACAATTGAAGGGATAATTTAGTAATCTAATATCATCAATATAATATTGAAAGGGTAATTTAGTAATCTAATATATATAATCTGATAGTATATAGAATTTGTAATCTAACAGTATATATAATATGAGCCATTATGTACTTAATGCAAATAAACATGATTTATAATATAAAAATATTAATATAATTTTTTTTATGGATCAATTCGAATTTTATAACATTTTTTTAAATACAATTTTATAACATTTTGCGCGAGTTTTTATCTAATATGGTCAGAAATATGATTTTAAGACACTTGTGAAAATAAATTATCTAACTTATCAAGTAGATTACAATAATGGACCCAAATAGAGTATAACATATTAAGTGTTTGCGCATATTAATAAAAAGTTTCATAATACAATCTAAATAGGTGTCTATCATAGTGGTAAGGAATGTTACTTCTAATTTAGAGGTTAAGGGTTCAATTCCCATCAGAAACAATTTTTTTTGTACCAAAATAGAGTATAACATATTGAGTATTTGCGCATATTAATAAAAAGTTTCATAATACAATTAAAACAGATGTCTAGAATAGTGGTAAGGTACGTTACTTCTAATTTAGAGGTCAAGGGTTTAATTCCCATCAGAAATAATTTTTTTTATGCTATTATACAGGGGTAATTTAGTAATTTTATGATGAATAAATTGTCTTAAGACCCCCCCCCCCCCCCCCCGGTTGTGCTATTATATAAATATTAAAACATATATATAATAAGTGATATTGGATATAGATGTCAACATTTGTCACACTATCACCTAGGTCATGGTTCAATTCACATTAAAAATAATTTTTTTATCATCAATATACAATTGGAGGGATAATTTAGTAATATAATATCATCAATATAATATTAAAAGGGTAATTTAGTAATCTAATATATATAATCTGATAATATATAGAATTTGTAATCTAATAGTATATATAATATGAGTCATTATGTACTTAATGCAAATAAACATGATTAATATAAAAATATTAATATAATCTTTTTTATGGATCAATTCCAATTTTATAACATTTTTTTAAAATACAATTTAATAACATTTTGCGCGAGTTTTTCTCTAATATGGTCAGAAATATGATTTTAAGGCACTTGTGAAAATAATTATCTACCTTACCAAATAGATTATAAGAAAATACCAAAATAGAGTATAACATATTGAGTATTTGTACATATTAATAAAATGGTTAAATATCAAAGTGGTCACGGAAGTAAAAACCAGATATCACTTTCATCACTGATCTCAACGAGGTATCACTTTAATCACTAAATTCGTCATAAATATCAAACGGATACCTCTAAATATGTGTTCGAAAAGTAAAAATAATTTATATCGAGTTCTACACACATTTCTTGAATGTTACCGCAACCAAATGAAAAGTTATGAACTCTAGTATTTATGATATTATATTTAGATTTTAAAAAAAATTATTTACTATTTATTTTTAATTTTATAGTTATTTACTTTGATTTAATTAAAAATAAATAGTAAATGAATTTTTTAAAATCTGAATAAATTATCCGAAATACTAGAATTCATACTTTTTTATTTGGTTGTAGTAGTATTGAAGAAATATGTGTAGAACTCGAGAAATTTATTTTTACATTTTGAACACATATTTAGAGTTATCTGTTTGATGTTTATGATGACTTTAGTGATTGAAATGATACCCCGTTGAGATCAGTAATGAAAATGATACATGGTATTCACTTCAATGACCACTTTGATATTTAACCCATTAATAAAAAGTTTCATAATACAATCAAAATAGATGTCTAGAATAGTTTTCATAATTCAATCAAAATAGATTTCTGGGATAGTGGTAAATAATTTTACTTCTAATTTAGAGGTTAAGGGTTCAATTCTCATTAGAAACAATTTTTTTGTTGTGCTATTATATAGGGGTAATTTAGTAATTTTATGATGAATAAATTGTCTCATGAACCCCCTAGTTGCTCTATTATATACTCCCTCCGTCCCATCCATTTGTTAACATTTGAAATGGAGGGCTCGACACGCATTTTAAGGCTTCTATAAAATATAGTTCCATTATTTATTTTTAATTTTTTTCTTTTTTGAATAAAAATCCAAACATTTAATTTTTATTCAAAAGAAAAAAAATTTAAACAATTAATGAAATTATACTTTAAAGGAGCCTTAAAATGCGTGCCGAGCATCCTCTTCCAAATGTTAACTTGCTGTTGGGACGGAGGGAGTATATAATAGATAGATTATAATATTAATTTTTAATGAGTTTGTCTTGTAAAATCTGTGTCATTGCTGCATGTATTGGCGCTTTGAACTTACATGTGTGTGTTTATTGCGTGGTGTGACCCGGTCCCCTCCCTTTTATTTGTGCTAACAAATCGATTCAAAACCCTATTTTTTTTTATTATCCCAATTTTTTTGTTATTTATTTACTATGTGTTTTTTTTGTGTAAAAGCATCTTCCTAGTTTTCATATTTATAAATATAAAAAAATTATATATTATGTCTGAAAAAATAATTATCGCTTAATCGTTTATTCGTGTGTGAATTGGTTATTTCTTATAACCAAACTTTGAATGTATTTTAAATAAGTAAATAAATCAAGGAGTTGTTTAGAAGACCGGGCCTTTTCAAATAAATCATATTATTATCTTCCGTCAACTCTCTGGCGGGCACGAAACACCCGGTTCAATTCAGCCGGTCAGGTAGGATTACACACACTACTTATTTAAAAAAATAATAATTAATACGAAATGTTGCAAACCTCTAAATATTATAACAACAATAATACAAACACAAACCATGTATAACAGCAAATTTAATTTTATATAGATTGAAATTGATCCTCGTTCATTTTGT
Organism: Heracleum sosnowskyi; assembly: GCA_030848705.1. Classification (NCBI taxonomy): domain Eukaryota; kingdom Viridiplantae; phylum Streptophyta; class Magnoliopsida; order Apiales; family Apiaceae; genus Heracleum; species Heracleum sosnowskyi. The sequence goes on along the minus strand of CM061238.1, from coordinate 131,387,777 downwards.
TCGATTTTTACTCCCTCAAAAAATATTAAGTATACATGCTACTCTGTCTGTCCCCTCAATTCTTTAGACGACACGGAGGTTAAAAAAGTGTAAATTAATAGAAAAAAATGAGTAAAATTAATGTATAAAGTAGATATAGTGGAAGAAAGTAGTGAATGTGATTGGATTTTATATTATAAAATATTATTATTTTTGGTATGTAAACAAATCAGAGAGATGTATCAAAAAAAATGTAAAGAAATGAAAGGGACAACACGGTTAAAAATATCAAATTTAGTATCAAAATTTAATACCGAATGACATAATATATTTTATTAATGAAATTAATATGAATACATGAATTTATTATTATTAATTAAATTTTAATCAATCAAAATATGACAGATGACAAATTAGATTCATTTTAAGGAATAAGGACACCTCTTTACTCAAAAAGGAAAAGTAAACAAAAACAAAAATAGGGCGATATATAAAGGAGCTGGCCAAAATGATCTTCTGAGAGTTGAATTAATAAAACAGTAAGAGAGGGAAATATATATACGTTAAGTACATACATATATTTGTGGTGACAAAATTAAGAAATATGGATAGGGAGTCCTCCGGTGACATTAAGTCGGCGTTGTTATCGCCGGCGAACGCAAAAGAACGGAGGTCGAGTAGTGGTAGAGCGAGACTGAGTCGACGTAACTCAGTGAACTCGTTGAAGAATGATTTTGTGTCTAGACTTCCGGATAAAGTAAGGTCTGGTGTTGATCTCGAGTCTTCTAATTCTCTCTTTCAACTCTCCTCTACTACTTCCTTAACTCAAGGTCTCTCCCTCTCTCTCTCTCTCTCTCTCTCTCTCTCTCTCTCTCTCTCTCTCTCTCTCTCTCTCTCTCTCTCTCTCTCTCTCTCTCTCCCCCCCCCCCCTCTCGCTCTCTCTCTCTCTCTCTCTCTCTCTCTCTCTCTCTCTCTCTCTCTCTCTCTCTCTCTCTCGCTCTCTCTCTCTCTCTCTCTCTGTATTTGAAATGTTTGTTTCTCATTGCTTTGCTGATTATCAAACATAAAGTACAACTACTTATATGTTTTTGATCGTTTCTAATTAGTTACTTGAACATCGAAAAAATACGTGTGTGAGTGTGTGTGCAATATATGCAGTGACTTATATGTTTGTAGTTGTGATTGTTTGATTCTACTTAGTTGAAAGCCTTACAAAAAGGTGTGTTTTTTTCGACTTATGTATAGTTAAGTCTTCGTGTAATCATGCTAATTTTACCGAATTTATAATCATGTTCGTCTTATTAAGTTGGAATTTTACGAGGATGACTGTTTTAGGTACAGAATTTTGATATTGTTAGCTACACCTCAGGAAATATGTTTGTATATGAACCTTGATTTAAGCATTGGAACTTCAAAAAGTTTATGAACTCGAATTTCCTGTTTTGGAATTGGTAGATTGGATTAAAACTCCTCGGTAACTTACACAATTATAATCCTGTTAAAGTAAACACTTTTAGTTTACTATAGAAACACAAAGACGCATAACTCTGAGAATATAACTCTGAGAAGAGACTTGATAAATGTTTTGGGTGCTTTTTATTTGAAGGTGAAAAGGATTACTATGAAAGGCAATTTGCAACCTTACAGTCATTTGAGAAAGTTGATTTGGTGGTGGAGTCTGACAAAATTGAAGAGGAAGATCTAGACGAACAACGTCAACAAGAAAGAGCAATGAGAATTTCTAACTATGCCAACATTTTGCTACTGGCACTTAAGGTCACTTGATGTTTCACTTTGTTTATTTCACTCAGGACTTTGTACAGTGATGTCTTTAGATAGTCCTGGACATGTAATTTAGTAGTTCGGTCGTGCATGAATGACTTATCCTTTGTCATCATGTATAAATGTGATGCAGGGCAGAGAGTCAAATAGTTGTAGGATTTTTCACAGAATTGAAATGGGTTTTCGTCCTCAAATATTTGGTTGTGTACATAATAAATAAAACTATCATCTAGCCTGTCAATATACACGAAGCAATTATGCTAGGGCCTAGGATGACCTCTGAACTTTTAAATAGTATATTAAGTAACATTCTTGACTTGCTTGCCATAGTATTAGGTCAGATTGTTAATTGTTATCACAATATTCGCATCATATTGCATTTTTCAGATTTATGCAACAGTAAAGAGTGGATCCATAGCTATTGCAGCTTCAACGCTGGATTCTTTACTTGATCTAATGGCTGGTGGCATACTTTGGTTCACCCATCTGTCAATGAAAAACATAAACATATATAGATATCCTATTGGGAAACTGAGGGTACAACCAGTAGGGATTATTATCTTTGCTGCAATTATGGCGACACTTGGTATGTTAGTTTGCTTTATGCCCATGTTATATATGAAGTTTCAAGTTTAGATCATTTACTCTATACGTGGATACAAGTGTTATATTGTCCTCTTTTATTAGCTTCTCTTACATTTCTCGATTGACTTTCGTCTTGCTGTATGACTTACTCATATGTAAGGTGACATAAAACTCAAAGGATGGGGCGTTGAAATTTAATGCTGAAATTATTATATGTTATTAGCATAATTTATAACTCTGTAATTTACGTGATCTTTTTAAGTAACTTAAGACTCAATTTCGTAGTACCTTTGTTTTCCGTTATGCTTCTATAGAACTACTTAGATTTCTTAGATGTCAAAGTAATTGACAGACTTGGACCGGTTTTGTTGACACTGTCAAAACTGAACCTGTAAATAGTTAAAAGTACTATTTAGAAATTAGAAGCCTCTTATGTTGTATGATAATCTTTGTGCTATGACTTGATATTGTCATTCTTCTCTGTAGATAAACAGCATTAAATGAATTTTGGTGTCTTTCTCTCTCTGTTTCTTACCTTTGACGCATTTTGTTTGTGGTCGTGCATCTCCTTTTTCTTAGCTTACATCTAAGATTCTGCTTTGACTGATACCCATCTATTATGGACCTAGTTCTGTGAACCGACTGCTTTGGATTCTAACATTGTTTGTACAGCCTGGAGCAGCTTCTAGCTATCGCGTCGGAAAGCCATCTCTTTTGTGTGAAAATATTCTTTTGCAGAGGATCTGTCTTATTGTAAATTTCTTTTCCAGGCTTTCAGGTTTTGATTCAAGCTATACAAGAACTAATAAAAGATGATCCTCCTCCTAGAATGAACTCAAATCAATTGCTATGGTTGTACACAATAATGCTAACTGCGACTGTCGTAAAACTTGCCCTGTGGCTTTACTGCAAAAGCTCAGGAAACGACATAGTACGTGCTTATGCAAAGGTATGTCACTTCTAAACTTAAACCTCCCCAACTAAACTACTTTTGTAATTTCCCTACTTGGATTATGCAGGACCATTACTTTGATGTGATAACAAACGTAGTAGGATTAGTTGCAGCTGTTCTCGGTGATAAGTTTTACTGGTGGATCGACCCAATTGGTGCTATTATCCTTGCAATATACACAATCACAAACTGGTCAGCAACTGTTTTGGAAAATGCAGGTAAATTCTTAAGCCTCATCCAGAATTAGAAATTATTAATACTTAACTAGAAAATCTATATGGTGAATAATAGCTGGTTTCATCTAGATCTTATATCTATCTTTCTATTTTATTCAAAGTGATGCTTCTTTATGCAGCATCATTAGTGGGACAATCAGCACCTCCAGAAGTTTTGCAGAAACTTACATATCTCGTCATAAGACACCCGCAAGTCAAGCGCATTGACACAGTTCGTGCATACACTTTTGGAGTTCTGTATTTCGTAGAGGTAAGTCATAATATGATGTAAATTCAATTTAGATATCTACTAGTATAGGGAGCACCGGGGTTTTATTTCTTATGTTCTTAGAATAGTTTCCACTCAGTTCGTTTTTTGTTTAATTGGGCAACTTTTTTGTTAATTTCCCCTTGTATTAGGTTGACATTGAGCTACCAGAAGATTTGCCATTGAAAGAAGCTCATTTTATAGGAGAAAGCCTACAGATAAAAATTGAGAAACTACCCGAAGTTGAACGTGCCTTTGTGCACCTTGATTTTGAATGCGAACACAAACCGGAGCACTCTGTCCTCAGCAGGCTGCCCAACAGTGAGCCTTAACATGATTATACAACATACAATCCCAATTTAAAGAAACATTATCAGCCCTCGACAACATTGTTCTTCCTGTTTCGTGCATCAAGACATGAAAAAGATTCTAGTGGGAGCCTGATATCATGTCATCGTAAGTCATAACTGTAATGGAGCTAAATGGGGACTTGGGTATTAACTGAAAATGGAGCATTGTGATCAATGTAAATTAGAAATCAGGGATCCAAGGCTATCTACGAGACTACGACTATCTTTTTGTTTATGCTAGTACTTTGGGTCACTGTGTAGTGTTCATACAAACACATAATACAGTAATTTGCTTTTAATTCTAGTTTTTATCAGATTGATTATTACAGTATTTGATTTGCAGATCATGTTAATGATTTGATAGTTGATAGGTGATACATAAATTTCAAGTTAAAGTAAAATAAAATGAAAGAAAAAACTTACTGTATTTATTAATATTTGTATTGTATCGAGAAAAATGAAAAGAAAGGTTAATGATAGAATTTTTTGATGAAGAAATCATTTACGCTGTGCTTCATAGTTTTTTGTTAGAAATGAATACTACTAGAAACTAGACAGAGGGGGGTGAATGGATAGTTTGATATATTTTTCGATTCTTGAAACCTAAGTAAACAACTGTATGTGATTATGATATGTAATATGCAGAAAGTAAATAACACACACAATCACTTTAATCTACTTTGTATAAGCAAATTAAATACTACAGCTTTTCAGGAAATTCACAATCGAATTTCTGGCTTCTAAAACAAGAACAGTTTGAACTTGCTTGCTTACAGAGAAAAGAGCTTAGCAAATAACTATGTGTATCTCTCTTGCAGCTTACAGTTGTGTGTGCACGATATATATATATTCACCTATACAAACTAGGCACACACAATATTACACAGCTACCCCTTCTGAAAGTCCAACTTGTCCTGCCATAAGAAGTTCACTGTGTCAGGAAGGACCACCTGCTTTTCGGAGTCTTTCCCGTTTCTGTAGCTGCTTGTCTCTTATCTTTCTCTCCAAGTTTAGCTGTAGATTTGCCATCTGTTCTTTGGACCACCTTGCCAGAACAAATGCTTCAGTATTTGTCTTCTTTGATTCTTGGTTCTGTACCTTGATTTGTCTTGTTATAAACGGCTAAGTGTTGATATCGTGAACTCCACTTTATCCCTGACTTCGCGATCTCCCTTGTGAGGACTACGCGATATAGCCTTTGAAGACTTTGCGACATAGGTCATTTGATGACTATGCGACATAGGTCATTTGATGACTATGCGACATAGGGCTTCTGAGGACTTCACGATCTAGGCTCTTTTGACTTTGCTGACTTCAACACTTCACGACATGTGTCTTGAGGACTTCTCGACATAGTACAAAATGGACTATGCGATATAGTACTTCACGACATGGATATTGGTGACTTCACGACATAGCTTTCTTTTGACTTTGCTATATAATGCCTTAGACAAATTCCTGCAACTTATTTCTTCATAGCCTTATTCAACTTTATCCTGCTGCATGAACACTTCTGAACTTCTACCAGGATAATTATTCAATGGCCTATATATACAATCTAGATGCAAGAAACTTTACTAAGCTCATTATAAATCTGAGCATACATGATAAAGCTATTGTTCATGAGAACAAGACAAGTACATTTAGAGACCTATACTCTATCCCAGTGATAGAAATCACTAGGTCATGTAGTGTGACATAGTCACATAGTGTAGGCTTGTTAATAGTGGTATTCAGACATGTCTTGAGCCTAACAATCTCCCCCAAATTGTGAGTAAGATCCTTAGGCACAATTTCATGTCTGATAACAAGCCTAACTTACATAAAAGGAAATTTAGTAACAGAAAGGACAATTGAGATCAGAAATTTGATTACATCAAAAAATTGGAAGCTTACAGTTTACTTTTGTTGCTCAGCAGCTTCAGATTCCAATTGCTTCTGTAGCAAATCATCATATATCTTCTTTTTCCTTATCTCTTCTTTTCTCTTCATGTCTATGATGGCTTCTTGAAGTTCTTCTCTTGCAATCAGTTCTTCAATGAGAGGTGAGCCTTTCAAGTCATCAATTGAAGCCTTTAGTGCACTTTCTACATAGGAATCAAGAAACTCCATCCTTATTTTGCTTTGACCTCCATGTGAGTTTTTGTACTCCACAATGTAAGGATTTTGTTTGACCCTGCACATCCCTTTCTGCCTTAGCTCCTTAGCCCTCTCCTCCATCTCAGCCATTTCTTTCTCTCTATGTATGTTTTTCTCTTCATTCTCTTTCCTCATGTTTTCTTCATAATCAGCATGCATCTTCAAGTACCTGGCAATATCTATCTTCCATGTCCTTTCATCTTTTTCTTCAAAATTCAGTAAGGCATTTATCCTTTCAAGCTCATACTTATAGAAATATTGCCAGCTTCCTTGCTTCATTATCCTTTCTCTTCCATCAGTGTACTTGATCTCTAGATGATCCAACTTCACTTTGACTTCAAAGATCCTTTGAGCCCTCAAAAATGCTAGGGCATCTTCATCATAGTCCTCATCTAGTGGAAGCACATTGATGCCAATAACATTTGTGAGTTTTCCAGTCTTCTTTGTTATCCTCATCCTTTTGGGTACACTCTTGATCTTCAAATGCTTCACAAGAGATACCTTTCTGGAACAAGGAGAATTAGTCTTCAGTGCCACATCACTTGGAAGTAGCTTCATTCCTTTCCCCTTCATCCACTGTAACACTCCACTAGCTGTGACTTTGTGGAAGTGTTTTCTTGAAATTACTTTAGTAGCTTCATCTTTCTTCTGTGGCAATTCAGGTTCAGAAGTCATGGATAATGATTTTGGAGGATCATTGCTAACAGTACCCACCCTAGACTTAGAGTCTTGTGTTGTGGTTAAAGTACTACTAGCAATGTCCTTGACTTGCTGAATTCCACTTTTTGTTTTCTTAACTGATTCCTTTGCCCCCTTGTCATCCCTCTTGCTATCATCAGCATCTTTTGATTTCTTTGAATATTTGCTCCTTTCCTTATCTCTTCTTGACTGAGATCTCCTTTCATAGGTTTTCTCCTTATCATCATCATCATCTCCATCCTTCTTTTTGTTCTTTTCTTTGACAGATTCAGGAATGACTCCATGAATCAGAAAAGATTGTAGAGTGTGAATCATCTCTAGTTCCTCAACTGTCCTGACTCCCCTCTTGGCTCTTAGCATTTGCAGCACCTGGTTGATCTTTGCATTATTCTTTCTTGTCAAATCTGAAGGGATCACCAACTGGTCAATGCTGCTGTCTTGAGATAGACTTTGGAAGATTATTGTCTTTGGCTTTGAGATAACCTCAGGCAGTCTTTGATCTTGATCCATCTTCAAGTCATCAAACAGTCTCTTGTTGTTAGCCCCACCTTTTTCTATTAAGTCCATTATTGTTGACAGCTCAGTGAATCTCAGTTTCTCTAGAGTTTGAAAAGCTAAGTGCCACAAGCAGTTGTCCTTGCACACCATGATTATCTCTCTTAGATGGACATCCTTGATTTTCCTTACTGCAACTGTGAAGTACTTAATGTTTTCCTTGAGCTTCATTCTGTAAGTCCTTGCATCTTCTTGTGCATCTCTGTAGGTGGCTTTCAGAAACTCCAGGAAGGCCTCATCATGATAGATGTGAGAATTGGCAACTTCCTGTAGTTTGGCCTCTGTGATTGTTGTTGCTTTGGCAGGTTGAGCATTGGAAGTAGTTTGAGCAGGTTGAGAAGTGGAGATATCTTTTGGCATTGTGGAGGGATAGTAGGTAGTGGTGACTGTGCTTTTCTGGCCTTGTGCATTTATGACCTCTACAGGGGGAAGATTGATTGGCTTTATTGTCTCTTCAATGAGCTTGCCCTTAAGTTTTGACTGCTTGGCAGGTACTCCCCCTTTCTTTTTCACAATGACCTCCTTAACTTTCTCCCCCTTAGGCTTGGGATCAGACAAAAGGTCTTGAGCTTCACCAGGGATAGGCAGGTGCATGGATCTCATCATTGAAGTCATCATTTGTTGCTGCACCAGTAAGATGTTTGAGGTGTTGTTGCCTTGGTCATCCAGCTTGTCATTGAGTTGGCTTAAGGATGTAGATAGCATTCTGTTTTCATCCTTGAGAGAGGCCACTTCTTTTTCTAAGCCATCCACCTTAGAGAATAATTGTTGAGACCTAAATGAGTTTAGGGATTGATCTTTGACCCTGGCAAAGTCATATTTGGAGATGTCTGACAGAGGGACTTCATCCACCAACTTATCACCATACTGATTTTTCCACATGACATTTAACATAGCATTGGAGGTGACGGTGGCTTTTGCTTGAGTTTCCAGTGAAGAAGCCAGTTTCTTGATGTTGTCTGTGACCATGGCAAGAGTCACATCCATCATGGATACATTTGTGGAGGTTTTCTGGACTTCTTTGAGGATACCATCCACCTTGGGAAAATCAGAGAGATAAGAGTTCCTGAGCTTAGTGAGGGATCTGTCTGTCTCCTCCTGGATTGAAGAAATCTCTGATTGAAGCCCTTTCCCAAGATAGTGCAGAGCCTTCAGCTGGTTCTTGTACACATCATTCACAGCATCATAGATGGCAGCAGGAGAGAGATCCTTTGCATTGGAGCCCAGAGAAGTTAGGAAGTCTTCTCTTAGAAAAGCGAGGGCATCCTTGAGCTTGAGAGTCCTCTTAGCATCCAACCAGGCATCCACATTTCCCTCTGGTTCAGCTGCATCCACAATCTTCTCCTGCTGAGCTTCAACATCCTCCTTGTGGCAAAGTAAGATAGCTTCATAATCAGCATTGGGAAGATTTGAGGTGAGGAGATGTTGAGCTATTTTGGAGAACTCATCAATCTGTGCCACATGGAGATCTTGTATGGCTTCTTCTGTCATTTTGGAAGGCACAGATGATGATCTTGAAGGCCTGTTATGGTGCACAGGCTTCAGCCATTCTGACATAGTGGCCTGAGCCAAGTGAGAGCTAGTGCTAGGCACTTCATGAGATGTAAGAGTTTGAGTCTCCTCCAGCCTTGGAATGGCTGTAGGGTCTAATGTTGTCTCCATTGAAATGGGATGTGCTACAACATTAGCCCTATTTGTCTGTGAAGACAGTTCCACATCCCTAAGGATGGGAGAATTTGGCACAGAGTCTCCAGTGAAAACTGGTGAATCCTCCATGTTGGTGTTGGTGTCATTAGGATATGCCCCAGCATGCATTCCTTGACCAACTAGATGTGGTTCCTGGGTGGTGAGCACAGTGTCATGCACCATGTCACTTGAAATTGGCTCAATCACAGGGGAGAATGGTGATTGATCAAAGGCAAGATTGTCATTGGAATGACTTTCTTGTTCAGAAGAAATTTTTATGGAAGAATCTGAGAGAGAAGTGGGGTTTAGACTAGATTTTGGCAACTCCCCCTGAGAAATAGGAGGAGTTTCAACAGTGATGTGCTCTCCACTCTGTGTTTCATCAGCCTTATTACTCCTAGGGTCAAGAGTGAGTTCTTGATCCTGTGCAGACTCAGTACAGGTTGTAGTGGGGAGACTACTCTTTTCAATGCCAATAACCTGTTGGGAGGCCATTGACAGTAGTAGGTGTACCCCTTTTTCCACATCTGAATCCTGTTGGGAGGATTCAGTGGTAGGTTTAGATTTTGACTTCTTCCTTTGTCTGGTAAGGGGTGACTCAGGATCCTCACTTCCTATCTCTACAGAGTCATTTATCACTGCTAGGGCTCTCTTCTTTGACTTCTTTTTAGTAACATCAACCTTTTGAGAGATTGATGCACTTGGTTGCCTATCCTCTACAGTGGTGTTTTCAGTAGGATTGCTGGATGGGATAGGAAGGCTGGGGATAGACTGTGCAGCTCCTTCAGTCTTAGCCTTCCCTGTCCAGGAAAGTTCATGATATATGGGCTTATCAAGTGGATAAGACTCAAATGTGTCCTGCATATGCTTGGTCACACTTAGAATCACATCCACTTGATTCCTTGTGTCCAATGAACCAAATAGTACTTTGGACATGGACTTGGAATAAGCCATTTTAGTGTGATCTATACCCTCCAATAGATGGACATTGTCATCAAGAAAATTTAAAATAACTTGAAGGAAACGAGGGTAAAAGATGTCATTACCTCTGCCACGAATGGTCCTGCCTAGCCTCTGAGTCAATTCTTTGAGAATTATGGCTCCCACATTGATCTCCTGGTTGTTGGCCAAGGAGTAGGCTAGCTTCACAGCGATGTGACTGATATGGTCCCATCCTGTCTTCCTGCAGAGAAACACCTTCTGGAGTGCGTCAAGCAGAAATGACCACTCCCTTCTCACAAACTTCTTATTCAGCTTTCCAGTATCTATCTCATCAGCATACTGAATGAAGGTCATGAATTCTATGATTTGAGCATCTGTAGCTTCTTGGTCATGACCTTCCACCTTGAACCCCAAAGCTTCATTGATTTCCCTTTCACCAAATTGAAAGTGTTTGCCTCCAATTGAACAGCTAACCTCCTGGAATGAGGTTCCATCTTCCCTAGCCATTGTTGATACCAACGCCGTTCTCCAGAATCCTTCCAATACATCAACATACAAGGTAGGGTTCAGGGTTAGGGCTTGGCGTAGGTAGGAAGTGTTCAAGAACCGTACAAAACACTTGTACCTTGGGTTAGCCTCAGCCTCAGAGGGAATGGTGAGAAGATTGGTTTCTTTGGGAATTGTTAAAGGGATAGGGGAAGATACAGTTTGAGATTTGGGTGCCATTTCGAGAGAGAGAGAGTGAAAATTAGAGTAGAGAATTTGTGCTTAGGTTTGAGAGTTTGAGAGCAATAGACAAGATGAAAAGTTGTGAACGGTCAGAAAAGGTATTTATATGATGGAGACACTGCGATATGGAGTTATGAATATGTACAGTCTATATGTATGTCGCGAAGTCAATAATAGCCTGTACCGCAAAGTCTTGCAAAATATATCGCATAGTCTCAACAATGAACTATGTCGCAAAGTCTTCAAAATGAAAGGATCGGGGAGACTTTGCGATATAGTAGAAATACCCTGTCTAAAGCTCTCTTTTAGGAATTTTAAGCAATTTGTCAGACTTTTATCAAATTTTGAAATAAAATTAATTTAAATCAAAATTCTGTCAACTATGGAGACTTGTCGATATAGTTATTCTAAGTCGCGAAGTCATAAAATTAACTATGTCGCAAACTCATGAAATGAACTATGTCGCGAAGTCTCACAATCTCAACAGTTTGCGATATAAGTCTGTTTAATTTGAACTATGTCGTGAACTTTGAAAATCATCTATATCGAGATGTCTCAAAAGCTCACAACTCCACTAACAAATATGATTTTGAAAAATATGCAGTAAAATACTGAAATATTTATAAATCATATCTCAGCTAATTTTCACTCCAAACAAATAGATCATTTAAATACAATGAAAATTTACTGCTGCAACCATTAACCAGCATATTTACTTAGAACAACTGAATGAAGGATTGAGCATTCCAATTTCACTCACAAGTCTGTTGAAGACTGCTTCATTCAGAGGTTTAGTAAATATGTCAGCTAGTTGTTTCTCAGTTGGAACATAAGAGACTTCTATGGTACCATTTGCAGCATGTTCCCTAATGAAATGGTACCTGATCTCAATGTGCTTTGTAGTAGAATGATTAACAGGATTGGCAACTATGGATATTGCACTAGTATTATCACACATTAGAGGAATGTGTTCTAACACTAGCCCATAATCCATGAGTTGATTTCTAATCCAAAGCAATTGAGCACAGCAACTTCCAGCAGCAATATATTCAGCCTCAGCTGTGGATGTTGCTGTGGACTGTTGTTTCTTACTAAACCAGGACACTAACCTTTGACCTAGGAATTGACAGCTTCCAGAGGTGCTCTTCCTGTCAATTCTGCATCCAGCATAATCAGAATCTATGTAACCAACCAGGTTGAACCCAGTGCCCTTTGGATACCATAGCCCAAGATTAGGAGTCCCCTTCAGATATTTGAAAATTCTTTTGATGGCCATCATGTGAGATTCCTTGGGATCAGACTGGAACCTTGCACAAAGGCATGTGGCAAACATGATGTCTGGCCTACTAGCTGTGAGATAGAGTAGGGATCCAACCATTCCTCTATAGACCTTGATATCAACTCTCTTGCCTTTCTTGTCTTCATCCAGCTTGATTGCAGTAGACATAGGAGTTTTAGCTGGGGATGACTCTTCTAAACCATATTTCTTTAAAAGATCCTTGACATACTTAGATTGGTTTATAAAGATGCCATCCTCCCTTTGATGTACTTGCAGGCCTAGGAAGTAGGTTAACTCTCCCATCATACTCATCTCATATTTACTTTGCATCAACTTAGAGAACCTTTCACAGAGTTTTTCATTTGAAGAGCCAAAGATGATATCATCCACATAGATTTGAACAAGAATGATATCATTTCCATGCTTCTTGAAGAATAGGGTTTTGTCAATTGTACCCCTGATAAATTGATGCTCAAGAAGGAATTGAGATAGAGTTTCATACCAGGCTCTTGGTGCCTGTTTGAGTCCATAGAGCGCCTTGAGCAGTCTATACACAAAGTTTGGGAAGTCTTCACTTTCAAAGCCAGGTGGTTGAGACACATAGACTTCTTCAGCAAGATCACCATTGAGAAATGCACTTTTCACATCCATTTGATACACCTTAAAATCTGAGTGAGCTGCAAAAGCCAGGAAGATTCTTATGGCTTCCAGTCTAGCTACAGGTGCAAATGTCTCATCATAGTCAATGCCTTCTTGCTGACTATATCCTTTGGCAACCAGCCTTGCTTTGTTTCTTACTACCACTCCTTCTTCATCCATCTTGTTCCTGAACACCCATTTGGTGTCAATAACATTCTTTCCTTTTGGAGGTGGCACTAGTTCCCATACTTTGTTTTTCTCAAATTGATTCAACTCTTCTTGCATGGCAACAATCCAATCAGAATTCTTCAAAGCTTCTTCAATTAATTTAGGTTCCTCTTGTGACAGAAAGCAGCTATACAGACATGTATTTAATGTTGCCCTTCTTGTTCTAACTCCCTCACTAGGATCTCCAATGATTTGATCCCTAGTGTGGGCTCTGTCCCATTTCCTTGTGTGCCCCTGTTTATTTCCTTGATCTGTTCCAATCTCATTTTGGTTGACAGTTGCATTCTCTTCTTCTCCCCATGTGTTTGTGAATCCTTGCACAGGTGTTTGAAGAAGATTGTCAACTTCAAGAATTTCATTTTCTAGAACAGTTTGAACAGGGGGTTCATCTTCACTTTCAGAATCCTCAAGATAACCTTGATTCTCAAATCTCAATAGCACACTGTCTTGATCACTTGTTTTCAGTCCTGGAGTTTTCTTGTCATCAAAGGTAACATCCATGCTTTCCATGACTTTGTGTTGCTCAGGTACAAACACTCTGTATGATGTCCTTTCCAGAGAGTATCCAATGAAGATACCTTCAAATGCCTTAGCATCAAATTTTCCAACATGCTCAGAGGTATCCTTCATCACAAAGCACTTGCTTCCAAACACATGCAGGTGCTTGAAGGATGCTCTTTTTCCAGTCATTAATGAGTAAGGAGTTTTGCCAGACTTCTTATTGATTAATGTTCTATTTTGCACATAGCATGCTGTGTTAACAGCATCAGCCCAAAAGCTAGTGGGTAGCTTTGCATCCAGCAGCATTGTCCTTGCAGCTTCAATGAGAGTTCTATTCTTTCTCTCAACTACTCCATTTTGTTGAGGTGTTCTAGGAGCTGAGAATTGTTGAGAAATTCCTTTATCTTTGCAAAACTCATACAATGTTGAATTTCTGAACTCAGTCCCATTATCACTTCTCAAAGCAACTACAGAGGAACCAGTGCTTTGTGCTTCTTTATCAACTCTCTTGATATGCTCTATTATGACTTGGGGTGCTTCATCCTTGGAGAATAGGAATTTCACCCAAGTATATCTTGAATAGTCATCTACCATCACTAGAGCATATTTCTTTTTGGAGAGGGACATTACATTCACAGGGCCAAATAAGTCCATGTGAATTAGTTGCAGAGGTTTTGAGTTTGTATTGAGCAACTTGTTCTTGTGACTTGATCTTTTAATCTTCCCTTTCTGACAAGCTTCACATGCTCCATCTTGCACAAACTCCAAGGCAGGCAAATCCCTGATGAGTTCTCTCTTGGTTAGAGAGTTCATTGCCTGAACATTCAAGTGAGACAGTTTCTTGTGCCACAGCCAGAATTCCTCATTTGTGGCTTTTGTGTAGAAACAACAAATTTCTCCCTTATCTGCAGCCTTGAGATTAGCTACAAACAAGCTTCCTTTCTTCACACCAGTTAGAACAACTTCACCACTTTCCCTTTTTGAGATTGAACAAAGGTCTTCATCAAATTCCACTTTGAAGCCTCTGTTGGTAAACTGTCCAATACTCAAGAGATTATGCTTCAGTCCTTCAACAAATGCTACATCTTCAATAATGACATTTCCAGATTTAACACTGCCATATCCCATTGTATAACCAATGTTGTCATTTCCAAAGGTTACTGATGGGCCAGCCTTTTCCTCAAAATGTGATAGCAGGGCCATATCACCAGTCATGTGACTTGAGCATCCACTGTCCAAGATCCATATGACTCTTTTATTCCTGTTGCCCTGCATTCACAAAGTGACTAAGTTGTTTTTGGTACCCACACTTGGTAGGGTCCAGATGATTTAGAAACATTTTGATTAATAATTCTTCTGTCATAAATTGCATTTCTCATAGTAGGAGACTTCACTTTTTCTGTGGCTTTGGAGTTTACACTCTTAGGCTCACATGAAGTTTTCACCCTCTCAACCCTGATTGGGGACCCTGTCCTATGAGAATGTATGTGTGTGTGTGATTCACCAGATTGTGCAGAGTCAAGTTTATGTTTAATAGATAAACAGTTAGCAATCACAGTCACATAGCATGTCATGCAGTTTGGCTTACCACAGAAAGAATCATGACTAGAATTTATGCTTGCAGAAAGGTTACTTAGGTTGTCAACTTCAACAATTTCAGGCTTACTACACTTATGAGTCAAATGATTAACAGATAGGCATTTTTGACATTGTTTCCTGGGAGCATTTGGCACATAAGCATAGTTGTTTCCTTTGTTAACACCAACTTTACCGTTTCTGTTTTGTTTCCTTTTCTTAACAACTTCTTTCTTTGCTTTAGGACTCTTGACAAGATTGTCTTTGGTCTCTTTCTGATTGACAAGTTCAGGAAAGGAAGAAGTGTTCTTAGCAGCCTCATCTTCTTCAAGTAGTTGTTGCTTGATGATCAGTAGTTCCTCATCAAACTCAACAACACTCTTTCTGAAGATGGGCAGTTCAACACTTGACAGTATGGTTGGGGCATTTTTGTTTGTAAAAGTTTCCTTTCCTTTGCCCTTGACCTTCTTCCTTCCCTTGTCATTATCATAGTCAAAACCAACTCCAACCTTGCAGTCTTCAGTGTGTTCCTTGTGGTAGGTTTGAATAAGTTCAGAGGAGTTTTTGAAGCTTCTTAGTTTCAGTTCAGTTTCAGCAATTTGTTCTCTAAGGGCATTCTCTATCTGCTCAGCACAAATCACTTTGTTTTTAAGATACTCAACCTCCTTTTTCAAACCATCCAGGTTCACAACCATTAACTCAAGTTGCTCATTCTTTTCTGTAAGCTCAACATTCTTAGCAGTTAGTCTGTCAATTTCTTCATTAGCTACTAACATGCTAGTATGAATATTAAACATCTCAGTGCTCATATCTTCAACAGTTTGCTTATATTGAAGGGGAGTCATATCAAGAGAAGTAAGAATAGGTACCTGACTTGAATCACCTTCATCAGAAAATGCCATCAAGGCATAGTTTGAGTACTCTTGTTCTTCTTCTTCATCAGAGTCATCCCAGCATTTTCCCTCAGCAATAAAAGCTTTGCCCTGTTGTTTCTTGAGTAGAGCCTCATACTTAGCTTCAAGCTCTAAGTATGCTTTGTCCTTCTTGACTTGTTTAGGCTTTTTGCACTCAGTGGCAAAATGCCCAAGTTCATTGCAGTTATAGCACCTTATTTTGGTCCTATCCACACTTCCTGTCTTGTATCCACCTTTAGCAGCACCAGCAATCCCTTTTCCTTTATTGAAGGTGTTTGAGCCACTAGATCCACCAGTGTTTCCATTATTGAACTTGGACCTAAATGGCTGCTTTCTTTTAAACCTTATGTTAGGATACCTCCTAGCCATATAAGCAAAAGATTTGTTTTCCATTTTGTCCAGCTCATCTATACTGTAGAACTCATCCTCTTCAGGTAAATCATACACAACCTGAGTTTCATCACCAGTGTCTTCAACTTCCAGTTCCTCAATCTTGACCTGACTGATTTTAAGAGAGTCCATTCTTTGACTTAGGTTGTCAGCAATAAGTGCACAGGAGGTATTAGCCACTAATCCTTGCTTTGCTTGAATAGATCTCTTTTGAAACAGCTCTAACTTATATGTCTTTAAAACACCATACAACACATCAAAACCAATCTTTGTCAGATCTCTTTCTTTAAGGGAAGAGATTCTTGGTTCCAAGTGATCTGGCAGAGTTAGTAGAAACTTCATATTGAGCTCTTCTGTTTCATAGTGTTTGTCATAGAGTTTGAGCTCGTTTATCAGCTTGTTGAATCTCTCAAACACTTCTGTGATTCCCTCTTTTGGCTGAGCCATGAAGGCTTCATATTGTGAAACAAGAATCTGCTTCTTGTTCTTTCTTACTTCAGTAGTTCCTTCACAGAGCACTTCTATAAGATCCCACATCTTCTTGGCACTAGTACAATGAGCAACAGTGCCATACATGTTGAAGTCCATAGATTCACAAATGATCAGTTGAAGATGTCCATCCAATGCTACTTTTTCCTTTTCAGGATCAGTGTATTTTAAGGGATCTTTGGGCACATGTTTTGCTGGTACAATCTCAGTGCCATTGGTTGTTTCACCAATCTCGATCATTGGAATGAAGGGACCATGCTTTAGAATATCTAAATACATGGGGTTAGAAGCTTTGATGAAAAGCAACATCTTCTTCTTCCATAAACTGTAGTGCTCCTTGTTAAAGGGAGGAATCTTGATACTGCTTAGTTTCTGTGAACTCATTCTTGATCTTTTCCTGTTTGTACGTTAACAGCCTACTCTCTGATACCACTTGTTAGAAATGAATACTACTAGAAACTAGACAGAGGGGGGGTGAATGGATAGTTTGATATATTTTTCGATTCTTGAAACCTAAGTAAACAACTGTATGTGATTATGATATGTAATATGCAGAAAGTAAATAACACACACAATCACTTTAATCTACTTTGTATAAGCAAATTAAATACTACAGCTTTCCAGGAAATTCACAATCGAATTTCTGGCTTCTAAAACAAGAACAGTTTGAACTTGCTTGCTTACAGAGAAAAGAGCTTAGCAAATAACTATGTGTATCTCTCTTGCAGCTTACAGTTGTGTGTGCACGATATATATATATTCACCTATACAAACTAGGCACACACAATATTACACAGCTACCCCTTCTGAAAGTCCAACTTGTCCTGCCATAAGAAGTTCACTGTGTCAGGAAGGACCACCTGCTTTTCGGAGTCTTTCCCGTTTCTGTAGCTGCTTGTCTCTTATCTTTCTCTCCAAGTTTAGCTGTAGATTTGCCATCTGTTCTTTGGACCACCTTGCCAGAACAAATGCTTCAGTATTTGTCTTCTTTGATTCTTGGTTCTGTACCTTGATTTGTCTTGTTATAAACGGCTAAGTGTTGATATCGTGAACTCCACTTTATCCCTGACTTCGCGATCTCCCTTGTGAGGACTACGCGATATAGCCTTTGAAGACTTTGCGACATAGGTCATTTGATGACTATGCGACATAGGTCATTTGATGACTATGCGACATAGGGCTTCTGAGGACTTCACGATCTAGGCTCTTTTGACTTTGCTGACTTCAACACTTCACGACATGTGTCTTGAGGACTTCTCGACATAGTACAAAATGGACTATGCGATATAGTACTTCACGACATGGATATTGGTGACTTCACGACATAGCTTTCTTTTGACTTTGCTATATAATGCCTTAGACAAATTCCTGCAACTTATTTCTTCATAGCCTTATTCAACTCTATCCTGCTGCATGAACACTTCTGAACTTCTACCAGGATAATTATTCAATGGCCTATATATACAATCTAGATGCAAGAAACTTTACTAAGCTCATTATAAATCTGAGCATACATGATAAAGCTATTGTTCATGAGAACAAGACAAGTACATTTAGAGACCTATACTCTATCCCAGTGATAGAAATCACTAGGTCATGTAGTGTGACATAGTCACATAGTGTAGGCTTGTTAATAGTGGTATTCAGACATGTCTTGAGCCTAACATTTTTTTTGTTGCAGAAGAAAAGAGAAGAGAAAAGAAGGTGAAACAAGAGAACAAAAAAAATATTTCCCAAGTTTTTGAAAAAAGAAAAGAAAATTTTGAAAAAAAGATAAAGATGGAGATATTTGAAAAGTTGTATAAGAGTTTCTTTTCTAATAATCTCATTTTTGAGAAAAAAATTATAAAGAGAAAGTTGGTAGAAGATCTTTTCTTTCTTTTCCAAAAAAAACTCGAGAGCAGGATATGAGAAGAAAATTTTGAAATTTTATTTTCTCTTCTCTCAGCAATCTAACTTGGGAGCACACCGTTAAAGCATAAACCTCTTAGAGGTCGTTTGACTCGAACTTCAATGTACTCTGATTTCAATTGTGTAGTTTCAGTCTCATTTATTTTTTTACACTTTTCTTTTTTGATGTCCCATCAAATTCTTTAAATTTCAAAACTTTCTGAAAATAGTAAACTTTTATAATATAAAAATTAACCACTTTCAGTAATTTTCCCCACTTTACTTATTTTATACATTAAATATTGATGAGTCTCACTACTTTACTCATTCTTCCTACTTTTTTTACTACTTTACTTATTTTCATTAACCTCCGTACACAAACTAACAAACTAAATGTGAACAATTTGCCGGGTCGGAGGGAGTAGGAGTTTATTTCATTTAAACCCCATATGTGGATTGATTGAGAAAATAAAAATTTGAAACTCATTCCTCGAAAAAGTATACCGTTTAGTGGGCAATTGGGCATGGGTTGGCATGGGAAATTAATTTTATAGTTACATATAATCTATATTTAAATAATTAAACTTTTAAATCAATGATGTAAAAATATAATAAAATAATAATTAGATATATATTTAAATAAATTAAAATTAATAATTCAAAAAAAAATTAAGTCAAAACATATTTATTCTAGCAATCAACCAAATATAATATAGAAAATGGTATATTATCTATCTATCCCTCGGTGGATTTCAACCCATATCACTCCACTAATTAAATAATCTGCTTACTCTAAACCCGGTGAATGGATCCAGAGCTGAAAAGAATATTAAACTGAAATCCAATTTTTCATTTGAAATTAAGTGATGTGGAGATCAAAAACTTGACGGGAAAAAAAATACGAACTCTCATAGATTTTTTTTCCAAACATCTAATAACTTAAGCTCTAACACCATAATATAATACTCTCATAATTTTTTTCTCATTCAATATTGAAGGCATAAATCTTAATTCTATTGCAACACCGCAATTTTTTATATACGGAATCACTAATTGACGTTAATAGAAACTACATGACAAAAAATTGTTAAAGGGAAACCAATACAATAAGATAATCTTATCAACTTCTATTCTCATTCATTGATAGCGAAAAAATTATTACAATACCACAATTATTTATAAGTCAACGCTAATCAGTATTGATGAAAACTATATTATTAAAGTCAAAACATTGAAAGTTTTGGTTTTCGATTTTCGGTTAGTTTTTTGGTTTTCGGTACTTTTTATAATTAATAAATTATTAATATAATCAAAATTCGGAAAAGTTTTATTTTTCAGTTACCTATTCTCATTAATAAATTATAGGTAATATGTTTTTTGTTGGAAATGGTAATTGCCCATGATATTTTTGGAAAATTAGAAGATTTTGTTAGAAAAAATAGAAAAGTAATATGTTTTAGCAAAAAGGGTAATTATTATTTAATGTTATTGTTATTATTAGAAAATAAGTAAAATAGGTAATTATCCGTGATATTTGAAAGATAATATATAATATATTTAAAAGATAATATATTTTAATTTAAAGGTAATTATCCGTTATATTTTTGGAAAGAAGTAGATTTTGTTAGAAAAAAGTGTTTTAATTATAAAAGGCAATCAGGTAGTTACTATTTTTATATTATTTTATTATTTATTAAATAGAATAAATGACCGAAAACCGAAAACCAAAACTTTCAATGTTTCGGTATGGTTCAGTAAATTAGTTTAATATGTACAATTATATACATAATATTTTATCGATGATCTGATTTTTCAATTCAGCGCAAAGAATAAAATTGAAACAATTATCAAATAATTTTATTGATTCAAATTGGATTAGGTTTTTGTTTCATTTTCATCAATTTCCGGTTTAACTAGCTGCATTTTGATTACCATGATCTAACACACTTAATGAGAAAAATATTTTATAACTTTTGGAAATATTTTACATGTATAACTTTTATAATTTTAATCTATAATTTATGTTTTTGTTTATTTAATTGTTAAATGTCATAATTTCAGGTTTTTATATAAATGTGAGACTAATTAATCTATTTTAATAATCATGATTAGTTGACAATTCTAATTTAAATCCAGTAATTACTTGATTTAAAATATCCATGCATTACATATTTGTTTTAGTCACAAAAAAATATTTGTTAATAAATCACTTTTTATTTTAAATTATTCACAATTATATAATCATATTTATAATTAAAGTTTCATAAATATTTATTAATCAAACAATTTGACTACTATTTTACATTAAATACGATATAAATAATTCAATTTCAAGTATAAAGTTTATAATACACAATTTTAATAACAATTTATTATTCATTTATTTACATGCATATTACTTTAATTATATAGATTAATATTTACATTATTGTATGCTTTAAATAAATGTTAAAGTTTTAAAAGTTGAAAAACCATTTTAATATAATAACTGTCTCAATTTATCAATATATAACTATTTTAAATCTGTTTCATTTGATTGGTAGCTAAGTCGTCGTTTACGCCGATTTAAAATAATAAACTACTAGCATATATCCCATGCAAAGCACGAGCCATCAAAATAAATTAGAAAATGACAAATTAAAAAAAATTAATGAGAACAAAAAATATTAAATAAAGAATAAAAATCAATATGGTAAATTATAAAATGAAAAACTTAAATATTAATTGGTACATAGAAAAAATAAATAAAGAATACAGATGGAGAATTATTAATATTATTTTATTATTTATTAAAATAATATTGATAATAATGACAAATGGAAAAGCTAACATGTTTGAATTAAAAGAAAAAATAATTGTCCGTGATATTTTTAGAAATGTTTTAATTAAATTAATTGTGTTTGTTAAAAAAATATGTTATAGGTAAACTTTTTTAAATAATTAAAATTATTAAAATGGGTTTTAATAAAATAAGTAAGTAAGGGTTGCACCTGATATTTTTTGAAAAAAGAGATTTTAGTGAGAAAAATATAAAAGGTAATATGTTTAAATTTAAAGGTAATTGCCCGTGATATTTTTGGAAAATGAGTAGATTTTGTTATAAAAAAGTGTAATTAGGACAAATAAAAAAACTAACATATTTTAATTTAAATTACTTATATATTTTAAAACATATTTTAATACTTTTAATTATTTAAAAAAAGCTTACCTACTTTAATAAGTGAAAATATTTTTTTAACAAATACAATCAATCAATATACTTATATATAAACGAGAAGACGGGGCGGTGAGGTGGCGCTCTAGAATCGCTTCGTTCTATTTTTCTATTTTTCTAATTTTCTCAATTTTTCACAATTTTTAATTTTAATAATTACAATTTCCTTTATTATTGTTATATTATTCTCTTCAAAATAAATTTATTATAATATTTAGATATTTCCCCTGGCTTTAAGTAAAGATTTGATTTTTGCAAGATACAATTGTTCAAAATTCACCCGTAACCATCTAACAACAATACAAAATTTTACTACCGGGTATTGATTCTTGCACGTATCTATCTATGAATTAATTAGGTACACTTTTAATGACCAAACTTAACAGGTGTCTTCTTAGATTACTAATACTTTATAATTTATTAATAAATTTAGGATTCGTGTAATGTATTGATTTTCTTTAATATAATTTAATTTTTTATTAATGTTTTTTAACTTAAAACTTGTGCGGTGCACGAATTATTTTTTTATTTTTTTATTTACTTTATCCATTTTTCTATAGTGCCCTTATTTTAAATAATTAAAATCAAAACTTTGTTATTTATGTCCTATTTTTAGAGTAAACAAGTAAAACTTTTTAATATTTTCTTTTATAACTCCTATTATAAAAGACAAGTAATCTAAAAATTATAAAATTAATCAAATTGTATAAGTAGAGTTCTCAATTTTAATTAAATAAAAATGAATTTGTTTATTTACATACGAATTTATCACAAAGATAATAAATATATAGAAATCAATCCTTTTTTAGAATTTAATTAAACAAATATTTGTTATTAATTTTAGATATTTTTTAAGTTATAATTTATTAGAAAAATTACATTGAATTATTATAGTTTTTGAAAATAGATTTTAACGAAGAAAAGATTCTTTTTTTCTATATTTATCTATTTTTCATGTATTTGTTGGACATTGATTTTTCCTATTTTGGATTTTTAAATTTTAAGTATTAGTGATTTTTGTACCCTTATAATATTTATCAATAATTGTTTTTCTTTAATTTGCCTAAATTTGACTATCTTTATGTTTGCACGGTAAAAGATTTTTTGTCGGATTTTAATCCAGTGATAAAAAAGAATCGTGGATGAAATATGATTATCGTTAACAAATTTTAACATAGATGATTAATTATTTCGTTTGTATAACAATTGTTTTTGCTATTTTAAAGACGGAGTTGGTAGTTAGTACTTAAATATTTATTATAACATATTTTTAATACTAGCTTAAAATCTGTGTGATGCACATATTATTTTTAATATTTATTAATATTTATTATTTATATTTTAACTGCATTTGTTAGAAAAAATAAGTAGGCGTGTTAAACTTTTTTAAATAATTAAAAGTATTAAAATAGATTTTAAACTAAATAAGTAATGGTTGCTCGTGATATTTTGGAAAAAAGAGGTGTATTAGTAAGGAAAAATAGAAAGTAATGTATGCCTTTGATATTTTTGGGAAAATAGTAGTTTTAGTAAGAAAAATAGAAAAAGTGACATGTTTTAGTTGAAAAATATAATTTTCTATTAAAAGTATTAAAATAGGTTTTGAAATAAAGAAGTAAGGGTTTGCCCATATATTTAGAAAAGGAGAAATTTTAGTATGGAAAATAGAAAAAATAATGTGTTTTAGCTGAAAAAAGAAATTGTCCGTGATTTTTCTAAAAAAAGAGGGGAAAAGTAATTGTCAGTTAAAGGTATTTAAATAAATTTTAAGATAAGTTAGTAAGGGTTTGTCTGTGATATATTTGGAAAATGAGGGATTTTAGTAAGGAATGTAGAAAAAATAACATGTTTTAGGCTTTTACCTGAAAAAGTCAATTGCCCTTGATTCTTTTAGAAAAAAGGGGATTTTGTTAGGAAACAAAAAGAAAATTTTTTGTACTTTAACTGAAAGATTAACTGATTATAATAATTTTTATAATAATTTAATAAATAATTAAATAAGACAAGTACCGTACCAAAAAATTGGTACCAAAACTTTTAATGTTTCGTATTTAATATAATAGTAGATATAGATATATATCTATTAGAATGAGCATTGACCTAAGAAAACGTGACATAAAATCATTAAAAAATGTAAATAGTTTAGTTTATTTTATTAAATGTTTATATTTAATTTGAACAATATTATGTTTACTAATTTATATGATATTATGAATAATTTTTTTGTCGATTTTTTTTGTTAAATACTTTATATTTCGAATTTTTTTTAAAAAATTATAGGGCCGCTGCGAAGCCTAGTTAATATAATTAAAACATATCTAAAAATATTATGGGCATTTACTTTTTTTTTTTAAAATTAAAATATGTAGCTTTTCTATTTGTCCTTATTAAAAAACTTAATTATTTTAACATGTCAACATATTTTTTTAATAAATACAATTAATATAATTAAAACACTTCTAAAAATATCAAGGACAATTACTTTTTTTAATTAAAACATGTTAGATTTTATATATGTGCTTATTATTAATATTATTTTATTTTAAAATAATATTAATAATACCTCATTTATCTTTCTTAGCTCCATCTGTATTTTTTTATGTTCAAATTAATATTTAAGTTTCTCATTTTATAATTTATCATATTAATTTTTAGTTTATTATTTTTTAAGGCTCATGTCTTGCACGGGTGCTAGTACTAATAATAATATGAATGGTGACTCTTCATTATTTTTGTATAATTACATATATAGGTCATTTTTTAGAGAACAATCCTATATAGAGTCTAGTAGCACATATTCTATTAAGGAATATCGTTATTATTATTTTACAAAATATAAATTTTGATTCTCATATAGTATACTACGATATACAAATATTTAAAAAATATATATATAACTTAAAATTTTAGCAAAAAATTTGATTTTAAATTTGGTTATACAATAGAACTATTTTGGATAATTTTGATTATGCTGCAGAATCATGCTAAAATATTTCATAAATTTTGGATGATTTTAAAGTTATAGGATTTCGTTTTTGATTTACTAAATTAGAGTTTGTAATTATATTTAATTAAAAATATGATAAATATATGTAATATATGTATTTTTAGAATGAAGTGCTATAAGAGCATCTTCAACCCACAAAATCCTTAGCTAAAATCCTAGATGGTCTATAATTTTAGCCCGTGATGACATTGGCTGAACCCTAGAGACCTGTAACAAATTACAAAAATGAAAGTGTAAAGAAATATGGATGGGAGGGAGGGAGTATTAATTAATCTTTTCATTCACTCAAGATCTTCATGTTGTAATTAAAATTTAATCAATTAACAGTATGCTAAAATATGTACAACTTCTATTCTATTCAACCGGGGATCCACTTGCCTCTAAAACTGTGTGGTTTGATTGATCACGATTCACGACTAACATAGCACAATTTTGCCCTCCAACTGTCTGAGAAATTGCCTAACAAATATAGAAGTATATGGTGTTGGGTCTGGGTCATGATATTGACATACGATTGTTGTAGCATACCGTGTTCAGTTATTTACCAAAATGTTAAAGTAGTCGTTTGCTTTGGACCATCTCCCTTCCTGCGTGTTAAAGCGTAAAATTACAGCATGTTAGACATTTTATGGTGAATAATTTTTGTAAAACTATCATGCAGATTGCAGGGTAGCATGTCGAGTGTGTGTCCGTCACTCGATGATGAAACATTTCATTCTACATCGTGTGCCACTTCATGATGCGGTAAGAACAAGTACTTTGTCGAAAGCTTGGAGGACAACATGGACAACACAATCCCGCCCCGCCTACCTTTTAATAAGCAATTTTTCTTGCAAGTGATTAGTAAGAAAAACGAAGAAGAACACCTATCTGCATTTTCAGACCTAGTTGACAAGATTCTTTCAGTCCACACTGGCCCCCTTCTGGACATTGAGATCTACATCCCACCGAAACTTCACAACCATCATGTCCATTAGTGGATTGAGCACTTACCAAAGCACGTTCTTAAGGTGTTACAACTTGATAATTTGGAAAATGATGCCTGCTTAATTCCCTTGCATTTCTTTGATTTTTCAAATTTAAAAGCGCTAAGACTTTGTAACTGGATATTGAGTCCCCCTCATGCATCTGGATGCTTCGCTAATCTGGTTGATGTTTTCCTTCGCCATATTTCGATATCTGCTCATATATCATTCGGGACCAAGCTCCAGGTTCTGGCATTGTACTATTGCACTGGCATTGAACATCTGGACTTTACTAATAGTAAAAATCTCAAAAGGCTAATTATCGGTTTAGTTCAAAAATAGATTGGCGATGGCTTGAAAACACCAAACAAATGGAACTCTTAATTCTCGTATTGCCCGAAGCTGATTTCACCATGAGTAAATCTGTCAATTTGAGCAAGCTTCTTAGCAATTGTCCAAGAATCCATAGCCTCCTTCTCCATGATTTCACCGTTGAGGTAATGTGAAAGTTTAACTTATTTAATTTAATTTTATCTTCTTGTACCAATTACCATATATCATGTTCAGTTTTTGTCTTACGATTCAATGTGTTAATTACGTTTTCAGATTTTGGGACCAGATCGCTCTATGTTGAAGACACTTACCACAAAAATGGTGAACTTAAAAACGCTGAATTTGTATCATGTTCTATATAAATTGTGCCAGATAGTGAACAGTCTTTGCTTGATCAGACATCTTCCCAACTTGCAAGAACTCCAAGTATATCTGGTAAGAACTAGATGTTGTCTTGAGAAATGTGGTAAACAAAAATTTTAATTATTGAAAGCTTACATTAAATTATTTTTGTATGTAGAATTTTCAAGCGAAGAGTTCAGATCCTGAGAATCCAAAAATCGAACATCATTTGGAAGCACTAGACTGGAAGGACGTGTTATTGGACCAACTTCTAACTGTGGAAATACAGGGTATAGTGGGTTTCAGATGTGTGCATCATTTAACCAAGATTTTACTTGCATCGTCCCTGTCGCTTAGAGAGATGTCACTTTACTGCAGTACAACAGTTAGTGATCCTAATGAAAAATTGAGAATTACGCGAGAGTTGTTGCAGTTACCTAAAAAATCTTTAGGAGCGCAACTTCATTGGTTTGATTAGCTGCTTGAGTTTTGGGATGGACATTTGGGAGGCTGATCTAATTTGGACTACCAAGAATTGTTGGAAGTATGCACTAGTGTGTGTTTGTGCATGTTCTTTCATCCATATGGGAGTATTAGTGTTTTGGGAGAATTGTAGTGTGTTTGTGCATGCATGTGTGCCTATTTTATTAATACTAGCTGATAACCCAGGCCGAATATGAGTCGATATTAAAATATTAATATTGATAAATTATTAATAAATATTATTAAAAATGTATTTATCGAGAATTGAATGATAAAAATAATATAATAAATAATCACTATTTAATTATTTAGTTATAGACAATTGAATTGTGGATAAAGCTAAATAAATAATCACTATTTAATTATTTAGTTATAGACAATTGAATTGTGGATAAAGCTAAAGAAATTAAGGTAAATAAATAAATCTTGTAGGATTACGTAACTGCAAGGAATCGAACCCTCGATGAAGCTAATGAATTTAAAATGAATAAATAAATTTTATATAATTACGTAATTGTAAGGAATCGTGAATGAAGCTAAATAATTTAAAGTAAATAAATCTTGTAAAATAATGTAGTTGCGAGGAATCGAACCCACATTTAGTGATAACCAAATTTGATACTTTTCGTACTTTGGTACTTTAGTGGGGAGACTTATAGTGTGTTTGTGCATCAGTGCATGTGTCATGTGTGTGTGTTTTTCCGTCTTGGACAGTAGGAGTACCAGTATTCTGGAGATTTTTATTAAATTTAATGAACTTTAAAACATCGCTTGAACAGTTGAAGCACAGGTTGATATTCTCACAGCCAGTCCAGGCTATTCCTAAAACCTGTATAGATAATAGATTTCCTATTGGGATACTGAGGGCACAGCCAGTTCTCAGTAGGAATAATTATCATTGCTGCTGCAATCATCGCTTTGATTGGTAAGTCAGTTTGCTCTATCACCGTGTTACATTTGAAGTTTAGACCGTCTACTCTATACCTGGTTGCAAGTGTTGTTAAATTGTTGTTATGTATTAGCTTCTAATGATGCACTTCTTAATTGACTTTATGCTTCAGTAGCAGTACCCAGATTTGGATGTCAAAAGTAATTGATAGGCTTTAATTGCTCTCATTGACTACTTGTCATAGTTGAACCTGGAAAAATTTGAAGTACTTTGTAGAAGTCTGTTAAGTTATTTATGATTATCCCGTGCAATGACATGATCTTGTCATCCATTGGTAAAAAAACAGCATCTTATTAAGTTTCGTGCCTTTCTCTCTTCCCGTTTCTATACATAAAAGCCATATTTAGTTTGTGGTCTGAATCTCCGTTTTCTTAGCTTACATCAATGGTTCTGCTCGACTAATCAGCAGCTGTTTTAGTCCTAGTTCAGTGAAAATGTTTTAGATATTAAGAGTGTTTCATATGGAAAGCCATCTCTTCAGTGTAAGGATATAATTTTGCAGGGGATTTGTCTTGTTGTAAATTTCTTTTCCAGGCTTTGATGTTTTGATCTCGCTCAGAATATGAACTCAGTCGATTACTATGGTTGTACACTATACTGCTTACTGCAACTGTCGTTCTGCATAAGCTCAGGAAACAACGTAGAAGGGCACGTCACTCATTTAACCTTAAACTTCCCCGACTTCAGTAGCTACTAGTGTAATTCCCCTACTTCAGTTATGTAAGCAGAATTAGTTGCGGTTGTACTTGGTGATCAGCCCATCTGCCGCTGTTATTTCATGTGAATTTAACATTGATATCTGCTGAAAGAAGCTCGTTTTAAGGGAGAAAGTTTACACATGAAAATTGAGAAATAACCCGAAGTTGAACGTGCCTTTGGCTGTGTAAACAAACTGGAGCACTCTGTTCTCACTTTTCAGTAGGCTGCCCAACAGTGAGCCCTTGAAATGATTACACAATTTACAATCCTAGTTTGAAGGAACATTTGCATTACTCAACAACATTGTTCTTCCTGTTTTCATGCATCATAACGTGAAAATAAATTGTTGGGAGCCTGGTTTCATGTCAGTATAAGTCTGTGCCGAAGTCACAAAACAATAAAATTGGACATATTCAGTTATCCCACTCAGAGTGGGCTCGTCAACCACTTATCCCATTTAGAGATCTCCAACAGACGCATCCTTTAAGAGTGCCAAGCATTACCGACACATGAAAAATAATAATATTTTATTTTCACTTCATCCATGTCGTAATTGACACCCTCCTAACTCCAATAGTTAGCACCTCATACAAGGTACCTAAATGGTTCCTACATAAATTAAATACTTGATAAATAAATTAAAAAATTAGATAAAACAAAGTAGTTAGGAGTCGTATATACTTTCAATACAAGAATTTGTGTGTTTTTTCTAAATTCAGGGATTGCCAAGAGTTGACAACTTCTCTTTGCATCTTTTGGGCACTTTTACAACTCCAAGATGACACCATAAATCTTGACACTCCTATCGGATATGCTTTTAGAGTGCACTCTTACGAGGGTATAATGTACATAGCCTTACGTCTAACAAATTGAACCCATGACCTTCGCGTCATGAACCCGACACCTAATCACTATGTCAACTCAACTCCTTGAGTAATCGATATCTACATTGTTTTTGTCTATGCTAGTACTTTGTGTTACCATGTTCATCATCTCAAGTAAAACACAGAATAGTCATTAGCTTTTATTAGCTTTCACCTGAATGATTGCTTTATATTCGTCGCCACTATACTAATGTTTTGACACATGGGTTTCAAGTTTGAATAGAATAATAAATTGTATTAAATTCTATAGACAATTGGCTTAAACCTCGTGGAGAAAACTAGAAAAGAAAGGTAAATGATAGACATTTTTCTGAGGGAGTTTGAAGAAAAAAACAGAAATCTTGACAAGAAAAAACCAATTAATTTTTCACAGAAAGGACAAGATTAATAGGTTTTAGAGCTAAAATGTTCGCTGCAGAATAAGATCGAGTAGAAGCAACGTAAAACATGTATAAATTATGGTGCTGAAAAATTGTGGAAAATTAATCTCAGGGTTGGGGTCTAGGGAATGCTCAAGTCCAGCCTGCTCTGCTAAAAAAAGCTTGTGTTTTTTCAGTCCCGCTTGAACTATTAGGTGATGTATATATTTTGAGGTCATGCTAGCTACTTTCATGGAGATTTTTCAGTTGAAACGGATGAACCTATGACTTTATGCTGTGGATTAATTCTGGCTAAGAAGCTTGATTGTCGTAATTTTTGGTTGTCCTTTGATTGCATCAATGTTGTGGAGCGTTTAAGGAAATAGAACATCGAATGTCGCTAATTGGCACATTATCATTGATGATATCATAGTTGATCAGTTCTTCGAGCATTGTTCTAAGGTCTTTTCTTCTCCTAGGTCCGCCAACAAGGTACCTCATGAGATCGCTAAATAAAGTCTCAATTGGTGTATTTCTGATTTTTCGACTGAGGACGTTCCCCTGTGTGCTTCTGCTAGTGTGGTAGCTAATTTGCCGGTTGTGTAGTACTCCCTCCGTCTCATCCATTTGTTAACATTTGAAATGGAGGGGTCGGCACGTATTTTAAGACTCCTATAAAATATAGTTTAATTATTTATTTTTAAATTTTTTCTTTTTTGAATAAAAATCCAAACACTTAATTTTTATTCCGAAGAAAAAAAAATTAAAATAATTAATGGAACTATACTTTAAATAAGCCTTAAAATACGTGCCGAACCTTCTCTTCCAAATGTTAACTTCCTGGGAGGAGGGAGTAGCTGTTTTGCTCTTGTATTCCTTAAAAAAAACCTAAAAGGTGTACATGGTTCTTGGATCGAAACAATACAAATACTTACTGTTAATACCAAAATAAACAAATGAATTATTAGGGAAAATATTCTTTACCTGTTGAAAATTAAAAATGGAACGGCAAGGGCATAAAGAAGACAACGAAAAAAAACAGAAAAAGATTCTGCAGATCTAAGCAAAGGGGGGGATAAACTCAGCTTTTTATATGTGTCCATTTATAAGGACAGAGATTCTGTTACATCTAGATCCAAAATGCTTAAACTCACTTAACATGTGATAAAGCCCCCACATGTCAAGCTTCCACCTCTTGTTTCTCATTTATATTTTTCTAAAATTGCATGCAACTCATGCTACTGCAAAGACAGTTATCTACTTCACTAGCAGTCGCTAGTCAGTAAAATTTTATGGTTTGCCAATGCCATGAAAATAAAGTTGCAGGAGAGAAACTCAATGATAAACCCGGAACCGATAGAGCAAGGAAGGACACGTGTTTTCCCTAAAATAAAATTTGATGTAAAAATAAAATTATAATAACATAAATTTTCAGGTGGCTTAAACCATGCTGTGCCCATCCTGGGGCAGGCCGACATTTTCCATTTTTTGCTTCGCAGCGGCATTAGAATATATTTATTAAGAAAAAAAATATTAGAATAAAAATTGTGAAATAAATATCTATAAAATTCTATAAATTATCAAATAAAATATATTATGTAAAATTTGCATTTGGGTAAGTAATATTATAAATTATTTGCATATTCCTTTTGTTTATAGAGTTTGATTTTTTATTTTCTTGGACCGATGC
Source organism: Heracleum sosnowskyi (assembly GCA_030848705.1). Lineage (NCBI taxonomy): Eukaryota > Viridiplantae > Streptophyta > Magnoliopsida > Apiales > Apiaceae > Heracleum > Heracleum sosnowskyi. The sequence continues at coordinate 131,356,066 of CM061238.1, read as the reverse complement.
CATTGCCATATATATATTAAAAAAAATTATATTGATAAAAATCAATATAAACATATAATATTACTATTTTCTCAGGGATGACACTGTATCCAAATTTGTATAAATTTTACTATTTCTTGTGGTAGAAATGCTAATTGTATCTGCATGTGAGAGTAAATAAATGGTTAAAAAAACTAATATAATAATTAAATCAATAATATCAATGAAGCAAATATTTGTATAATATCTAATGATATTCGTTCAATCGAGATAAGATAGATTTATATATGTGCAATTTCTAAAACTATATATTATAAAAATATTAATAAAGATAATTATTTTTAATTTTTTTAATAATAATAAGGAAATTGCAATTTTCTAAATCAAAGAAAGTTCTATCAAATTTGAGAATAATAAAAGAAAGTTCTATCAAGCCTACAAATTCGAAAATAATAAGGAAGTTGTAATTTTCTAAATCAAAGAAAGTTCTATCAAGTCCTACAAATTCTTCTATCAAGCCTACAAATTCGAAAATAATAAGGAAGTTGTAATTTTCTAAATCAAAGAAAGTTCTATCAAGTCCTACAAATTCGAAAATAATAAGGAAGTTGTAATTTTCTAAATCAAAAAAAGTTCTATCAAGTTTGAAAATAATAAAAGAAAGTTCTATCAAGTTTGAAAATAATAAAAGTGTAATTTTCAATTTGCTTCCTACAAAATCGAAAATTAAAAATTGTGAAAAATTGAGAAAATTAGAAAAATAGAAAAATAGAAAAATAGAACGGAGCGATTCTAGAGGCGACACCTCACCACCTCCGTCTTCTCCTTTATATAAGTATATATTGAGTGATTGATGATTCAAAAAATTGAGAAAATTAGAAAAACAAAACGAAACGATCTGAGAGCGCCACATCACCGCCTCGTCTTCTCCTTTATATAATAGTATTGATTTTAACATTTTTATTAGATATTTAACATTTATTTATGTGATTATACATAAATTTATAATATTATTTGTAAATATTATGTAAATATATTTTTTTAATACACATTTGTAAAAATATTACGTAAATTTTAATATTTTAATATATTTACTTATTTATTTGTATTTCTATTATTAATTTAAATTACACGAAAACACGACACGAAAATAAACGAAATGAAAGTACACGAACACGAAATTACACGAACCCTAAAACGGGTGGTTTTGAATTTAGCATTTAGATAAACGAAACACGAAAATACGAAATATACACAACACGAAAGTACACAATACAAACGAATTATCAGGTCTAATTTCTAGTGGGCTATAAGCTAAATTATAAAATGAAATTTCACTTGACAGTAACTATTTTGAGGTGGCTTAAACCATGCTGTGCCCATCCTGGGGCCGATCCTGTATAATATATTGTTGGCAAGAGTTTAAGTCGTACGTCCACTATAAATAAACAGTGTCTTCAGTAAAATTTCAGAAATCACATGGCTTTGTTTCTTTCTTTGGTTCTGGCCTAGTGAATGTGACATGGGCCACCATTTGTGTACGGATATCTAGATCAACACTGTTGCCTTTACAAATTATTCAAATCTAGTCTACTGTTGTTTTACTCCTAAAACAAGAAGAATAATTTCATAACTATGTGTAAATGATTACCTACTAGCTACTACACTTCATCTAGTGTATATCTTGCCATCAAACAGACATTCTGAATGATTGAACAAAATTTATGGGAGACATTCTGAATGATTAAAAGAAATTTTGGATAGGATTACTGTTAAACTGGAGAAGATGTTGTAGTTTACGGATAAGTATGTCAAAGGTAAGACTACGTACATCATTTTATATTCTATCGATTCCGATGATATATTACCTTGTGCGGTGAGTCCGGCCTTTTTTTACTTATCATCAATTCAATTGCATCTAATCTTCGTATAATGGTTTTATTTTAGTGAACTTTAAAGTACATACAGCAAGGTTAGCAACATGATGCAAAGATAGAGAGATATGACGAAGAACAAATTAACAAAAATCCTTTTGTCTCAAGTTGTGATTCTTCAAGAATAAACGTACCATGTCGCACAAATTATAAGCCTGTTGAATCTGACTTTACGTTCTATAATTAGATGAAAAATGTAGACTAGAGGAACACTTCATGCTAGAAATATTTATGCTAGAAATATTTATACAGTAATTATCGTCAATGAGGCCCTAACAAGTGACGAATGCGAGGTTAGAGGTTCAATTCCGCTCTCCCTTTGTAATTTGTATCGTCTTTGTGGCTCATCTAGATCCGAAATAAGAAAGACTGTAGTAACTATCTACTAACATAAACCATGACATTTGATGAATCAGAGGAATACATGCAACACGTATATAACAACATTAGACTTAGTTAAGCTCAGCAGAAAATTACACTGAAAACTAACTAGTACAGCACTACCCTAAGCGTTACAATAGTCATAAAAATGTAGAAAACAAGGGCATTGAAAGAAGGCTGATACATGATGAGAAAATATAGCAAGAGCAGCAGCATAGCAATCCCCCAAGGCGAGCCACCGGCTCCGTAAATGGCATCAGGCTCCGAACCAGGAACCGAAATGGTAACCTGATTCGGAGTCGAAAGCAAATGAACAAGAAAAACAAGTAGCAGAGGAGAAATTATCAACAACCTTTGCAGTAGCTCAGCAGCAGTGGACATTATAGCATCATAAACTAAGTAACCAAGGACTGAACATGCAACTATAATTGCTGCTTTAAGGTACCATTGCTCAATGCTTGATGTTGTGGATGAAGCCATGAGAACAGAGCTAGCTAGATGAACACACTCAGTCTGTGTGTTTTTCTCAGTGTGGTCTATGGTTGAGGTTTGATGATTTGCATGAATATGATGTGGTGAGAAATTATATAAGTGAAGTCTTTATTCGTGCGACAAATGAAATAATTGAGTTCCTTGTTCGGGAACTTTTTTATATATCTCTAATTGTAGCCAACTAGCCAGTAGCCAGGGTAATTTAGCAGCAAAATAAATTTAACGGTGGATAAGTATGTCATTCTGTGTACATTTAGGTGTGGCTTCTTCCTTTAATGTTGTATAATCAAACACGTTCGAATACTCATTTTGACGAAATTCGACTTTTCAATCTTCCGTAAAAAAATCGAGAATGATCAACAGTGTTGTTGGTTTTATTGTATCTTATATTCACATTTTGATAGCATAAATTATTAAGTAATCGATCGTTCTAAAATTTTAAATATCAAAGAAAAGATCTCAATAAAATTTTATACTTTTCAACACTAATCACTCTGACTTCGGTCACATGATTAACAGCACCAGCTCTCCTCGAGTCCTCGTTTTTTCGATAATAAAACTTTGATTCCTCTTCGATGCATAAATTTAAGTGAACATTTTCTTAATAAATGTATCCTTGATTAAGTTTTTACCCTATATTTCCCCGTGAATAGTCTGAACTCTAAATTTTCACTCGAATATTTAGTTATCAAAGTAGAATGTGCGGTCATGATTTCATAAAGCTTGATCAATCAGCATCAAGACCGTTTACTAGGAATAAGCTCACTAACTTAGAATGTAAAGAGATTCTGATTTTATCTAGACACATGGTCCTCGTCACATTCATTTGTTAATGTTTCGGATAGATAGCTCGACATGTATTTTAAAACTCTTATAAAATATAGTTTTATTACTTATTTTTAAAAAAATTCTGTTTTGAATAAAAATTTAAACATTAATTTTTTATTGAGAAGAATTTTTTTTAAAATAATTAATAAAATTATATTTTATAAGAGTCTTAAAATAAATGCAGAGTCTCCCTTTCAAATATTAACAAATGAATGAGATGGTGTGAGTAACCCATTGCATTATTTTGCACTAATGTCAGGTCCACATTTAACCTCCTATCACATGACATGATTTACAAATGCCAAGTCAACAATGGTGGACTCCTATCCTCTCGATTAAAGTATTTATTTACTGGTCTCAAATTACTTGGGTAACTCGTAACTGCAATACCTTTTAAATATTAATCAGGCAGCAAAAGCTGATACAGTAACAGTCTACTGATTTGTTACTTTTGACACCGGAAAAATATCGATTATGAGAGACACACGATTGCTACGGCATATCTTATTTACATGTCATATATCAATAATTTTAAGAGTAAAGTACATTTTGTATATTCGTATTTTGTGTATTAGATCATTTAAGATACTGAACTTTTAAAACTATTGAAGCTTGTGAGAAATTAAATATTGAATATTTCATTCATTTCTTAACGAAATCAAGTCATATAAGTTGCAAAATAATCATCTTTTCCTCCTCAACAAATAAATATTGATTTTCACTATCAATATTTTAATTTGGCGAAGTGGAACGGGACAAGGTATATGATCTCTCCTGACTACAGCATGTCCAGGCTGGGGTCGTATCGGCCGCGACGGTCCTGCTCTCTCTCCTGGTACATGTCTCTCCTCTATCGTACGCTCTGACGGGTCTGAATCTGAACTAGAGCTAGGGGGCTGCAATTATATAACCACATTCAATTACCACGCATAATATTCCTAATTGACCTTCTATAGACTTTAAGTGAATTTCTAACTCTCTACGTTATCCTGGACCCTACGTCCTAACTTGTTTCAAATGCCATAACATGTTGCTCTGATACCAACCTATGACGCCCTCCAAACCCGGGGCACAGGTTTGGGGAGTCACTCGACCAACGAAACACAATATACCTGGATATAACACATGCATAATATAATAATAACATAAAACACCATTTAACCAAGACCGCATCCAGATTATGGCATTGAACAAGCTTCTAAGTTATATTATAAACCAGTTTTCAGAGTTATTAATATTACACAACTTAAAGTTCAAAGCTAGACATCTAGTCTAACTAAAAAAATAGACAACTACCCTGCCAATGACAACCACTCGAGGTGGTCTCCTATCTGCTGGAGAACTATCGTTCGCGCTGTGTCTGCTCATATTCTCGCTTCACAGGAATAGAGTTAGAAACAAAACAAGTATGAGCCACAAGTGCTCAACAAGCATAATATATATCAACCACAGTTCCATAATGAAAGGAAGATCACAATTATCTGAATCAACAAGGTTTAAGCCAAACATATGCTTTTTAACAATCTCAATGGGAGTAATAGGGATTAGAATTGGACTTCTACATTTTTCAAATCAAAAGGTTGAGCTGCTGATCAGTCACGCATCAACCCCGGACTTGCTTATAGCAAAGTCCTCCACTAGGATCCATGGCCATCTTGGCCTTAAATTATTCCGACCATTATTAGTCCCATTTTAAAAACATGTCAATTCTATCACAGAGTATAAGCAATAATATTCATCACAAGATAAGTACACAATGACAAGGTATAATAATTGCAAAAGAGCTTCAACTGCTCAATATCAAATGAAGTCCGAGAAATAGATTCGGAATGGTTTCAATGGTACCTAGGTACATAATGACAAGGTATAATAGTTGCAAAAGAGCTTCAACTGCTCAATATCAAATAAAGTTCGAGAAATAGATTCAGAATGGTTTCAATAGTACAACGTACTCATTTAAGAAGGTAATCAATGGTTATCATCAATATAAACTGAATTGAAGGTGAAGGTTTCTGATATTCAATATCACAAGATGAGTACACAATGACAAGGTATAATAGTTGCAAAAGAGCTTCAACTGCTCAATATCAAATGAAGTCCGAGAAATAGATTCGGAATGGTTTCAATGGTATAACATACTCATTTAAGAAGGTAATCAATGGTTATCATCAATATAAACTGAATTGAAGGTGAAGGTTTCTGATATTCAATATCACAAGATGAGTACACAATGACAAGGTATAATAGTTGCAAAAGAGCTTCAACTGCTCAATGTCAAATGAAGTCCGAGAAATAGATTCAGAATGGTTTCAATGGTACAACGTACTCAATTAGGAAGGTCAACAATGTATATAGTCAATAGAATAAATTGAAGTGAAGGTTTCTGGTATTCAACACGATTGTGGATTAATCAAAGAGTTAGGAATATTCAAGGAATATCATCAGTTGCTCAAATACAGGGTAGAGATTGAATAATCTGGATTGTTTTGATGGTAACATGCACAATCATAGGAAACAATATCAATTGAATCAACGAGTAAAGGCACAGATACTTGTCTGGTCTACGTAGCTGACTTCGGTCTATCTTGTTTATCCTACCTTCTCCTTTCCCTTGCTTCGGGAACTCGATTCTATAATAAACAACTCATAATAATAAGTCTAACTATCCTCGTTCTACCTTCGACATATACTCATAACCATTTTTAAGTCTAAACAAGTAATCGGGTATTTAATAGCATTTATCGGACGCTCGTTCTATTTTACGAAAATCAAAACTCAGATACTAGCCCTCATACAAAGCATTTACGGACAATAAAACACATTATTCAACTCATATAAACCATATAGCACTTATAAATATTTTTAGAACAATATTCGAGGCTTATTTGAATTTAAATAAGTCACAAATAATTTTTAAATCAAAAATCGGATTATTAATCCCAATATAAGTATTTAAAAACAATTAAATCAATTAATATAAAATTAATTGACACTTTCTAAATGCTCAAACTATTTTTAAATAATTAAAACAAGCTAGAAAATATTTAAACTTAATTTAAATTAATTAAATCTAATTAATAAATAATTAATAAGAATTAACTGATTAATAGAATTAATCAATCAATTAATTAACTTAATTAATTATTAATCAAAAATAATTAAAATAATTAAATTTAATCAGTTTTCGAATTTAAATAAATAATTATAATTTTTCAGAATTTTCTGAATTTAAAAATGTATTTTTAAAATAAAAATATGATTTTTTATAAATATTTAAACTATTTTCGAATTATTTTTAAAAATAAAATCCAAAAACAGTTTTTTGAAAATGAATTAGGGTTTTGAAGATTGAAACCGGGTCAGAAAACGGGTCAACGGATCGGGTCACGGGTCGCCAAGAACAAACCGGGTTGCGAAGAACAAACCGGAAAATTCCAGAATCCGGCGACCTTTTCCAGAATCCGGAGAGCCAAATTCTTAACAAAAATTGGGTCTTTTTATATCAAAACATTCCTTATAAACCTAGCAACACATTCCGATCAAAAACAAACCAAAAACAACGCCGAAACTCCAAACCCAACCAAATTCCGGTGAGCTTAAACAATTTTACGATCTAGCTAAATCGTATATGAAAATCGACGTTCTTTATGTTAAAATTAAGCTAAGAACACATACAACAAAAGTCCTCTATCAAAAACTATGTCAGATCATTCATATGAATGGACTATTCAAAAGAAATTTCGGGTAAAAACCCTAAAATGGAATTTCTCAAAATCGAATAGAAACATGAAATTAAAGCATGAATTCCTACTCATTAGAACCCTAGGAACATGTTAGAAGCAATCAATTGAACGGAGAATCAACAGAATGAAAATCCCCAATTCGAAAAAAAAACCCTAATTTTAATTCGAATATTGAAAAATTCATAATAAATTGAAATATTACCAGATGATGATATGGTTTGAAGATTCTGAAACTAGAGATCAAGAGCTTTGATTTGAGTACTCGAACTTGAGATTTGGATTCCAATAACACTTCCAAGATTGAATCTAATCTTCAAGAACACGAAGAACGCGGTTCGGGAATTTTTATATTTTTGTATATATGTAATACGGATTATACGAAGGATAATGTACGATTCGTCTTTTTATACTTAGTGGAAAATAATACCTCAAACGACATTTTTGGATCGATATTGATCCATTGGATCGCTTTAAATCTTTAATAAAGTAAAGTTCACATTTTACGAGGTGATAGTTATCCACAAGGACTGGTAATTATCCATATCAATACATATCATTTATATAACGAATGCTCAAGAATACTGGGGCTATAACAAATTTATTATTGATATGAACGATATATCAATCGCCCTAAACAATTAGGGTACGGAATAATCTTTCTCTTTTTGAATAAAACAAATACTATATTGATAGTATCGGATAATAAAGAATATAATAATACGAAGAAATCTTTCAATAATGATTCGGATACGAAAGACGAAGGAATAATAATGATGTACAAAATTTTAACGGGGCCCTTGAATTTTCAAAACGGGGCTCACAACTGAAGATATTTCTAAATGAAAAGATATTTGAAAGGGGCTTTTGACACAAAAATTAACATACTATTACTCAATAACCTTAACCATTAAGACTCCAAATACTCCACAATAATTATTCTACACATAAAATATAATTTATATTATTAATAAAGTTCACGGATATTACATCCTTCCCCCCTTAATAGGATTCTGTCCTCAGAATCAGATCAAGGAAACAACTGGGGATACTACTCTAACATATCACTTTCTAACTCCTACGTAGACTCTTCCACCTTAGGATTCCTCCACAAAACTTTTACTAATGCTACAGTCTCGTTCCTTAACACTTCCTCCCTACGCTCCAATATATGAATTGGTCGTGCTACATAAGACAAATCTGACTGGACCTTTATGGGTTCATATTCTATTACATGGTTCGAATCTGGTCGATACTTCTTAAGCATTGATACGTGAAACACATTATGAACGTGCTGCATGTGCGGGGGTAAGGCCAACTCGTAAGCTACTTTCCCAACTTGAAAGGTAATAAATTAGCGTAAAAACGATTTCCTAAAATCTCAATTTCACAATGAGGACAATACGAACTGACCGATATACGATCTTGGTTAGCTACCTCTACGCTCAACACTCCACTTAAGGGTTCCATTAAACAATTCAATTTACGAGCAAACGTTTCTGAAATAAATGACTTAGTAGCTCCTAAATCTATCAACACTTTAGCACTAATAGAGTTTACTAGAAGTGTACCTGCCACCACATCGGTGTCTCTCACTGCTTCCCTCATTGACATGTTATAGGTTCTGGCTTGCGGCTGAACATCAACAGCTGGAGGTGCCTTTATAGCTCGAATCATGTTGTTCACGGGTGCTGTCGTGCTGGTGCTCTGCAATCCTTAATCATATGACCTGGTTTCGTGCATCGGTGACACACAATACCTATCTTGCAATCTCTGGCATAATTACCCTTCTGGTTACATTTAAAACACGTGACACTCAATCGGTTGCATACTCCTGGATGTCTTTTCCCGCATGTCCTACATTCTGGTAGTGGGGGTCTAGAAACTCCATGTTGATTGTTGGCTGGTAAACGATTGTCTTGCCATGTATTCCCGGTATCTGGTTCCTTAAAACTTGAACTCCTGTCGGGCTGGAATCCCGGTTTCTTATTCAACTGACCTTGTGAACTTCCCTGCGGTTGTCCCTTATCAAATGTCCATATCTTCCTTTTCTTATTCTCTTTCTCCCTCATGTATGAATCACTTTCTGCTTCCGCAATCATTGCCTTCTGAACCACTGCTGCATAGGTGTCCAACTCCAGAATGGGTAACTTACTACGAATCCATGAACTCAGACCTCAGTCCCTGTTGGAACCTCTTGGCCTTCTTCTTCTCCGTGTCAACGTATGTCGGAATGAACCTAGACAATTCAGTAAACTTTGTCTCGTACTGAGGAACAGTCATACTACCTTGTTTTAACTCTAAAAATTTCAACTCCATCTGGTCTCGCATATAATCAGGAAAATACCTTTCTAAAAACAATTCTGTAAACCTGCCCCACGTAATTAATCCCTCAGGTTCCATAGCCCTACTCGTTTCCCACCAATAACTTGCTTCACTCTTCAAGAAATAACTAGCGTACTCTGTTTTCTTTTCTTTCGTTAACTCTATTAAGGTAAAAGCTTTCTCTATTTTCTTTAACCATGCCTTTACCTCAACTGGGTCTGCAGATCCTTTAAATTACGGAGGTTTCGTTGCTTGAAATGCTTTAAACGTAACTACTGGTGCTGCTTGCTGGTGCTGCTGCTGTTGTTGTTGCTGATGTTGTAGTAGCTGTTGTTGAATCTGTTGTTGTTTTTGTGCTAGGGCAGCAGTTTGTTGAGTAAGAGTATTCAAAAGCTGTATTACAATCGGATCTATGTGACCCATTGGAGGTGAATTCTGTTGACCTTCTTGTTCAGAGGAATCATTTGCACGGGTACTTCGTCTAGGAGGCATATTACTGATAAATAAACAATAATTGGTTTAATCAAATAATTCATAAGTAGAAAAGAAAGAGAACATAATTGATAGAACCAAGGTTTACAAATTTTCAACGGCGTAAGAATACCCTCGTTGTATCAAGTAGAATGACAGTTATAATGCTGAAAATGAATAATAAGAGAATAATAATAGTTCTGCAAAAGGTGGTTATCATATATATATATATAGATTTGATACAAGCGTAGAACGCTTTCAAAAGTAAAGTATGTCATAGCTGAACTACAACTGCAGATCAACAGTACAACAATAAAAAATACAGCAACAACCCAAGGCGATACTATAAGCCCGGTGCACTGCTGGTACTATACTATGCATCTATATACTATCTAACTGGAAATCCATACACCCACATAAAATCCAACCTCACCTAATCCTGCTCACGGATCATCATCTCTAGTCCTCCATAGCGCTAGTCCGGCAACCTCTCCAATCTCCCTCACCGCATAGTCCAATATCTCTCTCAACCCTGCTACAGTCTCTCCCTCTCGGCTAGAAGCTAGTCCCTGCAACCTCGTCTCTACTAATGTCCTCGTAACCCTAAGTCTCATCTGAATCTCTCCTATCTGGCCTCTGAGTCTGTCCCTCTCTTGGGCTACGGCTGCCTCTGACGAACGAGTCCCTCTCATCTCCAATACATGTCTATAGAAATACTCCATTTCCCCTCTCACCCTCTGATACTCATGATGTGGAACTGGTGGCTGAGAAAGCCGGTACAAAGGTCCGGAAACTGATGCCTGAGACACTGGTGCTGGTGCTACGCGTCGAAGTGGAACGGGACAAGGTATATGATCTCTCCTGACTACAGGATGTCCAGGCTGGGGTCGTATCGGCCGCGACGGTCCTACTCTCTCTCTTGGTACATGTCTCTCCTCTATCGTACGCTCTGACGGGTCTGAATCTGAACTAGAGCTAGGGGCTGTAATTATATAACCACATTCAATTACCACGCATAATATTCCTAATTGACCTTCTATAGACTTTAAGTGAATTTCTAACTCTCTACGTTATCCTGGACCCTACGTCCTAACTTGTTTCAAATGCCATAACATGCTGCTCTGATACCAACCTGTGACGCCCTCCAAACCCGGGGCACAGGTTTGGGGAGTCACTAGACCAACGAAACACAATATACCTGGATATAACACATGCATAATATAATAATAACATAAAACACCTTTTAACCAAGACCGCGTCCAGATTATGGCATTGAACAAGCTTCTAAGTTATATTACAAACCAGTTTTCAGAGTTATTAATATTACACAACTTAAAGTTCAAAGCTAGACATCTAGTCTAACTAACAAAATAGACAACTACCCTGCCAATGACAACCACTCGAGGTGGTCTCCTATCTGCTGGAGAACTATCGCTCGCGCTGTGTCTGCTCATATTCTCGCTTCACAGGAATAGAGTTAGAAACAAAACAAGTATGAGCCACAAGTGCTCAACAAGCATAATATATATCAATCACAGTTCCATAATGAAAGGAAGATCACAATTATCTGAATCAACAAGGTTTAAGCCAAACATATGCTTTTTAACAATCTCAATGGGAGTAATAGGGATTAGAATTGGACTTCTACATTTTTCAAATCAAAAGGTTGAGCTGTTGATCAGTCACGCATCAACCCCGGACTTGCTTATAGCAAAGTCCTCCACTAGGATCCATGGCCATCTTGGCCTTAAATTATTCCGACCATTATTGGTCCCATTTTAAAAACATGCCAATTCTATCACAGAGTATAAGCAATAATATGCATCACAAGATAAGTACACAATGACAAGGTATAATAATTGCAAAAGAGCTTCAACTGCTCAATATCAAATGAAGTCCGAGAAATAGATTCGGAATGGTTTCAATGGTACATAGGTACATAATGACAAGGTATAATAGTTGCAAAAGAGCTTCAACTGCTCAATATCAAATGAAGTTCGAGAAATAGATTCAGAATGGTTTAAATAGTACAACGTACTCATTTAAGAAGTTAATCAATGGTTATCATCAATATAAACTGAATTGAAGGTGAAGGTTTCTGATATTCAATATCACAAGATGAGTACACAATGACAAGGTATAATAGTTGCAAAAGAGCTTCAACTGCTCAATATCAAATGAAGTCCGAGAAATAGATTCGGAATGGTTTCAATGGTATAACATACTCATTTAAGAAGGTAATCAATGGTTATCATCAATATAAACTGAATTGAAGGTGAAGGTTTCTGATATTCAATATCACAAGATGAGTACACAATGACAAGGTATAATAGTTGCAAAAGAGCTTCAACTGCTCAATATCAAATGAAGTCCGAGAAATAGATTCGGAATGGTTTCAATGGTATAACATACTCATTTAAGAAGGTAATCAATGGTTATCATCAATATAAACTGAATTGAAGGTGAAGGTTTCTGATATTCAATATCACAAGATGAGTACACAATGACAAGGTATAATAGTTGCAAAAGAGCTTCAACTGCTCAATGTCAAATGAAGTCCGAGAAATAGATTCAGAATGGTTTCAATGGTACAACGTACTCAATTAGGAAGGTCAACAATGTATATAGTCAATAGAATAAATTGAAGTGAAGGTTTCTGGTATTCAACACGATTATGGATTAATCAAAGAGTTAGGAATATTCAAGGAATATCATCAGTTGCTCAAATACAGGGTAGAGATTGAATAATCTGGATTGTTTTGATGGTAACATGCACAATCATAGGAATCAATATCAATTGAATCAACGAGTAAAGGCACGGATACTTGCCTGGTCTACGTAGCTGACTTCGGTCTATCTTGTTTATCCTACCTTCTCCTTTCCCTTGCTTCGGGAACTCGATTCTATAATAAACAACTCATAGTAATAAGTCTAACTATCCTCGTTCTACCTTCGACATATACTCATAACCATTTTTAAGTCTAAACAAGTAATCGGGTATTTAATAGCATTTATCGGACGCTCGTTCTATTTTACGAAAATCAAAACTCAGACACTAGCCCTCATACAAAGCATTTACGGACAACAAAACACATTATTCAACTCATACAAACCATATAACACTTATTAATATTTTTAGAACAATATTCGAGGCTTATTTGAATTTAAATAAGTCACAAATAATTATTAAATCAAAAATCGGATTATTAATCCTAATATAAGTATTTAAAAACAACTAAATCAATTAATATAAAATTAATTAACACTTTCTAAATGCTCAAACTATTTTTAAATAATTAAAACAAGCTAGAAAATAATTAAACTTAATTTAAATTAATTAAATCTAATTAATAATTAATTAATAAGAATTAACTGATTAATAGAATTAATCAATCAATTAATTAAATTAATTAAATATTAATCAAAAATAATTAAAATAATTAAATTTAATCAGTTTTCGAATTTAAATAAATAATTATAATTTTTCAGAATTTTCTGAATTTAAAAATGTATTTTTAAAATAAAAATATGATTTTTTATAAATATTTAAACTATTTTCGAATTATTTTTAAAAATAAAATCCAAAAACAGTTTTCTGAAAAATGAATTAGGGTTTTGAAGATTGAAACCAGGTCAGAAAACGGGTCAACGGATCGGGTCACGGGTCGCCAAGAACAAACCGGGTTGCGAAGAACAAATAGGAAAATTCCAGAATCCGGCGAGCCAAATTCTTAACAAAAATCGGGGCTTTTTATATCAACACATTCCTTATAAACTCAGCAACACATTCCGATCAAAAACAAACCAAAAACAACGCCGGAACTCCAAACCCGACCAAATTCCGGCGAGCTTAAACAATTTTCCGATCTAGCTAAATCGTACATGAAACTCGACTTTCTTTATGTTAAAATGAAGTTAAGAACACATACAACAAAAGCCCTCTATCAAAAACTATGTCAGATCATTCATATGAACGGAGTATTCAAAAGAAATTTCGGGTAAAAACCCTAAAATCGAATTTCTCAAAATCGAACATAAATATGAAATTAAAGCATGAATTCCTACTCATTAGAAGCCTAGGAACATGTTAGAAGCAATCAATTGAACGGAGAATCAACAGAATGAAAATTTCCAATTCGAACAAGAACCCTAATTTTAATTCGAATATTGAAAAATTCATAATAAATTGAAATATTACCAGATGATGATATGGTTTGAAGATTCTGAAACTAGAGATCAAGAGCTTTGATTTGAGTACTTGAACTTGAGATTTGGTTTCCAATAACACTTCCAAGATTGAATTTAATTTTCAAGAACACGTTTCGGGAATTTTTATATTTTTGTATATATGTAATACGGATTATACGAAGGATAATGTACGATTCGTCTTTTTATACTTAGTGAAAAATAATACCCCAAACGACATTTTTGGATCGATATTGATCCATTGTATCACTTTAAATCTTTAATAAAGTAAAGTTCACATTTTACGAGGTGATATTTATCCACAAGGACTGATAATTATCTATATCAATACATATCATTTATATAACGAATGCTCAAGAATACTGGGGGTATAACAAATGTATTATTGATATGAACGATATATCAATCGTCCTAAACAATTAGGGTACGGAATAATCTTTCTCTTTTTGAATAAAACAAATACTATTGATAGTATCGGATAATTAGGAATATAATAATACGAAGAAATCTTTCAATAATGATTCGGATACGAAAGACGAAGGAATAATAATGATGTACAAAATTTTAACGGGGCCCTTGAATTTTCAAAACGGGGCTCACAACTGAAGATATTTTTAAATGAAAAGATATTTGAAAGGAGCTTTTGACACAACAATTAACATACTATTACTCAATAACCTTAACCATTAAGACTCCAAATACTCCACAATAATTATTCTACACATAAAATATAATTTATATTATTAATAAAGTTCACGGATATTACAACGAATATACCCCTGAATTTCCTAACGACGTCAAATGAATTTAACGGAAGTACACATATCGTAAAAAAAATTAGAATTCTAGTATAGCAAGTAATAATTTTAGAAATTTAATATCCCAAATGGTCTGACACCCAAAATGTAAGTACACAAATAATACTTTATTCTAATTTTAACTTCGTGTTATTCTTATTACAACTAATTATTTTTTGGTATGCACTCGTTGAGAAAAGGATCTGCTGCTATTATGAGTTTGTACCCTTTGGCCTTTATTGCCTTTTACTATACGAGCTAACTTGTGATTACATGTCACTACTGAATTTATTTTGAGTTGTGTCAGTTCATGTAATGTCTCTGTAACAGTGTCTTTGTGGTAATGTCTCAGTAAAAAATACAACATTTTCAAATTTATGAATACATGCACATTGCATTTTAATTCTCTTTGGTGCTGCACACATGACTTTGAATTATTTTACGATCGAAGAATTTTAGCTTGCGCTTGATAAGGAAATGGTTTTCTAAAACTTAGTTGGCAAATTAGTAACTTTTCTTCGGTATTTACACAGGTTGAATATACTTAAGTAGTTTTTAGAGAACTCATAGTTGTGGAAACAGGCTTCCTCAAGCTTATATCCTGAAACTTACGGTCATATAAAAAAACTAAGGGCTCGTTTGTTTCGCTCGTATCAGGAATCAGGTATGAGTTTAGAATGAGCAAAACGCATACCTCATGTTTGGTTTAAATTTTTTTATTGTCAAACTCATACCTCAAACCCCCAAGATATGGATTTTTGATACCGTAGGGGTGAGGTGGGTATGAAAATGAGGGTATGAGTATCAAATCTATATCATTTATTAATTTCATTAAAAAACATTATAAGTATTAAAAATTATTTTATATACAAAAAAATGTTATTAATAACAATAAATTTTTTTTTAATTTTTTTATAATATAATAAATTAATTTAATATATAACGTAATATCATTTTAAAGATCATTCCAGGACTGAATCAAACACATAATATCATAAATAATCTTTCAACCTCATACCACCTAAACCCGATTCCTGATTCCAAACACATACCATTTCGTGAACCAAACGACCCCTAAGGGAGTATTATTTAGAAAAAGTTAAACAATTATAATTAAAAATGGAGGGAGTACTATTTGATAATATTTTATAAGATTAATCGGGCAGCAAAAGCTGATCATGATATAGTAACAATCCGATTTTTCGGATTATTAATTCTAAATCAAAACTAAAATAAAATACAATGACAGACGTAACCAAAGTTCAATTACAAAAATCTCTATTCCAGAAGTGCAATTAAAGATGATCCAAAAGTCAATCTATTCCAAATCTAAGCTCGTCGAACTCCAATTTTATCCAACTCGATCTTACACCGAACCTGAAATATTAAAAGAATGAGCTGCGAAGCCCAACAAGCAACTACCGTCCAACGGCTCAAAATAATACTTTTATCTTTTTCAAAAACACAACTTTAACATGTAACACATAACATCTATCACAGAATATCACACACTATATTCGATAACAATTCAGATAAAGATGCACGCAATATATTTAATAATTCACATAATCAAAGAGTTCTTAATAAATACATAAATCGTAACATCAAATTCTTATTTTAATTCCCACAGTTCTAAATTACGATCACACTATACCAATGACACGGTTCTATATTCGATAATTCGATGGAGGCTAATTTACATCTCTCGTTAAGACAAACTCAACAGGGTATCTTTGTGTTCCGGAACGTGCGTAAATTATTTATCTGTGTCTGTCACACTATCCAATGACCAGATTCTATGATTCGATATGCAATTAAAACTGGGAAATCAAAACGAAATCTTTCTCTAAACTCTATTATCGATGTCACAATTTTCAGAAATTAAATCAATCAAATAATTGAAAACATGTAATCAAACAATATAAGGTACGTTACATAATAGTACGGAGCAACGAATAGTTACTTACCTCAATTACGCAAACAAACAATATATATTAAAGCACATACTCAATCCTTAGCAACCCATCAATAACGACACATCTAAAAACTTGAACGTCTCCATGATTCCAAATCTGATCAGAACTATTTTTACTCTTTTTGACCCTCTAAACAACGTTTTCTTTCCGACAAGGTATGGCTCATCATAAACGAACTTATAATGAATCGGGAATTGAATAAAACGTCCGCTGAATTTGAACAAAAACTGAAAAACGAGATCTGAACATATTTTTTGACTTTAATAACAGTTTAAAGCATAATATGGAAAAACACTGTGACACGAAAGTTTTATCAAATTGAAAGAGTTTTCCGAAAAGTCCGGAATCATCAAATTCTCACTTACGATGAATTACTACAAATTTTACAAGATAGCTAATTTATGTATGGGAAAGACCTACCAATTTTGATTAAAAAGAAGAGGAACGAGAACAAGATGTACAAAACCCTAACTCCAAACCTACAAGTTAACCGTATTCAAATCTGATCTATATTTTAGGCCCATTAATCTAATTCAATTCTAAATCCTAATTAATATCAATTTTAATCTTTTTTTCTATTTTCAATTATTATTATTAATCTAAAAATTAAGGGATATTACATACTACCCTCCTTAAAAAGAATTTGGTCCCCAAATTGTCAACGATCCTATACTCCAAAAGTTCATAACACGTCTACCAACTCCTAGGGTCAAACTTAAACTAAAGTCCACAAAAACGCATCCTAGGAAAGTTCATAACACGTCTACCAACTCCTAGGGTCAAAGTTAAACTAAAGTCCACAGAAACGCATCCTAGGAAGTGTACTAATCTCATACTTAACACACTCCGAAGGACAACATGCTCTGATACCAATTATAACAACCCGACTTTTCAGACTATTAATTCTAAATCAAAACTAAAATAAAATACAATACAATGACAATGACAGACGGAAGCGTGACCAAAGTTCAATTACAAAAATATCTATTCTAGAAGCGCAACTAAAAATGTTCCAAAAGTCAATCTATTCCAAATCTAAGCTCGTCGAACTCCAATATTATCCAACTCGATCTTACACCGAACCTGAAATATTAAAAGAATGAGTTACGAAGCCCAACAAGCAACTACAGTCCAACGCCTCAAAATAATATATTTTCACACAAGTCAAAGCAGAGGTCAATATAATAAACGTAAATAATAAAATTAGAGGCGCAACTCCACAAATTCAATAATCATTGTCTTGTACCTAACAAAATTTATTGGACTAATGCGATAAGTCTTATCAAATAATTGCAATAAATCACGTAGCACAAAGTTCAGAAGTTCACATCTTTATTCACAATCAGCTTCCAAAAGTCCAGAATCATCAAATTTCCATTTACGATGAATTAACTACGAATTTTACAAAATAACTAATTTCTGTATGGGAAAGACCTACCAGTTTTGATTAAAAAGATGAGGAATGAGAACAAGATGTTTATATAACGATACAAAACCCTAACTCTAACTGTATTCAAATTTGATCCAAATTTTAGGCACATTAATTTAATTCAATTATAAATCCTAATTAATATCAAATTTTAATATATTTTTTTCTATTTTCAATTATTATTATTAATTTAAAAATTAAGGAATATTACAAATACGTTACTTTTGACACGGGAAAATTAATATGGATTATCCCAGACATACAATTGTTATCACATACCATACTGACACGTTATATTGCGATAATTTTAACTTTTTGTTATTCTTATTACAAGTTTACAACTAATAAATTTTTTGGTAGGCACTGGTTGAGGGGGATCTGCTGCACGCATGGGTTTGTATTGTACCCTTTTGCCTTTACTGCCTCCCACTATACAAGCTTACTTGTGATTACATGTGATTACTGGATTTAAGAGCAAGTCCAACAGCTTACTTATATCATGTCCTAGGCTCAAATATAAGTAATTTAGCAAAAAATGGTGCTCCAACAATGTCCTAGTGGTTACCTAAATCACTAGGACATCCATCTCATTACCTATTAATAGGTAACCACTAGCCATTACCTATTTAATTTCCATGAATAAAAAATTCACTTCCCTCCTTTTCTACATTTCTTTTCTCTCTCTTTCTTCCACTTTTTTTCTCTCTCTTTTCAAATATATTATTATAATAATAACAGGGAATGGATATAAGTAATGTTGTTGGAGTTACTATAAAAAATCAAGTCCCTAAATCACTAGGACACATTATTATATCATATTTATAAGTAATCAACTAGGACACTGTTGGACTTGCTCTAAGGATCTGCTTACTTGTAATGTCTCCGTAACAGTGTGTGGTGATGTCCAGTAAGATTTTTTTTTTTTAATTTAGGAATACATGCACATTGCATTTTAATTTTGTGCTATACACGTGAATTTGAATTATTTTACGATCGAAGAATTTTAGCCTGCGCTTGTTAAGGAAATGGTTTTGTAAAACTTATTTGACAAATTAGTAACTTCTCTTCGGAACTTACACAGGTTGAAAATGCTGAAGTAGTTTTTAAAGAACTCATTGTGGAAGCTTACTCAAGCTTTAATCCTAAAACTTACAGTCATATAACAAAACGGAGGGAGTACTATTTAAATACTACCACGTTAGGCAAGGTCCGAGTTGGTTGATAATGGCACGGTCGTGACAATTTATCATGATACTTTTAAAATAAAGTTAGTTATAGGGGTTTGGTCCCCAACCACCGGTGGATACCAACCACCTGCCAGTATGTATCATAACGACTACTGCTATGTTTCATTGCGGTAGATGATTGCTGTCGTTATGTTTTATAGCGGTAGGTGATTGGTATCCAACGGTGACTGTGGAAAAGCACCCTAGTTATAGTTGTGCTTATGCTGGGTTATTGACCCCAAATTGTTATGCGCGGAGCTGCTACCTGTTTGCTGCATGCCAAATTAACAGAAGCTAAGGTTGCTACAATATTTTACTTAGCGTTATTATTGACATTTTATTGTCTGTTTTTAAGGTTCTGATATGTTATCTTTTGATTGTTTTTCATTCCAAGTTTCAAGATTACATTAGTCCGACACTATATTCCTTTTACAAATATTGTTGTCCAAATCTAGAGATGCACAAATCTGCTTTAATATACAGTGAGTTTTGATACGAGACATCAGTATTGTATGTTATCTTTACAATGCTGCTTGGCCTTGCCCGTTACTGCAACTTTTAAACTGGGAAGTGTTTCGTTCCAAACTCCTGCTTATCACTAAATGCGGTCTAGAGGGGAACTACATCTAATTGTATTTTGCATCCGGGCAAACATCTATCGTGTGCTAGTACTTAACCTATCTCGACTAATTAAGAACTAATAGTTGTGTCGTCTGATGATCGATCTTAGCTGTTTATTATTATAATTGTTAAGAAGTGGATTTAATTTGAATATGAGATACATTTAGCTGATAATTAGTGACTACATTGAGGTACTATATAGATAATTGAAGGACAATAGTAATTATAAGCTGTTAGCTATATACACAAAAGACATGTCAATCAAACGTATGAACCATAGTTATAGTCAGCGAAGAAAATCTAGGAGAAACCGCAGGGGAAGAGAAGGCGATGAAAGGTGAACACAATGCTACCTGTTCTACTAAATCCTACTGTTCTAGAGACAGTGGCATATATAAGTCGAAGTAAGGCTGAACTTATAATTAGATGGTGGATGTATTAGACCTTCCTAAGCACGAGTTCTCGCTGATATAACCTTGTTGTTCCCTCCATTGAATGCATACTACTGGTCTATATATTAAAGCTGTGAATTCAGTGCTCTTGTAAACCTTAAACTGTTTCTAGATCCCCATTTTTAACCAAATGAGATACACGTTTAGATTATGTCAGAGAACTCAACCTAGCTCAATCTACAAAATGCATTTATGCATTTTCCTCAGCAAATGAATCAACCATCAAGAAAGCCAAACGAAAAAAGTTAGCTTGGGTTTAATATAATCATGTCTGATATTAATATGGAACTATAATATGCTTGTGTCGTGCTGCTCCATTTGCCTTATGTTCAATTTTTGATCTGTTAAGCGGTGTCTAAGAACAACCATTTCTCTTTTTATCAGCCTGCAGATTGTGCTACAAAATCATAGAAACGCTGTAACAAAACTTTTCTGCAAGAAATTGAACATTACTTCTTTACCACTTCTTCTAAAAACCGACTATAGGTAATATACTCTCAATTCAAACAGGTAAAGAAATGGCAAAAGTACAAGGTTCATTGTATTTTCTCCTAGATTGTCCATAAGGCATTCTTTTGAAATCTGTGCCTCACTATCTCAACCTGCTTATTCTTACTCTTACTAGGATCTACAGCAGCCATCCCTAACCAGCCAGGTGAACAGCCCAACGATGCTGCTCGGTCTAGCCTGTTAAGAGGTGGTGCCAACTTCTAAGTTGGAAGCATTTCATTTTAAACTCATACTTACTTCAATGTTCTAAATGTGGCCAACAGGAGAACTAGTTTAAATGTATTTTTGATCCCACATAAATGAGAAAGTGGTTCATACTTATTAGGCAACACTTCTACTTGTCTGCTCTGATTCTATGTTGTACCACCGTAAATTCTACTAAGTTCTTTCTACGCGATCCACTTTTATCTTAATCTACGGATGAACATCGTGCAGAAAATAAGACCAAGTGCTCATTAGAAACCTCTAATGATCGTGTAAAGAAATTATTAAGCATGGAAGTGCATCCTTGCCAATGTACATTCTTATTTATCTTCTTTTTTTCTTTGCACACACCAATGGTGTGTCCCTGTACCTAATTTCAGTACTGTTGCTAACCTCTGTATGCATTGTGCTTGCCCACTTGAGGTCTATAAACCAGTTGAATCAGATCAGATATCTACCTCAAGTGCTAAATTTCAGCTGTTCCTTCAGATTAGAAAAGTTTGAGGATTTAAACCCTTCTTTTCGAACAAGCAATGACAAATTCCTTTACATCATCTGATCACAAGGTTCTTTTCTGATCATTCTTTAAATTTTTTAAAGAATATGAATGTTATTGAGAGAAATAAGAGCTTTTTCTAACGTTAATGAAGAATATGAAGAGCTTTTTTAAAGTAAATTTATAATTGTTAGCAAACCTTGCATCCATCTGCGGAAAATTTTCGCAAATAAGAAGAACTCTAAAACTGATTTTTTTTTCACGAATAGAGTGATATGACCCTTGCATTTACATCAACTTTTATTTTGCGGACAGATGTTTTAGCAATCAATTTTCAGGATCTTCAAAAAATATGTTGTCGTCTCTATAAAGATAAATTGTGATTATTAATTTTTTATCATTATTACGAATTACTAATATTTAAATGTTAAACAGATTTTGGTATTAAAGTCGAGCACAATGTGATATAAAATCAAATAATTGTTTTGTATAAAAATGTGATGCTTCCTGTAAGTATTTATTTTGTAAACAATTTTGAAACCCCAGATTAAAAGAAACCTGTAGTCGATTGAGAAGATGAAAACTTCAGAAGGTCCCATGAAATTGAGCAGCGAGAATGAAACGAAGAAGCCCCCTTTTAGACCTGCTAAAGATGATACCAAGCCATTTCTCCAAGACCCTGTACTCCTCTCTCTCTCTCTCTCTCTCTCTCTCTCTCTCTCTCTCTCTCTCTCTCTCACTCTCTCTCTCTCTTTCTCTCCCCCCTCTCTCTCTCTCTCTCTCTCTCTTCCCCTCCCTCACTCTCTCCTCCCTCTCTCTCTCTCTCTCTCTCTCTCTCTCTATATATATATATATATATATATATATATATATATATATATATAATAGATATGTTCTTATATCAAAGACAATAACATGGGTGTTTAATGAATTTTGTAGATATTAAGGTCAGACCCAACAGAGACTGAAGAAGCTGTTCTGCGTTTGCCCAAATTCAAGAAACCAGATTCTCATTCTCAATGAATATTTGTAATTTGTGCTCATCATGTACCATTACTTTATGATCTTGTTGTTTAATTCAGCTATGATTTACTTGAATTATAATATTAATAAACTAAATGTGGTTTGCGTAATTTGTTTGATATGTTTTTTTGCGTACTTTGGTTATTTTATACTACCTCTTTGAGATAATGTCTTATATAAGATAAATTTCATGCATATGTTGGCCACATTTTCCATTCACATTGTCTTTTGTATGCGAGGTTCTATTTGAATCTTGATCAAGTTAGGGTCTTCGTGATTAAGTTAAGATGTTAAGGTCTTCAAGAGTAGTATAGCAACTTCTTGGAGTAGGGTAGGATATGGTTTGTCAGCATCCGTCTTCTTAGAATGGCAAGTCTGTGTACCTCTTCCTTTACTTTCACAGTATATCATGTACCTATAGGAAAAAAATAAAGTGATATATCGGGTATATTCCATGGTTGATTAAGAGGGCAAGTATATTTGGATTGATTTGGTTTGTATTTAAAGTCCTTGTGGTCTGTTGTATTAGCTTTTCCTTCCCAGGGTACTTTGAGCAACTCTGGTGGGAGTTGTTTTCTTGATTGCTAGCTGGCATGGTTGTTCCGAGTTGATTGCCCGAGCATTGGAGCTTGGAGCTGTGCACTTGCTTGAGGTTTGTTGCCAACAAGTGCTTACCGCAACTTTATTTATTTTCTATAGGTGCTAAACACAAATACTAACATATTAGTTAAATAATAATATAATAGAGCACTTCTTTTTTTTGAAAATATATAAATAGAGTACTTTGGCAACCTATAGACTTGCTTTAGCATCAGGGGAATTTTATGATAAATATTGAAGATATTATAATTTATTACATTAAAGCGAAGTTGAAGGTTGCTAGCATTGCTGATGCTCTTACATCCTGGAATTGAATTTACAAAAGTAATTATCAATTTCTTGTCCTTGAGTGATTGTCGACTGAGCATGTTGCTTACTTGCTGAGATAATATTTAACGAGACAAGCATTCCATGTTATGGAAAAATGAAAAACTTCAAATATTTAAGTGTAAATACTACATAGCATGGATTAACATGGCATCACAAATTGTGAACTTCAAATATTTTATTTACACTTGACAAAAAGTGCAGAAAGCAGGAACGAAGTCCTGTACATACTAGAACTCATATTTACATGTCTCAATTTCCAGACCTGCGCTGAGGAACATTGTACATGCTAACCGAGTTACCGAGCTATGTTTAGTCGATTTGAGAAATTAAGCACAATCTGAAGCGTTATGGGCTTATTCTTTTCTTTACCTTTCTAAAGTGTTTTCAACTGTCAAAGGTTCTGCGATGCTATCTAGATCGCTCATTAATCTATGCTTAGCATCTCATCAGGCAATGATCCTATCGACTGTCAACGTTCACAGGGTTTGAACTTTGAAGGAAGTGATTCAATTGCAATCATGTTAAATTCCTGTCCATAACACCCATAACACCCACCAAAAGGATTTTGAAGCTTGCAGATGCAAATACAAGAGTGGACGCTGCCTCATTGATTTCATTAGGACAGTCCATGTGCCTTCTTCCCATTGATTTGATGTTATATTTTTGAGGCCCTAGTTGAAATCTTGAACAGTAAAGATCTTGTCTCGAAAAACTGCATGCTTTGTAAGTTTTCTTTTGCTTTGCAGGTTTTCTATTTTCTGGACAACTTGATCAAGAAGCCTTGCAAATTGCGGAACAATTAAGTCGTAAAACTCATAGGCTGCTGTGCTGCAATTTGAAATTTTTTCTTCTGCGGGCAAGACCCGTAAATTCCCAGCTTGGTTCCTCTATTTTATGCAGGCCAGTCACGAGTCCTTTAGCAAGAAGAACTGTGAGACACTCTATTCTGCTGCATTTTTTAAGATGTTCACTTTATCTGCTTTCTAAGGGGCCTGCAATTCCCATAGATATGGGCTGGCACCTGGCAAAAACCTTTAGGTTTTGCAAATTTCCCCTTTTCTTCTAGAAATCCGCCTTTCTTCTTTCTGGTTTTTAACATTACTCATAAGAATTACTAGATCTGTACTCCCTTTTTCCAATGTTGTATAATTTTGAAGTATAAACTCAGTATCTGCTTCTCTTATGTATTATTTTTTCAGTTTGCCACATTCCTGCTCAACAAAGTTGGTCATAGTTTTGTTCCTCGGCACAAATCGAAATTTGGCTAAGTTTTTACTCTACTCATGCTGCTTGCTAGGTAGAAACCGCTTGGTGGAACATGATTGTTGTTGGTGACAAATAAATTAACTGCACTTTGTATACCGGTTCTTCAATTTTTATTTTTATTTTTGCTGGCATTAATTTATGCATTCTAGCCTTCTCTTTGCTGTCATGTATATTTTTTGTAACCTCCTGCATGCCTTCTTCTCTTTCATTTACTAGCATTTTCTTTCAGGTATCCTGCATCATCTCTTGATTATTTCCTGACATGAAAATTAAATTCCTTGCCCATCTCCTCTTTGTTTAATCAGCGTCCATCCACATTTTCTTTGTCGTTGAAAATACCAGCTGCTTCCTCTACTTGAGTCTTTTTGACATTATTTCTTCCTTGTAATTTGAGCTGAAATTCGTCTGTGCTGCATTTCTGCTGACTGCCACTGAATTGCATTAGCGTGTTTTTTTTAATTCCTCACAGTACATATCTAAAACCATCCTTTTAATTTACTAAACTTCCCATGTACCTTCATGACCGTGCTCTGATTTGATTTTCAACAATCCGCAAGAACTTTCTTCCTGGTAGTGAATTATCAACTAAAATCTAGTCAATAGACCACCTCCTCCATGTTGTACTAGTGTTGCAAATTTGCTGTGAAGAGGAGCTGAAAACCAGTAGAGGTTTAAGTATTCTACAGTAATTCTGCAGGAGGTTTACTTCCTTATCAGTGATGCTGCATGACCAATCATGTGTGAATCAAGAGCTAGGTTTGGCGATTTTTTTTGAAGGTTTTCTTGAAAAAACATGGGCAACATGTCAGGTCTATCTAGTGATGAAGAATTGAAGGTTCCATGAGGTTTAACGTTGGAACAAGCTCATAACATGTGGAGTTATAGGGAGATCAATGAAATTAAAGGAACAATTGAAGGATGTTTTAACAATATTGAAGCAAAGAACCTCAGCTCATAGTCCGTGTAGAAGTGAAAAATCTGCACACAATCATATTCAGAAGAGGAAGAAGATTCAAGCCGTAATAATCGTTATTCTAAGGAGGATGATAGGGGTTTGTGCTTGGATGTTCCAGAATCTGA
The DNA here is from genome assembly GCA_030848705.1 of Heracleum sosnowskyi. Classification (NCBI taxonomy): domain Eukaryota; kingdom Viridiplantae; phylum Streptophyta; class Magnoliopsida; order Apiales; family Apiaceae; genus Heracleum; species Heracleum sosnowskyi. The sequence continues at coordinate 131,329,700 of CM061238.1, read as the reverse complement.
TGGGAGGCCGGAAAACTTTATTGAATGGTTGCAACGTATTGAACGAATCTTTGATTACAAAGATTATGATGATCGTAAGAGATTCAAAGTGGTGGCACTAAAGCTTACGGGTTATGCAAATGTGGTATGAAAACATGAAATCTAAAAGAAAAGGAGAGGGCAAGGCGCAAATTGATTCGTGGGAAGCACTTAAGGTGAGAGGATGAAAAAATGATTTTTATCTACCCATTACGTGCAAGATATATTCATGAAATTGCAAGGTTTCAAGCAAGATGCACTTTCGGTTGAGGAGTATACCACTGAGTTTGAAAGATTAACTATGTTGTGTGATTTGGAAGAGAGAATTTTATGATAATAAATCGTGAGTTTATACTTGCAAATCCTTTGAAAGTTGGTGGTTAATTTCTTTATACTTTCTTATCCAGATTTCTTATAGTTTGTGAGTGATTAAATTCTTTAAGCAATTTAAACAAATTGATCCTTTAGTTTTGTTTCTTGGTGATTAAATTCTTTATAGAAGCAAACTGAAGTTCTGGTCTGCCTCTTTTGCTCGCAATTTTTAGAACCTAAAGTACTTGTTAATCTCTTCGCTTTATGTACAAAGGCCCGGGATTTGTCTTACATTGATTCTTCCTCGCAAGATTCTCAGTTTCTATCCAGATTTGTTTGCTTCTTTTTCTTCGTAATGTTGGAGCATCAATTCTTTTAGGTTGGATATTTCTCACAAAATTTGTAGAACTTGGTCACGACACCATTGGGGGCGGGGTAAATACTTGCGTGTGACTTCTCCTGCAACCGAAATTATGTCGACCCCTCTTGGAGATGTTCTTGATGCATCCACTCTCTTTTGCTCGATTTTGAAATTCAGACGACCGTATGCCTGTGACGTCTCAAAGTCGAAGTTGGTAATATTTGATAATACAAAATGTCATTGAAGTCTGGCTTAGGGGTGTCCGCTCACTTCGAGTTGGGGTCCTATCTCCACCCCCGATCCCCGAATCATCCCCGCTCCCGATCCCCGAATCAAAAACTTGTTCCTGAACCAGCCTCGACCCTTGAACGGGTGTTATTCTACTCCTCGATATCCACCCCGAACGGGAAACGGAGATCCCCGTGAGAATTGGGGAATTCTTTTTTTTTTTTTTAATTATGATAAATCATATTATTTGTTTTTTTAAACCTTAATTTGAATTAAATTTTATTTATTCAATCAATAATGGGCAAAAATAATATTATTGTAATTAAATTATATTATAATATGTAAATTTTAAACTATTGAGTGAATAAAAAATTCAAAGTTATTACATTACTTGATAATTTATTTAATATGTATATAGAAGAAGTTTATCTCCAATCCCCAAAATTTTTATGTATCAACTTGGATCTAATGATTGTGTTCAAATTTTTAAGTGATTTACGGTTAAGTTTTGGTAATTTTAGTTGAATTTCTAGTGATTTTGTTTTGATATCGGTGATTTTGGCCGTTCACGTTGTTACTGATAAAATTCTTGTATTATATTAAAATTAGCTAAAATGTTGGTTTGTGTTCACGTACATTGTGATATATAATCTATTAAGTACCATATTTCAATAATACAGTTACACGTTATTCTTCTACTATTTTTAATAGAGTTAATTATCAATCAGGTCACTTATTTCATTCTAATATATCAAGTGCATTACAAATAAATTTTTGGTCTCATTTAAATCACTCATTTCAAATTAAGTTACATTCTCTTAAGTTTTACAATTTTAATCAATGGAAAATTTTGAGTAGGGTAATAGTTTGACTAAGTATGCCAACTCAGTCTTGACTTGCTTTTATATATGTTCATCACCTCAGGTTTTCAGGGATTTACATATCCATTTCTATTTATATTCGAATTTAACCTTTAAATATACAAATTTCATATGTAACATACTATCCTGAAACTTTATCATCAGCTTGCCATGTTAACAAGTTCACATCAAGTCCCAGTCAAGTTCACGTCATAAAATTAACGATAAACGTTTACTTTAATGTTAGCTTTTCAAAATTTTAATATATAATATAACTATTTTGTGTTGAGTGATTTAAATGAGATCAAAAATTTGTCGGTGATCCATTTGATATGTTAGAACGAAATAAGTGAGTTACTTGATAATTAACTCGTTTTTAATATAGTATCTATAATCTATTTTTTAATAAAACCTTTCTGACCTAACTATGTGTTTTATCTAAATATTTATCTAATAACTAATATGAAGTTCAAATCTCATCTGCAATAATTTTTGTTTTGTTTTCTTTAAATTATCTTTATCTAGTTTATTAAACCATTTTACCCAATAGCAATGAGAGTGGTGGTGTAATGGATGTCACTGCACAAGACATCCATCTCTGCCATTTCCTTTATAGTTGTCATTCTCTTTGTTATAGCACCCTGAGTCATAAGAATATATATGTGATTTCAAAAGGTGTAAGTAGTAACAAGTTAAAGTTAAATATGTTGATGAAATTATTTTAACCGAAAGAGAAATGAAAAAGTTTGGTGAACCTGTTGAGATAAGCGATGTGAACCAATGGCCATAGTAACCGAAAGAACTGTTGGCATTGCGATGAGGACACCACCAATGAGCAAAACCAGAAGATTGTCTACGCATTTACGATATTTTCTATGTTGTTTGGCTACAATAATAATTTCAATAAACATTCCAATCGCAATTGAGAAAATGCATAAGTTTCCTATTGCAGTCAATACCTGGGACTTGCACAATACAACAAATGTACATTCACCATTATATAAGCATTTCCTATCTTGGAATTTTAATTACTACAGTATATGTAATGCACAACGTATGGAGTTCTCGACATGGACTTGCTGAAAGTGCCCAACGTGTGTTGTATTGTCAACAAGATGAGTTGCTCTTCCAAAGAAAGTGTGTACTCTTGTTGCGATAACAACTGATTCTATTTCCCCTTGCTTACATGTTGAGCCTCAATAGACTCCATCACCAGGATTCTTAGTTACTGGCAGTGATTCTTCTCTGAGGAGAAGACTCAAACATATAGAACATTGTCAAACATTAGGAATAATAAGATTTTTTCTATAAACATGCTTTAATGTAGTATTATGTTAACAAAAAAACAAAAACCATTATGGACATATACCTGATCAATTTTTAAGGGCTCCCCTTCTCGTTTGCTGCCTCTGTCATCATATGTTTTTCTATTAGGATAGATATAGTACAAACCTCAAAATGATAGTCGTCAGAATGCACACTTCTATGTTCCAATCAAGTTACATATTTTTTCAGTTACTCTACAAGAATCTATATGGCGCCTACTATCATTCAATTAAAAAAGTTCAAGAATGTATAAATTATGATTTAAGTTTTAGGCATAGGACATATACATAGAAAAATTATCATGTGACTCACTTTTACAAACTAAGTACCTTCAATACTTAACTAGCCGAGAAGACTAAATCAAAACTAAAGTAAATCAAAACCAATATTGCTCCAAAACATCTTTCAAAACCGTAACTAAAAATCTAACTTGAGTAAATCATAATCGAAACGTATAAAAATACAAAAATAAGAAATCAAAATGTGCAACCAAAAAAAGCAATCGAAACATGTTATAAGCATGTTATACACAGATAAACATTCATAATATACAAGCCCCAATTGAACAAGAAGAACAAGCAAATAAGAAGAACAAGATGAATATCTTATCAAGTAGAGAATGTAATCGAACAAGAAGAACTTTGAGAGAACCCGAAATGAATCTGTAATTAAAGCCCTAATCGAACTCCTAATCTACAAGCCCTAATTGTAGACAGCTAGTGAGAGAGAACCCATGAAGAACCTGTACAGAGAAAGCCCTAATTGAGCCCGTAAAAGAATCTGTGTTTAATTGAAATTTGGGAGAGAGTTGAGAGAGAGACATGGAGTGAGTGAGTGAATAATTGAGATATAGGGAATAATTGAAATTTAACCCGAAATGAAATATTTGGACAAATTTTTAAGCCCACCTGTTTTTATTGACTCATTTTCGGATATATATTCGACCTCCCGTTTTTATTGATTTTTAAAGACTAACTGTCACATTTTTTAAAGACCAACGACTACACGATTTTGGCATTACCATAGATACTAAATGTCGTCTATTGTAGCACTAATTTATAGCAATGCTAACACCGGAAAAAAGTGTAAGCATAGATCAATTTTAAGACATATATGGTTACACTTTTGCTTGAAACACTGAAAAAAGCGTTACTAAAGCCCACATATGGTGTAGTGACACCATTACCAGCAGCTTCGAACATTTACAGTATTTCAAATTTAGATTATTCTTGTAATTTGTGTTCAAATTTTTAAGTGATTTACGTTTAAGTTTTTGTAATTTTAGTTGAATTTCTAGTGATTTTGCTTTGATATTGGTGATTTTGGTGGTATAAGTGGTGGTGTTCACGTTGTTACAGATAAAATTCTTGTAATTTATATTAAAAATAGCTAAAATGTTGGTTTGTATTCATGTACATTGTGATATATTATCTACTAAGTATCATATTTCAATAATACGGCTACACGTTTTAAATTTATTATTTTTAAAATAGTATTTATAATCTATTTTTTAAAAAAAACCTTTTTGACCTAACTATGTGTTTTATCTAAATATTTATCTAATAACTAATGTGAAGTTCAAATCTCATCTGCAATAATTTTTGTTTTGTTTTCTTTATATTATCTTTTTATAGTCTATTAAAACATTTTACCCAATAGCAATGAGGCGAACACTGCGTGACTCGAGCTCAAACTCGACTAAAAAGTTCTATCAAGCTTGAACTCGAGCTTAAGTTCAATTGGCCCTTTAATTTTAACCTCAAAATTTGACTCATAAAGCTTGAAATCTCGAATCGATTTTTACCTATTTTGAAAAAGTTTGAATATATAAAGCTTGAAATCTCGAATCGATTTTAACCTATTTTGAAAAAAGGTTGAAAATAAACGGTTCCACTCGGGTTCAACTCGATAAAATATATGAATTATACAGAATATTGAATATTTACATTGAAATATATTTATTATATTTAAAAAATTGAATATTAAAAGTCCGATTAGTCTCGCGAACCTCAAGAATCGAGTAATTTAAAACTTGAACTTTGCTTGGTAAAGTAATTAAATAGCTAAAGCTCGAGTTTAACTCGAATACTATCAAATTGAATTTGAATTTTTTTATTAGATGAGATAGAGTAACCCGAAAGCTCGAATTGAACCTATTTCAAAAAAAAAATTGAATATGAACAATTTGGCTTGGGTTTGACTCGATAAAATATGTGAATTAATAAAAAGGTTCTAAAAATTTATTTGGTGTAGTGGTTGGAGATGTGAGTATAATTCATTCATTACATAAAGGTCATGGGGTCAATTACATAAAGGTATTCTCATGACAAACATTTTTTTTAATATTAATATGATGGAAGGACAAATTAGTAAATTATTAAATAGCCTTGAAAGGACTTGTTAGCCTATAATCTATCTATACTCTATACTAAACTATAATAAGCGAAATGGAGTATAATTTGTAGTTTGGTTCACCTTTCACTTTGGTTATCTCTTTCGATCACAACCGTTAGATCTTCAACTCAAGTAAATGCAAGGCAAATATTTCATCCCCACCCACTGCGCCATTCCCCATTTTATCAGAGTGGGTTTGCTCCGTTAGAGACGGGTACAACCACAGGGTGGATCCCCATATTCCCCACCCATTTTAAGCCCAAGTAAACCCAACCATGAGGAAGTGATTGAAGAATCGAAGGTACATAAAGTAAAAACTCAATATTTTCATTTCTTATCATTTTGCACTTGCGGTATATTAACACATAATTTGTTAATATTAATCACAACTTATACATGTATGTATTGGTTGCATGAGCCAAAACCCATATATTAAAATATAAATTTAGTCAAGAAAACATTTCTTGTTTATTTTGTATTGAAAACTACTCTAAAATAACATTATTGATTATACACTATAGCCTAAAGCATCGAAATTTCTTGGTAAGTTTTCCGAAGATTGTTAAGCATGAATAATACAATACATACATGTGTTAGGTATGAGTGACAACTAAAGATAATACAGAGGGGGTGGATGGATTATCACCGATTTCTCGAACCAACAACATCAAGTAATTTCGTGTGTGAAAGTGTATGCGGAAATGAAATGAACACATGAATTACTTTTCAATCTAATGGTGTTGTATTAGATTGTGTGTGTTGCTACAACCCGTGAATACAAAAGTATTCTTAGCTTCGTTTTCTTAGAGAGATAGTTCTTTGAATTACAATGAAAACGTTAACAGTTAAAGTGTGTGACCTATGCACTTATAGAGACATGCACAGTTCACTTTTACAAATTAAGAAAGTGACAAACTATCCTAACCATCTATGTCTATCCAAAATAAGCTTAAGAGATTCTTCGCTGATATAGATCCACTTCTTTAGCTGGACCACATTTGACTTCTCTCTCTGAGCTGCTCTGTAGACTTTCCCTATGCATTTTTACAAATTTTGGACCACTTACAGAAGTACAAGCCTTATTGACTCTTTTGTCCCGATGTTCAGAATTTGTCTTGTTCAAGTAGCGTAGAATCCGCATTCGATAACTCTAGCAATGGCTGACTCGACAACTGGACTTCTCGAATCAGTCATTTTCCTTACTTCTCGAATCACGCCAAGTTGGACTTCTCTAGTGCAGACTTCTCGAATCAGCATTCAGGCTCAACTAATTCTGGACAACTCGAATTAGTTCTTCTTGACTTCTCGAAGCTGCTTTTCTAGACTTCTAACCTTCCTTCTTGACTTCTCGAATTTAGACTTCTCTAATATTGACAATTCTGAACTTCTCTAATCTTGCCTTAGAATAATTTCACTTCAACTCTTGTAACATTGTTATTGAAGGCCTTCTTTCTGGATGTAAGGAGCATGATCAAAGATGAACTTCTTCCTGGTACATCCTTCTTATTTATGGCTTATGTACAATCTGTTGCAGGAGTTATAACTACATAGTCTAGGCATGGTAGTAAGCACACTGATCAGGACTAAAGAGTTTTCCAGCTAAGAACATGACATTCCAGTATTATATAGGCTTGTTATGAGGACTGTGTTCAAACATGCCTCTGTAACTAACAACATGTACTTAAGTTTTTGCATGTCTTAAAGTAGGATGTTGTTTCTGGTTTTTGTACTGTTTATATTGTGATAAGATTTTGAAGTTCTTGGGAATGAAGAATGATTTTTTGATTATTGAGATAAACCTCCTATTTAGTTTCATTTCAGCTGTATTTCATTAATGCAGATACAAATTGTCAAATTTTATACTCTTTTAACAAAAAAGTTCGTATAATATCCAATATTTGCTCTTATAAGTGTAAGATGATATATGTAGGGTAGATTTTGGTAAAATCTATAAAATTGCCCATCACGACAGCCTGAACTGTTGGCATATTAGTTCACACAAGGTTTATGTTGTCTTTTGTTATTATCGTGTCTATGGCGAACTTTTAAATTACAAAAAAGTTTGCATACATTAGGTTTTTTCAGTTATATGAAGATTTTTGAATCATATTTTCAGATGGCAACTTGCACACATAACAAGGAGAGTCGTCAAGTGCGGGGGCTTGTTGTACAGTTGACACGTGAGATTGATTCTAAAAATAGGAAATTGTTTGAAATGGAGCGTGTGCAGGACGAGAGAGATAAGCAATTTCAAGCATATAAGGAAGGTACGTTACTCGAGAGAGATAATAAATCGAAGTTCATTCAGGATATCCAGCTGGAAAACATAGTCTGCTTTATAATACTGCAACTAAGTGTTTGTGGTGTGTGTTAAATGGATAATTCACATGTATCATGTGTTTTCTACATATTTTAAGCTTTATGGCTTCTGCTATATCCTATTGTTAATCAGTATTATTACTGTCTATTATTTATGTTCTTTCGAAAGTTTTCATGATGTGTGCCTTGTTCCCATTTTCATTTTTTATTTTGTGTCTTGTGCCCATCCACTAAACAAGAAAATGAGAGGCTGAAGTATAAAATAGAATTATTAAAGAAAGAGATTGAAAAGCATGTAAATGTTCTTGAGGAAACTGAAAACAAATATCTCCTAAAGCGAAGAAGAATATTGGAAAAGAATGAAAAATTGGAGTATGATGTCAAAATTCAAACAAACTTATGTGCGAGACTAGATGCATACTTGGAAGAGTAAGGATATGACCCGATGATACAAAAAGATATGATTTTAATGAAGAAAAAAATGATTTTTGAAAGGGAATGTCGAATAAATAAGCAAATCAAGATGTTGCAAGAGCAGAAAGACAGATATGTGCTGGAGAAGAAAAGTATTATGAGAAAAAACTAAAGGTATGTGGTGCTTTCAATTGAGAAATCTCTAGATATCTTAAGCAAAGTGAACTATTTGTTAATTGATATATGATGCTGTTGAAATCTAAACTTGATGACTTCTCACCTTTCAGCCTCGAAAGTCGATTATTTCTGAAATTGATATAGATTCCTTTAAATTTATTTTACGTTTGTCATAAAGTTATACATTTTTACATTTATACCATTGATAATTGGTTTCAATAAAATTTATATACTTGAATGCACTATTTCAATCTTCAAACTTGAATTTTCAAATTAAGTTTATGAAAGGCAACACTGGTCACCAATTTTGAAATCGAGGAAGAATCATTTATGTATACGACTACTACGTCTTAGTTCTTTGCAATTTGATCTTTCCACGTGAGTGCAAACTGCTACCTGGTAAATTGGCTACCAGTTTTGGTACTAGAATGACGAGCTGGATGGCATATTATGTGTCTAATTCTCTTTAAAAATTATTCACCAGTCTTGATAGCTAATACAATCTGAAGTCAAGTGGTGATTACATCACTACCATCAAGTTGCATACTGCCATAATGTCATTACATGACTATATCAACTGCAATTCTGCAAGTATTCATATGTTTTAATGGTTTCCAGAGGATTGTGATTTTGTAACCAATATAGTTGGAGATGATAAGCATGACTAGGTGTTTTGATTGATGCAAGCCCCGATGGTTGCTCATAATGCTGTAATCCCATGGCCTTTGTAGATGATTAAGGTAGTCATATTATATAATTCTCTACTATAATAACTGTTAGACTTTTATTATTAATTCAAAAAATGGGAACTTGGAACATTTACAAGGTACCAATATCCTTATATGTTTACAAGATTAACTATACAGTTGAACGTAAGTGACCAATATACTGTATTTTCAAGAAATTTCTTAGAACTGAACTCGTCATTCTATTGTAATGTTGCAGAGAACCCTTCTTAAAAGAATTCGAATAATTTGTCTACTTGATAAGTAGCTTGGTTATGTTAATGTTGTATCAGAAATTTCCTTAGCAAAGGGAATATTAAAATCATCCTCACGCGGGGATACTAAAAAAATCTTTATTTCAATAAAATTATTGTTTTTCTTGATCCACCAAACATAATTTGTTTTTAGATTCTAGCCTTGGAGAACAATGCATAAAGTGTTTTTTTTATCATACCAATCAAAGAAGCTTTTGAAGCTATCTTATGCATCTGCAAAACAATCTTTGTAAATTAGAAATCTCGAGCTTCAAATTAATTCTTTCCTTGTACTTGTTTCTTGTTTATTGCTCATAGTTTCTTCTCTATAGCCGAAATTAATAAGTTTGGTGATTGCCTTCCACAGTGATCCCACGGGCTCTTGCATTATTATGTAAGTATAGAATCCCATAAATTTACTCGACACATGGCAATGTTTGGGTTTCTGGCTGTTTTGCTTAAATTTCTAGACAGGAAAATAAATATAATTTTAGGTCTTGTACAAAAGATGTTTGGTAAAGAGTGTCTGCATATATATTGTCATTATAACTCATACATAATTTCCATGTTTATTGTTGTTATAATTTATTCATTTATTCAATGCATCTCTTTTTGGTTTAAACTCTGCATATACTTTGCTATATATTTTAATTCGTTAGAATTTATTCAAATCAAGGGGATTCAATCAATATGACTTAATTGTAGATAGGAGATCCTAGTTGTATTGAAAGTGATGATAACGATGTACCTACTAAGGTACATAGGAGAAACTAAGAGAAAATTTGGAACACTATGAAAGACTTAGTAACACTTTGATGATCAAGTATTCAACGAGTAATAGTGAGCCGCAAGATGCTCGCAAAACAGTGATAAAGGTATGTTTACTTCTTATCTTACTTCTTTTCCATGGCTCGTGACTAGTATTTACACTTCCCGGTTACAATATTATTTATTAGCTAAATTCCACCTTTTAACATGTCACTGATACCATGTTTTTCCTGTTAACATTTTGGTTATCCTTACAAGGGTTTGGAAGGTAAGCTGAATTCAGAATCCATATTTTGTATCAAAATAATGGGGAAGGTTAATCGAAAAGCTTTCCGAGATATATGCCAGCAAAAGCGCTCAACTGCAGATTGGGAAGAGCAGTGTGCAAGGCTGTGTTCACATTGGGAACGTCGTCTTAGGGATGCACAATGACATCCTTTCAAAATAATAACCATCGATGGGAAAAAGCATGTACATTTCTATTAAAAACAAATACATCATTATATTGTTTGGGTCATCCTTGTTATGTTATTCTGTGAACTTTTAGATATTATTGCTTTATTCCAGGTGTAAGTTTTTCTCTTGTACAACTAATTACACTTCTTGCTTTCGGGTTACCTCATCAACTTTATTGTAAGATAAATGGCCAAATGAACTTGGGAAACATAAGCTCTTTAATTTCATATAGTTAAGACATCCATGTTGTTAGAATACAATATAAGATCCTGAAAAGTGCCTTTCTCTAACACCTTGAGGTTTTAGAGTGACTGGTTACTCAACATTGGGTAGACATATTGATATGTGTGATCTTTAGTGAAGTACGCCCTGAAATGCGATAGATAAATAGATAGATACGAAAATAGATGATTTAGACCCCACAAATCACATATTCATGCAAAGGATAAACCACTTAATAAATCAATGAAAACTATTAATATGAAACATAAACTTACAAAAGAAAGTACTCACACAAATACCCAACCTAGAGCATAAATCTACACTACAAACAAATTCAAAAATAACATCAATAAATGAACTAATGCATACCTGTCAACATACACCCACAAAACTTAATTTTTTCTTTTTCGTTGAGTTCTAGTAGTGAACTTTCAAAAACATGTTATCTTGACCAAGTCTTTTAGTTATATACTAGCTTATATCCCGTGCGATGCACAGTTTTCTTTAATATTATATTATTTTTATTTAAAATTTTGTAATTATATCTTTTTTGATGAAATTTTAATATATATTTATATGTGTATATAATAAATTGGATTTATATATCTAACAATATAAGTATTTTAATTTAATAAATTGTTGACGTAATCTTTAATAGTATTTGATATGGACAGAAAAGTAATTATAGAAATATAATTGCTGATTCAATTAAAAGGCCGGTATTTAAGGATCGACACCCTAATTATTCATTAATTTCGTAATTAATGAGTAGGGAAAATATACAGCTCATGAAAAGAGCCTTGATTATGGAAAATTAGTCAAAGAAGGATCTGGAATCCCAATTAAAGGCAATCAATGAGTCATAACCTTTATCAACAAGGAAACGAATTCTTCAGCAAGAAATACAATACTTATCCAATATCAAAAAGAAGACTTATCCGTTAAGTCTCCAAAACGTACCATAAATACAAGGTTCCAGACACCTATATAAGGACCCCTGATCCTACAATCAGAACTACGTCTTTGGCTTGATTCTCAATAACAATTTGAGATACGTAGGCATCTTGTGAGGACCAACTTAGTCCGGATACACGAGTGCAGCCATCAAAGCTCGAAGCTCATTAATCCTAGCAATTAATATACAAGTACGTTTTTTAATCCACAACATTTGGCGCCGTCTGTGGGAAAACAACATCAACCATGGCAAACACACGAAGAACAGCTCGGGATACTCAAACTCCCGATGATCGCCCTATCACTTCTGAGGCTGATCAGCCACCGCCGACTACTGGCACTGAAGGGGCGAATATCCCCACCAACACTCAAGGACCGGAAATCCCGATTTCGGTTGAAGGGACGAATCCCCTGCAGATGGTCATTCATGGATCTAATCCACAAGAGACCGTTCACCAGCAACCGATCACGACCTCCCCGCTGCTCATGAGTGCACCAAGGAGCCTTCAACTCCATACTACTGATCTCCCTCAGTACGCGAATCAGACTTTGGGGATGCCAAGCTATGGCATGCCCCCTCGACCCATGGCGGGCGGTAGTGGAACTAATCCAATCTACCATGAGGCATATGTGCCTCCTTATATTCAAGGTCTGGGACCCCAAAATCAACAAACTCGTCAGACCCCTCTCATTCAAGATTACTCTGGCCCATACACTGAGGATGAGGGTTATACAACTGGGGAGGATGTCGCCCCAAGGAGGAGACGTTCTTCACAGACAAATCGGGAGCCACCCCAAACTACTAGGGAGAAGCTTGCAGCCCATGAGGCAGAGACTGCAAGGCTCAAAAAACTCCTTGCTGAAGAAGAGGCCGCTCAAACTCGGGGCCGAACGACTGAAGGAATCCCGATAATCAACTTGGATCCACCAAGAAGGACCAAGAGGGCTGAAGCCCCAAGGGGTGATCCTAGTAATCTGTTGCCCCTAGGAGATCCTGATGATCCTACACCACCGTTTACTCAAGACATCATGAAAACGGCTATATCCAGAAAGTTTAAGATGCCTTCGATCAAAGCCTATGATGGAACGGGAGATCCCGCAAATCATGTAAGGACATTCTCCAATGCACTGCTGTTGCAGCCGGCCAACGATGCGGTCAAGTGTAGGGCGTTTCCCCAAACTCTTGCAGGTATGGCTCAACGTTGGTACAGCCGTCTACCTCCCAACTCTATTGGGTCCTTTAAAGAGCTAAGCAAGGCTTTCATCAATCAGTTCATTAGTGGAAGGGTGCATGAGAAAAGTTCTGCATCACTCATGGCAATACGTCAAGGAAAGAATGAAGCCCTAAGGGACTACATTAATCGATTCACTCGAGAGGCTTTGAAAGTCCCGGACTTAGACGACAAAGTGGCTATGATAGCCCTGCAACAAGGAACCACTAATGACCACTCCAGGAGGTCGTTGGCTAAACATCCACCAGAGAGCATGTTGAAGCTCCAAGATAGAGCCGGAAAGTACATCAAGGCTGAGGAAAGCATGAGAAAGTATGAACCCACCGCTGGCGACGGTGGAAACTCAAAGAAAAGAAAAGAAACTCAGGAGTACGACGTCAAGGAAAAGTTTCCCCGAACATCAAAGAATTCTGACTCTCCACCCAAGAGAAATAACTTTGGGCCAAAGTTCACGGAGTATGCAAGATTGAATACTCCCAGGAGTCAAATTCTGATGGAGATAGCCAAGGAAGAAGATATCAAATGGCCAAAGCCAATGAGGGCTGATTTGTCCAAACGGAACCAAAATCAGTTTTGTCGGTTCCACAAAGAAGTCGGTCATGACACCGATGATTGTAGACAACTAAAAGATGAGATTGAGTTTCTGATACGAAGAGGAAAACTCAGCAAGTTCACTAAGAATGGGAGCCAAGGGAGCCAAAGGGGGAACTATGAAAGAAAGGATTATGATAGAAGGGACAACGATCAAGATCGGAATCCCAAGCCCCGAGGGCCAGTGATCAACATGATATTCGGAGGGCCAACTGCTGCTGGGTCCTCCCGAAACTCAAGAAAAGCTTATGCCCGAGAGGTACTGACCGTCGTTGGAGAAGCACCAAAGCGTGCACGAACAGAAGTGTCAATAGGTTTTGATGATTCAGACTTGGAAGGGGTGAAGTTCCCCCACGATGATCCTCTTGTCATAGTACCTGTGATAGGCAACTCCGAAACAAAGAGAGTCCTAGTCGACAATGGAGCCTCAGTAGATATCTTGTTCCACGATGCCTTTATCAAGATGGGTTACACTGATTCTCAGTTGACACCCTCTAATATGCCCATATATGGGTTCAATGGAGTGGAATCAAAGGTGGAAGGCACTATCCAACTCCCAATGACCATGGGGCAAGGAACGAATACATCCACTCAGATGCTGAACTTCATAGTTATAAAGGCAACCTCAACCTACAATGCGATCCTTGGGAGGACGGGTCTTCATGCGTTTAAGGTTGTTGCCTCATCTTACCACCTGAAACTCAAATTCCCCACTCGGAATGGGATTGGTGAAGAACGGGGAGACCAAAAGATGGCTAGAAGCTGTTATGTAGCCGCGTTGAGGCCTGATGGAGTTGGGGGGCAGGTTCTCCCCATTGAAGATATGGACACTAGTGACAATGAGGACCGAAGAGGGAAACCAGCTGAGGATTTAATCCCAATTCCCTTAGTCCCGGATGAACCAGAGAAGGTGACTTATGTTGGGGCACTACTGCCCGAACCATTGAAAGGCAAACTCGCATCTTTTCTTCAAGAGAACAATGACGTTTTTGCTTGGACAGCGGCTGACATGCCAGGGATTGATCCCCAACTAATATCTCACAAATTGAATGTGGATCCAGAAAGGAAGGCAGTGAAACAAAAGAAAAGAAGTTTTGCACCAGAAAGGCTTGAAGCCATTAAGCAAGAAGTAAATAAGCTTTTAGAAGCTGGGTTTATTGAAGAAATCCAATTCCCAGAATGGTTAGCTAACCCTGTGATGGTCAAAAAAGCTAAAGGGAAGTGGAGAATGTGCGTCGACTTCACCGACTTGAATGATGCATGTCCTAAGGATTGTTTTCCCTTACCTAGGATTGATGCCTTGATAGATGCCACTGCTGGGCATGAGATGCTAAGTTTCATGGATGGCTTCAGCGGATATAATCAAATCAAGATGCACAAAGATGACATCGCCAAAGTGTCGTTCATCACTGACTTTGGTGTGTTCTGTTTCTTAGTCATGGCTTTTGGGCTTAAGAATGCTGGAGCAACCTATCAAAGGTTGGTGAACAAAATCTTTGAGCACCTGATTGGAAAAACCATGGAGGTCTACGTAGATGACATGTTAGTCAAGAGCCTTGATAAGGCCAATCACATTGAGCACCTCCGAGAGGCTTTTGAAGTGCTAAGACACCACAAGATGATGTTGAA
Organism: Heracleum sosnowskyi; assembly: GCA_030848705.1. Taxonomy (NCBI): domain Eukaryota; kingdom Viridiplantae; phylum Streptophyta; class Magnoliopsida; order Apiales; family Apiaceae; genus Heracleum; species Heracleum sosnowskyi. The sequence goes on along the minus strand of CM061238.1, from coordinate 131,314,460 downwards.
TCCAGCTAAGTGTGCCTTTGGTGTAGGCTCGGGAAAGTTTTTAGGTCTGATGGTTTCCAAGAGAGGAATCGAGGCTAATCCCGACAAAATCAAAGCGATTCTAGACATGGAACCACCAAAGACTGTCAAGGATGTCCAGAAACTGACGGGAAGAGTGGCTGCTTTGGGAAGATTCATCTCCAAGTCTGGAGAGAAGTGTTTACCCTTCTTCAAAGCACTCAAAAAAGTGAAGAATTTTGAATGGACAACTGAAAGTCAAGAGGCCTTTGAGGCCCTGAAGAAATATATGGCTGAAGCACCACTGTTGGCAAAACCCAAGCCAGGAGAAATTCTCTATTTATACTTGGCGGTTTCTAACATAGCCCTTGGAGCTGTTTTGGTAAAGGAAGAAGTGAAGGTTCAAAAACCCATCTACTATGTGAGCAAGATTCTACATGGGGCAGAAATAAGCTACTCAATGGTTGAGAAGTTTGCCTTAGCCTTGATAATGGCCTCAAGAAAGCTACGCCCCTACTTCCAGGCTCACAAGATAGAGGTCTTGACTGATCAACCTCTAAGAAACATCTTGCATAGCCCTCAAGTTAGTGGAAGATTGATCAAATGGGCCATTGAATTAGGAGAATTTGATATCAAGTATAAGCCTCGGACGGCCATAAAAGCTCAAGCACTTGCTGACTTCATGGTTGAATGCACCATTGACAACCAAGAAGTCGGGGGGCAGGAAGTAACTATGGAAGATAAGAAAGATGAGGAAATGACCTTCAAAGAATGTTGGGTGCTCTATTTTGATGGAGCATCAAAAACAAAATCAAGTGGAGCTGGTTTAGTGCTACAGAGTCCTGATGGATTCCTAATAGAGTATGCACTAAAACTTGACTTCCCGACGACAAACAATGAGGCTGAGTATGAAGCCCTGATAGCTGGCTTAGGGCTGGCTGGAGCCTTGAGAGTCAAAACTCTGAAAGTATGTGGAGACTCGAGGCTAGTGGTTTCCCAAGTAAATGGGGAGTTTGAGGCCAGAGATGAAGTCATGGCCAAGTACTTAAAACTTGTCAAGGCCATTATGACTCAGTTCGATGAATGCTATGTGGAGCACATTCCAAGGGAGGAAAATATGAAGGCTGATGCCTTGTCTAAGTTTGCCTCTTCTGAAATTGAAAACTATGCCGGGAGTGTATACTTCCAAGTCTTGAAGACCCCAAGCATCAATGGAAAGTTGGTAGCCCCCATTGGTATCACCAGTTGTTGGATTGATCCCATCAAAGCTCATCTGGAAACTGGGTGGCTGCCCAACGACACTTCAGAAGCACGAAAGCTATACGTCAGAGCACTAAGGTATGCCCTAATTGAGGGAATCCTATACAAGAAATCTTTTGTTATTCCGTACTTAAAGTGCTTGAGACCTCAAGAGGCAGAGTTGGCCCTAAAAGAAGTGCATGAAGGAATTTGTGGGCAACACTTGGGGGGCAGAGCCCTGGCTCATAAAGTCACTCGTCTAGGTTTCTATTGGCCAAGCATACTTGCTGATGCTAAAAGCTACGTCAAGAAATGTGAACGGTGCCAGAAACATGCACCAGTGGTTAGGCAACCACCAGAGATGATGACATCCATTAACTCACCTATCCCCTTTGCTATGTGGGGAATGGATATACTCGGGCCATTTCCTATGGCAAGTGCTCAAAGAAAGTTCTTGATAGTAGCAATTGATTATTTCACCAAGTGGATTGAGGCTAAGCCATTAGCCAAGATAACCACCAAGCAAGTGATGCAATTCTTCTGGGAAAATGTGATATGCAGATATGGAATTCCACGAGTCCTGGTCACGGACAATGGAACCCAGTTCAACAACGATGAGTTCAAGAAGTATTGTGATGAAAACGATATCAAGTTGCGCTTCACTTCTGTCGCCCATCCTCAAGCAAATGGGCAAGCTGAGGTTGCAAATCGAATCATCCTTGATGGACTAAAGAAAAGAGTTGAACGCTCCAGAAACACTTGGGTAGACGAATTACTCCCTATACTTTGGGCATATCGTACTACTTGCAAAGTCACCACCGGGGCAACTCCGTTCCTATTGGCTTATGGAGCAGAGGCAGTGGTCCCAATGGAAATTACTCACACCTCCCCAAGAGTTGAGGCTTATGAACCAGAAGAGAATGAAGAAGGCTTGAGGCTAGCTTTGGATCTAATTGATGAAGTTAGAGATGAAGCAAACGCCAAGATAGTTGAACATCAAAAGAAAGCCTCTTTCTACTACAACCTAAGGGTTAAAGAAAGGTTCTTTCGTCAAGGAGACTTGGTTCTCAGAAAGATTGAAGCATCCGGAGTTGGACAAAAAGGGAAGTTGGCCCCAAATTGGGAAGGACCATATCGCGTCAAAAACGTATTTGGTCGAGGCTCCTACAAGCTAGAAACCCTTGAAGGGCATGAGGTGCCAAGAACTTGGCATGCCTCCAACTTGAAAGTTTATTATGTTTAAGGTGTTTCCTAAGTGGATTCACTACTAGAAATAAGGTTTGATAAAACCAAACCAAGTTTTTAAAACTTGAGTATTATGTAAGGGTTGAGCCCATTCTTCAAAGTTATGAATTATATACTCCTATTCATCATGTTTTGAATGCATTACATACTAATAGATATGTACAAAATGCTAACTAAACGTGCAAAAGGCAAGAAAACAACACAAGCCATGAATGGCCACAAAATATAAATAAAACTAAACTTACAAAAGTTTAAGTTAAGCTCAAAGGCTGGAAATACATAGAAAGAAAATACAAAGCCATGAATGGCCATAAAGAAACTACAAACTACGGCTGCGCGTCACCATCCTTGACTCCCGCATCTGTCTCCTCCCCTGAGCTAGAGCCAGAAGAATGCTCATCAGCATCATGGTCATCAGCAGAAGTGTCACCGAGGGGTGATGAATGTCCTGGGTCTAAAATCCTGGCATCATCCTCCTCCATGTCATCTACTCCAGCCAAGATACGCTCCAAGGGAGTAGGAGGGTGAGGAGCAGGAAAGTCAGCAGCATCAAAGACTCCAGGATGCTTGGCCAAGATAGCCTGAACAGCATCCTCCCATCCTGAAGTATGCTGAACTGGGAAAAGGACCTCGTCATGCTTCTCGATCAAGTCCTTGTACTCCTGAGAGTCAAGGTACTCATCAATGCAATCATCCTTGCCTTTCCTCAGCTCAACAATATCAGCCTGAGCGTCAGCAAGCTCCTTCTCCCTCCTGGCAAGAGTCTCCTTAAGAGACTTCACCTCCTCCTCGGACCTCTCCAGCTTGACTCTGTTGGCCTCAGAGGAGGTACGCCAAGCCTTAGCTTGGAACAATACCCCCTGAAAGTTGGCATTGGTCTGCCAAAAGATAAAAGTTAGGAAAATATAAGCAGAAACTTCAAAGAAATAGCTAAGGTAAAGAAAATTACCGCAGCAATAGCTTGAGCCCCAAGATGCTCAGCACCCTCAAAGGTGGAATCTGCAACGAAATCCTTGTAATCACAAGGGGTAAGAGAGTGGTACGACCAGTCCACGGCATGTTTGGACACCCCAGTAATGGTGTCCTACTTCCTGATACCCCAGTTGGGGCGCCACACTGAGGACTTGGCAGACACAGGAATGTCCACCTCATCCACAGAAGGGATCAAGAAGCTGGGAGCACTGGCTTTCCCCCTGGGATCATCCCCAATCCTAGCCCTTTTCATCCTGGATGTCTCTACATCCTTGGGCTCATTGGTCTTGTTGATAAAGGCCGCAGCTACAAGAAAAGCCAGAAAATGGTTAACAGAAAATCACAAAGAAAGAAAAATAGGCATAATGAAAAGGGATAAGCAAAAATACCCTTATCATGAACAGTAGAGAGCCCAACGGACTTGAGGACGAACTCGTCCAGTAACTCCCAAGCCACGGTAGTCCCATTATCCTTAATGAGCTCTGAGTAGGCATGGAGCTCCTCCTCATTCAAGACAATGTTACCGGGACTACCATCAGAAACTCTCCCAAAAGATGTACGGAACAGGGTTCCCCAGTCCCCTCCTTCCCATACAAGATACATGAACTCATTTTTCCATTTGGGGTTATTATCTGGGATTGATTTGGGGTGAAAAATGAAAGGGAAGCCTACCCTATGGCTTATATACACCCAACCCAAGTTGTTGGCTGAGCTATTCTTAAACTGAAAGATCTTTCTAAACAAAGGTACAGAAAGAGGAAAGTTTTTACGAAGGCATAAAACCATGAAACAATTAATTATCCTCCAGGCATTTGGAGGTAATTGGCAAGGGTTGACTTGGACATCTGCCAAAAGTCTAGGAATAAACTCGTGAAAAGGGAACCTAAGGCCAGCAACTATGGCATCCCTATAAATACACAAAGCATTTGACCGCCAGTGACATGAACGGTCACCGGGGCCGGCAGGAACAAGCTTTAAGGGGGCCTTTACCCTATACATCTTATTATAATCTTTTATCATATCTACTTCATGGAATCTATTGCTACAATCATACGAATCTAAAGCAGACACTGACGGGTATTCATCCCCACGTTCATTAATCATATCATGCAAAGACATGTATTTTGAACGAATAGGAATGGGGGTACCTCTTTTTGAAGCGGAATTCATCTTTTGGAGGCGTTGGGAAGCTCGATCGGCCATTTCTAACCCAGAAAATCTTTAGATCTTCAAAAAAATTGCCCAGAAATCTTCAAAAGAGCCCAGATATCTTCAACAAAAAACCCAGAATCTTCAAAAGAATCCCAGAATCTTCAAAGAAATCTTCAAATCTTCAAGCAAAAACCCAGGAAAATGATGAGATTAACCGGAAAAGCTTGCCGGGAATCGCTTTGTGGTGGAACCCTAGCAGAGCAATTTGGAGAAAATTTTGGAGAGAATTTAGCAGAGTAACTTTGAGAAAATAGAATGTGAAGAATGAATGGAAACAAATGAGAACTCACCCTTATATAAGGATGACAGCCGGTAAATGGGCCGGTTGAAGGAAGGGCAACCGGCATTAGCCGGTACGGCCCATAAAAGGCTAAAGGCCCAAATCACTGAGTTTGAACAGTGAAGATCCTTGGGCCCAACTAAGCCCATTACAAAAAACAAACTACATTTTCGATCAAAGTTCTGATCAAATAAGTTCGAATAAAGCCCAAAATGACTCTTGTATTCGACCAAAAATCTCGTCGAAAGGCTAAAAGCCCAATTATTAAAAAAGGCTAAAGGCCCAATAAAAAGATGAAGGCCCAATTGCTAAAATCCTTGGGCCCAAATGAAGCCCAATATATGTGGGCCCTAACAGTCTGTAACGAACCAAGTATTCGACCAGAATCCTAGTCGAATGAGTTTGAATAGGCACCAAAATTGAAGTCACGTTCGACCATGTTCCTGATCGAAATCATTCGACCAGGCACCAAAATTGAAGTCACGTTCGACCATGTTCCTGGTCGAAATCATTCGACCAAGCACCAAAATGGAAGTCCTGTTCGACCACAATCCTAGTCGAAATCATTCGACTAGGAGGGAAAATGAGGCTTTACTTCGACCAGAAACCTGGTCGAAATCATTCGACCAGGAGGCAAACTGACAGTAGTATTCGACCAGAAACTTGGTCGAAATCATTCGACCAGGATGCAAAATGGAAGCAAATTTCGACCATAATCATGGTCGAAGGAGTTCGACCAGGAGCTAAAATCAAGGTCGAATTCGACCAGGATCCTGGTCGAAAATAAACTGAAAAGTCAAAATTTGATTTATCTTCTATGGAATTGATGAAAAATCCCGATTCCTGTTTTAAAATTGATTTAGAACTATATGTTCGTCAAACCAGGTCACAATACGGAAGAAAATTTCGTGAATCCCGAATAAAATAACTTCTACGATAATCCGAGATTGATTTTCCTAGAAGTTGGGGGGCAAATGATATGGACAGAAAAGTAATTATAGAAATATAATTGCTGATTCAATTAAAAGGCCGGTATTTAAGGATCGACACCCTAATTATTCATTAATTTCGTAATTAATGAGTAGGGAAAATATACAGCTCATGAAAAGAGCCTTGATTATGGAAAATTAGTCAAAGAAGGATCTGGAATCCCAATTAAAGGCAATCAATGAGTCATAACCTTTATCAACAAGGAAACGAATTCTTCAGCAAGAAATACAATACTTATCCAATATCAAAAAGAAGACTTATCCGTTAAGTCTCCAAAACGTACCATAAATACAAGGTTCCAGACACCTATATAAGGACCCCTGATCCTACAATCAGAACTACGTCTTTGGCTTGATTCTCAATAACAATTTGAGATACGTAGGCATCTTGTGAGGACCAACTTAGTCCGGATACACGAGTGCAGCCATCAAAGCTCGAAGCTCATTAATCCTAGCAATTAATATACAAGTACGTTTTTTAATCCACAACAGTATTTTAGATATTAAAATAGAAAAATATTTTTAAAAAATAGATCTAACGGTTCGTATTTATTTGTTCTTAAAAATATAAGAGTGATTAAAGTGCAAATAACAAAATACGCGTCCTGTAATGTGCCGAGTTTCTTTTAACATATGCTATTACTTTTATTTTTTATTAATTATCTTATTTAAATTGAATATTATAAAAAATTATATTAAACATGGATTTTATAAGTTTAATATAATAATATTGTTATCATTTATATATTGTGCCCGTGTTATTTTTATTTCGATTATGAGTTGTTTCAAATAAAAAATATAAAATAGACAATATTCTTAAAAAAATAATTAGTTACTCATTAATAATTATATAAATTATATTATATATATATATAAAGTTTTTTAATTAAATTAATTGTATCTGTTAATAAAAATACGTTGGCATGTTAAAATATGTAATCTTTTTTAAACAATTAAAAGAATTAAAATGGGTTTTTAAATAAATAATTGTAAAGTTTGCACTTGATATTTTTGAAAAATAGAGATTTTAGTGATAAAAAATATAAAATGTAATATGTTTTAATTTAAAGTTAATTGTCCGTGATATTTTTGGAAAATGAGTAGATTTTATTAGAAAAAAGTGTTTCGTTAAGAAAAATACGTTGGCATGTTAAAATAGGTAAGCTTTTTAAATAAAAAAAAAATTAAAATGAGTTTTAAAATAAATATTTAAAGTTTGCACCTGATATTTTTGAAAAACAGATATTTTAGTGAGAACAAATATAAAAGGTAATATGTTTTAATTTAAAGGTAATTGTACATGATATTTTTGGAAAAATGGGTAGATTTTGTTAGAAAAAAGTGTTTTGTTAAAAAAAAATATGCGGGTAAGCTTTTTTTAATAATTAAAAGAACTAAAATGGGTTTTAAAATAAATAAGTAAAGTTTGCACCTGATATTTTTGAAAAATAGAAATTTTAGTGAGAACAAATATAAAAGGTAATATATTTTAATTTAAAGGTAATTGCCCGTGATATTTTTTTGAAAATGGGTAGATTTTGTTAGGAAAAAAATGTTTTAATTATGAAAGGCAGTGAGCTAGTTACTATTTTTATATTATTTTATTATTTATTAAATAGAATAAATGACCGAAAACCGAAAACCGAAAATCAAAAACCAAAACTTTCAATGTTTCGGCTTTAATAATATAGTATAAATTGGATCTAACGGTTAAGAATGTTTTGGCGGTATTTAGGACCAAACTACCAGGATAAAATCATTAATTTTTCTTAATATATATAATTTTTCTTAATTTTTAATTTTTTTAAAATATTTATTGCTAAAATATAATATAAATTATCAATTAAAATATAATTTTTTTGTAATAGTTCTTCTTTTAAAGTAGTACACCGTGACGATCAAAATTCTGTATAAAATTCATTTTTTATACTATATCACATAAATATCTATGTTATATTAAATACTAAATAATGAAAGCTTCTTTATAAGTCTAAGTCTGATCGCTTTGTTTGATCACTCAATCCATAATCGTTGGATCTTTCAAATTAAATTTTTGAGAAACGTTAGATATAACAGTAAAATTATCATGTAGAATGATTAAGGTTTGAATCTACCAACAACATATTCAAATTTTCAGGGTTTTTTGAAAAATAAGATTTTTTTTAAAATTTTTTTGTCTTACAAACATAGGTTATTTGATAATATTTTTTTTGTAATTACGATTTTTCAGAAAAGTACTATACTAATTGATTAACAAACTTTTAAAGTTTTGAATTTAATAATTTACAATGTATATAGGTTAAAAAAGTTAGGCCTATTCTGTAGTTGAGTCTAAAATTTCAAAATACGGTTTTTTTTAGACTTAATTGCACTATGATGGCCTCAATTATAATTTTTTTGCACGAAAATGGCTTAATTATAAAAGTAGCCACTTGCATAGCTCAACTATTAATTTTTTAGCATTTTAATGACTTCCGTTAATTTTGAATAACGACGTTACATTGTTTTATACTTTTTTTAATAAAGTGAAGGTTATTTTGGTAAAATTGTAATGGAAGTTATATCATCCATTTTCTCCTTTCTCCTACACATCTTCTCTAATTCTTGTTACAGCTCTAACCTTTTCAGTGAACTACAGGCCCATTTCAGTGAACCAAATTCTATTTCAAAGTTGCCCAGGGCCCGGAGAGGAAGATCTTGGACAAGATAACAAAAGTAGTTGTAGGCCGTGTAACATTTGATGTGATAAAATTACAAGACCAGCTTGCAAGTTATCTAAACTGCAATCTAGAATCGAAAGATGATAAAAGAAAAAGAGCTAATCAACTAAAAAACAGTATGATGAATTTGGATAAGATGCTCGTCATATTTGACGATGTATGGGGTGAAATTTCTTTATATGATATTATTGGAACTTCATTTGAAGATGGGAATAGTTTGAAGGGATGTAAGATCCTCTATACCTCTCGAGAGAGATCTAATTGCATAATTAACAAATGCGAGCATCCTGTCGAGATTTCAACCCTGGAAGATAAAGAAGCTTTGGATATGTTCAAGATTACTCTTGGAACTGATCAAATTGACTCTCTGCAGGATGAATCTCTGGTGAACAGAGTGTGTAAGAAATGTGCAGGTTTACCACTTGCCATTAATGCCGTTGGTAAGGCGCTGGAATTCAAGACTCGCATTTTATGGGAGGATGCACTAGAAAAACTTGAAGATTGCGAAATTGAAAACATAACAGGAATCGACCCAAATATCTATGCTTGTTTGAAACTGAGCTTTGATAACTTGCCGGAAGATGCAAAGCAATGTCTGTTATTGTGTTCTCTGTTTTTGGCAGATGAGATCATTTATATCAGGATACTAATCCAGTTAGCAACAGGCTCGCAGCTTGTGAAGGGTGGAAGAATAAGAGTATGTGCTATGGTTGAAACTCTCAAGTCATCCTCGTTATTGTTGCCTGAAGGGGAGGATAATCAAAAGTTCAAGCTACATGATATCATCAGAGATGTAGCAAGATCCATAGCTGTTAAAGACTATGGTTTTGTAACTAAAAAATGTGGCCAGGGGTTGCCTCGTAATTCTGCTGATTATGTTGCAGGAAAATTATTGCATTTAGAACTTGCCAACGATGACTTTAATTTCCCTCCTGATCTGGTGTGCAATCACCTACATAACTTGTGGCTCCGATCGGTAAAAGAGGTAACCCACAGCCAGAAAACTCCACAGAGCTACCAGCTCAATCAGAGTCGGCCCAACCACAGCCAGAATGGGAACAAAATGTAAGAGACGTGGAATCAAAGGAGCAACAATTTAATATGGTGCCGAAACTGTATACCAGCAACTCTCTGGATTTTCCTTGAGAAACAAAAATGGTAGTCTACCTTTCCAAATATCTTTTTTTAAGCTTCTTACAATCCTCTTAAGGCGAAATGTACGGTAACTTCTGAAACTCATCCATCCAGGCCTTCACTTTCTTTTGCGCACCATAACCCCTCAGAAAACTCATCGTAAACGCCAACCCATTTTGCCCCCTTTTAAAATTGCTCAACTCTGTCTCCCCATTACCAGAAACACTCAAATCCACATTCTCCTTCCCTCTTTGTAACACGGAAACATCAAACTCATCATCCCATTTCAACAGTTTCAAACAAGCCAACCCATTTGACCCTTAAACAACCCGGAAACAATCCGGATATTTCCTAATCAAATTCCTATCGAAATCATCAGGCAAACCCAAATCCCATATTAAATTCCTAATCCGGATACCTCTACACAATCTCACTTTCACAATTCTGATACATTAACTGTTCTTGATTATGTAAATTAAGGGCAATGTTAGTAAGCTTAAAGCAAGGCAAATAGGGGTACTTAGGTGAGGGAATTCTTGTACTAGGGTTATATATACACGCACTGTATATCAAAAGAGATGTTGAAACTGCAATATACAATAATACCCTTAAACAATGTAACGTCGTTATTCAAAATTAACGGAAGTCATTAAAATGCTAAAAAAATAATAGTTGAGCTATGCAAGTGGCTACTTTTATAATTAAGCCATTTTCGTGCAAAAAAAATTATAGTTGGGACCATCATAGTGCAATTAAGTCTTTTTTTTTTAATTTGAATATATTTCTGCTAACAATGAAATTAGGTCTCTATGAGTTCTTATAAAACAAAGTCACCATTTGCATATAATTTATTATTTAATAATAAATAATATTTGATTAGTTATGATCTAAAACTTAATAAAATATGATAAAAAATATGCACAATTTTATAAAATGTTATCCTCGTATTATTATATTCGTTGTTGATTTAAATTTTTCTTAGATTGATTTTAATTTTTGAACATAGATTTCTAAATTTAAAATAGTTAGAAAAAAATAATTAAATTGGCGTTAAAATAATGATGACATAATAATTATTATTAGAATTTAAATACTCACTTTACTAATTTGGGATTTATCTTGTGTTTAAAAAAAAAAAAAATCAGATTTTGACGATTTTACACCCCACATGAAGATAACTAAATTATCTTTAATTAAAAGATAGTTTAATAATTTTTATCTAACTGGAATTGTCCATGGAAGATAAAAGAAAGTCACGAATTTTTTACATGGAGAATTCTATTCAATATTGAAAACTTATTTATATTTGATATATTTGGTTTAAATTATCAAAATACATTTTTTATAATTTAAATATAATCTCATTATTAATAAAATACACTTGTTTAATATTTGATCTAACGATTTTCATTTATCTAGTTAAGATCTAATGGTCCTTATTAATTTAATTTGGTTGTCCAAGGACCGCACGACCAAAATTTTGGATAAGATCCCTATTATGCTTATTATATATTTATTATATATAAGGATTTAATATAATAAGGATATCAAGTATATATTGATATAAGTATCTTACTATCTGCTTTTAATTTTAATGTTTCGATTTTATTTACCGTGTATATAAAATTTTAAAATACATTATTACTTAAAAATTATTAAACAGAATAAAAATTATGTTATGATTATATAAAATTTTATTCTCATATTACTATATTCTTTATCGATTTGAATTTGTTCTTAATTAATTTTAATACTTTATTGAAAGGAACATAAAATTTCTATATTTAAAAGAATTAGTGGAAAAATAAATAAATTGGTGCTACAATAATAAAAAAATATTTATTAAAATTTAGATACTCAATTTACTATTTGGGTTCTATCCTGAGTTTTAGAAATTGAATTTTGACGATTTTACAACTCATGCGAAACTAACGAAATTATCTTTAATTTAATGATTTAATAATTATTATCTAACTTGACCCGTTGACCTATCCATAAACCGAAAAGAAAAGATGGTTAGGACTTTTTACATAAAGAATTCAATTCAATATAGAAAACTAATTTATAATTGGTTTAAATTATCAAAGCACACTTCTTAGTATTTAAATATAATCCTACCTCTAATTAAATGCACATTTTAATATAAGTATTATATTCAAAATTATCATTTATGAATATGAAACCCTCAATATTTTAATAATATTTTGATATTATCCTTTTATTTTTGTTATATGTAAAATAATATAATTACAATTTGGACTAATCAAATTGTTATGTTTCTTCGGAAAAAAAATGTTTAAATTTATTCATGTACAACAATTCTCCTAAGTCTCTTATAACGTAGGGTCCACGTGTATCATTGTTAGTATGATATACATGAGCTTTATATGATAACTAGTTTACTAAGTCGCGCTTCGCAGCAGCTTTATAATAATATCTCTAAATTTTCTCATAAAATATTCTACAAAATATGTTTTAATACCTTATATATAATAAGCGTAAGGGAGATCTTATCCAAAACTTTGGTCGGTCACTGTACTACCAAAAGTATATGATCCGTTGGATTATAAAACTATAAATATTCAAATAGATGAGGACCGTTAGATATAATATTAAAAATTGTATTTGATTAATAATAGGATAGTATTTAAATACTAAAAGATGTATTTTGATAATTTAAACCAACTATAAATGGGTTTTCTATATTGAATAGAAATCTTTATGTAAAAATTCGTAATTATCTTTTCTCTTTAGTTTATGGATAGTTCCGATTAGATAAAAATTAATGAACCATCATTAAATTAAAGATAATTTTGTTAGCTTCGCATGGGCTGTAAAATCGTTAAAATCTGTTGTCTAAAACTCAAGATAGAGCCCAAACAGTAAAGTGATTATCTAAATTTTAATAAATATTTTTTTATTGTAGATTTAATTTTTTTCCTAATTCTTTTAAATTTATAAATTCTATTTTTATTTCAATAAAATATTAAAATCAATTTAAGAAAAAATTAAAATCGATATGGTCCGTGTACGATCACTATACGACCAAATTAATAATTACAGTTAGATCTTAAATAGATCGATTAGAATTGTTAGATCTAATATTAAAAAGTGTATTTGATTAATAATATAATTATATTTAAATACTAAAAAGTGTATTTTGATAATTTAAAAGTTTTCTATGTAAAAATTCTTGAATATCTTTTCTCTTGAATTTATGTATACTTCCAATTAGATAATAATTGTTAAACCAAATATCAACATAACAATTCATATTGATTATAATATTAAAAATTATCAATATAATGCTGATGTATATCATACTAACAATGATACACGTGAACCTAAAGAGACTTACGAGAACTCCTGTACATAAATAAATTTAAACACTTTTTTTTCCTGAAGGAACATAACAATTTGATTAATCCAAATTATAATTATATTATTTTACATATAACAAACATAAAAGGATAATATCAAAATATTATTAAAATATTGAGGGTTTCATATTCATAAACGATAATTTTGAATATAATACTTATATTAAAATGTGTATTTGATTAAAGGTAGGATTATATTTAAATACTAAGAAGTGTGTTTTGATAATTTAAACCAATTATAAATTGGTTTTCTATATTGAATTGAATTTTTTTATGTAAAAATTCTTAACCATCTTTTGTTTTCGGTTTATGTGTAGGTCAACAGGTCAAGTTAGATAATAATTATTAAACCATCATTAAATTAAAGAAAATTTCGTTAGTTTCGCATGGGTTGTAAAATCGTCAAAATTCAATTTCTAAAACTCAGGATATAACCCAAATAGTAAAGTGAGTATCTAAATTTTAATAAATATTTTTTTTATTTTTGTAGCACCAGTTTATTTATTTTTCCACTAATTGTTTTAAATATAGAAATTTTATGTTTCTTTCAATAAAGTATTAAAATTAATTAAGAACAAATTCAAATCGATAAAGAATATAATAATATGAGAATAAAATTTTATATAATCATAACATAATTTTTATTCTATTTAATAATTTTTAAGTAATAATGTATTTTAAAATTTTATATACATTGTAAATAAAACCGAAACATTAAAAGTAAAAGCAGTTAGTAAGATATTTATATCAGTATATACTTGATATCCTTATTATATTAAATCCTTATATATAATAAGTATAATATGGATTTAGATCTTAACTAGATAAATGAAAATCGTTAGATCAAATATTAAAAAAGTGTATTTTATTAATAATAAGATTATATTTAAATTTTAAAAAGTGTATTTTGATAATTTAAACCAAATATAAATAAGTTTTCTATATTGAATAGAATTCTCCATGTAAAAAATTCGTGACTTTCTTTTCTCTTTCATGGACAATTCCGGTTAGATAAAAATTGTTAAGCCATCTTTTAATTAAAGATAATTTAGTTATCTCGGTGTAAAATCGTCAAAATCTAATTTTTAAAACACAAGATAAAGCCCAAATTAGTAAAGTGGGTATTTAAATTCTAATAATAATTATTACGTCATCATTATTTTAATGTCAATTTAATTACTTTTTTCTAACTATTTTAAATTTAGAAATCTATGTTCAAAAATTGAAATCAATCTAAGAAAAATTCAAATCAACAAAGAATATAATAATACGAGGATAAAATTTTATAAAATTGTGCATATTTTTTATCTTATTTTATTAAATTTTTTATCATAACTAATTAAATATTATTTATTATTAAATAATAAATTATACGCAAATGGTGATTTTGTTTTATAAGAACTCATAGAGACTTAATTTCATCGTTAGCAGGACTATATTCATATTTAAAAAAACCGTATTTTGAAATTTTAGACTCAGCTACAGAAGAGACCTAACTTTTTTAACCTATATACATTGTAAATTATTAAATTCGAAACTTTAAAAGTTTGTTAATCAATTAGTATAGTACTTTTTTGAAAAATCGTACTTTATAAAAAATATTATCAAATAACCCATGTCTACAAGAAAAAAAAATGAAAAAATTCTTATTTTTCAAAAAAATCCTGTAAATTTTAATATGTTGTTGGTAGATTCAAACCTTAGATCATTGCACGTGATAAATTTTACTCTTATATCTAACGTTTCTCAACAATTTAATTTGAAAGATCCAACGATTATGAATTAAGTGATCAAACGACCATACTTATAAGAAAGCTTTCATTATTTAGTCTTTAATATAATAACATAGATTTTTACGGGATATACTATAAAAAATGAATTTTTTACAGAATTTTGATCGTCACGGTGTACTACTTTAAAAGAAGAACTATTACAAAAAAAAATTATATTTTAATTGATAATGTATTTTCTCAAAAGTTCAAAGTTCCCGCATCATTAACATACTACAAAAGAGAGTATATTATATTTTAGCAATAAATATTTTAAAAAATATATTAAAAAAATATTTAAAAAATTAATGATGTTATCGTGGTAGTTTGGTCCTAAATACCGCCAAAACATTCTCAACCGTTAGATCCAATACTTTGAAAAATAGAAGATCGAGATTATATCATATAAAAAGAAGTTATTATCTAAAAATGATATAAGTTAAAAGATATTATATTAGGATTGGATTTTCCAAAAAGTTAAAACATAAAAAAAGTTGTAATTAAATAAGGAAACCCATTTAATATCAAAATAATAAAAATCGTTTAATCTTAAATAGATAGGTGAAAACCGTTAGATTTAACATTAAAAACTTTATTTGGTTAATAAAGAGTATTCTAATAATCTAAACTACATATAAGTAGATTTCCTAAATCGAATAGAATTCTCAATATTAAATTTCGTCACTTTATTCTCTTTTTAGTTTTAGAATAGAATTTCATGTGGACCGTAAAATTCGCCAAATCTAACTTTTATAACTCAATATAAACAAATATTAAATTGAGCGCGTAAAATATAATAAATATCAAAATTTTAACTATAATTCTTTTTGGCTAAATCTTTTTTAACAATAATTTAATCATGTAAACTAATAACTTTTAAATATTAAAATATTCATAAATAAATATAATTATAAATATTAAAAAAACAATCGTGTGTTCCATGGGTAATTAAAATATAATTATAAACAAAATAATTATAAATAAAATTTAAGTAACCGTGCATCGCACGGGCTATAAGCTAGTATATATAAAGTTCTAGATCGTTCAATCAAAAACTACAATTATACCTTCAGAACTATTAAATTCTTTACTACCTCCAAATCTACTCCCAGTAAGAAAAAAATCAAAAAATATGAACAAACATCCTTTTTGTTGCTCGGAGATTTTTTTTTATTAATAATGATCTCTTTTTGTCAAAACAAATAACAACAAAAACAACAACCTCTTCCTTTAAAAAAAAAATTAATGACATCTATGATTTTTGTTATAGATGCACCGACTTATTGAATTTTGTTAAAAATGCACACACTAAATAAATTCTTCAGTCGAATAAATCATAACATGATATTTTCGAAATACATACACTATAAATTTCTTAATATACAATTTTTATCTTTGAATTTTCATGTATGAATTACAGAAAATATTTTACTAAAAAATATAATCTTTTCTCATAAAAATTAGAACAATAACTATCTAAACGTTAAAAAACAATGATAAAAATTATTTTTGAAGACATGATGAATTCTCCACTTTCGAGTTACATTGTATACAGGTGTATCAACTTTTAACTATAACATAAACATATAAATCAATTCAAAACCGAATGTACATGAAAATCACCTTGCCTATTATTTTAACTAATTAACTGATGGATCCCCCTCCTTATTAATCCATGTCTTAACTCAATCAACACTAATAGCAAATAACTTGTCTTTTAGATAAATAACATAAAGGAAAAAGTCTCATACTCATGTACTCATATACACACTTTTAACATGAACAAACAAAAAAGAAAAAAAGTAAAGAAGAACAATGTTGACAACAAAAATTGCATAGACAATTAACAGAGTTTAGATGTATATTTATACTATTAATTAGTTATTTGTATGAAAGTATTAAAGGTAATTAATTATTTATCAAGTAATTACTTAATTTCTTATGCATCTAATTTCTTAACTTCTTATTTACCAATATGTTCTTGTATTTTCTATTATATTACATTAAAAAAGAAAGTTTAGGAGAGCAGAATGTTAAGATGGTAATTTCATTTGAAAAGAAATATTATGAGAATATTTATATAATAATAAAGGGAAATTCAAAAATAATGTAAAGTAATACACTTTTTGTTTAATATAGATATTTGAAGGCAAGAATATTATAATTGAATATTTAGTTTCCTCCATTTGTAATATTTAGGTTTCTCCATTAGTAAAGATCTATTGTATATTTACTTTCTCCATTAGTAGAGATTTTAAATGCAAAAATATTATATTTACTTTCCTCCATTATTAGTAGAGATTTTAAATGCAAAAATATTGAAATTGTATATTTAGTTTCCTCCATTAGTAAATATTTAAAAGGCAATTGAGATTTTTTCTAATCTTTGGTATTAATTACTTAATTTCTTATGCAAATTTAAGATTTCTTATGCAAAAATTTAAGATTTCTTATGCAATTTTTTTTTAATAAATACAATTAATAAAATATTAAAATATCAATATTGAAATAACAATAATTAAAATCAATCCGTGCATTGCACGAGTTTTAAGCTAGTATATATAAAGAAGAAGATAAATAAAAGGAAAAAGAAGATAAAGATTGATAAGATAAAAAGATAAAGATATCGAATATTAAAATAATATATTTACTTTCCTCCATTATTAAAAATTTTAATGGAAATAATATTTAAAATTGTATATTTATTTTTCTCTATTAAAAAAGATTTAAAAGACAATTGAGATTTTTTATATCATATAAATTCAAATTTAAATAAGGAACTTTAATTTTATTGAATTAAAATTGAGGAAGAAAAGAATATTAAAATTGTGTATTATGTGACACTTGGTAAGTCCATTAGGAGGGTTTCAAATATTTGATGAATTTGTTCGGTATAGGACCTTTTCCGATACCAGCTAATATTTATTGCTCTTCAAAGGCATGATTAACCGGTAAAGCCGGAGAGTAAATTATTAATTATTGGAATAGTACCCAGGCATCGGGTTATATTAAATTTATTTTATTAAAAATGTATATTTTTTTAAATAATTTTCTCTTTAAATTAGGAAAATTAATTTTATTGAATTAAAATTGTATATCTAGTTTTTCCATTAACAAAGATTTAAAAGACAATTGAGATTTTTTATATTCTATAAATTCAAATTTAAATATGGAACTTTAATTTTATTGGATTAAAATTGAGAAAGGAAAGAATATTAAAATTTTATATTTTGTTTCCTACATTAGTAAAGATTTAAAAGGAAATTAAGATTTTTTTCTATCCTATAAATGCAAATTTATATAAGAAACTTTCATTTTATTGAATAAAAATCGAGAAAGGAAAGAATCTTAAAATTGTATATCAGTTTCCTCCAATAGTAAAGATTTAAAAAGTATTTGATATTTTTCTAACTTATAAATTCTAATTTAAATAAGGAAATTTAATTTTATTGAATTAAAATTCTATATTTAGTTTCTTCCATCAACAAAGATTTAAAAGACAATTGAGATTTTTTATATCCTATAAATTCACATTTAAATACATAACTTTAATTTTATTGAATTAAAATAGAGAAAGGAAATAATATTAAAATTGTATATTCTATTTCCTCCATTAGTTAAAATTTAAAAGGCAACTGATATTATCTCTATCCTATAAATTTGAATTTAAATAAGTAAATTTATTTATATTAAATTAAAATTCAAGAGAACTAAAAATATAAATAAATAGTTATATTTACTGTTCTTTATTAATAAAGATTTAAAAGTCAATTGAGATTTTATTTATCATATAAATTCAAATTTAAATAAGAAATTTTCAATTTAGTGAATCAAAATTGAGAAAGAAAGAATAATAAAATTGTATATATGTTTCCTCCATTAATAAATATTTAAAAGGCAGTTGATATTTTTTTATCCTATAAATTCGAATTTAAATAAAGAAATTTAATTTTATTGAATTAAAATTCAGAAGCTCTATAAAAATAGATAAATAGCCTTCAGACGATCTGAGAGCTCCTGGGGTTTTCCTTTATATATATAATAAAAGATAAAGATATATTGATTGATGATTTGGTCAATTTTACAACTAAATTTTTTAATCATACTTAAATAAATGTATAATATATATTGATATATAATCAAAATTATTTATAAAATATACATTTTTAATAAAATAAATTTAATATAACCCGATGCCCGGGTACTATTCCAATAATTAATAATTAACTCTCCGACTTTACCGGTTAATCATGCCCTTGAAGAGCCAATAAATATTAGCTGGCATTGGAAAAGGTTCCTACAATCGTATACTGAACAAATTCATCAAATATTTGAAACCCTCCTAATGGACTTAACAAGTATTTTTCTTTGAGATTGTCGATGTACTATTTCACACAAAAAATCATGTAAATAATCAAAACAAAACCATGAGAAAGACTGAAAAACTAAATTATCCAGAAAAGGATCATATATATATATATATATATATATATATATATAGGGTAAGGTTCCATGGAGACCTCCTCCTTATCAAGAGACCTAAGAGACCATCATCTAGACCGTCAATTTATTCAGTGGCATTCTTGTTATTATTTCATATGTCCAGGGTCACTACTACTACATTGTATACTAATTACTTGTAACAGATTCTATTAAGTATGGTAAGTATGTTAATTGACGTGTAATTAATATAATCAATAATCATTCTGTACATGGAAACAAATCAAGAATTACAAGTACATAATATAACAGGTTTATGATTAATCATTACGTATCATTCATACATATCGTAACACATCTTCAAAAAGAACATATCATAATAGCTATGGAGAATAATGAAGCTATCAACTGGTAAGCGAAGGATTTCTTTCTCAAATTCTTATAATATACGATTCAGTTACATATTCTTATCAGTGTTCTTGTCGTTTTTATTATACCCTTATCATGTGTTTTTTTAAAGAAAAGTGTTCTTTATTATTCCTTTATCATACCTTTATCGGTATGTGGAAAGAGATGGACAAAGTTCTCATTCAAGAGTATTGTAACGGATGAATCCTATATTTTTTAGCAACGTGGTAACCTCGCTTTTAGAAAACCAACCGAAGTGGACGATTGTAAGATCTTCCGACATGTGTTCTATAAGCCCTAAATTAACTATTTTATAATAATTTTGAAACATGCATATATTCTTGTAATAAGTTCTATATAAGTTCTCTAAACTAACATAGTGTTTGATTTTGCAAGCAAAATTTGAATGATTACGTTTTGTCATGTAGATTAAAAAAATGGGTCAAAGCATTGATATTGGTGTGTCTAATGTCCATGGTCACATCCTTGTCATCGACATTCTCTAACTCAACTCCAACAGCTACTTCTCATATGTTCATTACTAATTGCCTACAAGAATATGTAGACAATTCCTTGTGAGACAGAACAGTAGTTGCCATATGGAAACTGATAAAGTAAAGGCGTATTTCGGTGATCCAATCAAGTTTGCAGCTGGTGTTTCCTTATCTTGTGTTGGTTCCTGCTGAATACTGACAACCTTTTTTCATTTGTTGTTTTGTTTGCTATTTGAGACTTTTTAATTTTAGGATTTCTACTTTTGTAATATAGTTGTTGTACGTGTCATGGACAATTTTGTCTTGAATATGTAATGTGTGGGCTTGTATTTGCAGAGATTATATGCGTGTTCCCAGGTGCCTTCATAATTTTTTTTAGTATGATTTTAAAGGTTTTCTTTGCCTTCTTCTGGAGATGTTAAACTGTAAGCGAAGGTAGTGTGAAGTGTGTGTAGGGATTGGAGAAGTGTTGGGATTGCAGCTGCAGTACCCTGAGTCCCTGATCATGTATGATCATGTATTGTGTTCCTGGGTTATGTGCATCATAGACTTTGACTTTAGAGAGGGTTTTAGAGTTGTGTGGTAGTTATTTGTCTATTTTTGTAAATGTTGTATTCTTCTTCTTGTTTTAATTGTATATATGACCTTAAACCCCTGTGTAATTTTAGGCTGTCTTGAGTTTTCTGGTAGTTGTTTCCATATTCATAATGTATTCTTGAATTTATTATCCTACCAACCATGTATTTCTTTAACTATTTCAACCATTTATCATTATAAAATCACATAATTGAACAATAATTATTGAAATTATTGAAGTGTTCTACTAAGTGTTCCAATATAATATTATATTAAATCCCAGAAATTGAAAATATAGAAAATATAGATATCTAGAAAAACAATTAAGGAATCTCAATATTCACTAAAATAGATATTACACAGAAAACTGGCTATATATATTAAAAAGTTATTTTAAGGAATCTGAATAGTTTATTAAAATTCCATTAACTAAATATTTTTTTACTCCAAAATAGTGAATCTTACAATACTTAAGAGAACATTTTTAATATTATCTTGAAGTACCTTATATTTAAAATTAATTGAAAAATATAAATAATAATTAATTAAATAGTAATATTTAAAAGTCCTACGTTAACTCCGGGATATACTATACTAAAACACCTAAGAAAATCTTATAAAATAAAAATATTGAATTTAATTTTTTTTCATAATAAGGTACTTCTCAAATTTACTCTCAAAAACTTAAGCAAATCTTCAAAATATTTTTAGTACATTTTTTTAATATCTAATTTTAAAAATAAATATACTAATCTCATAATAAATATTAAATAAATAAAAAATCTAAGGCTATAAAAAAAATTCAAATCTATAGATATAAAATTAAAATTGAATATGCCAATTTAAACTTAAAAATATTAAATATTTTAAATATGCATAATTCACAATTTTACTCTTAAATAATTAATAGAGTCTTGTAAAAAAAGAACTTTTCTTATGTTACGCAAAAGGTGATAGTAAACTTAATTATATTAAAATAGCAAAAAATTTCAAAATTGACTATAAAACACTTAAGTGAATCCAACCAACACCGGTAAAATCTTAATAAAATATTAGAGTGCTTGTATTTGAAAATAATTGAAAAATAAAATATTAATTTATTAATTAATATTAAAAAGTCGTGCGTTAACTTGTTTCATGAATTGAAAGATTAAAAATCACATAACATTAAAAATATTGTATTAGAACACTTAAGAAAATCTCATTAAAAAAATATAATTTCTGTGTATTTTTGTAAAAAAATAATATTGAATTAAAAATTTTTAAATAAGATATTTTCACAAAATTACTCTAAAACACTTAGGTGAATCTTTAAAATATTTTTAGTATATATTTTTTTAAAAATATCTTACTTTTAAAATACATATACCAATCTTATAATAAATATTAAATAAAAAATTCTAAACATATTTAAAATGTCAAATATCTAAATTTAAAAAATGAATATACCAATTTCCAAAAAAAACAATATTTTAAATTATAAATTATTCAGAATATAACTCTAAAACATATAATGGAATCTTGTAAAAAAATTATTTTTCTATGTATTACAAAATTGAATCCGATTATATATATATTAAAACAACATACATTCTACAAAATTTACTGAGGAAACACTTAGGTAATCTTACCACGCTTAAGATATTTATATTTAAAAAAAACTAATAAATAAAATTTCAATTATCATACGCTAACTTGTCTAATAAATTGAAAGATTAAAAATCTCAAAATATTAAAATAATTATACTAAATCAATTAAGAAAATCTTGTAAAATTTTATTTTATTTTTTTTGTAAACGATGGCCAACAAATTTCATTTTCGAATTTCATTTTCCTTTTAAAATCAAAAATTTCTCAAAATTACTCTGAAGCACTTAAACAAAACCTTAAAATAGGTATCTCCTTTTCTTTTCTTGATTGAATGAAAGAATCCCATTTTCGGGCGGTATTGAATCTATGAGTACCATGTATCTCATAACAAAGAAAATTGTTAAAATTATGTATTACTTTAAACACTTAATAGAATCTTAAAAATATTTTTAGGACGTTTTTTCTAAAATGTTACAAATTGTCTCTTAAGTATTGTACATCGATTTAAGAATTAGTCTAGTCTTGTTTGATAAAAAAAATTAAATGTTTTGTATATCTCTATATTTATTGAAAAAATAATGATACTTCATTTTATTGATTTTCTTTTTATAAAAAAGTTTAAAGAATCTTAATAATTATAAACTAGACATCATCAAAAGTCTCAAAAATATTAAAAATGTATTATTAAAAAGGATATAAGGTTGTTAAATACATTTCGGAATCTCAAAAATGTAGTAAATTAATATAATATATTTTGCAAAAACACCCTAGAGAACCTCAAAAGTAGTAAATTCAAAAAATATTCTAAAGAGAAATAATAAATTAAAAGAATTTTCGAAAAAAATCAATTAACAATGTTGGTTACAAAATTTCATAGTATATAATTTGTCAAACACAATAAGAAATCTAAGAAATATGGTACATAAAAAATTAATATATACAATATATTGCATTCTTTTCTTACGTGTTTATATACAATATATATTTATTTATTTTACCTTGTGGCCTTTTCATATTTTCTTTAAATTAATTTTTAAACGGACACATGAGATTCATTTAAGTGTTTTATATCAAAATTATTAATTATTTTATTTTTAATTGTACTATTTTTAAAAAAAATGTTATAAGTTGTAAGATTCTTTTAAGTGTGGTACATTAAATGTTTTATTTCTAATTGTTAACTATTTGTTTTTAAAGAAAACAATATATAAAATTGCCGTAAGTGTTGTACAGGAATATATCAACTATTTCTCTTGAGGGTTATAAATCCTTATATCTATTGAAAAAATAATGATAATCCATTTTATTGAAAAATAATTTTAAAGTAATAATTTCAATTTATATAAAAAAAATTACTTTATATTGTGTATGAAAAATAAAGACGATAAATATATTTTAAGCTCATTGCATCGAGATTTTCTTACATGTTTAGAACATATATATTTATTTTAATTTGTGGCCTTTTCTGATTTCCTTGAAATCATTTTTCAAATGGCCACAAGAGATTCAATTCAGTGTTTTATATCAAAAATATTAATTATTCTATTTTTAATTCTACTTTTAAAAAAAATGTAATAAATTGTAAGATTCTCTTGAGTGTTGTACATCGATTTAATAATTAGTCTAGTCTTATTTGATAAAAATTTTAAATATTTTGTATATCTCTATATTTATTGAAAAAAATAATGATACTCCATTTTATTGATTTTCTTTTTATAAAATATTTTAAAAAATCTTAATAATTATAATTTGACATAATAGAAAGTCTCAAAAATATTTAAAATATATTATTAAAAGGATATAAGTTTCTTAAATACATTTGGGAACCTCAAAAACTTTTATATTTTGCAAAACACCTTAGAGAACCTCAAAAATGGTAAATTCAAAAACTATTTCTAAAGAGAAATAATTAATTAAAAGAAATTTCGAAGAAAATCAATAAACAATGTTGGATACAAATTTTCATAGTATGTAATTTGTTAAACACAATAAGAAATCTAAGAAAAATGGTACATAATAAATTAATATATTTTATTATAATTTGTCATGTATTTTTTTGTGAGATTCTGCTGAATTATGTGTTAAATATAAAGATATTGAACATATTAATTTTGAAAATAAAAATATTTGGTCAAACGAGTATTTATGATACAAATTTCTCATAATTACTCCAAAAAAACCCTTATTAAAGCTAGAAATCTATTAAGGTGAGTGTTATCCTTTTAAATATGGAAGTAATCAAACATTAAAATTTAAATATTTATATAGCCTTCATGGAATGATTTTATTTCAGATAAGTATTATGGAAAATACTTCCAAAAGGAAAAGGCAAATGATTCTTAAAAAGGAAAAAAGTGATAATTACCCTATTAACATCGTAAAAGAATATTTAATAGCACATGTTTGAGAATTAACAGAGTGTCATTACTACATGGTCTTACAAGTAACAAAAGAAGTTGATTGTAATTTTATAATATATAGTCGTAATTAATAGTATTAACAACATTGTATGTAAGAACACGTAAAGAACATAAAATATAAAACAATACAGAACTCACAGTAATTTAAGAACACAGGTTTGAGAATCTCATATACTGAATATACAACACACGTTTGAAAACTCTAATATTGCTAAAGAACACACGTTTAGGGGATGATTTTTTTATTTTTTTTGGAGAGGGTTTCTAAGAATAGAAAAGTATCTGCTTCTTGTTAGCCAACCTCCTTTGATATGTTCTGAGAGGCGTTTACCTGACAAACATCAAGCATATCGATTTGTTCTACAATAGCATAACAAAGTCCACAGGGGCCTCACTACGAAGCACCACATCAACGAAGCCAGGATGATCAATTCCATGGATTCCAATACAATAAACAAAAGTAAAACCTAATTCGTTCTCCAAATTAGAGTCCATCGACAGTTTTGCAAGGCTGCGTGTGATGATGACAAGAGAGTATACTAGTTGAATGCTATCAAGAACACTTTTGAAAACACTTTCCACAACACCTCTCAGAACACCTCTCTGCATTATATACTGATAAGAATGTTTTAATCTGATTTTATTATAATACATAATCAAAATTATTAAAATTGATTACAAGAATTAAATTGATAACTGATAAATAAAAAGTGTAGAGTTGACCATAAATCATATCTCATCAAATCTTTACAGATATGGTAATAAATTAACATCTAATTAGATCATTACAAAAATGGTAATAAATGAAAAACAATACCTATGTTTTTTTTTGTAACCCAAATACTACCCTTATACTATTTATCAACTAATATACACTTATATTTGTACAAGATTCAGGCCGTCGGATTGAAAAGTAATGGACGGTAATGATGAAGGGTCTCTCGGTCTCTCCCTAAGTAAGGGTCTCTTTTGAACCTCCTCATATATATATATATATATATATATATATATATATATATATATATATATATATGCAGGTACAAATCAAAGAGACAAAAAAAAAATTAAAATTGATAAGTTTGCACAATTCTTATGTTAAGGCTCAAAAAAAAAAAATCACCTTCATAAACACACAAATCTCCGTGCGTACCCCGTCATATTTGTTATCAGCCTGCAGAAACAATAAGCACAAATTGATAAATAAACAAAAAGATAATCTGCGTAACAAACAATTAACATGATACTCTGAATATAAATATTTTAAAACAAAACTAAAATTTTCGAAACAGCCTATCACTACATCATTCAATGTAAAAAACATTCGGTTAGGTGGATGGGGCTTTATATAGATTTGTTATAAAAGAAATTTCTATCAAGCCTACAAATTCGAAAATAATTATAAAATAAAGTTCTATCAAGCCTACAAATTCGAAAATAATAAGGAAGTTGTAAATTTCTAAATCAAAGAAAGTTCTATCAAGTTTGAAAATAATAAAAGAAAGTTCTATCAAGTTTGAAAATAATAAAAGTTTAATTTTCAATTTCCTTCCTACAAAATCGAAAATAATAAAGGAAGTTGTAATTATTAAAATAAAAAATTGTGAAAAATTGAGAAAATTAGAAAAATAGAACGGAGCGATTCTAGAGGCGCCACCTCAACGCCTCCGTCTTCTCCTTTATATAAGTACTAGTCGACTAAGCCGCGCTTCGCAGCGGTCCTATAATACTTTTGTAAACTTTTAAATATTAACTATTTAAAAAAAATCAAGAAAAAAAGTATATAAAAAATATATAAATAGTGAACACAATATTTTACAAAGTAACTTACATAAAAAATAAAATAAACTATTGACATATTTTTATGTCAATTTTGTATCATATTTTTCTTGAGCCGACACCCGTTACACTATATACATATAAGAAATAAAAATATGCAGTAATATAAATTTAAGTATTACCATCACTTCAAACTTCAATCATTCGTATTATCACAAAAATTACAAATTTTTTAATATCCATAGACTTTATATGTCAATTTTGTGTCATGTTTTTTGAGTCGACTCACGTCGCATAAATAGATATAAATAAAAAAATACTAAAAATATGCAATATTAAAACTTAATTATTAATCACCGCTTCAAACTTCAACTATTAGTATGATAACAAAAATTATAAATTTCTTAAATATCCCTAGACTTTATATGCCGATTTTGTGTCATATTTTCTTGAGTCGACGCCCATTGCACTAAATACATATAAATTAAAAATACTAAAATTAAGCAATAATAAAAATTTAAGTATTAAACACCGCTTCAAACTTCAACTATTTGTATTACCATAAAAATTACAAATTTCTTAAATATTCTTAGACGTTATAATAAAACATTTTTGTGCATACATCTACATCATTATAATATAAAAGATTCATTATGGAAACATAATCGATTTTTATATAATCATTGTCTTTCTTGTGAATTTGAATGTAAATAATGGATTTTAATTTTAGTTTAATTACGAAAAAATTAACATTTGTTAAATTGAATTTTGAACACTTTTATATATTTCTTGTTTTTACTATGAATTCTAATATAAATAAAGAAATTCAATTCTCTAAACTTGATTAATTAAAAAAATTATGAGATAATGGTATTGAATAACTGTAATTAATTCCCAAAATTACAAAAAGAATAAATCAAAAACTATATACAAAAATAACATACAATATAATTATTATTAATTATATAACTTAACTAAAATAAGAGAAAATTGGCCCTGAGATGTCCCTCCCTCCAGGATAGAGGGATTTTTAATACAAATTTTAAAAGGATGATTTTGTAATTTCAAAACTCTCCTCCTACATTTACAAAAATACCTCTGTTATATAATACTAAATGTTTTAAATTCATGCACCTGAGGGTGATATGAGCAAAACTAATCGTATGCCATGATTTTATAGGCAATTTAAGATATAATATAAAGATATAGGAAAAAATAAATTACAAATAGGATTATAACATAAAATTTTAATAAAGATTAAATCATAAATATGATTGTAATATGACGTTATAATAAAGATTAAATTCTAAAAAAGTGTGTTTTTTATATATTTTTTGTCTTTCCTGTAAATTCGAATCTAAGTAAGATAATTCAATTTTATTGAAATAAAATAGAGAAACTCTAGAAAAATAGATTAAAACTTAAATAGGATTTAATTTAGTTGAGAAAAGAATTTAATTTTGTTTAATTATATTTAAATAGGATTAACTTTTATATATTTATTGTATTTCCTAAAAATTTGAATTAAATTAAAATAGTGAAACTTTAGAAAAATAGATTAAAACTTAAATAGGATTTAAGTTAGTTGAGAAAAAAAAGATAATATTTGTTTAATTAAATTTTAAAAAGATTGAATTTTATGTATTTATTGTCTTGCCTAAAAATTCGAGTGTAAATAAGAAATATTTTCCCTAAAAATTTGAATGTAAATAAGGAAATTTAATTTTATTGAATTAAAATTGAGGAGTTTTAGAAAAATAGATAACTATTTTTTTATTTAGTTCAGAAAAAAAAGTTAATTTTGTTTAAGTAAATTTTAAATAGGATTGACTTTTATATATTTATTGTATTCCCTAAAAAATTGAATTAAATTAAAATAGTGAAACCTAGAAAATTAGATTAAAACTTAAATAGGATTTAAGTTAGTTAAGAAAAAAAAACAATATTTGTTTAATTAAATTTTAAATATGATTGACTTATATATATTTATTGTCTTTCCTAAAAACTTGAGTGTAAATAGGGAATGTCTTCCCTAAAAATTTGAATGTATTTAAGGAAATTTAATTTTATTGAATTAAAATTTAGGAGCTCGAGAAACATAGATAAATATTTTTCGGACGATGTGAGAACTCCGGAGATTTTCCTTTATTTATAAAAAAATAAAAGATATTGATGATTGATATTACTTAATCAGAATAATATAAATAATAAAATCTATTTGTGTTTGTTATTAGAATAGGAAAAGTGAACTCAATGTATATAAATTGAGAGCTATAATTGAGATAAAAACAATACTGTAAATTCTCAGTACCTCCTTTCCTACCACGACGTTGCATAGGTTTTCGGGCGTCGGACAGTGACGGCTTTGTGCTATTTTATTCATCGAAGGCTCGAAGCATACAACGCAGTAAGCAGTAGAGCGATAGTAATGTGTTCTTGAAGATTTGGTCAAAATCTTAGTTAACATCAATACTATAAAATTGATATGGTCCAAATTTCAAACATAATAGGTAATTTTTTAAAAATAAATAAAATGTTAAAATAGGTAACTAAAAGTTTGATTATTCATATTTTAATATTTTTAGTAATTGTATTTGTTAAGAAAAATAAGTAGTCATGTTAAAATAGATAAATTTTTTTAAATAATTAAAATATTAAAATAGGTTTTAAAATAAATAATTAAAGGTTTGCCCGTGATATTTTTGAAAAAATAGGGGTTTTAGTAAGGAAAAATTAGAAAAAACTAACATGTTTTAGTTAAAAAAAGGTAATTGTCGGTGATATTTTTGAAAAAGTAGGGGAATTTGTTAGAAAAAATAGAAAAGTTAATGTATTTTAGGTGAAAATTTTAATTGATTATAAATAGGTAATATTGTTATTTTATAATATAGTTTTTATAAATAACTAAGATAATTAAATAAAAACACGAAGTACAGTTAAGTAAGAACATTTAAGTAAAATCACAACGTACCAAAAAATTGTATCGATCAAATTTTAATGTTTCGTCTTTAATAATATAATATTAAATCTAGTTTTTTAGGTTATAAATTCAGGTTTAACAAAGCAGAGCATCTACAAACAATACAAAGAAGCATAAAAACAACACGGTTAACAGCCCCCAAACACTTATTAAAATATTTATTCAATTTAAAAAAATTTGTCAAAGACTCACTATTGAATGAATACACATATACCTGGAATTTACACATATACTACGCACCTTGTCGAACAATCATACAACAAAAGCTAATTTTCTTCTTCCCGGTTCTTTGTTCTTTCACAACCTGTTTCAAATCGAAAAAGAAGGAATGAATATCAAAGTATAAAAGAGAGAAAAGACATGAAAAGGCATAATATAGAGAACATGGAAGACGAAACTAAAAACACAAAGGCTAGTTATAAAAAAAAATTCGGGACATTGAGTTTATATAGTATTTTTTAATCTATGTCTAATTAAATTCAAAATATGATTGTCCTTTATATATTTCTTTACTTTCCTATAAATTCGAACGTAAATAAGGGAATTATAAATTTTAAAGGATTTGTCTTTTATAAGTGGAAGTTATAAACGAAAATATTAAAAGGTTTTTGATTTTTTTTATATAATTTGATTAGGTTTATAAATTTTAGGGGATAAGTAGAAGTTATAACGGAAATATTAAAAGGTTTCAATTTTTTCCTCTAAAATATAGGAGTTAAATAAGGAAATTTTGATTTTAATTATTTGAAATAGAGGAGATCTAGAAAAACAGATAAATATGAATCGAGTGATTTTTTCTTTATATATATAGATATTTACTTTCTTTCATTATTAAAGATTTTAAATGAAAAAATATTAAAATTGTATATTTAGTTTCCTCTATTAGTAAAAATTTAAAAGACAATTCTTATTTTTTCTATCCTATAAATTCGAGTTTAAATAAGGAAATTTAATTTTATTGAATTAAAATTCAGAAGCTTTGAATTAAAATTCAGAAGCTCTAGAAAAATAGATAAATAGCTTTCGGACGATCTGAGAGCTCCTGGAGATTTTCCTTTATATATATAAAGAGATATTGATGATTTTTAATATTGTAATCGATATGAATTATTATCTTGATATTTGGTTTAACAATTATTATCTAACCGGAACTATATATAAATTCAAGAGAAAAGATATTTAAGAATTTTTACATAGAAAATTTTTAAATTATCAAAATACACTTTTTAGTATTTAAATATAATTATATTATTAATCAGATACACTTTTTAATATTAGATTTAAAAATTCTCATCGATCTATTTAAGATCTAACTGTAATTATTAATTTGGTCGTACAGTGATCGTACACGGACCAGATCGATTTTAATTTTTTCTTAAATTTATTTTAATATTTTATTGAAATAAACATAGAATTTATAAATATAAAAGAATTAGGAAAAAAATTAAATTGGTGCTACAATAATAATAAAATATTTATTAAAATTTAGATGATCACTTTATTGTTTGGGCCATATCTTGAGTTTTATACAACAGATTTTAACGATTTTACAGCCCACGCGAAGCTAACAAAATTATCTTTAATTTAATGATGGTTTAATAACTATTATCTAACTGGAACTATCCATAAACCAAAGAGAAAAGATAATTACGAATTTTTACATAAAGATTTCTATTCAATATATAAAACCCATTTATAATTGGTTTAAATTATCAAAATACACCTTTTAGTATTTAAATATTATCCTATTATTAATCCAATACAATTTTTAATATTAACGGATCGTATATTTTGATAATAAAATGACCGACCAAAGTTTTGGATAAGATTTGATAAAGGGAACAAATCGAACTTCCTATTTCTCACTCTCATCTCCGACAATCATAAGTTACACACCCGTCAACAATCCAATATTATCATCAAAATAATCGACACATATTAAACCGGACAAAAACAAACTTAAATGACAAGTGTGTACATAAGCCTTATATTTTGATGAAGTTTTGACTTACGCCACCAAGTCAACAATACTGACATACAAAACACACCACCGAAACACACACACAAAATTCCCCCAATTCATCTACTTACATACTCTTTGATTGTTCAATTAAACACACACAAACACATACTCTTTGCAATTCATTTGATTATTATTAGATTGGTGACTTGATGTCTAGGGTTTCATATCCCCGATAAATTCGGATGATTCTTTCTAGGGTTAGGGTTTGTGTAATTTTCTCAATTTGTATGGGTAAACAATGCCGGAATTGCGCCGTGGAGTACGCCGTCGCCGTGCTCCGGTGGTAAATTACAATAACAAGAATAATAAGACGGAGGACAAGTTAGTAGCTGAGAACAAGTATATAAAGACTAGAGCGGCGGTGGCAAGAGAAGCGGCAGCTGAGAAGGGGAAGAAGAAAGCAGTGGTGAAGAAACCGAAAGCGGTGAGAAGGCGGAAGAGTAAGAAAGAGGAGGCTGTGGTGAAAAAAGACGATTTTTCGGGTGTGGGGAATATGGCGGATGGGAGCGGTGGGGTGAGTGCGAATAAGGGGACGGAAGAAGAAGAGGGGAATACTGCTCCGTTTCCTGAGAGGGTATTGTTTCTTGTTTTCGGTTTTTTTTTGTGGTGTTTATATATTGCGGAAATTTATGTTCTTGTGATTTAGTTTGGAAATTTTGGAGTGTTTTGATTCTCTTGGATTTCGTAGTAGTTGTTTTAGTGCATTTGGATTAAAAAGTTGCTGTTTTCGGTATTACAAAGTTATTTAGCTTAATTGTTGTTATTTAGCTTAATTATTTATTGACGTGGTGGATTTGTCTTATGTGCACAACTATGGAAACAATTTTTTACTTTTTTCTTGTTTCTTAGGCTGAAGTTGGGAAGTATCGGAAAAGGATCTATTTTGTGCAAATACTTTAATAATTGTTGTTTTTTAAGAAAAGGTTGAACTTTTATGCGAAAGGGGTAGTTATTGGGTCTACAAAATTTGGAAGGTATGACGGCTAATAATTCCCAATTTGCCATAGATTTGAAGTCTATAAGCATTTGACCTGCAACCGATGGGTTGTTAGGTGCTAATTGTTGTGGTCAATACCAAGGAAACGGCTATGCTTTATGTCAACAAGTAACTTTCTTAAAACATAATGTGTGACAGTAGTCATAAACTCAAAATATCAAATATCAAATCCATTATGTACTTAATTTTAGGCTCTTCTAGAAAATTATACTGAATAGTTTTAATAGGTATGTAAGTTATCTTTCATGTTCAGTTAGTTAAGAGCTACAGTTCAACTTAGCCATTTGTTACAAGTACATATGCATTTCTACTAGGCTTTTACTTTGACTGAAATTAGTTATACAATATGCATGACGTTAGTGAAGATGTATTTGTTTTGGTAGATGCCATTCTTTTTTATCTTCAGATCTTCTGATCCTCCTGTCTTCTGATGGTTCTTTCGTTGCCAAATATGAAGTTTCACCTTTATCCACCAATTTCATTTCATATATATGATATAGCTTTTGTTCAAGTGTTGTTACTAGGAAAGTAGACCTTGGAATTTCAGTTTTTTTTCTCATTGTGCTCCTTTTTTTACTTGTCTTTACCTGTTTTGTCATTGGGCAGAAAGCTGCACTTGCTGATTTTTTTTCTCATAGTTCTATTCTTTTGCGAAAGTTGTGGGTGAATCAGTTTCTTTCTCCCAAGTAGGCATATCTTTAGTGTCTGTTTTAGTTATTATTTGAGCATGGCCAATCTGCTATCAGCAACACTTATATCTATGCCTATTTCTGCAGTAATTTGCAAAGTTGCTGGTTTCATAACACTTATTACTGCCTGAAGAACATTTCTACCTTTAAAAATTTATCTTTCAAATTTTTTATGAACAAGATTTTTTTCTTGCTGTACCATATTTAAGTTGGCTTCTTATGTTTCATTTTCTATTTTTACAGGTCCAAGTAGGTGGATCACCAATGTATAAGGTGGAGAGGAAGTTGGGAAAAGGTGGGTTTGGTCAAGTATTTGTTGGTCGCCGTGTTTCAGGCGGAAATGATCGTCCTGGTCCAGGGGCTATTGAGGTGATACTTTAAAATATGATGTGAATAGTATTGTGCTAGTCTTCTTCTGTTTAAGATTTCCTACTGGTCATAGCTGGTTCCATTTATTAAGTTTGTTTATTTTATTTATACCAGGTAGCGCTAAAATTTGAACACAAAAACAGCAAAGGTTGCAACTATGGCCCTCCATATGAGTGGCAAGTGTACAAGTAAGGATGTTATTCATCTTGTATTACCTCCCTGTGTCATTTAAGGCGAGATGAGGCGACGTGGGTGTCTATTGAGTATTGACTAGTCGCGAGGCTAGGCTGTCGCTTTATTAAAGATATGCGTTTTATGCCAAAAATATATATTTACACACATATCTATTATTAAAGATCACACATATCAATATGTCTACCCAATGTTGTAAAAGTCGGAAGTCGGTTTAGTTTTGTAAAAATGAGCACGAATCGGGAGAGTACTCGGACAACTAATTGGAGGATATTTTTCATAATTTTTACTCAAAAACTTAAATTCACATGTCATAATTTAGCATACTAATATTAAAAGTTAGATATTTTTTGTTATTTACTAAAAATCTAATATAAATACTACAATTATACTTGGTACTATTTTTAACAGTGTACTAACAAAGATGTTCAAATATTAATACCACTTACGTGGTAATTTTTATCAATATAACTAAAAACAAGTCATGATGATCAAATAAATGCAATTTGCGACATCATTAAAAGTAACAATAAAAATTTGAATAATTCGGAATCGGGTTTAACTCAGAGTACTCAGAGTTTGACCAAATATTGACCGAGTTATGTGAAAATCGGGTTTTGCCCTAAATCAGTTCGACTCAGATCAGATCATACCCTATAACCGAGTACTTGGACCGAGTACTTGGACCGAGTACTTGGACCGAGTACTTGGCCAAATCGGTTATTTTTAGAACACCGTTTCTACCACAGTTAACATTAGTATGACAGCTGCAGTATATGATGTTAATCATTAATAAAAAAATACTAGTACCTTTATGATGTTGCAGCAGGAGCATCTCAGACCGCAACGGCTTTTAAACATGGATAAACATGTATCATAAGCTAGTTAGCATCCTATAGAGGTACACATTAGAGAGAGTTAAAAATTTGGAATTTAAAACACATTAACTTCTGGCGGAGGCAATTAGCATTCAAATAATAAATTTAGAGCACATTGAACACATGATAGGGTGTATTTTTAAAAAAAAATTGGGTCTTTAATTATTTTTAAGGGAGGTCCCATTAATCGACCGCCTCTAAGTATCTCCTAATGGAGGACATACAACAAAAGCTACCGCCTTATTAATATTGCCTCGTCCAAGTGAGGCGGTTTTGCCTCGCCTTATCTCGATTGATCAATGCTTGATCATGCTTTTGATTAACACTGTTACATGTTGCTTTGTGTTTCTTTTACTTATAACTCCAATAAGGCATGTACTGTTTTTATGGTTGAACAGCACTCTTGGTGGCAGTCACGGAGTTCCAAAAGTACACTATAAAGGGAAGCAAGGGGACTACTATGTAATGGTATGGTTGCTATCCTTACTTTTTCTTTATATAAAAAAAATTGCAATCCAAGTTTCTAATGTTTATGCTAATTTACTATGTTTCAGGTTATGGACATGCTAGGGCCTAGTTTATGGGATGTTTGGAATTCTTCAGGACAGGCGTGAGTAACCCGTGTTTGCTACTTTACCGACTGTTTAATGTATAAGTTGTTTCTAGGTTTCTAGCTTCTTATTAGTATTTTTACCAGGGTACAATTAGCACTCTAAATACAGTTAGTGCTGGAGCCAGATTTCGAACAATAAATTTTGAGTTAAGCCAAGAAGGCAGGAGAAGTAAATTCTGTAAACTCATACTGCAAATCGGTTGCCATGATTGGAAATTCACTCTGATCGAAGATCGAATTACATACATCCTCATGAAAAACAATCTTAACAATTATCGGACCTGAATTAGGTTTTATATTACAGATGAAATAAATAAAGCTTAATCAGTAACCCCTTACTTCGTGAACTAGTAATACCTGTTTTTTTGGCACATAGGCACTACCTTAAACTATTACATTAAGATTTACCAATTCTAGCTGGCTCTCTATATCCTAAAGGTCCTTTTCTTATGTATCCAGGAAGAAAATTAAGTTAGCACTCTGAATGTGCCTATTTTCACTTGCATTGAAATACAAAATTGACCTTTACCTAAGATTCTATTTTATTTTAAAATCTCAGTATATGTAAAGTGTATCTCTTGTCTTTGTGTAAGTTATGGAGTGTCAATGTATATGTTTAGTGTATGGTACTGAGAGCTGAGTACTGGAAATTTTACACTGTTGAACTTGTTCTGCTTTTACTAAATTAGCTTTCACCTGGATCTGAGATTAACTTCTGAATGTAAATAAAATCATTCATATGAATACCTTATACACTGTGCCCATAATTACACACTAATATATGATAAACATGGTCTTGGTTGTTTCCGTATCCTTAAGCTCTTTGCAACCAGCGGAGTCATAGCTTGTTTTGTGAGTATCGTTATGCTCTTTTCTATAGTATGTTGGTTGTGGATATACATTTATATACTGTGATTGTGTGACTATATTTTCAAGTGCAGAAGTGTATAGTGAAAATGTGGAATTATGTTTGCTTTCGAAATGATGATTCTCTGTCTTGTTTTTTAATTAGTTGCAAGTTTGTTTATTTAACAGGATGTCTTCTGAAATGGTTGCTTGTATTGCTGTCGAGTCCTTGTCGATCTTAGACAAGATGCACTCGAAAGGGTATGATCAAACAAATTGGCTTTCTTATCGTTTTTCTCTTTCTATGTTATGGTTTCTACAAACCTTTCCTGTGATTTGATTCCAAATATTTGTATGCTTATTAATTTAAGTTTTAGTTATTTTTTGGTAATAAATCTGAGATATTTTGTGTTTATACCAGTTATGTGCATGGAGATGTGAAGCCAGAAAACTTTTTACTCGGTCAGCCATCAACTGCTCAGGAAAAGAAGCTCTTTCTTGTTGACCTTGGATTAGGTGAGGAACTCTGTCTTGCTTTAATTTTGCTCTGATTATATATTTATGTGCACCGCTGATGTTTCATTCACAATGACTTGCAGCAACTAAGTGGAGAGAGAATAGTAATCTACAGCATGTTGAGTATGATCAACGGCCTGATATGTTCAGGTAAAGAACTTCATAGTTATCACTTTCCCTTCCGTTTCCACCATTTGATTTTAATATCTGTTGGTTTTTTTCCGCAGAGGGACTGTTCGGTATGCTAGTGTACACGCTCACCTGGGAAGGACTGCCAGTCGGAGAGATGATTTAGAATCACTTGCATATACCCTCATCTTTCTTCACCGAGGCAGGCTGCCATGGCAAGGGTATCAGGTATTATATATAACCTACATTACAATCTTTGTACTTGATCTCCTTTATTAGAGCCATTGCTTAATATATGTTCTTGTCACTTTTAGGGTGATAATAAGTCGTTTCTAGTTTGTAAGAAAAAGATGTCGACTTCTCCTGAAATGATGTGTTGCTTTTGCCCTGCACCTCTAAGGCAATTTCTTGAGATAGTCGTGAACATGAAATTTGATGAAGAGCCTAATTATTCCAAGTTAATATCTCTTTTTGAGGGACTGCTTGGTCCAAATCCAGCTATAAGGCCTTTAAATATAGATGGTGCTCAGAAGGTAATGTTAGAATTAATTCACAAGTTATATTAGTTCTACTTGAATACATGGTTTGAGAGTCGGTTACAATCTCTGGTATCGTTGCAGATAATTTTCCAAGTAGGCCAAAAACGGGGTAGGTTGAATCTCGAGGATGATGATGACGGGCAACCTACGAAAAAGGTGCGCATGGGAGTTCCTGCTACACAGTGGATATCAATTTACAATGCCAGGCTACCTATGAAGCAGAGGTAGAGATATTTTTGACACTGTGTTTTTAGCTCATTAATATTTTAGACTTTATCTATGTAATTTCCTTTGGTTTTAGAGATCCAGACAATTGGGCTAAGTGTTGCAGAGCATTACAAGAGATTTGCATATACTTTTATTCTGTGATTTTTTTTTAAAAGACTGTTTAATAAGGCCTGGGTTCCCATAATCTATTTTCCAAGTGATGGAATAGAGCTTTATTTTATCGTTTATCACATAATATACCAAAGAAGAATATTTATTTTTTCTGAAAGATGTTATGAAGCCTTTTTAAGTTTGAAGTAGATGATATTTACTGTTTAATCCTGATACCAGTTTAAGTTATCTGTATTACTATTTGGTGATTTGTAATTGCTGAAATATTTACTTTGGCAATTGATTTTTAATGCGATTTAATGATAATTTCATCTGTTTGGGACTACCTCATTGATTCAAGTGTAAGGACCTTACCGAACGTATGGTTTCTGACTAGATTTTTGTTATCGGTGTTTTAGGTATCATTATAATGTAGCAGATGCAAGATTGGGACAACATGTGGAGAGAGGAAATGCAGATGGGTTGCTAATAAGCTGTGTTGCATCTTCTTCTAATTTATGGGCTATTATTATGGATGCTGGTACTGGCTTTACAAGCCAAGTTTATGAGTTGTCTCCGTACTTTTTACACAAGGTATCAACCTCATTCTTGCGTGTGCATTTCTTTCTTGCATCATCTCAGATTCTGTAGGACAGACAATTCACTTTATCTACTAAATGTTGCAGGAGTGGATTATGGAACAGTGGGAGAAGAATTACTACATTAGTTCCATTGCTGGTGCTAGCATTGGAAGCTCCCTTGTGGTGATGTCTAAAGGTTTGTTTACTTTAAAAGTTTGCTATATTTTAGTGCCTGTGCCATAGATCTATTCTTGTTACTTTGGCAAATCTGTGCTGCATGGACTTTTCGGTTCTGGTTTTTAGGTGAAGTGCTCCCAAAGTTTAATTTTGGACCATCCTAACTGCAAATGCTCTCTTGTTGTGGACTAAGTTGTTGATAAGCTTAGAATGCTGGGTCAGCTTTTCTGAGGACATTCTTGGCTCAATTTTGTTTAACCTCGAGCCCAGCACTTTTTGTAATAATACTAAAAAAAATTGTTTCTTCCTTTAGTAGCATGCAAAATCCCAGCATAAATGGTTGATTGAACTAGGTCCTTTTTTGATCTGCTATACTATGTGTCATTGTTTATACGACGTCGCCATGGCGGTAAGGCGGTAAAAAAACCTATGGCGTCCGGATCGTCAGTACACTTGTTATATGGCGTCGACATGGCGGTTTGGCGTCCGCCATGGCGTGTTTGTCCGCCATGGTGCCTGGCCCAACCCAATTTTTTTTTTATAAAAGTGGCCCAATAGGCCCAAACTGATATTATGACATACGTTATAACTTGTACCCTATATATATAGTGACCCTATATATATAGTGACCAGGCAGGATACAAGGATTGGGACTTCTGAAATCTGAATTATGATTTATGATTATGAGTTTATGACTAAGTTTAAGACCTCTTTAATTTATTAATCTGGTGGAACACTATATGTGGCTTTTATATTTAATGTTATTTGGATTTTATGTTTAATATTATTCGGATTTTATATATTCTATACATATATTATTTATATATATATATGTATAATTTTATATATCATTAAACATATCTAATTACATATGGCGTCCGCCTTGTCCGCCATGGCGTCCTGACCCTCTACCGGCGACTTGTCGCCACAGCGCCGTACAAACAATGCTATGTGTATGAGCTCTGACAGAAGGTATTAAAAATTCATGCAGGCACCCAATACTCCCAACAGTCTTACAAAGTTAGTGAGTCATTTCCCTTTAAGTGGATAAACAAGAAGTGGAGAGAAGGGTTTCATGTCACCTCCATGGCGACTGCTGGAACTCGGTGGGGTGTTGTCATGTCCCGTAATGCTGGCTTTAGCGACCAGGTCTGAACTTTCTTTCTTATATTAGTTTTATAATAATCCAACATTATCTTGGTATTGAATAATTAGTTGGACTAACAAAGAGATGCATGTGTACTGTTTAGCGAGCACAAACGTTGTGATTCACTAGAAGTGGTGAATACTATCATTTATATGTACCCGGGCTGTGCTGTATTGGAGTCCGTAAACATCAGTATTAATTTGATAAACACCCGCCAAGGGTCCATTTATCATTAGGATTTTAATTTGGCCTGAACTTTTTAGGGTGCATGTGATATTGCAGGTTGTTGAACTTGATTTTCTTTATCCTAGTGAGGGTATTCATAGGCGCTGGGATGCTGGTTACCGGATTACATCTACAGCTGCTACTCATGATCAGTCTGCACTAATTTTGAGCATTCCCCGGCGCAAACCAGGAGATGAAACTCAGGAAACATTGCGTACATCTCAGTTTCCAAGTACACATGTCAAGGTAAATCATAGTTTTATTCTATAAGGTCTTTTTCCTTTGTGTTTACATTGGTTTTTTAAGTGTGTACTTTAGTAAAAATATATGCTATTGAATGATGTTGCTGGTTGACTCATTTGTGGGTACTATACTATTTGCCTGGTAGTAATCTTAGATGTTTGAGGGAGCTGGTAGTAAATCACCATATTAATAAAGAGGACAGTGTTTCCTTCATTTTAGGTTGAGTTGTATAGTTCAGGTGTATACTAATATTGGCAGTTTTAATTTTTTTTCTTCATGTATTAGCTTTTCGAAGGAATTTAAATAAGCTGAAAATTGGGAGTTATTAGTAGTCCTTTTTGTGCACAACTTATTCAAAGATGACTCAAGAATATTGTAATATAACTGATTGTTGCTTTTGATTGTAATAAAATATACCATAACTCTTGCATTCTCATACTTTCTTAAGTTGAGATGAACATGTCATAGTTTTGGTGAAATCTTATGCTACTGTTCTATGTCTTTTAAAAACATGTTCTCCAAAATTCCTTGTAGATTCTTGCAGCAGCTAGTACTTTTTTTATAAAGTTACAAACATATATTGTGATCTTATGTGCAGGAATAATTTGTTTTATTTTATAAAGTTACAAACATATATTCTGATCTTATGTGCAGGAAAAATGGGCGAAGAATCTATATCTTGCTTGTGTCTGCTATGGTCGGACAGTTTCTTAAGAGCTCTATTTCACTGCACATGCAAGAAATTTGTTTTTGCTGCAAGAATCTGACAAGCTTATGCCTCCCCGGTATGGGATTGTTTGGTTAGATATATGTTTTTGGTATATGTTAGTGTTAGTAAGAGTTGAAGGCCCCTCAGAAGTCGTTTTAGTTAAAAATTTATACTTTTTGTATATCTTTGTTCCTTGCAAAGCATGGCCTAGCTAAAACATGGAAAGATATCAACTGGACTGTTTCCCTGAAATATATTAGGGGATGTTTGGGTCATGGAATTCCAACCCGGTTAATGAGGATGAGATTTTAGTTAAAAAATGTATTAAATATTTCATTTTCATTTCTATTAACCGGGTTAGAAGTTCATGATCTGAATGCAGCAAGAAAGATATATATATGTTGTGGAAATTGAAGTTCAGTCGATCTTTATTTTGTAATGCATTACATAACAGAATGGAAAAAAGGTTGATGCATAATTGTTTAAACGGTGGGGAGGAAATGATTCGCATCTTGCTTGCACCAAAAATCGGCTGATGCACTTCAAATTAGAATGTATTCTCCTATGTAAATACTAAATATGTTTTTTTGTCCTTGCATAAAATTAAACCAAAAATGCTGTATTGTTTTATGATTATATAATATGGGTTATAAAACGAATTTGTGTTGAGCTTATTGATTGTTTATTTAATCTAAAAGGGTTGTGAATCCTAAAGCCGTTTGCATATTTTTGGATTAAAGTTTAAAGTCAAATTTATTTAAAGTTTAAACCCATTCTTATCTTTTAACAAAGAACTTGGACTGGAATAAACTTTCATATTTGATTCAGCCAGGGGTTGATATAACTCACTGGTTAAATGTTTTACAAATAATGCTAGAGTTTTCAAAATATATATTCCATGAATCAAAACCATTCACTTATCAATGTCACGTTCTTTGAAAAAAGTTTTGGAAATACTTTTGAATACCTAGTACTCATTTTTTTATTGTCAAATAATATCATAAATTATTTTTACTCCATACCCTCTGTGATCCTTTAGAATTTTTATATTACTAACTTAAAACTCATGCTATGCACGAATTATTTTTATTGGTTATTAGTTTATTATTTACATTTTAATATTTTATTAATCGTATTTGTTAAAAAAGATAAGTAATCATGTTAAAATAGGTAAGTTTTTTTGAATAATTAAAAGTATTAAAATATGTTTTAAAATAAATAAATAAATATTCGTCCGTGATATTTTTAAAAAGTAGGGGTTTTATTAAGAAAAAAAATAGAAAAACTAACATGTTTTAGTTGAAAAAGATAATTATTCATTATATTTTTCAAAAAGGTGGGAATTTTTTGATAAATAAATAGAAAAAATAAAATAATATAAATATACCAAAAAATAGGTAACAAAATTTTTAATGTTTAATATTTAATAAATAGTATAGATAAATAGATTCTACTAGTGACATGCATGTAAAACCATAAGAGCATTTATGTAATTAATATTAAAAAATTTATCCAATATATATTCATAATTTTATATGCAGTGTCATTTTAGTCAAGTTGATATTATTATATTTAAATTTTTGTGTTATTTAAACAATTAATTAGATTTTAAAATTTATCATTTCTTTTAAGTTCAATCTAATATGTTATTACTGGGTCACGATCTTTGACTATCAAAGTAACTATCTGACAGTTTCAAAAAAAAAAAAAGTAACTATTTGACTGTATAATTTTTTACGGATAAATTTAATACGAAAAATCGACTTGATGCATCGGATGATGTCACTCTATAAAATACTTTACGTTTTTATTTTAGAGTTCCTATCTGCGAAAATTATCGAGAAAAGATTACGACTGGTCGTATAAAAATTGGGCTGAAAGATAAATGGGAGAAGGAAGGAGACACGTATGCATATTGTGAGAAGCTTTAGATAACCATACAGGCATATACTATCATCATCTCCAGCTCGCTGCCTGCTTTTCTCATCACCGTCATCATAATGGCTTCACTTCTATCTTCTTTCGCTCCTTCAGCTGTTCCTTCCCTCTCTACTGACTCCGTCTCTTTCCCCATAAGCTTCAGTAGTTAGTCTCTCCCTCTCTCTCTCTCTCTCTCTCTCTCTCTCTCTCCCCCCCCCTCCCTCTCTCTCTCTCCATCTCTCTCTCTCTCTCTCTCTCTCTCTCTCTCTCTCTCTCTCTCTCTCTCTCTCTCTCTCTCTCTCTCTCTCTCTCTCCTCTCTCTCTCTTCCTCTCTCTCTCTCTCTCCCTATACCT
The DNA here is from genome assembly GCA_030848705.1 of Heracleum sosnowskyi. Classification (NCBI taxonomy): domain Eukaryota; kingdom Viridiplantae; phylum Streptophyta; class Magnoliopsida; order Apiales; family Apiaceae; genus Heracleum; species Heracleum sosnowskyi. The sequence continues at coordinate 131,271,374 of CM061238.1, read as the reverse complement.
CTCCCTCTCTCCCTCTCTCTCTCTCCCTCTCCCTCTCCCTCTCTCTCGCACATTTCTTGTTTACTAAATTACCAGTATCTATATACACATATAGCTTATAAACTTATCTGCTTGTAAATTATTTGCTACGCACTTATCTTTTTTGTGCATGTCTGCTATGTTCAGTTAGTAAATCACTTTACTAAATTGAAGTTCTTTGTGATTTTATACTTTTATCAAAATTAAACTAAGTCACGCATTCCAAAAAAAAATTAAACTAAGTCACTTTTTTTATATATTCAAAAGTTATGTTTGCAAGTTTACTTAACCAACAGTTTCAGGATTATGATCAATTATTGCAAGTTCTTTATATAATATAAAGCTTAGAATGTCCGGTGCTAATGCTAAAATGTACGGTAATCTTAGTGGTAAAATAGAACTTGAGGTGCAACCGCATAGTTTTAATATAGAACTAAATAGCTCTAAATGTAGTTGTTTCACTTTTCGTCGCATTTTACTATGAATGTACCTAGCCAATTGAAAATTCAGTTCTTTAAATTATATGGTTTATTTGATAATGTCTCTGCAAGTCTCCTACTTCGAAGATTTACTAAGATGTTAAGGCCGCGTCTTTAAATTTTGTTTTTTGTTCAGTTCTTGAGAGTCGCGTTTTATCTCGTTAAGACACATCTTTTCATAAGTCATTCCATTTCTCCCGTTGCATCTCCTAATTCAGAGATTGCTAACCAGTCAGCATGAAGTGAGACAATAAAAAATGACATCTTTATTGTAAAGTGCAAATGATTTAGTTGTTCTGATGCTATGTATTGTCTGTTCCGGCCCATTTAATTATATGGCCTTTTGACTAGATCTTATGTAAAAATGGTAAAATACATATGTGATATATGACATAGGTAGTTTTAGTCATTTGTATATCTGTTTTGTCTCTAGTAATTAATGTTTGATTCTGTCTTTGTAGTATTATAGGCTGTATAGTGGTGTTTACGCCCTTGTTTTTCATTAAGATAAGTTAATTTTCATTTCATTATCAGAAACAGCTCCCTCAAAGTTGGTTAGTTTCCGTGTAAGATCCAGCTCGGAAGATGAAAATTGCTCTACTGAAGCTTCAGATCTCTCATCAGATGACACCAAAATGAGGGTGAGTCTCTAGTCACCCCGGGTTTATCTTCACATCTTGTATTTACTTTGATATACCTCGGTAGAGAGGAAATTCACCAATAAAAAAGAAAGGTAGTACTGACTGCAAGGGCGCTGGCATTCAGTCACCAGGGATGCTCTTAGAGTACCCTGGAGTGCATATAATACTTATGGGTATCATTACAGCTAGACATTGTGGTAGCTCAGTTGATTAATGGTGCCTTTGTAAGTAAGATTCTTGCTCCAATTAAACTTGAACATGTTTTTTTTTGGGAGTACTCATATCACAAATTGAATAATCAATAAATTGAAAGTGTCCTGCTGAATATTACAAACATGATAGGTAATTTTTCTTTTTGTTTTGTTTTTCTCAGCATGCTGTTTTAAGCGCATGTTGCTCATGGTGTTTTGCAGTAAAATTTCTCTCACATTTTTTCCTTCCTGTAAGGAAATATATGTAATTCTCCGCGTCCACTCTGACATGGATGGAAAACGACATCACACACACGGTGATACATATATGTTAGAGTTCTTTGTTGAAGTTGCTCTTCTTTGACTTTCTTCTTTCATTTGCAGCATAGATGCATTCCTTAATAAAAAGCTTAGATCTGTAGTGACCATATGCTAAAGGCCAATCATTTTTCTAACGGTCTTAGTACCAACTTTAGATACACTGTATATCTGGCTAGTGCAGAATGAAAGATCATGTTTGCTTTCCCAATTTCTATTACTAATGTACAAAGCTGTAATGGACCTCAACAGGAATCTGAAGCATTGACATCAAGAAGGTTGTGCTTGACTTGTTTGTGTTCAACTTTTGCATTGATAAGTACTTCTGCTGTGTCTATTTCTGTACCAAAAGCGATTGCTTTAGAGGGAAAAGTAAAGCCTGTGTGTCGGAATTGTGGGGGTCTTGGCGCTATAATTTGTAAGTGCACGTTGTGATTCTCTTATTACTTATTCTTTTGCTAAATTTGATTCTCGTAATACTTAATCTTTTGCCAAATGTGATTCTCGTAATGCTTATTATTCTAGTTGCATTATATGACCAAATATTCTTCTTTCAATTCACTGCTTCTGATGTATAGTTATCATATATCATTAGAAATTTAACGCGACTTGTTTTACAGTTCTCATAGAAATTTGAAGATGCCAAATCATACTTTAGGATTGATGTAAACTTGCTTTAGTTTCCCTCTCCCAGTACTTCTGTCTGTCTTCCTTGGATGATTATCTGCATGTAGCCTTTAATTGAACCAATAAAAATTAAAACTGCATGTAGCCTTGCAAAAGGTACTGAACCTCTGACTTTACCAAGAACTATAGCAGATAACCACTTAAACTAAGCTAAACTGCTTATCCAACAACAAATCAGTTCTAGAGGTAGTGTAATAGTGGATACATTATGAAATTCAGAGGGGTTGTAGCTTACTAGCTTTCACTGGTTCCCATTGGGTCAGTATCAACTTTTATGGATATGAGATTCTTCTCTTAAAAGTAGGGAGTTTTACAGAAACAGTTTCTCCATACCTAGACTTAGGGGTAAAGTCTCGTACATCCTACCTTACTCAGATCTACTTCCACGTGGGACACATTGGATTAATTTGGTTTGTTTATCTTTCTTTTCTTTCGGGAAGATGGTAGCCTTATATGGAAAATGAGCTGTTAGAGGCCGTGTAACTTTCAGAATTTCACTTGTGAAATTGAGGATTGGTTTCAGTTGTTACTTTGAAGTTTTCAGTTGTTTAGTCCTTCATAATTTACATGTGTGAAATTGGGGATTGGTTTTCAGTTGTGCATATAATTGACAAACAATTCTATCTAGTACTTTCCTAAAGTTTTTTTAAACTCTTTTTGGGTTAAGGTTAATTTCATAAATATCAAATGCTCGCACACACTTGCCTCCATGAAGAACCCTAGGTTACAATGCTAGGGAAAGTATTTACTTCTTAAAGGAATTTTTGGTGCTAACAGTAAAATTTCCTCTCTTTAAGAAGGGATGAACATATTGGTTCAAGTAATCTCTGTGTATATTACTATATTGTACAACACAAACCTGCTACCATCACTGACATTTTAAAACTAATACATTCTGCTTGGCTGAAGTTCTGACATCGAAGTCAGTAATTGGGAAAAAGTTGTTGATAACATTATGATGCAGTGCTGTGTGGGCTACAAGTCTAACCCTTGTCCGTGGTTTAAAATATATTCATTTACTTTTTATCTAGGTGATATGTGTGGTGGTACAGGAAAATGGAAAGCTCTCAACAGGAAGCGTGCTAAAGATGTTTACGAGTATACTGAATGTCCAAATTGTTATGGTAAGTAGTCTCTCTTGCTCCTCTTAGATGCTAGTACATCTTCTTTTCCCATGGCTTATCTTTCCTCCTCCCAGAGTTGGAGTTCATTCTCCTACTTTCCCATTTAGTTTGCTGGAAAAAAAAATTCCCAGATATATTTGTTGTCTTCTCCAAGTAATACACCCCGAGGTCCCAATGACGAGTGAACGAACCTAATAACTTCACCTTTTGGAAAGAAATATAATTACAGAAAATGTATTTGTTGCTAAGCTTTAATATTACAACATGCATGCAAAAGGAATCTAATTATGCATGACTGCATGAGACAATTTCATCTAAAATCTAAACACAATAATATTAGTTTAGAGAGAAAATATAGTAATTTAAGAGAGAAGAGAGGTTAAATTGAGTAAATCATTTTAATTCTGAACGTTTTAAGTGGAGGTAAGAAAATGACTAGATGACTTAACCAAAAAAGAAAAGGAGATGAGTAGATTTACAAGGTTGGAAGAACTATCATTATATAAATTTGTGTAGCTTCGAAAGTGGGTGTTTACTATGGGACACTGAAAAGTATTTTTGTATTCACCTTGTACACCTATAAAATAAACGTGTTAGAAATTGAATCAAGTAGTGTTAATATTCAAATAACTATGTTACAGGCTACATTTGAATTTAGTCAATAACAGACCTAGAAAATCGGACTTAGTTACATTCAAAGTTCTTGATAGGATCATATTAGAGTTTTTTCAAGTTGTTCCAGGATATATTCCTGATTTATCTCTACTTGGTTGACATTCTTGTTGTATAATCAAAGATGAGATGAATCAATAAAATATACATCGGTTTTCCTACAATGTAAACCAAATTTACAACAATTAGGATCAGAGCTCTATTATTAAGGGACTTCTGAAATACCATGACCCAAAAACCATGACCACAAATATGCAAAAATCACAACATGCCACATGACTGAGAAGTCATACACAAAAATCATAACCAAGAAATCCCAACATGCCATGATCCAAAAGTCAAAAACAAAAATCAAAACCAAAAAATTACAACCCAAAATCACAATACAAAATCAAATCCATGAAAAACGAATGGAGAAAAATACTGTTGATGCAAAGAAGTACGTACAAGAGCATATTTGGAAGCACAAAAGGAAGATGATAAAGAAATTCCAAGAACATGAGATAGACTACAAGACTGTGTTTGAGAATAGAAGTTGCATGATCAAAGATTTGGAAGGCAAAGATCTGTTTAAAGTCCGAACGGAAAGAAAGAGTGTTGCCTTAAATTTGCTGACAGATAAGCTTACCAATTCACATGTTACTCGACACAATCAGAAAACCATTCCAGAAAATCGAGCAATCGTTGTTTGTGATAAAAAATCAAACTCTCAAGTCACGTGGATGGAACCGGAAGAAAGAAACGATACTTAAGTTCCAGGAGGAGTTGAAGTCAATAAAGAATAAATTGCTGCAAGTGTACAGATCTTCATACAACACAAAAAGGCAGAGTCAAAAAAAAAAACCGATAAAGACTAGAGTTATGCAGCTTCAGATTTAAGGAGTGTTAGAAAATGAATCAAGGAGCTGTTAATTAGTGTTAATATCCAAATAAAGCTGTTACAGGACTTAGTTACATTTAAAGTACTTGACAGGATCAGATTAGTTTTTCAAGTTGTTCTACAATATATTCCTGATTTATCTCTACTTAGTTGACATGCTTGCCGTAAAATAAAGATGAGATGAATCAATAAAATATACATCAGTTTTCCTACTATATAAACCAACAAAACCATGGTTCCCTAATTTTTAATAGCTAGAGATCGGAGCTAATGTTGAGCTTATAATTTACTTCGTCCTGACTAGACCTGGCAAAATGGGTCCAGATCCGAAGAACCGAACCGAAATTCATAAAACCGAATCCAAATTTGTATCCGAATTAGTCAATCCGATAATGATCTGAAAACCGATTTCAACCGATCCAAAAATTATCCGAACCGAAAATTTAACCGAAAATAATCCGATCCGATTATGATCCAGAATTGATCATAACCGAATAATAAATTATCCGAACCGAATATGATTCGATCCAATTTAAATCCGAACTAAACAAATGGTAATTCAGTTTTAGTCGAGTTATAATTTTTACAGATCATAATCCATATATATTAAGTCACTTTTAATTCAATAAATTAATCTATTTATAAGCAAAATTCATATTAGAACAATTTCATGTCAAAAATAACAGACATTTAATCAATCCTTTTGAAAAAGTACATTATTTTGTAATAAAAAAATATATTTAATAATAAGATATTTTTTAAAGTCTTACAAATTAAAAAAAATTAATGAGTAATGATCCGAAAAGATCCTAACCGAATTTGATCCGAACCAAATTCATCCGATTTTAATCCGAATTATACCCGAACTGAATCAGATCCGATCCGATCCGAGCTATACCCAAATATATCATAACCGAAAGTTGATCCAATCCGAGATTGATCCAATCCAAAAACGAACCGAATATCTGAATTGCCTGCCCCAGTCCTGACTCCTGAATATATATTGCACTTTTCCTAGTAAATGATTTTTACTACCTTATAACATGGTTAAAACAGGAACGACTTATAGCATGAAGAACCGAATATGTGTCCTACACTCATTTAAAAGTTTAGAGGTCCAAACTTTCTGAGTCGAATTAAGTGAAATATTGACCTGAAAAGCGAAAAAGAAGTATTTTTGTGGTTATTTGAAAATATAAGAGCAAGTCCAATACAATGCCAAATTTGGTGTCATTGCTATAATTTGGCACCAACTGCAAAAAATATCAAGTCCAAAGGAGTTGCATATTTGGATAAAATAATGCATATTTGGTGCCAAATTTGCATCCAGCCACATCATCAATCAACCATAAATGTAACGCAAGTTGGTCTAGTTTAAATGAAATTTAGTGAGTTGGACGAAAAGTTGGTTAAATATGGAATTATTTGGTTGCAAAATGCAATATGCAGATTTCTTTGTTCTATCTGAACAAAATTTAGATAGTTTTTCTCGGAGGTACTCTATTATAAGTTACTGTGCAGGTCGAGGAAAACTTGTGTGTCCAGTTTGCCTAGGGACTGGTTTACCAAACAACAAAGGTCTTCTAAGGAGGCCGGATGCAAAGGAATTACTTGATAAGATGTATAATGGTCGGTTGTTGCCAAATTCATAGGTATGTTTTACAAAATGTTGTTTCGTATTTTCTGAGTTGCAAGGAGTTCCCTGTGCATACACATTTAAAGATTATTTATATCACTGATAATCAAAAAAGAAATAAACACAGAAAAAGATCATATATCTACTCTCTGAGAAGATTTTTCTTGATAGCCATCATTTTATGGCAATGTACTTTCATTGGTCGGAAACTTCCTTACCGGTGAACAAACACACATTAAAAGTTATTATTCACAATGGTTGTCCATCATAGTTTAACCTATCATATCATCCAAGTGCTTTGATGACATAAAGCACATTGAGATCACTGCTTGTGTTTTGGTATATATGAGGTCTTTTATGTAGAATAGAGCATGATGAACATAATAACCTAGATTACGTTTTCCTTCAAAAGTGCAGTTGAGGCCTGAGGGCTTAGTCAACTCGGAGTGCGAAGTTGTACTTGAGCATAGGAAGTAGAGAACACATATGAGCTGGCCTCGGGTTCTGAGGTAAGAGGAGCCTCGTGTAGGCTCAATATTAAATATTTAATGGTGCATTTCCTATTTACCTCCAGCTCGGACCATTGTGTTAAATTACTGGCTTGGGAAGAAAGCATTCATACAGCTAATAATGTGTACATAGAGATAAATATTTGTATTTATGTTAGTGGTATGCCAGTTTTGAGGTGTAGAGACATTCATACAGCTAATAATGTGTACATAGAGATAAAACAGAGAGTGCATGTGGAGATTCCAAGATTGTGCTTCAAAGAGTGATAACACTCGAGTTTGCTGCTGCGACAAGGATATATAGTTATGATAAACTTTAGACTCCTATAATCCAGTTATTTGCGAAAAGTATTTGCCTGTTCAACTTAAGTAGCTGTAATCTTGCTGATATATTACTGTTCTGCTTGGAAATTACTTAGCAGACTGTAATCACTATATACATTGACAGGGCCAAATACATACTGGTCTGCTAAGTAATTTACAGAGCATAAATGTCTACTGTCTAGTATGAAGTATTCGAAATAAAATATGATTTATGTACTTTATAATTCTTTGTTTGCGAACAACTTCTCTGCCAGTCTGCCATAACTGATGAAGCTAGAAGTTTACACAAACGACAAAATTACGGTTCATAATAATCGGTTAAATGATACATGCTCGGATCAATTGTAAAATTACTAAAGGTAAATAACAACAGGGATTTGGTCCCCGGTCACACGTGGATACCAACCACCTGCCACTATGTATCATAACGACTGTCGCTATGTTTCATTGTGATAGGTGATTGTTGTCGTTATGTTTCATAGCGGTAGGTGGTTGGTATCCAACAGTGACTTCTTAATTTATCACCGTATGAGAACATAGCGGTAGGTGGTTGGTATCCAACAGTGACTTCTTAATTTATCACCGTATGAGCAATGCAGACGCAGCAAGTGACGTTAACATGAACCCATCAATCCTGGTACTTATTAGTGGAGAAAGAAATGATTCAACATAATCGCGTGTCGGTCGGCCCACCTTCAACGATAAGACTCCAAGGAATTTAAAGTGCCAAAGGAGTCATGTATAAGAAGCCAAGGAATAATAGCTACTTAAAACAAAGAAGAAAAGAAAAGAGTAACATCATATTTTAGTCAAGTACTTTAGCTAGACACGTCAATTAAAATTAAAATTGTTACGGATCGGATTCGAATTGGATCACATAGCAAGAACATGTATTCGTGTACTTTTTTGTCGTATAAATTGTTGGATTTGACTCGAGTAGAATCACGGTAAGGTGTGGATGATGTCTAACCGTGTACCATGAAAAAGATTAAGATCTAGGACAGCTTTGAAAAATTAGATGTGAGATGCTTCTATCTTCTAAAATTAACTAACGTTTGTGTATCTATCTGAAATAGGCTGATACTAGTTTGATTCAAACTTCGGAAGCTCTTTTTTTTATATAATTAAGATGAGGAATTGAACTCGTAACTCTTTGAATCAACATACAAAACACGGGATCTCATCAACTATGTTGATACTTGAATTACATACATCATCATCAGAACAATATTATAGCAACAAATGCATGATGGTGTAAATATAATTCAAGGACGTACTTTCTTATTGAGCAGTAATATTCTAGAAATCTTAAATTAAGACAAGTACTCCGTATGCCTTGTTCGTAAATCAAACTAAACATACTCGGTATCCGCAATCAGTTAGTAATGCATGACATAAACATTATACATTACAACAGCGTCGCCAGTTTTGAGATCAAACGTATGAGTAGAGGCCTGAGCATAACCTCTGGCAAACCGGAAAAGCCCGCTTCCTCCGATCACCGGCATTTCCCTTACCTTACTGAAAACATGATTCCTTCCAAAAACAGTAATAGTGCTTCCATTATATTTTCCCTCGCAAAATGCAAAATTCATACTCATTAATAAACTCACATCTTCTTGTGCAGCTGATCCGTAGAATCCTTGTGCTCTTCCAATTAATTTCGACTTAACGTCCGGTCCTTCTGTTAACGGATTATCGATCATCCGTATCAGACCAAAGGCAGTAGATGAAATATTACTGTAAGATTTCACAATTGGCACTGACGTTGGGGAACGACCACTGACAATGTCGTGCCAATAAACCCGAAAATGGCTTATTTTTTCTTTGCCAATTTGCAGAGATTTCCGATCAAGTGATTTCACAAAGTTGTGATTTTTTGCTGTGGCTGGAATTGTGATGCATGAAATCAGGATAAAGAAGGTGATCAAATGGGAGGCAAGATTTTGAATTGGTAAAGCCATTTTGAGTTCTTGCTATAGCTAACTATCGTGTCTGTGGTCTGTGGATATAAATAAATGAAAGGTTGGTTGGTTCGGTGGGGAGTGGGGACCAGAGTGAGTTGTGGTGGGGCAAGAATTTGTTAGCTTTTGTCTTTTCATAGTTGACACGTATTATGTTTGACCGCGCAACACCCGTTAACTTCACATTAATATGATATTGTCCGTTCTGGATCGTGATCAAGTCTGCACGGATTTGTTTTTTGGACTCCTCACAAAAAGTCTCATACTAATAGAATTGTTTTTGACTGCTTATATTCAAAATAATTCTTCTTTATTTTATCGATGTAAAACTTGAATTGTTACTCACTCTACACGTTATTTCTTGTGAATCTATGAATTAAAATTTTAAACGGATCAATTACTTAACGTCTATTATGCAGAAAAGTGAACTACAAGCAATGTTTTATTCCGATGAAACTTGTTGTGATAAAAGATACGCCTTTACCACACTAGATTATCCGTTGATCCTCATACGAATTTGAGATTATATACACAGTTTGGTACATTTTTATAGTTGGGCACAAAAAATTAATGTATCTTAGCTGTATCTAGTGTTAACTTGCTATGAGTTACATCAGAATTACATCATATAACAAATGCACGATCTATTAAATATAACTCAATGAAGTGGGAAGGAAGTAGTGTAGAAGCCCTGGTGAAATCGCAGATAAGTGATGATTTCGTTGAGGTATTCCAGAGATGTATCCAGCAAGGTTCTAGAGATCAAAGTGCTCTCATTTCAATGTTAAGTTGGGGTTTATGGAATCGAAGAAATAAATGGGTCTGGGATAAGGTAGCAGTGTCGGCTTTTGGCTTTTGGAGTTCGAAGCTCAGCCATGAGTCTGCTAAACGATTGGAGGAAAGCTCAACAGGAGGTGCCCAAGTATAAACCCGTGGTAAATGCTAGTGAAAGAAGATGGAGACGACCGGAGTCGGGCTGGTATAAAGTTAATATGGATGCATCAGTGTTTGAGGATGTGAAATGTGTGGGAGTGGGGGCAGTGATCCGGGATGATCAGGGGCATTTCTTGCGGGCTAGAAGTAAGAGAATTGGAGCCTACTTGCAACCAAGGGAAGCAGAAGCGCTAAGTCTCAAGGAGGCAATGTCCTGGGTGAAAGAGCTTGGTTACCATAGCTGTGTGTTTGAAACGGACGCGAAGAAACTTGCGGATGCTTTTAATGGAGATCCAGGAAACTCTTATTTTCATACTATTGTCCGTGATTGTGTTGAAATTTGTAAGCACATGGATAACGTGCTAGTAGTTTTTACAAATAGATCTGCGAATGGAGTAGCCCATGTGTTAGCTAGGGCGACTCATTCTATGCCAGATTTGCATGAGTGGATTGATGTTCTTCCAGAGATTGTGTTGGAGGCTCTTGTGTATGATTCTTATTAAGTAATGCAAGTTCTGTTTTCTTCAAAAAAAAAAAAAACTCAATGAAGTGGTTCTTTATCGAAAATACTATAAAATCCTTAACTTAGACCCGCAAGAATAGAAAGGATAAAATGTACGCAGACTTTATTACGGTTCGCGAATCAAATTCAGCAAAGTGCGCGTGAAAAACACTTAGTAGTGCATGACATATACATTGTACATTACGACTGCATCACCAGTTTTAAGATCAAACGTATGAGTAGAGGCCTGAACATAACCTCTTGCAAATCGGAAAAGGCCACTTCCTCCAATCACCGGCATTTCCCTCACCTTGGTAAAGACTTCATTCCTTCCCATAACTGTAATAGTACTTCCATTATATTTCCCCTCACAAAATACAAAATTCATACTCATTAACAAACTGAGATTTTCTTGTCCAGCTGATCCGTAGAATCCTTGTGCTCTCCCAAATAATTTTGACTTCACATCTGGTCCTTCTGTTAGCGGATTATCTATCATCTCTATCGAACCAAAGAACGTAGATGAAATATTACTGTAAGGTTTCACAATTGGCACAGAAGTTGGGGAAGGACCACTGATAATGTCATGCCAATAAACCCGAAAATGGCTTATTTTTTCTTTGCCAATTTGGAGAGTTTTCCTGTCAAGTGATTTCACAAAGTTGTGAGTTTTCCCCCTGGCTGGAATTGCGAAAAACGAAACCAGGATAAAGAAGGTGATCAAATGGGAAGCAAGATTGTGAAGTGGTAAAGCCATTTGAGTTCTTGCTACAACTAGTAGTTGTGTCTGTGGATATAAATAAACCAAACGGCTAGGGTGGGGGCTAGAGTAAGTTGGTGTGAGGTCGAGAAATTTGGAATCTTTTGTCTTTTTCACACACAATATTCGTTGCGAAACCATAGCCTGATTCGATTATGCAGAAAACAAAGGCTTTAGGTGAACTGTTCACATAAGGTCCCAAAAGAACATGTATTTGTAATTCATAAGAAGTATTTGATTAATTGAATAACAGGGACTGATTATGTCTAAACACGCAGTAATGTGTGGTTGTTAAGCTCACTTGGTAAGCCTGCAGAACCCCCCTTCCCCCCTCCCTCCATTGATCAAAAATTTCGATTTTTCGGGTTCAGCCACTGCAACTACATTCCTGATTGAATTACAGATCCTTCATTAACATGACCAGACCACATATGATCATGTAAATGTATTGCTACTTGGCATGCATACAAACTAGTTTACATGCAACTACCATATAATTCTAGTACAAACAGAAAACTACATATACGAAAATATTGAGATTAAGATTCTTCTTTATTTTTGTTGTAAACATTGTAACGAGAAGGGATATACCTTAACCACCAGGCTATTCATTGCTCCTCAAAACGAGTTGAGATTAAATATGTAGTTTGTTTTTTTCTTTTATTATATTATGCAACATAATTACAAAAAATTAATCACATCAAAACATCATGTAACAAATGCATGATCCATAAAATATAACTCAACAATGTGGTTTCTTATCCAAAACACTCAGAAATTTTCAACTTAGACAAGTCCAGATGCCTGATCAAACACTTGCAATTATATCCATCGAAATAAGTCCAGAAATGAAAAATGTACGCAGATTTAACCTCAGTGACACTATGTTTCCGCGATTCATAGTAAGTTGGTGTGACAAACTCTTAGTAATGCATGACATATACATTATACATAACAACAGCATCACCACTTTTGAGATCAAGAGAATGAGTTGAGGCCTGAACATAACCTCTTGCAAACCGAAAAAGCCCACTGCCTCCGATCACCGGCATTTCCCTCACCTTGCTAAAAACCTCGTTCCTTCCAAAAACAGTAATAGTGCTTCCATTATATTTTCCCACACAAAATGCAAAATTCATACTCATTAACAAACTAACATTTTCTTGTGCAGCCGATCCGTAGAATCCTTGCGCTCTTCCGATTAATTTCGACTTCACATCCGGCCCTTCTGTTAACGGATTATCGATCATCCGTATTAAACCAAATGCAGTAGTTGAATTATTATCGTAAGGTTTCACAATGGACACCGAAGTTGGGGCACGACCACTAACAATGTCGTGCCAATAAACCCGAAAATGGCTTATTTTTTCATGGCCTAATTCGATATACGTTTTTCGATCAAGCGATTTTTCGAAGTTTCGTGTTTTTCCTGTGGCTGGCATTGTGATGACTGAACTTAGGACAAAGAAGGTGATAAAATGGGATGCAAGACTTTGAAATTGTCTAGCCATTTGAGTTTTTTGCCAGTGACATATCTGTGACTGAGTCTGAAATATAAATGAATGTCATGTGGTTTGTTTTCCACCAGGGTATTGACTATTGAGTGTGTGGTAGGTAAGTGGGGGTAACATTTTAATTTTAGGGACCAACTCTTTTCTACATTTTTAAAACATTTTAAAACATTTTAATAAAAAGGTAGAGACCTAATTTTGGCTTAACCTCAAAACAAATTATTATGTTCTTCTATATCAACGCCTCAATCATGAAGGCCGAAGCTCTCTTACTTTTCCTTGCCATTTTCGTTTTCCTTGTCTTTTCAAAAATAAGTGGTTTTAAACTTTGCATAGTTATACTTTCATATTCGATATGTAATAAGATTTATTTGATATATTTGATGTTAAATATACTAGCTTATCGAGCATGGATCGACATTAAAATATTAGTATTAAATTAAAGTAAATAAATAAATCTTGTGTATGATTACGTAGCTGCAAAAAATCTAACGCTCGATGAAACTATTGAATTTAAAGTAAATATATAAATCTTGTATCTTGTATAATTACGTAATTGTAACGAATCGAACCCTGGATGAAGCTAAAGAATTTAAAGTAAATAAATCTTGTATAATTATGTAGTTGCGAAGAATTGAACTCGGGTTAAGTGATAACCAAATTTGGTACTTTGGTACTTTGGTACTTTAGTACCGCGCGTCATTTTCAAATTATTTTGCTTATTAATAAAGAGTATAGATGTTTCATTTATTTTTGTTATAAAATTGTATAAAGAAAAGGTTATATCATAATTAAAAAAAATAATATTATTTATAGATCATTTATGCCTTTGCCTTTAATTTGCGAATAGAATGGCCTAGCATTGTTAGTGGAAATGAAAATTAAGATTAAGGGGGTTCTTTTTTACATTTTCAGAAGGCATCTGTATCTAAACACATGATTTTAATGCAAATTAGAAAATACAGGTAGCGAATTCATGATTATATTTTCTGATGAAAAGAAAATAAAAAATTCAAAGTGTGTTATTTACTGGGAATATAATGTTCCATTCTTCATCACATATTCACGGATACTTTATTATATATCAAACCGTAGGTTCCATAGCTTTAGGAGCCATTTATTTGGTGCAGGTTATCAAACCGAATATTCAGGTATAAAATTTGGTTTATTTTACGTTGCCTCATATCTGAATTTACTAGTTTCTTCATTATTTGTAACGGTTCTTTACTTTGGGGGTTGGAATCTTTCTCTTCCGTACATAGCCGTTCCTTATTTTTTTGAAAATTCATTTGTTTGCATCTATAAGTGTTTCATATAAAGAAAAGTAATAGCGCATGTTCAAATAATAAAATGCCAAAGTCCATCATTTCTACACTACTGTTTCCCGAAACTTGAAAGGAAAATTCTTACTATAAATTCATACTATGTAAAAATGTCTTTAGTTTACTTATAGAAACATAAGTACACACATTAATTCAAAAATATTTTTTTAAAAATTAAAAGTGAAATAAAGAATGTAATTTTGTTTGAATTAATATGATAATAAGGCAGCATTATTTTGCTTTCCTAGCTTATTAAGTTTCCTTATTCTCATTTTAAATTCACAAATATAATATTGAAATTATAAATATTCATGTTCTTCGTTAAAGAGAAGAGAGCAATATCCCGCATTTTACAGTTAATTACACTATTATTTTGAGTTCGCAAGAGAAGAGAGCAGTATCCCGCATTTTACGGTCAATTACTCTATTATTATTTTGAGTTAACCACTAATACCGGTACTTTCTTACGATGATTTCCAATAAGATGAATTATGAGGACCAAAAAAATTAAAAGCTCTGATTTTTCATTATCTCCTTCACGTTATGTAACAATAAACTTGTTTTTATACATGAGCGATTCAAATTCATCGAAAACTAAACACTAAAACTCCGATTCGAGATTTTTAAAATTTTAATAAACCATTTAATAATTGTTAACACAGCACTTGTTGGTTCCATCGCAAGCGTAGAAACACGCACACTGCGAGGAAGGATTACAATATCCACGAGCAGCCCTTCCAAATTGTCCTCCATGTTGAATAACACATTGATTGTTACACTGGGTTTCATCACAACCTGGTCCTGGTAGTTTTATCAGCACTGCACATACTCTAGCAGCATTCGCACTCTTCGGAATGTCTCCTGTAATTAAATCCATTTAGTTTTCGAAAATAATCGATCGGAGATTAACGGTTCTTATTAATTTAATATAGCGAGTCGGAATGCCACAACTCGAAAAAATATTTGTACATATATTAAATGAGATTTTGTTTTTAGAGATGAGGGACTTACCTGTGATTGTGAAGAGAAGTACCAAGACGAGGACAACGGTGGAGAGGTTTCTCATGATTCCGAACGGAAGAATACTGAAAATCGAATTTATTTGTGTAGTATGTTTTATATTAGCGGATGGTCGATGGATGTCTCTATGGAATATGTGTTGTGCTTTTTATACAAAAATTAATGGATGGTCATTTGTAGCATTGAATCAAATATTCCATATAGGCTCGAGAAAAGATATTTTTCAGAATTTTGCGTGATTGAAAAAGTAAATTTCATTAATTTCACATTAATTTTTTACTCTTGACACATTATCCAGAAGATTTCATATATATTTGACAATTAATCAACCTGATAAATAAAATAACTTGTATTTTCTCTATTAATATCGAATAACTAAGTTTCTATAAAATTATTGTTATCTTTTTATAAAATACTGACATATGAAATTCTTTTCCAAGTTCAAGTGATCATATAAATTTTAAAGAAATTACAAAAATTACTAATTTTTTAAAGTTTTTTTTGCAATTTTAGCTTATTCTAAAAATATTTGCAAAAATATGGTTCTCAATCAAAACAATCAAATGCAATCTGTTTCTGAAAAAATAATAGAAGTTGTTTTTTGAGGGATTAATATTGGTTGCATTTGATTTAGCGGGTGCAACTTCTTAAGCAACCTATTATGCAGTCAAAGTTAACTTCAATTATTAAATTTTTATAAATTGCATTTATTTTTAATTTTGTTGATTTTAGTTGTAAAAGTTGCGGACTATATTTTCACAAATATTTATTTAAAAAAAAGTACTTTTGTAAAAAATAATAATTAAAAGTATAGTATTTTTACAAAAACTAGTCGACTAAGCCGCGCTTCGCAGCGGCCCTATAACATTTTTGTTAAAATTTTAAATATTAACTATTTAAGAAAAAATTAAGAAAAAATATATAATATATATAGTGAACAAATATTTTACAAAGTAACATGCATAGACAATAAAATAAACTATTTACATATTTTTATGCCGATTTTGTGTCATTTTCTTAGCCGACACCCGTTACAATAAATACATATAAAACAAATATTAAAAATATGCAATAATAAAAATTTAAGTATTAACAACCGCTTCAAATTTTGACCATTCATGTTATCACAATACTTAAAAATTTCTTAGATGTGAATTTTGTGTCATATTTTATTTAGCCGACTCCCGTTGTACTTAATACATATATATAAATAAATAATACTAAAAATACGCAATAATAAAAATTTAAGTATTAAATACCGCTTCAAACTTCAATCATTAGTATTATCACAAAAATTGTAAATTTCTTAAATATCCATATATAAGAGCCACCACACTCAAACTTTTAATATTTCGTCTATTATATAATAGTATTGATGTAGAAAATTATATTTTTGATCATTAATCATGTAGTAAACTTTGGATAGAGCTTATCTATTTGCTGTAAAATTACATTTTCTTATTTAAATTCGATTATTTATTTAGATTTGGATTTTTATTATATCGTTATATTATAATCCTATTTACAATTATAAAAGTGCATGTGTTTATAATTTTTTTATACCTCTATGTATACATACTTATTCCCTATAAATTTGAATTTCAATAAAGAAGTTTAATTTTATTAAATATGTAATTTTTTAAATCAAAGAAAGATCTATCAAGTCCTACAAATTCGAAAATAATAAGGAAGTTGTAATTTTCTAAATCAAAGAAAGTTTTATCAACTTTGAAAATAATAAAAGAAAGTTCTATCAAGTTTGAAAATAATAAAGTGTAATTTTCAATTTCCTTCCTACAAAATCGAAAATAATAAAGGAAGTTGTAATTATTAAAATTAAAAATTGTGAAAAATTGAGAAAATTAGAAAAATAGAACGGAGCGATTCTAGAGCGCCACCTCACCGCCCCGTCTTCTCCTTTATATAAGTATATTGATGATTTGCAAAAAATCTTGAACTTGATTATATCTGAAAACCCCCAAATTTTTATTATCTATATGCATGATTTTTTTATAAATCATAGATTCCTATAATTTTGTTCCTTCTCTTTCACCGGTATCATAGATAAGAGAGGGTCTAGTATTCTAGTATCTGTATACCGGAAGGAAACAAGCTAGAAGTCTAGTATTTTATTCCTCGTCCGATTTCAAGTAATTTATTTAATGGTTAATTTCGTTAATATTAAATTCCGAATTATATTTATTACATAACTGAAAAATTCAAAATACATATCCCGATTTTAGATTTGTCTTAAAATACATTTCTCAGTTTTTTTAAATTATAAATTTTACTTTTCAATCAGAATCGAATTAAATAATCAGTCAAATCGACCAGTTCGTGAACGGACGGAGGAAGAAACGTATACTAAGAGCATCTGTAATGAAAGCAACTCCTTAACTAAAATTCAAATTAACATGCCATAATTACGAATTATAAAAATTATGTAAAAAAAATGCACTTCAATGGTCCATTCTTTTTAGCAAAAAAATTAGTCAACCTCCTTAGAGCATCTCCAATGGGTGAAAATCTTTAGCTAAAAGTCTTGCCATGCCTTAAATAAAAATTATACATAATCTCTAAATTTTTTATCACTCCAATGACACATAATTGTTACCTATAATTTTAGTCAAACCCTTTTCGTTGACTATTTTTGTCGAACCTCTAGGGACATGTAGCAAACTTTCACATCATTTGTTACCATATTAAAATGATATATTTTATTTTTAATAACTCGAAATAATAACAACATATTATTTTTAAAATTTAGTCAACCATTATAGCCAATCACATTGGAGTACATAGTAAGGTTCAACAAATTTTAGCCAATTATTAATTAATGTCATTATAGCCAACCAATTTAGCTAATGTCATTGGAGATGCTCTTACGTTGGCTATATTTGTTGAACCTCTAGGGACCTGTAACAATATTCCACATTATTTATTACCTTATTAAAATAACATATTCTATTTTTAACGATCTGAAATAATAATAACATACTATTTTTAAAATATAACCAATTATTATAGTCAATTCCATTGGAGCACAATACCTTATAGGTTCGACAAATTTTAAATAATCAATATTTTAACTTATTTTAACTAACCACTTTAGCCAATACCATTAGAGATGCTCTAACATAGCTCGTGCACTAAAATGAGAGAGCTACCCACACGCCATAAATTTCGTGAATCCTAAACATTTTTATCTATATTGTTTAATAAATTTATTTTTACTAGCTTTATATTCGTGCAATATATGGGATATTTTAAAAATATTTTCTGAATTTTTATTAATAAATTAAAATATTTTTCCTTATAATATTTTTTGAAAATATTACAAAATAATATATGCAAATCTTGTTAAGTTAATGATACTTATTTTATTAACATCTCTTAATTATTTTAATTTTTATTATGTTTTTTTGTGTGAAATTTCATATTTTCCTAATTTTAAAATTATTAATTTAAATTTTCTATATTTTTTTCAAACAATAACTTTATTATTCTCTATTTTTTTATTTCTTTTTTCAAAAAAAATATCTGATTCTTCATGAAAAATTACAAAATAATATTAAAATATCTTATTCATTATTTTACAACAAAATGTACAATTTAACACTATTTATTTTCTATTTAACACAACGAAGATTATAATTATTAATAGCACTTTTTAAATGATAAATCTATCTCTGACGATCAAACCACAACCACTATGTACTACATTAACCCCTTTACTCCAATCAATCAATATACTTATATAAAGGAGAAGACTGGGGCGGTGAGGTGGCGCCTCTAGAATCGCTCCATTCTATTTTTCTAATTTTCTCAATTTTTCACAATTTTTAATTTTAATAATTACAACTTCCTTTATTATTTTCGATTTTGTAGGAAGTAAATTGAAAATTACACTTTTATTATTTTCAAACTTGATATAACTTTTTTTTTTTATTTTCAAACTTGATAGAACTTTCTTTGATTTAGAAAATTAGAACTTCCTTATTATTTTCGAATTTGTAGGATTTGATAAACTTTCTTTGATTTAGAAAATTACAACTTCCTTATTATTTTCGAATTTGTAGGATTGATATAACTTTCTTTTATTATTTTCAAAGTTGATAACTTTCTTTGATTTAGAAAATTACAACTTCCTTATTATTTTCGAATTTGTAGGTTTGATAGAACTTTCTTTTATTATTTTCAAACTTGATAGAACTTTCTTTGATTTAGAAAATTACAACTTCCTTATTATTTTCGTAGGACTTGATAGAACTTTCTTTTATTTAGAAAATTACAATTTCCTTATTATTTTCGAATTTGTAGGCTCTTATGTTAATAATTGCAATTTTCTTTTTTATTATTTTCACTCTTAATAGAACTTTCTTTTATTATTTTCAAACTTGATAGAACTTTCTTTGATTTAGAAAATTACAACTTCCTTATTATTTTCGAATTTTTAGGATCTTATGTTAATAATTGCAATTTTCTCTTTTATTATTTTCAATCTTGATAGAACTTTCTTTTATTATTTTCAAACTTGATAAAACTTTCTTTTATTATTTTCAAACTTTATATAACTTTCTTTTATTATTTCCAAACTTTATAGAACTTTTCTTTTATAATACTTCTTGACTTTTAAACATAATTTCATGTTATTCACCTTACAAACACCTATAAATTAAAGACCATTCATAACAAAAAATCTACACCGAAACTTTTTTACATAGCTTCAAATTTTTACAACCATATTTACAATCAATACAACTATGGTCTACACCATGTTGGATGCTTTGAACGACAACAACTATACCTGGATGATAAGAGTACGAGTGTGTAGAATGTGGGAATCTGTCAATCCAAATACTGAAGAACTGATCAGTCTTGACATGATTTTGATCGATGAAAATGTTAATAAATCAATATATTTATAACTTATTAGTTTATCAAATTGTATGATGTTATTAACTTCTGTAAGATATGTTGTATAACAGGAAAATTTGATCCATGCTACGATTCCGAAGATTCTGGTCTCTCGGTTCAAAAATCTTTTAGAGGAAGGCTTCATGTACAGCATCAAAAATTTGAAAGTTGTTTCAAGTACAGGGAAATATAGACCACTATCATATGGGTCTAAAGTGGTCTTCATACGCATAACGTTGCCTAAGAGATTGGAAGGAGGTATCATCAACATATCACTGTATGGATTTCAGTTCATATGTCCGGATATGATTTATGCACGTATTAATGACACCAACATACTCTTAGGTTTTTGATGCAGTAATATATTAAAGTAATATATAAGTAATACTATTATATAAGTTATAATTCAAACTATCATGTTCTAATATTATTTTTTCTATGTTGATTTAGATGTTGTGGGTTGTTTGACCTACTTGGATGGCATTGAAGTTGTCAACGTCGGTTGGAAAAAAAAAGATCTCAAAATTGTCACAAATTAGTAAGTTATGTATTATATAAATTTTAATATAACTGTTAATTGTTTTTTTATTGTTCTTGTAATTTTATATTACTTCTTTGGTTACCCCAATTTATTTGTTTTACTTATTTAATTTGTTCTAATTTTTTTCTTAAACAGCTCCATCATCGGTACCATAACTTTGTGGGAAAAGTTGTCCGAGATGGTTGATACAAATTTATACAAGAAGGATGGTGGACCCTATATAATAATTGTCACATCTACCCAGATTAAAAAATTTAAAAGTAATTATCTTTATTAAGTTTTTTATAATATATAGTTTTAGAAATTGCACATCTATAAATCTATCTTATCTTGATTGAACGAATATCATTAGATATTATACAAATATTTGTTTCATTGATATTATTTTATTTAAATAATATAGTTAAAAATATATTTTATTTGATAATTTAAATAATTTTGTAGATATTAATTTCACAATTTTTATTCTAATAATCTTTTTCTTAACAAATATATTCTAATGCCGCTGCGAAGCGCGGCTTAGTACCTAGTTATATATAAAGATATAATATCACTTAGGTCCTCCAATAAAGTATATTTTTCATGTCAAATTCACTTATTTAATAATTACTATTTAATTTATTAATTATACCCTAATTTTCTTACTAATTGAACAAAATATTATGAGCGTAATCACACAACTCCAATGATAAATTCTCATTTTCCCTGAAATTTATAAAAATAAATACAAATTTGAAAGACACGTAAGTCTAATTATTTAACAAATAAAAAATGCCGAAGTAGCCGAAGACCTTTACGCTCTAACTTAATTAATTTAAGTTAAGTTGATAAATTATTAAATTTTGGTAAGAATACCAGTTATTAAATGGACCAAATTTGAAGACTGACCAAACAACAACAAAATGGACTCCAAAATGAAAGTGGCCCAAAGTTAACAAATGGGCTAACTATAAAACAAGACCTGCAAATGGACTAAAAGACCAGAAATGAATCGAACAAAACCAAGATGATTAACATTAAGAAAAAAACTGAAAGGGAAGGAATTTTACTTTCTTATCGCTTACTTTCTTTAGTTTTAAAAACTCAAAATGTCATAATATAAATCACTACAATAAGTAATTGTCATGAACATGACCCTATAAATAATAGGAAAAATAAATTTTTTCGTCCTTAAACTATATGCCGTTTTTGGTTTAGGTCCTTAAACTATACGAAAAAAATATTACGGTACCTAAACTTTTAAATTTTCTGATTCTCGTCCTTCCGTCCAAAAACGCTGACGTGAAAATTACGTGAAAATCGAATTTTTTTGGAATGGAGTGAAATTTTGATATTTTTTTTACTAAAATCTGCAGATTTTCATATGTTAGTGAACTCGAAATCGAAAACGTTCACTACCGATGTTCTTGTAATTATTCGTAGATTAACGTGCCAAAATTTCACTCCATTCCAAGAATTTTCGATTTTCACGTAATTGCCACGTCAGCGTTTTTGAACGGAAGGACGAGTATCAGAAAATTTAAAAGTTTAGGTACCGTAATATTTTTTCGTATAGTTCAAGTACCTAAACCAAAAACAACATATAATTTAAGAACGAAAAAATTTATTTTCCCTAAATATAAGAAAACATGCACCAACCAAATTGCAGGCTGAATTTACGAGGGGACATTACGGCCCTTTTGTTAATTATTTTATTATTGTAAGCCAATGGATTCGAGTCGGTTAGTCACCCCTGCTCAAATACTCAATGGGAGCGGACAATAAATAATACTCTATCCTTGTCTCTCATTTTTTTTACATTTTTTTTGATACGTCTTTTTCATTTCTTTACATATCAAAAATAGTAATATTTTATAATATAAAATCCAATCACATTCATTATTTTCCTTCATTATACCTACTTTATACTCATTTTATACATTAAATATTGATTGGTCTCACCACTTTACTCATTTTTCTTAATTTTATTAATTTACATTTTTTTCTTATATCGAGGGGACGGAGGGAGCATCACTCATTGTCCAACGAGAAAAGAGAGAAAGCTGTGCGGGTTTGATGCATAACGTGGGGAAAGAGATAGTCTTGACTTTATTTTTAAAATATATATATAAGTGGAGTACTTGGGTAAGATTTTACACTCATTTTGTTTGTTTTGGTTTATTTTTTTTAGATTTAAATATTTATAATTTTCGGTTTTCTTTCTTTTTCGATTCAAGCGGAGTTTATTGAATTCGAGAGTGAATCGATTATCTCTTATTGTGTGTTTATTTTATGTTTGTATAACTCGATTATATTTATAGATGTCGTATAATTTTTTATTAATAAATTGATTCCATCCCTCTTAAAAAAAAAGTGAAGTACTTGGGCAATTGTGTTACTGTTGCCTGATTTGGTTACCTAATTCAGGTTACCATTTCTTGAATGCGAATTCCTGTGATTAAAAAGGGCATTGAACCCGACTAGTTATTTTGGGCACCTCACACATGAATATTAGTTATATGGAGTATTTTTTTTTAAAAATTATTCTCAAATTCTTGCGTAATTGATAATAATTCGTGATCACAAGTTAAAACCAATCATTTATGAATGTTATATCATTTGAAAAAAAATTGAAAACACTTTTTATATATATGCAACGTAAAACATTATTTAGATAATTTTATAATATACATATGTAAAAATTATTATATTTAACATTAGTCTTAACTTTACGATAGTATATTAATTTTTTGTCAATTAATTAATTAACATGTAATTATTTGGAATCTTTTTGAAAACAAATTTGTAAATTTCAATAATTTTGTTTTTTGAAAAACCATTTGACTTATTATATAATATAATATATATATATATAGGGGAAAGATCCAGAGACAATGTATATAAGAAGAACTAGAGAGAGCTAGACAGAATTGAGGAGATCATCATCTTATTCATATCATAAGACAATGTGCATACAAGTCTTTATATAGGCTTCCTATACATGGGTTACAAGAGAAATGAAAAGCCAAGAGTTGTACTAATTACAAGATAGGTGAAAAGTCAATGGAGTTAGAAACTCTAAGAGTCATACAATTTATTTCATAATACTCCCCCTTGGATGACTCGCACAAACATCATGTCTCATTAAAATCTTAATAGGAAAAACTCCGTGGGAAAAACCCTAGTGAAGGAAAAAGAGTACATGTGTTGTACATAATGTAATGTAAAAGAAGTATCATATCTCCCCCTCATTTCAATATATCTCGAAGCTTAAGCATTCCAATCTTATTTACCAATTTCCTGAAGGATGATGTAGGAAGTGCTTTTATGAACAAATATGTTGGATTCTCACATGAGCGAATCTGACATACATCAATTTCTCCCATTTGCTGAAGCTCATGAGTGAAGAAAAACTTTGGATCAATGTGCTTCGTCCTATCACCTTTAATGTCAGATCTCCAATCTTAACCATATACATAAATGACCATCCTCATGGGTTGCCAGAATCACGATACAATCATAAGAAGTGTCTGCAATTGTTAATTTCATAGCATACCAAAATAATAACATCTCCGCCATATGTGAATACATATTCAATTATGAGACGCAAATTATGATAATCATGTAAACACTTTGCATCTGAAAAATCAATATAAACCTTTGTCGAATAGGTTAGTGGAGATCAAATAAAGATTTCTCATCAAAATTTTCATGTCTTCATATTCGACTTGTTTTAAACTCCGCTAATGAATTTATTAATTAATAATAACGGGACATGTATAATTAGCAAGATAAATCAATATCTTACGCATTATGATATGTGGTACTTCAGGACCAAGAATTGTCTTTTTAAGTGTGCAGAGCGGTGACTATCATCTTTCTTCAGGAAAGAAGTTGTATTTCAGAATGTATTAGCATCTCTTGCATATATATTAAACATAATCATGTATTTATAATCCTTCTAGGATCTTTATCCAATCGACTTTCATAAGTCGCAAGTTCTAAGCATTCTCATAAAAATTATATTCGTTTCCGCTCAAAAGTAGTTTTTTCTTTCAAAATTTGCATGGTTTCGGGGAAACTGTAAAATAATAATAAAATTCACAGCTTTACAAAACAAACTCAATAATCCTAATATATTATGATTATGAGGTGAAACTCATTCAAATGTCAATTAGAAACACATTCTAATTTTCATCCACTCTGGCCAGAGATTTAAATGAGTTATCACATATCATAAATCATATTATCTTCAAAAAATAGTAGAAGATTAAACAATCATCATATTTCACGTATATCTTCTTATACCCGTACATACCCTTATGTGTACTCCATGAGTTAAGAAATATGCCAAAGTATAATTTTATAAAAATAACAAGAAGTATTTTCGAAATGATTTTATGTTGGACTACTGGTCCAGAACCCTTTACAACTCGATAGGGTTAGTTCT
Organism: Heracleum sosnowskyi; assembly: GCA_030848705.1. Lineage (NCBI taxonomy): Eukaryota > Viridiplantae > Streptophyta > Magnoliopsida > Apiales > Apiaceae > Heracleum > Heracleum sosnowskyi. The sequence goes on along the minus strand of CM061238.1, from coordinate 131,245,996 downwards.
CAAGAACTTAATTTTCTGCTTCTAGCAGTTTTAATCCTTCTGGAATTGAATTTAAATGTTGTCAAGTGGGTCATATAAAATTAAAATCAAATCATTCGTATATTGCCAGACTATTTGGTAATTATGTAATCATGTCCACCACAAGACATTATTTCTCTTCATAACCAATATAAGGTCATTATATAACTATGTCACCTTTATATTTCGTAGATTTCGCTTTCACATAAATATTCATTCATACCCCCACTGATTTTTTATACATGTGTGAATTGCAGTTCTAAATATTTCTCTATTTTAAAGAGATAATAATTTTTATAGCGCGCTTCCTTCACAACATCTGGTGTGCGAACTCCGAACTGCAAGTTCAAATAATTTATCTCTTTATAAGAGATTTTGCCTCAATCATTTACTTATATCTTTGGCCAATTTATTTTCTGATACTCGTTATAATCCATAACCTCGAGTGTTAAATTTTCATATGATGTATCGTCGACATTGATTTGAGTAAATGGTTCCATTTTATTCTAGACATGACATAATATATTGAGATCTCATAGGTACCTTCATTTTTTTTGTCATGTCTACAATCTCGTTTGGAGATCATTCAAAAGTTACCCACTCCTCGATTTAGCCATCATCAATTGTTGCTCCTTTTTACCTTTAAGGATAATTTTGTTATGGAACCTACTAGTCTATCACGCTTCAGGCGTTCTTTAGACACATAACATCTTGAGGTTGTCCTTCCAGAACATATTTATTTGGAGCATTTGTAGCTGGTATATGTGATATAACCACTCTTTCATGTCAGCATATATGTCTGACAATAATTGAAACATATAAATGAATTATCTTCTGAACTTCTAGTTCAGATTCTTTACTATGAGGATCAACACGAGGCAATGATAATTCATTCATACTGAATATCACCAGTTATTCATTTTCTCCCCTTGATTTTGAGAAAACAGACTCAATAAATTGAGTCATAGCCAAATACATATAAATGGCTCCAAATATATAATGATTGATAACCACTTATTTATAATGTATATCCAACTCTATCTTATTGTTGTGGTGGAACAATTATAGATGACCAAATTTAATTTATAATAGGGGACATTATGACAACTGGATGGCTAGATGTGCATCAATAAATGTCACAAGATATCCGAAAATTTTCATTGTACAATAATTCTCATTGAACATTTGGGTAGTAGACTCACCAACATCATATAAATGCATATGCTTGATAATATGATTAACTAAACAATCAAACTCACAAGCTTCTAGTTGTGAGTATATAACAACTATGCATATAACCATATAGTTCATGTATCAATCATATAATATCTTAATGGCCCACATTTGAAGTTTTATAATTTATTCCGAAAGATGATAGATTCATAATTTATTTTTGTTGGTGATCAATTTTCCTTATAAACAAATATACCTGAGGAGAATTTACCGGTTTTTCAACGAACGTCCATATAAAATTTCAATTATCATTCGCATAAAATCGGAATGACTTAGCCCGTAATTATAAATTTTCAACAAACTTCTAGTTTACTATAAGATATTTTCATAAAACTTTGTGCGTTATAAAATTAGTGGATGATTTCAAAACATTTCTCCGAACTACTTTTAGTACCTTGAGTTAACTCAAGACTCGAAGACATTATTTTTCATTCTAGTATCTCCATGTGGTCGATTAATCATCAACTAAAATTTTTCTATCACTTGGGAGAGTACAATCACATCAATAATGTTAGAGTTCCCCTCTTTTTTTTTTCTTGTAATGCTATGATTAAATACATGCTCTTCTGGAGCCTTCTATTTAGAAAAATATAATAAGACATCCAATATATACAATACTCCCCCTTTGGATGACTCATATATGATGTATAATACTGACCTTGGATACTATATGGGGAAGTTATATTTTTTTGTAATAATCAACCACAAGGATCAAGATATCAACTTATAAATCATAATTTCACTGACATTTATACAGATTTATCTTTCAGGAATATTGTCAAATTAAAATTCAGAAAATTTTATCATCTTTATGAAATATTATCTCAATGTTGTATTTATGACAAATATCATATTAAAAGAAAAAATTCTTCATGGATTCTATAGGACCAAAAATATTTAAAAAAAATGTGTCATATAGAAATTTTTTGTTCACATTTGCAAAATTTCCGGTCATTATTTAGCACACAACTTCTGATTGTAATTTACGCAACTTCTGATTGCCATCAATATCAAGTAATTATAAAAGAGCATTGAACTCAAGTTTTGAATAAATTTATCATGTAATATCAATTAAAATTAATTTTATAAATCATATAATGATAACACAACACTACCATGTATTATATATATCACAAGTAAGACTTCACAAAAAAAATATTTATAAAATCAAACTCTCGTTTATTTGAAGCAAGCATAAAACATTTAAATATGTGGATAAGATGACATAGTAGAATTAAAATATTATGTGCATAGTTCAGTCACAAGATGTCTCATTTTTATATACTTATTCAGTTCTCAATATCCCCCTTTTTTTTTCTTTTTTTTTTTTGCACAATTTTAAATCATAACCATCAATTTTCTTTGCATCAATGTATAATAACATCACTCAATATATTATCACTGCAATTATATTGCAATAGCTATAATATTTTGTGTGAGTTCTACAAAAGCATAATAAGATACACACAAATAGAAGTGCACATCGAAATAATTTAATAATCATGTTAAAAATACACATAAACGTGAAAATCTTAACACTACTTACATATCAACATAATTGCATATACGGAGAAGATTAAAACTCTATACATTTTCTCACTCCAAAAATAACACTATGTACATGAACTAAATCAGATTTGACCGTCATGAAGATAGACGGTTTTTAATAATTAAATGATTATATTTGAAAACATATTGATCCCATGTCACAAAACCAAATATCAAACAAAATAAACCATCGAAGATAAAAATCAGAACCGACCAGTCCGAAATAAAGCCAATTTACACTATTAAGATGAACTCAAATCAAAAAGTGCAAAAGACGAAACTTGTAGACAATTCCGAGACCTTTCCAGAATGGTAAGGCATGTCACAAACAAAGATGTAACGAATTCAGAACAATTAAAATATGGACTGCGAGAACAGAATCAGCCCCTGATCACAACGATAATTTGATGTTTAAGATACTGAAATCACATAATTTGACAATAAAATATGAACACAAAACACAGAGATCGAAACAAGATTTTCATAATGATATTACTCGTAATTATTGGATAAAAACTTGATTTACTACGAATATTCAAATCTACAGCACATCAAGTCAAATTAATCTACCATATTACAAAAAGGGCAGATTTGAACATGTATACAAGCAGAATTATGAAAAACACAAAGAACGAAAGTTGCAGATAATCGAAATATCTTCCCAACGAGTCCAAAATCATAACATTTAGAGAAATAATGAATTAGCTACGATTTTTTCCGAAATACCTAAAATATATAGATTCCGATGTAAAACAAATTCAATATGATTTTTACGGAAAATGTAAATTAGCATAACTCATACAAACACACATTTAGAACAATGCAATGAAAAAGAAGAGAACGATAATGGGGATGCGTACATTTTAATCTTAAAATAAGTATTGGCTAATCCTCTTTGGATTTCTCACTTTAAAATTTGAAATGAGTAAGAAAGAACCTTTAGTCGATGATCATAAGAACAACTTGTATCTCTTAACGCACCTTAAACAATCAACCACTTCCTCTAGTTAATACAACTTGGAGCTAAAGTTCCACTAGGATACCAAAACAATCTTTCATGTTTGTAAAAGTTAATCAACTTCATCAATATAAGGTCCACCATCGTAATGACGGAACGAAAGAGCTACTCATGATGATAACGTGTTATATAATATAATATATATATATATATATATATATATATATATATATATATATATATATATATATATAAGAAGAACTAGAGAGCTAGACATAAATGAGGAGATCATCATGTTATTCATATAATAAGACAATGTGCATACAAGTCTTTATATAGGCTTGCTATACATAGGTTACAAGAGAAGTGAAAAGCCAAGAGTTGTACTAATTAAAAGATAAGTGAAAAGTCAATGGAGTTAGAAACTCTAAGAGGCATACAATTTATTTCATAACATGAATTAATTTTTCTACTATTGTTGTTTTTGTTACTTTTTTAATTAATAGTTTACATTATTGTTATTTAAAAAAAAATTCGTTATTGTTATTTGCATTCATTCATTGCCGGATAAAGGTAACCTAATTTATTCAATATTGATATTAATTAAATATCTTGAATGGATCAGGTGTTTCAAGTCAATAAATCATAAATGTAAGAAACATCACTGTTTAATGTTGACCTTAACAATTTTACATGTATTAATGATTTAATTAACTAATGAAACGTGTAAAACTTCGACTACATTTTGGTTGAATTAAATAATACTCCTTCTGTTCCAGCAAGTTAAAGCGAACGCTTGGCACGTAAAATGCTCATGTAGTTTTATTAATTATTTTAATTTTTTTTTCTTCTGAATAAAAATTTAATGTTTGGATTTTTATTCAAAAAAAAAATTAAAAATAAATAATGAAATTATATTTTATAGGAGCTTAAAATACTCGCCGATCCTTTCATTTCAAATGTTAACAAATGGATGTGATGTAGGGAGTAATAATGAAAAAAATATTAAATAATTTTTGAATTAATATAAAATTGTTAGATAGAATGTAAAGGAACTTTATATATATATTTTTTAATAAAAAAAATATGCAACGCCTCCGAAAAAGAGAAATTTACAAAAAAATGATTTTTTAAATTTTTTACTCAATAAGCATAACTTTTTGTTAATTTGTGAAATATAACTTTATAACCAAATATAAATAAAAATCAATTTAAATACAACTAAAAGTAAACGTAATTTTTTTCAGAAGAAATTGTAAAAAAAATTGTATTTGATCGTTTTTGTTTAAATATCAAAACAAAGATCATGTTTAGTTATTCCAAATTATGTGTTCGTGAGTATATTTTAAAAATAATAAAATCACGAATAATTTTTAATTTTTTTTTAAAAATAAAATATCATAAGAATTTATGAAAAAATATCTTACTTTTATTTTCGATAGATAGTCAAAAATCTTATCTAATTAATAATTTTTTGAGCTTTTTTCATAAATACCCCCCTAATGTTTTTTTTCAAAAATATTATGTGCAACTTGTTAGTAATGATGTTTTTCCGGCGTCCTGATTTTAGGATTGTAAAAATCAGGGTAGGTTAGGGTTTAGAGTAAACAACCCTAAACCCTAAATCCGTATACGAATTATTCGTCATTCTTAATATTTCTAAAATCCAAAATAGAAACATTGAACCCCAAAAGTTAACTATTGAACCCCAGGTAAATCAAGACAACAAGTTTATCCCTTTTATTACTAATTTTTTTTTGAATTCTTAGGTGTTTTTTCAATTTTTTTTTAAAAAGTTGCATCTGGTTGCGTTGGTTGCAGACCGTATTTTTTGAAAATATTTTTTGGTTGCATCTAGTTGCAGACCGTATTTTTGAAAATAATTTCAGAAGATAGTAAAATTGAAAAAAAAACTTAGAAAGAGGGGTATTTTTGACAATTTCTCTAATTTTTTCACTACATTTGAAAAAATTCATATTATCTTCCGAGTTCCATTCCTACACATGTTATGACAAAACAAGAATCAAACATAAACTCTTATTTTCTCACACTTCCCAACAACTCAAAACACAACTCTCCCAACTCAAACTCAAACTCAACTCAATGTCTACTCAAAAACCCCATCTCTTACATCTCCTCATCTTCATCATCATAACTCTTACAACAACCTCAATCTCAACCAACCCACCAACAGTCTATGAACTCCTCCCTAAATTTGGTCTCCCAAGTGGTCTTTTACCAAACAATGTTAAATCTTATTCACTCTCCGAGGATGGTAGTTTTGAAGTTGAGCTAGACAAGACTTGTTATATTGACTTTGATTATAAAGTTTATTATGATAAAAAGATTACTGGGACTTTGAAGTATGGGTCTATTAGTAATCTTGATGGGATTCAAGTTAAAAGATTCTTTTTGTGGCTTGGTGTTGATGAGATTAGTGTTGATTTGCCACCTTCTGACAATATTTATTTTCAGGTTGGGTTGATTAATAAGAAACTTGATGTGGATCAGTTTGAAACTGTTCATGCTTGTGGTGATAAGGTTACTAAGGGTGATGGATCAGATTATCAGTCTTGGAAAAGGGTTTTGAAGGTATGTGTTTTCTTTAGTTGTTTTGATTGTTTTTGTGTTTTCGGGTTTTTTTGTTATGGTCTTTAGTTGTTTTGATTGTTTTCGTGTTTTCGGGTTTTTTTGTTATGGGTCGATTGCAGAAATTTAAATACTTGCGCATATGACTTGTTTGAGCTTTGGATGTATGATTAGGGAGAGGATATGAGTGATTTTAATTTAAGAGGAATTTTTGTGTAGGAAATTGGGTAGTGTTTGACTGTTTGGTGAATGATAACATGTTTATAGGGTGATATGTAAGAAGTGCCATAAATACCTCAATTTTAAGTAGGGACCAAAAGACCTTGGAGGAACTGAGGAAGGGTCCTATTAGGACAAAGGTAAAGGGTTAACAAATGTGTGAGATAGGCCTCTCTGGCGTGCGTATCTCGGAGATATGCATTAGGGAGCTGCAATCTTGCAGATCTCAAAAAAAATCAGAAGACATGTGAATCACATTCTTCCGGTTATAAAGGGTGATTTATTACTGTCAAAATACGTTTAGTTAGGTTTGGCTATGTCCTTCTTGTGTTGATCAGGGCTGCAATACTTTTGTCAATTGTCCAAATGAGAGTTTTGTGGTAGATAATCTTCTGACAATTTTGATAATTTAATAGTTTTGCTCCTGTATTTAACTAAAGAGAAACATCAGACTTTTGAAGTCAATTTGGAAGATCTTAAATTTTAGACATGAAATGTCATAATGTCTTGTTTCTTTAATAATTTAAAGTATAAACTGGGTGAATTATCACAAACTCGCTACTGATAGCAAAATTTGTTCTTGTAAAATATCTTCCGAAAACTTTATTTTAGATTAAAGAATACTGGGATTTGACTTTAAAAAGCAAAGATTGGGCTGTTTTTGTGGAATAGTTGATGTATAAAAGTGACAAACAAGTCCATGGATTCATGTGTGCATATCCTGTGCCTCGTAGAAGCAGTTGGGACTGAATAATATAAGTGGGAGTAGTTGTGCTCATCTATGTACTTTCAAATTATAAGATTATATTATGTTCTCAGTATTGTGACAGCTTCACTATTTCAGAACTACCTGTTGCCTTGGCCTGAACTATAGAAAAAGACTTCTTTAGACAAGATAGATGGAAAAAAATGTTTTAACTTTGAAGTTGGAACATTTTCCTTCTTGATCCTCAATATGTTTGAATATTGATTATATGAAAGATTGATGGAAGATAAAATGTATTTATCAAAAGAAATAAAGGATCAGAGTTTAAAATACAGTCTTAAGAAAATAGATTTGAACTGGATGAATGACCGTCGAACAACTATTAGAGATTTTAAGTGTTCTCTGAAGGATAGACGGTGTGTAAAATTTCATTCATTAGCTCAGCAAAAATAAAGTATCATTAATTAGGCTACAAATCTTCTATCAGGGTTAACATTATGCTTTGCCAATATGTCATATGATCAGTGAGGCCGTTCCAGTGCTTCTCCTGTCTGTTTTCTTCTCCTTTATATGTGCATTCTGTCTGAAGGTATTTGTTAGCTGCTTACTTATCAATTCTCGGAGAGATATGTTACTTAAAAAAGGTCAGTTGCACTGCATCTGAGTAGTTGTACATTGGGGGCCCTAGGGCATTAGCTGTGAGAGCCTGAGAGGGATTGTGGTGGGGTATAAATTGACACAGCAAGATACGTAGAGGACAATAATGTGGAGCCCTGTCGTTATATTGTACTAATCAGAGATTCATGTGCAGCATATGGTCAGTTTTAGATGTATATTTACCATCTTGCATCTTGCACAAAAAGAATATTTAAGTTAGATCTTTGAGTTGTTTTTTTCTCTTCTCTTTTTTTATCTTTGGGCATGTCTCTCTTTCTGTCATTGCTTTGAGCAGAATATGGGTATCTGCAACTTCTGCTAAAAAGGTTTCTCAGAATAAGACCACAATGTGGTGCCTAATGTCATTATATATATTTCCATTCACCAAACCTTAGATGAGCAAGACCTTTGTTTCTTTTTATTTTTCCTTAAATGTAAGTACAAATCCAAACTACCCTCTTCGCAGAAAATGTGGTTTCTGTGTGCTGCTCTATGTTTTTGATTGAATGATGTAATTTGGTAGCTCTTTTCATTCGTAATCTTTACTGTTAATTTGTTCCTCACAAAATGTGTGTGCTCCCACACACAATGTGTGCGCTCCCACATAATTTATCTTGTAAACTGTTACTTTTAGGTAGCCAATTTTGGGGAAAGTATTTTTTAGTATTGGAAGTAATTTCATCTTTTCTTTTGGCAGCTCCCAACTCCTGTGGAGGAAATTGAAATGTTAATCACCGAATAGGTTACAGCAACTATAGTGAAGTTTCCCGCAAAACAGAGAGGATAATGGAATTTTAGCCCATTTGCATTTCTAGTTTTGCATCTTTGAAGTTGTATTATCAATGTTGCTGCAGCCATATTGGTCTTGCTACTACAAGTATGTGTGCCACGCCTAAAGATGTATCGAATATATGTTACATGTATCATATTTTACTTTGAAATGTACTACGACTGAACTATATACCGAAGGCATAGTATAACTGTCTGTAAGTTCCACTTTGTGCAGTAAATTTCAAGTACTGATCTCGCAGTACTCAAAAAACACTGTATCTTTGCCGTTGTATTATGAATGTTGTCTTGGACATGTTTGCTCTTGCTTCAGGTATGTGTGCCACTCCTATAGATGTAGTGGATATAAGTTTACATTTTGTTACCTACGAGAATCGGAGAATGAAATACTGAATTTATATTAGAACTAATCAAATGATTGTCACCCATCCCGGATAAGATCTTCAGCTTTCTACACTTCAACAGCCTTTCCCGGTGTTCTTCCCCACATTATTAGCACAAAGAGGAAATTTGATAATCCCTCTGTTATTATATTTTGTCGTTTGACTTTTCTGCACAGAATTTAAAGTATTTTGACCGCATAGTCAGTATTGAAGATTTGAAGATTGGATCAATTTTGGGAAAGAAAAGACCATCAGACTAATTTGTTTAACTAAAACGAAGCTCGGCCTAAAAATTGAAAAGAAATAAAAAATGAAACCTAAAAATAAATTAAAAAACCCAAGCTTAATAAAAATTAATAAATGGGTTGGTTTCGATTTTGTTTTGACACCCAATAACCGAACAATTATCTATTTTACAAAATCATCTATTTTGGTCCATTGTAGTAGCCATATAAATTAAATACAGTAATTAACCAAAATTAATCATATAAATTAAATATATCATTAATTATTTAATATAATATAAGTGAGATTTAAATATTAGTTGCACTCTGAAAATGAAAAAAATAAATATTCTGGAATAATAAAAAAATCTAAGAAAGCAAATATCTATGAACCAAGTTTTTTTATTTTGAAATTTGAACCAACTTACTTATTGTCGTGTAAATAACAAAATCAAAATTCCACTATGGAATCTATGATATAGAACACCAAAAATAGATTATAGATTATTTAATAATTTACTTATATATTTCGTAGCTCATGTAATGTATCAGCATTGTGGCTCGTATTTATTTTCCCAACTAAAAAACTCCTGCTCGTTCTTTTATGTAAAAGTGCACGTGCTGAATTTTTCTTCTCAAATTAATAATATCTTGTAAGTGAGAATCAACACCTAGAGGGGAGGGGTGAATAGGTGTTATGACTAACAATGACCGATTTTAATTATTACCAAGTTATGTGACTGAAAAAGCAAAAATCAGTCTGTTTTTGCTGTCTGGCAGCTTACTGAGTTTACAGAATATAGAGTGGCAGCTAGCTACGTTGTTCACAGCAGTATAGAAAATGTGCAGAAAATAAAGAACACACAGCAATTTTAGCCAGGTTCGACCCCTATCTCCTATAGGTCTACGTCCTGGTCCTTTACCAACACGGCAAAGGAATATATTATTGATCAAAGTGAATTACAACTACACAATACAATAATATATCTCCCTGAACTCCCTGTTACTGTTAGCAGCTTGCTGAAACACCTTGTTCCTTGAACACAGCTCTCTAAGTACTATACTAATCCAAGTATAAACTCCTCTAGCTATCAAGTTCCTTGAACCCTTGTTTCCCAAGCTCACAAAACCAGCAACAACCAACTTACAAGTTGAACAATACAAGTATAATCAATTACAATTGAAACTATGAACTCTAATTCAAGATATAAGATGAAATATATATTAGAGCTCAAAAGTATATGAAAGATATATCAAATCAGTTTGTAAAACACTTGTGTTTTCTTTTGAATGTAGTCCAACAGCTAGAATGAAAACAGCACAAGTCTTTTTATAATGAAACAATGATTTTGAATTAATCGATCAACAACTAACGGTCTTGACTACCAAGTCTCACGTATTGTGTTCCTTGATTAATTCAAACCAACGTTCATGAAATCAACGTTCAGAAACCAGATGAGTTAGAGAAGGAACGTTAAGAAAGACCAATTCTTTCTGGTTTGAAAAGCCCATAAAATAATAGAAGTTGTTAGATAATAAACAACGTATATCAACTTCCTTTATTTTAGGAACTATATATATATATAATATATTTGAAAATATTTGAGCCCATATATATATATATATATATACCTTATATAACTGATAGAGTCCTTACAAAACGTTTCCAAGAATGTTTCCTAAAAAATAGGACTGAAACTCTATCTGCTGGAAGTGTTGCCAGCTTGCTGCCTGTAGACAAAGTTTCTCTACCAGCTTGCTGCCTGCATAGAAAATTAGTCTGCCAGCTAGCTGCTACAACATGTTTTGTTAGAAAAATACATAGCTTTTATTTCCTGCAAAACCATGTTAGTATAATACACTTAACCCAGCTTGTTGTTAGTGTTATCATCAAAATATCAGGGTTTCAATCTCCCCCTTTTTGATGATTACACAACAATTTTAGGAAAAGAATAATTCTCCCCCTCAATCTAATAATCCTGCACCAAAATATTTATCTAACAGATATGCATTTCAACTAAGATAAATAAAGCCATTAGTTCACATAAACCAACTTAAATTACCAAATTGTACCAGCAATTAGTTTTAACTGCATAAACCAGCAGTACCCCATAACAAAACATATAAGTTCAAATAACAACCACATAAGTTCAAAACATGTTCAATAACCCATAAATTACCCAGAAAATCCTAAAATTTAACTCCCCCTTAATCATAAAAAGAAGAAAAACTTAGGCATCCATTTTATCATCATCCTCCTCAGTTCCATCAGCAACAGCATAATCCTGAGCAATATCAGCAACCAAGGTCTTGGCAGCATCCAGAGTAGCATCCACAGCAGTTGAAGTCATAGCAGCATTCTGATGAGTGGTATGAGCAGGAGAACCAGATTCTGCAACAGTAGCAGCAAACGCACAAAAACGAGAAGAAGACTTTGACCCAATAATCAAATCTCGAAGAAACCTTATTTCATCAGTCATGACATCAAGTCGAGTATGAACAGCTTTGAAAGACTCACGAACTTCATCCATAAAAACTGCCATTTCAACCTCTTGAACATCAAGCTTATCAGAATCAACAGGAATTGGTTGTGGAGGAGGTGGTGTTGGAATTGGCATTTGGACTAACGTACCATCAGATTTCACTTTGAGATGAGACTGGAGAAGACTCTTTTGATCTAAAAATTCTGTGACAACCTCTTTATCAGCCTCTCTTAGTGGTACACCATACCACTCAAACACTCGAGTTAATAACAATCCATAGGGTAAACTCGGTTGATTACCAGAATCAAAAACATCCAACATATTCTTGATAATTAACCCAGACAGATCAAACTTACGACCGGACAACAGCATAGCAATAAGAGTAACATCTTGACCCGCAAAGTTTGAGCGACTGCCTAAACGAGGATTAATATTGGCTAAACCCACGCGAAACAATAAATGGGCCATCGGAGTCACAGATTTAGTAGTCGGAGAAGCATATTGCAATAACCCATCAATATTACGAATGACTTTCAATTGATCTAAAGCAGAAAAACCCTCAATATCAACTGGACCCTTATTCGTACAAATAGACAGAGTAGATGGAGCAGAAATACCCAAAATATCATTTAGTGAATTTGCAGTTAACATTATCTTAGTCCCACGAACATTTGACATGCAAACACCATTCTTCACAATATCCAAATTAGCATAAAATTCGTAAACACAATTAGGATAACAGTCGCGTGGCAAATCTTTTATGAATGAATCAAACCCTAACTGAGTAAAGAACTTAATCGCGCCACATTTATGGTATGAATTACCTGCAAGAGGACGACCGGAGATGATTGTTCTGTCACCTAAACGAAATTTGTTAAACCGCACCTCGAGATCCTTGGAAACAAAAGTGATATCATACTTGGAGCGCTTGACAGAAGAACCGTCGCCATGACCAGAACGCTGTCCACCGGAAAATTCATCCCCACTGTCAAGTCGAACCGGAGATAGGTAGACATCATCATCTTCATCGAACAATCGTTTATTTTTCCCTTTAGCCACCTTGGATTCAGCCGGAGTAAGAGCAGTAGAAGAAGCCTTTTTACCACGAGTGTTTCTCATTGTGTGAAATGAAGAAAACCTTAGGTTGGAGAGAATATTGAATTGGGGCGTAAAGAAAATGAGAAGTCAGGGGAGCCTAATTTGGTTTAACCTCTTTTTAGAATTTTAAGGGGAGGTGAAGAGTTTAGGATTAACATTAAATGCGACCCACCCCAAAAACATAGGAAAAGAAAAAAAATAGACTTAGCCGAATACAAAACGTATTGCAAATAAACACGGAAGACTATTAAACACATGTATATATCTACACGAATAACAAATAACAATTATAGAACACCAAAAATAAACTAAATAATAAATAAACGAAATAATGATAAGAAAGTACCAGGATATATTATTGGCAGCTTGCTGCCAAGACATTGCACATGCCAAGTTCTCGACGAAGAACAGAAAAACGTTCCTCAGCTAATGGCTTAGTGAAGATATCAGCTCGCTGGTATTCCGTAGAAACAAATAATAGCTCAATTTTGCCTTTTGCAACATTATCTCTCAAAAAATGATGTCGAACATCAATATGCTTTGTTCTTGAGTGATTCACCGGATTCTTGGAAATATTAATGGTGCTCGTATTGTCACAATAAATTGGAATCTTGTCACATTTGATGCCATAGTCCCTGAGTGTTTGGATCATCCAAAGAATCTGGGCACAGCAGCTTCCTGCAGCTAAATATTCACCTTCTGCAGTGGATAATGCAACAGAAGCTTGCTTCTTGCTTTGCCAAGACACCAAACTCTGTCCTAAAAATGCACAAACACCACTTGTACTCTTGCGATCAGTTTGACAACCTGCATAATCTGCATCACTAAACCCAACAAGATCAAAAGCATTTGTGATTGGATAAAATAAACCAAGAGTAATTGTGCCACTCAAATATTTGAATATTCTTTTAACCGCACTCAAGTGAGACTCTTTTGGTTTAGATTGAAACCTCGCACATACACAAACACTATACATTATATCAGGTCTAGAGGCAGTAAGATATAATAAACTACCAATCATACCTCTATACTTGCGAACATCAACATCTATACCTTGTTCATCTGCTGTCAGCTTGCTGGCAGGAGTCATTGGTGTGGATTTCGGCTTGATATTTTCAAATCCAAATCTTTTGAGTAGATTCTTGATATACTTGGATTGATGCACATAAATACCTTCTGGAGTTTGCTTAATTTGAAGACCCAAAAAGTAGTTGAGCTCTCCCATCATGCTCATGTCGAACTCACTATGCATACACTTAGAAAACCACTTACACATATCATCATTAGTAGATCCAAAAATAATATCATCCACATATATTTGTACAACTAAAATATCAGTACCATTATGTTTAGTAAATAATGTGGGATCAATTTTACCTCGAATGAATCCATTTTTGATCAAAAACTTACTTAACCTTTCGTACCATGATCTAGGAGCTTGCCGCAATCCATATAATGCCTTCTTCAACTTGAAAACATGATTTGGAAATTGCTCATTCTCAAAACCAGGGGGTTGCTTGACATAAACTTCTTCCTTTAAGAATCCATTAAGAAATGCACTTTTCACGTCCATTTGATGTAGCTTGATCTTCTTGAAGCACGCAAATGAAAGTAGCATCCGTATTGATTCAAGCCTTGCAACCGGGGCATAAGTTTCCTCAAAATCTATTCCTTCTTGTTGATTGTATCCTTGTGCAACTAGTCTTGCTTTGTTTCGAGTAACCGTACCAAATTCATCAACTTTGTTCTTGAAGACCCATTTAGTACCAATGATTGAAGCATCTTTAGGTGGCTCCACAAGTTCCCAAACATCACATCTTTCAAACTGATTGAGTTCTTCTTGCATTGCCATGATCCAATTCTCATCTTGAAGTGCTTCTTTAACATTCTTTGGTTCCTCTTGAGCTAGAAAGGCTGCAAATGCACAAAAGTTGGCTTGACCCTTCCTTGTCTTGATGCCTTCTGATTTATCACCAATGATCAACTCTGGAGGATGGTTCTTCACTGTTCTTGTTGATTTTGGCAAAGAATGTTGAGCTATGACTTCCTCATGTACTCGAATTCGCTTGGATGGAGGAGAAACTTCACCACCTTCATATATAGGCATCTTTTCTTGTGATCTTTGACCTCTTGGACCTTCCAAGGTGAGCTTTGACAACTTAGCAATAGTTTCATCTACTGGAGAAGAGGTTTCAGTTTGCTTTTCAGCTGCTGTAGTTGTCTCAGGCTGGTTGGCAGCTTGCTGCGATACAGTATTTGTCATTGGCAGCTGGCTGTCATCACCTGCACCTGCAATATATTCCTCATCTCTTGACAGATCAACATTAGACTCTTGAAATGAAACATCTATAGACTCTTCAACAATACGTTTAGATGTATTATACACTCTATAAGCACGACTTGTTAAAGAATAACCCAAAAATATTGCTTCATAAGATTTAGCATCGAATTTACCATCTCTATCAATAGTTTTGAGTACAAAGCACCTGGAGCCAAAAACTTTGAAATATCCAATGTTTGGCTTCTTATTCCTCAGCAATTCATAGGGAGTTTTATTGAGAATAGGCCTGATAAGCACTCTGTTCAGAACATAGATTGCTGTGTTGACTGCTTCTGCCCAGAAGTTCCTTGGCAGCTTGCTCTCTTGCAGCAAAGTCCTCGCAGTTTCTTGCAAAGATCTGTTCTTTCTTTCCACAACTCCGTTTTGCTGTGGGGTTCTTGGAGCAGAGAATTCATGTGAAATACCTCTTTCTTCACAATAATCAATGAAACCTTTTGAGATGAATTCACCTCCTCTATCACTTCTTATACCTATAAGTCTTGTATTCAACTTGTTCTCAAGTAAAGTAATTAGCTTCTCAAATTCACTAAAAGCACAATCTTTAGTACGAAGAAACAATACCCATGTATATCTAGAATAATCATCAACAATAACAAATGCATATTGTTTACCTCCAATGCTTTTATATGCTTCCGGACCAAATAAATCCAAATGGAGAAGCTCTAAAGGTTTAGAAGATGATACCATTGTCTTTGACTTATGGGGAGTCCTGATTTGTTTGCCTAATTGACAAGCTGGACAGGTTTCCGTCTTGACATACTTCAATTTGGGTAGTCCTCTAACTAGCTTCTTTGTAGACAGCTTGCTGAGTAAGTCCATATGAGCATGTCCTAGCCTTCTATGCCAAAGATCTGGGTTTGTATCCACAGTAGCTAAACAGCAGCCTACTTCCTGCATCTCAAAGTCCAACATATATATATTTCCTTCCCTTCTAGCAACTAGGGGGACTTTGTTAGTGCCAACATTAATAGTACATTTCTCTTTATCAAAAACAACAGAATGTCCATCATCATATAACTGACTTATACTAAGCAAATTATATTTAAGACCTTGAACATATTGTACTTTATCAATAGAAATGTTGCTATTACCAATTGTTCCTTTGCCAAGTATACGGAGTGTTTTGCTATCACCAATTGTAACACTACCACCCCTTTTCATCTTGAGGCTAAGGAACTGAGATTTATCACCACACATATGTCTTGTACATCCACTATCCAATATCCATTGATTTGCATTGACTTTGACCACAAGACATACCTACAAAACAAAGAGCAAACAACTCAACGTTTTGGTACCCAAATTTTGTTGGGTCCAGCATGGTTAGATGATAGAACATAAAGAACATTCAATTCAGATTTCTTGATCCACATTTGGACCACTTTAGATGCTTGGTTTCCTGTTCTACTTGTTCTGTTAGCTTGCTGTCCAGAAGTAGTCTGTCTGTTCCAGCTTGCTGGCTTAGTGTTCTCTGTTGGGCAGTGGTGTGACAAATGACCTTTCTTTCCACATTTGTAGCAAATTTTCCACGGCATAGCATAATTATATGGTATACCCTGTTTGCCTTCATATTGAAAAGCCTTGGTCTTTGATGTAGAAGCCATTCCAAGTCCTTCTTTATCCATAGGAACTTTTGTTTGTTTCATAATAGTTTTTAATACTTCCTCTCCTTGAACAAATTTTCCCATGCCTTTCTCAAGCTTTGCAACTTCAGCTTCTAATTCTTTTATCTTCTCAGCTTGTTGAGTAGCTTCAATTGAGATGGATTCTCTGATTTTGAATGTCTCAAGACATACATCTCTAGCTTCAATTTCTGCACGTAGCTCGCTGAGTTCCTTCATCAATGTATCATTTCTTTTGAGAAGTAGTTTGTTGAACCCTTCAAGTTGTGTTAACTTCCCTTTGAGATCAGAAATAAGATCTTCATGATTGTTTGACGGAGTTTTTTCAACCAATAGCTCAGAAATCATCTTTCGAAGTGAAGCATTCTTCTTTTCAAGTTCATTGTTCTCATTCTTTAATTCCATGAACTCCACAATAGATATAGTACTATGTCTCTGCAAGGTTAGTTCATCTAATGAATGATTACTAGAATTTGAATCAGAATTTATAGAGTTTACCTCACTACTATTGTCATCCAAATCTGAAGCATCACTCGCTACAAGGCCATCTTCTGTGATTCCTCGCATAGTGTCTTCATCATCCAGACCAACAAGAGCTAGGTTCACCATCTCATCACCTGATTCATCATCAGAAGCTGAGTTCTCATCATCACTCCATGTCAAAAGAGCTTTAGATTTCATTCTGTCCTTTGAGACAGCTTGCTGCCTAGGCCTATTCTTCAGCTTGTAGCAGTCCCTTTTGAAGTGTCCTTTCTTCCCACATTCAAAACATGCAACATCCTTTGAATCTCTTGACTCTCTTCTTGCTCCAAAAGCTTTTCCTTTTTCCTTCTTCAGCTTGTTCCTCTTTTCAATCATCTTCTTGATTTTTCTGGACATAAGAGCCAATTCCTCATCAGATTCTGATTCTGCATCTGAGACCGGCTTGCTGCTACTGGAGTGTAAGGCCAGATTCTTCATCTTTTCGACTGGAGCTCTAATAGATTCCACCTTGCTTTCAAGTATCTTGGTTTCAAATTGTTCTAGCTCAGCAAAGACAGCTAGATGATCCATAGTTTCAAGATTTGAAGAAGACTCCAAGGAAGTAACTTTGGGTTCATAAATAAATGGCACCGCACTTAGAACTTTCATATTGATTTCATCTTGAGGAATCGTTTTGCCAAGTCTCTTAAGTGCATTGATGTTCACTTGAAATCTAGCTTGACTTTCTTTGATAGATTCACCTTCTTTGAGTTTAAAATTTCCAAATTCATTCATTAACTTGCTGAGTTTGACCTTCTTCAAAGATGCTGAGCCTTCATGGTAAGTTTCCAATGCATCCCACATCTCCTTTGCTGATTTAAGAGACGATACCTTGTCATGCTCAGCTTGATTAAGCCCATTCATGAGAGAGTTTCTTGCCTTTCCATTATAGCCAAACTTGATCAATTCATCGGTAGTAAGATCATCAACATCCTTATCTTTGCCATCTTTGTCAAGAAATACATATGGACCCTTTTGAACAACCCTTAAAACGAGTGGATCTCTGGATAAATATGTTTCCATACGCCCTTTCCACCAGTTGTAATTGTCCGTTCCAGTGAGGAGAGGAGCTCGGTAGTCAGACTTTCCTTCGGGATAATTGTCAGCCATTTGATCGATACTTTTCCTGTTACAGAAAGATTAGTATACCAAAGCTCTGATACCAATTGAGAATCAACACCTAGAAGGGAGGGGTGAATAGGTGTTATGACTAACAATGACCGATTTTAATTATTACCAAGTTATGTGACTGAAAAAGCAAAAATCAGTCTGTTTTTGCTGTCTGGCAGCTTACTGAGTTTACAGAATATAGAGTGGCAGCTAGCTACGTTGTTCACAGCAGTATAGAAAATGTGCAGAAAATAAAGAACACACAGCAATTTTAGCCAGGTTCGACCCCTATCTCCTATAGGTCTACGTCCTGGTCCTTTACCAACACGGCAAAGGAATATATTATTGATCAAAGTGAATTACAACTACACAATACAATAATATATCTCCCTGAACTCCCTGTTACTGTTAGCAGCTTGCTGAAACACCTTGTTCCTTGAACACAGCTCTCTAAGTACTATACTAATCCAAGTATAAACTCCTCTAGCTATCAAGTTCCTTGAACCCTTGTTTCCCAAGCTCACAAAACCAGCAACAACCAACTTACAAGTTGAACAATACAAGTATAATCAATTACAATTGAAACTATGAACTCTAATTCAAGATATAAGATGAAATATATATTAGAGCTCAAAAGTATATGAAAGATATATCAAATCAGTTTGTAAAACACTTGTGTTTTCTTTTGAATGTAGTCCAACAGCTAGAATGAAAACAGCACAAGTCTTTTTATAATGAAACAATGATTTTGAATTAATCGATCAACAACTAACGGTCTTGACTACCAAGTCTCACGTATTGTGTTCCTTGATTAATTCAAACCAACGTTCATGAAATCAACGTTCAGAAACCAGATGAGTTAGAGAAGGAACGTTAAGAAAGACCAATTCTTTCTGGTTTGAAAAGCCCATAAAATAATAGAAGTTGTTAGATAATAAACAACGTATATCAACTTCCTTTATTTTAGGAACTATATATATATAATATATTTGAAAATATTTGAGCCCATATATATATATATACCTTATATAACTGATAGAGTCCTTACAAAACGTTTCCAAGAATGTTTCCTAAAAAATAGGACTGAAACTCTATCTGCTGGAAGTGTTGCCAGCTTGCTGCCTGTAGACAAAGTTTCTCTACCAGCTTGCTGCCTGCATAGAAAATTAGTCTCCCAGCTAGCTGCTACAACATGTTTTGTTAGAAAAATACATAGCTTTTATTTCCTGCAAAACCATGTTAGTATAATACACTTAACCCAGCTTGCTGTTAGTGTTATCATCAAAATATCAGGGTTTCAGTAAGAACTATATGTGAAACTTTTGATTAAGATTCCTAAAATTTATTTTCCTTATTTTTGTGAAATAATTATACATTTTGATATTAATTACAACTTTTTTAATCAATGTTTAAATTATTTTTTGAACTTTACTAAAATTTATTAAAAATTAAATGAGAATTTAAAACAATTATTAAAATGTATGAGTCTTCAAAATAAATACTAAAATTTTCTACACTTTATTTTATTTATAATTATTTTTTAATATATATTTGTAAAATTTTGAAATTAATTTTATTGTGTCTATATATATTTTTAAGTATAAAATGAAAGATTCAAGAAACGCTCTCTGAAATTATTTTTACTCATTTATTTATTTATTTTTACCAAGGTAACAACTCGTATCCAGAATATTCTTATCACATAGCTATAAAGCATATATTTGGTTCCACTTCATCTAATATGTTTTGCTATTATATTTACTTTAAACATTATGATTATATAGAAATCATACAATATTTTTAAATGGTATAAGGTAACAAACTAAGCATTAAATAAAAAATATAATCAAAATCACTTTATTTCATATTAAATTTTATATTATATCATAAAATTATCAGTGAATGCAAGATTATATTTAGAACAATACAATTAATTGTGAATGTGTTATTTGTTAATATGTACAATAAATTGTTATATAAAATTCCTTATGCTTGTAAATTAGAATATAGTATTAATCTATCAAATATAATGTTTTTTTTTAAAAAATCAAAATAATAAATTCTTATATGAAGTTTTAGATTTATATATATAATAAAAAAAATCTTAATAAAATAATAATAAATAATTATTAAAGACATTTTAATTGGTGATCAATGGATAAAATATGGTAGGAAATGGCTTAGTAATAATACAATATAACACTTTGTTTTTTGGTTAAAAAATTTATACATATAGATTTTTTAGTTGTAAAGTGGATAAAATAAATTTAATAAATCATAGGGTTCGATAACATAACATTTTTGTAGAGCATTTACTAAATGATGTGCACGTAAAAAAACACACACTTGTCAAACATGCAGAATACTGTAGAACACACGTGTAACGTCACTGACACAATGTTGCTATTTGAAATTCATAAAGGTTTAGTTTTACAATTCATACTTATCAGTTGAAACCTATAAACTATAAATAAACCATATAAAATATCACAGAAGCAAGATAGAACTCATTTTACATAGCTTTAGCTTACCAAAAATTAGAAAAGATGATGAATGGTGTGGCCTTACTTCTCATATTGTGTTCGGTCATAGGTGGAAGTTTTTGGTCTCCAGAATTGTGTGAAAGCAACCAAAATCCAAATATTATTATAAAGGAAGGTCATTCTGTTGTTGTGGTTGAATATATTGGTGAGGGGAAAGAAAGTAACACTAAAATCTCAATTTACCCGAAAGATCATTATGATGGTTTGGAAAAAGTTGGAAAAGCAAAAGAGGCTGTGAGTAAAAATGCTGAAGTTGTGGGTGAAGGAAGCAGTAAGGTTATGGATGGAGTTCATAAACTAAAAGAGGTTGCCGGTGAAGGAAGTAGTAAGGTTATGGATGGAGTTCACAAAGTAAAAGAAACTCTTGGTGAAGAAAGCAGTAAGGTTAAGGATGGAGCTTATAAAGTAAAAGAGGCTGTGGATGAAGGAAGCACTAAGGTTAAGGATGGAGCTCAAAAAGTAAAAGAGGCAGTGGGTGAAAGAAGCGGGAAAGTTAAGGATGCAGTTCACAAAGTAATACAAAGTGATATGATGGATACGCCCAAAAGAGCAGTAGAGGATATCAAGAGTAATCTGTCAAACTTGGCAGATATTGACAGGACTGATATTGAGGAGTTTGTTTGTGATACGTTCGGTACATGCAAACAAGGTTTGGAAAAAGCTGAAGGGGCAACAAAGGAGGGTGTGAGTAAAGGTGCTGCTAAAATGAAGGAGGTTGTGTCTGACACAGGTAGTAAGGTCAAGGATGTAACTAAAAAGGTAAAAGATAGTGTTGCAGTGGATACGCCTAAAAGAGCAGATACTATGATAGAATCTACTGGACTGAATTCACTCATGGGAGTGGTTCAGTTGCTTGGATTTTCCATGTCTTTTGGAATGTCGATGTGGATGACATTCGTTTCTTGTTATATTTTGGGTGATGCTCTGCCAAGGGACCAATTTGGGATGCTGCAGAGCAGGTTGTATCCTATTTATTATAAGATTCAGGCCTATTGTACTGGAGCTGCTTTAATAGCCCAACTATTCAGCCGCGGCAAAAAGGTTGTCTCAAGCAGTGCTGAGATTTTTTACTACATAAACCTAGTTATGTCTCTCCTGATGTCATTTGTGAATTTTCTATATCTTGAGCCGAAAGCCACTCAGGTATATACTCGGGAGTTTCTGGATAATTTTGGTTTTCATTTTGCAATTATGTAACTTTGAGTATAAGCTGGATCCTGAATTGAAAATGATATGTGTGCTATTTTGCTGCTTAAATTCTTAATATAGTATCGTACATCCCATCATTTGATGTCGTTTTTGAATTTTCATTATACTTCCATTACATTTCTTTTTGTTTCCTTAAACAGAGCTTTAGAGACTAGTTCTTCTCTTTTGAGAAAACGTTGTAGTAGATCCTTTTCTTTCTTTCTGTATAACATAACTTTCTAATATTTCGCAAGTGTCATACATGTTTTTGTGAAAAGTGATATAGTCATGAAATTTTATTTTATTTTGATTAATCACAGATAATGTCAGAAAGATTTAAAGTGGAGAAAGAAGAAGGACGAGAGGGGGTGACTTCTCACCCTAGGTCTGGTATAGCGGATGATGCAGGAGATCCGGTGAGTGCAACTACAGAACAACAGGGGGAAGTGAAAGCAGAAACGCACACTGCCAGGCTGAGCGAAAAGTTACAGATGATCAACCGACTTTCTTCTTATGCTAATATAGGGACATTGATATCACTTTCGATGCATATGGTTTATTTGGGACTCCAAATTCAGGTACTTAAAATGCTTGGTGATAATAAGTTGAATCTCAGAATTAATCACAATCTTGGTGCATGTAAACTACAACTCTTAATTAGCTTAAAATACCAAACCTCTTAAAGAATATGTAGAGTTAGGTCAATAGTGATAGGGCAAGAAAAAAATTGAAACGAACCGAAACCAAACCTGTAAAAACTTTAGTTCCGGCTATAAGTTACAACAGAACCCAGTATTATTGGACATTGGTATATATATTTCTTGTACATATTATATTTTATAAATGAATTTGTAAAAAATATTAAATACATATTAAGCTTGTGTAGTAACTGCTGTCTAGTGTGTTCTGAACTTTAGAAATCTAGTGGGCATATTTCAAATACTCTACATTTCGGCTAGACAAATTTTAACTTCTTGATATATGTAATAAGCTCTACACAACAATCATACAGAGACCGAGTCACAGGTGTTTGATTATAATAGCATTATCTGTTACAAAGTTACAAATCTTAACAAAACCAGGACAGGTTTGAGACTTGCAACACAGATGATTCTCATCAAGCCTGGATTCGTGATTTGATTCATAGGCTTAAGATCTCTAACTGTATGTGCATTGTAGTAATTAGCAGTGACAGAGCTTGTGGTTGCTGAACTGATGTATTTTCGACGGATGGATAGTTACAATCTTGAACTGCAATTACTGAAATAAGTCGATATAAATAGCAATAATCTGAATTTCTATTCAGCTAAAGCCTAAAATGAACGGATCCTGAATTTAAGTCGCATATAGCTTTAGCCTATCTATCCCAGTCATTTTGAATATATTAATTGTACATCTCTTTTCCATAAGCATCTTGTGCTTTACTCATGCTCATTGACTTCTACTCTGGTTGATGGCTAGGTATTTTAGTCATTGAGGTTGTTTTGAAAATACCAATTTCATTACATTTATTAATAGGAAAAATTCACTATGAAATTCTCGTAGTTTTAAAAAAGCCTGGATATGTTTTTTAATTTGGTGCTGATGGTAAGTTGTCATTGTATAAAAACTTGATCATGACATGCTTTGGCTCAATCATCTTTGGACTCCAGGCTATCTTTAGACGCATCAAAATTTATGTTTTATCAGTTAATTTCTCGGAAATTTGGTGCTGATGGTATCACCACATTTTTTTTATCATCCCAGTGCAATATTATGTGAATCTATTGCAATGTATGATATTATTGTGGCAAATTATTCAACTAACTAAGTTGGAAAATGTTCCTGCATCTCAAATGTTTCAACAGCTGAATAAATGTTAATATTAGCCCAAATATTGCAGGATTCTGGTTCTGGTTCTGGGAGTGGTGGCTATGGACATGGCTCTGGAGGTTTCGGAGGACCACCACCTAGTTAAAACTTTTCGTAAAATTTCCGGAGACATAGTTGTGATATCTGCAAAAGAGGGACTAGTTCAAGCAATCTAGGATATCATTTCCTTTCAATGGTGTGCACTGGAACATCATTTCTGCTGCAATGTATGTTACTATTAGTGTGGTGTTTGACATTTATGTTCCAAGACTTCCAGTTGAACTTGGGATATCCAAGTAGTTTTTAATTAATTTAGTTTTGTTCAAGGCCCTGAGAATTTATAAAACTGCAACAGAAAATTTTTAAAACCGAAATCGAACCAAATTTTTCGAAATCGAAATTGAACCGATGCTTCAACTGTTGTTGTAGTGCAAGAACAAGACTATAATTCCGGCCCATTTGTTTCAGTGACTCTGTTAATTTTCTCTAGGTTTATTTTTCATTTTCATGGTCATCAAACACACGTGAAAATTAGCTATATATATTGAAGGTGATGGGAAGATTTACAGGGCGTAAAAATGGGGACTGAATTTCCCTATACATCTACTTTTTCCATGTCTTCTATTTATTTGTTAATTAAGATGTCGGAGAGAAATAATAGTTACACTAAATTAGAAAAAATAAAATTGTTTATCTTATAAAGTTAACAGTTAATTTATATTAAATCCTCTATATTAGGGACAAATTTTTCACCAGGCCACTTCATCCAATCCAGGTGATGTGCGAGAAAATTATTGTACATCCTGTTTTTTATGATTTTGTGAATTTATGATTAACTTACTGATTTAATTAAATTACAAATGTTACGACATAAAACAAACCCGAGATTTTATTTTACCGTCATTCTTTTTTTTTAAATTACTATTATATTACTCTCTCCGTAAAATTAAGAAAAATGAGTAAAGTAGCGTGATCAATCAATATTTAATGTATAAAGTGGGTATAGTTCAGAAAAATAGCGAATGTGATTGAATTTTATATTATAAAATGTTACTATTTTATATATATAAAAAAAATGTAAAAAAATGAGAGTGACGTACCAAATATTACGATTTACTTTTGGTCTTCTGTTTTCTACTCAACTTCGATCACACAAGCAACTAATTAGAATTCCCAACTATTTAATAAACAACCTTTACCAAGAAAACAAGTCTTTGACCTTACACAAAAAAAACCAACCAATGGCTCTCTCTCTAAACCTCCCCTGTCTCTTCATCTTCCTCATAATCTCTCTAACTTCTGCAACCAAAGACATCCATGATCTTATCCAAGACTATGGTTTTCCAAAAGGGTTGATCCCAAACGCTGTCGTTTCCTACACTATATCATCTACTGGTGACTTTTCGATCATACTAAGTCACCCATGTTATGTTGAGTTTGATCAACTTGTTTATTATGACAAGTTAGTTAAAGGCAAGTTGAGTTACGGGTCAGTGACTGATGTGTCTGGGATTCAAGCCAAGAAGTTTTTTATATGGGTTAATGTTAATGGGATGAGTCTTGATTCTAGTACTAATATGATTGAGTTTCATGTTGGTGGCTTGTCTCAAAAGTTGCCAGCTGATCAGTTTGTTGAGATTCCGGATTGTAAGAATAAGGCTTGTCAACATAATCATACTATTCTTCATCAAACAATTTAGGTATGTGTGTAAAAGCATCATATATATTTAATTTAAATATTTCAATTCGTAACATTGTAGTCGAGTGGATAGCCTCGTAATTGTATAGGACAAATGTGTGGTCAAATATATATATTTTGATTATTTGTTGGTGTTGTAATTATTGTCCATCAACTTGTTAATTGACTTATTGTGTGACACTTGCTATCCAACCTGGTGATAAAGTTATATTGAATTTGGGCAGTACATCATATGGGGATGTAGCTCAGATGGTAGAGCGCTCGCTTAGCATGCGAGAGGTACGGGGATCGATACCCCGCATCTCCATTCTTTTTTCCTCCCAACCTGTTTGTCGTAGCCTCATGATAATTAGTAATGACCCTGTTCAAAAATTCTCTGGAGAATAATCAGATTACCATGTATCATCTTGATAATGAATAATGACCCTGTTTTAGGTTATTACTAAGCTGCCTTCTTTTTTTCACCACACCTAATGAGCTGCCTTCTTTTTTTCACCACACCTAATGAACAAGTATTTTGAAACGGAGGGAGTAGCACCTAAGAAAAAAACTTGGGGAAAATGGTGGAAAGTTCAAGAAATAGTAACAAATATAATTGTGCTTTTGAAGGTTAGGTAGTTGAAATATAGCTTCATACATATATTTTTCATATCATTTTAAAACTATACTTCGGAGTACAAGTTTTATTTTAATTTAAAATATAGCAATAGCTACGCGTATTTTAGCACCACCGTTGAACTTACTTTAAGAAAAATAGGAATTTGTGGTAGTTGCTGACCGGTGGGAACTTGGAAAGTTTGAATTGCTTAAGAGTTGAGACATTCTCCAAGTGCCTTTAAAGTCCCTTTTTCCTTGAGTTCCATTTTCGTTTCAAGATGGAAGGCAAGTGACCAACAACATACGGGGATGTAGCTCAGATGGTAGAGCGCTCGCTTAGCATGCGAGAGGTACGGGGATCGATACCCTGCATCTCCATTCATGAGTTATTTTCATAATGATTCATGACCCTGTTTTAGGTTAGTACTAGACCGGCTGCCTTCTTTTTTTATCCACACCTGCTCCGGTGAAGTGTTTATATTGAATATGACTCTGTTCAAGTAATTTGGAGTACAAGATTCTTGATGGATGTAAGAGCAAGTCCAATGGTGTCGTCAAAAGTGGAGCTATTTTTAAATTATACTCCCTCCGTCCCCCTCAATTCTTTACATTGAGGGGATGACACGAAGGTTAAGAAAAAATGTAAATTAATAGGGAAAAGTAAGAAAAATGAGTAAAGTGATGGGACCAATCAATATTTAATGTATAAAGTGAGTATAAAGTAGGTATAGTGGAGGAAAGTAGTGAATGTGATTGGATTTTATATTATAAAATGTTACTATTTTTGGTATATAAAGAAATAAGAGAAACGTATCAAAAAGAAAATTGTAAAAAATTAGAGGGACAGAGGGAGTAGCACCTAAGGAAAAAACTTCACTCTAAGCTAAACAAATTAGCAAAATGGTATACTTGATGTTGTTATACATTGGAGCACAACTTCTATTTTAATATCAATTTTTTTAATTTCAAAATATAGCAATAGTTATACGTATTTTAACGCCACTTAGCAATAGTTATAGAAAGGTTGAATTGCTCAAGACATCTTTTTTCTTGAGTTCCATTTTAGTTTCAATATATTAAATGTGAATAGCAAGATGGAAGGCAAGTGATGAACATCATGAGGGGATGTAGCTCAGATGGTAGAGCGCTCGCTTAGCATGCGAGAGGTACGGGGATCGATACCCCGCATCTCCATTCTTTTTAGCAAATCCATTCCTTAGGTTGGAATTCTAAGACTGGTAACTTTACTAAGCTTACTCTATATAAGTTTACTCTATAAAGTTTACTAAGCTTTTAATTTACTACTTTGATCGACGTGATTAAAGATTTAAAGAAATATATTGGTAACTGATATTACTTCGATTCTATGGCAGGTCCAGGCCATATTTACAGCTCCCGGAGGTCCAAGCCAGAATCTTCTCGCTATTTAAAATGTATTCTTAGGCGATGAACGAACCCTAATGCAGGCTGCCTTATTTTGCATATTCTGTCATGCCTTGAAATAATTAACTTTGGATTCACCACAGATTTGTGGGATAAGAATTGTGTGAAAGGTGAGGAGGCCTTGGGGGCCGTACATGTCTTTCTCAAATTTCTATTGTCAATGTCAAAGTTCTGTCATATAATGTGTATAGTAACCTAAAGAATCTTTCGAGTTGAGTACAAGTTTGTAGTTCTAATTATCTTCTAGAACGTGGATTCGTTCTATCGGGTGAGATAATCAAGTTTTAATTCTTGATTTCATATTTCTAATGAGTTTCTCTGATGTGGATTCACACTCGATTTCATATTTCTAATGAGTTTCTCTGATGTGGATTCACACTCGATTTCATATTTCTAATGAGTTTCTCAAATGTGGATTCGCACTCTTTCTTCTAGTGATAATCAATTTTTAATTTTTGAACTCGTAATTATTATGATCAATTCTTTCACACTTAATGTTGTTTTTTCTTATGAAAGTTGGTTTCTCTCTTTTTTATGCATTTCATAACTACTAACTAATAATTTCACCCTCTCTAAACTAATCTAATAGAAATCGAGCGGTAGTTGCATATTTTTTTTTGACGGAAGCGATAGTTACATTATCGCATTGCATTATGTAGTGCTTAGTGGTAAAACAGTAGAACTAGAGATGAAATTAATAGGCACCTTATAATTTTAAACCCAGTAAAATTGTCTTTTAAACCTACAGAAAAAACCACTTGCAGATTGTTCTGATATTCCGAGTGAAAGAAAGTGCTAGAACTCTAATAATGATGATAAACTTATTTCGTTAAAGTCGCACAAAATACCTTCCTTTATGTCATGACAACACTACAGCCTAAATGCAGCCAAGCAAAGGCAACACAGAAACTGCAGTCACAGCTACAGTAATCACAGTTTGCATAACAATTATAAAGGCCGAAGTTTTTTAAAATAATAAAAACTATGGAATGTCAAGCTAATGCTACCAACACATATAACCTAAACTTTCCCTCCATATTTCACATCCATTCATCCAACCTCATTCAAATGTGGGAAAAGACTAACATGGGTACAGGGTAATGAAAACCTACTGACAGTAGTATGTTACACAGCCTACTAACATTAAACTAAACCCCCCACCCTTTCTCTCCCCCCCTTCGAGCGAAAACCTTCTGAACTTGTGAGACCATGAGAGCCTTTAAACAGTTGAGACAATAAAGATGCAAAGGACAAAAAAGTTTACGCTATCAAAGTTATACTTCTGTTAACTTCAATGGGTATGATTTCAGGTGTCAGTCCCAAGCACTTGTCACCCCTGAACCATAAGATGCTCCACCATACCCCCCACTCGGTGCCCCATATCCGCTGCTCATGTTACCACCACCGCCGTAATAGTCTGCTCCACCCCTGTTATAAGCGGGGTCTCTTCGAAAATCACGACCACCAAAACGGCCTCCCCCACCGCGACGATTCTTACCGCCACTATATACAGCTCGGGCTGCAAAGCGAGTAAGCCATGCAGGAACTTCTTGATTTGCTTCTTGCATTAACTCGGACAAAGACCTGGCCATATTGGAATTATTCTCGTTAAAGAATGCAGTAGCTAGACCAGACTTGCCCGCTCGTCCAGTTCGTCCAATACGGTGTACGTAATCATCAATATCATTTGGAAGATCAAAATTGACCACGTGTGCAACATGTGGAATATCAAGACCCCGTGCTGCCACATCAGTAGCAACCAAGATTGGAGTATGACCACTTTTAAATGATCGCAAGGCTTGTTCTCTTTCCTGCAGAAAATACCTCCAAAACGAGATTATTCACCAGTACATATTAATTACAGTTTCTGGTACTTGTATATGTAAACTTTACTACATGTATACACACACATATACATATCATATCATACACATACACATACACCACATGTCCACTTACTGATACCTAGTAACCTACATGCCCCAGGGGGAGGGGGGTGCACAAGCCATGTAGTCAAGCCCGATGTAGTAGTTTAGTCACATTTATATATCTTAACCAATGTATGCACAAATTATACAATTTCATTTCTAGCAAATTCAAATATCTTACTAATTTCATTTCTAGCAAATACAGATATCTGAATAATTTACTGCAAAACGTAGAAATAAAGTACATTAAAAATCTTTCACAACTTAAGAGATTCACATTTAAATTTAAGAAAATTTAGCAATGGTGAAGACTAAAAGCAAATTCTGGTTTTTCTTGTTAATAGACCATTACGTGAGCATCACTTTGATACTTTTATATTCATAACATCATTTTAATACTTTTATATTAATAATAAGAACAAAGTTGGTGATCACTGTACATAATATAGCATTCTAAAGCAATAAATTTCATTCAGAGCTAATACAGGCACTGTCAAAAAGTATACCAAAACACCTAGGATTTCAGAAATTACCATCTGTGATCTATCACCATGGATAGTAGTTGCAGGAAAGCCATTACTACACAGCCAATATTCGAGTGAATCAGCTCCCTTCTTTGTCTCCACAAACACCAATGTAAGAGCTTGCTGTAAGAAGAGGATTAGGTGTGTCAAAAGTAGTTCATTGTCATATAAAAAAGGAAAAATGAAACAAGCCCAGGAATGTACTGTTTCGTCGGAACAGAAAACTAGTGAAGATAAGGAAATATTGTGCTATGAGCTTCAGATGTCTACGCATCTCTACCAAAGAGTAACTGCTATAATCTAATGCTACTAGACCCATATTTGCTCTCAAAGAAAGACCTATATGTGCAGTAAGAATATGCAGGAGAGTGTGAATGGGTATGATATCTACGAGTGCCCTGGAGGTATGCAAGGAAAATACCAAGATTTATCAGATCCTAATTGTTAAATATTTTTTAATACATGCGAGTTTAAAATTTAATATATGCAATAATAAAAAAAATGGATACTTGTTTCTTATTCAGTTGATCTACACTAGAGGATAGTACACAAGAAAAAAGCATCCACCTTTTGGCTAGCCAGCTTCTAAACAAATTAATTTTTAATTTTGATTCGGATGTAAAACCCTTTGCAGACACCTTTCTTTGTACCATCCATGCAAAGCAAATTTGACTACACTGCTTTTATACATAGATCTCCACAGATATCTTGTTAGTTAATTCTGACTTCAATTAATTCTGTTGCAGATACAAAGTTAAGAGAAGTCTATCCATAAATAATAGCTTAAATCCATCATTCACTGCAAAATATTGTGGTGATGGATTCCAGAAAGCTGCAAAACATATATCATGAAAGAAGTAGAGCACATGTATACTGCTAAAATTTTAGTAATCAGTGCCTCGGTGGCACTCTAAGAGCAACATCTCAAAAGACAAAAAATGGTCTCAATAAAATTACCTTTCCGTGAGCACCATTCGCCCTCTGAGCATGGAGGAGGTCCATGAGGTGACTTCTTTTATCACTCTCCTGAACATATTCAACTCGCTGCATAATTAAATCGGTACTCGACCCAACTCTTCCAACAGCCAAAAATATGTATTTAGCTAGAAAATCAGAGGCCAGTCTCTGCAAATCAACCAAATTGTGAATGTGTCACAATGCTGATATTATCCCTTTGGAGGCACAACTAATTCATTTTATTTTCAACAAATTTGAAAATATATGAATTAAGCAGCAAATATGTCAACCTATAAATAATTAGATCCTAAAAGAGAATGAGAAGCCATTTATAGTACATGTGATCAAAAAAATACACAAACGCTTTAGGAACAGTGCCTACCTGTATTTCTTTTGGGAAGGTGGCACTGAACAACATTGTCTGCCTCATACCAGGAGGAGGCATATCCATTTGTTCCACAATTTTCCTAATTTGAGGTTCAAAACCCATGTCCAACATCCTATCTGCCTCATCCAGAGCTAAATATCTTATCATCTGTAACGAGACTCTAGCTCTCTCCAGCAGATCTACCAACCGTCCAGGAGTCGCCACAAGAATGTCAACACCTCTTTCCAGTTCTCGAAGCTAGCCAAGTCAAACTTGCATTAGTCGACAGAAAAAAATTTATTTATAATTACAGATGGATAAGAACCACTATGATTGCCATATTGCACATCACACGGGGCACAGAACAAGTAACTTACAATTAGTATAGTACACTTGCAAGTTTGTTCACTCGTTAGTATTCATTGTATATGCATCTCTTGTTATTTAATTTAACAAGCTGTTGCTAGAATAATGGCAAGGTCAAGATATATATTTCTTTGCCCAAACCGACGTCTCAAACCCCTCTATACTATATGAAACAGTAAACCTAATCTACCAATCATCAATGTTAAGACCTAATATATATATATAAGAGAGATTTTCAATTAATTCTTCCAGATCAACAATTTAAATCTCACAAGCATGCATCAAATAGATTGCACGGTCTACAAAACTTTTTGCGAGTGGGAAGTCATTGCGACCTGGACGGACACGCCAATTTAGTCAGGAAGTTGGAAATGATGTATTTTAAATAAAAATCAAGGAACAGTAAATCCAAAAAACAATCCATTTGGAATTTTGGATAATAGAATATGTCGAGAAGCAAGGAATTCTTTTCTGATTTTAATATATACATCTTGATATTGCTTTCCATTTTCTAGTCATCTAATTTAATCAGAATTCCAGATTTTGCATTGCTTTTACCTTCACATATAGCATAATTTATCTCAATCTCTCTTTTATGCGATTACAAACTTCATATGAGTTAAAATCTCGAAACGCCAATATCGCTAATGAATACTGTCAAGGACCATATTACTTGTGAAAACCACCACATCAGCGATTAATGATTATTCAGAGATCACTAACTACAATATGTTCATTTGCGTGTATCATTAGTGATGAGTGATGACGTGATTAAAGATATACTTCTCTATGACCTATTCAAATTATTTATTTACTTGCTGAATATATATATAAAAACCCTTTGCACACCTAGAAGAAAAAGAAACCGAGTAATAAATTGCAACTTCATTTATTTTGTCGCAGATTGACTTCATGGCTTCACGCAAACAATTACTTCTGCCATACGTACTCTTCTCAAATTTCGTTTTGGCTAATTACTTCGGAGCAAAATAAAAAACAAGGTAGAGCACTTCTAATGATACACGCAAATGAAATATGTCACCATAATATTCTAAAAAGGTTTACCCTGCAAATTCAGAGGATAATGATAAATAAAAAATTAAGGCACTTCAAGAACTAAACAAACACAGAGTGAGTTTGGCCGTATTATCGCCCTCTTTTAGTATTATATTTCTAGTTGTCTTTAAATCACAGCACTTGTTTGTGATACCAGTTTGACACGGTAATAAAAATAAAAGCAACATTAACATTTGCAATCTGTTCAGAAATTAAAAATTCACTACCTAAAGCCGGTTAACATTAAAAGTGTACAACCATGATACGACACCAGATAACATAAATATGATACCTGTTGGTTAATAGGCGCACCTCCATAAGCAACAACCACCTTGACACCAGTTTGATATGAAAACTTCCTAGCTTCTTCATGAATCTGCAGTTAACGTCAATCAAAAAATCAAGAGTCATTGGCGAAGTAACAGAAAACATAATATCACATGGCAACAAAAAGAAGGAAACCCACTTGGCATGATAGCTCCCTTGTCGGAGACAATATAAGAGCAAGTGGACATGCCATTCGTGGCATACGTGGAGCCCTCTGAGCAAACTGGCCCGTCATAATTCCACTAATAATCGGGAAGCAGAATGCAGCCGTCTTTCCGGACCCAGTCTGAGCACAAGCCATCAAATCCCGTCCAGCAAGAGAAATTGGTATGGCATGTCGTTGAACAGGGGTCGGCTTAACATACTTACACCTCTGAATATTCTTATTAAGTGCTTCACCTAAATCAATGTCAGCAAACGTATTCACCGGAGGTGGCACATTATCCCCACTAGTCTCCACCGGAATATCTTCATAAGCATCAAAATTAATCCCCGTATTCTCCTGCTCACCAACTTCCGGCTCCACCTCCTCTTCATTCCCAAACGGATTAGCTTCACGCTCCCTCCCACGATCCCACCCACCAATCCTATTATTCCAACCCCCCGAACGCCCACCACCACCACCACCACCACCACCACCATACCCGCCAGATCTACTAAACTCACTCCTCGGTGCAGCCCAACGATTCCCACCTACTGGAACATTTCCACCACTCGGCCCACTCTGCACCGTAGCAGACGTATCCGACGATGGTGGCCTATTACGAAGATGCGGAGGAACATAAGCCGGTCTACCACCACCACCTCCAATACCCCCAGAAGCAGCATTTTCAACCGAATCAGCCCAAGAAGTAGGCATACCTCAATTTTCAAACCACTCAAAAAATCTCCTTCCCTTCAAAACACCAAACAAAACCCTCAAAAATCTCAAATATCAAATTTTCAATTCAACACCTCAATTTATCATCATCATCATCATCATCAAATTTCAAAACTATAAATCACCAATTAACCTAACACCAAACAATCATCATATACATACAAACAACAACAATCACAAAACAAAATGCAACACAATTACAATCTCAAACAACAAATTTACATATATCAAACATTTACAAATATATACGAGAGAGAGAGATTGAGAGAGAGAGATTGAGAGAAAGAGAGAGAGAGAGAGAGAGAGAGAGAGAGAGAGAGAGAGAGAGATAGATACGTACAATGGAGGCGTTAAGTATAGAAAGGGGGAAATCGGAAACCCTAATTAAAGAGGAGGGGGGTGGTAATGCGATCGGGAAATATCTTTGAATTAAAGTGGACGCTTTGTTTCTCTCTCTAGGATAGATAAAATCTTTTTCTCTCACTAGAATTTTGTTAGGAAAGCCAGTAGATTTGGGGAACCTTTTTGCGCCTATATTATCTGCCTTCATCACCCCATCTTATATTTTTCCTTTTCTTTCATTTACTATTTTTTTCTTAACCATTTTTTCAGCTCCTTCCTGCCTATTTTTATTTTTATGTAATTTTCAAGTGCCATGTCCTTAAATATCTTCTTCACAATGATTGGTATTCTAATTTATGTGCTATTGTTGCTTCATTTTTATTATATATGTTAGAGGGGAAGGTTCGGTGAGGAACCTGTTAAATGGGTAATCTAGGAACTCTTTTGTGAACACGTGTTAACTGTTATTTTTAAATATAAATTGATCACTCGTTACTACTTGTGGTCAAAACATATAGATAACACAATGACTTGATATTTTTTACTGATCTAACAAAACCACGTTATTCTCCAAAAGTTACATAACACAATGAATTTACAGAACACTAACACAAGATTACAGAATACAAGAAATTTACATAATAGTAGAATACAAAACATAAATAGTATACAAAATATATAAAATATACAGAATACAAAGTTACTATCCTCCAAAAGATTACATAACACAATAAATTTACAGAACACTAACAAAAGACTACATAACACAAGAAATTTACATAACATAAATAATATACAGAATATGTAAAATATACATAACATAAAGTTAATACAAATAAAATAACAAACACAAAATAAAAATAAGAATTACATAGCATAATAAATTTACAGAACATTAAAATACAAAATAGAAATAATATAATTTTATCATCCAACATAATCTAATATAGTTATGGTATAAAATATTGAATAACTTTTTCATAGAACATACTTATATTAAGATGAAATATTGAAAAAAAAAGTATTTTTTGTTTGTAGTAAAGATCTTTTTAAATATTTTAGTCACGTAAAGATAACTTCTCACGTGTACACGGACCAAACTGACATCCCATCATTTGATTTCTATATCAAGTTTAGCAGTGAGTTACTAGGTTACTCAAATAAATGAGTTCCTCATTGAACCATAATATATAATCCTGAAAAGTGTCTTCCTCTAGGTTTTAGAGCAACTGGTTACTTAACATGTTATTAGAGTTATGTAACCAGGAGGCCCAAGATTTTGACTCCATGTCACCCCAATATTCTCACAATTGTAATATAAAGGAGTGTTTATGTATGTTATACTTTTTTTCTTTTATTTGATGGTCAATAATTGTGGTAAATATATGTATAACTATATTTGTGTTTGATTTTTTTATGTGAAATATATTTGCTAAGTATACTAGCTTATAACCCGTGGAATGCACAATTATTTTTTTTTAAAAAAATAATTATATTAATTAATGAAATTATTTTTAATTTAATGATGATTCAGTCATTATTATTCAACTGAAATTACTTAGGAACCGGAATAGAATAGAAAGTTATGAATTATACATTGACAATTCTATTCAACTTAGAAAATCTACTCATTTTTTGTTTATATTATTAAAATTTATTTTTCAGTAATTGAATATAATTCTAATAACAATCAAAAACACTTTTTATTTTTTAATATTAGATCTAATGGTTCTTATTTATCTGATTCAAAATCAATGATCCTTATTAGTTTGATGGTACATGGACCAAAGTTTTAGATAAGATCTATAATTATATTAATTTGTGTTTTTTAATATTTTTTGTTATTAATTTTGGATTTTATTTATTAGATTTTAGACGACCAATTAACTATTTGTGTTGTATTTTTTGTTCTAAAAATCAGATTTGAACATTTTACGACACACATGAAATTCACAAAATAATATTCAATTTAGTGAAGGTTTAATAATTCATTTCCAATTGAAGATACCCTAAAACTAAAGTGGAAAAAAAAGTGACGAATTTTTTACATTAAGAATTCTTATTGAATTTTGAAAATTAATTTATATTTGGTTTAAATTATCAAAATACATTTTTTTTAGTAGTTGAATATAGTTCTACTAACAACCAAATACACTTTTTAATATTAAATCCAATGATTTCCATCTATCTATTTTAAGATCTAACAAAGTATTTCTTAATTTAGTGATGGTTTAACAATTTTTTTACAATTAAAACTACACCAAAACTAAAAATATAAGAAAGTGATAAATTTTTACTTTGAGAATTCTATTCGATTTAGGAAATTTTCATATGTATGGTTTAAATTATCAAAATATATATTTTTTAGTATTTTTAATATAATTCAACTAACAACAAAATACAATTTTTCATATTCGATTCAACGATTCTCATCTATCTATTTTTAAAATCTAACGATACTTATTATTTTGATATGTAATATTTATAATTACTTCAAATCCAATTCTAGTACTAATACTTCCACTTTTGACTTGTATCATTTTTAGATAATATAATTTTAAAATCTACCGATCCTTATTATATTGATATGTAATAGATATAATTACTTCAAATTCAATTCTAATACCAATACTTCCACTTTTGACTTATATCCTTTTTAGATAATAATTTTAAAACCTAACAATCCTTATTATTTTGATATGTAATAGTTATAATTACTTCAAATCCAATTTTAGTATTAATACTTCCACCTTTGACTTATATCCTTTTTAAATAATAATTTCAAGTTTTATATGATATAATCTTTATCGTCTGTTTTTAAAAATATTAAATCCTACGGTTGAGATTGTTTTGGCGGTACTGAGGACCAACCAAAGTTTTGGCGGTACTAAGGACCAACCAAAGTTTTGGATAAGATCTCCCTTACGCTTATTATATATAAGTGAAAGACATATGTATAGGCCTATTTGTTAACATCGAGGATTCAACTCAACTTAAACAAGTTTGTAATAAGTAAGTAATAATTCAATTGTCACAGTATCACAGGAATCTCAGAAGATCACATCAGTCAAAAGAATACAGATTAAAGTCATCCTACAGACTTGAAGAAATACTACATTGAAAGAAGTTCAATTATTTGATCAAACCTTAGTGAAGTATTAAAGGAAGTGGATTTATTAAAGTGACAGAGATTTCAGATGTGTGACAGCAAATGTACAAGTTACAAAGGTTGAACAACAGTCAAAAGCAGACAATGGACCACGGCTTAAAGTCAAAATGAAGAACAGACATTTCAGTGAGTCACTTATGAACCAGACAGTGCATCAAGTGACAACTACATCCAGTGGATATTCTTCATCAAGTTCAAGGACTGGTTTTACTATCTTGTCAGAATTTACATTCTCTTTTAAATTAGTTATTAATTTATTTATTAAATGAATTCTTCTGAATTAATTTAACAAATAAATTAAGTAATTAATTTATTGAATAAATTAATCCATTAGAATTAATTTATGAAATAAATTAATTATCAGAATTAATTTAAATAAGAAGTAGAATTAATTTAGTATTTCTTAAATAAAAATGAACTGGAATGATTATTCAGGATAGTCATCCCGGTAGTCATTCCAAGCCATTTGGATTAAAAATGTACTGGAATGACTATCAAGGGATAGTCATCCCGGTAGTCATCCTAGTACATTTCAAGAAATGCTTTATTAATTCATGTAAATATTGATAGTCATTCCAGTTAGGGCTGTCAATGGATCGTATCTGGATCGGATCGACCTTGATCCATATCCTGATCCATTTAATTTGACCGGATTCAGATTGGATCATAGCCGGATTTTATATAGCCCGATCCATATCCGGATCCGTTAGGATCACGGTTAACGGATCGGAGCTCCGATCCGTTAATATTAATAAAAAAAAATACTTTACTCAAATCCAAATTCAGAGGTTACACAATAAATTAAAATTCAATTACAATACGGAAACTTAAACAGTAAATTCAATCTGAAGCCATAGCACAAGCAAACGAAGGAAAAAACATGTTTTGTAATGGAAAAGCATTATAGCTTACATTTTATTGTCTTTTGTGTCAATTATATAAGTAAAAGAGAGGTCCAATAGCCATTTTATATAACAGGAACAGGAGAAATGAATCAGTATTTTTTTTTATTTGGCTCTTGACTGTTTGACTTAATTGCTTAAAAAATATGATATATTTAATATATAACATATTGTATATAATATTTAATATATATATATATAATATTAATAGTCGGATCGGATTATTAACGGATCGGATCGTATTAAATCCATATCCTATACTTATCGGATCGGATCGTTACCAGATCGGATTTTTATCGGATCGGATTTATTTTTTAATGATCCATATCCGCTCCATTAGGCTTCGGATCGGATCGGATTTCCGATCCATTGACAGCCCTAATTCCAGTATTAAAGATAGTCATTCCAGGCACTTTTTTAGTCTTTGATGACTATTTTGATAGTCATTCCAGAAGAAAGAAACGTGCAGATTAGTGGCTTGTCAAGTGGATTAGCTTTATCAAAAGAAAAGTGATCAAGACAGACTAACATAACACTTAACATAAATCTTTTCAAGAACTTTCTGTGAAGAACACAAAGCTACTGCCGGATCAATTTCTTCAGTGAATTAATTATAAAAATCATTGTGTTAAATCTAAACCAATAGAATTCATTCACTTGTACTACTTTGACTATCTAGTGAATTTTTATCCCTAGAACGTATCTCAAATTATCATTTATTGTTATATCTTTTTATTACAAAAATATATAAATTCATGTCGAATTTGTTTTAATTAGTTTGAGATCCAATCTTGTAATCAGTACCATATTTGTAACACCCTTCAAGTTTAATAAAGTTTTATTTAACTTGAATTTTGTTTCATTTTATTCCGCAATAATTTGTTCCTAAATTGTTTTATCTTCAAATGAACAAATTCGATTAAATGGTATAGTTTGTATTCAACCCCCCTTCTACAAACTTATCAGGACCTAACAATAAGGATTTAATTTGTGCATATACTTAATATATAAGTATAGTTGTTAAGTCTATAAGTACATTTATTAAATATATTTATGCAATTATATTTGTGTTTGATGGTTATTGATGTTATTAAGTATATATGTGTGATTTTTGTGAATATAAGTATTCTTACCTTTTTGTTTTTCTTAAAATATAACTCCCAAGAATGCTTATGTAAAAACTTGACAACTAAAAAGACACTTGGACACTTATATAATCATGTACATCTCACTTTTACATATATGAAAAATACATACACATTTTTAGTCACGCACACACAAACATAGCCACATATTTATTTATGTACGTTTTTCGTGATTTTATGTATGTATGATATATGTTTGTGTATGCATTTTCAGATTTGAGCTTTAAAGAACAATCAATTTTCATTTCATGTTATGGCAAGATCTTTACACCATTTTATGTAAATTATTATTTGTATGTATAGTTTGTATTTATTGTTTTATGGATGTAGTATATAATGATATTTGTGATGCTTATTAATACAACAACAAGGGGGTTTGATAAATAAATTAAATCAAAATGACCATTTTACCCCCTCTTAAATATTACATATTAATATCTTATATTGATTGATGTATATTAATAATTCTATAGTTAAAATCTGCATTTAATTTGTACATCCATGTTACTTAAATTTGATTTTAATTTTACATTGAATAGCATAACATTAAAACACTTCTTAATTATTGCTTAATATCTCATATTTATTAAAGTATCTGAATTGTTTTATTATTAACATATGTTATATATATTTTTATTTGTGTTAAATCAAATAATTTTTAAATAAAATGAATTACGAAGATTGATATATATATATATATATATATATATTAAAATAGAAACTAGAAACTAATTTAAGTCCACTAGATCAATCTAATCTAATGGACCCCTTAGAGACACACATACAATTAAAATACACCATCTCATACACAATTCCACTTAATCTCCTCCGTTTTTAATTTGATTTTTCCCGCCAATCGGTGATTTTTTTTCGAAATTCGACTTCGCAATATTTTTTTTCTATCTTCCAATGATCAATTTGCATACCATATGTGATATATTTCGACGCGATTTAAAAAAAATAAAATTATTTCTAGTTTCTATTTTAAGAGTGGTTTCTATTACAGTAGGACTATATATATATATATATATATATATATATATATATATATATATATATATAGAGAGAGAGAGAGAGAGAGAGAGAGAGAGAGAGAGAGAGATGTTTAGTGCCGACCACTTAAAGGTTAGACATGTTATACCAAAATTGCAGTACAGTGTATTTTTGGCTTATACTAACATTGAAGTTGCGGTACAATAAATCTAAAAATTGCAGTACAATGAATTTTGATACCAAACAAGTTCATTCGATTATGGTTTTTTTTGAAATAAAGATTGTGGGTTGCCCGGAGATATAATGCATAAATTATATATATATATATATATATATATATATAACTAAACTTAATAGTGCAATACATAGTGCAGTAATGTATTTAATATATATGTGGTCTAAGAGATCTAAATTTAATTGGTCTACACTGAACATAACTCTCTCTCTATATATAATGAATAGAGATATTTATGAAGAGTTTTTAAACATTTTCATCGTGCCCGGTTACTTCATTTTCTAGAATTTGTTTATGACTCAAATATAATATAAAGGAAGGCATTCATTACCACCAAATTAGAGCATTTTTTTTTAATACACATGCAAAATTTATGTCATATAATACGTTTATATTTAACTTGTGGTGTGATCGTTCATACTTCTTGAAATGCAAATTATGTACCCAAAATAAAACTTATACCCATAAGACAATGATTCTCACATTTTATACCAACAATACAAATTCTCAAATTTCACTTTGTATCATACTCCTTCTCTCCCACATGGCGGGATTTTTTAGAATTTTTTTGTAAGACATGTGCATTTCCAACTTACTATGAAAACATGTGAGCATTTTGCCTAAATTACCTTTTTTGAACATTATATAATAATCAATGAGGAGTGGATAAGAGTGTAGAATAGTTTATATTCTTATAAAATTGATACATTTATAGTAGATATAAGTGAAAATGTATGATCAAATTAACATTTTCTTAATAAGCGTAAAATCAAAAAAGAGACTAATATCATGGGACGAAGGGAGCATCATACTTTAATTATTATTTTGATACTAGAAATAAGTTAGAATTTACGTAAAAAATTATGAATACATTTTTATATATGCAAGTATAAAACTCTAACGAATTGGATTGGAGAATGATTGGTTTCACAAGATGAATATTGTAAATATTAGTTGTCCAATAACTAATTCATGACATTTATGTTCTTCTAAAATTGATACATTTATAATGGATATAAGTGGAAATACATCATCAAAATAAATTTTTCTTAATAAGCGTAAAATTTTAAAAATGATTATTATAATAGAATGAAGGGAATATGATACTTAAAATATTATTTTGATAGTGAAAACAAGTTCAAATTTAAAAGATATTAAATAAATTTTCATATATTGAAATATAACACTCTAACAAATTGGAGAATGATTAGCTTTGCAAGATGAATAATATAAATATTATGTTCAATGACTCATTTAAGACAACATGCAACTATACTAAATACTTTTTAAAAAAACGATAAATTTTCTTGAAATTTAGAGTATGTATGTGATTTGCACGTGGTAAAGAGCTAGTTTCATTAATACTTCGAATCTTTTATCAATACAGTTATGAACTCCGAATGAACATCACTCATCCAACAAATATGATCAGCTTAAAAGTTAAAATTATTCTAAATCGCAGTCAAAACAGTCTAAGTCGAGCCAATACGAGGTATTTTCAAACTTCACCCTTTCACTTGCCTATATATACCCATTCACATACCCTAATCCTCTTTCCAGCTTCGTCGTCGATGTTACTTGTAATTTACCCTAACCTTGTATATTCACACACACAAACACAAACACAAACACAAATTTAATTATGTATGTTTTTCGTGATTTTATGTATGGATGATATCTGTTTACGTATGCATTTGTAGATTTGATCTTTAAAGTATAGTCGATCTTCATTTCATGTCATGGCTCTGGTAAGATCTTTACACCATTTTATGTAAATTATTATTTGTGTGTATAGTTTGTATTTACTGTTCTATGGATGTAGTTTATAATGATGTGTTAGATTGTGCTGCTTATTAATACAACAACAAGGAAGTTTGATGAGCAAATTAAATCATAATGACCATTTTACCCCTCTTAAATATTACATATTAATATCTTATATTGATTGAATGTATATTAACAATTCTATAGTTAAAATATGCATTTAATTTGTACATTTATATTACTTAAATTTGATTTTAATTTTACATTGAATAACATAACATTAAAACACTTCTTAATTATTGCTTAATATCTCATATTTATTAAAGTATATGAATTGTTTTATTATTGACATATGTTTGTACATATATTTTTATTTGTGTTAAATCAAATAATTTTTAAGTAAAAATGAATTACAAAGATTGATATACATATATGTTAAATAAAGATATTTATGAAAAGTTTTTTAAACATTTTCATCGTGCCTGATTACTTTATTTTCTAGAATTTGTTTATGACCCAATTATAATATGAGGGAATGCATTCATTACCACCAAATTAGAGCATTTTTTTAAAAATACACATGCAAAATTGTGACAACCCGGGTCAAATCCCGAGTCTTTTTCGAAAATCAGGTCAAATCCCGATTCCGAATAAGCCGAAACCTACTGGCCCAATCGCAGCCAACTTGGGTAACGACTAGCCCACCACAGGCCCCCAAAATATCATGATTTGTTGGTGCTAGTTAGTAGTAGTACTTTGTCTTATAAACTGAACAGAAGTCCCAAATCTCCTCGATGTGGGACTGGGGTGTTACAAACTTCCCCACTTAAACTCTTGACGTCCTCGTCAAGCCTGAATGGATAGCCCATAGATTCCAAGATCGTTCCTCCCTAGCCATTGTGGGATAATACCAGCTGGCTTCGTGTCCCCACCTCCGGATCTCTGTCAATTGTGGGATAATACCACCAACCTTCGTGTCCCCACCTCCGGCAACTTGACGAATCAAGCTTTCGAGAGTCGGCTCTGATACCATATGTGACAACTCGGGTCAAATCCCGAGTCTTTTTCGAAAATCAGGTCAAATCCCGATTCCGAATAAGCCGAAGCCTACTGGCCCAATCGCAGCCAACTTGGGTAACGACTAGCCCACCACAGGCCCCCAAAATATCATGATTTTGTTGGTGCTAGTTAGTAGTAGTACTTTGTCTTATAAACTGAACAGAAGTCTCAAATCTCCTCGATGTGGGACTGGGGTGTTACAAAAATATATGTCATATAATACGGTTATATTTAACTTGTGGTGTGATTGTTCATACTTCCTGAAATTCAAATTATGTACACTAAAAAAACTTATACCCACAAGATAATGATTATCACATTTCATATCCACAATACAAATTCTCAAATTTGACTCTGTATCATGCTCCTTCTCTTCGACATGGTATTTATTTTTGTAATACATGTGCATTTCCAACTTACATTGAAAATATATGAACATTTTCCATAAATTACCCTTTTTGAAAATTTTATAATAATTAATGAGAATTGGATAAAAGTGTAGAACAATTTATATTCTTATAAAATTGATACATTTATAGTATATATAAGTGAAAATGTATCATCAAATTAACTTTTTCTTAATAAACGTAAAATCGAAAAAATAGGCTAATATCATGGGACAAAGAGAACATCATACTTTAATTATTACTAGTCTATAACCCGTGCAAGACACGAGCTATCAAAGGAGATTAAAAAAATAACGAATTAAAAAAATTAATGAGAACGTAAAATATAAAATATAAATAAAAATCAATATGATAAATTATAAAATGAGAAACTTAAATATTAATTGGAACATAGAAAAATTAAATATAGAATACAAATGGGGATGAGGAAAAGAAATGTGGCATTATTAATATTATTTTATTATTTATTAAAATAATATTAATAATAAGGACAAATAGAAAATCTAATATGTTTTAATTAAAAAAAGTAACTGCCCATATTTTTGGAAATGTTTTAATTATATTAATTGTATTTG
Source organism: Heracleum sosnowskyi (assembly GCA_030848705.1). Classification (NCBI taxonomy): domain Eukaryota; kingdom Viridiplantae; phylum Streptophyta; class Magnoliopsida; order Apiales; family Apiaceae; genus Heracleum; species Heracleum sosnowskyi. Next base: position 131,201,179 of record CM061238.1, on the reverse strand, counting down.
TTAAAAAAATACGCTAGTATGTTAAAATAGGTAAACTTTTTTAAATAATTAAAAGCGCACGGGCCATCATAGGAGATTAAAAAAATGATAAACTAAAAAATTTAATAGGAACGGCAAATTTAAAATAAAGAATAAAAATCAATATGGTTATGGATTAAAAAACGTGCTTGTATATCAATTGCTAGGATTTATGAACTTTCGAGCTTTAATGGCTGCACTTGTGTTTCGAGACTAAATTGACCCTCACAAGATGCCTACGTATCTCAATTAATACTGAGAATCAAGCCAAAGACGTAGTTCTGATTGTAGGATCAGGTCCTTTATATAGGCGTCTGAAGCCTCGTATTTATGGTAGGTTTAGAAGTCTTAGCTAATAAGTCTCTTTTTTGATAATGGATAAACATTGTATTTCTTGCTGATTAAGTCTTTTCCTTGTTGATAAAGGCTATGACTCATTAATTGGGATTCTGGATCCTTCTTTGATAAATGTGCCATATTTTGGACTCTTTTCATGAGCTGTATATTTTCCCTATTTATTAATTACAAAATTAATAAATAATCAGAGTTTTGGGCCTTAAATATTAGACCTTTCCAATGAACCAGTAATTATATTTCTATAATTACTTTCCTGTCCATATCATTTGCCCCCCAACTTCTGGGAAATTCTCCTTGGGGTTTTCGTAGAAGTTATAGCGTGTTTTTCCTCAAAATTTTCTATTTTAAGGGTATTTTCGACCTCAAAATAGGTCATTTTCGACCTCATTTTCGACCCGGATTTAAGTCATTTTCGACCATGATTTAGGTCATTTTTGTAACAGCCCGACTTTTCGGACTATTAATTCTAAATACATAACTTAAATAAAAGTATTTCTTTATTCAATAAATACGAAATTGCACAAAAGTCAAAGTAGCGGTCAAATTTAGTAATTCAAAAACATAAAATCGGAGACGCAGCTCCATAATTCAATAATCAATATCTTGTACTATACAAAATTTATTCTAATAGCACAATTATTCTTAACCAATAATTTACATCAAATCAAGTAGCACGAAATTCACAAGTTCACATTTGTATTCTCAATAAGCCTCCAAAATCGAAACCTGAAACGTTAGGAAATGGGTGAGCTACACAGCTCAGCAAGTAACAATTTGACTTACAAATATTCTCAAAAATCAATGGGCGTTTTAGCAAAACAGATTTTCTCAAAACAATAATAATTTAAAAGCTTTTGCGAAAATAGATCCAACCCAAAGTTTATATTTAAAAATCCAGAATTTAAAACAGAAGTAGAATTTAAAAACAGAAACGAAATCAGAAACGAAATTCTTATAAACACCACAGTCTTTCTCTACGGCCACACTTTCCCAGTAGCCGGGATCTTATTCTTATTCTTATTCTTTCGCCACACTTTGCCAGTGACCGGCATCTAAAGTTCAATAATTACGCGCCCTTAATAGGTATCTAAAGTTGCACACTTGTGCGCCTACTAAGGGTATCTAAGGCTAGTTCCGGAACTATAGCATAAATTACGAACGAGTTCGAAACGTAGAGACTGTGTTCTAAAATCAAATACTTATATCTTATACAGTTCAAAACAATTTCTTATATCTTATACGAAATCAAAATCAAAATCACAATATATATTTATCTTTTTCAAAAACAAAAAGTAAGTCAAAAGTACTTACCTCAAAAGCGATCAAATACCGAAATCAATGCGAGCAAATCCTATAATTTTATTAAACCAATAAAAGTCAAATAATGTTAACACCACCTTAATAGAACCCATGCGACGCTTACATATAACTTACTCAAAGAAATTTCAAAAATCAGACACCAAAACATCTTGCAAAACAGGCCATTATTAACAAAATCAGTTATGACCAGTTCTAGAAATTGACAAATTACTCTATGAAAATGACTTTATCTAAAAAAGTACAAAACACGAAAACCGTAGGCAATTCCGAGACCTTTCCAGAATGATAAAGCTCGTTAAAAACGGACAAGTAACGAACTCAGAACATAGATATTTGCGGACTGCTGAACAGAATCAGCCCCTGACCAGGTTAGTATTTCGACGTTTAAGACATCGCAATCACAGAAATAGTCAGGGGAATGAAACACAAAGTGCAGAGGTCGAAAAGATCTTTCCATAATGATATTACTCATAATTTTTGGATAAAGACTCAATTTACTATGGATTTTCAAAGTTAGACATCTCAGCTTTAAAAACATACTGGCTGATCAATAAATCCCAGAAAAACTCATATCTACAGACCTAATTTCGAAAAACACAAAAAATCAAAATTGTAGATAATTCAAATACCTTTTCACAGAGTCTAAAATCATAAGAATCCAATTAACAACGAATAAGATACGAATTTTATAAGAATTCAGAATCCAAACATATACATACGAAATTGAAGTAATCATACGACGACAATGAATATAACAAATAACTCATGGATATACATCAAATTATACACATATACAAATACTCAAGAGAATATACAAAGATCCTTGACATAATCAAAATAAATCAAATATCATACACGTAAAATAACACGAATAACAAGAGAATTAAAGAATCGTTGCCCATTCTTTTTAAGCTTGTTGTGAGACCTTCTCCCCTCGTGCTCTTCTTCTTCTCTTCCTTGTTTCTTTCTCTCTCTCTCTAGCGGCGTTTTTTTTCTCCCCCCGACTGTTTGCTAGGTTTTTTTTTATCTTACAAATTAGCTATGTTTGTATCTATATATTAGTCCATTTAATTAAATTGGGCCAGCTAAAATTTTAAACTAAAACCCAACAAAATTAAATTAGTACGGTCCGTTAATCCAATTGTATTCTAAAGTTAAATTATATAATTATCTTATTTTTAATCCACTCATAATTCTGATTTCTAGCAAATTTTAATCTATTAAAATTACAAAAAAAAATCTGAGATATTACATTTTCGACCTCATGTTCGACCAGGATTTAGGTCATTTTCGACCTCATGTTCGACCAGGATTTCGACCTCGATCAGTGTGAGGTCGAAGGTTTCGACAAGGATTCTCAAGTCTTTTTCGACGTCAGTTCTTCGACCTCGATCCCATATATGTTCGACCTCAATTTGGTGTGAGGTCGAAGGGTTCAAGCTCGATTCTCAGTATACTTTTGACCTCGATCTTTCGACCTCGAACCCATATATTTTCGACCTCAATTTGGTGTGAGGTCGAAGGGTTCGAGCTCAATTTTCAGTATATTTTCAACCTCAATCTTTCAATCTCGAACCCATATATTTTCGACCTCAATCTTTCGACCTCGAACCCATATATTTTTGACCTCAATTTGGTGTGAGGTCGAAGGGTTCGAGCTCATTTCCTAGATCTTTTTCGACCTCAAGCCTTCAAACTCGATCTAAGGTCTTTTCGACCTCAATTTCTTTACTTTTCGATTTCATTTGGGAGCAAGGTCGATAGATTCGACCTTGATTTCCCATATATTTTCGATTTCGACCGTACGACTTCGATTTAAGGTCTTTTCGACCTCAAATCTATTATCTTTGTTTTTGCCTTGGCTTCATTTCAAATTTCATTCTTTCTTGGGCTTCAATTAACCCGAATTTTTATTTGGACTTTAATTTTTCCAACCTTGGGCCTTATTGGGCCTTAGATTTGTTTGGGCTGTATATTTACCTGAGCCTCAAGTCGTTTGGGCTTTGATTTTTGTAGTTCAATAAAAGACTAATAGGCCTTAACCGGCCATAGTCGGTTGCCCTTACTTTAACCGGTTGGATGACCGGCTACCTTGATTATAAAAGAGTGAGATTTCCATTTTCACTCTTTACTTCATACTTTCAATTTCCAAAAATTTCTCTCTAGCATTCTTAGTTTTTCTCTCTTTTTATTCCGTAGTAAGGCGATTTCCGGCGAAGTTTCCGCGGTTGTATTCTTTGATTTTCTGGGTTTAATCTTCATCCCTTGAAGATTTTCTGGGTTTTAGCTTGAAGATTTGAAGATTCTGGGATTTCTCCTTGAAGATTTGAAGCTTTTCTGGGTTTTCTTTGAAGTTTTTTGAAGTTTTTCTGGGTTTTACTTTGAAGTTTTGAAGATGTCTGATCGCGCTGCTCAACGTCTCCAGAAAGTTACTCAAGCTTCCAAGAGAGGTATCACTATTCGTTCTTCTCATATGTCTCTTCAAGATATGATTTTAGAACGTAGTGATGAATACCCTTCAGTTTCGCATTTAGATTCCTTAGATTGTAGTAATAAGTTTCATGAAATTGACTTGATTAAGGATTATAACAAAATGTATAGAGTTAAAACTCCATATAGACTTGTCACAGCTGGCCTAGGGGATCGCTCCTGCCATTGGCGTCCTGATGCTCTATGTATTTATAAGGACGCCATTGTTGCAATGGTTAGATTTCCCTTCCATGACTTTATCCCTAAGCTTTTAGCAGATGTTAGGATTAACCCCTGCCAACTCCCTCCAAATGCCTGGAGAATTATTATGTGTTTTATTGTTCTTTGCTTGAAAAACAATTTTCCCCTGTCTATAGCTTTGTTTAGGAAAATTTTCCAATTTAAGAATAGCTCAGCCATTTTGAAAGGCATATGCAATAGCCTATTTGTAATTCGAGGATTTTACTCAACTTAAACAAGAATGTAATAAGTAAATATTAGATTAAATGTCACAGGAATCTCAGAAGATTATATCTGTCAAAGAATGAAGATTAAAGTCATCTACAGACTTGTAGTTATTCTACACTGGAAGAAGTTCATTTATTTGATCAAGCCTCAGTGAAGTATTCAAGGAAGTGGATCTATTTAAAGTGACAGAGATTTCAGAAGTGTGACAGAGAAAAGTACAGGTTACAGTCCTTTGTTTAATTAGAAGGAGAAAAGAATCACAGCTTAAAGTCAAGTATGAAGAACAACCATTAAAGTTAGTCGCTCATGAACCAGACAGTACATGGAGTGTCAACGTCAGCCATTGGAAGTTCGTCATCAATTTTAGTGGTTCTAAGAATTAGTTTAATTCTCTTTTAATATTATTCTTTAAGATAATTAATTTAATCTATGAATTAATTCCTTCAGAATTAATTCATATATTAAATTAATCAATCTAGATCTTAAGTAATTTAATGTATAAATTAATTCTCTAGAATTAATTTATTTATGGAATTATTTAAGTAAATTATTTTAATTTATTTAGTCAATGAATTAATTTTGAAAGAATTAATTCATTTATTAAATCAATTAAAAACAGAATAAATTAAATAGAATTCATTCTAATTCTAAATAGTACTAGTAGTACTATCATATTAATACTAGTAGTACTATCTTACTTAGTACTACCGATAGTACTACCAATACAATTGGTTAGTACTACCGATAGTACTACCAAGTGTATTGATAGTACTACCAATATTAATATCAACTGAAATGTTTGGCGCGTGAAAAAGATGTCCTGTTGACTTGTGCTATATACCAAAGTATGATCAAACAAGGCAGGACACTTTAACAATTGAAAAACAAGACAGAAGCAAAACAAAGCATCTTATTTCATTCTTCTGCCATTAACGCGAACCAACAGCAAAGCTTCATTTAATTCTTGTAATAAATTCTAGCCATCAAAGTTATATCCAATCAACTAGAATTCAATTACTTGTACTGCTTTGATTATCTAGCGGATCATTATCCCTAGAATTTGATCTCGAACTAGTTTTTACTATTCGATCTTTTTATTACAAAAATAGATAAATTCATGTCGAATTTATTCTAGATTTGTTTTAAATAGTTTGAGATTCAAACCTTGTAATCTGTACTGTATTTGCAACACCCTTCAAGTTTAATATATTTTATATTTAACTTGAATCTTGTTTCATTTTATTCCGCACTTATTTGTTCTTGAATTGTTAAATCACGAACCGAACAAATTCGATAAAACGGTACAGTTTGTATTCAACCCCCCTTCTACAAACATATCAGGACCTAACAATTGGCATCAGAGCCTTTTGATTGATATACAAATCAAAGATCCAATTGTTTTGAGATTTTTTCAACTCTGAAATTTTTATTATTCTAAAAATCTCAAAAGATGTCTACTACACAGAAAGTGGGTACAGTGAAAATCCCAATGTTCAGCAAGGAGCATTATCCAATGTGGAAGAAGAAAATGCTCCTATTTCTTAAGGTTGCAAATCCTAAATACATTGATGTGATGAAGAATGGACCAAAACTTCCTATGATTATTGAGGAAGAATTAAAAGAGGGTAACATTGTTACTAGGGCTGCTAGGATGTACCCTAAAGATCCCAAGGATTTCACTCCTGGTGAAAAAGAGGATGTTACCTTGGATTCCTGTCTACAGCTGATCCTTATTGATTGTCTTGATCCTATCATGCATAATCATGTCCTAAACTGTGATACTGCCAAACACATTTGGGAAACCATAGAGATAATCAATGAGGGGACAGAGGAAGTTAGAGAGAATATGCTGGAAATTCTCACTTCACAATATGAGCATTTCAGATCAAACCCTGGTGAGGGTATCTCTCGGGTTTTTGAGAGATACAACAAATTAATCAATGATCTGAATCTCAATGGGAAGCACTACACCAATAAGGAGATTAACAAGAAGTTCCTTCTTACACTTCCACCTCATTTGGAGCACAAAATATCTGCAATTAGAGAAGCAAGAGATATGAATGAGATTGCTTTGGAGAGATTGTATGGTGTTCTGAAGACCTATGAGCTGGAGCAGATTCAACAGAGGGAGCTGTATGGAACTGGGAAGATTGTTGGTACCTCTACTGAATTGACTGCTGAAGTCCCACAGAAACTGGAAGTGAATGTTGTTCAACCTTCCAGTTCTAACATGAATGTTATTGATGCTGAATATGGATTAACATCCATTGATCAATCTGGTGGTGACTTCTATTCTTTAGAAGAACTTGATCAGCTGGAGGATGGTGATTTGGCTTTGATAGTCAGGAAGTTTGGGAAGTTTAGATTCAAGAGGAATCCCAATCTTAAGTTCAGGCCCAGGTTTCAGAGAGGTGATTCCTCATCTTCAAGTGGCACAAGGGGTGGCTACAAAACTGGAACTGTGGAGAGGAGCTCAATCAGATGCTACAATTGCAATGAGTTGGGTCACTTTGCTACTGAATGTAAAAAGCCAAGGCAAGTGACAAGGAACTCATTTGATTCTAGCAAGAAGAATAAGATTGAGAAGGCTTATGTTGCTGAAGGGAAGAGCTGGGATGATACAGACAGTGAAGATGAAGAAGTTGGAAATCTTGCACTTGTGGCAAAAGGAGGCAAACTCTTTGATTCCATGTTATCTTCACCAGACATGTCTGAGGTAAAGTTTACTGACGCTGAAATGATTTATCATCTTGGTGGCACCATAAGTTCTGCACGCACTGAAAATGATAGAATAAATCTTTTAAACACAAATCTTGAAAAGGAAATAAAAGATTTAAAACTAGTGCATATCAATCAAGATGAACTTACTAATAAGGTTGCTTTTCTTGAGAATAGGGTTAAATGTTATATTCAACTGGAAACCATTCTCAAAGATCAGATTAGTGAGCTTAAAACCAAAGCTAATGCCTATTACAACTCTTGTAAAACGGCTAAAGAAATTTTCAATAAACAAGCTATTGGTAATCATGTCAGTATAGGTTATGATTATAATGAGGCTATTGGATTGCTTGGTATTAATACACCTTGTAGAGTCAGAGAAGAAGGAAAGGTTGTTCCTTATATACTTAAGGGTATTGAAACACCCTTCTGTAAAGAATCCATAGCAGATCCTATGAATGAATACTCTATAATCATTGCTGAAGAGATTCGTGAAGAAGATATGGCTTTGGAAGTTGAACAATCCAAAAAGTGTATATCTGATATTCCAGTCAAAGTTGCTACAACTAAAAAGACTAAATCAGATATCCATAAGTTGGATCAAAACAACTGTAGAACTAACATGCCTGCTATTAATTCTTCTCATAAAGCATGTGGTGTGAGTAATTGCATGTCTTGTGCTTTTAATGTTATGTATGCTTTCTTTAATAAGAAGCATGTATCTAGTGATAAGATTGCTCCACGTCAACATGTTAATAATAAGAAGCATGTTAAATCAAAGACTACTAGTCCTCCTCAGACTAGAGTGGATTCATTTATCCCTAAGCCTACTCAGAAATGTGTTAAGGTTGGCTATAAATGGAAACGCTCTTATGTGAAAGAGGTTGAAGTAGTTTCAGTTAAAAATGTTGTTTTGCCTGACAAAGGCCAATTCTTTAAGTATGCCGGACCCAATCAATTTTGGGCTCCGAAGAAGGTCTAATCAATTTGATATTGCATGGAGTTAAACAGGTAAACCGTGTTATATGGATTCTTGACAGTGGCTGTTCAAGGCATATGACCGGAGATAGAGCCCTGCTATCAGATTTGGTTGAGAAAGCTGGCCCAGTGCTTACCTTTGGAGATAACAGCAAGGGTATAACTGAGGATATGGCCTGTTAGAATTCAAGAAATGTTATCAGTCAATAAGAACATCAATGTTACATTTGATGACACCTAACTCCCTAATATCCAAACAGAAAATCCATCTGAGAAACTGAAGTTTGATGAAATGTCAGATTCAGAATCAGATGATAAGAATCCACCTGAGGTTGTTGCTGGTGATAACAATGATAATGGTGAGAGTGATGGTGGTGGAAACATTGGTTACAATGGAGATACCACTAACACTGGAAAAGAATCACCAAGACAATCTGCCAACAACTCAGGGGGAGGAAATGAAGGGTCAACTAGTCATTCATAACACCATAATGTAGAACAAGGCGAATCATCAAGATCAAATCTTTTGAGCTGATTATTGGTGATCCAGGTGTTGAAGTCAGAACTAGAAGTGCTACTCAAAATGAATGTCATTATTCAGGGTTTCTTTCTGAAATGAAACCAGAGAAAATTGAGGAAGCACTGACTGATCCTGATTGGGTGATTGCTATGCAAGATGAACTCAATCAATTTGAACAACAATAAGTTTAGAAGCTGGTACCTAGACCAAAGAACAAGAAAGTAGTTGGTACTCGGTGGGTATTCAGAAATAAATTAGATGAAGATGGCATAATCACAAGAGACAAAGCACATTGACATCAGGTATCATTTTATCCGAGAGCATGTCATGAATGGTACTGTGGAGTTACTCTTTGTACCCACAGAGGAACAAACAAAAGATATTTTCACTAAATCTCTTGATGAATCCATGTTTACCAGATTGGTTGGTAAATTGGTATGTTAAATAGTTTTAGTGATTAACTCTGTTTATTTTTATGTTTGTTCTTAATTAAATTTACAAGTGTTCATTTGTTGTATATATTTTTAAATCACTTGTAAATTTATTTTATCATCTCAATTTTCTCTTATGCATGTTGATTGTAGATTATTGCCATGTCTTGTCTAATTGTTAAGCTTCTTAGTTTGAGTAAGTTAAGATTAATTATTTTCTCTAAAAATATTTTTCTCAAATTTTACAAGTTAAAATTGTAGAGAAATCTATTTTTATTGAAAATCTTTTATTTTAAAATATTCGAATATTCTGTATAGTTATTGCATGTAAATAGTTTCCTGTAAATATTTTTTTTCTTATGTATATATTATTTTATTCTGTATATATATTATTTTATTTTATTTTTATTGCTTATTATTTATTATCTTTTATTTTCTATTTGTCTTAGTTGTTTTTGTAAATATATTGTATATATTATTTCTGATCTAGCTCTTGCTTAGCTGGAAATTCAGTGCCAAATCCAATTCAGGTATTACTTTCTATCTCTCAATCCACTTCTTTTACTGTTGCTGAACCCAAGTGGTTGTTAGGGCTGACCAAGGGATTGTAGATCCACAATCTTTATCCCAGGTCTTAGAGCCAAACAATGAGTCTACAACTTAATTACTTGACCTCTCAGCCTGAACAGAAATCAAATGTTAAACAAAGAAGTATTTTGATTGAAACAGTGAGTGATCCCACAGCTCTGCCTCCTCTAAAGAAATTCAATATATACTGAGGCATCTGTCAGCCCATCTGTATCCTCTCAATAGGATATGGACTTTGAAATGGCCAATGAACTGTATCTAGAGACATTCTCTCAACAGGATGAATCTATTGAAATTCGCCATAGGGCCATGGCACTTTGTACTGAGTCAAGCACACTCTCATTACTCACAATGGGAGAAAACAATTCAATTAGATGAAACTCAGGACACAGTGAAAGCAGAGCACCTGCAACTGGTTACAGTGCCTACCATTGTCACGGTAGAAGTGCCTTCATAGGCATCTGAGGGAAAATTTGATTCTTTGCCAAATTAAATAGAATCATTTTCTCCCCTCCCAGAGTGAACACCTCTGGCTCCCTAAGGGATTTTCCACTCGCGGATTTATCTGGAGAAAGTGGAAGGCAACTTGGTCAGTCTATCACTGAAGCAATTCAGATTTCAAATCCAAGTGATTTGATAGACATGATTGAGGATCGGGATTTGCGAACTCCCATTGCACCACCACTGACCTCTCTTGAAGAGGCTAGGGTGAGTTTCAATGCAGGTACTGATCAAAAAGGAGCAAACAGACAGCTAATGTTGAGTGATAAGAGTCAAACACTGAGTGAAACACATGCACGTGAGATGAGTGATACACTTACAAGAGAAATTCAAGTGAGTGCACACACAGACACATACACTGCAATGTAGTTAGCTCACATAGCTGATCTACAGGAACATCTATTCAGAACCCAGGCTGATAAAGAAATTTTGCAAGCACAAGTGGTTGAACGGTCTTCTTCTTCCACCTCTGTCAACAATCAGCTGGGACTGCTCAAGGAAATATTGAAGACAAATTTACTTCCCAAGATCAACTCCATCAACTATCTCAACTCCTACTAGCTTCAGAGACTCATAAAGTTAAATCTGTAGAGAATTCCTCAACTAAGGGGGAGAAGTTTATAGAGAAGTTTGGAGAAGCTAGGAAGAGGGAGCTGAAAAAGATATAAAAGGTACATGAGGAGTTTCAGGGGAGTAAAGGTAATTAGCTCTGTTTTGTAAATGTTACATGTATAGAGCTTAGGTAAATCAAGACAGGTTAGATGTTATCATATATTCAGTCTAGAGGAACATCTGTCTTGTATTTATCTTTACTGGTGAAATCTGGAAATGTCATATTTGATCCAGAACTTTCTAGTATTTACTTAGGCTTAAGAGTCCTATCTTTTTCTTGGTTTTAGTTGAGTGATCCTCTAGGTATTTGGTTGTTATTCTCTAACAAACAAATAGGGGGAGATTGAAAGGCATATGCAATAGCCTATTTGTAATTCGAGGATTTTACTCAACTTAAACAAGAATGTAATAAGTAAATATTAGATTAAATGTCACAGGAATCTCAGAAGATTATATCTGTCAAAGAATGAAGATTAAAGTCATCTACAGACTTGTAGTTATTCTACACTGGAAGAAGTTCATTTATTTGATCAAGCCTCAGTGAAGTATTCAAGGAAGTGGATCTATTTAAAGTGACAGAGATTTCAGAAGTGTGACAGAGAAAAGTACAGGTTACAGTCCTTTGTTTAATTAGAAGGAGAAAAGAATCACAGCTTAAAGTCAAGTATGAAGAACAACCATTAAAGTTAGTCGCTCATGAACCAGACAGTACATGGAGTGTCAACGTCAGCCATTGGAAGTTCGTCATCAATTTTAGTGGTTCTAAGAATTAGTTTAATTCTCTTTTAATATTATTCTTTAAGATAATTAATTTAATCTATGAATTAATTCCTTCAGAATTAATTCATATATTAAATTAATCAATCTAGATCTTAAGTAATTTAATGTATAAATTAATTCTCTAGAATTAATTTATTTATGGAATTATTTAAGTAAATTATTTTAATTTATTTAGTCAATGAATTAATTTTGAAAGAATTAATTCATTTATTAAATCAATTAAAAACAGAATAAATTAAATAGAATTCATTCTAATTCTAAATAGTACTAGTAGTACTATCATATTAATACTAGTAGTACTATCTTACTTAGTACTACCGATAGTACTACCAATACAATTGGTTAGTACTACCGATAGTACTACCAAGTGTATTGATAGTACTACCAATATTAATATCAACTGAAATGTTTGGCGCGTGAAAAAGATGTCCTGTTGACTTGTGCTATATACCAAAGTATGATCAAACAAGGCAGGACACTTTAACAATTGAAAAACAAGACAGAAGCAAAACAAAGCATCTTATTTCATTCTTCTGCCATTAACGCGAACCAACAGCAAAGCTTCATTTAATTCTTGTAATAAATTCTAGCCATCAAAGTTATATCCAATCAACTAGAATTCAATTACTTGTACTGCTTTGATTATCTAGCGGATCATTATCCCTAGAATTTGATCTCGAACTAGTTTTTACTATTCGATCTTTTTATTACAAAAATAGATAAATTCATGTCGAATTTATTCTAGATTTGTTTTAAATAGTTTGAGATTCAAACCTTGTAATCTGTACTGTATTTGCAACACCCTTCAAGTTTAATATATTTTATATTTAACTTGAATCTTGTTTCATTTTATTCCGCACTTATTTGTTCTTGAATTGTTAAATCACGAACCGAACAAATTCGATAAAACGGTACAGTTTGTATTCAACCCCCCTTCTACAAACATATCAGGACCTAACACATTTCCTTGGGTTGGGTTTATATTAATCATCGCCCTTCTACACCTCCCATTTTCCACCCAAAATCCATCCCTGATAATAATCCAAAATGGAAGAATGAATTCATGTATTTATTTTGGGAAGGAGGGGATTGGGGCACCCTATTCCGTAGATCTTTCAGTAGGGTCTCGGATGGTAGCCCCAATGATATTACTTTGACTAAGGAGGAGGCTCATGCCTATGCCGAGCTTACCAAAGATGATTATGCTACAATGGCTTGGGAGCTCCTGGATGAGTTTCAGCTTAAGTCCTTGGGACTTTCAAGCGTTTCTGATAAGGGTAATTCTCATTTCATTCTTTCCTTTATTTATCTAAGATTGTCTTATACCCACTGTTTCTTTCCTTGTGTTTTTGCAGTTGCGACCTTTATTAACAAGACCAACGAGCCCCAGGATGGTGAAACAGCTAGAATGAAGAGGGCTCGTTTGGGAGGGAAGGATCCCCGAGCTACAAGTGTCCCGGCCTTTATAAGGCCCCATGTGGACATTGTTGAAGAGGTTGAGGGTCCTTCCTCGGCCAAGAGCTCAGTTTGGCGCCCCAACTGGGGTCTTAGGAAGAAAGACACCGTGGTGGGGATGTCTAAGCATGCTGCTGAGTGGTCCTACCACTCCTTGACTCCTTGTGATTACAAGGATTTTGTCTCCAACTCTACCCTAGAGGGAGTGGAGCATGCAGGTGCCCAGGCTATTGCTGCTGTAAGTTTTCTTACTTCCCTTTTTTCTTTGTAGTTTTCAATGTATTTCAAGTTCATATCTTGACTTATAACTTATTTGCAGGCTAATGCCAACTTCCAAGGGGCTCTCTTTCAAGCCAAGGCTTGGCGCTCATCTTCAGAGGCCAACCAAGGCAAGTTTGAGAAGTCCCATGAGGAGGTGGGTTCTCTGAGGGCCACTCCGGCTAGGAGGGAGAAGGAGCTAGCCGATTCCCAGGCTGAACTGGTTTCTCTGAGGAGGAGCAAAGATGATTTTATCGACGAGTACCTTGACTCCCAGGAGTACAAGGACTTGATTGGTAAGCATGATGAGCTCCTCTTCCCAGTTCAGTTCACTAGGGGATGTGATGGCGCTCTTGCTGAAGTCTTGGAGAAGATGCCTGGATCTCTCATGCTTTCTGACTTTCCAAGCCCCTATGCCCCTACCCCTCTAGAGGTGGCTTTGGCTGGAGAGGATGATATGGATGAAGATGACAGGATTTTGGATCTAGGACATTCTTCTCCTCCTTGTCAGACAGTCGGGGCTGACTCTACAGCTATTCGCTCTGGTTCTGGTTCAGACTCAGAAGAAGAAGAAGAGGACACCGTTGACAAGGGAGAGGCTTCGATTATGTAGTCTTTTCTCTTGTAGCTATTTGTAGTTCTAACTTTTGTATTATCTGCTTTCGGGCATAACTTAACTTTTGTAAGTTTTTATTAATCATCTTGTGATTTTCCTTGAATGTTTTGTCAACGCTCAATGCATATAAGCTTATCATAAATCATGAAAAAATGCTGAATTGAATCATAACTTGAAAGTGGGTTCAACCCTTACATAATACTCAAGTTTAAAAACATGGATTGGTTTCATCGACCTTATTCTTACTAGTAGTGAGTCCAGTTAGGACATACTTTAAACATAATAGACTTTTAAGTTTGAAGCATACCAAGTTCTTGGCACTTCAATCCCTTCCAGGGTTTCCAATTTGTAGGAGCCTCGACCAAATACGTTCCTGACACGATATGGTCCTTCCCAATTTGGGGCCAACTTGCCTTTTTGTCCAACTCTGGATGCCTCAATTTTTCGGAGGACTAAATCTCCTTGACGGAAGAATCTCACTTTAGCCCTTAGGTTGTAACAGAAAGATGCTCGTTTCTGATGTTCAACTATCTTGGCATTTGCCTCATTTCTAACTTCATCAATTAGATCTAAAGCTAGCCTCAAGCCTTCTTCATTTGTTTCTGGCTCATAAGTTTCAACTCTTGGAGATGTGTGAGTAATCTCCACTGGAACCACTACCTCTGCCCCATATGCCAACAGAAAGGGGGTTGCTCCAGTGGTGACCTTACAAGTAGTACGATATGCCCATAGTATGGGGAACAATTCGTCTACCCAAGTATTTCTAGAGCGTTCAACTCTTTTCTTCAGTCCATCCAGGATAAATTGATTAGCAACCTCAGCTTGCCCATTTGCTTGAGGATGAGCAACAGAGGTGAAACGTAACTTGATATCATTCTCATCACAATATTTCTTGAATTCATCATTGTTAAACTGAGTTCCATTCTCTGTGACCAAGATACGTGGAATCCCGTATCTGCATATCACATTCTCCCAGAAGAAATGCATCATTTGCTTGGTGGTTATCTTGGCTAAAGGCTTAGCCTCAATCCACTTGGTGAAGTAGTCGATTGCTACTATCAAGAACTTTCTTTGCGCACTTGCCATTGGATATGGTCCAAGTATATCCATCCCCCACATGGCGAATGGGATAGGTGAGTTTATGGACGTCATCATCTCTGGTGGTTGTCTAACCACCGGTGCATGTTTCTGGCACCGTTCACACTTCTTCACGTAGCTCTTAGCATCTGCAAGTATGCTTGGCCAATAGAAACCTAGACGAGTGACTTTATGAGCAAGGGCTCTGCCCCCCAAGTGATGCCCACAAATTCCTTCATGTACTTCCCTTAGGGCCAATTCTGCCTCTTGGGGTCTCAAGCATTTTAGATAAGGGATGATGAAAGACTTTTTGTATAGGATTCCCTCAATCAGGGTATACCTTAATGCTCTCACATACAACTTTCGTGCTTCTGAAGTGTCGTTGGGTAGCCACCCAGTTTCCAGATGAGCTTTGATGGGATCAATCCAACAACTAGCAACATCAAAAGGTGCTACCAACTTTCCATTGATGCTTGGGGTCTTCAAGACTTGGAAGTATACACTTCCAGCGTAGTTCTCAATTTCAGAAGAATCAAACTTAGACAAGGCATCGACCTTCATGTTCTCTTCCCTTGGAATATGTTCCACATAACATTCATCAAACTGAGTCATGATGGCCTTGACAAGTTTTAAGTACTTGGCCATGACTTCATCTCTGACCTCAAACTCCCCATTTACTTGGGAAACCACTAGCCTTGAATCTCCACATACTTTCAGAGTTTTAACTCTCAAGGCTCCAGCGAGCCCGAAGCCAGCTATCAGGGCTTCGTACTCAGCCTCATTGTTTGTCGTTGGGAAGTCAAGTTTTAGTGCGTACTCTATGAAAAATCCATCAGGACTTTGTAGCAATAAACCTGCTCCACTTGATTTTGTTTTTGATGCTCCATCAAAATAGAGCACCCAATATTCTTTGAACACCATCTCTTCATCTTTCTTGTCTTCCTCTATCACTTCCTGCCCCCCGACTTCCTGGTTTTCAATAGTACATTCAACCATGAAGTCAGCGAGTGCTTGAACTTTTATGGTCGTTCGAGGCTTGTACTTGATGTCAAATTCTCCCAATTCAATGGCCCATTTGATCAAACTTCCACTAACTTGAGGGCTATGCAAGATGTTTCTTAGAGGCTGATTGGTCAGGACCTCTATCTTGTGAGCCTGGAAGTATGGGCGTAGCTTTCTTGAGGCCATTATCAAGGCTAAGGCAAACTTCTCAATCGTAGAGTAGTTTATTTCTGCCCCATGTAGAATCTTGCTTATGTAGTAAATGGGTTTCTGAACCTTCAATTCTTCCTTTACCAAAACGGCTCCCAGGGCTGTGTTAGAAACAACCCAGTACAAATAGAGAATTTCCCCTGGACTTGGCTTTGCCAACAGTGGTGCCTCAACCATGTATTTCTTCAGGGACTCAAAGGCCTCTTGGCTTTCAGTTGCCCACTCAAAAATTTTCACGTTCTTGAGTGCTTTGAAGAAGGGTAAACACTTCTCTCCTGACTTGGAGATAAATCTTCCCAATGCTGCCACTCTTCCCGTTAGTTTTTGGACATCCTTGACAGTCTTTGGTGGTTCCATGTCTAGAATTGCTTTGATTTTGTCGGGATTAGCCTCGATTCCTCTCTTGGAAACCATTAGACCTAAAAACTTTCCCGAGCCTACACCAAAGGCACACTTAGCTGGATTCAACATCATCTTGTGGTGCCTCAGCACTTCGAATGCCTCTCGGAGGTGCTCTATGTGATCGGCCTTATCGAGGCTCTTGACTAGCATGTCATCTACGTAGACCTCCATGGTTTTTCCAATTAGGTGTCCAAAAATTTTGTTCACCAACCATTGGTAAGTTGCCCCTGCATTCTTAAGTCCAAATGCCATGACTAGATAACAGAAAATACCAAAGTCAGTGATGAATGATACTTTGGAGATGTCATCTTGTGCATTTTAATTTAGTTGTATCCACTGAAGCCATCCATGAAGCTGAGCATCTCGTGTCCAACTGTAGCATCTATTAATGCATCAATCCTTGGTAAGGGAAAACAATCCTTAGGACATGCATCATTCAAGTTAGTGAAGTCCACGCACATCCTCCATTTTCCATTGTCCTTTTTGACCATCACGGGGTTAGCCAACCATTCCGGGAATTGTATCTCTTCAATGAATCCGGCTTCCAGAATCTTTTCTACTTCTTGTTTAATGGCCTCTTGTCTTTCTGGAGCAAAATTTCTCTTCTTTTGTTTCACAGTCTTTCTTTCAGGATCCACATTCAACTTGTGAGTTATCAATTGGGGATCAATCCCTGGCATGTCAGCCGCTGTCCAAGCAAAGACGTCATTATTCTCTTGAAGAAAAGATATGAGCTTGCTTTTCAATTGCTCAGGCAGTAGAGCTCCAACATAAGTCACCTTCTCTGGTTCACCAGGGACTAAGGGAATGGGGATTAAATCCTCCGTTGGTTTCCCTTTTCGGTCCTCATTGTCACTAGTATCCATATCTTCAATTGGGAGAACTTGCCCCCTATTCCATCAGGCCTTAACCAATTCTAGCCATTTTTTGGTCTCCTCGTTCTTCACCAATTCCATTCCTCGTTGGGAAATTGATTTTCAGATGATAAGATGAGGCAACGGCCTTGAACGCATGGAGACCAGTCCTTCCCAGGATTGCATTGTAGGTTTAAGTTGCCTTTATAACTATGAAGTTCAACATCTGAGTAGACGTATTTGACCCTTGCCCCATTGTCATTGGGAGTTGGATAGTGTCTTCCACCTTTGAATCCACTCCATTGAATCCATATATGGGCATATTCGAGGGTGTCAACTGAGAGTCAGTATAGCCCATCTTGATAAAAGCATCATGGAATAAGATGTCCACTGAGGCTCCATTGTCGACCAAAACTCTCTTGGTTTCAGAATTTCCTATTACAGGAACGATGACTAAGGGATCATCGTGGGGAAACTTCACTCCCCCCAGGTCTGAATCATCAAAACCTATTGATACTTCTCTTCGGGCACGTTTCGGTGCTTCTCCGACCATAGTCATTACTTCTCGAGCATAAGCCTTTCTTGAGTTTCGGGAGGACCCAGCAGCAGTTGGCTCTCCGAATATCATGTTGATTACCGGCCCTCGGGGCTTGGGATTTCGATCTTGATCGTTGTCCCTTCTGTCATAATCATTCCTTTCATAGTTCCCCCTTTGACTCCCTTGGTTTCCATCTTTGGTGAACTTACTAAGCTTTCCTCTTCGTATCAGAAATTCAATTTCATCTTTCAATTGCCTACAATCGTCGGTGTCATGACCGACTTCCTTGTGGAACCTACAAAATTGGTTTTGGTTCCGTTTGGACATGTCAGCCCTCATTGGCTTCGGCCATTTGAGATCTCTATCGGGATTTGACTTCTGGGAGTATTCAATCTTGCATACTATGTAAACTTTGGCCCAAAATTGCTCCTCTTGGGTGGAGAATCAGAATCCTTTGACGTTCTAGGAAACTTTTCCTTGACATCATATTCCTGTGTTTCCTTTCTCTTCTTTGAATTTACACTACCACCAGTAGTGGGCTCATACTTTCTCATGCTTTCTTCAGCCTTGATGTATTTTCCGGCTCTATCTTGGAGCTTCAGCATGCTCTCGGGTGGATGTTTTGCTAACGATCTTTTGAAGTGATCATCAGTAGTTCCTTGTTGCAGGGCTATCATAGCCACTTTGTCCTCTAAGTCCGGGACTTTCAGAGCCTCCAGGGTGAATCGGTTGATATAATCCCTTAGGGCTTCATTCTTTCCTTGTTGGATTCCCATGAGTGATACAGAGCTTTTCTCATGCACTCTTCCACTAACTAATTGATTGATGAATGCTTTGATTAGTTCCTTAAAAGACCCAATAGAGTTAGGAGGAAGACGACTATATCAACGTTGGGTCATGCCTGCCAAGGTTTGTGGAAACGCCTTACACTTGACCGCATCATTGGCTGGCTGCAACAGCAGTGCATTGGAGAAGGTTCTTACATGATTTGCGGGATCCCCCGTTCCATCATAAGCCATAATCGTTGGCATCTTAAATTTCCTGGATATGGTGGCTTTCATGATGTCTTGAGTAAACGGTGGTGTAGGATCATCAGGATCTCCTAGGGGCAACAAAACACTAGGATCACCCTTTGGGGCTTCAACCCTCTTAGTCCTTCTTGGTGTCGGGTCCAGGTTGATTATCAGGACTCTTCCAGTTGATCGGCCTTGAGATTGAGCGGCCCCCTCCTCAGCAAGGAGTTTCTTGAGTCTTGTAGTCTCTGCCTCATGGGCTGCAATTTTCTCCTTAGTAGTTTGGGGTTGTTCCCGATTTGTTTGGGAAGAACGCTTCCTCCTTGGGGCGACATCCCTATCTTCCCCAGATGTATAATCCTCATCCTCGGTATAGGGACCCGAGTAATCTTGAATCAAAGGGGTCCGTCGAGTTTGTTGATTTTGAGGTCCTAGACCTTGTATATGGGGTTGAGACCGCTACCGCCTGCCATGGGTCGAGGGAGGGGACATGCCATAGCTTGGCATCCCCAAAGTTTGAGTAGTGTATCGGGGGAGATCAGTAGTGTGGAGTTGAAGACCACTTGGTGCATTCATAAGTAGTGGGGAGGTCGTGATTGATTGCTGGTGAGCGGTCTGTTGTGGATTAGATCCATGAATGACCATCTGCAGGGGATCCGTCCCTTCAGCCGAAATTGGGATCTCCGGTCCTTGAGTATTGGTGGGGATATTCGCCCCCTCAGCGCCAATAGTTGGCGGTGGTTGATTTTTGTGTGTATCAGCCTCAGAGGTGATAGGAAGTTCCTCAGAAACTGGAGTATCTCGAGTTGTTCTCCGTGTGTTTGCCATGGTTGATGTTGTCTTCCCACATACGACGCCAAATGTTATGGATTAAAAAACGTGCTTGTATATTAATTGTTAGGATTTATGAGCTTTCGAGCTTTAATGGATGCACTTGTGTTTCGAGACTAAATCGGTCCTCACAAGATGCCTACGTATCTCAATTAATGCTGAGAATCAAGCCTAAGACGTAGTTCTGATTGTAGGATCATTTCCTTTATATAGGCGTCTGGAGCCTCGTATTTATGGTAGGTTTAGGAGTCTTAGCTAATAAGTCTCCTTTTTGATAATGGATAAACATTGTATTTCTTGCTGATTAAGGCTTTTCCTTGTTGATAAAGGCTATGACTCATTAATTGTGATTCTGGATCCTTCTTTGATAAATTTGCCATATTTTGGACTCTTTTCATGAGATATATATTTTCCATATTTGTTAATTACGAAATTAATAAATAATCAGGGTTTTGGGCCTTAAATATTAGACCTTTCCAATGAACCAGTAATTATATTTCTATAATTACTTTCCTGTCCATATCAAATATGATAAATTATAAAATGAGAAACTTAAATATTAATTGGAGTATAGAAAAAATAAATAAAAAATACAAATGGGCGGAGGAAGATAAATGGGGTTTTAAATAAAATAATATTAATATTAAGGACAAATAGAAAAGGTTACATGTTTTAATTAAAAAAAGTAATTGCTCGTGATATATTTGGAAGTGTTTTAATTATATTAATTGTATTTGTTTAAAAAATATGTTGACATGTTAAAATAGGTAAACTTTTTTAAAAAATTAAAAGCATTAAAATATGTTTTAAAATAAATAAATAAGAGTTGCACCTAATATTTTTGGAAGGAGTAGATTTTTTTAGAAAAAAATAATAATAAGGACAAAATAGAAAAGTTAACATGTCTTAATTAAAAAAAAAGTAATTGTCCGTGATATTTTTGAAAGTGTTTTAATTACATTAATTGTATTTGTTAAAAAAATACGTTGACATATTAAAATAGGTAAACTTTTTTCAATAATTAAAAGTATTAAAATATGTTTTAAAATAAATAAATAAGGGATGCACATGTTATTTTTGGAAAATAGAGTTTTTAGTGAGAACAAATATAAAAGGTAATACGTTTTAATTGAAAGGTAATTATCTGTGATATTTTTGGAAAAAAGGAGTAAATTTTGTTAGCAAAAAATGTTTTAATTATAAAAGGCAATCATCTAGTTACTATTTTTATTATTTATTAAATATAATAAATGACCGAAAACCGAAAACCAAAACTTTCAATGTTTCGGTTTTAATGATATAATATAGATTTTGATAGTAGAAATAAGTTCAAATTTACGTTAAAATAATAAATAAATAATCATATATACAAGTATAAAACTCTCACGAATTGGAGAACGATTGGTTTCATAATATTAATATTGTATATATTAATTGTCCAATAACTCATTTAGGTTCTTTTAAAATTGGTACATTTATAATAGTTATAAGTGATATTACATCATCAAATTAAATTTTTCTTAATAAGCGTAAAATTTTAAAAAAATTAATATAATAGAACGAAGGGGGTATGATACTTTAAATATTATATTGATAGTGGAAATAAGTTCAAATTTAAAAGATATTAAATAAATTTTCATATATTCAAATATAAAACTAACGAATTGGAGAATGATTAGCTACACAAGATGAATAAAATAAATATTTTGTTTAATAACTCGTATGCCATCAACTCCTAAACCAATATGTTTTCTCTGTGACTTTGCATTAGGTTCTAGTGCTTGAAACACGTGATGGTACTTTGTGTATTATAAAGGATAAAAGAGTTTATGTTGGTGTAGAATACAACTAGGAGAAGGAGTTGCATGAGATCGGTAAAGCCAAAACGACAGACATAGTTATCGAAGAGTAATCTCATTGATTGCATGTAAATTTCCACCAATCAGATTAGGGGCAATTGTTGGTGCACAAAATTTTCTACTTGTCCATTTTGTACTGACATGAAGTCCAAACGCCGACGTAAAGAATCACTAAAGACGTGAACAGTTTGACATGAAGATAATTGACGTCCAACGACTTGATTTGTATACATATGAGATATATTTTCAACTTCAAAATACATATAACTTACATATTTGATCAGGTAGAGTAGAGACCCGGTCAAATAGGAACTGAATTATACTTGACAGTTGAAGATAACATTGACAGGTGCAGGACTTAGTTGAAACAGTAAACCCGTCAGCTATATGTCCCGAAAGATGGGAGAGAATTAGGTGTTAGGTCCTGATATGTTTGTAGAGGGGGGGGGGGGGTTGAATACAAACTGTACTGTTTTATCGAATTTGTTCGGTTCGTGATTTAACAATCCAAGAACAAATAAGTGCGGAATGAAATGAAACAAAATTCAAGTTAAATATAACTAATATTAAACTTGAATGGTGTTGCAAATACTGTACGGATTACAAGGTTTTAATCTCAAACTAATTAAAACAAATCTAGAATAAATTCGACATGAATTTATCTATTTTTGTAATAAAAAGATCGAATAATAAAAAGTAGTCCGAGATAAATACTAGGGATTATGATCCGCTAAATAGTCACACAAGTACAAGTAAACTAATTCTAGTGGTTTGGATTGAACCATAATTACTAGAAATTAATTCACTAGCATTAACTTTGAAGCTCAGAAGTTGGTTGTTTAAGGCAGAGAAAAAGATGATATATTAAAGCTTATGTCTTGATTTTCTATTTGTTAACCACTTATGTCTCTGTTTTTGTAGATATTTGTACGTCTGCCTTTGTTGAATTAGAATGACTATGCAAAATGACTTGACATGACTATCACAAAGACTTGCAATGACTTTCAAGATGACTATCTTTGAACTGACATGACTTTCCACTTGAACTGCAATGACTCTCGGGATGACAATGAAATGAACTGGCATGACATTCGGTAAGACTATCTTAGATAGTCATTCCAGTTCATTTCCAAAGTCATAATGGCTTTATATTAATTCTAAATTAATTAACTTATTAATTAATTTAAGTAATAAATTAATTCAAAAAGAATTAATTTATTGATTATATTAACTAACTGTTTTAATTAATTAATAGAGAATTAATACAATTTCTTGATAGCAGAATCATACTGTAAACTAGGGATGTCAATGGATCGGAAATCCGATCCGATCCGATCCGAAGGCTAATGGAGCGGATATGGATCACTACAAAATAATTCTGATCCGTTAAAAATCCGATCTGGTAACGATCCGATCCGATTAGTATCGAATATGGATTTAACATGATCCGATCCGTAAACGATCCTATCCGATCCGATTATTTTATATATAATATATATTTAATTTATATATTATACTAGTCTATAACCCGTGCAAGACACGGGACATAAAAAATAATAAACTAAAAAATTTAATGTGAACGGAAAATATTAAAATAAAAGTAAAAATTTATATGATAAATTATAAAATGAGAAATTTAAATATTAATTGGAACATAAAAAAAAAAAAAAAATACAGATGGGGCTGAGGAAGATAAATGAGGTATTATTAATATTCTTTTATAATAAAATAATATTAATAATAAGGACAAATAGAAAATCTAACATGTTTTAATTAAAAAATAATAATTGCTCGTGATATTTTTAGAAGTGTTTTAATTAAATTAATTGTATTTATTAAAAAAATACGTTGATATGTTAAAATAAGTAAGTTTTTTTAATAATGACAAATAGAAAAGCTAACATGTTTTAATTAAAAAAAGTAACTACCTGTAATATGTTTAGATGTGTTTTAATTATATTAATTGCATTTGTTAAAAAAATACGTTCACTTGTTAAAATATGTAAGTTTTTTTTAAATAATTAAAAGTATTAAAATAAGTTTTAAAATATATAAGTATGAGTTGCACTTGATATTTTTGGAAAGAAGAGATTTTAGTGATAACAAATATAAAATGTTATATATTTTAATTTAAAGGTAATTGCCCGTTGATATGGACAGAAAAGTAATTATAGAAATATAATTGCTGATTCTTTGGAAAGGCCAAATATTTAAGGCCTAAAATCCTGATTATTTATTAATTACGAAATTAATAAATAAGGAAAATATACAGCTCATGAAAAGGGTCCAAAATATGTTAAATTTCTCAAAGAAGGATCCAGAATCCCAATTAATGAGTCATAGCCTTTATCAACAAGGAAAATACTTCTCCAGCAAGAAATACGATGCTTATCCATTATCAATAAGGAGACTTATTCGCTAAGTCTCCTAAACATACCATAAATACCAGGCTCTAGACGCCTATATAAGGACCCTGATCCTACAATCAGAACTACGTTTTGGACACAGCTCCATACGTCATCTACTATGTTTTGGACACAGATCTATACGTCATCTACTACGTTTTGGGCACAGCTCCATACGTCACAACGCCTCGAAGGCGCAACAAGCCACGAAGGCACCCCTAGAACTACGTTTTAGACTTCATCCTCGAATAAGGACATACAAGTCACTACGTCCTTGGTGTGCCCCTGCCACCATAGCCCCGAGGGCAACACCAAGAACTACGTTAATTTGGCTTGATTCTCAGTAATAATTGAGATACGTAGGCATCTTGTGAGGACCGATTTAGTCTCGAAACACAAGTGCAGTCATTAAAGCTCGAAGATCATTAAACCTTAACATTAAATTCACAAGCACGTTTTTTAATCCATAACATTTGGCGCCGTCTGTGGGAAGACAACATCAATCATGGCAAACACACGAAGAACAACTCGGGATAATCAAACTCCTGAGGATCGCCCTATCACCTCTGAGGCTGATCAACCACCGCCGACTACTGGCAATCAAGGGGCGAATATCCCCACCAACACTCAAGGACCGGAAATCCCAATTTCGGTTGAAGGGACGAATCCCCTGCAGATGGTCATTCATGGATCTAATCCACAAGAGACCGTTCACCAGCAACCAATCTCGACTTCTCCACTCATCATGAATGCACCGAGAAGCCTTCAACTCCATACTACTGATCTCCCTCAATACGCGAATCAGACTTTAGGGATGCCAAGCTATGGCATGCCCCCTCGACCCATGGCTGGCGGTAGTGGAGCTAATCCAATCTACCATGAGGCATTTGTGCCCCCTTATATTCAAGGCTTGGGACCCCAAAATCAACAAACTCGCCAGACCCCTTTCGTTCAAGATTACTCGGGCCCATACACCGAGGATGAGGGTTATACAACTGGGGAGGATGTCGCCCCAAGAAGGAGACGTTCTTCCCAGACAAATCGGGATCAACCCCAAACTATTAAGGAGAAAATTGCAGCCCATGAGGCAGAGACTGCAAGACTCAAGAAACTCCTTGCTGAGGAGGAGGCCGCTCAATCTCAAGGCCGAACGACTGAAGGGATCCCGATAATCAACTTGGATCCACCGGCAAGAAGAACCAAGAGGGCCGAAGCCCCAAGGGGTGATTCTAGTATTCTGTTGCCCCTAGGAGATCCTGAAGATCCTACACCACCGTTTACTCAAGACATCATGAAAACGGCTATATCCAGAAAATTCAAGATGCCTTCGATCAAAGCCTATGATGAAACGGGAGATCCCGTAAATCATGTAAGGACCTTCTCCAATGCACTGTTGTTGCAGCCAACCAACAATGCGGTTAAGTGTAGGACGTTTCCACAAACCTTGGCAGGCATGGCCCAACGCTGGTATAGCCGTTTTCCTCCCAACTCAATTGGGTCTTTCAAAGAACTAAGCAAAGCTTTTGTCAATCAGTTCATTAGTGGAATGGTGCATGAGAAAAGATCTGTGTCACTCATGGCAATCCAGCTAGGAAAGAATGAAGCCCTAAGGGACTACATCAATCGATTCACTCGAGAGGCTTTGAAAGTCCCGGACTTAGAGGACAGAGTGGCTATGATAGCCCTGCAACAAGGAACTACTGATGACCACTTCAAAAGGTCGTTAGCTAAACATCCACCCGAGAGCATGCTGAAGCTCCAAGATAGAGCCAAAAAGTATATTAAGGCTGAAGAAAGCATGAGAAAGTATGAACTCACTGCTAGCGGTAGTGGAAACTCAAAGAAAAAAAAGGAACTCAGGAATACGACGTCAAGGAAAAGTTTACCAGAACATCAAAGGACTCTGATTCTCCACCCAAGAGAAACAATTTTGGGCCAAAGTTTATGGAGTATGCAAGATTAAACACTCCCATGAGTCAAATTCTGATGGAAATAGCTAAGGAAGGAGATCTCAAATGGCCGAAGCCAATGAGGGCTGACATGTCCAAACGGAACCAAAATCAGTTCTGTCGGTTCCACAAAGAAGTCGGTCACGACACCGACGATTGTAGGCAATTGAAAGATGAGATCGAATTTCTGATACGAAGAGGAAAACTCAGCAAATTCACCAAGGATGGAAATCAAGGGGGTCAAAGAGGAAACTACGAAAGAAAGGATTACGACAAAAGGGACAACGACCAAGATCGTAACCCTAAGCCCCGAAGGCCAGTCATCAACATGATATTTGGAGGACCAACTGCTGCTGGGTCCTCCCGGAACTCAAGAAAAGCTTATGCCCGAGAGGTAATGACTGTGGTTGGAGAAGCACCAAAGCGTGCCAGAACAGAAGTGTCGATAGGTTTTGATGATTCCGACTTGGAAGGGGTGAAGTTCCCCCACGATGATCCTCTTGTCATCGTACCTGTGATAGGCAATTCTGAAACAAAGAGAGTCCTAGTTGACAATGGAGCTTCAGTGGATATCTTGTTCCACGATGCTTTTATCAAGATGGGTTACACTGATTCTCAGTTGACACCCTCGAATATGCCCATATATGGGTTCAATGGAGTGGAGTCAAAGGTGGAAGGAACTATCCAACTCCCAATGACCATGGGGCAAGGAATTAATACATCTACTCAAATGTTGAACTTTGTAGTTATAAAGGCAAATTCAACCTACAACGCGATCCTTGGAAGGACTGGACTTCATGCGTTTAAGGCCGTTGCCTCATCTTATCATCTGAAAAACAAGTTCCCAACGAGGAATGGGATTGGAGAAGAGCGGGGAGACCAAAAGATGGCTAAAAGCTGTTATGTAGCCTCTTTAAGGCCTGATGGAATCGGGGGGCAGGTTCTCCCAATTGGGGACATGAATACAAACGACAATGAGGACAGAAGAGGGAAACCAGCCGAGGATTTGATCCCCATTCTCTTAGTCCTAGGTGAGCCAGAGAAGGTGACCTACGTTGGGGCTTTGTTACCTGAACCATTGAAAAGCAAACTCATATCTTTTCTTCAAGAGAACAATGACGTTTTTGCTTGGACAACGACCGACATACCAGGGATTGATCCCCAATTGATAAATCACAAATTAAATGTGGATCCTGAAAGGAAGACGGTGAAACAAAAGAAGAGAAGTTTTGCTCCAGAGAGGCTTGAAGCCATAAAACAAGAGGTTGAAAAGCTTTTAGAAGCCGGGTTCATAGAGGAAATTCAATTCCCAGAATGGTTGGCTAACCCAATGATGGTCAAAAAGACCAACGGAAAATGGAGGATGTGCGTCGACTTCACCGACTTGAACGATGCATGTCCTAAGGATTGTTTTCCCTTACCAAGGATTGATGCTCTAATAGATGCAACAACTGGGCACGAGATGCTAAGTTTCATGGATGGCTTCAGCGGATACAACCAAATCAAGATGCACAAAGATGACATCTCCAAGGTATCATTCATCAATGACTTTGGTGTTTTCTGTTATCTAGTCATGGCATTTGGACTTAAGAATGCAGGGGCAACATACCAAAGGTTGGTGAACAAAATTTTTGAACACCTAATTGGAAAAACCATTGAGGTCTACGTAGATGACATGCTAGTCAAGAGCCTCGATAAGGCCAACCACATTGAGCACCTCCGAGAGGCATTTGAAGTGTTAAGGCACCACAAAATGATGTTGAATCTAGCTAAGTGTGCCTTTGGTGTAGGCTGGGGAAAGTTTTTAGGCCTAATGGTTTCCAAAAGAGGAATCAAGGCTAATCCCGACAAAATCAAAGCAATTCTAGACATGGAACCACCACAGACTATTAAGGAAGTCCAGAAGCTAACTGGAAGAGTGGCAACATTGGGAAGATTCATCTCCAAGTCAGGAGATAAGTGCTTACCTTTCTTCAAAGCACTTAAGAATGTGAAATTTTTTGAATGGACAGCTCAAAGCCAAGAGGCCTTTGAAGCCTTGAAGAAGTACATGGCTGAGCCACCACTATTGGCCAAACCAAAACCAGGAGAGGTTCTTTATCTATACTTGGCAGTATCCAACACTGCCCTCGGAGCTGTTTTGGTAAAAGAAGAATTGAAGGTTCAGAAACCTATCTACTATGTGAGCAAGATCCTACATGGAGCAGAAATAAACTACTCTATGATTGAGAAGTTTGCCTTAGCCTTGATAACGGCCTCAAGAAATCTACGCCCATACTTCCAGGCACACAAGATAGAGGTTTTGACCAATCAACCTCTAAGAAACATCTTGCACATCTCTCAAGTTAGTGGAAGGTTGATCAAATGGGCCATTGAATTGGGCGAATTCGACATCAAGTATAAGCCTCGAACGGCCATAAAAGCTCAAGCACTTGCTGACTTCATGGTTGAATGTACCATTGACAACCAAGAAGTCGGGGGGCAGGAAGTAATAGTGGAAGACAAAGAAGATGAAGAAATGGTCTCCAAAGAATGTTGGGTGCTCTATTTTGATGGAGGATCAAAAACAAGATCAAGTGGAGCCGGTTTAGTGCTACAAAGTCCTGATGGATTCCTCATAGAGTATGCACTAAAACTGGACTTCCCAACGACAAACAACGAAGCTGAATATGAAGCCCTCATAGCTGGCCTGGGGCTCGCTGGAGCCTTAAGAGTCAAAACTCTGAAAGTATGTGGAGATTCGAGGCTGGTGGTCTCCCAAGTAAATGGGGAGTTTGAGGCCAGAGATGAAGTCATGGCCAAGCACTTAAAGCTTGTCAAGGCCATTATGACTCAGTTTGACGAATGCTATGTTGAGCACATTCCTAAGGAAGAAAACATGAAGGTCGATGCCTTGTCTAAGTTTGCTTCTTCAGAAATTGAAAACTATGCAGGAAGTGTATACTTCCAAGTCTTGAAGACCCCAAGCAACAACAGAAAGTTGGTAGCACCCATTGATGTTGCTAGTTGTTGGATGGATCCCATCAAAGCTCATCTGGAAACTGGGTGGCTACCCAACGATACTTCAGAAGCACGAAAGCTATATGTGAGAGCACTAAGGTATGTCCTGATTGAGGGAATTCTATACAAGAAGTCTTTCATCATTCCTTATCTGAAATGCTTGAGACCCCAAGAGGCAGAATTTGCCCTAAAGGAAGTACATGAAGGAATTTGTGAGCAACACTTGGGGGGCAGAGCCCTTGCTCATAAAATCACCCGTCTAGGTTTCTATTGGCCAAGCATACTTGTTGATGCTAAAAGTTATGTGAAGAAATGTGAACGGTGTCAGAAACATGCACCAGTGGTTAGGCAACCACCAGAGATGTTGACATCCATAAACTCACCAATCCCATTTGCCATGTGAGGAATGGATATACTTGGACCATTTCCAATGGCAAGTGCGCATAGAAAATTCTTGATAGTGGCAATCGACTACTTCACTAAGTGGACTGAGGCTAAACCTGTAGCCAAGATAACCACCAAACAAGTGATGCACTTCTTCTGGGAAAATATAATATGCAGATATGGAATCCCACGAATCCTGGTTACGGATAATGGAACTCAGTTTAACAATGATGAGTTCAAGAAGTATTGTGAAGAGAATTATATCCAATTACGCTTCACTTCTGTTGCCCATCCTCAAGCAAATGGGCAAACTGAAGTTGCAAATCGAATTATCCTAGATGGACTGAAGAAAAGAGTTGAACGCTCCAGAAACACTTGGGTAGATGAGTTTCTCCCCATACTATGGGCATATCGTACTACCTGCAAAGTCACCACTGGAGCAACCCCATTTCTGCTGGCATATGGGGCAGAAACAGTGGTTCCAGTGGAGATTACTCACACGTCTCCAAGAGTTGAGGCTTATGAACCAGAAACAAATGAGGAAGGCTTGAGACTGGCCTTAGATCTAATTGACGAAGTTAGAGATGAGGCAAACGCCAAGATAGTTGAACATCAAAAGAAGGCATCTTTCTACTACAACCTAAGGGTTAAAGAAAGGTTCTTTCGACAAGAAGACTTGGTTCTACGAAAGATTGAGGCATCCGGAGTTGGACAAAAACGCAAGCTGGCCCCAAATTGGGAAGGACCATATCGCGTTAAGAACGTATTTGGTCGAGGCTCCTACAAATTGGAAACCCTCGAAGGGCATGAGGTGCCAAGGACTTGGCATGCCTCAAATTTGAAAGTCTATTATGTTTAGTGCATCCGAAAAGGATCCGCTAGTAGGACAAGTAGAAGTATGGTTCGATGAAATCATGAGCTTCCTGGAAAGAAGATGAAGGGTTGAACCCGTTTTGATTGGTAGAAACATCCTCAAAGCATTTCCAAGACAAACTACAAATGAATGCAAAGGAAAGCATACAAAATATGCATGTCAACTGCACAAATAGAGCTGAATACAACGAACCCCGATGGGTGAATGTTGCTAATAAACATACAAAAGAAAGCCTAAGATGCTTATTGTTAATTAGCAAAAATTTGAAGCTCAAGAGAAGTTTGATATGATAGAATTGAGAATGAATCACTACGAGTGGAGCCATCAGTAAGAACTCATAAGGGTGAAGGGTTGAAACCCCAGAAACCTAAGACATTCACTCCAAACCCCATCATTCGATATGCTCAATGAAAGGCTTGAAGCCAAAACAAGACGGTATAAGACATAAAAGGCTTATGCAAATGTCAAGTTAGCCTCGAATAAGGCAAAATCGTCGTAAATGTGTAGGTCGCTCCACACTTTACACCAAGACGATACTCGTGAAACACTAGTGTATATTAAAATCCCCAAAAAGGGTAGTAAGTCCCAGGTAAGGGATAAAAAGACCCTAAGTCTCGAAAAAGACCGGTATAATTTTTATGAAATCTTCAAAGGATGAAGATTGTACCCCGAAAATCTTCAAAGGATGAAGATTGAACCCATAAAATCAAAGAATACAACCGCGGAAACTTCGCCGGAAATCGCCTTACTACGGAATAAGAAGAGAGAAATTTTTAGAAAGTGAAAGTATGAAATGAAGAGTGATAGTGGAAATCCCACTCTTTTATAATCGAGACAACCGGTCACCCAACCGGTTAAGGGAAGGGCAACCGTCTATGGCCAGTTAAGGCCCATAAATCCATTTATGGATTACAAAAATCAAAGCCCAAACAAATTGAAACTCAGGAGAATTCAAAGCTTAAACAATTTAAGGCCCGATAAGGCCCAAGGCTGGAATAAATTGAAATCCAATTAAAATTTGGGCTAGTTAAGGCCCAAGAAAGAACGAAAAATAATGAAACTAAGGTCGAAAACACCTTAGATCGAGTTCGAAGACTCGAAATCGAAAAACACCTGAGAATTGAGCTCGAACCCTTCGACCTCACACCAAATTGAGGTCGAAAATGTATAGGTTCGAGATCGAAAACATACTAAGAATTGAGGTCGAAGCATTCGACCTCGCACCAAAACGAGGTCGAAAGTATATGTGATCGAGGTCGAACGATCGAGGTCGAAAAAGACTGGGAAATCGAGGTCGAAACCTTCGACCTCACACCAGTTGAGGTCGAAAACGAGGTCGAAAATGACCGAAATATTGGTCGAAAATGACCGAAATCATGGTCGAAAATGACCTAAATCCTGGTCGAAAATGAGGTCGAAAATGACCTATTTTGAGGTCGAAAATACCCTTAAAATAGAAAATTTTGAGGAAAACACGCTATAACTTTTACGAAAACCCCAAGGAGATTTTCCTAGAAGTTGGGGGGCAAATGATATGGACAGAAAAGTAATTATAGAAATATAATTGATGATTCTTTGGAAAGGCCAAATATTTAAGGCCTAAAATCCTAATTATTTATTAATTACGAAATTAATAAATAAGAAAAATAAACAGCTCATGAAAAGGGTCCAAAATATGTTAAATTTCTCAAAGAAGGATCCAGAATCCCAATTAATGAGTCATAGCCTTTATCAACAAGGAAAATACTTCTCCAGCAAGAAATACGATGCTTATCCATTATCAATAAGGAGACTTATTCGCTAAGTCTCCTAAACATACCATAAATACCAGGCTCTAGACGCCTATATAAGGACCCTGATCCTACAATCAGAACTACGTTTTGGACACAGCTCCATACGTCATCTACTATGTTTTGGACACAGATCTATACGTCATCTACTACGTTTTGGGCACAGCTCCATACGTCACAACGCCTCGAAGGCGCAACAAGCCACGAAGGCACCCCTAGAACTACGTTTTAGACTTCATCCTCGAATAAGGACATACAAGTCACTACGTCCTTGGTGTGCCCCTGCCACCATAGCCCCGAGGGCAACACCAAGAACTACGTTAATTTGGCTTGATTCTCAGTAATAATTGAGATACGTAGGCATCTTGTGAGGACCGATTTAGTCTCGAAACACAAGTGCAGTCATTAAAGCTCGAAGATCATTAAACCTTAACATTAAATTCACAAGCACGTTTTTTAATCCATAACACCCGTGATATTTTTGGAAAAGAAGTAGATTTTGTTAGAAATTTTTTTTAACTATAAAAGACAATTACCTAGTTACTATTTTTATAATATTTTATTATTTATTAAATATAGTATTAAAATAGGTTTTAAAATAAATAATTAAGGATTGCACCTCATATTTTTGGAAAATAAAGATTTTAGCGATAAAAAAAATAAAAGATAATATATTTTAATTTAAATGTAATTGTCGTGATATTTTTGGAAAAAAAGTAGATTTTATTAGATTTTTTTTAATTATAAAAGGCAATCAGCTAGTTACTATTTTTATATTATTTTATTATTTATTAAATAGAGTATTAAAATATGTTTTAAAATAATTAAGTAAGGATTGGATCTCATATTTTTGGAAAACAGAGATTTTAGTGATAACAAATATAAAAGGTAATATGTTTAAATTTAAAGATAATTGCCATGATATTTTTGAAAAATGAGTAAATTTTGTTAGAAAACAAAATATTTTAATTATAAAAGGCAATCATCTAATTACTATTTATATATATTTTATTATTTATTAAATAGAATAAAAGACCGAAAACCGACCGAAAACCAAAAACCAAAACTTTCAATGTTTCGACTTTAATAATATAGTATAGATATTGAGAAAAAGGAATCCGAGGTTGACCTCGGGAAATTTCCTAAGGTAATGAGCTTTTCTAGTATAATTTTTAATGACAATTTTGTAAATACATATAATATATTGAAATTATAATAATACCCTTGTGTTTTAATATGAGATTTGAGTATAATCTTAGGAAAATAACTGAGGTCGACCTCAGAATCCTCAACCTCTTATAAATATTATATAATTAATTAGTATTTATATCAGTTAATTATTCTAAATGTTTACTTAATTTAGGCGAGATTTTTTGAGAATATATATTTGAGTACCTAACCATCTTTTTAGTATTATTTTACTTTTTAGAAACAAATTAGGCTATAAATATTTAATTAAATAAAATCAAAAACAAAAAGGGGGAAAAACGAGTGAGCGAAAGAAAAAGAGGAAAGGGGGATCGTCCCATCGATTTTACCAACAATCTCTCTCTCTCTCTCTCCATATTATTTTCTCTCTTTCTCTCTTTCTCTTTCTCTCTCTAGGGTTTGTTTGGTTTGATAATTGAGGAAGAAAGAAGAAAAAGGAGAGGAAGATGAGCTACGATCCCGTTCAAAGCAGCGCAAATGGTAATCTCGACGAACAAATTGCTCAGCTTATGCAGTGCAAACCCTTGTCCGAACATGAGGTCTCTCTCTCTCTCTCTCTCTCTCTCTCTCTCTCTCTCTCTCTCTCTCTCTCTCTCTCTCTCTCTCTCTCTTCCTCTCTCTAATTAATTTATGTATAGCCTCTTCTTTTGATATATTAATATATGTATGTATATATATTGTTTGCATTGATTTGTGTTTCTTTGATTTGTTTTGTAATTGAATCGGATCTGTTTAAAGTTCATTGTTTTGTGGAAATTAAATCTCAATATTGAAATATTTCTTGAAAAAAATCTGATAAAGATTTTGTACAGCTGAAAACTTGGTTGTTAATGCATTCAAGTTGTCTAATTTATTTGTTTGTAGATACATTTGTGTGGCCGTAAAAAAGAAGCAAGTGTCTTTTGGTGTTTTTCGGCTTGCGTAGACAAAATCTTGATTTGGAGATAACGCAAGCACATTTCGAAGTTCATTTGGTTGCTAGTCATTTTTATATGTTTTTTGGTGTTTTTCGGCTTGCGTAGACAAAATCTTGATTTGGAGATAGCGCAAGCACATTTTGTAGTTCATTTGGTTGCTAGTCATTTTTATATGTTTTCTCGGCGGTTTTTTATTAAAACAAAATGTTGTAAATGTCTTGTACTAATTTTGATCTCTTTACAATTATACAAAAAGTGGAAAAAAGAAGGATGAATTAATGAGTGACATCGTGATTGCATTTGACTGTTTAAAAAGGGTCACGAATCCTATATTGTAATGGGTTGAGACTCGAGTGAGGATGGAGAGTGGGGTGATTTTAGCTTGATGAGGCTGTGAAGCCTCAGAGTTTTTACCCCTTTCATATAGCGTTTTGATCTTGTGTTTAAGGAAGGAGTTTTAAAACCTTTAAAATCTTTGTAGAATTTATGTAATCTGTATATGTTTACTCTGCATGTAGTATTATACATCTCTGCTATTAAGATTAATAATTTTATGTATTTGTAGCCATACAAGGTGCTTCAAATTTGAATGAGGTTGGACATCTATGTATTCTTCAATTTTAATCAGTTAAAACAACTTCCTCTTCTGACATATATTATTCATATGCTCTGCTGCACCTGTAATTTTACAACTTACGAGGCAGAATGTAAATTGTATTTGTTTATTCTGCGGTGTAGGTTAGGGTGCTATGTGAGAAGGCCAAGGAGATTCTAATGGAAGAAAGCAACGTGCAGGTTTGCCATTTTGTCTTTCCATTTTACCAGTTGTTTTTCCAGCTTTGCTTCACATTAGTTTTGCGTCCTTTAATAATGCGTTTTCTGAAATACTTCTGTTGGCAGACATGGATTCTGAGGTCCATTGCTTCTTCACCTGTAAATAATTTCTCTAAGGCCATTATCTTTACCATGTTTTACATTCAAAATTTAAAATAAATAAATTTAACTTTAAAGGAACAAAGCCTTGATGTGTATTGATAAGCATTACACGTTGTTTTGTCGATAGAGAAATCTTAATTAATCAAAAACTATTCGGGAGCTTAGATTGCCTGCTGTTTTTATGTCACTGCTTAAGTGGTTTGGTTCTCGTAATTGGCAAATGTTGTACCATTTTTTTTAAAGTTGCAAAGTTCTAAATGTGTTTTATGTCTTCTTCAAAAGATGTCATGCATGGAATCTTCAAGGTTAAAATGTTGAAAGAGTTGTATAGAAGCTTTTGTGAGATTAAATATTTGGAAGTACTAGTTTATCATGTCATGCGATGCGATAAATGCATCACACTTCACACTATATATGAAAGTGAATTTAACTCAAGTTCGTTGTAGTAAGTTGCTGATTCATGAATGAGTTCTTATGTTTCTTTTTAAATATTCATACCCATTATCATGTGTAAAAGTCATGGATTTGGGTCAGGTTCTGAGGAAAAGCCTTTTAGTTTAATACTTTAGTATTTATTGCTTTTGTTTTATTCTAAAGCTATTTTTTAATTTTCTGCCATAGATTTCATCCTCAACAAAATTATGCGGTCTCACATGTAGTTTGGCATAACTCTGTTTTATTGAATGTGTAGTGATATGCTGAAGTGAGAACGCCTATACTTATTTTAAGTGCATTCTCTAATAGAATTGGCTGTGAGCATTTTTACTTTTGAACTTTAAGCAAATCTATGCTCCTTTTTTAGGGATATTATTTGAAATTTATTCTTGAATCAGACTGTACCTTATTTTCTCATCTGCAGCCTGTCAAAAGCCCAGTAACAATTTGCGGTGATATTCATGGGCAATTTCATGATCTCGCGGAGCTGTTTCGAATTGGAGGGAAGGTAACAACACCTACTGCCCCTTTCTATATTTCTTCCAAGCATTTCGTGTGGACTTGGAAGTTATTGTTCTTCTGTTTGTTTGCAACAGATTTGTTAAGGAATCCTCTATAATTACAGATTTTTTTTTGCTTTTGCTCGAGTTATAAGGACTTGGTTACTTACGTCTATGTATATTGTAGATGTCAGACCAAAAGAGAAGTAGAGATGGGAAGTGGTTGCTTTTTATACCTAAACGTCTCATGTTTATATATGCTAGGTCCAGTAAAGAAGCTTGCCTCTTTTTGTTAGCATTATTGAATGTATAGGTACAATGAATTGTCATATCATTTCTAGAGCATGAAATGCATGTATGATGGAGAAAGATATTGAAATCTATTAAGCAGTAGTATTTTTTTAATTTACTGTTTGCAGTTGAAATTTTATTATGTTCATGACTGCGTTATTTCAGTTGAAATCTATTTATATGCGCTTCGGGTTGTTGACTAACTTGGTTTTTTTATTTTTGGTAGTGTCCAGATACAAACTACTTGTTTATGGGAGATTATGTTGATCGTGGCTATTATTCAGTTGAAACCGTAACAGTAAGTGTATTTTTTTCTACTCGTTATCTTGAAGTAATGTGATTGCATGCTAGGAAATTTGTGTAGTGCATTTTTCTTTTGGTATACCCTTTTTGTTGCATTTCCTTGTGGTAGTTCGTATCATGTCTTTGTTTCTTATAATAATTGTAAGTGGAGACATATTGCATTGAATTGTTTGTTGTGTATGTTATATTTATGGGTTTTATGCCTTCTGCTGATACTAGTATGTTCAATTTTCAGCTCTTGGTGGCTCTTAAAGTGAGGTATTCACAAAGAATTACTATATTGAGAGGAAACCATGAAAGTCGTCAGGTATCTTTGGCCTCTTGGCAATTGTTTCGAAATTAGTAGTGTAAATGTTTATTCAGTCGCTTCCTTACGAATCCAACCTTAGATGGTTTATAAACTGAAATAGTATAATTAGTAGAGGCCCCATATTGTTACGTTTTATTATTGTGGTAAATTTTATTTTAGAGGCCTTAGATAGGCCTTTTCTTTTTCTATGTTGTTGATTTTACCCATTATGAACATTGTGTTTATACTGTGTCCCTGTTGCAGATTACCCAAGTATATGGCTTTTATGACGAATGCTTAAGAAAGTAAGTTCTACATTTTTCTGATAGTTTTTGGACAATTCTTTTGCCATGTGCACTTTGGTAGGCTGTTGCCTATTGACATCATCATAATTTTCGCTTCTTTTCTTTCCGTCTCTGTACATGTAATTATTCGATTTTTCTTCTACAGATATGGTAATGCTAATGTGTGGAAGATCTTTACTGATTTGTTCGACTATTTCCCCCTCACAGCATTGGTTAGTATGTCTGTTTTTGGCTTAACATGCATCTTGCATTTAAACTTTTACACTTATCAATTTCTCATTCACATGTTTTTTTATAGAGAATATACTAGTATTTGAATGTGATGAAACGGAATTGCTTTCGGTGCAGCCCAAGTAATGTTGAAAAAAAATTGTGACAGGCTGATATTGTCATTTTAATGTTATGTATGCTGCAATTTTTGGTTAAAAGTTTGTTAGTAAACAATGTGATGAAACGGAATTGCTTTCGGTGCAGCCCAAGTAATGTTGAAAAAAAATTGTGACAGGCTGATATTGTCATTTTAATGTTATGTATGCTGCAATTTTTGGTTAAAAGTTTGTTAGTAAACCATGTTATAAGTTTCTAGGTATCGAGCACACATGGATGGTTGCAAAATGAGAGCAGTTTAATTAAATAGATATTATATTTAGATGTTTTTCTATTATTGTGCAAGTGCCAAACACATGCACAATTAATATCTAGCATTCGACATGTCACATGCTGACTTTGTTGAAGTGTTTCTGCTTGTCATTCATGTGAGTCTGAATGGGAACCCACAATTATATCATTGAAGTGACAGTAGTCATTTTGAATATATATGAATGTATGTTTTGTATTTGAGTTATTTCCCATAAGCTGTATCCTAGTTTGTTGGAAATGTGTTATTATCTTTGTCATGTGGTTCATGTACTAATATTTAGCCTACAGTCTCACAGTATGTTTAGTATATAGTTACCACCAATGTTGCTCTTATCACGATCTCATCCTGCAAATGTTTCCTGTTGGATGTTGTATGATTCATGATTAACTCAACTGATGACTAAATGAAGATTACTTGATATACGCACTAAACCAATTTTATTTTGAGTCTTTTTGTTGTGATGCCTAGTTTTAAAGCTTGTACTTTACTGACCACTGTTTAGCATTTCCTTCTAAGATTGTATTTTTGAAACATTAAATTCTTTTTTCAGTGATAAATTATAGATGACGTGAATTGAATTATCATTTTAGATTCTCTAATTTGTGATTATGTTTAAATTCAACGGGGTTGAACTGAGTCAAAATCCAAATTCTGTTGAATATCCAAACACGTCATTTTGACCTAATTTGTCATTTTTTAATAAGTCTTGGTATCCAAACATATAATTTATATGAAGGAACTTGGGTTCGTTTGATTTTGATTTTAGCTTCATTAAAAGAATTTATTTCTCTCCATCATACACTCATTCTAATTCTCGTATATTTTATTAAAATTTAGGTTGAATCAGAAATATTTTGTCTCCATGGAGGGTTATCACCTTCTATTGAAACCCTTGACAATATACGGAATTTCGACCGTGTTCAAGAAGTTCCTCATGAAGGACCTATGTGTGACCTTCTATGGTCTGACCCTGATGATCGTTGTGGATGGGGTATCTCTCCTAGGGGCGCTGGATATACTTTTGGCCAAGTATGTTTCTGTTTCTTCTTTCTGGTATTGTGAAATTTACTTTTAAGGTTAATTAAATTATGTCTGGTACCTCTGTATTTTGACAGGATATTTCTGAGCAATTTAACCATACCAACAACCTAAAGCTTATTGCAAGAGCACACCAGCTGGTTATGGAGGGATTTAACTGGGGACATGTACATTCTTCTCTAGGGTGTCTAAGCAAATATTTATTGCGGTTGGGAACTAGGATTTTTCTAATGTACTCTTTGCAAATTTTCCTTTGACAGGAGCAAAAGGTTGTGACTATATTTAGTGCCCCTAACTACTGTTATCGATGTGGAAACATGGCGTCTATCCTCGAAGTAGATGATTGCAAAGGGCACACCTTTATTCAGGTCCTCCCCTTCCCTCCCGCTCTTTTTGTGTGGGTGTATGTATGTATATTTTTAGGAAAATATTTCCTACAGGCACCTGCAAGAGCTATTCCTTATTATGCCTTTTGTAATCTCTTTCCTCTTGTTTGTCGCTCTGCTGGCTGCTGCATCTGTGCCTTCTATTTTTTATATTCTATTTCCACCCTACATCCTCTCTTCTGAATCTCCATTTCCGTAATTTATCCAGAGTTCTCTTTACTTCACCTAAATCTTGTACTGTTCAATCTTCAGTTTTTTTCCCTGTGTCATAGAATTTATTTTTGTTAACCTTCAGCTTTAAATTCGGAACTTGAAATGAGTGAAGTGTTTTATAGATTTGTACATACATGTAAAAAATATTATGTAGTATGTGTGTATAAACATGGGTCTATACTGCATAATAGAAAGAGGGGGGCTATTTTCTTGCAACTCATATTGCTTTTACATAAATATCTTTTTTTTTTCAATAAAAAAATGTGCTCAACTTGGAAAGTTTACTAAAATGCTACTTTATAAAACAGTTTGAACCAGCTCCAAGGAGAGGAGAGCCTGATGTAACCCGTAGAACACCAGATTATTTCCTGTGAAGCAGAACTTGCTGAACATTCAGCTCCGAGTGCTGCTAACTGCTTTTTATGGCTTGAAAGCAACCTTAAATAGTTGGAGTCATATTTTAACCATGATGAGGTCGGTAATGAAAATCATGTAAAATGGGATGTGTAAAGCATACTATGATCAGTTGTTTTCTGAAACCCCTTAGAGCTGCGCGAAACAAAGCAGTGGATATGTTTGCTACATATTGTACTGTTTCCTGCGTGACGATGTGTTCGTTTTTATAACCTTGCACAATTAGTTCTATTGATTTTTTGTCCAGTGTAGAAGGATCCATTGTCCGGGTTGACTAGCAGGGTTATCGTGTAGATGCAATTTTTTTGTTTTTCCCCTTTTTTGAAATTTTTTAGAGGGTGATATAATCTATTTTGTTTACTTTTTGTTTCCCCAACTCATTAGCTTGGCCTTCATTTTTTGTTAGCTTTGGAATGGAGTGGATTCTTTTATTAGTTACCCACTTTCTTTGTTTAAAAAGGCTGTTATATTTGAGATTGGACAATGCATGCAGCAATTAAATCTTTCTGATTTAGGTGGAATTTAAGTTATTGTATACAAGTTATTTTTTTGAGTGTATTCATGATTAATCCGTTTTCTTGGATAGTATATGACGTACTATCTTAGTGCTTCATAGGAAACTTGACACTTCTGTAATATAGTGCACTTTTGTTTCATGGAATGAATATACACTCATGAGAGACAGGAAATTGATATCGTGTAAATGTTTAACGTTTAACAGGAACACGACACAAATCTTTGACATGAAATGTAAACGAAATAGTTCTGTCATTGTGTACAAAAGAGAACAGAAAAGGTACACAAGAAGCGAATTAGGTATGAATAAACAGTTAAATTAGCAAATATTCTCTTGGACCTAAAGTTAAATGAGTTACTAAAACAAAGGTGATCCAATCTGGGTATAAACTTGTGTACATAATTCAAGTATATGCATATCTAACAAGATACAAACATACCAGATCTCTAAAAATTTACCTAGAGATCAAAGAATAACACGTCACCGGGACTATAAAGTCCTAGCCAGGGCCACTGGAAAGGAGATCAGAAGCTTCATCACAATTTTTTCTGAGCTTCAACATCTTCTGAGAACTTAAACTTCCCTCAAGATTGCACGATAGGCAAATGCAACCTGGGTTTTTGGTGGCAAATTAGCATGAAACCGATGAGTGCAACCTGGTTAGCAATATACTTCAATAGCTAGTCAAAGTATATAACATTAAACTTCCTTTTCACTCGGGGATGAAAAGAAAAACGATCACTTGTAATTTGCCTTAACTTCCTTATCGGTTGATAAGGATTAAGGTTCAAATTTGATCAAATGTCATCCCGATCGGTGATATCTTCCTTATAAACCGTATGAACCTTTCTTGTGTATGAACAAATCACTGCGATGTTAAGATAATGCCAATATATGAACCGTAAATCATAGGTCAAATGTTTCTACTCCATAAACTCCTTCATAAACGGTAATGAATATTTACTCTTAATCTTATGTTTCTGTATACAAATACCCGATATTTATATTAATTTTAATGTATCATTTGCAATGAAAATCAGCATCAACAATAACTATTCTTCAGCTTTATATTAAAATGCACGGGACATGAATATATACGAGGAACATAAAATAAATAGAACAAGGATTCCCCACTAAAATCTCACTCTTTTCATTTGTTATATTTTTCAATACTAAAAACAGCTACATGTGTAATGCTATAAAACTTGAAGTTGTTACATATTCATGCTTATTATATTATTATAATAAATTTAAATTTGTAACGCAGTTTCATGCTTTTTATATTATCGGAATCATATTGATTTTGTATGACTTTCGTGTTAATATAGCTCTATCCATTTACATTTTTTGTATGTTACCTGTGCTACAATACCGTCTTTCAAATTTTACAGTTTTATACCTTAATTTAGAATGTAGTTTATTGCCTTATATACCTTACTGAAAATTTTAGGATATTGGAGGATACCTATACTATAGCATTATGAGAGCTAGAATGCTGCGTTTGTTTTTGATCGTGTTTCTTCAACGATCAAAATATTTTATTTTCAGACGTAATAACATAACAATTATTCAATTACAATAAAATGCATTTCTTGAAAAACTAGAGTAAAGCAAAGTTCGACATTGACAGTGATCTGGTGTATGCCAGTGGCAACATTAACAACTTCTTAGTCCTCCCAACATAAGCCCTCTTTGTCAAATTATCATAATCGTTATCCTCAATTGCATCAAGTATCTCTCTGTATAACATTAGAGATGACCAAACCTGCACACGCATTTCACAGATAAGCCTTACATATATAGCTAACACAATTATCTCGGAAACTGATTTTTATGTCACATTAAAAGAATGGTATGCTTGTGAAACATGTAAAATTACCGGCCAACGACTATCTTTGTCGAGCTGAGATGCTCCTTCCTCAGCTTGGTTAAAATAATATCTGGCCCTTGTAATCTGCATTTTCATGAATTCTCTCCATTTGTCGCTTACTTTTCTTGAGAAAACATCTTCCTCGGTTATTCCGAATTGCTCTAGCTCATCTTGTGGAAGATAAATTCTCCCTCGCAGTGTACTGAAAGCACACAGATTACCTTTATTATCTAGAAACTAGAGTTCAAATCCTCACAATCACAAATATTTATGTCTATTACATAAAATATATTTGGACTTACTCTTCACCAACATCTCTAAGAATGTTTGTGAGCTGATTGCCAATGCCTAAATACAAGGCTGCATCATATATACTCTGCGCGGGAACTGTAGATTCAGGTGGAATGCCCATAACAGGAACACTCATTAGACCAACTGTTCCAGCCACATAGTAACAATAAAGGTAGATTTCTTGAAAATTCTTGTATCTAGTTTTTCTTGTGTCCATCCTCATGCCTTCTATCATGTCTCCAAAAGGCTAGAAATAGGAAAGAAAATTTTACTAACTGTAGTTAACATTTTTAAATATACAACTCAGATAGAGAGACACTTGAAAGAAAATGACCTTAATGTCAAGGGGAAAATTGTGAACTGTATCAGACAGGGCAGCATCGAGCATGTCAAAGGGACGTCCATTGAAGATGTCATATAGTCTTTCCTCCCATCTATCGAGAACGGAAGAGCTCATATACGCTGCATTTGGACCATCCACCAGCTCATCTGTCCTCCTGCACCACACTTCAACACAAAGAAAAAGAAACAAACAGTTTGTTAGTATTATTGTTATAAAAATTGTCTAATTATATTAGTTTTGTAATTTTTTGGCTGTTTTTGAAAAATCTATCGTTATAGGTCACTGCATATCGGTGGTTTTCTGGTTTTCTTAACCGATGTAAAAGGGGCGATGTCTATTAACGTTTTTCTATTAGTGAAACAAGGGTTAAATGATCGATTTTCTACTTTCGAAAAGTCTCAATAGTTGCTAATAAGTGATGATAACTTACCATAAATTGCCCAAATAGCTTTCTGTCTTTCCTTTGTCATTAACAAAGTTCCTATACAACAACAAATTCAAAATTAGACATCTCAAGTTTTTTTTACTGAAGTTTATGTATTTACAAATACAAAATTCTTAATCGAGATTCAGTTGTACCTAAATAGAAAGTCTTTGCATATTCGGAACATAAATTCTTGCACTGCTCATACGCTTCTTCCAAGAATGCTGGATCAAACTGTGGCTTTCGACAAGACTGATATTCAAATGACCTTTTTGTTTGCCTCTTCACAATCTCGTTTATATGTAGATCACTATGAGAAATGCTTTGTACCGATAATTCTGTGAACTTTGTCGCGATTTTTCTGGTCGGAACAGCTACTGTTGCCTCAGCTCTTATAACACTCGGTCTCCATTTCTGAAACATGCCAACACTTCCATTGCTGTGATCTCTTAAGTAAGCCTTGGCTGCAACAGAATATGTGGAGCTCATTTGGCTATATATATGTATCCCAATCTATTTTTGTTGTATAGAGATTATAGAAGAGAGTTCAGGGAATTGTGTGTATTTATTATGATCAAGAACTGAATAAAGAATATAAC
The DNA here is from genome assembly GCA_030848705.1 of Heracleum sosnowskyi. Classification (NCBI taxonomy): domain Eukaryota; kingdom Viridiplantae; phylum Streptophyta; class Magnoliopsida; order Apiales; family Apiaceae; genus Heracleum; species Heracleum sosnowskyi. The sequence goes on along the minus strand of CM061238.1, from coordinate 131,156,982 downwards.
TTGAAGAGTTGATGGTTACAATAATAAGAGATGAAAGCTATCAAGAACTTATTCCCTTTTGTCTCAAACTTGTTACTATTTAATATTTACTAAAATGTAACAAGGCAAAAGAATTTGGGTCATGTTTGGAAGTTAGAGATTTTGAGTTACAAGCGTTTGGTAGTTAGCGGACTCACATAGCGTTTTGGATTTAATAAGTTAATTTTGAAAAAGGTATTTGGAGGAGTTTTTACAATTAGAGGATAGTAGATGTGTCTAATTAAAATACACAACATTTTCATGCGAAATAGCTAACTCAATCCGCTAGTCAAAACAACTAACTCAAACCCGTTAGTTAAAACAACTTTCCAATTCGCTACCACTAATAGTTAACCGCTAATTGCCGAGCATGATTTTAATTATGTAAATACAAAATCAATTTATAAATGTCACTTCCCCACAACAATGTCATATTAACAATGAATAAATGAGAAAATATAGAAGCAAATATATAAATACTGAAATGGTCTCTCCCTGTATGAAACATTTAGCTTAGTTTATAGTTTGTCATGTTATGAAATAAAAAAAAAGGATCCTGAACAACATTGATACCCTTGATGAAATCTGGTATTATAAAGTATCAGTTGTCAGCTTGTGGTTTGTCCTCTCTTGCTTCTGGTTTATACCAATATTCTTACATGTATTACATGTATCCTTTTCTTTGAGATTTTTTTTATACTAACTCGCTCATTTGTCCGAGAACCGAACTAATAATTTGAAATGAGCTGAGGTAGGCTTGACAACTCACTTGCAAATTCCGCCAGCAGATCACCTATATACCATCAAATTCATCAATCATAGAGTGTATGTTAATTTTCTTAGCAAATTGTTTCTCTATACAGATAGCCAAGATTTCCAAGAAACGCATCCTCCATAAGACTAGTCTTGAAAATGCTAAGACTAGTTTTGAAAATTATAGAGATCGTAGCGTAGCTAATGTTAGAGAAATTATTAGCAGAAGGAACAAATTTAGCAAATACATATTGGTCACTTAATTTGTATGGGGGTGGATATTGAATAATAGTTGGACTTAGTAAATAGTTGGGCTCAGTAAAGTCACCATATCTATAAGTCTATTAACTAGTAAATTCTTTTTCCAAAAGTTTATCACGGCCTTACGGGAGTGTATTCAATTGGGATTTTAAATGATTTTTATGAATTTATGCAATCTTGGTGTATTCATTCTAGATTTTAATTTTTTTTTTAAAATTTTGTGGTATTCAATAAAGATTTCAAAAAGTCTTTTAAAATCTGGGTGTATTCAATTTAGATTTTAAAAAGTCCTTTAAAATCTAGTGGTATTCAATATGGATTTTAAAGAATACATTAAAATCTTGTGGTATTCAAAAGTCCATGGACTTTTTTTTATTTGATAAAGTTGTGGATTTTCAAGGATTTGCTAGTGTATTTTGCATGTCTTGAAATCTTGTTAAAATCAATGAGATTTTGAAGGATTTGTCAGAAACTCCACTTTAAATCAGCAAAACTCTACAAGATTTTACACAAACTCTGCCAAAATCTACGTAAAATTAAAATCAACAACAATCTGTTAAAATCTACAGATTTTTATCAATCCATTAAAATCTAAATTAAATACACCCCCGAGTCTCAACAATGCTAAAGTCCCATTTTTACTACACATCATTCAAAACTGGCCTATAGAAAAAGTGGTCAACTCGTGCAAAACCCACTTGCGATTAGGTAGGATTCATTTGTTGTTATTATATTATAAATAGTACAAAATGATATTGTATAATTATTTTTAGTTTAATAAATAGTGTTAAAACTGTAATTATTAAATTAAAGTGATTAAAATTTGTAAAAATAATTTTAAAATAAAAGACATGTTCCATAATTAAAATACATCATATAATTTTTTAAAAAAAATAATAATTACATTAAAAAGAAAATATTACTCAAATAAATAACTATCGGTATGGTCAAGTCTCAAGTTTGGTTGACATGTGTTGAGATGCATGTTAAAGTAATAATTAAATAAAAAAAAAAAGAAGAAAGTGGTCTCGTCCCACCACCCCGGGGACTGCCCGGTTTTCTCTCTATCTGTCCAATGCAAAACTATACCTATTCTCCTCGGGGGCGGACCTAGGATTGTAAGATGACCTGTGCTAATTTTTTTTCCCCAGCAGTTTACATTTACAGGTAGGCTTGTAATACTCATTTTGATCTGTCATGAAATGGCACACTCAATCTAGATACATAGAAACTAAAGGGAGGACTAGAGGGAGGTGAACCATACATCATAATCATAATTTAAACCGGAAGAAAATTATATATCATTATTAAAATGTTACTATAAAATAACATATGCATGCAACTTTTTTTTTTAAAGAAAATTATAACACTAAACATATAAAATTATTATTAGCAAATAAGATTAAGATGAGTTTGAGGTTAGCTAAGAGCATCTCCAATGAAAACCATATATATATATATATTTTGTCAGGTGGATACCTTCTCGTAAAGAATGAAAATCATATATTGGTTACCTATAATTTAAAAAGTAATATTTATTCAATAATTTAGGTAATATAGATAGTGAGTGGGAGGATTGAAGTAAATATATATTGTATTTTAAGAAACAAAGATGATGTGACATTATATGAGCTTGCTTTTCTCTCCCATAAATAAGGGTTTGGATTTTCTCTCACTTAAAAATTATAGGGGATATGGAGTTTCATTTGAGCATGAATTATAAAGCTAAATTCCTAAAATACGTACACATAGGACAATTATAGGTAAGGACTTTTGCATTGGAATTGCTCTGTTAAAAAAATATTTTCATAACATTAAACATATAAATTTATTACGGTATTAGCTAATAATTTGAGTTTCTCAAATTGAAGTATACATAAAACTGTAAAATGAAAGCTAAATAACAAAAACACACCACATGAATTTATTTTGCAATTACCTTAATTCTATGGACAAAAAACTAATTACCAAGTACTTAACATTTTTTTTTTCAATTACATTTATTACTACACTAAATTTTACAATAGGAATGTATATTTTTTTTTTGTGCCAAAAATAGAGCAGATTTCATTAATACTTTGAAAGAAATTCAATCGGGACAAACCCCCAACTGATCATGCAACCAGGTTGAAAAACAAATAAACAAACTAAGTAATTAGTTGTTTTGTTTCCGGATTGCTTAACTAATTGAATACAAATATTCTTAAAATTAAAAATGAAGATAACAGTTTCCCGAGCAATCCAGCTTACATCTTCCCTGAAAACAGTAGCTTCACAATTGACCTTCACATTAACTTCATGGATAGTGCAATGTTCAGAGGACTCAGTTGCAAAAACTAAGCTTAGATACCTCATGTTATGAACAAATATTTTTTGTGAGAGGTGAGCACATGCGATTTTCACCACCGTTCCAAACGCATCCCAGCTATCTACTTGCCGGACACCAGCTATAGACCTGCCGAAAGTGGTGTTGATGCGAGATATCCAGATCTCCCAATACACCGCAAAATTCATTTTCAACACAACCAACACATCGCACAAAGCGAGACACATCGCACAAAGTGAGACAATCAAACACACACCTAATAACTCAAACAGAACGAAACGAAAAAACTGAATCCAAAACTGAATTTTATTATAAAATCCGAGCTCTTAACCTTAGTAGATCTGAAAACTAAAGTGAAGAAACTCAAATGGATTGAAAAAACAAGAGAAGAGGTGTTGTGTGGACAGAGATGGGAAGAAAGGGGATGGGGATGGAGATGAAGATGGAAAAAAAGGGGATGGGGATGAAGATGTTGGGGTTAGGGGAAGATGGGTCGGCCGACTCTCATAAAAAATTCCCTAAATGTTCTTCTTATTTTGCAAAAATAATATGCGGAATGTATATTTTTTAGTTTAAAGGAAATACGACATTAAGAAACCCAAGCAAAGAACACATTTTGGGAACTCAGAACAAAATCACACCTGGCTGGGTAACATATTTTGCCAAGTAGCTAGTAGTAATTTTGAGAAAAAAATTTGTTTCACCCGGGCTACAACCCACCCTAGCCACTACCACGGTCCACCCCTGAATTCTTCTGTCCAGGTCCTTTTCACGTGGATCAAAGCATGAAATGGCTAGCATTGTAGTTGCTCTTAGGTCCAAATAAGCCCTTTAGTAATTCCATTCGCAGGCCCTGACAATAGGCAAGACGCCGCTTAGGACCCCAACACTAAGGACCCCAAATTTTCGATTTCTTCATTTTATAATTATAAAATTTTTTGTTTCAAAAAAAAAGAAAAAAAAATATAAATTTTTTGTCGTACATGTAATTTAGGGCCTCCATAAGCTCATTTCGCCTAAGGTCTCGTAAACTTCAGGACTGCCCATGTCCGTCCGTGCTCTCATCTATTGACATATTTACAAAGATACAATCATCGGCCATCTCAGGTATTCCGTATTGATAGCCGAAGGGATGTTAGGTTTAATCCGTAGCAATCATCGGAAGGATTGTCTCTCTCTTTCTCTCTCTCTATTCTACTCTCTTTTTCTGGTCCTTTTTTCTGTTGGCCCTCTCCTCCTTTTATCCGAAGCTTCCCCTTCCGCCGCCTGGCAGTCTAGGCCTAGACCGGGTGACTGGCGGAAGCTACGCACCCAGGTGGAGGGTTCCTAGGCCGGTTCCTGGGCCCCGGGAGATGACTGGTCCAGGTCGGGCTGACACGTGTCTGGAACACGGGAGGGTGCCTTACGGGGGGAAAAAAGCCTGCGGATTCCGCAGGCAGGGACCTGCCCTGGTCCGTAGGCCGTAAGAACTACGGTTTTGGAGGCCATCATTTGCCCCCTTAGCGCGGGAGTCTTCTTTAGGAGGCCCGTCCAGCGCGTGGCCTTAGGCCGAAATACGTGCCCCCTTTTAGCGGTCATTTTTCCCCACGATGAGCACTCCCTCGACCCATTTATTGCTGGGATTTACTTTTCTGCCCTTCAACCGAATGGGGCGGTTGGTCTCCCTCTGCGCACGTGCGCGCCTACCCTTATATATATATACACACTTCGCCGCCTGGGCGCACCCACACAACTCACATTTCGCCTCTGCGAACCCGATTGTCTGTCGACTTTCACAGGAGGAGAGAAGGAGGGGGATTCTTCTTAAGTTGGGCTCGAAAGGCAGTGCACGCGCTCCTTGTATCTTCATCCAGGTAACATTGCTCTCTCCCCGTCATTCTCGATTTCTCTTACTTTTTTGCCAAATGTCATGTATTTGCCCTTCTTTCTGGGTGTCCGCGTCTTCCCTTCTTTTCTTTCCCTCCTGGGGCTACACATACCGTACGCGGGAAGCGAAGAACTGTCACTATAAGCCTTCCCCTTGTTTTTTATCTGAAAAGCGACCAATTAGTCTGTTTAAGTATAGGTATTTGGGTCGAGGGGCAGGAACTGACTAGGGCTTTGAAATGGGTATTAAGGCGTATAGTGACTTGTTCTTTCTTTCGTATGTGTAGTTTCCCACCAATTCGTCGGATGGCCAAGAGGAAGAGAGTTGCGGTTTCAGGGGAAGAGAGCGCTACGGACTCAGACAACGAGCACTTGTCAGATTCCGGCGACGCGGGGGGCTATGGAGACGACGATGTTTCGTCAGAAAGCTCCACGGCTGCCAGCTCTCCAGAGACTGACCGCAACTGGAAAGTTCCTGCGGGCAGGAAGGTAGTCATAACTGTTAATCCCAAATGACCTAACAGAATTGTAGAAGGGGGGGGGGGTTGAATACAATTTTGATATTTCTTTAACTTGAAAATACTTTATAAAATTAAACTGAACTGAATAAATAAAAACACAAGATATAAATAATTCAGTTGGATTGTTTGATGATCCAACTGAAGTGTTTTTATTGCGGAAATAATCTGTGATACAAATGTACACAGCTGCTCAGTTACAAGGTTGTAGAGAAGAAAAATGCTCTCAAAGATAGCTAATACAAACTCTTTGTTTTTCTTCACACAAATAAAGTAACTGCTACACTTGGTTATATAAACCCAAGTTTACAACCCTATTTTTGGCTACACTAATAGTACAATGAGTAACCGCCAATAGTTTGCTTTTCATCCCTTTGTCCAGTGGTCCTTGGAGATCCTTGCTTTTGACTTCATGCTTATTATGATCACTCCCAAGAGCCCAATTGGAAACTGGGATGTTTCCTTATTCCCCATGTCCATTTTAATGGTTTCCAATGCAAAGTACACTTCCACATCTCCTTTTTGATCTGTCAGGAACCTGTCACTATCACTTTGTCAATTGTATAGAAAAGCAATAATGATTCGTTGATGGCATAGAGATGTGTTTCGTTGATAGCTTTATTCTTTGTTTCGTTGATGAGCTTCCTTGTTTCGTTGATAGAGTAATCTTCATTCCGTTGACATGTCTTCACTTAGGCAAAATTACAAGGCACTAAATATTTACAATTAACCAACCTATTTTGCCTATCTAACCATTTAGTCAACATGACTTAGAAAACCTATCTAGTACTCAACAAACTGCATATCAAACTATGAAGTAATGTACAGTGCAATTGCTACATCACTCATTTCGTTGATGAGCTTCCTGTCAACGAAACACTGCAAAGCATGCTATTTCGTTGACAGTTACAAAATAACTTAATACAAAATCTACTAAGTGTTTTTGTAATTATCATCAAGAACAACATATTCCTAACAATCTCCCCCAATTTATGACTGATAGAATAACAGCCATAAATCAAGAGCCTTGATGATAACAAAAACACTCAGGCATATTACACATGATAAAAGTAAAAGTTGTATTGAGCTTCATAAAGTTTTTAGAAATAATGCAAGACTTACAAAACTAATGCCCAAATGTGCTCCTCCAGACTGAGCAAATAATTCATCTTTGTCTTCTTTGGGGCATAGTCTTCTTCCCTCTCCTAGAGTTGTTCTCCTCAATCTGGACCTGTAGCCTTCTGTAAAAGATCTTCTCTTCTTCATCTTGATCACCAAGCTTGGATTGCATAAACCTTAGAGTTTGATTAGATGCCTTGTCCAGCTGGTCTTCCATCCTGAAGAACCTTCTGCAGTTGTCCTTGTCCTTGAATTCCATCATCCAGAAAGGTTGAAGATGGATCTTCTTTCCTGTTGAGGGCACTCTTAGCATCCTGGGAAGAGCCTCAGGCTTGTTCCAGCTAGCCTTTATTTGACATATTCTGGAGACCACCTCAGACTTGGCTGTTTTGGTGAAGCCAAAGTCTTTCTTCAAGCATCTAAACACTGTGAGTAGTGTTTGGTAGTCTTCTCCTAGAATTCTGTAGAGAGGCCAAATTTGTTCTCTACCACCCTTGTATGTGAAAACCAATCTTTCAGGTAGCTTCTGAGAAGCTGCAATGCCCCTTACTTCCACCAGGTTGTCTAACTCAAGATGCAAGCTGGATTCTTCCCTGATGTCAGCAATGTACATGCAGTCCTCTGGATTTGAAGGGGGTTTTTGAGGTTGTGGCTTTCTCACAAATACTGGCTTTGTCTTGACAGCCCTTTGCTTCAATTTCTTCTTTGGATCCATCTCAAAAAGGAATTTAGGAAAGTTAGCCTCATCAAACTCAATTGGCTCTTCCTTTGGCTCAATTGGCTGATCATGATAATTAACAAGATGTTTGGGATCACAGGCTAACTTTAAAGATGGATCAGGAATTGTTGGAGGTACAGAAGAGTCTGATGCAATACTCTGAGAGTCATCATTTTCAAAGGTTATGTTTCTTCTAGCCCTTGCCTTTGGTTGCCTTGTACTCTTCTTTTCACTCCTTTCCTTTTGGGCTTTTTCTTCTTGCTGTCTTTCTTCTTCATCTAGAGCTTGAGCTACTGCAAGAGCTTGCATAGCTGCTCTTTCTGATTCCTCAGCCTTGGCTTCAGCAAAGTTTGGATGACCAGCCCAAACACAGATTTGTTGTCCATTCCTGTAGACAATTGCCCTTTGCTTCCTTATCTCATGATTATTACTTTCCTTGCTTTTTGTGATGAGAAGTCCAAGTAGTTTGAGCTCATCTGGATAAGGTGCAGGATAGAAAGTCCTTGCTATGTTTTTGCCTTTTGGTTTAGCAGGAGACTTGGGAGATAAGCTTCTTTGTAATGTAGCTTCTTCCACATCCCTAATGCATGAAGTTTGTCCTTTCTCCTTTCTTGGTCCTTGAATGACTCCATGTAGAAGGGGCTCTATAGCATAAGAGCTCTTGAACTGTGGCTCCACTTGTGCAGTCACCATTGCATTTGTTGATGGCTGATCTGTCTTTGAAGATTCAGTAATTTTCTTGAACCTTGCTTCTATGTTGGACCAATGATCTTTGATCTGTGCTGCAAGTTGTATCCTCATAGAAGCTTCCTGGATCAAGTCAATGCCATCCTTATTCTTCTTTCCAAACTCCCCCATTGCTAGTGGCTCCTGTGGCAATGTGATGGTTGGGACCAGCACCTTTGTGATTTGAATGGTTAGCTCCTGAGATTTCTCCCCCTTTTTGTTATCATCAAGAGAGACAACTGGGAGTCCTTGAGCTGCCACTAGCTGGGCCAAAAGTTGAGTCTGCTTCTCCTGTTCCTTTTGCATTTGAGATAAAGTAGCTTCCACCTTGTCCACTCTAGAAGAGAGAGTCTTCAAGGAGGTAGCCACTTCAGGTTCCTTAGAGAAAAACCTGTTCATTTTGGACATAGTGAGAAGAGGGAGCTTTTCATCCATCATCCTGTAGTTAGCATCCCTGAAATTGCTAATAGAGTCCTTGATTTCTGTAGCCTCAATCCTTGTCTGCATCATTTGTAGCCTTTGAATTTCCAGAGAATCCATGATGGCCTTGTAGAATTTCTTGTCTCTTGCATTTGCAGACTCATGAGCTAAGTAGGCTTCATTGTACTGCCTGGAGATAGCAGCATCTAGAGTGGCTCTACCATGCATACCTTGAGAAAGCCAGCCTGGTGTAGGAGGCACCACAGAAGTCCCAGTCTGTGAAGTGGTGGCCACCTGTAGATTATCACCATAGCTGTCCTCAGCATCAGAAAACTCAAATTCTCCACTTGCTGCAGCTCCTGAAGGTAGATTGGTCAGGGCATCCTTTGCTCTTTGCATTGATGCAGTTGTATGAATTAGATTTAGTGACCTTTCTGCCTCCACATTGCCCTGCTGAGCCATAATTTGATAGGCTGGCACAGGATGAGTAAAGGTCTCAGGATCCAGGGAAATACTATCCAGAGTTTGTTGATAAACCTCTTGGAAAGTAGGTTCCCTTTCTCCCTCACTGACCTCCATTAACTCATTAGCAATGGCTGCTTCCATCCTTATTTCTCCTGTAGTCCCTTCTCTCTCTCCACTCTGTTCTTGCATCATGGGCTCCCCATGGCTCACACCTCTCACACCCTCACCTTCACCTTCTAAGGTGGAACTCTCAATCTCTCCTTTTGCCTGGCTGGAAGAAATAGCCAGCCTCTCACTCACATTCTCTCCTTTTGCCTGGCTGCAAGCCAGCCTCTCAGTCTCACTCCCTCTCAGTCCTAGAAGTGTCTCAACTACCACTAGATCATCTGCACTAGTTGTGGGAACAACTTGATTTTCAATTAAAGGTGCAGAGTGAACTATCAACGGAATGGTAGTTTGAGCTGTCAACGGTATGGATACCGTTGATGGAGAAACACTTGTCAACGAAATAGACTGTTTCGTTGATGAAGTCAAGAAAGCACTTTGAGAATGAGAAATTACAGTAGAGTCTGTGGTGATTGATTTTAAAGAATGGTCCACAGATCCCCTTGCAACTTCAGGAAAAATTGGTTGATGGCCCAACAAATCACTTAACAAGTGATGGCCACCAGCTTCAGAGTGGGGCTTCTCCAAGATTAGAGTTGGAGAATCAGGAATAGATGTATGGATCATGTCCACATCTAATGATTGAGTTGGTGAATTGGATGGAGATAATTCAAGATTGATGTTTAGAGAATGGGACTGTAACCCCAGAGTAATGATAGGGTTTACATCAAACTGAATTTGAGAAACTGGAAGTGTTGCTTCCAGTGTGTGTGCACCCTGTGTACCCTTGGACTTTTGCTTCACTCTCCTTTGGTATTGGGAAAATGTAGACTTTGGGCTTGAAGTGTCCCTTACCCTCTTGGACTGTGCTCTTGGTGGAGAGCTTGTTTCAATAATCACATCCTTTTGGGAGGATGCAATTAGACTTGTGTTTAAATCCATTTTACTCATTGTGCCTTGTTGGGAAGACACAATGGGGCTTGGCTGGTACACACTCACCTGTCCTTCCTTATCCTTGGGGTTTCTTTGATGTTCACCCCTTCCCTCACCTCTTACAACTCCAGACTCACTCCCCTTAGGTTGTGTGGTAGTTTTTACAACAGGTGCCTTTTGAGAAGCACCTGAGGTTGGCTTGGAGGATTTCTTTGATTTAGGTTTTGTTGCTAGGGTAGGAGCCTGTTGGGTCACAGCTACAGACTCCATAGCAACATTGGAAGGTAAAACAGTAGAGGAGTTAGCTACACTAACAGGGATAGTAGTAGTTACCTCAATGATTGGCAGATACACCACTGGAACATCACCATTGTGGTTCAGCCTCAGTATGTCTGTCAATACTCTCTTTTCTTGCACAAAGCACTCAAACCTGGCATTAGGGTTAGAGATAACTAATGGTGCTGGACTAACATGGTTAGCCAACATCATCAGAAACCTAGCATAATAGATATTTTTCTTCCTATTCGCTTTGTCACCCAACTTAGCACCAATTTCATACATAAGTTGGGTGCTAAAGTTGTGATATCTATCATTTAGAAGCATGGTTAGGAGAATTAACATAGAGTTAGTTAATGCATCAAAATTACTAATCTTTCCAGAAAAGACCTTAATGAATGCATCAGCTAAATAACTGTATTCTCTAACCAAACCTCTCCTAATTATTCTACCCAGATTATCAGTAGGCAAAGAGTAGTTTATAGAATTTAACATGGTAGTTATTTCAGTGTTAGTAGGCAAAGCATCACAGTTATTATCAGGAATATGTAAACATGCTTGCAAAACATCAGAATTAACTATGTACTCATTACCTTGAAGAGTGAATTGTAGTGTGCAGTTTGTTCCACTATACTCACATGAGGTCCAAATCTCCTCGATTATCTCATTGTAGAGTGGTGTAGAGTGAAACATTGCATAGCTCAACTTGCAATTCTTCATGAAATCCATCATTTTGAAGAACAGACTGTTCGGGTTTTCCTTGACAACAAAAGGGATGGAGTTGTTCTTCTCATAGATGAACCCTCCAGCAGACATTAGCTTGACTATGGGTGCCATTGTTGATTAAAGGAAAGCTTCGAACTGAATTGATTGATAGAGAGAAGAAGAGAGAAAAAGCCTTTGAAATTTTTGAGAACAGGTAAAAAGAAATAATAAAACTAAAATTTCTTAAATACTCCCCCAAAAATTCTCAGAAAATGAATCCAATAATAAATGTAAATTACTGGATTGGCTTAAAAATATAACCGTTACTCTTAAAGTATTACCATGATTTATACTTACAGGGGTGTATGCATAGATCGTGGTAAAAGACGTGTCACATTTCAACGGTTCAGATAAAAAACGCTAAATCAACGAATCAGGATTGGGCGGTTAAAGTCCCGTCTTATTTCGTTGATAAAGCTGCGTTTCGTTGATATAAAAGAGCTATCAACGAAACACCCAGAAAACTGCTAAGACTGTCAACGAAATGGTGCATTCCGTTGGCATAGTAATTTTGACTTAGACAAAATTTTACCTTTTCCTGAGAAAATTTATTCACAGAAAAAAAACATAGCAAATTTCTGGCTGCATTATGACTTGCAAATATCTCAAAAATAATTAAGAGAAATTTAGCATACCTAGCTCACTTACTAATCTTGAGAATGTTGATTCATCAAGTGGCTTGGTAAAGATGTCTGCAAGTTGTTGTTCACTTGGAACAAAATGTAACTCCACAGTACCATTCATAACATGTTCTCTAATGAAATGGTACTTGATGTCAATGTGCTTGGTTCTTGAATGCTGCACTGGATTCTCAGTAATGGCAATGGCACTAGTGTTGTCACAGAAAATAGGAATTTTCTCAACTCTTAATCCATAATCAAGTAGTTGATTTTTCATCCATAAAATCTGTGCACAACAACTTCCAGCTGCAATATACTCAGCCTCAGCTGTGGAGGTGGAAACTGAGTTTTGTTTCTTGCTGAACCATGACACAAGCTTGTTTCCTAAGAATTGACAGGTGCCTGTTGTGCTTTTCCTGTCAATTTTACATCCTGCATAATCTGCATCTGAATAACCAATTAGTTCAAAACCAGATTCTCTAGGATACCAAATGCCAAGGTTTGATGTTCCTTTGAGATATCTGAAAATCCTTTTAATAGCAACTAAATGGGATTCCCTAGGATCAGCCTGAAATCTAGCACATAAACATGTAGCAAACATAATATCAGGTCTACTAGCTGTTAAATATAAAAGTGAGCCAACCATGCCTCTGTAACTTGAAATGTCCACAGATTTTTCCTTAGTATTCAATTCAAGTTTGGTGGCAGTAGGCATGGGTGTTTTGGCAGGAGAGCATTCCATTAAGTTAAACTTCTTCAATAAATCAAAAATATATTTTGTTTGACTAATGAAAATGCCTTCATTAACTTGCTTTACTTGAAGACCAAGAAAGTAAGTTAATTCTCCCATCATGCTCATTTCATACTTACTTTGCATAAGCTTGGCAAACTTTTGACAAAGTTTTTCATCTGTAGACCCAAAAATTATGTCATCTACATAAATTTGAACAAGTATTGTAGAGCCATTCACAATCCTATGAAAAAGGGTATTATCTACAGTACCTCTAGTGAAGTGATTCTCAAGAAGGAACTGTGAAAGTGTGTCATACCAGGCTCTAGGTGCTTGTTTCAAACCATAGAGTGCTTTGAGGAGAAAGTACACATACTCTGGAAAATCATCATCTTCAAAACCAGGAGGTTGACTCACATACACCTCCTCTTCCAGTTCCCCATTTAGAAAAGCACTCTTAACATCCATTTGATAGACCTTGAAATTGGCATGGGCTGCATAGGCTAGGAAAATCCTTATTGCTTCTAGTCTTGCAACAGGAGCAAAGGTTTCATCATAATCGATTCCTTCTTCCTGTGAATAGCCTTTTGCAACCAATCTAGCTTTATTCCTTGTGACTATGCCATTTTCATCCATCTTGTTTCTGAACACCCATTTTGTGCCTATGACACTCCTGTCCTTAGGCTTGGGCACCAGCTTCCATACATTGTTCCTTTCAAATTGGTTTAGCTCTTCTTGCATAGCCAAAACCCAATCTGGATCTAGAAGTGCATCCTCAACTTTCTTTGGCTCATCTTGAGACAGAAAGCTGCTATATAGACATTCTTCTTGAGTTGCTCTTCTAGTTTGGACTTTTGAAGAAACATCACCTATAATGAGTTCAAAGGGATGATCTTTAGTCCATTTTCTTGAGGGAGGTAGATTTGCTCTAGACGAGGTGGCTTCATGATCATGATTGCCTTGATTGGACATTTGTCCTTGAGAAACTCCCCCTGAGTTTGTTGTCCCTAAATGATCGCTTCTAGAACCATTTCTATGACTGTCAACGGTATGACCATTTTGGTTGTCAACGAAACGCTCATTTTGACTGTCAACGAAATGATCATTTGGTCTACTAGCAGCTATTCTTTTCAATCTTAATGCAGCAACTTCATCTTCACTGCTGCTTTCATCTGTGCTAGATACAACAACTTTAGGCTGTTTCTCAGTAGCCTTATCATGATTCACTTGTTCTCCTTCCTCATTCTCAAAAGAGAGACTTTCATGGAAACCTTCATCACAGAGACCTTGTATTTTGAGATCATCAAAAACAACATGTACAGATTCCATAACAATGTTGATTCTGAGATTAAAGACTCTGTAAGCTTTCCCTGCTGCATATCCCACAAATATTGCTTCATCTGCCTTTGCTTCAAATTTCCCCAAATGCTCAGCTTGATTTCTCAGAACAAAGCACTTGCATCCAAAGACATGAAGAAAATCTAATAGTGGCTTCTTTCTTTTGAGTAACTGATAAGGGGTCATTCCTTTGGCCTGATTAATCAAAGAAATATTCTGAGTGAAGCAAGCTGTGTTAACTGCCTCAGCCCAAAAATAAGTTGGTAACTTTGATTCATCTAGCATTGTCCTTGCAGCTTCAATAAGTGTTCTGTTTTTCCTTTCAACTACACCATTTTGCTGTGGTGTTCTTGCTGCTGAAAACTCATGCAAAATACCATTTTCTTCACAGAACACCTTCATGCTTGAATTCTTGAATTCTGTCCCATTGTCACTCCTAATCCTTCTTACTTTGAAATCAGGATGATTGCTTACCATCTTGATGTGATTGATAATGATTTCACTTGCCTCATCTTTAGAGTGCAAAAAGAAAGTCCATGTAAATCTAGAAAAATCATCAACAATCACAAGACAGTATTTCTTCTTTGAAATAGACATGACATTTACAGGGCCAAACAAATCCATATGAAGTAACTCAAGCTGATGAACAATTGATGACTCTGTCTTGCTTTTGAATGATGCCTTCTTTTGTTTCCCTTTTTGACAGGCATCACACAAACCATCCTTGGAAAACTCCACCTGTGGAATTCCTCTAGCAAGATCTTTCCTCACCAAATCATTCATAACCTTGAAATTCAGATGAGATAATTTCTTGTGCCATAGCCAACTTTCATCCTTGCTTGCTTTGCTGAAAAGACAAGTGATGGTGTCTGAACTTGTGCTACTAAAGTCAGCAATGTACACATTCCCTCTTCTGAATCCAGTCATTACCACATTGTTGTTTCCTCCTTTAGAAACAACACAGGCTTCTTTTGAAAAAGTAACTAAAAATCCTTTGTCACAGAGTTGACTGATACTAAGCAAATTGTGCTTAAGACCATCCACCAATGCAACCTCATCTATGATGACATTCTCTTTTGAAATCAAGCCATATCCCTTTGTGTAGCCTTTGCTGTCATCTCCAAAAGCAATACAAGGGCCAGCTCTTTCCTGAAACTCTGTGAGCAGGGTAGAATCACCAGTCATGTGTCTTGAACAACCACTATCCAAGTACCAAAGATTCCTTTTGTCTCCCTGCACACAATAAAACCAAATCAAGTTGATTTTGGTACCCAAGTTTCCTTGGGTCCTGTCTTGTTAGCCTTTGCATTCCCTTTTGTACCATTTTTCACTTTGGACTCAGATTGATTCAAATCAATCTTTACCCTTGGTGTTGATTTCTGAGGGTTGCTCATATTTTCATTCATAGCATGCATAGTTGGAGGAACAATCATGTTATTCATGTTCCATGGCATTTGTGGCATGTTAAACATATTCATGTAAGGATTAGACACAAATGGCATGCTAGCATATGGATTCTGAAATTGTGCATATGGAGCAAACATGTTAGGCATAACAGGCATTGTAGGCATGGAACTGTTCATTGCAGGCTTGGGCATTTTCACATTAGCAGATTTCTTAACAGATTTGCAGTTAGTAGACAAATGACTAACACTTCCACAATTAACACATGTCTTTCTAGGAGCATATTTATCAGGTGTGTAATTGTTGTGTTTGTTAATTCCTACTTTGCCATTCCTGTTATTCTTTTTATTTCCCTTAGCCTCATTATGAACTTTCTCTACCTTGTCTTTCAATTGCTTGTTAGACAAGTGACCTACATTAGCTCTCTCAACAGGCTTCTCAACTTTCTTTGAATTACTAGACTCACCTTGAACAAAGTTCTTGGTGACAGGACCATACTTGTCATTAAGTCTAGTGAGTTTCTCTTTTCTTTTGTCTGTCAACGAAACAGCCTGATCGGTTGATGGTTCATGTGTCAACGAAACATTGCATTTCGTTGACATATCAACCTCCAACAAATGATCATTGTTGTTTGTTGACTCTGTTTCTGATTCTAAGGTTTCACCAACACACCCTAGCTTCTCTTTGTTCTTTTTCCATGATTCCTCACAGAAAGATTCCATACCTTGAACATTAATGATGTTGGTAGCAACATTCCTGGAATCTTTCCATTTTGCAATCACACCTTGTTCTATTTCAAGTTGTGTTTTAAGAATTTCTTCCCTTTGTAACACGTTCTCAAGTTCCTTCTTAGCATCCCTACTAACACATCTCATTTTCTCAAATTCAATGAGCTGTGCTTCTAACATTGCATTCCTATCACTTAAGAACAAATTAGTCTCTTTTATTCTAGAATTCTCCTTGGTAAGTGATTTAAGAGTAACACGCAAATTATATAGTACAGTAGACATTTCATTTACTGCACTATCGCATTCCTCTTTAGAAAGCTCAGAAAGATTAGTAATTGTTACCTGGTTGCTTGAGGAACTTGCTTCCTGCTCATGATTGTCAGCCATAAGAGCCAAGTTGACATATTCAACATCATCATCAGAGTCTTCACCATTACCAGCCCAGTCATACTCCTGAGACATGAAAGCCTTTTCTTTTTCCTTGAGAAGTTCAAAGTATTTCTTTTTATAATCAACAGGCTCAAATTTCCTGTTGCCCTTCTCAACCTTGGGCTTTCTGCAGTCTCCAGCAAAGTGACCAAGCATTCCACAATTGAAACATTTTGACTTAGACTTTTCAATCCAGTTTGTTTTGCTAGGTTGAAAGTCTCTTCTTGGTGGCCTTGCTTCTGAGTTTCTTTTGAACTTGAACTTAGAGAATTTCCTAGACAGAAAAGCAATATGCTCATCAATCTCATCTAAGTCATTCAAGTTGGCTGGTTCTGATTCTTCTTCTTCTTCTGTCATCTTGTCTTTACCCTTGCTAACATCACTCCTACAACTAGGTCGACTAGTTGTGGCCTTTGCAGTTTCTTTGTTGTCATCTTCCAGTTGGTTCACAGATGCAATTAATGCAATAGATCCACCCTTCTTCTGTACCTTTTCAATTTCCTCATCTTGCTCCATTTCCAGCTCATAAGTCTTCAAGGTTCCATAAAGCCTTTCAAGAGTGTAGTCTTTGTACTCTTGAGTGTTTCTAAGAGAAACAGTCATAGGCTTCCATTCTTTTGGAAGAGCTCTGAGAAATTTAAGGTTTGAATCCTTAGTTTGATAGATCCTCCCATACAGCTTTAATCCATTCAAAAGCTTCTGAAACCTACTAAACGTGTCATTTAGGGTTTCACCAGCTTTAAAATGAAAATGCTCATATTGTTGTATAAGGAGTTGCATTTTATTTTCCCTGACTTGCTCAGTTCCTTCACAGAGAGTTCTAACAGTATCCCATACTTCCTTAGAGGTTGTACAGTTGATAACATTGTCAAACATCTCTTGCTCCAAACCATTAAACAGAATGTTCATGGTTCTTTTGTCTTTATGGACTTCTGCAACATCTTCAACAGTCCATTCTGAGACAAGTTTTGGAATCTCTACATCAGGAGCATTATCTGGCAATCCAACTCTAGAATCAAGCTTCATGGGAACGTGTGGACCTTTCTCAATGCAGTCTACATACCTCTCATCCATAGACATGAGATGTAAATGCATCTTTACTTTCCAGTGAAAGTAATTGTCCTTATCAAGAACTGGTATCTTCACACCTGCATCCTTCTTCACCATGGTTTCTGTTTTTGGTCTTGATCTTTAAACTTCTTGTATGTTAGAAGCTTGCTCTGATACCAATTGTTAATCCCAAATGACCTAACAGAATTGTAGAAGGGGGGGGGGGGGGGGGTTGAATACAATTTTGATATTTCTTTAACTTGAAAATACTTTATAAAATTAAACTGAACTGAATAAATAAAAACACAAGATATAAATAATTCAGTTGGATTGTTTGATGATCCAACTGAAGTGTTTTTATTGCGGAAATAATCTGTGATACAAATGTACACAGCTGCTCAGTTACAAGGTTGTAGAGAAGAAAAATGCTCTCAAAGATAGCTAATACAAACTCTTTGTTTTTCTTCACACAAATAAAGTAACTGCTACACTTGGTTATATAAACCCAAGTTTACAACCCTATTTTTGGCTACACTAATAGTACAATGAGTAACCGCCAATAGTTTGCTTTTCATCCCTTTGTCCAGTGGTCCTTGGAGATCCTTGCTTTTGACTTCATGCTTATTATGATCACTCCCAAGAGCCCAATTGGAAACTGGGATGTTTCCTTATTCCCCATGTCCATTTTAATGGTTTCCAATGCAAAGTACACTTCCACATCTCCTTTTTGATCTGTCAGGAACCTGTCACTATCACTTTGTCAATTGTATAGAAAAGCAATAATGATTCGTTGATGGCATAGAGATGTGTTTCGTTGATAGCTTTATTCTTTGTTTCGTTGATGAGCTTCCTTGTTTCGTTGATAGAGTAATCTTCATTCCGTTGACATGTCTTCACTTAGGCAAAATTACAAGGCACTAAATATTTACAATTAACCAACCTATTTTGCCTATCTAACCATTTAGTCAACATGACTTAGAAAACCTATCTAGTACTCAACAAACTGCATATCAAACTATGAAGTAATGTACAGTGCAATTGCTACATCACTCATTTCGTTGATGAGCTTCCTGTCAACGAAACACTGCAAAGCATGCTATTTCGTTGACAGTTACAAAATAACTTAATACAAAATCTACTAAGTGTTTTTATAATTATCATCAAGAACAACATATTCCTAACAATAACGAAAACCCCTAGGGGGAAAGTGTCCGCAGGGGTTGCCAAAACCGGCCCGGAAGGTGGGCGAAAAGGGAAGGAAGTAATGACTGAGGGAGACGCTGGTGGTAGGGATCCTAGGTACTTCAGGGTCGAGGGTTTGGTGGTCCCGACGAAAAGTTGCCTGGGGGAGTCGGGGGAATGGTTGGATCCTTCTCAAAAGTTTGTGAACTCCCCGCCGACCGCCCGAAGGGAGGACTATTTTAAGACCCACGGACAGAAGTGTCGTTACAAACCGGGGGATGGCATTATACCGGGCCATGTTTTACAAAACCGTCTGAAAGGCGTAGAGTACCTTCACAAGAAGTGCTTGTTTAATGAAGGTTTCTATGGGTTGGTGCGACATGCTTTTCAGATACCGGACGAATACGAAATTAGCCTGCCGGAGGAGGGGGAGTTCATATACTTCAGGAGGGATGATCTGTGGGTAGGGATCCCCCTGGAGCACTTCAGAGCAGGGTTGAGGCTGCCAATGCACCGGTTCTTCCATACTCTAATGGTCAACATGAGACTGGGTTTGGGGCAGCTCGGTCCTAACTCCATTCGAAAGATTTGTGCCTTCATCGCTAGGTGTACAGAGTTAGGCTTAGAGCCCACACTTACTCTGTTTTGGTCTCTCCATAGCCTTCAAGCCTCTCGGGATTACCAGCCCCTGTTCGAGCTTCATTGGAAGGGGGCTAAGAGTTTAGGGGGTGTACTGGTAGAGGTTCCCTCATCCAACAAAGGTTGGCATGTCGAATGGTTGCTGTTTCGGGGGGGCGATTTGGGCTACCTCCCCGAATACCGGAGGCCCGATGGGGTGAGCGGGGCCGTCCGTAGGTCCGAAAGCTTGGAGCCTAGTGAAAGGGCCGCGGCGTCTCTCTTTGTCGGGGGGCAGATTAAGGGTTTGTGGACGGAAGGGGATTTCTGGAAGGTTCCCTTTTTGGTGAACCACAATTGTGAGGCCTATTTTTAGCGTATTTAATTTATTTGCTTATTTTTTGATATGTGTGACAACGGCGTCACCTGTAGACTCACTTCTCACCCCGTGTTTCCTTTTGCAGTATTGCTCAGGGACCTGCCCGTTCCCCCTCAGATGGATAAGAGTCGAATTTTGGCTTTGGCTCGAAAGAAGCAGGTGGTGAAGGAAACCGAGAGCAAACACAGCGGGGGAGACAACACCGCGGTTGGAGAGTTTCCCACGAAGCCTGCAATCCCAACCGGGGGAACCCACACGGCTGCCCCCCCTGGGGCTACGGATCCCGAGAACATACCTCTTCAGACATTGCGCCTTAATAAAAGGGGTCTCAAAGCAGGGGAAAGAGGAAAGTCGAAAAAAGCGAAGACAATAAGGAGGTCCGGGCTTCAGCTGAGGGATGAGTCCGATGAAGACGGTAGTGACGTTGAAGTCCTCCCAAACTATATGATAGCATCCCGCGGGATTCGAATCGATCCTGCCGATGGGGGCCGTTCGGGTTCCGGCCTACTTCCGGCCCCTTTGACCCCTTCGGCCGAAGGTATGGAGGGCTACACTCTAATTCGATTCGAAGCCCGCCAAGGTTGGCTGGGGGAAGATCCGCAAGTCGAGCCCCCCCTAGAGGCCCTGAGCGCTTTTACCCTGGCTCCGGATCGGGCAATGATCGAGAAGGAGAATGACGAGGATTTGATCAGAAAGGTCAAGGAAGCTTACGGGAAGGTAATTTTCGTCTATACGACATCCTTTTTATCGATCCCTGGCTCTTAATTATCTTTACCCGCATGCTTCTCCATGCTTATTAACATCAGTCATCATGTACTTACATTCTTATTTATTTATGTCTCCAGTTGGGCGTTTATCTGATGGGGGCTACGGAGAGGGCCACGAGCAATCGTCGTATGGCTACGGCGGAGCACAGGAGGGCCCTCAGTGAAAAGTGTTGATGGTATTTTTGTTGTTCGTTCGCAGGGAAGGACTAATTTGTAGAATCAAGTCCAAGTATTATATTTCTCACAATTTAGAAGTGTGTAAAGAATGTTTGGTTTGTTTTTAAACTAAATTAAACTAATTATTAATCGAGAATAAAATATATGAGAAAACAATCCAAGAACTGGGGCTCTTCACTTGGTATCAATACACATTCAATAATTTTGTGATATCTACGTTCTTACTCTGCTGAAAACAATTCTTCTAAGGTTATATTGTTCCCTCCCAAGACACAATATAATATTTACAACTACACCTTAATTGTCACTTCCGTGATACAATCAAAGTACAATCATAAATTATTACGCTCCAAGAATTATAATTCTCACAACCCTCCTATTAACTTCCCAATCAAATATTCGAGTTATGTCCGTTAACTCATGTACTAAAAATGCAACTCCTCTTCCAATTCGTTACAATTCCTAAAATCCAATCAAAGGTTCATGACTCCCCTAATTGTATTAAGCCCTCAATAACAGATCAGCAAGCAAGAACATCACAAATAATCAAACACACATGATAACCAAGGAATACTACCCAATCCTCAGATTTAAGATTTAGTTATGCATAATTGAATTAACAAAACAAGAATCAAAAGAAATAGAATAAAACATAATTAAAAGAGTATAGAAAATAAACCTTTAATCTCAAATCTTGGAAGAAAGTAATTGATCTCCAAGAAATCCCTAAAAGATGAATGTTAATTGTATCTCTAGAAAAAGATGTTTTTCGATCCCCAATATAATAACCTAGTTGTCTTTTTATAGTCCTAGAAGAAGTAATTAGTTGACCCAAATAAATTAGGCCCAACTAATATTTTACTAATTATAATACAAATAGGAAATATCCGAAAAATCAATTTCCAGGAGCTTCCTTGCGCTGCAGCGCTCTTTTCTTGCGCTCTTGCGCCTCTTCCTAGCGCTCTAGCGCCTTCTGCTAGCGCTCCTGCGCGTTCCTAGCGCTCCTGCGCGTGAAATGGCGCTCTTGCGCCTCAGGTTCCCTGCCCAGCAATGTAGAAAATCTCCGTGGCTTCGCGTGAGCTGTTGAATCGTCAGAATACGACTTGTAGAACTCCAGATATGGCCAAAACCGTGAGAGCTTCGCAACCATAACTTATTCATTTCTTCTCGTAAATTCACCAAATCAAATTCTCGAACTAAAAATCACATAAATCACTGAATCATGCTCGATTTCTTTCAACTTGGCAATTATTTATTTCCTGCAATAAACTCCAATAAAACTTATTAAATCGACACGATTATTCGCAAAAACACCATAAATGTGGGAATAAAATCCTCTAAAATATATATAAAATATACTCTATCAAATATCCCCACACTTAGCACTTTGCGCGTCCTCGTGCAAACTAAAATAATAACTACACTAACTAATTAGTACCACTTCCGTAGGTGATCACGGTTGCATTTAACACATGCAACAAGTCCTTTAAACCCCTAGGTAGCCCTAGTGGACGAGTAAGGTCTCGTGAGGGCTTATAGCGAATATACCCACAAAATCCATCTAGCTCATGCAAAAGGTCACATATCAACACAACACCACACACACAAAGTCCTCTAGTGTCATATCAACTCAAGAATCAAAGTGAATATGCAATGCCTTGGTGTCTAAAGTGCAAGTATCCACATAGCACACTCAAATCACATGTATAACATCATAGAATTTCATGTCAAATGCAAAAATCATTGGTAAACATGCTAAGCACACAAGAGCACATCTTTGAGACAAAATCTGGGATCTCCTATGCAAAAGCAACAACTCACCGTTCACTCACAAAAGATATTCTCTTCAAACAAGGTGGTAAGTGTATCACTCAACTCCAACAATATCATAAGCATGCTTTACACGTGGTATCAATCTAACCCTCAACGCAACATACACAATCAATGACAATCAAAAGGTCTTTATTCGGGTTGTAACGTGGGCTAGGGACAAGGTATGTCAAGTAAAGCCAAAGAGGGTTAAGTCAAAAGCTAGTACTCAACAATAAAATTAACAACTCCCATACTTTCATCCCCACACTTGAACTTTTATTTATAACAACTTGACTAATCGAATCAAAGTAGGATCATAAAATATAAGAATGCTCTCAAATTTATTATTATTATTTTTTTCTTTTTTTTTTTCTTTCTTTTTTTTTTCTTTTTCGAGAGAGCTAATAACAAGCACGAACAATGATCCCTTGATATTTAACAAATTTCGACTAACAAGCACACAACCCAACTCAATATTCCCCCCCCAAAGTTATGATCATCAATAACCCCCCTTCATGCACACCTTATTACTCCCTTAAGAACAATACTAGCCTTTGACAATTGGGTTCAAATTTTAATGTAAGGCCAATACAATAAAAAGGATAATGGCAAGTACGTGGTGTGTCACCGAAAAAATAAGATTAGGCCCAACGGGTTAACTAATGGATCATGTATAAATGGTTTGGTAATATGGGAAATATAAGGTTAAACTATTGCCTTTATCATGTTGTCATCAATTAATGTCATGCATCTCAAGAAAGACCTCAAACACGTGCTAGCAATGCAAATAACAAGTGGACACTCAAGCAAACGAAAAATAATGCAAAAGATATGCATATAGGCTCAAAACTCGCTTGGTGTGTAAAAGCACAATCAATCCCAAATAGAAGTCTCTCTAACATACCTACTTGTACTCAAAGCATCTAAACCAAATTATCTTGCACATATTCATGTCATTCTAATCCCTTACCACATTCAATAAGTCTACCAGCTTCAACTCAAGAACATCACATATCACTTCTCAATCAAAAGTCTCCATAAACACAAGATTTCTAACAGCATGCATGGGTGCATTAAAACACGTAAACTTCACAAGGCTAGAATTAGACTTACAACACATGAGACACATCCCCACACTTAAATGGGTCAATGTCCTCATTGACACACACTATAGAAAACAATAAAGAAATACTCACAATACATGGGTTGCCTCCCACGAAGCGCTTGTTTAACGTCATTAGCTTGACGCCGATTCTCAACCGATGATAGGGTCTTGGAGGTGAAGAATGCTCATTCCTCGCTCCACTGTTTCTCCCAGCAGGTATGGCTTCAGTCTTTGCCCGTTCACCTTGAAGACATCTGACCCTTCTCTAATAATCTCACAAACCCCATTAGGATAGACCTTCACAATCTCAAAAGGTCCGGACCATCGTGATTTGAGCTTTCCGGGAAACAAACGGAGTCTTGAATTGAACAATAGAACATGTTGCCCAACCTCAAATTCCTTCTTCTGAATGTGCTTGTCATGCCACAATTTGGTCTTCTCCTTGTAGATACTAGCATTCTCATAAGATTGGAGCCTAATCTCTTCAAGCTCTCCAAGGTGAAGCAAACGCTTCTCTCCCGCAGCTTTTAGATCAAAATTCAAATTCCTCGTAGCCCAAAATGCCTTATGCTGAAGTTCCACCGGCAAATGACATGGCTTCCCAAAGACCAACCTATATGGAGACATCCCAATAGGTGTTTTAAAAGCTGTCCTATATGCCCAAAGAGCATCATCAAGCTTTGTTGACCAATCTTTTCGAGAACTTGCCACTGTCTTCTCCAAAATTGACTTCAGCTCACGATTCGAAATCTCAACTTGCCCACTTGTTTGCGGATGATAAGGAGTTGCCACCTTTTGTGTCACACCATACTTTTTCAAGAGATCAGCCACCTGTTTATTGCAAAAGTGCGAATCTCCATCATTGATAATAGCCCTTGGCACTCCAAATCTAGTGAACACATGCTTCTTTAAGAACTTCTTCACAATTCTAGCATCGTTAGTAGGAGACGCAATAGCTTCAACCCATTTAGAAACATAATCAACTCCCACCAAAATATACTGGTTCCCATAAGAAGACGGAAATGGACCCATGAAATCCATCCCCCACACATCAAAAATCTCTACCTCAAGAATAGACTGTAATGGCATCTCGTTTCTCCTCGAAATATTCCCAACTCGTTGACATCTATCACATTTAGCCACATAATCTCTAGCATCTTGATGCATGGTTGGCCAATAAAAACCTGACTGCAAAATCTTAGCCACTGTCTTCATGCTACTGTTATGGCCTCCATATTCTAGAGAATGACAATGCCTGAAAATATGAGGAACTTCATCATGAGGTACACATCTACGAAACATACCATCAGCGCATTCCTTGTAAAGCAGTGGCTCCTCCCAATAGTAGTGCTTCACATCATAAAAGAACTTCTTCTTCTGATTATAAGAGAGAGTATCAGGTACAACTCCTCCCACAATGTAGTTCACAAAATCTGCATACCATGGTGTAGACATAGACACAACTAGAAGCTGCTCCTCCGGAAATTTATCATTAATAGGCATTGCACCACCTACCTCTCCATCTCCTTGGTCCAACCTAGATAAATGATCAGCTACCAAGTTCTCGCACCCTTTCTTATCTCGAATCTCAAGATCAAATTCCTGGAGTAAAAGAATCCAACGAACTAGACGAGGCTTTGCATCCTTCTTTGTCATCAAGAAACGAATCGCAGCATGATCCGAATAGACAATCACCTTAGACCCAACAAGATAGGATCTAAATTTATCAAGTGCAAATACCACTGCAAGTAGCTCTTTCTCAGTAGTGGAATAGTTAATTTGTGCATCATCAAGAGTCTTGCTTGCATAAGCTATCACATGCATCCTCTTCTCCTTCTTCTGCCCAAGAACAACACCCACAGCATAGTCACTAGCATCACACATGAGCTCAAATGGCAAGCTCCAATCAGGCGATGTAACTATGGGTGCAGAAGTAAGTTCCTTCTTCAACCTGTTAAAAGCATTAAGACAACTTTCATCAAAGTCAAAAACACGATCCTTTTCTAGAAGATTGCAGAGTGGCCGAGCTAACTTGGAGAAATCCTTGATGAACCGTCGATAAAAACCAGCATGCCCAAGAAAGCTTCGAATACCTTTCACAGATGAAGGTGGAGGCAATTTTTCAATAACTTCAATTTTTGCTCTATCGACCTCAATGCCTCTACTAGAGATTTTATGCCCAAGCACAATGCCTTCCTTCACCATAAAGTGACACTTCTCCCAATTAAGAACAAGATTCGTTTCAGTACATCTCTGCAACACCTTTGATAAACTGGCTAGACATGAATCAAAGGAAGAACCATATACAGTGAAGTCATCCATGAAGACCTCCATGCCTCTCCCTATGAAATCTGAGAAAATGTGATTCATGAGCCGTTGAAATGTCGAAGGACCATTACACAAACCAAAAGGAAGCCTCCGATAAGCAAAAGTGCCATAAGGACAAGTAAAGGTGGTCTTCTCTTGATCTTCGGGTGCAATAGGAATCTGAAAATAGCCCGAGAATCCATCCAGAAAGTTGTAGTACTCATTACCTGCCAACCTTTCGAGCATCTGATCAATGAATGGGAGGGGAAAGTGATCCTTGCGAGTAACGTTATTCAACTTCCTGTAATCAATGCAAACTCTCCAACCTGTTACTGTTCTTGTAGGAATCAACTCATTCTTCTCATTTTGAACAACAGTCATCCCACCTTTCTTAGGCACAACATGAATAGGACTTACCCATTTACTGTGTGGAACTGAATAAATGATACCAGCATCAAGCAACTTAGTGATTTCTTTCTTCACCACCTCTTGCAAATTTGGATTCAGTCTTCTTTGGCCCTCTATCACAGGCTTATGATCATCTTCTAAGGCAATTCTATGCATGCAAAGAGCAGGGCTAATTCCCTTGATATCTTCAATTGACCAACCAATAGCTGATTTATATTGCCGAAGAACATGTAACAACTTTTCTAGCTCATCATCACTAAGTAAAGCAGAAACTACCACAGGATATGTATCATTCGGACCAAGAAAAACATACCTCAAATTATCAGGTAGAGGTTTAAGTTCAACCTGTGGTGCCTCTGACAGAGTAAAAACCATCTCAACTTCTTTATCTCGTACAACGAGTGCTTCTTCTTCCACTACATCTTCTAACACCTGTTCAGCTCCCATGAAGTGTTCATTTTCAAGATGCACAATATCATCCACTATGTCAACTGTAAAACAAGTGGCTCCAAAAGGAGGCATCTTCATTGCTTTATTAAGATCAAATTCCACTTTGTCCTCGCCAACATTCAAAGTTAATTTCCCAGCTTTAACATCGATAGTAGTGCCAGCAGTAGCCAAGAATGGCCTTCCCAAGATTATGGGTATCTCGACATCTTCATCCATCTCTAACACCACGAAATCGCAAGGTATGACAAACTTATCAACTTTGACAACCACATCTTCAATGACACCCAACGGATATTTGACAGAACGATCCGCCAACTGAAGTGAAATCCGTGTCTTTTTTAGCTCTCCAAAACCAAGCCGTTTACAAATTGAATAGGGCATCAAACTTACACTAGCCCCTAAATCACACAAAGCTTTCATGTTCTCCATCTTCCCAATAGTGCAAGGCAAAGAGAAACTTCCCGGATCTTTCAATTTCTGAGGAATAGCTTTTTGAATGACTGCACTGCATTCAGCATTAAGAGTAATAGTTTCTGCATCTTCAAGTTTCCTCTTCTTTGTCAACATCTCCTTAAGAAATTTAGCATAAAGTGGCATTTGATTCAACGCCTCAGCCAAAGGAATATTAACATGCAACTGCCGGAACATAGTCAAGAACTTTTCATACTGCTTCTCTAGCTGCCTGTTGTGAAGTCTCTGTGGAAATGGAATAGGAGGAACATATGGTGGTGGAGGAACATATGGCTTTTCTGCTTCTTCTTCCTTCTTCTTCTCATCTTCTTTTTCTGACTTTTCTGCAGCAATCTCTACTTTATCATCTTCTTTCTCAGCATCATTCTCTTGAGGTTCAAGGACTTCAACATCTGGCAACTCTTTTCCGCTCCTCAAAGTAATTGCTTTGCACTGCTCTTTACTAGTCTGATCAGGTTGACTAGGAAGAGACCCTTGCTCACGAACACCCATCTTGGAGGCAATCTGTCCAATCTGTGTTTCTAGCATCTTTTGAGAAGATGTCATCTGATCTATCCTTGATTCCATATTAGCCAATGCACCAGAAGTTCCTTGCATGATTTTGTTTAGTGCAACCTCCCAATCAGCTGGTTCTTTCTTTGGCGGAGGTTGATACTGCTGCTGAGCTTGATATGGTGGTCGTGACTGAAAACCAGGAGGTTGATTCTGCCTTGGAAATTGATAAGAAGGATTTGCCGCATGATTGTTGCTGTAAGAGAGATTGTTATTTGGCCTTTGATTTGGATTGTAATAAGAATTATTCTGAACAGGCCATGGCTGTCTTCCCTGAATAAAGGATGCTTCTTCTGGAAATTGTTGCCCATAAGAGTTCTGACAAGTACCATAATCATGATACCCTTCCATAGGTGAAGAAATAGCATTCACATTTACCCTTTGTCCTCGCACCTCCTGAGTTAAAGTATCCAACTTTTGAGCCAGCATGTTTATAATCTCAGATTCTTGTGCTGATTTTGCTGAGCTCTTCCCACTAGGTGCCCAAGAATAGTTATTAGATGCCAATTCCTCAAGAAGTGCTTTAGCTTGTGTAGTAGGTGCTTTCTTGAAATTTCCACCAGCAGCCACATCCAAGCTCAAACGAATATCTGCATTCATGGCCCCATAAAAAGTGCTAATAATCTGCCAATCTTCTAAGCCATGATGTGGACACTTCCTCAATAGTGCCTTGAATCTCTCCCATGCCTGATATAGACCTTCACCCGGTTGTGCTTTAAAACTCATAATCATGGTCCTCAATTGCTGCGTCTTGTCAGAAGGATAGTATTTGGACAAGAATGCAGTAGAAAGACCCTCCCATGTAGCAACCGTAGCGTTTGGAAGTTGCTGAAACCATTCCAAAGCTCTTCCCTTAATAGAATAGGGAAACATATGAAGGCGAGCCTGATCGCTCGTAACACCATTAATTCTGAATGATCCACACATCTGCACGAAACGCTCAAGATGTCTGTGTGGGTCCTCTAGCTCAATATCACCTTCAAAAGCTTGATTGCTGATCATCTGAATTAAACTCGGATTAATGTTGAACTGGGCCGCACCAATCTGTGGAGTTTTATACATGCAATTAGCGGGATTTGGTGTCTCATGGTCCCAAATCGAAGTCTCATCCACATTAACAACTGCATGTGGTTCTGGCTCTCCCATCTTAGCTTTCTCTTTTCTTAGCTTTCTCAAAGTACGCTCGATTTCAGGGTCAAATTCCAATTTTCTAACGCAAGATGAACGTCGCATACACCTGAAAATCACTAACAAAACAACTTGTGGAACCAATTAAAATCTAAACAATAAGAAACAATTAACTTAAACTCAATTATACTGCCTTCCCCGGCAGCGGCGCCAATTTGTTGATGGTATTTTTGTTGTTCGTTCGCAGGGAAGGACTAATTTGTAGAATCAAGTCCAAGTATTATATTTCTCACAATTTAGAAGTGTGTAAAGAATGTTTGGTTTGTTTTTAAACTAAATTAAACTAATTATTAATCGAGAATAAAATATATGAGAAAACAATCCAAGAACTGGGGCTCTTCACTTGGTATCAATACACATTCAATAATTTTGTGATATCTACGTTCTTACTCTGCTGAAAACAATTCTTCTAAGGTTATATTGTTCCCTCCCAAGACACAATATAATATTTACAACTACACCTTAATTGTCACTTCCGTGATACAATCAAAGTACAATCATAAATTATTACGCTCCAAGAATTATAATTCTCACAACCCTCCTATTAACTTCCCAATCAAATATTCGAGTTATGTCCGTTAACTCATGTACTAAAAATGCAACTCCTCTTCCAATTCGTTACAATTCCTAAAATCCAATCAAAGGTTCATGACTCCCCTAATTGTATTAAGCCCTCAATAACAGATCAGCAAGCAAGAACATCACAAATAATCAAACACACATGATAACCAAGGAATACTACCCAATCCTCAGATTTAAGATTTAGTTATGCATAATTGAATTAACAAAACAAGAATCAAAAGAAATAGAATAAAACATAATTAAAAGAGTATAGAAAATAAACCTTTAATCTCAAATCTTGGAAGAAAGTAATTGATCTCCAAGAAATCCCTAAAAGATGAATGTTAATTGTATCTCTAGAAAAAGATGTTTTTCGATCCCCAATATAATAACCTAGTTGTCTTTTTATAGTCCTAGAAGAAGTAATTAGTTGACCCAAATAAATTAGGCCCAACACAAATTAACCCGGTTTGGAGTAAAATACACGCATAATCGAGGCATTCCAGGAGGAAACAGGCGCTCTTGCGCTTCCTAAGGCGCTCCTGCGCAGGAAACTGGCGCTGCAGCGCCTCACAGCTCCTGGAAAATTTCCCAGCAATGTAGAAAATTTCCGTGGCTTCGCGTGAGCTGTTGAATCGTCAGAATACGACTTGTAGAACTCCAGATATGGCCAAAACCGTGAGAACTTCGCAACCATAACTTATTCATTTCTTCTCGTAAATTCACCAAATCAAATTCTCGAACTAAAAATCACATAAATCACTGAATCATGCTCGATTTCTTTCAACTTGGCAATTATTTATTTCCTGCAATAAACTCCAATAAAACTTATTAAATCGACACGATTATTCGCAAAAACACCATAAATGTGGGAATAAAATCCTCTAAAATATATATAAAATATATTCTATCAAAAAGCAAGCTAGGGACGAGGCCCTAACTTTACTGAAGGATTCTCGAGCGAGGGAGGAGGCCGCAGGGCTGGAGCTGAGCAAAGAAAAGGGAACTACGGACGCGTGCTGAGGAGCGTTCGGTAAAGCTAAGGGAGGAGCTTGAAGTCGAAAAGGGAATTTCTGCCAGTCTGCGGACGACCATCGACCAACGGGAGAAGGGGCTCAAGGATTTAACCGAGGAGTTGGCCCGCACCACCCAGTTGCTGGAGCGAGTTGAAAAGGAGGCTGACATCACCTTTGAGGACTGCGTGAACCGATACAAGGGTTCAGAGGCCTTTATTACCGAGTTGGAGACGAAAGCCGGGGAATTCCACGAGGAAGGTTACAATGACTGTTTGAGGTTTGTGGGCGCAGGCAACCCATTGGATCTTTCGGCCCACTCCATAGAGGCTTTCCGCGATTTTGAAATAGAGCGGCTGGAAGCTGAGAAAGCCGTGGGGGACAAGGATGGGGAGGCGCAGGAGAGGGAGGTGCGCGAGCCGGAAAAACCCGAAGGGGGCCCGGCAGGTGATTCTGTCCCAACGAAGGAGTCCGACGGGCCCCTCCCGTAGGGTCCAGGATGTTTGGCAGATATCTATTTTTATGCTCTACTTCTAGCTTCTCTTTCAGCCCTTTCGGCATTTAGGTTTATTTAGTGGACTGTGTTTCTTTTGTAACTTAATTTCCCTTTACGGATTTGAATGCTTGGGACCTCCCTTTTTTTTTCTTTTTTTTAATTTTTTGTTTTCGAGATTTGTCTTTTTGTCTAACCGTATTCCATAGTTGCCTTGAATCATTTTCGTTTGTTTATTTTGACTTTCCAAAGGTTGATGGGAATGCGGTTATGGGGAAAGTGCGAACGGAAGGGCAGTCTTTGAGTAAACAGTTTTGACTTTTCGACTGCCTTGGGACTTTGCCAGTCATTTAATGCTGACCGATTCCCAAAGGTCTGAGCCCTTTCGCATGCTCCTGTGCGGGTCTATAAATAACCAAGGTTTTCCTTTCTCCCTCTTTATTCATTCCAAAACCCTTTCTTCCGTTCGAATTTTAATCAGGTACTGTCCCGTTTACCGCCTTCCTTTCCTTTACTGCCCCCCATCTCTTCCCTTCTTTTTAGCGTATTTAATCTTTTTATTTCCTTTTTGTGTCCAGGAGAGATGTATAACGGAAGGAACGTACTGGCCCTGACTTCGGAAGAGCTTGACGACATAGCGAGGAACGACTGGGACGAGTATCTGGACGTTCTGTTCGCAATACTCCAGGCGGCCCTTGATGAGGATCGTCGGGACGAGGCTGCCAAGAAGAGGAAGGCGGAGGAAAAGGCCGTCCGTAAAGATGGTGGGGATGGGAAGGGGCCTCCGGGTTCGGGCTCAGCTGCTGCTGCAGCTTAGATTAGGTTTCCCATAATGGACCCAATCGATCATGTGATGGGCCATTCCCCTCTGTTTTTTTATTATTATTTCAAATGAACGGAGTAGATCTTTTTATTTTTGTTTTTGACTTCTTATGCGTAGATGTTTTAAACATCGGTGTCGTTCTATAATTCGTGAATGATAACTTCAACCGCGGAAAAATGTTGCTCGAGCAGTTTAAACTTTAAAGTGATAAGAATTGGTTTAATGTATATGGTTTTATCTGACGTGGTGTTTTCTTTGTTAGCAATAGGGAGGCGCGAATGAATAATACCAGTTTCCTAATACCTGCGGGTGGTATTTGCGTGTAAATCTTAACCTGTCTGTATGAACTCTTAGGTCACAGCAGTAGAGACCCAGGCCATAAAATGGTGATGATTTTATCATGAGCTATGAGTTTAGGCTTCTATAAGATAATAGTGACTACAGTTATACTTCATTTTTATTGTAGTTGTATCTGCCCCCAAAATTAAGTGCAATCTTTAGGTTGCTAGAACGACGTGTAAATTTGTAATAACAAATTAGCAGTGCATCATACGACTCGTAAGAGATTGTTAACTCAAACAATATGAACCATTTTAGTGGCTATCGTGCTTACCAAACCAGTAGGTGATATTAGCAAGAGAGACTGAGGGGGCACCGAACTAGCTCAGCATCAGAAAATGTAGCCGGACCAAGATGCAGGCTGCAGGCAAAGCTTTTGAGCTTGAGCTTGGGTTTGCGGGACGCTACATTTTCGTATGCCACAGGGCGTTGGCTTCGTTCGACGTGCCTTAGACACAAAGAGTGGTAGTCTTTTCTGTAGAACGGACCAGTGCGAGCCGTAGTCTTAAGTGGGATGCGTATATGGTCTTCTTAACGAACCGGTGTTTACTCGGGACCCTCTTCAAGCCGTAGCTTCGTGTGAGCCGCATATGTCGGCCTTTTAACGAAAGGATGTTTTACTCGAAATCCTTTCATGTCGTAGCTTCAGGTGGGCTACGTATATTGGCCTTTTAATGAAAGGACGTTTTACTTGAAATCCTTTCATGCCGTAGCTTCAGGTGAGCTACATACATCGGCTTTTTAATGAAAGGACGTTGTACTTGAAATCCTTTCATGCCGTAGCTTCATGTGAGCTACATATATCGGCTTTTTAATGAAAGGACTGCTTTCATGCCGTAGCTTCATGTGAGCTACATATATCGGCTTTTTAATGAAAGGACGTTTTACTTGAAATCCTTTCATGCCGTAGCTTCATGTGAGCTACATATATCGGCTTTTTAATGAAAGGACTGCTTTCATGCCGTAGCTTCATGTGAGCTACATATATCGGCTTTTTAATGAAAGGACGTTTTACTTGAAATCCTTCCATGCCGTAGCTTCATGTGAGCTACATATATCGGCCTTTTAATGAAAGGACTGCTTTCATGCCGTAGCTTCATGTGAGCTACATATATCGGCTTTTTAATGAAAGGATGTCCGGAGCCGTTCCCGTAGCCGTGGTGAATCGGTCAGTGTTACGGGTGTTTTATCGCAAACATACAGATGCGGTCCAGCCGATGAGCCGTAAGGTGGTGGCATATATGTACTATGGTGGTGTTACATTTCCGAAAAACAAAAGCAGTAACTTTTAGGTTACTTGGGCCATTACATCAAAGTTGCTACATCGTAAAAGGATGCCAGCGGAAGGATACCTACGGGTAGAAACGCCGGAGATGGGTGGCGTGCCAGGTATTGGGGAGGACTGCTCCATGAAGGTGGGCCAGTACGTATGTCCCGGCCTTTATAACCCGGCGGATTACATACGGACCTTCCCACTTGGGATCCAACTTCCGATTGTGAGTGGGGTCGGAGACCGCCGATGACCGCAGCACTTTATCCCCGACCTGGAATTCTCGGGGACTGATTCTTCCAAAATATTTAGCCGTGGTTTGTTTGTAATGGGCCATTCGGATCACCGCGTTCTCCCTTCGTTCTTCCAAAAGATCCAAGTTGGTGCGGATCCCTATCTCGTTAGCAACGGGGTCATATTGCTGAACCCGTAAGGACGGCTCGCCCAACTCCACCGGGATCACAGCTTCAGTGCCATAAGTGAGTCTGAAAGGGCTCTCTCCCGTGGGTTTCCTGTCATCAGTGCGGTAGGCCCACAGAATGTTGGGGAGTTCTTCAGCCCACATGTGCTTTCGGTCTTCAACATTCTTGCGGAGGCTCTGTAGCAGGCTGCGGTTGGTGACCTCCACTTGGCCATTGGACTGAGGGTAGGCCACTGAAGACTTTCTGTGTTGGATCAGGTAAGCAGAAAGATACTCTTCGAAGTCGGTGTCAACAAATTGCCGACCGTTGTCCGTGACCAGGACTCGTGTGATGCCAAAACGCGTGACGACTGATTCATGAAAGAATTTACGGCATGCTATCGCCGTGATGTGCGCCACAGCTTTGGCCTCTACCCACTTGGTCATGTAATCTACGGCCACGATGATGAATTTCAGCACCCCTCTGGCAGGTGGGAAGGGTCCCATGATATCCATACCCCACATGTCAAAGGGGACGGGGGAGAGCACCGAGGTAGGAAGAACCGGAGGAAGCCTAGGGACGGAAGCAAACAGTTGGCAGCTGACACAAACTTTAGCATAGTTGAGGCAGTCCGAACGCAGGGTGGGCCAATAATAGCCCTGGCGCAGAATTTTATGGGCCAGGGCCTCCCCGGAGGAATGACTCCCACATATTCCTTCATGTACCTCCAGCATGCAATAATCCGCCTCGGGACAATCCACACATTTGAGCAGGGGTGCAAGGAAAGATCTTCTGTACAACGCTCCATTGATTAGGGTATAATGTGCTGACTTTCCCCGCAGAGTTCGTGCTGATTTGCGGTCTTCGGGCAATGTCCCCTCTTGGAGGTACAAAATAATTGGGGTCATCCAGTTGGGACCGTAAGCGAGGACTAGAGCCGGGGGGAGAGTCTTCCCCGGTGGCCAACCTTGCGAGGGCATCAGCCCGGGAGTTCTCCTCCCTCAGGACGCCTTCGAGTGCCACGGTAGCGAACCAGGCGAGCCTTTCCCGGGTTTCTTGGAGATACTTGACCATCAGAGGAGACTTGGCAACAAAACTTCCCAGGATCTGGTTAACCACCAGCTGAGAATCACTGTAGGCTTTGAGGTGTTGAACTTGAAGAGCCTTCGCCAACCGGAGCCCTGCGATCAGTGCTTCGTATTCTGAACAGTTGTTGGTAGCCGGAAACTCGAAGCGGATGGCCTGCTGAATCTCAAAACCTTCCGGACTGATGAGGAGCACCCCGGCTCCGCTATGATTGGTCGTAGACGACCCATCTACAAACAGTGTCCAAGGTAGGGGGGTTCCTTTTCCGATGGCGGTGCCGACCATGGGTTCGGACCCGGAGCCTCCTGAGATAGAGCACTCTACCAAGAAATCGGCCAGGGCCTGACCTTTAATGGCCGTTCGGGGGAGGTAAGTGATGCTGAACTGGCTGAGCTCGACGGCCCAGTTTACTAGTCTCCCAGATAAGTCAGGCTTATGCAATATTTTTCGCAAAGGATGATTGGTGTATACCCTGATTTCGTGGCTCTGGAAATATGGCCTCAGCTTCCGGCTGGCCAATAGCAAGGAGTAAGCCATCTTTTCGATCACGGGGTATCGAACTTCAGCATTCCGCAAAACATGACTGACGTAGTATACAGGCAGCTGCTTCCCCCCTTCTTCCCGGAGGAGACATGAACTAACAGCTTCTTGGGCTACCGCCAGGTACAGATATAGAGGTTCCTCTGAAACGGGAGAAGACAGGACTGGAGGAGAGGTCAGATAGCTTTTCAACGACTCGAAGGCTTCCTGATAGTCTGGGGTCCACTGGATTTGGCGTGACCTGTTCACCCCTCTCAAGACTTCGAAGAAAGGAAGGCTCTTCTCGGCCAGTTTCGAAATGAAACGCCTGAGCGCCGTAAGACATCCGTTGAGGGACTGAACTTGCTTGGGGGTCGTGGGGGGTTGCATTCCCAGGATTGCTTTAATCTTGTCGGGGTTCATTTCAATGCCCTGCCCGCTAATGACATGTCCCAGGAATTTCCCGCTGGCGACCCCAAAAGTGCACTTGCTCGGATTGAGCTTAAGGCGAGACTTCCGCAGGTTCCCAAATGTTTCTTCCAGGTCCCGCAAGTGATCCTCCTTTCTACGGGACTTGACGATCACATCGTCTACGTATACCTCCAAATTTCTGCCAATCTGAGGGGCAAAGATCTTGTTCATCGCTCTCTGATAAGTAGCTCCTGCGTTCATGAGACCCATCGGGAGTACGCGATAAGCATACACTGCGCGGTGGGTGATGAAAGATGTCTTCGGCCGATCCTCGGGGGCTAGTGTAATCTGATTGTACCCCGAGAAGGCATCCAAGAAACTGAAGAGGACGTGCCCTGCGGCGGCATCTATGAGTTGATCTATTGTGGGCAAAGGATAGTAGTCTTTGGGTGTAGCTTTGTTGAGGTCGGTGTAATCAATACATACTCTCCATTTCCCACTGGATTTTTTCACTAGTACCACGTTCGCGATCCATTCCGGGAACTGAATCTCATAAATGAACTTTGCTTTTAACAGCTTGTTAATCTCCTCGTCTATAGCTCTCTGTCTTTCAGGGGCAAAATTTCTCCTCTTCTGTTTTACCGTCCCCGTCTCGGGGTCAATATGGAGCCTATGAATGGCTATGTCTTCGTCTAATCCGGGCATGTCTTCCGGATTCCAAGCAAAAACATCGGCGTATTCTTTCAATAGAGCCACCAAACTTTCCTTTAGGGCGGGGTCGAGAGTGGATCCTATGGTTATTAATTTGGAGGGATCCCCTTCATGTAGTTCCACCGACTCCGTGGGTTCTCCGGGAACGGCTCGCGGGAATTGAGAAAACCCGCAGTCTTCCTCGGGCTTCCGGGGTTCTTCCTCGGCTTTACCGACCAAGAGGATCTGCGGGGAACTGGTTCCGACAGACTCAGCGTCGTTTTCAGAGGTGCCTTTCCCTCTTGGCTCCCCAAAGTATTTTCTCTTCCGGGGATTGGTTTGAGCTAAGCATAACGAAACCGAGTAGCATAGGCGGGAAGCTTCGCTATCTGATTTCAACTCTCCCGGACCCCAGCCCGTGGGGAACTTTACCTTCATATGAGGGGTGGAAATGATAGCCCCCAGGAAAAACAAGGTAGGCCGTCCTATGATGACGTTGTAGGAGGAAGCAATATCAATGATGTAGTATTTGACTAGAGCCGTTACCTCCTGCGGGGCGGTTCCAAATGTCGTGGGCAAGTCGATGGTCCCTTGAATGGGCATAGCGTTGTTCCCGAAACCGTAGAGGGGTCCCCGAATGTCCTCGGCCTTTGATTCCTCTCGTATGTCCCCCAGGTCCATCCTTATCAAAGTATGCCGGAAGATTATGTCTACCGAGGAGCCATTGTCAATGAGCACTTTCCTGACATCCTGATCGGCAATGTCGAGCTGGACTGTAAGAGGTCCGCTGCAGCACACGCCTCCCTCTGGGTAGTCCTCATCCGAAAAAGAAATAGGAGTCTTCGAATACCTAAACGCCCTCTTCGGCGTTTCAAACTGGAGCACCTCCCGCAATTCCCTCGGTGGAGGGTCCCCTCCACCTATGATCATATCGATCACTCGCCTGGGCCGGGGGTTGGCCGCAGGAGGCCTAGGTTGTGACGGAGCTTTGCCAGTCCCGCAGAGATAACTTCCCATCACTCCCCTGTTCACCATTCTCTCCAGGAAATATTTGAGAGAGGTGCACTCATCAGTGTTATGCCCAATGCTGGCGTGATAGTCGCAGAACCGCGACCTATCTCTCTTCTCTGTAGGAGTTCTCATGGGGGGAGGCGCCTGATAAAAATCGAGTCCGCGGATCTCCTTCAGGATGATTGAGGGGCTCTTGCTCAATGGTGTGAAGTGGGGCTCTTCCCGAACCTGACGAGGAGTAGGCCGCCCGTCCAAAGGGAAATTCTTTTGCCCCCTACCTCGAAAGTCCTCAATCCCGTCCACCTGCATGGCTGTATGACCTGACCCGGAGGCTTCACTCCTGGAACCAGGATAATAGGCTCTAATTCTTTCATCCGTTGCGATGTACGCTGAGGCGATCCCGTAGGCTTCATAAAGATCCCCCGGCTCTTTGTTGCACAACTCTTTGCAGCAATCTCTGCATTCCTGATAATTCATATTCCTAATGAAGGAGTCTACGGCGTTAATCGGCCGAAGCTCTTTCACCTTCGAGGCCGCCGTCTTAAACTTCTCGATGTAGTCTCTTAAAGATTCTCCTCGCTCCTGTTTTACATTCTCTAAAGATATGGTGTGGACAGCATAGGGAGTATTAATACGGAATTTGGACAAGAAAGCTGTCTTGAGTCCTTCCCAGGAGCTGATACTCCTCGGGGGGAGTCCGGAGAACCACGTCCTTGCATACGCCTTGAGCGTGGAGACGAACAATCGGCACTTGGTGATGTCGTTGTACCTGTGGCAAATCATCAAGTTTTCATAGTAACTTAAGTGATCGTTAGGATCCGACGTACCGTCGTAAGATTCAAGGCCAGTTATCTTCACTCCCTGATCCACTTGCGCTGCTTCCAGGATCTCTGCGAAAGGCGACCTACCCGTACTCGTCCCCAGGAAAGGGCTTGACGCCAGCTTTTCCAACCTGGTCAACCTGACCATCAATTCCTCCTGCTCCTCAGGTTGGCGAGACTGAGTGTTCTGCTGGATGATAATGGGGGGTGTTCGTCTACGGCGTACGGGAGTCCTCTCTCTTCGTCTTTGACTGGATGTAGGGGTGTTGCCCCTCTGCGACCTGTGTTCACCGGGTCTTCTACGCCTGGAGGACTCTGGAAATGCTGTCCTCTGGGATCCCGAGGAAGAGCGACTTCCGGGATAAGGAGTGCTCCGACTTCCTGTCGACGAGCCGGACTGATATGAGCTTTGGTGCTCTTCCCGGCGGGAGTCCGCCCTCCCACCGACATCTTCCGGGTAATACGGTGGATGGTGGTCTTGGTAGTGGGTTCCGGCCATCTGCGCTATCAGTCGGTCCATTTGTTCTTGCATGTGCCTTTGTCGGGCCCGCAAATTGGAGAGCTGGCTCCCTGTGGGGGATTCGGGCGGAGAGGAAGGCGACGACCTTGCCGATCCCGACGAGCGTCCCCTCTCACTTGAATCGTAGCTCATGCTCTTGTGGTTCCTGTGGTTGGTGTTTATTAAACTTTCTGCACTGTTCGTGGTCGTTGTTGTGACGGTGGTGAGTATCCTGTTCCCCGGCGGCGGCGCCAAATGATAGCCGAAGGGATGTTAGGTTTAATCCGTAGCAATCATCGGAAGGATTGTCTCTCTCTTTCTCTCTCTCTATTCTACTCTCTTTTTCTGGTCCTTTTTTCTGTTGGCCCTCTCCTCCTTTTATCCGAAGCTTCCCCTTCCGCCGCCTGGCAGTCTAGGCCTAGACCGGGTGACTGGCGGAAGCTACGCACCCAGGTGGAGGGTTCCTAGGCCGGTTCCTGGGCCCCGGGAGATGACTGGTCCAGGTCGGGCTGACACGTGTCTGGAACACGGGAGGGTGCCTTACGGGGGGAAAAAAGCCTGCGGATTCCGCAGGCAGGGACCTGCCCTGGTCCGTAGGCCGTAAGAACTACGGTTTTGGAGGCCATCACGTATAATATGATCTACTAACAATTTCTCGGATCAAGTTGAATAAGCAGCATCTTTGTAATGTACTATATTTAGTTTCTGCAGACATCAAATTCGTAACCTGTACATACATTTTGTGTTAGCTTCTGAGATTTAACAAAATTCAGTCAAGAGCTAGTCTGTTCCAAGACCAGTCTTGCTCCATCACAAGCTTGCATAAGGAGCTGAACCAATCCCGACCTTCATACCAAGCAGACAT
This sequence comes from Heracleum sosnowskyi, assembly GCA_030848705.1. Lineage (NCBI taxonomy): Eukaryota > Viridiplantae > Streptophyta > Magnoliopsida > Apiales > Apiaceae > Heracleum > Heracleum sosnowskyi. The sequence goes on along the minus strand of CM061238.1, from coordinate 131,117,199 downwards.
TGCTCCGGAAATAACGTCTGAATGAATTCATTTTGTACAGAAACAATGCAACAGATAAGAGGACATAATAAACCATTTGAACCTCAACTTCATGACCCAACAAAAACAAAGGAGATGAGAACAGGGTGAAAAAGAAACTCTTTCTGCATGTTTGTATAAGGAATAACACAGTAGGAGACCTACCCGCTAACACTTGTTAGTCCCAGAATGCCTCTTAATATTTTGGTCACTGACCTGACCGCTATTATCTCTTAATATCATTAATCCCTCCTAAATACTGGTGATAATTTATGAGCTTGTATGAAGTCGAACAACAAACAAAATCACGGGGTACACAGATTGATTTGAGTTTGAATAACATATAGCATTATGTCAATTTATAGGAAGACAGCAGAGCTGAAATAAAATATCTACACTGGATATTTTATAGACATAAAAAGAGAAATCTTTTTGTGAAGAATCTGCAAGGAGAAAGAGTCGAGAATCTGCAAAATTAGTCAACTAAATTTCAAGTGATAGCAATCTGCAATACTGCAATATACAAGTGATCTGCAAAAATAAGGCAGTGATAGTATGTGATAGTATATTACTTAGAGCGACTAGTTGGCGTGGGAACAGATCAAGGCCACTCTAACGGCTGACACAAGCAGTCCATAACCAAGTAGTATTAGTATGTCCTAGAATTGAAGTATCAAATGCTAAAGAATAATTATTACAAATTCAAATGCGTTGCATAGATAAATAAAACATCCCGCCATATTTGTAATTCCAACGGTTGCAACCATAGGAATCCAAATACGAAAAAATAAACAAGTATCAAATTGTTACATACCAAACAAATTGTACTAGTGAAGAAGTATCACTCATGTTCCACCATTCTTAAGATCCAGCTATACTGATCTCATCTGCTTCCTTTGATGTTATTAATCCGTTACCTGGATGAGTCTGGTAATATCGTATCAGAAAGTCCGTAATCCTGTAATCAAATAAAATCACAAAATCAAAACCTACAAAGAAAAGACCTGAAGAAATTGAAGTAAAAAGTTACATGACCATATCGAAAGCATCAAGCTATGCATCTTTAATATATTTGGTTCCTTTTCCCTCTTCCCTAGATAAAAAAAAAAAGAAAAGAAAAGAAAACTCAGTTGACAAATCGAATTCATATCAATTTAATAAAAGATACTTATAAAATTGAAGGATTTTTGTTTTTGTTTCCCCCACTTTTATCTCGTTAGGTTATGCAAAAAAAAAAAAAGAATAAGGATGAATGGCTCCGTATAAGGATTGAAGAATAAGATGTAATTTTCATCGAGCTAATGATAACGCACGTGAAGCTCGAAATGTAAAAGAAAATTTTAATCATCTACATTCTTCGTGTAGAATGGTTAAGATAGTGCGTTTCAAACTGCTGAACGAGAAACTTACATTCCCAGACAATTAATCTACTTCGAGAACCAGTACTAGTCATGGAGAAACCGAAAGAGAATATAACAGCGATGCTATGTGGAATGCAAAACGTGTTGCTAACATTGCATAAATGTATTTCATTTTTCTTTTAACCTCTGCTTTTGTCAGTGACACTTACTTCACCAGACATACAATAACTATATAAACTAAGATACTAGAGTAAACCAGGTGAAAGCTGAGGTGTATTTTTTACTTTGACCAGGTGAAAGCTGAATTCTTGCATTTTGTTGGAGTAAACTGTATGTTTACCCCATGGACTTCAATCAGTCCCGATCCCGCAACCAAAAGAGTCTATTTATCAAGGGCTTTGCATGTTCTTTGTGATTCCCCTGTTGATTTTTGATGTAAAGATTTATGGTCAATGGTTTACAACAGAGAAGAGGTTTCTTTCTGTTGTAGCGAATCCTACGAGTCAAATCTCGGTTATAGGGAATTTAGTTGCTGCTAGAACAGCAACTCAAATGGGGGTGGAAAGAGAGTGCTACTTGTATATTTACACTAGATATGACGCATTATCTGGTAGTTTTTATTACTCTTTATCAACGTTTATCGGGCGGGGATCATCTTCCAGTTAGGCTCCGGCCAGTTTATTTTTTGTTTGTAGCTGCACCAAGTATGGCAAGCTTGACTTGGAATCCAATTTCTGGCACTTTTGATATTCCTGCAAGATGCTTTTTTTTCTATCACTTTTTCTCTTTACATCTTTGGTAAGCTAAGCAATTAGCCATGTAGAGAACATAGATGTATAGATCTTACATATCTTCTCTATGTACTAGTCTAATATGTGTATCTTGATTGCTTAATTTCCTATGAACTGTAGGCTTCTAGGCCAGCATTGTTCAAGAAAGCGATGAAAAAGTTCAATGTGGCTTGGTGGGCGTATTCGTTTCCTCTAAGGCCATGTTTGTTTCATGGTATTAAGTATAGAATAGGATAACAATCCTTTAAATTTTACGATCCTTCTAGGCATCATCAGCATGATATGCGTACCAAGTGAAAGGGATAGCAGCTTCAGGAATAGTGTTCATTCTCACTGTCCTTTCTGTATTCATTTTCATCTGCTTGTTGCTCTATACTGCACTCACTACGCTCTGATCCCATCTTAAATATTATAACAATGGAAAGTGAGTTGGTGCCTGTGGTTTTTTCTGAAATGCATGTGATTTAAGTTGAACATGACATTTCCAGAATTCTATAAATTATATTCCTGATCAAGTACAATATGAAAACAATCATCTTGGTATTACTGTTGAACATTCTGAAAACATTAAAATCGCATAATTTAAGATGTACCTTCCTAAATAGGAGTCGTAAACATCAAAATCTTTAAATGTCAATGACAAAAGATTATTTCAGCTCGGAAGCTTTTTTCCCTTCAACAATTAATATTTACCTAAACAAGGGCGCTAAAACTTGTAGCGAAACTGAAGCTATGATGCACAGCTAACATCTTACTCAGCTTTCACCTGAGCACGAATCTTGGCCTTCACTTTCCGCTTCATCATGCTGTAAATCATTAAAAATATATGTTATATCTACAAGACAAAGATATTTCATGTTACAAATACATTAACAGCTACCTCCATGTGGGCAAAAGAGAGATAATTTAGTATGAATGTAATGAAAACTAATAAATCCTATTAAATGGTTTTATAGGTTTATTCTAAAGTCAAGAAAAAGAGATAAACACTCCCATTCTCCAAGTCAACCCGATCCGTTCGTTCATAGAGCTATTTACTTGATCGCAGACTTGTTCTAAGGGAATTATAGTGAAAATCTCTAAATCCTATTTAATTTGGGGTGGGGTGGGGTGGGGATTACAAAAATTAAAAAGGAAAATAGAACTTGATACAGTTTAGAAGTGCAACTAAATATTGCCTAGACCCAGAATATTACTCCATAATAAAAAAAAAATATATTTCTTGATTTTGCCTGCACTACCAATCAATCACTTTGTGTCGTATTAATAATATAAACTACATATGCTGAAGCATACGGGTGGGTACAAATATTTCACAGCAATTAAATTTTATCTATCTACCACATCGTAAAAGGGAATGTAGTTTCAAATATAGCGTTACTTGAAAAGTATCACAACTTACATTGTTTCCGCAAAAAAGAAAATAACTAAAACAAAAATACGAAGACCACGGAAATTGTAAGTATCCACATTCTTGGACGAACTGTTTTGAGTAAAAAAACAAAGCTTAATTCCATATAGAAATGTGAAGGTAGAAGGGGAGACACGAACCACATTTTCATCTTCGGTGAAGTTCAGACACATGGTAGCTACTGTTGTGCAATAATCATCATAATTCAGCTCCCTGGATCTGACAAATTTTGGGATCAAGTGTTGTAGTTCAGAAGTGCAATTCCTCAAAACTATCTCCGCCAACATCCACGTACGGGACCAAAACCTCTAAAAGAAATGTGTTATACAAATGATATTATATGTGAAAAAATAGAAGCGAAAAACAACTTCAAAAAACAAGATGTACATATGAACCTGATACCTCTTCTCGCATGTTGACGCTAGTAAGGAGGATATCCAGAAGCTCCTCTGGAATTTCGTCACTTTCTTTTATGGTACGTGTCATAATTGATTCCATTTGTTCGAATACAACACTGGAGTGGTTGTCGTTTCTGAGTAATCAAGACGATACAAAATTTCATGATTTCTTATGAGAAGTAACCTTAAATACATAGAACACACTTTTACATATTCATGTAATAGTACAATAACAAATATTCTCATATTAGTGCTACCAAACAATAAACGGATCCCAGATATACATGGGAACAAAAGTCAAAACATAAACCGATTGTTGATATGATCATGCAAATGCTGTTAGTATGGTAACTAATCACCCGTCAAATTAACCAATATTTAAGTTGGTTCTCATTACCCTCAATAAGAAAAAATGTAAGAACACGTAATCTAGAAAAATTTTGTTCATTTAAGGGAATTTGAGTAGAACATCAAATCAATGCAGGCAAAGTTCAATTACAATAAGTTCAGGACTTCAGGTCAACTAATGGTCAGCTTCAACTTCGTACAAGTACTGAAGCTACTCTACATACTTGAAGCTTTAAAAGTTTTGGAATTAAGCACTGTAATTGTATATAAATACTTGCTTAAAAGTTACAGTATAACACTAGCGATTACCTAATGGTACTCAAAAATAGCTTGAACATGTCAGCAATCAAATCGTCACACTCGAGATCCAGCATCAACAGGCATGCCCTGACTCTTGTCATATTGTCAAGAATATGAAGGGCCTTGGAATAACCGCGGGGATCTTCGCTGGACAACTTTCCAAGTGCCATTAATTTCAGCTGAAAAATCTCCTGCACGTCATTTTACATGGAATCAGACAATCGTATAAGATTCATTAAGGGATCAACTTGTACTTTGAATTATAAGGGTAGTAAATTTTTGATATATAGGTAACCTTCATTTGAGCATCATGATAAGGTGCGTTTGGGGCAGAGATTCTGGTAATCTCACTCATACAAGATGCAACCGAAACTTTCACATCAATATCAGAATGCTTCATCAACTGATCAGATATTAATGCCTTCATTGAGACATAAAGTGCGGGTTCCATCGATCCAAATGGTCTCTGCTCAACCTTAGACAAAAGCCCATCTACTTGCTGGAAGATATATATTTCCAACAAAACGTGAAGACAATTGTAAGGACTTGATAAAGAACTGAAAATACAAGGTAAACAACTTGCCAAGAGCGAAAGCTATACGCAAGTCAGAACTGAATTTAATATTAGAACTTTTTTCTTTCACACTGGAATTCGACAAAATATGTCTACGAAACATGATGTCAAAGAAATTTTGTCATTTCGGGCATTTGGAGGATTCCCGCTATACATTACTATCTCATAACCGACTTGCTCCAACAAGATCGCGACAAATTAAAGTGACGAAACTTGCTACAAACTAGTAATCAAATTCAGCTCAGAAATAGTAACAATGTCTAACATAAGTCATGCTGTGATGTATTGACTCAGTACATAATTAGGGACTACGGAATAAAGGGCATCACTAATTAGGACCTAATTCTTTAAAAATAATCCGAAAAGGTAACACACATAAGAAAATAACAAAATTATCTCGCAATTTCTGTCACTCAATATCATTTAAGAATTACTAAAATCAGAGAACAATAAGTAAACGGCCACATAAAATATACTCTGTTTTTTTATAACAAATCATAAGACAAAATCATAAGAATCCAAATTCAGCTCTAGTAAAGAATCAGAAACATATACAAAGTCAGTCCTTAAACAATCTAAATTAATTATAAATTCGTGTGTGCGTGTAAAAAGGGTTTAATTTTACATCTAAAACGTTGAGGAGCTCGGGCACTGGAGTAGTAGCAGATGATGCCAACGCCAAGAGTTTAGTTCCAGCATCATAGAGGTCCCTTTTAAGTTTTTTAACCCTTGAAGATGCCATTTTTTCCCCTTAAAAATGTTAATATTTTCTTGAAGATTAAAACCCAAAATGCTGAGAGAGATGAATGTGAGTCTGAGGACTGAAATGGGGAATTTTGTTTTTATTTTTTGACGACATTTGGCAAAATTTGCCGACATGCATACGCTCTAAATTTGACAACCGTAGTATACGTGGCTGCATCTGGGAAAGGGGTTTTGGATTATGCATAAACACACACGCACGCACACACATGACAACACATGTGTGTGTGTTTTTGTGCACATCTTCTCCTTGCTAACCATTTTGAGCTCCGTGCTTCTAGTTTTGTTCTTGCCTGGAAGATCAATAAGAGAAATATACGGTCTAAGGCCAAATTAATTTTTCTTGGCTGGAAGGTCAATAAGGGAAATTTGTAATGCTCGTGCAGACAGGGGTGCGAAGAAAAACCGGAAAACCGAAATCAAGTCGAAAAATCGAAAAAAAAAATAAATCGTAATCGGAAAAGCCGTAGTGATCGTCTAACCGAACCAAAATACAAAATTTTATAATTTTATATATAATAAATACTAGATTAAAACTCATGCGATGCACGGATTGTTTAAAATAATTGTTTTTTATTATTTACATTTTAATATTTTATTAATCGTATTTGTTAAAACAAATAGGGATATTATGAATAGTGCCCTTTTGGTTTTGACTTTTCTGAACGGTGCCATTACAAGTTTTTGCCTTATACCTGGTACCCTTATAAAATTGGTTACTTATTAAAAATGCCATTCCGTTATATGTATATATGTGTATATATGTATATAATTGTAGTTGTAATGCATGTTACATGTGTATATATGTTGTTATAAGTATGAATCATTCTTATTTGCAGTATGGGTGAAATAAGTAAGATTTTGAGGTTTCATTGGAGGGGTATAGAGATTGATATTAGAGTGGATGATGTTGATAAGACTTTGTTGTTGGATTTAGTCATCGAATATGAAGATACGGCTAGGAGTACCGGGGTTAGATTAGATTACCATTTTCCAACATTTGTCTATGTGTATGAATTGGAGCATCACCGCCTAATAACTGATAGTGACCTAATGAAGATGTTTGATAGGTGTGCTCAGAAAGAGATGATTTATGTATGGATTGGGTCTGTAATTAAACCTAACGATCTATATAAACTAGTCTTGAACTTTAGGGGGAGGTCTGAGTGAACAATGAACAAAGGGGGGATGATGTTGGTACAAATGACAATGGTGGGAATGATGTAAGGGAGAATGATGTTGGGGGGAATGATCCAAGTGCTGGTGAGGGTGTTGATAAGCCTACTCAAACCAAAAAAACAAGGGAAAAAAAGCACCTAAGAAAGCACCCAAAAAAGCACAACCAAAGCCTAAATCAATTGTAAACCTACCACCATCTCCAGTTTCACCTAAAACAACATTTGAGAGTTTGACTGTAAGAAGAAGTCCAAGATTTTACCCTGTCCAAAACACAACAGCTACTGATCCTTCTGAGACCACAATACAGTCTCATCACTCTGTTTTTCTTAGAAAAATTCCTAAGACCACTGCCAAAAAGAAGGGGTTGTCCACAACTTCTCAACCATTTGAAGTTGATCATGAAACCGAGGGTAATAATCATACTAAAAATGAAGTGGATTTTGTGGATGAGGATTCTAGTGAAGGCAAGAAGGTGGATGAACCTAGTGCTGGGAGCAAAAATGTGAAAAGAAAAGTGGATTTTGGGGATGAATATGTCAGTGAAGATGATTCTGATGGAGGAATTATGGGACATGATTATGTTAGTGAAGATGAGTCTAAAGATATGCAATCAATTCCTAAAGTCAAGGACACTTGGAAAGCTGACAAATGGCATGATTTTGTGGACAATGATGATGATGATAACTACTATCAAAGGCTGTATAAGAATGGAGAAATGTATGACAACAAAGAATTTGAGAATATAGAACTAAGACCATGGATGATGTTTATGGACAAAGATCACTTCAAAGGAGTTCTAAAGGATTATTGCATTCAAGAGGGCTTTGCTGTTGTTGTTCTCAAAGCTGATAATACCAGGTACACATGTGAATGCTATGCACAGTGTTGTCCATGGAGGTTGCATGCTAGCAGACTACCAGATGTTGTGACATGGGCTATAAAGAAGATTGAGCCAAATAAACACAAGTGCAGGGGATTAGAGACATATAATCCCATCTGCAATGTTAAATGGGCTGCATCCAAGCTAATTGAGGACATTAGGGCCAATCCAGATATTCCAGGGAAGTCTCTGAATGAGCTTTTATTCCAAAGGTTTGGTGTGTATATGTAGGGCTGTCAAAAAAATTCGAAAAATCCGATATCCGTCCGAAATTTCTGTATTCGTATCCGGAATAAAGCGGATTTTATCCGTATCCGAAATAAAGCGGATATTATCCGTATTCGAATTTGGTAGCTGCGGATACGAATATGGATATAGGCGCATCTGTATCCGGTAATATCCGAATCCGAAATTAAATAAATATGATAAATAAATAATATATATTTATTATATATATATATATATATATATAGTATATATAGTTACATATTATTTAGAAATTATATTTTAAGTTTATAATATATATATATATATATAATTTAATCATTAAACAATATATTTATATAAGTCGTAGATAATTGTAAACACACATATATATATTACAAATTTAATATTTTAAAATAAACAAAATTATACTAAAAAGTAAATTTTTGAAAAAAAATAAAATAGACTTTAATAAATTTAAGTTTTAGTTTAGTTTAGTTTTTTTTTAAAAAAATTAAAATTTTTATTATTTTTTCAATTGTATTGAATTAAAATTTAATATAAAAACTAAAAAATTCTGACTGAAATTCGGATTCAGATATTATCCGTATCCGGATAGTATCCGGCGGATTCGGATTCAGATATTTTTATTTAAATATTTTCGGATTCGGATACGGATCCAGATACGAATTCAAATTTTCGGATTCAGATTCGGATATAGGCAGATCCGTATCCGAATTATCCGTTTGACAACCCTATGTATATGAAACAGGCTTCTCTGTATGTTATGAAGAAATACGTTATTGAGCAACTATTTGGAGGACATGATGAATCATATGCTCAACTTCCTGCATATGTGAAGGTACTGTGTGAAACAAATCCAAATTCAAAAGCTTATTATTATTCTGTTGAATCTGAGAGCATTCCTAGACAGTTATTGTTTAGCTCAATCTTCATTTCTTTTGCTGGTATGTGGAAAGGGTTTCTTGGGGGATGTAGACCCTTAATAGGCATTGATGGGACACACTTGAAGGGGAATTATGGGGGTGTTCTCCTGTCAGCAGTTGCCTTGGATGGGAACAATGAAATTTTCCCTCTAGCATATGCTGTTGTAAGTGTGGAAGATAAGGAGAATTGGTCCTACTTCTTATGGAACCTTTACAGCATTGTGATGGAGTCTAGTAGGAAAGACTGGACAATAATCTCAGATAGACAAAAGGTATGAATTACTACATTTTGTATTACTTTTGTTCATTGCTTTTCTTGCATTACTATTGTACTAACTTGTTTCTTAACTACAATTTGTTATAGGGAATTGACCTTGCTTTGGAAAAAGTGTGGCCAACAGCCAAAAGGAGGTACTTCTGCAGACATCTAAGTAGCAATTACAAGAAGCAGTTTACAGGGCCACTTATGTACATTCTATTTTGGGGAGTTTGCAATGCCACCTCCCAGTTTACCTTTAGGAAAGCAATGGAAAGACTGAAGAAAGAGGGAGGTGACAGAGTCATGAAGTGGTTTGCAGAATTGGGTGATCCATCTACTTGGAGCAATCACAAATTTGATCCAAATGTGTGCAATGACACAAACACATCCAACTTTGTTGAAAGCTTCAATTCAACCCTTGGAATTGACAGGTGTAGGCCAATTTTGACATTGTTTGAAGGTAAACTTGGACTTTCTAATAATATGTCTAGCATTTTAAAGCATAATGCACTTTCTAATAACAGGAATCAGGATGGTTTGTATGGTAAGAATGACAACAAGACTTGAAGCTGCTAGGAGTTGGAAGGATGATGATTTGTGTCCAAAGATTGTGAAGACTGTGAAAGGAATTAGCAAGGATATAATTAGTTGCAAAGCATACATGTCAAAGCCAGGAGAGTACAAAATTCATGAAGGTAAATCACAATTTCCCCTCTCATTGAATATCAAAATCTGCTCTTGTGGTGCATGGCAATTGTCTGGTATACCTTGTAGGCATGCCATTAGGGCAATGATCCATGCAAAAATTGATCCACTGAAAGTTGTAAGTTCCTGGTACCATGTGAGGACTTACAAACAAACCTATTCCTTCAATATAAGCCCCATTCCTGATAAAGAACAATGGCCTCGATATGAAAATCTTGCTGTCATAATGCCTCCAACAATGAAAAAGGGAGTTGGAAGGCCTAGTAGAAATAGAAGAAGGGAAGAGGGGAGAGAATCAGAAGAGCAAAAGATCCAAAACAGTAAAATGCACCAAATGCGACTACTATGGACATAATGCAAGGACTGCTATGGACATAATGCAAGGACATGCAAATGAGGGTTAACTGAAAAAGAAAAGAAGGAACTGCATGGATCTGGTCAAGCTGTTGTGGTTAGACATCCAAGGAAGAGAGACCAATCTAATGCAGCTAAAGCTAAAGTAGCAGCAACTAAAGGCAAGAAAGGAACAACAACAGCTACAACTACAGCTACTCAGGCATCTGTGATCAACATGTCCCATGTCCCAGGGTCCAGATTCTCAGTCCCAACATCAACAGATTTGATCATTTTCTCTTTAATTTTTAGTTAAACAGTTTGGTGATATTTGGATTGGTACTATTTCCTTTTGATCAAACACTTGATGGCAGTGTTATAACACTGTCCTTTTTTGTTGCATGATGCTTATTTTTCAATGTATTAAACATGGTTAACTTGATGGCGGGCAATTTAAAATTCAGTTGTGTATTATATTATGTCTGTGAGTACCTAACAGATGGTTAACGTTTTGTTTAACAGAATGACATTTTTAATAAGTAACCAATTTTATAAGGGTACCAGGTATAAGGCAAAAACTTGTAATGATACCATTCAGAAAAGTCAAAACCAAAAGGGCACTATTCATAATATCCCAAATAAATAAGTAGACATGTTAAAATAAGTAAACTTTTTTAAATAATTAAAAATATTAAAATAAATAAGTAAGGGTTTGTCCGTGATATTTTTGGAAAATGAGAGGTTTTAGTAAGAAAAAATACTAAAGGTAATATTTACACTAAATATGACGCATTATGCGGTAGTTTTTATTACTCTTTATCAACGTTTATCGGGCGGGGATCATCTTCCAGTTAGGCTCCGGCCAGTTTATTTTTTGTTTGTAGCTGCACCAAGTATGGCAAGCTTGACTTGGAATCCAATTTCTGGCACTTTTGATACTCCTGCAAGATGCTCTTTTTTCTATCACTTTTTCTCTTTACATCTTTGGTAAGCTAAGCAATTAGCCATGTAGAGAACATAGATGTATAGATCTTACATATCTTCGCTATGTACTAGTCTAATATGTGTATCTTGATTGCTTAATTTCCTATGAACTGTAGGCTTCTAGGCCAGCATTGTTCAAGAAAGCGATGAAAAAGTTCAATGTGGCTTGGTGGGCGTATTCGTTTTCTCTAAGACCATGTTTGTTTCATGGTATTAAGTATAGAATAGGATAACAATCCTTTAAATTTTTCTATTCCTTGTTTGTTGTTCAAAAACTTATTTAAGATTAGTACAAGAATTATAATCCTTTAAATTTTACGATCCTTCTAGGCCTCATCAACATGATATGCATACCAAGTGAAAGGGATAGCTGATAGGCTATGTATAGCCCGGATTACCATTACAGTCATGGCTCGCCTCCTAGTCCAGACTCATCTGGGAGTCATGACCTAGGTACCAGTCCGGACGCATTGCCAGGCTATGGCTCAAGCTTTAAGTTTAACTACCTCCTGGCGACAAAGGCAACATCCTGTGTGAGAAAATCTACACCTCGTTACGTGACATGTCTAGGTCATTGATAGGCTATGTATAGCCCGGACCCGTCCTGGACCCCGGACTCATATCTCAATCATGGTCCACCAACTAGTCTGGATTCATGTTCTGTCATGACTCACCTTCAAGTCCTAGCCCGTATCGGAGTCCTGACTCATCTACTAGTCCGAACTCGTATCGGAATCCGGACTCACCTACAAAACTCGAGCTCACAGGTTGGGCTTAAGTTCAAAGTTTAATCCATCCCTGGCGACAAAGGCAATAACGCACATGAAGACTACACATTGGTACGTGACGTGGTTAGGCCATGACCGATGGCCACACCTGGTGACGACACGTAAAGATTCCTAATGATTGGGATAATTATTTCCTATTTAAACCACACGCCAGCAGGAGCCCGGCACACGCTGCCACAATCCGTCACCTGGACACGTGCAATCCATCAACATCACCCAGGTGTCCTGCCTACCTAGGATTCAACGCTCATGATTGCAGGTACAACCCCTAAACCCTAATCCTGGGCCTATATATAGACCAAGGAGGAAAGGTGCAGGGGTTACATTCTCTTTCACACACCTAACCTATACACACACCCTCCATATTTAGATTTCTCTATATTCCTATCTCCCTTTCCAAAGCCGTTACTTATTCTCACGCCGGAGGCGCCGCCAGGGTCCAAACCCCCCTCCGGTGTTGTTTTGCAGAGTCCCAACCGCAGCGACACCGCTTCCAGGCGTGGGATCGGCCGGGAAGGTCCTAGATCGGGATTTGGAGTTATCAATAGCAGCTTCAGGAATAGTGTTCATTCTCACTGTCCTTTCTGTATTCTGTATTCATTTTCATCTGCTTGTTGCTCTATACTGCACTCAATACGCTCTGATCCCATCTTAAATATTATAGAAATGGAAAGTGAGTTGGTGCCTGTGGTTTTTTCTGAAATGCATGTGATTTAAGTTGAACATGACATAAATTATATTCCTGATCAAGTACAATATGAAAACAGTCATCTTGGTATTACTGTCGAACATTCTGAAGACATTAAAACCGCATAATTTAAGATGTACCTTCCTAAATAGGAGTCGTAAACATCAAAATCTTTAAATGTCAATTACAAAAGATTTTTTCAGCTCGGAAGCTTTTTTCCCTTCAACAATTAATATTTACCTAAACAAGGGCGCTAAATCTTGTAGCGAAACTGAAGCTATGATGCACAGCTAACATCTTACTCAGCTTTCACCTGAGCACGAACCTTGGCCTTCACTTTCCGCTTCATCATGCTGTAAATCATTAAAAATATATGTTATATCTACAGGACAAAGATATTTCATGTTACAAATACATTAACAGCTACCTCCATGTGGGAAAAAGAGAGATAATTTAGTATGAATGTAATGAAAACTAATAAATCCTATTAAATGGTTTTATAGGTTTATTCTGCAGTCAAGAAAAAGAGATAAATACTCCCATTCTCCAAGTCAACCCGATCCGTTCGTTCATAGAGCTATTTACTTGATCGCAGACTTGTTCTAAGGGAATTATAGTGAAAATCTCTAAATCCTATTTAATTTGGGGTGGGGATTACAAAAATTAAAAAGGAAAATAGAACTTGACACAGTTTAGAAGTGCAACTAAATATTGCCTAGACCCAGAATATTACTCCATAATAAAAAAAAAAATATTTCTTGATTTTGCCTGCACTACCAATCAATCACTTTGTGTCGTATTAATAATATAAAGTACATATGCTGAGGCATACGGGCGGGTACAAATATTTCACAGCAATTAAATTTTTTTTTTCCTGGATATCCGACTTACTATTGTGAGCCGACTAATTCCTATTATGAGCCGACTAATTCCAGAGGAGGACTAGCTGAGCTCCACCACCCAGGCCCTCCACGTAAATCCGGAGTTTTCATGTGCTCCGCGGTGGATTCGAACCCCTGACCAGGCTTTACCGGGGGTATCCGCTAGGCTATTGCCCGCAGATTTAAATTTTATCTATCTACCACTTCGTAAAAGGGAATGTAGTTTCAAATATAGCGTTACTTGAAAAGTATCACAACTTACATTGTTTCCGCAAGAAAGAAAATAACTAAAACAAAAATACGAAGACCACGGAAATTGTAAGTATCCACATTCTTGGACGAACTGTTTTGAGTACAAAAACAAAGCTTAATTCCATATAGAAATGTGAAGATAGAAGGGGAGACACGAACCACATTTTCATCTTCGGTGAAGTTCAGACACATGGTAGCTACTGTTGTGCAATAATCATCATAATTCAGCTCCCTGGATCTGACAAATTTTGGGATCAAGTGTTGTAGTTCAGAAGTGCAATTCCTCAAAACTATCTCTGCCAATATCCACGTACGGGACCAAAACCTCTAAAAGAAATGTGTTATACAAATGATATTATATGTGAAAAAATAGAAGCGAAAAACAACTTCAATAAATAAGATGTACATATGAACCTGATACCTCTTCTCGCATGTTGACGCTAGTAAGGAGGATATCCAGAAGCTCCTCTGGAATTTCGTCACTTTCTTTTATGGTACGTGTCATAATTGATTCCATTTGTTCGAATACAACACTGGAGTGGTTGTCGTTTCTGAGTAATCAAGACGATACAAAATTTCATGATTTCTTATGAGAAGTAACCTTAAATACAACATCGAACACACTTTTACATATTCATGTAATAGTACAATAACAAATATTCTCATATTAGTGCTACCAAACAATAAACGGATCCCAGATATACATGGGAACAAAAGTCAAAACATAAACCGATTGTTGATATGATCATGCAAATGCTGCTAGTATGGTAACTAATCACCCGTCAAATTAACCAATATTTAAGTTGGTTCTCATTACCCTCAATAAGAAAAAATGTAAGAACACGTAATCTAGAAAATTTTTGTTCATTTAAGGGAATTTGAGTAGAACATTTAATCAATGCAGGCAAAGTTCAATTACAATAAGTTCAGGACTTCAGGTCAACTAATGGTCAGCTTCAACTTCGTAAAAGTACTGAAGCTACTCTACATACTTGAAGCTTTAAAAGTTTTGGAATTAAGCACTGTAATTGTATATAAATACTTGCTTAAAAGTTATAACACTAGCGATTACCTAATGGTACTCAAAAATAGCTTGAACATGTCAGCAATCAAATCGTCACACTCGAGATCCAGCATCAACAGGCATGCCCTGACTCTTGTCATATTGTCAAGAATATGAAGGGCCTTGGAATAACCGCGGGGATCTTCGCTGGACAACTTTCCAAGTGCCATTAATTTCAGATGAAAAATCTCCTGCACGTCATTTTACATGGAATCAGACAATCGTATAAGATTCATATAGGGATCAACTTGTACTTTGAATTATAAGGGTAGTAAATTTTTGATATATAGGTAACCTTCATTTGAGCATCATGATAAGGTGCGTTTGGGGCAGAGATTCTGGTAATCTCACTCATACAAGATGCAACCGAAACTTTCACATCAATATCAGAATGCTTCATCAACTGATCAGATATTAATGCCTTCATTGAGACATAAAGTGCGGGTTCCATCGATCCAAATGGTCTCTGCGCAACCTTAGACAAAAGCCCATCTACTTGCTGGAAGATATATATTTCCAACAAAACGTGAAGACAATTGTAAGGACTTGATAAAGAACTGAAAATACAAAGTAAACAACTTGCCAAGAGCGAAAACTATACGCAAGTCAGAACTGAATTTAATATTAGAACTTTTTTCTTTCACACTGGAATTCGACAAAATATGTCTACGAAACATAATGTCAAAGAAATTTTGTCATTTCGGGCATTTGGAAGATTCCCGCTATACTATCACATAACCGACTTGCTCCAACAAGATCGCGACAAATTAAAGTGACGAAACTTGCTACAAACTAGTAATCAAATTCAGCTCAGAAATAGTAACAATGTCTAACATAAGTCATGCTGTGATGTATTGACTCAGTACATAATTAGGGGACTACGGAATAAAGGGCATCACTAATTAGGACCTAATTCTTTAAAAATAATCCGAACAGCTAACACACATAAGAAAATAACAAAATTATCTCGCAATTTCTGTCACTCAAAATCATTTAAGAATTACTAAAATCAGAGAACAATAAGTAAACGACCACATAAAATATTATAACAAATCATAAGACAAAATCATAAGAATCCAAATTCAGCTCTAGTAAAGAATCAGAAACATATACAAAGTCAGTCCTTAAACAATCTAAATTAATTATAAATTCGTGTGTGCGTGTAAAAAGGGTTTAATTTTACATCTAAAACGTTGAGGAGCTCGGGCACTGGAGTAGTAGCAGATGATGCCAACGCCAAGAGTTTAGTTCCAGCATCATAGAGGTCCCTTTTAAGTTTTTTAACCCATGAAGATGCCATTTTTTCCCCTTAAAAATGTTAATATTTTCTTGAAGATTAAAACCCAAAATGCTGAGAGAGATGAATGTGAGTCTGAGGACTGAAATGGGGAATTTTGTTTTTATTTTTTGACGACATTTGGCAAAATTTGCCGACATGCATACGCTCTAAATTTGACAACCGTAGTATACGTGGCTGCATCTGGGAAAGGGGTTTTGGATTATGCATAAACACACACGCACGCACACACATGACAACACATGTGTGTGTGTTTTTGTGCACATCTTCTCCTTGCTAACCATTTTGAGCTCCGTGCTTCTAGTTTTGTTCTTGCCTGGAAGATCAATAAGAGAAATATACGGTCTAAGGCCAAATTAATTTTTCTTGGCTGGAAGGTCAATAAGGGAAATTTGTAATGCTCGTGCAGACAGGGGTGCGAAGAAAAACCGGAAAACCGAAATCAAGTCGAAAAATCGAAAAAAAAAAAATCGTAATCGGAAAAGCCGTAGTGATCGTCTAACCGAACCAAAATACAAAATTTTATAATTTTATATATAATAAATACTAGATTAAAACTCGTGCGATGCACGGATTGTTTAAAATAATTGTTTTTTATTATTTACATTTTAATATTTTATTAATCGTATTTGTTAAAACAAATAGGGATATTATGAATAGTGCCCTTTTGGTTTTGACTTTTCTAAACGGTGCCATTACAAGTTTTTGCCTTATACCTGGTACCCTTATAAAATTGGTTACTTATTAAAAATGCCATTCCGTTAAACAAAACGTTAATGACACGTTAATCAGTTCAATTAGACAATTATATTATTATTTTAAAAAGTAAAATAGTACTTAAAATACAAAGTACCCCCAAAATAAAACACATATTGAAAAATGACACACTCAAGCGAGGGTTTCTATCGATTGGGGCGATTGGGATGATTGAGGCGATTGGGGCGAACATAAACTTCATCTCCAGCTAAAAGGTATGTACGTATGTATTATATTAGTCTTGTATGTATAATATGTACACTTTTTACTGTTTGTTTGTGATGCATGTACATATATATGTATATAATTGTAGTTGTAATGCATGTTACATGTGTATATATGTTGTTATAAGTATGAATCATTCTTATTTGCAGTATGGGTGAAAAAAAAATAAGATTTTGAGGTTTCATTGGAGGGGTATAGAGATTGATATTAGAGTGGATGATGTTGATAAGACTTCGTTGTTGAATTTAGTCATCGAATATGAAGATACGGCTAAGAGTACCAGAGTTAGATTAGATTACCATTTTCCAATATTTGCCTATGTGTATGAATTGGAGCATCACCGCCTAATAACTGATAGTGACCTAATGAAGATGTTTGATAGGTGTGCTCAGAAAGAGATGATTTATGTATGGATTGGGTCTGTAATTAAACCTAACGATCTATATAAACTAGTCTTGAACTTTAGGAGGAGGTCTGAGTGAACAATGAACAAAGGGGGGATGATGTTGGTACAAATGACAATGGTGGGAATGATGTTGGGGGGAATGATCCAAGTGTTGGTGAGGGTGTTGATAAGCCTACTCAAACCAAAAAAACAAGGGGAAAAAAAACACCCAAAAACGCACCCAAGAAAGCACCCAAAAAAGCACAACCAAAGCCTAAATCAATTGTAAACCTACCACCATCTCTAGTTTCACCTAAAACAACATTTGAGAGTTTGACTGTAAGAAGAAGTCCAAGATTTTACCCTGTCCAAAACACAACAGCTACTGATCCTTCTGAGACCACAATACAGTCTCATCACTCTGTTTTTCTTAGAAAAATTCCTAAGACCACTGCCAAAAAGAAGGGGTTGTCCACAACTTCTCAACCATTTGAAGTTGATCATGAAACCGAGGGTAATAATCATACTAAAAATGAAGTGGATTTTGTGGATGAGGATTCTAGTGAAGGCAAGAAGGTGGATGAACCTAGTGCTGGGAGCAAAAATGTGAAAAGAAAAGTGGATTTTGGGGATGAATATGTCAGTGAAGATGATTCTGATGGAGGAATTATGGGACATGATTATGTTAGTGAAGATGAGTCTAAAGATATGCAATCAATTCCTAAAGTCAAGGACACTTGGAAAGCTGACAAATGGCATGATTTTGTGGACAATGACGATGATGATAACTACTATCAAAGGCTGTATAAGAATGGAGAAATGTATGACAACAAAGAATTTGAGAATATAGAACTAAGACCATGGATGATCTTTATGGACAAAGATCACTTCAAAGGAATTCTAAAGGATTATTGCATTCAAGAGGGCTTTGCTGTTGTTGTTCTCAAAGCTGATAATACCAGGTACACATGTGAATGCTATGCACAGTGTTGTCCATGGAGGTTGCATGCTAGCAGACTACCTGATGTTGTGACATGGGCTATAAAGAAGATTGAGCCAAATAAACACAAGTGCAGGGGATTAGAGACATATAATCCCATATGCAATGTTAAATGGGCTGCATCCAAGCTAATTGAGGACATTAGGGCCAATCCAGATATTCCAGGGAAGTCTCTGAATGAGCTTTTATTCCAAAGGTTTGGTGTGTATATGTAGGGCTGTCAAAAAAATTCGAAAAATCCGATATCCGTCCGAAATATCTGTATTCGTATCCGGAATAAAGCGGATTTTATCCGTATCCGAAATAAAGCGGATATTATTCGTATTCGAATTTGGTAGCTGCGGATACGAATATGGATATAGGCGCATCCGTATCCGGTAATATCCGAATCCGAAATTAAATAAATATGATAAATAAATAATATATATTTATTATATATATATATAGTATATATAGTTACATATTATTTAGAAATTATATTTTAAGTTTATATAATATATATATATATATATAATTTAATCATTAAACAATATATTTATATAAGTCGTAGATAATTGTAAACACATATATATATATATATATATATATATATATATATATATATTACAAATTTAATATTTTAAAATAAACAAAATTATACTAAAAAGTAAATTTTTGAAAAAAAAAATAGACTTTAATAAATTTAAGTTTTAGTTTAGTTTTTTTTTTTAAAATTAAAATTTTTATTATTTTTTCAATTTTATTGAATTAAAATTTAATATAAAAACTAAAAAATTCTGACTGAAATTCGGATTCAGATATTATTCGTATCCGGATAGTATCCGGCAGATTCAGATTCAAATATTTTTATTTAAATATTTTCGGATTCAGATACGGATCCAGATACGAATTCAAATTTTCGGATTCGGATTCGGATACAGGCAGATCCGTATCCGAATTATCCGTTTGTCAGCCCTATGTATATGAAACAGGCTTTTCTGTATGTTATGAAGAAATACGTTATTGAGCAACTATTTGGAGGACATGATGAATCATATGCTCAACTTCCTGCATATGTGAAGGTATTGTGTGAAACAAATCCAAATTCAAAAGCTTATTATTATTCTGTTGAATCTGAGAGCATTCCTAGACAGTTATTGTTTAGCTCAATCTTCATTTCTTTTGCTGGTATGTGGAAAGGGTTTCTTGGGGGATGTAGACCCTTAATAGGCATTGATGGGACACACTTGAAGGGGAATTATGGGGGTGTTCTTCTGTCAGCAGTTGCCTTGGATGGGAACAATGAAATTTTCCCTCTAGCATATGCTGTTGTAAGTGTGGAAGATAAGGAGAATTGGTCCTACTTCTTATGGAACCTTTACAGCATTGTGATGGAGTCTAGTAGGAAAGACTGGACAATAATCTCAGATAGACAAAAGGTATGAATTACTACATTTTGTATTACTTTTGTTCATTGCTTTTCTTGCATTACTATTGTACTAACTTGTTTCTTAACTATAATTTGTTATAGGGAATTGACCTTGCTTTGGAAAAAGTGTGGCCAACAGCCAAAAGGAGGTACTGCTGTAGACATCTAAGTAGCAATTACAAGAAACAGTTTCCAGGGCCACTTATGTACATTCTATTTTGGGGAGTTTGCAATGCCACCTCCCAGTTTACCTTTAGGAAAGTAATGGAAAGACTGAAGAAAGAGGGAGGTGACAGAGTCATGAAGTGGTTTGCATAATTGGGTGATCCATCTACTTGGAGCAAGCACAAATTTGATCCAAATGTGTGCAATGACACAAACACATCCAACTTTGTTGAAAGCTTCAATTCAACCCTTGGAATTGACAGGTGTAGGCCAATTTTGACATTGTTTAAAGGTAAACTTGGACTTTCTAATAATATGTCTAGCATTTTAAAGCATAATGCACTTTCTAATAACTGGAATCAGGAGGGTTTGTATGGTAAGAATGACAACAAGACTTGAAGCTGCTACGAGTTGGAAGGATGATGATTTGTGTCCAAAGATTGTGAAGACTGTGAAAGGAATTAGCAAGGATATAATTAGTTGCAAAGCATACATGTCAAAGCCAGGAGAGTACGAAATTCATGAAGGTAAATCACAATTTCCCCTCTCATTGAATAGCAAAATCTGCTCTTGTGGTGCATGGCAATTGTCTGGTATACCTTGTAGGCATGCCATTAGGGCAATGATCCATGCAAAAATTGATCCACTGAAAGTTGTAAGTTCCTGGTACCATGTGAGGACTTACAAACAAACCTATTCCTGCAATATAAGCCCCATTCCTGATAAAGAACAATGGCCTCGATATGAAAATCTTGCTGTCATAATGCCTCCAACAATGAAAAGGGGAGTTGGAAGGCCTAGTAGAAATAGAAGAAGGGAAGAGGGGAGAGGATCAGAAGAGCAAAAGATCCAAAACAGTAAAAAAGCACCAAATGCGACTGCTATGGACATAATGCAAGGACATGCAAATGAGGGTTAACTGAAAAAGAAAAGAAGGAACTGCATGGATCTGGTCAAGCCGTTGTGGTTAGACATCCAAGGAAGAGAGACCAATCTAATGCAGCTAAAGCTAAAGTAGTAGCAACTAAAGGCAAGAAAGGAACAACAGCAGCTACAACTAGAGCTACTCAAGCATCTGTGATCAACATGTCCCAGGGTCCAGATTCTCAGTCCCAACATCAACAGATTTGATCATTTTCTCTTTAATTTTTAGTTAAACAGTTTGGTGATATTTGGATTGGTACTATTTCCTTTTGATCAAACACTTGATGGCAGTGTTATAATGTCCTTTTTTGTTGCATGATGCTTATTTTTCAATGTATTAAACATGGTTAACTTGATGGCGGGAAATTTGAAATTCAGTTGTGTATTATATTATGTCTTTGAGTACCTAACAAATGGTTAACGTTTTGTTTAACGAAATGACATTTTTAATAAGTAACCAATTTTATAAAATATTAAAATAAATAAGTAAGGGTTTGTCCGTGATATTTTTGGAAAATGAGAGGTTTTAGTAAGAAAAAATACAAAAGGTAATATTTACACTAAATATGACGCATTATCCGGTAGTTTTTATTACTCTTTATCAACGTTTATCGGGCGGGGATCATCTTCCAGTTAGGCTCCGGCCAGTTTATTTTTTGTTTGTAGCTGCACCAAGTATGGCAAGCTTGACTTGGAATCCAATTTCTGGCACTTTTGATACTCCTGCAAGATGCTCTTTTTTCTATCACTTTTTCTCTTTACATCTTTGGTAAGCTAAGCAATTAGCCATGTAGAGAACATAGATGTATAGATCTTACATATCTTCGCTATGTACTAGTCTAATATGTGTATCTTGATTGCTTAATTTCCTATGAACTGTAGGCTTCTAGGCCAGCATTGTTCAAGAAAGCGATGAAAAAGTTCAATGTGGCTTGGTGGGCGTATTCGTTTTCTCTAAGACCATGTTTGTTTCATGGTATTAAGTATAGAATAGGATAACAATCCTTTAAATTTTTCTATTCCTTGTTTGTTGTTCAAAAACTTATTTAAGATTAGTCCAAGAATTATAATCCTTTAAATTTTACGATCCTTCTAGGCCTCATCAACATGATATGCATACCAAGTGAAAGGGATAGCAGCTTCAGGAATAGTGTTCATTCTCACTGTCCTTTCTGTATTCTGTATTCATTTTCATCTGCTTGTTGCTCTATACTGCATTCAATACGCTCTGATCTATAGCAATGGAAAGTGAGTTGGTGCCTGTGATTTTTTCTGAAATGCATGTGATTTAAGTTGAACATGACATTTCCAGAATTCTATAAATTATATTCCTGATCAAGTACAATATGAAAACAATCATCTTGGTATTACTGTCGAACATTCTGAAGACATTAAAACCGCATAATTTAAGATGTACCTTCCTAAATAGGAGTCGTAAACATCAAAATCTTTAAATGTCAATTACAAAAGATTTTTTCAGCTCGGAAGCTTTTTTCCCTTCAACAATTAATATTTACCTAAACAAGGGCGCTAAATCTTGTAGCGAAACTGAAGCTATGATGCACAGCTAACATCTTACTCAGCTTTCACTTGAGCACGAACCTTGGCCTTCACTTTCCGCTTCATCATGCTGTAAATCATTAAAAATATATGTTATATCTACAGGACAAAGATATTTCATGTTACAAATACATTAACAGCTACCTCCATGTGGGAAAAAGAGAGATAATTTAGTATGAATGTAATGAAAACTAATAAATCCTATTAAATGGTTTTATAGGTTTATTCTGCGGTCAAGAAAAAGAGATAAATACTCCCATTCTCCAAGTCAACCCGATCCGTTCGTTCATAGAGCTATTTACTTGATCACAGACTTGTTCTAAGGGAATTATAGTGAAAATCTCTAAATCCTATTTAATTTGGGGTGGGGTGGGGATTACAAAAATTAAAAAGGAAAATAGAACTTGATACAGTTTAGAAGTGCAACTAAATATTGCCTAGACCCAGAATATTACTCCATAATAAAAAAAAATATATTTCTTGATTTTGCCTGCACTACCAATCAATCACTTTGTGTCGTATTAATAATATAAACTACATACATAACTTGATTAATTGAAAGTCTTGTCTATTGACATGGTATTTTCTGTCTTGTCTATTGACATGATATGTGAGGTTATTGTTTTAAAGATCTGAGTGTCTCTGTGCTTTGTTCTTTATTTCTTAGTTACTAGCAACCAACACGGTATCCATGGCGTCAACACACGATATCACTCAAGCAATGAATAATGTTACTTTAGAGGATGAGGAGGAAGGAGGTATTGCAATTGAGGAATCAGATGAAGTAGAGGAAATGGAATATCTACAGGGGCTTGACATTCATCTGTGTCTAGTGGGTCGTTTCATAAACGAAGGAGTTGTGGACTTTACAGCCATGAAACATACACTAGCCTCTTTATGGAAACCTGGAAAAGGAGTACATATTAAGGAAGTAGGTGTCAATCTATATATCTTTCAGTTTTACCATGAGTTGGATATCAAGAGAGTTATAAGTGGTAGCCCTTGGACGTTTAATAGGAAGGCTTTGATAATAGCTCGGATGCAGGAGGGAGATATCCCACGAGGTGTAAGTCTAAACAAGCTTGATCTGTGGGTTCAAATTTACGACTTAAGTGTGGGTCTCATGTCAGAAAGAATTCTTAAAGAGGTGGGGAATTATATAGGGGATTACATTGAGTCCTGTTCAAGAAATTTTAATGGAGTGTGGCGTGAATATATGCGAATAAGAGTTACGATTGAGCTTTCCAAACCACTGAAGAGAAGGATGAAAGTAAGAAGATCGGGGGGTGATTGGATATGGATTAATTTTAAATATGAAAACGTTCCAACCTTTTGCTTCATTTGTGGTTTCATCGGACATTCGGAAAAATTTTGCAGTAGTCTTTTTGACAAACCAGAGGAGGATATAGTCAAACCGTACGGGGCTTGGATGAGAGCTCCTACACGTAAACAGACCAATCTAGTGGGGTCACGGTGGCTGCGGGATGGTAGTATGGAAGAGGACGGTGGCAGGAAAACGGCGAGCATGAATTCAGGAGGGACACAAAGTGATGGGCAACCAATCCCGTATAATCAGCCAGCAAAGGCGCATGGCGATAATCAAGGAGATACATCAAATCGAGATAAAGATAGGAGCGGCAAAAACCTGTTTTTGAATAAGGGAGATAATTCAGCAGGTCTAAACATATCAAATCCCATGAAAAAAGGAGTGGTTATAATGGATAATAAAAAACGGAGAACAGGTGATGGGCCTAATCAACATCATGGGCTTGGTGAAAATACAGAATTGTGTCTGGGTTCGGATGAAGAAAGCATAGACGGTATGGACCAAGACCAAAACAAAATTTCAATAGCTACTGATGATCCAAAAAACGTATTTGTGGCGGGCTCTGGTACAGGAGTCCGCCAATCATTATGAGTACTTTAAGTTGGAATTGCCGAGGGCTTGGGACCCCGCGGGCCATTCAATTCCTAAAGGAGACAGTTCTCCAAAAGAGACCCAATATAGTGTTCTTATGTGAAACCCTGTCTAAACATGATTTGGTAGAAAAGGTCAAAAATAATTTGGGATTTGAGGGAGCTTTTTCGGTTGATGTCCAGGGAAGAAGTGGTGGTATCGCACTATTATGGCGGAACAAAGAAGAGGTGCAACTCCTGTCATATAGTAAGAATCACATAGACGTTGAAGTAGGCATAAGGAATTGGAGTAAATTCAGGTTAACTGGTCTTTATGGCGAGCCAGAACGTGCTAAAAGACAAGAGACTTGGAATCTAATAAGGAGTTTACAAGTTAGTTCACAGCTGCCGTGGTGTTTAATCGGTGACATGAATAACGTCACTAAACAAGAGGACAAGCGGGGAGGACGTCCTTATCCTGCATGGTTAGTAAATGGTTTTCAAGAAGTACTTGATGAATGTGATTTGTATGATGTTGATTTGACAGGTTATCCTTATACATGGGAGCGTGGAAGGGGAACAGATAGATGGGTGGAAATTAGGTTAGACAGAGCTGTGGTGGACCGGAAGTTCATGAGTACGTTTACTGGTGTCAAGCTAACAAATCTGGAGATTTCAACTTCTGATCACTGTCCAGTTTTCTTCGAACCTACGGAAGTGTATCATACTGGTTTCACCAAAATTTTTAGGTTTGAAAATGCTTGGCTCCGCGAACCCATGTGCAGACAAATTGTGGAGGAGGTTTGGTACAGAAGACAAGGAAGCTCATTACAAGAAAAAGTGAAAGAATGCTCTGAAATTCTAACAGTCTGGGGACATGAAATCACGGGAAGCTTTAAGTCGAGGATTAATCAGTGCAAGAGCATTATGAAAAGAATGAAGGGTAGGAGGGATACATATTCGCTGCAAAAATACCAAGAGGCATCTCACAAGTTGAACGAAATCTACAATCAACAGGAGGTGTTCTGGAGGCAAAGAAGTAAACAATTGTGGCTTAGCGAGGGAGACCAGAATAGTAAGTTTTTTCATGACGCTGCTAGAACACGACGTAAAACAAATCAGATCACTACTCTGTCAAATGAGGCAGGTCAATCAGTTGGTTGGGAAACAGGTCTAAAGGACACAATGGTCGACTATTTTACGAAGTTGTTCTCTGCTTCAGAGACGGAATGGAATGCAATGTTCGAGGCTGTTTCAAGGAGAATCAATCAAGCACAGAATGATACTATTATGGCTCAGGTTGATCCAAGTGAAGTAAAGAAGGCTCTCTTCAGTATGCACCCTGACAAGTCACCAGGACCAGATGGGTTTAGTCCTGGTTTCTATCAAAAATTCTGGAGTATCATAAGCAGTGATATGGTGAATCTGGTTCGAAATTTTTTCCTACAGGGTAAGTTGGAAAATCATATTGGGGATGCGAACATTGTCTTGATACCCAAAAAGAAGAACCCTGTCAACATGATGGATTTACGTCCCATATCGCTATGTAATGTGGCATATAAAGTAATCTCGAAGGTCTTAGCTAACAGGTTAAAGGCAATGTTCAATGTACTCATTTCTGAAAGTCAAAGTGCGTTTATTCCGGGGAGGCTCATTACTGATAATATTATGATCTCATATGAGGTCATGCACTTTATGAAACGTAAACGACAAGGAAAACTGGGTTGGATGGCTCTTAAATTGGACATGAGTAAAGCGTATGACCGAGTGGAGTGGAATTTTTTAAGAGAAATGTTACATCAGCTAGGCTTTGGAGAAGGTTCTGTTCGTTTGATCATGGAGTGTGTATGCTCAGCTAGGTACCAAATCTGTCATGCAGGAATGAGATTTGGATCAATCGTCCCTACGCGTGGTATCCGTCAGGGTGATCCAATATCATCATATCTGTTCTTAATATGCATGGAAGGGCTATCTGTGCTGATCCAAGAATATGAGCGGAGAAATTTTTTGAAGGGTATTCAGGTCGCAAGAGGAGCACCGTATCTGACGCACATGTTTTTCGCAGATGACACATACATTTATTGCAAGGCAAAGGAAGACGAGACAGATCATGTGCTCTATTTGCTAAAAATTTTTGAACGGGCATCAGGGCAAAAGATTAACGCTGATAAATCTTCTATCTTCTTCACGCGTAACACAGACCCAGGAGTCAGAAATGTGATCTGTAACATGATGCAATTCAAAGAGGCTGACTACAGAACAACATACTTAGGTCTCCCGAACATTTTAGGGAGGAATAAAAATGCAGTTTTGGGGTACCTGAAAAATCGTTTGAAAGACAGAGTTCAAGGATGGGAGAAGAAAAGTTTATCTAGAGGTGGGAAAGAGCTGCTTCTGAAAACGGTAGCCCAGGCTCTACCAAATTACGCTATGAGTACGTTCTTACTCCCCCAACAACTTTGTGCTGATATGGAGAAGATTATGAACCAATTTTGGTGGAAAGGTTCTAAGGATAGTAAAGGGATCCACTGGATGAGTTGGGATCGCATGTGTGAGAAGAAATCTATTGGGGGTCTCGGTTTCAGAAAGCTACAGGAGTTTAATATAGCCCTTCTCGGTAAGCAAGGATGGAGACTGATCATCAATCCAAACAGCCTAGTTGGTAAGTTATACAAAGCAAGATACTACCCTGATGGTTCCTTTTTGACAGCAAAGATAGGGAATAATCCTAGCTATATCTGGAGGTCGATTATGGAAGCTCAGGTACTGTTGAAGCAGGGTGCAGTACGTAGAGTAGGAAATGGCACAATGACCAGCATACTGGAGGACCCTTGGTTACCTGATAGTGATCCTTATGTGCATACGAATCATGAAGCTGTCCAGCATAAAACAGTCGACACGTTAATGAATCCAGAACGAAGTTCATGGGATATTGATTTAGTGACAGATATCTTTGCGGAAAGAGATGCACAGTTGATACTCTCTATACCACTGAACCTTAGAGATACAGATTCATGGTTCTTGAAATATGATAAGTTGGGTCAGTATACCATAAAATCGGCTTATGCGACAATTCGTGAAGCCAGGGAAGTGAGCAGCTCAAATGACACAGTCTACTGGAAAAAATTGTGGAATTTGAAGGTTCCTCTTAAAGTAAAACACTTTGTCTGGAGGGCAGCCAGGAATGTCTTGCCAACAAAAGACCAGCTAGTTATCAAAAGAGTCCCAGTTTTAGTTATGTGTCCAGTCTGCAACATAGAAACAGAAACAGTGTATCACTCGCTAGTTTCCTGTCCGTTCGCTAAGTTGTGCTGGAGTGCATCAAACATCAGGATAGATGGGAATGATCAGGCATGCTTCAGAGAATGGATTGCCACCGTTTTGCAACAGCTTAACACACAAGAAGTACAGGAAGTAGTCATGGTTTGTTGGTCACTCTGGAAAAATAGAAATGAGATTATCTGGAATCAACGTGGCTCGGAGCACTCAGAAGTGTATAAATCGGCAAAACTTCTTCTTAACCAATGGAAGAATGCTCAGGACAAGTCGTTTAATAATTCACTTGGGTTCATGACTCAAGAGGACGGCAAAGAGCATTGGGAACAACCACAGGAAGGTACGGTTAAGGTTAACGTCGACGCAGCAATTTTTGAGAACCCCAGCTCGTACTGTTTGTCTATGATAGCTCGGGATCATACAGGTGACTTACTAGTAGCTACTGCTAGCTGTAAGCATGGCCATATCAACCCGGAGTTAGCTGAAGCAATTGGGATCAAAGAAGCTTTAAGTTGGGTCAAGAACAAGATCAGGCAACCAACGATAATTGAAACTGATTGCCTTACAGTGGTTCAAGCAATCCGGTGTTCGTTCGTTAATCTGTCCTACCTTGGCAGGGTAGTGGATGAATGCAAATCTTTAGTTAATGAGTTGAAAAAACGTCATGTGACGTTAAATTTTGTTAAGCGATCTGCGAACAAAGTGGCTCACTTCTTAGCGAGACATAATAGTTCTATTGCTGATCGGCATTGGTACGGAGGGGATATCTATCCAGACCTCTATCGTGTATTACATAATGATTTGAAGTTCTAATGAAAGCACTTTTCCTTGGCAAAAAAAAAATAATATAAACTACATATGCTGAAGCATACGGGCGGGTACAAATATTTCACAGCAATTAAATTTTATCTATCTACCACATTGTAAAAGGGAATGTAGTTTCAAATATAGCGTTACTTGAAAAGTATCACAACTTACATTGTTTCCGCAAAAAATAAAATAACTAAAACAAAAATACGAAGACCACGGAAATTGTAAGTATCCACATTCTTGGACGAACTGTTTTGAGTAAAAAAACAAAGCTTAATTCCATATAGAAATGTGAAGGTAGAAGGGGAGACACAAACCACATTTTCATCTTCGGTGAAGTTCAGACACATGGTAGCTACTGTTGTGCAATAATCATCATAATTCAGCTCCCTGGATCTGACAAATTTTGGGATCAAGTGTTGTAGTTCAGAAGTGCAATTCCTCAAAACTATCTCTGCCAACATCCACGTATGGGACCAAAACCTCTAAAAGAAATGTGTTATACAAATGATATTATATGTTGTTTTTTATTATTTACATTTTAATATTTTATTAATCGTATTTGTTAAAATAAATAAATAGGCATGTTAAAATATGTAACTTTTTTAAATAATTAAAAATATTAAAATAGATATTAAAATAAATAAGGGTTTGTCCGTGATATTTTTGAAAAATGAGAGGTTTTAATAAGAAAAGATACAAAAGGTAACACATTCAGTTAACAAAAAAGGTAATTGTCATTGATATTTTTGAAAATGTGGGGATTTTGTTAGAAAAAATTGAAAAAGTAATGTACTTTAGATGAAGAAGATAATTGTTTATAAATATGTAATGTTATTATTTAATAACGTTATCATAAATAAGTAAAGGTAATTCAGTAAAAACATGAAGTAACAAAAAAATTAGTACCGTATCGACCAACCAAACTTTTAATATTTCGTCTATTAGTTTATAATAATAATATAGATAGATAGTATACATAATATAGATAGTATAGATAATATAGATAATATAGATCTAATAATAATATTTATAATATGTAATCATGTACTAATCCTAATCTTTTTATTAATAACCTCTTTCTATTATAATATTTTACAATATTTCTGATGTGTTATTGCCATAATTCTTGCTGTTATTTTTTAATGCACTAAAACATTCCGTACGATTACGGTTTGTTAGAGGCTCAATATCTACTATCTTATACTGGGCCGAACGAATAAGTCCATTAGAATGTAGGCCCAACATACAACGGTCAGGATCCGAAGCCCATAAGGACGAAACTCCCACGATTCATCGAACGAACAGTTCACTCTATCTACGACACAACCCATGTTCACCATGCGAGTGGATAAGACATGTTAGTAAGTGAAATAAGACATCTCGAAAAGGGAACCTTAGAAAGTAAAATACCGATTGGCAAGCTACACACTTGTAGCTGGCCGAATGTTTAGAAGATCGGCCACCCAACCTCTCTTAAGGTGCCTGGATCCTGAAGAGCAGAGGCAAGCACTAGAGACGGTGCACGAAGGGATATGTGGCGAACATTTAGCAGGACGATCACTTGCCTTCAAAATCCTTAGACAGGGATTCTTTTGGCCAACCATAAGGGAGGATGCTGCGGACTATTCCAAGAAGTATAGGCAATGCCAACTGTTCAGCACCGTGCCGAAGCAACCGCCAGAGGAAATGTCATCGGTCCTCAGCCCTATTCCTTTTGCTATGTGGGCTGTAGATATTGTGGAAATTCTGCCAACCAGTACCAAACAAGCCAAGTACTGTATTATGGCCATTGATTATATGACGAAGTAGGTGGATGCACGACCGTTATCTGCCATCACCGAAGAAGCAGCCAAGAAGTTCATGCTAGAGCAAGTGATCTTGAGGTTCGGTATTCCAATGGTATATGTATCAGACAATGGGACCCAGTTCATTAGGAGTAAGTTCAGAAAATTCCTGGCAAAATTTGGATTACAACAGAAGTTCAGCTCGGTCGGTCACCCACAGGAAAATGGAGCTATTGAAGCAGCCAACAAGATCATTTTTGATGGCATCAAGAAACGACTAGGGGGCGCCAAGGGGCTATGGGCCGAAGAGCTACCTTATTTTCTTTGGGACTACCGGACGACCCATCGGTCGTCAACTGGAGAAACTTCTTTTAGACTGGCATTTGGTACAGACGCGTTGCTGCCCGCCGAAGTGGGTCTTGAATCATACAAGACCCAGGTGTTTAATGTGGAAAAAAATGAATTTAGACTTCGGGCCAACATCGATCTGGTGGACGAAGAAACGGAAGCCACTCATCAGCGCAATGTCCGATATCAGCTTCAAGCGGCCCAATATTATGATACAGGAATAAAGAAGAGATCATTTCAAGTGGGAGATTTAGTCCTAAGAGAGCTAGCAACCTCTATGCCGACCAAACAGGGAAAAATGATGCCGAATTGGGAAGGCCTTTACATAGTGACAGAAGTGGTTCAGCAGGGGACATATAAGCTATGTGGACCGAACAGAACACCCATTAAAAATACTTGGCATGCTTCTCGCCTTCGAAGGTTCTACCAGTAAGCTTATTGGCAATCCTTACTTCATTATTGCAATTTAATTCAGTATTGTTTATCATGTTTTTACTTCAGTCATTTGCTTTAAGCATCAAGATGTATGCTGACCATGTGTTACAAAATATTTTAATAAAAGATCGTTCGTTTCCCAAATTATATGTATATCTTGATTTAGATAAAAGCATAACTAATTGAATAAATTCGATCAACACATACTTGGGGACGATCAGACGAAAAATATGTGTTTTCACAAACTGTCTTTAGTATTTAAAGTACTTGACATTAAATTTAATCTAGAGACCAGAATTGGACCAAACATAGTGGCTTAAATCAATCATCAACCCCTTTAATACTAGGGGACGACTATGTTCATACAAGGAATACCGAAGACGCATATTAAAGAAATACTTATGCTAGAGGTAAACATTAATGCTAATGCAGAAGTAATCATGCCGAAGAAGCAAAGAAATTTAAATCTATGCAAAGGCAAAAAAGAAAACTAAAGATGCACAATGATGTATAACTACTCAGGTCAAATTATAAGACCGAAGAGGCATAAAAATAAGTGCTAATTAAGCTAAGACAAGTAGACAAGCCCGAAAGCGAATTAATTAAGCACATAAATATCATAAAAACAAGCCCAAAGGCAAAATTAAATCACACGGGGTGATAAAAAGTTAGCCACAAGGGCATAGTTAAGCCCAAAGGCAGTCATCAACTAAAAGAAAAGATACAATTAAATCAGTCTGACAAATCGGAGTCAGGATCAGAACTGATGACTGGAGGGACATCGGGTTCTTCAGGACGACCCACAGGATCCTCAAAGCCTTCACCAAGCATGAACTTATGGTCCAACCCAACCGAATAAGCCTTCTTGATAGCATCGTCATATCTTGAAGAATAACAGCGGTCTTCGCTTGCCAAGAGAAGCTTACGCGCCTTCTTTTCCGCCTTACGGGAAGCCCTCAACTTCTCTGTTCTCATTCTAAGCCGACTGACGATCACCTCGAGATCCGATTTAACGACGTTCCGATCAATCTCCAAGTTAGACACCCTTTGCTTCAAGAAGGTGATCTCCTTGTTTAGAGACTCCACCTGGCCTTCGGCTGCATTAGCCCTCTCCTCCACAAGTTTAACTCCCTTGAGCTGAACATCCATGTCTTTTATTTTTTGTTCAATCGTTGCAGCCTAAGGCACAACTTAAAAGGCAAAACAAGAGAAATTAGTCTAAGGGACCAAATAAACAAGGAAATAAAAGGAGGAAAGAAAGACCTACCATAGTAAGATGACCGAGAAGCTCAACACAAGCCGACATAGGCTTCGCGCCATCGTACACCGAACGGTCATTCATGAGGATAAAAGCGTGACAGAAATCCGTGCCTACTTCCTTGGCTTCCACATGGACCCGAGCTGCAAACTTGTCGCTGACCATCACCGACCACTCAGGCTGGTAGGTTCAGACATCGTCTCCTTCTAGTCCCATTGGCCGTTTTTGCTGACTGCTGGACCCAGCTTTGGGATGGGAGGCCTTAATATCTGCCTCATTGGCGGTAGTGTCAATAATCTCCAATTCCACCGAAGGAGAAGAGACCCGTTCAATGCCAATTTTTGGAGTGACATCGGCGTTTTGTTTTGCCGCCAACTCAGCTAGCCTTTGGGCATTTTTTGCCTGTAACCTTTTCATCATCTCAGCTTCGGTGGACACTGCAAAATAAAAGGAAATAAATGTCAGGGAATGCTAAAGGAAATAAATGGGATGGACAAAGGAAATATATGTTACCGGTACCCCATAAAGCTCGAAGACAAGTCTTATCTCGACTTAATTCTAAGGAAATATGACTCGGCTCTTGAGGTTCACATATCTTATCATAATCAGCCTTGTCTACGTCGTTAAGACTATGGGCTATGATCATGGACGGTTCAATTTCTCGCCATATGAAGTACTTGGACAGTTTGTGACCGCTAATGAAAAACCAATGGTCGTGTGTTCCCCTGTTGCTGGAGTTAGTCGTGGCCCATTCTGCTCGACCGGTCCTCCTAGACAACTGATAAAAACCAGCACTCTTGGCGTTTTTCTTAAAATCGAAGTGGTGGAGAAGTAGGGATAATCGTGGCTTCACTCTAGCCTTCAAGCATCGGTTTTAGAAGGCGTTAATGTGGATGAATGTGTCCGGATCTAATTGACCAAGAGCAATCATGGTATATTTGAGCAATTTCTTAAGGACGGGAAGCAAGGGAAGTTTGAGGCCGCAGAAAAAGGCCTTCTCCAAAATTCCTAAACCGATCGAACCATGCTCCTCAGGCACGCCCGAAGTGTGGTAAATGAGATCCACTTCATCGGCTTCGTACTTTGGAACAAGCTAGGAATGTCATATTTACTGGCCATCTTAGCCACACCTTTTTTAGTCATCAGAGAATTCAGGTTGGCCGAAGAAAATTTCTTGTCACTAAAGTGGGCCATGGCCGAGTAAACGGGTCCTAATTTGATTGGCTGATCCATACCCTGCAGGCGCAATGACAAATAGAGTTAGCCATGTACTCGGGAAATTTGAGTGGATAAAAAAAATTGCCAGATGGTAGCCGAGTACAGAGGGCCATGGGCGGTCGGGAAGAATATTTCAATAAAGAAAGACGAAGAGTATTCTAGAGGTTTAAGGGAAGACCGAAGAAAGTTCTTAATATACTAGCACACCGAAGACTGTTCATATTAAAAAACCAACAGTGAACGCTCCCTAGGCTTAGGTAAACTTTATCCTATTCTAGCAAATAATATGTAAGCACCCAATCCTTACCCCAAATACAGAATGTACTTACGTGTTAATGCCAAAAGTAAACATAGGGGGATGAGGACAAGACTTTCACATATATACTTATGCATGCATACATCAACATGGCCTACTTATACATCAAAATTTTAATCACGAAAATAAATAAAAATGAAAAGCATAAAGAACTTACTGTTGTTGGATGTGGTTGTTGAAGATGAAGATGTGGAGAGTGATAATTTTCCTCCAATGGTTGCCCTACGCAGAGTTGAGGGAAAAGGAGTAGATAGTGTGGTGTATGTATCGTATGTATGTAATGAAATGGGAAAAGAATGGCGGTTTATATGAAAGGGTATAGGGCCGTTTCGAAATCAATGGCTGAGATTGAGATTGTCCAAATTCACGGTTAAGATGGTTTTGGAGAACCGTGTATGTCCAACGCCAGGTGTCATTGGGTGATGTCATGGTGCATCACTTTCTTTCGTCCTTCTTCGGATCAGAATTGGGCCAAACGAATGGACTTCTTTCATGCCAAGCCCGAATGAAGACCGGGGACATGTTAGAGGCCCAATATCTTATGCTGGCCCGAACG
Source organism: Heracleum sosnowskyi (assembly GCA_030848705.1). NCBI lineage: Eukaryota > Viridiplantae > Streptophyta > Magnoliopsida > Apiales > Apiaceae > Heracleum > Heracleum sosnowskyi. The sequence goes on along the minus strand of CM061238.1, from coordinate 131,082,453 downwards.
TATAAGTCCATCAGAATGTAGGCCCAACATACAACAATCAGAATCTGAAGCCCATTAGGGCGAAACTCCCACGATTCATCGAACGAACGGTTCACGCTATCTACAGCACGACCCACATTCACTATGCGAGTGGATCAGACATGTCAGTAAGTGAAATAAGAGATCAGGTTTGAGTATTGAATTCATACACGAGTAAAGTGCACTTTATGTACTCGCACTTTGTGTGTTAGACCACTTGAGGTACTAGACTTTTAAAACTACCACTTGCTATACCGCGTTTCTAAACTTTTTACAGTATGTGTACTTCCTTCAAATATGACTAAGGGGCTGTTTGATAAATCTGAATCAAAAACACTGAATCATTAAATTATCTGAATACACTGAATGGGAAATTTATCTGAATCAAAAATTTACTGACTGAAAATGACTGTTTGATAACAACCATATGAAAATATCTGAAAGACAATACATTTACTAATTTGTCCTTATATTTATTTACTTAACACTGATTAATATGTTTAACTATTGAACATAAAAAAACTATAAATTCTAAATCACCAATCTGAAAATCATTATTCCAAACAATTATTTGGAAAAAAACAGTAGTGATGAAATCCATATTCACTCTAATTGATTTGCAATTTGATCGCGCAGATTATTCATATATTGCACTCCTTGAGCCCCCCATTGTCGTCTATAGTGTTGTTCTCGATTGAGTTGATCTTCATTTCTATTTCCTTCCTCTTCCTCATCTGAACTCGCAATATCGTCATATTCAGCAAATAAAGTATCATCAATTTTTTTCATTCTAATAAAATTGTGTACCGCAAAGCAAGCTACAACAAATAAGAAATTATGACATTAATTAATACATCATCATGCAGAACAATATATCATTAATATCCATATTCGATCCTAAAAAAACAAATAAGAAATTATGACATTAATTAATGCATTTATGATGTTAAACATTCATTCATATAAACATAATTAAACAAAACAATCTAAAGAGATCATATAACAAATTTTAGAAGTAAAAACGAAATATGTAGATCCAAACAAAATTAAACCAGGTAGTCATAAAAATCCTTAACTAAATTTTATCAAAAAACCTAAATAGTAGGTCCAAGCAAAATAAAACTGAATAGTCTATGCGAATCGTAAAATAAATTTAGCAAAAAGACCTAAACAGATAGGCCTAATTTTCGCGAAATCATTGTGACCCAACTTGCGGCCTCATCATCATCCAGATTCATCCACGCTTCTTTGTGACTTTCACTCTCAAAAAATATTCCAAGTGCCAGTTTGTACAATGGATTATCAGTTGACCAACCAAGGCCTTTGAATTTATCCTTGCATTCTTTATTTGTAGGTCCATTGCTTTTTTGCACAATGATATCTAATGCCTTGGACATTTTTTCTTCAAACTGGTTGTTTATGGGTTTGTTTACCGGTTGCTTCGATTTCTTTTTAGGCCTCTGACTATCTTCTTTTGGAGTGTTTTTATTTTCTTGCACTTGTGGTGTTTCTTCTTCAAGGTTAGGATTAGTTTCAGTAGGTTCATACGATCCCTGACCTTCAACATTGAGGGGACTATCAACCACTTCTAGTACCTCAGATTCTTGACACTGGTCATTTCTTTTTTTCTTAGCTGTAGGACCCCAACTATTGACGCCGGTAGCAGTAACACCATCGTATAGTTGAATACAAAGGTCCGGAAATAATAGAGGTGAAGTCTTTAAAGGCCCTGCCTTTGGATTGGCCTGTATTAAAATTTTATGATGTATTATGTTAGAATTAAAATGATCAAATGATGAACGATTTGTATGAAAACGAAAAAGAAAAACCTGTATTTCTTGTTTCCATTCTTCTTCAGATAGATTGAACGTATTAGTTGATGCATCATAGAGATTTCCTGTCTTATTTTTGAGTCTGCACCAAGCTTGATACTTGTATCTAGTATAATCATAGCGGTTTTTTGCTTGCCTCTGGTCAACAACAAAATTATGAGTTTCTTTAAGTGTTTTAATCACTTTTTCCTATGATTGTGGCCTAAGACTGCTGCCTTGTCTTCCGTTTTCAACTGCTTCACGAATACAAGCTTCTAAAAATGTTTTGGTAATGCTTTCATTTTTCCAGACCACTCTAGGCTTCTTTTGAGTCTCAGCAGGAGTCTCCATACCTAATGTAATATTTATTATCAGAGCTACTAGTCTTTATTGTGAGATATGTTAAGAAAATTGATGCTTTGAAGGTGTTAGACGACATTAAGAGCAGCACAATTAAAGCCTAAATGCATACAACCTACTTGGAGCTCACCAAAAGACCATCTATATTTTCTTATATTCTTTAATGATCAGACTTTTAGAATAGTTAGATTAAAATGTTGATATTATGCTTAGTGGTAAAACAGTAGAACTAGAGATGAAATTAATATTCTCAAACTCAGATTCCCCAGCTCTTACCAAAAAGTACCTATATTAACCTACTGACAACTTCAGAGCTGTTGTTGCCAACTTCAGTAGACGGACTCAAGGAACTTTTTTCTGTTGCTTCCTATACTAAGTTTTGGTTTCCTCACAGAGTTTACAAGGACTATTGCAGTGAAAAGATGACCGAAAGACATTAAAAACACCCCTCCTAGCTAGTGCTATAGGAGAGTGTGTTCCATTCCACACATGATTTGCTTCTACACAGACAAGATTTTCTGACCTGTTGCTTACATTATTATAGCAATATGTGATCTTAGGCTTCAATGCCACAGCTTTTTGGAGAAACACCCTTAATTTTGTTCTTTTTCCTAAAAGTTCATGTTCAAATTTCTAATTCCTTTTTAAACTTTTTTCATTTTAATAGTTGTAGTGCAAAAAAATTGATAAGTGATGTTTAACAACAGAAAGGAAAGGGCAGAACTACTTGAAGGTCTTTTGTTGGGTTGAACTTAAGAGTTGAGACCAAGAGAACTGGAGAAGTGATAATACAAGTTTGTTTTATTTTTGAGATTCTGCTGGTGAAGTCATAGCAGCAGTGGATCACTCTTCAGTCTTTTGTACTAGTACTGTTAGCTGCAGAGCCACAAATATTATTGAGCCACAAATATTATTGAGGCAGCAGAAGACAGGACTGCGGGCAATGATATCCAAGGTTTTTACACTGAGAAGCCAGAAAAGCGTACACGGAATAAGGATAGACCTGATCGGGGTGTTTGTGAGATGATGGTCAGTGCAAGAAAGTTGCCAGATTCTGAGACGGGTACATGGTAATGAAAACCTACTGACAGTAGTATGTTACACAGCCTACTAACATTAAACTAAACCCCTCACCCTATCAAAGATACAGATACATATAAATAATGACAGTAGAAAGAAAGGATTAAGACAGAGCACCACATAAGCGTTCTTGAAGAGTATTTACCAGAGGTTTAATGATTACATTCAAAGTTTTCACAATAACAACACACATGGAGCATAAACAGATTAAAGTACATAGTATGATGCTAACATGTAAAACTGATGTTCTTCATGTATATTATCTGATGCTTAAAAATAAGAAACAAGAATTTGATCCTTTTCAATGGAGTTTTATGTGTGTACCTGCAGCCGCACGAGAGAGAAAATATGGGAAGATAAAAATAACGTGGAGGGGGGTTGAGGGTATATATTGATAAAACCCTATTAAGAGCCTCACTTAACAAATAAGCGAGGGTCACCATGCTGAGCCAACAAGTCTGTTTTGGTTTCATTCAGAGCGTTTGATAATCAGTTAAAAAAATTAAACCTCTGACCGAGTAAGCAAGATGGTCATTAAGAGGCTGTTAAGGGTTATCAAACAACCCCTAACTCCGTTAATCTTTTTAAGGACATTTAGGCCTTTTTGTCATCATCTTCTTCCCCAAACCCATTTCCACCATTGTTGAAGTTTTTGAGGAATTAAAATTTGAATATCTCATTCATTTCTTTACGAAATCAAGTCATTCAAGTTGCAACATAATCATCTTCCCCTCCTTTATAAATTGATATTGATATTCACTATCAATATTTTTATTTGATGAAAATGACATAGCCTAAAAAACTACTCCCTTTGTCCCTCTCATTTCTTTACACTTTCCTTTTTGGGATGTCCCTCTCAATTCTTTACATTCCAAAAGTTTTCTAAAATAATAAAGTTTTATAGTAATATAAAAATTAACTATATTCACTACTTTCCTCCATTATCCTCACTTTATACATTAAATATTGATTGGTCCCACCACTTTACTCATTTTTCTTACTTTTCTTCACTAAATTACACTTTTTCTTAACCTCCGTACCCAACCCCAATGTAAAGAATTGAGGGGGACGGAGGAAGTATACATTAGTTAAAATTTGTTAAATAATCCCTCCGTCCCACTCATTTCTATACAGTGTTTTCTCACTGCTTGACACACATTTTAAGGTGTATATAAATTACACTTCTATAACTTATTTTTAAATTATTTTTTCTCTGAATAAAAATTTAAACGTTAAATTTTAATTCATAAGAAAAAAATTAAAAATAATTTATTGAAGTTTATTTTATAGGAGTCTTAAAATGCGTGCTGAACCCCCATCCCCCAATGTATACAATTGGGTGGGACGGAGGGAGTATATAAATTCTTGAAAGTAAATTTTTGATAGCTATAATTGATATCCCATTATAGAGGAGAAAGAGACGATTCTAATGCAATTTAAACGAGTCTATTTCGTTACAAAATGGATGATAAATTCAAGTTCTAAGTTTTCACAAAGATTGTGAATGGTAAAAATGAGTTTGAGGAATATTTTTTTTTTAAAAGACGCATTTACCCCTAAATTGTTTAACAACATTAAATTAATTTTACGGAAGTACACATATTGTAAAAAGATTAGAAGCAAGTGATAGTTTTAGAAGTCTAAGTATCTCAAGAGGTCTGACACCCAAAGTACGAGTACACAAAGTGCACTTTAATCTTCATACACACAATTACAACATTGGTACTAGACCTGGCAATTCATTTGTGTCGTATACATTCGTGTCGTGTACTTTTGTGTTTCGTGTACCAAAATGTTAAACCTAAAACCACCCGTTTAGGGTTCGTGTGATTTCGTGTTCGTGTACCTTCGTGTCGTGTACTTTTCGTGTCGTGTTTTCGTGTAATTTTAATTAATAATAAAAATAAAAATAAATAAATAAATGTATTGAAATATTAAAATTTTCGGTAATATTTTTACAAATATGTATTAAAAAAATATATTATATAGTATTTACCAATAATATTATAAATTTATGCATAATCACATAAATAAATGTTAAATATCTAATAAAAATATCTAATATAAATATTAATTTCTAAATATTAATTTATTTATTTCGTGTACTTTGTGTCGTGTTGTGTACTTGAAGGGTAAACCCAAACCCGACACTAAATCTCGATCGTGTACTTTCGTGTTCGTGTACTTTCGTTTTGTGTACTAAAAATACAAACCCAAACACTAAATTTTTGTGTCATTTTGTGTCATGTTTTCGTGTCGTGTCGAAAATTGCCGGGTCTAATTGGTACATTCAATTTACTCAAAAAAAACCAGTTAACTTATTCTCACACCGAAGGTAAATCGGGGGATCATCCCTCGCATTCTTCTCATTGCAGGACCAATCGATAGAGCTTCTGATGTACTTCTATAACTCAAGTGTATGCATTGGAGCAACAATTATCAGAATTGGAACAAGGAAGTGATGGTATTTCTGAATTTTTCACTAAGATAAAGACACTTTATCCTGAAAATAAAGTCTGTCGCTTTAAGAAATCAGTATATGGACTCTTAAGCAAGCTAGTTGACAATCGTTTGCTAAGCTTGTCTCTGTTTTGCTAGGCCAAGGTTTTGTTCATTCTAAGAAACAACTACAGTTCAAGAAGTCAGTTAATGGTATTTGTATAGCTAATGTTTATGTCGACGATGTTAATCTTACGTTTACCGATGAAGTGGCTATTCAAAATCTAAAGAGCTTTCTAGTCATGAGTTCAGCATTATGGATCTTGGCAGATTAATTTTTTTCTGGGTATTGAAGTTAGTCACCTTCCCGATGGGTTGTTTCTCAGTCAATAGAAATTCACTGCTGAATTTATTAATGATTGTTCTTTTGATCTCTCTAAGAAAACCACTACGCCATTACCATTAAATATCAAGTTACAAACTGATGAGGTTGAGTTTTTAAATGATCCTGAAACATATTGTTCCTGATGGGAAAAAAGTGACCACAACGGTAACAACTAAGTGCGGAATCAACTTCGTTGGACAATACTTATCCCTACTTGTATGAACCTTCGATGAAACAAACAAGTAAAACAACAATAAGCGAAAAATAAGACACCAAAAGTTATACGTGGAAAACCCCCTCAAAGGTAAGGAGTAAAAACCACGGGATCGTAGTCCACCCAAACAATTCACTATCACAAATTATGTGGGAATACACCAAGTCTTCTCTGACAAAACTAGAGGAATACAATCACCTTCACACTCTTGGAATAAGCCGTCAAAAGTATGAAGTCAAAATAAGACAACAATGAGAAAAACCCACGGGGAGGTTTAACCTCACCGTGGTGCAAACAGATCTGTTAAGCCCCTTAAGAAACTGACCTCTGGACATCAGAATCCGATCTCGACCGGTGGAACTCCGAGAATCGCAAATACAAGGCAGCTTGTGCAAGCATAAAAATTCTCTCGAATTTTCCCTCTAGACTCTATTGTGTCTAATTTTCTTCTCTCTTGTTTTTATTATAATATAATCCTCCTATAATTATATACTAGCTTAAAACCCGTGCGATGCACGGATTGTTTTTAATAATTGTTAATTTTATTATTTATATTTTATATTTTATTAATTGCATTTGTTAAAAAAATAAGTAGGTGTGTTAAACCTTTTTAAATAATTAAAAGTATTAAAATAGATTTAAAAATAAATAAGTAACGGGTTGTTTGTGATATTTTGGAAAAGGAGGGGTTTTAATAAGGAAAAATAGAAAAAGTAACATGTTTTCGTTGAATTTTGGCGGTGATAGTTTTGGAAAAATAGGGGTTTTAGTAAGAAAAAATAGAAAAAATTACATGTTTTAGTTGAAAAATGTAATTTTCAATTAAAAGTATTAAAATATGTTTTAAAATGAATAAATAAGAGTTTGCCCGTGATATATTTGGAAAATGAGGAGTTTTAGTCAGGAAAATATAAAAAGTAACATGTTTTAGCTGAAAAAGGTAATTGTCCGTGATTATTTTAGAAAAATAGATGAGTTTGTTAGAAAAAATATGAAAAGTAATGTATTTTAACTGAAAAAGTAAATGGTTATAATAATTTTATAATAATTAAATAAAAAATTAAATAAGGCAAGTATCGTACTAAAAAACATGTACCAAAAAACAGGTTCCAAAGCTTTTAATGTTTCGTTTTTAATGATATAGCTTAAAACCCGTGCGATGCACGGATTGTTTTTTAGAGTTGTTATTTAATTAGTAACATTTTAATATTTTATTAATTTTATTTGTTAAAAAAAAGTGGACATGTTAAAATAGGTAAAAAAATTTAAATAATTAAAAACACTAAAATAGGTTTAAAACAAATAATTAAGGGTTTGTCCGTGATATATCTAGAAAAAAGAGTGGTTTTAGTAAGGAAGAGTAAAAAATGTAACATAAGTTGAAAAAGATAATTGCTCGTGATACTTTTGGAAAAGATAATTGTAAATGAAATTGTCCGTGATAGTTTTGAAAAAGAAGGAGATTTTGATTAAAAAGATAATTGATTATAAATAGATAATATTATTATTTAATAATATTTTTTTTATTGATAAGTAAGGTTAATTAAGTAAAATCATGAAGTAAAAATAACTTTTTTAACAAATTAAAAGCATTAAAATAGATTTTAAAATAAATAAGCAATGGTTTTTGTGTGATATTTTTGGAAAATGTGGAGTTTTAGTAAGAAAAATAGAAAAAATAACATGTTTCAGCTAAAAAAAGGTAATTACCCGTGATTTTTTTGCAAAAACAGGAAATTTATTGAAAAAATAGAAAAAATAATGGGTTTTAGCTGAAAAAGGTAATTGTTATAAATAGGTACGATTATTATTTAATAATATTTGTTTAAGTAAAGGTAATTAGGTAAAATCACTTACGACCAACCGACGGACCCAACTTTTAATGTTCAAAAATATAAATTACGTTTTAATATTTTATTATAAATAAATAAGTAGGCAGGTTAAAATATGTAAATATTTTTAAATAATTAAAAACATTAAAATATGTTTTAAAATAAATATGCAAGGGTTTGTTTGTGATATTTTTGGAAAATGAGGAGTTTTAGTAAGAAAAATAGAAAAAAAACATGTTTCAGCTAAAAAAAGGTAATTACCCGTAATATTTTTACAAGAGGAGGAAATTTATTGGAAAGATAGAAAAAGTAATGGGTTTTAACCAAAAAGGTAATTATTATAAATAGATACTGTTATCATTTAATAATATTTTCTTAAGTAAGGATAATCGGGTAAAATCACTTAGGATCGACCATTTAAATAATTAAAAACATTAAAATATGTTTTAAAATAAATAAGCAAGGGTTAGTCTGTGATATTTTTGGAAAATGAGGAGCTTTAGTAAGAAAAATAGAAAAAAATAACATGTTTCAGCTAAAAAATGTAATTATCCGTGATGTTTTTACAAAAGGATGAAATTTATTGAAAAAATAGAAAAAGTAATGGGTTTTAACTCAAAAAGGTAATTGTTATAAATAGACACTGTTATTATTTAATAACATTTTTTAAGTAAGGGTAATTAGGTAAAATCACTTAGGACCGACCAACCAACCAAACTTTTAATGTTTCGTCTATTATATTATAGTATAGATAGTATAGAAAGATGTTGCTCGTGTTACTTTTAGAAAATTAGTTTAAAAAAATAAAAAAAGTTAAGTGTTTAGCTGAGTGATTATTATTAATAATTATATATAACAATATTACCATTACATATTTATTTTTTCATGTGTTATGTTTATAAGATGAGTTGTTTTAGTTACAAAATAAAGAATAGATAATGTGTTTTTGCTGAAAAAAGGTAATCAGTTATAAATATGTAATAATATTACCATTTTATATATATGTTACCTATTTTAGTTTTAGAAGATTAGTTGTTTTGGTTAGAAAAATATATAAAATAGGTAATGTGTTTTAGCTAAAAAATAATTGATTATAAATAAATTGAGTATAGATAGGCCCGACCCAAATTATAGATAGGCCCGACCCAAATACCGACCGACCGACCAAAACTTTTAATGTTTCATCTTTAATAATACTAGCTTAAAACTCGTGCGATGCACATATTGTTAATTGTTATTTTATTATTATATTTTTAATATTTTATTAATTGTATTTGTTAAAAAAATAAGTAGGCATGTTAAAATAGCTAAATACTTTTAATTAATTAAAAACATTAAAATAGATTTTAAAATTAAAAAAAATATAACATATATTTAGTTTAAAAAGGTAAATGCTCGTGATATTTTTGGAAAATGAGGTTTTAAAATTTAATAATTAAAAGTATTTAAATTCGTTTTAAAATAAATAAGTAAAGGGCTTCCTGTGATATTTTCGGAAAAAAATGAATTTTAGTGAGAAAAATAAAAAAAGTAAATTGAAAAAGACAATTTTCCGTGATATATTTAGAAAAGAAGGGACTTTGTTAGAAAAAATCTATAATGTGTTTTAGAGTAATTGGTTATAAATATGTATTTGATTATTTATATTTTAATATTCTTAGTGATTACATTTGTTAAGAAAAATAAGTAGACATGTTAAAATAGGTAAACTTTTAAAAAATAATTAAAATATTATAGGTTTAAAAATAAATAACTAAAGATTTGTCCGTGATATTTTTGGGAAATGAGGGGTTTTAGTAAGGAAAAATAGAAAAACTAACATGTTTTAGTTAAAAAAGGTAATTGCCATGTTTGAAAAAGTAGGATAATTTGTTAGAAAAAATAATGTATTTTAGGAAAAAAGGTAATTGGTTATAAATAGGTAATATTATTATTTAATAATATATTTCTATAAATAAGTAATGTTAATTAAGTAAAAATACGAAATACAGTTAAGCACAATTAAGTAAAATTACAACGTACAACCAATCAAACTTTTAATGTTTCTAGTATTGATAGTACAGATGGATAAGTTCATTTATAATCTCATAGATAGAAACTAAAACCCAACGGTTGATAAGCTGAATTTTCTTACCAACACTGGCTAGGCCCGATTTGGCCTTTGTCGTGCAGTCCTTCAGACAGTTTATGCAACAACCTCGTACTTCTCATTTGTCTGCCTTATTACATATGTTATGTTATGTTGTTCATTCTATTGGACATAGTATTTTGCTCAATGCTACTTATGATATTAAGCTACAGGCTTTCAATGATTTTGACTGGGCTAGTTGCCCAGATTCACGAAGTCTGTTACAGGCTACGTCCTTCTTCTCGGCCAATCTCCCATTACCTGGCACTGGCAGCTGGCATTCTAAGAAAATGTCCACTATTTCTCGTTCCTCATATGAAGCAGAATACCGTGCTATGACTTTTGCAGCCTCAGAAGTTACATAGTTAAATCATTTGTTAGCAGAATTGGGTGTTAACAATTTGACTTCTGTTACTCTTAACTTTGATAATCAGTCGGCTATCTTTATTGCTAAAAATCTCATATTTCATGAGAAGACTAGTGTTCATTCCTGATCAAGAAGATTAGTTTGTCAAATACAGTTCTAGTCATGATAATAAACAACAGCTTTGATTTACATTGCTCTTTGATCTTCGTCATTGTTGTATGAATGTTCGTTACTATTTATTCATCTTCAGATCGAGAAGATCAACACACATTCGTCATCCTAATTTATGAGATTGAAAATAATTATTTCCAATATGGCACCCTTTCAGCCAAGGTACAATAATTATACTTTATCTATATAAACATATTCCCGTTCAAATGATCAATTAAATCTTTGCAAAATCAATAGTCTCCTTCCCGTCATGCCCTTTCCTGAAGAAATGCTTCACATAATCCGAATACAAAACTTGCTTGTATTTGGCTTCCTCTCCATTCTTAAGCACCTCAGGTAGTGGGCCAATAATATCATCAGGTCTGGGATTAACAAAGATTGGCACAGAAACTCTATTGTTGCTTCCATTAGCAGCAACACGATGCTCAACACTCTTGTATCTACCATTACTCATTATTTGTAGAGCATCACCAACGTTAATCACTATCGATCCAGTTACCGGAGGCACATGAATCCAAGTATCCGTCTCCAGTTTTCGGACAAATAGCCCTCCAATATTATCTTGAAGCAGAAATGTGAGTGTGGAGACATCAGAGTGGCGGCCAACTCCAACTGTCAGCTCCGGGTTTGGACAGATGGGATAGTAGTTGAGGTTGATCCTCTTCGAACCCATCAAAAGTGATTCCTTCGAGTCCATGTCCTCCACGTTTAGCCTTTGCATTAGCGCCTTCAACAGCCACTTGATGATAAACTCAGACTTTATCATGAATTCGATTGATTCGTTCCTATAACAAGCAATATATAGGTCAGATTATACGTCGTTTTTTATTTTTACTAGTAGTATATGTTATTATTTTTATATTTTGATTGGTAAAATAGGTGAAATTTATTTGTGAATTCTAGAGAGCTAGTTAGCTTATGACACAATCTTGAAGATCACAACATACTTGCATGCAGATGGCCAAAATTTGGAAGACTCGTCGTCCGAAACATAGAAGAGACTAAGGTAATCTTTCCACTCAAGAGCCTTCTCTGCTTTCGGAATAAAACTTGTTCCAAACCTAACATTTTTTGTAAGCGAATTCTCTTGCGAAAACTTGATTTTCTCCTCAGCTGGCAACTCAAAAAACCTCCTCGTAGCTTCCTTAACATTCTCAAGAACCTCAATGGGGATTCCATGATTAACAATCTGAAAAAATCCCCACTTCTCCGCAGCATTTGCAATCTGATCAGCCACATTCGGATCATCCAAATTCGACATGTCGATTACGGGGATGGATTCTTTATTCAACACTTTTGTCATGTCTATTCTCTCCTCGAGAGGCTGAATGTATTGCTTTGGTAAAGCTTTGAGTCCGAGCTCCGAGATTCCCTTAACTCCGTGGCCTTTTGTAACTGCAAAATGTGTATAATCATCGGAGAAAGGCGGAGCCATCTACTTTAAAGGTAATTAATGGACTGGAAAGAAGATATGAAATATGTTGGTGCTGAGTGAGGATGAGGAGAATGTTGAGAATGCATGCAAGGGATAGGCTATTTATACACATTTTAGTCGGTAGGCAACTTGGTGCAACAGCGAGTCTCTATAATTTTTCCACAATTCACCGAATGTGATGCAGCCGACTTAAGCGACGCACACTGGAAAATGAAAGGCACTAGTTTTGAATACTCGTGTCCTTTCACTATTTCTAAACGGGTTAATTATTTTGTTATCACTAAAGTAGGCTACGAGTCGTCCGGCGGAAAAGACTTTCTGAATGGCTAAAGTATTAAATTGGTCACCAAATTGAAAATGGTCTCAATCAGGTCACTAAAATCGGCTACAAGGTACACTCTGTTAAATAACTCATTTTTTTGGACGAAAAATGATGATGTATTAAAAAATATTTGATGTGATATCTATATGGTAAGGTAACATACCCATTTCAGATCATAAAATCGAAGAAATCAACATTAATATTAGTATTTTCCGTCCAGAAAAAATTAAGTTTTATAATGGAATGTACCCGTAACTAACTTTAGTGACCTGTTTGAGACCGTTTTCAGTTTGGTGACCAACTTGATACTTTAGACCCACTTTAATGACTAATAAGATAATTAACCCGTTTCAAAACACGTGCAAAGTAATTAGAGTCCGTGTAACTAAATCCAATGACACGATTGTAATTATTATTATTATTTTTAAGAACATACCTATGGGTTGAGAGTATAGCTTAGTAAATTTATTTATTGGTTGTTTCTAAAATTTTGGGTTCAATTCTATCGTATATATTGAACAAATATTAATGAGTATTTTAGACTTAATATCTAAGTGCAAAAGCACAAAGATTAACAAAGCAAAAGAAAAAAAGTGAAGAGTCATATTTTAGTGTTAGTTTAAAACATCCTTTATATAATACCTGAGTCTATCAACCAATCAGAAAATATGAATTATTTTAAGGTCAATCAGATGTCAATCCTAAAGTTTAGACCAATCACAAGAGTCTAAAAACATTTCTCATATAATTTTAGTTTAAAAACTTTTCTCATATAATTTTATTAACCAAGGGTGGTTAAACTATTCCTACAACTCGATTAACCAATCAAATTTCAAAATTTATTTTATTTTTAATTACAATTTAAATCAATTAAAACTTTTCTCATATAATTTTATTAACCAAGGGTGGTTAACCAGATCCTAATTTTAGATCCAGAGTCTAAAATCTTTTCTCATATAATTATATTAATCAAGGTGGTTAACCAATCAGATGTCATTCCTAAATTTTAGACCAATCACAAGAGTCAAAAAACTTTCCTCATATAATTTTATAACCAATGGTGGTTAGACTATCCAAACAACGCGATTAATCAATCAAAATTCAAAAATTTATTTATTAATTAGAATTTAAATTCATTGAAAATTTTCTCATCTATACTATATTATTAAAGCCGAAACATTGAAAGTTTTGGTTAAACTATGTGGGAAAAAATTAATATGAGTTTTTTATATAATATATATTTATAATTATTTCAAAAATTTTAAAAAGTAAAAAAATTTAATATTGCATTTTCGGTGCATAGTGCCGATAAAACTTAATATGAGTTTTATTATGTAATACAATTAATTATAATTATTTTAAAATTAAATTTTTTTAAATTGTGCTTTCGATGCGTAGTACGGGTAAAACGCTAGTTTGAATATCAAAGTTGACGGACATTAAATCTGTAAAAATACTACTATAATTTTAAAAATGATATTTTTTATAATATTTATATACACACAAATAATGACACAAAACACAAATTTAATCAATGTCCTATGTGACATGAAATTGTATACTTTAAATATAACAATTCTGATTGACTTCAAAAGAATATACAATAATTCTGATATTAAACATTTAAATCTATGTAATATAAGAAAATACACTTTATACTAAAAATGTAAGATGCATGAAATAATAGGTTTCCTTTAATTAATTAATTAATTATTAATTAATGAAATAAGAATTAATTAATTATTAATTCTTATGATTTTATTTTAGAAAAATATACTTTCTACCTCTCATTCATTTCTTTCTAACTTTATTTTTTTCGATGTCACTCTCAGTTTTTTATAATTTGAAAATTTTCAAAATTATTAAAATTTTAGAATATGAAAATTAACTACACTCACTACTTTACTCAGTTATACTCACTTTTTATATTTTTCTCTACGAATTTACATATTTTTCTAATTTCAGTTCTTGACCCAAATATAATTATTATCTGCTAGACTTTGTTGGGCACTTTACGAATTTCAATTTTCTCATAGTACAAATATATTGGTGCTTTCTATTTATTACTCCCTCTATTTTTTATTATTTGAAATTTTAATTGTTTACCCATATATTTAGATAATTTGACTATATAATAAAAATTATTATATTTCATTAATTTTTGAGAAATTATCAAAAAAATTACCTTTTTCAATTTTTTTTGCAATTTTATCATTTTATGAAAATATTTGCAAAAAAAATGATCTGCAATTAAATATAATCAGATGCAACCTAAAAGTATTTGCAAAAATACAATAATGCAATTTTTAAAAAATAATTTGAAATCGGCTGATAATTCAAAAAAATCAATATACTTATATAAAGGAGAAGACGGGGGCGGTGAGGTGGCGCTCTCAAATCGCTCCGTTCTATTTTTCTAATTTTCTCAATTTTTTGAATAATTAATGTTAAAAATTCGAAAATATCTCAATAAAAGGTAAGTATAAACTCTAATTTATATTGGATAAAGAAAGTGAAAATCTTTTTTAAGTTGTATAAAATAGACCATTGTATAAAATGTAAGTATAAATTCTAATTTATATTGGATCATATTTTTTAGCTCCTAAATTGTAGAAAAGTTAATACTTATTAAGGACAAGTTGGCTTAAAAATTATTATTTATACAATTAAAATTAAAATTTTCTTTTTTACATTCAATTCAAATTTTAGGAATTATAATTATAAAACTAATCGGTTTCATTAATATTACTTATCTGCAAAATTCTATATAAAGTCATTATCACCCCTACAAAATACAGTACATCAGTTTTTGTTCGATGCTTTTTATTTTTTATGATCGTATATTCTCAATCTATACTCTAAAATCATGCCCTATATGATTTTAACTGTGTAGTTTAATGTTATTGTGCTTTCCGAATGACTTTGGTTTGATTAAATCCCCCTGACGTGCTGTTGTGGACAAATTCTTCTTGCAATCACGGCCTCCAGAAGATATACTCTTTTCCACAAGAATTTACTGGAAAAGACAAAAAAGCAGCAAGAAATACGTGGGTAAGTATATACTCTTCATACTAATTATAATTTATTGTATTTTAATTTTGACATTCCAAAAAGTTGTAGGAGGCACAATTATGAATGTGAGACCGGCTTTTCAATCTAGCTGATTAGTTTCTCCATGCATCTAACCAAATATTATATCAACTTTTATGATTATTCAGTTTTTTATTCTTTTGGCGATGATATGTTTTTTATTTTGTTTGTGATTTTTATGATTCTTAATTTATTTGTGAAAGGCTTTTGAATCTCCCTTAGTTTCTCGATACATCTAACCAAACTTATCAACTTTAATGATTGTTTAATCTTTTATTTTATTAGATGGATAATATTTTATTATTATCTTTATCTTTATCTTTATTATCAATACTATTATTTAAAGGAGAAGACGGGGGCAGTGAGGTGGCGCCTCTCATATCGCTTCGTTCTATTTTTCTAATTTTCTCCAATTTTTGAATTAATAATACTAAAAATTCGAAAACCCAAAATATACAATTTTAATATTCTCCTAAATTTTGTATTAGAAAATATCTCAATTGTCTTTTAAATTTTTACAAATGTGCCTTTAAAATTATTATTAATGGAAGAAACTAAATATATAATTTTAATATTCTTGCATTTGAGATCTTTACTAATGGAGGAAACCCAAAATATGCAATTTTAATATTCTTCTAAATTTTTTATTAGAAAATATCTCAATTGTCTTTTAAATCTTTACAAATATAGGAAACTAAATATAAAGTTTTAATATTATTGCCTTTAGAATGTGATGGCTCTCATACTGTTCCAATCAATTTTTCTAATTTTCTTAGATTTTTGCAATTTTAAATATTGATCATTAGAACTTCCTTTTTAATATTTGAATTTATAGGAAGAAATTGGACTTTCTTTTTCTCTCTTCAAATATTTTTTTAAGAATACCAAATAAATAATAATTATGAAAACAAAGTTTCTTGATATTAATGCTATGGAGCACGTCTAATTTTTGAATGAAGGTTGTAAAATCTGTTCTCACTTTTTACTACCTAATTTATAGTGCATTTTTTTGTTAAACATCTTCTTGCCGTGCTTTGGTAAATACTATTTAAACAAACTTCTCAATTGAAAATTTTTAATCGTTATTTGTTTTCACGTGCTTAACTGTTTATACTGTTTTTTTATTTGATTCTATTGATTTTAGGCTGTTCGCCAGTTTTTGATCTTTAAACTTGAGTTAGTAATCAATCAATCAATACTATCAATACTATTATATAAAACAGAAAACGGGGCAGTAAGGTGGCGACTCACATATCGTTTCGTTCTATTTTTTTAATTTTTCTCAAATTTCTGAATTAATAATACTAAAAATTCAAAATTTTCTCAATTGCCTTTAAAATTATTAATAATAGAGGAAGCTAAATATACAATTTTAATATTATTGCCTTTGAGATCTTTACTAATGGAGGAAACCCAAAATATATAATTTTAATACTCTCCTAAATTTTTTATTAAAAAATATCTCAATTATGTTTTAAATCTTTACAAATGTGCTTTTAAAATCATTTTACTATGACAATTTATAATTTTCTGCTGTCTTTCTCGATTGATTTTGAGCTCATCGCCAACTTTTGATTTTTAGATTTATGTTAGTAATTCTCTTTTATCGCAATTCCTACACGCATGCTCTACTTTTACTTTTATAAATAAATATTGATTCTTTGGACGAATAATAACTTAAATTATTATTGGATTACAGAATTATCGTGAAGTGGTGTGATGAAAGATGTGTTTATATATAGGTGAATCACAAGGTATGTATAGAAACCAATATGATCTCGGTTAATAATTTTCTCACAATTTCATTATTTGCTTTAAATTTGTTATCATTACTCTCATTTAATTAATTACTCACGGTTTATTTTGATAGGTTTTATTCAGCTATCTTTACGTAAAGACAACTTTATAGTGTTTCTGCAACATTAACGGTCAGATAATTTGTTAATTTAGACAGAAAAGTGATTGATTCAATAAATTGCTTTTATTTTGATCTTATTCTTATGCAGTAATTTTAATTGATTTGTCTCTCCCAATGAACTTTCAATAACTTATGCTCATGGTAATTCGTTCGTGTCGTGTAGTTTCGTGTTTCGTGTACCAAAATGTTAAACCCAAAACCACACGTTTACGGTTCGTGTGATTTCGTGTTCGTGGACCTTCGTGTCGTGTTTTCGTTTAATTTTAATTAATAATAAAAATAAAAATAAATAAATTAATGTATTGAAATATTAAAATTTTCAATAAGATTTTTACAAATATGTATTAAAAATATATATTTATATAGTATTTACCAATAATATTATAAATTTATGCATAATCACATTAATAAATGTTAAATATCTAATAAAAATATTAAAATATCTAATATAAATATTAATTTATTTATTTCGTGTCGTGTCGTGTATTTGAAGGGTAAACCCAATCCCGACACTAAATCTCGATCGTGTACTTTCGTGTTCGTGTACTAAAAATACAAACTCAAATACTAAATTTTCGTGTCGTGTCGAAAATTGTCGGGTATAGCTCTGAGTAGTTGGTTTCTACCTATCTGAATAGTTGGTTTCTAGCTATTTAAATAGTGCTTTTAAGTATTTGTTGCTACATGTACATGGTTGAGTTTATAACCTCATGCCTTTTTTTTCACATGCTTTATATATTATAATTCTTTATATTGTATTTTAGACGTAAGTACAAAATTCTTTATAGTATATTTTAACCTAGGTGAGTAAGTGCTTAGAGTATCAAACAATTAATTTATGAATCAATTATTATTACATTTTCATAATTCTTTTGTACAAAAACTCGCGTTTAATTTATCTATAAATTTTATATACTAGCTTAAAACCCGTGCGATACACGGACTGTTTTTAATAATTGTTATTTTTACTATTTATGTTTTTAATAGTTCTTAAAACCCGTAAAAAAATAGAAGAAAGTAACATGTTTCACTTTAAAAAAGTTAATTATCAGTTATATTATTGCAAAAGGAGGAAATTTTATTTAAAAAATATATAAAGTAATGGGTTTTAACTAAAAAAGGTAATTGATTATACATATGTACTGTTAGTATTTAATAAGAGTTTTTTAAGTAAGGTTATTTAGGTAAAATCACTTAGGACTAACTAACCAAACTTTTAATATTTCGTCTATTATAGTATAGATAGATAGATAGTATTGATAGTATTGATTGATTACAAATATATTATGTTTTACCTTCTAAATTAAAAGGTACTACTTATATAAAATGCAATTTCTATTTCTCTTAAAGTCCAATTTTAAATATGAAAAGAATTCAATTGCTTTTAGATATTAACGAATTGAGAAAATTTAATATATCATCTTAATATTTCCTTTTAAATTTTTTGTCCAAAGTAATAATAATTTGCGTTCAGTGAAAGAATGACTTGCAAAATATCTTAACTATTAGAAATTTTGTTAAAACTGATTATTAGATGTTGTAATTTATTCAGTAAATTATTGTTTTATCTGTTAAATTTGATAACAACGAGAGTATTGGGAGTAAATATGTATAATGAGAGCGTATTATTTTCCATAATTGAATATTGATATAATATTATATATTTTAAAATATAAGTTTGAATTTGAATTTTAAAAAATTGTAAATGGTAATGAGAATAATAATATTCGAGATAATAATAAAATAATGAATGTATTAAACAATTGCCCTTTTCTATATATAATCAGAATTTTGGTGAATGACCAAGATGATACAAGAAATTCGGAAAAATCACAGAAAATCTTAATTTTTTTTAAAAATATAATTATTTATTTTATCTAAAAAAATTATTAAAATGCCGCTGCGAAGCGCGGCTTGGTAAACTAGTTGTTAATAAAAGAGGGTCAATAAAAATAAAGATGAATAAAATTTCGATCTCAAGTTCTATCACCTCTTCATCTCAACCAAATTAACTATTGGGATTGAGTTTCTAATTAATCGGATCCAGGAGTTCACAATAGTTACTTAAATAAAAGATGATTCCAATTATTAAATTTTTATAAGTTGCATTTGTGTTGATTTTAGTTGTTGTCAGTTGCAGATATGATTGCAAAAGTTGTGCACTGTATTTTTGCAAATATTTTTAAAATGTTGATATTTTTACAAATATGTTGATATTTTTGAAAAATATATTTAAAAATATAGTATTTCTGCAAAAAAAATATTCTAGGATTGGGTATTTATGAAAAAAATCCTTATTATTTTTTTTTAAATTAAAGTTTTGATTGTATAATTTTATTCACAAAAAATTAAAAATAACAATTTTAATTATATAATTAAAACACGTGTGACAAAAATTAAGACGTCAAAAAAGAAAAAGAAAAAAGAGTGAAATTTTACATAAACTCAACCATGATATGCACGTGCAATCAAGCTCTGCTAATAATCAAAGTTGTACCTATCCCGTTGTTTCCAGGAAATGTTTTTAGATATTTACATCAAATCAAATGATTTGTTTTGAAAAATACACGTTTCTAAGGTTTTGTCTAAAGCAATTTAGATATCATTGTCTATTCTCTCCTCGTGTGGTGGTTGGCGGTGTCGTAAAAAACGGGAATCGGAGTTAATCGGTGAAGGCACCGTTCATGGATTAATCGGGTAATCGAGGATTAATCGGAATGATTAATCGGATCATTAATCAGAATATATTTAATAATATTTTTTATATACATTTATATTCATATATATAATTGTTTCGTTATTTCAACTAAACATATGTTATTATCATATATTGCAAATATGTTAAAAATGTTATATAATTGTAATAAATAAAATTTTGAAGTTTTAACTTTTCAATTAGAGATCAATTTAAGAGGAAAAATTAAGAGAATTTACGATTTAGGCATCTAAAATTATAATTATATGTACAAAAATAATGTTTGTTCATATTGTTTAATCAAGTTTATACCTTTTAAATTTTATTTTTTTAAATATAACTATTTTTTAATAATTATCCCGATTTTGACCGATTAATCCGATTTTTGATCGATTCAATCGATTTTTTGACCGTTTTTTCTGAAAAAACGATTAATTGACCGATTTTCGCTTAATCAGTTCGATGGCCCGCCGTCTAGCGATTAATCGGCGATTAATCCTGATTAATCGCCGACTTTTAGAACACTGGTGGTTGGATATATTGCTCTGGTAAAGCTTTTACACCAAGCTCGGAAATACCTTTAATTTCGTTTTTTTTACTGCAAAATGTGTGTAATCATCGGAGGAAAATGTAGCCTTAATCTTTTTAAGATAATGATATATTGGTCCGTTTGGAAGTTAGAGTTTTGAACTAAAATTATAGGTTTGAGCCGAATTAGATGTTTGACCGGATGAAACGTCTAATGTGAGTGTTTGATAGTTAGCGAATTGAAATAGCAGTTTGGAACTCAATAATCTAATTTTGAAAAAATGACCTGGAATAGTTTTTTCAGTTTGATGATTGTAGTTAAAATACAAAAAGAAATTTAAACAACCAATTATCAAATATTTTCACGTCAAACAACTAACTCAAATTCACTAGTCAAAATAGTTAACTCAATTCCATAATCAAAACAATTAACTCAAATTTGCTTAGTAAAAATAACTAATTCAATGCACTTCATTAACAATTAATTGCTAATTGTCAACCAGGATCAATATCAAAATTTTGGTGTTTATATTGTATACGGATAATTGAATATGAAAGAGGCAGGTAGGAAGAGGACGATTGCGAAAATTGCATGTAATCATAGTCTACTGCGTATAATTTCGTAACCAACTTGTTGTTGGGTTTTAGTTTCTATCGATTAGATTAGAAATTCAATTGAATTACTTATGTTTTGGCCGACAAGGTGATAAAAATAAGAGAACCTTATATTTATAGGGGTTAGGATCAAGAGAGAACCAACCACTAAAAAAGAACCTTAGAACTATTATAAGCCGTTGGATTATTACTAGATCAACTGTTCAGATTCAACTTATTTTTATATACAAAATCTTATAAGGGTATTGTTGGAATTAAAAGATTCTACTGTCGAATCTATTTTGTTTCATAGTATAAATACATTGCCGAACCTATTTTGTTTCATAGTATAAATACAGTGTTCTACAACTGAATTTTAAAAGTTATGCATATGAACTTCAAAGTTCTACAACTGAAATTACTTTTTTCCACGAAGTTCTACAAGTGAACTTGATTATTTTTATAATGTTCAGCTGTTGAACAATGTTATTCACATTATTTTCATACCATAACTTTCGTGTTCTACCGCTGAACATAAAAGTCATGCAATCGAATTTGAAATCAAATGCATAAATTTTAAAGTTCTGCAACTGAACTTACTTGTATTTAAATGTTTAGCTGCTGAACACTGTTATCTGATATTGTGTTTATACCATAACTTGAATATTTTCACAAAAATTGATAAAAATAATTAGGGGAATTTTATGATGATGATGTAGAATTTTGTGATCGATATCGATGTATGATTATTATCGTTAATCAAATATTAATTAGCTCTAAATTATGTATTATGTATTTTGTATTTTTGGACAACTTTACCCATGACATACATATAATAAATATATATTATTTTAAAATATAAGATAGAGTTCTAAGAGTTCTTAGGTTAAGAGTTCTACAAGGAACATGACCCTATATCTATATCTATACTATCAATACTATTATATAAAAGGCGAAACATTAAAAATTTGGTCGGTCGTTGGTCTGTATGTTACGTTGTGATTTTACTTAATTTCCCTTAACTGTATTTCGTGTTTTTACTTAATTAATCTTACTTATTCATAGAAATATATTATTAAATAATAATATTACCTATTTATAACCAATTACCTTTTCCCCCTAAAATATATTATTTTTTTAACAAATTCCCCTACTTTTTCAAACATATCATGGACAATTATCTTTTTTAACTAAAACATGTTAGTTTTTCTATTTTTCCTTATTAAAACCCCTCATTTTCCAAAAATATCACTGACAAACCTTTAGTTATTTATTTTTAAACCTATAATATTATAAATTTTTTAATTTTTTAATTTTTTTTACCTATTTTAACATGTCTACTTATTTTTCTTAACAAATGCAATCACTAAGAATATTAAAATATAAATAATCAAATACCTATTTATAACCAATTACCTTTTTAGATAAAACATATTATAGATTTTTTCTAACAAAGTCCCTCCTTTTCTAAATATATCACGGGAAATTGTCTTTTTCAATTTACTTTTTCTATTTTTTTTCACTAAAATTCATTTTTTTCCCAAAAATATCTCAGGAAACCCTTTACTTATTTATTTCAAAACGTATTTAAATACTTTTAATTATTAAATTTTAAAACCTCATTTTACAAAAATATCACGGGCATTTACCTTTTTAAACTAAATATATGTTACATTTTTTATTTTTTCTTAATAAAACCCCTTATTTTCCAAAAATATAACGGGCATACCCTTACTTATTTATTTTAAAATCTATTTTAATATTTTTAATTAATTAAAAGTATTTATCTATTTTAACATGCATACTTATTTTTAAAAAAATACAATTAATAAAATATTAAAAATATAATAATAAAATAACAATTAACAATCCGTGCATCGCACGGGTTTAAAGCTAGTATTATATTAAAGACGAAACATTAAAAGTTTTTGTAGTCGGTTTGTAGTCTGGTCCTTCATAGTTTGGTCATCCAATCTCTAACCGTTAGATCTTTTAAATTAAATTAATGAGAGCCACTGAATATAATACTAAATATTTTTTGGTATGTTGTGATTTTACTTAATTGTCCTTACTTAACTGTACTTCACGGTTTTACTTAATTACCCATACTTATTTATAAAAAATATTATTAAATAATATTATTACATATTTATAACCAATTACTTTTTACACCTAATATATATATATTTTTTATTTTTTCTAAAAAATTCCCTTACTTTTCCAAAAATATCACGGACAATTACATTTTTTAACTAAAACATATAAACTTTTTATTTTTGCTTATTAAAACCTCCCATTTTTCAAAAATATCACAAACATTTTCATTTATTAAAATAAAATGATAAAATTATAATTGTTAATAAATAACCAATTACCTACTTTAGCCAAAGTGTATATTCTTTTTTTATATCTTTTAACTAAAAATTTTACTTTTATACTTTTTCTAACTAAAACCTCTCATTTTCCAAAAATATCACGGGCAATTCTTTTTAATGAAATAAAATAATAATATTTATAATTACTAATAACTAACCGATTAGCTTTTTTTTCCCAAAGCGTATATTCTTTTTTATATTTTTTTAACTAAAATTTTTTCTAAGTAAAATCTCACATTTTTCAAAAATATCACATGCAATTTCATTTAGTAACATAAAATAGTAATATTATAAATACTAATAATTAATTGATTACCTTTGTTAGCCAAAGCGTATATTATTTTTTATATTTTTTAACTAAATTTCTCTTTTTCTAAAATTATCGCAGACGATATCTATCTATACTACACTATTATATAATAGCTGAAATATTGAAAGTTTTGATTTCAATTTTCGGTAATTTATTCTATATAATCTATCTATCTATCTGTACTATTATATAATAGCCGAAACATTGAAAGTTTTGATTTTCTCTTTTCTCACATATATAACATAACTACAAACTCTTTTAATTATACTTTACTTAGAATTCAAAAACACAACTTTTTTTTAGAAAATATTTATATTTAATGAAATAAAATAATAATATTTATAATTACTAATGACTAACCGATTAACTTTTTTTTCCCAAAGCGTATATTCTTTTTTATATTTTCTAACTAAAATTTTTCCTAAGTAAAATCTCACATTTTTCAAAAATATCACATGCAATTTCATTTAGTAACATAAAATAGTAATATTATAAATACTAATAATTAACCGATTACCTTTGTTAGCCAAAGCGTATATTCTTTTTTATTTTTTTAACTAAAATTTCTCCTTTTCTAAAATTATCGCAGACGATATCTATCTATACTATACTATTATATAATAGCCGAAACATTGAAAGTTTTGATTTCAATTTTCGGTAATTTATTCTATTTAATCTATCTATCTGTACTATTATATAATAGTCGAAACATTGAAAGTTTTGATTTTCGATTTTCTCACATATATAACATAACTACAAACTCTTTTAATTATACTTTACTTAGAATTTAAAAACACGACCTTTTTTTAGAAAATATTTATATTTATATATGTTACAACAAAATATATTGATAATTTTGACGGTTATCTTTACTGACATGCTTACTAAGTTAATAAACTATTATCAAATCTATAAAAAAAATTAGATTTAAAGTATTAAAGTAGTACTTTTATTTCTTTTTAAAAAGGTAGCATTTTCAGAAGTATTAAAATCTCAAAAAATTTAAAAGTAAATTTCAAAATTAATATTAACGTCGTCCGTGCGTTGTACGGGTTATAGGCTTGTATATAATTATAGGAGGATTATAATAAAAATAAAAGAGAGGAAAAACTAGACACAAGAGAGATTTAGATTGAAAAATTCAGAAATTTTTCTGGTTACACAAGCTGCCTTGTATTTACGATTCTCGGATATCTACCGGCCGGATCGTCCTGAAATTTGGACATCATCTTCCTTACACCGATACCTAAATTCTGAAAGGTGGAGATTGGATTCTGAGGTCCAGAAGTCAGTTGTTAATGAGCTAAACAGTGGCAGTTTGTACCACGGTGAGGGTAAACCTCCCCGTGGGTTTTTTCTCATTGATGTCTTATTTTTTATTTCATACTTTTGACGGCTTATTCCAAGAGTGTGAAGGTGATTGTATTCCTCTAGTTTTATTTAGAGAATACTTGGACCATTTAACTTACTCTCACACCGGAGGTAAATCGGTGGCCAAACCCCTCGCATTCTTCTCATTTTGCGGGTGAACCCGAAGAGTTATTCGGAATCCGACCCGCCAGAAATTTGGTTCCAACATTTGGCACCGTCTGTGGGAACGTGCAAATAAGGTTGTAACACACCAAATAAAAACGATGGCAATTGATAACGTCGACGACAGGGCACTGGGTTTTACTAAAGCTCATCGCTAAGGGACTTCTACGTCCATGCCTCCGATAAACCGTGTCCTCGATTTCGATGCTGAGATAGAAGAAGGTCCAATGCCCACTCCTGAGGAGCAGAAAGCCATGCTTCTCAAATGGCATGAAGAAACAGCTGCGAAGAGTGGGAAGCAGAGGGAAAAAGAGCTGGCGGAAATGGAAGCCCACTAGAGCGAAGAAGAGAGAAGAGGACCTCGCCAAACTGGAGGCTATTAAACGTCGAAGGGCTGAATTAGACGCGGAAGAAAAGGCCCTTCAAGATGCCGTGGAGGTTGGAGAACGGACATTGGCGGTGTCCGGGCACAGGAGAAAAAAGAGGGTGCACAACGATGAAGATGAGTCGTCGGACTCTGAATCGCACCCACGAAGAACTCGTTCTAAAATAACGATTTGTTCAGACACTAACGACGAAGGGGGTCCCCGTATGAAGGACAGGATAAGCCGGATGGAAAAGGCCATGTTCGGCGACCGCCGAGTGAGTCACGATCTTGTCGTGTCCGAAGAAATTGAGCAGTACAGGCCCCCACCGGGAAGACAGTTCCCGAAGATCAACGAATTTAGCGGAAAAGGCGATCCTGAGGACCACTGTGAAAAGTACGAGTCCCTTATGACCGGAATGGGACATTGCGACATAATGCTATGCAAGATGTTCAAGACGTATCTGAAAGGAGCTGCCACCATGTGGTATAGGTCGATGAAACTGATATCAATCTGCTCGTACGACCAGTTAAAGAGAAAGTTCTTGAGGCACTATTACCATTTGTGCCGAAGAGAGAATGATACTGAAACTTTGATTCACTGTCAACAAAGGCTGGACGAAGAGTTGGGGGACTACCTGGCAAGGTTCAAGGAGGAAGTCGGGATGGTGATGAACTTGGACAAGGTGAAGGCAGCTGGATTCTTGTCGGCTGGATTGGACCCAGTTAAAGGTAAAAAGCTTCGATCCTCTCTTTATGATATTCCTCCTAAATCTTTGAATGATATATACTTGAGAGGAGAAAGCATCCGAAGAAAGATGAAATCAATTGGGGGATACAAGGAAAGCAGAAGAGATGATCGCAGGAAGAAAGGGCGTGACAGGTACGAGTCTGGCCGAAGGTATGATGATAGGCGAGACGAAACGAAGGGCCGAGATAAATGAGCCGAACGAAGAAGAGATATAGATAGCACGGCGTTCACTCCTCTGAATGCACCAATCTCGAAAATTCTCCATGAGATAAAAGGGAAGCCGAGTTTTGTTCACCCTGCCCGAATGAAGATGCCTGACTACAAAAAGAATGGTAACAAGTACTATGACTACCACCAAGACAAAGGTCACAATATCGATGAATGGTACCACCAGAAGAAGTTGATCGAGAAAATGATCAAAGACGGAGAGTTGAAGAAATTTGTCAAAGACCTAAGGGACAAGTTAGCCCCGAAGAAAGACAAACGAAAGGAGCCCGAAGAGGGTGAGAGGTACAGAGGCGAAGTGAAGACTATTTCCGGAGGAAGTACCCTGGGCTGAGACAGCAAAATAGCGAAGAAAAGGTATGCAAAGCAGGTGTACAATTTGTACCAGTTTCAATCGGCTAAGCAAGCAATGCCGACCATGTTTACTGAGGATGATTACGAAGATGTGATTTGGTCCCATGAAGACCCCCTGATCATCAACCCTGTGATCAGGCAAAACAAGATCTGGAAAGTGTTAGTAGACGGGGGAAGTTGGGTGAACATTCTATATCATCGGACATACAGTAAGATGAACCTAGGAGGCGAACAGTTTGAGCCATGCCATGAAGCCCCCTTGTATAGTTTTGGAAACCAGCCAGTCCCCATCGAAGGTACCATTACTTTATCTGTTCTTTTAGGTAAAGCTCCCTATATTGTGGAAAAGCAGGTGAAATTCTATGTGGTTCGGGTGGAAAGCCCCTACAATGCGATCCTAGGGAGGCCAGCTCTTACATCTTTCTAGGCGGTGTCCTCAATTCCCCATCTCAAGTTAAAGTTTCCAACCGAACATGGCATCGGTGAGATGAGAGGCGATCAGAAGACAACTCGAATCATAATGCTGGACGACCTAGAGAAAGACCAGGAGTTCGAAATGGCCGAAGGAGGAAAAAGGAAAAGAGCTGAAGGCGAATCTAGCGGAGGTCGCCAGACTATGAACATTGAGTTGGAAAAATTTGGGGCAGACCTATCCAGCCCGATCGGCGAACTAGCAGCAGAAATCGAAGAAGTAGAACTATATGCAGGTTGTTCGGGAAAGATGGTTCGGATTGGGAAAAATATGGAACCCGACCTGAAGAAGAAGGTGATTGAAGTGGTTAGGTAATACCACGATGTCTTTGCATGGGGGCCCGAAGATATGCTTGGTTTAGATCCAAAGACGGCGAAGCATTGCCTCAATATTAAGCCCGAGGCCAAACTAGTTAAACAAAGGAAAAAGACTTTCGCTATGGAGAGACATAAGATTATCGAGGCCGAAGTGGAAAAGTTGTTGGAAGCACAGTTCATTAAAGAAATTGAATACCCTGATTGGTTAGCCAACGTGGTGGTGGTAAAGAAGGCCAACAATAAGTGGAGAATGTGTGTTGACTATACCGATCTAAACAAAGCTTGCCCGAAGGATCACTATCCACTGTCAAGCATCGATCAGCTAACAGACGCTACTGCAGGATACCGGGTACTTAGTTTCTTGGATGCTTTTTCAGGTTATCATCAGATAGCGATGAATGCCGAGGATATTCCGAAGATATCATTCATCACCCCGAAGGGAACCTATGCATACATCAAGATGCCTTTCGGCCTGCAGAATGCGGGGGCCACATTCCAGAGGGTGGTCAACAGGATTTTTCATAAGCAAATCGGCAGGAACATGGAATGTTATGTGGATGACATGATCGTCAAGTCACAATTCGAGAACCACATGGAGGACCTAAAAGAGTGCTTTGAAACGTTAAGGAAAAACAACATGAAGATCAACCCGAACAAATGCACATTCGGGGTATCCAGTAAGAAGTTTTTGGGTTACATGGTGAGTGCTCGAGGGATCGAGGCGAACCCAGAGAAGATACAAGCCGTGATCGACATGGAGCCACCGAAGACGGTCTGGGACGTCCATAAGTTAACCGACTGAATGGCAGCTCTGCGAAGGTTTATTTTAAGGTCGGCAGAGAAGGCCTTGCCCTTCTTCGAAGTGCTTCGGGGGTCGAAGAATTTTGAATGGGGGCCGAATTGTCAGAAGGCGTTCGAAGAAGTGAAAGAATATCTTACTAGGGCACCCCTTTTGATGAGACCAGACCCGAAAGAAACATTACAGCTTTACTTGGCAGTGAGTGACCGAACTCTGGGAGTAGTCTTGGTAAAGGAGCACGGAAAGAATCAACACCCAGTGTTCTATGTATCACATATGTTGAAGGACGCAGAAACAAGATATCTGAATGCTGAAAAGTTCGCATATGGGTTAGTGATGGCTACCCGAAAATTGCGACACTATTTTCAAGGACGAACGGTGCAAATTGTGACCGACCAGCCACTCAAGAAGATTCTGACTAGACCTGAGGCGTCCGGAAGAGTGGTAGCATGGTCCATTGAGCTAGGGGAATATGACCTGGATTATATCCCAAGAACCTCCATTAAAGCTCAGGCACTGGCGGACTTCATGGTGTAATGCTCTTTCTCCGGGCCAAAAGATCTGACGCCCGAAGAACAACTAATCCAGTCTCCAGGCATATGGAAGTTATTTGTGGATGGTTCGGTCGCAGGTTCAAAATGTGGGGTCAGTTTGATCCTTTCCAGCCCCGATGGATTCGAAATATGTCAAGCGATAAGGTTCACTTTTCCCCTGACGAACAATGAGGCCGAGTACGAAGCATTGCTGGCTGGATTAAACTTGGCGAAGAATCTAGAAGTAAGGAATCTAAGGGCATTCAGTGACTCCATGTTGGTGGTAAAACATTTCTCGGGAGAATACGAGCAAAGAGAACCCCGTATCAAAGCCTACGCCACAAAGGTACGTGATCTTTCAGTTTTGTTCGAATCCTTCGAGTTGAGTCAAATTGGCAGGGAAGACAACAACCGAGCCGATGCATTATCAAGGCTCGCCTCGGCAGAAACTCGTAGTCTGACAGGGTCAATCTACCTGACCGAAGTAAGATTGCCCTCCATCGACAAAAAATAGTGCATGGAAATTCATCAAGGCATCGACTGGATGACTCCGATCAGGGCATACCTGGATAAAGGTACTTTGCCCCTAGATCGGAAAGAGGCTCAGAAAGTGAAGTACAGGGCAACAAGCTACACCATCATCGGAAACAAGCTGTATAGAAGATCGGCGACAGAACCCCTTCTTAGATGTTTGGATCCCGAAGAGCAGCAGCTGGCCTTGGAAACTGTACACGAAGGAATATGCGGAGAACATCTTGCCGGTCGGTCACTCGCCTTTAAAATCCTCAGGCAAGGGTTCTACTGGCCGACTTTGCGAGCAGATGCGGCTGCTTATGCAAAGAAATGTCGACAATGTCAGTTATTCAGCACCATCCCAAAGCAACCACCCGAAGAAATGACATCAGTCTTGAGTCCAATCCCTTTCGCCATGTGGGATGTGGGTATCGTGGGAATTTTACCCAAAAGCACTAAGCAAGCTAAATATTGTATTGTGGCAATCGACTACATGACCAAGTGGGTAGAAGCAAGACCACTGGCGACGATAACCGAAGAAGCAGCGAAGAAATTTATGTTGGAGCAAGTGATACTCAGGTTCGGAATTCCGAAGGTATGTGTATCTGATAACGGGACACAATTCATTGGGAACAAATTCTGGAAATTCTTGTCTCACTTTGGAATACAACAAAAGTTCAGCTCAGTCGGTCATCCTCAGGGAAATGGAGCAATCGAAACCGCAAACAAAATCATTTTTGACGGGATAAAAAAGCGACTAGGAGACGCCAAAGGACTCTGGGTCGAAGAATTATCTTGGGTTTTGTGGGCATACCAAAAAACCCCTTGATCGTCTAATGGGGAAACGCCTTTCAAGTTAGCATTTAGAACGGATGCCCTAGTCCCTGTAGAAGTCGGCCTTGACTCCTACCGAACAGAAGTCTTTAACGTCGAAGCAAACGAGTTCGGCCTTCGGGCAAACATGGATTTGCTGGAGGAGGAGAGAGAGGCAGCTCACCTAAGGAACTTAAATATCAGCTCCAAGCAGCTCAATACTATGACACCGGGGTAAAGAAAAGAATATTCATGGTTGGGGACTTGGTACTACGAGAGTTGGCCACCTCTATGCCGACGAAGTAAGGAAAGTTAATGCCCAACTGGGAAGGACCATACAAGGTGGTTGAGGTTGTTCGACCAGGGACCTATAAATTGACAACTTTGGCTGGCGACCCGATCAAAAACACCTGGCATGCCTCGCGCTTACGCATGTACTACTAGTGAGCTCCATCCTGTTTAGAGAAATGTTCGCAACTACAAGGTGTCCACTTTCCAAGTTCTTATTCAACATTGTATTTTAATTTCCCTAAAAAGCATGTATAGTTGGACTAAAGTATCAATGAAAATATATGCTTGTGATTGTTTCAACTCCTTATGCTAACCTTATTATGTAGTATAATCATGTGAATTAGAACAAGTCAGACATTTATCTAGGGGAGACCAAAAAAGATAAATGTTACAAACTTTTTTCGAATAAATATTTTGTAAATAGGGCGACCGATTAGACAAAACCGCCCGATTCCCTAAATATTTGGGAGCCAAGATTTTTGTTAAGGCGAATTTTAAAGATGAAGAGACATAAATCGATTAAAAAATTTACGTTAGGCAAATTTAAGCCGAAGACACATGCATTAGTCCAAATTATGTTAAGGCGAATTTTAAAGCCGATGAGACATAAATCGATTAAAAAATCTATGTTAGGCAAATTTAAGCCGAAGACACATGCATTAGTCCAAATTATGTTAAGGCGAATTTTAAAGCCGAAGAGACATGAATCGATTAAAGAAATTTATGTTAGGTAAATTTAAGCCGAAGACACATGGATAATTTCAAACTATGTTAAGGCAAATTTTATGCCGAAGATACGTACATAAATTGACATTATGCTAAGAGAAAAATTAACTGAAGATGCATAAAATCAATAAATGAAAGCCCGAAGGCTACAAAGTTGATGCCCGAAGGCACAATACATTACAAATTTAAAAAATACAAACTACTCAGACAAATCCTCGTCCTCGCCGGAAGAGACCACAGGAGGTTCAAGCTCGTCGGGATGACCGACTCGGTCAGTGAAGCCTTCCTCAATAAGAGGAAGGTGGTCCAAGCCTAAAGCGGCGGCCCTCTTCACGACTTCATCGTGCCCCATCTGATAGCACCTCTCTTCAACGTTCAACGTTCAGCCTCAGCTTGGCCTCCTTCCGCGACAGCTTCCTAGCGGCCTTAAGGGCAAGGTTGCGCCTGGTGAGGCGAGCCCGGAGAGTATCCACCTCCCTTTGCAAGGCCTCACGATCAGCTTTGAGCACCTTGGCTTGTCCGTCGAGCACCTCCAGCTCGTCATGTTCCGACCGAAGGCTGCCCTCAGCTTTGACCGCCCGAGCCTCCATCTCCTTGGTCTGGGCGAAGCCGCTTTGCATGTCCATCACCTTGTCGGTGATAGCGGCAACCATAGGAGTTGCCTGAAAGAGACAAATCATGGTTAAGGGTCGAAGGAAGAAGCAAACAATAAAAAGGAGCGAATGAAGGATGGACATACCATGGAAAGTAAGCCCATCATCTCGGCGCATGCATTCCCAGGGCTCAACCCCTCATACTTCGGACGATCGACCGGAAGCATCAGGGCCCGGCACAAGTCGGGAGCTAAGTCCTTCGCCGCCATAGGAGCAAGAGTGGCGAAGGAATCCATCTCAAGCACTGCCCACTGAGGGACATATGTCTTGACAATATCCCCTCGCCTTGCTCTTTTCCTCGCAGCCGGAGACATGAGAGCTTGTTCCGTCTGTTCGGGCTGACGGCGAGGAGAAGGAGGAGCAGTCCGTTCGGGGGCGTTATGAGCATCCCCTTCGTGAGCAGGATTCGGCGAGCCACCCGCTTGAGCAGCCTGAGAAGCTTAGAACTTGGCTTTCTTTCGTTCCACGATCGCCTGGCGGGTCGACACTGCAACAAGTAAAAGACATGTTAAATATGGAATGTGGACTAGCAAATGGAAAATATAAAACGAAATATTAAAAGTTCAAGTCAGGGTCTGTTACCATTACCCCATAGGGCGAAGATCCATTGTTTGTCCCGAAGATCCCCGAGGGGAATTTGGTCCATGTCGAACTGGCAAAATCGACTATACTCGTGTTCTTCGGCACCTATTAGCGTAGGCTTCACCACTTGGACAACGGGATCCACCACGCGCCATTGGGACATAGCGGCTATCTTCGGTCCAGAAAGATAAAACCACTTGTCATGACTCCCCTTGTTGTTGGAGTTGGTTTCGACCCAGTCGGTTCTATTGGTTCGTTGAGAAACTGAGCAAAAACCTTTGCTCTTACCGTTCTTTCGGAAGTCATAGTGGTGCCAGAACAGCCTCGTAGTCGGCTTGACTCCTGCCCCAAGGCATCGACATTGGAAGCCGTTCATATGGAAGAACCTGTTTGGGTCCATCTGGCCGAGGGCGATGCCCATCTCCGCAAATAGCTTCTTGATCAATGGGAGCACCGGGACTCTGAAACCACACTTGAAAGCAGCTTCGAAAACGCATGTGGCCACCTACCCTTACCCTTCAAGCACAGGCGGATTATGCCAAATTCGATCACTCTTCCTCGCCATATAGATATGCCAGGCCCCGGTTGGAATGTCGTACTCCTTGGCGAACTTTGACACGACATCTTCATCAAGTCGCAACCGGAAATTCACCGCCGGATAATCGGATATAACGAAGAATGGAGATCTCTCCGGGGGTACAGACCCCGAAGTTTGTGCTGTGTCGGTTGGCGACCGATCCATAGTTCCTGCATTCGGAGTGGAACGATTAGCCGTGTACTCGGGGAAAAGCTTGAAGAAAAAAGAAATTAAAAAGTGAAACCGAGTACAGAGGGCCTGGATCGGTCAGGCAAATCCTATTATGGTCGACGGTAAAGTATCCTAATGAATCTAAGGGAGGCCGAAGCGTGTTCTAAAGACAGATTCTTCCGAAGAATGTTCCTACAGTGGCACAGTCCCACTAAGGGGTATAAACTACTGTCTTCTACACACTTATTGGTCATGTAGTTGTTTGGACATTTCTGTTTTAGAAACAAGTCAATATCTACAGCATAATAGGGGTTTTCGATTCACACGAGGGTTTATTACTAAAAATGGCGTCCTGGGGCATCTACGGTTATGTTTCTAGAGGTTGACATACATGGCATCTATGAATCACAATATTCAAAGTAAATATTCTATATCCACATTCATAAATGTGATTGCTAAACACATGGAAAGATAGTTTTGAAGACATACTGATGATTAAAGGAGGCAGTTGAGACTTGGATGCGATGGTTTGTCGATTTGCAGACGATCTCGATGCACTTGGAGACTGGTTCTTTTGAAGAGTGTAGAGAGTGTTTGGAAACAACGTGAGAAAATTTAGGAGGGAAATTGATGTTTATAAGGCAACTAAGTGACGTTTGGACAAAGGAATGGAGGCGTTTCAGATTCAACGGTTCAGATTGAGTCATTTGAGATTCTACGGTGGAGATGTCGCGCGGATCTCGAGAAATGATAGTTGTCATCATTGAAATGACACGTCTTCCCATGAGGTGTGTCATTTAGACAAATACACATTTACCAACGGTTATCTCGGAGAAAAGATCTGAATTTGGGACTCCGATCGAACGGCCCGCCTGACCGAAGCCCAGGGACCTGTTGGAGGCCCAAGTCTAATTGGGTCGGACATGCAATAGGGTTGGTTGGATATGTAAGGCACGACCCATTGCTTCGGCCCAGTATTCTGCAAATGACCGTTGAGCCAATTTGACCGAGTCTATCCTACTTCTACGCGAGAGGTTAGCACGTTCCCCACGATCGGAGTGCGCCCAACAAACCGGAAGCCGGTAATTGTTTGAGTCTATAAAAGCTCATATCAGGTTCCATTTCGAGACTAATACTTAATACATATACACAAGCACTTGTATGTTCAGTTTATACTCACCGGAATCATTTAACTTATTCTCACACCGGAGGTGAATCGGGGGCCAAACCCCTCACATTATTCTCATTTTGCAGGTGAACTCGAAGAGTTATTCGGAATCCGACCCGCTAGAAATTTAATTCTGATATTAAACATTTAAATCTATGTAATATACGAAAATACACTTTATACTAAAAATGTAAGATGCATGAAATAATAGGTTTTCTTTAATTAATTAACTGATTAATTATTAATTAATGAAATAAGAATTAATTAATTAATTATTAATTCTTATGATTTTTATTTTAGAAAAATATACTTTCTACCTCTCATTCATTTCGTTTCACTTTATTTTTTTCGATGTCACTCTCAGTTTTTTATAATTTGAAAATTTTCAAAATTAATAAAATTTTAAAATATGAAAATTAACTACACTCACGGTTTTACTCAATTATACTCACTTTTCATATTTTTCTCTACACGAATTTACATATTTGTCTAATTTCGGTTCTTGACCCAAATATAATTATTATCTGCAAGACTTTGTTGGGCACTTTACGACTTTCAATTTTCTCATAGTACATATATACTAGCTTAAAACCTGTGCGATGCACGGATTGTTAATTATTATTTTATTATTATATTTTTAATATTTTATTAATTGTATTTGTTAAAAAAATAAGTAGGCATATTAAAATAGCTAAATACTTTTAATTAATTAAAAACATTAAAACAGATTTTAAAATAAATAAATAAGGGTTTGCCCGTTATATTTTTGAAAAATGAGGGGTTTAGTAAGAATATTTAGTTTAAAAAGGTAAATGTCCGTGATATTTTTGGAAAATAAGGTTTTAAAATTTAATAATTAAAAGTATTTAAATTCGTTTTAAAATAAATAAGTAAAGGGTTTCCCATGATATTTTTGGAAAAAATGAATTTTAGTGAGAAAAATAGAAAAAGTAAATTGAAAAGGACAATTTTTCGTGATATATTTAGAAAAGAAGGGACTTTGTTAGAAAAAATCTATAATGTGTTTTAGAGTAATTGGTTATAAACATGTATTTGATTATTTATATTTTAATATTCTTAGTGATTGCATTTGTTAAGAAAAATAAGTAGACATGTTAAAATAGGTAAACTTTTAAAAATAATTATAATATTATAGGTTTAAAAATAAATAACTAAAGTTGTGTCCATGATATTTTTGAAAAATTAGGGATTTTAGTAAGAAAAAATATAAAAACTAACATGTTTTAGTTAAAAAAAGATAATTGCCATGTTTGAAAAAGTAGGGAAATTTATTAGAAAAAATAATGTATTTTAGGGGAAAAAAGGTAATTGGTTATAAATAGGTAATATTATTATTTAATAATATATTTCTATAAATAAGTAAGGTTAATTAAATAAAAACACAAAATACAGTTAAGGACAATTAAGTAAAATCACAACGTACCATACCGACCAACCAAACTTTTAATGTTTCGTTTATTATATAATAGTATTGATTGGTGCTTTCTATTTATTACGCCCTCTATTTTTTATTATTTGACATTTTAATTGGCTACCCATATATTTAGATAATTTGACTATATAATAAAAATTATTATATTTTATTAATTTTTGAGAAATTATCAAAAATATTATTTTTTTGCAATTTTATCATCTTATGAAAATATTTGCAAAAAAACGGTCTGCAACTAAATACAATCAGATGCAACCTAAAAATATTTGTAAAAATACAGTGATGCAATTTTTAAAACATAATTTGAAATAATTCAAAAAAAAATGTTAGTAGAAGGGGTGAATGAAGATAAAGATGAATAAAGTTTCCAATCTCAAGTTCTATCTCCTCACCTTTTATCTATCTATATATATATATGTGTGCGCGCGCGCGTTTAGTTGATAGTTCACAAGTAGTTTCATCTCAACTAAATTAACTATTGGGGTTGAGTTTCTAATTAATCGGATCGGTAGGGGTTCACAACAGTTACTTAAATAAAATATGATTCCAATTATTAAATTTTTATAAGTTGTATTTGTGGTTGATTTTAATTGCTCTCAGTTGCAGATATGATTGCAAAAGTTGCAGACCGTATTTTTGTAAATATTTTCAAAATGTTGGTATTTTTGAAAAATATTTTTAAAAAATATAATATTTCTGCAAAAACTATATTCTATAATTGGGTATTTATGAAAATAGTCCTTAATTTTTTTTGTGAATTAAAGTTTTGATTGTATAATTTTATTCACAAAAAAATTAAAAATAACAATTTAAATTATATAATCAAAACACGTGTGACAAAAATTAAGACGTCAAAAAAAAGAAAAAAAGAGTGAAATTTTACATAAACTCAAGCATGATAAGCTCTGCTAATAATCAAAGTTGTACCTAACCCGTTGTTTCCAGGAAATGTTTTTAGATATTTACATTAAATCAAATGATTTGTTTGAAAAATACACGTTTCTAAGGTTTTGTCTAAAGCAATTTAGATATCATTGTCTATTCTCTCCTCGTGTGGTGGTTGGATATATTGCTCTGGTAAAGCTTTTACACCAAGCTCGGAAATACCTTTAATTTCGTGGCCTTTTTTTTTACTGCAAAATGTTTGTGTTATGCCACGTTTTGGCATATTCCAAATTTCTTCATTTAATAAATTATTAATTCAGATTAATAATTAATTGCTTAATCAATAAGCAATATCCTCTCTCTGAAACGAGGAAAGAATCAATCTCAATCGACGAATAACGGAAAATATCTCCAAACGATATTCTTCAAATCATGGAAAGAAATGCGGAGATGCCGCAAGATATTAGGAAAACGTGTGAAGATTGAACTATTTATGGGAACTTGAAGAGGATTGATAATCCTTGAACTATTTATGGGAACTTGAAGAGGATTGATAATCCTTGAACTATTTATGGGAACTTGAGGTGGATTGATAATCCTTGAACTATTTATGGGAACTTGAGGTGGATTGATAATCCTTGAGCTGTTTATGGGAACATAAATCTTGACTATCTTATGGGATTGGACTGAATGAACTTATCTAATGATTTGTTTTCCAAGAACTACGTGAGGCTTGATCCCTATATAAGGGTACGTAGGCACCTTGTATGGTACAGTGGTATAGTGGTACACGACAATTGACACCCGGAAAAGAGGAAGAGAAAGAACCCATTCTCTATTCAATTTCTGAGGAGTCATCATACGAGCTCAGCCCTCAAACATCCAAAAATCCCAAATCCCCCTATTTTCATAATTCGTTATTCCAGCAACCTCCAATTTGAGTTGTTACGAAATTCCTCCAACAACAATTGGCGCTAGAAGGAGGGGATTATTTTTTGATTGTGGAGGACAATCAAATCATCTACATCATACGCTAGGGGAGTTATTATGGATCTGGAGCAGCTTTAATTGAGGAGCAGAACGATGGAGGTGGTGATTCACGGTTCTTTTCAAAATTAAGTATTGAGAAGTTAATCAGCAGATGTTTTATTTGATTCCCGATTCATTATAAGTCCGTTTCTGACGAGCCATATATCATCGGAAAGATTTTTTCGTTTTCTACAATTTTCATGTTTTGTGTTTTGCAAGAAAACATCGTTTACAGGGGCAAAAAGGTGAAAACCAGATCTGGACAGAATCTGAATTATGGAGATGTTAAAGAATCGTGATGCAAGATATTCGTAGCGCGTGATTTGATTACTTCACTAGCTCGTGCATGGACAAAAATAAGTGTGGAAGGTCCTTATCTGATAAGGGTAATGTTTTCAAAAGCTTTCTTTTCCAAGGAGGATTAATATTGAAGACCCTACTCTCAGAGGAGAGTCCATGAATAAAATTACATTATTGAAGGTCCATTGGTAGATGGATATTTCTTGGTTGGCACGGGACATTCCTACAATCACGGGAAGAAATGTGGAGATGCCGCGAGATTGCAGGAAAACATTTGGGACCGGACGTGATATGGTTGGCACGAGACATTCCTACAATCACGGGAAGAAATGCGGAGATGCCGCGAGATTGTAGGAAAACATGTGGGACCAGATGTGATATGGGCTGAAAGCCTGACATTTGAAATTGGGTATCTTATTAAAGCCTCAGCTCGGGGGCTCGTGGACAATGACACTTGAAAAGCGTCGACCAAAGAAATTTGGAAGCTCGAAGATTTTTAGTTCTCCACTGCAGCAAGCTACACTGAAGAACTGGGGGCTTGTTGTTATGCCATATTTTGGCATGGTCCAAATTTCTCCGTTTAATAATTATTAATTCAGATTAATAATTAATTACTTGACCACTAAGTTCTATCCTCTCCCTGAAACGAGGAAAGAATCAATCTCAATCAACGAATAACGGAAAATATCTTCAAACGATATTCTTCAAATCATGGAAAGAAATGCGGAGATGCCGCAAGATTGTAGAAAAACATGTGAAGACCGAACTATTTATGGGAACTTGAAGAGGATTGATAATCCTTGAACTATTTATGGGAACTTGAAGAGGATTGATAATCCTTGAACTATTTATGGGAACGTGAGGCGGATTGATAATCCTTGAACTATTTATGGGAACATTGGATGGATAAACCTTGAACTATTTATGGGAACGTGAGATGGATTGATAATCCTTATGGGAACATTGGACTGAATGACTTATCTAATGACTTGTTTTTCAAGAACTACGTGAGGCTTGATCCCTATATAAATGGGTACGTAGGCACCTTGTATGGTACAGTGGTACAGTGGTACACGGCAATTGACACTCGGGAAAGAGGAAGAGAAAGAACCCATTCTCTATTCAATTTCTGAGGAGTCATCATACGAGCTCAGCCCCAAACATCCAAAAATCTCAAATCTCCCTATTTTCATATTTCGTTATTCCAGCAACCTCCGATTTGGGTTGTTACGAAATTCCTCCAACAACAGTTTGTAATCATCGGAGGAAAATTTAGCCTTAATCTTTTTAAGATAATGATATATTGGTCCGTTTGGAAGTTAGAGTTTTGAACTAAAATTATAGGTTTGAGCCGAATTAGATGTTTGACCGGATGATACATCTAATGTGAGTGTTTAATAGTTAGCGAATTGAAATAGCAGTTTGGACTCAATAATCTAATTTTAAAAAAATGACTTGGAATAGTTTTTTCAGTTTGATGATGGTAGATGTATCTAGTTAAAATACAAAAAGAAATTTAAACAACCAATTATCAAATATTTTCACGTCAAACAACTAACTCAAATCCGCTAGTCATAGTCAAAATAACTAACTCAACCACTAGTCAAAACAACTAACTCAAATCCGCTCGTAAAAATAACTAATTCAATACACTTCATTAACAATTAATTGTTAATTGTCAAACATGATCAATATCAAAATTTTTGTGTTTATATTGTATAGTAGTATACAGATAATTGAATATGAAAGAGGCAGGGAGGAAGAGGACGATTGCGAAAAATGCATGTAATCATAGTCTACTGTGTATAATTTCGTAACCAACTTGTTTGGTTTTAGTTTCTATCTATTAGATTAGAAGCCCAATTAGATTACTTTTATTTTGACCAAAAAGGAGATTAAAATAAGAGAAACCTATATATAATTATAGGAGGATTATAATAAAAATAAGAGAGAGGAAAAAATAGACACAAGAAAGATATAGAGTGAAAAATTCGCAGGAATTTTTCTGATTACACAAGCTGCCTTATATTTACGATTCCCAGAGTTCTACCG
The DNA here is from genome assembly GCA_030848705.1 of Heracleum sosnowskyi. NCBI lineage: Eukaryota > Viridiplantae > Streptophyta > Magnoliopsida > Apiales > Apiaceae > Heracleum > Heracleum sosnowskyi. Next base: position 131,041,820 of record CM061238.1, on the reverse strand, counting down.
GCCGGATCGTCCTAATTTTGGACAACATATTTCTTACACCGATACCTAAATTCTGAACAGTGGAGATTGGATTCTGAGGTCCAGAAGTCAGTTGTTAAGGAGCTAAACAGTGGCTATTTGCACCACGGTGAGGGTAAACCTCCCCGTGGATTTTTTCTCATTGTTGTCTTATTTTTGATTTCATACTTTTGACGGCTTATTCCAAGAGTGTGAAGGTGATTGTATTCCTCTAGTTTTATCTAGAGAAGACTTGGTGTATTCCCATATAATTTGTGATAGTGAATTGTTTGGCTGGACTACGGTCTTGTGGTTTTTACTACTTACCTTTGAGGGGGTTTTCACGTATAATTTTGGTGTCTTGTTTTTCGTTTATTGTTTTTTTACTTGTTTGTTTCATCGAAGTTTCATACAAGTAGGGATAAGTATTGTCCAACGAAGTTAATTCCGCACTTAGTTGTTACCGTTGTGGTCACTTTTTCCTATCATATTGGCATTAGAGCTTGGTTGTTATTGCACTTGTTTGAACGATGGAAACGAATACAAGTAGAATGATTAATTTGAATGGTTCTAATTATATCATGTTTGGAAGGGAAAGATGGAAGATATTCTTTATGTGAAAGAATATTATCCACTTGTGTTTACTACGGAGAAGCCTACAAATAAAACAGAGGAAAAATGGACTATTTTGCACCGACAAGTTTGTGGGTATATATAGCAATGGGTGGATGATAATGTTTTGAACCATATTAGTGGGGAGACATATGCGCGTACTTTGTGGAACAAGCTTGAGCAACTCTATGCTCGAAAGACAGGAAATAATAAACTGTATTTGATCAAACAGTTGATGTCTCTAAAATATCAGGATAGCACTGCAATTTTTGATCACTTGAATGCTATCATTGTGGTAAAAAGGGGCATACAAAGAAGTTCAGCAGAAAGTTGAAGCGAGAAAATAAAAAGGGTTCAGACGAAAACTGACGGTGGTAATGATAATTCTGTGGTGATTGCTACTACTGATGAGCACCTGATCTGTTGTGTTGAAGATATTGTTAACCTTGCACAAGATGATATGAGTTGGGCAATTAATAGTGGTGTTTCGTGTCATGTTGCATCACGAAGGGACTTCTTTACATCTTATACTTCTGGAGATTTTTGAGATGTTAAGATGGGTAACAGTGACATAGCAAAAGTTGTTAGCGTTGGAGATGTATGTCTGAAGTTTGATACGGGCATGAAGTTATTTCTTCACGATGTCAATGAAGCACATTCCAGACATGAGAATGAATTTAATGTCAATGGAAGCTCACTTGGGGTTCTTTAATTGTTGCAAGAGGGAAGAAGTATCCAAAATTATATATGACACAGCCGCAAATCTCCAAGGACAGTGTTAATGCAGTTGAGAATGTTGATAAGGTTGAATTATGGCATAAGAGTCTTGATCACATGACTGAAAAAGGAATGAATATACCGTCGAAGAAAAATGTATTATCTGGTTTGGCTGATATACATTTGAAAAGGTGTTTTCACTGTGTGGCAGGTAAAGAGAACATAGTTTCTTTTAAGAGTCGCCCTCCCTCTCGTTGAGAGCATATACTTGACTTGGTGCATTCCGATGTTTGTGGTCCTATGAAAACCAAAACTAATGGTGGTTCATTATATTTCATTACATTTATCGATGATCATTCAAGGAGGTTGTGGGTTTATACCTTGAAGACGAAAGACCAAGTGTCAGATGTGTTTAAGCATTTTCAGGCTTTGGTTGAGAGACAGACAAGGAAGAAACTGAAGTGTATCCGGACAGATAATGGAGGGGAGTATACATGTCCCTTTGATGTGTATTGCAGACATCGGGGTATTCCGCACCAAAGGACACCACCAAAGACACCTCGGCTTAATGGTTTGGCAGAGAGGATGAACAGAACATTGGTAGAGAGAGTCAGATGTTTACTTTCACATGCTGAGTTGTCGATGTCTTTTTGGGGGTGAGGCACTAAATACTGGGGTAAATGTGTTAAATCTCTCACCTTGTGTTCCTTTAAAATTTGATATTCCAGATAAAGTTTGGAGTGGTAAAGATGTTTCTTATGATCATTTGTGTATCTTTGGATGTAAGGCTTTTGTGCATATTCCCAAAGATGAGAGGTCTAAACTTGATGTGAAGACTAAAGATGTATATTCCTTGGTTACAGCCAAGATGAATTTGGCTATAGGCTCTACGATCCAGTTTCAAAGAATATTGTGAGAAGCCGGGATGTTATCTTTATTGAAGATCGAACTTTGAAAGATATTGGGAAGGCGGAAACAGTTCCTCAATATAACAATGATCTGGTTGATTTGGATCAAGTTCCTCCAAGACATGTAGATTCACAGTTTGGAAATGATGTTCATGATGATGCCCAGCATGGTACAAATACTGATACTCCAGAAAATAGTGACATGGATGATGATGCCCATGAGGAGTCACCAGTACAAAATACTCCACCATTTGTTCCACTCAGGCGGTCTACCAGAGATCGTCATCCTTCAAACATGTATTTTACTGATGAGTATGTTCAATTGACTGACAATGGTGAGCCTGAATCTTATACAGAAGCTATGAAAGATGAGCACAAGAAGGATTGGGTTTATGCCATTCAAGATGAGATGAAATCCTTGTATGAGAATAATACTTTTGAGTTGATGAAGCTACCTAAGGGAAAACGAGCTTTGAAAAACAGGTGGGTTTATAGAGTGAAGAAAAATGAGCATACTTCACAACCACGGTACAAAGCTAGGTTGGTCGTCAAGGGATTCAGTCAAAGAAAGGCTATTGATTTTGATGAGATCTTTACTCCAGTTGTTAAGATGACATCAATTCGTGTGTTGTTTGGTTTAACAACTAGTCTTCATTTGTAGGTTGAACAAATGGATGTCAAGACAGCTTCTCTGCATGGTGACTTGGACAAAGAAATCTATATGTAGAAACCTGAAGGTTTTCAGGTAAAAGGTAAAGAGGATTATGTTTGTAGACTTCTTAAGAGTCTATATGGTTTGAAGAAGGCACCTCGGCGATGGTATAAAAAGTTCGAGTCGTTTATGAAGGAGCAAGACTATCGTAAGAATATTTCTGATCATTGTGTTTTTGTTCAAAAATTTGCAGATGGTGATTTTATAATATTATTGCTTTATGTGGATGACATGCTTATTGTTGGCAAAAATGCTGGAAGAATTTCCCAGTTGAAGCAGCAGTTAAGTAAGTCCTTTGCTATGAAGGACTTGGGGCTATCGAAACAGATTCTTAGCATTCGTATCCATCGAGACAGAGTGGCCAAGAAGTTGCATATACCACAGGAGCAATATATTGAGAAGGTGTTTTGCAGGTTCAACATGGATAAATCTAAAGTTGTTAGTTCCCCTCTTACTACCAACTTTAAGTTAACTGGAAAGGATTCTCCTTCTACGAAGGAATAAATTGCAGAGATGGATGGAGTTCCATATGTCTCAGTAGTAGGAAGTTTGATGTATGCTATGGTATCTATGAGACCTGATATAACCTTTGTAGTTGGTATTGTCAATCGTTATCTAACAACTCTAGTTAAGAAGCATTGAGAAACAGTTAAGTGGATTATGAGATATCTTAGAGGTACTTCTAAATTGGGTTTAACATTTGGGAATGGTAAACCAGTGTTTGTTGGATATACAGATTCTGACTTGGCAGGAGATAAAGATTCGTTGAAATCCACCTCTGGATATTTGATGACTTTGGCAGGGGGAGCGGTCTCACGACAATCTAGGTTGCAAAAGGGTGTTTCACTTTCTATGGAGGAGGCAAAGTATGTAACAGCAACTGAAGCTTGTAAAGAGTTGTTGTGGTTGAAGTGGTTGATGCAGGAGCTTGGCTTTCCGCAACAACGCTATGTGGTTTTCTGTGATAATCAAGCAGCTATTGACATAGCTAAACATCCTACTTTTCATGTAAGAACGAAGCATACCGATATGAGATATCATTGAATTAGAGATGCTATTGAAGAAGGGTTGTTTGAAGTGGACAAGGTACACACCGATGATAATGGTTCTGATGTGTTGACAAAGTCCTTAGCTAAAGGGAAGTTGAAGGTATGTTGTTCAATCGCCGGAATGGCGAACTCTTTCTCATAGTTAGAAAAGGGGAGATTTGTTGGGTTTTAATTTCTATCTATGAGATTAGAAGCCTAGTTGGATTACCCCTGTTTTGGCCCACAAGGAGATTAAAATAAGAGAACCATATATATAATTATAGGAGGATTATAATAAAAGTAAGAGAGAGGAAAAAATAGACACAAGAGAGATATAGAGTGAAAAATTCGCAGGAATTTTTTTGGTTACACAAGCTGCCTTATATTTACGATTCCCAGAGTTCTACCGGTCGGATCATCCTGAATTTTGGACAGCATCTTCCTTACACTGATACCTAAATTATGAACGGTGGAGATTGAATTATGAGGTCCAGAAGTCAGTTGTTAAGGAGCTAAACAGTGGCTGTTTGCACCACGGTGAGGGTAAACCTCCCCGCGGATTTTTTCTCATAGTTGTCTTATTTTTGATTTCATACTTTTGATGGCTTATTCCAAGAGTGTGAAGGTGATTGTATTCCTCTAGTTTTATCTAGAGAAGACTTGGTGTATTCCTATATAATTTGTGATAGTGAATTGTTTGGGTGGACTACGGTCCTGTGGTGTTTACTCCTTACCTTTGAGGCGGTTTTCCACGTATAATTTTGGTGTCTTGTTTTTAGTTTATTGTTGTTTTACTTGTTTGTTTCATCGAAGATTCATACAAGTCGGGATAAGTATTGTCCAACGAAGTTAATTCCGCACTTAGTTGTTACCGTTGTGGTCACTTTTTCCCATCACTTGTTTAGCAACTTTATACAGCAACCACGCCATTGACATCTAGGGAATAATGACTCATGCCAAAAATGGAAATTGCAAAATTTCAATTTCGTAGGGTTTCATGGTTTCCGTTTTTTGAATATTCACTACAACAGTGAGTCATGCAATAATTCGTTAACTTGTCAAAACATATATGTTTTGTAGTTACCGAACTTTCTAAATTTCATAACCTTCTTGTCTTAGATAATCAACATCATACCTACCTTGATAAAAAAACAATACAAACCTGTTAATGATCGTAAGTTTGCACAAGAACGTGGAACAAGTTAGTTGTAATCTATGAATTTATTATCAATATTAAAAAATCATGCATGGATACTTTAATGTAAGCATACGAGAATTTTAATTTACAAAATAGTGATATTATGACAATTCCGGTCAAATTTCGAGTTTTAAAAATTAGGTCATTTATAACGAGTCTGAAATAAATTGAAATACACTGGACTAAACGCAGTCAACTTGGGTAGTCCACAAGCCAACAACAGGCCCCAAAAGGTCATGATTTGTTGGTGCACTTAGTATTAGTAATTTGTTTTATAAACTGAACTACAGTCACAAATCTTCTTGATGTAGAAATAGGGTGTACACTTTAAACTTTTGGCGTCCTCGTTAGGCCTGAACAGATAGCAACATATAGCACATATGCCCAAATTGTTCCTATCTAGTCATTGTAGATAATATTGACTGATTTTAGGTCCTCACCTCTGGACCTCCTTCCATCGTGGAATAATACCACCAACTTTTATGTCCCCACCTCCTACAACTTGACGAATCAAGTTTTTCGAGATTCGACTCTGATATCATATGCAACAGCCTCCACTTTTTCAGACTACTAATTCAAACAAAACTAATATAAAATATAATATATTAATCCAAAATTCTGTTACAAAGAGAACTACAACTCTACAAGCACAACTAAAAACAATAGTCCAAAAATCAAACTACTCAAAACCTAAACTCCTGAACTCGAATCTTTAAACAAGATTTTAAACATATAGTCAATGAGCATTCTAGTTGTTGTAAGAATGAGTTGATAAGGATTCAAGTTCAAGGATTTTAAGTTCGGAGTAGTTTCACTTTCAGATTATCGTTTTTATCTACGCTTTGTAATAATTCTATTTGTAACAGATTTTGGATTAATATATTGTATTTTAGTTTAATATTGTTCAAATTAATAATTCGAAAGAAGTAAGGGTTGTTATAGATACCATCATAGACATGGAAGCACGGTTCACACATATCATCGATGAGTTATCTCAACTCGGTAAGTGTTGAGTAACCAGTCGCTTTAAAACCTCAAGGTGTTAGAGAAAGGCCCCAAATGGATCTTATATTATATTTCAACACTTCTCCTCACTCGAAAGCCCATTTTTTGGTCGAAGAGTGGATCACGGGCGCCCATCTTTGGGGCATTAATTTGCCTTCGTGTCCATAATAAATTGTGTGAATATTGGGGGTGGCAGAGAGTCGAACTTATGACCCCCGCCGACCAGAGCTCTGATACCATGTTGAGTAATCAGTCACTTTAAAATTTCAAGGTGTTAGAGGAAGGTGCCAAATGGATCTTATATTCTATTTCAACAGTAAGTTATATTCTATGAATGAGAAAAATCGAATAATACTAAAGATTTTGCCACAGAGTTGGAAAGTAAAATGACAATGATAAAAAATGCATAACCTAAATATCTACATTACTGATAACTTATTCAATAATCTTCGTGCATAAGAAGAGAATAATATGTTGGAGAAAGTTATTCCTAAAGTGGAAGATATACGAAAAAATATGGCTCTAAAGATTAAGGAATCTATCGCTCTAAAATCTTAAGATATCCGAGGAAATACCCTAACATGATCTTATATTATAATAAATATTATTTAACACAATAAGATTATTTTAAACGAGAATGTCTTGTACTTTCTAAGATATGTGTTCTCATAGCTGAAAACGATTGAAATCTAAATAAATGAATACGAAGCAGAACAATTATCGACCGAAATAGTCAATTGATGTTATGAACAAAAAGAAGTTAACTTAGGGTCTGTCTGGGATATCTTAAAATAAGTAACTTTTCATATATTAACTCCTTATATATAATAAGCGTAAGGGAGATCTTATCCAAAACTTTGGTCGGTCATTGTACTACCAAAAGTATACGATCCGTTGGATTATAAAACTATAAATATTCAAATCGATGAGGACCGTCAGATATAATATTAAAAATTGTATTTGATTAATAATAGGATAGTATTTAAATACTAAAATGTGTATTTTGATAATTTAAACCTATTATAAATGGGTTTTCTATATTGAATAGAAATCTTTATGTAAAAATTCGTAATTATCTTTTCTCTTTATTTTATGGATAGTTCCAGTTAGATAATAATTATTAAACCATCTTTAAATTAAAGATAATTTTGTAAGCTTCGCGTGGGCTGTAAAATCGTTAAAATCTGTTGTCTAAAACTCAAGATAGAGCCCAAGAGCCCAAACAGTAAAGTTATTATCTAAATTTTAATAAATATTTTTTTATTATTGTAGCACCAATTTAATTTTTTTTCCTAATTCTTTTAAATTTATAAATTATTTGTTTATTTCAATAAAATATTAAAATCAATTTAAGAAAAAATGAAAATCGATTTGGTTCGTGTACGATCAGTATACGACCAAATTAATAATTATAGTTAGATCTTAAATAGATCGATGAGAATTGTTAGGTTTAATATTAAAAAGTGTATCTGATTAATAACAGAATTATATTTAAATACTAAAAAGTGTATTTTGATAATTTAAAATTTTTCTATGTAAAAATTCTTAAATATCTTTTCTCTTGAATTTATGTATAGTTCCAGTTAGATAATAATTGTTAAACCAAATATCAAGATAACAATTCATATCGATTACAATGATACCCTAGACTTAGGAGAACTCATGTACATGAATAAATTTAAACACTTTTTTTCTGAAGGAACATAACAATTCGATTAATTCAAATTATAATTATATTATTTTACATATAACAAACATAAAAGCATAATATCAAAATATTATTAAAATGTTGAGGGTTTTATATTCATAAACGATAATTTTGAATATAATACTTATATTAAAATGTGTATTTGATTAAATGTAGGATTATATTTAAATACTAAGAAGTGTGCATATTTTATTAAGTTTTATATCATAACTAATCAAATATTATTTATTATTAAATAATAAATTATACGTAAATGGTGATTTTGTTTTATAAGAACTCATATAGACCTAATTTCATTGTTAGCATAACTATATTCATATTAAAAAAAACCTTATTTTGAAATTTTAGACTCAGCTACAGAAGAGGCCAAACTTTTTAAACCTATATACATTGTAAATTATTAAATTCGAAACTTTAAAAGTTTGCTAATCAATTAGTATAGTACTTTTCTGAAAAATCGTACTTTACAAAAAATATTATCAAATAACATATGTCTGCAAGAAAAAAATGAAAAAATTATTATTTTTCAAAAAAACCTATAAATTTTAATATGTTGTTGGTAGATTCAAACCTTAGATCATTCTACATGATAATTTTACTGTTATATCTAACGTTTTTCAACAATTTAATTTGAAAGATTCAACGATTATGGATTGAGTGATCAAACAAAGCGACCAAACTTAACTTATAAGGAAGCTTTCATTATTTAGTCTTTAATATAATAACATAGATATTTACCGGATATACTATAAAAAAATGAAATTTATACAGAATTTTGATCACAGTGTACTACTTTAAAAAAAGAACTATTACAAAAAAAGTATATTTTAATTGATAATTTATTTTCTCAAAAGTTCAAAGTTCCCGCATCTTTAACATATTACAAAAAAAAGTATATTATATTTTAGCAATAAATATTTAAAAAAATTATAAATATTAAGAAAAATTAATGATGTTATCATGGTAGTTTGGTCCTTAATACCGCCAAAACATTCTCAACCGTTACATCCAATACTTTAAAAAATACATGATCAAGATTATATCATATAAAAAGAAGTTATTATCTAAAAATGATATAAGTTAAAAGATATTATATTAGGATTGGATTTTCTAAAAAGTCAAAACATAAAAATAGTTGTAATTAAATAAGGAAACTCATTTAATACCAAAATAATAAAAATCGTTTAATGTTAAATAGATAGGTGAAAACTGTTAGATTTAACATTAAAAACTGTATTTGGTTAATAAAGGGTATTCTAATAATCTAAATTACATATAAGTAGATTTCCTAAATCGAATAGAATTCTCAACATTAAATTTCGTCACTTTATTCTCTTTTTAGTTTTAAAATAGTTTTTAATTGAAAAAGAACTATTAAACCACAACTAAATTAAAGATTATTTTGTGAATTTCATGTGGACTATAAAATTGGCAAAATCTATTTTTTATAACTCAATATAAACAAATATTAAATTGAGCGTGTAAAATATAATAAATATCAAATTTTTAACTATAATTTTTTTGGCTAAATCTTTTTTAACAATAATTTAATCATGTAAACTAATAACTTTTAAATATTAAAATATTCATAAATAAATATAATTATAAATATTAAAAAAACAATCGTGTGTTGCATGGGTAATAAAAATATAATTATAAACAAAATAATTATAAATAAAATTTAAGTAACCGTGCATCGCACGGGCTAAGCTAGTATGAGATAAGTGACATAAAAGTGATAAGTAAATTTGACTTATAAATTATGCGAAGTGTTTGGTAAATTATCATTATAGGTTCTTAATTTTCACTTTTTATATTTTTTTTAAAATTTCAAAATGAATTTATTTAAACTAAATTAAGTATTTTAAAATAAAAATAGCTAAGAAAAGCAAACAAGAACATTTACGCTCTATAATCTTATTGCATGAAAAGTTATTCTAACTAAAACACATGTAATAATTCGGATTAACATGTTTATAAAATGACTTATTTTTTTAAAAAATAACGAGTCTAATTATTTAAAAGTTTATTCTTGTTACACATATAACTATTAATTTTTTTAATTGATATATATAAATTTTAAGTATATAAATTAAAAATGTGAAACCCAAATTTATAATGTAGAGTTCCTACAAGTCTCTTACTATTAATTGTAAAATAACTTGAATACAAGCCCATGTTATGCGTATTGGAGTACTAAATTAAAAAAAAATAAGGCAAACGTCCAAAGTTCAAAAGGGCTTAACGTCAATATAAGTGAGCTTATCGATATCCCAAACAGGTACTTAACTTGGCATATATGTTGAGGATAAAAGGTACTATTGTAATATATGAGATTTTTAATAATAATAATAATAATAGGAATGATTAGAATTGGATTTTGTAATAAAATCATTTGTTTGCTAATTATAAGAAGCATAAGAACCATATTTATTTTTATTTTAATATATTTTATAGAGGCCTAATCGTAATAGGAGGTTAGTAGTTTTTATATAAAAAGATACAAACGCAGTGTTAACCTTAGACTAGCCGCAGAGCAGGAGCAAAGAAACGGGGGAAGAGAGAAAAATTGTCTTGGCATGGCATAATTAAAAGGTACTCTTTTTGGTCTTATGTGATTAAAGCTCGAGTATAGTTCACTCCTAATAAATCATTATTTTGTTAATATATTTCTTTTGTTTTACTTATACATATTCACATGTTGTCTCTTTGTAACACATGAGTTGCAAATCCAAGTTCAATTGTTAATAATAATAAAATACAAAATAGGTACATCTTGCTTAACCGCACGTAATATTTTGCTAACCAGTTAATGTCAATTAGTTTAGGCATATAATATAATTTTCCCAGTAATGGACGTTGATGTACGAGTGTATCTCCGATGTTTAAATGACTAATCAATACTAATTCGTAATGTGTATTTGATAATAGTAAATTATTAATGTAATAATAAGTGTTGTTTTAATGGTTATAAATTATGATGTTTATACAAATATTAAATTATAATTTTGTTACTAGATCATGGGCCAGAAATTTAGCGGATCGTTTGCAAATTTTGTTAGTATATGAGATTTCGATTTCAAGGTACGGATTTTCATCTCTTTTATTCAGCGCTACTCTTCTTAGAAAATTTTAATTTAAATTCGTTTTGAACTCAAATCTGTTCGTTTGATTTTGAATCATTTTGAATATGAAAATTGTTTTGATTCTGAAAAGTATATTTAAATCTGTTTCGAAATACTTAAATATTTGTTTCTGCTATTTTCTGACATTGCGTACATTTTATATCTGTTGGAAATATTGAAAATATCTATTTCTGTGATTTTAAAAGTTTTGCGAAATATTTTATTTCAATCCTTAGTGATATAGGGTATACCGAGTTAACCAGCTGTAGGGGTACTACAGCCATGTCATTGCGGCACCAGTGACATGACACTTCCATGACAGTGTGATTGGTCATGGCGTATCCTTCTGTTCTGATAGCTCAGGAGGAGAGCTTTTGCGCATTTGATATTTGTTTCAGGATACGTGGGTGCAACCAGAGTTTATGATTTGTGATTTGATTTGACGGTGACGTTGTATATGCCGTACATGTTATCCGATTTGTTGCACACATTAGGTACCCTATGATGTGTGTATTTGTATCTGTTCTATTCTGATCTCGGTATGAAATATCTTACCCTTTCGTTGCTTCAGCCATGCTTATTTTTAAAATAAATGTTTTATTATAAACTGTCAAATATGAATATCTGTTTTCTTGTTTTATAAACTGTATTCCAAATCCGTACTGGGCAATTGGCTCATGCCATATTCTTTTTCTGGCAGGTACTTAGGGGGACTTGGGTTGTGTGATGGAGAGCTACCCTACAATCCTGTTGCTTAGGAATTATGCAATTATAGATTTATTAGGCTTGTTTAATTATAATTTGTTGTATTTTAGTGCTTTACATACAGTTTTATGGTTTAATAAGTAGCCCCTTATTTAATTATAGATGAGGGTGTTACAAAGATGGTATCAGAGCCGACTCTCGAAAGCTTGTCGAGGCAAGTTGCTGGAGGTGGGGACACGAAGGCTGGTGGTATTATCCCACAATGGACAGAGATCCGGAGGTGGGGACACGAAGCCAGCCGGTATTATCCCACAATGGCTAGGGAGGAACGATCTTGGAACCTATGGGCTATCCGATCAGGCTTGACGAGGACGTCAAGAGTTTAAGTGGGGGAGTTTGTAACACCCCAGTCCCACATCGAGAAGATTTGGGACTTCTGTTCAGTTTATAAGGCAAAGTACTACTACTAATTAGCACCAACAAATCATGATCTTTTGGGGGCCTGTGGTGGGCTAGTCGTTACCCAAGTTGCCTGCGTTTAGGCCAGTAGACTTCGGCTTATTCGGACTCGGAATCGGGACTTGACCCAATTTTCGAAAAATGCTCGGGATTTGACCCGAGTTGTCACATATGGTATCAGAGCTTTAGGTTCGTTCTTGTGGAAAACCTAATTAGGTAATTATAAGAAGCATAAGAACCATATTTATTTTTATTTTAATATATTTTATAGAGGCCTAATCGTAATAGGAGGTTAGTAGTTTTTATATAAAAAGATACAAACGCAGTGTTAACCCTAGACTAGCCGTAGAGCAGGAGCAAAGAAACGGGGGAAGAGAGAAAAATTGTCTTGGCATGGCATAATTAAAAGGTACTCTTTTTGGTCTTATGTGATTAAAGCTCGAGTATAGTTCACTCCTAATAAATCATTATTTTGTTAATATATTTCTTTTGTTTTACTTATACATATTCACATGTTGTCTCTTTGTAACGCATGAGTTGCAAATCCAAGTTCAATTGTTAATAATAATAAAATACAAAATAGGTACATCTTGCTTAACCGCACGTAATATTTTGCTAACCAGTTAATGTCAATTAGTTTAGGCATATAATATAATTTTCCAGTAATGGACGTTGATGTACGGGTGTATCTCCGATGTTTAAATGACTAATCAATACTAATTCGTAATGTGTATTTGATAATAGTAAATTATTAATGTAATAATAAGTGTTGTTTTAATGGTTATAAATTATGATGTTTATACAAATATTAAATTATAATTTTGTTACTAGATCATGGGCCAGAAATTTAGCGGATCGTTTGCAAATTTTGTTAGTATATGAGATTTTGATTTCAAGGTACGGATTTTCTCCTCTTTTATTCAGCGCTACTCTTCTTAGAAAATTTTAATTTAAATTCGTTTTGAACTCAAATCTGTTCGTTTGATTTTGAATCATTTTGAATATGAAAATTGTTTTGATTCTGAAAAGTATATTTAAATCTGTTTCGAAATACTTAAATATTTGTTTCTGCTATTTTCTGACATTGCGTACATTTTATATCTGTTGGAAATATTGAAAATATCTGTTTCTGTGATTTTAAAAGTTTTGCGAAATATTTTATTTCAACCCTTAGTGATATAGGGTATACCGAGTTAACCAGCTGTAGGGGTACTACAGCCATGTCATTGCGGCACCAGTGACATGACACTTCCATGACAGTGTGATTGGTCATGGCGTATCCTTCTGTTCTGATAGCTCAGGAGGAGAGCTTTTGCGCATTTGATATTTGTTTCAGGATACGTGGGTGCAACCAGAGTTTGTGATTTGTGATTTGATTTGACGGTGACGTTGTATATGCCGTACATGTTATCCGATTTGTTGCACACATTAGGTACCCTATGATGTGTGTATTTGTATCTGTTCTATTCTGATCTCGGTATGAAATATCTTACCCTTTCGTTGCTTCAGCCATGCTTATTTTTAAAATAAATGTTTTATTATAAACTGTCAAATATGAATATCTGTTTTCTTGTTTTATAAACTGTATTCCAAATCCGTACTGGGCAATTGGCTCATGCCGTATTCTTTTTCTGGCAGGTACTTAGGGGGACTTGGGTTGTGTGATGGAGAGCTACCCTACAATCCTGTTGCTTAGGAATTATGCAATTATAGATTTATTAGGCTTGTTTAATTATAATTTGTTGTATTTTAGTGCTTTACATACAGTTTTATGGTTTAATAAGTAGCCCCTTATTTAATTATAGATGAGGGTGTTACAAAGATGGTATCAAAGCTTTAGGTTCGTTCTTGTAGAAAACCTAATTAGGTTGACCTGTGAGCATGGGTAGACGTTAGGATGGGTATTATCTTTTAAAATTTCATTCGCATTTGTTCATTTGACAGCCATTTTACTTTAATGATATTTTTAAATATATTTTTGACTATTTTCTTTATTGTGAACTTTATTCATATTTGTATTATACATTGTGAGTTTCTTTATAGAAATGAAACCTTTCTGTTATTCGATTGTGGTTCGACTCAGAGTGTCATGACTTTCTCAGCAATTCAATACCTTTGAGTTTTGTGTTTGCTTGCATGTCGTCTTATATCTTTAGAGACCCACACATAAATGTTCCTATTTTTTTTTTAGTATCGAGAGTGTTAGATATTTTTAAGATTATGTTTCTTTTGATGATGATCTATGAATCATCCTAGTTAATTGTAGTGTGGTTGAGTTCATGAAACAACTTATTTATACGAAAAACAAATGATCTTTAAAAATGCGAATATACATGAATGTGTTTATTAAGAACATTAACTTATAACAGGCTTGAAATTTTTGTTAGCTTTACAAGGGAGGAGGTTTTAGGTAAGGATTGTGTAAATTTTAGATTATATCGAAGGATAAGATGCCATCATCTTATTGTGATTCTGTAGACCGTCGCTGGGCTAGACCTGTGAGTTGTGGGTTGAATTTGTACAAATAGATTGAAGTATTTTGATTTTGAATTTGTAATGTTATGTTCATGTATTTTGTGAGATATATGATACTAAATTATCTCTTGAGTACTAAATTATCTTCTTATTTATTTTGACATATTATTTCAATTTTGAATAACATTTTTACTTGTTTCGTGTCCATGAACTATTATTAAATTCTGAATTATACAACAGAAAAAGGTCTATTACGCAACTTTGTTTGATTAATCGAATTAAGCAAATTTTAAGTCTTCTGGGATACAAGTAATTTGTCCTTTATTTTTCTTATTTGTGATTTTTGCATACTCATAAATGTTTTATTAATTTATTTGTAAGATTATAGCACATTCAAATTATTTTGATATTGGTTGCGCCTCAATTTCTTTTAAAATATATAGAATACATATCTATATGTTTCGTAATTTTGTGCAAATTATGCCTAAAGCACTCATGTTCTAATATTTCATATTTAATTATTTTATTTTGGGGACGCTCAAAATAAATAATTAAATGATATGATATTATTAATTTTAGGGACGCCTGAAATTAATAATTCAGTAAAAGAATATAAGTGCTTTGTATTTTAAGATTTTTTTTATGGTATTATTTTTATTTAGATAAGTTTCAAGGTATTTGGTATTAGTATTTGGTTTTATTATGTTGTACACTAACGACCATCGGTTGGTATCTCACATAGGTTATAAAAATTATATGTATCTCTTTTATTTTTAAAGTTTCATCTTTCTCCTATATCAAGGTTATTATCAAAGACCTATAGCTTAGCTCAATGCACCATGATAGTCAAATTTCTTTTTCTTGTTGTGTAATTGGATAATTACTTTCTCTAATGGTCTGATTGTATGTATCTAGTAAAATGTTGAAGTGCTATAATTTATCAAGTTCGAGGAGACTAGGAAGTTATTTATCATAATATATGTTAGATGCACGTCATTTGATGTTTTTCAGAATATAATTTTGTTTGAAACTATTATTTTGCGTTTTCCTTTACGATTGTTTCAAGTTAGACACTTATGCAACAGACCAACATTGACCCATATAGTTTACACGTTATATTTTGGTGGCACAAAAATATAAATCTATGTTTTGATTCTTGATTTTATTTTTTTTATTTTTTTTAAAAAAATAACTCATGTATGGTAAGACAGTTTAGTTGTCAAATTGCTACTAAAGAATTTCAATATTAGGGAATCAATTTTAAAAATCAATATGTTTGTTTGTTCGAATTATTGGAATATCATCAAATCTTTAATTTTAAGGATTTAATTTTATAAGTGGTTAGAAATGTAATATCCCATAATTTTAGTTTATTTTACTATAAATTTTTTTAATTAAAAATTATTTATATTTTATTTAATATATATGATAAATAAATTTGTTTCTGCTTCGATATATATTCTGCATTTATATTGTCTGGTTGGATTAGCGAATTGCGACACATGGCTAGTGAACATCTAGAGCCCTATATTTTTTTTTTCTTAAATAATTAGATAAGAAAATTTATAAATGAATATATAGATGAATAAATATTATTATTAGTGAAACCTAAAATTAGGAGTTGTATTGTGTATTAAGAGAGGAAGAACAAGAAGACAGTAAATGACGGAATTATATTTTATAATTATGTGATATGCCTAATTGATGCACTTAATTAAATTATTTGTAAGTTGTTTAAGTATGCATATTACATTCATGACAGTGTATTGTTATTGTTAATCAAGTTATTTGATATTTCAATGAGTATCATAAGAAAATTTATATAATTGATGTATCTAATGTATCTTGATAAATTTAAATCGTAATAGGCTAAATGTGGCTAATTTAATTAAACTGGTATATTTGTAGCATAAGAATTAATTTAAATCTTTTACAAAATGTAAGAATGGAATATGTATAACGCATTTCTTTATTTTTATACAAACCCGAAAGTCTGCATCATCGTGTATTTTATTATATTATTATTAAAAAAAAATCAATGTGTTACTTTTTAAGTATACATTGGGTATATGTAATGCAAGTCTGTTTCGTCTGATTTTTGGTTTACTCTCAGGTAGCTCAGGTTGTGTTAATTAATAATTCTTTTAATTATTTATATTATTTAGCTAATAATTGTTTGCTTGTATAATTATTTTATCAGTTTACAGTTATCAAAGTGACTGCTTTCTTTCCATTGTATTATTTTATTGGTCGATTATACTTTATTTAAAAAGGTCCGAACAATTTTAATTATATTATTTTATTAATATTTTGTGTGAATTAATTAATGTAATAGTTATATGTCATATAGTTACTATTATAGATTCATTTACTTTTCTCTTAATTTAAGTGTGTTGGATACTAATATATGATTATAATTTTTTTTTTTAAAATTAGATAAATACTATTAGCGGTATGCATGATCCTATATATTTTAGCTTAATAATTATCATGTATCAATTGTTTTTGTTCTCAATTTATCTCTCTACTTAAACAATAAATATTCAAATATATTTCGATTCATTTCTAAATTTATGATCATATCGTACTTACATATCATACCAATGAATTACAATTTTCGGTAGTTGTCTTTGATATAAATTTGGAGGCTTGTTTATGTGAGGAGACTTGTGATATTTAAATTGAATAAAAAAGTAATGTGAATTAATAAACATGTTTTGCTTTGAATTCCGTAATTTTGCAATCTTGAGACCGTCATAATTAGGATCTTAAACATATGGCATAAAAAGACAATTTGGATTGACCTATGTTGGTTAGTTGGGTATCATTAAAAAAAACGTAAAAGTTACATTTCGTGAGTCATTGCAATTAAAATTAAATTATTTTCATAATTTACCTGATGGATATATTTCAGAGAGTTTATGAGTATCACGTTGTTCCATTAGTTTAGAACTAATAGTATAAGTTTAGAAATGATTTTTCAAGAAGTGACTTTTATTATTATTACTTTTTTATTTTATTTTTGTAATTTGGTGAAAGAAGTTAAAGAAGAGTCTAAGATATTTTGTTAATTTTTGTGGTAAATCTATTATTATATATCTTATACTGCAACAAGCACTTTGTGAACCATTTTATTCAACACTTGAAATTACATAACTGCCCCTCCAAAGTCAAATGTTATAAAAATGTAAGAAAATTTTGATCTTGATGGGAATCGAACCTAAGACACTTCAATACTAATTACTAAGAATTTCAAGTCACCAATTTAACCATTGAGCTACTTGGGCTTTTTTGTTGTGGTATAGAACCCATTAGTGTGGTAATATATTTCACAAATATTATTTTACACTTTAGTTTTTATTCAAGATTCTTTCATGATAATTTCATTTGTCTGATTATTGATAAAAGTGGTTATTGGTATAAAGTATATTCAAATAGACTCGTATCTCTTTAATTAAATTTAATTATGTTTCTTCCTTTGTATTCACAATTTTAAGACAAAGTACAAATGCATTTTTAGTCACATAATATCACTTTTTAGTCCGAGCATCCAATAATATAAAATAATACAAAATAGTAATCATTTTGTCTCAACTATATTCACACATATCAGATAATATAAGTAATAATATAAGCACCTCTATAGTTGTTACCCTGAATAGAGATACGTAATCCGGATTCAGGTCGGATTTTTCGATAACCGATAGGGCCGGGCTTTTTTTAAATCGAGACAAATTTTCTCTAAAATATTTATACATGTAGATAGGGTCGGGTCAGGAGGGGCCAAATCGGATTTTTACAAATTATTTTAGATATTGATAACTTTAACTTTAACTTTACCTTTTTTTTATTTTTTCGAATTTAATTAAAAAAATTAAGCTTTTATCTGATATTTAATTGAAAATTCTAGATTTTTGGATTGGACTTTTATCCTGATCAAGACTACGTCCAAATCGAGATATTATTTGGGTTTATTCAGCTCGAACCGGATCGGGGTTTTGTGAAAAATATGCGATTCGTTTAAGCCTGCGGGCTGGATCCAATTGAGGTGGACTTTTTTTTAATCAGATTTTTTCCGATTTTTTTAACCAGTTCGAACAGTTTTTTTCGAATACGAATTTGTGTGCATCTCAATCCCGCCACCTCATGCATTAAGGACATGTATACTACTCCGGCCGCTTATAGAGAATTATGGAGCCCAGAGAGTATTGGTACTTTCGAAATGGAGCATTTATTTGACACCTTTAACTAATTCCTATCTGATTATTAATTAGCTTATAAAACTAATCATCAAATACATTCAACTAAGAACAAAATCTTCTTCGGACTAATACCAAACCGATCTTCCTTGCAAATCTTCTCAACCATGTCACATAGTGTCACCAACAAGTTCAAACCGGTGGCAGGATCACCACAACAAACTGAAGAATACTTATCATCACAAAATTAAACTGACGTGAACTAGAAAATATCGTCACAAAATAACATCAAGTTCTGTCGGTTAGAGCGATCCCGTGCCTTGCACGGGGGGTTCGTGAGACAATTTATTCATCATAAAATTACTAAATTACCCCTATATAATAGCACAACAAAAAAATTGTTTCTGATGGAAATTAAACTCTTGACCTCTAAATTAGAAGTAACATACCTTACCACTATTTTAGACATCTATTTTAATTGTATTTTGAAACTTTTTATTAATATGCACAAATACTCAATATGTTATACTCTATTTTAGTACAAAAAAATTGTTTCTGATGGGAATTGAACCCTTAATCTCTAAATTAAAAGTAACATTCCTTACCACTATGATAGACATCTATTTAGATTATATTATGAAGTTTTTTATTAATCTGCGCAAACACTCAATATGTTATACTCTATTTTGGTCTCTTTTTGTAATCTACTTGGTAAGGTAGATAATTTATTTTCGCAAGTGCCTTAAATAAATATTTCTAACCATATTTGAGAAAAACTCGCGCAAAATGTTATAAAATTGTATTTTAAAAAAATGTTATAAAATTGGAATTGATCCATAAAAAAGGATTATATTAATATTCTTATATTATAAATCATGTTTATTTGCATTAAGTACATAATGGCTCATATTATATATACTATTAGATTACAAATTCTATATACTATCAGATTATATATATATTAGATTACTAAATTACCCTTTCAGTATTATATTGATGATATTATATTAATAAATTATCCCTCCAATTGTATATTGATGATAAAAAAATTTCTTTTTAATGTGAATTGAACCATGACCTAGGTGATAGTGTGACAAGTATTGACATTTATATCCAATATCACTCATTATATTTTTTTTTTAATATATTTTTTTAAATTTAAAACTATCAACATATTTACTTCTTTTCAATTATATCCTTATATATAATAAGCGTAAAAATGGATTTTATCATTATTTTACATTTATTATTGTTTAATTATAAGATATTAACAACTTATAATTATATATGCATTTTTGAAATTTTAGCTACTAATAAGATTAAAACTGTAGTTTTATTATGATCCAATATATTTATAAATCTCGTCTTCAATAGATAAATTTTATACGTTGGTCATTTTCGAAAAATCCACTATAGTATATAAAGTATTGAACCCGAAAAATGCAAAAAAGTTTTATATTTGTATATAAATAAAAAAGTTTGTGTTGGAGATTTTTACAAGAAAGTTGAAGTTGTCATCGTACGACTAAATCAAATCTAAACTAAATTGGTTTAAATTTTTTGAATATCTATGATAAAATATTAAAAGTACTAAATGTTAAATTATTTGTGTCAAGTGGCAATTGTAAGGTGAAACGAGTAACTTATCACGAATCAGTTTAGCATTATCTTGAAAGGTATAAGTAATAGTTTTCTAAAATAAATTATATCCACACCTGTACAATTATTGTATTCAACGTGTCTGCAAGGAGACCCTTCTTAAAACGGGCAAAGTGGTATGCATTCGTTTAAATAGTGTATCCACACATACTAATACAACTTGTACTTCTACATTTTTACTCTATTATGCACACCGATCAAATTTTACAACACCCACTTAACGACTACCCCATGAACTACAAACAGGTAAATGGAGTGCTAACGTTCCCCCTGCAATGAAAATGATAAAAGGCGCCCAATTCTCTTTCAAAGTGACACTAAAACCATCTTCTCATTCAAATACAATTGGAAAAATTATAATCGCCGAAATCTTGCTGTACACAAGGTCACGACTACCCCATGAACTAAAAACAAGTAAATGGAGTGCCAACGTTCCCCAGGCAATGGAAATGATAAAAGATGCCCGATATTCTTTCAAAGTGACACTAAAACCATCTTCTCATTCAAATACGATTGGCAAAATTATAACCGACGAAATCTTGCAGTACAGAAGGATCGTGCGTGCTAACAAAACATGTTAATTAGTCAAAATATTTGCGCCTACTCAGGTCATAATAACAACCTTATAGACTGGGATTTTGTAAAACATGTATCATCAAACCTTCGACATATTTCCTACTGATATACCGTTACATGCTTATGTCTTTTCTTCTACATGCATTCCACCAAACGATGAGACCAACATAACCGAAAATAACTAGAGCATGCCCGTGCCTCGCACGGGCTATAAAGCTAGTTTGTTGAATTGTACAACCACCTTGGAAATAGAATATAAAGTTGAGAACAATTTTCGAAACTACTCAATTTAGTTTTGCCTTTTGTTTTTCTTGATTCCGGGGACGGAATCCTTTTTAAGGGAGTATATATGTAATATATGAGATTTTTAATAATAATAATAATAATATGAATGATTAGAATTGGATTTTGTAATAAAATCATTTGTTTGCTAATTATAAGAAGCATAAGAACCATATTTATTTTTATTTTAATATATTTTATAGAGGCCTAATCGTAATAGGAGGTTAGTAGTTTTTATATAAAAAGATACAAACGCAGTGTTAACCTTAGACTAGCCGCAGAGCAGGAGCAAAGAAACGGGGGAAGAGAGAAAAATTGTCTTGGCATGGCATAATTAAAAGGTACTCTTTTTGGTCTTATGTGATTAAAGCTCGAGTATAGTTCACTCCTAATAAATCATTATTTTGTTAATATATTTCTTTTGTTTTACTTATACATATTCACATGTTGTCTCTTTGTAACACATGAGTTGCAAATCCAAGTTCAATTGTTAATAATAATAAAATACAAAATAGGTACATCTTGCTTAACCGCACGTAATATTTTGCTAACCAGTTAATGTCAATTAGTTTAGGCATATAATTTAATTTTCCAGTAATGGACGTTGATGTACGAGTGTATCTCCGATGTTTAAATGACTAATCAATACTAATTCGTAATGTGTATTTGATAATAGTAAATTATTAATGTAATAATAAGTGTTGTTTTAATGGTTATAAATTATGATGTTTATACAAATATTAAATTATAATTTTGTTACTAGATCATGGGCCAGAAATTTAGCGGATCGTTTGCAAATTTTGTTAGTATATGAGATTTCGATTTCAAGGTACGGATTTTCTTCTCTTTTATTCAGCGCTACTCTTCTTAGAAAATTTTAATTTAAATTCGTTTTGAACTCAAATCTGTTCGTTTGATTTTGAATCATTTTGAATTTGAAAATTGTTTTGATTCTGAAAAGTATATTTAAATCTGTTTCGAAATACTTAAATATTTGTTTCTGCTATTTTCTGACATTGCGTACATTTTATATCTGTTGGAAATATTGAAAATATCTGTTTCTGTGATTTTAAAAGTTTTGCGAAATATTTTATTTCAACCCTTAGTGATATAGGGTATACCGAGTTAACCAGCTGTAGGGGTACTACAGCCATGTCATTGCGGCACCAGTGACATGACACTTCCATGACAGTGTGATTGGTCATGGCGTATCCTTCTGTTCTGATAGCTCAGGAGGCGAGCTTTTGCGCATTTGATATTTGTTTGAGGATACGTGGGTGCACCCAGAGTTTGTGATTTGTGATTTGATTTGACGGTGACGTTGTATATGCCGTACATGTTATCCGATTTGTTGCACACATTAGGTACCCTATGATGTGTGTATTTGTATCTGTTCTATTCTGATCTCGGTATGAAATATCTTACCCTTTCGTTGCTTCAGCCATGCTTATTTTTAAAATAAATGTTTTATTATAAACTGTCAAATATGAATATCTGTTTTCTTGTTTTATAAACTGTATTCCAAATCCGTATTGGGCAATTGGCTCATGCCGTATTCTTTTTCTGGCAGGTACTTAGGGGGACTTGGGTTGTGTGATGGAGAGCTACCCTACAATCCTGTTGCTTAGGAATTATGCAATTATAGATTTATTAGGCTTGTTTAATTATAATTTGTTGTATTTTAGTGCTTTACATACAGTTTTATGGTTTAATAAGTAGCCCCTTATTTAATTATAGATGAGGTGTTACAACTATAAATTTAATCGGATGTTATAAATGCAGTAATTAACAAAAAAAAGTATATTTTTTAATATAGCAAAAGAAAATATACTTTAGAACGGTGTTACAAAAAAAAACTTTAGAACGGGATACTTATTCAAAAGTTAAGTACACTTATTCAGAAGTTGAGTACGAATTCAAAGAATCCAGATTGAATTGTAAAATGGGCCGGCCCAAATAGCTTTCAATGGATGTAGTAGACCAGTCACAAATTATGGTATCTACTTTTCTCTTCCATTTCTTTTATTCTTTTTTATAATTAGAGTAGAATATCAACATAAATGCAAACCGGGAGGGGTGAAATAGGTACCGAATTGGGTACCAAAAATTGCCGCATCATTTTGTATCAATTTTTGGTATCCAATTCGGTACCTCTAGGCTTTAGCACTACTCGTGAAAGACCTTTTTACTCAAAAAAAGGGGTGGGCTAAACTAAAGTACCCATGGTAGACCCGACAATTTTATACACGACACGATATACACGACACGAAACGACACGAAAATTTAATGTTTGTGTTTGCATTTTAAGTACACGACACGAAAATACACGAACACGAAAATACACGACCCCGATTTAGTGTCGTTTTTGGATTTATCCTTCAAGTATACGACACGACAGGAAGTACCCGACATAAATAAATATATAAATAATTAAAAATATATATTATATATATAGTATAAATGTTAATTGATATTTTATAAAATATCAATACAATTTAGGATTTTAGGAAATTTTGTGTAAACATTCGTATTTTCGTTGTTATTCGTGTCTATTTCGTTTCGTTCGTGTACACAAATGGGACACACAAAAAAAATTCGTGTATCTCGTTTCGTGTCGTGTCAAGTCGTGTATCATTCGTGTTGTGTTCGTGTTACAGTTTTGGATACACGATTTGAATTCGTGTCATTTTCGTGTATAGCCAAAAAGTACACGAAACACGAAATTACACGACACGAAACGACAAATTTGCCGGGTCTAACCCACGGGCGGGAGCTGCTGCCCTAATTACCCACGAGATACGGCTTTAGTACTGGCGTATCAGATTGTCACGCCACAATTGAAAATTTAAGTGCCAGTTGCGCCATCTGCTGAAGCGTCACAAGACTTTCCCAATTTTGACATTTGTCATGCTTTCAGATGTTACGCTTTTTACACAGGCGTATGAAGCAGATTCTCCCTGATAGGCTATGTATAGACTGGACCCGTCATAAACCCGGACTCCTATCTCAATCATGGTCCACCAACTAGTCTGGATTCATATTTTGTCATGACTCACCAAGTCCTAGCCCGTATCGAAGTCCGAGCTCATCTACTAGTCCGTATCGCAGTCCGGACTCACCTACAAAACTCGAGCTCACAGGTTGGGCTTAAGTTCAAAGTTTAATCCATCCCTGGCGACAAAGGCAATAACTCACATGAAGACTACACATTGGTACGTGACGTGGTTAGGTCATGACCGATGGCCACACCTGGTGACGACACGTAAAGATTCCTAATGATTGGGATAATTATTTCCTATTTAAACCACACGCCAGCAGGAGCCTGGCACACGCTGCCACAATCCGTCACCTGGACACGTGCAATCCATCAACATCACCCAGGTGTCCTACCTACCTAGGATTCAACGCTCATGATTGCAGGTACAACCCCTAAACCCTAATCCTGGGCCTATATATAGACCAAGGAGGAAAGGTGCAGGGGTTACATTCTCTTTTACACACCTAACCTATACACACACCCTCCATATTTAGATTTCTCTATATTCCTATCTCCCTTTCCAAAGCTGTTACTTATTCTCACGCCAGAGGCGCCGCCAGGGTCCAAACCCCCCTCCGGTGTTGTTTTGCAGAGTCCCAACCGCAGCGACACCGCTTCCAGGCGTGGGATCGGCCGGGAAGGTCCTAGATCGGGATTTGGAGTTATCATTTGGCGCTAGAAGGAGGGGTCGAAAACCAACCCTGTCTTGTGGTCACGGCGCCGCTAGACTCAACGCCATCAACAAGCTCCTTCATCTTTGAAGGAGTCCTAGTTAAATCTAGTAAGATCTAAGCAAACTCTTTCGTCTTAACAACTAAACATGAACTCTTTAGCCCATTTCTCCGATGTATGAATGCTTTTAACCTTATTTAGCCCGGATCTGTTTATTTTTACCCTTGTTTAGCATTATCTAGCTTTCTTGATCCAGTTGTTGCTTAGATCCACATTGCTCTCCTATAGATCTGTCTTTAAAACTAATTTTCTTGCCTTGAAAAGCACTAAACCCAGAAATCACATGCATAAATTGTCTCGTTCTCCTTGGTAAACCCAGATCTATCAGAAATTTACTTTGATTTTGAAAAATTGTATTACCCCTTGTATACATTGTTTGCTCTTGAATCATGGCTCGAGGTAGCAAATCTGTGTTAAGACCCACAACCAGTACCCCAAGGCAAGAACCACCCACAAACCCAGTTATTGAACCACCACCACTCCTGACCCTGGCATCCCAAGTAATTCGGCCGGGAGATGCCCGGGTTGAAATTGAGGTTAACAAGTTTAAGTACACGGATGTCAACATGGAACCTGGACTCATGGAAAATTTAACCGGAGACCAGGTTGTTGATGCAATCCGGATGTATAAGGAGGCTCGGCTAAATGAAGTTGACCAAGTTGAAAACTCACATAACTCCGGAGACTCCCACCGATCACGTGCCTCAGTTTTTGACAGAATTGGGGGTACGGACAAAGATACCCGAAAAAGAACCCACCACAGAACCAACAGCCAAAACCGAGATGCTGAAGCTGAAAAGCTCCAAAAGCTAGCTGACTTGAGGGAAAAAATCCGGAGCGAAGAACAAGCTAAAATCGATCTCAAAATCCAAAGAAGAATTCAAGAGGAGGAGGCCCGGATTATGGGCAGAACTCATGAGAAAAGGAGAACCCGGGCCCCTAGCCTCGACATATTCTCAGATGATGAAGAACCCCAGGAGGACTTGATGGACATGATCCATGAACTTCAGAAAAAGGTGGGGCAGGACTCGGGGATTGACATTGGGGATACACTGACACCCTTTAGCTACTCGCTCGAGGCGACACCCAGGCAGAGAAATCTCAAACATTACAACTTTGATTCCTTTAATGGTTTGGGTGACCCTGAAGAGCATATAAACTATTTTGAACAAATTGTAATGATATATTATTACAATGATCTAACAAAGTGCAGGTTCTTTGCCTCAACCCTCAAGTCCGGAGCCCAGAGATGGTTCAGCCGAATCCCTTCTCGAAGCATCCACAATTGGAAGCAGTTTCGGGAATCCTTCTTGAGACGCTTCCGAGCCAATAAGACCCACGAAATGCACATGTGCCACCTAGAGACAGTCCGGCAGGCTCGGGGAGAGGCACTTGCAACTTACATGAAGCGCTTCCAGGAAGCCATAAACAATGTGAGCAACCTGGATGAGCGTGAAGCTCTTACAATTTTTCGAAGGAACTTGGACCCAGACAATAATGAGAGGTATGTCCTCGATCTCATACACAAAGAACCACAGAGCCTGGCGGCTGCCTATTCCATGGCAGCCCGGTTTATCAAAGAAACAGATGTCCTCCAAGCAATGAGGATGACTAGGCAGGGCATGTCTCCAACCCGAACTCAAGATCCACCCAAAAACAGCTACGATCACCAAGACAAAAAATTCAAACCAAATAGACAAAGCAACTACATTCAAAGCTCTCAACTTGCAATACCAGCACCACCCCCGGACAACAGGCAGAAAGATGAGTCCGGACAGCCTAAAACCAGGCGTGAGCCTAGACCTGAACCCTCTTGGACTCCTCTCAACCGGGCTCGCGCAGACATTCTGAAAGAGGTGCGAGATAAGCCATTCTATTACCCTCCCAAGCCAATGCTCACTGCCCCGGAAAACCGATCAGTCCATAAGCATTGCGACTACCATGAAACCCATGGCCATACAACAGAAAATTGCCTCTCTTTGAAATTTTTTGTGGAAGATCAAGTCAAAAAAGGAAACATGGGGCAGTACATAGCTCAGCGAGTGCCTGACCGAGGAGAGGGATCCGGAAAAGACAAGAATATTGTGAATGTGGTTATGGGCGGATCCAATTCACCTCCAAGAAGCCCGGACTCAGGCGATGAAGTAATGATGGTGCAGGCCTATCCGGAACAAGTAATAACCTTCAGCAAGGATGATTTTGAAGGAATCAACCCCAACCACAACGAAGCCTTGGTCGTGAGCCTTGACATAGCAGAAAATGAGGTTAGGAGAGTCCTAGTTGACAATGGGTCTTCTGTCAATATCCTGTTCAAACACACAATGGACCGGATGCAGCTGGGCAGCATAAGAATGAACGATTGCAGAGAAGATCCACTCTATGGATTTGGAAACAATTTGGTCCCCATTCAAGGCACCCTTTATCTCCCAGTCCTGTTCGGGACCTTCCCGAAGCAGGTGACCAACATAGTAAAATTCTATATCATCAACACACCATCATCTTATAATGTCATTCTGGGAAGACCAGCCCTTACCAAACTCTAAGCTATAACTTCAACACCCCATCTCAAATTCAAGTTTCCCACTCCCGGGGGCATTGGAGAAGTCCGGGGTGACTATGAAATGGCCAGCCGTTGCTATGGGCAGGCCTTGGTCATGGCTGAAACTGACCCGGAAAACAAAAGGAAAGCAAACTCCTACCACAAAAACTTGAGCAGGAAGAAGCATAGATACAACAAAAAGACTGAGCCCAGTAAGAATGTCCATAACATTGAAAACCCACCAGCCCAGGTCTTCCTTGACCAGATTGTACAAGCCCGAGTCCAGCAGTATGTTTCTAAGGCAGAAATGACAAAAGTGGAGGCTGCTGTTGAGCTCGAATCGATCGAACTAATAGAAGGGAACCCGGAAAGACAAGTCAAAATTGGAACCGGGTTAGACATGGTGTTCAGGAAAGAGTTAACTGAGTTGCTTCGAGAATATGCCGATGTATTTGCTTGGAGCCCGGATGACATGTCGGGGCTCCAGGAGTCTGTTGCTATGCATAGCTTGGATGTTGATCCTAGAAAGAAGCCGGTAAAGCAGAAACGAAGGAATTTTGCCCCGGAGAGACAGAAAGCGATCGATGAGGAAGTTGAAAAGCTCCTAAAGGCCGATATTATCTGCGAGATAAAATATCCGGAGTGGCTAGCCAATGTGGTCTTAGTCAAGAAACCAAATGGAAAGTGGCGAATGTGTGTGGACTACACTGACTTGAATGCTGCATGTCCCAAAGACCCTTACCCGCTTCCCAGCATTGACCAGCTCATCGATGCGACAGCCGGGCATGTGATGCTAAGTTTCATGGATGCCTTCTCCGGTTATAATCAAATAAAGATGAACCCAGCTGATATAGCCAAGACAGCATTCATAACACACCGGGCAGTCTGCGCCTACAAACTCATGCCTTTTGGATTAAGGAATGCCGGATCTACTTACCAAAGGGCAATGGTAGAAATCTTCAACAGTCAACTGGGAAGAAATCTGGAATCATATGTCGATGACATGATAGCAAAGTCTGCAACAGTCCAGACACACATTTCTGATCTGAAAGAATGTTTCGAGAACTTAAGGAAGCAAAAGATGAAACTGAATCCGGACAAATGCACTTTCGGGGTTGGAGCGGGAAAATTCTTAGGTTTCATGATTAGCCAAAGGGGAATCGAAGCCAATCCAGAAAAAATCAAAGCAATAACTCAGATGCAAGCACCCCGGACCCAGAGGGACATACAGAAACTTGCTGGATCGTTAGCAGCATTGCGAAGGTTTATTCCTAAGCTCGCAGATCGTTGCTTGCCTTTCTTCAACTTGCTGAAGGGAGCTCAGAAAAAGAAAGAAATTGTCTGGGGCCCGGATTGCCAACAAGCTTTCGACTCCCTCAAAGAATACCTAGCCGCACCTCCAATCTTAACCAAACCCGAGCCCGGGGAGCCTTTAAGCATTTACTTGTCTGCAGGTACCCTGGCTGTGGGAGCAGCCCTAATCCGGGATCACGACGGTGAGCAGAAGCCGGTTTATTATGTGAGCCAAGTGCTCAAAGATGCTGAAACCCGTTACCCAAACCTCGAAAAATTTGCTTTCGCTCTCATCACTGCATCCCGGAAGCTCCGGCATTATTTCCAAGGGAGGGAAATCAAAGTTATAACTGATCAGCCACTAAGGAAAATTATTCACAAACCTGATGTCTCGGGGAGGTTGGTTAACTGGGCTATTGAGCTAAGCCAATTCTCCCTAACTTTTATCCCAAGAACATCTATCAAATCCCAAGCTTTAGCCGATTTCATTGTGGAATGTTCTTTCCCCGAACCTGTTCACATTTCAATGGAGACAGAACCCGGGGAGGAATCCACACTTGATCATGAAACCTGGATTTTGCATGTAGATGGCTCATCAACCAATGAGAGATCTGGAGCCGGGCTCATACTCAAGAGTCCGGATGGTTTCAAGATAAAGCAAGCAATTGGATTTCAGTTCCAAGCAACGAACAATCAGGCAGAGTACGAAGCTCTTCTAGCCGGACTCCGTCTAGCCCGAAGTTTAAAGGTGAACAAGCTAAGGATTTTCAGTGATTCTCAGATAGTAGTCAAACAAACGACCGGAGAGTACGTGGCAAAAGACCCGACACTGGGAAGGTATCAAGCCTTGGTTCAGGGTTTCCTAGCTATGATACCCAAATTTGAAATTTGTCAAGTAAATCGAGAGAACAACACAGAAGCTGACATCCTATCTAAATTAGTCCAGAACTCGGCTGATTTGGATAGCTCATTTTACTTTGAGGAACTGGCTAAACCAACAATGGATCAAGAGGAAGTAATGGAAATTGATGATCAACCCAGCTGGATGACGCCCATAATTCTGTACTTGGAAAAGGGAGAACTGCCTTCTGAGAAGAGTCAAGCTCAAAGACTCAGGAATAAAGCGGCAAAGTTCTTTTTGGAAGAAGGGATGCTCTATCGCCGGACTTACTCGGCACCAATTCTAAAATGCGTGGGACCGGTTGAAGCTACCTATTGTCTGCAAGAAGTTCATGAGGGAATTTGTGGAGACCATCTATCTGCAAAGGCCCTGGCTCACAAGATTATAAGGCAGGGTTATTACTGGCCTACAATTCATAATGACGCTGTGGAGTTTGTGAAGAAGTGCAAGAACTGCCAACTTTTCAGCAATGTCCCACGACAAAGCCCGGTCTTACCATCCTCAGTCCTGTCTCCTATCCCGTTTGCAGTTTGGGGTATTGATATCATGGGTCCATTTCCCCGGGCTAAAGGCGACCTGAGATATTTGCTTGTGGCAATTGATTACATGACCAAGTGGGCGGAAGCTAAGGCAATGAGAACAATCAACCAACAGGATTGCATTCGGTTTATGGACAACATACTGATGAGGTTCGGGCTACCAGTGGTTCTAGTTTCTGATAACGGGCCACAATTTGTGGGGTCCGATTTCGAAGGCTACCTGAAAGAAAGAGGAATCAAGCACAAGAAGTCATCTGTTGCATACCCAAGAGGAAACGGCCAAGTTGAAGTTACAAACCGGATTTTGCTTAGAGGAATTGAGAAGAGGCTACAGGAAAGCAAGAATAAATGGCCCGAGGAGCTGCCAAACGTGTTATGGGCATACAGGACTAGTCCCCGGACTAGCACTGGTGAAACCCCATTCAAACTTGCCTACGGCACTGAAGCTTTACTACCAATTGAAGTGGGAAATCCTTCCCACCGGGCCATAAATTTTGAAGAAATAGCTAATGAAGAAGGGTTGCAGACTAACTTGATTTTGATTGACGAAGTTCGGGATCAAGCTATTGAGAGGATGGAAAAATACAAGGAAAAAACTAGAGAGTACTTTGGAAAGAAGGCCCGGGTTAAGAACTTTCGAGTTGGAGACCTGGTCCTTCGTGATACAGAGGCGTCTGATCCTACCAATACCGGAAAACTCATGCCAAAGTGGGAAGGACCATACAAGATAATGGAGGTAATCCGGCCCGGAACATACAAGTTGGTTCATATGGATGGATCTGAGGTCCCCAATACTTGGCATGGCCTTAGACTCCGAAAATTTTACCAGTAAGAGGATTGCAGCGACCGGATAAAGAATAAGGAGCTCCCAAAAGCCCAGATTAGAATAAGAGCTTTGTATTCCTGATTTTTCTATAAATAAAACCGGTCTCGTTGTCTTGTTTCTTTTCATATTATCATGTATATTTAAACTTCCAGTAAATTTCAATTTTTTGTAACAACCCGGGCTCATAGTTATAGGCATAACATGTAGCCCGGGTCCCCAGCAATATGCAAAACTAATAACCCTGGCTCGGAGCCATAGGCAAATATTGCAGCCAGGGTCCCCAGCAATACGCACCAAAACAAATAAAGAGTCCGGCTCAGATCCAAGCCATGAGACCGGACTCACGAGCAATATGCATCAAATAAAAATCTTAGATTCTATTCTAAGTACTAAATCTAGAGTCCGGCTCAGAACCAAGCCATAAGACCGGACTCACGAGCAATATGCATCAAATAAAAATCTTAGATTCTATTCTAAGTACTAAATCAAGAGTCCGGCTCAGAACCAAGCCATGAGACCGGACTCACGAGCAATATGCATCAAATAAAAATCTTAGATTCTATTCTAAGTACTAAATCAACAGTCCGGCTCAGAACCAAGCCATGAGACCGGACGCACGAGCAATATGCATCAAATAAAAATCTTAGATTCTATTCTAAGTACTAAATCAACAGTCCGGCTCAGAACCAAGCCATGAGACCGGACTCACGAGCAATATGCATCAAATAAAAATCTTAGATTATATTCTAAGTACTAAATCAAGAGTCCGGTTCAGAACCAAGCCATGAGACCGGACTCACGAGCAATATGCATCAAATAAAAATCTTAGATTCTATTCTACGTACTAAATCTAGAGTCCGGCTCAGAACCAAGCCATGAGACCGGACTCACGAGCAATATGCATCAAATAAAAATCTTAGATTCTATTCTAAGTACTAAATCAACAGTCCGGCTCAGAACCAAGCCATGAGACCGGACTCACGAGCAATATGCATCAAATAAAAATCTTAGATTCTATTCTAAGTACTAAATCAAGAGTCCGGTTCAGAACCAAGCCATGAGACCGGACTCACGAGCAATATGCATCAAATAAAAATCTTAGATTCTATTCTACGTACTAAATCTAGAGTCCGGCTCAGAACCAAGCCATGAGACCGGACTCACGAGCAATATGCATCAAATGAAAATATTAGATTCTATTCTACGCATAAAACAAAACATCCGGGTCACAACTAAGCTAGGAAACCGGGCTCACGAGAAATATAAGTTTCGCAGAACAAAAGAATGAGCAGTGATAAAAATGTAAAGAGTGGGATTGCAAACGATTAAAGAAACAGGGACCCGGGGTGGCCGTACAACCCGGAAACATCCCAAAGTGAGCAGAAACAAAACCCAGTTTACGGTTACAGATCAAATATCAAATGTTAAGAAGGTACAAAAAAAGAACTAGAGACCATAATCATCAAGGTTGGACGAAGCCGGGAGGAAGCTCGGAACCGGGCCATTGAAAGGCTGAGGCTCCCCTTTGCCTTCTTCGATGGCGAGCTTTGCAGCCAAAAACTCACCAACAAAAGAATCCCAGTTGGCATTGGGATCAGTCTTCACGTGGCGTTCGGAAACAATCCAAGCTCGTTGAATCTCGGGAGCAGCAGCATCAGCAACATCCTGGTCGTACTCCGGACCACCTTTGAACTCGGATATAATAGCATCGCGAGTCTTAGCATTTTCCACAACAAGCTGCCTGTTGACCTCATCCAGGTCATTAGCCCTTTTCTCAACCGAAACAATTTCAGCTTGATGCTCGGTCTCCTTCTCAGCACTTTGTTTTTTCAACGAAACAACTTCAAGTTCAAGGTCTCGAAGCCGGGCATCCTTTTCATTAGCAAACTCCTGTGCAGTTTTCCGCTCAGTAATGATAACACTGGCAAGGGCGCTGATTAAGCTACCGGTCTGCAAAATAAAAATCAAAAATCAACAAAGGAAAAGACAGAATTACAAAGAATAAAGACAGTTTCAACAGGAAACTACTTACATGGGCCCAGTGGCCAACAAGGCGTTTCAGGCAAGCATTACTCCCAGCATCTTCCATCTCTTCGAAGTCCGAATCAGTAGGGATATCGGCGCACATTCCAGCAAGTTGCTCCAGAGTGAAATTTCCAATTCGGATATGCTCCCTATCCGGACCCTTCCCATCACCATCGGCAACAATTTTATTGACGGTGGCATTCGCCTTCGCAGGTGTTTTCTTTCCAACATGAATTTTCCTTTTCTTCCCAGACCGCTGCTCCAGGCCTTCTACAATTTCAACATCAACAGCATCAACCATAGGTTCGGGCCGATGGGCATCCGGAGCAACAGATTCGGCACCTCCCTCCTTTAGTGCGCTAGAACCGGACCCTCCAACATCGCCCGGACTTTTGGTGTTGTGGACACCACCAAGTTTCCTAAAAGATGCGGCAAGGGCATTGGAAGACATGATTGCGTACAGCTCGGGTTGAAAGTAAGGCAAACCTGTACAAAGGAAAAGGAAATATCAGTATATAAAAAGAATTAGTTCGGTTCACAAAAAGAAGAATTACAACAACTTACATCCAAGCTCAAACAACTTATCATGTTTCATGAAACTATCCCGGGTCATTTGAAACCCGAGGCACTCACAAAACCGATGAATCTGGGCTAAGGCTTCTCCTTCAAGCTTATAAGTATCAAATACTTCTGCTTCAACTCCAGAAACTATATGAGGCAGGAATTCCAAATCCAAGCCTTTCAAAAATATCAACTCCCCACCCCAATACTTCAATGTAGATTGCTGTATCACGGGTTTGGCAGTTCCAGAGGGATAACCGCACTCCTCAGCCCGGAACCGGATCTCATACAAAGGCTCTTTGTTAGATTGGACTAGCTTAAAAAGTTGGTGGAAAAGTCGCAATGTGGGCTGATACCCCATCTTATTACAAGCAGAGAGGAACCAGGTCATCCACTTAACCCCGTTGGGGGTAATTTGCATTATTGAAATTTTATATACATACTTACAAAGGTGTTTTATAAATTGATGGCATCGAGGGTTCCACCCGGACCTAAGGGTCTCCAACCAGACACCAACGTAACCATCTACAGGTCTATGGTAAATCCTCTCCCCGGGTTGAGGCCATCTCCAGCTAATTTCAGGCCCTAAATGAAAAGTGGCCCGGACCAGTTTGTCCATCTGAGCACCCGGAAGACTAGCAAATTTTTCTTTCAAAAGATAAGGAGCCTCACTAATACCCATTTTAGCAAAAGCAGCATCAAATTCGGATTCACTGTATGGCCCTGGACGTCCGAATTCTTGTCTGCTTCTGTAACAAATACTAAGATCCCTATAATAAAACTCCTCCTCTATGTCCGGATCCTTCTTTACGAAGAAATAGCTGGTATCCGACCAAAACCCGTCCGGAGTACTGAGCACACCGCCAGAGGGAGGTTCATGAACAAACAGTTGGGTTACTAGAGGCCCGAATTGTTTCTTCTTCTTAACCATTTTACACCAATATAGTTCTATTACTTCCGGATTACTAGAGGGTGAAGGCTCACTACAGGAAGAAGGGTCAGAGAGGGAAATAAGTACGCGACGGGCACGAGCCTTAGTCCGAACCATAAACCTAGAAAGATCAATTTCAAGTAAGTTCTACTATCTTAATCCGGATTATATGCTCCAAATCATAAATACATATGTTACCCTGCCAGCTATCATTCAAACCCTAATTTCTACCAAATCCGGAATACATATATTAGCCAGGTTATACCCAAAAATTTTCCATCAATATCCTAAATCATAAAACGAGATGGCCCGGATCATAAGCCAATCCGGATTACTTGCGCATACACGGGAACACAAACAGTCAGAAACACTTAAACACAAAACATCCTACACAAACAAGATCAAAATATACATACAAGTACATACAACCATGCCTAATCCAAGAACATCAAGAACAACTACCAAACCCAGAAATGAAAATCACAAACCCAACACATGCAAGGGTATTTACAGACCAATAAGCGAAGACAGAGACATTATAGCCAACAACAATCATTTTTATCCAACAGAACCAAAAGTTTCCCAAAACCCCCAAAACCGAAATATAAACAGTCGGACAAAATGTCAAATTGCAAATCGGAGAAAGAGAATAAAGGTTAAGAGGAAAAATGAGCGAAGGAAATCGAGAAACTTACAAGATGCAGAGAGCAAGAGATGGCTTCAAACGATCGATATGTCGCCGGAGAATCGGTTTGCAGAGGCGTCGGGAAAGGCAAAGAGTGAAGAGGATTTTCGAAAAAGAAGTAAAAGGAAGAAATGAACTGTTAGGAGGCTTTTATAGAAGGCAGTGAAAAGGGCACATAAAAGGACAGCTGGCAGAATCCCATTGGCTGCCAAGAAAATAAAGTACACAAAGAAAAATACAAAAATGAAGAAAAGACAGGAGTATTAATTGTGACAGCAGGCTACGTCTGTTCCCGAGGTAGAAAAGGGCAACACCTTTTCAAAGCAAAAGGGGGAAAAAAATTGAAATCCTTTCATATTCCCGAACGGCCAAAATGTCATACGGTCCGGATTCGTTCATTTCATTGCCTCCCCTCACAATCAGGTTCATCATTCAACCCCGGGTCGCCATCTTTGATAACAATCCGGGTTGGGGGGCAACAATCAAGCCAGAAATTGTTTCTAAGTTACCCGAAGCCCAACAGCTTTGGACTTGAGAAATAATAACGACTCAATCTCAACCCCGGGTCGCCATCTTTGATAACAATCCGGGTTGGGGGCAACAATCAAACCAGAAATTTTGACTCACTCTCAACCCCGGGTTGCCATCTTTGATAACAATCCGGGTTGGGGGGCAACAATCAAGCCAGAAATTGTTTCTAAGTTACCCGAAGCCCAACAGCTTTCGACTTGAGAAATAATAACGACTCACTCTCAACCCCGGGTCGCCATCTTTGATAACAATCCGGGTTGGGGGCAACAATCAAACCAGAAATTTTGACTCACTCTCAACCCCGGGTTGCCATCTTTGATAACAATCCGGGTTGGGGGGCAACAATCAAGCCAGAAATTTTTTCCACGTTACCTATTCAAGAGCTTCTACTCCCCCATCCAGAAAATCTGCATAGGGGAGTGGGGGGCATATGATAGGCTATGTATAGACCGGACCCGTCATAAACCCGGACTCCTATCTCAATCATGGTCCACCAACTAGTCTGGATTCATATTTTGTCATGACTCACCAAGTCCTAGCCCGTATCGAAGTCCGAGCTCATCTACTAGTCCGTATCGCAGTCCGGACTCACCTACAAAACTCGAGCTCACAGGTTGGGCTTAAGTTCAAAGTTTAATCCATCCCTGGCGACAAAGGCAATAACTCACATGAAGACTACACATTGGTACGTGACGTGGTTAGGTCATGACCGATGGCCACACCTGGTGACGACACGTAAAGATTCCTAATGATTGGGATAATTATTTCCTATTTAAACCACACGCCAGCAGGAGCCTGGCACACGCTGCCACAATCCGTTACCTGGACACGTGCAATCCATCAACATCACCCAGGTGTCCTACCTACCTAGGATTCAACGCTCATGATTGCAGGTACAACCCCTAAACCCTAATCCTGGGCCTATATATAGACCAAGGAGGAAAGGTGCAGGGGTTACATTCTCTTTTACACACCTAACCTATACACACACCCTCCATATTTAGATTTCTCTATATTCCTATCTCCCTTTCCAAAGCCGTTACTTATTCTCACGCCGGAGGCGCCGCCAGGGTCCAAACCCCCCTCCGGTGTTGTTTTGCAGAGTCCCAACCGCAGCGACACCGCTTCCAGGCGTGGGATCGGCCGGGAAGGTCCTAGATCGGGATTTGGAGTTATCACTCCCCATGCTAAGTCGTATCCACTTCATGCGTTTATGTGTAAGCTGTAACCACTGGATACGTTGACATGGAAAGATAACGGCAGGTATTACATATTGTAGATGCACCTCGGTCACAAGTGTATGTATGAAGCAGATACGCCTTCTCCAGAACCGTATCCAGATGATACGCCACAAACATGAAAGGGAACAAGTGTATGCAAGTTCGTCTAGAAACCAATGGATACGCCAAAAGCTAAGTAGTATTACGTTTTTACGTTGTTCATTGAGTAGTATTCCCTGGATACACCTACACTGAAGTCGTATTACGTGTATCAGCACTTGATAGCCTTCCAGATGTTACGCCTGCACTCGGAGTTGATTTTCTCACAGACAAATTTTCAAACAACTCTTGTGCACAATACTTCTACCATTTCAATAGCAACAAACTAATCAATTCAATTCACCGATAGCTCTCTCCAACAATTGTAGTAACTCTGTATAATCAAACCCCCAACTAAAGTAATCAAATAGAAATACACACAACATTAACAATAGAAGAATCACGGTTGAATTAGCCAGAGATGAGAAGATGATGTTTGGTAAGGAGGATGGGTGTATTTTAGTTAATATGCTTGTACATGCATTTTATATCTATTAGTATAGTATAGACACGCCTTATACACAAGCGTGTTGCGTGGGTAAAAAGGGCAACAATCCCGCTTCTAGACAATTTAGGCACACTGTGATTAAAAATTAGATATTATGGTCATTTTCTTGACCAGGAGCCCATTTGCGAAAGTTTAAAATTATTTCTTTTAATTTAAATTTGTTTAAAATATTAAGTGGAAAGTAAAAATAATTTTTTTGAGTACTTTTCTATTATAGGTCATTTGTGAGTAATTAAAAGAGTGAAAAGCAGTTTGTGTACCTGAAGTTTTAGGTTTGAGCACTTTGTGTACCTGGAGTTTCGAATCTAGCAAAAGGCATGCTGCAGTTTCCATTTCCTTGCCAAATGCATACTTCCGTCAAATGTTATTAACACCGTGAGGGCATAACTGTAATTGGCAGTTTCAGCTTGGAATGAAGTAGTAGACATGTCTTTTTATTCTAAAATAACATGATTAATTATACTAGATTAAAACCGTATCATGCACGAATTGTTTTTAATAATTATTAATTTTATTATTTATATTTTATATTTTATTAATTACATTTGTTAAAAAACATTAGGTGTGTTAAACTTTTTAAAATAATTAAAAATATTAAAATAGATTTTAAAATAAATAAGTAACGGTTTGCCCGTGATATTTTGAAAAAAAGGAAGGGTTTTAGTAAGAAAAAATAAAAAAAGTAACACATTTTTGTTGAATTTTAAAATATAAAAGTAACGGTTTGCCGTGATATTTTTGGAAAAAGAGGGGGTTAAAAAAAAGTGACATGTTTTAGTTAAAAAATGTAATTGCCAACTAAAAGTATTAAAATATGTTTTAAAATAAATAAGTAAGGATTTGTCGTGATATATTTGGAAAAGGAGCGATTTTAGTAAGAAATATAGAAAAAGTAACATGTTTTAGTGAAAAAGGTAATTATTGTCCGTGATTTTTTTAGAAAAAGAAATGATTTTGTTATAAAAAATAGGAAAAGTAATGTATTTTAACCGAAAGGGTAACTGATTATAAAAAAATGTAATTAAAACATTAGTTATTTATAACCAATTACCTTTTTCAGCTAAAAAATGTTACTTTTTCTATTTTTTCTAACAAAATTACCTCATTTTTCAAAATAATCAAGGACAATTACATTTTTTTTAGCTAAAATATGTTTTTTCATTACTAAAACCCTCCTTTTTCAAAAATATCACGGGCAAAATCCTCATTTATTTTAAAACATATTTCAATTATTTTAAAAAGTTTACGTATTTTAACATGCCTATTTATTTTTTCTAAGAAATGTAATTAAAAAGATATTAAATATAAATAACAAAATAATATTTCAGTAAAAACAATCCATGCATCTTTTAAGCTAGTAAAATTATAATTTTTTTTTATTAACAAAAGTTAAAAAGCTAAATATGTGTTTGAATCACCTTAAACTTACGATTTGTTTTTTGCAATTTTTTGTTACAATTTATCATTTTATAATTATTATCTTAAATACGAAACATATATATATATATATATATATTAATGTAAAAAAGTTCTAAAGGTAACAAATGTTCCACTGTAAAATTAATAAAGAAAATTAATGTTATGTAAATATTCATAGAAGTTATTAGGTAATTTACTAATTTAATTTAAAAATATTCTATGTTGGTCATCTCATTAAAATGAAAAATTGGTAGACAAACATCATACACAACATGCATATGCTGCAAATACTAAAATACCCTTCTATCTTATCTCATTTTACAAACCAAATTAACGGTGTTAAAAAATATTGACGGAGGTATGCATTTTGCAAGGAAATGGAAACTGCAGCATGCATTTTGCTAGATTTCAAACTTCAGGTACACAAAATGCTCAAACCTGAAACTTCAGGTACACAAAGTGTTTTTCACTCTAATTAAAATTGTAGAAATGAAAATAATATTGATATGGACAGAAAAGTTGTAACAGCCCGACTTTTCGGACTATTAATTCTAAATTCGAAACTAAAATAAAATACATTTCTTTATTCAATAAATACAAAATTGCACAAAAGTCAAATGCAGCGATCAAACTTAATAATCAAAAATATAAAATCGGAGACGCTGCTCCACAAATCAATAATACATATCTTGCAATTTAACAAAATTGATTCTAATAGCACAACTATTCTTAACTAGTAATTTACATCCAAACACATATCACGGAATTCACAAGTTCTCATCCATATTCTCAATAAGCCTCCAAAATCGAAACCTGAAATGTTAGGAAAGGGGTGAGCTACACAGCTCAGCAAGTAACAATTTGACTTACAGATATTCTCAAAAATCAGTGGGCGTTTTAATAAAACAGATTTCTCAAAATAATAATAATTTTTAAAAACCTTTACAAAAACAAATCCAGCCCAAAGTTTATATTTTCAAAACTAGAACAGAAACAGATTTAAAACAGAATTAAAACAGAAACGAAATTCTTATAAATAACCACAGTCTTGCTCTACGGCCACACTTTCCCAGTAGCTGGGATCTTATTCTTATTCTTATTCTTTCGCCACACTTTGCCAGTGACCGGCATCTAAAATTCAATAATTACGCGCCCTTAATAGGTATCTAAAGTTGCACACTTGTGCGCCTACTAAGGGTATCTAAGGCTAGTTCCGGAACTATAGCGTAAATTACGAACGGGTTCGAAACGTAGAGACTGAGGGATTCAAAAGATTCTCGTATCTTATATCTT
This sequence comes from Heracleum sosnowskyi, assembly GCA_030848705.1. Taxonomy (NCBI): domain Eukaryota; kingdom Viridiplantae; phylum Streptophyta; class Magnoliopsida; order Apiales; family Apiaceae; genus Heracleum; species Heracleum sosnowskyi. Next base: position 131,001,316 of record CM061238.1, on the reverse strand, counting down.
ATACAGTTCGAAACAATATTCTTATATCTTATACGAAATTCAAAACAGAATCAAAATATCTTTTCCGAAAATAAAAATAAGTCAAAATGTACTTACCTCAAAAGCGATCAAATACCGAAATCAATGCGAGCAAATCCTATAATTTTATTAAACCAGTCAAACTCAAATAATGTTCACACCATCTTAATATAACCAATGCGACGCTTACATATAACTTACTCAATGAAATTTCAAAAATCAGACACCAAAACATCTTGCAAAATAGACCAATATTAACAAACTCAATCCTGACCAGTTCTGAAAATTGACAAATTACTCTATGAAAATGACTTTATCTGAAAAAGTACAAAACACAAAAAATGTAGGAAATTCCGAGACCTTTCCAGAATGATAAGTCTTGTTAAAAACGGACAAGTAACGAACTCAGAACATAGATATTTGCGGACTGCATAACAGAATCAGCCCCTGATCAGGTTAGTATTTCGACGTTTAAGACATCGCAATCACAGAAATAGTCAGAGGAATGAAACACAAAGTGCATAGGTCGAAAAGAGCTTTCCAGAATTGTATCGCTCGTAATTTTTGGATAAAGAATCAATTTACTATGAATTTTCAAAGTTAGACTTCTCAGTTTCAAAAACATACTGGTTGGTCAATAAATCCCAGAAAAACTCACTTTGAAGACCGAATTTCGGAAAACACAAAGAATCAAAGTCGTAGATAATTCAAATACCTTTTCAGAGACTCTAAGATCATAAAATTCCGACAAATAACGAGTCAGATACGATATTTACAAGAATTCAGACTTTATATATAGTATACATACAAAATCGGATTAGTCATCGAACACAATGAACAAAACAAAGAACTCATGGATATATATATATATCATATTATACACATATAAAAATACTCAAGAGAACATATAAAGATCCTTGACATAATCAAAATAAATCAAATATCATACACGTGAAATAATACGGATAACAAGAGAATTAAAGAATCGTTACCTCTTTTTCTAAACTTGTTATGAATCTTTCTCTTTTCGCGTTCTTCTTCTCATCTCTCTCTCTCTCTCTCTCTCTCTCTCTCTCTCTCTCTCTCCAGCGGCGTCTCTTTTCTTTACCGATGCTAGGGTTTTCATCTCTTTTTTTTAACACGCTCGTATCTAGATATGTATAGGTCAATTTTAATTAAATTGGGCAAACTAAAACTTTAAACTAAAGCCCAACAAAATTAAATTAGCAAGACTCATTAATTCTATATTTTTATTCCAAAATCAAATTATATAATTATCGTAAATTTTAATCCACTTCTAATTCTAATTTCTAGCAAATTTTAATCTATTAAAATTACAAAAAAAAAAATCCGGGATATTACAAAAGTAATTATAGAAATATAATTTACAAATCAATGGAAAGGCCAATATTTAAGGCCCGACACCCTAATTATTCATTAATTTCGTAATTAATGAATAGGGAAAATATACAGCTCATGAAAAGAGTCCAAAATATGGTAAATTAGTCAAAGAAGGATCCAGAATCCCAATTAATGAGTCATAACCTTTATCAACAAGGAAAAGACTTATCATGCAAGAAATACAATGTTTATCCAATATCAAAAAGGAGACTTATTCGCTAAGTCTCCTAAACATACCATAAATACTAGGCTCCAGACACCTATATAAGGTCCCTGATCCTACAATCAGAACTACGTCTTTGGCTTGATTCTCAATAACAAATTGAGATACGTAGGCATCTTGTGAGGACCGATTTAGTCTCGAAACACAAGTGCAGCCATTAAAGCTCGAAGCTCATTAAACCTTAGCATTAAATTCACAAGCACGTTTTTTAATCCACAACATTTGGCGCCGTCTGTGGGAAGACAACATCAACCATGGCAAAAACACGAAGAACAGCTCGAGATACTCAAACTCCTGAGGATCGCCATGTCACCTCTGAAGCTGATACTCACGGAAATCAACCACCGCCAACTACTGGCGCTGAAGGGGCGAATATCCCCACCAACACTCAAGGACCGGAAATCCCGATTTCGGTCGAAGGGACGAATCCCCTGCAGATGATCATTCATGGATCTAATCCATAAGAGACCGTTCACCAGCAACCGATCACGACCTCCCCGCTGCTCATGAATGCCCCAAGTGGTCTTCAACTCCATACTACAGATCTCCCCCAATATGCTGCTCAAACTTTGGGGATGCCAAGCTATGGCATGCCCCCTCGACCCATGGCGGGCAATAGTGGTCTTAACCCCATCTACCATGAAGCATATGTCCCCCCTTATATACAAGGTCTGGGACCCCAAAATCAACAGACTCGACGGACTCCTTTGATTCAAGATTATTCGGGTCCCTATACTGAAGACGAGAATTACACATCTGAAGAAGAGAGGGATGTAGCCCCAAGGAGGAAGCGTTCTTCCCAAACAAATCGGGAACAACCCCAAACTACTAAGGAGAAAATTGCAGCCCATGAGGCAGAGACTGCAAGACTCAAGAAACTCCTTGCAGAAGAAGAGGCCGCCAAATCTCAAGGCCGAGCAACTGGAAGAGTCCCAATAATCAACCTGGACCCGACACCAAGAAGAACCAAGAGGGCTGAAGCCCCAAGGGGTGATCCTAGTGTTTTGTTGCCCCTAGGAGATCCTGATGATCCTACACCTCCGTTCACTCAAGACATCATGAAAGCCACCATATCTAGAAAATTCAAGATGCCAACAATCAAGGCTTATGATGGAACGGGAGATCCCGCAAATCATGTAAGGACCTTCTCCAATGCACTGCTATTGCAGCCAACCAACGATGCGGTCAAGTGTAGAGCGTTTCCACAAACCTTGGCAGGCATGGCCCAACGCTGGTATAGCCGTCTTCCTCCCAACTCAATTGGGTCTTTCAAGGAACTAAGCAAAGCTTTTATCAATCAGTTCATTAGTGGAAGGGTGCATGAAAAAAGCTCTGCATCACTCATGGCAATACAGCAAGGAAAGAATGAAGCCCTAAGGGACTACATCAATCGATTCACTCGGGAGGCTTTGAAAGTCCCGGACTTAGAGGAAAGAGTGGCTATGATAGCCCTGCAATAAGGAACTATTGATGACCACTTCAAAAGGTCGTTAGCTAAACATCCATCTGAAAGCATGCTGAAGCTCCAAGATAGAGCCGGAAAGTATATCAAGGCTGAAGAAAGCATGAGAAAGTATGAACCCACTGTTGGCGGTAGTGGAAACTCAAAGAAAAGAAAGGATGTTCAGGAGTACGACGTCAAGGAAAAGTTTCCCAGAACGTCAAAGGACTCTGATTCTCCACCCAAGAGAAACAATTTTGGGCCAAAGTTTACAGAATATGCAAGATTGAACACTCCCAGGAGTCAAATTCTGATGGAGATAGCTAAGGAAGGAGATCTCAAATGGCCGAAGCCAATGAGGGCTGACATGTCCAAACGGAACCAAAATCAGTTCTGTCGGTTCCACAAAGAAGTCGGTCACGACACTGACGATTGTAGGCAATTGAAAGATGAAATTGAATTTCTGATACGAAAAGGAAAACTCAGCAAGTTCACCAAAGATGGAAACCAAGGAAGTCAAAGGGGGAACTATGAAAGAAAGGATTACGACAGAAGGGACAACGATCAAGATCGTAACCCTAAGCCCCGAGGGCCAGTAATCAACATGATATTTGGAGGGCCAACTGCTGCTGGGTCCTCCCGAAACTCAAGAAAGGCTTATGCTCGAGAAGTAATGACCGTGGTTGGAGAAGCACCGAAGCGTGCCCGAACAGAAGTATCAATAGGTTTTGATGATTCAGACCTAGAGGGAGTGAAGTTTCCCCACGATGATCCTTTAGTCATCGTTCCTGTGATAGGAAATTCTGAAACCAAGAGAGTTTTGGTCGACAATGGAGCCTCAGTGGACATCTTGTTCCATGATGCTTTCATCAAGATGGGCTACACTGACTCTCAGTTGACACCCTCGAATATGCCCATATATGGATTCAATGGAGTGGAATCAAAGGTGGAAGACACTATCCAACTCCCAATGACCATGGGACAAGGAATGCATACGTCTACTCAGATGTTGAACTTCATAGTTATAAAGGCAACTTCGACCTACAATGCAATCCTAGGAAGGACTCGTCTTCATGCGTTCAAGGCTGTTGCCTCATCCTATCATCTGAAACTCAAATTCCCCACAAGGAATGGGATTGGTGAAGAACGAGGAGACCAAAAGATGGCTAGAAGTTGTTATGTAGCCGCGTTAAGGCCTGATGGAATCGGGGGGCAAGTACTCCCAATTGAAGACATGGATACTAGTGACAATGAGGACCGAAGAGGGAAACCGGCTGAGGATTTAATCCCCATTCCCTTAGTCCCTGGTGAACCAGAGAAGGTGACGTATGTTGGAGCACTACTACCTGAGCCATTGAAAAGCAAACTCATATCTTTTCTTCAAGAGAACAATGACGTTTTTGCTTGGACAGCGGCTGACATGCCAGGGATTGATCCCCAATTGATAACTCACAAGTTGAATGTGGATCCTGAAAGAAAGACGGTGAAACAAAAGAAGAGAAATTTTGCTCCAGAAAGACAAGAGGCCATTAAACAAGAAGTGGAAAAGCTTCTAGAGGCCAGATTCATTGAAGAGATACAATTCCTGGAATGGTTGGCTAACCCCGTGATGGTCAAAAAGGCCAATGAAAAATGGAGGATGTGTGTGGACTTCACTGACTTGAATAATGCATGTCCTAAGGACTGTTTTCCCTTACCAAGGATTGATGCTTTATTAGATGCTACAGCTGGACACGAGATGCTCAACTTCATGGATGGCTTCAGTGGATACAACCAAATTAAAATGCACAAGGATGACATCTCCAAGGTATCATTCATCACTGACTTTGGTGTTTTCTGTTATCTAGTCATGGCATTTGGACTTAAGAATGCAGGGGCAACCTACCAAAGGTTGGTGAACAAAATTTTTGGACACCTAATTGGAAAAACCATGGAGGTCTACGTAGATGACATGCTAGTCAAGAGCCTCGATAAGGCCGATCACATAGAGCACCTCCGAGAGGCATTCGAAGTGTTGAGGCTGAAGGAATATAAGGATGAGCGGAAGCATGAAATAACATTTTATTTCGTAAAATCCATATATCGCACATATAGAAAACTGTAAAATGATGTGGAATCAAAATCTTACCTTGAAAAATCGAAGCTTTGAATCGAGATGATCGTTAGCAGTAGCTTCTCAGAGTGTGAAGCCCTCTACCGGTATCCACCAAGAATAATTCTTCGATGAAGCTTTTTATAAAACTTGAAGCTTTATAAAAATGGAGGTTTTCCTTTTTCTTTTGAGAGAGAGAGAGAGATGAAGAAGAAGGAGAGGCAACTAGGTTTTTCACAAAAACAAAAGTGTATCTAACTCATCTCATCTCATCCTTTATATAGGGCTCAAGTAGGGTTAATATATTTAATATATCAATATATATTAATATATAAATCCCTCACTTTCTCTTATAAAATGTTTAAATAATAATTAAAACTATTTTAATCATTATTATTATTCTCTCTCAAAATACCTTCATCAATAAATTAATCTTTTTATGGTGTGACCCTGTAGGTTCAATATTAAGCCGGTAGTAGAAATAAATAATAATAAACTTTTTATTTATTATTTATATGAATTCTAAAATTCATTAAATATAATTAACTGATTAATTATATTTATTCTACATCGTGAGTGATGCTTCTCAACATATCGCGACTATCCGGATAATATGAATTCACTGCTTAGAATACCAAGAACCTGTCAGTGACTAGTTACAGTACAATCAATTCCTTCTACCCTACAATATCCCGATTAAATACAAGGCACGGAACTCGTGTCAAGCCTATCAGATTTAATCATATGATTTCTTATTCATAATGCAAAGTTCATATTAATGCAAATTAGAAACTCCTTTCTAATTTCATTCACTCTGGCCAGAGATTCCAGAACTCGCATACTAAGAATAACATAGGATATTCACTTCCTATACTGGAAGGGGTAGATCCTCTATTGACGTTAACTATCTCCATACACAAATCCCTATGCCCAGAATAGACCTAATGGATGTCCTTGAGACTAAGGACTAAACCAAAGCACAGTTCATTATATACAAGATAACTTTAACGATCTCAAGTCTAAGGACACTTGTACAACTATCACTCAGTGAACAACTATCGACACGTGAGTAATCTCCATTAGTTGTCCAACTACTCGAGTCATGTTCAGTGAACTTATTCCCTAATAAGCACCTACATACTAGCTATAGTGTCACCACACAAATGCCTATGAGAACAGACATCCTCCTGAAGGGAGCAAGCATAGTATGTACCAATCTTTGCGGATTCACTAACTTCCGATTAGTTATCCTATGATCAGGAACTGTTTAAGTCTAGAGTTATCATCTTCTAGATCTCACTATTACAATCTCATTATAATTCTAGAAGCTTTACTCTAAACTATGGAACATCTTATTTAAAAACACTTTAATAGATAAAGCCCGTAATAAAAACAAAACAAGTCTTTTATTAATATAAACGAAATCAAATAAGAATACAAGAAAGTTCTTCCTAACTCATCATACATGATTGGATTTAGGACAAAACACTTTCAGAGGCACCACAAGATGATGTTGAATCCAGCTAAGTGTGCCTTTGGTGTAGGCTCGGGAAAGTTTTTAGGTCTGATGGTTTCCAAGAGAGGAATCGAGGCTAATCCCGACAAAATCAAAGCAATTCTAGACATGGAACCACCAAAGACTATCAAGGATGTCCAAAAACTAACGAGAAGAGTGGCAGCATTGGGAAGATTTATCTCCAAGTCAGGAGAAAAGTGTTTACCCTTCTTCAAAGCACTCAAGAACGTGAAAAATTTTGAGTGGACAACTGAAAGCCAAGAGGCCTTTGAGGCCCTGAAGAAATACATGGCTGAGGCACCACTGTTGGCAAAGCCAAAGTCGGAAGAAACTCTTTATTTGTACTTGGCGGTTTCTAACACAGCCCTTGGAGCCGTTTTGGTAAAAGAAGAATTGAAGGTTCAGAAACCCATCTACTATGTGAGCAAGATTCTACATGGGGCAGAAATAAACTATTCAACGATTGAGAAGTTTGCCTTAGCCTTGATAATGGCCTCAAGAAAGCTACGCCCCTACTTCCAGGCTCACAAGATAGAGGTTTTGACTGATCAACCTCTATGAAACATCTTGCATAGCCCTCAAGTTAGTGGAAGATTGATCAAATGGGCTATTGAATTGGGCGAATTTGACATCAAGTATAAGCCTCGAACGGCCATAAAAGCTCAGGCACTTGCTGACTTCATGGTTGAATGCACCATTGACAACCAAGAAGTCGGGGGGCAGGAAGTAATAGTGGGAGACGAGAAAGATCAAGAGATGGAGTTCAAAGAATATTGGGTGCTCTATTTTGATGGAGCATCAAAAACAAAATCAAGTGGAGCCGGTTTAGTGCTACAAAGTCCTGATGGATTCCTCATAGAGTATGCACTAAAACTTGACTTTCCAACGACAAACAATGAGGCTGAGTATGAAGCTCTGATAGCTGGCTTAGGGCTGGCTGGAGCCTTGAGAGTTAAAACTCTGAAAGTATGTGGAGATTCGAGGCTAGTGGTTTCCCAAGTAAATGGGGAGTTTGAGGCCAGAGATGAAGTCATGGCCAAGTACTTAAAACTTGTCAAGGCCGTCATGACTCAGTTCGACGAATGCTATGTAGAGCACATTCCAAGGGAAGAAAACATGAAGGCTGATGCCTTGTCTAAGTTTGCTTCTTCTGAAATTGAAAACTATGCATGGAGTGTATACTTCCAAGTCTTGAAGACCCCAAGCATCAACGGAAAGTTGGTAGCACCCATTGATGTTGGCAGTTGTTGGATAGATCCCATCAAAGCTCATCTGGAAACTGGGTGGCTACCCAACGACACTTCAGAAACACGAAAGTTATATGCGAGAGCACTAAGGTATGCCCTGATTGAGGGAATCTTATACAAGAAATCTTTCGTCATTCCTTATCTGAAATGCTTGAGACCCCAAGAGGCAGAATTGGCCCTAAGGGAAGTACATGAAGGAATTTGTGGGCAGCACTTGGGGGGAAGAGCCCTTGCCCATAAAATCACTCGTCTAGGTTTCTACTGGCCAAGCATACTAGCTGATGCTAAAAGCTACGTGAAGAAATGTGAAAGGTGTCAGAAGCATGCACCAGTGGTTAGGCAACCACCAGAGATGTTGACATCCATAAACTCACCAATTCCATTTGCCATGTAGGGAATGGATATACTTGGACCTTTTCCAATGGCAAGCGCACAACGAAAGTTCTTGATAGTAGCAATCGACTACTTCACCAAGTGGATTGAGGCTAAACCTTTAGCCAAGATAACCACCAAGCAAGTGATGCATTTCTTCTGGGAGAATGTGATATGCAGGTATGGAATTCCACGAGTCCTGGTTACGGACAATGGAACTCAATTCAACAATGATGAATTCAAGAAGTATTGTGATGAGAATGATATCAAGTTGCGCTTCACTTCTGTTGCCCATCCACAAGCAAATGGGTAAGCTGAGGTTGCAAATCGAATAATCCTGGATGGACTGAAGAAAAGAGTTGAGAGCTCCAGAAACACTTGGGTAGACGAATTGCTCCCCATACTATGGGCATATCGTACTACTTGTGAAGTCACCACTGGAGCTACCCCCTTCCTGTTGGCATATGGGGCAGAGGCAGTGGTTCCAGTGGAGATTACTCACACGTCTCCAAGAGTTGAGGCTTATGAATCAGAAAAAAATGAAGAAGGCTTGAGGCTAGCTTTAGATCTAATTGACGAAGTTAGAGATGAGGCAAACGCAAAGATAGTTGAACATCAAAAGAAGGCAGCTTTCTACTACAACCTAAGGGTTAAAGAAAGGTTCTTTCGACAAGGAGACTTGGTTCTTCGAAAGATTGAGGCATCCGGAGTTGGACAAAAAGGCAAGTTGGCCCCAAATTGGGAAGGACCATATCGCGTCAAGAACGTATTTGGTCGAGGCTCATACAAACTAGAAACCCTTGAAGGGCATGAGGTGCCAAGGACTTGGCATGCCTCTAATTTGAAAGTTTATTATGTTTAAGGTGTTTCCTAAGTGGACTCACTACTAGAAATAAGGTTTGATAAAACCAACCCAAGTTTTAAACTTGAGTACTATGTAAGGGTTGAACCCATTCTCAAAGTTATGAATTCCATATTCTTATGTTTTCATTATATGTGCGTTGCATTTTGATAGACATGTTAACTAAGCATGCAAAGTCAAGGAGCAAGAAAATAATACAAGCCATGAATGGCCACAAAATACAAATAAAACTAAACAGAGTTTAAGTTAAGCCCGAAGGCTGGAAATACATAAAAAAGGAAATACAAGTCATGAACGGCCATAAATAAACTACGACTGCGCTTCACCATCCTTGTCACCCGCATCTGTCTCCTCCCCTGAGCTAGAGCTAGAAGAATGCTCATCAGCATCATGGTCATCAGCAGAAGTGTCACCAAGGGGTGATGACTGCAAAGGATCAATAATCCTAGCATCTTCCTCCTCCATGTCATCTACTCCAGCGAAGATACGCTCTAAAGGAGTAGGAAGGTGAGGAGCTGGAAAGTCAGCAGCGTCAAAAACCCCGGGATGCTTGGCCAAGATAGCCTGAACAGCATCCTCCCATCCTGATGTATGTTGGACTGGGAAAAGAATCTCGTCATGCTTCTCGATCAAGTCCTTGTACTCCTGAGAGTCAAGGTACTCGTCGATGCAATCATCCTTGCTCTTCCTCAGCTCAACAATGTCAGCCTGAGTATCAGCAAGCTCTTTCTCCCTCCTAGCAAGAGTCTCCTTAAGAGACTTCACCTCCTCCTCAGACCTCTCCAACTTGACCCTATTGGCCTCAGAAGAGGTACGCCAAGCCTTGGCTTGGAACAATGCCCCCTGGAAGTTGGCATTGGTCTGCCAAAGAATAAAAGTTAGAAAAGCAAAAGCAAAAACTTCAAGGAAAAAGAATAGCTAAGGTAAAGAAAATTACCGCAACAATAACTTGAGCTCCTAAGTGCTCAACACCCTCGAGGGTGGAATCTGCAACAAAATCCTTGTAGTCACAAGGAGTAAGGGAGTGGTATGACCAATCCACAGCATGTTTGGACACCCCAGTAATGGTGTCCTTCTTCCTAATACCCCAGTTGGGGCGCCACACTGAAGACTTGGTAGACATAGGAATGTCAGCCTCGTCCACGGGGATCTGAGAAGGGATCAAAAAGCTGGGGACACTAGGCTTCCCCCTTGGATCATCTCCAAGCCTAGCCCTCTTCATCCTGGATGTCTCCACATCCTTGGGCTAATTGGTCTTATTAATAAAGGCCGCAGCTGCAAGAAAAACCAAAAAATGGTTAGCAGAAAATCACAAAGGAAAGAAAAATAGACATAAAGAATAGGGATAAGTAAAATACCCTTATCATGAACAGTGGAGAGCCCGACAGACTTGAGGACAAACTCATCCAGTAGCTCCCAAGCCACGGTAGTCCCATTATCCTTGATAAGCTCTGAGTAGGCATGAGATTCCTCCTCATTCAAGACAATGTTACTGGGACTACCATCAGAAACTCTCCCAAAAGATTTACGGAACAGGGTTCCCCAATCCCCTCCTTCCCAGACAAGATACATAAACTCATTTTTCCACTTGGAGTTATTGTCTGGGATAGATTTTGGGTGAAAAATGAAAGGGAAGCCAACCCTATGGATAATATATACCCAACCCAAGTTGTTGGCAGAGCTATTCTTGAATTGAAAAATCTTTCTAAACAATGGTACAGAAAGTGGAAGATTATTTCGAAGGCATAAAACCATAAAACAGTTAATTATCCTCCAAACATTGGGGGTAATTGACAAGGGTTGACTTGGACATCTGCCAAAATCCTAGGAATAAACTCATGAAAAGGGAACCTAAGGCCGGTAACTATGGCATCCCTATAAATACACAAAGCATTTGACCGCCAGTGACATGAACGGTCACCGGGGCCGGCAGGAACAAGTTTTAAGGAGGCCTTTACCCTATACATCTTATTATAATCTTTAATCATATCTACCTCATGAAACCTATTACTGCAAACATACGAATCTAAGGCAGACACAGACGGGTATTCATCCCCACGTTCATTAATCATATCATGCAACGACATGTATTTAGAAAGAATTGGAATGGGGGTACCTCGTTTAGATTCAGAATTCATCTTTTGCAGGCGTTGAGAAGTGCAATCAGCCATTTCAAACCCAGAAATCTTCAACGAAATCCCAGAAATCTTCAACGAAAACCCAGAAATCTTCAACGAAAACCCAGAATCTTCAAAGAATTCTTCAGATCTTCAAGCGAAAAACCCAGAAAACGGTGAGATTCAACGAAAAATCTCGCCGGGAATCGCCTTGTGACAGAACCCTAGCAGAGCAATTTAGAGAAAATTTTGGAGAAAATTTAGCAGAGTAACTTTGAGAAATAGAAAGTGAGGAATGAATGGAAACAAATGAGAGTTCACTCTTTTATAGGGATGACAGCCGGTCAATGGGCCGGTTGAAGGAAGGACAACCGGCATTAGCCGGTATAGATCAAAAAGGCTAAAGGCTCAATAAAGGCTAAAAGCCCAATAAAGGCTAAAGGCCCAATAAAAAAGCTAAAGGCCCAATTGCTAAATAAAAGCCTTAGGCCCAAATTGAGCCCAATATATGTGGGCCTTAAAAGTCTGAAACGAACCAAGTATTCGACCAGAATCCTGGTCAAATGAGTTCGAATAAAGCTCAAAATGAACCAAATATTCGACTAGAATCCTGGTCGAATGAGTTCGAATAAAGTCCAAACTGAACCATGTATTCGACCAGAATCCTGGTCGAATGAGTTCGAACAGGGCCCAAAATGGAGCACATCTACGACTAGAATCCTGGTCGAAAGTATTCGACCAGGGCCTAAAACAACGCCAGAATTCGACCAGGAGGTGAAATAACAATAGGCTTCGACCAGAAACCTGGTCGAAACCATTCGACCAGGAGGCCAAATTGAAGTCAAGTTCGACCAGAAACCTGGTCGAAAGTGTTCGACCATGGGGTAAAATTAAGTCAAGATTCGACCAGAAACCTGGTCGAAATCATTCGACCAGAAGGCAAAAGCAAAGCAAATTTCGACCAAAATCCTGGTCGAAGGAGTTCGACCAGGAGCTAAAACTGAGGTCGAATTCGACCAGGATCCTGGTCGAAAATGAACTGATTTATCTTCCAGGGAATTGATGAAAAATCCCGATTCCTGTTGTGGGAAATTACAAAATTGGTTTAGAACTATATGTTCGTCAAACCAAGCCACGATACGGAAGAAAATTTCGTAACTCCCGAATAAAATAACTTCTACGATAATCCAAGAGAGATTTTCCTAGAAGTTGGGGGGCAAATGATATGGACAGAAAAGTAATTATAGAAATATAATTGACAAATCAATGGAAAGGCCAATATTTAAGGCCCGACACCCTAATTATTCATTAATTTCGTAATTAAGGAATAGGGAAAATATACAGCTCATGAAAAGAGTCCAAAATATGGTAAATTAGTCAAAGAAGGATCCAGAATCCCAATTAATGAGTCATAACCTTTATCAACAAGGAAAAGACTTATCATGCAAGAAATACAATGTTTATCCAATATCAAAAAGGAGACTTATTCGCTAAGTCTCCTAAACATACCATAAATACTAGGCTCCAGACACCTATATAAGGTCCCTGATCCTACAATCAGAACTACGTCTTTGGCTTGATTCTCAATAACAAATTGAGATACGTAGGCATCTTGTGAGGACCGATTTAGTCTCGAAACACAAGTGCAGCCATTAAAGCTCGAAGCTCATTAAACCTTAGCATTAAATTCACAAGCACGTTTTTTAATCCACAACAAATATGATAAATAATATATTTAAATAATAATTTAATATTTATTAAATAAAATTACTATAATAAAATAAGTTCATGTTAAAGAATACATATCTTACCAAATTTTGACTTTTTTAAAATTAAATTGTTTTCTAATTTACTACGCACATTTTTTGTTTAAAATCAAGAGAAATTATCAAAAATACTACTTTTTCTAAATTTTTCTGTGATTTTATTATCTTTTGAAAATATTTGCAAAAATATGATTTGCAATCAAATGTAACTTATATTTATGTTTTTGTAAAAAATATTTGAAATGATTTTGTATTACATATGAAGTTGCATTTAATTGAATTTAGTTGTAGTTGTTGCAAAGTTGTATTTTTTGCAAAAATTATTCAAAAATTTATATTTTCGCAAACTTTTTAAAAATAAAACGAAATTTTTGTAAAAAAAAAAATCATATTTATGAAAAGAGCTCTAAAATCAAAAATGATTGTAAAAAATTTGAGGCTCCAGGTCGAATGTTATCGAAACAGAGTGAAGATATTTTACTCGCGTATACTAGACTCTAGAGTAGTACTTTCCCGTATATTTTTTTAACTAGCATGAAAACCCGTGCAAGGCACGGGTCACTATCTAACATAATTGTTTTAATTCTAAGTAGTTTGGTGTTTATGATCATTTATAGATCGTTTGACAGACGTCTCATTGTGGGTACAAAAGCTGGACTTGATCTTTGTAATGAGATAGTTAGCCTTGAAAATTATCCTTGGTTGAGGTGTTTTTGAGTTAAGAAATAAGTAAATTCGATATTTATGATATTTGTTACGTGTAAGATCTATGTCAAGATATGATTATCTTACATACAAGACATTAACCTACACGATTTTACTAATTTAGCTCATTGAGCGAATGATACATTTTCTTGTTTGTGAAATGTAATTTGTATTGTAGAATGTGTACAATGAAACACTTTCTTGTTTGTGAAATGTAATTTGTATTGTAGAATGTGTACATGCATAATATTAAAATTTAATATATAATGAATTTACTAGTATGTTCACGTGAATTAAGTACCTTTCCAATTAAATCATTGAGAACCGTTAGATCCACAGTCGTTAGATATTTCCAATCAAATCAATGAGAACCGTTAAATAAAATACTACAAATTTTATATAGAGTACCTTTTATATTTTTTATAACTAAAATTTCTCTTTTTTAACAACATTATCTATCTATACTATTATATAATAGATGGAACAATAAAAGTTTGGTTGGTAGTCTGGTCCCCCATGGTTTGTTCACTCATTCCACAACCGTTACATATTTCCAATCAAATTAATGAGAACCGTTAGATAAAATACTAAAAATATTATATAGAGTACCTTTTATATTGTGTATAACTAAAAATATTATATAGAGTACCTTTTATATTTTTTCAACTAATTTTTTTCATATAAGTTTTACAAATAAGGACAAAATAGAAATCAATTAGAACCGTTAGATAAAATCCTAAAAATATTATATAGAGTACCTTTTATATTTGTTATAACTAAAAATATTATATAGAATACCTTTTATATTTTTTCAATAGTTAAATTATCTCACATTTTATAAGATTATGTTAATCGATATAATAATAGATACTGAATACTCTTCTACTCACGCGACACACACACATACATATAATGTGTTTGATAGAGAACACGTATGACTGAATAGTGCAATGGTAGGAAGATGAACAAATTATTGCATAAACCTAAGTTGGATTCCTTTCATTAACAATTTTTTTTTTAAAAAAAAAAGTAAACACAGGGGAAATTTAAATATTTTAAATTAAATAAAATGTCTCGCCAATTTAGATTAGATTAAATGTCTCATGAATTATTGCTTTTATTGGGCTATAATAAAATAGATATATAATAATAATAGTATCAAATATTTCTCTACTCAAGTGACACACACATATGATGTGTGTAACTGACAACACATACATGTAATTGAGTGGTGTGGTAGTAAGTGGAGGTGCAAATTATTGTATAGACCCAAGTTCGAATCCACCAAACAATAGTTTTTTTAAAAATAGTAAACATAAGGACAATTTGGACATTTCAAATACATTAAAATGTCTTGTCAATTTAAATTGAATAAAATATGCCACCAATTATTGCCCGACGTTGGGCTATTATTAGAAAGATTCCTCGAAAATCTACACAATGTCCTCTTTTATTAAACTTGTGTTAATAAAGCCAAAGTTATTTAATTCCTCGGGAATGGTAATCTAGGCGGTGGTGATAAAGGAGTATATAAAAACCGAAAGTGCAATCATCTTTTTCAGTTGTGAAATTAAAAAAAAAAAACAAATACTTAATTACGTAGTCGGTTTAGAAAAGTTTATAGGAGTGAGGTTTGAGTGTGAAACAAAGCAGAAATGGAAGAACAGAAAAAGGTTGGTTTGGTTTCACAAGAATTGATCATGTCCAAAAATAAGCATGCAGATGCGTCGCCTTGGGATGCGTGTAACAACGTGTCTTGCGATTTTAAGGCTGTTGGGGATGATGATGATGATGAAGTTTGGGACAAGTTTTTACCGTCGGATTACCGGGAGATTCTTGCAAGAGGAGTAGATTCTCGTCGCGTTGTTTCTAAGAAGCATGCGTTTACCCTCCTCTCTGACTCTCCTTTTCTTTTGGATAATGGCATATTGGTATTTTTAATCTTTCACCAATCTTGTTTTGTTTATTTGTTCGTATTTGCTTATTAATAAAGATTATAAATTTAAGGGTGTATTCGATTCAGATTTTGGTGGATTAATAATAATTTATGAATTTTATAAGAATATTACCGGATTTTAATGAATTTTTAAAAATCCATTTTGATTATACCTAGATTTTAAAAGACTTTTCATAATGCTAATTGAATACCTTCATATTTTGAGAGAGATTTTACGATTCAAATTGAATACCATATGATTTTAAAGAATTATTTAAAATTTTAATTAAATACATCTGAATTTCTAAAATTCTTTAAAATCCCAAATGAATAAATCCCTAGTTATACAAATCACCGGTTACGGTAGTACAAATCTCGTTGGTTCGATGATTTCTTAGTTTTGGGGTTTTCATTTAGTTTTTTTTTTTTTGGATAAATTCATTTAGTTTGTTAACACTTAACAGTGGCGGAGTCACAAAATTTTAGGTTTTAGGTGCGGGGATTAAATTTAAGTAAAAAATTTAAGCTGATATCTGTCTTCGGTTCGATTTTTTTTTAAAATGTATTTTCTTTATTTTTTCTATCAACTAGAACTTATTTAACTTTGCAACTGAGGTTGTGACTTGGTGGACATGTATAATATCAACTTTGGTTATGGTTTAGTTTGTAGTATTGCCATAATTTTTATTTATTTTTTAGATGAGTTGTAATAGAATATAGATTTGTTTTTCGGATCTATAATTTATCGTTAACAGCTTTTGAGTGAAAGAGATTATCAATCATTTATGTATATGGGTTCTTGTGACTTGAGAACAGTTAAATTAGCAGAAAGATGTATACATGAAGTGTAGAAGATGTGCAGATACAGTGTTATGACTCTAAACTGTGCTTGGTACAAAGTCGAGCTGTGTTTATGTATGGATACAGGGAACTTCTTGGAAATGTTTTGTCTGCACTGCCCAAATCAAGGATTCTTTTGCGAAAATGACTAATTTTTTTCTATATTGTCAATGTTAATCCAGAGTTTTATGTTAAATGAGGAAGGTGAGAAATGTTATATGCTAAGTGCGAGGGAACTTTCAATTGCATGGAAAGATACTCGGTACTTTTGGAGATGGACGAGTTTACCTGAATCAAGGTCTCTATATATATAAAATGTATTTCACTGTGTGTGTGTGTGTGTAACTGTGTATGCAAGGTCATGATGTGAGTTGTGAGATATAATTCTTTGTTTATTTACAGATTTTCCGAGGTGGCTGAGCTTCAGGTGTTGGCTTGAAATCCGAGGAAAGATTGCTACCAGAATGCTGTCGAACAAGACTAATTATTCGGCATACCTTGTCTTCAAAGCTAAAGACGAATGCTTTGGTTTGGACTATGCAGCGGAGTCTATTGTTAAACTTAAAGGTGGAGGGGAAGGAGAAGGCGAGGTAAGTTCTGTTCATGTGGTACCCCCAAAAGTTACATACGGGGGAGCTGGACATAACATTGGACATGCAGACAGACAGGTGCCAAAAGAAAATGCACGGCTTCCTTGCAAGAGACCGGATGGATGGATAGAGATCCAACTTGGAGAATTCCACAATGATCACGGCAATGATAACGATGAAGTGGAAGCAGCACTTGTGGAGACTAAGGTGCAAAACTGGAAGGGCGGTCTTATCATTGAGGGCATTGAGTTTCGACCTAAAGGAATGCAATTTTGATTAATTTATTTTATATATATGCATCCAACTAATGTTAGATGCACGATCAATCTTTTTCTGGAACTATCAAATGCATCATTTTGGTGTTGTTTTAGCTGGAGTAGTTTCTCTTTGAGCAGCAGGTTTGGTTTTGTGTTGTTCAACTTCGGTTTGCCTATGAGATTATGAATTTGGTTGCCTTAAAAAAAGATCCCCGCGCCTATGAATTTCTCCAGACACACAATGGATAAGAGTCTCGTATGTATTTGCAGACTCTAGGTTTGTTGCTAAAAGGGAAATGTTATTTACCGAGCTCTTTTTTTATTTCCAGAGCTATTTGTAGCATATTGTAAGATAATATGCGACATTTTGTGAATGCAGGGGCTATATGCAACATATATCACTCTGGAAGTTAAAAAATGGTTCTGGAAATAGCATTTCCCTAAAAATATGAATGTTTATATTAATTTCTCATATTCCAATTTGAATTCCTAAATGGAAGAAGAGCCGATAGATTAAGCAAGACTGTGTAGTATCATTATTCTAAGTCTAATTAGCAGGGTGAAGGTGATCCGCCATTATTAGTATACATTAGCTATTACCAGAAGCATAATTTCAAACAATCTAAAATAATTATAAAAACATATATAAGTATTTAAAATAAATTATTTCTTGTTTTTTGTTTTTTTTAAAAATAATTTAACGATGTTAATTTTACATAAAATCCGGTTTAATATAGTACTATCTTGAATACCGGGCATAAAATAATAAAAACGTAATTATTAATAGAAAAATAAAGTATTGTTTCCAATAAGTGCAAACAAATATGAAGTGCCCAATTTTTTGGTGGCTGCTGAATGATCAAGCTATACTGCTAATTGAAAGTGTGTATATATCTTTGTCAGTTAAAAAATCAAAAGTAAATAGAGAAAGTGATCAACTCTTACCAAAAAAAGCAGTATGACTCACAAACATCAACTTTTTCCTCATCTAATAATTTAATTTGTCAAATATAAATAATTTGTAATTACACAAATACGATAATCATAATTAGTTTGGAAATATATAAGTATGTTCATTGGGGTGTGATACTGTATGTATTTTGTCAATAAAAAAACCAAAGTAAAGATAGAAAGTGATCAACCGGAAAAATAACATAACTCACAAACATCGATTTTTTCCCATCTAATACTTTAAGTTGCCAAAAATAAATACTTCATAATTATGCGGATACAGTAGTCATGTTTAGTTTGTGAAATATATAAGGATGTTCATCACGGTATGTGATACAAATCCCGTTTGGCTTTTCCTAGGAGCTTAAATCGTTTTAAACTTGAAGTTAAAAATATTGTTTGTAGGATGTAGGATGTAAAAGATAAAAAGTAACTTAAAATTGAAAAATAGCTTAAAGGTATAAGTTGGTAGGATGTAGTTTTTGAACTATATATTTTAATTTGATGATTTTATTTGATAAAAATTAATATCATCATTCACATGTTCAACTTAAAAATTATACTTTTATTTTTATAATTTTAATAACTCATAAGTTATACATAATACAAAATTACGTAAACAGATTTTTAATTAAAATTTTCGCTTTTCACTTTAACCAACTTTAAGTAATAAATAATTATTTTAAGCTAACCCAAATGTGATCTATAATCTCAAAAAAAAACATAGAAAATGATTATTTTTTTTTTGTAACAAATTTTGTTGGCCTTGTAATGGGTCATAAACAAAATTTACAATGAAATATCTTTATTCTTTCAATAATTTGTCAACTTTACGCATATATTTCGTATACACCAATCTGATTAGTTTGTAAAATATAGAGGTGATCGTGGAACCAATGTAAAAAGTTGGAAGTATAGAGGAATATGAGACATAAAAGAATATAAAATTTATAAAACCTTAAAAATAAAATAAAAATAATTAATATATCTATGAAATCAATATTTTGTGTACACATTTACAATATCAAATTTACATATTGTACATCTAATTTGATATCAAATTGAATGTGTACCTACTAAGTAATTTTCTTTACATTACTAAGATCTTTTATTTAATAATAAACCACAAAATTTTAAAATGCTAATAATGAAAAAAGATGGATGATTCTGATTTAAAAAGAAAATTATGAATTGTATATTTAACTATTTATACATGTAATTTAATATTAATTTTAATACAAACTTTCTAATTAATTGTGTTTACATTTTTGGATTTTTTAATTAAAAGAAAATCACAAATTTCAGAGAAATAATCAAAATCATAATTATACGAAAATGAATGTGTTTGATTTTAAATAATAATTATATAAAAAATTGGTTCAAAATGAATGATAATTAATGGTTTTCCTTCATTTTGTGGAACCAAGATGCCTACTGAATAGTTCTAAATCTACGAAAATTCTGTTGACGAGAATTTGAGAAACTAATCTTATATGAGTATTGACCCCTCTAGAAAGGTTATATGATGAAAACTATATCGTACTTTCAAATGTATGGATAATAATACAATATTTGTTATCGTAAGTTATGAATAATAAAATTAGCAACACACCATTGTAAAAAATATCATTTATGTGAACAAATTGGTATAATATGATAATGATTGATGATACCAATTTAGTAAATCGCAAAATTGTTGAAGGTGGTCACTGAATATATATATGGAAAATAATTCAGGGAGAATTCAAATGATGAAAACCTAAGTAGTTTTTTTTATTTTTTATGGAAATCTTTCTTCAATTGTTGACAATTAAAATATAAAAATACTATATATATAACAGGACTCCAAAACATACTACTCTCTGTCCTTCTCATTTCTTTACAATTTACTTTTTAGTACGTCCCTCTCATTTCTTTACATACCAAAAATAGTAACATTTTATAATATAAAATCCAATCAGATTCACTAATTTCTTCCCCTATACTTACTTTATACATTAAATATTGATTGATCCAACTACTTTTCTCATTTTTTTTACTTTTTTTCTATTAATTTATATTTTTTTTTAACCTCAATGTAAAGAATTGAGGGGACGGAGGGAGTATTAATTAAGCCTAACAAACACTATGCAGTAACAGAATTTAATATTTTTTTCAGTTTAAAACGGATGATGGCCAATAATAACATATTTCAACCTTCAAGTTACAGGAATGCCAAATTACGGGAGAGTTGGCCAAAACTACCGACTATATACGCATTTCACAACAACGTATCCAGAATACGCACTCACAAACCACGTATACAGAAGGATACGCACTCATAAACAGCGTGTATAGAACGATACGCATTCCGATACGGCGTATTCTTGTTATATTGGATGTCCGATGCCTGATGCCTGACTTGACTTCTTACTAATACACATTCTCAGACGATTATCTTGAACAGTAGTTGGTGCTCAAACTCTTAACGATGGTGCTTTGATTGTTGTTAGGACTTCCGATTCATACATATACATATGTAACTTTGTATATATACATGTCTATATATTTTTTATTTTATGATGATCTATTTGAATGTTATGATGTTTGAATGTGCAGGAGAATTGAGTTCATCAAAGGCAAACAAAGATCTGGTCACCTGAGTTGTAAACACACTGCCGTGGATATATATGGCAAAGAAAGTGCAGGTGTGTGTTTAAGAAGGTAAAAGATACGCTTTTAGTGAAAGCGTAGATGGTGGGTAATTATGGGCAATATTTCGAGAAATGGTAAATTGGGAATTCATCTCTAAAAAAACAGGTAGTTTTGTCATTGTTTCGTTTAAAACCGAACAATCAAACAGATCTGAGGCAACAGGCAAATGTTTGTGATGCAATCACCGCATGAATATTGTTGTAAAACTACAAACATACCCACTATCTATAGTTCACAAACGTGTAGTAGCCAATATTGCACAGTGCTACCTATAAAATCCACAAAAAGTTCATGACTATCCCGAGATTGTTAACAAATAGATAATCTGCATCACACAGCTACTTTCAAACTAAATTTATAACCATGGATTTGTATATCAATTGAATTAAGAATGTCTCACCTGGTGCAGCAAGGAAGAGAATAACTTCTCGCAAGTACGCATAAAACACCCAACATAAAGCAATATGTAGCCTTCAGAAAAAACTTAATATATTCTTTTCATTGATTGTGAGAATTCTTTTAAATATTACATGTCTTTATCTAAACTATGGAAACTATTATATATAATGTAACTTATAACAACTACAGATAGCACTTTCAAAGATCATGAAAGAAATTCACGAATTCGCACTGGTCTTTTAACTGCATTCGTGAAACCCTGCACACAATATAAACAAAACAAAAAGCAATTATGAGTAGCCTATCTTTTCTTCTTGTCTGACTTTATATTCGATTCTTTTGATAGACTAAGAATTACGAGTGCAAGTACAAACGACTAGAGGACAACCACGTATCACCAAATTTAGATATGGTAATCCTACATAATGCCTGTACTCAATGACTAAATAAATCAAACAAATTCCAGGTGTGTCTATGTATGAAAATGATGCAAAATAACAGAAAATGGCTGGTTAAAACATCAAGTAGACAGGCTGACTACAACATGCCACAAACTTCTGACGGACACCCATTATTATAAATACAAACTGCTATTACATTAAAGGGGGGCTGCCGAGTTATGTTTGATTAGAACAAATTGTGTACATAATGTCTATTTCATCCATCCAAATAATGTTAGTAATCTCGTTGCACTGTATATTAGTGGTGTGCAGGAATACCAGCTGGTTTTGTTTTCTATAGCAATATATTAAAAACAAGCACCGCCTAGATGATGAAAAGTTTTATCTGTAATTAATGCAAAAGCTTTGAATCTTGGGCACATGACAGAATGCAACCTGCAGATAGCCATATTGTCCATCCATAACCCTACTAACCCGAAATGCATTGTGCAACTTAGGATGCACATGTGAATCACATACATTACTATTTTTTAAAATTTCTAATTTATAGGCAGCTCCACGCTGTATGTCTTTGCAATGCATCCTTCAAAATAATTGGTGACTAAATGTGATTCAGCTGATGCATGTGAAGTTCCCTTTTTACTTGCATGTGTACATACAAAGCAGGGCAAACTCGTATCAGAGTAAAGATAAATAGTCATAATTGCTAACGATGTAATGTACATGTGCACCGCTGCTTCATTCATAAATATAGCACATTGCTTATTTCCTAGCGCGCAATATTTTTTATGACCAGGTAAGTTGGTAGACTAGAGATGTAATTACTATGTACCTGATTCTACTTGAAAAAGAAGGGCAAGAATCTCACTTAGTATTGCTGGATGTTTACTGAAATAGAGCTATAATATATTGCTCATTTCCTGGCGAGCTACAATTGACCAGGTAAGTTAGTAGACTAGAGCTATAATGATTGTGTACCTCATTGAACTTGAATAGGAAAGGGCGAGAATCTCTCTCAATTGTTGCTGGATGACGTTGAACAGTCTCAGTACTCTGTGAACCTTCGCTGCCTACTTTCTTAAACCTGGTTTAAAGCATGAGATAAGCATTCACAAGGCAAAAAGTAATGACTTGGGTAACACTTTTAACTTGCATGTACTTTTATAGTTACTTTCTTTTAACTTGCATGTACTTTTATAGTTACTTTCTTCTCTTATCACAAATATAAAAAGCAAGCATTAAGCACCAAGAAGTAATCGTCTAATAAGGGATAATAGCCATCGAAAGCATTATAATCATTGCATAATTCATGGTAAAGAATTTACAGGTCCCATGTCTGATGTAGGGGGGCACTTCTAGCCAAGCTCCGCAGGAACTATATTTCTTTAAGAGAAGTTGTTGTCTTAACAGGCACTTTTGTCATACTGTTGTTTCACAAAATCCTATTTGATAATTTTTTATGGTATTTCTGAAAATTTCACAATTAGCATAGAACTTCGCAATTGGCCAATCTTGGCTACGGTATGCTTAGGCAGAATCTTTTACAGAGTGTTAGATAAAAATGGTTATATAACAAAACCCAACTATTGTCCAGAAATAGCATGAACAGAAAATTTAAAAAATACAGAACCCATTATACCTTTCAAAAAAATTGAAGTTCGCTCTTGAAGGCTTCTTCATACTTTCTGTTGACTTTAACTTAGTTGCAACTGCGTTCCTTATTGAAGTTGACGTATTTGAAGAGGCAGGAGGAGCAGCTGTTTCACACTCCCTCAACTTTGATGGGTTTGGGACATCTACCATCTTCTTGGCCGATGCAAAATGAGATCTAGATGATTGTGATCTGCCATTTTTGTCTGTTGCCAGAGTTTGGTTTTCCTTGCACACATCAGTTAGATGCATAGATCTATTGATGCCAGCTTGCAGAATCTTTTGCTTTTCCACCTAACAACATTTTTCCAATGTATAATATATAAAATAGGTGATAGATTGAGTCAATATTATGCCACACACAAGCACATCAGTTATTATTCAGAATTTAGGACTCTGTGAGAAAGAACACGAATATATAATGGTGTCAAAGGGGGTTAGACATGTTTTACCAAAAAGAATAATGTTTGGTTATATTTGTGCGACGAAATTCAAGATGATAAAAACTAAAAGACTACTCACTATAATAATAGGTTCTTACACTCTTTGCAGAGAGAGGAGTTTATTCTAGTCCAGTTGCACATACAAAAAAGTGATTGACCAGTTCGGAACAAGTTTATTATAATGATCGAGCAGCAGTGGAAGATAATACAAATAATCTGAAAGTACACAATGAATTCTCAGGAAAGTTATATATTTGCATTACTTACTTCGTGAAGCAGGACCTGCTTCATTGCTGAAGCGAGAACAAAGTGACTAGAAATGTAATCCTGATTAAATAAAATGAGAAAAGGTTAACAAAGCAATATAACATAGTTTAAGTATGACCAATGAAACTAAAACACTGACCTTGAAGTGTATAAGGTCACCTAACGGTGGATCAAATGTTAGCACTGAAGAATCTAGCACAACTTCATGCCTCAGGTTACTGGACACAGGATTGGATTTTATGTTCTTATATGTTATAGAATACGAAACCATCGTATTCACTAGCTGAACTAGATCTTTTTTCTCCTTTTCTGTTAGTAAATGTAACGCCACCTGAGGAAGACACCAATAGTTTCAAACTTTAGCTACAGGTATTATGATTTAAGGGATTCATTTCACGTGGTTAGGGATAAAGGGAGAGAGGGAGAGAGGGAGGAGCGGGGAAGGAATAGAGAGATTCTTCATCTCAAACACACAACAGGTGTCAGCATAGGCGATTTCATAATTGCACTGTATTTTTAAATAATTCAAGGATAATATTATGCAACAAGTCAACAACTATGTTCTAAATATCAAATTATAACTGACCAGGTGGTTAGAATGTTCCCAAATTACTCAAAATGGTTATATTCAGGTTTCCTATACCGAAATGTACAGTCTAGACATTGACAAGTGATGATAAGTTATCCAAATTATATGATACTTTTCTTTACATTAAACAACCATGTTCTTTTAATTTCTATAACTTTGATAATATGTGCAATATAATCTCAGATTAGGTGATCGGTTATGGGAGTGCGACCACATACATAGAAAGTTTGTCATGTAGACCACAAGACAAACACAAGAAAATCCATGCACCACAGTGAAGCATAGAAGCTCTGCAAATGATTAGTCCAAGTTTTACATAATTAAAGACTGCAACAAGTACAAGGCCACATGTCAAGAACTCCAATAGAAGGTAACCTAGGACAAATCAGAATAAAAAAAAAAAAAAAAAAAAAGAAGCCAAGTCCCACTGTGGTCGTTGGTTAATAACCATGGGCTCTGGAGGTTGTGGGCAGGCAAAATACAAAAGGAATCTTGGAGATTGTTGGTAGATGTCGGTGCTACATTAGAGATGCCTAAAATAATTTGTCATTAGGAATGTATTTCTTATTGGTAACATTGCAGACTTCTTATTGGTAACTACAGAGTTCTAACGACGGCCTATTATTTTACAGTCATAGCTTTGCACATATAACAAATGTCCCTACTCATTTCCGAGACTCCTTTTTTGTCAAGAAGCACCATAATTTGCCTACTAAAATTTGCTAATTTCATTTTGTACAACGGGAAGCTAGAAATTAGATGTATTTATTGTTAGCAGCCAACATGTCTAAGTTGTAATAAATCAGAGTTTACTAATGTCCTTGAATCTGGTGGTCTGTAAACTTTAGGTAAGACGTGGATATGAGTTGCAAATTCACAATGGCAGCATTACCTGCTTAGGAAAGACTATAGTAATAATAATTGGGAATAGACAGGGTGCAAGTAGATTACCGGCCTTAGATTTGGCGGTGATAAAATATGCAAAAGCAGAGAAATCGAGTCTTCCACAAAAGTTTTGATTGACAGATGCCTTGAAATGTATGGTGTCATATTGTTATGCCACAAATGTAATATATCCACCTTTTCCATTAATGTGGTTCGGAATCTGTACACATGATACAACATGAAAAATAAGATGAGAATTCTGAGTTCTGAAACAAACAGTAACTAGAAAAATTACTTTCTACCTCTGAAAAGACTTGGGCCATTCAATATTTGGTCTTTCATCTTGAGCTATCACGCCATGTATAGAAATGACAATAGCAGGTTGATAAACTGCACAAATTATTAAGAAATTAAATCGACTTGGTGAGGGTATTACAGTGCAGGGGTTGGGTTTTGCATACAATAGATTTCTTACCGTGCAAAGACATCTTTTGTGTGCGCATGATATACTGATGGATTATATCAGACGCTTCAAGGTTTTGCATGCACTTGACCTTTAAGTAGAGCAATAAAGACATCAACTTAATAATAAAAAGCAGAGATGGGATTGTTGATATTTTACTGCAATTCTAAGGTGGTTAAAATGTTTGAGAACAAGAACATACGGTCTTTTGCATCAGAGGATCATGATAGTTAAGCTGCAACATGTTTTCATGAATACCATCTATGACCAAGTCATAGTCACCTCTGAAATAGTTAGATGAATATTTAGACAAATATTCTAAAACTAGACAACTAAACATTATAAAGATAAGGTTTGGTCACAGCTGAAGACCCTACGTACCGATTAGATATTAAAGAATGCAGATGGTCAAATTCATTCAATACGTTCTTGCAACCATTAAAAGATTTTCTTTCCTGCTTTACTCTTTTCTTCTGAAAAATCTATAGAAGAAAAAACAATCTTGACTATAGATCCATGATCACAAAATAGTTGATGGAATACAAAACTAACATGGTTACCTCTTTCCATATATCAAAAAAACTTTTAGATGTGTCTTTCCGCCCAACCACTTGACTGCTGATATCTATCTGGGAGCCAATAATACATTGTCAGCAACTAAACTTGCAAGAGAAAATCAATAAAATATTTAAATTTTAAATGGTCAAGAGACCTTAATTTGATATCAAAAGATAATAAAAAATACTTGCACAGATATTTATTTCCACATTTTTCAAAAGATACTGGTACTACTATATACACAACATAAATCCTCTAGGGTATTTACTGAACCTAAATGCCCCGGAATGCATATTCTCCATGCCCACATGTCTCAAGGAGCAGTTCAAAGATAACCATGAAACTTTTCAGAAATATCCTAGCAAGAAAAAATTCATGGCTCACCACCTCATAATACGAGAGCTTGAAATTTACAAGATTACCAGAACCTAAAATGTTCAAACTCAATAGAACTGAAAAATACAATTAAGTTACTTTCCTATTTCTATTCCAAGATCACATTTCCACACAATTATCATTAAGTGTCCCAGCACCCATGTCAAAACACCTTTTTGAAGCAAAAATTGTTGAGGCCATTTAGTCTGTACCAAACTTATCCGACCAAAGTTAAATTACTCAGCATAGGCAGTTAATACTCACAGAACCATTCAAACATTGGAACAGCACTAGTATTACTCATTTCTTCTACATTACACATGAAGTTAAAACAAATGTTAGCTTCAACCTTTGTAGATCAGTAACAGCTACTTAACTGTGGGCATTATCTGATCTATTCATCTGGAGGACTACACAATTATTATACTGAAAAATAGGATCAAGTCAATAGCATACCATGTTAAGAGTTTCCTTCTTCTTATTAAGGAACTGAAGAGTGTTCAAGCATGAGCGTATGTCACATTCTGGAAGAGAAGTGAAGCTTATATGAGTCAACAAAACTTACAATAAATTTGGAACATAATTATCACTTTAAGCAGGCAAATATATATGGGGGAGAGAGTTATGAATATTCTAAAGCATCCCTGATGTGCCACAGAAAACAAAGAAAGCAGTGATCTTACGATTTTTTGGCAAACATGTCTTCACAGTAACATATATTGCACCATAACAATCCCTTACGAGCAGGATTCTTTTGGTATTTATATAAACCATGACAAAGTAATATACAATTTTTCATTAGTGTATAATAAATAGTCAAAAATCTTTAGAAGGAAAAAATGTTTAGAAATTTGAATTTAGGACATTCTTACAGATTTCAAGGGGGGGGGGGGGGGGGGGGGGGCGGGTTGTGTCTTTACTGCAAGAGACACAAGTGTATAAACTCTTAAGACCTTCAATCAGGAAAATAGAGTAAAACACATTTCAATGAGAAAATATGTGCTTACAGACACAGAGTTGTGTATCGTGGTGAGTTTGTGTTCAATAAATAGTGAATTTTTGGTATTAAACATTTCTGATTAATTCGCGAAATTGGTTAGACACTAATTTAGAGGAACACAACTTGAAGTTGCTATACCACTTACCAGTATACTCTGCAAGTGCGGTAAGTGCAATGGAACTTGCTTTCAATCCTTCTTTGCTGCATATATATTTAAGCCTGCAAAAACCATGTTTATCTAACAAATGAAGCTGAATGACAAAAAGTGGGAAATAAATTTCAAGATAAAGTGTCTAAGAATATTGGTTTTATCAAAGCAATGCAAAATAGAGTAACTGGGTCTGGTCCAAAATAGAGTCTCAAGGCAATAGACAGCTTCTGATTGTCAACATGTTAGCTGGCTGCATTCAGTTATGGAGAAATGAAAATGCAATAGACAATTTGTGTTTGTTACTATGTTCTCCCGACCAATAATGTCTGCTACGATGCACGCTTAGCGAACATTGTGCTTACCCAACCTTCCACATGGCAACAAGCCGTCAGCCATTGGATTGCTGCTTGAACATCTAGGCGATATATTATTGACCCATTGCTAGCCAGGATACTTGGTAGGATTGTATGAGCCTTACTAGTTCCAATAAAGTTGATTTGAACACTAAAAAGCCGAAAAACATTTAAATTGTAGTAGAAGTTGTGGTAAATAGAGCTTCAAACTAGTGATGCACACAATTTACGAGGTGAAATAAGTATCATTTACTTATTTGTATTGTATCACTTCAAAGAGTCAAAACTCAAAAGAGGTACATTAAAAAAAATTGAAGAATTTTAAAGTACGCAGCTTTCCTTTTAAAGTATTTCATACGAAATTAACATAACGATTGACAAAGGAATTCGTGATGGTGCGAAGCAAAACAGAATGTCTTGTACTGTATAACAACTTCAGTGAAACTTGTCAGATTTCTAATTGCTTTAAATTTGTATATGAAGTATCAAGTGAACTGCCCATTTTAGGTTTTTAGTGCTTCAGTAGCAGTCAACAACCTTTTTAGACTAACATGAAATTAACTAGTAATTACTATTAGGTGCAAGATACACAGTCTTGTACTAATTAAACTTAGTAATACGAATTGAGGCCATATCACAGACAATAATTAATGCCATCAGATTATAATGAAGAAAACACTAAGCCAAGTAAAGCATTAGCTGTACCTGCTTACTATGCGACTCACTGTAGGCTGAACGAATATATGAACCCTGCAGATGAAAAAGAATGTATACTTCAAAAGGCTACCCTTCCCAGTGAACATTAAATACACAAATAACTAATATTGCATTGCCACTGCTGTCAAATTTAAGGACTTATATTGAGGACCAGTTAGCTTCATGTAATAAATTAACTAGGCAGACCCAGTAAACCATGTATAGAAAGAGTGAAAATTATGTTGATAAAGATAGGCAAATCTCAAAGATAGAACATGCTTCAGAAAACAGAATGGATTTTCCATCCATAAAATTTCACACCCAGTACTTCTGAAAAATTAGAATAGTCTACTCGAAATCTAATAACCCAAAAGTATTGGTCTATGGTAACACTATAACTTGTACCATTTTTCGAGTAACGCCATTCATTTGCCATCATCTGGTGTATCACCATTCATCTGGCATAATCTGGTGTAACTTTTAACATTTAGGTCAGACTAAATCTTAGAAATTATAGGGAAGACAACACGCTGCCTATGTCAACTCTCCTCTTAGAAAATGTCAGATTACCATCATTAAATTATCTCACCAAGCCAGTTAAGCTAGACCAGATTGTTCAACTTCAACCAATTATATAAAATCCTAGACAAGAATCTATAAGAACGCAACCATAAAAGTACCAGAATAGTAATAAAAGAACCCTTGATATTAACCTATCACATATTTATCCCTGATCAAGGACTCCAAAGACATTACCAACAGCAGAAAGTACTATGACAAAGACTATTTGAGCTTCATGGTTGATACAATGTCTGTAGAAATCATCTGACTAATCATTATAAAGTAGACCATGTACTTGACTTTCTTCACCAGCACACAAGATATCAACCTATTTACTAACAAGGCAACTTTCAATCTATATTATTGAACTTAACCCACTAATAAACTTTTTTGATTTAATTAATGCCTATTTAATTGTAATAATTGTGTTCATTACTGGTGTATTACGACTTTAGATGATTATAAAAATAACTTACTTTGCCACCTGACGCAATGGCTTCAGGGCTGGAGCATATAGATCATTACAAATGCAAATCACCTACATATCACATTATCAATATACTATCAAAGAGAAGATATTAATTATACAACAGAAAGAAATTCATACTGGTCTTAGCAGTGATGTATCCCTGCTCTTCTTTTTAGAGGATCCTTTTGCAGATTGATCCTCAAGAATTTGTTCTTTTCCAGTATTAGATTTTTTATCAGCCGAAACCTGCACACACATGCTCCATTGATATTCAAGAACAGGACTTTTTACAAACCGTGAAAAGATAGCAAAGAGAATACAAAAAAGAAAAAAATGAGTTCATATGTGCATTTATGTAGAATATCGTATGCATTTACAATATTGGGTACAATGTGTTGGTCAAGAGCTGAGTTAAAACTTAAATATGCAACTATTAGGTTGGCATGCATAGATTTAAGTCTGAATCTTTTGGTTTTAATATTATTCATACCCTATAGCTACCAATTATTATTTCAGACTGTTGAGACAGCTGTACCTCTTAGGACTAGAATCAATCAAATTGAAAGTCAAGAGCGGCCCAACATCTGAGTTACGTTAGAAGCACTTTATGCTCTGTGAATTTGCAAAATATAAGTAGCGGAAGGCCTAGTGTGCCATTTAGAAGCAATATCATTAAAAGAATTTGAAATAATTCGTAAGAATACAATTTTCCCCGGTAAGTTGCATTCTAACATTGGAATTTTAATTAACATTCATATGTGTCTGATTGTGCGCCTCACTCAATGAGGCACACCTCATTGAAGCTGCTGCGCCTCGTGCAAAGCAAGGGGGGAATGTGCGCCCTCACCACGCCTTGCACCTCGGTGTGCCTCTGACAACACTGGAGAATCCTATATCAGGTAGTTTTATATTGAACCTAGGTATAATAAAAGGAAGACTATGTTTTTATCTATGACTCTAGATATACTTATAATGAATCAAATTAATAAGTAACTAGACTATGCATGGACAGTACCATTTTTAGAATGACATCAACAGCACCCTTACCATCACCAAGAGCTCCGTCAATTTCATCAATTACCTACAGAATATATAAAAGCCAGTTAAACCTTTAATTATATCTATATCAATATAAAACGAAATCACAAGTAAAATATGAATGTGGACCGCACCAAACACTTTGGCTTTGAGTCAGCCATGATTGAGTTCATTTGGACGACGTCGAGTATTTTAGCTTCAATGCTTGATGACGATCGATCGTCGCTGGCATTAATCTAAGAAAAAGCAGTATATTATCCCAAACCAATCAACATTACAAAATATACCAAATAGAATTCTTTGAAGTAAATAACAAAGCAACATAAATGTTGGGAGACTGATATGAGAATTATAATATTATTGATACATTAATATATATGCAGTCTATATCCGATTTGATAGGTTACATAATTGATTCACATCCTAAATACAAACTTCTTCATCCCAAATAATGCAACACTCTATGCTTAGCACAGAAGACAAATTGAAAATACAGAGAACGCTTTTGTCCCATCTTACTTGCTCAATGTATTAATGTGGAAAGGTATACAAATAGATATCACTTCTACTATCTAACTTTTCGAACATAAAGTGAAATGATCAATTTTTACGATCAATGTGCTGCAGAATAGTCATTCAATCTGAAACGCGCAATAAAATAACATGAAAAAAAAAATCTTAATTAGGCCATTTGGGCTAGATAAGTAACTCGCACTCTTTTCAGCTACAGCTGAACATGCCCTTAATCTGGGAAAAAGAGAACTATTATAAACATATGCAACCGATATACATGAATAATAAATTGATTAACATCGTGGCAGATGATTTGATTTTGAAAATTAATGTTTGACAAAACATAATACATTGTGCATGGATTTCATGAAGAGAGTAAACAACAACCTCCACCACTCGATATCCACAGTGCCTAGCAGCTACATGTGCAAGTGTTGTTTTCCCAAGCCCTGGTGGACCACATAGTAGAAGGATCTGCAGCACACAACAGCACAGTTACCAAACAGTTAGATCTAACTTATAAATGAAATAGAAGAAAAGAAGACAGCAATATGAGACAGAAGACTCTCAAGCAGCGGAGAAGTTTTCAAAACAATTAACTAGCTTATCATACACAGAAAAATAGTGACCAGCATATGAAGCTGGGGGCTTGAAAATGGCAATACTCCCTGTTTATCAATCTATTATAACTGAAATTTAATAGGAACCTACTACATGTATCATTTGCTAATTTCAAAATTTAAGACTTAAAATAATATTAAATAGAGAGAGAAGTTCAGTGGAGACCTTGGTTAGATTGGAGACTTGGAGACCAAATCCAGGCCATCCATTTTTATTAAATACAATGGTCTCTGTTTATTAGGATTTAGTACATCATTTAATAATTCAAGTTTTAATTACCCACCAGAAATACAATAACACATACAACTGTAATACATACATCGACTAGACACATACATAACAACTAAAACTATTCACAAAACTGATTATAGCATTGTAGTTGCACATTTTTATTAAAATCATGTTGTATCACTTTTCTATACAAAAATAGTTATGCAAGGCCAAGGAATACTTCATGTTCTTCTGCAAATAGATTAGAGCGTTCTGCAAAACTACATTCAACGTACTGCAGTCTTAATAATATTCTGCAGGTAATATATGTTCCCCGTGTTATGTTATATACAAATGGATATGCACTGGATATAATGGTTATTTGTTTACCTGAAGAGACAATTGTCGGACATATAAAAATTATATATTGAATTCAAATAAGATGTTCTGCAGGTAAGATTTTATGTATCACATATAATAATCAGTCCATATGTGTTGACAAGTAATGAATATAAAATTGCAAAACAATGTTGTTAGATTATATATATACTAGCTTTGCGAAGCACGGGCTTCTTTTAATATAATATAATATTTTTTTTATAGTAAAAATATTTGTTTATATTATTTTTTTGTATTAATAATAGAATATATATGGAATATAGTATAATTGACATTTTTATTAAGAAGATATAGTGTTTCTTATTTTTTTGAATGTATTAATAATTGATAGATATATAATATTAAGAAGATATATAATTAAAAAAAACAATATTAATGATTGAAAAATATATTATACTCATTTTTATTTTTAGGCGTGTTATCAAAGATAATATATTTTCATTAGAAGGTAATGTGTTTTAATTATAAAATATAATCTGCTAGTTACTATATTTTATATTATTTTATTATTATTTTAGAATGTATTAATAATTGAAAGATATATAACATTAAAAAGATATATAATTAAAAAAAGGCAATATAACGATTGAAAGAAATATTATACTAATTTTTATTTTTATGCGTGTTATCAAAGGTAATATATTTTCATTAAAAGGTAATGTGTTTTAATTATAAAAGATAATCGGCTAGTTACTATATTTTATATTATTATATAATTTTCTATTTTTATATTATTTTATTATTTATTTGAGAGAATAAATAACCGAAAACCACATTTTGGAAAATGAGAGATTTTCAATGTTTTGACTATTTTTGGAAAAAGAGAGATTTTAGTAAGGACAAATAGAAAAGGTAACATGTTGAAGTATAAATATTTTTGAAAAAGAGAGATTTTGGTGACAACAAATATAAAAGGCGATAGGTTTTAATTTAAAGGTAATTGCCCATATTTTTGGAAAAAGAGTAGATTTTGTTAGAAGAAAGTGTTTTAATTGTAAAAGATAATCAGTTAGTTACTATTTTTATATATAAATATTTTTGGAAAAGAGAGATTTTAGTGACAACAAATATAAAAGATAATATGTTTTAATTTAAAGATAATTGCACGTGATATTTTTGGAAAAAAAATAGATTTTGTTAGGAAAAAGTGTTTTATTATAAAACGCAATCAACTAGTTACTATTTTTATATTATTTTATTATTTATTAAATAGAATAAATGACCAAAAACCAAAAACCAAAACTTTCAATGTTTCGGCTTTAATAATATAGTACATATATATATAGGCAAGTGCTCAAATGAGAACTTGTATTAAAATGAGAACTGAGATCCAATCTTAACCCCACATTTTTTTAATCTAAATCAAATCATAGCAACACAAAATGTTGCTGCCATACCACCATCGTTATCGGAGACTAGTCATCACCGGTGTCACATCACTCACGATTTACATCATCTTCAATATATATCATTTCCGATCTATTATTGTTACTCGTTGTGTTGGCATTTTTTCGGTCGACATATGCTATGTATGTCTTATTTCAGATTTGCAACTTTTTTTCATCTAATGATTTTCGTAAGGTACATGATTAAGACATCTATTATGGTGGCACAAGTACAGGTGATGAAGGCCAAGTCGGAGATGGTAGTTATTGCAGTGG
Source organism: Heracleum sosnowskyi (assembly GCA_030848705.1). Taxonomy (NCBI): domain Eukaryota; kingdom Viridiplantae; phylum Streptophyta; class Magnoliopsida; order Apiales; family Apiaceae; genus Heracleum; species Heracleum sosnowskyi. Next base: position 130,966,586 of record CM061238.1, on the reverse strand, counting down.
TATATATGGACGAGTTAGCAATTTTTAGTGATATACTTTTAAAAACAATTGGTGATTTGTATTGAAATTCGATGATTTGTGTTGAATTTGTGGTGATTCAGTCTTAAATTTAGTGATTCTAGTGTGTTGGTGAGTGCGTGTGACTGAGATAATAATAATAATGGTGGTTAATGAAGCATAGAGTGATGATGAAGGTGATTATTGATTGTAGATTGTGATAGTGGTGGAAATGGAGGAGTGGTGATGTTGGTGCCTTGGTGGAGCAGAGATGCAATTTCAAGAAACTATGGTGGCTATGGTGTTATATGTATTTATACAGTGTATGTAGATAGTGTCGTTAATTTTTGATAATATGATGATGGAGATGTTGGTCAGTCATGTTATACAAGCGGTGACCATGTGGTGGTGACGGTGTGTTAGACTGAGATAGTCTGATGGTTGTGATGTATATAATTATATATAAAATATACGTATATACATAATATATTTGGTGACTTGTTGAAGTAGTTTTGGTGATTAGTTACAAGTTCTCAATTCTCATAATAACATGGTTCTCATTAGAGCAGCTCCCTATATATATATATATATATATATATATATATATATATATAGAGTTGCACTCTAGGAAGAACACCTTATATAAAGAACAATAAAGAACACCATCATAAACACTTTATTTTTCATAAAAATTGATTTTTTAAAATTAGAATCATAAAATTGAACAACAATTAAGCCTAACATATCGAATTTAACGTAGAATCTCATCTAAATTTAAAAATTAAACATTACATATAATCCAGTACAGAATCCTGTATATATATTTATAACAATGAAATTACATGTAATCATGTTTTATTTGATTCTAATTTTTTGTTAGATTCTATTTTTATTCGTAATAAACCTTTTTTGATGAGAAAATTAGAATCAACATGCAATTTATGTAAGATTCTATGGTGTTCTTTATTGTTCTTTATATAAGAGTGTTCTTCATGGAGCAATGGCCTATATATATATATATATATATATATATGTTATGAAAAACGTTTAATCCTAACCGCATGATCTAAATAATTGAATGGTTAGATTAGAGGTCTTCAAGGTCTCCATTTAAAGTTGGTCTCCATAGAATACAAAACATTTTCTCAAAACTTATAATAGAAAACATGTAAAGAAAAAAAATACAAGAAACACACTTGATGGTCAGTGACGGAGGCAGAAACACATTTTAGGGGGGGGGGGGGGGGGGGGCGCGATTTTACATCAAAATTTTAAGATTATAAAATAATTTTAAATTTTAGTTAGGAAATAACTTAAAAAACAAAAAATTCCTATATTGTGCTATGGACAATTGATTTTAATAAAGTGATGGTTAGAAGTGTAATATAATCTTTTAGAACATGTCAACAATATGGGAGGTGAAAAACTAAAAAGTTTAAAAATTAAAAGAGCTAATGCTAGAGTTAGGAAAACAAAGGAAAAAAGTAACAAAAATGAAGCAGCAGAGAATCAAACTCGGCCATCCCAGGAAGAAGACACAGCAACTGACCAGCCTAACTGCGAACACAATGGATAAATTATGTGGACTACTGTGGTTATATGCGCAAACTCAGGGGGCCAGGGACCCCTCGAAACCCCCTGCCTCCGTCACTGTTGATGGTGCAAGTCCATCAAATTATAATGTTATACAGTCTATGAATGCTTGTCTGAAACAGATGATTTAACTAACCTTCTGCTCTGGAGTGCCATAACCTTTACGGTTTTTGTTCCATAAATCCTGAGATCCTTTTGAGTCGCTGTTTTCCTGATCTGACTTTTTATACTCTCTAAAAGTTTCCCTATTTTGCCAAGGTTCTTTATTCTTTCCAAAATAACTCTTATTAGACTTTTGATGCTGAGCAACAGATGTATGCCTTCTCAATGAAGACAATACATCTTCTGTTGTAGTTTTAATTTCAGATCCAAAGACACAAGGGTCCCATTGTTTCAACCACAAGAGGACCTGCCAAGTATCCACATGTAAATCGAAGTAAAACAAAAATGTCAATTTCTGATCAAATGATCCCACGGTTTGAAACAAAAATTGCACTCTGGACTAAACTAGATGACATGTACCTCACGATTTGTCTGCTCATCACTCAGAAGCTCCATAAAAGAATTAGGAGAATATTTGTCCACCCAAAGCCTCTCATTCACCACTGGCACCTTGGGCAGTGTTACATCACCTTCAGGTCCAAAACTTTCTAGCAAAGCCTTGAGCCACAACAAAGATTCCATGTTAAGAAAAACTATAACATAAGATATTCATTCTGTTCTTCCGTGTCAAGGATATAAGTACTATTTCCCGGATTTCAGTTGAAAGCATAAGTTACAGTAAGCAATTAAAAAATGTACCTTTTCAACAGCTTCCTGCTCAACTCTTTGCATTAATAAACTAACAGGCTCGGCAATAAGACCTGAAAAGTGGATATTTAGTATATCTCAAACTAACTTCCACGCAAGAGAGCCAAAAGAAATGTACAACAGATAGACAACATTAAAACGTAAATTTGATATAATCCCCAATGCCACACTATACTGAATGGTTTCACAAGCACAAGTAGATACAGGCAATAACAAGGATGATACTGAGTTAAATCTACGAAAAAAATGTATTTGTTACTTAAACTGGCAATCAAACTAGATTGTTACTTGAAAATAATAGACTTATTGCATAATTACAATAAGCCAGATCCAAAGACACAAGGGTCCCATTGTTTCAACCACAAGAGGACCTGCCAAGTATCCACATGTAAATCGAAGTAACATTTTAGATATCTAATTACATAACAATCAATAATACAATGAGGCATTAGTAGTCTACCGTTGGCCTATTTTTTCACTACAGTAGCGTTCATTCGCACATTTTAGATAACAGTATCGCATAATTAAGCCAGAAAATGACAATTACGACAATTCAACACATATCGAACAAACACAATAAAAATCAAATTACTACATAACAATCAACAATTAAATCAGGCATTAGTCATCTACCGTTGGAGTAAGCATTCGAATCAAGCTTATTCTTCTTCACCAAATCATCACTTCCAAACCTACTAATCTTAGCATAAACCCTATCTCCACACGGACCAGTAACCGGAACAAAATCGCCATCAATCTGCGACGCGTATCTCGACACAATCATTTCCTCAAACACCTCCACTACCTGTTCCACTTGTGGTACCGGAGGCGGAAGCCAATCCTCATCATCAATCTTATCGTCAACAACTTGTTCAACCTCTACTCTACTCCGCTTTCGAGAATCATCTAATTTAGCTTCATTTTTACTATCGACAGTGGTTGAAATTGGGGGTTCTAATTGGGGGCGTTTGTTGGAGTCGGTTCGTGTCGAAAGCGGAATAATAGGAGGTGGTTGAGATTGGGGGATTGGAGTGTGGTGTGTATTGTGTGTGTCGATTTCTTCGGGGAATGGTTGTTGGAAATCGTTGTCGTCGTAATCGAAGTCGTCGTGGAGATGAGAGTTGGCTTCTAACCACTGGAGCTCATCTGGATCGGGGATGTCCATGTCCATTATGTCAATATCATCCATCGCTAGAGAGAGAGTTGTGAATTCAGAGAGAGAGAGAGAGAGAGAGGGAGAGAGAGTTGTGAATTCAGGGAGGGAGAGAGAGAGAGAGAGAGAGAGAGAGAGAGATGGGGTGTTTTGGCGGGAAAAAATGAATAGGGAGACGAGGGAAAGGGAAAGCGGCAATGTCGGATACCCAAATAGGCCTCGGATGTGGATCTGATTAGTGTTGGCTAAAATCGTTAGTTAAAATAATATAAAATGCTGATTATGTAAAATTTGCTGAACCTGTAAGATATTGTGTTCCAATGGAGTTGGCTATACTAGTTGACTATATTTTAAAAATAGAATGTTATTATTATTTCAAGTTATTAAAAATAGAATATATGATTTGAATATGGTAATAATTGATGTGGAGTTTTACTACAGGTCCATAGGGGTTCGACAAAAATAGCCAACATGGAGAGGTTGGCTAAAATTTTAGCTAACAGTTTTATCCCATTGGAGCGGATTTTTTTTTACACATTATCTAAATTTTTTATTTATGGCAATCCACCTATGATTTTAGCTAAGGGTTCTCCACCATTGGAGATGCTCTTAGTAGCCCATTGGGGAGCTTAAAATTGTTTTTAAGTTTGGATAATATATATTTCTCTTTTAGGAAACAGATAATATAAAATTTAAAATTGATATTTGTTTGGTTAAATTTTTTATTTTATTTATTTCATGAAAATTAAAGCTGTTAAAATAAAAATATAAGTATTAATGCTCCGTTTGGCATTGTTGTTGCAGACAGCAACAGCAGTTTTTTTTTCTGAAAAGCAGCTAAAAAAGTGTTTGGTAAAATTTAAAAGCTGCTTTTCTGAAAAGCGTTTTTTGCTGAAAAGCTGCTTTTAGAGAAAGCAGGTCCCCCCTTTTCAAAAAAAACTGTTTTTCAGCTTTTGCGGGAAGCAGCTACTGGTTTTAACATCAAAACTCACAAAAAACATTAATTTTTTATATTATACACCAAAACATGCACATATCAAAAATATTACCAAACAGTTATCTGATTTTCACAACAGCACTTTTTTCAACAGCACATCAATTTTTAACAGCAATCCCAAACACAGAGCCTAAGTTGAACACATGATTGATGATATTATTATTTTTAAAATAAGTTATGATATTATTATTTTTAAAATAAGTTAAGTTTTTTTTAAAAAAAAAAAGGCAAGTGCTTCAAAAACTTACCTCCTATCAATTTATGAGTTTAAGATATTCTTTTTTAATTTTAAATTATTTTTTAATTTATTACACAAACTCAAAAATAACTTTAAGCTCGTGGTTTTATGGAAAGCCAAACAAGCTCTAGATTAGCAACTTGTAAAAGGAAAAAAAATCCATAATTATCTTGTTTTAATCTAGTAGGATCAATACTTAATATTTTTATATTATTTTGATGTATTTGAGAAAAAATACATTCAATTTTGTGAGTTAAGTGCCCATTTTATCTAATTTTTGAGTTATTATTTTTTGTTTCTGTATTTTGCGTCTTAACTATACACATCTCATTCTTAATTTTTTCAGACTTAAAGAAAGTTCACATGGTTTATTTGGGACAAAAATAGTTTAAATGGTTAAATTGAAAAAACAGCATTAATTATTTGTTTTTTTGTTGAATAACCCAATTCTAAATTCTAGAACTTCTATTCTGTATGCAGCATAACATTGGTGCAAAAAGTTGATGTTTTTAAAATATGCAACTCATTTTGTCTTCCCTATTTAGTAAAGAAGCATGCATGAACTCACTGCAAGTCCAAAAAGTGTCTTGTAGTTGTACATATGTTTGCAGATTTGCAGCAGCACCATAGTATAAACAAAGGTGAATTACAATTTTCGGAAGAAAAAAAGAAGAAGTGAATTACTAATAATCAGTTACATAGCTTGAAGTAATCAGATTTTAAATCAAGTTCAAGACACTAATCCTCCATCTATTCCTCCTTCCATTGTAGAGATCAGACCTAAGTACCTAACCATCAAGTAGAAGTTCGTATTATCAACTTTTTGTAGCAAATAAAGAACGATTACATGCATGTGTTTGTGGGCGTAAAAAATGCATGGTACCAGTCAAATTGCAGGCTTTGTTTCTTCAAACTCGACTTGAGACATGAACTCTATGTATCCTCCTGATTCAGCTTGAGTCATCAGACCTTCCAACTCCATCACAATGTTGGACTGTTGGTTTGCTAGCTCTCCTTGTAATTCCTCATCTTCATCAATTGCCATTAGATTCTCCAAAAAGTAACAATGCTCTGTGTTCTCCACAAGATTGCCTGAGTCGAACAAGCTGTTTTGTTGACTAGTATAATGGTCAGCTACAACAAGCTCCATTCCGTTTCCAATTTTGACATTTTCTGCAGTTTCTTTCTCGAACTCGGCCTCCTCAATTACCCCTTGTTCAATAACATTCTGGTGCAAGTGCTGACTAAATGTTGGAAGAAGTGCATTAAACATTGAAATGACAATCTTCTGTTGCCTGAATAAGCTTTCTATCTGATCTTTGACGGTTCCCAATTCTTTCTCCATAATTTCTTGTTTCTTCACAAGTTTCTGTACTTCCAGTTTCACTTGGTTGATTTCAGAGTTTTCTGATTCTAATGGTGCTTCAGAGACTAAGTTATCTGAGTAAAGACTTACTGCCCTGTTTCTTTTTGCAGCAGACGAAATTTGGTTTTTCCTCCTGATGTTCACAAGCATATAATCTTTCCCTTGTTGAAACCATTTGTTTTCATACTCCCAGTTATCCCAGCTTGTCTTTTTGAAACCCTTCCATTTAAAAAATAACACAATAATCACACACAGATGTATATTTCAGCTAATTCATTAAAACATAAAATGTACTTTAACTAGAGCATCAAGGAGACATCAAAAGTAAGCACATGAACCTCGTAAAGCGCATGAATATCACACAATCTTATGCATTAACACAAACCATAGGTTAAGAAGTTGTTTACTCATCTTCATTATCTAAAAGGAAGCATATGGGAAGTAGGGCAAGAGTTCATGGTAGATCACCCATTAGATATGTTACTAGTAGCTATGCTTCAGTTTAGCTAGTAAAACCCAGAAAAAATCACCTTATGGAGGACTTTACGAAAACAATTTAGCAAATAGAGAAAGAAAGGCTAGAAAACATGCAAAGAGCTAACACTCACATAGTTGTTGAGCTGATAAACAAAACTAGAGAAATTGTCATGTCTGAAGTATGCAGGAAGAATGTTTTTTGTGAACATGTGGTGATCCCAGACGGTGAAACTAGTGCCATCAGAAGTCCAAGATATTATATCATTTGTTTCCGGATCAGTCACCAGTTTATACACCTTGTTCAAGAATGGCGGAACCTTCAACCCTCTTCGATTTGTTGTGATTAGCCTTCTGTCACTGCGACCGCAACCATGGCCATCACCAGCAATAGTAATACATTTATTGTTATACCATTCATCTGTCTCAGTTTGTTCATTTGTTGCACCCTCCATTTCACAGTTTGCCACTTCTGAAACCTTCTGCTGTAATTAGTTGTAATCTAAAATCTTTGTTTTTGTTTAAACATGTTTGTGTTTTTTGTATATGTAATCTAAACATTGACACGCAAAACTGCATTGAAAGAAATAAACAATCCCCCCCGTTTATTTAATTTGTAAGTATTGGTGACTTCTTTTCATATTTTCTAACATGTTTTTGCATGTAAAGAATAAATTCCTATCTGTGCTACAAAAAAAACATGGTCAAGCTCATGTTGATTTTTTTTTACAGAATAAAACTTTTACTCTAAATAAATGCTATTATCACTTGCTAATCAAAATATCAATATGCACTTCATGTGTCGAAATTAGACCTGACAATTCGTTTCGTTCGTGTACTTTCGTGTTTCGTGTACAGGAATACTAAACCGAAACACGACCCATTAAGAATTCGTTTCGTGTTTGTGTACCATCGTTTCGTATACTTTTCGTGTCGTATTTCGTGTAAATTTAAATAAAAATTAAAATATAATAAATAAATAAAAATATTTAAATATTAGCATTTTTGGTTTAATTTTTACTAGTTGACTCTTAAGTTAATAATTCATAAAGAGTCAAGTGTGATCGAATCTTGTTAAACTTAAATTTGAAACTATTTTCTTTTTTGTTATTGTAAAAAAAATATATACAACATTTATTTTCTTATATGTATTTATATAATTTTAAATTATTTAATTATTTAGTGTATTTTCGTTTCATATACCCAAGGGTAAACCCAAAATCGACAATATAATTATTCGTATAATATCATGTTCGTGTACTTTCGTGTTCATGTACCAAAAAAGTGAACACAAACCCAATATTATCACATCGTGTTATCGTGTACGAAATTGTTAGCTCTAGTCGAAATAAAGGGGTTAAATGAAAAAATAACGCCATTATTCTGTCAGGAAAATTAGAACTCTAATAGACTGATGGGAAGTAAATGGTGTAGTGTAGAATCCCCACAAGCAAAAGTGCAAAACCCAAAGAACTGAGCATGTTAGTTTCTAGCATATTAAGAATCAATCAAATCCAGCCTATTTATACCACTTACAATGAATTTACCAAATTTTTAAACCCTCCAAGACTTATCCACCTCCGTTAAAAGAATATAGCCCTTGTTATATTACATTTCTGCAGACTAGTGAATCAGTATAAGCAAATTTCCCACTTTCTGAGCGATTCTGCAAAGTTATGTGTGGGACTACTGGTTTTGATTTTGACTTCTACCTTTCTTGGATTTACTCTTCTCCTGCATTTTCTTTTTCTTGGCTTCTGCTGTAACCCAGGTGTAATCGGAAGGAATTGCAAATGGATCTTGAATATTATCGTTCCTACCACTTGTGGAGGAACTTGCTCGGTTGTAAGGTGTTTTTATCCACTGAAACCAAGAAGAATTTGATGATTGATTCATTGTTGGGATTTCTTGGCTTTGAGCAGTTGGACTTGAAGGAGGGGTTGAGAACTCGTCCAATGCTTGCAATTCTTCAAACTTTGTGAAAGTCACTAACACTCTGATGGTGGGAATCACTGGGATAGCGACCTGAACCAACAAGACTTTTCAGAAAATATACTAAAATAAGAAGAGATATATCAGACTAATGGAAGCTATTTTACATAGAAAACAGATTAAAGGGCCCTAGGAGACCATTGCCATGTTAAAGGAATCTCCAATATAACTTACTTGAGAAATGAATAATCTCAATCTCCCTCTTTCTCTCACACTCACACACAACAGAGTCGCATACATTTTTAGTGGCCTCTGCAATTTGTCACAACAGACAACTTACGATCAGTCAAATGGTTTGTGGCACTGTCATGAATACCCCACTTCAAACAAACTGATTCTCTTTTTCAGCGCCAGATTGTAAACTACAGATTCTGATAATTTGACCGCTAGAATGGTAGGAGCTTCCTAAATGCCGGACGAAAATATTTTAAATGTTAAAAGGCCACCCAACCACTTAGCGAACTAAAGAGGCCATCATCCCATACAATTGAACTAAAGAGATGATTGATATTTAGTTCGGCAGGATAATAGTATCTTTTAAATTTGGAGTAAGTAAGGTGATCGTCTGGGGATCATAATCCTTTAAAACAAACATGGCAGGCAATTACAACTCTGGAAATCATGGAGCTAAAGACAGGTCAATCACTTACTATTTCAAATTTTTGTTTTACAAATTTCTTTGAAATATATTACCGCAAGTAGATTAATAAGAAAATGACAAAAAGGACCCTGAGGTTGACCTCAGGGAATTACCTGAGATTAGAGTGTTCTCTAGTGTGAAATGTTGATGGCAATTTTGTAACTATATGAGTAATGTTCGGTAATTACCACAACACCCTTGTGTTTTTATATGGGATTTTAATATAAACTCAGGTAACAATGCATGAGGTTTATCTCAGGAAAATGAATCCTATCTAAAAATATTGTAGGTTCTTTATCGTGGTAGCAGATTTATGGCTGGTGGATTACTATATATTAGCTTTCTATAATCTATATTGCAAAGACTAGTTAGAGACATTGCAACGAAAAAACTGTCTTCACTCTTAACCGACCGTTAACTCTCTCTTGAAAACAACTTGGTGCTTTGTTTCAAATAAGCTAGTGATTCCATCATTTTCATATGTAGATTGATTCTCTTATTCCTTCTACTACATATTGATCCCCATCAACCTCAATATGTTATAAAAAATTAACAACATGATGGTTGCTGGCTTACTGCTAGCTCTATTGGTGTTGGACCCTTGATAAATTCTTAAAGTTCTGCTTCGACGTTTATCACTGATGATAGTTTAGACTAAACAGCGAATACCTTCCCTCCTGACTGTCCCCAATATCTAAGGGGTACTATAACTAGATAACCATAAAATATTAAAATGCACTGTTGCATCATAAAATAAAGTCTACTTGGATGTGCAAATCATAGCACACGTGGAAAGACCACCAACTAAACCATTTAGGGTCGAGATTGAGAAAGAAAAATGTGTGATCATTAAACAGTATATGTGTGCATAAATAAAGTGACCAAACACATTACACAAGAATACAAGATATATAGCTGATCATATAATTTACCTTGACAGGAAAGGTGCCCAATGGAAGTTTTGTTGTGAGCAATTCTCTTAAGCGCCGAACAGCCTTAACTTTGTTTGCTAGTATATCAAGTAATGGAAGCAATTCTTCGGTTTTTAAAGGGAAACTTGGCGAAAGCCAAAGAACAGGCCTCAAACCTTTTTTGTACTCATTCTCACGAGCTCCATCCTTTTGCCGATTTCCTCCCCCCGTATTGGATGAAGATGCTTTGGAATCCTTGCCTTTCCGCTGTTCGTCCCCCTTGATAGCTATTTCCATGGAACGCCTTCCAGGTGTAATCTGAGTTTGTGAAGGAGAATCCCCAAGGAGATCACTCACTTTATCTTCCACACAAAGAGATCCTCTTGGAGGGACACCTTTTTTCTGCCCTTCTTGTTTGCTGTCTCGTTTCCTCCATCCGTCAAACCACCCCTTCTTTTCCTGCTTCGTGTCACCATTTCTGTAAGTACTTATGTCATCAATGGGTATCTCCCCTTGCTCGTAACAACTATGGCGATGCCTTATCAAACCATTGTTTTCATTATTTAATTCAGAAGAATCTAACTTAAGTGCAGCCTCTAATTGCCTTCTTTCTTCTTCTGTTAGGATATCATTTAGTTCCTCACTCCCTGATTCAGTTTCATGTTCATTTTCATTGCTAGATGAGAACAGCTCATCATCTGTCATTGCTCCTGGAACCCTCCTCGATTTAATGCTTACCACCACGTTATGCATATCATATACTTTGGCCTTCCATGGACCAACCATTTCAGCTTTCTCCTGCCTCCTCCAAGTGGTCTGCGGTAAAAGAACTGCCTGAGTCACATCAATGCCTGGCCTGAATATATTAGTCTGAGACATTGCTGTCACTTCTTGTTGCACCTCCAAATCAGATGCTGGAGCTCCGGCGCCATCCAAGGCATTCATCACTTCCTTATCTTTGTGAGTGATCATGCAAAGTGAACCAGGAGGTACCTTTCCATCCTCAGAACCGTCACCAAGAAACACAATACTCTGATCCGAACGCTGAATTTTAAAGCCATCAAACCCAGCCAAAGTCATGTCAGCTCTCAGATTTGCACCCCTTTTCCAAATCTTGTAGGTGTCCGAAGGAGCAATTCTTGAAATAAAAGGGATGACAGAGCTTTCAAACTGAAACGTAATTTCCATGTAGAAGTCTCTCATCCTTCTCATTGTTGAGACCAACCTAGGCAACCTTCTACACCATTTTGCCCACGCTATTGGCTGGTAATGCTTAACTATAATCCTAGCAATTCTTTCTTCTCTCTTACATATCGCTTCCTGGAGTGCACTCCACCCTTTATCATTCTGCAAGCTCCAATCTGCACCAGCAAGCATAAGCATCTCCGTCGCAGTCTCATCACCCAACTTAACAGCTAAATGAAGAGGTGTTTCTCTATTCGGAACATTTCTACAATCAATTACAGTAGATATAGCATCAGCCTTCACTTCCTCAGCCACCGAATCCGATTCACTTATAATTTCAGCTGGGTCACAAAGCTGCGGAAGTCCCGCAATTATTTTCCTCAGACCAGCATAATCTTTTGTCACCACAGCTTTATGAACAGGACTATGCCCATATTTAGAAACATCAAGTCCTGACATTTCTCCGAAATTACTAGTTTACGCAATCAAAACCCAATTCAATCATCAAAATCAACCAGTAAACCTATAGCCAAGATAACTAACCATTATCACCTGCGGCAACAAATTAACCTAATAAAAACCAACAGCAATTCACAAGCTCATAAAGCCAAAATTACTCAACAAACACCACTAACATTTATTTGCAAAAGATGATATTTTTTAACATAAAAACCCAAAACTAAGATAAGCCCACGTCATAATAACAACAAATAACACAATAAAGCAACACAAATCATAAAGTTAATCCAAATATAAGGGGACCCAGAAAAGAAATAACAACAAAGTACAATAAAGATCAAACCTTTACATCAAGAAAAGAGCCAAAAAGGACTTGAGCAACTAAGACCCACAAGCTTGTTCTTCTTCTTGTGCCTCTGCAAATTAAAAGAGAGAAAGAAAAAAGAAAAAAAGATCCTTGTGATCCAATCTTAGATCAGACAAGCTTGAAAACAAACATGTGGGGGGGTGGTTAAAAATGCTTAAGAATATAAATAAACAAACAAGTTTTTTAAAGAAAGAAAGGGTTTAAGAATCTGACAAATGAGAAGTCACAGAATCAAAGCTACTATTACACAAGAAAGGTATAAGCAAAGGGTCAAGAAACTGATAAACTAAATGGAAATTAGCAATAGAGGCGCTCAAAGAAACTTAAGCAGAGAGAGAGAGAGAGAGAGAGAGAGAGAGAGAGGTCAATATTGAGAGTTTGGGAGGTAAAGAATCAAAATTTTAAAACACAAAAAGGATACCATATAATTTACTAGTAGCAAATAATTTTGTTTTGGATTCAAAGTTGAAATTTTTAACAAAGAAAAATGAAAGAAATCAAGAATGGTTGAATAGAATTGTACTTATAATTGTGGAGAGAGAGAGAGAGAGAGAGAGAGGACAGACTGACCAAAAGAGTTGAGGGTCCAAACTTGGTAAGGTTGCATGTGAGCCCGGAAAGAGGGAGCTTGGCTTTCCTTCTTTCAGTTGTTATTTTTTGAAAATTACACTGTCACGAAATTTAAGTTTTAACAAATTAAAAGGGAGAAATGTGTTATTGTTAATTAAAATGAACCGAATTCGAATCGAACCGGTTTTAATAATAATATATTTCTAATGAAATACTAAAGATAACAATAAATTAGAATTTGAGTTGAATTTTATTGTAAATAATATATTGTATATCTAGCATGGACTTATATATAATATAAAGTATCACATAATTATATTTTTAAAGATTATTTATCTTGTAAATAAAATAAAATTTAATTGAATAATATGTGATTGATGAGACCTTATACTTTTGTGTATATTTTTTTCTTTTTTGATGAGACCTTTTGCTCCCTCAAAGTATAGTTTGTACGGTGAGAAAATGCCTTTTGCTCCCTCAAAGTATGATAGACAGAGATCTGAACCGCAAGTAAAACTACCCACTTGAGATGAGTAATCCCCAATGGCAAACAACGACATTAATGAAATCCACCCAAGCTGGTTAAAAGTCCACTCTTAGCCCCATATTCCGACAGAGAAGGCCAGTCAAAATGAACCGAAAATAATTGCAAGAAAGAAACAAGTGCTGATCAGTTTCAACCCCTCCCACACATAGAAAACACCAACTGAAGTAGAAATGCTGAAACTAGCAAGCCATATCAGTGTACTTAACCTCCCCTGACAGAGCCGCCAAAGCGTACCTTGCAACTCCCTGTTTTATGAATACGACTTTCTTGCACAGCTACCTGCTACTGTTCTATCAACAAATCCCGGTTTGTTCTTGGCACATAATGTGAGAAATATTGACCTCTTGTCCTATTGCAGTTACGAGAACATACTAAAACTAGTTGGGTACTCGATACATCTGATTCTGATTGATGAATATGGAACACATCAGAAGATCTTGATTGTTTTGTGAAGACTTGACTGTATATGACTACTTGTGATGAACACTTATAATTAACAACTCTTAAAAAACAGAGGTTTGATCACAAACAAGCACAATAGCAACAACCGCAAGATTATCAGAAATAGAGATTTCATATAAAATAAACTCAGCATAGATGATTTGGCAGAAAGAATCAATCGAAACTTGGAATCACAAGATACATCAGTCATTATACATGTATAAAAACAGATTAAAAACTTTGCAAAATCAATTCCAGCTAAAGGCTATTGTAATTGAAGATGATTCGATCAATCTTCTTTTAAGAAACACATAACAATTTAGAATAACCCATAAATGCTTATCAAAATGAGTACATTGAGATAAGTACATGATATACGGATAACAACATGATTTCATATATCTGAGATATAAGAACAATATTTTAGATATCATGAAGAAAATAGAGAGCATAATTCAAGATTTTACCCGTGGAGTGATGTATCAGTTATTCACCTGTAATGGAAGATCAATTCGCAAACAAAACTTTGAATCAAACTTCAACTGCCATTAAAATATATAATGAATTATCACATGTCCATTAAAATAGCTTTGATAGCTGCAATACCAGATAATCTTGAAGAAGAAAACTATGTTATCTTGGTAATTCAAACTACATGATGTTATAAACCCTGGGGATGTTTGTATTAGGACTTGGGTCTTTTAATATTAATATAAATCAGGATAGAAGGCATCTAAGAAATAAGCTTGCAACTTTAATGAAGATCTTTCAATTAAGTACTTTAATAATTTATCAAATTTCACCCATACTCAAGGGGGTATATAAATAGACAAAGCTAAATACACAACAAGCACAGGCGCAGACACGGGCGCACGCACAGATATGCACACCTTATAGTTCATCTTTTGATGAAGATGGAAAAGCAGGAATGCTCTGTTGATGATTGAAGAAATTGTCAGGATCAACCAGAGTCTTTACTCTAACCAAACGCTCAAAATTGATTCCAAAGTATTTAAATCCCCATTGGCTTGCTTCTTCATAGGTTAAGCTTCCAATCCCCAAGTCAAGATCATTGTAGTTTATATAAGCAGTCCTCGGGTTCTTTGAAACAAAAGGAGCCAGGTCACTGTATAGGCTTTTGAGCCAATTCAACCTCTTCAATTGCTCATATTTGCTTGTGTTTGCCTGCCAAGACACTCCATTATACATCATGTACAAGTTTCCAGCTCTGTGTGGGAATGGAAGCTCCGATGCTGAAAATTCATCCATTTTTCCTCCATACGGTGTCATTAATATATTAGCTGCACCTGCCTCAAGCTCAAAATATTTCTTCCATATCATTTGCAATCCCTCTTTGGATATAGGTTCTTGAACATAGTCAGATTTTGCTTTGTAGTATAGGTAAGGGATCAAACTTCGATTCAGTAGTAGTTCAACTGATTCACCAAATCGAAAAGCAGAATTTCCAGCAAACCAAAGAGAAGATTTAAGCCAACTGACTTCTCTACAATCATCTTTTACCAAATCCAATTCCGGGAAGCTGATTTGCATTATAGAAAGTAGTTTATCAACCCCTCCAAGAAACAAGGATTCGAAAGAAACAACTATAGTTCTCTTTGACCCATCTTGATTTAAATTCACTGCTCTAATTTGGATTCTTATATATAAATCTCTATCAATTTTGGGGGCAACATATTGCCACTTATGAACAAGATCAGTAGCACCCTGCTCTAAGGTTCTCGCCACAGAAAATATAGTAACAGTCTCTGGCACAGCAACTAGCTTCAACTTCCAAGCAACTATGACACCGAAACTAGAAGCTATACCTCCTCTAATAGCCCAGAAAAGATCCTCTCCCATAGATTTTCTATCCAGAATTTCACCATTTACATTGATCATCCGGACATCAATTACGTTGTCAGCAGCAAGACCATACTTTCTAACCATAGCACCATATCCTCCACCACTGATTAGTCCAGTGACGCCAACTGTGCCCCGCACAGCTCCTGGAAACCCAAGTTTACTACTCTTTTCAGCAATCCTATAATACACTTCCCCGATGTTTGCACCACCTTGAACCCAAGCAGAGTTGTTTTCCAGGTCAACATCAACTGACTGAAGATTTATCATGTCAATCATGACAAACGGGACACTTGCCGTGTAAGAAAGACCCTCAAAGTCATGACCTCCACAGCGAATCCTAATATGCACACCATGTTTTCTAGCACAGTAAATAACTGACTGGATTTGGGACTCATGGACTGGTGTAACAATCACTAGAGGCTTAAGAAACTCAGGTGATGTGAATCGAAGATTTCGTAAACCAAGCTGCAAGATGGACGTGTATGAAGAATTCTCCGGAATGAACAAGACTTGTGAAATTGGATTCAAATGATCCGATTGATAGGTCAGACATTCAAGAAAAGTTTTACACGAAGCCTGACCTGACATTTCAGCACAACAAAGAGCCAAAAGAATCGCAAGAACAAATAACAAGAGGGAAGACGAGAATAATGCTTTCATTTTTTCGATACTGATTTGTGAGCCAGAAGACGAAAAAAAATTGTTTAGCAGCGCAACTCAATCAGTCTTATCTCTCGAAACCAAACATTTCTTAAATTGTACAGGACTACACAGGATTATTTCGATATAAATAGGAAAGTATCTATATGCATTGAAAGTGATGAATAGCTTAATATACAGTAAGCATAATGCATCAAACAAGGAATATGATACAAAAGAACACACATTCAATGAAATGGTTTATTTACATAAAGTTGTTTGAAGCATTTTAACAAACATTACATAAGCAATGAGAAGACATCATTTTTAGTTACCTGCTCTTGCAGTTTTGCAGAGAAGAAGACATAATTTTACTATACATAACACATGCCTACTTCTTCAATATCCTTATCTCTACTTGGAACGTAAACAAGGTGAAATCAAGGTTACAAAAATCCACGTCGTGGCTTAATTTAGCCCCTTGTTGCATGTTTGGGAATGATATTTTCGATATTTGGGTAATAAGTCAAAAAATGTTTGTTTTCGAATAACTTATTTCATTTTTTTAATTTTATTTGATAAAAGTTAATATCATCATTCAAATATATTATTTATTAAATTTATTTTTAATTTTATATTTTTGATAACTCATAAGTTACTCATAATTCAAAATTACCCAAACAAAAAAGTTTCATCTATACTTATCACTTTAAACAACTTTAAGTCCTAAGCAATAATTTTAAACTCACCGAAACCGACTCTTAACCATAAAGCGCTTATCACTTGTCGTTTCAAGTCTTGTTTCGATTTTTGTTAATTTATAAAAAATATTAATACTAATTTACTTAGAGAATTTATATACTTGACAACATCTTAAACATTGGCAACAACAGAACAGGCATACATTCTTACTGTTGTCATATGCTTACAGTTTCTTGAGATACAAAGGAAAAATGCTTACCATATCAAGCACATTTTCGTATATAGTTCCATGCTGAGACAACCCAATGGCTTGGTCACAATCAAACATGTCAAACTAAATACATAGCTTCATTAGGCATTTTAAACAGATGTAGAACATTTCTGGTGACTGTCACACTATAAATGAAACTTATGGTTTCTATCTGGCGTCCTTGGAAACGAAGTTTTTGGCCTCAATTTTACGAGCATTACAAATTAGGGGTCTATGCAAAATACACTTCATGTTCTTGCTAAATCGGGTGTAAAATATAAACGGCGGATATATCAAGTATGTTTGATTTGGTTTTATCGTCAAGGGTGTTGAAGGTAAATTTAACCCCTCAGACTCTACTCCGCAAGCAATATACAACAGATGGGTTTTATTTACGAGGAAAACAAACAAAAAAAGTACTAGAAGAGATGTTTAGACATGTAGAACAGAGCTTTTGTATGAACCAAAACAAATGCACACAAGAACATAAAACCGACCGGACAACATAATGTACCATGAATCCTTAGCACACATTACATATGTAAAACCATCTCCATCTCAGACTATGGAGTAATTAAGCATTAATTCAAGAAATTACATATTTTGTGTCATTTAAAATAGAGAAATCTCAACAATGGGAACAGAATGATAACATGTGCTTCAACACAAATCTCTCTCCATATAGATTCTTGTATATATCTCCCAGTTACCTATAGGAATCAGGCTTCTTGGGCTTGGTCTGAACAACAGCCTCAATTCTGTCCATGATCTCTGGTGTAAGTAAAGGAATAACCTTGATTGCTTTCATATTTTCCTCAATCTACATTTTCAAAATAATACATTTTAGCTGAAGAATTGCAACAAAAATGAAGGGGAAGTCTTTTACTATTATTACATCAAACAATTTGAATACATCAAAACTATAAATGCAACAGAAAGAGTCAAAGAGATGGGAGAAGAAAGAACTGGAATCAATTAAGGCATGCTCGAATATAATCACTTGCGCAAGTCAACCAAAAAATCAACCAAAAGAAAGAAAACAATAAAAACCGAGTCAAATAAGATATGAACCAACCTGATGAACCTTGGTTGCACCAGTAATAACTGATGATACATTAGGATTTGCTGCGCACCACGCAATTGAAAGTTGAGCCAACGGGACTCCTAATTCTGCTGCAATTGGTTGTAATCCTTTCACTTTCTTGAGGACATCGTCAACCAATGTTCTACTGGCAAGATTCTACAAGGTGGCACAACATAACTTAGTTCTACCAAAAACAGGTCATCCAAATATCCCATAGTACTGATAATTCAGGTACAATTATCTAAAGAAGTAAAGAACGAGAAGTGCACAAAAGATTTTAAAAATCAAAATATGATAACATCATATAGAGAAGCAAAGCAGAACACATCATTACAACTCAACTTGAGTACATAATCGATCTTATGACTAGTCATCTAGATTAAATAAATTTTACATATGTATGTAACATGGGAGGAAAATAAGCATAAACCGTGATTGTGTGACAGGGAAACATATAAATACGTGTCAGTCAATCCACAGTTCCACACTGTAAATTAAGAAACCTATATATCACCCTATAAGTGTTATGAAGTAAGAAACAGTACAAGCAGCAAGCTTGCTCAAAAAATTAGGTAATATATAAAAGCAAAGGAAGTACATAATCCTTATCACATTACTCATACTGATATAGTTACGAAATTAATGTCTACAAGGGCATATATAAACTTGGTCGCTTTTACTGCTATTGACGTAGGTCACATGTGCAAACTGATAAAGAAGTTCCACACACTTTCAGGTCATTTACTAATCAGTAGATTGGCTTCAACATCGACACTATATACATCTCTTACCTTGTAATTTTCCAGCGCAAACCTACTGTCTGGGGGAATATTTCCAGTGTTGTATTTTCCAGTCAGAACTCCAGAGGCAAGTGGACTCCATGTAGTAAGACCAAGGCCATAGTTATTGTACAGAGGCAGGTATTCAACTTCAACCTGAAGTATAAGAAGAAATGACAGTTTTTTAAGAATCCATTACTAAACATGGAAAACACTTTACTCACAGTGATCCGATCATTGCTAACCTATTATCAACTGGTGTAGCTTCAGATTGAAACCAATGTATCAAATATGATTAAATTGATGATTGTAAAATATCAAAAACTAAATCTGATTTTATGCTAATTTAATCAGAACCATATGAAATCTGGTACACCTGGTATCAATCTACATAAATCTTAATAGCATTTACAACGTTGTACATAGCCAAATACACAATAGAAAAGATTTAAAAAAAAAAAAAATGAACGCATATCAAAACTTTTCTAGCATAATATCAATATAGCCTACATCTGAATCAGTTAACATCGGCCAAAAACCCGCCCAAAAACTATAATGCCATATATATATATATATATATATATATTCACAGAACTACATTTGAATCAGTTAACATCGGCGGACCTAATTTAAAACAAAGTTATGACGATATTATGAAAACAATGATGAATATATTTTTTCTCTTTTAAAACTTGCAGTACCATCCAATAATATTTCTAAGAAGAGTTTGTTTTGATGAACCATCCGTTATTCTTTGTACAATTGTATCTACGTATAGAAAAGTAAACAGCTAAATGTTTTTAAGACTTAAAAAGACTAACTCATATGGTTTGGTTGATAGTAACCAATAAATTACATGGTAAAGTTTCAGGGATTAGGATCTTGTTATCAGGTAAAAATAAGATGATTGAGTTTATTTGTTAAGCGGTTCTAATTTTGATGCCAACAAGATTTAAAAACAAGGATTAAAACAATTTGGGAAAAAAAGAAAAGTTATAGAGAATAAAACCTATCCTTACAAGTAACCAGTACTCCCTCCATCTCAAATAAGTGTTAGCTTTGACTCAATACAAGAAACACAGGGCATAACTCACTCTCACAAAGACAAGAAAAAAAAACTCTTTATCAAGGGTGCTTCCAAACAACACTCCCATGGATTCACATTTTAAATATCACAAACTCCAACAGCGTCGACGCTAAAACCAACATTACCACAGTGATCATTCATATAAAAAATGTAAGTAAACACGTCAGATCTTTTAAATATCACAAACTCCAACAGCGATCACGACGCTAAACCAACATTATCACAGTGATCATTCATATAAAAAATGTAAGTAAACACATCAGATCTTTTCTTGCATAATATCAATCTAGCCTACACCCACCCGAAACCTATCATGCCATATACTTTTTTTTATTTCAGACGTGCATTCCCAACCACACCATCATACAACAACACATACCAATAACACAATCACAAGTAATACCCTTACGCCTTGCAAAAAATTACGCATACAAACCTACATTCCAAGTATTAAGATTAACATTACAATCAATACATTATGCCACACAAGTCTACATTCACAAACACAACATCATACATACAATAAACCAACTCAATACCTTATGCCTGGACAAGAGATTATACTCGGGCTGTTCGACAATTGGGCCAACAAGTCCCAACTTTTCAGCAACACCCCAAGCCTCAGTAATCTGTTGAGCAGACCATTCACTAGTCCCCCAATAATAAGCCATACCCTGATCAATAACATAATTCATAGCTCTCACAGTCTCTTCAATCGGAGTACTCGAATCAGGCCTGTGACAATATATCAAATCAACATATTCCATCTCAAGCCTCTTCAAACAAGCTTTAGTCCCCTCAATTATATGTTTTCTTGATAGCCCTTTATCATTTGGGCCTGATCCTCCCCAAAAGATCTTAGTAGAGATCACAACGTCGGATCTTTTCCAGCCCAGTTCACGAATAGCTTGGCCCATGATTTCCTCGGCTCGGCCGTTGGCGTAAACCTCGGCGTTGTCGAAGAAATTGACGCCGTTGTCACGACAACATTGGAGGAGAGCTTTGGCGTCTTTGACGTCGAGTTGGTTGCCGAAACTAACCCAGGCTCCGTAGGAGAGTTGGGATACTTTTAGACCGGATCTGCCTAGGTTCTTGTACTGCATCTTGCCTGTTTTGTGTGGGTGTTTTTTGAGATTTAGATTTGTGTTAAAATGGTTTATGTAGAAAGTGAAAATGTGGCAGCTTTTGTAGAAGTGTTTGTCAAGGGGCCTTGGGGTGGGTCGCTTGAGGCGGCTCGGTGTAGTATTTTTTTTTGTTGTTTATACATCATTGATGATTTCATGGTCAAAATTTGACTTTGCAATTTTGTTGACGAACATTTGACAATACATACTTTAAAATGTTAAAATTGTTGTACTATGAACTTGAATTGATTGTCAAATTGATACAAATCTTTGTGCATCTACAATAAGAAAAACTGTGCTACACTTATCAATACATAGAGATATAAAATACTGTTAATTCATAAATGATGAACTGTGTAAATCAAGATTTACAATATGCATTCATATTTCATATTTAAGTGGTTATCTAATCTACCTTATCAATAGTGGCATTGGCATTGGTGTTGATTGATGTACACCGCAGAAAATAATAATACTAGCATCTCTCTTTTCCATAACTTAACATACGCATCCATTCGGCTGTTGGCCATATATGACACAATTTTGAACAATAATGCCCTAAATGGTACAATTGGAAAAGATGACCCTAAATGGCACGCTAAAACGCCAAGGCGTGTAGCGTTAGTACATGTTCATTTTTTTACGTTGAAAACGCTAGATGAAGTTGTGTTCGACAAAAAACGCTAGATTAAGTTGTGTTAACAACAAAAACGCAACTTAATGTTGTGTTACAAGTGAAAAACGCAACTTAATGTTGTGTTATAGGTGAAAAACACAACTTAATGTTGTGTTAGGCATCAAAAACACAACTTAATGTTGTGTTAATGGATTTTTAATTATTTTGCAAAAATACCAAAATATTTACAAAAAATGCAACTTATTAATAATGGTGTTTTTCCGGCGTCCTGATTTTAAAGGGTAGGTTAGGGTTTAGAGTCTAGGGTTTAGGGTTGTAACCCTAAGTCTGTATACGAATTATTCGTCATTCTTAATATTTCTAAAACCCAAAATAGAAACATTGAACCCCAAAGGTTAACTATTGAACCCCAGAATAAATCAACTTTAAGTATTGTTTGTTCTGAGATTGGAAAACGCTGATTTAAGTTGTGTTTTATACTGGAAACGCTAGATGAAGTGGTGTTTTGACACTGAAAACGCTACTTCAAGTGGTGTTTTCGGGTAAAAACGCTACTTTAAGTAGTGTTTTTGGATGAAAACGCTACTTTAAGTTGTGTTTTGACGCTATTTTCAAAACGCTAGATGATGTAGCGTTTTAACGTGCTATTTTGGGCCATTTTTTTCAATAGTGCCATTTTGGCCCATGTGTCTTATAATTGTGCCATATGGGGCCTTTTCTCATCCATTCTACTATTAGATTTCGTTAGTTTCATTTCATAAATTATTATAATATTATAACACGCTATCAGCACGAGTCTCTGCCCGAGCTTTATTTGACGAAAAAGGTGAAATTTAATTTCTTCTATTTTAGTTAAGCCCGTGCTCGAATTTTATTCAATCAATAAGGTACGCTCGAATTCTGTCTATTTTAATTTTATAAATGTTGATATTATCACCCGTTATTTATACATATATTGGTATTATTGTTAAATTATAAGTTAGCTATGTTATGCGATTTTAATTTATGTCATATATCATTTTATGCTACAAATTTTATTATGTGATACATAGTTAATTGTTTACGTCTTAATGTGCGATATTGTTATATCATGTTTTAAATATTTATTTTATATTCAGAATGACGAATCTTGCAAAATTAGATTTTGTTGCATTGGATGTGTCTGGGGATAACTATCTATCTTGGGTGCTCGATGCAGAATTACACCTTAGTGCTAACGGGTTAAAAGACACTATAGAAACAGGAAAAATCCCTATTGTTGAACAAAATGTCAAAGCTACTATTTTTCTCAGACACCACATTCATGAAAATTTAAAATCTGAATACATAACCGCCAAAAACCCACTCACCCTTTGGACCAATCTCAAAGATAGATTTGATCACCAGAAACTTGTTCATTTGCCACATGCCCGTTATGAGTGGATTAATATAAGGTTGCAAGACTTTAAATCTGTTGCTGAATATAATTCTACCTTGTTTAAAATAAGCTCAAAACTGATTTTGTGTGGTGATAATATTACTGATGCTGACATGATTGAAAAGACCCTCTCAACATTTCATCCCAACACTATGATTCTGGCGCAACAATATAGGGACCACAATTTTCAGAAATATAGCGATTTGATATCTCTCCTTCTGGTAGCTGAAAAGAATAATGAGTTGTTGCTGAAAAATCATCAGATACGTCCCACAGGCTCTGCCCAGTTACCTGAAGTACATAACAAGTCATTCCGGAAGAATGAGCGTGGGAAAGGGTATAAAGGAGGACGAGGTAACGGACGATACTGTGGGCGTGGAAATTTTCGTGGTCGATTTCGAAATTCTGGCCACCAGAAGTAACAGCGTGATGGCTACAACAACTCAGGCCACCAGAAGTGGCAGCGTGATAGTTACAATAACTCTGGCATCCAGAAGTGGCAAAATGAGGGGCTAAATAAAAGGAAGGCACCACAAGAAGGAGATACTAGATATATGTGTTTTAGATGTGGGGCTCATGGACATTGGACTCGTACTTGTCACGCACCAAAACATCTTGTAGATCTTTATGAGGCATCTAAAAAGCAGAATGAACAAAGGGTGGAAACAAATTTGGCTAGCTTTAATAATGACCAATAAACAAGACTTCAAATGAACTTGACACTGGTGTTAATCTTTACTACGTCTTAGATGACTAAGTTTCTATATGTATTTCTTTCATGTCATGTGTTTATCTGTACTTGTTTTAATTTTTTGCTTCTATGTACTTGTTTATGTTCCGATTCATTGTAATTTGTTTGTCTTACAAAAATTGTTGTTTATTTATATATGTAAACAACATAAATATGGGAGATATATGCATTGTTGACTGCGCCACCACTCACACAATTTTACAAAATCAGAAATATTTCTCACAGTTGACTAAAACCAATTCACATGTCTGGACGATTTCGGGCACATCAAATATAATAGAAGGTTTTAGGAAAGCTAGTTTTATCCTACCAAATGAGACACAAATTCACATACCCGATGCTCTATATTCTAGTAAATCCACTAGGAATCTTCTGAGTTTTAAAGACATTTGTCTTAATGGCTACCACGCAGAAACTACTAGTGAGAATGAAAAAGAATATCTCCTTATCACTTCAACTACATCAGGCCATAAGAAGATCGTAGAAAAATTACAATCAATCTCTTCTGGATTATATGCTACCCAAATTAGAGTCATCGAGTTTCACACTATCATCATTCCCAAAATCACTCATCCTTTGGCATGAAAGACTTGGTCATCCATGAGTATCAATGATGCGTCGTATAATATAAAATTCTACATGACATCCTCTTAAGAATCAAAAGGTTATACCACGTGATGAACTTCCTTGTTCAGCATGTTCTCTAGGAAAACTAATTGTTTGACCATCTCCAGTTAAACTTCAAACAGAGTCTCCCAATTTCTTAGAAAGAATTCAGGGTGATATTTGTGGTCCTATTCATCCACCATCTGGTTCATTCAGATATTTCATGGTTCTAATCGATGCTTCAACTAGATGGTCATATGTATGTCTACTCTCACACGAAATACAACCTTTGCTAAGATACTTGCTCAAATAATCAAATTGCGAGCCCAATTTCCTGACCATCTCATTAAATCAATTCGACTAGATAATGCTGCTGAATTTACATCTGCAACTTTCAATGATTATTGTATATCAGTAGGGATCTCAGTCGAACACCCTGTAGCTCACGTACACACACACAATGGTTTAGCAGAGTCCTTAATTAAAAGATTTCAACTAATTGCACGTCCCTTACTTCTAAGGGCAAATTTACCTATATCTGTTTGGGGTCACGCAATTCTTCATACTGCAAATATAATTAGGATAAGGCCATCTGCTTACCACAAACAATCCCCTCAACAATTAGTTCTTGGTCAAATTCCTGATATCTCACACTTCAAGATTTTTGGTAGTGCTATATATGTTCCTATTGCACCTCCACAGAGATCTAAAATGGGACCACAAAGAAGAATAGGCATATATGTTGGTTTTGACTCACCATTTATCATTAGATATCTTGAACCATTAACTAGTGATGTTTTTACTGCTCGATATGTTGATTGTCATTTTGATGAATCTGTGTTCCCTCAATTAGGGGGAGATAATGTTTTGCATAAATTAAATACTGAACTATCATGGAATACATCAGGATTAAATGTTATTGATCCACGTACTAAACAATGTGAATCTGAGGTTCTAAGAATTATTCATATGCAAAACATTGCTAATCAAATACCGGATGCTTTAATGATTCTAGACATATTGTAAAATCGCATATACCTGTTGTTAACGCTCCAACAAGGGTTGAAATTCCTGTTCATAAATCAATTCCTAAAGAATTGGTTGATAATTCAAAACCATGCCAGAAGCGTGGAAGACCTGTTGGTGCAAAAGATGTTGTACCACGAAAACGGAAATTGATTGGACCTGCCCCTGGAGTGGCAATTATTCCAGAAAATACCCCACAAGTGGTATTACCTCTTGAAGAGGCTCGAGCCCCTGAAGTGGCTATATCAAATACCCCAGAAGCGGTATCACCTCCGGAAGAGGTTCTAGCCCCTAAAGTGGTCGTGACAAAACCACCAGAAGTGGTATTGCCTCTAGAAGAGGATATTGCCCCTGAAGTGGCACATGCTTCAGTAGAAGCAAAGGTACCTGATAATTATGAGATCTCAATGAGTTATGTACATAACGGAAAATTATTGGAGCGTGGGAGTGCTGATATTGATGACGTATATTCTTTTTCCGTGGCATGTGATGTTATTATGAACTCCGATCATGAACCACAAAGTGTGGAAGAATGTCGACAAAGAGATGATTGGTCAATATGGAAAATTGCAATCCAGGAAGAATTGCAATCTTTGCACAAGAGAAATGTATTTGGACCCGCAGTCCGAACACCAGCTGGTGTAGTCCCCGTCGGGAATAGATGGGTATTTGTACGAAAACAAAATGAGAGAAATGAAATTGTGAGATATAAGGCCTGACTGGTAGCCTAGGGATTCTCTCAAAGGCCTGGATTTGATTACCAGGAAACTTACTCTCTTATGATGGATGGAGTCACTTTTCGTTTTCTGATGGGTATGGCTTGTATGGAAAGATTGGAAACATGCCTTATGGACGTTGTGACAGCCTACCTTTACGGATCACTTGATAGTGATATTTATATGAAAATCCCTGAAGGATTAAAGTTAGAGGAAACTAAGCCTCGACATTTATACTCAGTTAAATTACAACGATCATTATATGGTTTGAAACAATCTGGTCGTATGTGGTACAACAGGCTTAGTGAGTATTTATTGAATGATGGATATATAAATGATCAAGTGTGTCCATGTGTATTTATTAAAAGGTCGCAAACTGGTTTTGTTATTATTGCTGTATATGTGGATGATTTGAATAGTATAGGTACTTCTGAAGATATTACTAATGCTGCTAATTATTTGAAAAATGAGTTTGAGATGAAAGATCTTGGAAAGACACGATTTTGTTTAGGTATATAGGTGGAGCACTTATCTACAGGAATATTTATTCATCAGTCAACCTACACGGAAAAGGTTCTTGATAGGTTCTACATGGACAAATCTCATCCACTAACTACACCAATGGTTGTTCGATCACTCGAAGTTGAGAAGGATCCATTCCGTCCTAGAAAAGAAGATGAAGATGCACTGAGGCCTGAAGTTCCATATCTTAGTGCAATTGGAGCTCTCATGTATCTTGCAAACAACACACGGCCTGATATTGCATTTGCTGTTAATCTACTGGCAAGATTCAGTTTTGATCCAACTAAAAGACATTGGGATGGAATCAAACATATATTCAGATATCTTCGTGGAACAATTGATCTTGGGCTATTCTTTCCGAATGATTCAAAATCGTAGCTGGTTGGATATGCGAATGCATGGTATATGTCAGACCCTCATTTTGGACGATCTCAAACAGGTTATCTATTTACATATTGTGGTACTGCTATCTCTTGGAAGTCTACAAAACAGACTATGGCGGCGACTTCATCTAATCACACAGAGTTACTTGCAATCCATGAAGCAAGCAGGGAATGTATATTCAAAAATCATGTGGTTTATCAACTATCTCAAACAGTCCTCCAGTTATATTTGAAGATAACTCAGCTTGTATTAAGCAGTTAAAGGAAGGTTACATCAAAGGGGATCGAACAAAACACATCTTACCAAAATTCTTCTACACTCATGAACTACAAGATAATGGTGACATTGATGTACAACAAATTCGCTCATGCGATAATCTGGCAGATTTGCTTACAAAGTCACTACCTACATCAACGTTTGAGAAATTGCGAAGTAATATTGGTATGCAAATATTGAGATCCTTACCGTGACAAAATGTCAAATTGTGAGACGTTTTATTCAGGGGGAGGCTGTACTCTTTTTCCTTCGTCAAGGTTTTTAGCCCACTAGGTTTTTCCTTGCAAGGTTTTAAAGAGGCAGTTAATCTTTGATATAACTCAAATTTGACAATCAAGGGGGAGTTTTGTAATATGAACTTGAAGTGATTGTCAAATTGGCACAAATCTTTGTGCATCTAGATGAAGAAAAACTGTGCTACACTTACCAATACACACAGGAAAAAAATACTGTTAATTCATAAATGATGAACCGTGCAAATCAAGATTTACAACATGCATTCATATTTAAGTGGTTATCTAATCTACCCTATAAATAGTGGCATTGGTGTTGATTGATGTACACTGCAGAAAATAATAATACTAGCATCTCTCTTTTCCGTCACTTAACATACGCATCCATTCTACTATTAGATTTCGTTAGTTTCATTTCATAAATTATTATAATATTATAACAAAATTGTATTAAGTAGAGGTATATTATTTTTATTTTGCTAACAAGTAAAGAGGTATATTCCTAAATACACTAAAATCAAAATCCAACATAATTCACTCCAAAAATATGAATTATGGGTTGAAGTTTTTGAGTTTCGGATTGAACAAAAAATTTATCAAATGAATTACATTTGTTCTTTTTAGGTTGATCTCTTTTATTTTTTTTTATTTTTCATATCTTACGTGGGGTGAACGTTGATATGCAGTCTTTATAATATTTTATCATTCTATTTTTTTAAAAGATGGACAATCTTCTCCTTCTTAAATTTTGACTCATCTTACAATCTTGATTTATTCATGTATTGATATCTCTCTTTTTTATTTATAAACAAGATATTGCAAACATGTTATGAAACTAGATGAAAAATGTTCATGGAAATATCATGTTGTATATAATGGCCAAGCAGTGGTGGACACAGACTTCATAGAAGAGGGGCAAAAAAAATTCACATAAAATAAGAAGAGCATAAACTTTTTATTATCATTAATAATATATTAAAATAGAGATCTTCTCTCTTTCAAGTCACAGAAATCATGTATAAATGAATCTACAATAATAGTACGAGCAATTTCTTTCTCATTGTACAATATTAAACAATCTGTGAGATAAACATCATCCATTTTGTTTCGAAATTTATTTTTTACAAAACTCATAGTTGAGAATGATCGCTCTATGGTAGCCTTAAAAACGAGAAGAGTTAAAATAAGAGTTATTACTCTATACACAAGGGGGTAGATGGCTGCTTTTCTTGTCTTCACTAACCACTAAGACAAATCTGAAATTGTCGACAATGTTCCAAATGTCCGATGTTGCATGTCGTTCATGATCAAAATGCTCAAATTGCATATTTAACTAAGCCATCTCAAATTCAGCAAAATCTCGAGAATAGAATTTTTGTACTAACTTCTCAATATCATCAATTTTGTATGATACAAACATCTCTTTTGGATCTAAAGCAAAACTCTAAATCAGTTACTCCATTGTTTGTTCATTAAATCTGCTATTAAGCTCTTGCAGTTGAGAGTCTAGCTCAACAAAGAATATTTCAACCTTATAGTGATGCTCAAATGTGAACTTGTCTTGTTGATGTCGAGTTCTTCCTCTTCTTGCAATATACTGAATACTCAAATCTAGGACTTGTATATCAACTGATTCACAAAAAGACTTCATATCTAATAGTATCTTATCCCATCCTTCATCTCATAACTTTTGAATCAATGATTTTGTTGAAAAAACAAGTTGCATGGCATTTAAAATATCTTGAGATTTTTTTTGTAGAGCTTGACAAAGAAAATCGGTAATCTCCAGAATTTTCCTCATGATATGCAAAATTCGAACAAACTCAAATGAAGTTAATGCCTCATACGCATCTACGCGCTGAGTATGTGTAACTCCATCCTCGATGATATTGAGTAAAACTTCACATATAGCACTAAACATCTTTATCAAACTACAAATAGATTTCAAATGGGAACTCCAACAAGTATTTCTAGCCCTTTGTAAAGCACCAATCTGATTTTTTTCCTTTACCACTTTGAAGCTCTTTATTTTCAAGTAAATAAGCAATATTAGAAGCATGAGCAACTTTTAGTTGATCATTATGCTTATAGGAGGATCCAACAAAATTGATTATGACATTCAAATTAGTGAAAAAGTGATGTACATGAATGACTTCTCTTGAAGCGGCAACTAATACTACGTTAATTTTCAGCTTTATCAACTCTTGGAGATTTTCTAGGCTGGTTTTCAGAATTCAAATTAGGAAAATCACCAAGAACATCATATTCTGATCAACAAATTGGGGTATAGATTGAGATTCCGAAGTTTCAACATTCTTCGTTTCAAAAAACGCATCAATTGTTGTTGGCTTTACCGTCTATTACCATTAACCAGTGACAATAATTCTGGTTAAATGACTTACTTTAAGACTTATGAACTCAATCATAATTCAGAGATAATAAATAATAGGTAAACACATAATTATAAGAAAAAAAAGCATATAATTTAATCACATAAATTTGAACAAATTACCAGAAACCCTAATTCCCAAAATCTCATATAGTCTATTAATTAGGAATTACAACATATAACATATTAATGAATTGAATGTAGTAGTGTACCTTTTTTCGTTCTTGAGAAACATAGAGAGTTTGTGGAAGTGCTCCAAGAGACCAGAAGGTCGCACCTAATTTCTTAAATTGAAGAGTGTATACGTGAAGAAGTGAAGTACGGATGTCTAAATGATTTACAAGTTGCAAATTCTTTTTCTATTAATTTGGATTTTTTTAAAGTGCATTTATAAAGTTTTTTTTAATTTTTCTTTTGACTTGTCCACGACACAGTTCATTTAGCTAATCTATTAATTTGTGCATTACAGTATTGGGCTTTTGCATATACGGGCCTTCTTTAAAATTGTTTTTACATATATATAATATATAGACCAATTTCGTAACAGGAGGAGCCAAATTTCAGCTCAGGAAGTAATTTATACGTCAGATACATAACAATAGTAAGAAGCTCCTACAAAGTTGGGGGGGGGCATGGCCACCCATGATCATATTAGCTTCCACCCTTATGGCTAAGCCTACATCAACATTATGATAATTGAGCATAATATTATGTCAACATTTTATGAAAACAACTTGATTATTTTTAAAAGATGTTGTATATTGCATGAACATAATGCCACTTGAGTGGTTTATAATTTTTAGCAAATATTGGAAGCGATTAAAATATAACACATGTAACAGGAGGATGCGTACATAGTCTAAACTTTCATCTTGAATGGCAGGATGGTAGACATGTGGAGTATGACAAAGGTTAAAAAAACCAGTTTTATAGAATAAGGTCAATGACATGGACTAGAAACGTTTTTAAAAAAGATATTTTGTTTTTTTTTGTTAAAAACATTTAGAAAGACAATGTATTAAATAAGAATAGGTAGTGAATTGACATAAAAAGGTACAAAGTAAGAAGTTTTGTGAGAGTGAAAGTATGCAATGAAAGGCACTCAAATTTATAGTCTTGACACTTGAGAATGAAAAAAAAACAAACCATTTATCAAGTAAGTCAAAAAGATCTGTATATTGACTTATAAGTATATCAAATTACTAAATTATAATCTTTATTCAATTTACATATCTTTTTAATTTACTTGGATAACATTTTTATCTTTTCTTTTCCATACTCAAGAATTAAGAATATAAAAGTTAACGTAGCAAAAATATAAATAAAAAATTATTGTCTTTCACTACCTAATTTTTCACAATCGCAAAACTCCTTACTATGTACATTTCGTATCCTATCAATGAATATTTTTAGTTTATACATTTTTTTAAATCTTCACAACAAACAATTACCAAACAAATCTTTCTTAAAGAAGCTTTCGGTCTATGCCCTTGAAACTTTAGTCTCGAAAGTTATTTTTTTTATCTTTCTCATACTCCATCATGCTGATACACTAGATGAAAAATTAGACTACGATAGATGAAAAATTAGACTACGACCACAGCCTCCTGTCATATGTTAACTTCTTCCGATAGTTGCCAAAAGTCGTAAATTGCTAAAAAAATTAATATGTTCATATAACATGCAACATGGCCACGTGCTCAAGATATATTCATAAATTGTTCCCAAAATATTATGCTCAATTATCAATATATTGATAAAAATTTGATCAAGCTCTACAATAATTGTGTTTTTTCGTGTATGTTTTACATCCATATATTTATACCATGTTTTCGATAACCTATTTAAAAATGAAAATGGAAATATGTCTATGGATGGATTGATCAAAATCATAGACGAGTTAAAAATTTAAAGAAATGAATGAGAAAATCCATCCAATTAAAATATGGCATGATCATGGGCGGACCCTGGGCTGGGGTTGGCTCCAGCCCGGGTCAACTCCGTGTGTGGCCAAATTTTACTACTTACTATGGCTATAAGACAAGTTTAGCCCAGTCCAATTATTGGCCTGTAGCCCAATATGTAGTTCATAAATTTGGAGTCCCTGCCCATGTAAGTATCGTTTTTCAAATTTATATCTGTGCCATAAAGAACTGTCAGCCTAGTAACTTACTAGCCTAGTTAGTTAGTACGTTGAACGTGTCAACATTGCTTTAAATTACATATGTCCAAGTATTTTAAATTTAACCGTTTTATAATTATTTGTGCATCTTTATAGATGTAATTTTCAAACTTCTTTATAATAATATATTATGTCACAAAAGAAAACATTTTCTTATTAAAGTTTGTAGGTTTTTTAGTTTGCTGAACCAAAACGTCTACTACATAACATGAATTAGATTTTGGTCTTATATATAATGGAAGTAACTTGTAAATTAATATTAATTTACATAAATTTTTGGTATAAAAATGGTATTTCGTTTGCTTTAAATAGTAATTAAAAATTATGTAAAATTTAAAATTCTTATAATATCTGAATATAATTTAGTTGTAATATAATATTCAGAAAATTGGGTTTATTAAGGGGTCAACCAAACTATCCATTAAAAAACTACTGATAATATTTGGTTAAATTTAGTTATCAATAATTATATTGAAGGTTTTAAAGACTTGTGGATGATAATAATTAATACACAGAGCATAGTTTTTTATATTTATAACTTTATTATTTAATATCTTAAAAACAACATGTATTATTGTTGATAGGAAAGAAAACCCTACCTCTCCTCTCTCCCTCCTTCACACAGCCTCCTTTTTTCGTAGCAGCCGTAGGGGCTTCCATCGGTTTTCCCCGGTGGAAAGCCTCAAATCAATTAATTTCTTTGGTTTATTCTTGTTTTTTCCAATAATTCTCCTTCCTGGTAAGGATTTATGTGCTTTTAGTTTGTTTTGTTTGTTTAATTAAACCTCATCTTGATGAGTTTTGTTCCCAATTCATTTGGGTTTTGTTTATCCTCTTCTTGTGAGAGCTTGGTGTGTTTTGGTATGTTTTGGAATAATCTAACGTTCGAGATGTTAGATCTGCGTGATTTTCAAGGTTTTGATTCAGTGATGAAGATTTCTATGAGATTGCAATTACGGTCGATAGCTCAAACTGGTTGTGACGAAGAAGGTACATGTGTATATATCAACTTCAACAAATCGCTTGATTGTCTCTCCATCAAGACTGTAATCAGTGATATGGTCTGTTTTACGTTTGTTCGACTCGACTGTTTTTTGTAGATGCCGTATGGCTTTTTATTAATGAATTAATTTCCGTTTCAAAAAAAAAAACATGTATTTCAATATAAAAAATTACAATTAAAACAATTTTTTAATCTAAAATATACATATAATAGATTGTAAAAAGTAATTATCTTATATTTATAATTCTTTCTTAAACATGATCTTTGTATTTATTGTACATATAAGCTTTATAACTTGAAATTAAGCGTAAATTTATGATAATGGAACTGATATAGTAGATATGTCATCTTATTCAGATAAATTTGTGAATGTAAATGTCAACTAAGATAGAAAGATTTCCCTTTTTAATCTGCAACCAGCTTTCTTTTCGAAAGTATGGACGTTGGAAATATTAGTCCCTGTGAGTTTTGTATCCTGGGTGACTGGGTCTACCCCTGGGAATGATGAAATATTATTTGAATTTCACTTCAACATTGACACTTCGCGCAAAATATGCAAAAGAAGCAGAAAGAGAAATGTGCCTTATAAGAACTGAAGAAGAACATCAAGAAAGTATTCAATTCTAGACGAGTATTTACACTATATCAATAAATCGATATGATAAGGCATACCGGTTTTTATACCATATGAGAAGTATATGAACAATATACTAACTAGGAGTTGTGCCACTGCCGCGGGCTTGATTTTTTAAGAACTTACCTGTAACACCCCCATTTATATCTAAATGAGGGGCTACTTATTAAACCTTAAACCTGCAAATAGAGCACTAAAATAATCTCTAAATAATAATTAAACAGTCTAATAATCTCCAAGATAATATTAAACCTCCAAAACGGTTCAAAGTAATAAATATGAAAAACCAAAATCTCTAAAATAATATTCAAGTCTAAATAGCGATAGAAGTCTGCAAATCCTAATCAATGATATAAATGGGTGGCTCTCCATCACACAATCCCAGATCCCCCTAAACACCTGCCAGAAAAAGAATACGGCATGAGCCAACCGCCCAGTACGGATTTGGAATACAGTTTATAAAACAGAAAACAGATATTCATATTTGACAGTTTATAATAAAACATTTATTTAAAAATAGGTATGGCTGAAGCAACGAAGGGTTAAGATATTTCATACCGAGATCAGAACACAACAGATACAAATACACACATCATAGGGTACCTAATGTGTGCAACAAACCGGATAACGTGTACGGCATATACAACGTCACCGTCAAATCAAATCAAATCACAAATTACAAACTCTGGGTGCACCCACGTATCCTGAAACAAATATCAAATACGCAAAAGTTCGCCTCCTGAGCTATCAGAAGGATATGTCGTGACCAATCACATTGTCACGGAAGTGTCATGTCACTGGTGCCGCAATGACATGGCTGTAGTACCCCTACAGCTGGTTAACTCAGAATACCCTATATCACTAAGGGTTCAAATAAAATATTTCGCAATGCCTTTTAAATCATATGAATCATATATTTTTGATATTTTCAACAGATATAAAATATGCGCGACATCAGAAAATTGCAGAAACAGATATTTAAATAATTCGAAACAATTTAAAATATTTTTCAAAGTCAAAACAAATTTCAGAATCGAAATGATTAAAAACCAAACGAACAGATTTGAGGTCAAAAATGAATTTAACAAAAATACTTATAAGAGGAGTAGCGCTGAATAAAATATGAGAGAATCCGTACCTTGAAATAGCAATGTCAAATACTAACAAAATCCGCAAAGACTCGCTAAACTCCTGGCTCGTTGTCTAATTACAAAAATAATGTTTATTGTTATCACAAGTTTTTATTTTATATATTTATCAACTATCTTTAGAGTAACTTTGTTCACTATTTAATTAATACATTAATATAGGGACATTAGATCACCACACCGGTACTTAATCTCGATCTGACCATGCATCAACTAATTATCAAATACTATATAATCCAAATAGATGCAG
The DNA here is from genome assembly GCA_030848705.1 of Heracleum sosnowskyi. NCBI lineage: Eukaryota > Viridiplantae > Streptophyta > Magnoliopsida > Apiales > Apiaceae > Heracleum > Heracleum sosnowskyi. The sequence goes on along the minus strand of CM061238.1, from coordinate 130,931,144 downwards.
TATCAGTACAAATCATTAAGTAATAACCATTGTAATTTTTATGCCTATAATAAACATAACTTTAATTGTATATGACCACTAAATCATAAATTTATTATTACCAATTACATTAATATCACAAAATTAAACCACGATATGTACAACAAAATTTTATAATTTAATAATGTTAATTGGCATAAGGCTTTAGGACCAGAACAAGTAATTTACATACATTCTTTTTATGAAAATTTAATAATTAAATCCGTTACTAATATTTATAGATTAACTTTCTACAACAGTTATTATGTCCATGAATTAACCATTACAACCATGTATCAATTTCCTATACCCTCATTAGTCATTAACCTAAACATTACAAAATCGCACACTCTACTTGTTAACATGACTTGCTTAGTTGCTTTCATGTGTTATAAGGTCCTGTGTAGTTTTAGTTTTCAGTGATTTAACTTGCATGTATGTATCACAATTAACTAACTTGAATTCACCACTGACCCACTAACAAACAATTAAATAGAATACTTAGATTCTAGCAATTATAATATTTAATCATGTATATAATTACATGATCGAATGCTCGAAAGCCTAAACCTTGTATTAACGAATCAAATTGACGACTCTGTTTTCTCCTTTCTTCGTCACGTCTCCCTGGCCCTTGCGCTTGCTCTAGGTTTTTTCCCTTCGTTTTTTTTTTGCGGATGCTTAGACAATAATTGTAAATCTTAATATATAATACATTAAGTATCCTACAATTTTTAGAATGTTCTAATAATTAAACACTTAATATCAAATTTTTTTCCTAGTCCAATTAACTAAAATTTAACCACTTAATCTAATTCTAATTCAAATCTTATAATAATAATAATAATAATAATAATAATAATAACAATAATAATAGTAATTATTGTTATATTTTTTTATTATCAAAAATATTTTAAAATTCCTATATATTACATTACCAACTTTTAATCTAAAATAGTTTATTGCAAATTCACAACGTTTCTTTATTGTAGTTCAATCATTTTCTTATTTTGTTTTAAATATGTTTTAGTTCATTTTTTTAACATCCCCTTCTAATTTATAAATTCTCGTCTTTTGGGACTCTACTCTATACACAAATTAACAGTGTTTCAATCCTATTTGGATCATAAAATTAATTTTAGAGCTAAATAAAGGGGGTTAGGGTTTCATAACATATAATACAGTGCCAAATAACTCAAACAAAGTACATAATTAATTCATTAATGGATCACACCGACAAGAAGAATATAATGAAACAAACAAATTCATGAGATGAGAAATAGATAACTACCAACCAAACATCTTATTTCATAAACATCCATAACCATTAAACTTAATTCAGAAACATCCCAGATCCATTACAAAGTTTTTAAAAACAAAAATCAATTACACAGCAGTTAATTCAAAATAAAACCTTACACAAAGATAATGGTTTTGAAATCTAACTTCAGTATTTGTTACGAATCTTTTCCCTCACATCCTTTGCATAATCCTTCAAATCCTTCATATCTTCCATCAAGATCGTGTGATTCGCTTTGAATTCTTCAGTGAACTTCTAAAAAATTGTCAAACCATAACTTCTCCCTTCTAGGTTTCTGGAAAAGTTACTTATTGACAATAGATGGCAAAGCAAACAAATGCTTCTCTCTCCATCGAAACTATGAGACGTCGTCTTATAAATATAACCAATCACACCCTAACTTTTCCCTTCTAGGTTTCTGTAAAATATTTTTCGTTTGGAGGAAAATGTGTTTTTCTGTGTTTTCCTTTGAATAATGTTACAAAATTTAAGAAAATGATTTTCTGCAAATTATTTTTCAAAACAAATATTGTTTTTTTTTTACCATTTTTCATAATATCAAAATAACCGAAAATTCCAGTAATTATTTTCGGAGAACAACTTTTCTAAATGTACTACAAATTACAATTTAATTATAGATATAATAATATTATACATTCCGAATATAATTCATTTAATCTTTTTCCTTCCAAATAATTTAGAACCATAATATTAGTAAATAAAATAAATGTGAGACTAACACTACAACACATCAAGCCTTTTGCGATAAAAATTTTACACTAGATCCGTCGTAAATAACCTCATTACCATGGAACATTTCTTGTCGTTTATAATCCAGTTGAAACTTAAAAAATACGGTAATATATTCCAAATTTGGTCGCAAGTTTCGAATTTGGTCACAAGCTCGGATTATAGTCACAAGTTCAAATTATGTCATAAATTAAAGTTTTGGTAAGTTCTACTTATGACAGAAGTTATGTAATGAATATCCTGTCACAAGTGATGTCTTACGACGAAATATATGTCACAAGTTTTGTGTCTCCACAACATAATCCTACTATATTTTTTTGTTGGAACCAATTTCGGCTTCCAAATGAAATTCAAAAAAATTTGGCAATATATATATTGATACCGGTATAATATCATGATATCGTTCTTCACATCAACCTCTAATATAACTAATAACGAATAAGAATTACAATGTACCAAACTATATGAATACTATGTTTAACTTCTCCTTTAAGAAATTCTTGAATTCCAAGCTTAAGTATTCTCCTCCACGATCAGATCGTAGAGCTTTTATACTTTCGCCTATTTGCTTTTCTACTTCGGCCTTATACTCTTTGAATTTTTCAAACGATTCGGATTTGTTCTTCAAAAGATACACATATCCGTATCTACTAAAATCATCAGTAATAGTTATGAAATAGTAAAAGCCACCTCTTGCCATCGTACGCATTGGACCACATACATCACTATGTATCAATTCCAATCGTTTGGTGGCTCTCTCACCTTGTCCGGTAAAAGGAGCTTTAGTCATTTTGCCAATGAGACACGGTTCACATTCTTCGTATGATTCAAAATCAAACTTATCCAAGTATCCATCTCTATGTAACTTGGAAATGCGATTCTCATTTATATAGCCTAAACGACAGTGCCAGAGGTATGTTTGATTTGAGTCATTTGTGTTAAGACGTTTATTATTTATATTATAGACAGGAGTATCAAGATCAAGAACATATAAACCATTAAACAAACGTGCAACCCCATAGGTAACATTATTCAATGAAAAGGAACAACCATTGTTCTGAATCAAAAACGAAAAACCAATCTTGTCCAAACAAGAAACGGAAATAATGTTTCTGCAAATTGCAGGCACGTAAAAATAGTTCTCAAGTTCTAAAATAAGCCCAGTGGGCAACGATAAATGATAAGTCCCTACAGCCAGTGCAGCAACCTTTGCTCCATTGCCAACGCGTAGGTCGACTACTCCTTCAGTCAAAGTCCTACTACTTCGAAGTTCCTGCACATTTATACAAATGTGAGAACCACATCCAGTATCTAATACCCATGATGTAGAAGTAGATAGATTGACTTCTATAACATAAATACCTGGGTCAGAAATCTGAACACCCTTCAGTTTCTTCATATCCTCCAAGTAATTTTGACAGTTTCTCTTTCAGTGACCCGGCTTCTTGCAATAGTGACAATCACCCTTTGCTTTTGCCTTTGCAAACAAGGCTTTGCTTGTATCAAACCTCTCTTGACGACCCTGTCCTTCAAACATACGTTTAAGGTGCTCAATCATAATATAAGCAACCATTTGCTCATGCTGTTTCTGAAGCTCAGGATTCATAGTCTCAAGCATCAGACAAGTAACATCATTGTCATCATCGATATGCTTCTGATAAGAAATTCGATCATCGACCGATGCACCTACAGGTAGAGGTCCAGGGCGTGGAATATCAATGACATAGAGCTTTCGCTCTTGCCTGAGGACAATCCTCAAATTCCTTTGCCAATCAAGGAAGTTTGCTCCTGTCAACTTGTCCTTCTCAAGGACTGATCGCACGGAGAAGTTATTTGAGTTGTTTGTCATTTAGAATTTCTACAATGTTAAAATGCATAAAATAATCGGTCTACGGTATTATTAATTTATGTTCAAGTGATTATATATATTCAAAATATATATATCTCCCACTATTTTTTATCAAATTAATAGCCCTTACTATCAATTCGGAAAGTATATCGCATAATTCTTTCTAGTGAGCCAAGATCCATATTTGGTCATGTTCTAAGTCAACCACTGGAAGTCCTTAAAAAATGATTATTTAGGTAGACAACAGTTGTCAATTATATCACATATAATTCTTGGATAGTTTGGCGAACAACGATTGATCTTATCTATCTAATAGATTTTTAACCAAACTCTATGCTTCTAAGTTCATAATAGTTGAATATAACCGTTTATTTTCACCTTATTATGACGACTCAGTTAAGTTAGACCCAATGATACAACGACCGAATATAACCGTTTATATTCGTCGCATCTCACCACGATAGATAGGAGTCCCCTGCCACTGACAGCCCTTCCCCTTATCGATCTAGGATTCGATGAGTGTTCATTCATTGGAAAGCATCCGATTAAAACTTAATATTTTGTTAAGGGGTTTAGTTATTAAAACGACCATGATCCCATCATCAAGAGATTCCCAATTTTTCCTTGAACTAAGTACTTCAATTCAAAATTCATCAATGGTTTGATTTCCAGTCCAGCGGAGGAGTCACAGTGGTCTCACTTAAAATCCACCTTGCTTACAAGCGCTGCTTGTATTTTTGTCAAAATCGCCCCATATCAAAAAATTGGAAATTCATACTTATTTCCGTGTTTCATAAACACAGGAATCTCATGTTCGTTTTGTTCAATTTTAAAATCTTGAATCGTTACAGATTTTATCTTGTTTAGCAGGCATGGCATGGGTGATGTATCTAATACATACATTAATACATGATTAATCTAATTAAAGCATGCATCACATTGTATCCTACACATACAATCATACATCAATATGTAAAGTGCAATATGTAAACGTGCTTGGTTATGGCCTTTATCCTATATGATCCTTTCAAGCTAATGAAAGGATCAAGGTCAATCTATGGTGGAAATACATAAATACAATTACATGTCTTCATTCTCCTTGTTCCCTTGAATGCACCTCCTCTTGGATCGTCCTTCAATCTTCAAGTACATTACATTGAACAATTGAATCGAACCTATACTAATGTACTTACATAATAAAACTCGATTTACATTCGAGGTTAAACAATTACAAGAATGAAGAAAACGACATGCAAGTCGTATTTATAAAACCAAAACCATAAACCATTAAACAACGGGTCTTAAGGCCATAACCAGCACCATGCTCAAGTAACAATTAAATAACATGTCATATTATCTAATCATGTTATACCATATCATATTTCAGATGATCCAATCAAAGAAATCATATACCGCAAAAATCAGAAAATCAGAATCAAATTCTGAAAACAATAAATCGCCTTTTTCATGCACTGAACGGTGTCAAACCCCTTACAGATGAGTCGATGATAGCTATGCTATCAGTTTTGTTCAGACGCTCGTTTTCAGTCGGAAAACACATATCGTTTGCGTAAATCAGACACTTGATACAGATTTCAGCAAATCTGCGACAACTGTTTCAGAATTCGTATCGAATACGATTCTTGTAATAAAAACAAAACATGTATCATATACATACAACAATATATACAATCATCTCATGATTATACAATCCATATGAATATCATATATTCATCATGATCAAATCATAGAACATATAACGCATAATCAAAATACAAATTTAAATCAGAAACACTTGACTCGCTGTTTTGGGGCCTGTAACGACATCAAATGGCTTACAGACGAGAACCTGACTTTGTCAGTCTTTCTCAGTGGCCCGATTCCAGTCAGAAAACATATATCGTTTGCTCAATTCGGATAATGGACACAGATTTCACCAAACCTGTTCAGATCGTTCAGAAATCGCATCGTATACAATCTCCATAACAAGAACAATATATATCATATATACATAAGCAATATATCCAATCATCAAATGATTATTCAATCCATATGAATATCAAATATTCAGAAACATATATACACATATATACATGGATTGTATAGCAACGAAAACATGGCAAATCATATACAAACATGTATATATCAAAAACTTTTAAAACACATAACGAATTAAAACTTTTCGCAAGTAGCTTTGATACCATTGTTGGGTTTCGAGGCACAAACGCAGCGAAAAAAATAACTTTAAAACCAAAATAAAATCGAAACCCAAACCAGGATCCATGCGAAAAAGAGATATTTTAATTCGGGATAGTGTTTTACCTTAAAGAAGCTTTTCGATTAGCCATTAATGGAGGTTCAAGCTTGAATCACAGCGATACCTTCTCGATATACGCCTCTACGGTATCCACACAAACACCTTCAAGAATCGTCAAACGATCTCGCCAAGGACGGAGGTACTAGCCACCAAAACCGAGATATGCTTCTTCTTCTTGCCTCTCTCTTTTGCCTCTATAATTAGGGTTCTTATCAAAAACGTTTTTAGCACTTGCTTCACCCTAAAAGAGCCCATCATATTCTATTTATATGATGGGTAAGAGAAGGCCCATTATGAATTAAACCTAGCCCATGTAGGTTTCATAAAACCTAGACCATATAGGTTTTTTAATCCATTATTTAAATAACTAATTAAGTCAAACTTAATTAATTTAGAAAAGCATATCTTTAAAATTCAAATCTTATATCATTCAATTAATTAAGTCCAACTTAATTAATATATAATAATATTTGAATTATAATTAATTAATTTAAATTCGTAATTTATATTAATTCTTCCTTTAGGCGTTCTTTGTGTGTGACCCTATAGGTTATTATTTAATTGGCAATAATTTTATTCTTCAATAAAATTATAAACAATGAGCGGCATCTAGTAATACATCATTGCTACCCAATTAAATAATAATTAAATCAGTGATTCAATTAAACCTTTCATGATAAATGTTTCCGTGTAATATAATCCCTTTAACCATATATTATAGATTAAACTCGAGGCATGTTCATTGTCATCCTCTTCATAATTTAATCCGGGTTTCCTTGATCAATGAGTAGACTATTAAAAACAAATCAATATTTGAGCATGGCCATGCATTTCATAGTCTCACTCAATCAAGAGGCCAATAATATCTCTCCTAATTATAGGAGGGTTAAATCCTTTATCTATCATTCATATTTCTCATACGACTCATAATATACCCGATGTACACTTTTATCATTACCCGGTCAAAGGTAACTTTTAATGTAGTCAGAGTACATTAATCATCGTATAGAAATATAATGATCTCAAGTCAAAGGATCATTACACCACTATCACTGTGAGTCTTTCTTATGACTTTATAAAACATGAAGAATCTCACTGTGGGTCTATCCAGTGCCATGTAGAATATTACATGCACCTATGTTCTTGACTTTAGTATCACTATACCAATGACCAATGAGATGTGGTCATCTGTCAACAAACATACTAATCTTTATGCATTATAGTTGTCCCAAACTTACAATGCTCGATTAGGGATATTTAGGAATATAAACACTATTCTTATAATCTCATTTCTAAGTCACATACTTAAAGATATAGAATACGTGTTGTATGTTCCAAGGACATTTATTATACTAATATTTATATCGCAGTAAATAAAGACATAATAAATTAATGTAGAATAATCGATAGAACATAATCATTAATTAACAAAAGTATTTCCTAGAAGCACAATCACATTGTCTCTAGGGCACTAACACTAACACCTGTGATTCTTGAACATCATTGATTTTGGGGATCAATGTGACCTTCACTCCTTCTATCTCATCTCTAATATGACCCAGCTGATTAGTTACAGAGGTGGAAGAAGAAGACTGTTCAACCACTTGTGCTTTGAGAATTTCCTTTTCAGCCTGGGTCTGTTGAAGTTGTTTCTGTAAACCAGCTATTTGAGCCAATAATGAAGCAATGTATGTGTCATTGTGTGCACTCATCTCAATTTCTCTCGATGGTGTTTCACTCACCTCACGTGCTTGTGTATCGCTCTGTGTTTGTCTCTCAGAACTAACCACTAGCTGTTTATCCATGTGTGGAGTTGAAGTACCTGCAGAAAAAATCACCATAGCCCCTTCTTGAGAGGTCACTGGTGGTGCAATGGGAGTTCGCGAATCCCAATCCATGGTAAAGTCCAAAAAATCATCCGGAATTGAAAACTGAATTGCTTCAGGGATGGACTTACCATGTTGCCCTTCACTTTCCCCAGTTAAAACTGCGAGTGAAGAATCCCTTAGGGGAGCCAGAGATGTTCCCTCCGGGAGGGGAGAAAATGGTTCTGTTATAGTGGGCAAAGAACCAGATTTTCCCTCTGAAGCCTGTGAAGGCTCTTCTACCGTGACAATGGTAGGCACTGTTTCAATAAGCATTCCTATGTGCTCTCCTCTCAGAGTGTCCTGTTCATGAGTCTCTACTATTGTTTCAGAAGTGTTTGCTCCCATTGTGAGTAATGGGAGAGTGCTTGACTCTGTACAGAATGCCATGGCCTGATGGCGAATTTCAATAGATTCATCCTGTTGAGAGGATGTCTCTAGTAACTGTTCATTGGCCTGTTGAGAATCCATATCCTTTTGGGAGGATACAGACTGGCTAACAGATGCCTCAAGGAGTGTTCTTCTCTTCTTTAGTGGTGGAGGCAGAGCTGTGGGATCACTCTCATTAATATCTACTTCAACTTGTTCTCTCAATCTTGTTGTAGCTGGTTGTTCTAGGGGAGCGGTCAATGGATTTGACTCTGTGTGTGGCTCTATGACCGTGGACAGAGATTGTGGTTCTACAATCCCTTGGTCAATCCTAAGAACCTCTTGGGTTAGTGGAGCAGTTGAGAGAGGATATATTACCTGAAGTGCCATGGAGTTAGGAGGCACCATTGAAGTTCCTGCTGACGAGGATCCAACCACTGGATGTTCAATAAAGAGAAGAGGTAACTGTGGTTGCAGAATCTCTCGCAGATATGATTGTGGAACTACGGGTCTCCTTCCAGACCTGGAACTGGTGGACAAGGTTGAATATATGGAAGGATTAGTGTGTGCGGGAACTTGAAACGGAGTGTTTTGAAAAAGTGTTTTATGTTCATCAGAAAGAACATGATCCAACACTAGAGAAAGGAAACGAGAATAAAAGCATCTAACTTTCTTTCCATTCGCAATATCTCTAGTGTAATTGAAAATACTCGTTATCAATAGATCCCACACAAGAGTTCCTATGTCCAATCTTAGGTTGAAAACAGCAGCATAGGCAATGTTTTGTAAGACAGAAGTGATGACTGGAAAGTTGTTTTTGATAGAGTTACTAAAAACTTTGGCTAGGCAGTCAAAGAACAAATCCCACTCACATGCTAGATTACCCTTATTCAGACGAGGAAGAACAATATTTCCTTGGTAATCAATACTAGAGAAAAATTGAACTAACTCGTCATCAGTAGGGAATCTAACGAGATTATCAAGTGAAAAATGAAGTACTTGACAAAAGATCTCCTTAGTTATTGTGTACTGAGCATCAGAAATATTAAAAGTGAAAGATTGCATATCTTCAGCAACAACAGCAGTTAAGCATATAGACGAACGGGTTCAATCTTTAAATCAACAGAAGCAGTGATAGCATAGCTAACAATTGATTGTTCATTTAAAAATCGAATCCACGGCCTAAAACGTTCAACAGAACACTTAAGGGGATCACAATAGCCAATGTAATTATTAAAACGTTCAACAACAAACTCAGCAGCCATTTTAATAATAAATAAGAAAATAAAATAAAATAGAGCAGTAATTAATAATAATATTAAACAGAGAAAAGAAAAAAAATCCCAAGTAATTCACAAGAAAAAATTGCAATAGTTCGTTGTTCTAGGAATAAAACACAAACTAGAGCAAAGTTAACTAAGTAAAAACTTGAGTTAGAAAGGAATGAGAGGAAAGAACTTGAGGTTATCAACTATTTATAGGAAATAAACCTGATGGGCTCGGTATGACCTAAAGGCAGGTCATACCGAGTTTTGATAGAGGTCATACCGAGAAATAGCCAACAGCACTGCAGGTCATACCGAGAAAATTAAATAAAAACTGAATAAATAAATAAAATGAAATAAAATCCAATATGACCTTAGAATAGGTCATACCGAATTCTTATATGACCTGACAGGAGGTCATACCGAAAAGAAGAAGAAAAAGAAATAACAGAAAATAAACTAAAAAGTCAATATGACCAGACAGAAGGTCATACCGAATTTTATTTACAAATAAAATATTAACAGAAAATAGAATAACATGTCTATATGACCAAACAGAAGGTCATACCGAATGTTATACTAAAAGAAGCAGCATCAACAGAAAATATTCACAGAATATTTTTAACAAACCTGAAACCTACTGCATTAAATTATAAAAGAACATTAAACTACTATAAACCTGCATAAAAATCTGAACAACAATATTTATAATCTGGAAAAAACCTTAAATGATTCTAAATAAATATATTTTCAATGAAAATACATTTCTCCATAAAAAATGAGAAAAATATATTTAAAGAAAATAAATTATTCAGAATATTTAAATTAACAAGCTTTACACAATAAACATGGATTGGCAATAATTAACATCTTAAATTAACAAGAGAAAATGATTTAGATAAGAACAAACCTACCGAAGATATTGTCAATCACTAAGACTGTTCAAAATACCCAATTTACCAACTAACCTGATAAATGTGGATTCGTCAACAGATTTAGTGAAAATATCTGCAGTCTGTTCTTCAGTGGGTACAAAGTGTAACTCCACAGTTCCATTCATAACATGCTCTCTGATAAAATGATACCTGATATTAATGTGCTTCGTTCTCGAGTGCTGCACAGGGTTGTTGGAGATTGCTATGGCACTTGTATTATCACAAAAAATGGGAATTTTGTCTAATGCAAAGCCATTGTCCTTTAATTGATTCCTTATCCATAAGATCTGAGCACAACAGCTTCCAGCAGCAATATATTCAGCTTCTGCTGTTGAATTGGAAACTGTTTGATGTTTCTTGCTATACCAGGAAATCAACCTACCTTCTAGGAATTGACAACTCCCAGAGGTACTCTTTCTATCCACAACACTACCTGCATAATCAGAATCTGTATATCCAATAAGATTAAAGCCAGAATCTTTAGGGTACCAGATACCTAGATTAGGTGTACCCTTAAGATATCTCAAGATTCTTTTCACAGCAACGAGATGTAAATCTCTAGGGTCCGCTTGGAACCTTGCACACAAGCATGTAGCATACATAATATCTGGTCTACTTGCAGTAAGATAGAGTAAGGAGCCAATCATACCTCTGTAGCTTGTAACATCTACCTTGATAGATTTGTTAGAAGCTCCAAGTTTGATGGCTGTTGAAGATGGAGTCCTTGCTGATGCTGAATCCTCCATATGATACTTCTTGAGGAGTTCTTTGAGATACTTGGATTGACAAATAAATATACCATTTGACCTTTGACTTACTTGCAATCCAAGAAAGAACTTCAGCTCACCCATCATACTCATTTCAAACTTACTCTGCATAAGCTCATCAAATCTCTTACAGAGATTATCATTAGTAGACCCAAATATGATGTCATCCACATAGACTTGGACTAATATCATATCACTTTTGTGTTTCTTTGAAAAAAGAGTTTTGTCTATGATACCTCTAACAAAACCATTTTCTAAAAGAAAACCAGAGAGAGTGTCATACCATTTTCTTGGGGCTTGTTTGAGACCATAGATAGCCTTGAAGAGAAAGTGCACAAAGTCCAGCAGCTCCTGATTTTCAAAGTCAGGGGGCTGTTCCACATACACTTCTTCATCAAGCTCACCATTCAGAAATGCACTCTTAACATCCATTTGATAGACTTTAAAATTGGAATAAGCCGCAAATGCTAAGAACATCCTGATGGCCTCAAGTCTAGCCACTGGTGCATAAGTTTCATCATAATCAATGCCTTCAGCTTGTGAATACCCTTGTGCAACCAGTCTTGCCTTATTCCTTGTAACAATGCCATCCTCATCTAGCTTGTTCCTGTATACCCATCTAGTACCAACTACTTTCTTGTTCTTTAGCCTGGGTACCAGCTTCCAGACTTGTTGTTGTTCAAATTGACTGAGTTCATCTTGCATAGCAATCACCCAATCTGGATCAGTCAGTGCTTCCTCAGTTTTCTTTGGCTCCATTTTAGATAAGAATGCTGAAAAATGACATTCATTCTGAGTTGCACTTCTAGTTTTAATTCCAACATCTGGATCACCAATGATCAGCTCAAAGGGATGAGCTCTATTCCATACAGTCTGTCTTGGAAGATTTGATCTTGATGATTCACCTTGAAATTCACTTTGATGTTGTGAGTGACTAGTTGATCCTTCATTTGCTCCCCCTGAGTTGTTGCTTGATTGCCTTGATGATTCTTCTCCAGTGTTAGTGGTATCTCCATTGTTACCAGTGTTTCCACCACCATCACCAAGATCATTATCATCATTGTTATTATCATTACCAGCAATAACTTCAGGTGGGGATTCATCATCTGAATCTGAGTATGGCAAGTTATCAAACTTCATTTTCTCAGATGAATCTGCTGTTTGGATATTAGGGAATGTAGTGTCATCAAAAGTAACATTGACACTCTCCTTTACCGTGTGACTGCCAACCAAGTAGACCCTGTAAGATCTTATGGAATAACCAACAAAAATAGCTTCTTGTGCCTTTGCATCAAACTTGCCACGTTTCACATTGTCATCTATAAGCACAAAGCATTTTGCTCCAAATACATGAAAGTACTTGACAGTTGGTTTTTTGTTGTTCATGATCTCATACGAAGTCTTCATTAAGTCCTTGTTCATTAAAGTTCGATTCTGAGTATAACAAGTTGTATTCGCTGCTTCAGCCCAAAAGTACGTTGGAAGTTTGGACTCACTTAACATAGTCCTTGCAGCTTCAATCAATGTACGATTCTTTCTTTCCACTACTCCATTTTGTTGAGGAGTTCTAGGGGCTGAATACTGTCTTGTTATTCCTTTATCAGCACAAAATTCATTTAGAATGGCATTCTTGAATTCAGTACCATTATCTGACCTTATGGCTCTAACAGGGAATCTAGAATCAAGTTCAATCAACTTTATATGGCCAATCACTAGGTATGGAGTTTCATCCTTGGAATGTAGGAATAAAACCCATGTATATTTTGAAAAGTCATCAACAATCACAAGTGCATATTGTTTCTTTGACATGGACATCACATTAACTGGACCAAACAAATCCATGTGCAGTAGCTGAAGAGGTTCAGTTATTGATGATGTGTCAGTGCCCTTGTGAGAAGCTTTCTTTGACTTTCCTTTCTGACATGCCTCACACAGTCCTTCCTGTGTAAATTCCATCTGAGGCAAACCTCTAACCAATTCCCTCTTGACTAAAGAGTTCATGGTTTTGAAGTTAAGGTGAGACATCTTCTTGTGTCATAGCCAACTATCATCTGATGAAGCTTTAGCATAAAAACAATTAACTTTATCTTTGAATCCCGAGTTCAGATCAGCTATGAACAAGTCACCTTTCCTTACTCCTTGAAGAGCAGGCTTTCCATTCTTCTTGTAAAGGATCTGACACTTCTCTCTTTCAAAGGAAACAACATATCCTCTGTCACAGAAATGACTGATGCTGAGAAGATTGAACTTCAGACCTTCCATAAATGAAACATCTTCAATGATAACATTTCCGTACTTCAAACAACCATATCCTTTCGTAATACCCTTGCTGTTATCTCCAAAGGTAACTACTGGGCCAGCTTTCTCAACCAAATCTGATAGCAGAGCTCTATCTCCGGTCATATGCCTTGAACAGCCACTGTCAAGAATCCATATAACACGGTTTACCTGTTTACCTCCCTGCAATATCAAATTGATTAGACCTTCTTCGGAGCCCAAAATTGATTGGGTCCGGCATACTTAAAGAACTGGCCTTTGTCAGGCAAAACAACATTTTTAACTAAAACTACTTCAACCTCTTTCACATAAGAGCGTTTCCATTTATAGCCAGCCTTAACACATTTCTGAGTAGGCTTAGGGATAAATGAATCCACTCTAGTCTGAGGAGGACTAGTAGTCTTTGCTTTAACATGCTTCTTATTATTAACATGTTGGCGTGGAGCAGTCTTATCTTTAGATACATGTTTTTTATTAAAGTAAGCATACATAACATTAAAAGCACAAGACATGCAATTAATCACACCACATGCTTTATGAGAAGAATTAACAGCAGGCATGTTATTTCTACAGTTGTTTTGATCCAACTTATGAATATCTGATTTAGTCTTTTTAGTTGTAGCAACTTTGACTGGAATATCAGATATACACTTTTTGGATTGTTCAACTTCCAAAGCAATATCTTCTTCACGAATCTCCTCTGCAATGATGATAGAGTGTTCATTCAGAGGTTCTGCCTCGGACTCCTTACAGAAGGGTGTTTCAATACCCTTAAGCATATATGGAACACCCCTTCCTTCAGATCTGACTCTACAAGGGGAATTAATTCCAAGCAATCCAATGGCCTCATTATAATCATAACCTATACTGACATGATTACCCCTAGCTTGTTTATTGAGAATCTCTTTAGCAGTCTTGCAAAAATTAAAGTAAGCATTTGCTTTAGTATTAATCTCACTATTCTTTTCTTTAAGAATGGTTTCTAGTTGAATATAACATTTAACCCTATTCTCAAGAAATGCAATTTTCTCAATAAGTTCATCCTGATTAACATGCACTAGTTTTAATTCTTTTATTTCCTTTTCAAGATTTGTGTTTAAAAGAATTATTCTATCATTTTCAGTGCGTGCACAACTTAAAGTATCACCAAGATTACGAATCATTTCAGTGTCAGTGAACTTTACCTTAGACATGTTGGATGAAGATAACATGGAATCAAAGATTTTGTCTCCTATTGCCATGAGTGCAAGATTCCCAATCTCACCTGCTTCTTCATCACTGTCAGTGTCATCCCAACTCTTTCCTTCAGCAACATAAGCTTTCCCAATCTTGTTCTTCTTGCTAGAATCAAATGTGTTTCTAGTCACTTGCTTTGGCTTTCTGCATTCAGTAGAAAAGTGACCCAACTCATTGCAATTGTAGCATCTGATTGTGCTCCTTTCCACAGTTCCAGTTTTGTAGCCACCCCTTGTGCCACTTGAAGAGGAAGATCCACCTCTCTGAAATCTGGGCCTGAACTTAAGATTGGGATTCCTCTTGAATCTGAACTTTCCAAACTTCCTGACTGTCAAAGCCAAATCACCATCCTCCAGCTGATCAAGTTCTTCTAAAGAATAGAAGTCACCACCAGATTGATCAATGGATGTTAATCCATATTCAGCATCAATAACATTCATGTTAGAACTGGAAGGTTGAACAGCCTTCACTTCCAGTTTCTGTGGGACTTCAGCAACCAGTGCAGTAGAAGTACTAACAACCTTACCAGTTCCATACAGCTCCCTTTGTTGAATCTGCTCCAGCTCATAGGTTTTCAGAACACCATACAATCTCTCCAAAGCAATCTCATTCATATCTCTTGCTTCTCTAATGGCAGATATTTTGTGCTCCAAATGAGGTGGAAGTGTAAGAAGGAACTTCTTGTTAATCTCCTTGTTGGTGTAGTGCTTCCCATTGAGATTCAGATCATTGATTAATTTGTTGTATCTCTCAAAAACCTGAGAGATACCTTCACCAGAGTTTGATCTGAAATGCTCATATTGTGAGGTGAGAATTTCCAGCATATTCTCCCTAACTTCCTCTGTCCCCTCATTGATTATCTCTATGGTTGCCCAAATGTGTTTGGCAGTATCACAATTGAGGACATGATTATGCATGATTGGATCAAGACAATCAATAAGGATCAACTGAAGACAGGAATCCAAGGTAACATCCTCTTTCTCATCAGGAGTGTAATCCTTGGCATCTTTAGGGTACATTCTAGCAACCCTAGTCACAACATTATTCTCAATGAGTTCTCCCTCAATAATCATAGGGACTTTGGGACCGTTCTTCAGCACATCAATGTATTTAGGATTTGTAACCTTAAGAAATAGGAGCATTTTCTTCTTCCACATAGGATAATGCTCCTTGCTGAACATTGGGATTTTGACTGTACCCACTTTCTGTGTAGTAGACATCTTTTGAGATTTTTCAAGAAAAATAAAAAATCAGAGTTTAAGAAAAATCTCAAAACAATTGGATCTTTTATTTGTATATCAATCAAAAGGCTCTGATGCCAATTGTTAGGTCCTGATAAGTTTGTAGAAGGGGGGTTGAATACAAACTATACCGTTTTATCGAAATTTGTTCTTTGAATAATTTAACAATTGTGAACAAATTAATGCGGAATATAAATGAAACAAGATTCAAGTTAAATATAACTTATATTAAACTTGAAGGGTGTTGCAAATACAATAAGGATTACAAAGTATTTATCTCAAACTAATTAATACAAATTTAGAATAAATTCGACATGAACTCTTCTAATATTTGTAATAAAAAGATCGAATGCTAAAAGCAAGTTCGAGATAAATTCTAGGGATAAAAATCCGCTAGATGATCAAAGCAATACAAGTAATCAACTTCTAGTGGTTTGGATTTAACAATACAAACTAGAATTAATTGCTTGAGAAGAAATGATATTAATGGCTTCTTGTTCTTGAGAGAGTAAATGCTTCTGTATCTTTCTGTTTGATTCAACTAACTTCTTATGTCTGTTCTGCACGGTTTTAACACAATGCATTTCCTTGTATGATCTGTTTATTAAATCAAAAAGATTTAATAAAACAATTCATACACTTGTATGACCTGAAGAAAATATTCGGTATGACCATGCTTCAGCAGTATGACCTATAAAAAATTGTCCGGTATGACCTAGCATTATATTACCAACTCTCGGTATGACCAGGCAGAAATATCGTGGTATGACCTGACAGGATGTACTTGTATGACCTAAATCTGTCAGTATGACCAAGCACCTTTACAGGGCAGGTCATACCGAGCTTAGCAGAGGTCATACTAGTAAATCAAGAAAATCCTTTTAATTTATATAGTTAGATTAAATTCTAGATTAAATTAATTCTTTTATAGAATTAATTTAATAAATAATTTAAACAACTAACATAACTAATTTAATAAATAAATTAATTCTGATAGAATTAATTTATTAATTAAATTGAATTAATAAATTAAAGAAGATAATTTAAAATCCTTGCATTCCTCTATCTTCTGAAAACCACTGAATATAGATGATTTAATTCCACTGATTGATGTCGTCACTCGATGCACTGTCTGGTTTCATGAATAACTGACTTCAATGATAATTCTTCATCTTTAAAACATTTAAAGCTGTGGCTTCTTTTCTTTAGCTTTGACTAAACTCTGTATCCTGTACTTCTTCCGTCACCAACTGGAAATCTCTGTCACTGTAGTAAATCCACTTACTTGAATACTTCACTGAGGCTTGAACAATAAATTGAACTTCTTTCAATGTAGAATAACTTCAAGTCTGTAGATGATTTTAATCCTCAATTCTCTTGACAGATAAAACTCTTTGAGATTCCTGTGACATATCAACTTATTATTTATTTATTACATACTTGTTTAAATTAAGTTGTTTCCTCGGAATATTAATAGGCCTGAACATATGCCTTTCAGCGCTCTAACCATTCCGTCATAAGGTTCTATTACAAAATCCCATATTTATTGTAATTTAACTAATTATTATAATCTGCGGTGTATCATCTCACCTTTAACTTTTAACAACATTCACCTACATTTTCACCACTAATTTTGAGTAATAATTTAAAAGTAAGCTTTAAATTTTTTCAAGCTAATCTAATATAAAACAGTTAACGAAATTGTCAAAATAAAAAACATCAATTAACGGAAACTCACTTATATACGTAAAGAAGCGTAGATGGAGCACATGAGACCTTTATTACGGAAGCCCACTTATGGTTTGGGCCCATACTGGAAGTGGTATCCCAATGTAGTGGTAGGGAGGCTTAATCCATACAAGCCTATAACCCGCGGATGAATTTTAGTATTTTTAATGTATTATTTTAGTATTTTTATATGATTTATTATTATTATTTGTCTTATTTTATTATCATTTATTTGTATTTTGATCTTAAAATTTTTTAATATGTTGTCGACGGAGTAATATCTTGAACTTTTGAATGTAGCTTAGAAAAATAGATGATATAAATATTTAATAATAATAATAATATGTTGTTGACGGGATTCGAATCTTGAACCCGTGGGAGTATTTTAGATACCAAGAAAATAATATTTTTTTAATATTACATCAAACGGTTCTCATTTATCTATATTTATATCTAACGGTTATTATTTAGAGAACCAAACTACCAACCAACCAAATAGATGGTAGTTTGCTTATAATAATATTTTTTTTATATGATTTTTTAGTATTTTTTATCTTATTTTATTAGCTTTTATTTGTATTTTGATCTTAAAAAATTTTAATATGTTGTTGACGGGATTCGAACCTTGAACCCGTGATAGCATTTTAGATATCAAAAAAAGAATATTCTTTTAATATTACATCCAACGGTTCTCATATACCTATATATTAAATCTAACGGTTATTATTTAGAGGACCAAACCAAATGACCAAACTAACAACCAAATAGAGGGTGGTTTGCTTATAATATTATAGTATAGATAGATATATAATCCTAGACCACTTTACTAAAGCCCTACATTCTGTTCACATAATATAAAATTTGGGATATGCAAATCAGTATTCAGTTTTGGTTCAAGGTGTTTGTGGGATACTAGGATATAGCTCGGGTACGTGCTTCAAAATATTATTATATTAAAATTATAGAAAATGCTAAAGATTTTAATTTTTTTTACTAAATACTAATGTATCACATTTATAGTTAGTAACTTTCCTTATGATAAAATAGGACCCGAATTTGTCACATGCACATTGGTAAAACTTTTGGTAAAAATTTTGGGATACCTAACAATACCCTAAAGGCCTAAAATTATTTGTATATATAATTATAATTTATAATTACATAAATGAAATCATATCATATTTAACATAAAATGATAAAATTTTGAGAAAACTAAATTTAATACATTTAAATATAAATACATATATTTTGTAATAAAAGTATTCAAAAATTAATTTAGTTTTATATTTTAGTAAATATGTTAGGTGATATTACCCATTAATGAATTTATTAAAATTGAAAGATTAGTTTAAACTAGCATAAAAGCCCGTGCGAGGCACGGACCTATTTATATACTGAAAAAATAAATTTGCACCAATATATATACATATCAAAATAATTTTGTAAATATGGTAAATGATGGTATTTTGAATTTATATTATATATGCATTGTATTTATATATATATATATTTTCTAATTGAATAAGATTTCATAAAATTTGGATAAATTTCTATAAGATAAAGATCAAATGATTTTTTTTAATCTTCAAAATATTAGTTTAGTTTTGAATATCGTGAAGTGAATTTTATCAAATTTAAAAATTCAAGATAATTTAAATGGTTATTTTATCAGAGTTCTCCGTATATAAAATAAATGTATGTAAACTCATGTATTGTTAATAAAATAACAATACATTTGTAATATAATATTGGTCACAAATGTACAAATATACTTTAAATACATCATAAAATTTCTTACTTTTAATTTCGTGTATAAGACGTATTTAAAGTAATATAATTTTAATGAAATAAAAGTATATTTATAAAATATAAAATTGGTCATTCAGGTAAGATTATGGAGGTAAGATTATAGAGTGAACACATTATAAAATTTCTTTATTTTATGTAAAAGTCAATCTTGAAGTTGTTCTACTCTTTCCTTCATATGTACATATTTGTACCCTTTTAAACTCAATTGTATATGTTTAGTCTAGTATTAATTATAAAATATCTAAGATCGTAGTTTAAAAATTACACAAATTGAAATTTATATATATGTAATTTAGAATCATTTTTTTTAACACAACCATAAAATTCTATCCCATGCGATTTTAATATTTGAATTATAAATTATCTTGTTTTTGATCTTATATGAATCATAATATACCTAAATAATTTAACATCTGTGTAGACTCAGTTGTATTTATATGTATAATATATGTTCTAAACACTGGCGATTAACCGCTAGACGGTGACTAATCAATCCGAATGTGTTAAAATCGGATCGAAAAATCAATTTTTATAAAAATCGATCTAGAAATCATATAATTTGGATTAATTGGGCACAAATTGGTTTCATCGGTCGAAAATTGGCTTACGAACCGATTAAAATGAAAAAAATATACCCATCCCCTTTTTCAACCAACCAAGACGACAAAGAAAACCCGATACTTAATTGGGTCTAAAAAAATTTCAACCCGATTTTAATGGTTGCATATCAGTTTTATATATTTCAGCCGACCTAACTCAACCCTATTTAAATTAAAAATTTTGTTCGATAATATATATATATATATATATAAATTATTATATGTAACTGTACATTATATAATACAGTATATCATCTTATTTATAGACGTGTACATAACTAAAATTATTATGTCAATAAAAAAAATATTAGCACTAAAATCGTAAGTTATACGTATTTTAGCTTTACTTGAATTTTTGAAATGAGGACATTGTGTAATATTTATTTATTATAAAAATTATTTAACACATTCAAACCAACCCAACTCGGAGCAAACTTAAGGATGATAAGTACGGTTGGGCCATGAATTAATTTTTTGTGAGTTGGATTAAAAAATTTCAAACTTATTTAATTAAACTGGGTTGCAAAAATGTTTCCAACCCCCGACAACCTAACTCATCAACACCCCTAACTATGATTCCCATTTTTTACAGTCCCTTGTATAATTCTAAAATATAAAAGTTATGTATAATATGTTACTTATTTTAGATCAATTTTTTATTATAGATTTATCAATACTTGAATAATTCGTATAAAGCTAATAAGTGACATAATATTGTATAAAAATATAAATCGTATAACAATTAACATTTAATCAAAAAAATTAAGGGTGAATCGGGAGAAAAAAGCCTAGCGCGCAGAAAGTGAAATAATAAAATTTGTAAAGAAATACATAATTATATATTAAAACTACGAAAACTTAAAAAAAATGGAGCTATATAATAATATAAACTAACTTTTTTTTATTAAAAATTGAATAAGCATGTTGTATAAATAATATAAAACAACATATTATTTACTCAAAAGTTGAAATAATAAAAGATAATATGATGAGCGAATATACTTTATCTAATAATAATTTTAAAATAAACTCAAAACTCAATGTAGGACACTCGATTATGACATGAAACTGTTACGAGGAGGCCAGCATTTCGATTCTAGATGTTTACACGCAAATTTGACATTTTCTATCTTCAGTAATAAAGGGGTGACATGTTTGTAATTTTAAAAATACAAGGGTAAAGTTGTAATTTCATGAACACTTTTTGGGTTCTTTTTGCCTCTGATGATGTTTTAATATATAAAAGTAGATTTTCAAAAAAATTGGTTATGTATGTAAAATTATACATTTAGATTGTCCTGCTCTTTTTTTTCATGTATATATATATTTTTTCGTATTTATATAATTTTAAATTCAACTATCTATTTTAAGTCTATTATTCATTACACACATTATCTAACAACCTAGTTTAGAAATTAAGTAAATTGAAACATATTTTATATTATTATGTAGAATTATTTTTTAACTCAACTTTAAATTTATATATCTAAAAATTATATGATGCAATTATATCCACACGTAAATGAAATATTTATCTTTCTTAAAATATTATCCTATTATTATCCAATAATCTAATATATACATAGAGACGAATTTTAACAAATTCATATTTTCCCAATTTGAATTTGGTTACATTTATAAATAATTTAGAATTTCTTTTTTATAAGAAATATAAACCAACAATATATTTAATCAAAAAGTAAAGTAAAAAAGAGAAAATAGGATTATAAGGGAACCTGTAACTTATCTAATAAGATTTTTAAAGTTAACTCAAAAATTGATGTAGCACAATGGTTATGATACTTTATTTCTAAGTGGAAGGTTTGTGTTCGAATCCCGAAAGCAACAAAATTTCATATAATTTTTGCATAAACTATAGAGGGGTGGCATTTTTGTAATTATATGATAAATAAGGGTAAAGCTGTAATTTCACAGCCATTTTATTGGCATAATTTGCCCTTGGTTGGCTTTTAATATATAGAAGAAGATTCTTATTACTGAGTTTGCCATAAATGTAACAAATTACATTAATAATAGTGAAATTTGATATATTTTTTTTACAATTGAAAACAGGTCAAATAACCCATGGATTTTATACAAACCTGAAATGTATACGCATGTCTTAGGAATGAGTTATGTACAAATTTATAATATATAAAATTAATGAAAAAATTTGTTAGAGGCCTGTTAATTAGAAAAATGCATACTAAATTACTTTCCAAATTATGTAATTAAATTTTTTGTTTATTTGAATTTGCTACTTGATTGTTCTCAATTATCTGATGTATAGGTACTTTTTACTTTTTAGGTATCCTACACATATACACATAAGTTACACTCTGCTCCCAAGTTTTTTATCGGAGAAGAGAAGAGATCAGGAGAGAATGGAAGTAATTTTTTTTTTTCAACATGCTCCCAAGTTTTTGTTGATGATAAGAGAAAATTTTGAAAAAATTGACGCGGGGGGAAATATTTTGAAAATTGGTGTGAGAGCTTCTCTCCCAATCATCCCATGGTAAGAAACTTTCGGGGAAATTTTTTGAAAATTTTCTCTTTTAATCTTTTCTCTTCTCTCCTTGAATTCAAACTCGGGAGCACAATCTAGAAAGAAAATTTCAAAAATTTCTCTTCCGTTCTCTTCTTTTCTCTCCAATTTCTAACTCGGGAGCACAGGGAGATCTTTACTGCCTATCCAGTTGTCTGAGGGTAATACTCTCACCCTCTCGGTCACAAAATAAACTAGACATACAGTTATTTAATACTAGCTCACGGTTACTTACATTTTATTTATAATTATTATGTTTATAATTATATTTTTATTACCCATGCAACACACTTTTGATTTTTTAATATTTATAATTATATTTATTTACAAATATTTTAATATTTAAAAGTTATTAGTTTACCTGATTAGATTATTGTTAAAAAAGATTTAGCCAAAAAAAATTATACTTAAAAATTTGATATTTATTTTATTTTACACGCTCAATTTAATATTTGTTTATATTGAGTTATAAAAATTAGATTTGACAAATTTTACGGTCCACATGAAATTCACAAAATAATCTTTAATTTAGTTGTGATTTAATAGTTCTTTTTCAATTAAAAACTATTCTAAAACTAAAAAGAGAATAAAGTGATGAAATTTAATGTTGAGAACACTACGCCATAAATGGCCTTCTGCAACCCTTGAAAACCGTTGCCGGAAGTTCAGAATTCGTTGGCATAGCCTCAAAAATCTCAAAGGCAACACTTTTTCAGTGTTAGTTTTTTGCCCGTTACCGTAGGGGTCAACGCCAACACTTTTCTACCTATGCCAACAGGTTAAAATATGTTGTTGTAGATTAGACTTTGTTCAAAAAAATGTGGGCCCCACATGTGGGCCCCACTGTTTTGGGCCCCACATGTGGGCCCCACTGTTCTGGACCCCACATGTGGGCCCCACTATTCTAGACCCCACATGTGGGCCCCACTGTTCTAGACCCCACATGTGGGCCTCACTATTTGTGGGCCCCACATTCATATGGGCTTCCTTTTTCTATGGCAACACTTTTTTACACAAATTGCAACAGCATCTGTAGTAGCTACTGTAACACTTTTCTAATGAAAAATTAAAAATGTACTACTGGTATATAAAACATTCCCAGTACAAGAAAGTACTTAAAACCCAATAAAACATAACAATAACAATCATAATGCAGTATAAAGTACAAAACATGTCCCTGATGAATACAATGAATATAATACATACAATATTGATCTCCACCAGTCATCTAACACCTAACCAAAATATAATCTAACTCCTCCCATCATTCACCATTTGGACGCATTATAATCTTACTACACCACTACACGAGAGAGGCAGTCAATCGAGTACCATTTTCACCATCTTCGCTTGAAATTGGTAGGATAATGGCTAAACAAGAGAGAGTATCAGCAATACTGTAGGTGCATATTTTTTCTGTATTTTCAGCCTATATTTTTCCTGCATGGAGATTGGAAGTCATCATTTAGCATTTAGCATCAAACATATTGTGCATGACTCTACATGATTTTTCTGTTTTTTCAGCCTATGTTTTTCCTGCATGGAGATTGGAAGTCAACATTTAGCATTTAGCATTTAGCATCAAGCATATTGTGCATGACTCTACATGATTTTTCTTATTGGCCTTCGTACTTCCTGGAGATCAGATTATCATCGACAGGATCTCCAAACTTTTCAACTACTATCATTTTATTAGTTTCAGTCATATGAATTAGGCACTTAGGGCTATGACCATCTAAGATCTGAACTTGTAAGCAATCAGAACTAAATCAAAAACTAAAGCTCCTTCTTTTGGCTACTTTTGCTCCATTTACAAGAAAAATAGCACCTTCCTACTTTACAAATGTCAAAACAGTGATATTTTTGATAGAATAATGAACTGATGTTCTCATACTTTTGACCAATGCATTTTTTAAACATGAAATATTGCATAATTCTTACTAACAAATGAAAACTAAAGCAAATGAAACAAATAAATTAGTACTAATTCTCATTTTAGCAACCAAAAGACAAGACTTATGCATAGAAAAATTAAGAGGCACCGAGAAAATTCGCAAAGAGAGGAGACGAGGATGTGACTGTAATAAACGATAACATCTGATAGGGTACCACTTACCACACTTGACGCCAATAGTTGATAAAGCATCATGAACACGCTTCCACACCAGTACTTCCATCGAGTTCTTTAATTGCTGCAGCCACACTACTGCATCTCAGGTGTAATTCCAGATAAATTTAACTTTGAACAAACCTAGATATTCCTTGAGGCAGGGGTATCGCAGATCTACTATCTTGACTTTGTTGGCCATTAGGAAGATTCTGAGCTTGGTCCTGGACAACTGGTTGTTGTGTTTGCTGGATTTGTTGTTGTTGCTGTTGCTTCTGCACATTAGGTGATTCTGCTGGTGTTGATTTTATTACTTGATGGAAACCAGGGAGCTTTGCGTGCCTATACCGGCAATCAGGACCATTTGGACAAAATCCCAACTTATACCTGCACCAACATAGAACCAGATATCAGTAAATCTCAAAAAAAAAGCATTACCCAAGAACCAGATATCAAAATTGTAGCTATAGCAATGAGTTTAAACTTAAGTACGTCATGTCTGTTATGTTGCTGTCCAGCTTCATCTTTACATTTAGAGTTCCCTAACACTGTGGTGGGCAGCAGAACAAGAAGACATAAGATTAATGTAAAGTTATTGCGACAAGGTTGATAAGAAACCATGGTGACTGTGTGTGCGGCTTAAGTTTAGGTTTGGAGGAGGAAGTTGAGATTCACAGAGTAGGTTGGAGGGAAGGAAGGTGCATGTTGATGATGGAGATGGATGTTTTATATACATGGGCGGCCAGGCCAAGAAGGGGAAGGAATTTTTATTTATATGTTTAGAGAATATTTTTGATTATGTAGTAATGTATATGCCTCCCTTATTTATACGGGATGAGCCAAAAATCACTTTCACATAATATAAGTTATTGTTTTGTTACAAAAATGATTTATTCAGGTTTGAGCGTATGTGTTGATTAATATATCTTAATGATTAAAATGATGCAAAAAAAACAGAGCAAAATATAAAGATTAACGTGGATATATAAATAATTTAATCTTTTTAAACTATGGTGAAATGGCAGGGAGGAAATAATTTCAAAATACAATATCTTCTAGAATTTATGACATTAAAATATCAACCATTATAAACCGTAATAAAACTACGCAGTTTAATTTATCATTCTGCATCAGAAAATTTAGCAGTTAATTGTTTCACTACTCAAACAAATTCAGAAACTTGCAGGAAGTCAGGAACCAGACTTAATAACTCATAATGTTCTGAAAAAATCTAGATGTTGGTGACTTGGTGGAGGAAATTAGAAATCTATTAATACAATTTTCTTAAAGTTAACAACAGGTTGAACAGATGAACAGGAACAAACGAACAGATGAACATAACATAAGCTAAATCAAGATAAATAAAATTTGAAACTTAACCTGAAAAATTAGAGAAACAAGTTATACACTAGATGAAAACTGTAGTTAAATCTTAAATATCTCAAGAACAAACCTGATTTAAGGAATTAGAATAGAAAGCCCCAATTGAAGCCCTACGAAGTGAAAATCCATTAAGAGTAATAACTAATTAATTGGATCCAGCGATTGAAGCCCCAATCAGACACCTACAAAACAACACGCCAATTAGTAAGAAGAAAAGATAACAAAAAAGAGAAGAGAGAGTCGAGAGAGTCGAGACAGAGATTTCTTCGATTTTGCGGAGAGCGAGAGAGAGTCGAGAGAGAGGGGAGAGGGCGAGAGAGAGTCAAGAGAGGGTGTGAGTGTGTTGAAAGGGGGAGTGTCTGTGAGTGTATTATTTTTGTTTAAGGGGGAAAAGTAGTCTCAAAATATTTCGGTTGGGGGGAAAGTTGCCGCCCATATTTTTAATATTTTCAATTTTTTTAACTTATTTTTTAGAATATTTATAATTTAAAATTACACAAAAATAATGTTTTCCTATCTTATAATTAGTGGGGCCCACTTGTGGGACCCACTTTTTTCTGTGGGACCCACTTTTTTAATATTATTTTTAATTAAAAATTAATTTTTAATTAATTTTTAAATAAAAATTAGAATAATTAATGGGGCCCACTTTTTTCTGTGGGACCCACTTTTTTAATATTATTTTTAATTAATTTTTTAAATAAAACTAAAATAATTAGTGGGGCCCACTTGTGGGGCCCACTTTTTTCTATGGGACCCACTTTTTTTAATATTATTTTTAAGTAAAAATTAATTATTAATTAATTATTAATTAATTTTTAAATAAAAATTAGAATAATTAATGGGGCCCAGTTGTGGGGCCCACTTTTTTCTGTGGGACCCACTTTTTTAATATTATTTTTAATTATTAATTAATTAATAATTAATTTTTAATTTAATTAAAAATTAAAATAATTAGTGTGGCCACTTGTGGGGCCCACTTTTTTCTATGGTACCCACTTTTTTTAATATTATTTTTAAGTAAAAATTAATTATTAATTAATTTTTAATTAAAAATTAGAATAATTAGTGGGGCCCACTTGTGGGGCCCACTTTTTTCTGTGGGACCCACTTTTTTTAATATTATTTTTAATTAAAAATTAATTTTTAATTAATTTTTAAATACAAATTAGAATAATTAATGGGGCCCACTTGTGGGGCCCACTTTTTCTGTGGGACCCACTTTTTTAAATATTATTTTTAATTATTAATTAATTATTAATTAATTATTAATTAAAAATTAGAATAATTAGTGGGGCCCACTTTTTTTAATATTATTTTTAATTATTAATTAATTATTAATTAAAAATTAAAATAATTTGTGGGGCCCACTTTAATTTGTGAGAAAGCCCGCTTCAATTTTAGCAGCCCGCCAACATTGGTTCCAAAAATTTTGTACTCTGTAGCAACCAGGTTATAAAATCATTGCAGTAGCTTTGGATTTTTATACTTTTTATATGTTATTGTAACCAAGTAAAAAAACATTGCAGTATATCGAAAATTTTATAAACTTACCTGGAAATGTCAATCAATGGCAATGGTTTTTCGACATTTTTTTAAATTTTGGTTGTCATATCCAATCTATGGTGTAGTGAACATAATTTATTATTTTATTTTTAAAATTTGTTCATTAATTTAAAATTATCAAAAATACAGTATTTACGAAAAAATTATCCTTCACCCCAATTCAGATTTCAATAAATTTATAAATAAATCATTTTCATAAATTTTATTATTTTTTATATAAAATTATTTTTTAATTTAATTTTTATTTATATATAAATATAAGTTTTTTTTTTACAATAACTATGCCAACGTTTTATCATGTCTACGCTAACACATGGAATGGATGTTGTAATAGGCCGGATTCAATACGGCTATTACAACACTTATAGATGGCAACACTTTGCAAAAGCGTTGTATGAAGTCATTTATGGCGTAGTGGAATTCTATTCGATTTAGGAAATCTACTTATATGTAGTTTAGATTATTAGAATAACCTTTATTAACCAAATACAGGTTTTAATGTTAAATCTAACGGTTTTCACTCATCTATTTAAGATTAAACGATTTTTATTATTTTGGTATTAAATAGGTTTCCTTATTTAATTACAACTATTTTTATGTTTTAACTTTTTGGAAAATCCAATCCTAATATAATATCTTTTAACTTATATCATTTTTAGATCATAATTTCTTTTTATATGATATAATCTTGATCATCTATTTTTAAAAGTATTGGATCTAACGGTTGAGAATGTTTTGGCGGTATTTAGGACCAAACTACCAGAATAACATCATTAATTTTTCTTAATATTTATAATTTTTTTTAAATTTTTTTTTTAAATATTTATTGCTAAAATCTAATATACTCTTTTTTTGTAATATGTTAATGATGCGGGAACTTTAAACTTTTGAGAAACTAAATTATCAATTAAAATATAATTTTTTTGTAATAATTCTTCTTTTAAAGTAGTACACCGCGATGATCAAAATTCTGTATAAAATTCATTTTTTTAATAGTATATCCCGTAAATATCTTTGTTATTATATTAAAGACTAAATAATGAAAACTTTCTTATAAGTCTGGTCGTTTTGTTTGATCACTCGATCCATAATCGTTGGATCTTTCAAATTAAATTGTTGAGAAACGTTACATATAACAGTAAAATTATCATGTAGAATGATCTAAGATTTGAATCTACCAATAACATATTAAAATTTACAGGGTTTTTTTGAAAAATAAGAATTTTTTTCTTTTTTTTTTCTTGCAGACATAGGTTATTTGATAATATTTTTTGTAAAGTATGATTTTTCAGAAAAGTACTATACTAATTGATTAACAAACTTTTAAAATTTCGAATTTAATAATTTACAATGTATATAAGTTAAAAAAGTTAGGTCTGTTCTGTAGCTGAGTCTAAAATTTCAAAATACGATTTTTTTTTAATATGAATATATTCCTGCTAACAATGAAATTAGGTCTCTATGAGTGCTTATAAAACAAATTCACCATTTGCGTATAATTTATTATTTAATAATAAATAATATTTGATTAGTTATGATCTAAAACTTAATAAAATAGGATAAAAAATATGTACAATTTTATAAAATTTTATCCTCGTATTATTATATTCTTTGTTAATTTGAAATTTTCTTAGATTGATTTTTAATTTTTGAACATAAATTTCTAAATTTAAAATAGTTAGAAAAAAGTAATTAAATTGGCGTTAAAATAATGATAACATAATAATCATTATTAGAATTTAAATACTCACTTTACTAATTTGGGCTTTATCTTGTGTTTTAAAAATCAGATTTTGACGATTTTACACCTCACGTGAAGATAATTAAATTATCTTTAATTAAAAGATGGTTTAACAATTTTTATTTAACTGGAATTGTCCATGGAAGAGAAAAGAAAGTCACGAATTTTTTACATGGAGATTTCTATTCAATATAGAAAACTTATTTATATTTGGTATATTTTAAAATTATCAAAATACACTTTTTAGAATTTAAATATAATCCTATTATAAATAAAATGCACTTTTTTACTATATTTGATCAAACGATTTTCATTTATCTAGTTCAGATCTAATAGTCATTATTAATTTTGTTGTCCAAGACCGTACGATTAGGGCTGAGCAGAACCGAACCAGAACCGAAAAACCGAACCGAATGGTATAATTTCGGTTTGGTTCGGTTCTAATTTTCTGAAAATTCGGTCTTTTCGATCCGAACCGAATAGACCAAATTAAATATTGGTTCGGTTTGGTTCTTTCAAAAAAAATTCGGTCCAAACCGAATAGACCGAATTTATTTTATTTTATATTTATATAATTTTTATAGATATAATATATTAATTTTATATGTATGAATATATTCAAAATTTTGCATGACTTATTTACGGTTCGAGATTTGAAGTTTGAACTATTATATTTACATATCATACTTGTATTTCATTATCTAATATTTTTATTTTTAGAAAAATAATATTTTTTGGCTTTTTTTGAAATACAAATTTTTTTTTTGAATTTTTTTTTGTTCTTTTATGAAAGAACTGAACCGAATAACATTATTTCGGTTCGGTTCCGGTCCAATATATAATTTCGGTTTGGTTCGGTCCGAAAAAATGATAATTCGGTTCTCGGTCTATTCAGTTCGGTCTGATTCTAGACCGAACCAACCAAATGCTCAACCCTACGTACGATCAAAATTTTGGATAAGATCCCTGTTATGCTTATTATATACAAGGGTCTAATATAATAAGAATATCAAGTACATATTGATATTAGTATCTTACTAACTGCTTTTACTTTTAATGTTTCAGTTTTATTTATAGTTTATATAAAATTTTAAAATACATTATTACTTTAAAATTATTAAACATAATAAAAATTATGTTATGATTATATAAAATTTTATTCTCATATTATTATATTCTTTATCGATTTGAATTTGTTCTTAATTTATTTTAATACTTTATTGAACGAAAGATACAATTTCTATATTTAAAAGAATTAGTGGAAAAATAAATAAATTGGTGCTACAATTATAAAAAAATATTTATTAAAATTTAGATACTCACTTTACTATTTGTGTTCTATCCTGAGTTTTAGAAATTGAATTTTGACGATTTTACAACCCATGTGAAACTAACGAAATTATCTTTAATTTAACGATGGTTTGATAATTATTATCTTAACTTGACCAGTTGACCTATCCATAAACCGAAAAGAAAAGATGGTTAAATATTATATTCAAAATTATTGTTTATGAATATGAAACCCTCAATATTTTAATAATATTTTGATATTATCCTTTTATGTTTGTTATATGTAAAATAATATAATTATAATTTGGATTAATCAAATTGTTATGTTTCTTCAGAATTTTTTTTTTAAATTTATTCATGAACAAGAGTTCTCCTAAGTCTCTTATAACGTAGGGTTCACATGTATCATTGTTATTATATGATATACATGATCATTATATTGATGATTTTTAATATTGTAATTGATATGAATTGTTATATGATATTTGGTTTAACAATTATTATCTAACTGGAACTATACATAAATTAAAGAGAAAAGATATTTAAAAAATTTTACATAGAAAAATTTTAAATTATCAAAATACATTTTTTAGTATTTAAATATAATTATATTATTAATCAGATACACTTTTTAATATTAGATCTAACAATTCTCATCGATCTATTTAAGATGTAACTATAATAATTAATTTGGTCGTATAGTGGTCGTACACGGACAAGATCGATTTAATTTTTCCTTAAATTGATTTTAATATTTTATTGAAATAAACATAGAATTTATAAATTTAAAAGAATTAGGAAAAAAAATTAAATTGGTGCTACAATAAAAAAAAAATTATTAAAATTTAGATAATCACTTTACTGTTTGGGCTCTATCTTGAGTTTTAGACAACAGATTTTAACGTTTTACAGCCCACGCGAAGCTAACAAAATTATTTTTAATTTAATGATAGTTTAATAATTATTATCTAACTGGAACTATCCATAAACTAAAGAGAAAAGATAATTACGAATTTTTACATAAATATTTCTATTCAATATAGAAAACCCATTTATAATTGGTTTAAATTATCAAGAGGATGGTTCAATGAGGAACTCAATTATTTGGGTAAGTGAGTAACTGGTTCTCATTGGTCATAATAACTAGCCCTAGTATAATTTTATACCCACGTTTAAGCACTTTAATCAAATAACGGCACTCAAATATAAAATGAAAATAATGGCACTAATCTATATACAGAACATTGATGAGATATGGTAACATTTTTTATCAAACACAAATTTTCCTTTATTATAAACATATATTTTTTTTGTCTTTTACAATTTTAATGTATTTATTTATAGAACTGTAATTCGTGAAAATATAATACATCACATGCATTGTTCGGTAAAAAAGATTCATGAAATAGATAATGTTCCGTAAAAAAATAAATTATGAAACATAATTAAAAATAGTTGAACACCATTATAAACATTACAAAACTTAAAATACAGAACATACCATATACATAACACGTTAAATACAAAATATAATAAAAATTGTAGGACACTAAAGAGAATTAATATTATATAATACAAAAAATTTTAGAATCCAAAAAATTACAAAAATACATAATTTAAATAATACAAATAATACAGAACATAAAAAATAAAGTACATAACTAATTATTAGTTAATTAAAAAACTGAACGTAGAAATTCAATTTTTTAAATTACAGAACATAGAAAATTGATTTATTAAAATACATAATTTAGAAATTTTACTTTATAAAATATTTAACATATTTGAAAATGATAGAAGTTAGCTATTTGATTTTAAAAAAATATAATTCAAGATTCTTCAAATAATACAGAACACAACGTGGTTACGTGACTTAAGGCTAGGGTTTGGTCGACACATGTCAAGTTAACGTTCAAAGTTACTCATTTACCCAGAAAAAGAGTTCCTCACTGAGACCGCCCCAAATTATCAAAATACACCTTTTAGTATTTAAATAATATCTTATTATTAATCAAATACAATTTTTAATATTATATCTAACGTTTCTCATCTATTTGAATATTTATAGTTTTATAATCCAACGGATCATATATACTTTTGGTAGTACAGTGACGTTTTGGATAAGATCTCCCTTACGCTTATTATATATAAGGAGTTAATGTAACCATAAATATATTATTATTTTATATTATATCCCAGAATATAGAATATGATCATATTAAAAATATTACACAGTTGTCTAATTTGGTTTTAACAACACTTTTTCTAACACGACACTAATTTTTTACTTGAATTTCAGAGAGAGGCTAAATCTGGAATGTTAGTAAAATATAGTTTTTTGAACATTTATTTTTTTCAAAAAATATAGAAAAAAAATGATTTGTGACCCATTACAAATAAAACTATCTACATTGTACAGTTTTTCGGTGAAGTTCAATAGAGGACCGACTTAAAATAAAACATGCGTTACGAGATTTTTTTTTTAAAAATAATTTAGAAAACCTATATTTTTGCAAACATTTCTTTTGTATTTATGCAAAAAGAAGAAAACAACGAAACTGCGTACGTAAGAGTGGAAAAGTCTATTAATATAATGAAAAATATAAACATATTTCCCCAGTATATTTTATAAAAAAAAACAAATTATCCACCAGACACCACCCAATAATATTCTTAAGAAAAGAGCTAGCTCGCTATAGGATATGGCTTTTAAATTTTAGGATTTTAAGTGGCCATTGGCTCAACATTAATAAATTCAGTTGACGGAAATATGAATATTAATCTAAGGTAAATCAAATATTCAAACGATAAAATTTGGATAAAAATTTAATCATCTCCAATAAAAAAATTATTTTCACTAACTGATGAATCATTCTCGTACGTAATAACGGTGAGCTTTTAAGTTACTCTCATTTTATTTGCATTCATTCATTTTCACAATTTTTATTAATATGTACTCCCTCCGGCAATTCTTTACAGGGTTAAGAAAAAATATAAATGAATAGGGAAAAGTAAAAAATGAGTAAAGTGATGAGACTAATCAATATTTAATGTATAAAATGAGTATAAAATAGGTATAGTGAAGAAAAGTAGTGAATGCGATTACATTTTATATTATAAAATGTTACTATTTTTTTTGATATGTAAAAAAAATAAGAAAAGCGTACCAAAAAATGTAAAGAAATGAAATGACATACAGAATAATTTTCATGCTTACCCTGACAACTCGAGAGAGATTTCAAATCCCGTAGACTGTAGGGGTCAGCCAACCAAAGAGAACAATTTCGCTGGAAGCATGGAATAATTGTAAAACACATTTTCATTGTCAAAATGCATGATAAATTAGACTACAATTATAATAAATGAGACGCCTGAATTGAAATAGTTTCATTACGCTTTCTTCATTTGTAGTCACAGCCATGCAACTGTGTTTTTGTTCCGTAGGCCATCAAGAGGTTAAACAATGGTCCGATTAGTTTTTCAAATGTGCCCATTTTCTCATTTTTTTATATACGTACATTGTGTCAGTGCAGTTTAATAAACTCCAAATTTAATTAAACAAAGGCCTGTTGTAAATTGATTAATGCATGCATTTTTTGAAAGAACAGAGCGAATAGTGAGATTGCATGCAAATGTGAATAAATTGACTGAGCTAGTTGATCAGGGAGACGGCTGTCTACAGTGATTCATAATACAAATACGTTCATCGATTTATATAGGCGTCATACCTCAAATATCTTCTAATTTTTTAATATGAATTTATTAATAATTAACTTAATTTTTAAGTTAATTATTTTCTTTCTCTAAAACACGAGGAAAAATCTTCAATTAATTATAAAAAATATCTGTAAACGATATCTTTAAAATAAGGAAAGTATCACAAGGAAAGTATCACAACCTGAATCTAAATCTAAAAAGATAAAATCTACTAAATCCCAATACATGGATTAAAGATCAATACTATAACAGAACTGTTGATCCCTATCTCAAATCCAGCTTTACACATCCAACAATCCCAAAACACCTATTATCACGATTTCGTTATTTCAGCAATCTACGAAATTCACCTGTAAACATGTAATCATGCCATCCATATTTACCGGAAGAGGAGTCTTGTACACGAAATAAAAAAAGAAACTTGTTTACAAGAGTTGTAGTCATGGACTCATGGTCATGGGCCTCATGGCCATGGGCAATAATCTGCATGGTTTGCATGTAAAATGCGAAAAGGCAAGTCACGGTGCTGTACATGGGAGCAGTTGCATTGTATTGACTCCAACAACTGCATTTATAACGCGAAACGAAGCTAATTCCGTTACAACGTTTTTTATATTCTTGCTCATGCTTAATTATGTTGTCTACATGATTATTGGTCCCGGAACTCCATTAATTTTTCTTGATGTACTTCTCTGGTGCTTCGTGGGGTTGTTAAGATGGCTGTTCATATCTTCATTAACACAGGGAATTTTAATTGTAGCTAGCCCACGTATGTAGAAAAGCTATGTGTAGGGTTTTGATTTTTCAGTTCATTTGGTCTTCAACTTTTGATCGGATTAATTGGTGGGCTGCCTGCTGCAAATTTTTATTAGATTGTTTGGTCGTTTCTCACGTCTACTATGTTTTTGTCAGGATTTAGAGAAAGAATAATAAGGTCATACTTTTAAACAGGATTTATAAAAACATCTACCTGAAATCGAAATTCTCGTGAATCACGGTTTACTTCAGTTATGCTATTTTTGTTTTGTTAAATACAGTCATGATATTTGATTACTTGGAAATAAATTGCAACTCTTGCACATTTGAGCTCGAGTCACTTCGTGTTTTTTTAATAATTAGATTCTATCAAATTTTGAAGAAGCGAGAATCAAATTGAACGTAAAGATAGAAGATAAATCAATGAAAGATAAATTTTTATTACTTGAGCTAGCTTAGGATATGAACTTTAAAACACCAACATAACAACGTAAGAATGTATTATAAATACCTTTTGATTATGTCATTAAAATAATTTATATTTTTTTGTTGAAATGTAAATAATTCATTAATAAAAAGTCACATATATTACAAAAATAATCAGATTTGAAAGAATATGTACTAAACAAATCAAATCAAGATCTCCTTCATCCAAACTGTACGATCCTTAGGCAGATCTTTTACTGCCATACATTTCTAGCTCATATCGCTGAAATTTACAGTATTTTTGAATAAATAATCTAACAATTTATTGTAGCCGTAATCTGTCAAAACATATTCGAACCATTAAGATTTCATGCAACCCAAATCAATGAACGAATGTGTGATTTTTCTGGGTTACGTAGCTTTTTATTTGTTTATTTTATTAAACTCTATTACATTACATGCATTATAATTTTAATAAATTAAATTATAAATATGTTAATATGAATAAAAAATATTATATGTAAATTAAATTTTAAAATTGTTTTTCCGTGACAACTCAATACATATAATGCATTTGTTATATGTTTTTATATAAAAAATAATTATGAAACTATTTAACAATTTAAATGCCTAATTTAATACTTTTATTAAATTGTTAAGTTATACATGTTAGCTATTAACTAAAAATTACTTATATTTTTAGTATATATTCAATCTTATTTAAAATACAATTACAAATTTCATTTGTATTATTTTTATTCCAAATTTAGTAATATTAAATTAATATATTAGCTATCCTAATAGTCACTTAATTTTTTAAAACTCATATTTGTTTTTTTTTTTGAAGGTTAGGAATATTGCTTTTTCATTATTTATTTTTGTTATCAAACAGAACAAAGTCCTAAAAAGAACTAACACTGTGTTCCAGAAATTTTTTTTGGAAAAAAAAAAGAAAAGAAAGTTGTGCATTTCATTTCTTCAACTTGTTCCCAAAAGATTTTTTAAGAAAGAAAAGAAAGGATATCTGAAGATTTGGGAAGAAGATCTTTATATATTTGTTTCCAAACTCTTCTTTTCATTTTTGGAATGATTTAGAGAGAAACGAAAATAATCTATCTTCTTTTTTTTTTCGTACGTACACCAAACACGTGATTTCTACTCCCCAGAAAATATACGCCTGTAATCTAGTTTGAAGGAGTTTTAAGTTACGCCGCAACTACAAATTTTATAAAACAAACAAGGCCCAAAATAAACCAACTCTAATAAAAAGAGAGAAACAACCGCAATATATGAATAGAATAAACTTATCAATAGGATACTAAAACTCTCAAGAAAGAAAATTTTATCGAATAAAAGAGAAAATTGAAAAAAATAATGAAAAGTAATAAAAAAGGGAGCTTATCATCCATTGATGACAGTAGGGTTCGTAGAGAGAGGAGAGGAAGAGAGGCTAGAAACACTTCTTATCTCCCCTAAATAGTTTCATGTAATTACAAACAAGAAGACAAGATATAGGTACCACGATTACATTTATATCCAAAATAAATCGCATAAAAGACCTAATTAACTAGTTTAGTAGGCCTGTAAAATAAAACGACGCCAATCATAACAAAAAGACACCTACTCATTTTTAAATTCTTTACATTTTTAGAAATTACGGTAGATCATATCCCAATAAATCATTTGACTCAATTATTTTAACACCTCAACTTATTTTGATAATCATTTTCTATTTTTCTCGACTACCATCCTTGTTGTTTGTCCATCTAAATAATAAATGTTTTTATTATTCATTATCTTTTATATCAATCAAAATTTTCTTTTGAACATCTTGTATGTGCTGAACTCGATTAAATCCAGTTCGAAACTTGAAAATTCGGCTCGCTTCGAACTTGTTTATAATTTTAAATTAAAAATTATTAAAAAGTTGTTTTTAATATTTAAATAATGAAAATTAGTTAATTTTTTATTTTTTTATTTTTTTAATTGTTGAGCTCGCGAGTATACCTGACTTATCTCATTTAAACTCGACTCATTTGGCTCGCGAGTAAACTCGACTCGACTCGTTCATTAAATGAGTCGAGTTTGGTCAGAAATTTGAACTTGTTTAACTTAAACGAGCGGCTTGGCTCTTTTATTTAACAACTGAAACTCATTTAGGGGTCATTTGATTTGGTTTATTCTGGAATCAGGTATGCGTTTTGTACATTCCAACCCCATATCTAGTGTTTGGTTGAAAATTTTCTGTTTTTAAATCCATTCCTCAAATTCATAAGGTATGAGTTTTTGATACCCATACCCCCGGAGAGGGGGAGGGGGTATAAGGGAGGGTTATGAGTAATCATCTTATTTATATTATTTTAATATATATTTAAGTAATTAAATGTATATTTTTAATACAAAAAAGATCAATGACACAAAAATATATTAAATTAATAATAAAATCAATATTAATTCCAGCACACGACCAAATACTTAATATCAGAAATGATATCTCAATCTCATGCCACCTTAATCCCATTCTTGATTCCAATCCGATATCACTTCACGAACCAAACAACCCCTTAATGAATATCTGTCTCGATTCGACCCAAATTAAAACTCTAAGCAAGCTTGTACATACGCAGGTCTAAAGCACTAAAAAATACTCCCTCCATCCCATTATTATCAGAGTTATGTTTACCATATTATATTATAATACGCAACATTTTGTGAATGCATGAATTTTATGCTATAGATTTGGCTTTAGAAATCCAAAACAACTATGAAAATAACATTTTTAGAGAAATTGTATTATTTATTGGTTAAGTTAACATATATGAAATAACAAAAAATCTAAGATAAGAATGAGAACTGTGTTATTTAATACTCTTTTCGTCCCTTCAATTCTTTACATTGATAGGACGGCACGGATGTTAAAAAAAATGTAAATTAATAGAGAAAAATAAAAAAAAATGAGTAAAGTGGTGGAACAATCGATATTATCGATTTAATGTATAAAGTATGTATAAAGTAGATATAGTGGAAAAAAGTAATGAACACGATTAGATTTTATATTATAAAAGAGGGACGTAACAAAAAAGAAAAAGTAAAGAAATGGGATAGACAGAGAGAGTAATATACAATATAATTTTTACTAGGTATATAAGGGGGAAAAAATGTTACAAAAATCTACCTTATTTATTTTCTTCAAATGGTTCGTCAATAGACTCAATACAGTGACTTAATCACTGCGTGGTAAGTTGACTTAATACACGTGAGGCTTTTGAGTTTTGACCCCTGTACATGTCACATAGGGCACCTGCCCTCCCCGTGTTTCAATTTTAATTTAACCACAAATTGACGGGTTTATTTTTTCTTCTAAGAATTAACCTCACACACACAATTCAGATAAATTATGCCAAATTTTTAATTTTCGAAATGAGTTCCAAAAGACACCTATAGATCAAGAATTTTTTGGTTAATTCATAATTGTATTTCCATGCAACCGTACTCTTCCACCGCAGAATCAGCAAGAAACCGTGACTTCTGTTTCTGAAATAAATCAAAGTTCATGCGCGGTCTCACATTATCTCTAGCCGCACTCTCCCGATCACCAAAACTTAGTAGCAGTGATGTCGGAATCATGATCACAAATTAACAGTCGAGATTAAAATAAATTATCGTTAATTTTAGAGGATAATCGGGATTTTAAGTAAAAGTTTTACAAATTATAAACCATTAACTATGGCCTCCGTTAAAGATTTTTGAGGGGGCTTCCATCGGTTTTTCACCGGTGGAAAGCTTCAATCCCTTTATTTTTTGTTTTCTTGTTTTCCTTCAATAAGTTCCCAATTTATTTGGGTTTTGTTAGTCTCTCCTTGTGAGAGTTTGATTTTTTGTTTTGTTGTATTTTGGTTTTCTCCATGACCGAGGTTATAGATCAACAGGATTTTCATGGGTTTGATTCAGGGATGAAAGTTATTATGGGATCACATCTATGATCGATTGCACAGAACAGTCGGCTGAAAATAAGTACATACTTTCAAATCATCTTCAAATCAATTGGTTGCCTCTCTAGGAAGGAAAGATTCAACAGTGATATCTTTAAGCGTCTGTCCAATTTCGATTATATTTGTAGATGCCGTATTACTTTTGATTAATGAATTGATTCCTTTTTTTCAAAAAAAAAAAAAAAACCATTAACTATGGCTTTATTAAAAATTTAACTAAAATATTCAGTCTAGTTCGGACTTCAACCCGAGTTACAGTTGCATGCACACAGTCAAAACCAGGGCTAAGAATCTATGAGGAAGTTAACGTTGCGCACGTGAGGAATTCAGTTGGTGGTAGTTAGTAGAGTTTATAATTATCATTATTATACTCCTAATACAAGTTTTGCAGTTGTTAGATTACACCAATCACATATGTTTTGACTGCTGTTTAGTTTAAAAACAACATTAAATTTCATTAGCGTCTATAAAAGAAACCGCTAAGCTGGTCTGCACTGCATCTTTCATTTTCATTACAAACAACTCTCTCTATAAACAGAAATAGAGAAGGGGTTCGATCGCTTTCCAGTGGCAATGGCGGCTTACTCTAACAAGTCCATTTTCGTATCTGCATTTGTGCTTTTGCTACTCTTCGTCGGAGCTATGGCCATCGTTAACGACCAACCCTCAAACAAATTGTTCGTTTCGCGCTCTACAAATTTGTGCTTATTTAATTTCTAGCTGATTCATTAATTGAAATTTTGCTTTTTATGCTGTGTTTAGGCCGAAAGACATTGATGGTTTGAACGAGCATGCAGTTTCTAACCCGGATGAGGTTGCTGCCATGGTTGATATGTAAGGGAACCCTCTCTCTTTCGGTATTTAACAAACAATCTATGCTATTCGAAAAAATGGTAACAAATGAGATGTACACGGACCTTACTCGAGCTTAAATCCGAGAAGGTCGATGATTTTTAGATGACGTTGACTTGAAAATTTTCTTCAAGCGAAGTTTATATCAGAAAGGCTACTATTTGGAATAATGTTTCATCTGCTACATTTTGAAATTCCGTTTCTTGTTTGTTATTATTCATAATTAGTGTTCTAAAAATCGTCCCATAATCGTATACTCCATTTACTGTTAAAATCCCTCCATTTTCTGTTTCTTTTCTGTTTTGTTTCCCCACCACTCGTATGATATTTATATTTAATAATGCATGACAGCTATTTAATTAAATAATTTTGCCTGAGTATATAGAAACAGAAAGACTGATCTTCGATATCAAATTATCATTAGCAAGTCAAACGACAGAAATGTAACATTTATGTTTTTAACTTAACAGGAGCACCCGGAACAGCACTGAGCGAAGAAAATCGGGGGAATTTGTCTGTGGAACCGGCAATCCCATAGATGACTGCTGGCGTTGTGACTCCAACTGGCATCGCAAGCGCAAGAGCCTTGCTGATTGTGGCATTGGTTTTGGCCGAAATGCCATTGGAGGGCGAGATGGTCGCTTCTATGTGGTAACTGATTCTAGTGATGAAGAGCATGATAACCCCAGACCTGGTACTTTACGCTATGCTGTTATCCAGAACAGGCCACTCTGGATTGTTTTCAAGCACGACATGGTCATACATTTGAAGAAGGGACTAATGGTGAAAAGTTTTAAAACTATCGATGGTCGAGGGGTGAATGTCCACATTGCTGATGGAGGGTGCATCAACATCCACAATGCTACCAATATTATAGTTCATGGTCTACATCTCCATGGCTGTAAACCCACTGAAAATGCTGACGGAGATGCCATTTCAATCTCTGGATCAAGCCACATCTGGATTGATCACAATTCATTATCTAACTGTACTGATGGCCTTGTTGATGCTGTCATGGGCTCAACCGCTATAACAGTTTCCAATAATCACTTCACCAATCACAACGAGGTGCGTTTATTTCTTTAACCATTTTAACTTTTTTATTTGATCTTTCAATTTAAACCGTAACATGGAGAAATATTAAATTTTGTTTTGTATAGGTTATGCTGTTGGGGCACAGTGATTCCTATGTGAAGGACAAACATATGCAAGTAACCATTGCTTACAACCATTTCGGAGAAGGCCTTGTTCAGAGAATGCCAAGGTATTGCTTAAAAAAAAATCTTTTCGCAATTTTACGTGGTTTAGTACATATGTTTTGGGAGTTTAATCAACACTTTCTAGTAATGTACAGATATGTTAAGTGAGACTTATTACCTATTGCTGTTTTTTTGTTAAACTAGTATCATAGGACAACCATACCTCTGATATAGAATAGTGAAAATTGCAGATGTAGACATGGATATTTTCATGTAGTTAATAATGACTACATTGAGTGGAAGATGTATGCAATTGGTGGAAGTGCAAGTCCTACCATCAACAGCCAAGGAAATAGATACCTTGCCCCGGCTGATCCTTCGGCAAAGGAGGTACTTCTTTTGTCCCTTCGGTGTTTACATGTCGAATTTTCTTCTTACAGAGGAATACAGATGGTTTACTTTGCTGGATTTTACAATTTTTCATGAATCTGCTTAATTGGGCAGGTGACGAAAAGAGTTCGGACACCTAGTGAGCACTGGAAAGGTTGGAATTGGAGATCAGAGGGTGACTTGTTACTCAATGGAGCCTATTTCACTCCATCTGGAGCTGAAGCTACAGCCAGCTATGCCAGAGCTTCAAGCTTAGGGGCACAATCTTCTTCCTTGGTTGGTACAATTACTGCTGGAGCTGGCGTTCTTGGTTGTCGTAGAGGCCATAAGTGCTATTGAATAACCCAGTAATTCCATGAAGTTCCTCATTCATCTTTTTCGCCCCCCTCTTCCAAGTCTTTCTAAAGTTGATCTGTCAATTCAGATTTTACGATTATAATGTCCTAGGCTCTTAGCCCACCTACATACTTGTATTATACATCATATTAGTCTGGTCTTCACTATTGTATTTGGCAAGTGTAAAATCATTACACATGCCAATCATTTATCCTCCCCACAAATATTCTTCGAACCATGGTTGTTCAACCTTAGCCTGCTTCAACAAAATTACAGTTTTCATCCGTGAAGTAGTTACAGAAGTGTAGTGTTGTTCATCATTCTCTCTCTTTTCCTATGCCTTCTAAAACCTCAATCATTCCTACTCTATCTTGTCCGGTTTATCTCTGTAATTTGGCACGTACATTATACTGTATTGGCATTTGGGTTTGTATAGGAACAAAATGAGATTGTAACTGTCAATTGTTAGGCTTTGTGCCTTCTAGGTATAAATTATTAGAGTGTGAATATAAAAGGTCGTCGTTTGAAAAAAAAAAGATTTTGTGATTCCATGATGCTACATTGCATGCTTACTTTCATTATTCCTACAGACTATGATTGACTATGATTCTGTTCAATGTTGAGTGGGTTATATGCTCTCTATGTTCCGCAATTCTTCTAAAATATTACATTAATGTGGGAAAATCCTTTCACTTTTTGACTTCCCTCTCACTAAGTTGAACCATAAAAGACTAAGAAAAAGCATCAAAATGTAGTTTAAAAGCAACTAGTGATTTGTTATCGATATCTAAGTTTAAGCAACTAGTGATTTTGTTATCGATATCTAAGTTCTCTTCTGGTTTAAGTGTTGAAATTCAATCATGTATGTGCTAAAATTCCGTTTGATGGCTAATAACTGTAGGATGATTGAAACGACGAGCTAATCATATGAGAAATGAGCTAGCGACGTCCCAACATGATGCTGCTGCGTGTTCCTTTCTCATTCGCCAGACTTTTGTACATGCTTGACGCACACAAACACAGACTCAAACTAACATATATACCCAACTCTAGTTAATAAGAGGACCGTTCGATAAGTTGTAGGTGAATGATTTTGTTAGATCACCAAAAAAAGAAACTGCAAGTTTATTCGACGATATATTAAAGCTGAAGCTAAGATGATTAAGAGAATGCCTTGCTAATGCACTCTTATCTTTAGCCGAATTTATTTGCAAGATAATCAGGTTAATCTAAATGTTTCACAATTTTCTAAATGATTTTTTTTAACCATCCAAAGAAAAGTTATTCAAGAGAGATCGGAATTTTATTTCTTGAATAAAACATGTTTACAAATCAAACATGAACTAATCTAAAATT
The DNA here is from genome assembly GCA_030848705.1 of Heracleum sosnowskyi. NCBI lineage: Eukaryota > Viridiplantae > Streptophyta > Magnoliopsida > Apiales > Apiaceae > Heracleum > Heracleum sosnowskyi. The sequence goes on along the minus strand of CM061238.1, from coordinate 130,887,163 downwards.
CCTGGATGGCTTGACTTGGACACAGCAACACTCCATTCCGGGAGAAGTGCAACCTCCACTGGCATACCCTTGTTCCACACAAAATTTCTCACAATCTGTTATCTCAACGCAGGGCCCGAAACATGTGTTATCAGGCCGGAGCCCTCCCTTGATGCCAATCACTGAAATAAATATTAAAAAAACAATTATGACATGTATTTAAGTTGGTATAAATAAAAGTTGTAGTTCAATCTTATATGATGAAATGAAAATCTAAATACAAAATCATATATAAAAATATTTATGAATATAGGCAAAAGTTCGGCATAGAATTTTAAATTTAGGACCATATGTAAACCATATAATTTTTATATATGTAATAAGATGGGGTACATATATAAAAATTATCAACATCGTGTTTACCAAATAACAACCATTTCTCTTTTAGGAAAACACATGATTCAATATTTTTCAAAAAAAAAAAAGAGTAAGTGTTTTATACAGTCTAAACAAATACACACATAATTAATTTTGTATTGTGTCATCAATTAATTCGATTTCTTATCTTTGTTCACAAAATAGATAGATTCTATAAACCATTTACAAGTGAGAAAAACAATGAATTGTTCCATATAAGCATTTAGAAAAAGACACGTACCTAGCGAGCAGATTAAGAAAGCAATCATAATCAAAATCTGAAGTTTGCTAGCTGAAAAACAAAACTTTCTAGTCTCCATCTGTTTGATATATGGATATGAACTCACAATTGTATCTTTGTGAATATATATAGAGCTTGAAAATACTGATTATTTATTTTAAAGAAAACAACTTGTACTTAAATGAGAATAAAATATTTATTAAAAGAAATATTGTGATTACATGAGAATAACGTATGATTAATAGATATTAGGAACCGTTGTTTTTAATAACTTTTTTTAACGTTACTTTGACTAACTTTCATTAGTATCGTTACTTTGACTAACTATTTTTGGGACAGTTACTTTGACTAACTTATTTATTCAAATATTCAATTTCCATACATTTTGATCAAAAAGTGAGATTTGTGTGGACAAAAATAAATTTTTAAAAAATTTGTTAACATGAGTAACAAAAGTAATAGAAAAATGATTAGACAAATACACTCTTCAAAAATTAACTTTATTTATGTAAATTTGACGGACTACAAAAAGTGTTTAAAAAATTAATTCGGCTCATAAAATGTTCACTTTTATAAAAAGGTGAGGGGAAACAAAGGATATATCTCCATGATTTCAAATGAAGAAGAGAAGAAGGTTTTCTATAAAGCATCAAAAAGAAAATAATTAAAGAGGCAATGCTAAGTACTAACATATATAATATGCAAGTCCGGTGTTAGATGAATTATACATGAAATATTTATATGGTACAATTGCTTTAAGTGTATAAAGTCTATGAGTATGGGTAGATTATGGATGCACTTTCGATTCTAATAACAGGTATCGCATGGAGAGAAAATGGGAGAATATATTCATCATAGTGGATCACCGATGAATGGTATTTTGTACTATTTAAATTCTACTTTCCGACTTAAATTTAACGCATGTACTCAAGATTTATTATCTTTTTACATGTTTTATTTATATCGAGTTGGACTCTTCATAAGCCGTACTTTGTTGGCAAAAAGGTGAAAAAAGGGCAATAGTGAATATAATGCAACAAGGTGCAAAGTTGGGGTGTAAAAGGACACTTTGGTTATGAAGGTATTTTTGGGGCAAAGTCAGAAGAAATTGTTGGGTAAACAAATACAACCACTGACCATGCTCACTCTGCGACATCACGGAGGAGACATACAAATCTCCGTGGCATCGCACAACGCCTCTACCCGAAATTTGAATTTCAAAATTCTATTGTAATTAATTGAATTGATTGTGTTTGATTGGGGGCGGGGATATATTTTATATTCCTTGTCTGAGAGAGGGACATGGATACATACAATTATATACGTTCTTTTTCATTTTTTTTGTTGATTTCGTAAACATTCATCTTCTCAAAGGAGAAGATAGTTTTTCAATTATGTTGCTTCGTGGATGCCTGTACTTCGATTTGGAGGGTTTGCAATTCAATAAGTAGTATCGTTTCTTACTTCTCTCTTGTACTTTTCATATGTTTATTGCTTTGTTATATTTGTTTATCATGTTTATAATTGTCCTGAGTAGTTAAATTCTCTTATGGGGTTAAGATGCAGTCCATCTTTTAGATCAAATGAGAGTCGTTGTATGATACTTGTCAAAATATAGGAGATACATGCAGTTTAATCAATGTTAATAGATATATGACTGATCATCTTATAACTCGTTATATCATGGGCAAAATGACAAAAATTGAGCATATTGATAGAATACGTTAACCTAACATGTGGCATAAGTTATGGGTTTTTAAAATTCGTAAGTAGGAGCGGAAATGAATATTTACTGCATGTAAGCATCGAGGAAATAGGAGTTAGGGTTTAATCAAATGACCATGACATCACTACCACATTAGAGGGGTGAATAGATGGGATGGGCTAGACACATGAGAACGTGGTCTAGACAAATTTCTTGTCTCGGATTTGCATGTAGACCCTAAGTAGCGACAAATGGATTACAATAATAGAACTTTGATCGAGAAGAATGGTGGATTCAAAGATCCCATATATTTTTAAAATTAAATTACCACACAACTTTAATTATAATCTCAAAACACCATTTCGATTTGCACAGACTATCGAGAATGACACACATTGTTGTATTGACACTTGAACCTATAAATGCACTCTCTGTCGAAACGAAACCCTTTTCGAGGATATTACTTATAACCGACAAAACCCTCTTCGAAGATATTACTTATAATCGCGTATACTTCACGTATCAGCAATTGTCTGAGGGCATTTCGCCTGTCAATCAGCAAGCTTTAGTTGGCATGTTATACGCCATTTCGTCATTTGCAAAGTTCAAATATATATATCATAGAATTATGATTGAATTTCAAGATGCGAAGGAGATCATGTAGTTTCTATCATTGAATGTGACATCGAATGTAATCTTCTTCAAATTGTCAACTGTTGAGGGAATTTTGACTATCCAGGCTTTACATATGTCGAAACTAACTCAATGTTTTGCACCAATAGACTTCTAAAGTAGTCTTCCAATAATGATTTTGTAGAAAAAAGTAGACTTGTGAATATAAAAGGTCGTCGTTTGGAAAAAAAAGATTTTGTGATTCCATGATGCTACATTGCATGCTTACTTTCATTATTTCTACAGACTATAATTTTGTTCAATGTTGAGTGGTTATATGATCTCTATGTTCCGCGATTCTTCTAAAATATTACGTTGATGTGGGAAAATCCTTTCACTTTTCGACTTGCCTCTCACTAAGTTGAACCATAAAAGACTAAGAAAAAGCATCAAAATGTAGTTTAAAAGCAACTAGTGATTTGTTATCGATATCTAAGTTTAAGAAACTAGTGATTTGTTATCGATATCTAAGTTTTCTTCTGGTTTAAGTATTGAAATTCAATCCTGTATGTGCTAAAATTCCGTTTGATGGCTAATAACTGTAGAGGATGATTGAAACGAAGAGCTAATCATATGAGAAATGAGCTAGCGACGTCCCAACATGATGCTGTTGCGTGTTCCTTTCTCCTTGCTACTCATCAGTCCTTCGCCAGACTTTTGTACATGCTTGACGCATACAAACACAAAATCAAACTAACCCATATACCCAACTCTAGTTAATAAGAGGACCGTTCGATAAGTTGAAGTTGAATGATTTTGTTAGATCACCAAAAAAAAAAAGAAACTACAAGTTTATTCGACGATATATTAAAGCTGAAGCTAAGATGATTAAGATAATGTCTTGCTAATGCCAGTACTCTTATCTTTAGCCGAATTTATTTGCAAGATAATCTGGTTAATCTAAATGTTTCGCAATTTTCTAAATGGTTTTTTTTAACTATCCAATGAAAAGTGATTCGAGAGAGACCGAATATTATTTCTTGAATAAAACATGTTTAGAAATCAAACATGAACTAATCTAAAATTCCTGGGTGGCTTGACTTGAACACAACAACACTCCATTCCAGGAGAAGTGCAACCACCACTGGCATACCCTTGTTCCACAAAAAATTTCTCACAATCTGTTATCTCGACACAGGGCCCGAAACATGTGTTATCACGCCGGAGCCCTCCCTTAATGCCAATCACTGAAATAAATATTAAAAAAACAATTATGACATGTATTTAAGTTGGTATAAATAAAAGTTGTAGTTCAATCTTATATGATGAAATGTAAATCTAAATACAAAATCATATATAAAAATATTTATGAATATAGGCAAAAGTTCAACATAAATTTCTAAATTTAGGACCATATGTAAACCAGATAATTTTTATATATGTAATAAGATGTGGTACATATATAAAAATTATCCCATCGTGTTTACCAAATAACAACCATTTCCTTTTTAGGAAAACACATGATTCAATCTTTTCAAAAAAAAAAGAGTAAGTGTTTTATAAAGTCTAAACAAATACACACATAATTAATTTTGTATTGTGTCATCAATTAATTTGATTTCTTATCTTTTTTCACAAAATAGATAGATTCTATAAATCATTTACAAGTGAGAAATACAATGAATTGTTCCATATAAGCATTAGAAAAATACACGTACCTAGAGAGCAGATTAAGAAAGCAATCATAATCAAAATCTGAAGTTTGCTAGCTGAAAAACAAAACTTTCTAGTCTCCATCTGTTTGATATATGGATATGAACTTAATTGTATCTTTGTGAATAAATATAGAGCTTGAAAATACCGATTATTTATTTTAAAGAAAACAACTTGTACTTAAATGAGAATAAAATATTTATTAAGAGGAATATTGTGATTACATGAGAATAACATATGATAAATATATATGAGGAACCGTTATTTTGAATAACTTTTTTTAACGTTACTTTGACTAACTTTCATTAGGATCGCTACTTTGACTAACTATTTTTGGGACAATTATTTTTGACTAACTTATTTATTCAAATATTCATTTTCCATACATTTTAATAAAAAAGTGGGACATGTATGGACAAAAATAAATTTTAATTTTTTTTATCGATATCTAAGTTCTCTTCTGGTTTAAGTATTGAAATTCAATCATGTATGTGCTAAAATTCCGTTTGATGGCTAATAACTGTAGGATGATTGAAACGACGAGCTAATCATATGAGAAATGAGCTTGCGACGTCCCAACATGATGCTGCTGCATGTTCCTTTCTCCTTCGCCAGACTTTTGTACATGCTTGACGCATACAAACACAGACTCAAACTAACACATATACCCAACTCTAGTTAATAAGGGGACCATTCGATAAGTTATAGTTGAATGATTTTGTTAGATCACCAAAAAAAGAAACTGTAAGTTTATTCGACGATATATTAAAGCTGAAGCTAAGATGATTAAGAGAATGTCTTGCTAATGCACTCTTATCTTTAGCCGAATTTATTTGCAAGATAATCAGGTTAATCTAAATGTTTCGCAATTTTCTAAATGATTTTTTTTAACCATCCAAAGAAAAGTTATTCGAGAGAGATCGGAATTTTATTTCTTGAATAAAACATGTTTACAAATCAAACATGAACTAATCTAAAATTCCTGGATGGCTTGACTTGAACACAACAACACTCCATTCCAGGAGAAGTGCAACCGCCACTGGCATACCCTTGTTCCACACAAAATTTCTCACAATCTGTTATCTCGACGCAGGGCCCGAAACATGTGTTATCAGGCCGGAGCCCTCCCTTAATGCCAATCACTGAAATAAATATTAAAAAAACAATTATGACATGTATTTAAGTTGGTATAAATAAAAGTTGTAGTTCAATCTTATATGATGAAATGTAAATCTAAATACAAAATCATATATAAAAATATTTATGAATATAGGCAAAAGTTCAGCATAAATTTCTAAATTTAGGACCATATGTAAACCAGATAATTTTTATATATGTAATAAGATGTGGTACATATATAAAAATTATCCCATCGTGTTTACCAAATAACAACCATTTCCTTTTTAGGAAAACACATGATTCAATCTTTTCAAAAAAAAAAGAGTAAGTGTTTTATAAAGTCTAAACAAATACACACATAATTAATTTTGTATTGTGTCATCAATTAATTCGATTTCTTATCTTTTTTCACAAAATAGATAGATTTTATAAATCATTTACAAGTGAAAAACACAATGAATTGTTCCATATAAGCATTAGAAAAAGACACGTACCTAGCGAGCAGATTAAGAAAGCAATCATAATCAAAATCTGAAGTTTGCTAGCTGAAAAACAAAACTTTCTAGTCTCCATCTGTTTGATATATGGATATGAACTTAATTGTATCTTTGTGAATATATATAGAGCTTGAAAATACTGATTGTTTATTTTAAAGAAAACAACTTGTACTTAAATGAGAATAAAATATTTATTAAGAGGAATATTGTGATTACATGAGAATAACGTATGATAAATATATATGAGGAACCGTTATTTTGAATAACTTTTTTTAACGTTACTTTGACTAACTTTCATTAGGATCGCTACTTTGACTAACTATTTTTGGGACAGTTATTTTTGACTAACTTATTTATTCAAATATTCATTTTCCATACATTTTAATAAAAAAGTGGGACATGTATGGACAAAAATAAATTTTTAAAAAATTTGTTAACAAGAGTAATAAAAGTAATAAAAATTGATTTGATAAATACACCCTTCAATAATTAACTTTATTTATGAAAATTTGACTACAAAAAAATGTTAAAAAATTTAATTTGACTCGTAAGATGTCCACTTTTATAAAAAGATTAGGGGCAAAAAAGGACATATCTTCATAAATTCAAATGAAAGGGAAGAAGGTTTTCTACAGAGTATCAAAAAGTAAAATAACTAAAGAGGCAATGCTAAGTGCTTACATGTATAATATGCAAGTCCGGTGATAGATGAATCATACATGGAAAATTTTATAGGTACAGTTGCTCCCTAAAGTCTATGAGCATGGGTAGATTATAGATGCACTTTCGATTCTAATAACATGTATCGCATGGAGAGAAATCGTTTTATATCGAAAATTTCTTGATTTTGGGTAGTTGTTTCGGGGAAAATGGGTGAATATATTCATTATAATGGATCATTGCTGAATGGTATTTTGTACAATTTAATATCTACTTTTCGGCTTAAATTGAGTGTTTATACTCAAGTTTGTTATCTTTTTACCTGTTTTATTTGTATCGAGTTGGACTCCCCGTAAACCGTATTTTGCTGGGAAATAGGTGAAAAAGGGACAATAATGAAAGAAATGCAGCATGGTGCAAAGTTCAGGTGCAAAAGAATACTTTGGTTATGAAGGCATTTTTGGGCAAAGTCAGAAGAAATTGTTGGGCAAACAAATACAGCCACTGACCACACGCTCGCTCTGCGACATCATGGAGGAACCATACAAATCTCCGTGGCACCGCAGAGCGCCTCTACCCGAAATTTGAATTTCAAAATCCTTTTGTAATTAATTGAATTAATTGTGTTTGATTGGGGGCGAACATGAGAGCACAGGCTACTTCGAGGAGGTGACGATGTTTCCTCTCGGCAACCCCATTTTTTTGTGGGGTGTCCATACATGAGCTTTGATGAATTATTCCATTTTGTAAAAGATAGTGACCGAGTGTGGAATTGAAATATTCGGTACCATTGTTAGTACAAAGTGTTTTAATAGATGTTTGATATTGTGTTTGGATCATATGATGAAAATTTGAAATACTTGATATGTTTCAGACTTCTGTTTTAGTAAGTAGGCCCAAGTAACGCGTGTGTGATCATCAATGAATGTAATAAACCAACGTTTACCATGAGAGTTATTAACCTTTGAGGGGCCCCATATGTCACTATGAATAAGAGTGAAAGGGCTTGAAGGTGTATATGTTTTTTGTGGAAACGAAGAACGTGTATGTTTTGCAAATTGACATGTATCACACTGGAAATCAACAACCTTTTTATTGATAAAAGAAGATGGAAACATATGTTTTAAATATGTAAAACTTGGATGCCCAAGTCGACAATGCCATAACATTATTGTTCTAGACTTTGAATCAGAAACTGAATTTCATACATGTTGCGAACAAGAATTGGAAACAGGATTTGAAGCCAAATGATGCAGAGCAGGTTGCTCTTTTATTTGATGCAATCTTTCAAAGAAATAAATTCCGTCACGAATCCTAGCACTGCCAATCATCCTCCCCGATGAAAGATCCTGAAATTGACAAGAATTGGACATAAATTTAGCAAGACAATGATTATCACCGGTTAATTTATGGACATAGATTAAGTTGCACTATAAAGAAGGAACATAAAGTACTGATTTAAGAATTAAATCAGTTAACAATTTAATAGTGCCAATTCCTACAATAAGAGAATGAGAGCCATCTGCAATCTTGACACTAGATTTCGTGGAACATGGACTATAGGAATCAAACAAATGAGGTAAACCGGTCATGTGGTCAGTTGCTCCGGAATCGATTATCCATGGTGTTTCGAAAGGAGAAGTGAAATTACCAGAGTGTGCAACTGAAGCACTATGAGACTCGGGACCAGATTTAAGTTCCATGGAAGATTGATTCAAGAGAGTATATAAATGTTCGAGTTGTTCCTTATTGAATGAAGGGGGCAATAGTGTTGTTACTCTTATCATAACTACTTTCAGTCTGAGTGTGGTATGCCTTCTTTTCATTTTGGCGACAAGGAGTCCAATTTGGCGATTTTCCATGAATTTCCCAACAAGTGGATCGAATATGGCTATGATGCTGACAATGATCACACCATGGCCTTTCTCCCTTACAATTTGGCTGAGGGTCGGGATTGGATTTGCCATGTGATGGTAGGACTGATTTTGAAACAAGAGTAGAACTTTCGACAGGTAGCTGTTCTAGAGTAGTAAGCATGACACGTTGACGTGCTTCTTCGCGTCTAACCTCAGAGAATGCTTCTTCAGTGTCTGGAAACGGGGAACGACTAACCAAACGACCTCATACATTATCGAGGTTGTTGTTTAACCCCGTAAGAAATTCAAAAACTCGTTCCTTTTCCAACTGTTGTTGGTTTTTTGTAGTGCAATTAGCACATAATGGAGTGGTGTCCAAATAGAGATCGAGTTCCTGCCATAAATCTTGTAATTCTGAAAAATATTGGGTAACAGTTTGATTACCTTGTTTGATTTCTTTGAGTTTAGAGCGGATTTCAAAGATTTGAGATGTATTACCAAGATCAGAGTACATCTTTCGAGACGCATCCATGCTTCCTTAGAAGTCTTAAAGAACAAATATCTGCGACTGATCTTTTGGTCCATCGAATTAATTAGCCACGCAAGAACAATAGAATTTTCAGCCTGTCATAGTTGATATTTGGAGTTAATTTTTGGTGGTGCAGGAAGATCACCGGTGATGTACCCAAGCTTTCCGCGTCCACATATTACAAGATTTATTGATTGTGCTCACTATAGATAATTTTTTCCATTGAGTTTATGGGTTGTGATATGAAGAAAGATGTTGTCATGGCTATAGAGAGACCCAATGGAGCTGCTATTATTAACAGGAGAGGTGTTGGTTTGCTGAAATGAGTTCGTTGATTGAGAGGAAGCATGATCACCAATAGTAACCATTGTCAGAGAGAAAAGAGGACAATAAAGCTACTACATGTGTTTTTGTGCGGAGAATTTGAATGTGAGCCTTAAGGCTCTGACAATATATAATGAAGAAATAAAAAACAAAAAAGGAAATTCTGTGTATATTTCTTATGTGTCTTATTTACAACTAAGGGTTGACTTTATATAGGATGCTTATATATCAATAATATTAATACAAGATCAATTAACTTAAATGCACAATAAAAACTAATCAGTCAAATCTCTGAAGATCAGGAAGCTGATTACTAACAGAATATGATTTGATTTCCTGTCTGTCAACATTAGTATATGTTGATAAGGTTATATTTGCAAGTGTGGATAATGAATATATTTTACAACGTTATCAACATATGCAAACAAAGAGGATTCAATTATTAACTATTAATTCTTCAAGCAAGTATAACAAAGTTTCAACATATGAGTACACTTACTTTTGTGAAATAATAACATGAATCTTTTTTGTTAAATATTTGAGCCCCGATTTCATCACTGACTGGAGATCACTTACAAGTTAGTTTTTCCCCTTAAGTATGTAGGATTATTACCTATTTAAGGAATGAGTCCCCCTCTTATTATTAGTGAAAGCCCGTTTAGGCATTAGTTATTTTTACATCATGTTTTTTATGAATTATGTTATAAGTATTGATGACATTTTATACAGAAAGAATCCTGGAAGGAACTCATAATCATATATGTGATAACAATAGTTCTAAAATTCCTTAATACAAAACATGGGAAACTGAAAGCACGCATAACAAACATAGGTTGGGTTTAAACCCAATACGGCAGTATGGATGGGTCATGGTGTTATTGGCGATTAAGACTATTTTGGTAATAATTGTATGTGTAGACAATTATTATATATGGTATGTCTTGCTCATGATTAATTTAGGGAATTAGGTACCAAGAATAAAAAGTCTTGTATAACAAGTATGGTAATTCTTGTAAAACAAGTATGGCAAGTCTTGGTGGCTAAGTTTTGGGTGGCTATAAACATAATCATTTTATGTTCGATGTATACTTGAGCATTGTGTGTCTTAAGTATCGTGTGAGCGATACACCATTCAGTGAGATTGATTGTATTATTGATAACTGTTTTGATTAATAATACAAGTTGGGACGTGGTTGTTTCCGCGTTATATATATTGTGGGTGTGCTTTGCTTTGTTTGTTTATTTGAATCTCGTATTGGTGTGTAGCTCCTAAACCTAAAAAGTGGTATCAAGAGCCAAGGTTCGTGATTCCAGATGGATAAGTTCGGGGGAAAGCTCGAGATTGAATTGTTTGATGGAAGAAACAACTTTGCCTTATGGCAGAGCACAGTGAAAGATCTGTTAATTCAGCGAGGGTTATATGCAACTCTTGAAGAGAGAAAGCCTACTGATGTTGAGGCCACAAAGTGGGAAGACATGAAGTTACGTGCGGCATCGACGATCCGGTTGGCCCTTGCACCGAAAATCAAGTATGATGTTCTTGAGGAGAATAACCCTAAAATTTATGGGAGAAGTTGACGAAGACGTATCACTCAAAGTCATTGGCAAATAAATTATTCCTCAAGAAAGATTTGTTCGGGCTCAAGATGGAAGAAGAGGGAGATATGAGAGATCATCTGAATCGTTTTAATGGCCTGATCAACTAGCTGAATAATTTGGATGAAAAATTGAAAGATCAGGACAAAGATGTTCTTCTACTTGTGTCTTTACCAAAGAAGTATAGTACTGTGATTACTTCTCTGTTGGTTGGGAAAACGAAGTTAGCTTTGGATGAGACCATTGTCGTTCTTCTAGAGGCTGAAAGATTGATGAAACAAGGATCGAATGACGCATCGGATGGAAGTGCACTCGTGGTGGATGCGTGTGACAAGAAAAAGAAGTATGTTAAGAAACATAAACCTAATATCAAGTGCTTTTATTGTGAAGAATTGGGACATATACAATCTATGTGTCCAAAAGCAAAAGAAGATTTGAAGGAGTTGAAGAAAACTCGAGGAGGGGGTAATGTTTCGCTTGTGGCAACTGATGATGATGCTCTTTTGGTTCAAGAAGATAAGAGATCGAAAGAAGAATGGGTACTTGATTCGGGATGTTCTCATCACATATGTGCTAGGAGGGAGTGGTTCTCGTCCTACAAGAAGTGTGAGGGAAAGATGGTAACTTTACCAAACGGTAAGAGGGTAAAAGTTGCTGGAATTGGTGAGGTAATGATGAAACTTCACAATGATCTTGTTCGGAAGTTAACTCAAGTAAGGTATGCGTCGGAGTTAAATTGAAATCTAATTTCATTGGGTAAATTAGTTGATTTGGGATATACTGTTATGATGAAGAACAAAATGTTGGAGGTCACTAAAAGGGATTTAGAGATACTCAAATGTTGGAAGGACAAGAGAAATCTTTTTGTGCTAGAAGGAGAGGTTCTTGTTCTAGGGGAGGCATGGCGGACGGATGTTGATGTCTCTGATGGTTACCGTTCAACCTGATATGGGTATTGGGTTGAAGGGGAGGATTGTTGGGTTTAAACCCAATACGGCAGTATGGACGGGTCATGGTGTTATGGGAGATTAAGACTGTATTGGTAATAATTGTATGTGTAGAAAATTATTATATGTGGTATGTCTTGGTCATGATTAATTTAGGGAATTAGGTACCAAGAATAAAAAGTCTTGTATAACATGTATGGTAAGTCTTGTAAAACAAGTATGGCAAGTCTTGGTGGCTAAGTTTTGGGTGGCTATATAAACATAGTGTTAGAAAATGGAAAGTTTGAGGTATATTGTAGATATGTTCTTGATGGAATTTCTGGAAACTAACAATGGGATGTTGTTCCTTGTTATGAGGACTTAAACTTTCATGTTTGGATCTAAGACATTTTCTTAGTGGAATCCATAAATAAATTGAGTTGAAATAGGTTGCTTGAAATGGGTTATGTGGGTTGTTTAAGTTGAAAGAACTTTTGTCCCCCCATAGAATTGGTAATGAGAGGTTGGTGACTTTATATAGAAACATGTGCAAGAGTAGTGTACAACTACTAAGGCATGTGAGTGTGCATGGTGTTATTGTGTGCCTCGCGCGCGCACACAAACGTGCGCGCGCTGCCGCCGCCCGCCTCGCCACGCCACGTCACGACTCGACGCGGGTTGATAGAGTATATATTTATATATATTTTATATGATTTTATTCCTCATATTTATTATATTTTGCAGTTAATTGGATATTTATTTAATAAATTTTAATGTTTTATTGTAGGATGCAAGGAAATCCTAAACTTGGAAGGATTGGAGAATAAAGAGCTTAATTTGGAGATTTATTAGAAGAAAATTCGGATTTGTTGGGCTGCCTGCACATAATTCACTGTTTGGGTCATATCTTGAGATCTAGAAGTCAGAATTGGACGATTTAACAGCCCACGCGAAGATAATAAAAATATCTTTTATTCTAAAGTGGTCCAATTATCAAATTACTTCAGGAACGTCCCAGAATTACTGAAGAAAAGTCAGCTACGAATTTTCCTTGTAAAACAGAATCAGTTTAGGAAACGTAATTGTACTTTCCTCAAGGCATTAAAATATTTGAGGATATATATATAAACATCAGATCTGAGAGATACAGATATACAGAGATATATCCATATACCTACCTATATATCTATCCACCATCAAGGAGAACAAGAAGACGGCTGATTACGAAGATCTAGTTTTCAACTTATCTTTGTATTCTTCTAATTAGGCGATACTTGGATTCTCGTTTGTTTTTCATAAACCTTATTACTAGTACTCTCTTTATTAGTATTCCAGACATATTTATTATCATGTTTTCATCAGATCCCATGATGACGAACGGTTCGATTATGAACTAATCATTGTCGTGGGATTCTAACAGATTTATCTATGGATTTTAGTAGTTAACTGTTTTAAAGATTTGTGTGTGATGATTTGTTGATAACCTAGTTTGGTTGTGCTTATTCTTCTTGGATGCATAGCTAACATCTAAGTTGTTTGTTAATCTCTATTGATTGCGAAAGTGGATATAGAGATTTAGAACTTGTCATGCTAGCATAGGTTTATGTATGTTTGTCATGCATGATTCGTAGGTAATTTTAACCATCTTACCTGCCCTATGTAATCTAAATGGATAACTTGCTCGTTAAACCGTTATGTTTTCAAATCTTATAGACATATAGGGTCTAAGCATAATTGGTGTCTGCTCATCTTCTATCTCTTTTGTGGATGTTAGAGTGGTTTGGTATACGTATACTGAAAGGTAGCGTGTACTGATTTCGTGTTGTCCGATTAGTTGTCACAACCGTCACATGCATTGATTAAAGACAAAAGACTCTGAATGAAGTATTTAATGAAGTTAGGATCCCATGTTTTATTCTCATAAGTAATTCGACAGTAATTTCCTTAGTTAAATATAGTTTTGATAAGTTGCTTAGTTAATTTAGTTGATAAAAACACAACCTTGATATTTGTCTTAGCATTGAACAATAGCCATACATTGTTGCATAAGTGCATAACTGTAGTAAACCAGTCTCTGTGGGAACGAACTCTACTTATTCATATATTACTTGTGACCGCGTACGCTTGCGTGATTTTGTGCGAACAAGTTTTTGGCGCCGCTACCGGGGACTCGGTGTTATATATATAGTTTATGTGCTTGTCATCAGTGGTCGTTAAAGTTCACTGACTCGGATTATTCTCATCAATTTTACTTTGTTTGGTGTGTTTCAGTTACTTTAGTGAGCGTGTATGCGAACACGTTCTCAATCTCGGAAAGAAGAACTTGAATTAAGTCTAGTTATGGGAGAACCAGTAGCAGAAACAAAGGCTTTGAAGGACTATTCTCAGCCAAAGATCAATGACATTCAATCTAGTATTGTCAGGCCGGCTATTACAGCTAATACTTTTGAAATCAAGCCTGCCACGATTCAGATGGTGCAGAATTCAGTTCAGTTTGGGGGTGCTCCAACGGAAGATCCTAATATGCATATTAGGGATTTCATCGAGATTTGCGACACCTTCAAGTTCAACGGAGTGTCGGAAGATGCTGTGAAGCTGAGACTTTTCCCATTTTCTCTGAGGGATAAGGCTAAGGGCTGGTTGCACTCTCTACCAGCAGGTTCTATTGCTACATGGGAGGATCTTGCTCAGAAATTCCTCACTAAATTCTTTCCTATGGCAAAAACAGCTGCAATCAGGAATGCTCTTACCCAGTTTGCACAACATTCTGGAGAAACTTTATGTGAAGCTTGGGAGCGCTACAAGGAGATGCTTAGGAAGTGTCCTCATCATGGAATGCCTGATTGGATGGTGATCAATTGTTTCTATAATGGACTGGGAGGTCAATCACGACCAATGCTTGATGCGGCATCAGGTGGAGCTCTTTGGGCTAAAAGCTACGAGGAAGCTTATGAGCTAATTGAGATGATGGTTGCGAATGAATACCAGAATCCAACTCAGAGGTTATCACAAGGCAAGGTAGCAGGGGTTCTGGAAGTGGATGCAGCTACGGCTATAGCAGCACAGCTAAAGGCTCTGTCTATGAAGATTGATTCTTTAACCAACTATGGAGTTCAGCAGGTGGCTAGTGTTTGTGAGCTTTGTGCAGGTGCACATGACACGACTCAGTGTGCCATATCTAGTGAATCGGCACAGTTTATGAGCAATTTTCAGAGGCCACAGCAGCCAGTGCCTAATGCTTATCATCCCAACAACAGAAACCATCCAAACTTCAGCTGGAGTAACAATCAAGGTGGCCAGCAACAACCACAACAGCCGTGTCAGCAGTATCAAGGCCGGCAATATGGAGCTAAACCATTCAACTCTTCTGGTTTTCAGCAATAGTATGCTCCAAGGCAACCATATCAACCACCATGTTTTCAACAACCATCTCATGGCAACGTTGGGCAATCGTCCAATGAAAAATCTGAATTGGAAGAATTGAGGCTAATGTGCAAGAGCCAAGCTGTTTCTATCAAGACTCTGGAGAATCAAATCGGTCAGATTGCCAATGCCTTGTTGAACAGACCACAGGGAACTCTCCCTAGTGATATGGAAGCTAATCCAGGCAAACGGGAGGTCAAGGAACATGTAAAAGCAGTTACCTTGCGATCTGGAAAGGTTACGAGTGACCAGAACTCAGAAACGGCAGAAAACGAAAAAATTCTGGATTCCCAGCAGAAGGTGGAGCGCGCCCGCGCCCTAGGGAGCGCGCCCGCGCCTGATGTTCTGCCAGAAGATGAAGAAAAAGAGGAAAAAGCTAGTCAGGGGGAAACGAAGCGGAAAAGCGTGACCATTCTACTGAGAAATCTGTTCTGAAGCAGAGTACAGAGACCAAGGAGGTCTATCCTCCTCCGCCATTCCCTAAACGTCTTCAGAAGCAGAAGTTGGACAAACAATTTGCTAAGTTTTTGGAGGTTTTCAAAAAGTTGCATATCAATATACCTTTTGCGGAAGCTCTAGAACAAATGCCGAGCTACGCAAAGTTCATGAAGGGTATTCTATCTCGGAAGTTGAAACTCGAGGAGTTAGAGACCGTTGCTCTTACAGAAGAATGTAGTGTTATTCTACAGCAGAAGTTACCTCCTAAACTCAAGGATCCAGGGAGTTTCACCATACCGTGCACTATCGGCAATCTATCTTTCAACAAGTGCTTGTGTGACTTGGGAGCTAGTATTAATCTTATGCCGTTGTCTGTCTTCATGCAACTTGGGCTGCCTGAGCCTAAACCTACTACTATGTCCTTACAGTTGGCCGACAGGTCTATCACATATCCTAGAGGTATAGTAGAGGATGTCTTGGTTAAAGTGGATAAGCTCATTTTTCCTGCTAATTTTGTTATTCTGGACTTTGAGGAGGATAAGAGGATTCCTATTATCTTAGGAAGACCGTTCTTAGCTACAGGCCGAACTTTGATCGATGTGCAGAAAGGAGAGCTTACAATGAGGGTTCAAAATCAGAAGGTCACTTTTAACGTGTTCAAGGCAATGAAATTTCCAACTGAGGAAGAAGAGTGCTTTAAATTGGAGATGGTCGATTCTGTCGTCAATACAGAGATTGAACAACCGCTGAAGTCAGATACAGTGGAGAGAGTCTTGATAGGGGATTCTGATATCGAAGACGAAGAAAGAGCAGAGCAAATTCAGTTGTTGAATGCACCTCCGTGGAAAAGAAAAGTTGATGCGCCATTCAAATCTCTTGGATTAGCAGAGCTGAACAATTCTCAGGAGCGACTTAAACCATCTATGGAAGAAGCTCCTACACTTGAACTCCAACCACTGCAGGATCAATTGAGGTATGGTAAAGTCTACGAGAGCAACAGGCTATATAAGGAGAAGGTTAAGGACTGGCATGAAAGAGGGGTGGTGAAACATTCATTTGTGCCTGGTCAGCTAGTTCTGCGTTTCAAGTCTCGCTTCAGATTTTTTCCAGGAAAGCGTAAGTCGAGGTGGTCGGAGCCTATCACGGTTAAATCAGCATTTCCGCATGATGCAGTAGAGATTTTCCATAAGTTTTCGGACGAAGCGTTCAAGGTTAATGGTCAGTGGCTAAAGCATGACGTTGGTAATACGGTGAACCGTGAGTCGACGTTCATCGTTCTTGCGACTGGATGAAAAAGGATTCACGTCAAGCTATTGACGTAAAACAAGCGCTTCGTGGGAGGCAACCCACGCGAATATGTAGTATTATTATTTTGTGTTAAAAAAAAAAAAAGAAGAAAGAGGTTAAGTGTTTTGACGTAGAGGGAGGCGATGCTCCGCCTCATGAGCCTGCAGCAGAGACGGGGGAAAATATGTTGAGAAAGTGGATGCTCCACTTTCGACCCATTCACCAGGTTGATTGATAAGAAGGTCGAGCTAAAGACCTTAAAAAAAGCGCTTCTTGTGAGGCAACCCAAGATTTTGGAGGAGGAACACTCTCCCACATTTTTCAACCGGGACTTCATGCACTAGGGGAGTATTTCTAACATTTCTTTGTATAATTTTTCACTCCTATTATTTTTGTATTTCTTTTAGGATCTTGTTAGTTTTGCATATTTATATATATTATTCATTGGGGACAATGAACCGCTTAAGTGTGGGGACGTGTTCTTAATAATAATATATTTAAAAAAAAAATTATATATTATAAAAATCCAAAAAAATTTAAAATTTAAAATTTTTTGTATATAATTGCCTTGTCTCAAAAGCATGTTGGTATGGATAAGTACACATTGTGTAGATTAATTTCGCATGATTAATTCTGAGTGTCACATTCATGAAAAATAATTTGATGTTTGGTAATTCCTTGTGTGTGCTTTCAAAAATTTGAAAACTTGAGATGTTTCTTGGTCAATTTTAGTGAGTTAAGCATGCTTTCACCATGTGAGGATTTGAGCCTAATTTATGATTGATACATTTTATATCAATCCATTTTTTGTTGTGTGATGTTCATCATGATTATTGTTGCTCTAGAACTTGTTTTAAACCGTTTTGAGACTACATGATATGTGTATGCATGAATATGATAAAGGCACTAGGATTAACCTTATTTACCCAAACAATACCCATATGAAAAATAATCCTTAGTGAACCCCTTTGAGCTTATACCCGTTTCTTTCGTATATCACCACTCTAAAACTTTTTAGCCTACTTATTTATTCTTGTCTTGATTTATCTGGTAGAGCATATTGATTCAATTTATAGGTTGGTGAATATTTAGTGTGGGGATTTCTTTTGGTTAAAGTGTTACATCTTGGTGGGATACAATATGGTATGAAAGTTGCAAACAAGTATTAAGTACTCCTTTGAGATCAATGGGTGGCAAGTGCAATATCATATTAAAGGGACGATCCATGTGTGCTGGTATTAAGTACATTCTTGGTGACTTTTCACTGCCCTTGGTTACTGGAGAATGACTTGATTTAAAAAAAAAAAAAATTATGAGCAAGAGGAAAATCAAGTAGAGTGTGTTCATTTGATTGATACAATGTGAAAGTGGGAAAGTACATGGGCTATAAGTACTTGGAAGTTTAATGCTTGTGAAAGCTTGATCAACTTTTACATGATCTAAGTTTCATATTGGGTGCTTTAATTAAAAGTGAACACTATGCTCTATCAGTTATCAAGTTTAGCCACTTGTTAGCCTGGTTCTTTGATATCCTACCCCGTACCTAAGCCCCGTTACAACCTTTAACGAAGACCTTTTGATTCATGTATGCATATATACGAGGTAGTGGAGATTTGGTGGACAACCAAGCATATGGTAGCACATGAGTACATTGATTGAACTTGAGCGATACACTTATACCCATACACTTGTGTGAAGTGAGAGCAATGTGAGATTCTATCCATAGCATGCTTACTTGTTGAATACGACTTTGATGTCCATCTCATGATATTTTTGTCTATCTAGACATTGTGTGCATACTTGGATTATTTTGTGTTAATGATGCTTAAAGTGAGAGTACTTGTACTTTCAGACACTTTTAGGTTGATATGTGATTGAGATTTACAATGTGTGGAGTACTATGACATGTTGCATGTTTGAGAGATTTGGTGGTTGAAAATATTTGATTTTGTGGATATATCATCTATAAACCCTCACGAGACAAAACTCGTCCTACTAGGGCTGCCTAGGGGTTTAACGGCTTGTTGCATATGCTCAAT
The DNA here is from genome assembly GCA_030848705.1 of Heracleum sosnowskyi. Taxonomy (NCBI): domain Eukaryota; kingdom Viridiplantae; phylum Streptophyta; class Magnoliopsida; order Apiales; family Apiaceae; genus Heracleum; species Heracleum sosnowskyi. Next base: position 130,867,802 of record CM061238.1, on the reverse strand, counting down.
GCAATCGTGTCATCTACGAAAGTGGTGGTCCTATTAGTTAGTATTATTTTTATTTCTTTATTTGCCCGAGGACGTGCAAAATGCTAAGTGTGGGGATGTTTGATAGAGTATATATTTATATATATTTTATATGATTTTATTCCTCATATTTATTATATTTTGCAGTTAATTGGATATTTATTTAATAAATTTTAATGTTTTATTGTAGGATGCAAGGAAATCCTAAACTTGGAAGGATTGGAGAATAAAGAGCTTAATTTGGAGATTTATTAGAAGAAAATTCGGATTTGTTGGGCTGCCTGCACATAATTCACTATTTGGGTTATATCTTGAGATCTAGAAGTCAGAATTGGACGATTTAACAGCCCACGCGAAGATAATAAAAATATCTTTTATTCTAAAGTGGTCCAATTATCAAATTACTTCATGAACGTCCCAGAATTACTGAAGAAAAGTCAGCTATGAATTTTCCTTGTAAAACAGAATCAGTTTAGGAAACGTAATTGTACTTTCCTCAAGGCATTAAAATATTTGAGGATATATATATAAACATCAGATCTGAGAGATACAGATATACAGAGATATATCCATATACCTACCTATATATCTATCCACCATCAAGGAGAACAAGAAGACGGCTGATTACGAAGATCTAGTTTTCAACTTATCTTTGTATTCTTCTAATTAGGCGATACTTGGATTCTCGTTTGTTTTTCATAAACCTTATTACTAGTACTCTCTTTATTAGTATTCCAAACATATTTATTATCATGTTTTCATCAGATCCCATGATGACGAACGGTTCGATTATGAACTAATCGTTGTCGTGGGATTCTAACGGATTTATCTATGGATTTTAGTAGTTAACTGTTTTAAAGATTTGTGTGTGATGATTTGTTGATAACCTAGTTTGGTTGTGCTTATTCTTCTTGGATGCATAGCTAACATCTAAGTTGTTTGTTAATCTATATTGATTGCGAAAGTGGATATAGAGATTTAGAACTTGCCATGCTAGCATAGGTTTATGTATGTTTGTCATGCATGATTCGTAGGTAATTTTAACCATCTTACCTGCCCTATGTAATCTGAATGGATAACTTGCTCGTTAAACCGTTATGTTTTCAAATCTTATAGACATATAGGGTCTAAGCATAATTGGTGTCTGCTCATCTTCTATCTCTTTTGTGGATGTTTGAGTGGTTTGGTATACGTATACTGAAAGGTAGCGTGTACTGATTTCGTGTTGTCCGATTAGTTGTCACAACCGTCACATGCATTGATTAAAGACAAAAGACTCTGAATGAAGTATTTAATGAAGTTAGGATCCCATGTTTTATTCTCATAAGTAATTCGACAGTAATTTCCTTAGTTAAATATAGTTTTGATAAGTTGCTTAGTTAATTTAGTTGATAAAAACACAACCTTGATATTTGTCTTAGCATTGAACAATAGCCATACATTGTTGCATAAGTGCATAACTGTAGTAAACCAGTCTCTGTGGGAACGAACTCTACTTATTCATATATTACTTGTGACCGCGTACGCTTGCGTGATTTTGTGCGAACACGGGTCGAACGATTTGGGTGAATGTCTCGGCGTCTCGCGTACACGAGGCGACCTGGGCGAGGATTTAATCCTGATGGGTCAGTACTTGGACTAAATCCTGATGACTCTAAGTCCTGATAGGTTTAAATCCCGTTGGCTCCAAGTCCTGATAGGATTAAATCTTGATGGCAACTGTAACTGATATTAAATCCTGATGACAGCTATTAATTATATTAAATCAGAATATTTAGTATTAAATGCTATATCTGCTATTACAGTTTTATTTTGGTCTATTACGTTTTATTTTGTATTATATATACAAAACTAAACGTTTGACACAAAGTGTGAGCGATAGACGTAACTCAGAAAACCCTAACAACTATCTTCTTCTCTGTTCTCTCTCAATAAATACAGATTAAATACATAGTTCTCAGGCGAACTGAGGTGCGGGTCGCTGTTGATCATTGCCATTATTATGAGTGGATTGATCTGAGCTGTTTTATCGTAGAAGTGATATTGTTGCAACCCAACACAGCGTAAGTGGGGCAATAATCTCTTCAAGAACAGTCAAGACTTCTTGAAAGGCTTGGCGACTCAGATGTTTTGTTCTTTACAGTACTTGTTAAAGTAACAGAGATAAGTTTTCTTTCTTATCTTGTTATTTACAGTCTCTAATTATATTCTTGTTTCGACCTTCTTGTTTGTTTTGTTAATTGGTTTTATCTGCCTGTTCTTGTTAATAGAAAATATATATAACTGCCCTATTGTTGCTATATATTTTAGAATTATACCCAACAATCTTGAAGAGATTATCCGTGTTATATATTGTTAATTAGCAAGATGGTTAACGAAACTGAGAAAACTCATGTTGGTGCTACTGCCTCTGGTTCTGGTGTTACTGCATCGACCATTGATTGGACCACGTCTCGTTTCCCACAACCTATCGATTTGTCAGGTATGCCTGATAAATTCGGTGGGGGTGTTGGTTTTTCTCGTTGGCAGAATAAGATAAAATTGTGGCTAATGGTAAAGGGTCTCTGGCCGGTGGTGCAGTATGAGAAACCGGTTGTTGATCAGGAAAAGGCTGAATTTGTTAAGGCTTATGATATGTGGGAGGAAAAAGATGGGGTGGCTAGGGCTTCTATACTGGTAGCTTTAGCGAACATTCGATTTGATGTTTATTCATCTGATTCCTTATGGAAGAAGCTGGACCAGACACATAATACTGACTCGCAAGGGTTAGAAAAGTATTCTGTGGCTTGGTTCCTTGATTTCAAACTGATGGATATTAAATCCATGACTGAGCAGACGCACGAGTTGGAGATGTTGGTGCATGCTTTGAAGGAGTCCGAAATGGACCTTCCTGAGAAGTTTCAGGTTATGTTAGTGATTGAAAAGCTTCCTAAGTCTTGGGAAGAGTTTGATCTATCCCTGAACAGACAGAAGGGAGAGATCACTTGGAAAAACCTTATGTTGGACATCTCAGTACATGAACAACACAAGTCCAAATAGGGACATGTGATGCCTGCTGAACATGGGAGTTCGAAGGTGAATGTAGTGACTGTTGGACAGAAAAGAAAGGTTGTCACTAAGAAGGAAAACACTAAGCCTAAAACTGACAAGAACAAGGCTAAGAAACCAAAGACAAACAAACCTTGTTGGTCTTGTGGACAGGTTAGTCATTGGAGCAAGGACTGTCTTGTAAAGAAAGCAAAGAAACCTGTTGTGGGAGCACATGCTAATATTGTGCTTGGAACCACTGACGGGCCTATGGTTAACATGGTTGTTGGTGAGGTTGTTGCATCTGGAACCAATGACAGGTATGTTACCTAAAATCTTGTACTTCTTTCCACTTATATGTCTCATGAATGGTTGATTGATATTGGAGCTAATGTACATATTTGTACTGATATTACTCTATTTGTATATTATCAACAGTCTCATGGCTTGACAGTGACGATGGGGAATGCTAGTGCTGCTCGAGTTCTTGGAATAGGAAACGTGGACCTGAAGTTTGCTTCTGGGCGTGTTCTATCCCTCACTAGAGTGCACCATGTTCCTGATATTCGTAGAAATATAATAAGTGGAAGTTGTTAAGTAAAGAATGAATTTGAACTTTCTTTGAAATGTAATGAAGTAGTTATTACACATACTAGTGTATTTTTTGGCAAAGGTTACTTGTTTGATGATTTGTTTTTAATAAATATTGAGCCTGTTTTGGGTAGTTTTATTAATGATAGTGTTGCACCTTCTGTTAATTGTGTTGAATCATCCGATTTGTGGCATTCTCGACTTGGTCACTTAAATTTTGGTGCTCTAAAGAATATGATGAATTTAGAATTGATTCCAAAACATGCCATTGATAAGAAATCTAAATGTCAAGTATGTATGACTGTTAAACAAACTAGGAAAACCTTTCATAATGTTGTTAGGGATTCAGGTGTATAATTAGATTTAGTACACACAGACATATGTGAATTTGGTGGCATATTGACTAAGGATAATAAACGATATTTTATTACCTTTATAGATGATTGTAGTAGATACTGTTATGTTTATTTACTTAAGCATAAAGATGAAGCACTAGAAAAATTCATTATATTCAAAACTGAAGCTGAAACACAAACTGGTAAAGTACTTAAATGTTTGAGGTCTGATAGAGGTGGTGAGTATACTAGTACCTCGTTTAATGAATTTTGCGCAAGCAATGATATAGTTCATGAGGTGACTCCACCATACACACCTGAGTCTAATGGGGTGGTTGAACGAAAGAACAGAACTTTTAAAGATATGATTAACAACATGCTTCTTAATTCTGGGTTACCTAAGTACATGTGGGGAGAGGCTTTGAATACGGTTTGCCATATTCTGAATAGAGTCCCTCTGAAACATATGGACAAGACACCTTATGAATTATGGAAAAGTAGAAAGACAAGTTTAAAGTATCTCCGTGTGTGGGGTTGCCTTGCTAAAGTGCTTGTCCCTGAACACAAGAGAAAGAAACTAGGTCTAAAAACTGTTGATTGCATCTTTTTGGGCTATATTGAAATCACTACGGCTATGAGATTTTTAGTGTTAAAATCTGACATTGACGGTATAGTGGCTAACACTATAGTTGAGTTTCGTGATGCAACATTCTTTGATGATGTGTTCCCTATGAAGACTGGCATACCTCAAGGTATTTATAATGATGATCCCACTTACACATCGAGTTCTATTCCCGATCATGTAGAAAGGATGACAAATGTGGGGGCAGATCCTGCTAGTAGTTCTACTCCTGATGAAGTAGAGGAACCTAGAAGGAGTAAGCGTGCAAAGGTAGTCAAGGACTTTGGAAGTGATTTTGTCACTTACAATGTTGAGGATGAACCTTTAAGTTTCTGACAGGCCATGGATTCTTCAGAGTCAAGGCACTGGAAAGGTGCTGTAAAGAGTGAGATTGACTCTATTATTTCTAACGGAACATGAGAGTTGGTTGATCTTCCTCCTGGGTGAAGGGTTTCGGGCATGAAAACGCAACGGAAAACACGTAAAAACAGAAAAATAACGAAACCCTCCGCAGGATCCATGCGAAAAACGATATTTAATTCGTGAATAGAATCGTTTACCTTTTGAAGCTTTACGAACGGCTGACTAATGGAGGTCCTTTGATATGATCACCACGTGTCCCGCCTTGCGATACACGTCTCTAATCAGTCCACACGAACGCCCGATCGTCCAACGATCACCGGAGTTGGTACTAGCCAAGAACTGCCCTCGGAACTCTCTCTCTCTCTCTAGCCTCTCTTTGATGTAGAGTAGCTAGGGTTTTTTAAGAAAAACATTTTTTCAATTTCTCAACCCTAAAATAATACATCTTAATGTATTTATATGGAGAGAATTCTGGGCCTATACCTAATCTGATTGGGCTTCCAAAACCCAATCTGATTATTAGTAGTATTATTTATTATATTCGAATTATTATATAATTAATCAAGTCCTACTTAATTAATCCAATAATTCAATAATAATAATAATTCAATTAAATTCGAAATTTAATTAATGCTCCGTTTAAAACGTTCTTTATGTGTAACCATTTAGGTTATTATTACGTTGACAATAATTTTAATATCTCATAATAAAATTATAAACAATGAGCGGCATCTAGTAATACATCATTGCTACCCAAGTAATAATAATAATTGGTGATCCAATTAAACCTTTAATGAATAATGTTCCATGTAATATAATCCTTTTAACCTTATATTATAGATTAAACTCGAGGCATGGTTTATGTCATCCTCTTCAACATTTAATCCCGGTTTACTTGATCGATGAGTAGACTATTAAACAAATCACAATTTGAGCATGGCCATGCATTTCATAGTCTCACTCAATCAAGAGGCCAATAATATCACTCCTAAAATAGGAGGGTTAAATCCTATATCTATCATTCATATTTCTCATATGATTCATAATATACCCAATGTCCACCTTTATCATTACCCGGTCAAAGGTAACTTTGAGTAGAATCAAAGTATATTAATTCTCATATAGAAATATAATGATTTCAAGTCTAAGGATCATTACACCATTATCATTGTGAGAATTACTTATGACACTTGATAACATTTACCATGAAGAATTCACACGGTGGGTCTATCCAGTGCCATGTTCTACTAACATGCACTTATGTCTTTGACTTTAGTATCACCATACTTATGACCAATGAGATGTGGTCATTAGTCAACAAACATACTAGTCTTAATGCATTATTATTCTCCTCAAATAATAATACTCGACTAGGGATCTTTTAGGATTATAAACACTACTCATATAATCTCATTTCTAAGTCACATACTTAGAGATATAGAATTCATGCTTATATTCCAAGGACATTTATTATTCTAATATTTATATCACAGTTAATAAAGACATAATAAATAATTGAAAGAAAATCCATAGAACATATTTATTAATAATCAAAATGTCTTCCCTAAGAACATCATAGTATTGTCTCTAGGGCACAAGCACTAACACTGGGTGTACTACTATAGGATGTAAGTGGATCTTCAAAAGGAAGATGAACCCGAATGGCTCAATAGATAAGTATAAGGCTAGGCTGTTAGCTAAGGGTTTTAGGCAAAAAGAAGGCATTGATTACTTTGACACATACTCTCCTGTTGCAAGAATGACTACAATCCGAATGCTTATAGCATTGGCTTCCGTACATGGCCTCATCATCCATCAAATGGATGTAAAGACAGCTTTTCTTCATGGTGATCTTGAAGAAGAGATTTATATGGATCAGCCTAAGGGATTTGTTATTTCTGGTAACGAGAGGAAAGTATATAAGTTGATCAAGTCTATATATGGCTTAAAACAAGCTCCTAGAGACTGGCATAAAAAGTTTGATGAAACTGTTTTAGAATCAGAGTTTGTAGTTAATGAAAATGACAAGTGTGTCTACTACATGGTTAAAGGAAATGAATGTATTATCGTGTGCCTATATGTGGATGACATATTATTGTTTGGAACCAATATTGAGATTATTAACGAGACAAAAAGTTTCTTGAAAAGGCACTTTGAAATGAAGGATATGGGTGAGGCTAGTGTGATTCTTGGGGTCAAGTTGACACAGTCAACTGATGGAATAACCTTGTCACAATCTCATTATATAGAGAAATCTATACTTGAGAAGTATGGTTATTCAAATTGTAGAATCGCTAGTACACCGTATGATCCTAAAGTTGCCCTTGTCAAGAATAGTTCAGGAGTTCCTGTGTCTCAGTTAAGGTATTCTCAGATTATTGGGAGTTTGCAATATCTTGCTAACGTGACTAGACCAGACATTTCTTATTCTGTGTCTAAGCTAGCTAGATATACAAGCTATCCGAACAAGACTCATTGGGAGGCACTGAATAGAGTTCTTAGATATCTTAAGGGAACTATTTTCCTTGGTTTGCATTATCGAAGATTCCCTGGTGTACTCGAGGGATACAGTGATGCAAGTTGGATAGCTAAGAAATCTGGTACCAATAGAGTGACTGGATATTTGTTTACCCTAGCAGGTGGAGCAATATCCTGGAAATCTACTAGAAAGACTTTGATAACTCAGTCTACTTTTGAGCCTGAGTTGTGTGCACTAGATGCCACAGGGACGGAGGATGAATGGTTACATGGACTTATGTCAGTGTTACCTGTAGTAAGCAGACCGCTTCCAGCCATTGTTGTTCATTGTGATAGTCGTACAACTATTGACAAGATCAGCAGTGAAAAGTATAATGCTAAGACAAAGAGATACATCCAAGTTAGACTTAAGTCTATAAGGGATCTAGTGTCTGAAAGGATTATTTCTATAGAATTCATTGGAACTCAGGCTAATATAGCTGATCCTTTGACTAAAGGACTTGAGCATGCAGTTGTCCTTAAGTCAAGGTTGGGGATGTGACTGATAGCCCATCATGATTCATCTACGGCGGGAACCCAATACACCTGAAAGAATATCTCTTGAAGTGTATTTAATGTGGTAATAACAAGCTGTGAGGGTGAGTTGGTAGTACCTTTACTATTTACTTTGATACTCACGTATCTAAGTTTATTCCCTATAAACCTAAAAGGTACTGATACTGCCAGTATAGCAAGAGTTATTTGAACTTTGAATGGGGTCAAGTCATTTGACGAGATGATAACAATACATCTCTGGAGATGCCCAACTAAGTGAATGTAATTGTGTGGTCGCAATTAGAGGAAATGATTATTCCTTGAAGCATTTGACGGACAGGATTGAGACCGGACCATTAACGTCTCAAAGCCGTAGATCAGCACCATAGCCTCTGATTTGTCGTCGTCTATGGAGTGGTTACACCAAACAGATAAAGATTCAAAGTGAAACATTCCATCTAGATCCGGTAGCCATCGAAGTAGAGGACTTAGGAGGGTTCAAACCCGGAACTGTACCGACTCTGAAAAATAAGTCATGATAAGGACCGATATGCATTTCTGTATGGATTTGTGGGGGATTGTTAGAAAATGGAAAGTTTGAGGCATATTTTAGATATGTTCTTGATGGAATTTCCGGAAACTAACAATCGGAGGTTGTTCCTTGTTATGAGGACTTAAACTTTCATGTTTGGATCTAAGACATTTTCTTAGTGGAATCCATAAATAAATTGAGTTGAAATAGGTTGCTTGAAATGGGTTATGTGGGTTGTTTAAGTTTAAAGAACTTTTGTCCCACATAGAATTGGTAATGAGAGGTTGGTGGTTTTATATAGAAACATGTGCAAGAGTAGTGTACAACTACTAAGGCATGTGAGTGTGCATGGTGTTATTGTGTGCCTCGCGCACACACACACACGCGCGCCGCTACTGATGGGATGAAAATCCTGATGGTGTCAGTACTTGGACTAAGTCCTGATAGGTTTAAATCCTGATGGCTCCAAGTCTTGATAGGATTAAATCCTGACGGCAGCTGTAACTGATATTAAATCCTGATGACAGTTGTTAATGATATTAAATCAGAATATTTAGTATTAAATGCTATATCTGCAGTTACAGTTTTATTTTGGTCTATTACGTTTTATTTTGTATTATATATATATATAACTAAACGTTTAACACAAAGTGTGAGCGATAGACGTAACTCAGAAAACCCTAGAAACTATCTTTTTTCTCTGTTCTCTCTCAATACATACAGATTAAATACATAGTTCTCATGCGAACTCATGTGCGGGTCGCTGTTGATCATTGTCATTACTGTGAGTGGATTGATCTGAGCTGTTTTATCCTGGAAGTGATATTGCTGCAGCTCAACACAGCGTAAGTGAGACAATAATCTCTTCAAGAACAGTCAAGACTTCTCGAAAGGCTCGGTGACTCAGCTGTTTTGTTCTTTACAGTACTTGTTAAAGCAACAGAGATAAGTTTTCTTTCTTATCTTGTTATTTACAGTCTCTAATTATATTCTTGTTTCGACCTTCATGTTTGTTTTGTTAATCGGTTTTATCTGTCTGTTCTTGTTAATAGAATATATATATATAACTGCTCTATTGTTGCTGTGTAGTTTAGAATTATACCCAACACATTGTCATATTATGTTAGATGTATACTTGAGCATTGTGTGTCTTAAGTATCGTGTGAGTGATACACCGTTCGGTGAGATTGATTATATTATGAGTAAAATGCATTTTGTGTACTTACATTCTGGGTGTCAGACCACTTGGGATACTAGAATTCTAAAACTAGCAATTGATATACTCGCTTTTCAAAAATTTTACATCGTGTGTACGGCCGTTAAATCCATCTAACTCTGTTAGTTCAGACAGGGGTATTTTAGTCTTTTGATACAAAAAATATTTGTTTCATATACCACTGCCCCCCCCCCCTCCCCTCTATAAACTACCTTCCATTATAGTAAGAAAGACCTCTTCCTTTTAATCATCATATATACATACATATATTTGTATTATATCTTTCTATAAGTTTGGAAGTAGATGGAGAAAAAGCATGGATTCTTCGCAAGAATTAAAAGAAGAAGTGGTACGAGGATTATTCCCAAGAAGCTCACCAACTAACACTCATGTCGGGTCGGGTCATCATTGTCGGGTCAACTACGACGTGGATGTAAGACCAGTTGTAGCAATATGGGTGGTTCTAAAAATGTGATATCGAGATTAGGGAGAATGATGACTTTAATTCCATTAATGAAGGGTCCGGATCCGGATGGGTGTGAGATTGGGGATTCAAGATGGGTCGGATTGGGTGAGTGTGTGATGGGTTAGCTTTTACAAGAACTCCATCATCAATTGTTTGTGTAAATAAGAGGTTTGATTTGAGGTTGTTGTTTGGTGTGTGGTGCTTCTTCAGCTCCTGTTTATATTAATGCTACTGATCTTTTGTCCCATCTCACCATCAAAGATACCATAAAATTTAATTGTAAATTTTGATTTCGAAAATATGAATCCGAATTAGGGTTCGTTGTGCTTAATTGGAGGATAAATTGGGTACATATATCCACTACAAGCTAAAAAGACTGAAATGTCCTTCAAAAAACTAACAGAGTTGGCCAAACTTGACGGTCATACACACATTAAAAAAAATTTAAAAGATTAGTATAGCAAATGCTAGTTTTAGAATTCTAGTATCCCAAGTGGTCTGACACCCAAAATGTAAGTACACAAAGTGCACTTTACTCATTAATTATTGATAACTGTTTTGATTAATAATACAAGTTGGGACGTGGTTGTTTCCGCGTCATATATATTGTGGATATATATTATGGGTGTGGTTTACTTTGTTTATTTGTTTGAATCTCGTATTGGTATGTAGCCCCTAAACCTAACAACATAAGCCGTAAAGGCAATAAATTAAATTTAAGTTTCGAAATCTCAAAAGGTAAAAAGTGTGAATGTAGGGAGTTAGAGCATGTACAACGCAGTCCCTCTTGCTGCTTCGATCCCCACAAAATGGACCTGGCCATGTGAGAGACTGGGTTTCAGCATTGAGCAAAGCAGAAAACTGGGCAGGTGCCCTCTACCGTGGCCATTGGCCACCTGCTGTAGCACGGGTTCCAATGTAAATATTAACATTCTTTATTCTTTCATATGCATAGACTGTACACACATTATACAAAAGCAATGTTAAAATATAAAAAAGAGGGCTTATGCATTGGATGAGTTTGGCCATTTTTTCTTGAAACCCACTTTAGAGTGAGGTGGCTTGCAAAGGACCCAGTAGAAGTGGGAAATGGGACTAAAGCACTGGAGATGCTCTTAGAGCCGCACAGGACATAGAGACTAGTAAGCCTGTGTCGTATCCTCCTCATCAACGGAGGTACCCTCGATCATCATCACCTCAACATCCTTACCATCATTGATGTCAAACTTATGGATGGTGAGCCAGGTACTAGAATAAGCGCTCTCTGCTTCCTTGGTTTAGTGCAATTTTAATTTCTTATTTACATTTTATTTTTTTAATATTATTACACAGATTCTGGATGTTGTGTTAATTTATGGAGTATTTAAAATGGAGATGGAAAAAAAAGGGAACATAGAAGTCAAATGGGAAAATGCAGGGTGACGTCCAGATAAAGCTGGCAAGCAAGTTCGAGTATATTTATGGATTAAACCTTGAAATGCTAAATTTTGTTCACAGGGTTTGACATTTACTTCCTTAAATGAACTTTCTCCTTCACCAAACTCTGAATTCCATTATTACCACTCCACTTCACTCCAGCAGTGCAAAATGCACTTCTCGAGAAATTTTAATGCATTCCTTTAAGTACCACACCTGTCCTCCTCCCCTGCTTTTTACATAAATACTCTACTCTACCTTTCGGAATAACAAGACATTTGAAGTGTACTTTCTCTAGAATATTTACTGTGTGTGTGTGTGAGAGAAATGGCAAAGTTGTACGTGGTGTTTGTACTTTCTCTAGTACTTGTGCATGCAATGGCACGTAATGTTCCTACTGAAAAAAACGAGGAAACGCAGACTGTTGTTGTTGCTACCAAAACTAATGGCGGTGGCAAAAATGTTAAGGACAAGAAGTGTGTGGTGGGATTTGTTGGAGTTGGTGGTGCTGTTGGTGGTGTTGCAGGTGTTGGTGCTGTTGGCGGTGTAGGTGGAGTTGGCGGTGTTGCAGGTGTGGTTCCGCTTGGTGTTGTTGGCGGTATGGGTGGAGTTGGTGGTGCAGGTGGGCTTGGTGGACTCGGTGGACTTGGTGGTGCAGGTGGGCTTGGTGGTGGTGCAGGAGGACTTGGTGGACTCGGAGGACTCGGAGGGGGTGCTGGTGGACTCGGAGGAGGTGCTGGTGGACTTGGAGGAGGTGCTGGTGGACTAGGTGGGCTGGGAGGTGTTGGAGGTGGTGCGGCTGGTGGTGTTGGAGGTGTAGGTGGTGTTGGAGGAGGTCTTTTGCCCTAATATAATAATTCTAGAAAAAGAACAAAAATGCAACATTCGATAGCATTTTGCATTATTTGTTTACATTTCACCAGTTGTTCGATCCAGTTCTAGGGTTTTGATTTCCACTTGCTGCCAAGTACTGTAGTATGTATTGGCTTAACTATGTTTTGTGTCTGTTCTAGGGTTCTATTTTCTGTATTGGATCTGTTGAGGTTAGTATCTAATGGTTTTAACTGGATTTATCTTGATTTCTTGTTGCATGCAATTATGCTAATCATTTACTCAGTTAATCTAGAGTGTTTTCTAAAGTTTTGTTTCGTTGCAACACTAGAATTGGATGAGAAAAGTCCTATACTGTCTATCAAATACTAATCGTAAAAATACACTCCCCTCTTAGATGTCGAGGGTTCGAATATCGTAAAAATACAAGATGTTTTTACAAATTTGAAGTAAGAATTTTAAAATTATTATTCTGGAGAATACTGTAATTAACACTACATTAAAGCAACAATAAGCGAAGAGTATTACTATTTTTTGTAGCACAAGTATACAGACTCTTCATACTCTAATTAATTAGTTACCTCCAGGGTCAAGCTACAAAACTGTCATACTAAAATACTATGCTTCGTATAAGATTAGATTAGGACATGTACAAATGATTGGTTATTATAATTTGCAATCTGATCAAACAAGAACTAGAGCTAGCATATTTAGATGGAAAATATAATTTTAATAAAGGCAATAGGAGGAAACCAAGGCCTTTACACTCACAATGAATCATCTTTTAAAGGAACATCATCTTCCAAAGAAGAATCATAAACTTGAGGGGTGATGAAGTTTCCTTCTCGTCTATTAGACTCGATCAGCATCTGAACAACTTCTCTCATTGATGGACGATCATATGGATTCATGCTCGTGCACACGAGAGCAATCTTTAAGACAGTAAGCATGTGACTAACAATTTTTTTGTCTTCCAAATTCAAACGACTATCGAGAATACCAGACGTAAGTGAATGATTTCGGATGTATTTTTTCACGCATGTAACAAGATCACCACCTTGATCTATTGGCTGTACAGGAGCTTTCCCTGTTAGCAACTCCAGTAGCACAACCCCATAGCTATAAATATCACACTTTTCCGTTACCTTCATAGTGTATGCATATTCTGCAAATATATAAGCTAAGTTGTCAATGAAAACTAATTCAACAAATTATTACTTCAAAGCAAATCAAAAGAGGTAGATTTCGGGAATCATGCTAATGAAAAAAAATTCCTCACTGTTTATCATATGTAGGTATGTGTGCTGCTCAAATGATAGAAAAGCCATCAGAAACTACAAAAAGGATTACTATTATACTAATTATGTCTTTGGGAAAATATATTTTGTAATTTCTCCACAAATAATGTAATAAACTGAAAATTAAACTTCCTACACATATAGCCTTTGTTTTTGTTAAACTACATCTATTACCTAATAAAAGCAGAATTTACATGTCATAACCACGGCTACCTTGTGTATTTCATTTTTGATTAATTTTTACCGTATAGTTGTTATACATTATATGTAAATAAGCGCAGGAGGTATCTCTGGTCTTTGTTTGTTGGGGAAACTCAAGCCTCAAGGTATAAGGTCCAATACGTAAGGATATGGGTGCGGCTGAGTCCCTAGTGCAGACAGATTGGACAAAAATTTATTGTGGAGATTCAGATGTTGGGAATTAGGCTTATATGATTTTTTATAGAAATATTTATCTGATGTTAAATATGATAAAATCCATGAATAAAACACCAAGAATTAAAGCTAAAATATTGATCTTTTTAGAAGTTACTATGAAATAGAGATGTTTAAAATATTCAACTGAATGGAAAATCAGAGGGCTTACCAGGGGCTATGTAGCCATATGATCCTGCAACCGCTGACATGGACTTGGACTGAGGCATGTCGATGACCTTCGCTAAACCAAAATCACCAACATGAGCTTCAAAGTCATCATCTATTAAAATGTTATTGGATTTTATATCACGGTGAATAATCCTTGGCTTGCAGTCATGATGCAAATATGAAAGTCCTTGAGCAGCCCCAAGAGCAACTGTGAAGCGTATTGGCCATTCCAAGATAAAAGATGATCCATGAAGTAATTCTCCAAGGCTACCCCTTGCAAGGTACTCATAGATAAGCAAATTGGAACCCTGGTGATAACAGAAACCAAATAGCTTCACAATGTTACGATGCCTAATTTTTCCCAAAGTTAAAATTTCAGCACGGAAACTGTTATCGATATTATTCCCCTCTCTGTTTGATGCAAGTTTCTTAACTGCAATAGTTTGTCCAGACTGCATTACTGCCTTATAGACTGTCCCAGCAGCTCCCTTACCGATGACATAGCTATCATCAAAGTTGTAAGTTGCCTCAACAAGATCCTGAAAAGTGAACCCCTCTTTTGGAGGAAAATATATATCAGAAACTGGTGTTGAGGTATCTTTCTCCTGTAAAGTAGCAGCCATCTCAACTGGCTGTCGCTTCATCATATATATTAGGACCACAATGAGAATCAGAGATACTCCACCTACTGCAGCAGCAACCACGGCTATGATTTTCCTTCGTTGGGCACCACTGTCTGGCGAAGGTGGAACTGAATCAAAAGATGGTTTCACGTTGCAACCACCCAAAGGACCACCACACAGACCTTTGTTCCCAAGAAAACTGTCCACGTCCATGTTCTGGAAGACTGGTACGGAAGGCAGGGGTCCAGAGAGGTTGTTGTTAGAGAAATCACATCCCAATAGACTTGATAAATTTGCAAAAGTCGTTGGAATTTCACCAGACAAATGATTGTTATTGAGCAGTAGGTATTCCAGTAACATAAGGTTCCCCAATTCAGATGGTATTCCACCAGAAAGACTATTAAAACTTAAATTCATCGCAATCTGTAATCCTGCAAGAAAACCCAACTCATTTGGTATTTCACCTGAGAACAAATTTCCGCCCATCTGCAACTCTAGTAGCCGTGAGAGATTACCCAATGCTGCTGGTACATTACCAGTCAACTTATTATCTGAAAGCTTAAGAAGTTCCAATTGCGAAAGACTTCCAAGCTCATTCGGTATAGCACCCTCAAAGTTGTTCCAGCTGAGATCAAGACGCTGAAGCGTCTTGCAATTCACAATTTCAGGTGGTATCTGTCCTGTCATAAAATTTGAAGAAATATTGAACTTCACCAATTTAGCCAAATTACCTATTTCCTTTGGCAACTTGGCTGTGAAGTAATTTCCTGAAAGATCAAGTCTTTGCAATTGTTGGCAGTTTCCGATTTCAGGAGGTATTGAGCCACTAAACTTGTTCTGGCTTAACTCTATAGCAGACATATTTACTATATTGCACAGCTCAGATGGGAAGCTCCCAGTTAGCCTATTACCATTTAGACGAAGTTGACGTAATGATTGACAATATAGAAGTCCTTCTGGAATATTCCCATAGAGCTGATTAGACTCCACATTCAGTGTCTCTAAGATTGACTGCCGACAGATGTAAGGAGGAATTTTTCCAGTTAAATAATTATCAGAGAAGTCAGCTACCCAGAGTTTATTGTAGAACCCGAGCAATCTAGGAATGCTTCCGGTAAGAGAATTATCAAATAGCTGAAGCTGTCTCATTTTAGGTAGATATTGAAAACTATAGGGAATAGGACCTGTGAGGTGATTAATAGAAAGATCAAGACTTGACAAATTCTTCAAGCTACCAAATTCGTCTGGTATAATACCTGTGAGCTGATTCTCAAACAGATAAAGCAATGATAAATCCTTTATTTGACTAAACTCAACAGGAATTTCTCCAGTCAAAGAATTTTCAGAGAAATCAATTTCTAGTGCACTTGAAAGGTTGCCAATTTCCCTGGGAATTGTACCATTCAACCCATTCCTGTACAAGTATAACTTCCACAAAGATTTCATGCCAAGTATCTCCTTTGGAATTTCTCCGACAAAATTATTCTGGTATAGGGCAAGAGTCAAAAGACTTGTACAATTTGAAAGCTCTGGTGGTATTAACCCAGAGAAATCATTACCCCAAAGAATCATATCTGTCAAGTTTTTAAGCTTCCCTAGTTCCTTTGGTAAATCGCCATCTAAAAGATTCTGAGCAAGACCGAGATATTGCAAATTCTGACAGTCAGCAATTTCTGCAGGCAGATTTCCGGAAATAGCATTCTGCCCTGCCCTAAACCTTTCCAAACTCCCGAGCTTTCCGAAAGAACGAGGCAGTGGACCACTCAGCTTGTTTGAGTAAGCCACAAAATCGGACAGTAATGATAGATTCCCAATTTCTTGAGGAAAAGAACCGGTTAACTTGTTATTGCATATGTTCAAGTATGTCAACAAGGACAGTTTACATATTTCAGCAGGAATTTGCCCTTGAAACTGATTATTATTCAAATAAATAGTATCCAACCTTGAGCAATTTCCTATCTCCTTTGGAATTGTTCCATTGAACGAATTATAAGCAATATCAAGGTAACTTAAGAAAGCCAAACCCCCTATACTAGAGCTTAAGTTTCCCGAAAGATTCATCCCTCTCAACTCAAGAGAATACACAACCGGATTAACATCCGTTGTGCAATTCACACCTCTCCACAAACAAGGAGTCCGATCACTCGAATTCCAGTTCCCCAAAAAATTTAACTCATCTTGGAGTCCTTTTTTTAACTCCAACAAGTACATTCCTTCCACATTCAACCCCTCCGACGGACAACTCAAAAAAGCTAGTGAAATCACCATCAAACTGACCAAGAAACTTCCTCTTGACCAAAAAAACACATACATTGTAACTACCTCCACTGATCCAAATAACTATTTACCTTCAACAAAATCTCAAATCCCAGCAGGCCCACACAACTAAAATCACCATGTCAAAGGTCAAAACTTACTGACAACAAGAACCAATCTGAAAACAAAAGGTAGAATAACATATCATTATCAAACTTCACAACTTAATATACCCATACTTGCTTCAGAAATTGCCCATATAAACCACAACATATAAAAACATACACATATCAATACTCAAAATTTATCAAAAACTCAATGAACACACAAATCAAGAATGATAAACAAGACATATAAAATGAATCTCACAAAGAACAAAGATCATAGCTTTATACACATACCTTTCTATATCTCCAACCTTGAATTGATTAAAGGTGAGATCTTTAAAGCACAAAAGGAGCTCAAAAAAATATCAAACACTTTATAATTTTTGATTCTTGAAGAACCAAAACAAAACAAAAAATACCCACTTCTTATAATTTGATTTGGCTAAATGGGTAATGAGAGAAATCAAGATTAATGAAGTAGAGTTAGTTATTGAAGCTTTAATGGCAGACAAGCATGTTTGGACTTGCTATCTTTGTATGTATATTAATGTGATTATATGTAATAAAAGTAAAGATGAGATTCTAAATTTTTAGAAAGATGGCTTTTGTGTTGCTTGAGAAAAGGAAGTTACAAGCAAACTGAAGAAAAGGGTCAGTGAATTGATGAAATGTATGCATATAGAGACTGGATTATGACAGCTTTTTGGAGGTGTATGTATATAGTTAAAAGTCCAGTGCAGTCAATATGAAATAAAATGTTTCCCATTTGTAAAATAGAAAATAGAAAGTTTTCTATCTTTATACTGTCTGTTTGATTATAAGCATTTTCCCTATCAATTTAGTGTTAAATTTGGAAATTTTAATAATGACAAGAAAAACTAACAAAATAATATAATTTTTAAAATCTTTTTCAAATGATTATTTTTAATTCATGAATTCATATGTATATAAACGGGGTCTTATATTATTATTAAAAAAATATCAATTATACAAAATAACATCTCAGTATTTAGGACTTGTTTTAGGAACTCTAGCATTTTTTATCAAAAAATTATGTAAAAATACTTTTACCATGTTTGGGGAGCCAAATTATAGTTATCGAAAATTATAAGATGATTCGGTTAAGATATTATCTGTGACCCATAAAATTCACTTATTTAGTTAAATATTTGTTGATATTGGTGTGGTTTAACTGTATGGTTGAAGGAAAAAATTAAAGAGTATAAGATTTGATAGAGAGTTTTGTCAATATTTGAAAATTTTAGAAAAATTAACTATTTAACAATAATATTTTAATAATTGAGTAATTAGAGTAGCAAGTGTTGATAAAAATTGCAAGCAACAGCAATGAACTAAGCATGGTGTAATCAAGACACATACAGTATTATTCCAAATCACTTGGCTCGTTTGTATTGGCAAAATACAAGTGTCCAACACCATACCCATTACACTTCACGATCTTAATACAAGTGGAACACTTTATGTCCTAATCAACGATTTGTAGTGTAGGTTTATGCAAACAATCATATGGTCCTTTGAAAAGTAGCCTATTCAATATATTTGGTGGGGTCCAACCCAAAGAATAATCACTTCATTTAGTGCACAACTTATAAATTGTATGGGTGGGAATCAAAATGTACGACCATTACTAATAACCCGACTTAAACTTATTGCTTATGATTTAAAGTTGTTTAAAGTGAAAATTTTAAGTTTAAATTTTTTTGGATAATTTTATATTATAAATAATTTATGAGTTATTAAAAATAAAAAAGTTTAAAAAAATGATATATAGTACATTTGATATTAACTTTTATAAAATAAAATCACTAAACTAAAATAAGTTATTGAAAAAAATATCTTCTACAAATTTTTGATTTTTAACTATTCTTTTAACTTTAAATTATTTTTTAACTTATTACATAAATATGTATTTTTTAACTTAAAATCAAAAATAACTTTAAGCTCGGGTTTAAAGCTCTTCCCAAACAACCTCTTAATTCACGTGTGTTGGGAGAAAAATTTTAGGCCACCTTCGTAGTGGTTGCGCTTTCATCTCCCACCTCCCCTTTTTCTTATTCTACTACATTCATGATCCAGCTCAAGCACACGGGCTTGCATTTGTGGATTTTGTGGGATATCACATGGTGATTTGGTTTTGGATGTATTTGTGAAAAAATTATTAAATAGTAAAAAATATATATTAAAATATGAGTACGAAAATGTTACTTGGCGTGATAAAAGACATCTTTAGAATAATCTAAATTTGTCCATTCAATCTCTTTATTTTAATTTTAAAAAGTGGTGTAAAATGTCAATCAAGTTGAATAGTTTAAAAGATTATCTTCCTCGAACGAATTCGAGGTGATGTTGATTTAAAGTATTTAATGCGTAAACATAGTCTAAGGATTATGATTAACATTTCCATTAAAATTAAGGCTAGAAAAACTAAATTAGAAAGTTAGTTTGAAGTCATTTAATAAATTAGAAATAGTTGTCATCATATATTAGTGTTTGTAACTGTGTAAAAGTAGTTTGAAATAAATAAGTAATTTGTCTGTGATATTTTTGGAAAAGAAGAGGTTTTAGTAAAAATAATTGAAAAAATAATATGTTTTAGTTTAAAAAGGGTAATTACTCGTGAAATTTTTGCAAAAAGAGAAGATTTTATTGGAAAAATAGAATAAGTAATGTTCTTTAGTTGAAAATGATAATTGGTTATAAATATATATTGTTATTATTTAATATTATTTTTTAATAAACAAGTAAGGGTAATTAGGTAAAAACACTTACAGTACCGATTGACCAAATTTTTAATGTTTCGTCTATTACTCCATACTAGCTTAAAACCCGTGCGATGCACGGATTGTTAATTGTTATTTTTTTTATTATTTTTTTAATTGTATTTGTTAAAGAAATAAGTAAGCATGTAAAAATAGCTAAACACTTTTAATTAATTAAAAGTATTAAAGCAGATTTTAAAATAAATAAGTAAGGGTTTGCTCGTTATATTTTTGGAAAAAGAGGGGTTTTCGTATGAAAAAAATAAAAAATGTAACATATATTTAGTTTAAAAAGGTAAATGTCCGTGATATTTTTGAAAAATGAGATTTTAAAATTTAAGAATTTAAATTATTTGAATACGTTTTAAAATAAATAAGTAAAGGGTTTGTCCGTGATATTTTTAGAAAAAGAATGGATTTTAGTGAGAAAAGTAGAAAAAGTAAATTGAAAAATGCAATTTCCCGTGATATATTTAGAAAATGAGGAACTTTGTTAGAAAAAATCTATAATGTGTTTTAGCTGAAAAAGTAATTGGTTATAAATAGGTATTTGATTATTTATATTTTAATATTCTTAGTGATTGCATTTGTTAAGAAAAATAAGTAGACATGTTAAAATAGGTAAACTTTTAAAAAATAATTATAATATTATAGGTTTCAAAATAAATAACTAAAGGTTTGTCCGTGATATTTTTGGAAAATGTGGGGTTTTAGTAAGAAAAAATAGAAAAATTAACATGTTTTAGTTAAAAAAGGTAATTGCCATGTTTGAAAAAGTAGGGGAATTTGTTAGAAAAAATAATGTATTTTAGGAAAAAAAGGTAATTGGTTATAAATAGATAATATTATTATTTAATAATTTATTTTTATAATTAAGGTTAATTAAGTAAAAACACGAAATACAGTTAAGGACGATTAAGTAAAATCACAACGTACCATACCGACCAACCAAACTTTTAATGTTTCGTCTATTATATAATAGTATTGATTATAGTATAGTATAGATAGTATATATTTGGTATATATTTCAAATTGAGGTTAATGTTAACATATTGTTATTGATATAATACGAAAAGTTACCGTAATTGTTATTATTGTCGTAATTGGGATAGTTTCTTTATTATATTTATTACCTTTATTATTAATTATGTATTGACTATATAAACGGTCATTATATTATAAACGAATCAAGGTTTTTGTCTTCACTATTCAATAAACGACAATTTCTGAATACTTTATCATGATATTAAGAGTTTAATACAAAAGCAATGGTGGGTTTGTGAGAGAGATTGTCTCAAACTAATGACGATGACAACTTGCAACAAGATTAGACGACCAACGATCAATCGATGACAATTTACATTATGAACAACGACGACAGTACGAATCCAACAAATCCTACAACGACCGTTTCTCAATTGAAAACGACCACTTTCAAGTTTTTCTTTTATTTTCTTAGTGTTTTGCAAACTCTCGATACTTATTGTTTTCAGTATCGTGAGTTTGAGGGGGATGTTAACATATTATTATTGATATAATACAGAAAATTGTCGTATTTATTATTGTTAGCATAATAGGGATAGTTTCTTTATTAGGAAAAAGTTCAGTGTAGATCTTTAAATTTAGGACTAATCGTAGACCATATAATTTATATATATGTACTGCACTGTATACTGTAAGTTGTGTAAATAATATGTGCAGTGCACACATTACAGTACATATATAAAAAGTACATGGTCTATAATTAGTGCTAAGTTTAAGGATCTACATATAACAAAACTCTTCTTTATTATATTTATTACATTTATTATTAATTAAATATTGACTATATAAATGGTTATTATATTATAAACGAATTAATACTTTTACCTTCACCACCGAATAAACGAAAATTTGAGAATATTGTATCAGTTAATCCAAAAAAATATCCATTTTATACTCTCAAAAACAAAGAAAGTTTTAAGAAGATAGTAATTAATCATGTTTTAGTAAAATTATACACAGAACAAAGTTAAAGCAATATCAGATAATTTAATTTATCTCTTATGATCTCATGTGTTCAATTGTTTCTCATTTCAATATTCGTAAAAACAAATATCCGTTTGTGAGATACATAAACTTAACTATTCAAATAAAATATACGGAACAAAGTTAATACAGCAAAATGAACAAAACCTAAATTATGAAATTTGTTACGTCATATTTCCGGTTGCCTCAATTATCTCCTAATTTCCCAGTATTAATCATAGAAATATCTCCAAACGATTCTTTCAAATCAGGAAAGAATCACAACACTAATATAACTCTAAAAAGATAAAATCAACTTATCTCAAGATATCCCTTAACAATCACAGGGATTAAAAACATTATCCTATCACAGAACTGCGTTGACTTGATCCCTATATATAAACAAGGTATGCAGACATCTTGGAATAGGATCCGATACATCTAAAATGTCGAGACACCTTTCAAGTCCAGCACCAAACATCCAAAAAACCCAAATCTCCCATCATCACAATTTTGTTATTCCAGCAATCCTCGAAATTTGTTATCACCAAATTCCTCCGTTAACAATTGACGCTAGAAGGAGTGGATTATTTTTTGATTGTGGAGGACAATCAAATCATCTAAATCATGTGCAGGGACGCAAGGGGGGTTATTATGGATCTGGAGCAGCTTTAATGGAGGAGCAGAACAATGGAGGCGGTGGTTCGTGATTCTATTCAAAATTAAGATAAGTTTTCTTATGATTTTGTCCGTACAAATAAGTTATCTTATAAAATTCGTAGTAAATTTAATACATGTCAGATTTTGATAATTTTTTATGATCCGGAAAGATTTTGCAATTTCCTGCAACTTTCGTTTTTGGTATTTTCTGAGATTATATTTCAATCTATTCTCGAAATCACAAAACATAATCAGATCCCGTTTTTCAGTATTGATAAGTTAATCAGCAGACGTTTTATTTGATTCCCGATTCGTTATAAGTCCGTTTCTGACGAGCCATATATCATCGAAAATCTCTTTTCGTTTCCTGCAACTTTCATGTTTTGTGTTTTCCAAGAAAATATCATTTACAAGGCCAAAAAGGTAAAAAAAAACAGATTTGAGCAGAATCTGAATCATGCAGATGTTAAAGAATTGTGATGCAATATTCGTAGCATATGATTTGATTACTTCACTAGCTCGTACATGAACAAAAATAAGTGTGGAAGGTCCTTATCTGATAAGGGTAATGTTTTCGAAAACTCTCTTTTCCCAGGAGGATGATATTTTTGAATACCCTATTTCGAGTAGGATAATATTTTTGAAGACCTTATTTCGAGTATGATAATATTTTTGAAGACCCTTTTCCAAGAAGGATAATATTTTTGAATACCCTCTTTCGAGGAGGATAATATTTTTGAAGACCCTCTTTCGAGGAAGATAATATTTTTGAAGACCCTCTTTTGAAGATGATAATCTTGTTTGAAGTCCATACGAGTTAATCGTCTTTTGAAGGTCTTTTAGGATAATCTTGTTTTGAAGGCCCTGTATCATTCGCATCATGCATTCATTAATCATCATGTGCATCATTCACATCATGCATTCATTCATATCATCATTGGACATTCTTAGATTCTGTGGTTGTCTTTGTGTGATATTTTTGAAGGTCCTTCTTTGTGGAAGGTGTTGCTTGAAATTTATTTTTGAAGGCCCTTCTATGAGGAGGGTACTGCTTGGAATACCTTGGTAACCGGTACTTTCGGGGTGCTTATCCGTACTTCCGGAAAGCTCACCAAGAAAAGAGTTCACCCTCTATTAAGGTGCGGAGAGTCCACCCTCTTAAGGTGAAGAGAGTCCTCCCTCTTATGGAGAGAAGAGTCCACCCTCTATTAAGGTGAAGAGATTCCACCCTCTTAGGTGAAGAGAGTCCTCCCTCTTAAGGAGAAGATCCTCCGGGATAATGCTTGGACTACAATCTCAACACGTTACATTATCTCCTTATTCAACATACAAGGACATCACTACTGTTGTTACACTCTACTGCTATCTCTTGAATAGTGGATTCTCAAAGTTCAACTTGACAGTAAGAAGCGCAACAATATCTACATAAAGTCGTTCATTCCCGTACACTTGCAAGACTACTAATACTCGCATATTACGGGCACATAATGTTGTCTCCCTCGCATCTACAGGCAAATCACGGGTACCTATGTGCTTCATATTATTCATTAATCTTCTACTCCTAGTTATTTCATTGACTCGGGAAATTCGGAAGATCAAAGCATGCTTAGTTCTCTGGTCCATCAAGCTGCACTGAAGAACTGGGGGTAGTTGTTACGCCATATTTTCGGTTGCCTCAATTATTTCCTAATTTCCCAGTATTAATCATAGAAATATCTCCAAACGATTCTTTCAAATCAGGAAAGAATCACAACGCTAATATAACTCTAAAAAGATAAAATCAACTTATCTCAAGATATCCCTTAACAATCACATGAATTAAAAACATTATCATATCACAGAACTGCGTTGGCTTGATTCCTATATATAACGGGTACGCATGCATCTTGGAATAGGATCCGACACATCTAACAAGTCGAGACACCTTTCAAGTTCAGCCTCAAACATCCAAAACACCAAAATCCCCATCATCACAATTTTGTTATTCCATCAATCCTCAAAATTTATTATTACCAAATTCCTCCGTTAACAAAATTCAAGAAAACCCCGGATCAGTCAAAAGGCATTATTGTACGTGTGAAATACAGACGTCACATAAAAAGCATTTATATCTGGAACAATTAAAACCAACACGCAAGTATAATTACATTAAGAAATTGTGCCTTTTTTTTTTTAAATATAAGATGATTCCATTTTGATCTGATCAGCTTAAATAAGTATTTTTAATTTATTTGTATTAAATTCAGGACTGATTTTGAACCGTAATAATGTCATTATTGTTGGGAGTGGTCCATTATATTCAACATCCTCCCTCACTTCAAGGAATATTATGGATAGTAAGGAGTTGAACCTGAGTGTTTCCTCCGCTTGAGTTTTGATAACATGTTAAGTAATTAGTTGTTCTAAAAATTTAAGCTGTTACATAAACGTATTCAATACAAATTCGTGCAGACTTGGTCCATAACATACTAATATGAAGTTAAGACTTGTTGGCAGCTCAATAATAATTACTAATATCATCATTTGTGATTTCAAAGTAAAAATTGAAATAGATGAACTTAATTAAAAAACAAATTCAAATAGATGAGAGAGATCATGTCAAGCATTAATGGTCAATCCATGAACTACTCTGTTTGTCCCTCTCATTTCTTTACACTTTTTTTTTTGGTACGTACATTTTATTTTTTTACATATAAAAAATAGTAGCATTTTATAATATAAAATCCAATCACATTCACTATTTTCCTCCACTGCCTACTTTATACCCATTTCATACATTAAATATTGATTGATCTCACCACTTTACTCATTTTTCTTACTTTTTCCTATTAATTTACACTTTTTCTTAACCTCCGTGCCGTCCATTTTATGTAAAAAATCGAGTGGGACGGAGGGAGTAATAAGGTATCATGTGCAAGAAAAAAGAAAAGAAAAGAAAAATACAGTAGCCCTAGACTACTAGCTAGTACATGTAGCATCTGGTCTTGGTCAAGCTAGATGAAATTAATAATTACAATAAGACCAAAACTTAAGCGATAATCAATGGCGGAATACGCGTAAACAAACTCAAGTTTAATTTGACTTTAAAACCAACACACGCTACCTTACAGCCCTCCACTTTCAATGGAGTAAACAAGTTTATTCTTCGGTCATTCTTTTATCTCACTTTATGTGCTTCTGCATTTAACTCATGCATGTGATTATGCCATAGATCATAAAATAGGTCAAACTTGGGAGCTTAGTTGAAAAGCTGGGAATTCAATCTCGCTGATAGAGATGAAAAAGAAAGTCGAAATACTCATAAAATTTTAATACATTTTAATTTGAATTTCTCCTTCAATACATGAAATAGAATTATAATTTATTTGGGTTAATAATCAAGTGAGTCACTAAAGTGGGCTCAATGTATCAAGTTGGTCACTGAACTGAAAACGGTCTCAATAAGGTCATTAAAGTGGGTTACGGGTACATTTGATTAATTCTGCTAAATTTTTGTTAACGGTAAATGATGATGTGTTTAGTATAATCTGATGCAGGAATTCAGAACACTTTATCGGATGTTTGCCACATCAGATTATACTAAACACATCAGATTATACTAAACACATCATCATTTACCGTTAACAAAAATTTAGAAGAATTAATCAAATGTACCCGTAACCCACTTTAATGACCTTATTGATACCGTTTTCAGTTCAGTGACCAACTTGATACATTGAGCCCACTTTAGTGACTCACTTGATCATTAACCCTAATTTATTTGTGCTTATCTTTTTTTAAAAAAAATATTTAGATTTATTTATGCTTTATAAATAATTATCCAATCTTAAATATTCTATGATTACTAATGAACGAGAATCAAACTCCAAACTTAATACTATCAATATAAGTTTTATATTACTTTTTAATCATAAATGATCAGCAAATATTCTCTGAGCAATGAGGGAATACGGACCATAAATTAGTCGGGGTTTAAATATATACTAGCGTAACAGCCCGTGCAAGGTACGAGCCTGCATAGAGATGTCAATAATTTTTATTGTGAAAAAGTTGGTCGTGATCGATTTATTAGCTTAAGGATTGTGTAGTCTTAAGTTGGAGAGCATAAAATGAGAATTATGGTTCATGCATAGTGAGAAATAGTGTAGAATTTGAAGCACGAGTGTACTATTGTTCTTCTTGCGATTATAAGCAGGTTTACCTGAGTTTTGTGTGTCAGAGAAAGGATAGTTTGTAGATTGGTAATTTGCGTTAGAGAGCGGTTGTTATCTGTTTTTCGGGAATCGATTGGTTTTTTTTTTGCAATCTAGATTATGAATAGGTTATATGCATTTAATATTGCTGTAATATAATCGAACATGCATTAATGAGATAGAGGATTTTAAAACGAAGCTGAAGGCCGGCGCATCTTTGCACACTCTCACGTCACTCAAGTTTGTGATAAACACTTTGGGAGATGAACACCTATTACAGTTTGGAGTATTCATGTCACCTATTTGTTTTTAGTCAACTGATTATGCACTCCTCTCATGTGTTCGTCTTTAAATTAAATTATATTAACACACTTAGTAAATGCATTAATAATGTGTTTGGAATATCGTTTTATAGTTACAAATTTTAATCCAATTTATTACTATATATTAAACCTCAACACAAGGGCAAAAGTTTCTAATTAAATGGTCGTCACAAAAATGTCACTCATATATTATTATGCAAAAATATATTAATAGTTGTTATACAAAAAAACAAACCTCCAACCTCCTTCTAAGATGTTCATGGGTTTAACCACTATTCTACATGCCTGTATGAGTTTACTTCAAAAAATTTATTAGATAATCCACGTCTTTCCTCTCTTATCTTATATTATTTTTACTTTGATTTTTAAATAAATAAAATATTGGTTTGTATTATTTATATAAATCAGTTTTTCTTTTCATCTTTTCGTAATTTTGGTCAAAAAGTGTATTTTTCGGACACCCCAACCGGTATCACGCCAGACCCTAGAGTGCAAGAAGAATTCCCCACGCTCCCATGAATCGAACCTTGAATGCTTTGGTCAATAACCAGTGCTTTCACTAACTCATCTACAGGGCTGGAGGCTTCTTTTTGTAATTTTATATACCTATATATTCAATCACTGAATTTTATTACAGTTGTATGTTTTCGATTAAATATATATTAATTATGTTGTTTAAAATTCATACTTTTATATTATATATCTTTATTATACTTTATTTGAATTAAATTAATTATTCATACATAAAATATACTATTTAAATTCGACCTAATATAAGAAATATTGTATATGTTGTAGATGATGTCGTCAAGGACCCACAAACCCTATTTAGAATTTCATTTTATTAAAATGATTATATGACATTACGAATCAATTTAATGTATTCTATAAAGTTCTATTATTATTATGAAAGATTATACTTTTTTTAACATCGTACAATAATTTTTGGAATACAATTTGAAATTCTATTTTCAAAACTTGTAATTTTCAATTTTCCTAAACTTAATCGTCTACTAACAGTCTGACTGATCATTATGTAATTATATACTATGTAATATCCTATATTTTAAAAACTCACCCCGGTTTTTGACACGAACGTCACTGGGGTTGAGTGAGAGGGGGTTAGAAAGGTGGAAAAAGATATAGATAAGTTAATAAAGAATGACATGTTACTTTAGAAAATGTTAACAAATGAACAATACATTCTGGAAAAGAAAATTGTTAAGAAATGGATGTGACGAACATAGTAGGTAGACAATTTTTTTGTATAATTTGAATGTTAATGTTTTTAATTTAAAAATTATAGAAATAACTAATAATGAGAGATATAATGTGTATAATACTTCTTATATTAAATCGAATTTTAATAATATATTTTATGCATGAATAATTAATTTAATTCAAGTAAAGTATCATATAAATTATGAATTATAATCAACATAATTAATATATATTAAATTGAAAACATTCAACTGTAATAATATATAGTGATTGAATATATAGATATATAAAATTACGAAAAGGAAAAATGAAAAACAAATTTATATAAAAAATTCAAACCAACATTTTATTTATTCAAACATCAAAGTAAAAAAAAAAATATAAGAGATAAAAGACGTGAGTTATCTAATAAGTTTTTTGAAATAAACTCAAAAAGGCATGTAGCATAGTGGTTAAGTCCATGGATATCTTTGAAGGAGGTTGGGGGTTCAAATCTCTGTAGTAACACATCTATTAAAATTTTTTTGTATAATAATATACGAGTGGCATTTTTGTTATTTTTCAAAAGAAAAGGGTAAAACGGTAATTTCGCGGTCATTTAATTGGCAACTTTTGCCCTTGTGTTGGCCTATTATATACTAGCTTTATACCCGTGCGAAGCACGGGAAGTTTTTTGTATTATTTTGACATAAGTTTATGGTGTTTATTTATACTTAGTATTAATATTTTAGCATTAATAGCTGGTGTTTTGGTATATTTATTTATTATTTAATTTTACTTTTTTCTTAAATTGTTTTGTACTATATATGTATAATTTTAAATTATAGTTTTGTATGTTGTAATAATTAAAAATGATTTTTTTATTAATATTAATTTGTAAAGTTTGGTTTTTATTAATATTAATTTGTAATTATAAATGAATTTGTTTTATTTTTAAATTTAAATTGTAATAATTTATTTTATAATATTTTATATTTTTTTAATTGTATTTTGGGCTGATTTTTTAGGTTTTTTTACGATGTGTATATGTCATCTGTACTTATTGTCAAACAATTTCTTGGAAAAATTAAATAATGTTGAATTTAGGTTATAATTTATTTATTTTTGTGATAATTTAATAATTTAGATAACTTTTTCTTTAACACATGTTAAAATAATATAAAATAAGTAATTAATTGATTGCATTTTATAATTAAAACATTTTTTGTAACACAATCTAATTATTTTCCAAAAATATCACAGGCAATTACCTTTAAATAAAACATATTAATTTTTATATTTGTTTTCACTAAAATGTCTCTTTTCAAAAAATATCATATCTCTTTTCCAAAAATATCAGGTGCAATCCTTACTTATTTATTTTAAAATCTATTTTAATATTTTTAATTACTTAAAAAGGTCACATATTTTAACATGCAAACATATTTTTTTAACAAATAAAATTAATATAATTAAAACACTTCTAAAAAATATCACGGATATTTATTTTTTTTAAAATTAAAACTTGTTGGTTTTTTTTTATTTGTCCTTATTATTTGTCTTTTATAATTAAAACACTTTTTTCTAACAAAATCTACTCATTTTTCAAAAATATTATGGAATGAAAATAGTTATTTTCATAGAACATAATTTATAAAATATTATATTTTTCTAAATTTAGATCGAAGACTCCATAGAACTTAACTCACTTTATTTATATTTTAGTATATTTAGTTTTTTTTTTTAAATTTCATTTTAATTGATTTTGTATATTAGATCATCAATATTAAATTTATACAATATATCCTTTTTTTTAGATTTCCCAAGTACTACTTTTTAGTTGAAATATTATTATAAAATTGATTAGTATTCATTTTTTATTCATTTTTTATTAAAATAGTTTTGTATATTATTGATGAAATCTTTATTCCTTTGAATTTCAAATCACTGAATTTAAAATTTTTAATTTTTTTCACTCTAAAATATTTAGATACTATATAGTAGTAGTTCATTACTAACTGAGAGCTTATCTGCTTGTATTTCGAGTATATCTACCATTTTTCCTTTTTTTCACAATAATAATAATAATAATTACTAATTTACTATTTTAGCCCTGACGACCAAACCATCTAAACTCCCTTATACCAATTATATATAGGATATAATAGTAAGTAATAGAAGATTCATTAATTTTTAGAAATTAATCGGGGCTTTAACTGAATTTTTTTTAACTAAAAATTATGATTTTATAAAAAAAATTACTAAATTTTTTGGCTTAATCGAGATTTCGGATTTCGGCCCTACGCTGCCACCCTCTAATTCCACCCCTGGACGAGTACTTATGCGGACCATTAATAGTTAAATATCATCAATAGTTGACATTTTTACATAATTTATCATAGACTCAAGCCGTCACAAATCATGATGGATCTAACCAACTAATGAAAATAATATTCTGTTAAAATCTTTATGTTAGTTTTTGACTGTTCTTGCTAAATAAAATATATTAAGAAAAAAAATTAAGGAATTATAATTATTATATATTCATTATATGATTATTGATTTGTAAGTTACAAGTTATGCAATATTATGATGTTAAGTGACACTAATTTGATATTGATTATAATAATGAGGCAGTTACATATAAGATGTGTGTATTAGAATGCCTATATATAATAGTGTCAAGGAATAAAATATTTTATTACTCCCTCTGTCCCTGAGTTCTTTACATCGGAGGACGGGGGCTCGGCACGTATTTTAAGCTTCCTATAAAATATATTTTTATAAATTATTTTAATTTTTTTTCTGAATAAAAGTATAATGTTTAAATTTTTATTTAGAAAAAGTTTGAAAATAAGTTGTAGAATTATACTTTATAGGAGCCTTAAAATACGTGTTGTAAAAAAACTGTAAAGAAATGAGAGGGACAGATGGAGTATTTACTTATTCACAATATAGTCAGGAACCCTTCTCTATATAATACTCCCTCCGTCCCATTATACATGTCTGTTTTAAAAAAAATATTTGTCTCATTTTACATGTCACTCTATTCTTTCAATACAAATTTTATAGGCAATTTTACAAAACTATCCCTACATTTATTGTTGGGTAAATTCTGAGAGAAAAGTTAAACACGAAAAATCATGATGAAAGTCTAACGGTGAATTCTGAGAGAAAAGTTTAAATATGATCTGACAGTGTGTGTAATCGTTTGCGAAACCATTGTGAAGAAGAAGAAACTCTGCATATAATTTCATTAACTACGATCTTGAAAAGAGCTTTTGAAGATATGGATTCGTCTGTTCTTTGGGTTCCAAGTATGGTAAATGACCACTTGGAGAGGCAGCAAAAGCAACTTTCTAGTTGGTTTTGGTGATAGTTTGAGACCTACTCTCCAATGTGGTAGATCAGTTGATTCCATGTGATCCCTGCTCTCAATTCCCGCAATACAGACATCGGGTGAATCACATAACCAAATCAACATAGACGAGCTTTAGAGCAACTTCATCGGTCACTCTATTCTGCCTCTTAAGTCATATTATAGAGAAATTGGTTCAAAAACGTACTCCATCAAACTCCTTAGCCCTCCCTATAAATTTAGGTGCACCAAAACTTTACTCTTTACTGAGGAGTAGATATTGTCTTCTCAACTAATTTTATATTAGTATATATTATTTTCTTTTCCAAAATCATTTTCCTTCTTTTGTTACAACTGGTCTTTTTCCTCCTTTTTTATTACAGTTGGACAAATAGAAAAGACATTGAGGAGCGTTGTTGGAGAGTGATTAGTTGCTCTTAGAGCATATGCACCGCGTTAGTTTAGTGCATCAATTCGGCAGGATTTTCAATGGACTAATGGTAGTTGTCCGTGCACCGCACTAGAATCGATACCATCAATTTTTGACGCTCCATTGATTCAGCGTGCTGACCAGCAATTTTCAATGGCCTTCCTGATGGCCATTAGTTCATGGGCCCCACATTTCTTTTAACTTTTTGACAAAATCTGTAGCCATGTGCTTCCTTTGCAACGTTAATATTTTTGAATAACGGTCATATTTTAGTAAACTTATCCAGCAAAGCAATGTATTATTGGATATTATTTGTGGGACCATTAAATAATAGAGATGAAATTAAATTTATAATATATAATATAATTATTTATTTGATGAATAGTAATTGATGGATTGATGAATTGATGGAGTTATGTGGGTGTATAAAAATTAAGAAAAAAAGTGATTCTAGCATGAATAGTAATCTAGCATGAATAGTAATCAATTCCATTGATTGAATTGATGAATTGATGAATTGATGGCCTTTAGGGGTGCATATGCTCTTAGTAGGGAGTCGTCCATGACATGGGATATACTGTTTAAAAGTATAAGTTGGATGCATAATTTGAGCTAAGATGAAATTAATTAGTTCGATGAATCTCTAGTGAAGTGTCGAATACTCTCTCCCAAATATCTCTAGTTTTGACTGATTTAAGCTCTGTCACTCTGCGAGGTCCCAAAAATTGGTGTCATCCCGGCCGTTGTTCCGGATACCAACAGTCGTCAAAGTTAAGAATACATTGTATTGCTTCAATTGGCATTTTCAGGCATGATTTCTGCCACTTTTTAAGTGTTGTTCTCAATGGTGGAGCTAACCTTCGCATATGAACCATAATGAGCACATGTGATTCTGTTGTTGTGCACGGTTCTTCTGTCCGTTTGGATAAACTTAAAATTATTGCTTATAACAAATGATAAGTGAAAATTATGTGTTCGAGTAATTTTATATTACGGATAACTTATTAGTTATTAAAAATGTAAAAAATAAATAAATTTGTTAAATAGTATATTTGAATGATAACATTAAATTCATTAAAATACTGAAATCCAGCTAGTATCTTTGTCATTCACCATCTTAAGTCTTAACTCTAAAATGTCATCTAGCTAGAGAGGTCAGAGAGGTCTGGGCTGCAATCTTTTTTTTTCCAACCATGAACAATCTTCTTGGTGCTAAAATAGCATATAACACCTCACGCCACCTCATTTTACACCGTATAACATCTCAACAATTTCAAGTTCATTCGCAATTCTTTCATTTTATATATTTTAGTAGAAACCTAATAAGTATTCAATTAACAAAAATTTATCATCATATCAAATTTCATTTTTATATCATCAAAATATGACATGGATTTACTCTTTTTTTTAATATTCTAACCATACCCTTAAAGCAATTCATTATTGACTTTAAAAACATTTTTAACTTATAACTGAATATATAATTTTGGGCTTAATACTCCTAAGTACATACTTAGATGAGTATAATATTTTTTAATGTAAATACACAAGTTATTATTGTAATTATATTATAATTACAAAACTTAATCAAATACGATTTTGTCATTAAAATACACCAAGTACTTCTATAACTCCCTGAGTACGTACTTAGACATTTTTCTCATTAATTTTAACGAGAAATGGTCCCATATGTCACAATTATGAGACAAATGGCCCAAAATGGCACTATTAAAAAAAATGGCCCAAAATAGCACAGTAAAACGCTACATCGTTTAGCGTTCTGAAAATAGCGTGAAAACACAACTTAAAGTAGCGTGTTCACCCAAAAACATCCCTTAAAGTAGCGTTTTTACCCGAAAGCACCACTTGAAGTAGCGTTTTTAATATAAAACTCAACTTAAAATTCAAAGTTTTTAAAAGAGAAATTATCAAAAATACTGCTTTTCAATAGTTAACCTTTGGGGTTCAATGTTTCTATTTTGGGTTTTAGAAATATTAAGAATGACGAATAATTCGTATACGGATTTAGGGTTTAGGGTTTAGGTTTTAGAGTTGTTTACAACCCTAAAATCAGGATGCCGGAAAAATATCATTATTAACAAGTTGCATTTATGATTGATTTTGGTTGCAGTTGCAAAAATTCTGAAAAAATTGTAAAACCTTTAAAACACAACTTAATCTTGCGTTTTAGGTATAATTTTTGAATAAACTAGAAATGTTAGACGCGCGTTTTAGAATTGTGCCAGCCAGCACGCAATTTTAACCACACACTTTGCTTATCATTTCGAATTAAGTTCAAAAAACACCGCCGCTGCGCAACTAATCCCAGCGCATCCGCCTAGCCATGGAAGACGAAACCAAGAACAACTGGGGTTCAACAGCATGGGCCCACCTCTCCTCCACAAGACAACACTCCCCATTGATCCAATGCATCACTAACTTCGTTTCAATGGATTTCATGGCCAACACTTTACTCGCCGCCGGTGCTTCTCCGGCGATGCTTCACTCTCTTCAAGAAATCCCCGATTTTACTCCTAATATTAATGCTTTGTGTATCAATATCGGAACTCTTACCGCCGATTGGTTGCCGGCGATGAAAATGGCGGCAGAGGTTGCTGTTAAGGCGGGAAAGCCGTGGGTTCTTGACCCAGTTGCTGCCGGAGCTTCGAAGTTCCGGTTGGAAGCTTGTATTGAACTTGTTAAGCTTAAACCTTGTGTTATTAGAGGAAATGGGTCGGAGATTTTGGCTCTTTTTAGAGCTTCTGTGGGGTCCACTAAGGTAATTATAATGGCCCTTTTGATTTAAATTTAATTTTTTTGTTGGTAGTTTTGATGGTTATTGACATTGTTATGTTTTTTGTTGCTTGAATTTTGTCTTATAAAAGTGCAAGTTTGTGTTTTTGATTTGTGTGTATGCTTTATTGTATGGTCCGATGATGATTGAGTGTGTGGAATTCTTATGGGGGCGTTTGGTTCATACCTTAATCACAATTGACATGTGTTAGGGTTTAGAAGAACAATATGATTGATTTTAATTGGAATTGGAAGCTCATTTCGGTTAATGAGGAATATATACTCCAAGCAAAGGATTTTAATTTTCGATTCTCATCCTCATTAACAATCCAAAAGGCCCTGTTATTGCGGGCATGTTGTGTGTTATATTGATGTCATGTTTTGATTCAATATTATGTCTTTGATAAATAAATAAATAAATTGGAATGTTATAATGCAGTCCTACTTCGTGCTAGATTTTTCTTTCCCTTACTACATACTGCAAAATAGTTGCATGTGTGGCATATATTTAACAATTTATATTGGTTGTATTTTTTAGGGTGTAGATAGCATGCATGATTCGACAGATGCGATTGAAGCAGCAAAATCCTTGGCTGAAGCAAGTGGCTGTATTGTTGCGGTGTCTGGTGCTGTTGACATTGTTACAGATGGAAAGCGAGTTGTAGGTGCACGAAATGGGGTCGCTATGCTGCAAAAAATCACAGCAACTGGTTGCTCGGTGACTGCTCTTATTGCTGCGTTTGTTGCAGTAGACCCGGTACATGCCTTTGAAGCCACAGCTACTGCACTTTCTATATTTGGTGTTGCTGCTGAGATGGCAATTGACTTGTCTAAAGGGCCAGCTTCGTTACGGATGCACTTGATTGATTCACTTTATGGGCTTGATCATTCTACTGTACTTAAACGCGTTAACATCACCAGTTTGTAAGAATACGTTGGAGGCTATAATTCTATGTCAATGGCTTTGGCGTGTCAATACATGGATTGACAGGTTTGTGGTTGATTAAATGGTTTTAATATCCGAAGTTTGTTTTGACACATGATGTTGATAAACTGTTTTTGGATACTTAGCAGTTCATCTTCTATGATGACCATGTTAATGAGTTAATCTCATAAGTTATCTTGTGTAAACATTTTAGCAAGTATGTTTACAAAAAAATAGCTATAGTAGTGCAAAACGCCAATATTCTTTCCTAGCTTGCGTGATCAGAAATAATATAGAAAAATTGCTTGCTAATAGATCAGCATTCTCTCTTTTGTATTATTTTTATTATATGATGTATGGAGTGTGCATATGCAGATGGTTTGTCAATTGTTACTTGTTATAAATATGATAAAAGTTAGGATTCTGATGCCTTGGTCTGTACTTAATGTACTCAATTCCTGAGGAATTGATCAAAACTTTATTATAGGAGACTAGAACTTATACTTGACTAAGTGACGAATCAGGAGCATCCAGGGGGTGTTATTTGTGCATTAGAAAAAGCCGAACCCAGTCGAGTCCGTTCGATGCTATATTTATGTATGGTGTTTGATGAGCGTGTTTAAGATAAAGACTGTAGTTGTTAGTGTTGTTGTGGTTCAGTGGTGTAGAAGGAGATCAATCAAATATATGTTGGTTTCCTGCTGAGTGATTCCACTTTGTAATTACTAATTCTAGAATCTTTGTTTAGTCCATTAAGCCCAGTTATAGAAATATGAATGTGGATTAGGTTGTTGTCACTTGTCATTTGTTAGTGGGTTGTGACTAATCATATTCTAATCAGTCATCATTTGTTTAATTAGATTTTCTAGCAATGCCGGATGACCATTACTTATTAATGTAAGTGACAGGAAATTAGATTCGTTCAAGAAAATTTAGATTATTGAAATATCGGTCAGAAAACATTCATGAATGCAAACTCCAATGTAATGCCATGCTTGAATGCAAACTTGAATTAACTTAAATAGTTGTTGTATCCAACACCTCTGTACCTGGGTCTGAGTAACATAGACTGCTGTAGTCGCTGGCTGTATATAGTTGCGCATTAAACCTGTTTAATAAGTTGGAAGCAATTGTTGATAAGTTGCAAAAGGTGTGTCTGTTAGGAAGCTGAGTTGATAGGGTAAGGTGGAAGCTGACAACTTCATAATGGTCTTATCTTCACATATCACAAGCAATGGTTGAGGACTTTCTCTTTTTCACCTGTTTCTTTGTAATTTACCAATGGATTTTTGAATATGAAATTCTTTGGGATGTGTGTTACCCTGACTTTTTATTTTGACTCGAGTTCCTGTGTTGACACTCAATGTTGGGACATGGTATGGACACTTATTATATGTCAAGGAAATATTAATTTTATTAAAATATTATCAAGTCCGACACGTAGACACGCTTTTGTATCCATGTTGGACAATTCCTGCAGAGTCGGGTAGACAGAGCTCTGGATTTGTTTCTGTTGTTTGTATTCCTTGTTTTTTTGATCGGTGATAGTCTGTTAATTGTTGTATATTAAAGTTTGTCTTGACACGATTCAAGTGGATCCAACTTCAAATTCAATCATTATATGTATATTTGCATATGTGCTGATTTCTCACGTTCATTAACATGACAGAAAATTACAAATCAACTTGAAATTAGTCGAAACATAACCACAAATGCATCTTGGTGCAGAGCAACTTCAGTTGTTAAGATGAATGGTAATCCTTAACAGTGTTTCTACGCCATCTGTGACATGCTGACCAGCGGGAATGAGTGAGCGAACCTCTGCAAACCCACAAGCATGTTTAAACTTTCCAGTGCCTCCAGTCACTGACAACCGTGACATAGTGCTTCCTATCCTGAATACTCCAAAGAAGTTGAGACTATCGCCATACTCTCCTCCTTCAAGCATGGCAGTAAAAGCCATCATCTGTGTACTCCCATCTGCAGAGCCTGCGATGTAGACTCCTTGAGCCTTTCCTACTGCCTGTGAACCCAACTCTGGTGCAGTGGTCAATATATCATCAATGACGGTGATTGTTCCAAACCCTAGTCCTAAATTATCTGGTCCCAACTGAGTCTGCACATTTTTACCATCGTTGGAGTTTCCAGCGAAAGCTGTACCTCCTAAACCAGTACCTAGTGGAATACCATTTCCATTAACGGTTGGAAGGGCACCATTAGAATTGGGAATAGCGACCCCTTTGGGTGGGAGGAAGCCTACTGGTCTAGCAAACGGCACTTGGCCGCTATAGATGTTTCCTAGTAAGCCAGTGATGGGCCTAGCTGTAGGACTGTTGCCTCCGAGAACGTCATGCATGTATATCTCAATAACAGGGACTTCTGAAACTGGTGGATCAACTGCAGCTACTAATGTTGCTACACGTAGAGCTGCAAGTAATGCAGTGACAAAAATAGTAGTTGATGATAGCCTTAACATCTTGATATATTTGTAAAGGAGGGGGATTTGTTTAGTTGAAATCCTTGAAGAAGAAGAGTGTCTGTTGCTTGAAATGGTATATGCTATCAGACCCTGGTGCTATTCTTTATTTATATGAAATGTCAATGTAGAATCAGAGGTGGAGTTGTTTCTCAACTTTAATGGTTTAAGTTGATTTATATAGTATTAGTTTAAATATAATGAGTGAAGTTGTTAAATTTGTGCTAGCTAAATCTTGATTCTAAAATAAGTGTAGCACCTAAAATGGGTTGTATCTAAAATAAGAGTAGCAGTACATTTCTTTTGTGTATAACAAGTTAATAACGGAGCTGTTGGTTTCTGCAACAACAAAACCCCTAGTAACTAGTTGGTTTTTCCAAGGAAAGTAAGCAACATGATCTTATGCTAAAAAATATTATTCGCCACTTCATGATATGTTTTGGATGAGTCGAACCCGAAATTTAGGGGTGTGCATTCGGTTCGGTTAACCGAAAATCGAACCGAATAATCAGAATCATTTCGGTTCAGTTAATCAATATTCATATTTCGGTTCGGTTTTTGGTAATAATATTTCTCTAATTCGGTTTTTTGGTATTTCGATTTTTAACTGCGATTAACCGAATAATCGAATAAATAACCGAATTACCCATAATTTAAAAAAACATTTATATTAGTGTTGGTAAGATTGAACAATCCAGCTCACCAAACAATGAGCTGCCAAATCAAGATCAAGTAGGATATTCTGTTACAGAGTTAGTTAGAAAAAATATAGATAAATGATGTATAGCAGTGTGTAGAAGGATCTAAGCTGTAGTATAAATAATTTCATATCTCTCTCATTGTAATTAAGTTGAATGATTGTTGATTTGATATGAAAATGCAGTTACTTTTCTTCTGCACATTACAATTCTCAAGTTCTAAATTTGTTATGGCATCAGAGCCAAACATCGGTTCTATACTTCTCCTGTAAATTTCAATTGAGTTCTCTCTATCTCACTTTCTCTCGATCTCTTCATCACTCTATGCGCAGGTTGTATGCTTCCGCTGTATCCACATCTTCAATGGTTGCTACTACATCCACACCTGCTCCTACAATTGATATCAATCATCCATATTATCTTAGTTCTGCAGATCATCCAGGTCTTGCTCTGGTTAATGAATTGTTAACAGACAACAATTATCACCATTGGAGTCGATCTGTTCAGATCGCTCTTTCTGCTAAATTGAAGCTTGGCTTCATTGATGGATCACTTTTGCAATCTACTGATCCTACTCAATTATCTCTCTGGAAACGCAGTAATGAACTTGTCATTTCTTGGATTCTCAATTCAGTTTCATCAGAAATTCGTAAAAGTGTGGTTTATATGTCAACTGCCTCACAAATTTGGCAAGATCTAGCTGCACGTTATTCTCAAATGAATGTTCCTCGACTATTTCAGTTACGTAAAGATATTGCCTCACTTTCTCAAGGTACAAAATCTATAACTGCATATTTTATTCCGTTTCGAGGATTGATTGATGAATTAGATAGTCTTTCACCTATTCCTCGCTGTGTATGTGCTAATTGCAACTGTACCTATCAAAACTCACAAAAATTGGATACATATGAACAATTTATCAAGCTTGGTCAATTGATGGGATTGAATGATCAGTTTACGACTACTCGAGGTCAACTCTTACTTATGAATCCTTTGCTTGACATTACTCGTGCATATTCAATGCTTTTACAAGAGGAAAATCAACGAAATTTTGCTACTCAATTGTCCACTACAGTTTCTGATAATTTGGCAATGAATGTTCGTATTAATTCTACCAATTCTAAGCAATCTACTAGAAAAGTTGCAGATCCATCTGTTCTTTGTGATTACTGTAAAAGAACAGGACATACAAGAGATAAATTCTTTGTTCTACATGGCTATCCTGATTGGCATAGGCTTCATGAACAACCTAAGCCTAAACTTCGACCTGTTTCTAAAGCAAAAGCCTTGGCTACTGGCACTTCTTCTGCACTCATATCTCAGCCACAAGTTGAGGCTGATTCAGATGATCTCTCTGAGAAGTGAGAAGCAGTACCAAAAATTGATTACTATGCTTCAGTCTAAAATGAAAACTAGTGACACTTCTCAGGCTGCTAATGCACCTTGGATTCAAGCCAATACTTCTCAAATGGCAGATAGACTACTTCAAAATAATGCTGTCATTTGTGTTAATAATGCCTATCTACCTACTTCTGATGACTCCTGGATCATTGATTCCGGAGATACTCATCACATTACCTATAACAGTAATCTACTTGTTAATCTTGCCCCTATGCAATCTGAATTACACTTACCTAATGGTCACACCGCGTGTATAACTCACACCGTTGATAATCATCTTTCTCAATCCATTGTACTTAAACAAGTTCTTTATGTACCAACCTTTAAGTGCAATTTGATTTCAGCTTCTAAGTTTAACATTGATAATCATTGTGATATATTATTCACTTCAACTAAGTGTCTGATGCAGGACCCTGTCTACAGATTGAGTCATCTACTGAATTACACAATTGTGATATTTGTCATCTTGCTAAGCAAAATAAACTTACTTTTACTGATAGTACTTCGACCAGTATTGCTTTATTTGACCTCATTCATTGTGATGTGTGGGGACCTTAAAAATCTCCCACACATGGCAATTGTCATTACTTCCTTACCATAGTCGAAGATTTCTCCCGATGTACATGGTTATTTTTGTTTTCTGATAAAACACAAATCTTCACTCTTATCACTCAATTTTTTCCGTATGTTACCAATCAATTTCACAAGACAGTTAAAGTGTTACGTTCTGACAATGAAACTGAATTCGTTAATAAACAAATGCACTCTCATCTAGCTTCCTTAGGTATCATACACCAAACAAGTTTTCCTCGAACCCCTCAGCAAAATTGGGTTGTAGAACGTAAACATCAACACCTTCTTAAGGTAGCAAGAGCCTTAAAATTTCAATCACATATACCTATCTCCTACTGGGGTGACTGTGTGCTTACTACAGCACATTTAATCAATCTTCTTCCCTCTAAAATTCTGAATTTTAAGTCTCCATATGAAGTACTCTTTAACAAACAGTCTAACTATAAACATCTCAAGCCATTTGGATGTTTATGCTACATGTCAACTGAAACCACAGATAAATTCTCTCCTCGATCACAGAGATGTGTGTTGCTTGGTTACCCTTTTCATCAAAAAGGATATAGAGTTTTAGATCTCCAAACCAGAAAACAACATGTTACCAGACATGTAAAATTTGTAGAACATATCTTCCCTTTCATAAATAAATCAGATGTTGTTGATCAGCCTTCATCCATGTTTCCTTCTCCTGTCATTCCTCATTCTGAGTATGATGTGTCTTTTGATCCAGTTTTGTCATCTGATACTTCTACTTTTCCACATACTTCATCTCATACTTCAAATAACAAAGACAACACAGACACCTTGAACTCATCTTCTTCCACAGATAATACATCATCTTCACCACATATTTTTGTTACACCTCCACCAGTTCTCAAGTCTACTAGAATCAGGAAATTGCCAGAAAAATTTAAAGATTTTACAGGTCTTCCAAGCACCATGATCACCAGCTGCTCCTCTCCCCTATCCTTAACATCAGCTACTGGTCCTTCTTCTTCTTCTTCTACTGTCACTTATCCTTTGTATCATCATATGTCCTATACTAGTTTTAAACCAACATATACTAAATATTTAGTAGCCACTGCTGTAATATCCGTGAATTTTATTATTTGATTAAATGATATATTTAATCTAAAATATTTATTTTGGAATATTGGAATATTATTATATGATATTTAGTGTGTGATTATGTGCTAAATGGTGAGTCAGAAGCCCCTTTCAAAAATTTCGTCATTTGGAATTTTCTTCAAATTTGAGCCGTTTTGATAATTCAAGGCCCCGTTGAAATTTCGTACATTCATTTTTAATTCTTCGTCTTTCGTATTCGAATCGTTATCGAAAGGGTTATGGTATTCTATTTAACCCTACCTATTTGATTCTGCAAATCAATTTCAATTTTTGATCCGAAAAAGGAAAAATCGTTCCGAACCCTAATTGCTTAAGGGGACGGATTTATCGTTCTATATCAATATTGAAGTTGTTATAGCCCTAGTATTCTTGAGCATTAGTTATATAATGATATATATCAATTTGGATAATCATCAACCTTTTTAACCCCTTATTTTTCGTAAAACGTGTTTTTGACCTAATTAGGGTTTTTAAACGATCTAACGAATCAATATCGATCCAAAAATGTTATTTGGGGTGTTATTTTTCCAGAAATATAAAAAGACAAATCAGACTTCATAACTCATAGCAAATCTTCAGCAATTACTCAAAAAATCCGAAATTCCCAAAAATTATTTTTGTGTTCTTGATCTTCAATCAATTCGTTCTAAGTGTTATTGAAGTCCAAATTTGAAGTTCTTATACTCAAATCAAAGCTCCAAAAATCTAGTTTCAGAATCTTCCAACCTCATCATCATCTGGTAAGTATTCGATTTTATATTGATTTTACAAGTTTCGAATTATAACTAGGGTTCTTGATTCGATTTGGGGATTTTCATTCTGTTGATTCTCCGTTCAATTGGTTGCTTCTAACATGTTCCTAGGGTTCTAATTAGCAAGAATCCATGCTTTAATTTCATGTTTATATTCAATTTAGTCGGGTTTTGATTTCGGGTTTTGACCCGATTTCTTCTTTCGATTTGTACGTTCTTGATATTGATCTGACATTGTTTTTGATAAAGGGCTTTTATTGTATGAGTTATAAGCTTCATTTTGGTATATTAATCTTTGAGTTTCATGTACGGAATAAGTAGATCGGGTTTCCGGCCGAGGTCGTTGCCGGAGAATTCTTTGAACGGATTCTGGGCACGATTCCGGCTAGGGACAGATGTTTTGATGTGTGGGTTTTGTTTGGCTTGAAAAGGCGAACAAAAGCCCTCTGGTTTGATTTGTGTTTGGACGGAATCGAAGAATTCCGGCGGCCGGAGACCGGCCGGATTCTGGAAAACCCAGAATCCGGTGGGTTGTTCTTGGCGACCCGGAATTGTTCTTCCCGACCCGTTTACCCGATTTTTCGACCCGGTTTCAATCTTCAAAACCCTAATTCATTTTCAGAAAACTGTTTTTGAATTTTATTTTTAAATTTAATTCGAAAATAGTTTAAAAACTTTAAAAATTCATATTTTTATTTTAAAAATATATTTTAATATCAGAAAAATTCTGATAAATTATATTTATTATTTTAAATCCGAAAATTGATTAAACTTAATTATTTTAATTATTTTTAATTAATAATTAATTTATTAATTAATTGGTTAATTCTTTTAATCAATTAATTCTTAAAAATTAATTATTAATTAGATTTAATTAATTAAAAATTCAGTTTAATTATTTTCAAGCCTATTTAATTATTTAAAAATAGCTTGAGTATTTAAAGAGTGTCAATTAATTTTATTAATTGATTTATTTTCATTTAAATGTTTATATTGGATTTAAAAATCCGATTTTTGATTTAAAAATTAGTAATGACTTATTAAAATTCGAATAAGTTCCGTATGATGTTTTAAAATTGTTTATAAGTGCTATATGGTTCATATTAATTGTGTGTTGTGTTTTATAGTCTGTATATGCCCGTACTAGGGCAAATATCTGAGTTTTAAATATCGTAAACTATACCGGACGTCCGATACGTAACCGGTTACTTGTTTAAATGTGA
Source organism: Heracleum sosnowskyi (assembly GCA_030848705.1). Classification (NCBI taxonomy): domain Eukaryota; kingdom Viridiplantae; phylum Streptophyta; class Magnoliopsida; order Apiales; family Apiaceae; genus Heracleum; species Heracleum sosnowskyi. The sequence continues at coordinate 130,823,587 of CM061238.1, read as the reverse complement.
TTATTGGTTGAATAAGTGTCGAGAGTAGAACGAGAATAGTTAGACTTATTGTGATGAGTTGTTTAATTATAGAATCGAGTTCCCGGAGCAAGGGAAAGGGGAAAGTAGAGTGAGCAGAGTCGATCCGACAGCAGCTTAGACCAGGCAAGTATCTGTGCCCTTACTTGTGATAAAAGTTATTATTGTCTTGATTACTTGAATACCGTTATCCCCAGAACAATTCAAATTATCAATCTTTTAACCGCATTTGGACAACTGATTCCATTTCCTTAGAGATTCTTGATTCTTTGATTTGATCTGCATCGGAAACCCTTATTTCCAATTCACTTGATTATTGTTTACCACCTATTGTTGTTATTTATCATCCTTTGATTATCATTGACAACCATTGATTATTTGACTTCCATCTTGACTACCGATTACGGTCATTGATTAACGATTACCAATATTGATTTCCTTATTGAATGAGTACACTGTACCATTGAAATTACTCCATGATTCTTTCTCGATCTTCGTTGATACTGAACAGTTGAAGCTCTTTTGCAATTACTATACATTCAGTTTATCTTATTGAGCATGTTATTGTTTATACCCTATTATAGATTTGGCATGTGTTTTTAAAAATGGACCAGTAATTGGTCGGGCCATATTTATGGTCGGAATAACTTAAGGCCCAGATTGGCCTGGGATCCAGTAGAGGACTATGACATGAGCTAGTCCGGGGTTGATGCGTGGCTGACCAGCAGCACAACCTTTGATTTGAATAAAATGTATAAGCCAAATTCTAATTCTTTACTTCAATCATTATTGATACAAAGCATGTGTTAGCTAAATATTGTTGATTCTGATATCATAAATTCATATCCTTACAACTGTGATATAAATGATTCGTTGATGTTTGCTGAGCAATTTTGGCTCACTCTTGCTTGTTGTTTTCTAACCCTATTCCAGTGAAGCGAGAGTATGAGTTGGCATAGCGTGACCGATAGTTCACCAGCAGCCAGGAGAGCCCCTCGAGTCATTGTTATTGGCAGGGTAGTTGTTGTTTTTCTTTTCTAGATTAATGTCTAGATTTGAACTTTAGTTGTGATGTAATAACTCTGATAAAACTGGTTTTGTAATAATAAAAGATTGTAGTAGCTTGTGTTCATTGCCATAATCTGGATGCGGTCTTGGTCAAGGGGTAATTGTGTCTTTATATATATTATGCATGTGTTAAATAGTGTTCCGTTGGTCGGATGACTCCTCAAATCTGTACCCCGGGTTTGGAGGGCGTCACAGTTGGTATCAGAGCAACAGGTTATGGCATTTGAAACAAGTTAGGACTTAGGGTCCAGGATAACATAGAGAGTTAGGAATTCACGTAAGGATATTAGGAGGTCAACTAGGGATATTACGCGTAGTAATTAAATGTGGTTATAATTGCAGCCCCCTAGTTCTAGTTCAGACTCAGACCCTTCCGAGGATACGATAGCAGAGATACCTACACCCGTTGAGAGAGCAGGACCGTCTCGGCCAGTGCGATATCAGCCTATGCATCAGGACCCAGTAGTCAGGAGAGATCAGATACCTTGTCCTATTCCACTCCGACAAGTAGCCCCAGCACCAGTGTCTCAGGCATCAGTTTGTGGGCCTTTGTATCAGTTATGTGAGCCACCAGTTCCACACCATGTGTATCAGAGGGTGAGTAGAGAGAAGGAGTACCTTTATGGACAGGTTATGGAGATGGGTAGGATTCGTTCGATCGAGGCAGCCGCTGTCAGAGAGAGAGACAGACTTAGAGATCAGATGAGAGACATTCAGATGAGGTTTAGGGTTACGAGGACTTTGGTTGAGACTCGATTGCACGGATTAGCTTCTAGTCGAGAGGGAGAGACAGTAGCAGGGATGAGACAGATTTTGGAGTATGCGATGAGTGAGATTGCAGAGATTTCAGGACCCCCGTTATGGCCGGCAGGAGCAGGTGATCTGTGAGCAGGTATTAGTAGCAGACAGATGTGACATGGATGTATGGTTTCTAGATAGTTAGTATATAGATGCATATTGTAGAATCAGCAGTGCACCGGGCTTATAGGAACGCCTCGGGTTGTTGTTGCATTTTTGTTGTTGTATTGCTGGTCGGCAGTTATGGTTCAGCCATGATATATTTTCTTTTGAAGCGTTCTACGCTTGTACTAACTCTATCTATATATATATGATAAACCTCTTTTATAGAACTATATTTATTCCCCTGTCATTCATTTCCAGCATCATAACTGTTATTCTACTTATTGCAACGAGTGTATCCATACACCGTTGAGAAGATCTGTAAACCTTCGAGATATCAATTGTGATCCTTCCTTCTCTTATATGAACTGTTTGATTAAGCCAATTATTGTTTATTCATCAGCGATATGGCTCCTAGACGACAAACCCGTTCAACTGATACCTCTGACCAAGAAGGTCAACAAAATACACCTCCCACGGGCCGCGTGGACCCGATGGTAATCCAGTTGTTAAATACCCTTACTCAACAGACTGCCGCATTAGCACAGCAGCAACGTGCATTTCAGCAACAGCTCTTAGAACAGCAGCAACAGCATCAGCAACATCAGCATCAGCAGCATCAACAACAGCACCAACAAGCAGCACCGGCAGTTACGTTCAAATCTTTCCAGGCAGCAAAACCTCCGGAATTTAAAGGATCAGCAGACCCTGTAGAGGCTAAGGCATGGTTGAAAGAGATGGAAAAGGCTTTTACCTTGATAGAGGTGACAGAGGATAAGAAGACAGAATATGCAAGCTATTTTCTGAAGAATGAGGCTAGTTATTGGTGGGAAACGAGTAGGGCTATTGTAATATCCGTGAATTTTATTATTTGATTAAATGATATATTTAATCTAAAATATTTATTTTGGAATATTGGAATATTATTATATGATATTTAGTGTGTGATTATGTGCTAAATGGTGAGTCAGAAGCCCCTTTCAAAAATTTCGTCATTTGGAATTTTCTTCAAATTTGAGCCGTTTTGATAATTCAAGGCCCCGTTGAAATTTCGTACATTCATTTTTAATTCTTCGTCTTTCGTATTCGAATCGTTATCGAAAGGGTTATGGGATTCTATTTAACCCTACCTATTTGATTCTGCAAATCAATTTCAATTTTTGATCCGAAAAAGGAAAAATCGTTCCGAACCCTAATTGCTTAAGGGGACAGATTTATCGTTCTATATCAATATTGAAGTTGTTATAGCCCTAGTATTCTTGAGCATTAGTTATATAATGATATATATCAATTTGGATAATCATCAACCTTTTTAACCCCTTATTTTTCGTAAAACGTGTTTTTGACCTAATTAGGGTTTTTAAACGATCTAACGAATCAATATCGATCCAAAAATGTTATTTGGGGTATTATTTTTCCAGAAATATAAAAAGACAAATCAGACTTCATAACTCATAGCAAATCTTCAGCAATTACTCAAAAAAATCCGAAATTCCCAAAAATTATTTTTGTGTTCTTGATCTTCAATCAATTCGTTCTAAGTGTTATTGAAGTCCAAATTTGAAGTTCTTATACTCAAATCAAAGCTCCAAAAATCTAGTTTCAGAATCTTCCAACCTCATCATCATCTGGTAAGTATTCGATTTTATATTGATTTTACAAGTTTCGAATTATAACTAGGGTTCTTGATTCGATTTGGGGATTTTCATTCTGTTGATTCTCCGTTCAATTGGTTGCTTCTAACATGTTCCTAGGGTTCTAATTAACAAGAATCCATGCTTTAATTTCATGTTTATGTTCAATTTAGTCGGGTTTTGATTTCGGGTTTTGACCCGATTTCTTCTTTCGATTCGTACGTTCTTGATATTGATCTGACATTGTTTTTGATAAAGGGCTTTTATTGTATGAGTTATAAGCTTCATTTTGGTATATTAATCTTTGAGTTTCATGTACGGAATAAGTAGATCGGGTTTCCGGCCGAGGTCGTTGCCGGAGAATTCTTTGAACGGATTCTGGGCACGATTCCGGCTAGGAACAGATGTTTTGATGTGTGGGTTTTGTTGGGCTTGAAAAGGCGAACAAAAGCCCTCTGGTTTGATTTGTGTTTGGACGGAATCGAAGAATTCCGGCGGCCGGAGACCGGCCGGATTCTGGAAAACCCAGAATCCGGTGGGTTGTTCTTGGCGACCCGGAATTGTTCTTCCCGACCCGTTTACCCGATTTTTCGACCCGGTTTCAATCTTCAAAACCCTAATTCATTTTCAGAAAACTGTTTTTGAATTTTATTTTTAAATTTAATTCGAAAATAGTTTAAAAACTTTAAAAATTCATATTTTTATTTTAAAAATATATTTTAATATCAGAAAAATTCTGATAAATTATATTTATTATTTTAAATCCGAAAATTGATTAAACTTAATTATTTTAATTATTTTTAATTAATAATTAATTTATTAATTAATTGGTTAATTCTTTTAATCAATTAATTCTTAAAAATTAATTATTAATTAGATTTAATTAATTAAAAATTCAGTTTAATTATTTTCAAGCCTATTTAATTATTTAAAATTTGTTTGAGTATTTAAAGAGTGTCAATTAATTTTATTAATTGATTTATTTTCATTTAAATGTTTATATTGGATTTAAAAATCCGATTTTTGATTTAAAAATTAGTAATGACTTATTAAAATTCGAATAAGTTCCGTATGATGTTTTAAAAATGTTTATAAGTGCTATATGGTTCATATTAATTGTGTGTTGTGTTTTATAGTCTGTATATGCCCGTACTAGGGCAAATATCTGAGTTTTAAATATCGTAAACTATACCGGACGTCCGATACGTAACCGGTTACTTGTTTAAATGTGATTATTGGTTGAATAAGTGTCGAGAGTAGAACGAGAATAGTTAGACTTATTGTGATGAGTTGTTTAATTATAGAATCGAGTTCCCGGAGCAAGGGAAAGGGGAAAGTAGAGTGAGCAGAGTCGATCCGACAGCAGCTTAGACCAGGCAAGTATCTGTGCCCTTACTTGTGATAAAATTTATTATTGTCTTGATTACTTGAATACCGTTATCCCCAGAACAATTCAAATTATCAATCTTTTAACCGCATTTGGACAACTGATTCCATTTCCTTAGAGATTCTTGATTCTTTGATTTGATCTGCATCAGAAACCCTTATTTCCAATTCACTTGATTATTGTTTACCACCTATTGTTGTTATTTATCATCCTTTGATTATCATTGACAACCATTGATTATTTGACTTCCATCTTGACTACCGATTACGGTCATTGATTAACGATTACCAATATTGATTTCCTTATTGAATGAGTACACTGTACCATTGAAATTACTCCATGATTCTTTCTCGATCTTCGTTGATACTGAACAGTTGAAGCTCTTTTGCAATTACTATACATTCAGTTTATCTTATTGAGCATGTTATTGTTTATACCCTATTATAGATTTGGCATGTGTTTTTAAAAATGGACCAGTAATTGGTCGGGCCATATTTATGGTCGGAATAACTTAAGGCCCAGATTGGCCTGGGATCCAGTAGAGGACTATGACATGAGCTAGTCCGGGGTTGATGCGTGGCTGGCCAGCAGCACAACCTTTGATTTGAATAAAATGTATAAGCCAAATTCTAATTCTTTACTTCAATCATTATTGATACAAAGCACGTGTTAGCTAAATATTGTTGATTCTGATATCATAAATTCATATCCTTACAACTGTGATAGAAATGATTCGTTGATGTTTGCTGAGCAATTTTGACTCACTCTTGCTTATTGTTTTCTAACCCTATTCCAGTGAAGCGAGAGTATGAGTTGGCATAGCGTGACCGATAGTTCACCAGCAGCCAGGAGAGCCCCTCGAGTCATTGTTATTGGCAGGGTAGTTGTTGTTTTGCTTTTCTAGATTAATGTCTAGACTTGAACTTTAGTTGTGATGTAATAACTCTGATAAAACTGGTATTGTAATAATAAAAGATTGTAGTAGCTTGTGTTCATTGCCATAATCTGGATGCGGTCTTGGTCAAGGGGTAATTGTGTCTTTATATATATTATGCATGTGTTAAATAGTGTTCCGTTGGTCGGATGACTCCTCAAATCTGTACCCCGGGTTTGGAGGGCGTCACAGCTATGGAGCCCGAGGGATTGATTACGTGGGCAAGATTTACAGAGTTGTTTTTGGAAAGATATTTTCCGGACTATATGAGAGATCAGATGGAATTGAAGTTTTTGGAATTAAAGCAGGGAAGCATGACAGTGCCCCAATATGAAACAAGGTTTACGGAGTTGTCAAGGTTTGTTCCAACCTATGTGGATACGGAAAAGAAGAAGGCCAAGAGGTTCCAGCAGGGACTGAGGTCTTGGATTCGTAGTAAGTTAGCTGTATTGGAGTTGGACACCTATGCAGCGGTGGTCCAAAAGGCAATGATTGCGGAGACAGAGAGTGATTCTTACATGAAAGAGATGGAGAACAAGAAAAGGAAAGCAGGGATACCCGATAAGGGACAGCAGCAGGGAAGTTTTCAAGGGCAAGCAAATAAGAAACTGGGATTTCAGCACGGAAGGAATACAAGTTTTAGGAAACCAGACACCGGAAACGTAGGACAAGATAACCGTCTACTAACCGGCAGTCAGCAGGGACTTTCTAGACCCCCACTACCAGAATGCAAGACATGCGGGAAGCGACATCTAGGGATATGCCATCGATTGAATGTCACATGCTTTAAATGCAATCAGAAGGGACATTATTCCCGGGATTGCAAGATAGGCATCGTGTGTCATCGGTGTAAGAAACCAGGTCACATGATTAAGGACTGCAGAACACCAGCAACCGTGAACAATATGATTCGGGCAATTGAAGCACCCCCAGTTGTTAACGTCCAGCCGTTAGCCAGGACCTACAATATATCAATGGGAGAAGCAGTGAGAGATTCCGGCGTGGTGGCAGGTACACTTCTAGTAAATTCTATTCCTGCACAAGTGTTAATAGATTCGGGAGCGACGAAGTCTTTTATTTCTGAAACGTTTGCTCGTAGATTGAATTGCGTAATGAAACCTTTAAGTGGAGTGTTGACTATAGAGATAGCTAATCAGGATCGTATCGCGGTCAGTTCATATTATCCCCGTTGTGAGATAGAGATTTTGGGAAATCGTTTTTATGTTGACTTGTTACCTTTTAAGTTAGGTGAATTTGATGTGATATTAGGGATGGATTGGTTGACTGAGCATGATGCAAGTATTGATTGTAAGAATAAGAGGGTTACTTTGTTTACCCTAGAAAAGAAAGAGATAATATTTAGAGGAGAGAAACAAAGAAAGAGGTTCCTGACGATGATTCAGGCTAAGAGGTTATTAAGGCAAGGTTGTGAGGCGTATCTAGCTTATGTGATAGATATAGATAAGGAAGTTTCTAAGTTAGAAGATATTCCAGTCGTAAATGAGTTTCCAGATGTTTTTCCGGAAGAATTACCAGGTTTACCTCCAGATAGAGAGATTGAATTTGCGATAGACTTAGTACCAGGCGCGGAGCCAGTATCTAAGGCCCCTTACAGAATGGCACCAGTGGAGATGAAGGAATTGGCTGATCAACTGCAAGATTTGCTAGAAAAAGGAATTATTAGACCCAGCGTTTCACCGTGGGGAGCACCAGTACTGTTTGTCAAGAAAAAGGATGGAAGCATGAGATTGTGTATAGACTATCGGGAGTTGAACAAGCTGACCATTAAGAACAAGTATCCGTTACCTCGAATAGATGATCTGTTTGACCAGCTGAAGGGAGCGGTACATTTTTCAAAGATCGACCTACGGTCAGGATATCACCAATTGAAGATTAGACCAGACGACATACCGAAGACAACCTTTCGAACAAGGTATGGGCACTATGAATTCTTAGTAATGGCGTTTGGACTAACGAATGCACCAGCAGCTTTTATGGACCTAATGAACAGGATTTTCAAGAGATATTTGGACAAGTTTGTAGTGGTATTCATCGACGACATCTTGATATACTCAAGGACAGAAGAAGAGCATGCAGACCAGTTGCGAATTGTGTTAGAAACGTTAAGACAAGAAAGACTATACGCGAAGTTTTCCAAGTGTGAATTCTGGTTGAAAGAAGTTCATTTCTTAGGACACGTGGTGAGCAGCGAAGGCATCAAAGTGGACCCAGCAAAGATAGAGGCAGTGAAAGATTGGGAGAGACCAAGGACACCGACTGAAGTCAGAAGTTTCTTGGGATTAGCCGGATACTACCGGAGATTTGTGCAAGATTTTGCGAAGATAGCTACTCCAATGACCAAGCTGACAAGGAAAAGCGAGCGATTCATATGGAACGATAAATGCGAAGAAGGCTTCCAAGAGTTAAAGAAAAGACTAACTACGGCACCGGTATTGATGTTACCAGACGATCAAGGTCATTTCGTAATCTATAGTGATGCGTCGTACAAAGGATTAGGATGCGTACTTATGCAACATGACAAGGTGATTGCTTATGCGTCAAGACAGTTGAGACCCCACGAACAGAAGTACCCTACACACGATTTGGAGTTAGCAGCTATTGTGTTTGCTTTGAAGATATGGAGACACTACGTGTATGGAGAGAGATGTGAAATTTACACCGATCACAAAAGTTTGAAGTATATCTTTACTCAGAAAGAGCTGAACATGAGGCAACGAAGATGGTTAGAACTAATCAAGGACTACGACGTTTCTATCAACTATCATCCCGGCAAGGCAAATGTGGTAGCAGATGCATTGAGCAGAAAAGAGAGATTAAATACACTAATGATGACCAAAGAGTTATACAAGGAATTTGAGAAGTTAGAAATCGAAGTAATTAATCCGAAGGACGCGACGGAAATGATTTATACCATGGCGTTTCAACCTGAATTGTTGGAGAAGATACGGAAGTGCCAAGAGCGAGTTATGAATGATGATGTGAGTAAAATGACAGGTGAGGAAATATGTAGCCAACCGGACGACAAAGGGATCTTGAGATTTGCTTCTCGGATATGGATACCTAACGTAACGGAACTGAAAAGTGAGATTTTGCACGAAGCACATAACTCGAAGTATTCAATTCATCCAGGGAGTACGAAAATGTATCGAGATCTTAAGACGAACTTTTGGTGGCCAGATATGAAGAGAGAGATTGCAGAATGGGTAAGTAAATGCTTTACGTGTCAAAGAGTTAAGGCGGAACATCAGAGACCAAGTGGATTACTTCAACCATTGGAAATTCCCGAATGGAAGTGGGAACACATTGCGATGGACTTTGTAGTAGGATTGCCTAGAACAAAAGCTAACCATGATGCCATCTGGGTTATCGTGGATCGATTGACGAAATCTGCGCATTTTCTTCCGATTAACGAGAGATTCTCGCTGGATAAGTTAGTTCATATTTACATAAAAGAAATCGTAGTACGACATGGAGTTCCAGTATCGATAGTGTCTGATAGAGACCCTCGATTCAATTCAAGATTTTGGAGGAGTTTTCAAGAGTGTTTAGGCACCGAGTTGAGAATGAGTACGGCTTATCATCCGCAGACGGACGGTCAAAGCGAAAGGACAATTCAGACTATTGAAGATATGCTTAGGACATGTGCACTTGACTTTGAAGGCAGTTGGGACGATCATCTACCCTTGGTGGAATTTTCATATAATAATAGTTTTCACGCGAGCATCGGAATGCCACCTTACGAAGCTCTGTATGGACGAAAGTGTCGATCTCCGGTATATTGGGAAGAAGTTGGTGAACGGAAAATGATAGGACCAGAACTAGTACAACGAACAAAAGAAGTGGTTCAATTGATTCAGAGAAGATTGATAACAGCTCAAGACCGACAGAAAAAGTATGCGGATCTAGCCAGAAAGGATGTGGGATTCGAAGAAGGAGAGCAAGTGTTACTAAAAGTTTCACCATGGAAAGGATTAGTTAGGTTTGGAAAGAAAGGGAAGTTGAGTCCGAGATATGTTGGGCCGTTTGAGATTTTGAAGAAAGTGGGCGAAGTAGCTTACGAGTTGGCATTGCCACCGCATATGCAGCACGTTCATAATGTATTTCATGTATCTATGCTTAAGAAGTATCGACCAGATTCGAATCATGTAATAGAGTATGAACCCATAGAGGTCCAGGCAGATTTATCATATGTAGAACGACCGATTCAGATATTGGATCATAAGGAGAAAGTACTAAGGAATAAGACAGTAGCGTTAGTGAGAGTTTTGTGGAGGAATCCTAAAGTAGAAGAGTCTACCTGGGAGTTAGAGAGTGAGATGTTAGAGAAGTATCCCCAGTTGTTTCCTTGATCTGATTCTGAGGACAGAATCCTATTAAGGGGGGAAGGATGTAATATCCGTGAATTTTATTATATGATTAAATGATATATTTAATCTAAAATATTTATTTTGGAATATTGGAATATTATTATATGATATTTAGTGTGTGATTATGTGCTAAATGGTGAGTCAGAAGCCCCTTTCAAAAATTTCGTCATTTGGAATTTTCTTCAAATTTGAGCCGTTTTGATAATTCAAGGCCCCGTTGAAATTTCGTACATTCATTTTTAATTCTTCGTCTTTCGTATTCGAATCGTTATCGAAAGGGTTATGGGATTCTATTTAACCCTACCTATTTGATTCTGCAAATCAATTTCAATTTTTGATCCGAAAAAGGAAAAATCGTTCCGAACCCTAATTGCTTAAGGGGACGGATTTATCGTTCTATATCAATATTGAAGTTGTTATAGCCCTAGTATTCTTGAGCATTAGTTATATAATGATATATATCAATTTGGATAATCATCAACCTTTTTAACCCCTTATTTTTCGTAAAACGTGTTTTTGACCTAATTAGGGTTTTTAAACGATCTAACGAATCAATATCGATCCAAAAATGTTATTTGGGGTGTTATTTTTCCAGAAATATAAAAAGACAAATCAGACTTCATAACTCATAGCAAATCTTCAGCAATTACTCAAAAAATCCGAAATTCCCAAAAATTATTTTTGTGTTCTTGATCTTCAATCAATCCGTTCTAAGTGTTATTGAAGTCCAAATTTGAAGTTCTTATACTCAAATCAAAGCTCCAAAAATCTAGTTTCAGAATCTTCCAACCTCATCATCATCTGGTAAGTATTCGATTTTATATTGATTTTACAAGTTTCGAATTATAACTAGGGTTCTTGATTCGATTTGGGGATTTTCATTCTGTTGATTCTCCGTTCAATTGGTTGCTTCTAACATGTTCCTAGGGTTCTAATTAGCAAGAATCCATGCTTTAATTTCATGTTTATGTTCAATTTAGTCGGGTTTTGATTTCGGGTTTTGACCCGATTTCTTCTTTCGATTTGTACGTTCTTGATATTGATCTGACATTGTTTTTGATAAAGGGCTTTTATTGTATGAGTTATAAGCTTCATTTTGGTATATTAATCTTTGAGTTTCATGTACGGAATAAGTAGATCGGGTTTCCGGCCGAGGTCGTTGCCGGAGAATTCTTTGAACGGATTCTGGGCACGATTCCGGCTAGGGACAGATGTTTTGATGTGTGGGTTTTGTTTGGCTTGAAAAGGCGAACAAAAGCCCTCTGGTTTGATTTGTGTTTGGACGGAATCGAAGAATTCCGGCGGCCGGAGACCGGCCGGATTCTGGAAAACCCAGAATCCGGTGGGTTGTTCTTGGCGACCCGGAATTGTTCTTCCCGACCCGTTTACCCGATTTTTCGACCCGGTTTCAATCTTCAAAACCCTAATTCATTTTCAGAAAACTGTTTTTGAATTTTATTTTTAAATTTAATTCGAAAATAGTTTAAAAACTTTAAAAATTCATATTTTTATTTTAAAAATATATTTTAATATCAGAAAAATTCTGATAAATTATATTTATTATTTTAAATCCGAAAATTGATTAAACTTAATTATTTTAATTATTTTTAGTTAATAATTAATTTATTAATTAATTGGTTAATTCTTTTAATCAATTAATTCTTAAAAATTAATTATTAATTAGATTTAATTAATTAAAAATTCAGTTTAATTATTTTCAAGCCTATTTAATTATTTAAAAATAGCTTGAGTATTTAAAGAGTGTCAATTAATTTTATTAATTGATTTATTTTCATTTAAATGTTTATATTGGATTTAAAAATCCGATTTTTGATTTAAAAATTAGTAATGACTTATTAAAATTCGAATAAGTTCCGTATGATGTTTTAAAAATGTTTATAAGTGCTATATGGTTCATATTAATTGTGTGTTGTGTTTTATAGTCTGTATATGCCCGTACTAGGGCAAATATCTGAGTTTTAAATATCGTAAACTATACCGGACGTCCGATACGTAACCGGTTACTTGTTTAAATGTGATTATTGGTTGAATAAGTGTCGAGAGTAGAACGAGAATAGTTAGACTTATTGTGATGAGTTGTTTAATTATAGAATCGAGTTCCCGGAGCAAGGGAAAGGGGAAAGTAGAGTGAGCAGAGTCGATCCGACAGCAGCTTAGACCAGGCAAGTATCTGTGCCCTTACTTGTGATAAAAGTTATTATTGTCTTGATTACTTGAATACCGTTATCCCCAGAACAATTCAAATTATCAATCTTTTAACCGCATTTGGACAACTGATTCCATTTCCTTAGAGATTCTTGATTCTTTGATTTGATCTGCATCGGAAACCCTTATTTCCAATTCACTTGATTATTGTTTACCACCTATTGTTGTTATTTATCATCCTTTGATTATCATTGACAACCATTGATTATTTGACTTCCATCTTGACTACCGATTACGGTCATTGATTAACGATTACCAATATTGATTTCCTTATTGAATGAGTACACTGTACCATTGAAATTACTCCATGATTCTTTCTCGATCTTCGTTGATACTGAACAGTTGAAGCTCTTTTGCAATTACTATACATTCAGTTTATCTTATTGAGCATGTTATTGTTTATACCCTATTATAGATTTGGCATGTGTTTTTAAAAATGGACCAGTAATTGGTCGGGCCATATTTATGGTCGGAATAACTTAAGGCCCAGATTGGCCTGGGATCCAGTAGAGGACTATGACATGAGCTAGTCCGGGGTTGATGCGTGGCTGACCAGCAGCACAACCTTTGATTTGAATAAAATGTATAAGCCAAATTCTAATTCTTTACTTCAATCATTATTGATACAAAGCATGTGTTAGCTAAATATTGTTGATTCTGATATCATAAATTCATATCCTTACAACTGTGATATAAATGATTCGTTGATGTTTGCTGAGCAATTTTGGCTCACTCTTGCTTGTTGTTTTCTAACCCTATTCCAGTGAAGCGAGAGTATGAGTTGGCATAGCGTGACCGATAGTTCACCAGCAGCCAGGAGAGCCCCTCGAGTCATTGTTATTGGCAGGGTAGTTGTTGTTTTTCTTTTCTAGATTAATGTCTAGATTTGAACTTTAGTTGTGATGTAATAACTCTGATAAAACTGGTTTTGTAATAATAAAAGATTGTAGTAGCTTGTGTTCATTGCCATAATCTGGATGCGGTCTTGGTCAAGGGGTAATTGTGTCTTTATATATATTATGCATGTGTTAAATAGTGTTCCGTTGGTCGGATGACTCCTCAAATCTGTACCCCGGGTTTGGAGGGCGTCACAACTGCTGCTGTTCCCATACCCTATACATTCAAGCAAGCATCTACAGATTGCAATTGGCTACATGCTGTGAAACTGGATACTAAATATCCGTAGACCATACATTGTCCACATCCGTAGAAGGCTAATGTTGCTATCCGTAGACAGTCAATTTCACTTATGTAAAATTACAAGGCATAGACTATTTACAATCAGCCTCCCTATTCTACATATCCATTAATAGTCAACATGACTTATTTAGCCTAAAAACTAATACTTCAACTTGAACATCATGATTACAAATCAGGAATACACATCAGGACTGCACATCAGGATTGTACATCAGGATTGCATATCAGGATTGCATATCAGGAATGTTCATCAGGATTGTTCCTCAGGATTGCATATCAGGATTGCATCTCAGGATTGTACATCAGGATTACACAAACATGTTACATTGAGTCTTATCCGTCGATAAGCTACCATTCTGCAGATACTGCAAAAACATGCTATCCGTTGAAGGCTACATTTTACTTATACAATTTTCACTAAGTTAATCTAGTTATCATCAAGAAACAACATAGTTCCTAACAACTTTTCTTCCGCACATTAAAATTCTCAAATTCTAAATTTGTCAATTACTAATATTAATTGTTTTGGTTGTCAAGTTAGAGCATAACCTACAGTCTGTATTGCAGATAAGTTCTTTTCTGTGAAACCGTTGCAGACCATACTCAATGTAATACATTAACCCTTTTGTTTGCCTCTGTTCTTCAAAAACTAAAACTTCACTTAAGCTTTTTTTTTTCAAAAATTCCGCTGACTCTTTTTTTTTTTTGGCTTGCTTGCTTGTTTTGTTATTAAAATGCGGCGGTTCACTTGTTTTGTTTGATTGCTGAAGCACTGGTCAGTGACTTACATGTCGACGAGTCTTTACTTTACATGTCCAGAGTACAACATGAAAACATAGGAAGATTAAAAAAGCAGCCGATCATTGATTCTTGTTTATCATTACCTTGTTAGTCAATTTCTGGATGTTTTATTTGGTGACTATGAACTAGCTAGTCCATGATTTGTGGGTAAAATCAAATTTTCTAAATTTTTTTATGTAATTCCACCAACTTTTGATAAATTTCGGTTTTTAGTTTCGGTTTTCGGTAATAATCGAAATAATAATTTTGATTCGGTTACAAAACTGAATATATTTCGGTTCGGTTTTCGGTAGGCTTTTTTCCAAAATTTCGGTTTCGATTAACCGAAAAAATTCGATTCGGTTCACTTTTTTACCGAATGCACAGCCCTACCTAGATCTCTATATAAACCCATTTGTGATATCATATTAAGATCACATATTAAGTGATAACATATTAGGTAACCGGTAGCTTTAGAACTTTAAATATGGCCAACATAATTTTATATTACAACAAGTATTATTGAACACCTCCATGTATGAATTTTTTATTTTAATTTTTAATAACATTGTTTAGTTGATTTCTGTAACAACAAAACCTCTGAGCATGAAATTTTTACGTTAGTTTTTAGTAATCCACAAATTATTATTTATGACAATTCGACTCTCCAAAGAATATATTCGAGTGACTCTAAATAATTTTTTCTAAATAATATAAATGATTCTTTTTCATTAATTTTGTGTGTGTTCATCTCCGATAACATTTTTCATGTTCATTTTTATTCAATTTTGTATTATTAAAAATAATTTGATTTCACAAGAGTACAGAAAAAGTGTAAAGAGAAAGAATATGTTCTATCATGTTATATTACTTAAGAGTTAGGAGTGATATTGATCTAATAAAGCTGAAGAAAAGATAATATTCATTATTATGATTTAAACATTCATAAACAAAAATAATTTCATGTTTAGCCTCCTTGGAGCATCTTAACATTCATGTTTAGCCGCCTTCGAGCATCTTCAAAATAAGTATTTTGAAGAAACAAAAATAATTTTTCAAGAAATCTTTTAGTGGCTCCTCAAATTATTAGAAGTCTCTCTTTCTCCTTTATACTTAACAATAAAAGCCAAATTGCAATTCTTAAGTTATAGTATAATAAAATACTTTCTCTCTCAACTAGTCTTATTTTTTTTTTTGCCAAAAAATAGAGCAGATTTCATTAATATTTTGAAAGAGATTCAATCGAGACAAACCCCCAACTGATCATGCAACCAGGTTGAAAAACAAATAAACAAACTAAGTAATTAGTTGTTTTGTTTCCGGATTGCTTAACTAATTGAATACAAATATTCTTAAAATTAAAAAAATTAAAAATGAAGATAACAGTTTCCCGAGCAATCCATCTTGCATCTCCCCTGAAAACAGTAGCTTCACAATTGACCTTCACATTAACTTCATGGATAGTGCAATGTTCAGAGGACTCAGTTACAAAAACTAAGCTTAGATACCTCATGTTATGAACAAATATTTTTTGTGAAAGGTGAGCACATGCGATTTTCACCACCGTTCCAAACGCACCCCAACTATCTACTTGCCGGACACCAGCTATAGACCTGCCGAAAGTGGTGTTGATGCGAGATATCCAGATCTCCCAATACACCGCAAAATTCATTTTCAACACAACTAACACATCGCACAAAGCGAGACACATCGCACAAAGCGAGACAATCAAACACACACCTAATAACTCAAACAGAACGAAACGAAAAAACCCAAAAATTAGATCAGAGATTTTGAATCCAAAACTGAATTTTATTATAAAATCCGAGCTCTTAACCTTAGTAGATCTGAAAACTAAAGTGAAGAAACTCAAATGGATTTTGCGAGTTTTGTGGAACAAATCTCGATTTTATTGAAAGAAAATTGAAAAAACAAGAGAAGAGGTGTTGTGTGGACAGAGATGGGAAGAAAGGGGATGAGGATGGAGATGGAGATGGGAAGAAAGATGATGGGGATGAAGATGTTGGGGCTAGGGTTAGGGGAAGATGGGTCGGCCGACTCTCATCGGGAGTGTTTGAATTTTTAGACACAATTATTTTTTATGTAAAATTAAAACAAAATACTAGTCTTATTTAATACATGATAGTTTTAATAATAAAAAATTATTTAAGAGCGAGTATAGCAGTATTATTGGAAATATATATATATATGTTAAGTTACAAAGTTAATATTTTTAAATTATATATGAAAAGATTTAAGAGATTCTTGTAGGTGCTCTTTAATTAACTTCATTAAGACTTAAGAGTTACGGTAAACAAATAATCTTTTCGAGATGCTTTACATTTCTAAGAGAATTTTGAAAATTCAATTAAATCACTCATTGAATCTAATATAAATTATTAATTCTTAATAATTTAGTATGAGTTCATCTTCAACAATATTTTTATACAGTTGAACGTTAATTGAGTTTATACTATTGAAAGCAATTTAAGCTCATTAAATTATTAAACAAAATGGATAGAGAATAATCTCTTATTAATGAGAAAAAAGATCCTGGGGTTAGCTCTGGAAGATTAGCTGTGGGGTTACCTCAGGAAGATTACCTGAGATAAACTTATTTTCAAGTACAAAAAAGTGATGACAATTTTGTAAATATGTTAATCTTTCTGAAATTACAATAATACCGACGTGTATTTGTATGAAATTTTTTTAATTGTCTCATGTAACTCCCTGAGGAACATGATACTCCTTATTAATCTACGATAAATATTAATTAAGAGTGTGAAAAAGCTATTTAAAATGAGGAGACACGGTTGAGGTAACCATAAGACAAAACAGGGACGCCTAAGACTTCCAAAATTTTAAAGCCCCAAGAAAATATAGTACTTTATATATTTATATAATAATTAATTAATTTTTAAATTTTATTTATATTTTGTCTTCATTTTTTCTCTGAAAATGTTTATTTTATAACATCAATGAAGTTTTTATGTATGTTTTACTCATTGAAAATACTTTAAACATTCTCTTAGAATATATTTAATTATGTGTTATTCTATGTATGTATTTAATATTTGTAATATGCGTGCAACATGTATTTAATGTATATTTTAGTCTTGTAGACTTGTAATTGATTGTTAGTAATTGTGGTATTTAACAACTTTTTAATTATCTTTATTCATATAGGTTTTTATATTTCTGAATTATAATTATAATCATTAAGAAGCTTTCTCTCAGCTCTTTTGCGTTGCTTTAAGATTAAAAATTACAGCAAACATGTATTTACATGTCTTTTTTTTCTCCAATTTTGTCATAATAATGTATTATACTTTCTTCAATTATGTTATATTTAAATATTATGTATTTTATTAAAGTTGTTGAATTTTGTTATTAAATAAAATTTTGAATATTTAAAAATTACTTTAGTTTCAACTTAATACAAATTATTTTAAATATTAATTAAGATTTTATAGTATATTGATAACAATATATTATTATTTTAAATAATTTTTATTATACTATTTTATTCATATGTAAAAATAGAAAATTTACACCATTTAGATATTTTGTAAATTTATGTATCAAATAATATTATTCATTAATTATTCAGATTGATAAATTACTCAAATATTTTAATGATTAAAAAAATTATATTTAGATTAGTCAAATAACCCTAAGTCTTTGCTGAGGATAAGTAACTTAGCGAAGACTTGCTATTAGCCTAATACTACTAGTAGTTAGACCCGGCAAATGGGTCTCGATACGAAGAACCGAACGAAATGCATAGAATCGAATCTGATTTTGTATTCCAATTATTAAATCCGAAAATCGATTTGAATAGATTTGAACAAATATATTTAGCCCTAGCATGAGTAGCGCTGAATGAAAAAAAAAAAGAGAAATCCGTAACTCGAAAATAGTAACTAAAAATACAAACAAAGTCCGCAAATGATCCAATAAGCTCTTGTCCCCCGATGTAAATAATATAAAATATAATGAATAATTTAATATTTGTTCCATAACAACTATAATCGTCATTGAATTTAGTTAATACAATATTATTATTGTTACAGTATATGACATTTGCTAGCCTTGCTTCACCAGACATGCCGCATTACCAAACTAATTATTTTTAATTACTATAATCTAAACAATCAAATCAATGCACTGCTCCTCATCAATATTAACTAGTTTAGTGCCATGGCATATTAACATAAATTTAATCAATTTGTATACACTCAAGCTGTCAACGTTTACATGGCCGAGATAATAATTTATGCTAATATTTTAAAGCTATTAAAATAAATATGAACATGTTATCGTTAGTTAAGTTAAATCAATATTTAAATACTTAAATACAACATATTAAATACCTAACATAGGTCATGATCCGAATACATGTTGCGATTCTTGTTCCATATTCTACTACAAGTGAGGCTATGTAAAATCCCGTAATTTTTTTTATTATTTTATTATTTAATATTAGATATTTAAGTATTTTTATTTAGATAATTATTTTGATTAGAAATTTTTAGTTTTTGTACAAGTTATTTGATTTAGGATAAGATTATGTTATTGGTGGAAAAAAGCGTGATAATATTTTTGAGAATCAATATTTTTTTTATTTAAGTAAATTGTATGCATGGGTTGTTATTAAAATGAGAATTAGTTGGAGGAGGTATAAATCTATTGAGAGAAAGTTCGACAATTACTTATTAAATTTAGGGTTATGTATTGTTATATAAAAACTCATTAGAATCATGACTATAGCCGCACAGCCGCCCAAGAACAAGAACAAGAGGTACGTTTTATTTCTTTTGATTTATGAATCACGATTCATATATGTTTTCATGCTCCTGGATGTGAATAACTTTAATATTTAGACATGTGTATTTTTTTCGTCTTTGCAATATATGTTGGTATCATTATATTGTACATACAAATTGATTATATGATTTACTTGTGTTAATTAGTACACGCATGAATAGTTTAATTATGATATAAAAGCATGTAACTTGAATATTTATATTTTAAAACCTAGAAAGAAATCAGATGGATCCTTTGAATTTATATCAAATTGACCACTTCATGTATGTGTATTATTAGGTTAATAAGAAGATGAGTTGTTTCAATTCATATGTATGGCCGTATTATTTTAATTATTGATTAATTCATGTTCACGATTTCTGGCCAATTTCTTTTTATAGAATTAATTTAGTTAAGTGAGTCTTTATGTGTATGGCAGGTAAATGTTTGATTTATTAATTTGTACTTAGTAGCTGAGCAATTTTATTAAACAATGTCATGTGTGGTTTGATTTTACTGACCTGATTTTTATGTAAGTATTCGTGTACATCTATATTGCAACAAGGTCTCTTACTTTGTTATTTTAAGGTCAAAATCGCATTCATGCTTACTGTCTCAGATTAGCTGTCTTAAAAATTAAAGTATGTATCTATCTGTTTGGTTGAATATTAGCTTGAAATTGATTATTAACTGTTTTATGTGTGATTTATTAAAATTTAGGACTGTTCGTGTGTTAATTTTGGTGTTCGGTCGCTTTTGAGGTAAGTACTTTTTGACTTACATTTATTTTCGGAAAAGATATTTTGATTCTGCTTTGAAATTTCGTATAAGATATAAGAATATTGTTTCGAAATGTATAAGATATAAGAATTGAGAATCTTTTGAATCCCTCAGTCTCTACGTTTCGAACCCGTTCGTAATTTACGATATAGTTCCGGAACTAGCCTTAGATACCCTTAGTAGGCGCACAAGTGTGCAACTTTAGATACCTATTAAGGGGGCGTAATTATTGAACTTTAGATGCCGGTCACTGGCAAAGTGTGGCGAAAGAATAAGAATAAGAATAAGATCCCGGCTACTGGGAAAGTGTGGTCGTAGAGCAAGACTGTGGTTATTTATAAGAATTTCGTTTCTGTTTTAATTCTGTTTTAAATCTGTTTCTGTTCTAGTTTTGAAAATATAAACTTTGGGTTGGATTTGTTTTTGTAAAGGTTTTTAAAAATTATTATTATTTTGAGAAATCTGTTTTATTAAAACACCCACTGATTTTTGAGAATATCTGTAAGTCAAATTGTTACTTGCTGAGCTGTGTAGCTCACCCCTTTCCTAACATTTCAGGTTTCGATTTTGGAGGCTTATTGAGAATATGGATGAGAACTTGTGAATTCCGTGATATGTGTTTGGATGTAAATTACTAGTTAAGAATGGTTGTGCTATTAGAATCAATTTTGTTAAATTGCAAGATATGTATTATTGAATTGTGGAGCAGCGTCTCCGATTTTATATTTTTGATTATTAAGTTTGACCGCTGCATTTGACTTTTGTGCAATTTTGTATTTATTGAATAAAGAAATGTATTTTATTTTAGTTTCGAATTTAGAATTAATAGTCCGAAAAGTCGGGCTGTTACAGTTGGTATCAGAGCAGGCTGTCCTTCGGAGTGTGTTAGGTATGGGACTAATACATTCTCTAGGGTGCGATCTTGTGGACGATAGTTTAAGTTTGACTTGTAGGAGATTAGTGGGTAGACGTGTCATGTGATAGGATTGTCGTGAATTTGGGGACCAAATTCTTTTTAAGGAGGGAAGTATGTAAAATCCCGTAATTTTTTTTATTATTTTATTATTTAATATTAGATATTTAAGTATTTTTATTTAGATAATTATTTTGATTAGAAATTTTTAGTTTTTGTACAAGTTATTTGATTTAGGATAAGATTATGTTATTGGTGGAAAAAAGCGTGATAATATTTTTGAGAATCAATATTTTTTTTATTTAAGTAAATTGTATGCATGGGTTGTTATTAAAATGAGAATTAGTTGGAGGAGGTATAAATCTATTGAGAGAAAGTTCGACAATTACTTATTAAATTTAGGGTTATGTATTGTTATATAAAAACTCATTAGAATCATGACTATAGCCGCACAGCCGCCCAAGAACAAGAACAAGAGGTACGTTTTATTTCTTTTGATTTATGAATCACGATTCATATATGTTTTCATGCTCCTGGATGTGAATAACTTTAATATTTAGACATGTGTATTTTTTTCGTCTTTGCAATATATGTTGGTATCATTATATTGTACATACAAATTGATTATATGATTTACTTGTGTTAATTAGTACACGCATGAATAGTTTAATTATGATATAAAAGCATGTAACTTGAATATTTATATTTTAAAACCTAGAAAGAAATCAGATGGATCCTTTGAATTTATATCAAATTGACCACTTCATGTATGTGTATTATTAGGTTAATAAGAAGATGAGTTGTTTCAATTCATATGTATGGCCGTATTATTTTAATTATTGATTAATTCATGTTCACGATTTCTGGCCAATTTCTTTTTATAGAATTAATTTAGTTAAGTGAGTCTTTATGTGTATGGCAGGTAAATGTTTGATTTATTAATTTGTACTTAGTAGCTGAGCAATTTTATTAAACAATGTCATGTGTGGTTTGATTTTACTGACCTGATTTTTATGTAAGTATTCGTGTACATCTATATTGCAACAAGGTCTCTTACTTTGTTATTTTAAGGTCAAAATCGCATTCATGCTTACTGTCTCAGATTAGCTGTCTTAAAAATTAAAGTATGTATCTATCTGTTTGGTTGAATATTAGCTTGAAATTGATTATTAACTGTTTTATGTGTGATTTATTAAAATTTAGGACTGTTCGTGTGTTAATTTTGGTGTTCGGTCGCTTTTGAGGTAAGTACTTTTTGACTTACATTTATTTTCGGAAAAGATATTTTGATTCTGCTTTGAAATTTCGTATAAGATATAAGAATATTGTTTCGAAATGTATAAGATATAAGAATTGAGAATCTTTTGAATCCCTCAGTCTCTACGTTTCGAACCCGTTCGTAATTTACGATATAGTTCCGGAACTAGCCTTAGATACCCTTAGTAGGCGCACAAGTGTGCAACTTTAGATACCTATTAAGGGGGCGTAATTATTGAACTTTAGATGCCGGTCACTGGCAAAGTGTGGCGAAAGAATAAGAATAAGAATAAGATCCCGGCTACTGGGAAAGTGTGGTCGTAGAGCAAGACTGTGGTTATTTATAAGAATTTCGTTTCTGTTTTAATTCTGTTTTAAATCTGTTTCTGTTCTAGTTTTGAAAATATAAACTTTGGGTTGGATTTGTTTTTGTAAAGGTTTTTAAAAATTATTATTATTTTGAGAAATCTGTTTTATTAAAACACCCACTGATTTTTGAGAATATCTGTAAGTCAAATTGTTACTTGCTGAGCTGTGTAGCTCACCCCTTTCCTAACATTTCAGGTTTCGATTTTGGAGGCTTATTGAGAATATGGATGAGAACTTGTGAATTCCGTGATATGTGTTTGGATGTAAATTACTAGTTAAGAATGGTTGTGCTATTAGAATCAATTTTGTTAAATTGCAAGATATGTATTATTGAATTGTGGAGCAGCGTCTCCGATTTTATATTTTTGATTATTAAGTTTGACCGCTGCATTTGACTTTTGTGCAATTTTGTATTTATTGAATAAAGAAATGTATTTTATTTTAGTTTCGAATTTAGAATTAATAGTCCGAAAAGTCGGGCTGTTACAGGCTACCTTGATTTTGTAACTTGTAATTTCAATAAATACTAGCATAAAAACCCGTGCAAGGCACGGTCCGCTAGTTTATAGTGTGATTTTAAACTAAACTACACATTATCAATGTCATTTGACATATATGATTGTATATTTTTTATGTTCATAGAGTTTTTATTGTTAACGTTATGACTATGTTGTACTTGCTTAAATATGTTGAAGTTTATAATGTGAAAACTAATACGAGTAGTTTTGATAAATCATGTTTGTTTTTTATTTTGTCGTGGATCATAGAATAGAATTAGAGTGTTCTATAGATGTTTTCTAATTAAGACGACATTTTTAAAATTATAATCCTAAAATTTTTCCAGTTCTTCAAAAATGATGCATTCATTTAGTTCATCTCCGACAATATTCAAGGTAGAAACTAAATAGCCTTCAAGATGCTGCAGTAGAATATTGTAGGTTTTAGTACCGATTTTACTCAAAAGCTTTCCTAAATCTTCCAATACTCTACTTAGGGCTTGCGTATTCAGTTCTTAAAACTTTCTTTGTAACTCTTTTATGTCTTTTCTTCTGACTTCTTGATTTTAAGCATTTTTTTACCTTTATTTCTCTTCCCCTGTCTACCTAACTTTCAGAACATAGGACAATGTAGCTAATTGACTTAAGTGGAACTACCTTGTGCCAAATCATTCTATTATTAAGTACGTTTGGTACCATTTCGATGTGTTTCAATTCTTCCAAACAAACAGACATTTTTTTAACTCTGAACTTGAGAATTGATCAATTATGGATGGATAAATATTTTTTGTTTATATCATCGTAAGTTAAAATTGCTCATATGCCTTCTGAGTTCTGTCCGTGTTTTGACAATAAATTCATCCTTTATTTTTTTTCAAAATACACATCTTTAATAATTAAAACACGGGTCATTTTTCTAGCAATTAACATAAATTTTTATTCTTTGCGGTTAATTTTTATTTTCTATGTACGGTTGCACATTTTTTTTCGTCTGTTACAATGTACTTACGTTAATTTATATAGATAATTTGATTGATCGGGGACTATAATTTTAAATAACCCGGGTTGTATAATGTGATTTGATCTTATCATAATGTATGATATGCAATATCATGTTTTTTTAAATTTGTTATGGACTATATATTATATATACAAGCCTATAACCCGTGCAACGCACGGACGACTTTAATATTAATTTTGAAATTTACTTTTAATTTTTTTAAGATTTTAATACTTCTGAAAATGCTATCTTTTAAAAAAGAATTAAAAGTACAACTTTAATACTTTAAATCTAAATTTTTTTATAGATTTTATAATAGTTTATTAGCTTAGTAAGCATGTCAGTAAAGATAACCGTCAAAATTATCAATATATTTTGTTGTAATACATATAAATATAAATATTTTCTAAAAAATGGTCGTGTTTTTGAATTCTAAGTACAGTATAATTAAAAGAGTTTGTAGTTATGTTATATATGTGAAAAAATCAAAAATCAAAACTTTCAATGTTTCGGCTATTATATAATAGTACATATAGATAGATTAAATATAATAAATTATCGAAAATTGAAATCAAAACTTTCAATGTTTTGGCTATTATATAATAGTATAGTATAGATAGATATCGTCTGCGATAATTTTAGAAAAGGAGAAATTTTAGTTAAAAATATAAAAAAGAATATACACTTTGGCTAACAAAGTTAATCGGTTAATTATTAGTATTTATAATATTACTATTTTATGTTACTAAATGAAATTGCATGTGATATTTTTGAAAAATGTGAGATTTTACTTAGGAAAAATTTTAGTTATAAAATATAAAAAAGAATATACGCTTTGGGAAAAAAAAGCTAATCGGTTAGTTATTAGTAATTATAAATATTATTATTTTATTTCATTAAAAAGAACTACCCGTGATATTTTTGGAAAATAAGATGATTTTAGTTAGAAAAAATAGAAAAGTAAAAATTTTAGTTAGAAAATATAAAACGAATAATTATTATATTATTATTTTATTTTAATAAATGAAATTGTTTGTAATATTTTTGGAAAAGGAGAGGTTTTATAAGTAAAAATAAAAAACTTACATGTTTTAGTTAAAAAAGGTAATTGCCCGTGATATTTTTGAAAAAGTAAGAGATTTTTCAGAAGAAATAAAAAAAAAATATTTTAGGTGTAAAAGGTAATTGGTTATAAATAGGTAATATTATTATTTAATAATATTTTTTATAAATAAGTAAGGGTAATTAAGTAAAAAAACGAAGTACAATTAAGTAAGGGCAATTAAGTAAAATCACAAAATACCAAAAAATATTTAGTATTATATCCAATGACTCTCATTAATTTAATTTAAAAGATCTAACGGTTAGAGATTGGATTACCAAACTATGGAGGACCAGACTACAAACCGACTACCAACGGAGTACAAAAACTTTTAATGTTTCGTCTTTAATATAATAGTATAGATATGTGTGTGTGTATTAATTCAATTCCAAATAACTAATTATTTTCTTTCATAAAATTAATTTAAAATTCATTTGATAATAACAAAAAATGTGTCATATATATAATGCATCCAATCGAATTATAAATCTAGTCACTCCTATTATCTATACTATTATATTAAAGACGAAACATTAAAAGTTTTTGTAATCGGTTTGTAGTCGGTTTGTAGTCTGGTCCTCCATAGTTTGGTCATCCAATCTCTAACTGCTAGATCTTTTAAATTAAATTATTGAGAGTCATTGGATATAATACTAAATATTTTTTGGTATGTTGTGATTTTACTTAATTGCCCTTACTTAACTGTACTTCGTGTTTTTACTTAATTACCCTTACTTATTTATAAAAACTATTATTAAATAATAATATTACCTATTTATAACCAATTACCTTTTACACCTAAAATATATATTTTATTTTATTTTCTGAAAAATTCCTTTACTTTTCCAAAAATATCACGGACAATTACTTTTTTAACTAAAATATATAAGTTTTTATTTTTGCGTACTAAAACCTCACCTTTTCCAAAAATATCACAAACAGTTTCATTTATTAAAATAAAATAATAAAATTATAATTGTTAATAACTAACCAATTACCTATTTTAGTCAAAGTGTATATTCTTTTTTATATTTTCAAACTAAAATTTTTACTTTTTTATTTTTTCTAACTAAAACGCTCATTTTCCAAAAATATCACGGGCAATTCTTTTTAATGAAATTAAATAATAATATTTATAATTACTACTAACTAACCGATTAGCTTTTTTTTTCCAAAATGTATATTCGTTTTTATATTTTCTAACTAAATTTTTTCCTAAGTAAAATATCACATGCAATTTCATTTAGTAACATAAAATAGTAATATTATAAATACTAATAATTAACCGATTACTTTTGTTAAGCCAAAGAGTATATTCTTTTATATATTTTTTTAACTAAAATTTCTCCTTTTCCAAAATTATCGCAGACGACATCTATCTATACTATACTATCAATACTATTATATAATAGACGAAACATTAAAAGTTTGGTTGGTTGGTATGGTACGTTGTGATTTTATTAAATTTCCCTTACTGAACTTTACTTCGTATTTTTACTTAATTAACCTTACTTATTTATAGAAATATATTATTAAATAATAATATTACATATTTATAACCAATTATCTACTTCACCTAAAATACATTATTTTTTCTATTTTTCTAACAAATTCCCCAACTTTTTCAAATATATCACAGACAATTACCTTTTTTAACTAAAACGTGTTAGTTTTTCTATTTTCCTTACTAAAAACTCCTCCTTTTCCAAAAATATCACATACAACATTTAGTTATTTATTTTTAAACATATTTTAATATTATAATTATTTTTAAAAGTTTACCTATTTTAACATGCTTACTTATTTTTATTAACAAATGCAATTACTGAAAATATTAAAAAATATAAATAATCAAATACCTATTTATAAACAATTACCTTTTCAACTAAAACACATTATAGATTTTTTTTTTCTAACACAGTCCCTCATTTTCTAAATATATCACGGAAAATTACCTTTTTCAATTTACTTTTTCTATTTTTCTCACTAAAATCAATTCTTTTTCTCAAAATATCAAGGGCAACCCATTTACGTATTTATTTTAAAACGTATTTAAATATTTTTAATTATTAAATTTTAAAATCTAATTTTCCAAAAATATCACGGGCATTTTCCTTTTTTAAACTAAATATATATGTTAAATTTTTTATTTTTCCTTACTGAAATCTCTTCTTTTCCAAAAATATAACGGGCAAACTCTTACTTATTTATTTTAAAATCTATTTTAATATTTTTAATTAATTAAAAGTGTTTAGCTATTTTAACACGCCTACTTATTGTTTTAACAAATACAATTAAAAAAATATTAAAAAAAATAATAAAATAACAATTAACAATTCGTGCATCGCACGAGTTTTAAGCTAGTATATATATATAACCCAAACATTGAAAGTTTGATAGTCGGTCGGTACGGTTCTCATATTTTGATATTTGTAGTTTAGTTCTTTATTTTTACTACTTTATTTAATTTATTAAAAACAACAATTTTATTCAAAATATAGTTTGGTAGTCGGTCGGTCAATACGACATTCATATTCTGATATTTGCACTTTAGTCCATTTTCTTTTGCAATTTGACCTTAATTTATTAAAAACAACAATTTTAATTAAATATATTTTTAAAATATTTTTAAACACAAAACTCTTAAAACACAATTTAATCACGCTCAAACAAAAACACACACGTCAATTCAACATTAAGTTCAACAATCACATAAAACTATTCAAATTTAAGATGAACTTCGAACAAAGTAAATATAAATGTAAAATAAGAAGAATTTGAATGTCGTATGCATCACACTGACTTTATACTTGTAGTATAGATAAGAACAAATAATTATAAATATCATGTATACATGTTATCAATATGTGCTATTTAAGAATGATTATTGTGCGATAAATAAAGTAATCCTCGTTCGAGGATTGAGACGGGTTCGACGAATGAGTTCATGTTCGGAGTCTCCCCGACCCCGAAGTGACTGATCGCCTATACCTAAATTATTGTCTAATTTTTACACATGTTTTAACACTAATTTCATTAATTTAAAAATAAATAAGTCATAAATATGTAAATAAACTACTTGTAATATGTTATTTATGTTATATCAACGTTTAATAATACATTTTATATATTAAATATTTGAATAATTCAAATATATTGCGTAGTACAAGAAAAGTTCGACTCTTATTCAAGAAAATAGAATATATTATAGCTATCGATACATATACAAAATATTTGTTTAGTTAAAATAAAGATAAAAAGCACCACACATAATATTGTTTTTAAAACTTAATATTAATATTTTATAAGACTGGTAGTATATATGATTCTGTATGATATTTTAAGTATTAAAAAATAAAGTTTAATAAATATTATAAATCACCTTAATTTTTACTCAAAAATTTAAATAATAATAAATATAGGATACGAAAGATGTGGGGTTTATTTCATATGATTTTTAGCTCAAAATCAAAAAGAATCATGTAGCTCAATGGTTATAAGGATGAGTTCTTTAGCGAATGTCAGGGGTTCAATCCCTGACTAAAACATTATTTACTCAATTTTTTCCTCCAAATAAGAGAGTAGTGGCATGACATGTAATTTCGTAATATCTAAGGGTAAAATGGTAACTTCACATGGGTTTATTGGCTCAAAATGCTGTTAAATTATTCTCTTGTTCTCCTATTATATATAGAAGATTTGCGTTGCTTTAAGATTAAAAATTACAGCAAACATATGTATTTACATGTCTTTTTTTCTCCAATTTTGTCATAATAATGTATTATACTTTCTTCAATTATGTTATATTTAAATATTATGTATTTTATTAAAGTTGTTGAATTTTGTTATTAAATAAAATTATGAATATTTAAAAATTTCTTTAGTTTCAACTTAATAAAAATTATTTTAAATATTAATTAAGACCTTATAGTATATTGATAACAATATATTATTATTTTAAATAATTTTTATTATATTATTTTATTCATAAGTAAAAATAGAAAATTTACACCATTCAGATATTTTGTAAATTTATGTATCAAACAATATTATTCATTAATTATTCAGATTGATAAATTACTTAAATATTTTAATGATTAAGAAAATTATATTCAGATTAGCCAAATAACCCCCGAGTCTTTGCTGATGATAAGTAACTTAGTGAAGACTTGCTACTAGCCTAATACTACTCGTAGTTAGACCTGACAAAATGGGTCTCGATGGTCTCGATACGAAGAACCGAACCGAAATGCATAGAATTGAATCTGATTTTGTATTCGAATTAGTAAATCCGATAATTATCCGAAAATCGATTTGAATAGATTTGAACAAATATAGTTAGCCCTAGCATGAGTGGCACTGAATGAAAAAAAAAAGAAGAGAAATCCGTACCTCGAAAATAGTAACTAAAAATACAAACAAAATCCGCAAATGATCCGATAAGCTCAATCAAAAACTACAATTATACCAAAAATATGAAAAAACATCCTTTTTGTTGCTGAGAGATTTTTTTATTAATAATGATATCTTTTTGTCAAAACAAATAACAACAAAAACAACAACAACAATAACCTCTTCCTTTTAAAAAAAAAATTTAATGACCTCTTATCAATGTTTCTTATTCTTGCTTGACTTTTGTTATAGATGCAATGACTTATTAAATTTTGTTAAAAATGCACAAATTCTTTAGTCGAATAAATCTTAACATGATATTTTCGAAATACATACACTATAAATTTCTTAATATGAAATTTTTATCTTTGAATTTTCGTGTATGAATTACATAAAATATTTTACTAAAAGATATAATCTTTTCTCATACAAATTATCATACAAATTAGAGTAATAACTATCTAAACGTTAAAAAACAATGATAAAATTTGTTTTTGAAGACATGATGAATTATTCACTTTCGAGTTACCTTGTATACAGGTGTATCAACTTTTAACTATAAATTCAAATCTAATAACGTACACACATAAACATATAAATCAATTCACAACTGAATGTACATGAAAATCACCTTGCTCGACCTATTATTTTAACTGATTAACTAATGAATCCCCTTTCTTATTAATCTATGTCTTAACTCAATCAACACTAATAGCAAATAACTTGTATTGTTAAAGATTTTAATATGATCTTGCATTAGGATACAAACAAACGTAATAAGATAAATAACATAAAGCAAAAAGTCTCATACTCATGTACTCATATACACACTTTTAACATGAACAAATAAAAAAGTAAAGAAGAACAATGTTGACAACAAAAATTGCAGCAGACAATTAACAGAGTTTAGGTGTATATTTATACTATTAATTAGCTGTTTGTATGAAAGTATTAAAGGTAATTAATTATTTATCAAGTAATTACTTAATTTCTTATGCAAGATCGATCTAATTTCTTAACTTCTTATTTACCAATATGTTCTTGTATTTTCTATTATATTACATTAAAAAGGAAAGTTTAGGAGAGCAGAATGTTAAGATGGTAATTTCATTTGAAAAAACAAATATTATGAGAATGTCTAGATAATAATAAAGGGAAGTTCAAAATAATGTAAAGTAATACATTTTTTTTTAATTTAGATATTTGAAGGCAAAAATATTATAATTGAATATTTAGTTTCCTCCATTAGTAAAGACCTATTGTATATTTACTTTCTCTATTAGTAGAGATTTTAAATGCAAGAATATTATATTTACTTCCCTCCATTAATAGAGATGTTAAATGCAAGAATATTGAAATTGTATATTTAGTTTCATATTTAAAAGACAATTGAGATTTTTTTTAATCTTTGATATTAATTACTTAATTTCTTATGCAATACCGATCTAATTTCTTAACTTCTTATTTACCAAAACGTTTATGTATTTTCTATTATATATATCACATAAAAAAATAAGAAAGTTTAAGAGAAGAGAATGTTAAGATGTTAATTTCATTTGAAAAGAAATATTATGAGAATATTTAGATAATAATAGAGGAAAGTTTAAAATAATGTAAGGTAATACACTTTTTTTATAATTTAGATATTTTGAATGCAAGAATATTATAATCGAATATTTAGTTTCCTCCATTAGTGATATTTAGTTTCCTCCATCAGTAAAGATCTATTGTATATTTACTTTCTCTATTAGTAGAGATTTTTATTATATTTATTTTCCTCTATTAGTAGAGATTTTAAATGCAAGAATATTGAAATTATATATTTAGTTTTTTTCATTAGTAAATATTTAAAAGACAATTGAGTTTTTTTAGTTTTCTCCATTAGTGATATTTAGTTTACTCCATTAATAAAGATCTATTGTATTTTTACTTTCTCCATTAGTAGAGATTTTAAATGCAAAAATATTATATGTTTCCTATATTAGTAAGCATTTAAAAGGTAATTGAGATTTTTTCGTATTTTTAATATTATTAATTCAAAAAATTGAGAAAATTAGAAAAATAAAACGAAGCGATATGAGAGCGTCACCTCAACGCCTCCGTCTTCTCCTTTACATAAGTATATTGATTCTTCAAGTGAAGCTATCTTGATTTTGTAACTTGTAATTTCAATAAATATTATACAAACATGATTGAACCATAATTCTAACTTGACTCAAGGCTATAACATATTTACATGAGTTTGTACCATGAATAATTATACTCTTAAATTCACTTATAACCCCGCATAAAGTCATGTCCAATTATGGTTAATATATACACAAAATCTAGCAAGACTGAGAATCTTCAACACAGAGGGGGTTGTGTGCACAAATATGAATAATTAATTATTGAAGGATTATATTAATACGTAAAAGAAATTGTCTTACTAGAGTATGTTGCTAATTTACTACACCGTCTCTATTGGACTTCTAATCTGCGGCTTTATTCTTTCCTCTGTTTTTCAATAGTCCTCTTCCTGTGCTGTGCAGCCTTGTCCTAGGGTTTTCGTATTAGACTTCGTACTTCAATAATAATTGTGGGTGTTAATATATAGTGCATTAACATCCTATGACTTTTAAAATTTTTAAATTATCTGAAAAACTAATGTCTATTTTTTTTCTTTTCTAATTAACCAATATAATCACTTATTCTTATTCTTATTCTTATTCAATTCTTATTATTATTATTATTATTATTATTATTATTATTATTAAATCCTGGATATTACAATTAACGGATTCATCATGTAAGGAGAGCGATGAGATTTTTAATGATTTTCAAATTTACTCAAAACCTCATGGAGTAGCATTTTTCTTAGGGGTGAACATAAATATCTGAAAATTGGATTATCTGAATTTTCAATCAGGTGTCCGATTTAAAAAATCCAGAAATTTGGATATCTGATTCGAAAAATTCAGAACGGATATCCGATCCGGTTTTTGTCTATAAATTTGGATACGGATCCGGATCACAAAATTTTACAAAATCGGATATTCGAATCCGATCTGGTTTATAGTATATCTCTTACAAATAATTTATATATTTAATGAATAATGAACATATTAAAGACAAATAATTTAACATATAATATATTTGATTAAAGTAATAAATTATCTCCAATAAATCAATGAATCTTATATTTGTACGTGAAAATCTCATAACCTCGAAAATCAATTTCAAATACATTTTCTCAAAATTAATTATTTTATCATAATGATTTATTTTATTAAGAAGTTATAATAATATGAAAATTTAAAAACAAAGTGAATGGAATAGTAATTTTTTTAATATTATTTTTTCACTTAAGTTATAAATTCGAGAGCTATTATGTTATTAATATATCTTGAAAAATATTTAGAAGAACAAATTAAAGAAATGAAAATAAATCTATGATGGTTCAAAATAAAATTAAAAAAAGTTATAAATATTAAAATATGAATTGTTGATGCAAAGAAATATTATTAATTACTTTACAATTTGTAAAGTTAACGGTAACTTATCAAAATGTAATAAATTTTAATTAATTAATTCGGATCCGAATTATCCGATTTCCGGACGAATTTAAATTTAATTATTTTAAATTTAAATAATTAAAAATTTATGGATCTGGTTTTAAAACACTATACCCAATTAATTAATTCGGAACCGGATTATCTAGTTTCCGATCCAAATTTTCTACTTCCTCCACAAATTTTAAATTAAAAGCGAAGATAAAGAAAGATATTCTAAGGTCTTTATATGTTATTACTAATAATTTACTTATTAACTACTTGTTATATTATTGTATTGTAAGTAAAATGGGGTATAGTTAGACCAGACAATTCGGATAATCGGTTCGGTTTCAGATCGAATCAATCTCGAATTGGATTAACTTTCAGTTATCATATATTTGGAAATAGTTTGGATTAGATCATATTCGAATCGATTCAGGTCTACTTCAGATTAAAATCGGATAAAACTTGGATTAAAGTTGGATAAATTTGGTTCAGATCAAATTCGGTTCGGATATTTTCGGATCATTACTCATTCATTTTTTTTAAAATTGTAAGACTTTAAAAGGTATCTTATTATTAAATATATTATTTTAAATATAAAATAATGTACTTTTCCAAAAGTATTGATTAAATATTTATGTTATTTTTGACATGAAATTGTTCTAAATATGAATTTTGCTTATAAATAGATTAACTAATTGAATTAAAAGTGGTTTAATATATGTAGATTATGAACCGTAAAACTTATAACTCAACTAAAACTAAATTCATCATTTTTAAAGTTCAGGTATAAATCGGATTCTGTATTTCGAATCATATTCGGTTCGAATAATTTTTTATTCAGTTATGATCGGTTTTGGATCATAATTGGATCAGATTATTTTTGGTTCAGATAATTTTTGGATCGGTTCAAATCAGTTTTCGGATCATTATCGGATTAACTAATTCGGATACAAAATCGAATTCGATTCTATGAATTTTGGTTCGGTTCTTCGGATATGGACTCATTTTGCCTGATCTAAGTATAGTGTTTCTTTTGTCAGGAAAACTGGGTTTAGTTAGTTAACAAAAATAATGATTGTTTAAATTTAGAGCAAATAGATGATTGCCTTTACACACAATATTAATAAATATTCTTCATTTTATTATATAAATTTTTACGAAAAGTGTAAAATTCGAATTTTATCAAAAACATATTATAATTAAATATTTATATTATTCATTTTAATATGAACAAAGGTATATGTTGGAAGAACGGTAAACAAAGAGAGACAAAGATCTATATATATCATTAAATTTAAATATAACCACACACACATATATAAATATAAATTAATCGTATTAATATTACGTGATCAATGCGTAGAATGAGTAAAGCAGTACTAATACATATAAGAAAAATGTTTTAAAAAGAGAAATTTTCAAAAATATTAATTTTTCTAAATTTATTTGCGGATCTACTATATTTTTGAAAATATTTGTGAAAATACAGTTTGTAACCAGAAATAACTTTTTTTCAATTTGTAACTAAAACTAATCAGATGATTTTCTGAAAAATAATTGAAAATATTATTGGTTACATTTGAGATTACATTTAGTTGCATACAATTTCATTAAGTTGTACAATCGTATTTTTTCAAAAAACTCTGAAAAATAATATTTTTGCAAAAATTAAAATTAAAAAATGCATGTTTGCAAAAATTAAAAGAAAATCATATTTTTCAAATAACCTTAGAAAAATTCATTATTAATAGTTGAAGACTTAAGAAATGTATATAGATATATGAATATATCTACAATAACAAATTAATAATATTTTTATTACTTAATTTGGATCCTAGCAATTTAGTTACTAATGCATTTATGTTGGATATTTAATTTTTCCAATATCCAACTAAACATTGCAGAAGTAAATTATATTTTCAAGATCGTAAAAATCGAATATATATCTAATTTATAGTTAAATTTTGGATTGCATATTGAATTTACTCTCTCATACTAATTACATAAAAATTTCTAGTGATGTTTGTTATGCCATATTCACAAAATAAGAAATACTTTAGAAAATTATGTCTAATATTTTATTCGATATATGAATATATAATTTGATTAGAGAAAATTACAATCTTTTTGAAACTGAACACATTGAACAACTTTTAATTACTTGAACGACAACAACAACCCTCTCCTACACATTCTCCTCTATCAAATCCACACTGTGTGCACGTAAAATTGCATGTTGATCGTGGTGCATCCACCTGCTCGCATGGAAACAAAACCGCCCCACATGGTTTATAACATAAGTTATCGCTCAGTTGTAAATCTGCGAACATCGTTCATATAATTGAATAAATCACGAATTTAGTATAGGGATTCAGAGGATTAAATGAATAAAAGCAATATACATATCTAATTAAGCCACTAAAATTGTAAGTAACATAACAATTTATAATATAAAGAATTGGTTAATTATGACATTACCTGTTGATATTGCAGTTAATGAAGTTAATGCAACTATCATGAAGAAGATGAAGAGAAATTTTTTGAAGGTCTCCATTTGTTCTCTGCTCAGACTACTCATTTTCTTGATGCTGCTTGATGTTTATGTTTATGTTTATGTAGAGATATAATGCACGTGTCACTATAATATGAAACTTTAGCAATCTCTTAGGGATTTACTATATCTTGTTTATTTACTAAATCTTGACTATCAAATTGATTATTATATCAATTCGCCATTCAAGATTTTAATTCTGAATTGAGATAGTAATATGCACGGGGTACTTCAATGTTTTCAAAATGGTTCCCGAAACCGTTCCCAAATGATGAGTTATAAATATATTATTGACTTTTCTCTCATAAATGAGATGGACCCATCGTGCATATATATGAATTCCACGAGTAAAAACACACCATGTATCATTTAAGAACATATTTGTGATCTAATTCAAAATATGTAGCATTGCCATATTGAAAGTACAAAGTGAACATATTTGTGATCTAATTCAGAATATGTAGCATTGCTGTATTGAAAGTACAAAGTTTTGGCAAGTGAATTGAAGATGAACTAACAGCATCTTTAATGGTCTATAACCCTTAACTAAAAGTATAGATAAGATGTCATAAATAAAAAGTTTAGAGAATATGTAAAATTTTCTCAACTCTAATTAAACATTATTGTTAGCCAAAAATATAGTCAATCACTTCGTATTGGCTATTTTTGTCGAACCTCTAGGGACCTGTAGTAAAACTCCACCTCATCTGTTCACTACAAAAAAAACGCCTAAATTCGACCTTACAAAAACGGTCGAAATTAGCTTATTTCCACCGCAAACGGTCGAATTTAGCTAATTTCGACCAAATAAAAAAAGGTCGTTTTTAGCTTGGTCGAAATTGCTTAGAACGGTCGAAATTAGCTTATTTCGACTGTTTATTTTCGACCGTGTAAATTCGACCTACTAAATTCGACCCTATAAATTCGACCAAATGCAGTCATCCCAAAATTTTCACTTGACATCTGAAATTTTTGGTTGAAATTTGAAAATCCCGCCCAAGGTCACTAAATTCGACCGTATTGAGTCATTTCGTATTTTCGACCACAATCAGTTATAAATTTAATTCGACCGCTTTTGGTCATTTATTAATTTCGACCCCAAGTAGTTATAATGTATTTTCGACTGTATAAAGTCATTCCATATTTTCGACCTTTTCTTGTCATAATACGTTTTCGGCTAGCTTTAGTCGGATTTATATTTTCGACCTTTTTCGGTTGTTATATATTTTCGACCTTTTGTTGTCGGATTTAAATTGTTGTTTTTGAAATTGCTCTTTTTCGGCATCGTTGAGATTGGGGTAATGTTGTTGTACCAATTTTTGGAACCCACTACATAAAAAACACATAAATTTGAGTTGTAAAATAAATTCGTAATTTTTAAGTAAAGATGGTATAGAAAAAATCTTACCGCAAGTACTTTCCAACTTCCGGCGAATTAATAAGCACGTAGTATGTCACAAGCTCATGTTCATCATTACTCAAGATTCTATCTCTACTCCGTAGACTAGGATGTGTTGGATACGTGTAAACTTCTAACAAGTCGGGATCATAAAATTTTCGAGGTGCCTCGTTTCGACGCAGTGGATTTGGCACTATCCCAACTTTGGAATCGAAATACAACGTGCAAAAGTGTACACATTCCTCCTCAATGTAGCGTTGTGCCATAGAACCCTCAGCTCGAGCTTTGTTCCCAACTTTCAATTTCAAGTTGTGCAAGTATCTTTCAACAAAATACATCCACCTCCAATTAGCTGGACCACCCAACTTAGCCTCGGTAGCTAAATGTAGTGGCAAATGCTCCATCGGATTAAAAAACCCAGGAATAAAAATGGTTTCAAGTTTGGAAATTATCCTCACTATATCTTTCTCCATTTTTTGCAAATCTGTGTACTTGAGAGTGGAAGAGCATAAATCTTGAAAGAAATTGCATAACTCAATAATAGGATCAGCTACATGTTTCGGAAGTAAGTCACGACAAACGATAGGCAACAACTTTTGCATGAAAATATGACCGTCATGTGATTTCATCCCACGAATGCAATTCTTCTTCCAATTCACACACCTAGATATATTTGAGGCGAACCCATCCGGAAGTTTTAATGCATCAATCCACTTAAACAACTTCTGAATTAGTTCCCTTGAAAGCACGTATGGTGCATTTGGTTCCGTTTTATCATCTCGAATCCACAAATCACAGTGTACACCTAATTCTTCACAATCCTTTCTCGCTTTTGTGTTATCTTTGGACTTCTTTGAATCTCCAAGAATTGTGAAAAATATGTTGTCAAAAACATTTTTTTCAGTGTGCATAATGTCAATGCAATGACGAAGGCTAAGTGTCTCCCAATATGGAAGCTCAAAAAATGGAGAACTGTGAGTCCAATTATGTGTCACGCCATAATCTTTCGGTTTTCTCTTCACTGTCTTCCCTGGAGGGGGAAACTGTATCTGCTCACACATAGTCTTTGCAAGTAATCCTGAATGTCGAGCACAGACTGATCGTGTCTCAATACTTCCAAACTTTGTGCTCCTTCTTAGGGGATCATCTGGTTCCAAAAAATACCGAGCAGTGCCATAAAAAGTAGATTTACCTCCATTTTTGAGATATTTAGCCTTTACCTCTCCCATGCAAACTGGACATGCCAACTTACCCTTAGTGGACCACCCACTAAGCATGGCAAGTGCAGGAAAGTCACTAATTGTCCACAAAAGTACCGCCTTCATCATGAAATTGGTACGTGAGAACATGTCATATGTTTCTACCCCTGTGTGCCACAATTCTTTTAATTCATCAATTAGCGGCCTAAGATAAACATGTAAGTCTTTTGTCGGATCCGTCGGCCCAGGAATAAGAAGAGGCATGAACATGTATGGAGCCTTAGTACACATGGATGGGGGAAGATTGTACACAACAATCACCACAGGCCATACAGTATATTCCTTAGCATGTGCATCGCGAAAGGGATCGAATCCATCAGTAGCGAGTCCGAGTCTAACATTCCGAATCTCCTTTGAAAATCTTGGAAATCTACGATCAAATTGCTTCCATTCATCACCATCTGCCGGGTGACTTAGTTGACCTTCAACTTCAACTCTATCATGGTGCCATCTCATACATTTTGCAGCCTTCTCAGACATAAATAAACGTTGCAATCTCATGGTGATAGGAAAGTATCGCAATATCTTTCGCGGGATCTTCTGTTTTTTCGGATCTTTTTGCACTTTGTATCTGTCGATATTGCATATATCACAAACCGTCTTATTGTTGTTTTCCTTGTAAAATAACATGCAATCATTCTCACAAGCATCAATCTTTTCATACTCCATATACAACCCTTTAATCATCTTTCGCACAGTGTAGTACTTCTCAGGCAATTTATGATTATCGGGCAACACTAATCCAATGAGGTGAAGTAACTCATCAAAGCCATTGTTACTGCAATTATGCTTGTTTTTCCAATTAAGCAACTCCATTACGAACTCCAATGTTGTGAAATTGGCGTTGTTTGGATAAATTGGTTCAGAAGCAGTATTCACCATTCTATAAAATTCCTTTGCTGTTGCATTTGGTTCTTCTTCAAAATCCTCACAATCCACAAAATCGTCATCATGTGCATCATACATATCATCATCTCTATAGTTAGTATTAGCAGAACTCGTTCCAACTTGAACCCTCGGCATATCTTCCTCACCATGACAATCCCATATAGTGTACCATGGCATGATACCATGTCGATACAAATCAACTCTCACGGAACTAGGATATTTATAGAACGAATTTCCACATTCTCTACACGGACATCTAACACGACCATTGTCTTCCTTTTGCATATTTTCTATAGCATGTTTAATGAAATTTTCCACACCAACTTTGTATTCTTCTGTTAAATATTTAGCCTCATTATACCGATTACGACCAATCCAACTACGATCTAATGCCATCTACAAAATATATACACAATATAGATATAAACTACCAACAATCAATTTACTTTTAACAACTAATTAGAAACCACTAAAATTTATTCACACATGAATATATGCAAAATAATCAATAATTAGACTAATCAAAACAAACACAATAATATTAAGAACATAAAGATACACTTACTTGATAAATTAGGAGCTCACATGAAGGAAAAATGATGAAAGAAGAAGAAAATTGGGGGAAACGGCAACTGGACAGAAAAGAGGCAGTAGGGTTGCTAAATTGGCACGGTTAATTTCGACCACAGAGGGTCGAATATATACATTCTACACAAAACGGTCGAATTCAAGCACACGGCTAAATTCGACCAAATAGTGTCATATATGTATTTTCGACCGTTTAACGTTGCACTAGCTAATTTCGACCATAAACAGAGGGTCGAATATATACATTCTACACAAAACGGTCGAATTTAAGCACACGGCTAAATTCGACCACATACTGTCATATATGCATGTTCGACCATTTAAGGTTGCACTAGCTAATTTCGACCATAAACAGCTGAAAGTATATATTTAAGACCAAATCTGGTTTAATTTACAACTAAATTCGACTGTTTAGGTTTTATGGTCGAATTTATTTCAAGAAAAACTAATATTACTTAAAATATCTAAAAAAGAATTATTAAATAAATTTAAAAAAATTGTAGATGATTTTAAATCATTCAAATCTTGACATCCGTACGGTTAGATGATTTAAAAATATTTATAATAATTTAGAAATCAAAACCCTAAGCTACACCCTAAATCGAAACCCTAAACTTTATGTTCTACCAAGCTATTTCGTTTATGAACCGATTTGCAAAATTTTTTTTTGTCAATTCGCTATTATTTTCTCAAAAAAATATAATAAGTATATAATGTCTTGGTAACACTCTCATTTGTTTTTTGTATTTTTTCAAACTAATTACATATATTTTTAAAAAATTTGAAAGTATCAAATCTATTAAAATTCAAAATTCTCCAATCATATAATTTTTATTTGAAAAAACTAAATTTTAATATCACGAAAATGTATCCTTTTATTCGTATATAATTTGTCATGATTTATGCAAATATTAAAATAAACTAAACAATTTTTTTTTCAAATATTAGGATAATGATTCAACCAACTACGGTCATATTTATATAAGTTCAACATTATAAGGTCGAATTTACATTTGAACAAATTGACCACAAACTGGCGGTAAAATATCAAAAACAAAAACAAAAAGGCGGGAAAATTGCCGCCAAAGCTGAAACTTAAATTCGACCAAATGTGGTCGAATTTATACTTTGCAAAATACAGTGAAGGCGGGAACTTTCCCGCTAATGTGTGGCGGGAGTTAAATTCGACCGCCAGGAGAAAACGGTCGAATTTAGTACTATTTTCGACCGCTTTTTTTCGACCGTTTTTAAATTCGACCGTATCTAGTCGCGTTTAAGTTTGGCCAGTCAAGATTTTTGACCACGGCTAAATTCGACCGTTTGCAGTCGAATTTAGCCGTGGTCGAAAATAATTGGTCGAAAATGCCCAAACTTTCTTGTAGTGGTTACCAT
The DNA here is from genome assembly GCA_030848705.1 of Heracleum sosnowskyi. NCBI lineage: Eukaryota > Viridiplantae > Streptophyta > Magnoliopsida > Apiales > Apiaceae > Heracleum > Heracleum sosnowskyi. The sequence goes on along the minus strand of CM061238.1, from coordinate 130,782,320 downwards.
ATTCTAATTAAATATTCTATTTTTAACAACTTAAAATAATAATAACATTCTTTTTTTAAAATATAGTCAATTCATATATTTTTATCTATTTTAGCTAACATCATTTGAGATGCTTTAATAAGAGAAAACTTAACGAATACTAAGAGCATCTACAATGGGAGAGTCCTTAGCTATAAAATCTAGGTGTCATGTGATATACATAATATGTAAAAAAAATTAGAACTCCAATGCATCAAAACCTTTAGGTAAAATTATAGATAATTATGATTAGTTGGTCAAATTTGTCGAACCTCAAAACCCCTTAGCAAAAATATACCCAATAAGAATTATAACTAATCACATTGGAGTTCACTCCATTACCCTTGTGCAAAATTTTAACTATTTCTTATTTTAAATTTTTTTAGCCAATCAATATATCTAATGTCATTGAAGATGCTCTAAGCTAACAAGTCTCAAGTCTCAACAAATAATCAAATAGTTATCACTCATAGATGCAAAAATAGTTAATTGATAGGTTTAACAACTAATTTTTTGTTGATAATAATTTATTCACTTATCAACTATGAATCGAACAAATTCACATGAATGTTTTGCTGAATATACCTGAAGTTTGGAAACAAGTTAAATTTACTTGATTCAATCTTTTCTCGGAAGAATGGAGTATACACAAACGAAATGCAATTTGGAACTTAAAAAATAAAATATATATACACTTATAAATCATGATTCTTAAAAGTCTCGATTTAATCGATTAATTCCCAATTAATTTTTTATAAAGTACTCGATTGATTCGATTTTTTAAATCCGATTAATCTTTACGAGTATTTATTGATCGGATGTTTATAATGAATTATTAAAATTAATATAATATATTAATCAAATATGAATAATTGTAGACTTTATGATATGATAAATACATATTAGTTAATAAATTACTAATAGAATCAGAATAATATATTAAATAATATTATAATATTAAAATACATCTGATTTTCACTCCGATTAATTCTAAATCGGTACATCAACCGATTAGTATCGATTCCCGATTTTTACAACACTGGCAGTACTACGAAATGAGAAGATAATCTAAAATTAATAATTTATGCAATCAAGTAAAAAAAAAGTTGTTAATATTATAATTTTCAATAAATAAATATTGTAACAAATTTTATGCTGATAATATTAAGAAGTTGTTCCGAATAAATAAGAAGATGAAAAATGCAACAAAATAAGTTAGTGATGATTCATTTGTAAAAAAAATATGACTAAATTATAATTTAGTTTTGCAAGTTAAGATTAAAAGTAGGTGTCTTCTAACTTCGAACCCGAAACCCAAAGTCAAAGACGAAGTATTTCCAAATATGTTTTGGATTCTGTTTTATTTTTGTGATTTGGTCTAATCTGATTTGGTATGGGATTAGAAATTAAAGATTAATGGTTGAGTTCTATAAATACTCGTTACCATAGCAGCACTCTGATATTCAGCATTATGGCTAAGAAGTTGAAATTAGAGCTTGACGAGAGTAATGGTTACGACTTTTTCGAAAATCTCCAGGACGAACTTGTTATACTTATTTTAACAAAAGTGAGCAGCAGCAGCAGCAGCAGCAGCAGCAGCAGCAGCAGCAGCAGCAGCAGCAGCAGCAGCAGCAGCAAGAAGTGTCTCGGTGACATGTGCTTAGCCGTCTCGAAGCGATTCAATGCCCTTACTTGTCTCGTTCCTACACTTTCCATACAGCATGACAAAATTGAAACTTTGCTAGACCGCTGCCCGAAAATTCTCAAGAAATTCAAGCACATTCGTTCACTTCAAGTCGAGCACTTTTCTCGTACTGAGATGCACATGCAAAATCAGGGTGAGCCTCTTCCTACCATCCTCTGGGAAGCTGCTTATAGACGTCATAGTTATTGTCTCGTAGTTGTATCATGCAAAAAAGAATGTAATTACCCTGACAATCCAGAAGAACAACAAACTCTGATGCTTTCTGATGATGGTCTTGATACTGATTTTCTTGAACTAAGTGGGATTCATGTCTTGGACATGATTCACCTTCACCACATGCTGGTCTACTCAATTAAGGATCATAACCATCTTCAAAGGGTTGTGGTTACAGACTTCAATAATCGGGGAATGTTGACCCTGGAGGAGGACGTGCTAATTAAGTTGAGAAATCGTACAAGTACAAACCTTGAACAAGTCCAGGGGCGTAGTAGGTATGGATGTGTTAACAATTTGGATGTCCCAGATGTGGAGACGCGTTCAGGTGTTGTGATGAACAATATATGCTTTGACATTATTGAATGGTGGAATAAGGCCGCAGATGACCGTGTCCACAAGGATTACGATGATAAGGATATTTCAAGTGTCTTGCCTCTTAAACATCAAGGATCAGAGATGCTAAGGAAAGTCCTAACAAGTATAATGAAAAAATCAGATGACGTGAAAGTTAACGACTTAAAAGTTATGGTTGAATTAGTTCTTCCACGTCTAAAGTCTGAGGGCTACTTACTCTAAACAGGCTTTTTTTATTCTTCTTGTGGAAGGTATTTCTTTTTACTTTGTAAAATGCCAGTACTTAAATGGAGCAGAGATATGGCACTGCATAATTCAGAAAAGTACTATACTAATTGATTAAGAAACTTTTAAAGTTTCGAATTTAATAATTTACAATGTATATATGTTAAAAAAGTTTGGTCTGCTGAGTCTAAAATTTCAAAATACGGTTTTTTTTAATATGAATATAGTCCTGCTAACAATGAAATTAGGTATCTATGAGTTCTTATAAAACAAAATCACCATTTACGTATAACTTATTATTTAATAATAAATAATATTTGATTAGTTATGATCAAAAACTTAATAAAATAGGATTAAAAATATGCACAATTTTATAAAATTTTATCCTCGTATTATTATATTCTTTGTTGATTTAATTTTTTCTTAGATTGATTTTAATTTTTGAACATAGATTTCTAAATTTAAAATAGTTAGAAAAAAGTAATTAAATTGGTATTAAAATAATGATGACATAGTAATTATTATTAGAATTTAAATATTCACTTTACTAATTTGGGCTTTATCTTGTGTTTTAAAAATCAGATTTTGACGTTTTTATACCCCACATGAAGATAACTAAATTATATTTAATTAAAAGATGGTTTAATAATTTTTATCTAACTGGAATTATCCATGGAAGAGAAAAGAAAGTCACAAATTTTTTACATGGAGAATCTATTATATATATAATAGAGCAACTAGGGGGTTCAATGAGTCAATTTATTCAAGTTAAATTACCAAAATACCCTTCTAAATTATATTTTAATTATACATGTATTAATTACAATTAATACTCATCTACTTTAATATGCGTACATTAATTGTGTCCGACTCATTATTGCATATCATTGATATTTATTATTACTTCAATATTTAATATTAACAATTTATGACTAGATATTATTTTTTATAAAAAATATTAAAACTTTTAAACATTAAATTGTGACAATGATGATTGATAATTGTTAATTGAAAGAGATTATCAACTAATTTAGAGTTTCATTCACTATTGCAAAGTGATGCATATGAAATCTTATTTTGCTAAATTAAAAAAATAAAAACTATTGGCCTTATTGCATATTTCGTATTTAGGTTCGTTATTTGGTTCATTACATTTATTTGCTTATATATCAGACGGTTTAGGGAGATCAAAAGTAATTATAGACCAAATAAATGATGATAAAAAATAATGAATATGGCGAGTGAACAATGAATATCAATCAAATAAGGAATTTGGATACGGAAGATGTAATAATAAGGCAATATGTTTGTTTTTCGAAGTTAGCAAAATATGATTTGATCTGCATATCAAATCTTATTTTGCTAAATTGAAAAAACAAACTGTTGGCCTTATTGCATATTTCGTATCCAGGTTCGCTATTTGGTTCATTACATTTATTTGCTTATATAGTAAACAGTTCAGGGAGATCAAAAGTAATTATAGACCAAATAAATGATGATAAAAAATAATGGACATGATGAGTGAACAATGAATATCAACCAAATAAGAAATTTGGATATGGAAGATGTAATAATAAGACTAATAGGTTTATTTTTTGAAGTTAGAAAAATATTATTTGATCTACGTCACTTTACAATAGCCAACGAGAATATTTTGTACCATATTAAATAATTTTTTTTATAAATTTAGTATATCTTAAACAATAAGCTATATATCAAACAAATGTTATAGAAATATTGTACCAAATAGTTTTACTAACTACTTCAAACAGGTTAAATACTATTTTGTTTTTTATAAAGTTACACGATTGCAAAATAAGTCACACTCATTTAAAATATTTCAATATCCCGTAATTACAAGACTGCAAGCACTTCAAAATTACAGGTCTTACTTACATTGTATGTCGTTATTAGATATGATAAAAAAAGATTTCATTCGCAACAGAACCTATAATACATTTCACATGCATGCATATATTTACATGATTAAATATATATGACATTTTCTAACAAAAACTGATCCCACTTGGAACAAAACATATATTATATTTAATAAATCAGCTTATCATTTTATAACAGAAGAATGGAGAACATACCCGTGCCTCGCACGGGTTATAAAGCTAGTTCTATTCAATATAGAAAACTTATTTATATTTGATATATTTGGTTTAAATTATCAAAATACACCTTTTAGAATTTAAATATAATCCTATTATTAATAAAATACACTTTTTAAATATTTGATCTAACGATTTTCATTTATCTAGTTAAGATCTAATGGTCCTTATTAATTTGGTTATCTACGATCAAAATTTTGGATAAGATCCCTATTATGATTATTATATATAAGGATTTGATATAATAATGATATCAAGTATATATAATGATATAAGTATCTTACTAACTGCTTTTACTTTTAATGTTTCGATTTTATTTACAGTGTATATAAAATTTTAAAATACATTATTACTTAAAAATTATTAAACAGAATAAAAATTATGTTATGATTATATAAAATTTTATTCTCATATTATTATATTCTTTATCGATTTGAATTTGTTCTTAATTAATTTTGATACTTTTTTGAAATAAACATAAAATTTCTCTATATTTAAAAGAATTAGTGGAAAAATAAATAAATTGTTGCTACAATAATAAAAAAATATTTATTAAAATTTAGATACAAACTTTACTATTTGGGTTATATCACGAGTTTTAGAAATTGAATTTTGACGATTTTACAACCCATGCGAAACTAACGAAATTATCTTTAATTTAATGATGGTTTAATAATTATTATCTAACTTGACCAGTTGACCTACTCATAAAATAAACTAAAAAGAAAAGATGGTTAAGAAGTTTTACATAAATAATTCAATTCAATATAGAAAATCAATTCATAATTGGTATAAATTATCAAAGCACACTTCTTAGTATTTAAATATAATCCTACCTTTAATCAAATATACATTTTAATATAAGTATTATATTCAAAATTATCGTTTATGAATATGAAACCCTCAATATTTTAATAATATTTTGATATTATCCTTTTATGTTTGTTATATGTAAAATAATATAATTATAATTTGGATTAATCAAATTTTTATGTTCCTTTAGAAAAAAAAGTGTTTAAATTTATTCATGTACACGTAGGGTCCACGTGTATCATTGTAATCGATATGAATTGTTATCTTGATATTTGGTTTAATAATTATTATCTAACTGGAACTATACATAAATTCAAGAGAAAATATATTTAAGAATTTCTACATAGAGTTTCTTTTCTTTTCTTTGAGTTTCCACTACCGCTAGCAGTGGGTTCATACTTTCTCATGCTTTCTTCAGCCTTGATATACTTTCCGGCTCTATCTTGGAGCTTAAGCATGCTCTCGGGTGGATGTTTAGCTAACGACCTTTTGAAGTGGTCATCAGTAGTTCCTTGTTGCAGGGCTATCATAGCCACTCTGTCCTCCAAGTCCGGACTTTCAGAGCCTCCCGGGTGAATCGATTAATGTAGTCCCTCAGGGCTTCATTCTTTCCTTGCTGGATTGCCATGAGTGATGCAGAGCTTTTCTCATGCACCCTTCCACTAATGAACTGATTGATAAAAGCTTTGCTTAGTTCCTTGAAAGACCCAATTGAGTTGGGAGGAAGACGGCTATACCAGCGTTGGGCCATGTCTGCCAAGGTTTGTGGAAACGCCCTACACTTGACCGCATCGTTGGTTGGCTGCAACAGCAATGCATTGGAGAAGGTCCTTACATGATTTGCGGGATCTCCCGTTCCATCATAAACTTTGATCGAAGGCATCTTGAATTTTCTGGATATAGCCATTTTCATGATGCTTGAGTAAACAGTGGTGTAGGATCATCAGGATCTCCTAGGGGCAACAAAATACTAGGATCACCCCTTGGGGCTTCGGCCCTCTTGGTTCTTCTTGCCGGTGGATCCAAGTTGATTATCGGGATCCCTTCAGTCGTTCGGCCTTGAGATTGAGCGACCTCCTCCTCAGCAAGGAGTTCTTTGAGTCTTGCAGTCTCTGCCTCATGGGCTGCAATTTTCTCCTTAGTAGTTTGGGGTTGATCCCGATTTGTCTGGGAAGAACGTCTCCTTCTTGGGGCGACATCCTCTCCAGTTGTATAACCCTCATCCTCGGTGTATGGGCCCGAGTAATCTTGGACGAAAAGGGTCTGGCGAGTTTGTTGATTTTGGGGTCCCAGACCTTGAATATAAGGGGGCACATATGCCTCATGGTAGATTGGATTAGTTCCACTACCACCCGCCATGGGTCGAGGGGGCATGCCATAGCTTGGCATCCCCAAAGTCTGATTCGCGTATTGAGGGAGATCAGTAGTATGGAGTTGAAGGCTTCTCGGTGCATTCATGATGAGTGGAGAAGTCGAGATTGGTTGCTGGTGAACGGTCTCTTGTGGATTAGATCCATGAATGACCATCTGCAGGGGATTCGTCCCTTCAACCGAAATTGGGATTTCCGATCCTTGAGTGTTGGTGGGGATATTCGTCCCTTGAGTGCCAGTAGTCGGCGGTGGTTGATTTCCGTGAGTATCGGCCTCAGAGGTGATAGGGCGATCTACAGGAGTTTGAGTATCCCGAGCTGTTCTTCGTGTGTTTGACATGGTTGATGTTGTCTTCCCACAGACGGCGCCAAATGTTATGGATTAAAAAACGTACTTGTATATTAACTGCTAGAATTAATGAGCTTTCGAGCTTTAATGGCTGCACTTGCGTTTCGAGACTAAATCGGTCCTCACAAGATGCCTACGTATCTCAATTCGTTATTGAGAATCAAGCCAAAAACGTAGTTCTTGGTGTTGCCCTCGGGGCTATGGCGGCAGAGGCACACTAAGGACGTAGTGACTTGTATGTCCTTATTCGTGGATGAAGTCTAAAACGTAGTTCTAGGGGTGCCTTTGTGGCTTGTTGCGCCTTCGAGGCGTTGTGACGTATGGAGCTGTGCCCAAAACGTAACGTATGGAGCTGTGTCCAAAACGTGATGTATGGAGCTGTGTCCAAAACGTAGTTCTGATTGTAGGATCAGGGTCCTTATATAGGCGTCTGGAGCCTAGTATTTATGGTAAGTTTAGGAGTCTTAGCGAATAAGTCTCCTTTTTGAAATTGGATAAACATTGTATTTCTTGCAGGATAAGTCTTTTCCTTGTTGATAAATGCTATGACTCATTAATTGCCTTTAATTGGGATTCCGGATCCTTCTTTGATGAATTTACCATATTTTGGACTCTTTTTATGAGCTGTATATTTTCCCTATTTATTAATTACGAAATTAATAAATAATCTGGATTTTGGGCCTTAAATATCGGCATTTCCATTGACTTGTCAATTATATTTCTATAATTACTTTTCTGACCATATCATTTGCCCCCCAACTTCTGGGAAAATCTCCTTGGGGTTTTCGTAGAAGTTATAACGTGTTTTTCCTCAAAATTTTCCATTTTAAGGGCATTTTCGACCTCAAATTAGGTCATTTTCGACCTCCTTTTTGACCAGGAAACAAGTCATTTTCGACCTCAAATTCGACCAGGAAACAGGTCATTTTTGACCTGAAATTCGATCTGGATTTCGACCTCGACTGGAGTGAGGTCGAAGGTTTCGACCTCGATTTTTAAGTCTTTTTCGACCTCGAGCCTTCGACCTCGAGCCAGCCTTTTTTCGACCTTGATTGGTCCCAGGTCGATGGTTTCGACCTTGACTTCCCAGTCATTTTCGACATCGGTCATTCGACCTCGATCCCTTATACTTTTGACCTCGATTTACAAGTCATTTTCGACCTGGGTCATTCGACCTCGATTCCTCATACTTTCGACCTCATTTTGCAGGTCATTTTCGACCTGGGTCATTCGACCTCGTTCCAGCCTTTTTCGACCATGATTTCTAGGTCAATATCGACCTCGATCTATAGGTCGTTTTCGACCTCATTTTGGCGTGAGGTCGAACGCTTAGACCTCGTTTTCTAGGTCATATTCGACCTCATTCTTTCGACCTTGAATCCTTCTGTTTTCGACCTCACTTGGGTGTGAGGTCGAGGGGTTCGAGCTCGATTTATAGTGTATTTTCGATCTCAATCAATCGACTTCGATCTAGGGTCTTTTTGACCTCGAATTTTCAATTTTTTGACTGTATTTTTTGTGCGAAGTCAATGGAAACGACCTCAATTCCTCGTATATTTTCGACTTCGAGCCTTCGATGTCATTCTAAGGTTTTTTCGACCTCAATTTCATTATTTTTCGACTTTATTTGGGAGCGAGGTCGTTGGAATCGACCTCGTTTTCCCATATGTTTTCGACCTCGGTCGTACGATTTCGATTTAATGTCTTTTCGACCTTAAATCTTTGATTTTTCCTTGGCTATATTTCAAATTTCATTCTTTTCTTGGGCCTTAACTAACCCAATTTTTAATTGGACTTAAATTATTCCAGCCTTGGGCCTTATTGGGCCTTTATTGTTTGGGCTTCGAATTTGCCTAAGACTCAAATTATTTGGGTTTTAATCTCTATAATCCATAAATGGATTTGTGGGCCTTAACTGGCTATAGACGGTTGCCCTTCCTTAACCGGTTGGGTTTCCAGTCACTAGGCGATTCCTGGCGAGATTTTCTGTTGAATCTCATCATTTTCTGGGTTTCTTACTTGAAGTTTTGAAGAATTCTTTGAAGATTCTGGGCTTTCTTTGAAGATTCTGGGTTTAAAATGGTTGATCGCGCTTCCCAACGTCTATGATAATGCACTAGGATTTCATAGAAGTTATACCGGTCTTTTTCGAGACTTGGGGTCTTTTTATCCCTTACCTGGGACTTACTACCCTTTTTTGGGGATTTTAATATACACTAGTGTTTCACGAGTATCGTCTTGGTATAAAGTGTGGAGCGACCTACACATTTACGATGATTTTGCCTTATTCGAGGCTAACTTGACATTTGCATAAGCCTTTTATGTCTTATACCGTCTTGTTTTGGCTTCAAGCCTTTCATTGAGCATATCGAATGATGGGGTTTGGACTGAATGTCTTAGGTTTATGGGGTTTCAACCCTTCATTAGCTTTCTAGGAAGCTTATGATTTCATCGAACCTTATTTCTATTTGTCCTAGTAGTGAGTCCAATCAGGACACACTTTAAACATAATAGACTTTCAAATTTGAGGCATGCCAAGTCCTTGGCACCTCATGCCCTTCGAGGGTTTCCAATTTGTAGAAGCCTCGACCAAATACGTTCTTAACGCGATATGGTCCTTTCCAATTTAGGGCCAGCTTGCCTTTTTGTCCAACTCCGGATGCCTCAATCTTTCGTAGAACCAAGTCTCCTTGCCGAAAGAACCTTTCTTTAACCCTTAGGTTGTAGTAGAAAGATGCCTTCTTTTGATGTTCAAATATCTTGGCGTTTACCTCATCTCTAACTTCGTCAATTAGATCTAAAGCTAGCCTCAAGCCTTCTTCATTTGTTTCTAGTTCATAAGCCTCAACTCTTGGAGACGTGTGAGTAATTTCCACCGGAACCACTGCCTCTGCTCCATAAGCCAATAGAAATGGAGTTGCTCCGGTGGTGACTTTGCAGGTAGTACGATATACCCAAAGTATGGGGAGCAATTCGTCTACCCAAGTGTTTCTGGAGCGTTCAACTCTTTTCTTCAGTCCATCTAGGATAATTCGATTTGCAACTTCAGCTTGCCCATTTGCTTGAGGATGGGCGACAGAAGTGAAGCGCAACTTGATATCGTTCTCATCGCAATACTTCTTGAACTCATCATTGTTAAACTGAGTTCCATTGTCCGTGACCAGGATTCGTGGAATTCCATATCTGCATATCACATTTTCCCAGAAGAAATGCATCACTTGATTGGTGGTTATCTTGGCTAATGGCTTAGCCTCAATCCACTTGGTGAAGTAGTCGATTGCTACTATCAAGAACTTTCGTTGAGCACTCGCAAATTGGAAATGGCACGAGTATATCCATTCCCCACATGGCAAAGGGGATTGGTGAGTTTATGGATGTCAACATCTCTGGTGGTTGCCTAACCACTGGGGCATGCTTCTGGCACCTTTCATATTTCTTTACGTAGCTTTTAGCATCTGCTAATATGCTTGGCCAGTAGAAACCCAGAAGAGTGATTTTATGGGCAAGGGCTCTGCCCCCCAAGTGCTGCCCACAAATTCCTTCATGTACTTCCTTCAGGGCCAATTCTGCCTCTTGAGGTCTCAAACATTTCAGATATGGAATGATGAAAGACTTCTTGTATAGGATTCCCTCAATCAGGGTATACCTTAGTGCTCTGACGTATAGCTTTCGTGCCTCTGAAGTGTCGTTGGGTAACCACCCAGTTTCCAGATGAGCTTTGATGGGATCTATCCAACAACTAGCAACATCAATGGGTGCTACCAATTTTCCGTTGATGCTTGGGGTCTTCAAGACTTGGAAGTATACACTCCCTGCATAGTTTTCAATTTCGGAAGAAGCAAATTTAGACAAGGCATCAGCCTTCATGTTTTCTTCCCTTGGAATGTGCTCTACATAGCATTCATCAAATTGAGTCATGATGGCCTTGACAAGTTTTAAGTACTTGGCCATGACTTCATCTCTGGCCTCAAATTCCCCATTTACTTGGGAAACCACTAGCCTCGAATCTCCACATACTTTCAGAGTTTTGACCCTTAAGGCTCCAGCCAGCCATAAACCAGCTATCAGAGCTTCATACTCAGCCTCATTGTTTGTCGTTGGGAAGTCAAGTTTTAGTGCATACTCTATGAGGAATCCATCAGGACTTTGTAGCACTAAACCGGCTCCACTTGATTTTGTTTTTGATGCTCCATCAAAATAGAGCACCCAATATTCTTTGAAATCCATCTCTTGATCTTTCTCATCCTCCACTATTACTTCCTGCCCCCCGATTCTTGGTTGTCAATGGTACATTCAACCATGAAGTCAGCAAGTGCTTGAGCTTTTATGGCCGTTCGAGGCTTATACTTGATGTCGAATTCGCCCAATTCAATGGCCCATTTGATCAACCTTCCACTAACTTGAGGGCTATGCAAGATGTTTCTTAGAGGTTGATCAGTCAAGACCTCTATCTTGTGAGCCTGGAAGTACGGGCGTAGCTTTTTTGAGGCCATTATCAAGGCTAAAGCAAACTTTCTCGATCGTTGAGTAGTTTATTTCTGCCCCATGTAGAATCTTACTCACATAGTAGATGGGTTTCTGAACCTTCAATTCTTCTTTTACCAAAACGGCTCCAAGGACTGTGCTAGAGACCGCCAAGTATAAATAGAGAATTTCCCCTGGCTTGGGCTTTGCCAACAGTGGTGCCTCAGTCATGTATTTCTTCAGGGCCTCAGAGGCCTCTTGGCTCTCCGTTGTCCATTCAAAAATTTTCACGTTCTTGAGCGCTTTGAAGAAAGATAAGCACTTCTCTCCTGACTTGGAGATAAATCTTCCCAATGCTGCCACTCTTCCCGTTAGTTTTTGGACATCCTTGACAGTCTTTGGTGGTTCCATGTCTAGAATTGCTTTGATTTTGTCGGGATTGGCCTCGATTCCTCTCTTGGAAACCATTAGGCCTAAAAACTTTCCCGAGCCCACACCAAAGACACACTTAGCTGGATTCAACATCATCGTGTGGTGCCTTAGCACTTCAAATGCCTCTCGGAGGTGCTCAATGTGATCGGCCTTATCGAGGCTCTTGACTAACATGTCATTTACGTAGACCTCCATGGTTTTTCCAATTAGGTGTCCAAAAATTTTGTTCACCAATCTTTGGTAGGTTGCCCCTGCATTCTTAAGTCCAAATGCCATGACTAGATAACAGAAAACACCAAATTCAGTGATGAATGATACCTTGGAGATGTCATCCTTGTGCATTTTGATTTGGTTGTATCCACTGAAGCCATCCATGAAGCTTAGCATCTCGTGTCCAGCTGTAGAATCTATTAATGCATCAATCCTTGGTAAGGGAAAACAATCCTTAGGACATGCATCATTCAAGTCAGTTAAGTCTACACACATCCTCCATTTTCCATTGGCTTTTTTGACCATTACGGGGTTAGCCAACCATTCCGGGAATTGTATCTCTTCAATGAATCCGGCCTTTAGAAGTTTTTCAACTTCTTGTTTAATGACCTATTACCTTTCTGGAGCAAAATTTCTCTTCTTTTGTTTCACCGTCTTTCTTTCAGGATCCAAATTCAACTTGTGAGTTATCAATTGGGGATCAATCCCTGGCATGTCAGCCGCTGTCCAAGCAAAAACGTCATTGTTCTCTTGAAGAAAAGATATGAGCTTGCTTTTCAATGGCTCGGGTAGTAGTGCCCCGACATAAGTCACCTTCTCCGGTTCACCAAGGACTAAGGGAATTGGGATTAAATCCTCAGCTGGTTTCCCTCTTCGGTCCTCATTGTCGTCAGTATCCATGTCTTCAATTGGGAGAACTTGCCCCCCGATTCCATCAAGCCTTAACGCGGATACATAACAACTTCTAGCCATCTTTTGGTCTCCTCGTTCTTCACCAATCCCATTCCTCATTGGGAACTTGATTTTTAGATGATAAGATGAGGCAACGGCCTTGAACGCATGAAGACCAGTCCTTCCCAGGATTGCATTGTCGGTTGAAGTTGCCTTTATAACTATGAAGTTCAGCATTTGAGTAGACGTATTCATCCATTGCCCCATGGTCATTGGGAGTTGGATAGTGCCTTCCACTTTTGATTCCACCCTATTGAATCCGTATATGGGCATATTTGAGGGTGTTAATTGAGAATCAGTGTAACCCATCTTGATAAAAGCATCGTGGAACAAGATATCCACTGAAGCTCCATTGTCGACTAGGACTCTCTTTGTTTCGGAATTGCCAATCACAGGTATGATGAGTAGAGGGTCATCGTGGGGGAACTTCACCCCTTCCAAGTCTGAATCATCAAAACCTATTGACACTTCTGTTCTGGCACGCTTCGGTGCTTCTCCAACCACAGTCATTACCTCTCGAGCATAAGCTTTTCTTGAGTTTCGGAAGGACCCAGCAGCAGTTGGCCCTCCGAATATCATGTTGATGACTGGCCCTCGGGGCTTAGGGTTACGATCTTGGTCGTTGTCCCTTCTGTCGTAATCCTTCCTTTCATATTTTCCTCTTTGACTCCCTTGATTTCCATCCTTGGTGAATTTGCTGAGTTTTCCTCTTCGTATCAGAAATTCGATCTCATCTTTCAATTTCCTACAATCGTCGGTGTCGTGACCGACTTCTTTGTGGAACCGACAGAACTGATTTTGGTTCTGTTTGGACATGTCAGCCCTCATTGGCTTCGACCATTTGAGATCTCCTTCCTTAGCTATCTCCATCGGAATTTGACTCCTGGGAGTGTTCAATCTTGCATACTCCGTAAACTTTGGCCCAAAATTGTTTCTCTTGGGTGGAGAATCAGAGTCCTTTGACGTTCTGGGAAACTTTTCCTTGACGTCGTACTCCTGAGTTTCTTTTCTTTTCTTTGAGTTTCCACTACCGCTAGCAGTGGGTTCATACTTTCTCATGCTTTCTTCAACCTTGATATACTTTCCGGCTCTATCTTGGAGCTTAAGCATGCTCTCGGGTGGATGTTTAGCTAACGACCTTTTGAAGTGGTCATCAGTAGTTCCTTATTGCAAGGCTATCATAGCCACTCTGTCCTCCAAGTCCGGGACTTTCAGAGCCTCCCGGGTGAATCGATTAATGTAGTCCCTTAGGGTTTCATTCTTTCCTTGATGGATTGCCATGAGTGATGTAGAGCTTTTCTCATGCACCCTTCCACTAATGAACTGATTGATAAAAGCTTTGCTTAGTTCCTTGAAAGACCCAATTGAGTTGGGAGGAAGACGGCTATACCAGCGTTGTGCCATGTCTTCCAAGGTTTGTGGAAACGCCCTACACTTGATCGCATCGTTGGTTGGCTGCAACAGCAGTGCATTGGAGAAGGTCCTTACATGATTTGCGGGATCTCCCGTTCCATCATAAGCTTTGATCGAAGGCATCTTGAATTTTCTGGATATAGCCATTTTCATGATGTCTTGAGTAAACAGTGGTGTAGGATCATCAGGATCTCCTAGGGGCAACAGAATACTAGGATCACCCCTTGGGGCTTTGGCCCTCTTGGTTCTTCTTGCCGGTGGATCCAAGTTGATTATCGGGATCCCTTCAGTCGTTCGGCCTTGAGATTGAGCGGCCTCCTCCTCAGCAATGAGTTCTTTGAGTCTTGCAGTCTCTGCCTCATGGGCTGCAATTTTCTCCTTAGTAGTTTGGGGTTGATCCCGATTTGTCTGGGAAGAACGTCTCCTTCTTGGAGCGACATCCTCTCCAGTTGTATAACCCTCATCCTCGGTGTATGGGCCCGAGTAATCTTGGACGAAAAGGGTCTGGCGAGTTTGTTGATTTTGGGGTCCCAGACCTTGAATATAAGGGGGCACATATGCCTCATGGTAGATTGGATTAGTTCCACTACCACCCGCCATGGGTCGAGGGGGCATGCCATAGCTTGGCATCCCCAAAGTCTGATTCGCGTATTGAGGGAGATCAGTAGTATGGAGTTGAAGGCTTCTCGGTGCATTCATGATGAGTGGAGAAGTCGAGATTGGTTGCAGGATAAGTCTTTTCCTTGTTGATAAAGGCTATGACTCATTAATTGCCTTTAATTGGGATTCCGGATCCTTCTTTGATGAATTTACCATATTTTGGACTCTTTTTATGAGCTGTATATTTTCCCTATTTATTAATTACGAAATTAATAAATAATCTGGATTTTGGGCCTTAAATATCGGCATTTTCATTGACTTGTCAATTATATTTCTATAATTACTTTTCTGATCATATCACATACTTATATATACATACAACATTTACCTGAATATATATATATATATATATATATATATATATATATATATATGTATGTATACATATAAATACTTATATTTATGTAAATTTATGATAATATATGACCCTATACACTTACATATTATATATCTCATATCATTTAGATTTATTGTAAATTTTTACTCCCTCTATTTCTTTTTAAGTGTTGCTTTTTGACCATGCACACTTATTAAGAATTACAATTATGAGGCCTTTTTATCATTAATGTTATTTTATTTTCCAACTTTATCCTTCATATACCTCTAATTAATGCCATAATTTGAGAATGAGTAAGTTTGGTATTATAAGGGTAAATAAAGGTATTCAAGTGAAAAGTAAATGTATTTTTCTTGAAAATGTAAAAACGACACTTAAATTGAAATTCAAACCAAGTCAAAAAACGACACTTAAAATGAAATGGAGGGAGTATGAATTAAGAAAATTTATAAATTAAAGCATGTGAATTGTAATTATTTATCTCTATTAAATCAAACTATACATAATTTCTGACATGTCTTGAGTATTATATTTGTTACGATACAAATACGGTCCAAATCAGTACAAGCTAACAAAAAAAAAACTTTCATGTATACATAAGTGTAATACAAACTTGTACTAATTTTAATGTCGTATAACTCATCAATTACTACTCTAATACGCGGACGTACAAAAATTTGCCAAAAATTAAACAATTTACTCATATTTAAAGTATGGTCGTGCATTGCACGGGCTAAAGAGCTAGTTTCCAAGTATACTGCAACCCGCGATTAGCTACTAAAGACCGTGCTTTCCTATTTACCACTGGCTTCTATGGTATAGTGCTCGTGCCAATGGGCGTGAATCCTGGGAATGGTGCTAATGGATATATAGGTCAATTAACAAGGAGCAAATGAAAGCGGCTACTAACACTGCTGTTTTATAGCGTTTTTGTGTCTCTGCAGATTTAATGTGAGGTGCCTATACCCAAAGTGGCACCAATCATATCTATAATAACAAAGATTTCGAATCAGAGCCGATGATAACAGAAATATAACTAATTTATCAGTTTTATGTTCAAGGACTTTTGATTTACAAGTGCTGCTTTTACTTACGAAAATAATAATAATCTCATTCTGTTTTGTTCTTTAACTCTTCTGTGTTTTGCCATTTGGCTCTCCTGGCCATGACTACGATCATATGCTTCTCTTCTTTGAAACTTAGAGATCAGGTTATCTTCGAAGTAACCATAAAATCAAACGGAGGGATCATATCACTGTTTCTTGTAACTCGGTTATGATTGTTTCATGTTTCTGAGCTAGTTTTATCACTCACGATTCTCGCTCTCTCCGAGATTTATCTAAGATTGATGCTACTTATTAGCTTATTAAGTTATACTAGAAAAAACACTTTAGCCTGGTGTGAACCGTGTGATTCATGAATGATTGTAAGATCCGTATCATCCTTTTATTGTACAAAACTGTATGACCACAAATTCTGATGTAATTCAGGACTACATATCCAAAAACACTGCATCAATCATGTAATTCTTATGTTACCTGCAAACGGTTAGGACTTGGGCTCCGAAAACAAGAGTATTGCGAAATGAAACTAGACCTTATAAAGCTGCAAACTAATACTGCATGAAAGCACAAAAGCTGCCCTGACAAACAGAGACAACTAAAAGAAAATGAAGCAATTTTTTCCAGCTATAGTCATTGCTATCTACCTAACCTCTACTAAATGTTATGCCAAGATAACTGTTGAAATCATCAGTGGCATCCATTCTCATGCTGAACCTGTTCGCGTTCGTTGTCAATCCAAGGATGATGATCTTGGATATCACACTCTCGATACACGAGAGCATATGGATTGGCAATTCAAGCCAACACTTATTGGAAACACACTCTTCTTTTGTCATTTCTACTGGAATGGCAAAGATAAAAGTATAGTCGTGTACGACAACAAAAAGATGTATGGAAGATGTATCAACAAGGTGCAAGGAATTTTAAAATGTTGTTGGAAGGTTAAAGAAGATGGATTTTATTTCAGCAACATTAACAGAAGAGGTGCATATGTGAAAATGTATGATTGGTGATAATATTATAAAAAATATGAATAAAGTTCTTTGAAGACTCATATCAAAAGTAATTTTATGTAGATTTATAATATGACATTCTTATTGTACTGGACATAATAGATATGCCCACACAACAGAACAGTCCCTTCCTTCCTCTCTCCCTTAACAGAGTCATATTCAGTCGAAAACATTCACCACAGATCAGATCACCACCTTAAAAATTTTCCTATTCCCCCCCACCCCAACTCATCTCGGTCACCACCTTAAAATCCTGCCTAATTCTCCCCCAGGCCCCCAACGTTACCCTTGGCACAGCCAACTTATCCCTTACATCGACATGTTGGAATTAAATGAAAAACTCTTCAGGGTTGCTGAAACATAGCCCAAAAACCTACCGAGTGAATCGTCCAGGACCAGGCCTCTTGAATTAAAATCCAAAATATGTGAAGTTTATCTGTAGCAATCAGTCCGCCATTGGGTACTATAGAAGACAACATCGAGTAATAGAATGAAGAAAAAGCCGTGTCATGACTATACTACAAATAGAACAGCAAGAACAAACAAACTAGACTTTCATAAATCAAAGCTAACCAGACTCAGCAATCAAAAACTCAAACTCATTGGTCACTTGAAACTGATCATCAGAAATTGAACACACCATGTCCCAATACAGCAATAATTGATTAACTAATACAAAGAATTGCAGTAATCAATGAAAGATCAGACCTTCTAAAGTTTAAAAACCTTAGGGTTTTATTATAAAATTTTGCTTATGTTTAATATACCATTGTAGATTTATCATTTAAAAATTAATCACTTAAATCTCGAAATTGTCATGACGGTAACTGAAGTGATAGAAGGTGAGTAATTATGGTATTGATTCTAGTTTTTTTTTTTTTGAATAATTAGACGTATATGCCTTACAAATGCGTTTCTATTCTAACAATCCAGGATGCGCGAGAATCGAACCCAGAATCTGGGACGAGTAGAGATAAGCTTTTACCATTTTGGTTATCTCAATTCTAGTTCATACTAAAATAACCAAAGAGATAAGATTTGAGACCTACTTTTCTAGCACAATCACATAGTGTTTTGTATTATCGTTATTATTACTAATTTAGGTGTGTCTACTCGTTGAAATGGTCCAACTAAATTATACACCTTAGTACTGAAGAAAATGAAAGGAGGCATATATAATTGCTATGTGACAAAACATGCATGAAGATTGTAAATTTTATATCAGTTTTAAAGCGTGTAACTAGAAAAGCTATGTATATTATAGCTTCCGGGAACAAAATGCATAAAGACTAACCGAAGGGTGAAGATAAACTTCATGAACAAAAAGAAAAGGATAAGATAAAAGATAGAAGAAAGAAGTATGTTTTAATTAATGTACTACTCTTTTCAATTGATTACAAAAGAAAAATCAGCTAAACACAAAGAAAACTAACACATCAGAGACTAAACTTTCAACATTCCCTGCTATCTAATGATAACCAATACTTCTTTTCCTTTCAACAATCTAAAAGATAACTATAACTTACACGCATGGAACTGCATTCTACAAGTAGGATATATGTATCTTGATACCTGATATTTGGGGTATATTTACACGTGGTACTGGTAAGACGTGGAGACGTTCATCGTTATAATTGACATTCTCGGATCGCTGGAAACCTCACTCCTTTAAAAATTGAAAAGCTTCTTTTTTTAGAAGTTCTGAAGGAGGTTCCACCTCGGAGAAACTTTCCACTTGAATAGAATCACTGATTTCATCAACGGTCACAGGAATGCTAGAATTGAAACGCACATTAGGAAAAAGAAGAACTCAGTAGTTATAGCTTAGATATAATTTTCATAAGGATTACCTAGAATTATCATCCAACAGAATTGAGTTCACATCATTCTCAGAATCCTCCGAGTCCCCCGTTGTGATTACTACTTTCATACTAGAAAACACCTGTGTAAAACAGAGGATCATACCGCAAAAATGCAAAATATATAAATAACATAAATCAAAAGGATGGCTTGTAGATAAAAGAATCTGAAGACAAAAATCCGTAAGCATTATATAGCTTATATTAACTCACAACTGAGGGTACACTTGCAGTAGAGTTGTTGCTTTTGCTGTTAAAAAGCGTACATATTCGATGCAGTTGTTGAACACTGAAAGCCTGGAAACAGAAGCATCCCTAAGCAAGAGAAATAAATTTCCCTACGTATTTCTAACGATAAGATATAATATCCATCAGGCACTGGAATTTCATGTATAAAAATTGTGAAGTGTGCATCTTAAGCAGTTTATGAGACGCACTTCACTCTACTGTATTTATTCCACATTTGCCCAACAAGGATTAAAAAAATAAATACCACAGATAGATTTAAACATGCATGAGAGAGAGAGAGAGAGAGAGAGAGAGAGAGAGAGAGAGAGAGAGAGAGAGAGAGAGAGAGAGAGAGTGAGAGAGAGAGAGAGTGAGAGATTTACTGGGCAGAGATCATTTGTTAGATCACTGTAAGTGAGCTTCGATTTGTCCTTCATAACCTGCATGTAAAATAGTATATAAAATAAGGTGCCTAATGCATGAAAGCCAATTGGCACAAATCTGTAATATCATTTTTATGATGGTTTATATTGACATGAAAACATAAGTACAACGTGAAGTTTAAATTATCGAAGGCACGAAATTTTAAATGTATAGAAACCTTAGATAATAATTTTAAAGAAAAAAAAGTGTTTGCAATCTGTTAATTTTCTTTACACAAATTTTAGCATTTGTCATATTCTACCAGATAGTAGTTTTACAACTTGAACATAAACCTGAAAATAGTAGTTTTAAACCTCGGAATACATATCATTATAGTGGCCCTGAGTTGTTAAAAGTGAAAGGCACACATAGGGCTCCCATAGCTTAAAGCATTAAATCACAAAGCAAAGTGCACATTTTACCCAAGGGAAAGTGCAGTGTACAACTAGAATTCAAGGGATGTTCTCAATATTACCAGTTTAGTCAATGGTACTATTGACTTCTTCCACCAGTGCCACTACCTTTTTGCTTCTTACTTGTCTTAAACTTATACATAAGGGTCTTTTTTTAAGGTGCAATAATTTTACTAAAATGTTGGTGAAATTACAATATTACATTTTATTTAGAAATATATCAAAAATAGTTAATTTAAGTACTTTATCAGGGAAAATGTGTGTGTGTGTGTTATGCTTTAAAAAGTAAGTAATACAACCATTTCATTTGTTGGGTTAGGTTAGAATTGGGGCAATTCTAAGGGAGAATAATTTTGATATCTTCTTCAATATTCCATCAAGAAACAACAAGCCAACAACCGCTTTTTCTTCTCAGTTTCTTATCTTCTAAAGTCGAACCTGTGTGAAACAATCGCTTCTTCTCATTTTCTTCTCTTCTAAAGCCGAACTTGTGACATGAATGTATGCGGGATATATCTATGATGCATTACATAACTATAATTTTGTTAGGTATATATTATCCCTCTGCATGTTTCATATTTGTAAATATAAAAGTTTTCTTATTTGCAAAATGGGTGAGCATAAAGTTTTGGTCGTAAAATTTTCCCATCTTTCATCTATTAGTAATAGTGTGAATCTTCATATACGATTTGTGATTAAAAAGCAAAATTACTCAGCTTAAATGTCACTTATTCAACTTCTAAATTCAAACTATATGCCTCCAAAGCATATTGAACTGCTATGTTAGAAAAAACTAGTAGTAAGTTTATTTTCTTGGCAAGCAAGCTATATTTAAAAGAAGAATCTACTATGAGAGCAACAGAAATGTACCAAAAATCCGACAGCCTGCCTTAAGTGATTTAATTCGTCCCATGACGGGCCTGCATACTGTATCAAGAATGAAAAAGTCAATCTGTGATCATCTGGAGACAAGTAATATAGAAAAATGAAAATAGAAATTATCTACCAAAACTGCCCATGCACACCAATTCTCTAATTCATCTAACCTAGCCTTCAAAAATTCCCCATTTCTGAATGTGCAAAGTTCTTGATGACGAAGAAGACTGGATGAGGTATAACAAGAAAAAAATAATTAAAAGAATATCATTACCTAAAAAGTTTCTTGTCTAGTAATGTATAGGAGGTTTGAAGATTGAGCAACTATACCTATTAAAAATCTGTACATTAATATAGGAAAATGTCTGAGTAAAAATTTTCTGTACAAGAACAGGATGCACCTGGAAATGGATGAACATGAAAAGATTAAACATGAACCATCATAAGTAAAGATTGAGCAACTGCATAGCGCAGACTAACTTACATAATTATCTTTCACTGCATCTAGAGAATCTTTTAAGCAGTCAATCATCCTGTTCCAGGGACTATTTGGACTACTAATATCAGGCGGTGGTGAACCCGGCTGCAAAACATGTCACTTAGATGCTTTTGGTACCCGAGAGGTCAAGTAAACAAAATTACAGTTAACATTTTGTGCGGAAGAAGATATAGCAGAACAAAACCGAAATTATGACCGCAATCATATATACCTAAATATTTAATTTAGTCCCTCAAAATCGATAAATACCTACTTCACATACATATTTGAGAATACAATTTGGTTTTTCCGACAAAGAGATTATTCTAAAAAGGAGGTAGCCATAAGATATTACTGAGAAGCAAAAAAAGCGTTTAATTAACAAAACTATGTTCTGATTTAGTATCTCATAAAGTCATTCCTTGTAATGGAAAATATCTTCTATTGATTACTTTCATTTAAGGAGCTAACAAATTCTGAAAAAATTATTTGGTTGTTACGCAAATGCAGATTTTACTAAAATGCAGAAATTAGAATCGGAAACATATTGGAGTTGCTATGATAAGATGTGTCGTTAGAATGTGGCACACAGTGCAAATCAGTGCACTCTGTAATCTCGGGTTAGCATTAGCCAACCATCTCATTCTGCATTTTAATACTAGAGCAGTAGCAGAATTACTGAATTCTACAAGAGGCTGATTTATAAATGTTTGTGTTTTCTAAATTCTTCTGCATATATTCAGTTCACCTTCGCAAGATAAAGTTCGACGAAGAAAGTGCAGAAACTTTTAAAGTGTCATGTAAAGTGTTGGCCAAAAAATTGCATTATAAGTACAGATGCCAATAGACTAGTTCCTAGTGTGTCAGGGTTTTCTTGTTAAAGTTCTCCAAATTGAAATAAAACCACATGGTACATAGATCCTTAAGTGAACAATGAAAAACAAGCGGTAGTACCTTAGTAAAAGAATCAAGAGATGGTGACAATTTCTTCTTCAAATTGTCCCTAACAATTCTATATAACTTTTCAACATAAGCTGTCAGTTGCTGCTTAAAAAGTAAAGCTGGATACTTGGGCTCAACTTGTTGCCATCCATCAAGGCTTGAAGAAGAAGATACGAATCCCTGGAAAAATTTTCCATGTTAACAATTATCTTACTTATTGAGGTGTATAAATTCTGATTATTTATAGTATGAATCAACTGTATAATACCAAATCACACCGCACATACCCGGTATGTCCAACTTGGACGAATACTTCCATACCAATTTATACAAGTATAGTTTATAGAAAGTAGAAGAGATTTAATCTGAAGCAGTATCACAGATATAATAATTATAAATATCAAAATACCATGTGAGAAATCTCAGTACCTGTGATATTCTTCCAAAGAATCCTGTTGATTGGGCGGCCTTTGGCTTATAGGTCCGTTGAAGTAAAAACAGCAACGTCGATGTGTTAGAAAGATAATAAACCATAAGCTGTTCATCTGCCTTATTCTGCGGGACAACACAAATTTCAATAATGTCAAGTTACGACGATATTTATACTTGGGACTCCACACAGAATGTCAAAAGCTATACTGTGCAAGCTTAAATACATATTGTGTCAATGCGTTTGTGTGCAAATTTAATCAATCGGGGATTAATGCTATCAGAAGTTTGATTCACGATGAAGCTATAAAATATGTGACGGTAGACTGTAGACATAAGCTCTTCCATAAGCAGAGGGCATTATAGACACATTGAAAACACATTTTCCATGTACACATGAAAAAGATATACATGGCATAGCTACAAGAAGGGTGCAAACCTAAAACATAAAGAATGGAAATAATGATGGATGGGAACTGATGCTCTGCTTATTCCTTAAAAAATTTCTACAGGTAATAAATGTGCTGTGCTGAAGTACCTCAATGCAAAAAAGACATGATACTTGAAATCTAATCCACATATGCTACAAAATATTTGTTCTTGGGTTTAACTTTAAACTTTGGACAAAAAATAGTAATAATAATAATTCACCTCTATTGATGAGCCAATCATCTGAATAACACGATCAAATACACTAGTTCTATCTGCTTCAAAAGATTTCCATTGCATGAGGCATCTGAATATGGTGATTGCTGCAACTGGCTTGTTTTGACTAAAACCAACATTTTTTGTGACAGCTAATAGAAGATCATCAACATTGTCCTGCGTAAAAGTAAATGTATAAATACACACACACACATATAAAAATAAAAATGTATATATATATAACATATATGAATTATCTAGGTTGCATACACAAATAACCTGCATTATTACTAAGAGAACACAGGGGAGAGAAAAATAAGTTGAGTGCATTTTTTTTTCTGCACTAGAAGAGGCATGATTCAACTTTAATGAGCGAGGATTACAATAATCTTAAATCAAGCGTGTCTGTGGGGAATTATTAGCAATGGAGAAGTGTCTCTGTCCCCTTCACATTATGATTGGCAAACTGTTCCACCAAAATAAAGCTTGGTGCTCATCAAACATAATCAAAGATTACAACGCTCCATAAACTTTTGTTGGTGCAACAAATTTGGAAAGCATTCAACAAAATTTCAGATGATCTAATATCTTTTGAACAAATTTTGAACTGTCCAGAAGAAGAAAATATTAAATCATTTATCACACAACACGTCATGCAATATTAAGCTTGTGCACAACAGAATTTCTCGAAAATATCTTAGGATGTTCCAATTGAATCTGGACCACTGCTTAAGAAAATGGATTTTTTTTAAACACTAGAAGCCTCCTTGCAGATAGTAAACATGCAAATGAAAAAGAATAACACAGACACGCCTCTATATGTTTATCTATTTGTTATAGTGGACATACATCTAAATTACCATGTAGGCTAAACTTTGACACTTATAAATTGACCATTCGACATTCGTGAAGGCTATGAGTGAAATAAGAATAGTAAGGGAAAATAGGCCAGATAAAGAAGCTAATGATAATGTGGAATGTTAACCTGCTCTGTTGTTGGTGGTGGCGTAGTCGCAAGTGTCTGTTGTCGTAGAACTTGTCCCTCCATCTCAATGTCAGATAGTTTTTCTTCAAGTCTGACAAATGAATTAAGAATATAAATAACCATTAAACAAGTTAACTATATGTTACCCAGAATCCTAAAAGTAACATGATGTAAAAAAGATCCCACTTAAATGTGGAAAATAGTTGTCAAATCAGGAAACCTAAACAGCCTCCCGAATTTTGTCATAGATAAACTGAAATCCTTCTGTATGACAAGTATAATATTAAGGTAACTGAGAGGAGATGATATTCAATATAACAACCTCTGCATGTCAGTCTTCAGAAGAATGATTCTGTTTTCCAGATTATTTACCTGGGACTGCAAGATTAGGCAAAAAAAACAATATGAATGTTTATGAGTTATCCAGTAAATTACATGTCTAACGTATTTTTTGTCAATGTCATATAAGGATGTTTAAAACCCAAAATATTGTCAAGAATATTCGAACATAGTTATCCAGTAGCAACCTAACCTTGAGTTCCTCATTTTCAGCAGTCAGTTTACTAATAAGGTCATGATCGACACTTCCACCACCTTGAAGTCGCATCTTCTCCAGATCAGATTTCAGCTTTGCATTTTCCTGTGTTTCATCTTCCTACAAAGATAAAGGGGAGAAAATTAAAAAAAAAACTGCTAATTGGAGAGCAAGGTTCGAACAAACATCATTTTGACATGAGAAAAGTACATATGCATCCCTTAATATTCAGATTATGGACAACTTTTAAACACCGACTTCTTTGTTCCTATCTAAAAAAGAAATCTACATATCCAAATAATTTATTAAATATCAGCCAGACAGCTCCACATACAGCACACCGAGGTACTTAACTAAACAACATCAGGGGTGTACTAATAGTCGATTAAATTAGTACATGGAGGATCCTTACTCACAAGCATAATTTTTCAACTAGAGAACATGCGATTTATATCACAAAGACATATGAGTGCTAAGAAAGTGATGAAAGGACCAAATTTTAATTAAGTTGGCCAAAAAAGTAAGTTAATCAGGACAGCTTTTCCAAAAAATTTGAATAAAACAAGATTATAAGATAGAACTTGGGTAGATTAACTGCAGAAATTTACTACCCAAGGATTTCCCAACTGCAGAAGGGAGAAAAGTTATGGATTGCAACCCACAAAACAGGCTCAAACCAATATTAATAATACATCAATAACCTGGTCCAATGAAACTAAAGTACAATGTAATGTATAAATACTGACCCTGACAGACTAAGGCACATAAACAATTCGGCTTATTACATATAAAATAATAACTAAAGCCTACATAACTAATATATATATATATATATATAATATTCTGAATATTAAATATATGTCATCTTTATAAGAAATAATATAGAAACTCCTTTTTCTCCGCTTCAGTTCCTCATCATAAGCTCTTTTGGTGGTGCCCTGCATATTTAATTTGCAGGTTGGTAAAAATATTCTTTCAGTGATTCAAAATTTAATGTCCTAAAAACGATTTCAACTAAAGTTATGTTCAGCCCTGATCTGGAAGATGTTTACTAACACTAGAAGTATCCATCTCAATTATCCGGACTCTTCAATTTTTGCCCTCATACCCGTGTCGACCTGACATGACACGGGTGTGAGTATGGGAATTTAGTCGGATCGTTCTTATGAAAACCGGACACTTCAACTTCAGACAATCTAGTTCAAAATGATTCACAAGGCCTCACAACAACTTTTTCCTAGAGAGCGATGTTCATAGATTACTATTTCCATGTTATCCTTTTGATTTGTGCCATAAATTATATGTTTTTTATTGGTAGAAGACACCAATTTGAAAATGTAAAATGTAAATTGTAAAAAGTAGGTATAATTTCACTTATGTAGAGGTTATATTCCAAATCCCCACAGCCATATCCAATTTCGGATCCATGTCCACGAATCCTAGTGTTTTAGAAACTAAGAGTCTGACACTTGGATTTGCACCTATGTTCGACACCCGTACCCAGGTCCGGGAAACATAGGTATCCATTATTTATCAAGAAAGAGAAGGTGTCTATTCAAATTTAAATTAGTAGTAAACAGGCATAATTGTTCTGAATTTAATTGTACTTGGATTTGAATATTCAATATGATTACAGGTTGATGTGATCGTTGAAGTTAACTTCAAAGAGAATCCAGTTTTCAATTAAATTTTTAAGATATGTTATTGTTAAATTTAATTGTGAATCAGAGTAACCGTTATCAGTCAATTATTTCTGAATATTTGTACATCAGAAGTAAATTAAGTAATGGACAAAGCAATAAATGATTCTAAATAGCTTCAAGCAAAGAGTCGTGATTTTTAGATTGAGACCTGAACTAGATAGACGAACTGGTGAGCAAAAGACAAATAGAAAGAAATAATGATTTGTTGGATAAAGAATAGAAGCGTGTTTACAAACATACGTCTTTTGGTTTGAATTGGGAGTTGATTAAGCCGCAAGAAAACACTAGAATTTTGAATGTGTAAGATTAAATATGTTGCTGAATAGGAAAGTGAGTGCCTTTCTTTATCTCATCTAAAGAAGAGCAAGCTGCTATAGCACTTGCCATAGTTATCATTGTATTTTAGGGGAGATGTTTTTTCACTTTTCAGCTTGTTATGTGTGCATATGACTTTTAGTTCTCCATAATGAGGGATTGAAGAGCTATATTCCAGGGAGAATTTCCCCCAAAAAATGTATGATTGCATACTACAAAACAGAAGGCAAGAATTAATCATGATTCAATCAAAGAAATGAGTTACCCTCATGCGTTTCTCTAGCCGCAGCTGCTCAGTCAGTTCCTCTACTTCCTGTTCCAAAGTCTTGGGAGCTTGAGGATAAACAGTTTTTTTAGCAGCCTGGAAGTAGAAAAAGCACCTGTAAACCCATTTAAATATTCAAAATAGAGGAGCCTAAGGCTCGTGAATTTGATATAGAATTTAAATTTCACAAGATTCATTAAAGTGAAGCACAACATGTTCTCATTCTTTCGTATGAGAAAAAACAGGATGTCACATCTCAATAACTTACGTACTTTGGTATGTGAACTATGTCAAATCATATTGTGTCACTCCTGAAGCCAATTAATTCTGTTAGAAATTGAATTTGAGTTATTTTCCAAGAGTTGAAGTAGTCAAATAAAATAATGTTACAAGTCTTTTGATATTTGAATTAAGTCAAATAACTATCCTAGATTATATGAACTAGTTCTTTAGCTGCTAGGTCTAGATAATTCAAATTCAAATTTACTCCAGGATATCTTCCTGCATTTACTCTAGTTAAGTTCACAAGCTTCTGTATAAACTGAGATTTTTTTATATTAATAAAACCAGTTCAGTCTCTCAATTCTATAGCTTATACAGCCTGGTCAATATGTTGCCCAGCCCTTTGGATTTCGCGAAACCCCACAATGAGTGCATAATTGATTTTGTTACCACTTCGACTATGGGATCATTGAGTTGATGGTTAGAATGCATTTAAATTGGAATTTGAATCTGATCTGGTTCCTTCTGTATGATATACACAATATTTTCACCTGCATGTATATATAGACAAAACAGCAAAGACTGGCTGAGAGATAGATAGAATGAACTTGCGTGCCATTCTTCCTCTCCACGCACATTGGGTAATTACTGCAGCTTTCCAGATTTGACACTAAAACACCAGTTCAACTAATCAAAATGACATGGAAAATGGCAATAATGGTAATTGTCACCATCCCTAGACATAGATATTATCACTACTAGGTGTCAACGGACTTTGATCTACAAGCGACTGTCACGATCATTCTTGCAGTTGGACAAAAAAGTTAACACCAAGTAATAGGTCATTACACTAATTAATATATAGATAGGGCAAGGACGAAGATGCCATAGTTACAATTTACAAGGAGAAAGGTGTAAATATATATATTTGAGCTCCTCGTCCTTGTATACGTTTCTCATATCTTATTCACCCTAGTATCTTTACTCCTTATTGCAAATATCTCCCTTAAGATAACTTGGGTCTCTGTAGGACCCTCAGATTCGATATTTATTGCATAACATATCTGCTTATTGCCTCAATTCTATCACCAAATGACTTCACAAGCTTCATACCCAATAAATGGAGATTTTCGCATCAAACTTCTTTCATCCTAGCATTTAAGAATTTAAAGTTTTTATTTAACCATCCGAACCTTTTACAGGAAAAATCTTTGGGGCTCATAAAGTTGTGCTGCATTATTTAATCAGAATCGTTATAAGAAAGGTTAACCATGCACATTATGTGTTGACTTAAGACTAAATAGGGACTTCAAGAACAATCAATCACACCTTTGGCTATCTCTTGGCATAAGAAACTCTTTTGAG
Organism: Heracleum sosnowskyi; assembly: GCA_030848705.1. NCBI lineage: Eukaryota > Viridiplantae > Streptophyta > Magnoliopsida > Apiales > Apiaceae > Heracleum > Heracleum sosnowskyi. The sequence continues at coordinate 130,753,145 of CM061238.1, read as the reverse complement.
TCCACAAAACATAAGAGCGAAAACAGAACAACTTATCCTTCACTGAAACTACTACATATAGCTAAATCACAACTGATTATATCTGTGACGAAACTACTAAATTCAAAAATAAAATAATAATTCAAAATAATTTACCCAGAAATATTTTCCTAATCATGTTATTACTTCACAATTACTTAATATGCCAACTTCACAACATTTAGAACACATAATACCTTAGTGACTTAAACAGTCATAAAATTACCAACAGTGTATTGTCTATAGGTAACAATTAAGGATAAAGATTATAGAACCTACGGCGCAGGTCAATAATATGCTTCTAAAACAATGTGAAGGTTTAATGAGTGGGGTAATCATATTTTTGGCATTAATTCTCTTCCAACATCTTTACAGGTATTTACCTGTACACCTATTGCTGCCTTAGGTTGACCTATTGCTGCCTTAGGTTGACCTACTGCTGCCTTAGGTTGACCTATTGCTGCCTTAGGTGGCTTCCTGATACGCAACTCACGCCGAGCAGACATCCCACGTATTCCAGTTTGAATATGAATAGCTGCCTGCACTAACCTTTTAGCAATCTCATATCTGACGCGTGAAATTTGCCCTGTATTTATCACAAATGTAGTTAGTAACATTAGAGCATCTGTATAATTGTGCAGCATGCTATATTCAAAAATAATATACTTCGGCACGTCGTTTGGATTTGTATGGCAGAGATCCGTAATCTCATATAGAATTTATGTTGCTTGTTCGACCGAAATTTTGCCTGGATTTTAGTTGCAGATTTTCCCAAGAGTTCAGTAAGATAAGCATCTAGCTCTGCCATCTGACCACCACGAAGAAATACTTTTGTCTTGCCAATCTGAAAAATTGATTAGATCAATTGTGGTTGACCCATTACTCGGTCTAATTATCACGGCACTTCATATTTGTTGCTAAGCTGATCTACGCTAGATGGGAGCACAACAAGACAAGTCAAGAAACCAATAGAAGAACTTTAAATGCATTTCAGGTGCTAATATTTTCAATATATTATGTTTTGATTTTCATGGATTAGATCATTATATTATTACAAAAGTTCATTAATAATGTAAAATAGAATTTTTAAAGAGTAGGCTACAAAACTAGAAGTGAATATTTACAATGTTCAGTGACAGATTTGTTTTTACTTAATAACACAGCCACATGCAATACTAGAAAACAAGTTCAAGCAACAGAGCCAACAATTCTTGCAACAAGAAACTGCAACCTGGATGCTCCCTTTGGTTAATGAAAATGGAATGGGGATAGAACGGAATGAAAGAATGTAAACAAAACAAAGGATAGACGACGAAAGAGTGTAATAGATATGCTGTAGTGAAAGATATTCTATGATGAGTTTGTGAAGAAAATTAGTAGATTGAGAATTCATTTTCAATTTGTGAGTTTAAGATCTAGTTTAAATTGCTAAGAAAATATGAAGGAAGGGACAAAAATTATAAATGTTTATCCATAGACCAATACAAATTTCTTCCAACTAAACGGAGCATGTTTGCTAAACATTCGGAGTAAGACATCAGTAATTACTCTTAAAGTAAAATTTTTGATAACAAATTGTAGAGAGACTTGTATGTAAACTTTTGCTAGATAAAACATATTTAATAAATTCATGTTTTTTTTGTCTGGGCTATTGCTGTATGTGAATCAAGCATGAAACTAAATAACTGCTACCAGAAACATACCTGGTAGCCTTTGAGGCCCATCTTCTCCAAGAGCTTCTTGCAAGCAGTAACTTCATCATATCTTCAAAGTAAAAACCACAAACAAAAAACTATTATGTAGCAAACAAAGAATAGACCACCATGACAAATAGAATACATTTCAATCATGTTAGCAAAGTCCATAAAGTAACCTTCCACTCAAAATATCAGGTGCAAGTAATTTAAATCGGGCAATGAATTCAGAAAATGTTTTCCTTGTTGGAAATCCAGCAGAACTGATCCTTATAGCCTCCATGACTCCCTGAAAATAATAAGGTCATATTCATACTTCTGACTTCTTCCAAAATAACAAACTATCAGTCATATTACAGATGACTTTAAGAGCTAAACTAACCCCAGACTGAAGCTGTAACAGTACATTCTTATTCTCAAAGATACCAGGTTTCAGAAGATTGTTTGGCTTTATACAACGAACATAATGTGGCTCTGTAGCATTAAGTGTCTCAAGCAAAGACTGAAGTTGTTGCTGTTAAAGGGGCAAATCAACAAAAGAAAACTGTAAAATGTAAAACCATAATTTCCAAATCAAAACAATTGGTAAGCAGTAACAAACTTACCTTGAATCGGGTACCTATTGACGAAAACTTTGATTTATTAGAAGATTGTTCAGGTAAGGGCGGAAATAGTGACGAGACAAAGGGGTCCTTGGAAGCCTTCAAGAGCGAATGATGCTCTCCTATAACATAGTCTTTGTTTTTATCCAGAAAGAAATCACTTTGATAAGTGACCTGAAATCAGAATAAAAGTACTCAGAAACACATGTCTCCGCTTAGGCTCAAACCTTCAACCTCTTGTTAACAAGAGATGAGAGCATCCACTAGGCTACAATGCGAATGAAGTTATCAGAATTATACTAAGAAGGTCCTTTGAACAAAAGTACATACATCACCGGCATAATGGCGTATAGTAAAAGCAGTCTGTGATAACTTTGGCTTTTGGAAACGTTTATGATTGCTGAAGGTTTGATACAACTTTTCTGCGAACGATTTATGCGTTGATCTGGGGAACATGCTAAATTCAATAATCAAGTTAGCCTTAAACAATTTTGTCCCGTCACCTTGAAGAAATAATTGACAAGGGTAGCAAAACTGCAATTCAGATACAAACATACCAAGCCTCATCCAGAAGAGCAATTATCCCACCAGGTTTCTGAAAGATTATATGTAATATATTAGTAAATTAATTTCTACATAATTTACATAAAAATGTTTGTGTGTACGAGCGTCTGAGCGTGCAGTAAGGGAACACTGGCCAGCCATAGCCAGTGCTGGTTAAAATACTACATTGACTAGTTCCAGTTCAAATATATTTAAGCCCAAAACTTCATCTTCTAGGGATGGGTTCCATAATTCCATATTAATCACTTGGCCTATTCCACTTCTGGAAGCTGCAAACTGGGTCTCTGTGTTATAGAGCTATTAATTTTTGCCTTCACCAAAGTCAAGGTCTATTTAAAAGAGTCTAAAATTTTCTTTCAGGATACACTGGAACTAGTTGGGTTTATACAAAAATCGCAGACACTTATCTGCTTTCCATATTAGTGGAAGGCAGAGAAACTCTCATGATTGAAATAATGTGATAGGCTGGGAGAAAGAATGATAGATTTTACAATATTACAATAAACACAACATATTTCATAAGGATGATAGTCGAAGCTAGCAGAATCTTGCCACGTGACGTGATTCTTTTCTCCTATGTATCTGTACAAGCAGGTTTCCAAAACTAAAATTCGACATTCGAATGATCAATCATTCTCAGACACCCCTACTTAATCATCAGGGATGTCTTTAAAAGTATGTCCTTAATCATAAAATTAGAGGTTTCATGGTCCATTATATATTGGATCCTGTTTCATTATAATTTAGGTTCTGATATTCAGGTATTACTGATAATTTCTGGAGTACAGAGACTAGAGAGAAGTACGATGTATGTAGAGTCTGAGAGTGCGACTAGGATCTTGAATGGGATCGAACAAGAGCGTACAATGAACTTAATGTTTGTTTCTGAAAACACACAATGGTCTTGCATTTGATTGTGCCTCAAATTTTGAAGATAAAATGCAGATGACATACTCAATCTCTGCCAAACAACATTAACTTGGTTGTCAGTTCTGTCTTCTTCCAGTTTTTTATATTCTTCTTTTCGTTTACCTTAGTCTCATCGGATTTTGTTGGAGTTGGTTGTATCAGTACTAGTAGCCTAGTCTAAGTACAAAAGTTATCCTGCATTTCTGTTTTCAGTCATCAAGTTAGCTAGTACCCCATGTCTGCTTCATACAAAGCTTCACTAGGAAGATTTATTTTCATATAGTAATCTCCCCATTTCTGCAAATTGCATGCCCCTTGGTCAGTCTTCAACTTTTTCCTATGATACAATTTCCAATGTACAGGACGTAGTAAATTTACGTTACCTTTTGTAATTTTCCTTTCTTTAGTTAAATTGACTCATTCACTTAAAAGTCAATAATCCATTAAGCACTCTGACAAATTAAATGTCAATTTGTTGGTATATATGTTAGTGTACTGAAAGCAGTCCACTTCATTATTTCTGATAAGTCTAAACCTCTGGGCTCTAGCCATTTGCTCTCTCTTTTAAACATCTTTACCTCGGGACCTAATGCATCAAATTCTAGTAGGAGACCTTCACATAACATATTATAAATTTCATTAGGCAAAAATTAACAAGGAAATAAGGGGTGGAAGGAAGGTGGCTAGAAGAGGGGGAGGTAGTGGGGAGAGATGGATACACTTCATATGCATTCGTTAACCTTTTCAATGAGATCAAGAACATCTTGATTGTCTTCAAACTCGATATAACTCCAGTCAATATTTTCTTTTGTGTACTCCTCTTGTTCCATCTTAAAAACATGCTGCGAAAGAAAAAATGACATGCCAAGCTAGTTTAACAGAGTTGCTTTAAAACTTCTCGGGAAAAGAAAAGGCATAGTTTATGCATGAACCTCATTGAAGTGTTGCTGAAGTTTTTCATTGGTTAAATTGATACAAAATTGTTCGAAGCTGCATGAAACCACAGTAAATTGTTTAACCAAATAAGCATCATACAATGTAAAACATATTGAGAAAGTACGTTTACACATCATCAAGCTATTCATTAAAAGCCCGTACAGAATAAAGTACAGTATTTAGATGAATTATGAATAATTTTGATAAACCAACATAAAATTATAGTAACAACCCCCCATTAAACAGATATCCAGCATGTAAAACAAAATAGGTATTTGAAGTTTCTGTAAATCACACCATTGCTAGAAAATGAGATTGTCCAACATTTTCTAATTGCTTATTCAGATACAAGTTTTTTCTGTAGTACTTATAAATGTCGGAAACAAAAGCGTACCGGCTAAGCACCTGTTTGTCTTGAAACTCTCAAATCCATAGATATCCAGTACCCCGATCAAATATTTTGAGCCAGGATCTTGACCAATAGAATCATTAATCTTGTTCACAATCCTGTGTCCCCAAGTAAATGAGTTGTTCGATTTAAGGAAAACTGAGGCACTAATCACTTCTCAATTTAAGATCTGCTAGACGGATCATACTCACCAATCAAATAATTTCGAGTAAACAGTTTTTGCCAAAGTATCTCTACTGATTGCAGCAGCGTCCGGGTCCAGGTATTTTGTTATGGCCTCACCCCTAGTTACCATCACACGTTTGCATAAGGAGTCTTCAAGTAACTTTTCATCACACCTGAACAGAGTGACATGTTATAGAGGTACACATATCAACACGAAATACAATTGGATCTAAAACATCAATTACATAAATAGCTCAGCTGCAGTTTTTAAATGCGACAGAGATTGTGCATCCTTAGGTTTAGAAGAATCTGCCTCCCCACCCTTAGAGAACTCGATATTTCCTAAGTGGAGAACAGCTGCCACCACTCGAAAAATTGCATCCTACTAAAAAAATATATTAGCAAGAGATCGTCAGAAAATAGAAACCTATGCAAATCATCTAGACATGAACCTGTTCATCTGGACCAATTCCCACAACATTCATGGCCCTTTTTGTTTCAACATACTCTTTAGAATCATCCATTGCATCCAGTTCAATGCAATTTGATTGATTCAGATAATGATACGACCGAGGATTGCCTACCTTAAACCTTTGAGCATCCTGAAAGCAACAATGAGAAGATTTTAATAGATACATGTATGCACATATCTAAAGAAACTATAGCAATTGAATGCCAAAGAAATAAATCTTCATGGAAACACATATGTGAAGATAAAAATACACCGTAGCAGATATATCATATATGAAACTCTAATAACCGACTACAAGAAAACTGAGTCTTCAAAGAATATAAATAATATATATTTAAAGTACAGTTGTAATCTTAAAAATTTTCTTATAAACGTAGAAACTGCAAAAAGTCACTAAAGTAGTTGATCACTTTCATGCCATCAACCCAGATCAAAATAAATCTATAAAGGTATTTCCAGCTTTCATTTTCATGGGGTGGAGAAAAAAAATGACATTCTAGTGAAATCTAATATGTCTTGTGGACTATCGATCTACAAAAAAACAAAAGATGGTGACTCAAAGGGATATTATATTTACTAACTTCACTCAACAGGCAAGGAAAATGCACCACAAGTTAACTACTCATTGAGTTTAAGAAAATAAAAAGGGAATTTATAATTCGCAATTTATATATATATATAGAAATATCAGAAGATCATGAGTAAAAACATAATTTAGAGCAATTAAATCTTCAATATTAAATGGTAGCCTTTAGTGATGGTACAGCCACCCAGCCAAATTTTAAATTGGTTTGGAGTTTTAAAACAATCTAGCAAAGCGTATTTTTTGTTTCTATTTCAAATGGACTTCATGACTTCTCAAAGACTACCGTAAAAGAACAAAGATATGAAATGTGGTTGAAGTGTGGTAAGATTTGGATATTTTTCATCTAAAGCCCTATGATTTTAGGTATTTTTTTTCTTTTTACAGCTCGTTCTCTTGCGCATGCCTAAGTTGCTTGTTAGTGTAAAATGTGCTTAATAAGCTGTTCTAGATGCTTTTTATGCTATTTATGGGAATGGGCAAAGGCAGGGGGAAATGGAGATGTTTTAGAGACAAATAATGCTTAAATTTAGTGTTCATTTTAGCAGTAATTACGGATTTGGTTTTAATTCCTACGAGGATTTTTCCATCATAGAGCACAACATACTGCAGCCGAAGGAGTTGGCCCTGCTTGACTCGGAGTCCCTAAAGTCCAGTCATGTATTATTAAAGCCCAATCCTATGTGGTTGTCATGCCTTGACAAAGTAAATGTCTAGTTTTTGTATGTTTTTGTGTTTTTGTGTGTTTTTGTATGTTTAGAGCAGTAAAACAAGTAAGATAACAAGAGATTGAGAGTAGATTTGCAGAGAATCAGAGAAGAATTGATAGAATTTAGAGAGAGAATAACCCTAGAGAGATGTAGAATTCAGTTATAGAGAGAGAGAGATCAGAAAACTAGAGAGAGAAAGAGTTGGTGGAAACTGGTTTCCATTTTCTGTTAATATTTCAAATCATAATCGAAATGTTACAACTGATTCTTCTATTTATAATAGTTCCTGACTTGTAACTAACACAGAAAAGACCAGAATACCCCTTTACTACTTATACTACTACTTGTACTTATACTACACTGATCCTGACAGTGGTTAAGCTTCCCATATTGACATATTTCTTCTGGAGCCTGCTACGGCTTCAATATTAATTAAATGGACATGAAACCTTCACCATTGAAAGCAGACTTAAAGCTCTTCGGTTAAATATATTATTCGACATCTGTGGCACTCAAGACAAGGAGAAACAAGCATCCCCGAAGAAGACCCTTCTGCAGCTACCAAGAGGGAGCACTCATGCCAAAATCGGCCGCTTTCCTTGAATACGACAAAAGACTCTCTTTTTCTAGTCACAATGAGCAGCTACGACTGGTCTTAAATTTGTGTGGCGAACCAGAGGGACACTTAAGTCATTTCTAATGCGTAAAGTTAGTTGCAGTAACACGGATAACTGTCGCATGACCTAAAATCACACTTGATGGGTATAAGTTGAAATTTCTCTCTTTGCAATAGAATGACAGAGCATAAATGCACATTGCACCTCACAAGTACTTGAGAATCTTGAATTTTACTGACACAAATAGAAAAGGAGATAATAAGTTTTCAGATGCTATCAGCAACGAGTAATACCTGAATATCTCTTAAATATATCAAGTGATTCAACTCATCTTACAAACAGCAAGGCACTAACTATTATAGCAATCCAACAAACATTAATATAACTGAAGGTGTCCTGTCCCAGCAATATTTCCTTTTCTCATGGTTCATAAGGTTGATGGTTCGATTCCCCTCTCACTAAATACTATTAGTGAGAGTGAGAGTGGTGCCTTATCAGTGGGTACGTATGGTACATATGCCCGCAAATTTCTGTTGCTACTTGGTGGTGGGCAGTGACGGAGGCAGAACAAAATTTTAGGGGGGGGGGGCAAAAAAAGTACTGCAAACACTACATTTGCTAGAGTGAACAAGCAAAACATAAAAAACAGTATCATGAGTTGACAAGCAAAAGAAAAAGACAGTTCGGAGTTGACAAGCAAAAGAAAAAGACTAGACAGTTCGGGCCCCCTCTAGCCCCCCCCCCCCCCCCCCCTAGATCCGTCACTGGTGGTGGGTGCTGGATTGGCGAGGTGCTCATTAGGATGTGGCTGTTTGATAAGATCTACTTGCATTGAAAAATACTTAATGGTTTCCTGGTTAGTGTTAGTTTGGCAAGGTTGTAGTTCTGTGTGTGTGTGTGTGTTTATACGTATTGGAATCGACCCTAACCTAAACAAACACTAAAATCAATATCTTAATAAAATAGTATAATGCAACCAAGCATAAAATACCTCTGGCGGTGCAGCACAAATCATATAGAAGCAGTGATAATTTCTTTCAGGATCTGACACCTGGCAAACACGGGACCTTTCCAACAGATAAGTTCTGATAGCAGCACCTGAGATCCTTCCCCGATCATTAAATTGAATCTCGACAAACTTACCAAAGCGGCTGCCATGCATCACATTTGAGTACAAAGAGTTTTAAATAGTCAAAACAAAGATACATATAACTATTTATTAAATTCAGAGGCTAAGAAAAAAGGTTTTAAAAACAACTATGACACCTTGAGTTATTGTTTCTCACAGTCTTTGCATTACCAAATGCTTCAAGAACAGGATTGGACTGCCAAAATAAAAGCTTCGTATGAAATTACTTAACATGTCTAAGAGAAAGTAGAAACTCAAACGGAATTCCACAAACGTCTTCTACACTAAGTTTGGTAATTTATAAGAAAACAAATAGAACTTTCAATGATCTGCATACTTTTAAGACTTGCTGCTCCACGCTCCGTCCCTCAGTATCAGCTCTGCCTCCCATAAAGGCAAGATACTGCATAAGACTTTTAGTGCTCTCTGTTTTACCAGCTCCACTTTCTCCACTAACCAAAATTGACTGGCTGATTCGCTCATTGATCATTTTCCTGCACACAAAATTGCATAATTTCTGAAGCATAGTAACAACAATATAGCTATCTACTGAGTAAGAGACTATAATGTTTGTAGTTTTACCTGTAGGCTGAGTCTGCAATGGCAAAAGGGTGTGGACTCAGCTCATGCAAAGCAACCCCTTTATACTGTTGCATCAAATCCTTGCCATATAAATCAGGCAGTCTTTGGAAAGGGTTCACAGCAATCAATATACTACCTGTGTAAGTCTGCAGGCAAGAAGAAAATTGTCAAAGCCAAAAAAAACTAGTATATATAATATAAGAAGCAAGAATTAAATGCAGCTTTTGTTGAGGTATTAGATAAACAGATATCTAGAAATAGTAGAAATTTCATGTCATATAGATATTTTGTGTAGAATCAAGCAAAGATATACATAGAAGCTGCAGCCCTAAGAATGGCAAATGTCATTGCCAGAAGTTTCACAATAGGAACCTATATAACTAGGGAGAGAAAAAAAATGCTACTACAAAAAACAGAGAAGCTTACATATATTTCATTCACATCAAATCGGAAACCTATATTCTGCAAAACACCAGCCTCGTGCAGATAAGTCAGCTTTGTCATATCCTCTACACCCTTTGAAGGGAGCTCGGTATCTTTGGGATGGACAGTAGATATTTTACTTACAACCTAAAACATAAAAGTGATGAGTACCACGAGGAATAATCTAATCACCTTTTGGCATTCAATTAACATGAGACGGAAAAAAATGTATAACTAACCGAAATATATGTTCGGATGTGTGTATGAAGACAAAGAGAGAGGAAAAGAAAAAACAAATGAAAAAACTACAAAATATAAGTATAGGGTAACTTTCTGGACTTTATATTACAGTGAGCCATAGTCCACTCTCAGCAGAGTGTGGGTAGTGCAATTTATACATAAAGCTCAATTTTTCCCAGGTAAAGGGACCTAGAGCCACTGTTGGAATGGCTAAGTACTGAATCAGCAATGCTTGATCAATTTCACGGCATAGCCATTATAAATTTAAAAAAAAACGTTTGTGTGTGCCAATATACATTAAACTAAAGATTTCTATGTGATCTAACGGTTACGCTTTTTATACTATTGAAAATGTACGACGCTTATGGATCCAATGGATGCAAACCATAGTAATGGTACACCTATCTAATGGTCAATGACATAGTAAACTAATCTTCATAATAGATTTACTAAGCTCCTTGCCAAGTATATGTAACAATTGATAATTTCTTTGTTCCCAGTTATTGAAAATTATTTATAAACTTTGACATTGTCATAATGTAGAATAACTATATAGGAAATTATATAAGGGAATAAAAAAATGAGAGAGATAGATTATCTTAGGCAAAAGAAAAACCTAAACACCATATCTGACTTCGACATATCAGTTTAGCCCTCACAAGAATCCTAATCTAAAAGAAAAACCAACTCCATGGTTGGTTGCATAATCCCAATGGTTTGGGGTATATGATTCACAATTTTACCATTTCTAATATTCAATTGGAGGACCTAATTAAGTTCTCTTTAACGACAAATCGACTAGCTCAAAAATTAAAAAGGTAGTCATGACCTCAACCGCAACTATTACTTCTAGTAAATTTGAAAGCTTATATCCATTCCATATGTCCAATGTAGGAATGGGATAATGCACGTGCAACAGAAATATATTTCAAAGCCCGTTTCCATCGATATACGGTATGTGTAATAAGCAATATCTTTCAGAGCCCTCTATACCTCTTAATCCCTTCACTCACCGAAGTTTTCTTCCGAAAAGAAGAGCCTAATAAGCGATATTTCAAGACTTTTCTTGCACCATTTTTAAAGTTCATATTAACATATAAGACACTCAGAGTAATAAGAGAACTAGTAGAACTGTAACAAAAAGCAAGGGAAGACTTAATCATACTTGGTAAAGAGAACGCTCAAATTTCATCACAGTTCATGTAGAAATTACTAACCGTTTCTCCTGTTGTGCATTTTACCGTAATCTTATCTCCCTTAACTTCTACAACGTCCCCATCTTTCCAAGCGACCTCAGGATCCTGCACCCATACATGAGATCCAACAACCACAGTTTTGGAGGTAGGCTGCAAAAGAAATTAAAATGCATCAAACTTTACATTTCATTCTGTATTTTGAGCCAAAAGCAGCCAATACTGACGGAGTGATGGCTTTCGTTGATTTATTTAAAAATCGTGATGGTAATAAAGTAAATCATTAACAGCACACAAAATGTCCATGCCATAATTTTATCGAGAAGATCACATACATTTATAGTCTAGAAATGGTAGCAATTTTACGAAATAAATTTACTCATTACACAATGCATAAAACTACAGGCTACAGCAGTACTCTTAAATAGACTAGCTAGGCAATGGCAAGTCAATAACCGATACTAATTTGAGAATCAAGAATATCAACCAAATTCTGCAGAAATTAAAAAATAAAATGCAATACCATTTCTCGGAAATTGAGGACGAACAAAAGGCTAATTATCTGACAGAGCCACGGAAACCATGGATTGTTCACATGCAGAAACAATGTACGACGTATGTAAATCACAAAACCATTGCTGCTGCATGTCTGTTTTTCATAACTCAAAGCCGTCTTCTTCTGTCTCTGTATTTATTTATATGCATAAATGTATATAATAATAATATGGAAACGTCGCAGAGGCTGCAATGGCGGATGGGACTTTAATATTTGGTTGTGTTTAAACTTAAAGTCCCCTCTGCAACTTTCTCCCCTGTTGAGACTTTTTGAATGCAATCTCTTTCTCTCTCCCTCAATCTCTATCTATCTCTCTCTCTCTCTGATTTTCTCGCTGCAGGTTCACAACACAGGTGATTACGATCTCTAGACGTCGTGGGATACCCTAGTCCCGTAATTGCATCTATTTGGTTGTTTCTTGTTTTATTGGGTCCAATCAAAATCTAGATCTACCTGCGAAACAAAGAAAATGTTTCCAATTTAGGTTTTGGCGATTTGTGATTTGCCGAAATTTTGTTAGCTCGAATTAACTTGATTCTTAGATTTCGCATCAATTTGGAAAACACATATTAAAAAGTATTTCATATATTTTCGGATTAAATTTTGGATAGCATTTCTTATTTATGTACCCATCTATCTATTATATATCTTATACTGCAACAAGCAGTGAACCATTTTATTCAACACTTGAAATTACATAACTGCCCCTCCAAAGTCAAATGTTATAAAAATGTAAGAAAATTTTGATCTTGATGGGAATCGAACCTAAGACACTTCAATACTAATTACTAAGAATTTCAAGTCACCAATTTAACCATTGAGCTACTTGGGTTTTTTTGTTGTGGTATAGAACCCATTAGTATGGTAATGTCTTTCACAAATATTATTTTACACTTTAGTTTTTATTCAAGATTCTTTCATGATAATTTCATTTGTCCGATTATTAATAAAAGTGGTTATTGGTATAAAGTATATCCAATAGACTCGTATCTCTTTAATTAAATTTAATTATGTTTCTTCCTTTATATTCACAATTTTAAGAAAAAATACAAATGCATTTTTAGTCACATAATATCACTTTTTAGTCCGAGCATCCAATGATATAAAATAATACAAAATAGTAATCATTTTGTCTCAATTATATTCATACATATCAGATAATATAAGTAATAATATAAGCACATCTATAGTTGTTACCCTGAATAGAGATACGTAATCCGGATTCAGGTCGGATTTTTCGATATCCGATAGGGCCGGACTTTTTTAAATCGAGACAAATTTTCTCTAAAATATTTATACATGTAGATAGGGTCAGGTCAGGAGGGGCCAAATAGGATTTTTACAAATTATTTTAGATATTGATAACTTTAACATTAACTTTACCTTTTTTTTTATTTTTTCGGATTTAATTAAAAAAATTAAGCTTTTATCCGATATTTAATTGAAAATTCTAGCTTTTTGGATTGGACTTTTATCCTTATCAAGACTACGTCCAAATCGAGTTTAAATTTGGGTTTATTCGGCTCGAACCGGATCGGGGTTTTGTGAAAAATATGCGATTCGTTTAAGCCTGCGGGCTGGATCCAATTGAGGTGGACTTTTTTTTAATCAGATTTTTTCTGATTTTTTTAACCAGTTCGAACAGTTTTTTTCGAATACGAATTTGTGTGCATCTCAATCCCGCCACCTCATGCATTAAGGACATGTATACTACACCGGCCGCTTATAGAGAATTATGGAGCCCGGAGAGTATTGGTACTTTCGAAATGGAGCATTTATTTGACACCTTTAACTAATTCCTATCTGATTATTAATTAGCTTATAAAACAAATCATCAAATACATTCAACTAAGAACAAAATCTTTTTCGGACTAATACCAAACCGATCTTCCTTGCAAATCTTCTCAACCATGTCACATAGTGTCACCAACAAGTTCAAACTGGTGGCAGGATCACCACAACAAACTGAAGAATACTTATCATCACAAAATTAAACTGACGTGAACTAGGTGATAGTGTGACAAATATTGACATCTATATCCAATATCACTTATTATATATTTTTTTAATATTTTTTTTAAAATTTAAAACTATCAACATATTTACTTCTTTTCAATTATATCCTTATATATAATAAGCGTAAACATGGATTTTATCATTATTTTACATTTATTATTGTTTAATTATAAGATATTAACAACTTATAATTATATATGCATTTTTGAAATTTTAGCTACTAATAAGATTAAAACTGTAGTTTTATTATGATCCAATATATTATAAATCTCATCTTCAATAGATAAATTTTATACGTTGGTCATTTTCGAATAATCCACTATAGTATATAAAGTATTAAACCCGAAAAATGCAAAAAAGTTTTATATTTGTATATAAATAAAAAAGTTTGTGTTGGAGATTTTTACAAGAAAGTTGAAGTTGTCATCGTACGACTAAATCAAATCTAAACTAAATTGGTTTAATTTTTTTGAATATCTATGATAAAATATTAAAAGTACTAAATGTTAAATTATTTGTGTCAAGTGGCAATTGTAAGGTGAAACGAGTAACTTATCACGAATCAGTTTAGCATTATCTTGAAAGGTATAAGTAATAGTTTTCTAAAATAAATTATATCCACACCTGTACAATTATTGTATTCAACGTGTCTGCAAGGAGACCCTTCTTAAAACGGGCAAAGTGGTATGCATTCGTTTAAATAGTGTATCCACACATACTAATACAACTTGTACTTCTACATTTTTACTCTATTATGCACACCGATCAAATTTTACAACACCCACTTAACGACTACCCCATGAACTACAAACAGGTAAATGGAGTGCTAACGTTCCCCCTGCAATGAAAATGATAAAAGCCGCCCAATTCTCTTTCAAAGTGACACTAAAACCATCTTCTCATTCCAATACAATTGGAAAAATTATAATCGGCGAAATCTTGCAGTACACAAGGTCACGACTACCCCATGAACTACAAACAGGTAAATGGAGTGCCAACGTTCCCCAGGCAATGGAAATGGTAAAAGATGCCCGATATTCTTTCAAAGTGACACTAAACCATCTTCTCATTCAAATACGATTGGCAAAATTATAACCGACGAAATCTTGTAGTACAGAAGGATCGTGCGTGCTAACGAAACATGTTAATTAGTCAAAATATTTGCACCTACTCAGGTCATAATAACAACCTCATAGACTGGGCTTTTGTAAAACATGTATCATCAAACCTTCGACATATTTCCTACTGATATACCGTTACATGCTTATGTCTTTTCTTCTACATGCATTCCACCAAACGATGAGACCAACATAACCGAAAATAACTAGAGCATGCCCGTGCCTCGCACGGGCTATAAAGCTAGTTTTTTATACATTATATGCTATGAACTTAGTTACATGTAGGATTTAAAATAGGTATTTTTATATATGTATGATAACGTGTATTGTATTATGGATATATGAGTTAAGTTACGGGGATATCATGATTTAGCGAGAGGGAGATCATTTACCTTCTGCAACCTAAATAACTAGTTTATTAAATCGTGTTTTGTATCGGGTTTAAAATAATTTCTCCAAATTTTTTTTAAAACTATTCTAAAAAATATGTTTTTAATCACTTTATTTTTCTAAAATTTTATATCGCTACTTCTATTTTAAAATACATAATACATAAATATTAAATTTTAGCATATAATATGCTCCTTCTAATGAATCGCTCTTTCGTTAAACATGTTTACTCTCACTGACCCGTTTTCTCGTTGTTACCAAATTGAACATAAAACAAACTAATTACTTAATCAATTACATAATCTATTAATCAATTTTATTAAATCATAAAATTTAATTCAAATCTTTTTCAAAATTCTAATTTTTATTATTTAAAATATAGGTACTCGAGAAAAGAAATGAAAAGAAAATAAGGCTCCTCTATTTTATTTTATTATATAAAAACTTGCATTTTCCGTAAATATTATCTTTTACATAATTAGAAGGTAAAAATTAAAAAAAATGATTTTTAATGTATATGTAAAACATATAGATAAATTAAAAGTGAGTTTTTTTACAAAAACATTATGAGAACATAATTTATAATAATTGTTTTAGGAGAATGTAAAGATTATAATATGATTTCAAGATAAATTTTAGAACTTCAAGAAAAAATATATGAGAATATTAAAATGGTAACTTTAAGTTCAAAAGAAAGTTTAAGAAAATATCAACATGATAATTTGACTTAAAGATAAATTTTAGGACAATATTAAGATAGTAATTTGACTTAAGAAGAAAGTTTATGAGAATATAAGTTAATTAATATTTCCATTACTAAAGTTTAAAAGCCAATTTAGATATTTTCTACTCAAATCGTCTTCTTTATTATTTTCCTCGATTAAAAGATATTAAATAAAAATTAGTAAATAAATTGGAATCGTGGAGTAAGTTTAGGAGAATATTAATATAGTATACTTAGTTTCCTTCATTTGAAGATTATTTTTTTTAAAGTCAAGCAAACCATTTTTAACATAACATAACATATTTAACTTCCTTCGTTGAAAGATATTATTAAAGAAATGAATAATTATCAAAGTCGTCACTCATTTGGTTCAAATGTATCAAATTAGCCACTCATTTAAAAAATGACTCAATTAGGTAACTAATTTGAAAACTATATTTATAGAAGTATAGATCGAAGCGATTTGAGAGTCGCCACATCACCGCCCTCGTATTCTCCTTTATATAAGTATATTGATTGGATCAATAGAGAGCATTTATGAAAATATTAACATACTATATTTAGTTTCCTCCGTTAGAAAATAGTAAAAAAGAAATTGAGAATTTATCTAATATTATAAATGCAAGAATATTAAAATTGTGTATTTACTTTTCCCCATTGGTAAAAATTTAAAAGGCAATTAAGATATTTTATAATAAAATAATTTATGAGACTACTAAAATTTTAAATTTAGTTTCATCCATTAGTAAAGATTTTAAAGGCAAAAATATTAGATTGTATATTTAGTTTCCTCCATTAAGAGCATCTCCAACCATCATGAACCCTTAGCTAAAAATTCATATGACATGCCTTCAATAGAAATTATAGAGAATGTGTAAAAATTTTGTCACTCCAATGGTACATTAATGTTAGCTTAAAATTTAGATAACCTCGTTATATTGGCTATATATGCTGAACCTCTAGGGACCTGTAGCAAAATTACACATCAATTGTTAGCATATTAAAATAGTATATTGTACTTAAAATAACTTGAAATAATAATAACATTCCATTTTTAAAATATAAGCAATCAATATAGCCAACTCCATTGGAGTAAAATACCTTACAGGTTCAGTAAATTTTACATAATCAATATTTAGCCAACCATTTTACAGAACACCGTTGGAGATGCTCTAATAAAGATCTTGAAGACAAGAATATTATAATTGTATATTTAGTTTCCTCCATTAGTAAAGATTTTAAAATCAATTGAGATATTTTCGAATCTTTAACATTAATTATTCAAAAATTTGAGAAAATTAGAAAGATAGATCGAAGCGATTTGAGATAATAATTTCTCTATATTTTAGAAAAAACATTCTAAAAAATATTATTTAAAATAAAATAAATAATTATATTTCTAACATAAGGTTTCTTTTGTAATTTCCGTGTCGTCTTAATCATTCACAGAAATTTTGAATAAATATAGAAAAGGACAATTGTTTAATATTTATATTATTTTAATATTATGTTGAATATTTTTATATTGATTAATATTTATATCTTTTTTAAAATTTAAATTCCAACTTATATTCTAAAATACATAATTATTATTAATATTTAATTCTAACATATAATACGCTGCTTTTAATGAACCGTCGTCCCTATGTTTTCTCCCAACAAACCACTTTATCGTTATTATCAAATTTAACAAATAACACAATAATCCACTAAATAAATTACATGATTCTCAATTTTATATATATTTTTGACATGTAATAGTTAAAAAGCTTGCATTTTTAGTCTTAAAGATAAATTTTTAAAATTTTCTTTTGGAACAGAACCTTCATTCAATAACAATGAGATTAGATGCACTACATTAAAGAACCATAGTAAATCCAGGAAAAATATACAAAAAGAGAGAATAGATACACCAAAGGTTTTATCAAAATAATAGAAAAATTATATTATATGGTGTAAAATCTCCACCTTTCGTCTATAGTAGGGTTGAAGATTTGTGTGAATCATAACTGATATATGCAAAATGTCATCATACATGCATTCACTTTCTTGCGTTGATAATACAACTATTGTTATCAAATTCCGCTTCTTGTGGTACAATAAAACTTTGGCTTATATCTTTCTAAAAACAAAATTAATCAAAATCAAAAGTGAAAAAAAGTTCGGGTATGAAAATATAAATATTATAAAAGCAACACAAATATGAGCTCGATAAAACCGAGAGCATAAACTTTTGGACTCTAAAATTTTGTTTATATAATTGTCTGGGTTCTTATTAAAAGAAAGTTGACATATTCTTGATTTTTAATATCTTTATATACATGCTATAGAATTTACTTAAGTTTACAATTATAGTACAATGATATAGTCAATTAATAATTGTAAAATTTGATTAGATAAATTTTGAGTACTTATCTTTTATAATTATTACTTTTTTTACAAATTAGGAATTTAAAAAAGAAATTTCAAATTTTTAATATTTAAAATAGAGGTGCTCTATAAATATAAATAAATAAGATTCGGACAATGTATCCTCCATTATATAATATAATAATAATATATATAACATATATAAAGATAACAAAATAATAACAAAGATATAGATATTGATCAGCAAGTATATTGATAAATAATAAATTTAGAAGAATATTATCATTGTATATTTGGTTTTCTCAATTGGTAAAGAGTTAAAAGGCAAAAAAATATTAAAATTGTATATTTTGTTTCCTTCATTAAGAAATATTTAAAAGATAATTGAGATATGTTATAATAAAAAAATTACTGCCTCCGTCCTCCTCAATTCTTTACATTGAGGGGACGGTACGGAGATTAGGAAAAAAATGTAAATTAATAGAAAAACGTAAGAAAAATGAGTAAAGTGGTGGGACCAATCAATATTTAATGTATAAAGTGGTTATAAAGTAAGTATAGTGGAGGAAAGTTGTGAATGCGATTGAATTTTATATTATAAAATATTACTATTTTTGGTATGTAAAGAAATGAGAGTGACGTACCAAAAAGGAAAGTGTAAAGAAATGAGAGGGATAGAGGGAGTAATTAGATATTTGAATTAAATATTTAATTTTTCTCATTTGCAAATATTTTAATTTAAATAGTACTTTTACTTTCTTCCATTAGTAAAGATTTTAAATATAAGAATATTAAAATTGTATATTTAGTTTCCTCCATTAAGAAAGACTTAAAAGGTAATTTAGATATTTTCTAATAAAAAATTTAGTTGAATATTGAAATTGTATATTTACTTTCCTTCATTAGTAAATATTGTGATTAAATAGTATATTTATTTTCCTCCGTTACTAAATATTTTAAAGGAAAGAATATTAAATTTGTATATTTAGTTTTCTCTATTAGTAAATATTTAAAAGGTAATTGAGATTTTTTCGAATTTTTAATATTATTAATTCAAAATTTTGAGAAAATTAGAAAAATAGAACGAAGTGATCTAAGAGACGCCAACTCAACGCCCCCGTCTTCTTCTTTATATAATAGTATTGATGTGTATAATTTATTTAATATAACAAAAATCATTATCAAATTAAATATCATGCAACATAAAATTATCATCAAATTGAATATTTTTGTAGATCACGGATGTTATATGTTAATCCCAGACAATGAATCAAGATTGTAGAAGGGGGTTCAATACAATCTTTAAAATTTCTTCAGTTCTTTAAACAAAGATAAGGACTAAAATAAAATCAAGAACAGAATGTAAAATAATAACACAAGAATTAAAAATTCAGGTGGATTGATTGTTCCACCTGAGAGATTTTATTGAAGAAATCTATGTGATATTTATGAATAAACACACAGATGCATTGTAACAGCCCGACTTTTCGGACTATTATTCTAAATACAAAACTTAAATAAAACTTAATTTATTTATTCAAAATGCAAATATTCCATAAAAGTCAAACGTAGCGGTCAAACTTAACAATAATCCAAAATCACAAAAGCGGAGACGCAGCTCCATAAACCAATATCCAATGTATATCAAATAATCAAATTTATTTCTTAACGAAACAATAAGTCTTTAAGCAAAATCTAAAAGCAGGAAATCCACAAGTCCACATTCTTATTCCTACTTAGCTTCCACAATGAACCTGAAATATAGGGAAATGGATGAGCTACACAGCTCAGCAAGTACAATTGACAAACATATAGTCTTAAAATTCAATGGGCGGTTTTAATAAAACAGATTAGGTCAAAATATAATAAGTTGCAAAACCTTTGCAAAATTGACCCGGCCCAAAGTTTATATTTTAAAATTTCATAATTTAAAACAGATACAAAATTTAAAGCAGATACAGAAGCAGAAATAAAAATAGAACGAAAATCGAAAGTACCACAGTCTTGCTCTACGGCCACACTTTCCTAATAGTCGGGGTCTTATTCTTATTCTTATACGCCACACTAAAAACCCTAAAGTAATTTAGGTAAGCTTAGAATCTTCTTCCTAAAAATTGTTCAATCACTCTAAATTAAAAATATTCTAATTAATACAAATATTCTAAATTAAATAATAACAATTTTCTAAATATTTTCACACTTCTTTCCATAAAATCAAATCTTATCTTCATTCAAATTAGCACAAAAGAAATTCTATCATTTTTTAACTAAAATAAATAAAACTAACCTAATATCTAATATATTTAAAAAAAAAACTGGATATTACATCATTCCCTCCTTAGAAGAATTTGGTCCCCAAATTCACACAAATACTAAAATAAAGTTAAACATTGTTGAAAAGAGATGGTACCTTAGTTATTATTATAGGTGCGACTTCCCGTGAGCATAAATACACGGTGAGGACCGGTGTTTTTATCTGCCCCCTTCCTTGGTGGTGGATTGTGTGGGCACTCAGAAATCTTGTGTCCTACTTCTCCGCAGTGAAAACAGGCACCTGTGTTCCATCGGCAGTCCTTGCCTGGATGGTTCTTACCGCACCTCGAACATTTCTCCCAATCACCTTGTCCTCCAATTCGATCGTACTCGTGTTGCTTCTTGAAGGGTCCTCTTTGAGACAAAAATCCACTACTTGGAGCGAACCTCTTCTTGTTCCAGTTGTCCGTTGTTTTCTCAGATTCTGCTAAGCCCCTCTCGATCACTAGAGCCTTGTTGAGGACAGCCTCGTACGTCTGAAGTTCAAACGACGCTACATCATTTATGATGTCGCTTCGAAGTCCCTCTTCCAATCTCCTTGCTTTGCTGGTTTCATCCGAGATCAAAGTAGGTGCATACTTTGAAAGTTTAGCGAATTCTGCTTCATATTCGATGACAGTCTTCCTACCTTGCTCGAGCCGAATGAAGTCCCTCTCTTTCTGCAGACGAATGGTTCTAGGAAAGTACTTGTCTTCTAGCGCCTTCTAGAACTTTGCCCATGTATACGGTTCGGGTTCTTCTTCAGTGGTTGCATTCTCGTTCTTTCTCTTCTCCATGAGCCACCAGTCGTAAGCGCTTCCTTATAGTTGATACACCGCTAAGGTAACCTTTTGCTCTTCATTGTTGCCGATAAGTCCAAAAGCTTTTTCCATCTCCTGTATCCACATCTCAACTATGGCCGAATCAGTTGCTCCATCGAAAGTTGGTGGGTTCAAACGCTTGAATTGAGAGACGATACTTTGTTGCCTTGGCTGCTGATTTACGAGCACAGCGAGAGTTTCAGCTATTTGATCAAAGACGTTTCCATCTTCATTGTTGTTGCCACCCCTATTGTTATTGCCACCATGATCGCTCGGGTTACCATTGTTGTTCTGATTGCTATTCTCTCCATCCATATTTTCCAGAACAATAAAGTAATTCTTCTTAAACTCAAATACTAAACTTAAAACGATATGGAAAGAGGTAAAACACAATCTTAAATCAAATACTTAATTTATTTCAACAAAATCCAAATATTAAAATAAAACCAAATCACAGGGTTTCTCATAGCTAAGCATTCATAGTAGCTAAGGTCTTATTCAAAAACTATCTATCACGCTCTCGTAACTACTGATATTGCAATAAAATCAAGCATAGAAGCGTTCTAGCTTCTTCTCCACGTCCTTCTGCGTCTTCTTGACCCATCTTCGTGTCTCCATAAAAATACTCTTCATTGCCTTTTCTTGTCCTGGGCGACACCACTTCCTCAATGACATTCCGCAGACCTTGTTGACGACCCTTTCCACTGTTGCTGTTCGGGCTTGCAACGTATCTAATGCGTCATTTATATTTTTGTCATCGAGCGCCATCCTTTCCTCGTAGAGCTCGATCAGCTTCCTCAAATATTGAATTTCGGCGTCTCTTGGATCTTCCTCTAAGGACTCATCAACGGCTTCATCGGGGTGAGGTCAATTCACAGAATCGTCACTCTCGTAGCCATGCTCGCTAGGGTCCTCCTCGGTACTATAAGATACCTTCTTGCTAAACGAATCGTTTCCTGACATCTACAAAATTCCGAGATAACAAAATAACATTATATCATAAAAAATAAGCCCAAGCTCACATGTCAAACTTAATTCACTAATCCAAAGGTCAAATCCTATATGACAGTCTAAAGGATCGCGCCCTATGGAATACACTAGTCCCATACCTAGTACATTCCGAAGGAAAGCCTGCTCTTGATACCAACTGTAACAGCCCGACTTTTCGGACTATTATTCTAAATACAAAACTTAAATAAAACTTAATTTATTTATTTAAAATGCAAATATTCCATAAAAGTCAAACACAACGGTCAAACTTAACAATAATCCAAAATCACAAAAGCGGAGACGCAGCTCCAAAAACCAATATCCAATGTATATCAAATAATCAAATTTATTTCTTAACGAAACAATAAGTCTTTAAGCAAAATCTAAAAGCAGGAAATCCACAAGTCCAAATTCTTATTCCTACTTAGCTTCCACAATGAACCTGAAATATAGGGAAAGGGATGAGCTACACAGCTCAGCAAGTACAATTGACAAACATATAGTCTTAAAATTCAATGGGCGGTTTTAATAAAACAGATTAGGTCAAAATATAATAAGTTGCAAAACCTTTGCAAAATTGACCCGGCCCAAAGTTTACATTTTAAAATTTCATAATTTAAAATAGATACAAAATTTAAAGCAGATACAGAAGCAGAAATAAAAATAGAACGAAAATCGAAAGTACCACAGTCTTGCTCTACGGCCACACTTTCCCAATAGTCGGGGTCTTATTCTTATTCTTATACGCCACACTAAAAACCCTAAAGTAATTTAGGTAAGCTTAGAATCTTCTTCCTAAAAATTGTTCAATCACTCTAAATTAAAAATATTCTAATTAATACAAATATTCTAAATTAAATAATAACAATTTTCTAAATCTTTTCACACTTCTTTCCATAAAATCAAATCTTATCTTCATTCAAATTAGCACAAAATAAATTCTATCATTTTTTAACTAAAATAAATAAAACTAACCTAATATCTAATATATATATAAAAAAAATAACGGGATATTACATGTTGCCCAGTAATAATCTATTGTAGAAGGGGGGTTGAATACAATAGTATAAGATAATCGACTTCTTAATGTATATATCACCAATATGAAAGAAAGATAACAACTTTATTAAATCTGATATAAAACTGTTACAAACTCTCTCAAGAAATTCTGATGTTCTTGAGAGCTGCTAGCTTACAAAAACTCTCTCAAGAAATTCTATGTTCTTAAGAGCTTCTATCTTGATTCATACCGAACCAAAACCAAAACTGTGTTTATATACTACACAGCTTCTCTATCAATGATAAGTCCTAATCAATTACAAAGATTGAAACCTATCTATAATTGATAGCTACATCCTACAAACCAGGAACCGACAGAATAAAATTCCATGTTTAACTAGACTCCAAATATAACTCGAAGTAGGAATCCTGATCAGCTTCCAGTCCTGATGATCAATCCTGATCCCAGTCTTGATATGTATCTTGATCCTGACGACCATGTAATCCTGATGACGTCAGCAATCCTGATCAGTTGAGTCTAGCTCCTGACGATCATTGAATTCTGATCTAACAATCTCCCCCAATCTCATACTTTGTGAAATAAAGTATAGATTCCTAAGATTCAATGATGTCAAAAACATATATACAAAATGTACAGAATCTGCAGCAACAACTTATCTGTTTAAATTCTTTGATATAACAGATTCATCTTCAAGAAGTTGGATAACAAATTTTCTTCTTTTTCTTCAAGAATTTGAATCAGTCTTTCCTTAAGATTTCTGAGTTCTTCATCTTCCTCATTAATCTGGTAGATAGCTGCTCTGAGATTCAATATGGAGCTTTTCTGAAGACTATGCTCTTCAAGCAAAAGATAAGCAATTTCCTTCCCATCAGGATTGAGAGTAAGTTGAGTCATGCCAAAAGTTACTTCTTTAACAGCAGTACCCCTTTGCATTTCCACATCCTGACCTCTTTGATTTAAGTACATGGGAGTATAATTACCATTGAAATTACTGTTTCCATCCAGTCTTCTTCTTATTGTTGACAAAATCATGTCTCTCCATTCTTTGCATATTTGATTCTTCGATCTCAAAAGATAATGAACATATTTCAGTTCCTGTGTAGTTTTCATCAGCAGATCTTGAATAGATAAAATCTTCACACTACCATCTTTCATGAAGTACAGAAGCTTTTCTTTCTTGTCAAAACCATCATGACAATCTATAACTATATCAACAACTAGTAAATTGTTCAGGTTTTCAGAAGTTAAAGTACCTCCAATTTCAGTTAAGGAGTAAGGATCAACATATGACATATTTATATATTCAACATCCCTGTGTCCAATACCTCCTCTTGAATTACTTGTCAATTGCTTCAGATTTGAAAACATCTTTAACCAGAGTGCTTTTGATCTAACCATCCCAGATAAATCAACAACACTTGAAGCATTTGTAATAATTCCTTCAGACTGAAAATTGATAAGTGTATCACAACTTAGTGTACTAATATGTTTCCACTTCTTATCCTTTTCCTTTTCAAAAGCATAGCTTCTTTCCAGTGAAGATTCTTGTCTGCTTGGGTTCCTCCACTTTCTTCTGTTTGAGAGTTTAAGCCTTTGTACATAGAGATTGAAATCTCTATTTGCTGATCTTGTAATTTCACTTCTTCTGGCTTCTTCTTCTTCATCTACTTCCTTGTTATGAAAATCAACCACAGTAGATAAGATTATCAAATCAATCTCTTGCAGAATTTCAGAATCATCAGGATCTTGAATATTATCAGGAACAACATCAGGATTAGATTCTTCAATTTGATTTGTATTGCAGAGAGTTGATTTTCTTGATTTTCTTCTCAATTCAGGTTCTTCTTCAATATTTCCATCATCACCAAAAGTAGATCTGTCAGGAACTACTAGAGTTTGAATAGGTTCAGGAATTTCTTCAATTCTTAACCCTCGAGACCTTGTCTGTCTAGGTATTGTTTGAGTTGAAGAACCTCTTCTACTTCTTCTAGATCCTCTCCTACCTCTGCCTCCTCTACCTCTAGCAGGAGCAGGGTTATTAAAGCTTTCCATCATTTCTCTCTGTTGTCTTAAGAATTCTTCATGTGAGAGATCAGGATATTCTTCACTTGCTGTAGAGAGTGCTTTTCTTGCATATAATTGTTGAACTCTTTTATCAGTGTGATATAGAGTAACAATTCTGCCATCTTTTGTAGAAAACTTCTGGAATAAATTTGATGCATCTTCAGGATTATCAATAAAAATATCTTCATCACTTTCAGGAATTGTAGCAAGAATATGTCCATGACCAGGTGTCAGGATTTGTTCTTCCGTCAGGATCTGAGATTGCACCAACGTTCTTACTGTCTTAACTCCAGAATCAGAAACATGAGTTGACTGCGTTGTTTGACTTTGTGAAGTTTGAATTGTAGACTTCATAACAGCAGCATCAGAGGTTTCTCCTTGTATCACTTTGTCACAACCATCATCTCCAGTATCATCATCATTATTCCTTAATACTAGATCAGGTGTGCATTTTGTCCGACTAACCTTCTCCCCCTTTTTGACATCAGGATTTGACAATAAATTCAAAATTAAGGAAAGAGAGGCTTGAATGTCAGTTACCTTGGTATCCAGAGAATCAATCCTTCTGTTGATAGAGGTTTGTTCAGAAATAACAGATTTCACTTGGGATTCTACTACCCTTAGCTGAAAAGCAGTAGGCACCTTTGTAAAATTTTGAGAAATATCATTCCTCACCAACTCAGTTGAATTCTTGATAGAATCAATCTCACTTTTTAGACTTTTGGATAACAAAGTTGTAGCCTTCAGATGATTCTTCAAGTCTTGATTCTCTATAGATTTCACTGCATCATAGGCATGTTCCAAAGCAGAAGAATAACTTACAGATTCAGCAGATCTGTGCCATGAATTGTTCCATTCATTCTGTCTAAGTGCCTTAGCAGGATTAAAGGAAGGAATAGAAAAATCTTGTCTCTGATATTTCCCAGTGGAAGCTTTGCTAGCCATATATGTACTTGATGAACCAAAATTAGTTCCAAGACTAATTTTGAGTGCTGTAGCAAGCTGTTCCTTCTCTTTTCGATTCTCGTCATCATCACTATCATCAGAATCATCATCATCAGTACTATGAGTATCATCAGGATCAGGAATAGCTATACCTTTTATTTTATCCTGTGAATCTGTGATAGGATGATCCATTGGTCTTGAACGAAGTGGCTGTATCAGGATAGGTTCAACATCAGGAGCACCACTAGCGTCAGGATGAACACTGTCAGGATTTGATATGCTTGCATCAGTATTTGCTACCAATGGTTCTTGTGGAGCTTGAGGTTCAGAAGCTTCTTCAACACTTTGAGTCAAAGGTTCTTGTGTGCTTCCCTCATTGACAGTGTCCTCGACCAATCTTTGAACTTCATCTGCACCAGAAATCCCTTGAGCATTGTCAGGAAATTTCTCAGAAACTGTAGCTTGGTCTGCATCTTCACTTTGAGAAGATGGTTCTTGTGTAGCTGGAATGTCGATGTCTGCATTCTCTCTATGAGAAAATGGTTCTTGTGGGACCATTCCACTAGCTAAGCCTTCACTCAAACTTTGATTGAGTGGTTCTTGTGTGGCTGGATCATCAGAAAGAGCTGCTGAACCACTTTGAGGTTCAGGTTATTGTGGGCTTGATCCTTTCAGTTTCTTCTATCTCTGATAGACTAACTCTTCTGCCTTCCTTAGCTTTTCCATTGGATGTTTTATCCCAAGATTGGAAGCAGCAGCACCATACTTCTCTCATGAAATATCAACATGTCTTTTTGTTGGAGAGTCCTGTGCTGGAGAGTCTGAAATATTAACCACTTGACTTGGTGCAGCATCAGGAATACTAACATCAGGATTTGCTTGAGCAGTTGAAACTGATTGCTCATTCAGAATAGAAGTGTCCTGTACATCAGTATCCTGCTTCTTTTCTAAAGGAATATGATACCTGCTTTTTGATAACTTCCTTTTCTTCTGTGGTGTAGACAATGGAACCACAGCTGCAGTAGCAGTATCAACAACTTCCTTATTCACATTCATCACTGAGGATATAGGTAAATCATCCTCTGAATCAGTCTCATCCCTGAGAACTAATTTTCTTTTAACAGAAACAGCCTCACCTCCCTTTGTAGCTTTCTTCACCAGGGCCCCTTGTACACCCCCTTGTAACTTCTTTTTAGTGATAGGTGTAGAGGAAAAGTCCTTTGAACCTGATTGCCTTCCTGACACATCAGTTCTAGCTGACTTCTTTGCTTTTACAACTAAAGTCTTTTGAGAGACATTAGAGGTGGCAGTTGACTGTTTAGACTGTTTAGGATGAATGCTTGGGTTAGGAACAAGGTGTGATTGGCCTTGCCCCATAGCATTAGAAATTAAACCATAACGAGTAGGTATTTTCCTATGTAAGAAAAACCTAACCTCATCAGGAATAAAAGCATTTCCTATGAAACCAATTGCCTTATCACTGTTGACTAAGGACTTAATATTATTCTCAGTAATTCTACAGATGGGTAGAACTACATCATCCTCAAAAACAACAATAGGACATAAGTGATTAAATATCAACTATAAAAATCTGAGAAAACAGACAGAACCTAACTTATCTGATTTCCTATCACTTAAAGCTTTTAAGATAAACGACCCATAATCAAACACTGTAGAGTGGATAAGAGAGTACCCAATTTTAAGAGATCCTGATGGAAGAGCATCAAAATTTGATGTCTTGTTCAGGAAACAGCGGCTGATCGTATCAAAGAAGAAATTCCATTCCTTCTTAAGCTTTGTCCTAAAAAGATTTCCATATCTCTTTATGTTAGGTCCAAAGTATCGTAGAAGGGGGGGGGGGGGTTGAATACGATACTCACAAATAATTCAATTTCGTTCGCGGATAATTCATTCAGTTCTATAACGAAATCAAACACACCAAACCAAACCAAAAGTCGGGGAATATATCGTTTTATAAATATAAACCTCGAGGGGTGCTACAATTTCTAATCCGTAGATTAGCTTCAATGAGTTCTAGGTTATTCACAATCAATACATTGATAGAATTCTGAGCACTATAAATTTCTATGATCTTCTCCGGCTCAAAACTCTCTCTCCGTAATTGCTACTATGAAATAACCTGACTGAGGAAGACACTACCTCTCTCTGTGTAATTATAGACTTAGTTTTTAGAAAACTATCGAACCTTAATTGTTAAAACAATCTTGGCCGTCCAATTCTCATCAACCTGACAAACAAAGAAAACTTTTCACCCACTTTGTGAATTGAAAACTATCGAATAATAAAGTAATAATTACATTCGATGGTTTTTAAAATAAAAACTATCGAATGGAACTTTTACTTTATTAAAGTTTTCATTCACTTTTTGCTTTTCCATTCGATGGTTTTCTAATTAAGAAAACTATCGAACATTTTCTTTTGATTTTCTTTATGTCACCTTCGATGGTTTTCTTAAAAGAAAAACCATCGAACTCTTTTCCTTGTCCTTGACCTTTTAGAAAATCCATTCAGCTCCAGGGTGTTTCAGTTTTAGACTGTATCAATTTCTTCTGAGACGATAAAACACCTTGATCTTTTTAGTGTTGTCACCTAGTGCAACTGGTCTGGTTCACAGATGAATAACACTTGATCAATTCTTCTTTCATGTCTTCAATAAAATGTTGCTGATACGTCCTTTGTCGTTCTGGTTGCTTCATCACTGGAATCATGTGGCACTTTACCCTAAATCATTCACATACTTCTGTCATCTTGAAAGTCTTGTTTCTTTTGCTGTCACTGAGGCTTGAACATTTTCATGAACTTCTTTCCGTGACCTGTTTACGGACTTCAAGAATACATAACATATTTTGATTTTTTGAGTTTACCTTTTCTTCTTTGATTCTGGATTCCTGTGCTTCTGTTAATACTATTGTCTGTCTTGTCCTTTGTTGAGTTGTAGTTATCTCTTTTACATCTTATGTTACATTATGCTTTACAATCTCCCCCTATTTGATTGGATAGAGTTCGACAAGCAAATACTTCGAGGATAACTCAACTAACTAAGGAAACATGAAACTACTTAAAGTAAGACAACGTAATAATATTAACTGCATTCTGGATCAGATATATATACATTTCCAGATTTCATAAATCAAAGAACAATAAAACTTTTCACTTTGAAGTTGCTCCTCTTGATTGAGCTGATAGTTCTTTTGTTCTTTGCTTCAATCTTCAGTCCATTCCAATCTCACCTTTTTCACTCATTGGATCGGAGTTAGCAGCTTGATAATGAATCACTGATTGATAGTGCAGTGGTTCTCCAGGTTTAAGGATTGCTCCTAGGATGTGTCTTCCAATATATCCAACCTCTTGACCCACTCCAGCCCACAGCCATGCAATGTTAACATCTTTCTTGTTTAGCTTTGGCATGTTTGGTAGTCTGGGAAGCACTTCCAATCCTTTCTCAACTCTCTTCCTATAGTAGGGAACATTCTCCATAAGATATTTTCTTAGAGTGTCGGCTGCTTTTGTCCTTCTCCGTTGATGTGAATCCAGTGGATCTAAGATACTTCTCAACTGATATTAGATATTCGTTTGGGTAATCTCTCAGTTTGTCCTCCGTCATGTAGCAGATTCTGAACAAGTCATTCGTCATGAATCTAACCATAGGAGGGTTTTCAGTAATCTCTGGACTGACCTTCATCAAGATTTCCTTAACATGCTCACGGAGCAGTTCATTTAGCTTTGTAGTTCTTTGGATCTTGATGAGAATCACCTTCAGTGGTGTCTTTCTCTCTTAGTGATAGAGAATTTGCTTCTTCTTCCATATCATCATCCAAGATAGGATGTTCTATTTGGCTCCGTATGATATGGCTCATGCTCCTCCTGAATCGGTTGCTCTTGCATGACTTCAAATCCCTCTTCACTTTCTTCTAGTACTATGTCCTCAATCCAGTACTGTCTAACTGGAATAGAACTCCCCATCCAGTTGTTTGCCAACCTTCATTAGTCACTTCATTTGTTTCCCCTTCTCCAACTTTCTCCCCTTTAGTTGAGGAATCCTCGATGAAGTTATCCTCATTGTAAAAGGTAGTAGAAGGATCAGGTTGTTGTTTTGAAGTTCCGGGTTGTTGGTTCCTCAACATATTCCAAATAGATTGTACCCCTTCACATTGATTCTCTTTGACATCAGTCCTCAATTCGACCAGTTCTTCCATAGCTTCCCTCTTCAAGGAGTCCACTGCATGTTTGGTACCTGTTATAGTACCAGATGAACTGCCAATGACCCTGAATGTTCTTCTGGAATCAACTGCAGCCAAGTCAACCTTCTCTTGAATTGTCTTTAAAGAAGCATTGCCTTGACTAGAGGAGATCCCTTGGTCAAAGGAAGGTCGCAGTAAAACCTTGAATAGAGGATTTCATTCTTTATCACGAACTGTCATCTTCTTGAGGTTGGATTGAACATGTACCTCTAGGTAATAGCAAATCATCAATATTTGGAAGGGTTAGGGTGTCACTCCTCACGTTTGGCTCTGGGTGTACACTCAACGTTTCTGTCGGTGTTTAACTCATTTTTCCTTTCCCACTCAGGCCAGGTGTAAGTGTTTTTGTTTCACTCAAACCCTTTGTGCTAGTTGTACCTGCAGAAGAAAACACTGTAGCCGTCCTTAAGGAGGTCACCGGTGGTGCAATGGGGCTTCGCAAGTCCCCGTCCTTGGTTAAACCAAGTTGCTGATCATCCGTAGATGATATATCCTTTGAAGGATCTAGAGTTTGAATCTCTAGGAGGGTAGAATCAGGCTCTATTAACAGCAGAGATCCTGAAACTTCCTCAATAGTCTGTGAAGACTTTACCTCAGTTAACTCCTCAATTAAAATTGATTCATTGTCACCGAGTTGTCGATCTGCACCTACGTCAGATCCTTTACCCGCAGGATTCAGATATGTTCCATCTGGGGAGGTAGACAATGACCCTTTAGATTGTGCATTTAGGTCAAAGCCTTCTCTCGACGTCTGTGAAGACCCTTGGTTCTTAGAACCTTCAACCAGTGAACCTGACCGTAATATGGTCGGAACACCAGTTGCTTCCGTCAATTCTTCCTTACTTGATTGAGCTATTGGTTCAGATATAGCTTTCGTTAGCGTAGCCCAATCAGCATCAGAAAAATCAATAAAGGGCGCTTTGGATGAGAGAAATAAAGTATCAACAGTTGCCTCGGTTTCTATTCTTCTCCTTTTAGAGGAAGGCAGAACTGTTGTTGAAGGGTGTATCTCCTTATGTGGTGCTGCTATGGCACTATCTCCCTCTACACTCATGGATGTCTGAATATTGGATATAGGAGGGTAAGGATGCTCGTTTATGTTTTCATTTGGCACTTCCAAAGGCTCTTCGACCGTGGTTAGAGATTGTGGGTTGCAATCTCATGGTCTGGAATGGCCGCTGAGGGCTCTGGATCAACATCCATTGTTGTGGTTCAGGAGCCAGTTCAGGTTGAGGAATATTACCTTCATTTACCTGTTCCCTTGGGGGTAGAAGTGGTAGGGGCACCGTTCTTAGATATTCAGTGAGAACAGTGGGTACCCCTGGAAGATGATTCTTTCTTATCAGAGCGGTTATTGCATTGCTCTTCATCTTCATGCACTCCATGGTCTCCTCTTTGGCGAATGTCTCACACTCATCATCTGTTAAGATATCATTGAGAATTAGCTGTAGGAACCTAGGATAGAAACAAAGCACATCATCTATGCATGTTCTTTCATCCAGTGGTCCCATGTCAAGTAATGCTTAAGGAACTCTCCCACAAAGAAGTTAGGTTGTTGACTTCTTATGAGAGTGAAGAAAGCATGTATCTCCTCAGTTGTGGGATCCGGAACATGGTTTTCTGTAGGAAAATGTAGTATTCTGTTAAAGTCATGTTTCGTCACCCTTATTGTTTTGCCCCCTGGCACAACAAAACTGAAGGATCTTACGTTATTCTCACTTGTATCCGTGGCGGTTGTGTACAACGCAGTCAATTGATCGATGCAAAGGACTACGGGAGTACTCAAAGCGTATGCCACAAACGAACGTGTGTTCAGAAACTCTGCCCATGCACGAAACTGTAAATTCGTAATGACTTGCAAGTTTTGAAACGAGACATGATTAGTCTTGGTTACTTTTAAACCAAAACTAAAACCAATTTAGTTTAATTAATTATTACTAATTAATCAAACTTGACACAAACTACCCTTAAAACACAATTGCCCCTTTTTCTTAATAAACACAACTTCGAATCACTATTATCAAGAACCCTACTTTTGGTAACACAAATAATCAGAATTATCTGAAGAAATCAATTGAAAACAATTAACTTCTAAAGAAAAATAGTGAAAATAGTTTTCTTAGAAACAAGTTCTTGAGGCAGTGATGTTCTTGGTTATATGTATTCTAGTAAGTATAAACAAAAGCCCTTAGATCTGAAAAAAAACATAAGGGGTTAAATACTTATTGAATTGACAGGGGCAATATTGTCTTTACAGTGTTCGATGTTTTTTAATAGTATGTTCGATGGTTTTCAGTTGGGGGTAAAACTGTCAACTTTACTTCGATAAATTTTGAAAAAATAACGAAGAGTTTGAAAATCAGAATTTAAAAAGTTTTTCTGAAAAACTATCGAACTTGTTACCTTTTAAAGCTTGAAAAACTATCGAGGGATCCTTTGTGGAAAAACTATCAAGAATTAAAATAAAGGAAAAATTAATTCTCTCAGATAGATTTTCATTTTAATTCAAAAACCATCGAGAATTTAGATAAAGAATAATGAAATTCAATTCGATGCTTTTTCAAATTTTCCTCAAAAAGTATCGAGAAATGTTTTCAATAGTTTTTCTTTTTCCTTTTCAAAAACTATCGAAAATTTATTTCGATAGATTTATCTATGTACTTGAAAAACTATCGAATTTCCTAAATTCGATATTTTTTGCTTATGTCTTCATTTTAAAACATGTTCTTATTTTAAAATTTAGACTGTTTTATTTCCTGTCAAGTTTTAATTCTAATAAATCTTTTCAAATTTACCAAAATCAATTGTCAACAGAAAATTCACAATTTTCTCAGAATAAAATCGACTAAATATCATTGAATGATATTAACCAATTAAAATCCAATAAATTATGCTGCATATTTATTTTATGTATTTTAAATTATGGAGCAAATAAGATATTGAACTGCTTCAATTTCCATAATTCAAATTTCATTAAATAAATAATAATAAATTAATACTAAATATCTATGAGTTAGATATTAGCACTAAATTATTAATGTGAGGACTGGATGTAAAATAAATTCACAAGTCCTTAAAATATGAACAATTTTATACTTGTGAACTTATTCAAGAGTTTCTTGCAAATGAGATTTTCAAATAAGGTGCGTGTCTGCAAGTTACTCTATGAATTGAAGACATGCTCTCGAAAGAAATGATACCTGTTGTCAAGGTGCATTGTCGTGGATTGTTCCACAGAGTTGTTGGAGATGAATTTATTTCCTGAAATAATAACAAGAAATCAATCTTCCTCCACGAAGTTGACAGCTTCTAGAGATGTTCCTCCTGTCATTTGGGTTGACAGCTTCCAGAGATGCTTCTCCTGTCTTTCTTACAACCTGCGTATTTTATATCTAAATAGCTAAACATGTTAACAAGTATCTTTAGGGTACCATATATTGAGATTTGGTATTCCCTTAAGATATCTAAAAATCATGTTGATAACTATAAGACTAGATTTTTGAAATCCACTTGGAACCTTGCACATTGGCAACTTGAGAATACAATATGTGTTGTCAATTTGCAGCTAATAACTTAATGAGACGCATACCTCTCTAGCTTGTCATTTCTATCTTTTACCTGATTTGTCCTGATCAAGCTTTAGTGGCTGTTGTTGGCAGGGAGTCTTGGCATGTCTAGAATCTTCTCAATTATGCACATTCAAAAGATTCTTGACTTACTTTTATTGTCATCACTCTTTTGGCTTACTTGTGCTCCTAAAAGAATTATTCTTCTGGCTTGCTCAAAGTAATTCCAAAAAGAATTGCAACTTTCCCAACATACTCATCTTGTACATTCTCTGCAATGACTTGGCAAATTTCTTGCACAAGTTTTCGTTAGTAGACCAACATATAATATAATCATGATATCACTGCACATATATGACATTATGTTTGTGCCTTATGACAACTCTAATAAATTCATATTCTGTAAAAGTTCAGTTAGAGTGTCATTCATGTCTTTGACGATTGCTTGAGTATTGATACCGGTTCATACCAATCTGTAGTGATCTTGTGAAGAGAAGTTATACAACGTCCAATTGATCTGCAACAGCAAATGCCAGGATCTGTTGTACATTGACTTCTTCTACTATCTCACCAATCAGGAGTGCACTTGATCATATTCACCATACAGATATATCCTGATATCCTCAAGTCTCGTCACTGGTGCTTCTGTTAGATACTGCTTCCTAATAGTAACCTAGCATCCAGTTTGGCCTTGTCCCTCAAAACAATGCCAATTTCATCCAGTATTCTGGATACCCATCTTGTTCCAATAACAGATTTTCCCTTAGGCCTGGGTACCAGCTTCCAAACTTTCTGCCTTTCAGATTGATTGAGTTCATTTTGCTTTGCAGTCACCCAATCTGGATCCATCAGAGCTTCTTTACCTTTCTTTGTTTCTTCTTCAGAAAGAAAACCAAGAAGTAATCATTCATACTCTATAGCTCCAGTCTTTACTCCACCACTAGGATCACTAAGAACTAGACATCAGGAATGATATTGAATCTAAACCCTTTGTCTTGACAGATACGTTCTTGAAGTGTCCTCTAGATATTTATTGTGGTGTTGATCTGACTAATTGATCCTTCTTTTGCTCCCCCTAAGCTGTTGCTGGGATTTCCTGAGAATCCTCATCCTCGCTGAGTGGTTCTGTTGAAGTACTGAGCTGTGTAGTTAAACTACCATTACCACTGCTTGGATTTGAATCATCATTACCATTAATTTCACACATAACAGCTGAGAGCTTGGAGTTGTTGAACATCATATTCAGACTTTCAATCACCTCTTGTTGATTAATCAAATTTACCTCGTAGGCTTTATATTCCACTGATTAGCCGAGGAGAATATCCTCAAGAGCCTTAGCTGCCAATCTTGCCAAGATGCTTACTTGTAAAACAATTTCCTCCAAACCCCTGAAAGAAATTCAGAGTTTTCTTCTATTGGCCAATTCAGGGTATCATGGAAATGTGATTAATCTACTATGATGTCCTGTCCTTCAGATTGAACGAACAACACCAGTTTGTATTAAGAGTAGTCATCAACCATCACTGAAGTATATCTTTACTTTGTTGTAGATAAGACATTAACTAGTCCGTAAAGTTCCATACGTATCATCTGAAGCGGCTCAGTAATGCTTATCACATTATAGCTTTTCTGTGATGTTTCTTTGACTTCCCTTAATGACATGCCTCATATATTTCATCTAGCTTGAATCCCAGATGAGGCAGTCCTCTCACCAATACCATCTTTAGAAAAGAGTTCCTTGTATTGTCATGCAAGGGTGAGAGCTTCTCAACCTTCCTGCTTGAGATAAAACACTGCTCCTTCATTGAATAAAAAGATTTGTGCTTTGAATCTTCAGCAAGAGAGTTGCTTCTAATTGTTATCCTTGACTCCAATTATTAGTTGTTATCAATGATACCAATTATTGTAAACATGATGACATTCCATTTCCAACGTAGCCATGTCCCGTGATGAAAACCTGTGTTGTCATCTCCAAAGATTATTGACGGAACAGCTTTCTCAATCACATTTGATGGCAAGTTCTTTCTTCGATCATATGTCTTCAGTAGTAAAGACCAAGAAAGAATATAAATCGATTAACCTGATTTGCCTGCACTCACAAATGGATTGACAGTTCTTGGTACCCAACTTATTTGCTTGGGTCCAGATGGATTAGAGATTTTGCTTTTAAAAGTGGTAACAACAGCTTCAACCTATACATGCTTATTCTTATCTCTGACTGACCTTGCAGTCGTTGCTCTAATGTGATTCTTAAACATGCTTTTTCTATGATTAATGCAAGTTCTAAGATATGCATTCATAATATTTAAATAAGCAAACATGTTAATAAGAATAAATGGCATACATTGAGCATTTTGACATTGCAGATAAGAGATGTGCAAATTAGGCATGTTTTGCATTTTAGAAAATTCAGTACTTTCTACTTTAACCAATATACACAAGTGTAACAGGTAGCAAGTAGATTTACAGATATTCAATAATTTTCTATGCACACATGGAATAAAAGAATTAACAATTAAATCACTAATTCTATCTAATCTATTCTGTTGTTGTATGTCATCTAACTTTCTCTATTACCTAAGTCAGTTTTAGATACAGCTTGGTGTTCTACAAATTCTACTGACTCTAAAGGTAATTCCTCCATCCTTCAAACTGATTATCCCTTAACAAACAATTCAGAAAAAAATGAGCAAATCTTGTTCTACTGGGGATACTGAAACTT
Source organism: Heracleum sosnowskyi (assembly GCA_030848705.1). Classification (NCBI taxonomy): domain Eukaryota; kingdom Viridiplantae; phylum Streptophyta; class Magnoliopsida; order Apiales; family Apiaceae; genus Heracleum; species Heracleum sosnowskyi. The sequence goes on along the minus strand of CM061238.1, from coordinate 130,716,042 downwards.
AGCTTTACTAAGGTCTTATGTGCCAGAAACTTAACCCCTAAAACTAAGAGTTGTTTCTTAAGAAAGCTTCTATCTCACTTGCAAATCTTATTCTACAAATATTCATACACACATATCTAAGATCTTCTATGTACATGCTTTGAATATTGAGAATTAAATACTGCATTGGTTCAAGGAAAAGATACCTGAGATATGTGAGGTGAATCATCTTCAGAGATTGCTATGAAAGCAAGATATCCATGATCTTCTCGTCATCTGATCCATCCCAACTCTTTCCTTAAGCAACATAAGTTTTGTGCTGATGCTTCTTCAACAAAGCATTCCACTTCTGTTTCAGCTATTAACTGAGTCCATATTCTTCTTTGTTTGTTAGGCTTCTTCATTGTGTAGCACACCCTGATAGTTTCTCGTTACATAGTTCTTATCATAGTTGAAACTATCACTCTTGTTTTTGTTACCATCTCAGTCTGTAACTACCTCTTTGAACTGAATCCTGAAGAATCTTTGCTTCGTAATAAATAAGCCTGATCCATGGATGTGGCTTTTGTACTCCTTCTGAATCTGATGTGACTAAACTTCCTTGACAAGTGAAACACTGATCTTTAGTCTAGTCTCTCGAGGTTTTCTACCTGAGCTTCTTCTGATTCAGCTACTAGTAATTCTTCTATTCTGTTATGAGGTTCCAACATTAATAAACGTTACTGAGATATTTGTTTGTCAATTCCTAACCTCCTCTCTAACAATCTTTTGAGAACCTTTGGCTTAGGATATGAAATATTTTAAATTCCAAGAATTTCGAACTTTTTGAAAAATAAAATATTTCAAGAATAAAATTCAAATTATTTAAAATTCAAAAATTTCAAGAAATGAAAATTTTGAAAATTAAAAAATCCGAAAATTCTGAGAACTTGAGTGATTGGCCTAAAACACCGGATCTAATCTGTATATCGATTAACAAGCTCTGATACCAATTGTTAGGTCCAAAGTATCGTAGAAGGGGGGGGGGGGGTTGAATACGATACTCACAAATAATTCAATTTCGTTCGCGGATAATTCATTCAGTTCTATAACGAAATCAAACACACCAAACCAAACCAAAAGTCGGGGAATATATCGTTTTATAAATATAAACCTCGAGGGGTGCTACAATTTCTAATCCGTAGATTAGCTTCAATGAGTTCTAGGTTATTCACAATCAATACATTGATAGAATTCTGAGCACTATAAATTTCTATGATCTTCTCCGGCTCAAAACTCTCTCTCCGTAATTGCTACTATGAAATAACCTGACTGAGGAAGACACTACCTCTCTCTGTGTAATTATAGACTTAGTTTTTAGAAAACTATCGAACCTTAATTGTTAAAACAATCTTGGCCGTCCAATTCTCATCAACCTGACAAACAAAGAAAACCTTTCACCCACTTTGTGAATTGAAAACTATCGAATAATAAAGTAATAATTACATTCGATGGTTTTTAAAATAAAAACTATCGAATGGAACTTTTACTTTATTAAAGTTTTCATTCACTTTTTGCTTTTCCATTCGATGGTTTTCTAATTAAGAAAACTATCGAACATTTTCTTTTGATTTTCTTTATGTCACCTTCGATGGTTTTCTTAAAAGAAAAACCATCGAACTCTTTTCCTTGTCCTTGACCTTTTAGAAAATCCATTCAGCTCCAGGGTGTTTCAGTTTTAGACTGTATCAATTTCTTCTGAGACGATAAAACACCTTGATCTTTTTAGTGCCGTCACCTAGTGCAACTGGTCTGGTTCACAGATGAATAACACTTGATCAATTCTTCTTTCATGTCTTCAATAAAATGCTGCTGATACGTCCTTTGTCGTTCTGGTTGCTTCATCACTGGAATCCCGTGGCACTTTACCCTAAATCATTCACATACTTCTGTCGTCTTGAAAGTCTTGTTTCTTTTGCTGTCACTGAGGCTTGAACATTTTCATGAACTTCTTTCCGTGACCTGTTTACGGACTTCAAGAATACATAACGTATTTTGATTTTTTGAGTTTACCTTTTCTTCTTTGATTCTGGATTCCTGTGCTTCTGTTAATACTATTATTTGTCTTGTCCTTTGTTGAGTTGTAGTTATCTCTTTTACATCTTATGTTACATTATGCTTTACACTTTACTTCACCATTGTAGCCCAACTTTGTAACAAACTCAAAAAGAGTAGAGTCTGAAACATTAGCAGGAATAGCATCACCAAGAACAGGTAAATGCAGGGCTTCCTCCACAATTGCAGGAGTCACATAGTGAGTAATTCCATTATGTTCAAAACTCATCAAGATGGTGTCAGAATACCCTTTGTCAAAAGTCACTGAGTTTCACACCTGCATTACAGACTTAAAAGAAACACTTGCAGGTTCTGTTAAAGCAAACTTCAATGGGCTTGAAGCTAGAAAATCTTGAATTATATGAAACTCATTGGGTAAATCTTGATGATTTAGAATAGCCACAAAATTATTAGTGGCAAAAGTAACACCACTAATCACTGTTTGTTTATTCATGAATGATGAAGACGTCATTGAAATTCTTAAAAATCTTGAGAATTGATGTTTGAAAAAGTTAGGGTTCGTAAGCACAGAGAGAGATAGAAAATCGAAAAACTGATGATGAGAGAGTAATTAATGATGTAGAATAAGTAAAAGTATTTTGTTAGAAAAAAACTTTACTCTCAATAACAGGTGGCAAAATATGATTTGTGCACAAATAATTAGTGGACAGATTACGTGTGTAATTTAAATGAAACTGCACCGCTTTTTATGTGTATGAATATGTATATCTATAACAGTGCAACACACGCGCGCATACAGTTGTCCTACTAAAACTCAACTGTCCATCAGCAGATACTGACGAAAAATTAGGCACAAATTAAGCAATGAAATACTGACCTGAACATCAGGATTGACCAGTTGACTTCCTGTCAGGATAACATCCTATCAGGATTTGATCAAAGAAAACATACCTTTCTGAATAACCATCAGGATTTGACAGTTATCAGTATTTCCTCTCTGTAGCTTTCCTCAGAAATTCTCAAAATTCATCATTCCAAGTTCATTCACCAATTTATTGAAAGTAGCTTCAGGTAGTGGCTTGGTGAATATATCAGCTAGTTGTTGATCAGTAGGAACAAAGTGAAGTTCAATTGTTCCTTCCAGAACTTGTTCTCTTATGAAGTGATATCGAATACTGATGTGTTTAGTAAGAGAATGTTGAACTGGATTTCCTGTCATTGCAATAGTACTTTGGTTATCACAATAGATAGGGATTTTTGAGTATGACAGGCCATAATCTAACAACTGATTTCTCATCCACATTATCTGAGCACAACAACTTCCTGCAGCAATATACTCAGCTTCTGCAGTTGAAGTGGAAATGGATTTTTGCTTTTTACTGAACCATGAAACTAGTCTTTCACCCAAAAACTAACAGCTTCCTGAAGTACTTTTCCTGTCTATTTTGCATCCTACAAAATCAGCATCTGAATAACCACACAACCCAAAATCTGATTCCCTTGCATACCAAAGGCCAAGTGAAGAAGTGCCTTTGAGATATCTGAAAATTCTTTTGGCTGCAATCAGATGGGGTTCTCTAGGTTTTGCTTGAAATCTTGCACACAGACAGGTTGCAAACATGATATCTGGTCTACTTGCAGTGAGATAAAATAAAGAGCCAATCATTCCTCTGTAGTGAGTTACATCTACCTCAGCACCTTGATCAGGATCAAGTTTGGTAGCTGTAGCTATGGGAGTTGTAACAGGAGCACTATCTTGCATGTTAAACCTTGTCAATAAATTCCTTGTATATTTAGACTGATTGATAAAAATCCCTTCATCAGTCTGTTTAACTTGAAGACCAAGAAAGTAACTCATTTCTCCCATCATGCTCATTTGATATCTTGACTGCATAAGCTTGGAAAACTTTTCACAAAGCTTATTGTTTGTTGACCCAAAAATGATATCATCAACATAAATCTGAACTAACAACAAGTCCTTACCATGATTCAAATAAAATAGAGTTTTATCAATAGCACCTCTTTTGAATCCACTTTCCAGTAAGAATAGAGCTAAAGTTTCATACCATGCTCTTGGAGCTTGCTTTAGTCCATAAAGTGCCTTATCCAATCTGTAGACATGATCTGGATATTTAGGATCAATGAAACCAGGAGGTTGCTCAACATAGACTTCTTCCTCCAGTTCTCCATTTAAGAAAGCACTTTTAACATCCATCTGGAAAACCTTGAATTTCTTATGTGCTGCATAAGCAAGAAATATCCTGATGGCTTCTAATCTTGCAACAGGAGCAAACATTTCATCATAATCAATTCCCTCTTGTTGAGAATACCCCTTTGCAACTAGTCTTGCTTTGTTTCTTGATTATTACTCCATCAGAATCAGTCTTGTTCTTAAAAATCCACTTTGTACCAACAATTGATCTATTCTTTGGTCTTGGTACCAGTTTCCAGACTTCATTTCTTTCAAATTCATTCAGTTCCTCTTGCATTGAAGTAACCCAATCAGCATCTTTAAGTGTATCTTCAACTTTCTTTGGCTCCTCCTTGGATAGAAAGTTATTGTATAGACATTCATTCTGAGTTGCACTTCTTGTTTGAACACCTGCATCAGGATCCCCAATGATCAAATCAGGAGTATGACTTGCAGTCCATTTCCTTGTTGGTGTTAAATTGTTTCTTGAAGTAGATGCTCTCCCTGGATTGGTGGTATCTTGATTTGAAGAACTTGCTTGTCTTGAAGCTCCCCCTGAATTATTGTTATTTCCTCCTGATAAGTTATCAGGATCATCACTTGAATCAGTATCTGTAAAATTCTGTCATGATGATTGAGTTGACTCTGAACTTGTAGTAGAATGATGTTGCTCCCCCTCAACATTAGCACTACTAGAAGTATCACTATTGATTGCATCATCAGCATTTGCACCATCAGCATCTGGTGTATCATCAGGATCTGGTGTGACATCAGGATCCGGTGACCCATCAGGATCTGATGTATTGACAGGATTTGATTCACTTTCTTCAGGTTCCTTGGTAGCTTCATTTTCAAAAATCAATCTATCATGAGAGTCTTCATTGATTCCAGCTATCTTCTTGTCATCAAAAGATACATTTATTGACTCCATGACAGTCCTTGTCCTCAAATTAAAAACTCTGAAGGCTCTTCATGCAGGATAGCCTATGAAAATTCCTTCATTAGCCTTTGTTTCAAATTTCCCTAGCTGTTCAGGATGAGTTCTGAGAACAAAACATTTACAGCCAAACACATGCAAATGCTTCAGACTTGGTTTCTTCTCCTTGAGTGACTGATAAGGAGTAACACCATGTCTGTTGATTAATGTGAGATTTTGAGTGTAGCATGATGTGTTGACTGCTTCTGCCCAGAAATATGTAGGTAATTTTGCTTCTTCCAACATAGTTCTGCCAGCTTCAATAAGAGTTCTATTTTTCCTTTCAACTACTCCATTTTGCTGAGGTGTGCCAGGAGCAGAGAATTGTTGAATGATTCCTTTGTATTTGCAGAACTCTTCCATCTTTGAATTCTTAAATTCAGTACCATTATCATTTCTCAGTATCTTGACTTTGTACTTTGTGGTTGTCTCAATCATTCTCATATGATCCAACAAAACTTCAGGAGTCTCATCTTTTCTGTGCAGAAAATACACCCAGGTGAATCTAGAATATTCATCAACAATTACAAGAGTGTACCTTTTCTTACTGATGGACATGATGTTGACTGGACCAAATAGATCAAGATGTAGCATGTGATATGGTTCTTCAATAGAGGATTCTGATTTACTCTGGAATGATGTCTTTCTTTGTTTTGCTTTCTGACATGCATCACAGAGTCCATCAGGAGTATATAACACTTTTGGTAATCCTCTCACTAAATCTTTCTTAACCAACTCATTGATATTGCTGAAGTTGAGATGAGAAAGCTTCTTGTGCCAATTCCAACTTTCATCTACTGAAGCTTTACTGATCAGACAGGTAGGGGAGTCATCAGTATTTGATTGAATGTTGGCTTCATATATGTTACCATGCCTGTAGCCAGTCAGTGATATCTTGCTTGTTGCTTTACTGACTACTTCACAATGAGTGGAATAGAAGTTGACATGATAACCTCTGTCAGTGATTTGACTAATACTCAACAAGTTGTGTTTCAGTCCCTTCACTAGAGCTACTCTTTCAATGATGACATTTCCAATGATTATATTGCCATATCCCAAAGTTTGTCCAATGTTGCCATCTCCATAAGACACAGTTGGGCCAGCTTTTTCCTCATATTCTGATAACATGGCTTTGTTTCCAGTCATGTGCACGGAACATCCACTATCCATGACTAACACATTTTTCTTTTTACCCTGCAATCAGAATAGAAACACACTAGTTAGAACATTTAGGAACCCATACTTGTTGGGTTCCTTTTCCATGCAATTTATTAACTTTCACAGCAGAAGACTTTCTGACCTTAGCAGTCCTGACAGGATTTACTCCATTAGGATTTGCTTTGTCAGTATCAGTATTAACAAAAGCATGTTCCAACTTGACATTCTTAATGCTACCAGAGTTTGCACTATTTTTATCAACTTTAGGCAATGGATCATAAAAGTTATAGTACAACTCATGATAATCTTTACAAGTATAAATAGAATGCCATATACTACCACAATGAAAACAGGACTTCTGTGGTTTATAAAATACTGATCTATTCCTAACATCAGACTTAGAAATATCAGCAATCTTCTTCTTACTCTTCTTACAATCAATAGCAAGATGATTAGAGTTACCACAGTTAAAACAACACTTTCTAGGTGCATTTGGGATATATTTGTAACCATTCTCTTTATTGATCCCAACTTTACCATTCCTGTTTCTCTTAACAGTAGCTTCCTTTTTCTTATCTGTCACCTCACAGATTTTATCCTTAAGCTGTTTTTGAGACAATAGACCTACATTCTTAATGACTTTATTCAAGACAGGTTTAGACTTTATGATTTTAATTCCTTGAGTAGAAGTAGATCCCTTTTCAAAAGTAGAATTGGAATCCTTACCAAAAACAAAATTAACAGGAGTAATCTTAGATTTGGTTGCGTCTATGACATGTCTATAGGTCTTTGGACTGACTGTCTCATCAATGACAATTTTCTCTTTCAATTTCTTATCCTCATCTGACTTATATCCTAGACACTCTTTCCAATTTTTAGAGGTATTAATCTCATGAAATTTCCTACCAGAGTCTGTCCAGGTTCTGATTTTCTCATTAGCATTTTCAAGTTCCTTTTCAAGAGCAGTACATTTGGATTTCATCTCTAAATACATGTGATTCGCATTATCACATTCTTTTTGTACTTCTTGCATACGAGAAAATTCAGCTTCTAATATATCATTCCTTTTTCTAAGTTCAGACATCTCAGATAAGATCCTAGTATTTTCAGCAGTTTGACTTCTAAAGCTAATATGTAATGACTTTAGAAAACGTCTTAACTCAGAAGCATTATCAGTATCAAAATCAAAGATAGTATTTAGTACCTTATCATCAGGAGCAGCAGTTACATCAGCATTGGCCATTAGAGCATAGTTGACCACCTCAGTATCAGATTCTGAGGAAGAGTCCATCCAATCCGTGCTTGATGTGATAAGTGCCTTTGTCTTCTTGCACTCAGAAGCAAAGTGACCCATACCATTGCACTTGTAGCATCTAACCTTTGACTTGTCAAATTTGCTACCCTTGCTGTCCTTTTTGATATACTTATCTTTGTTTGGATTGAAAGCCTTTTTCTGAAAGTTGCATTGTCTTCTACTCTTCCTGAACTTCATCCTTCTGAAGTTTCTGACAATCATAGCAACCATCTCTTCCATGTCTGAGTCAGAAGAATCATCATCAGTATTGGCATCAAGATTGCCATCAGTATCTGATGAGAGTCATCATGATCTGACTCAACTATTCTTGTTTTACTTCTTGAGACCTCCATAGCTTTTCCTTTTGATTTAGCCTCTGCTTTCAAAGCAATTGATTTTGCCTTGCTGCTTTTCTTGTTCTTTCTCTGTTGAACTTTAAGATCATGAGTTTTTAGCATCCCATAGACTTCATCAAGAGATACAGTGTTAAGATCATACTGATGTCTAATGATCGAGGTCTGAGTGTCCCATTCTTCAGGTAAAGCTCTTAGAAACTTGGTGTTTGAATCTTCAGTTTCATATTCCTTGTCAACTAAAGATAAACTGTTCAATAGTGTCAGAAATCTATCATATAGATCAGTTAGGCTCTCATCGGGTCTTGCATCAAATTGTTCATATTCTTGAATCAAAAGAGCCCTTCTGTTTTTCTTGACGGATGCAGATCCCTGGCACTGAGTTTCCAAAGTATCCCAGATTTCTTTTGAAGACTTGCATGCAATCACTCTGTTTGACATGACATCATCAAGACTACTATGTAAGATATTCTTTATCTTTGGTTCCCTGAGTACATGAGCTTTTTCTTCTGGAGTCCATTCACTTTTAGCCTTGACCACATAATGTTCAGGTACTGTATCTGTTCGTTCTACAATCCTTGTAGGAATATATGGTCCATCACGAATCATGTCCAAATAGTCAGGATCCATAGCCTCCAGGTACATCAGCATCTTTACCCTCCATGTTGGATATTCTGATTTCTTCAAGATGGGAATCTTCATGCTTTCATACTTGGTTGTCGACATCTTTAGATCGTATCTGATTCAGAATTAAATCAGTTTGCTCTGATACCAATTGTTGCCCAGTAATAATCTATTGTAGAAGGGGGGTTGAATACAATAGTATAAGATAATCGACTTCTTAATGTATATATCACCAATATGAAAGAAAGATAACAGCTTTATTAAATCTGATATAAAACTGTTACAAACTCTCTCAAGAAATTCTGATGTTCTTGAGAGCTGCTAGCTTACAAAAACTCTCTCAAGAAATTCTATGTTCTTAAGAGCTTCTATCTTGATTCATACCGAACCAAAACCAAAACTGTGTTTATATACTACACAGCTTCTCTATCAATGATAAGTCCTAATCAATTACAAAGATTGAAACCTATATATAATTGATAGCTACATCCTACAAACCAGGAACCAACAGAATAAACTTCCATGTTTAACTAGACTCCAAATATAACTCGAAGTAGGAATCCTGATCAGCTTCCAGTCCTGATGATCAATCCTGATCCCAGTCCTGATATGTATCTTGATCCTGACGACCATGTAATCCTGATGACGTCAGCAATCCTGATCAGTTGAGTCTAGCTCCTGACGATCATTGAATTCTGATCTAACATTACATGCATACATTGTTTTAGCTTCAACAAATTACAAAGAATTTTGTTTTGGCTCTTGAATAACCTTACTGATTTCTTAACATCTAAAACAGTGTTACACTTGGTTATATAACCCAAGTTTACAAGACAATTTGGACAACTAATAATACAGAATTGGTAGAGTCCAAAAAGACTTGTTTCTCCATTTCGAGTAGTGGTCCTTTTGTTGGAGGCTGACTTCTTTTGGCTGAATACCCTTTGTAGTAATGTCATTCCCGACCAAAGAAAACAGAATGCTTCTTGTTCTTATGAGTTTACCAGAAATACTGATTTCCATGCTCTCGTGAATTTTGTCAACCCATGTGCTCTGTCTGAACTGTCCTTTTCACAGTGTTAGGTACAAATAATGAAGATGGCGTCCGTTGAGGTTGTTTGAGTAGCATCCGTTGAAGTATTGTGACTCCATCCGTTAAAGCTCAATTTCACTTATGTAAAATTACAAGGCATGGATTAATTACAATTAGCCTCCCTATTCTACATATCCATTGATAGTTAACATGACTTAGAAAGCTATTACTTCAACTGCTAACATAGAATTATACAATCATGTTACATAGAGTCTTATCCGTAGATAAGCTACCCTTCAACGAATATTGTATACATATTCTATTCGTTGAAAGCTACATTTTAACTTATACAATTTTCACTAAGATAGTTTGGTTATCATCAAGAATCAACATAATTCCTAACAATCTCCCTCAATTTATGGCTGGTTGAGAATCAAACATAAATTAAGGGTCTTGATGATAACAAAACCACTTCTAAAAATATTGACAGTAAGCAGTAAAAATTGTATTGAGCTACAAAGTAATATAATTGAAAATTAGAAATTTGAGAAATTTAAAGAGAGAGTGCTCCTCTAGACTGAGCAAAATTAATTCCTTTTCTTCTCTCTTGGAGGTTGAACTTTCATCTTTCCTTGTTTGGCATAGTTGAGTTTGATCTGCTCATGGAGTTTCCTATAGAAGTTGTCTTCTTCAACAATCTTTGGATCTAGCTTGGATTACAACCACTTAAGGTATTGAGTACTAGCCTTATAGGTAGTTGGTCCTCTAGTCTGAAGAATCTTCTACACCCCTCATCATCTCTGAATTCCATCATCCAGTAAAGCTGAAGATGAATTCTTTGACCATTGTATGGGATCTTCATTCTTCTAGGCAAACTCTCAGGTTGATTCCAACTATCCCTTATCCCCTCAATTCTTTTCATCACTAATGACCTTGCAGTTTCAGACAATCCCTTAAGATTTTTAAAGCTTGAGAACACCTTAACCAAGGTAGGGTATCATTCTTCTAGAATTCTTTACAAGGGCTATTGCCTTTCCACTCCACCCCTGTAGACAAACATTATCCTCTCTAGTAGATTTTTGTATCTGTCAATCCCTTTGACTTCAATTAGCTCATCCAGAAAGAGGTCCAAATCTGAGTACTCTTGTATGTGAGCAATGTAGAGGTAATCAGCTTTGTCTTCTATTGGTTTGACAACTTGAGGTATAGATTGAAGTTTGATTGGTCCCTTTAGAATTTTCTTCTTTGGCTCCTTTTTTCTCTTCTTCTTTTCAGCTTCCAAGACAATCTTTGGGAATTCCAAATCATTAAACTCTATAGGTTCTTCTTTAAGTTCTATTAGGGTTTCATGGAAGGTTTTGTCAGATTGATGTAAGGGCTTGATAATATCATCAACAGTGAAAGTTTTTCCTCCTGTTTTCTTCACTTCTTCTTGTTTTTCTGGAGAGACATGCCTTTTGGATTTGAACTTTAGCCTCCTACTAATAGGATTTTTCTTAGGCACCGTCTTTCCTTTGTTTTTCTTCAGCTTTGGAGGAGAGGCCACTTCTTCTTCAACCTCTTCTTCTTCTTCCTCCAATTCCTTTTCAAGCTCTTCAGCTAGCCTGGCATGTTTATCAAGTGTGGACTCATATCTCTCAGGATTGGCTTCCCTCATCTTCCTAGAGAGCTCATCTTTCTTGGCTTCAGCAAACCTGGGATGGCTGATTGTGATGTGAATTGTATTTCCATTTCTAAAGATCACAGACATCCCCTCTCTAGCTACCACGTCTTTAGTGTCTTTGAACTCTGAGATGTTTTTGCCCAAAAGCTTCTCTTCATCAGGCTTTAGAACTGGAAAATCAGTTTGGAGTTTGTTCTTGCCATGATGTTTGGTTGAAGAACAATGTTTGCCACTCCACAGACCTTCAAACTCCTTAAGGAAGGAGGGCTCAACATCAAATAAGCTTTTTGGGACCACAACTCCAGGAGTAAGAACTTGTAGAGTTGTAGTGTAATTGGTAGTTGATTTTGAGGGTTTTGAAGTCACGACCTTGAAGATAGATTCCTTGATCGGCCTTTCAGAGTTCAGGATTCTCTCATTGATATCCCTTGTCTTCTGGACTATCTCCTCTTACTTCTTGACCATTTCTTTATTTGTTAGTCCAGAGAAGTCAAATTCACCAGGCTTGACTTCTGACAGAGATATTGGAGGGAGAACCACCCTTGTGAATTGAAATTCACTTGGATTAGAAATGATTTGTGGCTCCCCCATAGTTGATTGGGCTCCCTCAGCTTTTGACATGCTTACTGTTGTAGTTGTTGGTTCAGAGACCACAAGTGCACTCTCCCTCTTTTTGTTATCATCAAAGGTTTAAGATACACCAGTAGCCTGCAGTAATTGCTGGAGGAGTTGAGTTTGCAGCCTCTGGTTCTCTAGAAAGGAGTCCATTTTCTGCTCCATTTTGTCCACTTTCTTAGAGAGGGTCTCCACAGTCTCAGATAGAGTGTTCTCTTTCACAACTCTTCTTTGGAGGGTGTTGATAGTGGAGATTGGAAATGTAGTGTCTATCCTCCTGCCAATAGCATTCTTGAGGTTATCAATCCTTTCTTTGACCTCATCTGTCTCAGACCTATGATGTAGAAGTTGCATCTTTTGAAGTTGTAGATTGGTCATGAACTTAGACAGAATGAGTTGCTTTGCTGGATTGACTTTCTGGAACTCAGTGGAAGCTTTCTGATATTCTTTTAGAATCACCATGTTGATTGCATCAAATTCAGCCTCATTATTGAACAACCAACCAGGTGTGCTTCCTGAGGTGGAAGGGCCTTCACCACCACCTTCACCACCATCTGAGTCATCTACTTCTTCTTCAGAATCTTCATCATACTCAAAGTCCTCACCAGCTTCAGGAGGCAAATTACTGGCAGCTTCTTTAGATCTTAACATTGATTCAGTAGTATGTACCAAATTCAAAGTTCTTTCTACCTCCACATTGCCATGTGCAACCAAGACTTGATAGGTTGTTACAGGGTGAGTAAATGTCTCAGCATCCAGGTTGATTTGATCCAGTGCACTTTGGTAGTCTAACTGGATTAATCTTTCCCTTTAAGCATCATTGACATCCATTAACTCACTTGCAATGGTTGTAGTTTCTTCCACCCTTATTTCTCTAGTACCTGTATTTCTCTCATCCCTCTTTTCTTGCATCAGGGGCTCCCCCTGGCTCACACCACTCACACCCTCATCTTCACCTACTAAGGTGGAACTCTCAGGCTCTCCTTTTGCCAAGCTGAAAGAAATAGCTTGCCTCTCACACACAACCTCTCCTTTTGCATGGCTGCAAACTAGCCTCTCACTCTCACTCTCTTCCCTCAATCCTAGGAGTGTTTGAACAACTACCATGTCATCTACACTTGTTGTTAGAGTTTGTGAATTTGAAGGTGCAAGTGTAGAAGTAGTAGAAGATAGTTTCAACGGATGGCTGTTGTTAGGCGTATCCGTTGAAAGACAAACACTCATCAACGGATGAAAGGTATCCGTTGAAGAAGGAACTAAAATAGCTTTAGAAATAGAGACTAAGGTAGAATCTGTGGAGATTGATTTGAATTTAGGTGCCACAGATTCAACCATAGTTTCATAAAGGAAGGATTGGTGGTCCAACAAATCATCTAAAAGATGATGATCACCAATTTTAGAGTGGGGCTTCTCCATGAATGTGAGAGATGGAGAATCTGGAATTGATTTGTTTATCATATCCACATCCAGAGAGATGGTTGGTGAGTTTGGAGCTTCTGTTTCAATTTGGATATTGAGAGAATGAGACTGTGACTCCACATTTATTGGAGCCACATCAACCTGAATTTGAGAAGGTACAGACACAAAATCAAGGATTTTGGTCTATACTGTGTGTGTGTGCCATGTGCATCCCCAGAGGTTTTAGTCCTCTTTCTCCTTTCATAGGCCTTGGACATATCTTTGTGGCTTGTAGTCTCCCTATCCCTTTTGTGTTGTATTCCTGGTTGGGAACTCTTTTCAATAGTGACATCCTTTTGGGAGGATGCCACTAGGGATGTGTTCATTCCTTTTTCAACCACTATATCTTTTTTAGAAGATACGGGGTGGCTAGGCCGGGACTCACTCACCTCTCCTTCCTTATCCTTGGGGTTTCTTTGATTTTCACCCCTTCTCTCACCACTTACAGCCTCCTTCACACTCCCCTTTGGTAGTTTGGTGGTTTTTACAATAGGTGCCTTTTGAGATGCACTTGAGGTGGGCTTCTTTGATTTGGATTTAGGAATTTTGGGTTTGTCCACTTGGGTAGGAGGCTGTTAGACAGTTCCAGCCTCCATTATGGCACTTGAAGGCAAAGAAATGGAGGGTACAGAAGTAGATACATAAAAGGAAACTACCTGTGTTACCTGTACTTCTTGTGCAGCTTCAAATATTGGCAAATATACCAAATTCACTGCATTGTTGAGGTTCATCCTAAGCAAGTCCTCGAGGACCCTCTTATTTTGAACCCAACACTCCTCGGAGTTTGCAGGGAATTTGATATTTAAGTTCTTCTCTACATGGTTAGCCAATAACATGAAGAATCTAGAAAAATAGATATTCTTACTTCTAGATTCTCTATGACCTAACTTAGCACCTAGCTCAAACAGAATTAGAGAACCTAGATTGTAGTATCTATCATTCAAGAGCATATAACCTATATCTAACATAGATGTAGTTACAGCATCATAGTTACTAATTTTGCTAGAGAAGACTTTAATCACTGCGTCAAAGAAATAACTCCATTCTTTTACCATTCCCTTTCTTTGTATTTTGACTAAGTTATTAGTGGGTAAAGCATAATTGATAATATTTAGCAGGGAAACTATGTCACTATCCTTATGCTTTTCTAGACAGTTATTTTCAGGCAAATTCAAACAAGCAGAAATGACATCTGAGTTTATTGAGTGTTCCTTACCTTGAAGAGAGAAGCTAATCGTAACATTGGTGGCATCATATACTACAGATGACCATATTTTTTCGATTACCTCAAAGGAAAGATTGGGGGCTTCGAATATGGCGTATGAGAGTTTGCAGTTTTGAAGAAACTTCATCATTCCATGATATGGTTTGTTCTTTTCTTCGAAGTCCACCAACACTGTGAAATTGTTCTTCTCATATGTGTAGCCAGTAAGAGACATCGTCTTGTTTGTGGGTGCCATTGTTGTGAAAACTTGATTACAGAGAAAAGTTTTGTTCTTTGGGAGAGAATAAAGTATTTTTGCCTCCCCAAATAAATCACTAAGTTATTCAAGATAATTAAAAGAAATTATCTGATTGGTGAAAAAAGTAACCGTTAAAAAATACTGAGATAAAAAGTAAAGCCACAAA
This sequence comes from Heracleum sosnowskyi, assembly GCA_030848705.1. NCBI lineage: Eukaryota > Viridiplantae > Streptophyta > Magnoliopsida > Apiales > Apiaceae > Heracleum > Heracleum sosnowskyi. The sequence continues at coordinate 130,701,014 of CM061238.1, read as the reverse complement.
TTAATTATAGTTATATACATATAGTTGTATGAATACAATGACGAATAGAAAATGACGTTTAACGGTTGAGATTAGATCTAAAGTTTCAACGGATGAGACAAAACCTTTAGAGATTCAGTGCATCCGTTGAAAAATAAGGAGAAGATAAGAAAAAAAACCAGTGTCGTGAATGACTTTCAACGGATAGACGTATCTGTTGAAAGAGTGATTTTGACTTAGAGCAAAATCTCACTTTTTTGAGAATGTTAATTCTCAGCAAAATCATTGTTACACTGGCTGCATTGCATACAGACAAACATTTAATCTGATTAAGAGTAGTTAAGAATACCTAGCTCACTTACTAATCTTGTGAATGTTGATTCATCAAGTGCTTTGGTAAAAATGTCTGCCAGTTGCTTTTCACTTGGAACAAAATGTAGTTCCACAGTACCATTCATCACACGTTCCCTGATGAAGTGGTACTTGATGTCAATGTGCTTGGTTCTTGAGTGTTGTACTGGATTCTCAGTTATTGCAATTGCACTAGTGTTGTCACAGAAAATTGGAATTTTATCAACTCTTAGGCCATAGTCAAGTAGTTGATTTTTCATCCAAAGAATCTGTGCACAACAACTTCCAGCTGCAATGTATTCAGCCTCAGCAGTAGAAGTAGAGACTGGATTTTGCTTTTTTACTGAACCATGAGACAAGCTTATCTCCTAGAAATTGACAGGTGCCTGTTGTACTTTTCCTGTCAATTTTGCAACCTGCATAGTCTACATCTGAATAACCAATTAGATCATAACCAGATTCTCTAGGGTACCAAATGCCAAGGTTTGGTGTTCCCTTGAGATATCTGAAAATTCTATTAATATCAATTAAATGAGACTCTTTAGGATCAGCCTGAAATCTAGCACATAGACATGTAGTAACATAATATCAGGTCTACTAGCTGTCAAATATAGAAGTGAGCCTACCATGCATTTATAGCTTGTAATGTCTACAGATTTTTCTTTGGTATTCAATTCAAGCTTAGTGGAAGTTGGCATATGGGTTTTTGTAGGAGAACAATCCATTAAGTCAAATTTCTTTAAAAGATCATAAACATATTTTGTTTGACTTAAAAAGATCCCATCTTTCACTTGTTTAACTTGTAAGCCAAGGAAGTAGGTTAGTTCACCCATCATGCTCATCTCATATTTGCTTTGCATAAGTTTGGCAAACCTTTTGCAAAGTTTGTCATCTGTAGACCCAAATATTATGTCATCTACATAAATTTGGACAAGTATACTAGAGCCATTCACATTTCTAAAGAAAAGAGTTTTATCAACAATACCTCTTGTGAAGTGATTCTCTAAAAGAAACTGTGATAGTGTGTTATACCAGGATCTAGGTGCTGCTTCAATCCATACAGTGCCTTGAGTAGGAAATAGACAAATTCTGGATAATTTGGATCTTCAAAACCAGGAGGTTGACTGACATAAACCTCTTCCTCCAGTTCCCCATTCAGAATGACACTTTTGACATCCATTTGATAGAATTTGAAATTGGCATGGGCTGCATAGGCTATGAATATCCTTATTGCTTCCAATCTAGCAACATGGGCAAATGTTTCATCATAGTCTATTCCTTCTTCTTGAGAATAGTCTTTAGCAACCATTCTAGCTTTATTCCTTGTAACTATGTCATTTTCATCCATCTTGTTTCTGAATACCCACTTTGTTCCTATAACACTTATGTCTTTAGGTTTGGGCACCAGCTTCCATACCTTGTTCCTCTCAAATTGGTTTAGCTCTTCCTGCATAGCTAAAACCCAATCTGGATCTAGAAGAGCATCCTTAACTTTTTTTGGTTCATCCTATGAAAGAAAGCTACTATAAAGACATTCATCTTGAGTGGCTCTTCTAGTTTGGACTTTTGAGGTTGGATCACCAATTATTAGTTCAAATGGGTGATCCATAGTCCATTTTCTTTGAGATGCAAGTGTAGGCCTTGAAGATGTTGCCTCATTTTCATGAGTGTGATCATGTAGGTTTGAATTTGAACTTTTACTTAGAGAAACTCCCCCTGAGTTTATTGGGTTAGTCATTCTGTTTTGTGATCTTTCAACGGATGCTTCAAAATGACTTTCAACGGATGAGGTATGAAGCATTTCAACGGATGCTTCATTCATCCTTTCAACGGATGGCTCAAGTGATCTATCATTAATTGAGTTCTCCATTGTTGAAACAGTTACTCTTGGTGGAACTTCTCTATCCTCTTGATCATCATCTTCATCATTGTACAATAGGCCTTCCACCTCATTCCCAAATCTGAGAGTTTCATGAAAACCCTCATCTATAAGACCTTGAATTATGGTATCATAAAAAACAACATGTACAGATTCCATAACAATGTTGATTATGTGATTGTAAACCCTATAGGCTTTTTCAGCTGCATATCCCACAAAAGTGGCTTCATCTGCCTTTGATTCAAATTTTCCAAGATTTTCACCTTGATTTCTCAGTACAAAACATTTGCAACCAAAGACATGTAAAAAATCCAAAGATTGTTTCCTTCATTTGAGCAGATGGTATGGAGTCATTCCTCTAGCTTGATTGATCAAAGAGATATTCTGAGTGAAACATGCAGTGTTAACTGATTCAGCCCAGAAATATGTAGGTAGCTTTGATTCACATCGAATTGTCCTTGCAGCTTCAATAAGTGTTCTATTTTTCCTTTCCACCACTCCATTTTGTTGTGGTGTCCTAGCTGCAAAGAATTCATGAACAATTCCATTCCCCTCACAAAACAGTCTCATTGTTGAATTTTTTAACTTAGTGTCATTGTCACTCCTGATTCTTCTAACTTTATACTCAGGATGATTGTTAGCAACCTTGATGTGATTGATTATGATTTCACTGGCCTCATCCTTAGAGTGCAGAAAATAAGTCCATGTAAATTTAGAGAAATCATCTACAATCACAAGGCAGTATTTCTTCTTTGAAATTGACATGACATTGACTGGTCCAAATAAGTCCATATGTAACAACTGTAGAGGTTGCTCAATTGATGATTCTGACTTGCTTCTGAAAGAGGCCTTCTTTTGCTTTCCTTTCTGACAAGCAACACAAAGTCCGTCCTTGGAAAATTCCAATTGTTGTATGCCTCTTACAAGATCTTTTCTCACCAAGTCATTCATTGACTTTAAGTTCAAATGTGACAGTCTTTTATGCCACATCCAACTTTCATCCTTACTTGCTTTACTGAAAAGACAAGTGATTGAATTTGCACTTGTTGAGTTGAAGTCAGCTATGTACACATTCCCTTTTTTGTAGCCTGTCAACACCACATTGTTGTCCTTTTTGCTTGAGACAACACAGGCTCCTTGATTGAATGAAACTGAAAAACCTTTATCATATAGTTGACTGATACTTAGCAAATTGTGCTTAAGTCCATCAACTAGTGCTACTTCATCAATGATGACATTTTCCTTTGAAATCAAGCCATATCCCTTAGTATATCCTTTGTTGTCATCTCCAAAGGTAATGCTAGGGCCAGCTCTTAACTTGAACTCTGTGAGTAGGGTGAAATCTCCAGTCATGTGCCTAGAACAGCCACTGTCTAAGTACCATAGATTCCTTCTGTTTCCCTGATTGGTTGATGAACTGGCCTCATGCTCATTTGAATCAGCCATCAGTGCAAGGTTTACAAACTCAGTGTCCTCTTCAGAATCATTCCCACCATCAGCCCAGTCATAGTCCTGAGTTATGAATGCCCTTTCCTTTTGCTTGAGAAGTTCAAAGTATTTCTTCTTATAATCAACAGGCTCAAACTTCATGTCATTCTTCTCAGCTTTTGGTCTTTTGCATTCATTGGCAAAGTGTCCTTCTATTCCACAATTGAAACATGGCAAAGTGTCCTCCCATTCCACAATTGAAACATTTAAATTTAGACCTTTCAACATAGTTCTTGTTTGATTGAAAGTCCTTTCTGAATGGCTTGGTCACCTCGGGGTTTCTCTTGAACTTGAGCTTTAAGAATTTTCTTGACAGAAAAGCTAAATGTTCATCTAGCTCATCCATTTCATCTTGGTTAGAGGACTCACTTTTTTCAATCATCTTTCCCTTGCATTTTCTTGATTCAATCCTACCTTCACAAGCACTTGGGCTTGTTGTAGCTTTATATTACTTGTCTTACTTAATAACCTTGTAGTATAGTATGGCCTTATGCTATTTATATATTTATTTTTAGTTAATAAGCCCATGGTATGTATATTGGGCCTGTTTTCAGTCCAGCAATAATTAGGATTGTAATAGCGGGGGTTTGCTGTTATACTCAGTATAAATTGAATATGTCTAACCTCATTCAAGGGTTGGAGAGTTTTATACCACCAATATTATTTTAGTATCATGAGTGATATTCAAACCTTTAATCTTGACAGGAGTGATTAAAATTATTGACTGAACACTTATTTTAGGAGTGATTTAAGGGGTTCAGGATCCAATCGTTCTTTCTGGAGTGACTGAACGTATTGTTATCGACTTTATTCGGTTGTGTAACTAAGAACCATACCACAACACGTCTTATGTGTTGGGCCGCGCAACACCCGTTAACTCCACATTAGTATGATATTGTCCGCTTTGGGTCGTGGCCAAGCCCGCACGGATTTGTTTTTGGACTCCTCCCAAAAGGCCTCATTCTAATGGAGTTGTTTTTGGCTGCTTATATTCAAGATAATTCTTTTTTATCTTATCGATGTGGGACTTGGGTTGACACCCACTCTACAATCTCCCCTCAATCCAAGAACCACCAATCTTGTAACTCTTATACCTCCGCCATTCATCTCTTATGCATCTTGCGGGACACGCCGCCTGACCACCTCAGTGTCGGGAAGACTTTTGACACAAGTTGTCCAAGATCTCCAACCGCAGTTCTGGAGAGCCTCCCCCATACCACGCAACTTGCAGCCCGCAACCCCAGGATCAATTCTTAACCATCGGCTCTGATACCACTTGCTGGGCCGCGCAACACAACTCCACATTAGTATGATATTGTCCGCTCTGGGCCGTGGCCAAGCCCGCACGGATTTGTTTTTGGACTCCTCCCAAAAGGCCTCATACTAATGGAGTTGTTTTTGGCTGCTTATATTCAAGATAATTCTTCTTTATCTTATCGATGTGGGACTTGGGTTGACACTCACTCTACATTATATACAAAATTAAATTAACAAAATGAGAATATAACTCCTTCCGTTCCATTTTATATAAGCCACTTTTTTTCAATGTGATTAAAAGAAGTATCTGTGAATAATCTTTTTTCATTTTTTTTGTTTTGTATTAAATGCGCAAATTTTTTTTGATCGTATTAAAATGCATAAAAATGTCAAAAGATCGTTATTTCTGGGACGGGGGTAATAATGATTTGTGTAATAGATCAATGAAAAACAAAGAAAATGCCTCTTACCCAGCTAAAATAGCAGTAGATAGGTAAGAACAACTCCAACCTAACAATAAATCACTATAATAATGATGATTAGAGTGTAAATTGAACTTCAACCCAACATTAAAATAGTGTCCCAATAACATCAAATGATTAGTGAGACACCAAATTTGGTGACAAACACGGGTGTTCCTTTGACATTAAATTTGGTTTTTTTCAAAATTCTCACTATACTCTTATGTTTGTGAATAAATTTTATAGATAGTGTTATTTTGACACCAAAATAATGTTATAGTGACACTATTTTAATGTCAAGACTCGAAAATGTTCTAGGAATCCGATGATAATGTACGTGCGATTCATGTAAAGAGGTAATGAGTAACGTGTTATTTCGCATACTACAGGTGAGTTGCGAGTCGAGACAATAAAAATGATTGTACATTGGTATGGACTGTGGTCTGTGGCAGTAATCAATCATTCATACTCCAACTATGCATGCAACGCAATTTGCGATCTGAGACTAGACATTCTAACTTCATTCTGAATTTCTGATGTTAACGTTTCACCTATTCGGGCCAACATGCACCTTACTCAAATTTAGTAGAAATTCTTGTAAATTAATAAAGTAACGTTTTATGATAAATTAATATTTTATAATTTCAATGTAAACAAAATAATGTATTTATAAATTTAATGAATGAATAATTCTACAAAGTTAGAGCATCTCCAATGGGGTTGGCTAAAATGATATAAAATACTGATTATATAAAATTTGTTGAACGTGTTTTGCTCCAATGAGGTTGACTATATTTTAAAAATAGTATGTTATTATTATTTCAAGTTGTTATAAATAGAATTTATCATTTCAGTATGGTAATAGATGACGTGGAATTTTGCTACAGGTCCTAGAGATTGGTCAAATATAGTCAATATGAAGATGTTGGCTAAATTTTTTTTGCTAACAGTGGAGAACCTACATATTTACATAATCTCTATATTTCTTATTTAAGGCATGCCACGTAGGATTTTAGGTAAGGGCATCTCATGGTTATGGAGGCTAAATTATGATAAAAAAAATAAATTTTAATATTTATTAAATAAAATTAGTTTTATAAGTAGAATTTTATCATGTTCTAAATTTGAATAACAATAATATTTTTCATAAACAAAACAAAATTTAAAAATTATTAGGTAATTTTTTACGATACTAGAAATTACTTCTAAAAATTTTGATATCATCTATTGAATTCAAATTATATTTTAATAGTTAAAAATAACAACTAAAATAAGATGAACATAATTTAGATGTCTTGCATCAATATTAAAGTGATTGAATAAGAAAAAAAACACTAAGACTAGAAAAAGGGTTTAACGTGGCCGTTCCTTTTTACTAATAACAGTTATTTAATATTTATTAAAAAGTTAAAAGTTTTATTTATATTAATTAGATAGAACATTTCTTGTAATTATATTTAATTTTAAGTGTTTTTAATGTGAGAGAAAGTAAATTACATGTAAAACATATGATTTAATAAAAGATATATACAAAATTTAAAGATATAAATATAGAGTATAAGAATCTAAACAATATTTTCTAATGTTTATTTTTTTAATGTGCCACTAAATAAATTGTAAAAGAATTTTTAATCTATAAAGAATTAAAAAGTAAAAATATAAATAAAAAGTTTAGTAAGATAATTATATGTGATTTTTTCTTTTAATTTGTAGTGGGGTAAAATATAAGTTATGTTTGATTTATTCTAACTCTAATGGGTAGGGGTGAGCATCGATCAGTTTGGGCAGTTTTTAGAATTCAAATCGAACTAAATCGAAATTTTCGCTTTGAATAAATTCAAAATCAAAACCAAACCGTCATATAAGAAAATCAAACCAATTTATTTATAACGATTCAGTTCGGATTAGTTTCGGTTTAAATCGATTTTTCTCTATATAACAAATAAAATATCAAATTAAACTTTAACTTCAAAGAATAAAAAAAATTGAAAGTTTCGATTTATATTATAAATCAATTTTTTTCTATTTTTAGTCATTTTTTAAAAGGATATAAAGAAAATATGAGCTTAGCAAATAAAAAAAGAGATAATAAGATGGAAAAAATATGGCTCTTATACTTTTGATGAATAAAAATAAATTGATGAAAATTTAGTACATACAAAAATTATTTTGAATTTTTTATGATGGTGCATTTTATATGTGTAGACTTAAATATAGTTTGTAAATTCTAGTTAACATTAATCGTACATGATTGATACACACATACATATATTATGGTTTCAATTTAAAATTACGGTTCAGTTATTTCGATCAATTTGATGGTAAAAACCAAAACCAAATAAAAAATCGGTTTTTAAAATATCAAATCGTTACCAAATCATACCGTTAGTAAACCTCAAAAATCGGTTTGGACGGTTTGAATCGAACAATTTAGGTCGATTCGGAAAAATCTTGCTCAGCTTTACTAGTGGGGCTTTAGTCCCCCCTTAGCCCCAGTGTAGCTCCACCACTATTTACTACTCCCTCCGTCCCACCCAATTATATACATTGGAGGTGAGCACGGAGACCAAGAAAAAATATAAAAAATGAGTAAAATTAGATGAAAAGTGGGTAAAGTGGTGGGACTTATCAATATTTAATAATGGATTTGAGATAGTGGAGGAAAGTAGTGGATGTAATAGTGTTTTATACATGATTATAGAATAGAGATAGGGGGAAAGTAGTGGGTGTAATAGTGTTTTATATTATTAAAAGTTACTATTTTTGGAATGCATAAAAATGAGAGGGACATCCAAAATGAAAATCGTATAAAATTGAACGGGACAGAGAGAGTATTGACTATTGAACTATAGACTATTGAACTAAAGCTTGGATTAATAGTTTATAATAAAATCTTTCTAAAATGATACCTTTGATATCGGGAAAAAAAATTCATTTTAGAAAGATCATTGGGCAAAAGAGGTTCCTATATTCTCCATTAGTAAAAGATATTAAAATAATTTTAATATACACTTTTATTATTTTCTAATAAAATAATTTAGGAGACTATTAAAATTGTAAATTTAGTTTCTTCCATTAGTGAAGATTTTAAAGGCAAAATTATTAGAATTGTATATTTAGTTTCCTCCATTAATAAAGATTTTGAAAACAAGAATATTATAATTGTATATTTAGTTTCCTACATTAGTAAAGATTTTAAAGTCAATTGAGATTTTTTCGAATTTTTAACATTAATTATCCAAAAATTGAGAAAATTAGAAAAATATATCGAATCGATTTGAGAGCCGCCACATCACCGCCCCCGTCTTCTCCTTTATATAAATATATTGATTTATATATTTGACCAAATTCAACATATGTAATCTTTTATTTATTTTGTATAAATCAAAACACTAATTCTCATGTTCTTCATCTTAAAAAAATTTCATTTTATTTTATTTCATCTACTCCACGATTATTCAAGTGTATATAAAATTTCTTAATTTATAGAGGTAATAAATTTTAGAACACATATTCATATTTAATCAAACAAAATATTGATAATAAATATCATTAACACTTATTTCATATGATTAGATTTTTTTATATATTTTTCATGTATAGTGTTGATTTTTACAAAATTATATTTTCAAAAAAAACAATAGGTGAGTGTATAAGTATTTTATAATTTTATTTTTTATATTATCATTAAATTACTTTAAAATATTTGCCGACATGCATTATGTACATATGTTTTTGTTAATATTTTAAATTTGAGATTTTACTTCTTTTTAAAAAAATTATGATTGATTAAAAGTGTTATAAAAAGACAATCAACCAAAGTAAGGAGAAACTATATAAAAACTAGGTTACAACTGAGATAACCGATCCTATGATCAGTTTGTAGTGAAAAGGGTGTACGCCTAGATTTATTCTTCTAGAATTCTATCAATATTTTTCATAAATACAATGACTCTATTAAAGAAAAGAATAAATATTGACATCCATACAAAACTTACTACAAAAGTCAGTACCCACCCCTATTTTAAGAGTTATAATAACCAAGCCCAGAGCTGTTCCATTCTTACTATCATTCTATTTTTCTTCTTTTTTGTTATTCAGTGAACGGTTTTTAAAATTAAAACATTAAATTTACCATGTTTCATATTTTTCTTTAATTTAATAATATTATATATATTTTTTATTTCATGTTTTGTTTACTACAAATTCTTCTATTTTTGCATTTACTTTTCATGCAGTTAAAAACATTTTGTATTCTTCTTTAATTTAATAATGTTATTGAGATTTTTTATTTCATATTTTATCTACAAGAATATTTTATTTTTTCATGGACAATTATTTAAATTAAAAATTGGATATATGCTTTAATATTTTTTTATTAAATTTTGTTAATTTTTTATTTAATATATTATTTATTGGGCATTTTTAGTAGGATGTTTGAAAATATTAGAAGTACAGAAATATACAAGAGTCATTTTTTTCATGACAATTTTTAAAAATAGAAAATACATGTACAGTAATTCCTAAAAAGGTGGGATTAGAACTCTTAAAATATGGATAGTGACTTTTATAGTGATTTTTGTATGGATGTCAAGATTTATAGTAAAGGAAAATTACTAAAAGTCTTTACATAAAAATTACTCCATCCATCTTATTTCTTTACATTTTTCTTTTTATTTATTTTAAGGCTCCTATAAAATATATTTTCATAAATTATTTGAAATATATTTTTCTTCTGAATAAAAGTATAATGTTTAAATTTTTATTTAGAAAAAGAAAATTTTGAAAATAAATTGTAGAATTATAGTAGGCGTGCCCAGGAGTAATACTTTATAATAAAGTCCACCGTAATGTTCCGGGGAACATTGTGGGACCCTAATAGTCTATTGAAATTCGAAGTTGATTGCCTACGCTCCTACCCTCTGCATGTATCTTCAACACCTTAAATGACTTGCCCATGTTGCTAAACTAACTTCAACATTTCTCACCTTGCATAAACCAAGCCTATACATACATATGTTCACGAGCCATTCATCACTTGTATTGATGATTCGTACAATAAGAGCGTACGATTATTACAGCACTGAATTAGCATCATTTCACGGTCTCCTTGAGCCTTTCTCAAGTATATATTTACATATCATCCACTCCATTTATCATTAAATTTTTCGAAAATATATAGAAGTATTCCCATTTAATTATAAGGGTGTCTTCCTAAAATATACTCGGAAATTTAGATTAGCCCCTCTCAGTACTATAACAATACCTATATTTTATATCTATATGTATAGACACACAAGTAGCCACACTTGAGTGTTGGAAGTCTTTGGTGAATTTGATGGGAAGTTTTCAAGGCAAAGAAAAAAGAACCAATATCAAACGTCCAAAAGATAAAGAGGTAGAAGATTTGAGGACAAAAGTGAAGCTGCAGAAAGAGGAGATGAAACAAATTATGAAAATGAGAGAAATTGAGAGGCAAACATATGAGCAAGAAAAGATGGTTTTCGTGCTAAAGGAAGCCGAGTGGAGGACGGAAAGGAAGCGATTAAGGGATCAAGTACAGGAGTTTTCGAGACAGTTGGAGGAGAAAGAACACAAAATTAAAGGATTGATGATAGATGAGTTGGTGGGAGATAAATCTGAGAATGACAGGAAAATCTTGGGAACTAGTTACTTAATGGAATGCATGAGAGAGGAGAGATCTCGACGAGACGAGGCAGTTGATAAGTGGAAAAGACTGTATTTAACTATCAAGACTGAGCTAGATCATGTCATTAAGATGACACATCAAGGTGGTACACCATTTCTTAGCTTTGTGTTTATTAGTGTGTTATTTGATTTTAATTTTGTGTTTGTTCCGCAGAAGAACGACTGAATTGGAGGCTAGGCGAAGCGAATTTGATAAATGAGTTGTATAGAGAACTGGAGGCCAAAGAAGATACCATTCAAGTGTTAAGACAACAGTTGGCTTCAACGGAGCAAGAAAAAATGAGGACTGAGAGAGAGGCAGACATACTCAAGCAGAGCTTGCGAATAATGACACACAGAAAGGGTAAAAACTATGCGAAGAATCCGAAGAACAAGTCCCTTGCAAGACAGAAATGAGATTCATCCGAAGAGACAATGCTACATGTTAGAAGATTAATGCATATGTATTTGTAATGTATGATCTGTGAAAGTGAAGCAGCATAAGTTTATACTCTGTTTTTTTGTTTCTCTTTGGTTTGTCTTTGTCAAGTTCTTTATCGTATAGTATTTGTATAATTTATCAGAAAAGGTGTCTTGGAAAGTTCAACATTGGTTTTGGGGTTCGTCCAATTAAGTTACCCAAGAAAGAAGAGGTGACATTTGCAACAAGTGTCATAAATATGGAGACAAAAATGTTTGAAATCCATTTGGTTCTTGCAGAACCAGAAGAATATTCAAGCATGTTGCAGGAAGCCTATGTCCCTCTAATCCTCTACTAGTTGAAGCAAGGGAAAAGACGGAACAAGAAGTAGAAGACAAACATGAATTTTAAAAATGTAGTCAAATTTTCAAATTAATATGAGTCGGGTAAATTTTAAAAAGTAAATTACATCGAATTTTAAAAATGTAATCAACTCCCGTCACCCTGCATCTTTGCTGGGTTAAAACTGCATCACTTCCAACACATATCATGTGATTATCTTGGACACTGCCTTTGTACGATCACTATTTTGGTTTCACTATTTTGGTTTTTTTACCAAAATATTGTATCACTTCCATCCAACACATTCTATATTAGATGCCAGAGTAACAGTGTCCTTCCTAAATGCATCCTGAGTTGATTGAATACTGTATCATAAAAGAATATCACCTGCCTCGATAGGATCCAATGCTTTCTGTTTTGGTGATAAATTTTCCCATTCCCTGAAAGGACAGTTCCAGATATGCAAACAATGTAGCACACTACTGAAACCCAAGGTTCTGACTTCTGACAATACCCACCGACAACTTTACAATCATTCAAGATGTCTACAAGCGTGTGTATTAAATCCAAGTTCCATGCGGTCGTTAAAATTCATTGACTTTCTAAAAATTACTCCCTCGATTTCAAAATAGTAGTCATGTTTTGAATTTGACCTGTCAAATTGACAAAATTTTGACATTCGCAGGCATATCTAACTAACTTGAATGGTTTAAGATGGGTATTTTGTTCATACTCATACGACTGGGCATCCTGTGTCTTTTCTCTCTATGCAATTATTCTCTCCTCTCTAGCTACCTAACCTTTACTACAGATGAAAAATTGCACCTAAGATAGTTTATAATAGTACTGCAGTAATTAGTCCTACCAGAATTCTTCCTTGCCATCTACGAGCCGGGAACTAGAATAAATTGCATTGGCTTGATTACACGTAACTTGAATAAATTGCCTGGACTTGATTATACGTTAATATTTTCTTGTGCTTGTTTACTTATGACTCTACATAATCATAATTTACGGTTTGTTTTACTGGGATCTCGTTAAACTCAGTCATAATTTCTGTATTTATGTGCTCACTCGGTTACTACTACTCGTAGCAAAAATCTTATAAATTGCTAGACTGGAAATTACTTGCATGGATTCTAATTCAGCCACAAGCCAACTAGTCTCTTGCTCAGGCATACACAACGGATGAAGTCAACCCAGTGTACCAAGTTCAACCATCTGCAACAAGGATCATTGGACTCAAGTGTATAATGACAAATGACATGAACAAGAGAACATTTTACACAGTGAAAGAGACATGGGCTGCAAAAGGGAACCTAAAAGAGGACAACTTCTTTGCCACTGAAGTCGCATGAATGTTTTACTCAAGTATTTATGTACATTTTTATATTTACAGTAACTTACAAACAATTCAAGCTTGATTATCCAGAGAAACAGATGTAAATTTAGCCAAATGAGCAGCATTAGCTAATAGATGTCTTACCTTCTTCACTTGATTTTGATGTAGCAACAGTCTGGTAATTTGACCTCACATGCTATTTTTTCCGGAAAAAAAAGGAGGAGAAACAAATAGACACTCAGTTAGTTATTTAAAACTTTTTTATTGAGCAGGCATTTACATACGGTAATGATGTAAACTTGTTACCTCCAGCAGAGTAATGTAATAAAAATCTTCCATATGCTGCATTACTGCAGTCCCATCTCTGATTGACCGGAAAATATTGATTTCTGTGCTCAAAATTTTATCAAGAAGTTCCTTCTCACCTTTAATCTGCAATTTAAAGTGAGTCAATATTGTACATTTGTAAGGAAATAGAAGTAGAAGTCCCTGCAATATAACTAACAAAAACAAAAAAAACTTTGCTAGATGAATTAGCACGAAAAAGAAGTCCCTATTATATGAATTAGCAAGATGAAGTCCCTGCAAACGATACAATTCACAAATTTAAAATCTGCACAATACTCTTCATACCAACACGAAGATCAAAAGTGTACAGCTTCCGCCACCGACAACTCAAAAACTTTGTCCATATTGATAAGCAATTAAACAGTCTGGATTTTTGGCTAAGATCACTCTTTAGTGTGCACACCATTTATACATTATCGTTCTATACGTGTATGTAAGTTCAAATAATTTAAAAAAGTTGATGTAACAAAATTTAAGATAAAAGTAAGAGTTTACGAATAAAGATTTAAAAATAGAGACTCTTTTACAATTTAAAATATGTTGTAATATCCAGATTATAAAGGCATTTCCATTTAAAATGTTGAAGTTCTGGAACATTTGTACACCACTGACATCTCATAAAGTTGTTTAATTTGTGAGTGATAGCCAAAACCAAACTCTAAACCTCTTCTAGCACTAGGAGCAACTTTGTCACCGCTTGGTCACTCCTTGATTCTTTCTATTTTCAATCTTGAGATATAAGTAAACAAGTCATTTTGCCGTTTCGATCATTTATTTCAGGTTAATAAGTCATTTTGGACCAAAGAGGTCTTTCAGGTCAATTTGGGTTGTGCAACTCAAGTCAAACAGGTCAAGTCAGGTTGTCAAAAACTTTTGAACTGTTTCTGGTAATCAATCAGCCACAAACCCATCCCATGATCCGTAATCACACCCCTGACTATTGGTAGGAGCATCCAACTGACATCTGCATACTAGTATATCGTTACAAATGTTTTTCACCAATTACAGTAATTAAAATCAAAGTAGCATTTAGAATCAGGCAATCAGCAAGCTGGGATTGACATAGGTTAGTAATTAAGTGGCATGATGATGACTCACTTTACTCACACGTGTTAGTTTATATGTACTGCCTAACATACCAGAGAGAAAGTGAAATTAGAAGACGTACGAATTCATTAACAAGGGCATCAGGCGTTGATTCGCCAATAACATCAGCTTCGTAACCATCTTCGAGAGGCTCCAAATTTTCCTGAAATATAGTGTTTGTACATTAGAGAAGAAAAAAAATCGTTGGCTGACTAAATGGGCTGGTACTGATATATAGACCAAATCTGTCATTTAGTTGCAGACATGCAGCTTTACTTATTTTTTCCTATGGACGACAACCTTAGTTCCATCAAGCTAGCCTGAAGTAGTTAATATTATGAAGAAACAGAACGAAAGATGGAAGATTTTATACATTACTTTCTATTACAAGAAAACCTAGATCTACATGATTACTGCATTGGTGCTATGTAACAATCTGAATACTAGCGTCTAGTGCAGATTTCCTCGTTGATGGAATTTTAGTATGCATGATGCAGCGAACTTCTAAGTACAGGATGTAATCGTAGCTTGTAGTAGGTTTACAAATGAGAAGGAAATATTTAAGACTAGTTTAAAGAGAACTACCTACCAATGCACTTTTCATATATCTGGTAGCAAGATATATAGGTTGAGCGACATGGCAATACCCCATTAATCGTGGGATTGTAGGTATGATATCTCTACGGTTTATAACTCTCCAGCTGTCTTTGACTTTCTGCAATAGAAGCAATGGTTCTTTAGAATTCACCTGAGATCCAAAACTCAAAGAAAGATTGCCGAAAGAAAAATTGAAATCATTTCATTAGAATAATGTGAATAGGAGCATTATGTTGTTCAATTAGTTGGGATGCGCAACACCCCTTAACTCCACAACAGTATTATAGCACATATATGTTCTTGGTCTCCTCCCAAAAGGCCTCATGCGTAAGGAGTTAATTAAATCCTTATATTCCAGACAATTCATCGTTGTCTCCTTGATCTGGGACTACAAATCACCTTTACATATTATGTAACCCCTTTTTAATTTTCATGTCATATTTGCAAATAATGTGTTTGATACATCTCAGCAAAATCTGAATTTACGTACCAAATTACCTGAAAACATAAAAAAGTAATAAGCCAGGGGTGGTTTTATATTGACGCTTATAGATAGAGATTCATTGATACTCAAAATGCAAAGTTAAAGTTAGCAAATGATTTTAGCTGCATCAGCAAGTAGAAAGTTCCAAAAGCTGCTTTCGTAAACTTCAGATTTGTAAAATTAATCCGATCAAATTCGACGAAATGGATCATTATAACTTTAAACCCCCTAAATATGTCCTTTTTCCTGTTGATATCGCTTACTAGAGCACTTCGGCACATAGGTCGTGCTTGGGACGCGATAGACAAGTGTCTACTGGTATCCGCCATATCACAGGTCAGTATCTATGGAAACAACATTTTAATGAAAACTAAGGGCGAGACTGCGTACATCGGGACGTGGACTCTGCTGATGCAAGAGCCTTGTGCATCGGGTGCGACTTTCAATGAAGTTTTAAACCCCTAATTTGGAGAATGAATGCTCTAAATGTTAGTTACCGGGTGTATCCAACCTAGAAATATAGTTGGCCTTCATATATAGTTGTTCAATAGAAGATTGAACTGTTAACATGGTTTTAAGTTGGCATGTTCAAGTATATTCCGCTGTATCATACATAGTTTAATCATTCAAGTACAAGTAGATCTGACAATAATAGTTAAAAGTAGTTTCAAGAAATGTTCTAAGTTGACTTTTTCTCCCTTTTTATATAATTTCAGCTTGTCATCTCATCTGCTATATTCCTAACACAGAGTTTGAAGTTACAGACATTGGCTAGATGTGTTTTATCTCTATGCAGGAAGCTGCAGTAAGGACAAAAGGGGTACTAAATACTGATAGAGTAGAACCTCACTGCTCATCTGAGCATGTCCAAATATGCAACATAAACATCTACTTATTAAGGTGAATGTATGAATTGGGGGATTAAAGGATTAAAAAGATTGTTAGAACAAGAATATTGACTGAGGTACAGCTGATAACTTCGCATATACACTTCAAAAATCCTATAAAAATGTTCTGTGTACTGTATTTCACATAAATGCATCTTGTACTTGTTGAATTCAAAATATTCTTTAAACTCGCTATTAAGGTAAATATTGGTTACCTGGTTGTAAAGGTCTGCGAAATTTCTGTTTCCAACTCTTGGTGATCCAAAATTATACATAGTCACAGAAATATTTCCGCGCCTAAACACAGTAGTAGGAGCATACAATAGTGTTAGCCAACATGTAGAAATGATTATGGCATCTGTAATGCGGCATCAGATAAGTGGCATAGTGATATGATAGATTAATATCATGTTAATTTGAAAAGTTCAAAAATTATTTCTATCAAACATCTATGATGTGTGCCAAGGGCTCGTGCATACAATGCATCTGTATATGTTTTTGGTTCTCGTGTTGACCTGAAATCCATATTTTATTTATAATCTGTAAAATTTTTCATTGTTCCTTTTATTAGTTATATAATTATATTATATCCTACCTTAGCCCCAGTTCTTATTATACATAGTACCTGTCTCAAACACTCGACACTTCATTTTGGGCCCAAAATATGCAAAATTTTCATTATTTCATGAAATCTATCCATGTTGGACACTTCAAGCCGGGTCTGAGTTTGGGTAACATAGGTTTTCATTTCAACAATTTACAAAAGTGAGTTTCATGGCTTCCATTCAGTATTTCATAACATTTTCAACTACTAGAATTTCTTTGTTGTTCAGACCTAATAAATTACAGGAGCATTATTAGTTATTATATTACTAGGTTTGTAAGAGCAATGTATTTAACAACACATGTCAAGTAAGAAAAGGGAACAATCTCAATGACCAATGACATATTAAGTAATAAGTGATCAAACTATTTCCAAAATGAACCAGTGCACAAACACAATCAGCAAGCTTAGATTGCCCCTTCACAAAAATTTATAGACGATCAAGTCATGTAGTGATATCAGAGAACATGAAGAACAAACTTGGGACTTCCTCATTAAAATTTAAGGTGGCTATGCTGGCGTGGCGGAAATGAACGAAAAGCGAGACGAACGTCTATTAAGAGGGTGGCAGGGAGTCGAACCTTGGATCTCCCGCCTACCTGAGCTCTGATACCATGTTGAGTAACCAGCTCATCTAAAACCTTAAGGTGTTAGAGAAAGGCACTTTCCAGGATCATATATTGTTATTCTAACAGTTTAATTTTCTCAGAGAACACACAGTGATGAGTACTTCAATTTATTTACGGTGCAACGACGTGAATATAAAAGCAGATCTTATATTAGCTTAATCACTTAATCCACCCAATACTTTATCTATGCAGGCAAGGCAACGGTTAGAATAATTACAGTTAACTTTACATATTTGATGCCCCATTATATTCCCAGAAGACCAATAAATTTATGCAACAATATTCTGGGGTTACACTATTAAACATTTAGTGAGCATGGAAACAAGCTATGACATTAAATAAGAAAACGAAAATATCATTAAGAAAAAAGCACAAGCACTCACTTTGCTAATTGGCTGGAAGATAACTCAAGAGCAAGTAGGGTAGCTAATGCACCACCTAAACTATGACCAGTCACATAAACATGCCATTTGGACATCTGTTCACCACCGTCATAACTGTGAGAAAACATGATAAACTTTTATAACCTGCGGGAGAAGTTTCAATGCAAAACATAAATAATTATGTGCAAAATTGATAGTCATCTTGGGTGCTCTGTTTATAGAAGGGAAACATCGTCCACAGAATCCTTGAGAAAAACTCCTTTTAGGACATTTGTGATGGGCTTGTTATTTTTGGACACTGGCCATGTTGAGGAGTCTAGAACCAACAAGAAAGGAAGGGGCAAATATAATTCAGATAAACAGCAGAAGGCATAAGCGCTGAACATGCTAAACCTGATCTTCATGTAGTACATATTCTGTTTTAGCATCTAATAACGCTAATTAGAATGATTTAAAAGAGTAATCATTTTGGTTGATCTAGAAAGCTGTGTTAGGTAAGAGGGATCTTCTCTTGTAGCATTAGCTTAATGTGTTAATTTGCTGTCTTTCATTCGGAAAACTGAGACTAAAGATAAAAATGATTTTCCTGTTTTAGTCTCAGAAAAAAAAATCCAGATCTCTATAAAGGAACATGCTTGGAAGCAATTTATTCAATCAAATAAAAGCTAAATTTCACATGTAATACTATTGACTCAATTGACTTTGCCTATAGACAATTATCGTATATTTTCTAAAAAAGGTTTCAAACATATACCATTGCAATTGATTTAGCGTTACGTATTAGTAAATAAAGGTGATAGCTAAGGTGATTGTGATGACCTGTTAAGGGTATTTACGAAACAGATGCACACTCTAAATTCAACAATATATGCATAATCACAACATACATGTTGCCCGTCACCAATTTGATAAGAGATAAGATTCTGGTCCTGACTGAATCATATGCACTCAAAAATCCACTGTGAACCTGTAAAAGCATAGAAATGGCTTGTAAATCTTGAAAAGTACATGACTTTCTACAGCTCTGTGTATCCTTTGACCCTAAAGGCCTTACGAAATTTAGAAAAAACCTTAACAAAATCAAATCTTACTTGAACTTCTTTCTTAAAATCACCACCAATCCTTTCCGGATTAAGCCTGTCAATAGAATCGTCAGTCAGAGATAGTCAAGAGCTTTGCACTGATCATATTCCACATGCAGTCTGAATTAGGAATAGTCCACATGTATATTTAGTAATTCAAATATGACTACAGTAGCATAGCAAATACACAGACTTTATTTTCATAATTAATATTTAAGCATTGCCAAATGTATGACAGAGTAGCTAGAAATTTTGCCCAGATGTATGACAGAGTAGCTAGAAAATTTGAAAAAATGTTATACTGGTAGAAGTATTATCCATTCATCAGTTATCTCTACAATCAAAAGGAAACTATTTCTAAATTGGGAACTTTGGTGGTAGCTCCTTCCAACAGACCATGTTATCAATTATCATATTCTTGACAAAGTAGTGATTTCCTAACCCAAGCCAAAGTAAGTGTGACAAACACTAACATATGCAAGAAAATCAGAACTCAGTAGGGTGGCAGTAAACATTGTTTATCTCAAGTGTATCATGAGTTTCTGCATAGGAAAATAAAGGTGATCTGGATGGGGGAGGGAGACATTTGAATAGAATTCACACATAGGAATAGAGATATTCCAAGAGAGTTACATTACATTTAAATCCCACATCATGTGGATTAATTATGTAGTGATTGTAAAGTTGAGATCTTGCGTATTCTAGTGGATTGTTGTTCAATGGCTATCACTGTAGAGCAGTACAATTTGATAATCAAAAGGCAAAGATCGATATGGCAATTAACTTGTGTGGACCACCGGAGAATGTATACAATAAAAGCAATGAAAGAAGTATTTCCAGGGGACTACAACAAATGATAAATATAAGAAGAAAATAAAAATAAAAATCATTTTTCCGGCTACCATGACATATCTTAAAAAGAAGTCTATTTTTTACCCTGTAGGAACTAGCATTAAATCTGTCCGCAAGTCCTTCCACCTTACCTGTTTAAATCAGCAATTTAGCAATTCAAATTGATAATTGTATATTGCCTCACTTGTAAGCATAGAAATGACATACTTGTTCTGTTCCTCTGAAAGCAATTACTAGTCGTTTTCGACTAGAATCGCGCCAAATTGCAACCTGCAGCGCTTGTGAGTCATTGTCACAAATATTAGGTACTATCAGAAAATGTTTTGTTTCTTCATTTTTATTCTCCGGAAGGAACTCTAAGAGGTAATCACTAAGTCAAGGAATGATAAAAAAAAATACTTTTAAATGATGCAATACAATTATACTCACCTGAGTATCTGTGGCCTCATTATCTAAGAAACATAGTTTTTCAAACTCAGATTTAACAAAACTAGAATGGCCTAATGAGGTAGCTAGCAATGCCCATGCCTCCATCGCACTCTCTGCGGATGAAAAGAGTTCTTTCATTTCCGCAGCTTTTTCCTCATCCAATATTGGTGCATCTAGAGGACCTGAGAAGCTTCCATCCTTGGAATGTTCAGAATCATCATCTACTTTGGTAGAATCATTGTTTTCTGTATTAACTTTTGCTGAAAGTTGTGCTTCGCTCTCTATTTCCGATGCCGTGGCATTAAGGACCATCAGACCCCCTAAAATGGAGTCAGTTTGGGATAATACATCTTGTGTCATCTTCTTAATATCTATTAATGTGGATTGAACATCACTCATAGTTAGGCGGCCAACTATAGCATTAATGTCAGAAACATCTTGACCTTGTGCAGTTGCAAGGCCAGATTCTACGTAAGCTGTTTCTGCAATTTTTTGGGACTGTTGGCCTATACGATCTAACAGTTCAAACCTGTCCAACTTAATATTTTCGGGAATAGTTATCCCGAGTTTCTGAATGACATTTTCATTCACAATTTCTAGCAGTTCAAACTTGTCCCACTTCATATTCTCAGGAATAGGAAGTCCAAGTTTCTGAACAACATTTTCATTAACAATGCCAGACAAATTCCTCCAAAAATCTCTGTCTGACTGTAAGGAGGCCTCATTCTCTGGCGGAACTATAGAAACGGGTTGCCCATTATCGATATTACCATTGCTACTATCTTCCTTGTAGCTTGTGCCATCTGCTGGTAATTCCAATCTACTCTCCAGTTCTGGACGCATGCTGTGGTCAATAATAGGATTTCCAGACGTTTCACTGCCTTCTGTTTGAAGTTTGTCCAAGTCATCTGGTAATTTAAGAGACTTTAACTGACCAAATACATTCTGCACAAATTGACGTGCTTGCACAGCATCTGAGCCGACAGCATTTCTTAACGCAGAGTCAAAACCACCTTTACGGAGAAATTCCGTGACAAGGGGAATACTCCACCAATTCTCTTCTTCAGTTACATCATCGAAACTCCTGTACTTGACCTGCACCACAGATCACGAAGATAAGAAAAACATGTTTATTAAGATATGATGTAATTATTACTGAAGAAGAAACACAGCATGGCGAATGGGGATTTAAAAAGCAGTTACGGTGTTACCACACATAAATTTTAGCTGAAAAACTGTGAAAGCTATTCCCAGAAATTGAAACACCTTTCTGAACAGGATCTAAATCTAATGATCCTGAACTATTCCAAACATATAAAAATTCTAATTAATTAGGCTGGGCTTCTAATTGCATTCTATATTCTTCCCTTATTTATTCTTTAGGCTTTTTGATCAGTTATCCTGCACCACTAAAGCAAAACGTTATAAGTATGTGCAAATCCATGCCGATTATACTATGTTCTTCAGACACGTAAAAGAAATAAAACTGTTGTTATGAAAGCACAAGTTAATGACATTATCTTTACAAGCAATTGTAATCTGAGGAACTTTATATATTTAGGAGGAAGCTTGTTGAGGAGTTTGAGATCAAGGTATTGGGAAAATCCAATAAATAAATTATACACGTTTAGCAAATATATATTAATTGGAATCTTCATCCCTGCTAAAAAGAGATGAAAAAATTCTGCTTCTCAGAAATTCAGAATCACGCAAAAGCATTATTATACAAATGTTATACTCTTGAAAGCTTACCTCCAGTTGAATCTGGCCACCACCTCCCATTCCTTCCAAATCAACCATCACCTCATGCACATTTCCTGGAAAAAAATATATTTGTAAACCAGTATTGCTAAGTTGAATAAAAGTTGTGCATCCTAATTTAAAATTTTGAATTTTTTACTTAAGTAAATATGATCCAATTCTGGCCACTGCAACATAAACATTTTGGGGAAAAGAAGGCCTGTATTTGATCACTTAACTAGGGGAAACTCTAGGAGAGGTATCTTAATAATTGAAAGATTCTATAATAAGGTAAATTAGTAAAACCCATAACCATAATATTTATGTGTGTGACATTCAGATTCTTACCATCACACAAGCACTCCAAGCTAATTTCAGCATTCCCCATGCGCTTATGTGGAGTTACAAGATTTGCATCCCAAGCTGCAATCTAATATTTCGCAGTCACTTATAAAGAAAGAGGATTCAATGTCGTGAAGTATCAAGGTAACCAGTAACTATAACAATGATATGATCGTCACTTAAACCTATATGCATTGAGTATTTCTTCAAAAATATAAAAGAACCTATTTATCCTGTTTATTGACTGCAAGTTAAGGCTATCAAAAGGCCCATATAGAAGAGGAATATACATGATGTTCGACATTGTCTCTGATTAGTAATTTAGTACACAAGTTTGATAGTATTTCAAAGAAGAATATTCGATTTCGGCAGAGCCAATCCTGTAAGTTCTGGTCCTATAATTTAAATCTTATACACTATTTATGTTCTGAAAAATCTTTGCCTCTAGATCTATGAGAATTTTGATATCTGAAGTATAGCTCAGTTCTCCTTTCCAGACTAATAAAGAGCATAAACTATTAAGAATGTTTTGCTGATGCTCTGGATAAACAAATACAATAATATTCAAGGGCAAAAGGGTGTGATGCTCCCTGACAAGTTAAAATGTCTTTTTAACTTTTTAGATTAATAATATGCATTGAAACTTAATGCAGTGTTAGCACCTTGGTTCTAGAATACAAATGCAGACAATTTAAAATAAATGCATTTTTACCTGAAGATTCTTCTCGTTTGGGGGCATCTTGATGTTTAGAGTAAGTTCTTCATTCCACGTGGGTTCCCTTGTCCTAACACAAATTAGTTGTCCATACAAAATGAATCTACTTTCGAGTGCAAACAACTTGCTGAAGATATTTCAGGATATAGAAAACGAAAAGACATTACAAGTAAACAGATATGGAGTTTCATAGACTGCTACTACATTCAGTTGCATTGTTCTTAATTATGTCATAAAAAACAATAGATTTATGTTTAACTAATGAAGCAAGATTATTGAGAAACTATGACATCAGAGACAGACTTTTTCCAGCTGGGGATAATCTTAAAATGTACCTGCTGCTATTAGTTGTTAGCGATCCAGAGTCCGGAGACTTGAAGTTTATTACTTATTATTAAATGCATTGCTTGACCTTTTAGGGGGAGTGAGTGTATCTCTTACCGTCATAAAAGAAGATCATAATCATGAATGCATTCATTGATATCTGGATTAGACCATAAATGGTATGAAGTAATTGACAAAGAAATTTTGGAAGGAATCCCAAAAACTAACCCCCATTTAACATTGCTCTTTACCACCTGACTTTCTAGTTGGAAGACAACATATGGATCACTTGTCCCCTGGAAACAGATTTAGAAAAGGACAATTCACTAATAAGTATTGATCATAACAGCTTAGCAAGTCAAAAGAGGAACATCTGCAACTTTACGTAACATATTCTATTGACATGGGATGGTAGCTTGAGAAAGATGACATACCCAAGGATCCAGAGCAGGAAATTTAGAGCCTTTCTTTAGATTTATGAACACCTGACCATCATATATCTCACGGAGAAAAGTCCTGCAGGTAAGGGGAAAACTTGAACCTTTTGGTTTATATATTGATCACGACTTGAAATTAGATTAAAGAACATTCCCAAATGCAGATTTTTTTTAACCTCATAACAACTATCATTATAATATTCAAATATATATTATAAACACATTTCAGTAATACTGTACTCCAATGTATCGTTTCTTCAGTTGCCTATTCGGGACCTTCGCCAGACCTTGTTGCTACGGGAGCTCAGTGCAATAGTTAACACACAGGAACGAAGGATAAATCTCTTTTGTAGAGAACTGAGATGCTAAGATCAACCCAAGTTTACCTTACCAACCTAAATTTAATACATCAATAGTACTAACTATACTGTCAAAAATAAAAAATCGACAGCAACAAATTACGTACTCTGAAAGAAAAAGTGTACGACAATCTGCTGCATCGACTTCGCGCTTAGCCACATTTTCCTGATCAAATGAAAATAATAATAGCAACACATACTCGCTACTTCAGTAACAGTATATAAAAAAATGTTACACTAAATCAAGCACGCATATTTTTTTAGCTTAATCAGCAAATATTTTATCAATTAGCGCGATTGGATAGCCCAAGTGCCTGTTATCCCAGGTCAAGGGTTCGACTCTCGTTGATTTATTAAAGAGCGGGTACTACTTGTTACTTGTTATCTAATAAGCTATATTAAAAAAAATGTGTGTACAAAAAATGGATAGAAATGAAAGAATTACAGGTGGAGTAATATAGGCTTCGAAAGCAAAACCAGCTAAAATAACAGCAAGATTGATGTCGAAAGGCGGGCGTTCGATCTCTTCCTCATCCGAAACCATCTCAACTTCGGAACTTCTTCTACAAAAGCAACAAAAAGATTGAAATCCATGGTCAGAAGCCGACAAGTCCCCGAATTTTTTGTGAACTGAGGAGGTGTTTTTAACAAGACTGAGGTTTCGAAAAGTGTGGAGTTTGGGAGAATGGAGAGAGTAGCAGTGGAGGAGATGATGGTGAGATTGGAGAGTTGCCATGGAGGATGGATAAGAGTGAAGTGGCAGATTGTGTAAATATTTTGAAAAGATATTGCGGAAACTACTCTAGGAAGATACTCACTATAAAATGTGAATTTATATGAGTGGTGTTAAATGTTCGAGAGGGCCTTGGCGCCAAGCTACTAACGGTCAGTCTTACAGTCCCTTGCTACTTCTGGGCTGTGCGTAAATTGTTAAATAAACTGTTAACAATTTCGGTAAACGAAAATCGAAACCTTAAACCTAAGTAACAGTGTTTGAATTAGCAATTTAGTAAATCGAGCAAAAAAGGTACTATATATCAAGCAATAAAGTTGTGGTCATTTGTTAGCATAGTCACATTTCCATGTTTCCGAAGAAGATAGATTCGCAAAGTGTAATATCCCGTAATTTTTAGAATAATAATAATATTAGAAAATAGCAAAAAAGATTAAAACTTGAAAAAGAATAGGAATTAAAATTAAATTAGACTAATGGGCCTAAAATATGGATTGGATTTTGAGTACGGATAACAAGTAGGTTTGGAATTAGGGTTTGGTGTCTCTATATAAACATCATATTCTTCTTTCTCCGTCTTTTTAATCAAATTCGTAGGTCTGTGTCTCTCAGAAATCAGCTGTCTTGTAAAATTCGTAGTTAATTCATCGTAAGTCGGAATTCGTTGATTCTGGACTTTTCAGAAAGTTCTTTAAATTTCCTACAACATCTATTTCATAGTGTTTTTCCATATTTTGCCTCAAACAGTTCTTAAAATCACAAAACATGTTCAGATATTGTTTTTCAGTTTCTGTTTATATTCAGCAAACGTTTTATTTAATTCCCGATTCGTTATAAATCCGTTTCTGATGAGTAAGACCTTGTCGGAAAGAACTTTTCATTCTCTTCAACATCTGTGGTTTAAGATTTTAAAGAAAACGTCGTTTAGAGGGTCAAAAAGAGTAAAAACGGTTCTGGTCAGAGTTGGATACACGATCTAGCATGCGTCGAGGTAAGTTTCCGATTGATTTATCTAGTATTTTCGAAACTATGTGTTGTGTGTGTGCTTTGATTATATAAACTTGGGCTTAGTGATAATATATTTTGATATGATGTGTATTATTGTATATGTGTTATGTGTAAGCAATAGTCTTGGAATTCTGATTTGTGCCATGGTTTGTGAAAATATCGAATAAGAATAAGGACCGAGTCACCGGGTTATAGTGACAGTTTTCTGAAAATTTAGGACCGTTATCACCGGGTTGTAGTGGTCGTGACATGAATTTTGGGTTTCAAGTTATTGTTGTTATGTGGTATCGTATTTATCGAATAAGAATAAGAATATGTGAATCGAAAGTTATGTATAGTGTATCGTTATTGTATCGTATTGAATATCGTATGATCTTGTATGTATACATGTTATTTGCCCAACTAGTTGGATCGATTGGTTTCTTGCTGGGCTGTATAGCTCATTCCTTACTATTTCAGGTTCGGTGTAACTCAAGTGGAATATCTTTGGATTTCGAGGATTATCGTTAGCTGTGCTTTTGTAATAATTAGATTTGTAATAGAACTTTTGTCACGCTTCTGTCTGTCATTGTCATTGTATAGTACTTTATTTAAGTTTTGTATTTAGATTTAATAGTCCGAAAAGTCGGGCTGTTACAGTTGGTATCAGAGCAGGCTATCCTTTGGAGTGTGTTAGGTATGGAACTAGTACACTTCCTAGGATGCGTTTCTGTGGACGATAGATTAAATTCGACTTGTAGGAGATTAGTGGATAGATGTGTCATGTGATAGTATTCTTATGAATTTGGGGACCAAATTATTTTTAAGGAGGGTAATATGTAATATCCCGTAATTTTTAGAATAATAATAATATTAGAAAATAGCAAAAAAGATTAAAACTTGAAAAAGAATAGGAATTAAAATTAAATTAGACTAATGGGCCTAAAATATGGATTGGATTTTGAGTACGGATAACAAGTAGGTTTGGAATTAGGGTTTGGTGTCTCTATATAAACATCATATTCTTCTTTCTCCGTCTTTTTAATCAAATTCGTAGGTCTGTGTCTCTCAGAAATCAGCTGTCTTGTAAAATTCGTAGTTAATTCATCGTAAGTCGGAATTCGTTGATTCTGGACTTTTCAGAAAGTTCTTTAAATTTCCTACAACATCTATTTCATAGTGTTTTTCCATATTTTGCCTCAAACAGTTCTTAAAATCACAAAACATGTTCAGATATTGTTTTTCAGTTTCTGTTTATATTCAGCAAACGTTTTATTTAATTCCCGATTCGTTATAAATCCGTTTCTGATGAGTAAGACCTTGTCGGAAAGAACTTTTCATTCTCTTCAACATCTGTGGTTTAAGATTTTAAAGAAAACGTCGTTTAGAGGGTCAAAAAGAGTAAAAACGGTTCTGGTCAGAGTTGGATACACGATCTAGCATGCGTCGAGGTAAGTTTCCGATTGATTTATCTAGTATTTTCGAAACTATGTGTTGTGTGTGTGCTTTGATTATATAAACTTGGGCTTAGTGATAATATATTTTGATATGATGTGTATTATTGTATATGTGTTATGTGTAAGCAATAGTCTTGGAATTCTGATTTGTGCCATGGTTTGTGAAAATATCGAATAAGAATAAGGACCGAGTCACCGGGTTATAGTGACAGTTTTCTGAAAATTTAGGACCGTTATCACCGGGTTGTAGTGGTCGTGACATGAATTTTGGGTTTCAAGTTATTGTTGTTATGTGGTATCGTATTTATCGAATAAGAATAAGAATATGTGAATCGAAAGTTATGTATAGTGTATCGTTATTGTATCGTATTGAATATCGTATGATCTTGTATGTATACATGTTATTTGCCCAACTAGTTGGATCGATTGGTTTCTTGCTGGGCTGTATAGCTCATTCCTTACTATTTCAGGTTCGGTGTAACTCAAGTGGAATATCTTTGGATTTCGAGGATTATCGTTAGCTGTGCTTTTGTAATAATTAGATTTGTAATAGAACTTTTGTCACGCTTCTGTCTGTCATTGTCATTGTATAGTACTTTATTTAAGTTTTGTATTTAGATTTAATAGTCCGAAAAGTCGGGCTGTTACACAAAGGAAATAGGAGGCCTAGAATATTCCACGTCTCTTGTCAATGGCGACAACTAGCAAATCCGTATCATACTGGTATTTGAATAAATAATTCAGCTCTAGACATGTGGATTCAGATCCCGAAACTTCTAGCAGGAGCATCGTCTACTCGTCGTACGCTATTAAATTTCTCGCAAATTTTTAGATTTCTCAAAATTCCAGTTAAATTTATTCAGACTTTTCACAAACTATATAATAGTGAAAAATAATTGAAATATATGCAATAATCAACTACTACCATATATAAAATCGATCCCGCAAACTGATAATTTGCTAACGATGCTATCAACCAATGTTACAACACATTACACAACTACAACTCTACATGGTGAGGACTACGAGTCGCTTTATTACAACTTTACTTTGCACGGATGGTACACCGGCAGCCATTACTTTTAGTGCATTAGTGCACCAGCAGCTTCTTGAACTAGAGGCCGAGTGACATGCACGAAATGCTCTGCCTCCCGCTCCGCCTGTTCCCAACACCTGTTTGTATCTTTTCCTTCTTTCATCTTCTTCACGAAGGCCACAAAACGTCTCCAGTTGTCCGGATGGAAAAGATCTGGGTTCATTCTTAAGTACGTAAATGCACACATTTCCTCTGCTCCCGAGTCATCATCCAGGTTTAATGATGCTGCATTCAGTATCTGATCGTGTGCATAATCGTCGTAGCGTGGCAATGCATTTTCCCCGGCCAGTGGTACCTGAGCTTCCCGAGTGGCCAATGCCACTTGCCTAACCAGCTTCTCTGGTGCACATTGAGCATCTTGTGGCTGCTCGTGATCACGCATCTCTATGCAAGTGAAGTTGAATATGGCACCGTGACGTGCAAACATCTGGGCAATGGGAAGATACCCATCACGAAAACGTGTGTTATAATACCCTGCTGTGAGCTCAGGAGCATGAGAACGGGTACCATAGTGCCAGTGGATTCCAGCAACCTTGACTGAGATTTTAACACCAGTGTTTTCGAAGATTGATTTGGCTGAGATCAATATCCTCTCCCCGTGGTCTAACAGTAACTGGGAATACCAGGTAAGGAAGAACTCGCCATAATCACCGTCCCAGCCACCACCTTCTTTACGGAAAAAGTTGGTATCATCCGGCCAATTGTTATAGTTGCCAGCATCTGTAGGGCCAGTGTTCCCCCATTTTGGCTTCCCGATACCTTCAGCAGCAGCTTTCAGGCTACTGATCATATACTGTAACAAAGATGCAAGATCATATAAGAACATGTGGATTGTATTCAAATAGGAGTACTTGTCCTTGGAAGAAAAGAATTAATGGATTACCTTGTCATAACACTGAAAGGCACCAATTCCAGGAAATCTCCATGTTCCATTTTGCTCGGGATACGATGGATAACGAAGTTCACCTGCTGGTCCCATTCCTACTTGAATTTCCTACATAACAAGGTTCCAGATTAGATTCTAGGTAGAAGTGAAGTGTAAAATAATTCACCACAGATCACAGCACAAGATATGTAAGTATATGCACTTACAACAATAGTGTCACCAAGGAGGTGGTTAAATTTTTCCTTAAAGGCACGCATGTAATCAGAGTAACACTGAACAGGTGATCTTCCCTTCAAGACAGGTAGTGTATCACAACCAAGGGAGAGGTATTCAAAATTCCTCCTGCCCCATTGATCTGTGTAAGCCAAGTCAGGGTCCTTTTCCATCTCCTCTGCAACCCACTTAGGAAGAGGGATCCTGAAATAAGGAAATTGATTTGTTAATGGCAAGAACAATGATTTATACCAAATAATCAGATACTTCCAGGACAAGTACCTAACTAAATGACCAGGCAAAAAAAAAAAGTACCTAACTGTTTGTAATTAGGCCGATTTGGCATTGCTATGTGATGCGGAGAAAGAGTAACAAGTTAATAGTGAAGAAGTTAAGTTTATGTTTCTTCGAATACAAGGCAGGCAGGCATGATTTAACGTAAAGTTGTGATTTTCCATAATAACAAGGCAGGCAGGCACCAGGCAGGCATGATTTTAAGGAGCACAGATTCGGCCATCTGATCGCTTGGATTATTGGTTTCTGCACAATCTTATAGCAACTATGATAGCTCCCTTTGGTTGCACAATTGCTCCCAAATCACTGCATCTCAGTACTTGCATTCTATCTTAATCTAGTGCCAACTTGTAGCTTTATGACTTGCACGCATCTTCTACTTGGCTAACTTTTCAAACTTGTAGATTAACACTTTGCACCTTTTCGGTATGAAACCTCTATCATTAAAGTAGTTTAAATCAAACTCATCTAAAAGAATTAACATCATCTTTCTTAATAAGTTTTCAAAATTGCTTGCTTTCCACAGAAGCTACAATTACAACTTTACTTAAACCTACCTTCCTCATCCTAGCCGATAAAAACACACTTAATTAAAGAACAATCTCCAACCAAATTAATCGAAAAAATGAGTTTCACATCTAAAATCGCATCGCCAAAAAGTCTCTAATTGCTCCACAAACATCAACATAACTACTTAAAACCGAGTTAAATATTACTCCATATGTCCCTCTCATTTCTTTACAGTTTTCGCATTTTAAGGGCTCCTATAAAGTATAATTCTACGACTTATTTTCAAAATTTTCTTTCCCCGTCACCGATGTAATGTAAAGAACTCAGAGGGACAGAGGGAGTATATTCGACAAATATGAAAAACAAAGGAAACACTAGGGCAAGTATACTTACGTGCAAGAATCACCAACATTTCCACCACACTGATGAAAACTCATAACAGCCTGAACCTTCAACCCAAACTTCTTCGCCATTTCCAACAACTCTTCATACCCACCCCAATTATAGGCCCCAGGCGCATCTCTCTCCACTAATCCCCACCACACATCCATCATTATCCCCTCCACTCCCGCACTCTTCAACGCTTGTAAACTCGCATTCATCGCCTTCCTTCTATTCAATCCATTCCCCATACTCACGCTATCTAACGGCATCATCACGTAAACCGGAACCCCCTTTCTCTTATCCTGCGCACCTCCTCCGCTTAAATACCGACCTTGTTCTACAACCGTCTCCGAATCCATGAATGCTTGACACGCTACGGAGAGATCGCCGCGCACCGGACTCACCGGCGGCGACGGCGAGATTCTGTCGGTGTCGCCGGCTTGCGTACGCACGGCGCACCGGAGACTCGCCGGAGATTTCCACAACGCCGTGGCGTTCAGTGTTGTCTTTGACGATTCTCCGGCGACGATGCTGCCGGAATCGGATGTTACCGGAGCTCCGGCGATACCTCCGAGCTGTGAAAATGTCATCGCCATTAACGGAAATATATAGATACAGTTACTTGTGTGTGTGTATAAAATTTTGAGTGTTTAGATTGAGAGTTGAAAAGTTTAATGAATCTAAAACTGACTTTGGTGATTTATATAGAGAGGCCCTACTATTCTGAGAAATATTTAAATATTATTTTATTATCCAATGAGAAACCGTTAAGATTTGGACACGTGTCCAGTGAACACGCGGCAGATGGAAGTCGATAACGGAGGCGACAGCACCGATTTGCTTGGAAACACGTGAAGGTGGACGGTTAGATTGTCTCCTTCAGGTAGCGCGTTGCTTGTGTTTCAAAAATTGAAGTCGGTAAATTATTAAAATCAAATAAATGGGTGGTTGATATTGATTTTATTTTCGAGGTAAATACAATATTTTGAATGTGAAACCATGTAAATTAATGTGAATTCGAATTAAAGGAGACATATAATCCGGAAAATAAATTGCAAAAAGTGAAAAGGACGGTGGAGATAGATAATGGATGAGGTGGCGAGATGGAGGAGTAACGTGCCCTGCTCTTCTGCCTTCTGGGCCTTTGCCATATGAACACACATCAATTTGGAATGCAACACAAGATAGAAAATCAGAATAATTTCAAATCAATGCGATTCTATCCCAAAGTATTTGACTAAACAAGAACATGGGTTGATTTCTCGTTCCTCAGATTTATCTAAATACAGATTTTTTTTATTATTAGTAATTATTTTTTATAAAATTATATTAAACTAAAATTAAGAATATAGTAATATTTTATACCATATTGTAAAAAAATTGCACGAGGTTCATGGAAATTAATTTGTAATTTCTTCAAAACAAACAGAAATTAATTGTGTACAGTACAATAAAGTTATTGAATGAAAAATATAGAAAACATAATATTTACTGGTTTTAAAATTTACAAAAACATGAAATTTTATTGAAAGAATACAATTAATATTAATAATAAAAAATTAAAGTTTATAAAATAAGTATCATCAACTTAATAAATTTGCAAGTATTATTTATAATTTTTTTAAAAAAATTAGAAAACAACAAATTTTAATATTAAAAAGTTAATAAATATTATTTATAAAACTTTCTGTTGCACGGGTATAAAGCTTATTAACTCCTTATATATAATAAGCGTAATCGAGATCTTATCCAAAACTTTGGTCGGTCACTGTACTACCAAAAGTATACGATCCGTTGTATTATAAAACTATAAATATTCAAATCGACGAGGACCGTCAGATATAATATTAAAAATTGTATTTGATTAATAATAGGATAGTATTTAAATACTAAAAGGTGTATTTTGCTAATTTAAACCTATTATAAATGGGTTTTCTATATTGAATAGAAATCTTTATGTAAAAATTCGTAATTATCTTTTCTCTTTATTTTATGGATAGTTCCAGTTATATAATAATTATTAAACCATCATTAAATTAGAGATAATTTTGTAAGCTTCGCGTGGGCTGTAAAATCGTTAAAATTTGTTGTCTAAAACTCAAGATAGAACCCAAACAGTAAAGTTATTATCTAAATTTTAATAAATATTTTTTTATTATTGTAGAACTAATTTAGGTTTTTTCCCAATTCTTTTAAATTTATAAATTCTATGTTTATTTCAATAAAATGTTAAAATCAATTTAAGAAAAAATTAAAATCGATCTGGTCCGTGTACGATCAGTATACGACCAAATTAATAATTATAGTTAGATCTTAAATAGATCGATGAGAATTGTTAGATCTAATATTAAAAAGTGTATCTGATTAATAATAGAATTATATTTAAATACTAAAAAGTGTATTGTGATAATTTAAAAAAAAATCTATGTAAAAATTCTTAAATATCTTTTCTCTTGAATTTATGTATAGTTCCAGTTAGATAATAATTGTTAAACCAAATATCAAGATAATAATTCATATCGATTACAATGATACCCTACGTTATAAGAGACTTAGGAGAACTCCTGTACATTAATAAATTTAAACACTTTTTTTTCTTAAGGAACATAACAATTTGATTAATCCAAATTATAATTATATTATTTTACATATAACAAACATAAAAGGATAATATCAAAATATTATTAAAATGTTGAGGGTTTCATATTCATAAATGATAATTTTGAATATAATACTTATATTAAAATGTGTATTTGATTAAAGGTAGGATTATATTTAAATACTAAGAAGTGTGCTTTGATAATTTAAACCAATTATAAATTTGTTTTCTATATTGAATTGAATTCTTTGTGTAAAACTTCTTAACTATCTTTTCTTTTCAATTTATTTTATGGGTAGGTCAACTGGTCAAGTTAGATAATAATTATTAAACCATAATTAAATTAAAGATAATTTCGTTAGTTTCGCATGAGTTGTAAAATCGTCAAAATTCAATTTCTAAAACTAAGGATAGAACCCAAATATTAAAGTGAGTATCTAAATTTTAATAAATATTTTTTTATTATTGTAGCACCAATTTATTTATTTTTCCACTAATTCTTTTAAATATAGAAATTTTATGTTTCTTTCAATAAATTATCAAAATTAATTAAGAACAAATTCAAATCGATAAAGAATATAATAATATGAGAATAAAATTTTATAAAATCATAACATAATTTTTATTCTATTTAATAATTTTTAAGTAATAATGTATCTTAAAAGTTTATTTACACCGTAAATAAAACCGAAACATTAAAAGTAAAAGCAGTTAGTAAGATACTTATATCAGTATATACTTGATATCCTTATTATATTAAATCCTTATATATAATAATCATAATATGGATTTTATCCCAAATTTTTGTCGTAGACAACCAAATTAATAAGGACCATTAGATCTTAACTAGATAAATGAAAATCGTTAGATCAAATATTAAAAAAGTTTATTTTATTAATAATAGGATTATATTTAAATTCTAAAAGGTGTATTTTGATAATTTAAACCAAATATACCAAATATAAATAAGTTTTCTATATTGAATAGAATTCTCTATGTAAAAAATTTGTGACTTTCTTTTCTCTTCCATAGATAATTCCACCTAGATAAAAATTGTTAAACCATATTTTAATTAAAGATAATTTAGTTATCTTCATGTGGGGTGTAAAATCGTCAAAATGTGATTTTTAAAACACAAAATAAAGCCCAAATTGATAAAGTGAATATTTAAATTCTAATAACAATTATTATGTCATCATAATTTTAACACCAATTTAATTAATTTTTTATAACTATTTTAAATTTAGAAATCTATGTTCAAAAATTAAAATCAATCTAAGAAAAATTCAAATCAACAAAGAATATAATAATACGAGGATAAAATTTTATAAAATTATGCATATTTTTAATCATATTTTATTAAGTTTTATATCATAACTAATCAAATCTTATTTATTATTAAATAATAAATTATACGTAAATGGTGATTTTGTTTTATAAGAACTCATAGAGACCTAATTTCATTGTTAACAGAACTATATTGATATTAAAAAAAAACTTATTTTCAAAATTTTAGACTCAGCTACAGAAGAGGCCAAACTTTTTAAACCTATATACATTGTAAATTATTAAATTCGAAACTTTAAAAGTTTGTTAATCAATTAGTATAGTACTTTTCTGAAAAATCGTACTTTACAAAAAATATTATCAAATAACATATGTCTGCAAGAAAAAATGAAAAAATTCTTATTTTTCAAAAAAACCTATAAATTTTAATATGTTGTTGGTAGATTCAAAACTTAGATCATTCTACATGAAACGTTTTTCAACAATTTAATTTGAAAGATTCAACGATTATGGATTGAGTGATCGAGACCAAACGTATAAGAAAGCTTTCATTATTTAGTCTTTAATATAATAACATAGATATTTACAGAATATACTATAAAAAAATGAAATGTATACAGAATTACGGTGTACTACTTTAAAAGAAGAACTATTACAAAAAAAAATATTTTAATTGATAATTTATTTTCTCAAAAGTTCAAAATTCCTGCATCTTTAACATATTACAAAAAAGAGTATATTATATTTTAGCAATAAATATTTAAAAAAATTATTAATTAAAAAAATTATAAATATTAAGAAAAAATAATGATGTTATCATGGTAGTTTGGTCCTAAATACCGCCAAAACATTCTCAATCGTTAGATTCAATACTTTTAAAAATACATGATCAAGATTATATCATATAAAAAGAAATTATTATCTAAAAATGATATAAGTTAAAAGATATTATATTATGATTGGATTTTCTAAAAAGTCAAAACATAAAAATAGTTGTAATTAAATAAGGAAACTTATTTAATACCAAAATAATAAAAATCGTTTAATGTTAAATAGATAGGTGAAAACCGTTAGATTTAACATTAAAAACTGTATTGGGTTAATAAAGGGTATTCTAATAATCTAAACTACATATGAGTAGATTTCCTAAATTGAATAGAATTCTCAACATTAAATTTCGTCACTTTATTCTTTTTTTAGTTTTAGAATAGTTTTTAATTGAAAAAGAACTATTAAACCACAACTAAATTAAAGATTATTTTGTGAATTTCATGTGGACTATAAAATTGGCAAAATCTAATTTTTATAACTCAATATAAACAAATATTAAATTGAGCATGTAAAATATAATAAATATCAAATTTTTAACTATAATTGTTTTGGCTAAATCTTTTTTAACAATAATTTAATCATGTAAACTAATAACTTTTAAATATTAAAATATTCATAAATAAATATAATTATAAATATTAAAATAACAATTGTGTGTTGCATGAGTAATAAAAATATAATTATAAACAAAATAATTATAAATAAAATTTGAGTAACCGTGCATCACACGGACTATAAGCTAGTAACAATAATAATGATAAATGTACCGAATTAATTTCCAAAATTTGATATCGGATATTATGTATCATGTTTTGATAGGTTATAACTCAATAATAATAATGAATCTCCTATATTCATATTAATTTAATCAATAAAATTATTTTAATTAATAATCATATAATTCGTCATTCAATACCAATACCCACGATATATCTAGCATTGAACAATATAATCATGAAATAAGTTTTTGTTTTGAAATTCCATTTAATTTAAGAGGTGGTGTTGCGTCCACGGAAGGCTGTACCCTAATAGGCGGGTGGTCTGGAACTTGGACTCATTGGGACGCGTTCGGCAGATGTTGAATTATTACCCAGACTGGCCTAGTGGGGGGCATGGGCTCATACATTTGTGGCCCAAAAGAATTGATTTAAATTAATCTGGATATTTGTGGAAGTTGATTGAAACCTGAAGGTATTCGGGACCATCGACATGTGTAGCTTTTTAAAAATAGTTAAACTCTCTTTGGATCATGTTTGCTAACGGATAATTAAAGGGCTTTTTTCAAAAGAATTTAAGTGTTAAAAAAGTTTTGCAAAAAAATTATTATTTAAAGTATTTTGAAAAAGTATAAAATTTTAGTTTTTATTGCAAGAATATCAAATTATTGAAAAATATTTTTAAAATTACGGTTTGCAACTTTGCAATTGAAATCAACTACAACTAAAACTTTAAAATTTATTAATTGAAATCATCCTTGATCGTATAATAAATTTTTTAACAAATTGCATTGGTTAAATCAAATTCAACCTTAAATGCAATCAAAAGAAACTTCAAATATCTTCTAGAAAAAATGAAAAAGTTGTGAAATGTATTTTTACAAATATTTTTAGAAGATAGTAAAATCATAAAAAAAAAAACTTAAAACGTAATATTTTTGATAATTTTTCTAAATTAAAGAGGTATTTTTAATAATATCATTGCGATATTGATTTTTATTGATGGAATTATTTTATATTATATTTTATTTATATTTTTAACAATTATTTGATAACATTAAATTGTTTTGATTTTCATTTATTAATATGAATTCCTTTATTCTTGTAATAATTATTTTATTTTTTCGAAGTGTACATGTAGGGATGAGCATTCGGTCGGTTCGGTCCAGAACCGGACCAAACCGAATAGACCGAAAACCGAATTATCATTTTTTTCTGGACCGAACCGAAGTTGTATTTTGGACCGGAACCGAACCGAACCGAAATAATATTATTCGGTTCGGTTCTTTCATAAAAGAACCGAAATTTTTTCAAATAAAAAATTTTTATTTCAAAAAATATGATTTTTCTAAAAATAAAAATATTTTCTAATGAAATACAAGTATGAAATGTAAATATAATAGTTCAAACTTCAAATCTCGAAACAAAAATAAGTCATGCAAAAGTTTGAATACATACATACATATAAAATTAATATATAAAAAATATATAAATATAAAATAAAATATTTCGGTCTATTCGGTTCGGACCAAATTTTTTTTGAAAGAACTGAACCGAACCGATATTTATTTCGGTCTATTCGGTCCGGACCGAAAAGACCGAATTTTTAGAAAATTAGAACCGAACTGAACCGAAATTACACTATTCGGTTCGGTTTTTCGGTTCTGGTTCGGTTCTGCTCAGCCCTATGTACATGTATTATTATAACTTTATAATAAAAATTGTACATGCATTCTTATTTTAAAATACATGTATGTGTAAAAAGAATAACATAATTATTTTTTATCAAGCATACATTTTTAATTTATAACAGAGTTTTTCTATTTATTTCACCATATAGATTTTTTTTTTAATACTTCACAGTCTTTCTCGTGTAATGTTCTTGATTTTACAAAATTCATCTATCTTGTAAACCAAGATCCACCAACTCAATTCATCAATCTATTAGCTAAAAAAATCATCAATCATCTATATAATAAAGCAAGAAGGTTTTTGTAAGCAATTTTATTCAAGTTAAATTTAATTTTCTAAATTTATATGCATGTATTAACTACATCTAATTTAGTGCATGTTTTAATTAATCTTACTCTTTATTACTTTTGAATAATTTTACTTAATTTAAATTACTAAATTATTCTTTTTATTTAAATTTAAAATTTTAATATTATATACATGTATTAGTTGCATTGTAATTTATGTAGAGTGGCGCTCCATTGAGAATGAGATCTAATCTTAGTCATCCATTTATATACCATCTATTTATCTCCATCCCCCATTAACTTTATTAATATCTTATTATTCCACCACCTACGACGACCAGCAGTAATTCTCAACGTCATAATTAAAATCACCACAGTTTAGAATAAAATCACCACAGTCAAATATAAATCACCATCACCATCTGTCATCGTCGACCACCACCGGTCACCATAATTATATAGAAAATCACCATAATCACAGTTTAAGAAATCACCACAATTATACAGAAATTACCACAGTTTAAGAAAAATCACCACAAATATCAAATCAACAAAACCATAACCACCATCGTTCACTACCGCGCAACCACCACTATCAACATCACTCTCGCCTTCATCACCACCAATACACCGCCACATCACCATCAAATCAAAGAAAAATCATGAAGAGTCATCAAAATCACAAAAAATAAAATAAAAACATCAAATCTAAATCATCACAAACACATCCTCTCCAACCACCACCACACCTCCACCAGCACAACCTACAAATCACCATAATCATTTTAATTCTACCATGTAGTAAATTATTTCTCTACCACCACTTACTAAATGTCCAAATTACATCAGAAAATCACCAACAACTACCAGTAATCACCACCTGCGGAATTTTAATCGAAGTACAAAAGCTTGTTTTTTTTTGCAGATCTATTAATCGCCAGAGTTTGGTTATAAAGTTTTGATGGTGGCGAGAGAGAGGAATTAATGAAGGTGATGATCGGAAGTCTGTGATGGTGATGGTGGCCCAAGTGGTGGTGGCGATGGTCGGAGTTTTGTGGTGGCGGCTTGAGGCTGGAGGTGGCGGGTCAGATTTAAGTGTGGTGGTGGTGATGACGGCGGTGGGTGGCATCGATCAACGGGTGGTAGAGGGGGCGGGGAAATGGGTGGAGGTTGGTGGTGGTGGGTTGAGAGGGAAAAAGAGAGTGGGTAGATGGGAGAAATGAATGATAAGAATATAATTTGAGATATGAATTATGTGGCTAGTATTTAGTTTAGATATAAAATATGAGGCTAAAATTAGATCTCAGTTGTCATTTTAATTGGAGTTCTCACATGAGTACAAGCCCATGTATTAATTAGTCTAACTCTTTATAACACATATTTATTATTACTTTCGTCGTTAAATATTAATAATTTATTAATTTTACATTAATAAATTTTATCTTATTATAATTCTAACACCAAATATGATTTAAATATAATACAACATCTAAAATTTATTATTTTAATTATATATATTTAATATACTCAGTATTTTTATGAAAAAAATCATTAGTGTACCAGGACTTAAACTCAAAAAATACAAACAAAGTTGTGACTATTCAGCGTAAAATTGTTAAAGAATACCTAGTAGAGACGCAAAAGACGGAATGGACTAAGGAAGAAAAAGACAATGTCCTGAAGTATGCTAAGGCGAGAAACATATTGTTCAATAGTCTGGACATTATTCTCACAAATTATGATATTTCTTGCAGAACTGCTAAGGAGATGTGGAACAAACTCAAAGTACATTCTGAAGTCACCAAACATGTCAAAAGAATATGATGGCACTTCTTATACAACACTATTAATACTTTGAATTAAAGGCATATGAAGCTCTAACTAAAACTTATGACAAGTTTACCAATCTTATTAATGAAACAGCTCTGCATGGTAAGTAGTATGATTTAGAAGATGAATATGTCAAATTTATATAAGCAATGCCAAAGTTTTCCAGTAAGAAAATATATGATATTTGGAAATCAAACAATTTAGATGAAATTTCTTTAGACGCTGCTTTTGGCAAATTGAGGACATATGAATTTGATAAATAGTAAAGAAATAAAAAGTGAGGACAAGTCAAATTCAGTTGCACTTATCACTCAAAATGAAAAAGAAAAGCAAGTGAAAGTTTAAGTTGCTTAGTTTACTTTGCAAGAAACTACTATAAGAAGCGGAAATTATCGTCATATACTAAAACTAAACATATTCAAAGATCAGGTTGGAGGTTTAGAATATATTTGATATAATATTAAAAAAAAAGTCGGTAAGCCTTGTACTTCTGTAAGTGGTCCAACACTTTGCAGAAGCGCATGGGAAGTCTACAGATCAAATCAGAAAGAGAAGTCAAAGGTGGTCCAGATAAAGAAGTGGATATATGTCAGCGAAGAATCTCTTATGCAAATTTTGGTTAGACATAAATGGTTAGGACAGTTTGTCACATTCCTAATATGTAAAAGTGAACTGTGCATGTCTCTATAAGTGCACATGTCACACACTTTAGCTATTAATGTTTTTCAAGTGTAAATCAAGAACTATCTCTCTGAGAAAAGCGAAGCTGAGAATACTTTTGTATTTTTCACAGGTTGTAGCAACACACAATCTAATAAAACACCATTAGATTGAAAAGTAATCTCTGTTGTTCTTTAAATTCCCGCAAACACTATCACACACAGAGTTACTTGTTGTTGTTGGTTCAAGAAATCGGTGATAAATGATAATACATTCACCCCCCTCTGTATTATCTTTCATTCGCACTCATATCTAACAAACATCTAGAACAAGCATGTGCCCTGCATATATTAAATAACTAATTTTTTCAATTTAGAAATGGACATGTTCTAACAATTTGGTGCAGAAGACAAACCCCCCACCAAGAACGAAATCACATTATCATTCTTAAGAATATCAGTACTTCTCTTTTGAGGACCAACTCTATGAGATAGGTTTAATTTCAAAGCGTGATAATCAGTCTTATCAATAATATCTGTAACATATTAGACTCAATTTCAAAGCGTGATAATCATGAGTCTTATCAATAATATCTTTAACATATCAATGCATGTGATGTTACTTCATAATAAAAGTAAATGCAACCATGCTTATTCACTAATTGTTTGGAAAGAAAACTATGAACAACAAGTTAAGTGTTCAATTTCACTAATAATCTGTTGATGGTCATTAAGCATGAGTATGATTTGAGCTAAAAATATCGGAACATCAGAATCCGACTCAGAGAAATTGGGAGAAGAGTGAAGCGATGTGAAAGAGAAATGGTTAGTAACAGATAATGGACTTGGGGATGAAAAAAGAGAAAGAAAATGAGATTAGGATAACAAAAGATGTAGTTGAGAAAGAAACGGAGTATAACGGTAGATCAAAGGCTCTCATTTATATTATAACTTTTGTATTGTGTTAATTATTCTATTAGTTACTCGTTCGAAACTCCAACAAGATATGATATTCACTCGATTGCACACATAAATTAACATTTTTAACCCAAGTATGAGTTATTTTTAAGAAATACTTGGCTCTTGATTGAAAAAATTCTATAAAAATCATAAATTATAAAACAAATTAAAAATAAAAACAAAATTGAATATCTAAAAAAATAAAAACAAAATTATTACACACTTTTACTTACTATCATTTTGTTATAAAAGTTTAAAAATCGTAAATAGATTAACAAAATTGACATTTTTTACGCAAAAATCACTACTCAACTTAAAAATTTCTCAAGATGAATGTTAAAAATGTCACAAAAGTTTCATCCAAAAGAACAACATGCTTTGTAACTTATTGCAATATAATTTCCTCAATCAAATCATCACTAATCCATGATTACCAAAATTGTTACAACAATCAATATACTTATATAAAGGAGAAGACTATGGCGGTGAAGTGACGGCTCTCAAATCGCATCGATCTATTTTTCTCAAAATTTTGAATTATTAATATTAAAGATTCGAAAATGTCTCAAATGCCTTTAAAATCTTTAATAATGGAAGAAACTAAATATACAATTTTAATATTATTGCCTTTAAACTCTTTACTAAAGGGGGAAACTAAATATACAATTTTAATATTCTCTTAATTTTTTTATTATAATTTATCTGAACTGCATTTTAAATCTTTACTAAGGGAGAAAATTAAATATATAATTTTAATATTCTTAAATTTAGAATATTTACTAATGAAGGAAATTAAATATACAACTTTAATATTCTCCAAAAAAATTTATTTATGAATATACTTACTAACATAAAACTAAATATATTATTGTACCATCTACTAATGCACGAAACTAAGTATACTATATTAATATTTCCTAAACTTATCCTACAAGTCCAATTTATTTACTAATTTCTTTTTTATTATCTTTTAATCGAGAAAAATAATAAAAGAGACAATTTGAGAGGTGTTAGACGATTTGAGAGACGCTACCTTTCCACTCGTTTTCTCCTTTATATAAGTACGATGTGGTGGCGCCTCTCAAATTGTCTTGATCTATTTTTTTTAATTTTATCAAAATTTTGAATTAATAACGTTAAAGGTTAGAAACTATATAAATTGTCTTTTAAATTTTTGGTAATGAAAATCTTAATTACCTTACATTCTCCTAAACTTTATTTTTAAGTAAATTACTATCTTAATATTCTCCTGAAATTTATCTTAAATTCAAATTACCATGTTGATATTCTCTTAAACCCAAAGTTACCATCTTAATATTCTCACATATTTTTTCTTGATTTTCTAAAATTTATCTTGAAATCAGATTATCATCTTAATATTCTCCTAAAAAACTATTAAACATTATGTTCTCATATTTTGTTTTGTAAAAAAAATCCACGTTTAATTTATAATATATGTTTTACATATATATTAAAAATTATTTTTTAAGTTTTACATTTTAATTTATATAGAAAAATAATAATTACAGAAAATTCCAGTTTTTATAAAATAAAATTTATAAGTCTTATTTTTTTCCATTTATTTTCTCGAGTACATATATTTTAAACACTAAAAATTATAATTTTCAAAAAAATTTAAATTAAATTTTATGATATAATAAAATTGATTAACAGATGATGAAATTTATTTAGTAAATTAGTTTGTTATCTGTTTAGATTTGGTAAAAATGAGAAAACGGGACATTGAAAGGAAACATGTTTAACGAGATAGCGATTCATTAAGAAGAACATATTATATGCTAGAATTTAATATTGATGTTATATTATGTATTTTAAACTAGAAGTTGAAGTATGAATTTTGAGAAAAATAAAAATGGTGATAAATATACTAAGATTTCATATAATATTAAAATAATGTAAAATGTTAAATAATTGCCCTTTTTATAT
This sequence comes from Heracleum sosnowskyi, assembly GCA_030848705.1. Classification (NCBI taxonomy): domain Eukaryota; kingdom Viridiplantae; phylum Streptophyta; class Magnoliopsida; order Apiales; family Apiaceae; genus Heracleum; species Heracleum sosnowskyi. Next base: position 130,657,140 of record CM061238.1, on the reverse strand, counting down.
TGATTGAAAATTTCGGCAAATGACAAAGACGAAACGAAAAATTCAAATTAAACCTTAATTTTTTGTTAGAAATATTATTTTATCTAAAAATATATTTAAAAAAATTTAGAGAAATTATTACAAAACCATTGCGAAGATCGGCTTAGTAAACTAGGGGTGAAAGCCCAAAATAACCTAATTTTAAATAGGTGTGACCAAAATATCTGTTGGCACGTGCGGGCCTTTTGTAGTGTCGAGTTGATGTTCAATGGAGACAGGACCGGCACGTCCCCGGTGGTGAGCCGTGTCGGGTCGTGACGTGTTCAGCAAAATCCGACTCGTACACGTTCAGCCGAGTTGGCGGACGGGTTTGCGGGCGGGGCGGTTCAAATATTACTTTTTAAAAAAAAAAAATTATTTGATTAAATATTTATTTAACATTATACAAATTTTTTTGGAATAAAAGAGGATGGTACCTCTATAAATTTTATTAATTAAAAAAATAAATTATTTTTTTTTGCTAAATATAATTTTGTTGTTGTGTTTCAGAATGAGTCACTAAAATTCATTACATAATAGAGTATAATGCTATAAGAATGATAATGATCGAAGTGAATGTGAAGCGTAACAGGTAGGGTACAATACAACATAGCCGTTAAGGGAATTTGTCATCTTCATTTGGCTCTTTTCTATTGCACTTGCGTATACTGCATTGCTCTTCTATTTGTAGAAGCGTGTCGCGAGCCGTGCCGAGCTCTGCGAGTTGGCGAGTCATTGTGCGGGCCGAGCGGTTCACGTGCCACGAGCCGAGCCGTGCCGTTTTCGGTTCACAAATAATAGACTCGTATACGCCCCGTTTTTCTATATTGGTTTGTGCCGATTTGAACCGGCCCGTATTTTTTTTTTGAGTTACACGAGTTAATTTGACGAGCTGGTTACGGTTCGGACGTTCAAACCCTCCCGTTTGGCCACCTCTATACGCTACTCACAAACATGTAACATGTAGATGCGCCTTCTGATACGATACAACGTATCACGAAGATACGTCAGGAACAACAAGCTTCATCATATTTGAGCAATTCGCCATGTAAAGTTTCACACGCTTCTGGAAGAAACGTGTTTATGTCATACGCATATGTAGATGAAATATGAAACTCTCATCTGGTACGAGAAAAGCTTCAAAATTGCAACACTTGTATATGTAACGTGTCATGTATGTATGCTTAATGGCTTTGGTATTGTCCGGAGTATATGTGTATACATATAATCAAGCCACTAAATAAAGAAATATACCCTCAATATTAAACCCCAACATATATATATAGGGGATTGGTCCAGATCCCCCGGGGGATATCCCCCTGCCCTCAATGTTTCATTGAGGGCGCCTCAATGTTTCATTGAGGGCGCCTCAATGTTTCATTGAGGGCGCCTCAATGTTTCATTGAGGGCGCTCAATGATTCATTGATGGCGCCTCAATGTTTCATTGAGGGCAGTTGTTTTTAAATAAATAATTAAAAATAGAAGAATACTAGAAAAAAATATAAAATTCATCACAAAAATAGTGGGCATGTTTTTCTGGATATTTATAAATTTAAATTCAAAATTTGCATATTTTTCTATTTTTATTTAATTTTTCAGGTAAATTTACAATAATAATAAACATCCTCGTGCCCTCAATGTTTCATTGAGGGCGACCTCAATGTTTCATTGAGGGCGTTCGTTTAAAAAAATTAGTTTAAAAATATATAAAAAGTCAAAATTAAAATTCATACACACCCAAGCAATCACAATAACTGTTTTCCTGACGAATGTTACCTTATTTCAACTAATTTTCTAAGAATTGAATTTTTTTTACTCATTTTTAACTAGTTTGTAAATTTCCTTGAAAAATTAAATAAAATAGAAAAATGTGAAAATTAAATTTAAAATTCATACACACACAAGTAATCGTAGTTACCATTTTTTTTGACGAATTTTACCTTATTTTCATTAATTTTCTAATTTTTGAATTGTTTTCACTCATTTTAACTACTTTGTAGATTTACTTGAAAAATTAAATAAAATTGTAAAAAGGAAAATTTTGAATTAAAATTCATACACAACCAAGTAATCATACTCACTATAAACACTATCAACTACAAAAGATTCAAAGATTTTAGTTATATAAGAGAAATATTAGAAATTTTAAAGTTTAGGGGTTACCCTAAACCCTAAACCCTAAATCCTTTACCCTAAATCCTATACCATATACATTATACTCTAAATTTATATATACCCAAGTAATCGTACTCACTCACTATTAACATTATAAGACACCTAAAAATAGTAGTAGTAATAACATTGTAATTAATGATTAGAGGAGAATATAGAGGGTTCAACACCTTAATGTTTCCTTACGGTCAGTCACTTTGAAAAACTAAATAAAAAAAAATAAGAAAATGAAAATTTTGAATTTAAATTCATACAGTACACCAAAGTAATCATACTCACTATAAACACTATCAACTACAAAAGGATTCAAATATTTTAGTTATATAAGAGAAAGATTATAAATTTTAAAGTTTAGGGGTTACCCTAACCCCTAAACCTTAAATCCTAAACCCTAAACCCTAAATCCTATACCCTAAATTAAATTTAAAATTCATACACACACAAGTAATCGTAGTTGTCAATTTTGTGACAAATTTTACCTCATTTTCATTAATTTTCTAATTGTTGAATTTTTTCACTCATTTTAACTACTTTGTAGATTTACTTGAAAAATTAAAAAAAAAAATTGTAAAAAGACAAAATTTGAATTTAAATTCATACACAACCAAGTAATCATACTCACTGTAAACAATATCAACTATAAAAGATTCAAAGATTTTAGTTATATAAGAGAAAGATTAGAAATTTTAAAGTTTAGGGGTTACCGAAACCCCTAAATCCTAAATCATTTACCCTAAATCCTATACCCTATACCTTATACTCTAAATTTATACATACCCAAGTAATCATACTCACTCACTATTAACAATATAAGACAACTAATAATAGTAGTAGTAATAGCAATGTAAGTAATGATTCGAGGAGAATAAACAGAGTTCAACACCTCAATGTTTCGTTACGAGCAGTCACTTTGAAAAACTAAATAAAATATAAGAAAAGGAAAATTTTGAATTGAAATTCATACACACCAAAGTAATCATATTCACCAAAGTAATTTGTTTTTTTAATTTTTATTAATTTGTAATAATTCATTATATAAAAAAATTAAATTTAAATTTAAATTCATATACACTCAATTAATCATACTTATACTCAAAATATAATTATTTGAATATTATAATTTTTTTGAATTTTTGTTGAACTTTTAAATAATTAAATCAAGAATTTAAGGCGGAAAACTATTACTACGCCCTCAATGAAACATTGAGGGTGTCTCCTAAAATTACATTTTTGTCCTTTTATGCCCTCAATGTTTCATTGAGGGTGTTCGTTTAATAAAAATAATTTAAAAATATATAAAAAATCAAAATTAAAATTCATACACACCCAAGCAATCGTAGTAACTATTTCAACTAATTTTCTAATAATTGAATTGTTTTACTCATTTTTAACTAGTTTGTAAATTTACTTAAAAAAATTAAATAAAATAGAAAAAAGGTGAAAATTAAATTTAAAATTCATACACACACAAGTAATCTTAGTTACCATTTTTGTGATGAATTTTACCTTATTTTCATTAATTTTCTAATTGTTGAATTTTGTTCACTCATTTAACTACTTCGAAGATTTACTTGAAAAATTAAATAAAAATTGTAAAAAGACAAAATTTGAATTAAAATTCATACACAACCAAGTAATCATACTCACTATAAACAATATCAACTATAAAAGATTCAAAGATTTTAGTTATATAAGAGAAAGATTAGAAATTTTAAAGTTTAGGGGTTACCGAAACCCCTAAATCCTTTACCCTAAATTCTATACCATATACCTTATACACTAAATTTATACATACCCAAGTAATCGTACTCACTCACTATTAACATTATAAGACACCTAAAAATAGTAGTAGTAATAACATTGTAATTAATGATTAGAGGAGAATACAGAGGGTTCAACACCTTAATGTTTCCTTACGGTCAGTCACTTTGAAAAACTAAATAAAAAAAATAAGAAAATGAAAATTTTGAATTTAAATTCATACAGTACACCAAAGTAATCATACTCACTATAAACACTATCAACTACAAAAGGATTCAAAGATTTTAGTTATATAAGAGAAAGATTATAAATTTTAAAGTTTAGGGGTTACCCTAACCCCTAAACCTTAAATCCTAAACCCTAAACCCTAAATCCTATACCCTAAATTAAATTTAAAATTCATACACACACAAGTAATCGTAGTTATCAATTTTGTGACGAATTTTACCTCATTTTCATTAATTTTCTAATTGTTGAATTTTTTCACTCATTTTAAGTATTTTGTAGATTTACTTGAAAAATTAAAAACAAATTGTAAAAAGACAAAATTGAATTTAAATTCATACTCACTATAAACACTATCAACTACAAAGGGCCGGGATTCAAAGATTTTAGTTATATAAGAGAAAGATTAGAAATTTTAAAGTTTAAGGGTTACCCTAACCCCTAAACCCTAAATCATTTACCCTAAATCCTATACCCTATACCTTATATTCTAAATTTATACATAATCAAGTAATCGTACTCACTCACTATTAACACTATAAGACAACTAATAATAGTAGTAGTAATAGCAATGTAAGTAATGATTCGAGGAGAATAAACAGGGTTCAACACCTCAATGTTTCGTTACGGACAGTCACTTTGAAAAACTAAATAAAATATAATAAAAGGAAAATTTTGAATTTAAATTCATATACACCAAAGTAATCATACTCAGCAAAGTAATTTGTTTTTTTTAATTTTTATTAATTTGTAATAATTCATTATATAAAAAAATTAAATTTAAATTCATACACACCCAATTAATCATACGTATACTCAAAATATAATTATTTGAATATTATAATTTTTTGAATTTTTGTTGAACTTTTAAATAATTTAATCAAGAATTTAAGGCGGAAAACTATTACTACGCCCTCAATGAAACATTGAGGGTGTCTCCTAAAATTACATTTTTGTCCTTCTACGCCCTCAATGAAACATTGAGGGCGTCCAGTTTTAGATAATTTGTAAATTTACATGAAAAATTAAATAAAAATAGAAAATTGTACAAAATTTGAATTTAAATTTATACGTATCTAGAATAACAGTCCCAATATTTTTGTGCTGAATGTTATATTTTTTTCTAGTATTCTTCTATTTTTAAATATTTATTTAAAAATGTACGCCCTCAATGAAACATTGAGGCACCCTCAATGAAACATTGAGGCACCCTCAATGAAACATTGAGGGCGGGGGATATCCAACGGGGCTGTGGAACGCCCCCATATATATATATATATATATATATATATATATATATATATATATATATATATATATATGGGTGCCCTTCCACAACCCCGGTTGGTTGGGAAGTGATATCCAACCAACAGATCGTATCCGTTGAATTTAAATTTGGACGGCTGAGATCTATAGTACTTCTCAAATGAACATACGAGATGATGGTTCTTTACTTCGTGCATATCTATGAGTGCTCCTAATGATTATATCAAATCCGATACTTCGACCGTAATTCCTATAAAATTTTTCCGCATCCTCTAATGTATCGAAAATCATACCAACACAAGGCACGACATTATTAACATTCGGAAATGTAAATTCACAATTTTCATTTCCGATATTAATATCATCATCAACATCATCATCATCATCATCATCAACATCATCATCATCACCATAACCAACATCATCACCACCATCACCATAACCAACATCACCATCAACATCTATAATATCGTTATAATTCACCTTCTTTTTACCAACATCATTCATATTCATCTTCTCTTCACCCATATTATCGTTACCATAACTATCAACATCTATAATATCGTTTACATCATGAAATAATTTACGAAATACCGGATTTTTTCTAATGGGTGTAACATAATCGAACTCATTATGCTCACTAGATGAACTAGAATCATCAAATAAAAATGAAGCCATAGTAATTAGAGAGCTAACCTTATTTGTTGAGCTTTTGACCTTGAAAAAGATCCCAAAACGCAGCCCTAAGTTAATGGGAAAGTGGGAAAGTGTACATGAAAAATGGGGGGAAATAAAAATTTTGTTAAGTAGGGTAGGGTAAACTATTGCCGCAATGAATCATTGCACCCCCCGCAATGAATCATTGCTCCAGTCGTGTATTTAATGCCAGCCAACTACCTTCAACTACCATAAAGGAGAAAATAATAAAAATATTATTTCATTTTTTCAAAATTTTATTATTATTTTAATATCAGTTTTTTAATTTTTTATTATTATTTTAATAATAGTTTTTTAATTTTTTATTATTATTTTAATATCAGTTTTTTTATCCTCCTGCAATGAATCATTGCACCCCCCGCAATGAATCATTGCTCCAGTAGTATATTTAATGTTTGCGAGCCAACCCCCCCAACTACCGTATTTACTGTTGGCTGGTAAAAAAATTGTGGGACTGTAACATTGCGGTAGCAGCAATGTTACATTGCGGCAGCAAAGTACCCCGCATTGTTTCATTGCACCCCCCGCAATGTAACAATGCGGGTGTTTACTTTTTTTTTTTAATTATTCTTTTTTATCTTTTAATCTTTAAATATGTATATAAAAATTAAATTACATTCATTTAAATTTCAAAATATCTTAAATGCTAATTTGTGGATATTATTTCTCATCATATGTATTTAAATTAAGCTATTTAATTGAAATATACTCAAAGATATGTGAAATAATCATCTGCTTAGTGACTATTGACCTAATATGTATAAATTTTCTTAGTTGTTATTTATGATTATAAAAAAAAATAAAATACTATGTTTACAATTACTAGCTATGTTATATTTCAATTTTAAACTTAAAAAATATTATTTTAACTATTCTTATTTTTATTTTACCTTATATTATTATATTATTATTTTTATTTACCTTATATCATTTTATCTTAAAAAATATTATTATTTATGAAATTAAACTTGTCGAGTTCGAAATCCGTGACTTCAGGTCCATTAGCTCATTTACGTTTAACATCCAACACACCTTTATGACTAAAGTTACATTTTATTTAGGTTGATATTCAATTAATTTTCAATTTACAAATAATAAATAAATTCTTGTTTTTGGATATATTTGTTATTTATGATTATAAAAAAAAAATACTATGTTTACAATTACTAGCTATGTTATATTTCAATTTTAAACTTAAAAAATAATATTTTAACTATTCTTATTTTTATTTTACCTTATATTATTATATTCTTATTTTTATTTTACCTTATATCATTTTATCTTAAAAAATATTATTATTTATGAAATTAAACAGTTCGAAATTCGTGACTTCAGGTCCATTAGTTCAATTACGTTTAACATCCAACACACCTTTACCACTAAAGTTATATTTTATTTAGGTTGATATTCAATTAATTTTCAATTTACAAATAATAAATAAATTCTTGTTTTTGAATATATTTGTTATTTATGATTGTAAAAAAATAAAATACTATGTTTACAATTACTAGTTATGTTATATTTCAATTTTAAACTTAAAAAATAATATTTTAACTATTCTTATTTTTACTTTACCTTGGATTCTTATATTCTTATTTTTATTTTACCTCAAAAAATATTATTATTTATGAAATTAAACTTGTCGAGTTCGAAATCCGTGACTCCGGGTCCATTAGCTCATTTACTTTTAACATCCAAAACACGACTAAAGTTACATTTTATTTAGGTTGATATTCAATTAATTTTCAATTTACAAATAATAAATAAATTCTTGTTTTTGGATATATTTAGTACGAATCATCTTTAAACAAGTTACTTGTGTTGGTGCAGTGGTAATATTTCATACATCTTTAGGAGAGGTCATTGGTTCGATCCTTGGATATGACTTTAAACCAAAATTTTAGGCTTGGTAAAAAAAGAGGTCCAGCAATGTATCATTGCGGGGGGTGCAATGAAACATTGCTCCAGTGTGTTTTTTAAAGGGATGTGATGGGTTGGTTGTGTAGCATTTGACAACCAACGGGCCAAAAGGGTAGTTTTGGTATAAAAAATATAAGATGTCCAGCATTGTATCATTGCGGGGGGTGCAATGAAACATTGCTCCAGTGCGTTTCCTTAGCCGTATGATCCTTTTTAAAGGGCTGTGATTGGTTGGTTGTGTAGCATTTGCCAACCAACGGGGGCTGTGGACCGAAACCCTATATATATATATATATATATATATATATATATATATATTGTATGTGTCCAGCAAGACCTCCTGCCATAAGCATTGTTTTGCAGGTTTCTTGGCCACTTTTTCGACATCCTGGATGAAGCTGCTCTCGAACATATTCATATGTGAAGAAATAGAAAGCATAAGAAGGAGCATCTCTTAGTACCGTGACGGTTAAACCTCGGTAGATTCCCCGTAACCCTTCTGTCCTATATATACCTTTGGCAACACTCGTAGGACCATTAAAGTTCTGTGCTTGTTCAGCTTTGTTAGGAACAATCCCCTGCAACTGGAGTCGAATTTTCACGAGTTCAACAGGTGATAGTATAAGGCTTTGGATGGCACCAGTTCCGAATGCTCCCAGGAAAACTCCTTTGTAAGAAGGAGGGTCTGTAGGGTGAACTGACGAGTCACATGCTCGTGACAGCAGCGCATATGTCTGGAAAACCAATGCATTCTGCACTAGCAAATGTTTTTGTTAATCAAAGTTTAATGCAGCAAGTGAATATGTTTTCTGCAATAATAAAAAACAAAGAGACAGAGGCTACTTTTTAAATCAACAATGTAATATATAATCTTTATACATTCTCCTAAGAGGGGCTATAATTGGACATTTTTGTATGTTTAGTGAGACCTTGAATCTGTAAATTTTGCTCCATATTTGTATGATTAAGACCGGAAACTTTCTCCTGGATGCTGTAGGTTTAACATATCCAATCGTAAATCGCTTTTATTAACAGCTTTTTTTCTTCCCAAATTTAAAAGAATCCATATGACGCAATCACGAGATCGGTTAAAATTCACAAATTAATGATTTCGGTAAAATACAACACTTGAGAATAGTAGTATTGATGTTCAAAGTGAGAAATTGAAAGTTATATATGGAGTTTGATAAGACAAAAGCGTGTTTTTATCTAGTTAAGTGACAGTAGGCTAATTTTTAATTTTGAAAGATGCGCCACTAGATATAGCGCATGTAGCAGGTATTTTGGGCATAAGACCCACCAATAAATAAAAGAGATTTTTTCATAAATACCCACCCCTATTTTTTTTTTCAAAAATACTATGTCTAAAATGAACTTTTTGCAAAAATACCAATTTTTTGAAAATATTTTAAAAAATACGGTCTGCAACTAGATGCAACCATCTGCAACTTTTGCAACCAAAATCAAGCACAAATGCAACTTATAAATTTTTTAATATTTGGTTGCATAACAAGTTGCAACTGAAAACAACTAAAAGCAACTGTTGCAAACAAGGTTGCAACTGAATTAAATAACTTGAAAATAACTTGAATCTCACAAAGCAACTAAATTAAATGCAACTTTAATTTAGTCCCAAATAGTCGCACAAAACAACAGCTCGCTGCTCTTATCAACCATATTTGCAGCTGAAATCAAACAAAAACAACTACAAATACAATTGTTGCAAACGAGGTTGCAACTGTTGCAACCCCTGCTGGGCTTGTTCTTCATAAAATCAATAAACAAACAATATGCAAAATAAAGTTGCATAACATGGTGTGTAAGTTGCATAACTGGTTGCAAAATCAACTAAGATAATTACAAAAAATAACCAATTCACAATCAACATCACACAAATTCATGACTATTCCATCACTATTATGATGCGAGCGATATCAATATTGAGTCAGTTATGATAAATTAAAACAATATTATCAGCATCTTCAGTGATATGTGTGTATGTATATATTAGACGTATATATTAGATGTATATAAGGAAATATAAGAAGAAAAGAAAGATAAAGGAGAGATGATATTACGACACTACTACCAACCTGTCAAAAAGAGAAATTGCAGGATGATGAAGATTGTGTCTTGGAGAGAAATAAGGGAATTTCCATCAAGAATGCACACAATCAGAGATATGCTTCAGTCAGGGATATGACATACTGATTGAAAGATTGAGATCAAACCAACCACAATTAGAGGAATGGTCTGAATCACGGAGATTATGTTAGTTGCTGACTTGTTGCTTTCCGTTTACACTCCATATTAATCACAGCTAGTCACATATAATATAAATAGGTTGTTACATCTCCATTGTAAATTGCTCACGTTAATAATCAATATATTGATATTCTTGTTCTATCTTTTATTATGGTATCAGAGCCATTGTGAGCCAAATATTCCACAAATGGGATCAATATCACACAATGTCAACAACTTTGTTACTCTCAAACTCAAACAAGACAATTATGCCTTATGGCGTGAGCAATTTCTTGCTCTAGCAGAAAGCCAAGATTTAGTCGGACATCTAACCGGCGAATCAGAAGAACCCACTAAACCACCAAAACAAATCGCTACCATAGCCATCAGTGAATCATCAGAAGCAACGGAGAGGCTTAAATCACCAACCACAAACCCCACAGATGAACATGTATCATCATTAGAAAAATATGCAATATGGAGGAAATCAGATCGGCTTCTTCGGGGATGGGTAATCGGCACTCTTTCTGAAGAAGCTCTAGGTCTCGCCATAGGCCAAGAAACAGCAAAAGCGGTTTGGGATACCCTAAAAGAAGCTTATGCTCAGGATTCTCAGGAAAGGGAATTCACTCTCCGTCAACAATTGACATATCTCAGCAAAGATGACAACATCACCATTGGTGAACATATTCGAATTTTCAAAGGAATATGCGACAATCTTGCAGCCATCGGAAGTCCAGTCACCGACAAGGTTAAAGTTTTTTCTCTTCTTACCAGTCTGGGTCCAAAGTATGAATCGTTCACCACCACTATGTTGAAACCACCACGACCGTCCTACACTGAGCTAGTGTCCTTACTACAAGGATATGAACAACGACAGAACTGGTTCACCACTAATACCTCAACTCAACATCTTGCTTTTTATGGAGAAAAACAACACACTGGTCCTCGCAAAATACATAACAATTTCAACTCAAATGGTCGTGGTTTTCAAGCACATAATCCACGATTCAATGGCTTGAACAGGAGCAGCCCTGGTAAGCAAACGAGTAATTTCAACAAGCAAACTCTCAACAATCGGAAGCCTCCCCCACCTGGACAACGTCGAATGACCCCAACAGAAAGAGAGATGTATCGAAACGAAATTTGTCAAATTTGCAATGGTACTGGACATGTCGCAAGTATTTGTTGGCACCTATCCAAGCACGTTCAAACATCAGATGAAATTCCGAAGGCTTTAGCAGCACTTACTCTGGACAACAGCGTCTTTGACACCGAATGGACATCTGACATTGGTGCCTCTCAACACATGACAGGTAATGCAGGTATGTTAAAAAACACACGACCATATTTTGGTAATGATTCAGTTTTAATTGGAAATGGAACATTGTTAGGCATACAATCTATTGGTGATTCTGACATCAAAAGTGGAAATCAAATTCTTCCGCTAAAAAATGTTTTACATGTGCCTAATTTGAATAGAAACTTATTATCAGTTAGTCATCTTACGGATCAATATCCAGTGAACTGCGAATTTTCTAATGTGGATTTTTGTATTAAGGAAAGGGAGACAGGTTACAAAGTGATGTCAGGACAACGCAAGGGTGATCTTTACGTTATTTCTCAACCTCATGAATTGCATTTTTCGCATAGATTCAAGTCTGGAACTGCTGATCTGTGGCATCAACGGTTAGGACATCCTCAGAAATCTACTCTTCAATTGTTGCAACAACAAGGGTTGATTGATGTCCGAGGGTCTAATAAATCACCTTCTTTTTGTGATAGTTGTCAGTTAGCTAAGCTTAATAAGCAGCCTTTTTTCTCTTCAGAAAATAAAAGTTTGTCTACTTTTGATAAAATTCATTGTGATTTATGGGGACCATCACCAGTTTCATCTCTTCATAATTTTCGTTATTATGCTTGCATTATTGATGATTTTTCGCGATATACTTGGATAATACCATTAAGAAAGAAATCTGATTTTTTTGATGCATATATGAGTTTTGAACAATATGTTTTTAGGCAATTCAAAAAATATATAAAAATATTTCATTCTAATGGAGGTGGAGAATTTATAAATATCAAACTTAGCTCTCATTTTCAGACACATGGAATTGTTCACCAGATTTCATGCCCTCACACTCCAGAACAATCAGGTATGGTGGAGCGTCGTCATAGAACAATTCGCGAGCTCGGTATGGCAATGTTATTTCATAGTGGTTCTCCTTTATATTTATGGATGGAAGCTTTTAAAATTGTTGTATTTCTCCTTAATCGCTTACCATCAAGTGCTATTAATTTTAATACACCGTATCATAAAATGCATGGAGTCCAGCCTAAATACACCTTTTTAAGGATTTTTGGTTCGAAATGTTTTCCTTATACTTGGGACACACGTAAAAATAAAGTTTGATCCAAAATCAGTACCATGCGTTTTTATTGGTTATAGTGATCAATACAAAGGATATAAATGTTTTCATCCAAGTACACAAAAAATTATCATTTCCCGTCATGTGGTTTTTAATGAAGCTAGTTTTCCATTTAAAGATCGGCATACCAATAATTCTGATTTCTTGAATGATCATTCGAAAAGTATTTTTGATTCTTGGATATCTCCTTTGTTGTCTCAGAGTATACATCCCTTGCAGGAGAAAAGTTCAGATGTCCCTCCTATTCCACTTGATCTTTCACATCATCAAAACCCCTCACCTCTTCCAGTTATGGGTTTACATAACCAAGACCCACCAGTAACATCTTCAACCATTTCAGAAGGAGAATCGTTCAGAAATGATGCTTTAAATCATGATAACGAGGATCCTTTACCCAACATTACAGAATCAGACCATGATATATGCACCGAATCAGCTGAAGCATCTTCATCTACTTCCCAGCATATTAACTCAGAATCAACAGCTTCTTCACAAGCTCACATGTTACTTGAGTCAATACAACCTCCACATCACTCAATGGTAACTCGATCTCAAGTTGGAACTCATAAACCAAATCCAAAGTATGCTCTTGTCATGGCTGTCGGAAAAGATATTCCTCCAACACCTATAAATATTAAAGTTGCACTTCGTCATGAAGGATGGAAATCAGCCATGCTTGAAGAGATGGATGCACTTCATCGTAACAATACATGGAAACTTGTGCCACATACTCCTAATATGCATGTAATTGGGTCCAAATGGGTTTTCAAATCCAAACTTAAACCAGATGGAACCCTTGATAGATTAAAAGCGCGGCTCGTTGCCAAAGGGTATAATCAGCTAGATGGCATAGACTATGTGGACACATTTTCACCCGTCATCAAGCCTGGGACAATACGCCTCGTGCTCAGTCTAGCTCTTGCTCAGAATTGGGATATTCGACAGCTTGATGTAAAAAATGCATTCTTATATGGCATCCTTAATGAAAAAATTTACATGGAACAACCTCCTGGAATGGCTGATCCCAACTTTCCAACTCATGTGTGCCAACTTTTGTGTACCCTCTACGGATTAAGACAAGCATCTCGTGGCTGGTTTGACCGTTTTAGTATTTTTCTTTTAAAACATGGTTTTTTTGTAGCTTAGCTGACCCATCTTTGTTTATTATACATTGTTCACGTGGTACTTTGATTCTGCTATTATACGTTGATGATATGCTTGTTACAGGTTCTAATTCACAGCTTATAGCTTCTTTCATTCAAATTTTACATACTGAATTTGCCATGAAGGATCTAGGGCCGATTCACCACTTTCTAGGCATTGAAGTTACAAGAACAGTTGATGGTTTGCACCTTTCTCAGTCCCATTATGCCCTCAATATTCTAGAGCGGACTAATATGTTAGATTGCAAGCCTATGAGCACTCCACTTGAAGCTAAAACCAAAGATCTGAACAACACTGTGCCGTATACGGATCTCACATATTATCGGGGAATCATTGGCTCTCTACAGTATCTCACTTTAACTCGTCCAGATCTTACTTACAGTGTCAACCTTGTGTCTCAATTTATGCATGCACCAACTCAGGCACATTTCAAAATGGTACGTCGCATCTTGAGGTACATAAAAGGAACCATCAATAAAGTTCTTGATTTTACTGCTTGTTCATCCTCGGATCTTCATGCCTTCTCTGATTCAGATTGGGCTGGCTGTCCCATCACTCGCCGGTCGACTACCGGATACTGCATTTTTCTTGGTCAGAATCCAATCTCTTGGTGTTCAAAAAAACAACACACTGTTTCACGTTCAAGCACAGAAGCCGAATATCGAGCAATGGCTAATACGGCAGCTGAAATCACTTGGTTAACATATATTCTTAAAGATCTTGGTATTCAACAACCTTCACCTCCAACTCTTTTCTGTGACAACACTAGTGCACTCCATATGACTATCAATCCAGTGTTTCATGCTCGCAGCAAACACATTGAGCTTGACTATCACTTTGTTCGTGAAAGAGTTGCACTCGGTCTTCTTGTTACCTGACATATCCCCACAAAATATCAAGTAGCTGACCTCTTTACCAAGCCAATGTCTAAAGCCACTCTTAATCTTCATTGTTTCAAACTTCGCCTCCGACCCCGGCCAAGTTTGCGGGAGGATATTACGACACTACTACCAACCTGTCAAAAAGAGAAATTGCAGGATGATGAAGATTGTGTCTTGGAGAGAAATAAGGGAATTTCCATCAAGAATGCACACAATCAGAGATATGCTTCAGTCAGGGATATGACATACTGATTGAAAGATTGAGATCAAACCAACCACAATTAGAGGAATGGTCTGAATCACGGAGATTATGTTAGTTGCTGACTTGTTGCTTTCCGTTTACACTCCATATTAATCACAGCTAGTCACATATAATATAAATAGGTTGTTACATCTCCATTGTAAATTGCTCACGTTAATAATCAATATACTGATATTCTTGTTCTATCTTTTATTAGATGAAAGAATGAGAGAAGATGAATATGAAGATTGACGGAAAACAAAATTAGGTAGGAAGGATAAGATCCTCACGTGATACGGTGATAGTTCAAAGATAACGTATATATAAAAATAAAAGTTAAGAATAACAAGAAAAACCGTAAAATAGCAAATCAATACTATTATATAAAGGAGAAGACGGTGGCGGTGAGGTAGCGCTTTCAGATCGCTTCGTTCTATTTTTCTAATTTTCTCAATTTTTTGAATTAATATAATTATAAAAATTTGGAAAAATCTCAATTACCTTTTAACTACTTACTAATAGAGGAAACATATAATATTTTTGCATTTAAAATCCCTACTAATGGAGAAAGTAAATATACAATAGATCTTTGCTAATGGAGGAAACTAAATATCACTAATGGAAGAAACTAAATATTCAATTATAATATTCTTTCCTTCAAAATATCTAAATTAGAAAAATAGTGTATTACCTTACATTATTTTGAATTTTCCTCTATTATTATCTAAATATTCTCATAATATTTTTTTAATGAAATTACTATCTTAACATATTGCTCTCCTAAACTTTCTTTTTTTATGTAATATAATAGAAAATACAGGAACATTTTGGTAAATAAGAAGTTAATAAATTAGATCGGTCTTGCATAAGAAATTAAGTAATTAATACCAAAAACTAGAAAAAATCTCAATTGCCTTTTAAATATTTACTAATGGAGAAAACTAAATATACAATTTCAATATTCTTGCATTTAAAATCTCTACTAATAGAGGAAAGTAAATATAATATTCTTGCATTTAAAATCTCTACTAATAGAGAAAGTAAATATACAATAGATCTTTACTGATGGAGGAAACTAAATATCACTAATGGAGAAAACTAAATATTCGATTATAATATTCTTGCCTTCAAAATATCTAAATTATAAAAAAAAAAGTGTATTACCTTACATTATTTTAAACTTTACTCTATTATTATCTAAATATTCTCATGATATTTCTTTTCAAATGAAATTACCATATTAACATTTTGCTCTCCTAAACTTTCTTTTTTAATGTAATATAATAGAAAATACAAGAACATATCCATCCATTATATATATTAAAGGCCAACATGGTCTTTCAAGATATTTAGTAAATTACATAATTACCCGTTTATCATATAATGTTAAAAAAATGTTGGTTATAAGGATTGAACCCATGACCTTCCTATTAGGAATGACATAAGTTCACAAGTACAATTACTACACCAAAGGCTTTTGTTTGTATCTTTCTAAAATTCATTAACTCTATACACTAAGAGCTCATTTATTATATTTATTTAACATTTATTCATTATCTATTTACCTATCTATTATAGGCTAAGAAGACATTCACAAAATAACCATGACCTACGTGATTGAAATGAATAACTACGTCAAAAAGTTTGAAATTTTCTCATATATAATAGTATTATTGAAATGAACTACGTCAATTTTTTTGATACATTTTTAAAAAATCAATAACTACATGCACCGAGAACTTAGTTTCTATATTCTATTTAATATTTATTTTATGATTTGGAATCCGTTGATTATATTCGCAAGTGACTTTCATGATATATTCCACTGTAATGTTCAATCAAGAATATATTTACCTACACCGGAAAAAAGATTATAATATATATTATTATATAATATATATAATATAGCTAATTAATAGTATAAATATACACATAAACTCTGTTAATTGTCTACTGCAATTTTTGTTGTCAACATTGTTCTTCTTTACTTTTTTGTTTATTCATGTTAAAAGTGTGTATATGGGTATATGAGTATGAGACTTTTTCCTTTATGTTATTTATCTTATTACGTTTGTTTGTATCCTAATGCAAGATCATATTAAAATCTTTGACAAGACAAGTTATTTGCTATTAGTGTTGATTGAGTTAAGACATGGATTAATAAGGAGGGGGATTCATCAGTTAATCAGTTAAAATAATAGGCCGAGCAAAGTGATTTTCATGTACATTCAGTTGTGAATTCATTTATATGTTTATGTGTGTACGTTATTAGTTTTGAATTTATAGTTAAAAGTTGATACACATGTATACAAGGTAACTCGAAAGTGGAAAATTCATCATGTCTTCAAAAACAAATTTTATCATTGTTTTTAACGTTTAGAGAGTTATTGCTCTAATTTTTATGAGAAAGGATTATATCTTTTAGTAAAATATTTTCTGTAATTCATACATGAAAATTCAAAGATAAAAATTGTATATTAAGAAATTTATAGTGTATGTATTTTGAAAATATCATGTTAATATTTATTTGACTGAAGAATTTATTTAGGGTGTGCATTTTTAACAAAATTCAATAAGTCGGTGCATCTATTACAAAAGTCATACAAGAATAAGAAACATTGAGAAGTGGTCATTAATTTTATTTTATTTTAAAAAGGAAGAGGTTGTTGTTATTTGTTTTGACAAAAAGAGATCATTATTAATAAAAAATTCTCCCAGCAACAAAAATGATGTTTGTTCATTTTTTTTTTGATTTTTTTCTTACGGGGAGTAGATTTGGAGGTGGTGAAGATTTTAATAGTTCTGAAGGTATAATTGTAGTTTTTGATTGAACGATCTAGAATTATATATATATATATATATATATATATATATATATATATATATATATATATATATATATATATATATATATATATATATATATATATATATATACTAGCTTATATCCCGTGCGATGCACGATTTTCTTTAATATTTTATTATTTTTATTTAGATTTTTGTAATTATATTTTTTGATGAAATTTTAATATATATTTATATGTGTATATAATAAAATCGATTTATATATCTAACAATATAAGTATTTTAATTTAATAAATTTTTGATGTAATTTTTAGTAGTATTTTAGATATTAAAATAGAAAAATATTTTTAAATAATAGAGCTAACGGTTCGTATTTATTTGTTCTTAAAAAATCTAAGAGTGACTAAATTGCAAATAACAAAATATGTGTCTGTAATGTGCCGAGTTTCTTTTAACATATGCTATTACTTTTATTTTTTATTAATTATATTATTTAAATTGAATATTATAAAAAATTATATTAATCATGAATTTTATAAGTTTAATATAATAATATTTTCATTATTTCTATATTTTGCCCGTGTTTTTATTAATTCGAATATGAGTTGTTTCAATTAAAATATGTGTGTTTTTAAAATATGTTTTTATTAACCATGAATGTGTGTGTGTGTGTGTATGTGTTACCTGTGTTACTTTTAGAACATTAGTTGTTTAAATTAGAAAATAGAATATTATATTACCTTTCTATATATATGTTGATCGTGTTACTTTTAGAAAAATTAGTTGTTTAAGTTAGAAAAAATAAAAAAAATGATGTGTTTAGTTGAAAAGGGTAAGTGGTTATTTATTAATAATTATATAGAACAATATTACCATTACATATTTATTTTGCAAGTGTTATGTTTAGAACATGAGTTGTTTTAGTTAGAAAATGTAAAACATATAGCTCAAAAAAGTAATAAGATATAAATATGTAATAATATTATCATTTTATATATATATTACCTATTTTATTTTTATAAGATGAGTTGTTTTAGTTACAAAAATAGATAAAATAGATAATGTATTTTAGCTAAAAAAAGCAATTGGTTATAAATAAATTGGTTATATATAGGCCCGACCCAAATTATAAATAGGCCCGACTCAAATATCGACCGACCAAACAACCGACCGACCAAAACTTTTAATGTTTCGTCTTTAATAATACTAGCTTATAGCCCGTGCAATGCACGGTTATTTAAATTTTATTTATAATTATATTTTTATTACCCATGCAACACACGATTGTTTTTTTAATATTTATAATTATATTTATTTATGAATATTTTAATATTTAAAAATTATTAGTTTACATGATTAAATTATGCTAAAAAAGATTTAGCCAAAAAAATTGTAGTTAAAAATTTGATATTTATTATATTTTACACGCTCAATTTAATATTTGTTTATATTGAGTTATAAAAGTTAGATTTGGCCAATTTTATAGTCCACATGAAATTCACAAAATAATCTTTAATTTAGTTGTGGTTTAATAGTTATTTTTCAATTAAAAACTATTCTAAAACTAAAAAGAGAATAAAGTGACGAAATTTAATGTTGAGAATTCTATCCGATTTAGAAAATCTACTTATATGTTGTTTAGATTATTAGAATATCTTTTATTAACCAAATACATTTTTTAATATTAAATCTAACGGTTTTCACCTATCTATTTAAGATTAAATGATTTTTATTATTTTGTTATTAAATGAGTTTCCTTATTTAATTACAACTATTTTTATGTTTTGACTTTTTAGAAAATTCAATCCTAATATAATATCTTTTAACTTATATCATTTTTAGATAATAACTTCTTTTTATATGATATAATCATGATCGTCTATTTTTAAAAGTATTGGATCTAACCGTTGAGAATATTTTGGCGGTATTTAGGACCAAACTACCAGGATAATATCATTAATTTTTCTTAATATTTATAAAAAAAAATTAAATTTTAATTTTTTTAAATATTAATTGCTAAAATATAATATACTCTTTTTTTGTAATATGTTAATTATGCATGAACTTTGAACTTTTGAGAAAATAAATTATCAATTAAAATATATTTTTTTTGTAATAGTTCTTTTTTAAAGTAGTACACGTGACGATCAAAATTCTCTATAAAATTCATTTTTTTATAGTATATCTCGTAAATATTTATGTTATTATATTAAAGACTAAATAATGAAAGCTTCCTTATAAGTATGGTCGCTTTGTTTGATCACTCAATCCATAATCGTTGGATCTTTCAAATTAAATTGTTGAGAAACATTAAGAATTTTTTCATTTTTTTCTTGCAGACATAGGTTATTTGATAATATTTTTTGTAAAGTACGATTTTTCAAAAAAGTGGTATAGGAATTGATTAACAAATTTTTAAAGTTTCGAATTTAATAATTTACAATGTATATAGGTTAAAAAAGTTTGGTCTCTTCTGTAGTTGAGTCTAAAATTTCAAAATACGTTTTTTTAATATGAATATAGTCGTGCTAACAATGAAATTAGGGGGGTGGTATTGTATTACAACTTCAAATTACTTTTATTGACTTTTTAGAAGTCAATGACTTTTGATGATTTGATAAACTTTTAATGACTTTTATGGAGTTTGTACATTTCTTTATTACTTTTACAGACTTTTCTATAATGACTTTTGAGGAGTTTTACTTACATCTAATGACTTTTCTGTAATGACTTTTGAGGAGTTTTACTTATATTTAATGACTTTTGATCGATAACTTATATTAATATGAATGTGAAATTATAAATACGTAACATATAGAAAAAAGTAATAAATTATAAGTTTATACTAAATATTATATACCAAGAAGATCGAGTTATTGATATTTCACCAATAATTTTTTTTTATATACAATAGTATTATAAACTATGATTAAATTATTTATTTTTAATTTTTAATCTTGGATATATGTATGTATACGTTAAAAGATGATTATTTTTTGTCACGAATACATAAACGTACAAGAATATTCTATGTAGAGGAAATTTAAATTTTCAAAGGTATATCATTTAACCGAAATTTAGACAATAAGACTTCAATGTTTGAAAATAAAAAATCTGAATTTCAAACGCACCTAAGAGAAAAGACGACGTTAAAACCCAGAAGATAAAGTTATTTATGTAAATTAAAAAATTCACAAAAAAATCTAAACGAAAGAAAATTATATATTTATTAATAATTAATACAAATAGAAATCCAACAAAAGGAGATCACTTTGGTTTCGCAAATAACCAAATAGTATAAAATCAAATAAAACTAGAATTCTAACCTCCAACATCAATATAATTTAATAAAATCAAAGGGATAATATTTGACAAAAAAAATGAAAGGGATAATAACCATCCTTTTAAGAGAGAAGATATTCTATTTGTGAGAGAGGGAAATGACAAAATTCTGAAATAAATGAGAATTGAAGAAAATAAAATAATCATTTAAAAGTCATCTGAAATCTTACCCCAAATCTCAAGACTTTTCAAATTAGATTTCTACTTATATTTTAAGTTAAAAGTCATTAAAAGTAATTGTCATTCAAAATCCATGACTTTTTGAATACTAGCCTACTTCTAAAGAGTTGTTAAAAGTTTAAATTGAATAACACCTTACTTTTAATGATTTTTTAAAAGTTTTTAAAAGTATTAATTCAATAACACCATACTTTTAGATAATCTTTAAAAGTTAGAATTGAATAATACATGACTTTTAAAATCCTTAAAAGTCATTAAAAGTTCACCATTTGTGTATAATTTATTATTTAATAATAAATAATATTTGATTAGTTATGATCTAAAACTTAATAAAATAGGATAAAAAATATGCACAATTTTATCCTCGTATTATTATATTCTTTGTTGATTTGAATTTTTCTTAGATTGATTTTAATTTTTGAACATAGATTTCTAAATTTAAAATAGTTAGAAAAAAGTAATTAAATTGCGTTAAAATAATGATGACATAATAATTATTATTAGAATTTAAATACTCACTTTACTAATTTGAGCTTTATCTTGTGTTTTAAAAATTAGATTTTGACGATTTTACACCCCACATGAAGATAACTAAATTATCTTTAATTAAAAGACGGTTTAACAATTTTTATCTAAATGGAATTGTCGAGAAAAGAAAGTCACGAATTTTTTACATGGAAAATTCTATTCAATATTGAAAACTTATTTATATTTGGTTTAAATTATCAAAATACACTTTTTAGAATTTAAATATAATCTTATTATTAATAAAATACACTTTTTTAATATTTGATCTAACGATTTTCATTTATTTGGTTAAGATCTAATGGTCCTTATTAATTTGGTTGTCGACCGTACGACCAAAATTTTGGAGAAGATCCTTATTATACTTATTATATATAAGGATTTAATATAATAAGGATATCAAGTATATATTGATATAAGTATTTTACTAACTGTTTTTACTTATTACTTAAAAATTATTAAACATAATAAAAATTATGTTATGATTATATAAAATTTTATTATCATATTATTATATTCTTTATCGATTTGAATTTGTTCTTAATTAATTTTAATACTTTATTGAAAGAAACATAAAAATTCTATATTTAAAAGAATTAGTGGAAAAATAAATAAATTGGTGCTACAATAATAAAAAAAAAATATTTATTAAAATTTAGGTACTCACTTTACTATTTGGGTTCTATCCCGAGTTTTAGAAATTGAATTTTGACGATTTTCCATGCGAAACTAACGAAATTGTCTTTAATTTAATTTAATGATGGTTTAATAATTATTATCTAACTTGACCAATTGACCTACCCATAAACCGAAAAGAAAATATGGTTAAGAATTTTTACATAAAAAATTCAATTCAATATAGAAAACCAATTTATAATTGATTTAAATTATCAAAGCACACTTCTTAGTATATAAATATAGTCCTACCTTTAATCAAATACACATTTTAATATAAGTATTATATTCAAAATTATCGTTTATGAATATGAAACCCTTAATATTTTAATAATATTTTGATATTATCCTTTTATGTTTGTTATATGTAAAATAATATAATTATTGTTATGTTACTTGAGAAAAAAAAAAGTGTTTAAATTTATTCATGTACAGAGTTCTTCTAAGTCTCTTATATTACGTAGGGTCCACGTGTATCATTGTTAGTATGATATGCATGAGCATTATATTGATAATTTTTAATATTGTAATCGATATGAATTGTTATCTTGATATTTGGTTTAACAATTATTATCTAACTGGAACTATACATAAATCTAAGACAAAAGATATTTAAGAATTTTTACATAGAAAAAATTTAAATTATCAAAATACACTTTTTAGTATTTTAATATAATTCTATTATTAATCAGATACACTTTTTAATATTAGATCTAACAATTCTCATCGATCTATTTAAGATCTAACTATAATTATTAATTTGGTCGTATAGTGATCGTACACGAAACAGATCGATTTTAATTTTTTCTTAAATTGGTTTTAATATTTTATTGAAATAAACATAGAATTTATAAATTTAAAAGAATTAGGGAAAAAATTAAATTGGTGCTAAAATAAAAAAAAAATATTTATTAAAATTTAGATAATCACTTTACTGTTTGGGCTATATCTTGAGTTTTAGACAACAGATTTTAACGATTTTACAGCCCACGCGAAGCCAACAAAATTATCTTTAATTTAATGATGGTTTAATAATTATTACCTAACTGGAACTATCTATAAACTAAAGAGAAAAGATAATTACGAATATTTACATAAAGATTTCTATTCAATATAGAAAACCCATTTATAAATGGTTTAAATTATCAAAATACACCTTTTAGTATTTAAATATTATCATATTATTAATCAAATACAATTGTTAATATTATATCTAACGGTCCTCATCTATTTGAATATTTATAGTTTTATAATCCAACAGATTGTATACTTTTGGTAGTACAGTGACCGATCAAAGTTTTGGATAAGAACTTACGCTTATTATATATAAGGATTTAATTAGCTTAAAACCTGTGCGATGCACAGGTTATTAATTATTATTTTATTATTATTTTTTTAGACATGTAAAAATAGCTAAACACTTTTAATTAATTAAAAAAATTAAAACATATTTTAAAATAAATAAGTAAGGGTTTGCTCGTTATATTTTTGGAAAAATAGGGGTTTTAGTATGAAAAAATAAAAAATGTAACATATATTTAGTTTAAAAAGGTAAATGATCGTGATATTTTTGGAAAATGAGGTTTTTAAATTTAATAATTTAAATTATTTAAATACGTTTTAAAATAAATAAGTAAAGGGTTTGTCCGTGATATTTTTAGAAAAAGAATGGATTTTATTGAGAAAAATAGAAAAAGTAAATTGAAAAAGACAATTTTCCGTGATATATTTAGAAAATGAGTGACTTTTGTTAGAAAAAATCTATAATGTGTTTTAGCTGAAAAGGTAATTGGTTATAAATAGGTATTTGATTATTTATATTTTAATATTTTTAGTAATTGCATTTGTTAAGAAAAATAAGTAGACATGTTAAAATAAGTAAACTTTTAAAAAAATAATTATAATATTAGGTTTAAAAATAAATAACTAAAGGTTTGTCCGTGATATTTTTGGAAAATTAGGGGTTTTAGTAAGTAAAAATAGAAAAACTAACATGTTTTAGTTAAAAAAAGGTAGCTGTCCATGATATATTTGAAAAAGTAAGGCAATTTGTTAGAAAAATAAAAAAATAATGTATTTTAGGTGAAAAAGGTAATTGTTTATAAATAGGTAATATTATCATTTAATAATATATTTCTATAAATAAGTAAGGTTAATTAAGTAAAAACACGAATTTAAGAAAGGGCAATTAAGTAAAATGACAACGTACCATACCGACCGACCAAACTTTTAATGTTTCGACTATTATATAATAGTATTGATTGATAGTATAGATATATATAAATCAAAACAAAACTTAATTTTATATTAGAAATATTATTTTATTTAAAAACGTATTTTGTAGAATATATTTTGAGAAAATTTAGAGATAGTATTATAAAGTCGCTGCGAAGCGCGGCTTAGTAAACTAGTATTATTGAAAGAACGTAAAAGTGAAAAAAGATATAGAAATAACCGTATAATCGGTAATTTCTCTAAATAAAATAGGCAAAACGATATTAAAATATATTTATTTCAGTCATTTCCTCGTAAACTAGTAAGTAGTACAATAAAACTCAAAATTCAAGTCATTAATTAATTAAACCAAATAGTAAAATCTCGTCACAAAAATCTTTGAACTCGTGAAAAAACACAGTAGAAATCTAGTGCATTCATAAAAGTAGACCAAGACCAAGCTGTGTGTCCATGATGTGCAACAAACCCGAAAACAGATCCGACCCGAACACTACCAACCCCACTGTTATCATCTCTATCATTCTTCTTCTTCATTGTCTATTTCATCATATTTAAACACAAATTTATAAATAATTATTAGGTCATTTCTCTTCCCATTTTGCCCCTCTCTTAGATCTCCAAACACTATCATATATATACATCATTTATTTATTTTTATTTACAGGCAATTACCAGCGCCGTACTTCTATAAATCTCGCCGGAGCATGAGATTTTCGCCGCCGGCTAAATAATGAGGTCGTCGGAAGATTCAAATTCTCCGTCTGCTTCGATTCTACTTGCTCCTAGACACTCCAATCCTAAGAGAAAAAGGTTGATTGAATTTACTCTCAATTTTCTCGATTTTGATATTGAATTGTTTGATTTTAATCTGAATTATGCTTTTGTGTTGCTTGTTTTACATTTTTTGATGAAGATCTCGAGTTTTTGTAGCTAATTTCACTGTTTGATCTGATGTATCAGAATTATGTAGTGTTGTGGTGTGATCAAGTGTTGTGTTGTGTACTTGTGTTGGAAGTTGTGTGATTGTTTCGGTTTTGATCGGAACTAGAGGTTGATTGCTGAGTTGAGATTTTACGTAATAGGATTGATAGGTAGGAGAGTTTGATTGGAGCTAGTGTGTCTTGTTTTCGTAATTTGATTGGTTAGAAGATTTTATGCGGAGATGTTGTTATCTATCCGTTGAGATATTCTAAAAATGAATTTATTTGCGTCATTCTGACGACATTTTGGATATTAGATACGAAGCTGGACTAGGTAAATTAAGTGACACAATTAAGTTTCTGAATAAGGTTAAATAGAGGCTGATACGGTGTCGTTTTGAACTCCTTTTGGAACTACGTAAACTCAACATATATAGAAAATAAATATATTCAAAAATGTATTCTGTAATAGTGATATAAATCATTTGTTTCTATAAAATTCAATTCTTTGTATCTTAATTGTTAACTGCCATGTGATTGAGTATAAAGCTTTTTGTATGAGCTAGTGCCTTGGTACTGTATTTGATTTTAGTGTTTTCTGATATAATGTCGATTTACTCTGCCGGATGTAGTAATGTCTTCCGACTGCTAGCACGAAGAGAAATTTCACCTCAGACAAAAGATTCTTCTCGAAACTTATGGAGAGAGGATTCAAAGAGTAATGTTAATTCATCACCTCTTTTAAGAGGTGAAGCAGCAAGAGATGTTAAGCGCAGTCTTATATCATGGTAATTTCTTTAGTGCCCAGTAGTTCTTGTTTATAAAATTAATGTCGTTGTCACCACTTCTGTTTTTACTCATGGAGCAATCAGCGGTTAACTGGTCCTTTACGTGTGAGATTTGGTTCTTAGTTTCTCTCGCTTATGGTATCTTAAATGTATTGTTTATTTCAGGGTAGAGGCAGAGTCGCTGCGACATTTTTCAGCCAAATATTGTCCGCTATTGCCGCCTCCTAGGTCAACAATCGCAGCAGCCTTCAGCCCTGATGGGAAAACGCTTGCTTCCACTCAGTAAGTTATCAATTTTGGGCAAAATCTACTATATTTGCGTGGTACTGAAGATATAAAGACCTCTGTATGTGTCTGTGCTTGCAGTGGAGACCATACAGTGAAGATAATTGATTGCCAAACTGGAAGATGTTTAAAGGTGTTGAGTGGTCACCGGAGGACGCCTTGGGTGGTAGGCCTGCTTTCTATACTGTTGGTTTTACTTTATAACCCCTACACAGGTGGCTGATGATATTTAAACTCTGAGCAATCACATGAGTAACCTAGAAAGCTGTAGAGAACATTTAACAAGAGTAGCCTAGTGGTAGGGGAGCATGTTAAAGAAGAGGTATAACTTCCCGAGTTCGATACTCCTTGGAAGCTTTGTCAAGGATATAAATGGAAGAGAATCCAGTTCAAAATAATCCACACCCAAGGTTATACTGGTGGGGATTAGTCTCACATATTTGGGAGAGGATGATACACAGCACTGGTGCTTGCATAGTGGCTATTCTGCCCCATAAAGATATTTCATTGTCGCTTTGTACTGGGTTTAAAAAAAAAGGATTTGAACTTCGTAGTTCGCAAAATTAGATTTTTTTGAAAAAGTTATTCCGGAGTTTAAATATTGATTTTTGATGAATGATATCTAAAATGCTAAACTGTTCTAAATTATAAGACTACTTTAAAATGTTGCCTAATATATATATATATATCGATACAGAGTAAAGTTATATAGTATTATGGAGAAGCATTGAAGTTATCTAGAATTTTTACAATTGCCACAGACAAAAGAATTAAAGTAGTGATTATCTGGCTTATTGAGTGTGATTATCTTGCATCTCCTAAATTGGTCTTATATCATTACTTATGAATCAACCACTTGTGTTGTGAAAAAGATTTAGGAATGGGTTAGGGTGTAAATTATTCTTGTTGACAGTGTATCACATCTCTATGTGCGTTTGATTAATGTTTCTAGCAGTGGAACTATTTGACTTTATTTAGGTAGCACTTTCGGCATGCAGATTTTGCCTAGTTTATAAAATATTTCATCTTATATATTAATGAAACTTTTACAGGTTAGGTTCCATCCACTGTGTCCTGATATACTTGTCAGCGGAAGCTTGGACCATGAAGTCCGCTTATGGAACGCAAAAACTGCAGAGTGTATAGCGTCACGTGATTTTCGTAATTCTTCTTATCCTTTTTTTCAATTATTATAATTATTTTTGTATTTTAGTAAGCTAAAAAAAATTGTGATGCATATACCGATACACGTCAAGAAATGTTAATTTATCTTGGATGATAGTGTTTGATATGTTTAGCATGTTTCTCTTTGCAGATCGTCCAATAGCTTCTATTGCTTTCCATGCGCAGGGGGAATTTCTAGCTGTAGCTTCAGGCCATAAGGTAAGGATTCTTGGAAATTACCACAGAGTTGATTGCTTTAATGGATGTTTCTTGACTTTAAATTAAAAAACTGTGTAGCTTTATATATGGCACTACAGTGGAAGAGGGGAGACGGTATCACCTTCAATCATACTTAAAACACGCCGTTCTCTTCGTGCTGTGCATTTTCATCCTCATGCTGCTCCATTTCTTCTGACTGCTGAGGTAATTCTTGGTGTTGATATGTTGGAAATTAAAATCTTCTCGTTTTACTCTTTCTGATCGAGTACACATGGGTTTCAGGTAAATGAACTAGAATCATCAGATTCCACAGTGACACTTGCAACTTGTCAGAATTATTTGCGATACCCCCCTCCCACAGTATATCTGGCAGATGCTCATCCCGATAATCAGTCTAGACAGGTCAGCGAGTTACCATTAATGACTCTGCCATTCTTGTTATGGCCTTCAATTGGTCGAGGTGATGGGAGAATCCCATCGCAACAAACTGATGCAGATGTCAGGTCAACTAGTACTACACAAAGAGCAGAACCTTCTGGCTCTGTCCGACTTCTTACTTATTCTACTTCTTCAGGGCAGTATGAGCTTTTGTTGTCTCCTATAGATTCTGGTGGCGCCCTCGTACCACAAGAACCTGAAGCTAATGCTTTAATTGTGGAAATGGAAAATGATGTAACCAATCCGACAGTAGATGCGATGGAGACTGATGTGCAGCCTCTAAGAGTTATCCCATTTGTTGATCCCACAAGTTGGGAAGTACCGTTTTTGCAAGGGTGGTTTATTGGGCAAAGCCAAGCTGGCCAACAAACAATGCATCCGTTTAATGTTGTGGCCGCTGAAAATATATCTAGCTCTAGTAGAATGGAGAATCATGGTCCAACAGCTCCTTCAACGTTGGCATCCAGTTCCGCTCAGTCTCGGGTAAATGTGAGATCTGGTTCTCATCACCATTATTCACACCCTTATATGTCATCTGCTGGTAGTAACATAACACATGATGAGAGTGAATCTCAGCACTTTGTTGAGCGAATCCAATCCGAGATTGCTACATCACTTGCTGCAGCAGCTGCAGCGGAGTTGCCTTGCACTGTGAAGCTTAGAATATGGCCTCACAATGTTAAAGATCCTTGTCGACTTCTTGATGCAGAACAATGTCGCTTAACTATACCACATGCTGTGCTTTGTAGGTATGTTGTAGCCCATTATAAAATGTCAACCTTATGTTGAATTGGCCCCTCTCCCTCTAAAGCCATTCCATAAGTCATCTTTTGGTAAAATCATATGATAAATCAATTGATTCTTATGATTAGTGTCTTAGTATTATTGCAATTACCTGATCCGCACATGGATGTTATTATGGAACATCTCTATTAATTTTTTTATTGGAAAACTTACTAAAATACTGATACTTGAACATTTTTTTACTCACAGTGAAATGGGTGCCCATTTTTCACCTTGTGGCCGATTTTTAGCTGCCTGTGTTGCATGTGTCTTACCAAATGTGGAAGCTGATGCTGGTTTCCCTGGGCAGCAGGTACAGTCTGATGTCATAGGGGTTTCAACATCTCCAACGAGACACCCAATATCAGCTCAAGAAGTCATGTATGAGCTTCGGATATATTCCCTGGAGGAGGCGACGTATGTTTCAATTTTCTTCAATATTTGGGTGTAATTTTATGATTGTTTTCTGCCTTATTAATCTGTTTTTTTTTTAAAATTTTAGATTTGGTCTAGTGCTTGCTTCACGGGCAATCAGAGCTGCTCATTGTTTGACTTCAATCCAGGTAACTTCCCCCTGTAATACCTAATATTACGTATTAAGTTCCAGTAAAATTGTGTCATTGATCCCGAGTATGCTAATTCAGATTGTATATTCTTCCGATTGGCTGTATCCGTGTTCTCTTAACTGTCAATTGAATAGGTCGGAAACCTTTAAAGTACCATTTTCTAGTGATGCTTTTGACCTTATAGAATTATGTTTATTACTAAAGGTTTCATGTTAGAGACATCTGAACATCATATGCTCTTTGACCTTGTCTTTTTTAATTAAGGTTTCAATTAAGGTTTCACAGTAGAGACATCTGAAGTATAAGAAATGTCAGTTTCAATTATGTAATTCTTACCTCTCTTCATTAGTAAAGTGACAATAAATACTAGGGTATTTATGCTCAGATTCGTTCTGTTTGAATGCTTGTGTATGTTGCATGTCCTTGCGCTAATGTGTATTAATTCCAACAATTATGAATATTTTAATATGGATAATCCTTGACATTTACCAAGGAAGAAAGCACATATTAATTTATAAGTAATTTGTATTTTTGGCTGTCTATGCATGCAGTTCTCACCAACTTCCGAGCACTTATTACTTGCCTATGGTCGTCGTCATAGTTCACTGCTAAAGAGTGTTGTCATTGATGGAGAGACAACTGTACCTGTTTACACCATTCTGGAGGTACCAGTTACTGCTTTTCGATTACCATATCACACACACACACACCCATGTAATGCACTTGACCTGCTGGTTGCTAGAACCTTTTTCTTGTATATTATAGAATTTCTTATTGATGTCTTTGGTTTTGTATTAATAAGCTCTGCCTTATGTCCATTGGTTGGATTGTGGTAGATTGTGTGTGGTAATTAGTCACTACTACAGAACAGCTTTCACAGCTAGCAAGCAAATATAAAAAAAGCTGAATCTTTTTTTGATTTCGACTAAGAGCATTGACAGAGCTGGAGATGATATATCTATATATATGAATCCGATTGGAAGTGTACTTTGTTATATTGGATGAAGCATCTAATATTTGGCTTTTCTTAATCAGGTCTATAGAGTTTCTGATATGGAACTCGTGAGAGTGCTTCCCAGTGCAGAGGATGAAGTCAATGTAGCCTGCTTCCATCCAGCGGTTGGTGGTGGTCTTGTTTATGGAACAAAGGTAAAAAAACTCGTTTAAATTCACAGCAATATGCGGGGACCTGCAGCTGTTCTTGATTTAATTATATAGGGGATTTATGTTATATTTATGTAAAATGCAGGAAGGAAAGCTAAGGATCTTTCAGTATAATGTTTCAAATGGCTCGAACTATTCAGGAACCTGTTCTTCAGAAGAGGACATGATTGAGGTAAGACAACAAAGATCATTTGTAATTGTAAATTCCACAGCTAGACTAGTATTAACCGAGGATTTAAGCTTCTTTTAAAGCTCTCACTGAAACACTGTAACAAAAAGTAAGAATACAGTTCCCAACTTCACATGCAGAACACCGTAAACTTCGCACCTCGCTGCTGTGGTGTGTGGTTTGATCTTGGTGCATCCTTGCAGTCCACCTTCGATGGTGATTAGAAATCTCGAACTTTTTACATGTCTAACTCAATTTCAAATAAAGAATACAAGGAACACATCTCCAGTATGAAATAAGTCTATTATAATATTGAAACCTGCCACCAAAGGTGAGACTAGAAGTTTGTATTAGTGTTTATACCAAAATATTCTCCTACTAGCTCCATTTTAGGGTTTACTTTGGTGTTTGGCCCTGAGCATGTTGGATACAGGATACCTACCCAGTAATACAGATTACAGAGTAATTGTACTAGAATAAATTACTTAAGAGTCCTTGGAAAGAAGCTCTTGGCAAGAAGTAACTAGTAGGTCCTAGATGATGCATGATTTTCCTTCACCTGTGTTAATTTAGCTGAAACAATAGCCTATAATTAAGTCTTGTAAATCATGTGTTTTTTGTTTTTAGGGTTTGATTGCGGAGCATTAAGGAGTGGATGTACCGTGGCTAACTTGATAAGTTGTCTATACAAATATTAAACCCAAACATATAGTGCTCTTGCCTAGTACCTGTATGTGCGAGCCGTCATTGGGTAAAATACAAATTTGTAATTTCGATCCTATGACATTTTAGTTTCTTGTATACACATTTAGATATATGGCAAAAAGATGGAAGCTAACTTGCACAAAAAGGCGAGTGCATGGGATGCAAAAAAGTTTGTTGCTACGTCTTTTCCTCCTGTTTATTGAACTACAACAGTCTAAGCTTGAAAGGTGATACTCCTCCATTGCCAAATCAAATTGTTGAGTTCATGATTGAGAGGAATACATGTACTTTTATACCCTACAAGCTTCAGATATGCAGACATTTCTCTGAGCTGAGGAGGTTTCGTTGCATGACATATGTGTTTCTGTACATTGAATGTTAGATCCAAATATCTGATTTGTCTTTTAAAAAAAGAGAAAGAAAAAGAAAATGGAATGCTGTTGTAACTTAGAAATGTGCTTATTTTGGCACGCCTTTGGCTGGTTGTACGCAGAAAGTTGCTGTTTTTTTTTGGTTAGCTTGTTATAGATTTTATTTGAACCCTGTTGTATGGATTCAATTGTCAAGATTGCTGATACTTGACACATTTAAAATAGAAAATA
This sequence comes from Heracleum sosnowskyi, assembly GCA_030848705.1. Classification (NCBI taxonomy): domain Eukaryota; kingdom Viridiplantae; phylum Streptophyta; class Magnoliopsida; order Apiales; family Apiaceae; genus Heracleum; species Heracleum sosnowskyi. The sequence goes on along the minus strand of CM061238.1, from coordinate 130,624,536 downwards.
GACCTGGAACATATTAGAAAATATCAAAATAGAATTCTGAATTATATGATATGCATGCAGATAGCCTAATCTCTTAATTACCGTTGATTGTCCATAATCAGAAATGCAGGCAAATGTTCACGTCTGGAACATGACCTAAGGAATTAGGAATACGAATTGAGCCTGCAAACTTCAATCAACTTTTAACTCAAATACAAGTGATATGATCCGAAATTTTTTAACACTGTAGATAAATCTTTGATTGAAAAAAGGTAATATATCTCTCATGCTAAATATATTTCTCATCATCCTTTACCCATATTTGAGGGCATCATCTTGTGTCAAGAAATATGAAAAATCATACTTTGAGTAGTTGCTCTTTTCATCAACTTATGTTTAGGACTGCTTATGAATCAGTGTATACATGTCAATTGTTGCAGCAGGTACTTGGCTTAATAATTTAAGAAGTATCTGGTCTTGGTTTAAAATCTATTCTACTTGTCTTCTGTCAAGTATCATCATATTGTAAGCTGAATCATACTTGGCCCTAGGGGTGTAATCTGAGCCGAGCAGCTTGAGCTCAGATTCGATTTAATTATGATGGCTCGGCTCGACTTGAGAGTATAAACGAGTCGAGGTTGAACAAAAATTTTTACTTGTTTATTTAAACGAGCCAAGCCGGGTATACTCGAAACTCGATTAGGCTCGGCTCGAAACTCGAAAATCCGGCTAGACTCGAACCCGAACTCGTTTAAGCAAAATACATAATTTTAATAAATAAAAATATGTCATCATATAATTTTGATATATTACATCCCTTGCTTTTGTTTAGTCGTTGGATGTTAAGTAATCAGTGACTCTAAAACCTTAAGAGCAACTCCAACAGACTCTTAATGTGTTTCTTATAAATATTATAAAAAATTAACCTCCTAATGATTTAGGATATTATAAGGAATGACAAATCCAACAATACTCCTTATATATACTCTTTATTATTATTATTATATTATTAAATTCAAACTTCACCTACATTTTTTATATTGGAGAAAAAAAAAAAGATGAATAGATTTAGAGGGAAGTGAATATTTTATTTAAGAAAATGATATAAGCAATGACTCAACAATTCTTAAACATAAGGAAGGAAGAGGAATTCTTAAAATTTTAAGGGATGACTAAGGAGACTCTTGGAGCAAGTTTTTGCTTCAAATTTTTTATATTTCAGTTTAGGAGCCTATTTAGCTAGTATTTTGGAGTTGCTCTAAGTAAGGTCCCAACAGGATCTTATAATTTTATATTATAACAAATGTTATTCAAAATTGGGGTGGACTTATTTCATTATATAATATTTGGCTTGAAAATTGCATTTGAGTTAAAATTTAAGTTCAATATAAACGAGCTATACAACTCGTTTAAGCTCGACTCGTATATCTCGTAAGTATACTCGATACGGCTCGTGTAATAATCGAGTCAAGTCCGATTATTAAAATAAGCTCGTTTAAGTTAAATGAGCGGCTCGGCTCGGTTAAAAGTTACCCAGATGATATAGTAACCGGCTTGTTTATAAGATACTCGACTTGATCCGGCCCGGCCCGGCCCGAATTACGGCCCTACTTGGCCCTGTCCCAAAATGTCACACAATAAGGTTTTTGTAGCATGTGATAAGCTGAGACGTCATGCCTTGGTTCAAAGTGATGAACAATAATTTTTTGAAAATTTACCAAAAATACTAATTTTAAGATTATTTTTGCTATTTTACAATCTTCTAAAAATATTTGCCAAAATATGTTTTGGAACGAAAAGCAACCGAATCCAGCCTATATATACATTTTAATGAAGAATAATTAAAACTAGCGTAAAAGCCCGTGCAAGACACGGGCATGTACATATACTAAAAAAATAAATTCGCACAAATATATACATATATCAAAATAATTTTGTAAATATGGTAAATGATAGTATTTTGAATTTATATTATATATGCATAGTATATATATATATTTTTTCTAATTGAATAAGATTTCATAAAATTTGGATAAATTCCTATAAGATAAAGATCAAATGATTGTTTTTTGTCTTCAAAATATTAGTTTAGTTTTGAATGTCGTGAAGTAAATTTTATCAAATTTAAAAGTTCAAGAAAATTTAAATGGTTATTTTATCAGAGTTCTCTATATATAAAATGAATGTATGTAAACTCATGTATTGTTAATAAAATAACCGTATATTTGTAATATAATATTGGTCACAAATGTATGAATATACTTTAAATACATCATAAAAATTTTTACTTTTAATTTCGTGTATAAGACGTATGTAAATTAATATAATTTTAATGAAATAAAAGTATATTTATAAAATATAAAATTGGTCATTCTTGTAAGACTATACAGTGAACACATTATAAAATCTCTTTATTTTATGTAAAAGTCAATTTTAAAGTTGTTTTACTCTTTTCTTCATATGTACATATTTGTACCCTTTTAAACTCAATTGTATATGTTTAGTATAGTATTAATTATAAAATATCTAAGATCGTAGTTTAAAAATTACACAAATTGAAATTTTTTATATATGTAATTTAGAATCATTTTTTTACACAACCATAAAATTTTATCTCATTCAATTTTAATATTTGAATTATAAATGATCTTGTGTTTAATCTTATATGAATCATAATATACCTAAATAATTTATCATCTGTGTAGAGTAATTATTAATTAATTTAATATTTTTTTTGTCCAGACTCAGTTGTATTTATATGTCTAATATATGTTCTAAACGTTGACGATTAACCGTTAGACGGTGACTAATCAATCCGAATGTGTTAAAATTGGATCGAAAAATCAATTTTTATAGAAATCGATCTAGAAATCATATAATTTGGATTAACGGGGCACAAATTGGTTTAATCGGTCGAAAATTGGCTTACGAATCGATTAAACCGAACAAAATCAACCCGCCCCTTTTTCGACCAACCAAGCCGACAAAGAAAACCCGATACTTAATTGGGTCTAAAAAAATTTCAAACCGATTTTAATAGTTGCATATCAGTTTTATATATTTCGGTCGACCCAACCCAACCCCAATTTAAATTACAAATTTTGTTCGATAATTTAAATATATATCTAAATTATTATATGTAACTGTACATTATATAATACAGTATATCATCTTATTTATAGATGTGTACATAACTAAAATTATTATGTTAATAAAAAAAATATTAGCACAAAAATCGTAAGTTATACGTATTTTAGCTTTACTTGAATTTTTGAAATGAGAACATTGTGTAATATTTATTTTTTATAAAAATTATTTAACACATTCAAACCAGCCCAACCCGGCGCAAACTTAAGGACGATAAGTACGGTTGGGTCATGAATTAATTTTTTGTGAGTTGGATTAAAAAATTTCAAACTTATTTAATTACTAGGTTATTGAGCCGCGCTTCGCAGCGGCATTAGAATATATCTATTAAAAAAAGAATATTAGAATAAAAATTATGAAATAAATATCTATAAAATTATATAAATTATCAAATAAAATATATTATGTAAAATTTGCATTTGGGTAAGTAATATTATAAATTATTTACATATTCTTTTTGTTTATAGAGTTTGATTTTTTATTTTCTTGGACCGATACCATTGCGATATATATATTAAAAAAATTATATTGATAAAAATCAATATAAACATATAATATTACTATTTTCTCAGGGATGACACATACGGTGTATCCAGATTTGTATAAATTTTACTATTTCTTGTGGTAGAAAAGCTAATTGTATCTGCATATAAGAGTAAATAAATGGTTAAAAAACTAATATAAGAATTAAATCAATAATATCAATGAAGCAAATATTTGTATAATATCTAATGATATTTGTTCAATCGAGATAAGATAGATATATATATATATATATATATATATATATATATATATATATATATATATATATATATGCAAGTTCTAAAACTATATATTATAAAAACATTAATAAAGATAATTACTTTTAAATTTTTTAATCTGGGTAGATGTGACAATTATTATATAGGGTCCACCATCCTCCTTGTATAAATTTGTATCAACATCTGGCCAACTTTTCCGACAAAGATATGGTACTGGTGACGGAGATGTTTAAGAAAAAAATTAGAACAAATTAAAAAAGTAAAACAAATAAATTGGGGTTACCAAAGAAGTAATATAAAATTACAAGAACAATAAAAAACAATTAACAGTTATATTAAAATTAATATAATGCATAACTTACTAATTTGTGATAGCCTACAACAGCCTACAAGTAGGTCAAACAACCTACAACATCTAAATCAACATAGAAAAAATAATATTACAACATGATAGTTTGAATTATAACTTATATAATAGTATTACTTATATATTACTCTAATATATTACTGCATCAAAAACCTGAAAGTATGTTGGTGTCATTAATACGTGCATCAATCATATCCGGACATATGAACTGAAATCTATGCAGTGATATGTTGACGATGCCTTCTTCCAATCTCTTAGGCAACGTTATGCGTATGAAGAGCAATTTAGACCCATGTGATAGTGGTCTATATTTCCCTGTACTTAAAATAACTTTCAGATTTTTGATGTTGTACACGGAGCCTTCCTCTAAAAAGATTTTGAACCGAGAGACCAGAATCTTCGGGATCGTAGCATGGATCAAATTTTCCTGTCGTACAACATATCTTAGAAAAGTTAATAACATCATACAATTTGACAAACTAATAAGTTATAAGTATATTGATTTATTAACCTTTTCATCGATCAAAATCATGTCAAGACTGATCAGTTCTTCAGTATTTGGATTGACAGATTCCCACATTCTACACACTTGTACTCTTATCATCCAGGTATAGTTGTTGTCGTTCAAAGCATCCAACATGGTGTAGGCCATAGTTGTATTGATTGTAAATATGGTTGTAAAAATTTGAAGCTATGTAAAAAATTCCGGTGTAGATTTTTTGTTATGAATGACCTTTAATTTATAGGTGTTTGTAAGGTGAATAACATGGAAATCCATTATGTTTAAAAGTCAAGAAGTATTATAAAAGAAAAGTTCTATAAAGTTTGAAAATAATAAAAGAAAGTTCTATCAAGTTTGAAAATAATAAAAGAAAGTTTTATCAAGTTTGAAAATAATAAAAGAAAGTTCTATCAAGATTGAAAATAATAAAAGAGAAAATTACAATTATTAACATAATATCCTAAAAATTATAAAATAATAAGGAAGTTGTAATTTTCTAAATCAAAGAAAGTTCTATCAAGTTTGAAAATAATAAAAGAAAGTTCTATTAAGATTGAAAATAATAAAAAAGAAATTTGCAATTATTAACATAAAAGCCTACAAATTCGAAAATAATAAGAAAGTTGTAATTTTCTAAATAAAAGAAAGTTCTATCAAGTCCTACAAATTCGAAAATAATAAGGAAGTTGTAATTTTCTAAATCAAAGAAAGTTCTATCAAGTTTGAAAATAATTAAAGAAAGTTCTATCAAGCCTACAAATTCGAAAATAATAAGGAAGTTGTAATTTTCTAAATCAAAGAAAGTTCTATCAAATTTGAAAATAATAAAAGAAAGTTCTATCAAGCCTACAAATTCGAAAATAATAAGGAAGTTGTAATTTTCTAAATCAAAGAAAGTTCTATCAAGTCCTACAAATTCGAAAATAATAAGGAAATTGTAATTTTCTAAATCAAAGAAAATTTCTAAATCAAAGAAAGTTCTATCAAGTCCTACAAATTCGAAAATAATAAGGAAGTTGTAATTTTCTAAATCAAAGAAAGTTCTATCAAGTTTGAAAATAATAAAAGAAAGTTCTATCAATTCTACAAATTCGAAAATAATAAGGAAGTTGTAATTTTCTAAATCAAAGAAAGTTCTATCAAGTCCTACAAATTCGAAAATAATAAGGAAGTTGTAATTTTCTAAATCAAAGAAAGTCTATCAAGTTTGAAAATAATAAAAGAAAGTTCTATTAAGTTTGAAAATAATAAAAGTGTAATTTTCAATTTCCTTCCTAAAAAATCGAAAATAATAAAGGAAGTTGTAATTATTAAAATTAAAAATTGTGAAAAATTGAGAAAATTAGAAAAATAGAACGGAGCGATTCTAGAGGCGCCACCTCACCGCCTCCGTCTTCTCCTTTATATAAGTATATTGATACTGGGTTGCAAAAATGCTTTCAACCCCCGACAACCTGACCCATGAACACCCCTAACTATGATTCCCATATTTTATAGTCCCATTGTATAATTCTAAAATATAAAAGTTACGTATAATATGTTACTTATTTTAAATCAAATTTTGATATTATATTTATCAATACTTGAATAATTCGTATAAAGCTAGTAAATGACATAGTATTGTATAAAAATATAAATCGTATAACAATTAACATTTAATCAAAAAAATTAAGGGTAAAATAATAAAATTTGTAAAAAAATACATAATTATATATTAAAACTACGAAAACTTTAAAAAAATAGAGCTATATAAATAATATAAACTAACATTTTTTATTAAAAAATTGAATAAGCATGTTGTATAAATAATATAAAACAACATATTATCTACTCAAAAGTTGAAATAATAAAAGATAATATGATGAACGAATATACTTTATCTAATAATAATTTTAAAATAAACTCAAAACTCAATGTAGCACACTCGATTATGACATGAAACTATTACGAGGATGCCAAAATTTCGATTCTCGATGTTTACACACAAATTTGACATTTTCTATCTTCAGTAATAAATGGGTGGCATGTTTGTAATTTTAAAAATAGAAGGGTAAATTTGTAATTTCATGAACACTTTTTGGGCACTTTTTGCCTTTGATGATCTTTTTTTTTTTTGCTAAGCGCCTTTGATGATCTTTTAATATATAGAAGTAGATTTTCAAAAAAATTGGTTATGTATGTAAAATTATACATTTAGACTGTCTTGCTCTTTTTTCCCATGAATATATATTTTTTAATATTTATATAATTTTAAATTCAGCTATCTATTTTAAGTCTATTATTCATTACACACATTATCTAACAACCTAGTTTAGAAATTAAGTAAATTGAAACATATTTTATATTATAATTTAGAATTATTTTTTAACTCAACTTTAAATTTATATATCTAAAAATTATATGATGCAATTATATCCACACGTAAATGAAATATTTATCTTTTTTAAAATATTATCCTATTATTACCCATTAATCTAATATATACATAGAGACGAATTTTAACAAATTCATATTTTCCCAATTTGAATTTGGTTACATTTATGAATAATTTAGATTTTTTTTATAAGAAATATAAACCAACAATATATTTAATCAAAAAGTAAAGTAAAAAAGAGAAAATAGGATTATAAGGGAACCTGTAGCTTATCTAATAAGATTTTTAAAGTTAATTCAAAAATTGATGTAGCACAATGGTTATGATACTTTATTTGTAAGTGGAAGGTTTGTGTTCAAATCCTGAAAACAACAAAATTTCATATAATTTTTGCATAAACTATAGAGGGATGACATTTTTGTAATTATATGATAAATAAGGGTAAAACTGTAATTTGACAGTCATTTTATTGGTATATTTTGCTCTTGGTTGGATTTTAATATATAGAAGTAGATTGTTTTTGGTTGCATTAGATTGTATCCAGTTGCATTTGGTGGTAAATTCGTAGTTTTGCAAAAAAAAATTACAATTTTGCAAAACAAGATTTAAAAAAAAATCATATTTTCAAAAAATAAATTAAAATAAAGTCGAATTTTTCAAAAACCTCTAAATTTCTTGTGCATCTTTCTCAAGAAGTTTGTGTTTTACTTCGTGCACTCCATGTGATAGTGTGTGACAAATGACAATTGCCAATTGCCAATTTGCCAATCGGTTTTCTTGTCAGAATCATGCATATCACCCAACGGGCTTAACATAAACGGGCCCTAAATTTGAATAGAGAAACCCAACGGGCTCTAGATTCGAATACGTTTATTATTTGGACTAATTTTATAACTACCTAACATATCTATTGGGCTTTTAAATATAATGTCTACCTTTATAAAATTACAAATATACCGTCAATACTTTCAATTTTTTAAAACTACATTAGTTGAGGTTTTATGTCTCATATGTCAACGTAACCTCAACAGTAAGTCTCTCTCTCTATCGCGTTCATGGCCGACGAGTTGTTGTTTCAATGAGGCATTGCAGTTTTACAGTTGCGTTGAATTCAATCTTCAACCACCGTATCCTTCAGTCATGTATCTTCGAGTTTCAGTGATGGTTTAGTTCTTCTCTTTTATTTAATTAGCCCCGCAGGGGTAGTTTCACGGCGGTTTTGAGTTGAATCGGAGCGGCGACGAGAGTTTCACGGAGGCGATTGAGATTTGTAAGTATGTTTATGTGTATTATGTATGTATATATGCAGAATTGACATTGATATTGAGATAGAGATCAAATTGAGAGGAGAGCTTTTATTTTATAATGAGAAAGTATGAATGTATGTATATTTATGTGTTTTATGTATGTATATGTGCAGAGTTGTAGTATAGAATGATTTTTTGTGTGTGATTTGAATATAATATGCAGAGAAGGATTAAGCACAAGATCTAGAACCAATACAAATGAAATTCAGTTGCGTATCGATCTGATGCACTCCCTAGCTATTTGTTCGAATGTAATTTTGTATTTTAGCAATTGCTTGCGTAGCTATAATATGATTCTAATAAAAAATTTAAACTCTGTTTAGTGTTTTGCGGTTTTTATGATGTTTTTAATGCTGAATTAGATTGAAAGTTTAGTAGATGTGACATTTTGTAGAAGAGGCCCTGCCAGGGGCACACATTTTCGAAAAGTTTTTGTGTTTTTGTTTAATAGGTTTATAAGTACCTTTGTTTTGGCCCTGCTCCCATTCTCGAATGTATTTATGCATTGATTCACTTTATTCTCTATTTTAAACAGTTCAAATTCTTGCACACATATTACCATTATCAAATGGGTGAATCACATGTCGACGATCATTAGTCAATCGGTATATAAAAATCGCTATACATTGCAGGGCACTTTCACTTTAAAACAATGGATGAAAGAACCGGGGAATAATTGACTCTCTCTCAATGCTCTAAGAACCTCCGAAGATCTCTAAGAATCCACAAAAGTTGGAAAATTTTTACACCTTTGCAACCATGGTTGTTGAATAGTTAAAATGAATGCCCTTGCGGGGCCTGCACTTTTATCACAGAAAAAGGGAAATGCGAATCAGGAAATACCTCATCAATAAAACTAAATGAGACACAAATTTCACTTCATTCGACTCATCAGCAAGCCTACTTTCCTTGTCAACAATCGGTCCATAGTCAGTTGAAGGATGATTTGTCAATGTTAAAGAGCAGATTATCACTTAGAGGTTAAGTAACACTGACATATGAAACTTTTACCACATTTTATACAGTCCAAATCATAGTTTGAAAGTTTTAAGCATATAAAACTGATGTCTACCCCTGCGGGGCCTCTATTACATAGGGTAAAACTGTTGCAAGATCACAAAATGAGGCAAAAATTTCACTTAATTCGACCATCAACATGCCTACTCTCGAAAACTTAATTGAAAATCTACAAAATTAGGTTTACATTTTGTGCAATAATCATGTCAACAAAATTTCAAATAAACACAAAAAATTAGGGCTATAATCACACTTTATATTAACAACACAATTACACAAATCAATTAACAAACCGTGTGTAAGAGAGAGAGAGAGTACGATTGAGAAAATCAGAACTTACAAATAAGATGATCGTCGGAGAAGGTTCGAGGTCGCCAGAGAACTCCAATCTTTCGTGAATAAAGGAGAAGAACCCAATTCGAGAAGAAGAACACAGTTCGAGTTCGAGAAGAAAAAGGCTTTAGAGGAAGAAGACAAATGTTATGTCAAAGGTGATGACTTTTCTCTACACTCACATAGACATCGGTTGAAAAGTTACCAGATATCAGTTTTTATCCGATATCTATTAACGTTTTTCTAGTAGTGTTTTAAAAACAAACAAGTAGAAAACTAAAGGTCATAGTAAAAACAAAAAAAATGGTAATATTGAATTGAAATAGTAAATCAATAACGATAAAAGTAAAAAATAAACGTTAAAAACATTTATATTTTTGTAAATTTTCCTTATTTTTTCTTATTCTTTGTTGGCATGTAATTTTCATGATGTACTATTCCGACCGTTTACTGATTCTTACATCCATTAAATAATTTTTATATAAAATTTTAAAATATTTTGTATTAATAGTCTGATACTCCTTTGTATTTTTCTATTTCGTATGCTCAATCCGTTTAACTTCATCAAGTTTTGGAATCATCCTTGTGGCCAACAATGCCTAAGAAATGTTGAGGTAAATAAACAATTTTCTAAACGTATTTTAATTGTATTTGATACTTTATTTAATTAATTTTGAGCTCGTTTATTAGGTTAAATGTATTTTTTTCTTACCATAATCGTATTGACAAATTTACAAAATAAAATTAGTTTACATAGTTTTATATTTATGGGTTATAATTCCATATTTCTACAAAGTTTTATTTAGAAATTATAACACTTTAACACAATCTTATCAAGAATTTGATTCTATACTCAACAATTGTCTTTTATCAGGTAAAATAATTAAGTTAATTCTCAGTTATCTTATATTATTTTCTGTTTTTGTGGATGGAATTATTTTTTCACTTCTTTTTGATTTGGCTTGGACTATTATTTTTGTTGATTTTTTATTTTTAAAAACATATAAAAAAAATTAGACAAAAGGCTTGAATTTGAGATAAAAGGGCTTTGCCGAGAGAGAAACATCCCGTATTCCCGTGTGTTTATATATTCCAATTCAACTTGTATTCTATAGAATCCACGAGGGTTTATTAGCACAAAATATTAGAGAGCGAGAGAGAGCGATAGAGAGAGAGAGAGAGAGCGAGAGAGAGAGAGAGAGACGATGGAAGATATTGATTACTCGGAAGAGATGGAGGATGCGCAGCATCAACTTGTGCAACGTGGTATTGGTGGCTGGGGACCTCGGGGTTCACGTAACATGGCTATGGACATTGACGATGAAGCTTTTGATATGTTAGGTGATGGTCCTATCTCCTTCGATCGCCAACGTCTCAGTGATGCCGATTTTTACAACTCTTTCGACGATGATTTTGATGACCACGACATCAACTGATTGATATATCGATCATCCCCCGCCCTTATAAATTTATCGTCCAGTTTTGGGACCGGAGAATTTTATTAATTTATCGTTGTTTTAGTTTATCGTATCAGAATACATTGTTTTTATCGTCTTGTCCCAATTTTATTAAACCCTTTTTTTTCTGCAGTATTAAACCCTAGTTCTTCTTAATTTAATTAATTTGCTGCCTGGTTGGTTTTCATGTTTATCTATACTACCATATCTCTTATGTATTGTGTTTATTTTTCAGTATTTATGCCTGTCTTAATTTGTTGTTTTTTCGCTGTAAATATGACATGGGCGTTTGCTTGAGTATTTAAATTTACGTAATTGATTAGTACAGGATAACAAAAAATAATTGTTGGATTCCCAAATAATTGGGACACTCTGAGGGAGACTTGACTTGTGGTTTGCAGTAGTGTACTTACGTATAATAGAGTAGTTGTGTTAGGGAAGTAGAGATGAGGTTGAATCAGAATGGTAGTGATGTACATGATGGGGTTTATACGACTGCTTCAAGATAATAGGAAGAATATGTACAGGTAGGAGATTATTTTCTGTGTAGCGGAAGAGATAAGCTAAACAAATATTAGAAGTTAAGATCGAGTCCTAGCCATACTAATGGAGGCCATGCTTCATTTTGAAGAAATATCCTTGAGGAGATTGATTGATAAATAGCTTTCCTGTTGAATTTAATATGTATAGGATATACCATGGTTTGTAGGCACTATATAGGACTGTAGATTACAAGCATCAAGTCTCCGATATCATAGTTACTTCTTTGTGTTCCCTTTGTTTCTTTATGTGATTATATCTAAATCATCAGTATCTTCCTCACTACTAGTGTCGTCCAATGCATTACATTATCTGTTTAGGGGCTTTTCACTGAGATTAAACTGGATCATTAAACTGATGCTGCATAGACTGTATTTCATTGCTCTTTGTCTTGTCTTCCCATAGGCTATCTCCACATATTTGTAGGATTGGTTAATCATTTGCCTTTGCATTGTACAACTATGTTTGGATGTTATGGCTACAGCTTAGTCCCCCTAGGATGATATATAGAATGAAATAAAGGGAACTCATTTAGTAGGAAATTTTTTGTGCTTGGGAATGAACGTAGTTGCTGCAAAATTTCAATGCTAGTCCTAGGACTCTCTGTTCCGTGCATATAGTTGTTCTTGTTAAAGATTTAGAAACGAGAAAAAGCTACATTTGAGGATAGTTTAGTCATCGGTAAGTATATGGGAAATGGCACAGGGCGATAATCTGGTGTATAATCCATTATCTCAACATGGATGTGTGTACTCTAGTTAATCAAAGTAGAAAGAAAGAAAATTAATAAATAGCTGCAAGAGCTTAAGTTTATAACTGTTATCATGGTTAATTAGCCAAAAGAAATGAGAAGTTCATTTAAAAAGTGTGGAAGAAATTTTGTAATTTGGCTGGCTTACCTATGATCCAGTGGACATCATACCTAAAAATAGAGTATCAGTCAAAGGACATATCTGAACCAAGAACAGAGACGTGGCTACAATTTATGGATTAGTAAAGGTTTGTGATTATTGGACTTATTGGTGCCTCCTATTTTTTGATAATGTTCTTTCATTGATTGATATATTGGTGTAACATTAGTGTTTCTGAATTATATTTTTTACACTTAAACTGTTTCTTCATATGAATTAACTATGGATGAAATTCCTCTGTGCATAATGTTCAACATCTTCTCGAGAATACCTCCTAAATCACTCTTGCAATTGAGATGCGTTTCAAAGTCGTGGCTGAAAATCATAGATGATCCTTTTCTCTGCCACATGCATATTCATTGTGGTAGTGTTGAGCTACAAACACCTTTATTTCTCCCGAGGTTTACCAATTTGATAAATAGCGTAAGAATGTGTGCGGCATATGACAGTGAAGATGATAGGATGATCTATGCAGGAAGAATTCCGATGGCAGAGTTAAATGTTGATGGTTTTTGTGCGTTTGGTTCTTGCAATGGATTGCTTTACTTTGCAGGATACTACTGTGATGAAAAAATCTTTGTGTCAAATCCGCTTAGAAATCAGTTCAGGGCTCTCCCCCCAATCTACTTTCCGCCAACGGATGATTTTCTTGCTCTAATGAAATACTCCTCGTGGTCCAGATCAAAGCATCCAGAGGAATCACCAGTAAATGCCTATGGATTAGGTTTTGATAGTTCGACGAATACCTTCAAAATGGTTTGTACTCTGCAAAATACAGGTGAATGCAAGGGTACAGTAGTGCACAATTTGGGCACAAACTCGTGGAGAAAGATTTCCAGTGTTCCTCAATATCCTATATACGGAAAGCCTGTGTTTGTGCATGGATTTTTGCATTGGCTGTTAAGCCCTCTTCGGCAATACTACGGTGATTTGCCCGTGGACAATACAATAATCTCGTTCGACATTTGTAAAGAGAAATTCGAGTTGCTTCCCCATCCTGGGATTTGGTCGAAAAACATGGATGAATTTAGACTAATTGATTGCAATGGTCATTTTAGATTATTTGACAGGAATAGTGACTTAGGTGTAGCTGATATCTCAATGAATGATAAAGATATTGACATATGGGTAATGGACCATGTGAAGAAGGAATGGAGCAAAGTGTATAATATTAGACTCACTCAGACACTTGCAGCTGCTTACAATGATGTTTGTATTTATGCAATTGCTTGCATTTATAATGATAATGATATAGGCATGTATCAGGAGGGACAAATATTTCTGAAATCTTATAAAGGATACTGGATATTTAGTACGGAGACGGGTGGCCTGAGATTTAAACAAATTTCTGGTTTGAGCAATGGCGCTGCACAAATTTTAAGTCACACTGGGAGTTTGGTTTTAATCTAATACTGCAGAAAAGTTTCTTAAGGCCAATTTGTTAAATTTAAAGATCAGGAAAACATGTTTTATCTGAACTAAATCTGTCCAGATTTAGTTCAGTTCAGCTGCTAACTTGGTATCAAGTAAAATAGCTTTAGGCTCTGTTTGTGATTGCTGTTAAAAATTGCTGTGCTATTGAAAAAAGTGATGTTAAAATAAGTGTTGTTGTGAAAATCATTTTTGATATGTGCATGTTTTGGTGTATAATATAAAAATTAATGCTTTTGGTGAGTTTTGATGTTGAAATCAGTAGCTGCTTCCCGCAAAAGTTGAAAAGCAGCTTTTTTCAAAAGCATGGGGGGACCTGCTTTCTCTAAAAACAGCTTTTCAGCCAAAAGCGTTTTTCAAAAAAACGACTTTTAAATTTTATCAAACACTTTTTTAGCTGATTTTCAGAAAAAAATTGTTGTCTGCAACAGCAATGCCAAACGGAGCCTTAGTCTTTGTTGCCGCAACTGAAATAACAAGTGATTGTAGAGAAAAAAAAGTCAAATAAATCTTAGTTATGCATTTTAACGGTGAAATTGTAAACAAAATTGTATCATACCTATGTACTTTGAATTTTGACGGAAAGACATTGTAGTTTACAATAAATGAAAAATGTCGTATATATTTAACGATGTCGAAATCTAATGCTCACCCCTAGTTAGAGAATGCACTCCCAGTAATGTGTATGTGAAAAAAAAAAGTCACTTTACAAACATCAAGATATGTGTATGCGACCAAATTTCGGATGTTGTACACACTTATTCTTGAATCAACATCTCGTAAGAATGTCTTCATCCACATGAGCTTGGTCACAAGTTGTTCCTGATATGTGCTAATCTTACACAGGTTTGATAGCATATTTTTCTTCATTTATTCTTGTTTTATAATTGTTTTGTTCTTGATTAGTATTATTATTAGTGTTTTAACTTGGATGGATGTTAAGGATGATTTTTGATGTTTGTAGGATAATATTGAAAGAAAAAGAGCGAAAAGATTAGTTGCAATAAAAGACACTAGCATAAATTTTCAAGGACTTGAAGCTGATGTTCAAAGCCAGCCCTGAATTTGGACGGGATGTTTAATATTAGAGCTTTATTATTTAGTTATAATACTATGATGGACACAATTTAATTATTAGATCGAGAGATTGATATACGAATTGTGAAACTAATAATCCTTGGTACTTAATAGTCTATAGTTGTACTTTGATCGACCATGGGAGTGGCGTTCAAGAGATGATTGTAGGCACTATAATTTACCTTGGGAGAGGACTTTATAAATTTTAGAAGGATTGTTTTCAACAATACAAGATACACAAATTAGACGTTCATGATAGCCAATTGAAAAACCCTGATTCTTGGATTACTATTAGTTAGTCCGATTTACATGTCACGTGTTGAGCCTGAGGCGGTCTGGCGTGGTACCAGTTGGTGTGTCCGAAAAATACACCTTTATTTATTATATATGTTTTATTTGTTTATTAGATTAATTTAGTTGATAGATACACACCCACAAACTATTCTCCACACTTCTAAATTGTAAGAGACAATATACTCGAAATTGGTGTTGATATCAGTCTTTCCCGGTGAACGATACTCTAAAAATACACATCAACAATCTTGCACTCCAGTGAAGAAGTTGACGTTCTTCTTTTAATAAATCAGCGAGCCTTCCCACAGCATTCAATAAATCGCTTCAGCCATTGGGAATTCTCTGTCTTCTTCAACAAAACCACAAATGTAGGTGAACTGTAGAGCGTAGTTGACTTTTATATGATTCTGAGTTCATCATGACATGTTATTTTACTAACAATTGGGTACCAACTTCAACAAATGAGCTCGTCGCTGTCCAAAAAATTCTTAGGAAATGACCAGAACAACTCTGCATGATGACAATCTTATAAGGAGGGATGAGTAAAGTCAAACCAAAAACCGCACCAAACGGAATGACACCAATATAATACTGAATTGAACAATAATTTGTTACGGTTTGGTCTCTAAATTGTTTTATATTGAATAGAAATCGAACCGAATCTTATTAAAATTTAAAATATATAAATATTAAGACGGTTATAAAAAATATATTTATATACATAAATATGTCATATCATTTAACTCAACGAACAAACTGTTTATGCATAATCATGTGTTCATCTTGTCTGTCGCATTGATTAATTTAGTATTGCACCTGATGTTTACCCAATTTTCACTGCATAATTTTTTTTTTGGTAACGTTTTGCATAAAATACTTGGCTTTTACATATTTTGTACTAGTTTCTTGATATATTTGAAGCAACAATAAGATGTGGAATACCTACTAAATCGCTCTTGAAATTGAGATGTGTTTCAAAATCGTGGTTGAAAATCATAGATGATCATTTTCACTGCCACATGAATATTCATTGTGGTAGTGTTGAGCTACAAACACCTTTGATTCTCCCGAATTGTTAATGGTTATTGTACCTGCATAAATTTTTTTCTTGTAATGTTTTGCATAAAATACTTGAATTTAACATATTTTGTACTGGTTTCTTGATATATTTGAAGCAGCAACAAGATGTGGAATACCTACTAAATCGCTTTTGAAATTGAGATGCGTTTCAAAATCATGACTGAAAATCATAGATGATCATTTTCACTGCCACATGCATATTCATTGTGGTAGTGTTGAGCTACAAACACCTTTGATTCTCCCGAATTGTTAATGGTTATTGTACCTTTGGTTCTTGGAATGGATTGCTTTACTTTGCAGAACAGTATGGGGATGAAAAAAATCCTTGTATCAAATCCGCTTAGAAATCAGTTCAGGGTTCTTTCGCAAATCAAATTCCTGCCAAAGAATGATTTTCTTGTTGTCATTAAATGCCTACGGATTAGGTTTTGATACCTTCAAAAGTACTCAGTAGAATACAGGTGAACGCATGGGCATTCACCCTTATTTTATTTATCTTACAGATTACTTCATCCGTCCCTAATTAATTTGTTGTCTTGTTTTGACATTAACGGTACCAATTTTTTTATCAAAGCTTAAAAACTATCTATTTATTATCATAAAAAACTGAAAATTACATTATAAAATAGATGAGATGCATTTTTCAGTGATTTAGTTTTTTTTTGTTTTTTTCCCAATTATAAAATAGATATGAACTTCAGTCAAACTTTGATGAATTTAACCATTCAAAACTCAAAGAGGACAACTAATTAGGGATAGAAGGAATATAACTTTAGAGATGAATTGCGCGTGAAATTTTAAGATAATACGTGATGGACTCGAGAATAAGTACTTAAAGTAAATCTAAAGAAAATCATAGTCTATAGATATGATATTACGACACTAGTTGAGGTTTGTATAAAATTTGTGATGTATAATGTTTTTTTACGTGCACTTTCTGACTGACCAGAGCCAAGTAAGGATGGCCATTGGGTCACTCCGGGGCAGAGGAGTGCTCTCCCGTCCCCGATCCCCAAACCCGAAATTTATGCCCCAACCCACCATAATCCCCGAACAAGAATTATTTTACTCCCTGATCCCCGCTCCGAACGAGGAACGAGGATCCCCGTAAGGAATCGAGGAATTTTATTGTATTTTGTTAACAAAATATAAATTATGAATATTGTTTTTTTAACATAGATTAACATGATAAATTATAATATTTAATGTTTAATTTAATTTAATATTTTAAGCCTTAATTTAAATTCATTTATTTATACTATTGATTATAGGCAAAACTAATATTATTATAACTAAATTATTCTATACTGTAACATGTAAACATTAGTTTAATGAGGGGATTAAAAAAACTTCAAATTTATAACATTACATATATATTGATAATTAAAGTTTAAAGATTATCAAAAAAATACAATTTTTTAAACCATTTGGAATAATCATCTTAATAATACCTTTAAGATTTTTTTCTAGCATATTTAAAAAATTAATTACATTTAATGTAATAAAAAATATGCTTTTTAAGATAGAAAGTTTGAAATTCTAAACATATTACTAAATTGATCAATACATGATATTGAAAGAAACACAAAATGGTTGGAGACGTTCATTTGGAGTAAGGAGTAAGATAAACACAACACGCACACACAAATATACATCATTATTTTCCTGACAAAAAAAATTATACATTATTTCCGACCGAATTATTTTCTTTAACCCTGATTAATTAACAATCGTCGGATATATGCAATGTGATCTGAACCGTTGATATGTAATGATGCTTATATAACACATCCATTATTCATTTTAGGGTTTACACCCAATTCAGCCGCTCTCTTTCTCTCTTTCTTTCGTATCTCTCTTCAGATCTGTCAAACTTTCTTCTTCTCTGATCAAATCTCTTGATTTCTCCAACAATTATTCGTTAAATTAACTAGTGTATACACTCAAGATGTTGTTTTGATAGATGTTTGTGTGTATTTTCGTCGAATCGCGATAAAAATCATCAAATCTCCTTACGATACAAATAATTAAGGTTACAAAAATTAGAGCTTGTTGTTTAAATCAACCTAATGTCTTATAATTATTTGAAGAACTCCGTCCTATAATATATAGTATATATATTTTATTACGTAGACTTATACTTCTTGATGTTTCTCATATTGTACATACACTTTCAATCCACTTTTTATAAAAGAATAATTATCTTCCACCATTCTTTACTTTTGTCCCGACATACACATCCAACCCTTTCTTTCTTCCTATATCTCAAATAATATAACGTCAAATCACATTGTAATAAAGTTTTTTTTTTACCTGATTTATTGCTTTATTTGGTGATTTTCAATTTTTTTACAGATTTTCGATGATTTCCACCATACTAATTTTTTCATGCAAAATGATTAGCATCATGACTTTGTTCGGCTTCGATCGGTAAGTTGTCTTTAAATTAATTATTTGAACATTGAATGTATATTTAGTGTACCATTTACTTCGTTTAGATGTAATTGAAATCAAAATATTTGGTTTGTATTTTTCTTAAAACTGAAAGGATTTTGTTCAAGTTTATCTTTAGTTTTTAATATAAAGTGAATTTATATTCGAACTCGATCGAAATCAATATATATATATATATATATATATATATATATATATGAGTTGGGCTCTAGGGAGAACACTCTTAAAAAGAGAACAAGAGAACATAATCCTAGCCGTCCATTATAAACACATCTAAAGGTCACGATTCTGATTTAATCGAGTGGCACGCTCGTAATTTAATTGAAATTGAAGCCTAAGTAGCAAACTTAATAAACAACCGAAAATTGAATAGATACACACGAACGAAAATACATACAGTCTTAAACAGAAAATATAGCATTTATCTGAGCAAAAGTGAAGCTAGGTTTTTCAATTCGGCGAAAGAATCGTTCGAAATTATTGAAGAATCGTCTGAATTTGCTGAAGAATCATCTGAATTTGCTGAAGAATCGCGTGTATTTGTTGAAGAATCATTCAAAATGGTAAGGAATGTTCAAAATTGGTGAAATTAGGGTTTTGAGTTTTTTGTTTACGATTTATATAGTATTTTTGTTTAACTTGATGAAATATATGTAATTTCAGGTCTAATCGAGCTTGAATTGAAGTTACATTCGTGATTTGAAGCTTCAATATGTTTCTTCGATTAGGTAACAATGAAATATATGTAATATTCGTGATTTCTGTGTCTATATCTCTTTTTATACATGAATCGTTGTTTCTTGTACATGAATCTCTCTATATATCTATGTTTATGCTTGGATCTATGTATATATCTCTGTGTGTGTGCTGGTATTTATGTATCTATGTTAATTTCACTTCTGCTTTGAATGTTAATCACGATTTCATGTATGTCATGCTTTCGTTTTGGGAGAGGGAAGGGGGAGGGTGCGTTGTTTAGAAATTGGACGCTTTCTTTTTTGTTTACAAATTCTGTCTTAGCCGTATTAACCAATAAATGGTTAATACATATTTTAAGATATGTACATTCCTTTAATCAACAACAGACACTGACCAACTGACCGTAGTCCTAAGAGGTTATACCCATATACCACTTTTCTGATCAATTTTTTCAACGTATAAGAAGTGCATATCAAATTCTTTAACGTTCAAAAACTGTAGATCGAGTTCTGACTTAAGCATCCCAGAAGGACTGGCGACCTTAAACCTGTAATGTAAGCCTTAAATATCAATGACTTCTGGCAGGAGTTCTGGAAACATTGGGTGGGGGCATCACATAGTAGGGTGCTTAAAATACAACTGCACTAATGTTAAGTTAAGGAAAGTGGGCAGACCTGCTCTTATAATCCAACTTAAAACTAAAATAAATAGGGAGTTAGTAACACCCTCTCTCGATTGTATATTATTATACAGAGGCTGTGGGCACCCAAGAATTGGCAGAGTGGCCATTTCTTGGGCTTTATACAAAGCTGTTTGAGGGACCTGACCTCCTTATTAAAAGGAATCAAATAGAACAATTAGCATTAGGTCACTCACAAGTAATGCCAGACACAACTGGAGGTATTTCCACACCCTCAAGCTATGTGCGATAGTAATTTGAAGAAAACAAAGATAAATGTTAGAATGATTAGCTGCCAATCTGTAGTTATTAATGTGGAAAACAGATCGACCTTATACAATCTTGAATTAGTTCTTATACTCGTCAATAGAAAGATATGTAGAACCTACATAATTAAATAGAATCCAATGTTGACGCAGGTATAACAAAATACCAGATTCTAAAAATAAAATGTTCACATGGTTTGTAGATGAATGAACATTTCCTATTAGATTTTGAATCAATCATGTCCCATATATTAAACATTATATAATCACGACAGATCAGATTAGGAAGCATAACAAAACCTCTCAAATCTGACCTTGTGAGTTCAGTCTATTAGAAAACAAAAATATTGAGAAAAAGATGATGATATTAATTTATATTCATCGGACAAAACGAGACCAAAAGAAAATTTGAACCGAGGGGAATAAAGAGGATGAATGTATAAAATGAACTAGCACCATTATGTAATGTTAAAACTAAAATGGCCTTTATCTGCATAATAGATTACATGATCCTGAGCTTATCATTTAAGGTTCCATTTTAAAATAGAATCAAACATTATTCCTTGTTATGTATGTAAATGAGGTACTTAAATTTAAAAGGCAAAACATAGTCTTCAAAGAAAGGGAGATAAATATTAGGGTTTAGTAATATTTTTGATAAATATTACTTTTTATTGTGTAATCTATTCTGGACAAGGGCTTTTGGAGCAGTTTCGAGTTCTGAGTGTAGCAAACAAGATTCTCTTTCTCTTAGGAATCTGGTGCCTCTTAACTTCTGTACAGAGTCTGTATGAAAATTTTCCTTACTATTGTTCATCAGTAGTTGGGTCCTCGGCCTTGTTTTCAAGCTTTATATTCTTTGTTATAGTAGGTCTGCAGGGAACATGAACAGGTTATTTCCACCAAAAACCTAATAACAAGTAACATTAATTTAATATAAATCTAATAACTTAATAGTTTCTTTGAGATTCTAAATTAGATCTTAAAATAGATTCTTTGGTCTTAAATTAGATCTTAAATTATGATCATAGTCGCGAGAGAAGGACATGAACCATTGTTTATGTGCTTTGTTAAAACCATTAGATAGGTCCATTATAAACTCTTGTTTGCTTGGTTGTGCTATGCTTAGTCGCAGGCATCTCGGTTTTATGGGCAGAAAACAGCTCCTCCATCAAGTCCATCTTGTTTTGCAGAGTGCCCCATATTTTATGTTGAGTGTATACATGTCCTCGTCTTGAAAATTGAGAGCGTAAGACAAGTGAACGTTTTCCTCAATATTTTTTGACGAGTTCTGGCAGCTCAAGACGCTGAGGCACTTTTTCAGCTCTGGTAAATCATACCATGCTCTCTGATCTTAAAACAAAACACTGACAGAATTTGTTTCAGCTTCTTCTTGACGGACGCTGGCGATGAATATGAGTCATGATGACAACAGATGCGACGGAAGAAATAATAAGAGAGTAGTGTATATTATAATTCGGAGGACTCTGGTTTAACTTTCAACAGACAAGAACAGCAGATGTATGAACATGACAAGCTGTTAATCAAAGTTACTACAGGAAATGTGAATAAGTACATTAAGAAGAATCATACAATATATATATAGAAGGAGGAGGGCTAAGATATATAGAATCAGAATAGGATTAGGAACCTAGAAATATCAGAATCAAATTAGAATTAAGAGATATGAATCAGAATAGGATTGAGAACCTAGAAATATCAGAATCAAATTAGAATTAGAAACAGATATTGAAAATATTTCGAAAACAACTAAATTAACATACAAATTAGAGTATGAACAGGAATTTAGGGATAATCAGAATCAAAATACAACAACCAAATACTATTAGCATACCTGATTTATGTGTAATATAGTTTCTTTGAGATTCTAAATTAGATCTTAAAATAGATTCTTTGTTGTTACTGGGAAAACGTGATTCTAAATCAGATGGTAAAATAGATTCTTCGTCGTTTAAACTGGAATCTAAATTAGATTCAAAACCAGATTCACAAATCGTTAAAATTCTTGTTTAATTTAATGACAACCGACAACTTACAAATCATCTTGTTGTCTCTGAATAATCTTACTTAGGACTATTGAGTTAAGAAAATCAGGGAATTGTCGATTGAACTTAAATTCCATCTTGTTGAACAAATTATCAAGTATGCTGAGTTTGTTTCTGTTGTTTTTTTAGATGCTATATATGATTATTTGGAAGTTCTTTGTATGGAGGTGTATGTGTGTGTCTGATTAATTAGTACGATGGGATTATATATGAGATTAATTACATGTGTTTGTCATTATCCAGCCAGGATAATTTATAACAACTATAATAATAATATATGAATCAGGTTCACAGTCAAGCCTTCGTTTGAGGAGTGCAAAAAAATTTGGTTCATCTCAACATAAAAGATCACGTAAAACAAGCAAGAACCAGAACCAGAATTGGAATGGTAAGGATGTATTTGTTGTATATAACTATATATAATCCCATCGTACTAATATTCGTGTATAAGTTTTATGTGTAGGTGATGATAAGAACCAGAACTGGAATGATACAGAAGACGGGAACAAAAATGTCAAATCTGTTCTTCAACCTGTTCTTGTTTTATACACACCTGAGAGTTCAGATGATGAAAAATGTAAGTGGTCAAGCTACTTCATTTGACCTACTTTTCATATTTAGAATATGTACCAGTTTGAAGCAGTATATTTTATTTACTGTTCATATATATTATTCCTAACTATATATGGATATTCTTATAGGTGAGAATGAAGAACAAACTCCTGAAGATTGTGTAAATGGGAATGAAGAATTAAATGAAAGAAACATAGAAGATTCTATGCAAGTGATCAATCTCTCAAGTGATGTGAAAAGAAGATTAAAGTTTGTTGGTGGGAAGAAGACACCTAGAGCAGCACAAAGATCACCACATGTACGAAAACCCATTGCACCATCGAAGGACAAAGTTATTAACATTGAGAGCACGGATTCTCTGCCAAAAAAGAAAGTAAAACCTGCAAAGTCTGACACACAACTATCACCTCTTTTGCAAAGACGGTCATCAGCAAGACTTGCAAAGCGTGACATCTCATCAGATTTCGGATCAGATCCAATTACAGGGTCAAAATCAGCAAAGAGATCCAGCGGTAAAAAGAGAAAGGAAAGAGCCCTAAACTGCTCAAGACTAGTCACTGCTACTACTTCAAACAAATTGGGCAATTTAACAAGGAAAATTGGAAGGGATTCTGAAAAGGACTTAAAGAAAGATATAAAATTCGTGATGCTGATTTCTGATGAAGATAGTGACTTTGAAAAGCATCGACCTTGTAAGTTACCAAGAAAAACAGTAACGCAAGCTAAGAAAAGAATAGTACATGAGAAGCAATTACAGAAGAAAAAAAGAAAGGCTTTGACACAAGTTGACGAGGAAGGGAAAATGAAAAAGAAAGTTGAAACAGAAGACCATAACAATCAAAAGCCGAAGAAGATTTTAGTACGAGCAAGTCCGCACATTTTCAGTGAGATTGTAAGTCAAATGTCAGAAACTCAGAAGAAATGGGTTTCAAGCGCTGGATTTGGTCCTTTATTGTCATTTGTACTTAAGAAGATTCCGCAGACAATTGCCACTAATTCAGTTTGGTGGTTTGACTATGATAATTCGATTTTGAATTTGTGGGATGAAGATACTCTTCGTGTCATTCATGTCGATGAAAATGATGTACGTGATATCTTAGGGCTGCCACAAGGGAAAAGGGATATAATTCTTGTGGATAATAATGCTATACAAGAGGCTTGGAGGTTACAGTTTCCGAAAAAAAGAGCAGGACATAAAGTTACAGAAAAAATGGTAAGCCTAGTAATGAAAAGTTCAAGAGATGCTGATGTTAGGTTCAAGCAGAATTTTATGGTACTGATGATGAACTTGTTTGTACGATGCATAAAAAATTCGTATGTTTCGCAAGAAATTTTAGGCTTTGTTGGGAATTATGATGATGCTTCTGAATACAACTGGTGCAAGCTTGTCTTTGATAGCTTAAAACAGGCTTCTGAGAAATGGCTAAAAGATCCCCATACCCAATTTTATTGCGGTTCTCTCATGTTTTTAATGGTAAGAAACTAAACTTGTACCATCTGACAGTTAACAAATTTTTTATTCATTTTGTTACCTGACCTGAAACGGTTGAGTTTACATATGATTTTAGTACTTCTATCTTGATCGAGTTAAGAATCCAAAACTTCAAGTCCAAAGCACATGCCCTGCATTTATTGGTTGGATGAATTCGGATGTTGCAGCAAGGGATATCTTGGAGAACATTGACAATTCTTTTGGGAAAGGAGAAATAGTAAGTATAATTTGTTTTTGTCATAATTTATGTTTTTATTATTTCCAAATTGTGTTAACTCAAAAAAAACACTATGCAGCAAGTGAGCTATGAAATCGTAAAATGTGCAAAGCCGGGGGATGACACAAAGAATTCTGATGAAACCACAAAGAATTCTGATGAAGCCACAAATAATTCTGATGAAGCCACAAATAATTCTGATGAACATTCTTTTGAGGTGTAAATATAAAAACTCAGTTAATTAAACTCATCTTGTGACTAAATATTAATTTGTGTTTGTGGGCTGGTGCAAACAGATTGCTGAAGAAGGTTTATTGCGGAATGTGAAGCTAACCGAAGTAGAAGACTTACAGTCTGATGATATTAATCAGCCAGCAGAACAGAAAGTTGCTCATAATGAAGACGTTCATTTTGATGAGCTGAATCATCCGAAGAAAGAGCAAACTACTCCTACTAGTGAAGACATCTCTTGTGGCGAGCTAAATAAGTCGATGAAAGACCAAGTTGCTCCAAATAAAGACATTCATCCGAGTGAACTTAGTCATCCAAATAAAGAACAAGTTGCTCCTACTGAAGACATTTGTTCGTTTGACCTTAATCAACCTACTGATGTTCGCCAGGTCTTAATACTTATGTTTGCGTGGATTTCATTTGACTGAAAAAATGTGGATGTATTTTGTAGGGTTTAATATCCGTGTAATCATTTTTTTAACAGGATTTTGAAAACAATGACCAATTCAAGACTCCAGAACAAGGATTTCAGCCAGTACAATCATGTTCAACAAAAGTCCAAAATGCCAACATTGTGTCTAAAAATATAAGTGTTTCTAGAGACTTGGTACGAGATATGGACAATATCGATTATGATGAATTCCTTTTAATTGAAAAGGTGACATCCTTTTTGTTAGAATGTTTAATTTAAGTATTTCTTTTTTGAGATTCTATATTTAATTTAAATAATTACACTTTTTTTCTATAGGACCTGATAAGCCAAGTAGAGAATGGTATTAAAGATTTCAAAGATATACAAAAACGATGCATTAGCAGTTTTAAAGTGGCAAAGGCCTTGGTGTTTTTACCAAATCAGAGGCTGAATGAATTGGAAGATGAATTTTCAAAGCTTCATGATGTAACAAAGACTTCCATCACTGCAGTTGAAGAAAGGTAATCTAGTTTACAATCTAATTTATAGTAAGAAAAACATAAATAGATAAAATAAAAATTTATGTTCTTTCTGGCAGGTATGATAAAATAATATAAAGAAAAGGAAATTAGGATATACTAAAGAGAGTCATTTCCTTTGCTAGCTAGGTTAGATTTTATATTTATTCTTAGATAGTAGACAGTAGGTATATTTATGTTTAATTTGTGTGATTGAAGATTGATCTTTAGTTTTCAGGTAGCTATGCCTCTCATTAGTTCTTTCTTATTAATGATTCTTTCTTTAAGAAAGCAATCTGAAGAAAAATCAGATTTGCTTTGTGGAATCCTCCAGAATTTAAGACAGTGGCAGGAGTCCAATGTGCGCAGCATACAATAAAACTCTTAAATTTCTGCAGATGGTAGTGTACTAAAATGAACCCAAGTAGAAGCTGATGTTTCTAGTTCTGGATGCATCCTCTTATACTTACTTAAGTGGCTTGGTGTATGTATTAAGAATATTGCCGTATGCAAATCTGGCACTAATTTATTAATGTTCCTTGTGTGTGCGTTAATGTTACCATTGGTGCTAGTTACTCTAATTTTCCGGAAACACACTCTATCATCCAGCTCCGAGTTGGGTTAAAATCAGTAGAGGATCGGTTTTATGTATATCTTCCATTTTTCGGATGCTTTAGGGGTAGTAGACTCTATGATATGTAGTATCATAGATGCATACATACTTTTATGTTAGATAGCATACAAATTTCAAAAACGATTCCTTCATGATTTCTTTTTTGAACATGTACTGATACAATTTGATTATTTTTTGAATTTAAGTCTGCTTCATAATACAATACTCCTATCACATAGTAATGCGTAATATTACAATTCATTCAAAGATGGGGATTTAGAATGTGTATGTTAATCTAATTTTGAATGTAAATATACTTTGCAGAACCAATTTGGAACTTGCGAAGGTCTTGTTTTGAATGCGTAATAAAGACATGATGTAAGAGTGACATTTATAAATATTTACTTAGATAGTTATCGTCGATATTCATAGCTAGTTTTTACTGTGTGGTTTCATTTTATTATCAAAATGCAGGCAAGAAATCTTCAACTGGCAAGGAGTGAGATGTTTGAAGCATGAACTCAAATCTTTGCAGTTCAACACAGAATTATTAGTTGGTGTCGTAGATACATATTCATGTATCTTGAATTATGAAGAACAGTACAGATCAACTGTTTCACCAAAGAGATTTTTCTGCACAACATATACGACGGTAATAAAACAAAAGAATCTCAAAACTTCTAGTTAGAAATCTGCACTATTTAGTATATAGAAATCTGGATGCTTGTAGTAAAATTTCTTTTATGCCCAAGTTGTGAGAAACTTTGACTTTGATATTTTGTTTCTTTCCTTCCTTTCTTGCTTATTATCAATGTAGCTGAGTTTCGTAACATACCTTTGTGATATAATATTATCTCCCTTGCTCTTTCTGTGTTTATCTTTTAGAAGAACATCACTTGTTGCCAATTGTAGTTGTTAAGTGGTTTGTAAAAAGCAGTTTTGACTTGATAGCATACTGGAGATCTGTGGTTACTTGTCCTCTATATCCTAAAAACAAATTTGTCTCCCTATATGTAAGTAAGTGTTTATAATCAAGTATGCAAGTTCTTTATGATTTTAAGTTAGTAGTAAATAAATAAATTTGTCATGTCTAGACAAAGGTCAATGATTTGTTGAAAAGTCCCGTGCTAATCTGCACATTTACCTGCTGCAGTTTCCCCCCAGTTAAAGTTAAATTTATCAATAGTGAGGTTTCTGGACAAGTCGCCTGATAAAGTTCACAATTGTCTAGTAGAAAATGCCTATGTTACTTGAATGAGAAGCTGCGACTTGCATCAAACGATTTAGTGTTATAACGAATTAGGAGAATAGTGAAAGATTGGTATGTTGAGTGAACTTAGTCATCAGCTTTAATTTTAAACGATGTGGAATCCATTTTAGCATCAGCTTTAGAATCTCAAAATCCTAAGAATATATATCTATATAAATTATTATTGTATTTGAAAAAGGTAATTTTGGAATTAAAGAAGGCTAAACTAAAACTCATAAATAAGAGTGAAAATGAAACCATAAAAAATGATAAATAACTTGATTTGTTTTTTTAAAAGAATCTATTTTAGAATCATGTTTGACAGATAATAGTAAAGAATCTATTTTAGAATCTACTTTAACCTCCAAGAAACAATCTAGTGTAAATTGATTTAAAATCACAAATTTTGGGAAAAAATTAAAATTTAAAATCCAGCTTAACCATGAATATAAAACAAAACAAGCTCCGATAGTGAAAAATTAAATCATGAAAAATGTCAAATAACTTGAAATTATTTTTAAAAAAAATCTATTTTAAAAGCACGTTTAACCGGTAATAACAAAGAATTTAGTTTTAAGATCTATGTTAGAATCTCAAAAAATTTAAAGAATCTATTTTAGAATCATGTTTGACCGATAATAGTAAAGAATCTATTTTAGAATCATGTTTGACCGATAATAGTAAAGAATCTATTTTAGAATCTACTTTAAAGTTCACAATTGTCTAGTAGAAAAATGCCTATGTTACTTGAATGAGAAGCTGCGACTTGCATCAAACGATTTAGTGTTATAACGAATTAGGAGAATAGTGAAAGATTGGTATGTTGAGTGAACTTAGTCATCAGCTTTAGTTTGCATTTGATTGTGTGAGCGTCCTGCATTTTTTACTTGATTATGTGCAGCATATAGAAACAAAATTAGGAATGTTTTAATTGCTAAAATTCTAAACGCCTAATTGTACATCACTTATATATAAATTACTGTGAACAGGTGGGAACATTGAGAAAGAACAATGAAGTTGCTAGTGATGTGAAGTACTTGAGGTTTGAGTCAAAATTGGATTTCGTCCTTGAAAAATATGAAGCTGACATCAAAAACATTGATATGGTATAATGTGTCTATATGAAGTACTTACATGTTTTTTAACCCTCATTATAATGTTCTAAATAAATGTGAATTATGACTTTTTTCTTGTTTTATTTGCAGATGTTTTTTCCCATTCACCATGTTAATCACTACTATGTTGTCTGCTTCAATATAAAAAACACATCAATAGACTTACTAGACAACTACAAACATGGAGATTGCCTTAACATAGTTTATGAAGGATACCCCGAGTCCCTGGTAAGATACATGTTCTAATTGTAATTGAAAACTTCACATTTTGTCTTTATTGTACAGTAACATTTCATGTGAAATTAATTTACAGCAAGAAAATTTTGCAAGATATATGTCGAAGTTCAACGAGAAAAAGAGTTTGCAAATTCTTCAAGTCCCTATTATAAGACTCCAAATGAAGTGGCGCCCAGAAAATAATGATAAGGATTGTGGTATATTTACGTTACGTCATATGGAGACCTATATGGGAAGTGGATTACGTTGTTGGGATTCAAAACTTTCCAGTGAATGGGTATGGAGAAACTGATATTAATGCAAAGTTTTCGTTATTATATTATACTAATCAGGTCTTTTCTTGTGCATATTTATTTTTTGTTCTTATACTTGTGTGTGACTTGCTTTCTCTGCTTTTCTGAGTGATGAACTAGTAGATCTTTGTCAGTGCTAGGTTAATTTAGCTTGTCCAGTATGTGGTATGGTCTATGGTGTAGGGCATTATATCCTGTACGTTATGGCAGTCTTATCTTCTGAAGGCACAGTATGAACTGTGGTATAACTGTAGAACTATTATACATATAAAGTTCTATTTCATGTTGCACAAAGGTGTTATACAGTACTGTTTTCTCGAAAAGCAAATTAAGTATCCGATTTTGGTAGAGTGGAGGAAATTATGATTTGCGTTAATGCATAATTTGAACTTTAGTATTATATATAACACCAACCCCTTTATCTCCTTGCCTTGTGTCCTTTAAACATGTAGAAGATAATGATAGACAATCAGCGCATGTACATACCTGAAGTGCGCAGGGGAATAGCTCCTGTAGAAGACGTGGGTTTTTTCAGGATCTAAATTTTGCAGAACCCATGATTTCCATGTTGTTAGGGACCTTTGAAATGCTTCTGTGATATTCATTGTCATGTTAATACTCTCATTTTCTTGAAAATAGAATCCCCTGAAAATCATTGTCATGATTTTCTGTGCTTGCAGCAGTGTAGGCAGCAGGATATGGTCTATAAGGTAATTCTTATCACGAGAGGGTCTTTGTTGTGAATTCTGAGCGACTAATCGTATAATAGTCGATAAATAGGCAAGGAATGTTTCCGGCATAGCGGATATGTATTAGACACTTGACAATTGCGTCAAACATTACTAATTGAGTGCAAGATATGTATTAGATACTTGATTATTGCGTCAAACATTACTGCAGAGTGCAAAATATTCATACATCAGTTTCTTTACTATGTTACACCCCCTGCAACCGACTGCAGTGCAGTCTACATGTAAACATAAAGATGTATGAAAGTGGCCGACATTTTCCTTAGCATTCCCTTTCAGAAAAAGAAAAAAAGGGAAGGGAATTCCTTGCATTTGTTTATGTTACAGACATCAATGTGAGCTAATCTGAGCTCTATCTATAGCAGGTTTTGCATTATCATGCATTGCGTTTATTCTGGTCAATAGGTGTATAGAATGCTGTGCAATTTTTTTCATTTATTTGGTCCAAACTCTCAAATGGTCAGTAAACTTTCACTGCAGCATAAAAGTTAAATTTGTCAGAAGAAAACATGTATATAAAGATAAGCCACTGGCCTCCAGTGTGTCTGACATTTAACTTAATCCTCTTGTCTTTATGAGCTTAAGACAATTTAAATATCAACTCTATTTTACTAACATGTATATTAATGCAAAGTTTTCCTAGCTTACACATGTTCGATTGCTTAACATTAAATAAATTTATTGCGCAGGGAAGGCAGAAAGGGCAATTGAACAGGTCTCGTCAGCTATATGCATATAAAATCATAACTTCGCCTATTAATAGCTGCAGACAGATGGTTATGGATGAAATTAAAAGATGATGGTAAGAAGTGAGTGCATTGACTGATATATACTGCACAACACTTGTAATTGATTTCTGGTTTAGTTTCTAATTTTCAATATTTTTGTTTGTAGATGACCATATAAAGCAACATTTGCGATTACATTTCTGGGGGTATTTTTTGAAGCTTGTTTTGGGCTTTTAACATATCTGGCTGGGTCTGCTTTATAATTTTGATTATAGGACATCTTAGTATTGATTATTGTTCGCTTGAATATTTGCTTTTTTATATAACACTCATCAGTTGCATCAGTTGCAGAAACTTGTTTGGACATCTCACATTTAAAAGTGTTCTGATACTCTTAAATTTGCAGAATGATACAAATTATTTGTTAATTTTTCTGTGCTTTCCATGCATGTGTTGCTCCTGTGTACTACCTTGTTTTATTGTAAAACTTTGTGTAGATATTTAGTGACAAAGTTAACATATTACACTGGCTTTGGATTTGAGAGCATTGAGATAGATACAAAATTCAACGTAGCTTTTCCAATCTATGTTGTAGTGGCTTTTAGAATCTCAAAAAATTTAAAGAATCTATTTTAGAATCTACTCTAACCTACAAGAAACAATCTAGTGTAAATTGATTTAAATTTACAAAATTTGTACTAGTGACCTATTGGTACTGGTGGAGTAGGATTGACCTGTAAATACAGAACCTATAGGTGTAGCCTTTCGCTCAATACTAGAGTCGACATTTAAACCGTAGCATTCGAGGTTGCATTAATGGAGGATACACGACAGAAGGAATTGTTCTATTTTAGCATCAGCTTTAGAATCTCAAAATCCTAAGAATATATATCTATATAAATTATTATTGTATTTGAAAAAGGTAATTTTGGAATTAAAGAAGGCTAAAATAAAACTCATAAATAAGAGTGAAAATGAAACCATAAAAAATGATAAATAACTTGATTTGTTTTTTTAAAAGAATCTATTTTAGAATCATGTTTGACCGATAATAGTAAAGAATCTATTTTAGAATCATGTTTAACCGATAATAGTAAAGAATCTATTTTAAAATCACGTTTAACCGGTAATAACAAAGAATTTAGTTTTAAGATCTATGTTAGAATCTCAAAAAATTTAAAGGATCTATTTTAGAATACACTTTATCTTCCAAGAAAGAATTTAGTTTAAATTGCTTTAGTGAATCTAATTTAGAATTAATTTTAAACGATGTGGAATCCATTTTAGCATCAGCTTTAGAATCTCAAAATCCTAAGAATATATATCTATATAAATTATTATTGTATTTGAAAAAGGTAATTTTGGAATTAAAGAAGGCTAAACTAAAACTCATAAATAAGAGTGAAAATGAAACCATAAAAAATGATAAATAACTTGATTTGTTTTTTTAAAAGAATCTATTTTAGAATCATGTTTGACAGATAATAGTAAAGAATCTATTTTAGAATCTACTTTAACCTCCAAGAAACAATCTAGTGTAAATTGATTTAAAATCACAAATTTTGGGAAAAAATTAAAATTTAAAATCCAGCTTAACCATGAATATAAAACAAAACAAGCTCCGATAGTGAAAAATTAAATCATGAAAAATGTCAAATAACTTGAAATTATTTTTAAAAAAAATCTATTTTAAAAGCACGTTTAACCGGTAATAACAAAGAATTTAGTTTTAAGATCTATGTTAGAATCTCAAAAAATTTAAAGAATCTATTTTAGAATCATGTTTGACCGATAATAGTAAAGAATCTATTTTAGAATCATGTTTGACCGATAATAGTAAAGAATCTATTTTAGAATCATGTTTGACCGATAATAGTAAAGAATCTATTTTAGAATCATGTTTAACCGATAATAGTAAAGAATCTATTTTAGAATCTACTTTAACCTCCAAGAAACAATCTAGTGTAAATTGATTTAAAATCACAAATTTTGGGAAAAAATTAAAATTTAAAATCCAGCTTAACCATGAATATAAAACAAAACAAGCTCCGATAGTGAAAAATTAAATCATGAAAAATGTCAAATAACTTGAAATCATTTTTAAAAAAAATCTATTTTAAAAGCACGTTTAACCGGTAATAACAAAGAATTTAGTTTTAAGATCTATGTTAGAATCTCAAAAAATGGCTTTGTAACAAACATCTTCATTTGATATAAAAATGACAATTCTTGAAACAGAAAAAAAGAAGACAGAAAATGCTAACTAATAGCCCTTGCAGCAGTCCATGTTGCTTAATAAAAACTTTAGATTCACGCTAAATAATCATTCATTCAAACTCATTGCAGCAAATCTACTAGACAAGTGCTGCATGGGATCTGTTCCGGGCAGAGTTATCCTCCTTGCAACATCAGAATGTACTGGCCATGTTATGGGAACCTCCAAAGTTCTGCAACAAATGAGAATGACTCAGTAAGTAAATATTAAAAGTTGTCTTTTATTAACAGTAACAGAAGTAGTGCATGAAATTATTGCACATTACATGCGTTCTCAACTATTATTGAGTAAAGATCTTTAGCATTCAGAAAGTGGTATACAAACCTTGCTCTTGAAGAATAAAAAGAGTAACAAAGGAACGATCTTGCTCTTGCAGAATAAAAACAGTAACAAATGAAGGTCCTAGACAACATTTGTAATGACATATTCCTACACTAAAGATAAGCACGCTGAAAATTTTCATCACAGGGTGTGAGAAGCTAACAAATCAATTGCAGGCAGATGAAAGGAATTATCAACTTAACTACAGCCTATATGAAAAAATTTCTTCTACGACAGGAAGTTAGAACCTAGGAAAATCCAAGCAGTACATGTATTGTAGATCTGGATGGACTGGGTTCAGGTCCTTGAGGAATCCTGTAAAATCTACTTTCCAGGAATACTAATGCCTGAAACTTTGATTTAAGTAATTACTGTTCCGACTCAACACTATCATTAACAAACACAGTAAGTTTTAAGATGCATACCCCTCCAACTTCGTCAATTTGCATAGGTGAATTAGATCCATATTATAGCTCCCAAAGAAAAATGCAAACATGAATAAAAGAACACCTAGGAAAAATAATATGTGTACCTTCCAATCACCCAAGTTTCATTTGTCAAATCGTGCATTACATGTTAATCTCCATATGCTCTAGGAATTCCTTCATTATCCTCATCAAATGTCTCTTCTTCATCTATATTCAGATCTGCACCCGAGATCAATGGATTGCAATCCAATTTATGTCCAGATGGGTCCAAGATCATATTATTTTTTAGTCCTTTTTTCGGACAATTGCGTGAGTCGTGAAATTTCATCAGTTTACAAGTTTTGCACATCCTTAAAACCCTTTTACGACCATCAACACTTTTCTCAGAAGAGCTTAATATTCTCTTTCTACTTCCTTTGTTGTTGCTCTGAAGTGGAGGATGTACAGTAATGACATCAGAAGGCTTCACTCCTAACAAATTTGCAATAACTTCATTTTTCGTGGGATTAGGATTCTGAACCATCTCACGACCGCTACTTCTCAAGGATTTTAGCCCAGCCAGTAGAAATTTTAGAGCGTCAACATCGTAAGCCACTTCATTCACACATCCTTGAAACTCAACCCACACTTCTTTGGTTGTTGCTCTACGCATTTCCTCATTACTACATAAACCAGATGCCTGACCATGTATTGTCGAGTACTTCTCTACTGAATTCTTCATCCAACGTTTGGTTAACAACTGTGGGGGTATCTTTTCAATAGCACTGAGACCTAAACAGTAGAAAGAGTGTCGACATGGGTAACCAACCCTAGTAAAAAGATTACAGCTGCATGTGACATCATTTGATGAAAGTACCAAGTCAACCTGGTTATTTAAAGAAACCAAAAATGAGATGAAAATGAATTTTACTCTGCAATCATTCACAACTTATCATTATTTACAAACCTGTAACACAAAATTCAATTCAAAATTTTAATTCTAAGAACTATCCAGTGTTTAGTTAGCAACATAAGGAGAAGCAGATGTATCGTAGCAATTACTTAGTTTCTTTCAAACACTCTCTGATTATGTACTCAGTGATGAATTTATGAATTATAAAGACTGCAATGGTATCTGTTAAAATAATAAACATAACCTATTTCTTCAAAGTAAATCAGCAAGAAACAATTAAAGAAGATAATAACTTACATACCTGAAACAACTTATCTTTGACATACTTATCTCTTATAAGGCATTTCTTCATACCATCAACAACTACCAAATCAGCCAATGACATATGATAACAAGCAGCCTTGATTTCTTTCTGAACTTTGTAGAAAATTTTCTGAGTATAGTGCAAAATTGCATCTTTCTCAATTTGTGTTTCAGTTACAGGTTTCGGAAATTTACTATCTCCATTTCTTAGCTGATAATATGAGTTCCGTTGCTTCTCAATGGCGCTTTCATAACACATGTAGAATTGACACAAAGTGTCCCCTTTTTGCACAAAATGGTTGAAGTAGAAATTTGAGCTTTCGGAACGTGATGTAGTCCTAAGCAAGCCACCCATCGGCTTATCTCTAAAATATGCTGGAATCCAAAACTGACGCAACTCAAACATTTCATTTAACCATGGGTGCTCACTGAGTTTGTATTCTTCCAAAACAGAACGCCAACCATGTTCGAATTCTGTTGGTGTTAAACTATCATTCCAGACAACCTTGTTTAATTTCTCCATGAACAAAGATTCTGCACAAAACACAACTCCAAGCTGCCAAAAGAAGTTAACGAGAAAATTAAATAAAAACTGGTTTAACATTCTTGACGTTTAGTAATATATAACAAGTAAGCATTATAAATGTTAC
The DNA here is from genome assembly GCA_030848705.1 of Heracleum sosnowskyi. NCBI lineage: Eukaryota > Viridiplantae > Streptophyta > Magnoliopsida > Apiales > Apiaceae > Heracleum > Heracleum sosnowskyi. Next base: position 130,588,496 of record CM061238.1, on the reverse strand, counting down.
CTTAGAAGGAAATTTCTTAACAATATGCCACATACAGAGTCGATGCATAGAGTGAGGAAATATCTTCGGTATCACAGCCTTCATTGCAGCACACTGATCTGTTATAATACACTTTGGCGGACGTTTCATAGCTTTCAAAAACATTTCAAAAACCCAAGTAAAATTCTGAATATCTTCCTTATCCAGCAAAGCAGCAGCAAAAGTTACACTTTTCCAGTGGTTATCGATGCCAATAAAGGGAACAAATACCATACCATATCTACAAAACAGAAAAATACATCTAAATACAATTAACGTAGAATCTTTGCCAAATACTAAAAATACATCAAGGATACGATATTAAGATATTGTTACAAAATACAATGACTATCCTAGTAATAAAAAGAATCTAGTTTTGAATTTAATTTAGATTCCATTTTAAACGAGGAAGAATCTATTTTACCATCTGATTTAGCATCCTTTCCTTGTCAATAAACCAGATAATCAAGACGCCAACACTCCAATTGCACAAGACATACATACTGAATTCGAGGAGCAAAGTGGGTCACAGTGATGTCAAACAGGGCAGGAAAAGAAAAGCAAACATTGAGATACAGGAATTTAGTTTAAATTGCTTTAGTGAATCTAATTTAGAATTAATTTTAAACGATGTGGAATCCATTTTAGCATCAGCTTTAGAATCTCAAAATCCTAAGAATATATATCTATATAAATTATTATTGTATTTGAAAAAGGTAATTTTGGAATTAAAGAAGGCTAAAATAAAACTCATAAATAAGAGTGAAAATGAAACCATAAAAAATGATAAATAACTTGATTTGTTTTTTTAAAAGAATCTATTTTAGAATCATGTTTGACCGATAATAGTAAAGAATCTATTTTAGAATCATGTTTAACCGATAATAGTAAAGAATCTATTTTAAAATCACGTTTAACCGGTAATAACAAAGAATTTAGTTTTAAGATCTATGTTAGAATCTCAAAAAATTTAAAGGATCTATTTTAGAATACACTTTATCTTCCAAGAAAGAATTTAGTTTAAATTGCTTTAGTGAATCTAATTTAGAATTAATTTTAAACGATGTGGAATCCATTTTAGCATCAGCTTTAGAATCTCAAAATCCTAAGAATATATATCTATATAAATTATTATTGTATTTGAAAAAGGTAATTTTGGAATTAAAGAAGGCTAAAATAAAACTCATAAATAAGAGTGAAAATGAAACCATAAAAAATGATAAATAACTTGATTTGTTTTTTTAAAAGAATCTATTAAGTTCTTATGGTTATGATAAATAACCATAAGAGTGTTGCGTTTCTTCTGTATCCTGGAAGAATCAGAATCAATTAAGTTCCCCCTAACCCCAAATACTAGAGCATTCTTTATCTTGATGAAGCTAGGGCAGGGGCTCAAGAGTTCAATCTCTTCACTGCCCATTCCGATCGACAACACAGAGTATGGTTCTATTCATTACTTGTACTAAGTAATATTCCATATTAGCCTAGGCACTTATCAATTGTACGTGTAGGTACAAACTATATTTTCATGCACATATGACACAACCGTACGTGCGTATAGAATTATCTTACAAGCCAATTACTTAACTCTGTTTTATAATGTGAAATATATAATTTACTAATTAACAGATATATTACTTAGAAATGGATACTAAAAGCTCAGCGACGGGATTACTGAGGACACAGTCGGAACAACTAATGGAGATCAAGATAACAGATGGGATCACTGGAACAGTGAATGGCTTCAGAAAATCAATGAGTAAGGGAGGAGGATTAGGTGAATCACCTGGAGGTGGGGGGGGAGTACTAGCAGCAGGCACAGAAGGAAATCAATGCCTGCTCAGATGAAATTTGACGTGGACGAGTTTAGCAGCGGCTCTGCTCTGAGGCGAGCTTCAAGTGCCAGCATGGGATTTTCATTTACTGCCTTCACAGTCCCTTCTAATGACATTGCTGATTCTAAGCTCTTAAGTGAAGACGACGACAATTATAATCGTCTTAGTAAGCTCTTATAACTTCATATTATTAGACTATCTTTTCCTACGTTTATCTATCCTATATGTTAATTCATTTGAGTACATTAATCTATAGTAATCTTCATTTCTTCCAATGTTAGTTCCATTCCATCAACCGTGACTATGGCTCATTCCTCCCGCTTGTATCTTTTTCATATTTTCCCATTAGAAAATTACAGATCATATTTATGATCACCCAAATCTTTTAAGACTCCTCTTATGCCTCTAGTTTTATTCATACCTTCTCGTTCAATTATATCTGGTTCCATTCCAAGATTAGCTCCATTATAATTTTAAAATCTTCAAGCACAAAGATGTGCTAGCATGAGTTTTGTTCGCATCCTTTATAGAAATAGGCTATCTAGATGATCTGGATGATAAAACAATAATTATGTCGACAGCATAATGCTTCGGATTCCCATAGCTGAACTTAAACATTAAAAGAGCTAAAATTTAGGCAAGCACATTGTCGAAGAGCAATTACTTCACTCAATAAACACATTGCAACAACTAGAGATAAATAACTTTTAGAATAAATCAGCACAAAATTATATCAGAACTACATTTCAACTTTGGTTTGCAGAACGTAGATTCTTGTTCGAAGTGAACAAACTATAGCAAGAAGACCAAGGTAGAAACTAACTAAAATATACCTTTTGAACAAGCAGCTATATGATTCTATTGTTTTCGGAATCAGTTACTCCCTAAAATTCTAGTGCAAAAATCTAACGACCAAACTTCTGCGGATATTATTTCATAAATGCAGCTTAGATTTTAGTCAGTGAAAACATCTATGTTTTCTTCACACATTAATTTAGCAGATATAATTTTCTAGGCCGGACCAAGTTTTCAGACACATTTGTTTGTCGGACATACAAATAATGAGAATGTAATTAGTTCTAGACTTCTAGTATTATTTTTACATGTATAAGCTATGACTCCCTTGCAAGCAAATGCAAAAAATATTTAGTAAATAACTGATTACTTGTATTCTTCGAAGCCTCTTTATCATTATAATTAACCTATTTGGGGAGATGGCGGGTAAATATGTTAATATCTTGACTTAGACGGTTGGTATCACAAATGAAAGTTAGTTGGTAACCTGTTTAATTGTTTACACCGCATTTTTTGATCTTCCAAAATATTGATATCAGCTTCAAATTGTAATCATAAGCCTTTTATTTGATCTTACAAAATTATGCACTGAAGGATTCTATGTATTAGAGATAAGACTACGTATTCAGAAAGATTTTACACTAAAAATCAGACTTACTTGTTTGTTCGGTAAGTTGCATCAAACGAAACAACATCTCCGAAAACATCATAACTTTTCCTCCCTTCAATATCAGCCCAGAAAAGCCGAGTGAGATGACCATCCGAATTCGTTTGATACTCATAAAAGAAGCTGTTGTCCGATGTTTCGCGTTTGTCTTCAAATTTTTGAAGAATCATATCCGAATCATGTTTTCCTATAAAAACCTTGATATCTCTCATCCAATTCTTGAAATCTACCGCAGTTGCTCCAATAGCTGAATATGAGCCGCAAAGTTCTTTCAATATTCCATGAGCCCTATACGGGCCGGTATTAGATGAAGCAACATCAAATACAAAATTACAATTCATAGCACTCATGGCCCTATTACCACGAAGAAATTGCTTCTCAGAATCTGTTGCAAATGGATGGTTATGCTTGTCTATAAAAGAAGAGACCTCGTAACTTTCCGAACCAGCAAACTTTAGTGCAAGCTTAGCACTACAATGACACTTTCCAGAAACAGTTTTCCTTCTTTTAACTGGTCCCACATTTTTATCAGATATCCGAGAAGATTCTGATGCATCATCTTCTCGAGATGATGAAGAAATATCTCTCGAACCAGCCTTGGAACACACAAAGTATTTTGAGACAACAACACCATTCCTTGATCTTTGAGTAGATCGACGCACTTGAAAGCCACAAAAACTAGCGTGCTTACTATAGTAATCAAATGCAGCATCAATGCTAGTGAAAATCTGACCAACATAAGGCTTAATTGGACTATCAGGAACCCAATCTTCAATTTCATCATCGACTCTTAACTCACAAGAAGCATCGTCGTCAACATTATTAGAAGCAAGACTGCCATTAACTGCAAAACATATAAGCCAACATTTCAAAATAAAAACTTAAAATGTCATAATAACAAGAATAATGGAGCAAAACTGAAAACTAAAAGTTATGAAGCAGAAAACTCCAAAGAAAATCAACAAAATCTCAACGAAGATGCCTGAGCAAAAATCCATGGCACTAACAACGAGAATTGATCAAAATACGAACAATAATTTGATGAGAAGAAGCACACACTAAATAAACGAACCGATAGATGCAAAATCACTGCAATATATGAACTACAATCACATAATCGATTGTATGTAATCACACCGGGCATAAAAAGAACAAATCACTTGATATACTTTTCCTTGATCATTTAACTTCAAATTGTGAAATTCCAGAGTGGCTCTAGCTGTTTGTTAAATTTGGTAGACTGAAATTATTAAAAGAACAAACATAATGTGGAGTCTAGTCACTTGGTAACAGTTGTTTTCTGCCCAATAATTGCAGAATCTTTATCGGGTGATTACTAGGATTTTCTTTTTTATATTCGATTTCTTATGGACAGAGTAATAAGGGTAAGGCCTGCCCCGATGAGGTTCTGCAGTAAATATATAGTGATATTACACAGCCTGAGGTTCATCTTATTCTACAATTTCAGAACATTCATACTATGCACACGTTAAAAATTAGTCCCATTCTCGCATCATATGAACTCAAGAGCAATTTAACAGAGCATCTCGGACATCTAGCACATACCAATGACACACGAATGTAATTTCATTATTGTCTGATGTCCTTTCAACTCCTAATGATTATCATTTTGATCCTTCAGGCAATACTTTTGAACATGAAGCAACCCCTGATGCATCATACGAGTCCTCCCAGTTCTCTCCATCGTAGAACTTGATCTCAACATGGGTAACCGTTCCAGGATCAAATACACCTATAGGTAACTGCGACTCCATCTGGATTGGAGTGTGGAATGTAAAATGAAGTTATGCCACAGACCTTACAAAAAGTGTGCACACAGATTAGATATATCTCGGCTATAATCCCTACCTTCCCCCAGACGGAAAGCCTAAGACGAACGATTTTGATTTGATTTATGATGTGTGTTACGAAGATTTGCCTACGTTGCCTGAAGAGGCCTCTCCTGATTTTCAAGACTTTATTAGATGTTGCTTGGAGAAAAATCCAAGTAAGAGATGGAAGGCGCTCCAGTTGTTATCACATCCTTTCCTTGTCAATAAACCAGATAATCAAGACGCCAACACTCCAATTGCACAAGACATACATACTGAATTCGAGGAGCAAAGTGGGTCACAGTACAACTCCGATGCAGCGCCCGTGGATGTCAAACAGGGCAGGAAAAGAAAAGCAAACATTGAGATACAGGAGTCCTCGAAAAGGCTGAAGAGACAAGATGGTCAAGTATGAAGGGTAACCTAGGTCTGAATCTTGCTAACTAAGCACTGAGCCCAGTGTCCAAGACCTGCGATTTTCGCAGATCACGTAAAGAGGCCTTCCTGATTTTTGAGACTGTATACCCCGGATGGCCTCGCTACTGTTCCTAGATCACTGCTTGCGTCGAGCTTATTATGTAACTGTGTACATGGACTGATTTTCGAAGATGTAATTTACCAGGAAACTAATTTCAAATCGTTCATTCTGTTTCTAATCTGTGTGCACGAGTGCATTTTCATCTCTCTCTCTCTCTCTCTCTCTCTCTCTCTCTCTCCCTCTCTCTCTCCCTCTCTCTCTCCCTCTCTCTCTCTCCCTCTCTCTCCCTCTCTCTCCCCCTCCCTCTCCCCCTCCCTCTCCCTCTCCCTCTCCCTCTCCCTCTCCCTCTCTCTCTAAATAAACGAACTGATAGATGCAAAATCACTGCAATATATGAACTACAATCACATAATCGATGTATGTAATCATACCGGGCATAAAAAGAATAAACTAATAATTAATCAAAACATATCAAACGAACAACATAAATTCATTAGAATCTATGGAACTAAAATCAAATTAGCAAAATTAACAATACAAATAAAATCAAAGTTTTGGAAGCAAATGATTATTCATATCATACCTGAGCAAGAATCCATGGCACTAACAACCAAACGAAGAAGAATCGATGAAATTACGAACAATTTTTAACCAAGAAGAAACGAAACGATCAAAGCTCGATGAGCATCTCTGAGAATTGAGTTTTATCTTTGTTAAAACCAGGTCGAACAGAGTATTTCGATAGCAGTTCTCGCATAATCTATAGACACGGCGATGTATGTATATACGAAACTTTCACGTACATATTTTATAATAAAAGGGGGAAGTTATTAAAAAGATGATCTTTTCATCTTAACCGTTAAACTAATTTTTAATCCAACGGTAAACAGAAGTGTTCTCTTGTTCTCCTTTTAATAGTGTTCTCCCTTGAACCTTGGCCTATATATATATATATATATATATATATATATACACACGCACATAGTGGGTTGTTCTTTTTTATTTATGTTTCATGTTAAAACTCTGGGTTAGCTTAGGTTTTGATCGAATTTGATTTAAGAATAAAATCAAATTGAACTGTGTATCATGAGTTAAATTCGAATTTGAATACTCGGTGTATTGAGGTTTGGATTAACCACAATTAATCTGAAAATTCATAGAGTGACACAAGTTTTTACACCAATTTGATATGAGTTTTATTCCCAAATACATATAATAAATACTTATCATATTTCAACATGATTTGAAAGTTTTTATTTATTAGGTGACATATATTTATTTGTTCATATATTTATGAATTATTTGCAGTAAACAATGAAGAAAATGCTCCAGAAATGATGGATGTCTATGCTCCCTTCATATTCTTATCGGTAATATTCTTTCAATTATTTGGTAAATTCATGTCAAACATTTCAATAAAATACTTTATGTATTTTTTTATTTATGTTGCTCATACATGTTCTGACTACCAATTTGAAGATGACATATTGTAATTTTTCCTATTTCTAGAGTATTGTTATATATGAGTGCTAACGAAAGATAATACAGAGGGAGGGTGAATGTATTATGACTGATTTTTGAAACAACACGTAACTCTATGTGTGAAAGTGTTTGCGGAATTGAAATAAGAATAGAGTTTACTTTTCAATCTAATGGGTTTTATTAGATTAAGTGTTGCTACAACCTGTGAATATAACTTGTATTCTCAGCTTCGTCTTCTCAGAGAGATAGTTCTTGATTTTTACACTTTGAAAATGTTAACAGCTAAAGTGTGTGATCTATGCACTTATAGAGTTATGCACAGCTCACTTTTACAAATCGGGAAAACGACAAACTGTCCTAACCGTCTATGTCTAACCAAAATTTGCATAAGAGATTCTTTGTTGACATAGATCCACTTTTTTAGTTGTACCACCTTTGACTTTCTCTCTAAGCTACTCTGTAGACTTCTCATGGCGCTTCTGCAAAGCTTTGGACCACTTATAGGAGCACGGGGTAAACTGACTCTTTGTCTTGATCTTCAGAATTTGTCTTCTTCAAATTGCTTAAGTCCCGCATTCGATAACTTTGGATATGGCTGACTCGATAACTGGACTTCTCGAATCAGACATTTCTTCACTTCTTGAATCACGCCAAGTTGGACTTCTCTAATGCAGACTTCTCGAATTAGCATATAGGATTTTCTAATCCCAGACTTCTCGAATTAGCTCTCTTATCTTCTTGAAGCTGCTTTCCTTGACTTCTCTAATCAACATTCTTGACTTCTCGAATTTGGACTTCTCTAATCAGACAATTCTGAACTTCTCTAATCTTGCATTAGAACCATTTCACTTTAACCCTTATAACCTCTTTATTTAAGGCCTTTTTTTTAATGTAGGGGGCATGATCAAGGATGATCATCTCCCAGATACATTCTTATTACATTTGACCTATGTACAATCTATTACAAGAGTTACATTTGACCTATATACAATCTATTACAAGAGTTGCAGCTACATAGTCTAGGCACACACTAAGCACAATGATCAAGAATAAAGAGTTTCCCATAAGCATGTAAAGTGTTCAGACATGCCTCTGAAACTAACAACTAACAAGTATAATCTATATTTTATATTAGACCTATATTTTATATTATGAAAATTAAACTTATTATTCATAATATACACAAAAGACACAAAAAGTATTTTGAACTTATTCTGTAAAACTCATTTCACGCTATTTGAAGTTAAACTAAAAATTTTAAAAATTAAAATAATTTTGCTTTTCTTGTAAAAGTATTTATTCCAATTTTATGAAAGCTAATCAATTTAAAAGATAATTAATTCATGAAAAAGATATACAATATCCCAATTACTACAAATAAATAAAGTCAAAATATTATATTTTATCGAATTTCTAATTACAATATTATTTCGACATTTATACAATTTCGTGAAGAAAAAAAATCGATATATGTACAAGCTCATTTCTCGTACCGCTTCTACTGGTAGACAATAATTACTAGTACTAACAAAAGATTATCAATATCACCAATTGCTCAAAAGTGTTCACTAGAGTCATGAAACAAAATCAAATATTACAATATTGCACAAGTAGTTTGTGACCACTATTGTAAAGACCATATCATTCATAAAAAAGTATAAACTAGTAAAAAGTATAGAGTCGATGAATATTCATCTAAGAAAATGTTGACAAAACTGAATGTGAAACATAAACATGTTTATGTCTCCGAACCTAGAGTTTAAGATCTAAATTAAGATCCTCCACTTCACTTGAAGGTCAGAAGAAGTCCCGTACTCCAATAAATATGGTATTTTTGGTTGTTGACAGAGGAGCCAGAGGGGCTAGTAGAGAAGGAGCCAATGAGGCTGGTAGAGAAACGAGTGATGATAGGGTCTACTGGAGTTCTAAAGTACGACCACTTACTTGAGGAAAACAATACGGCTATTAGACCACCAAAAGATGGTCGTTAGTCATGGTCTCCGCCCTCATTTCAGGTGAAGATAATGGATTGACAGACATCATTATGGGATGCAGCCTGCTGCGCTTCTCAGCATCTTGCGCCTCTTTCCGCACCTTTTTGTCATGCACAAAAAGGCACGAGATGCTGAGAGAAATCCACAATATTAATCTACTTTCTTACTTTTCCATGACCAGTTGTGAATTGATGTATGTCAACCCATTCTGTTGACCTGAAATAAGAGTTGAGATCATGGCTAAACAGCCATCTTTTATCGGACCAATGGCAGACTCTTGGAAGTAACCTTTTTTGAACTCCATCAGCCCAACGAACTCCTCTACTAGCAGTAAAAGATACTATTTTTTTTTGGAGTATGGGACTTCTTCCAGCCTTGTACTGAGGAGTATGAGAATGATCTTGATTTAGATCTTAAACCTAAGGTTTAGAGACATAATTATCTTCATGTTTCATTTTCAGTTCTTTTTTATTTCTACAACATTTTGGTATATGCATCTAGTATGAATATTCATGAACTCGATATTCTTTTATTAGCATTAACTTTTTAAATGTTTGAACAAAGAAAAATGTTATAACCCCAAAAATGGTCCTAAAATTTATTCTCAAATTGGGTGCATAAATATGTGCTCACGAATTAAAATATGTCATATGTCATGGCACATCATTTAATAAAATTCTGAAAACAAAAATTTGAGGTACCTAACACTACTCTTGAAAGAAATGCTATGGTTTTTGCTTTACAATTTTAGTTGATAAATACTTGCACAGTATTTCAGTATTTGGTTTTGTTTCATTGGTGTGGAAAACACTTCTGAGCAATGATGGCAAAGATAGTATTTTTTTTTTACGAAATCTAGTGACGCTATGCAGTTAAAGATCTACTTAACGATCGTAATTTTGATGAAAAAGTCGTTGATATGATCTATCTTAATATGTTTTTGTTGAAACTTTAATATTCTTTTAGACGTTGTATGATTTTTTATTAATGAATTAATTTGACTCTAGAAAAAAGGGTTAGTTTTTTGCAGGTGTTAGTAGTTCTTAAATTATAAGATTTAATATCATTTATACAGAAAGTCAACATTTTAGGAGATGAAAATTTTGATACTAATAAGGTAAGGTAGGGAAAAAGAACACATGAGAGGATGTTTTCTGCATGGGAAGAGATGAGTTTGCATTATCAACATTCTTTAAACTAGTACATTTTTTGCTAGTGATATTAGGAAAATAATATCAAAATACTAATTATCTTATTGAATTTTTTCTATGTAGTTTATAAATAATAAAGTTCAATTCTACTTAATTGCTACAATGTATTGACTATATATGTATACACATTAGATTTTTGTTCTTCGTTTATCAAATTTGAGTTATATGGGAAAAACATTAAAAAATTAGCATGCACGTTCCTCTTGGTTCTCACTTCCAACTCATTAGAGGAATTGAAGAATCAATCCATGGGAAAGAATTCATGGAATGTTTATACATTAGGATGAAATATAAAGGCAGGAACCATCATGTAAGATGTATCTGCAATGTTCTCCGGAGGAATCATGCATTGTCCAACAGTGTCCACGGCTCCACAGTAAACATTTTAGGGCCAGCAATTTATATAGCAATTCAAATTAATAGTTACAGATCTTCTTCCTGTTCATTAGGTATCCTTTCTGTCCCTCCCAGCTGATTAAAGGAGTTGTGAAAGACTTATCTGCAGCCTTCTTTACGTTCCAGACACTGTCTTCATTTTTTCAAGGTAAAATTAAGAATATCTTAGACACAGTCTCCCCTGTTATTTCTATTCAAAACTGTATATGTGAATTAATATTTGTGTTTATGTGAATTATCAACTAGCATTACATTTCTAATCCTGGTCTCCTCAATTCGAACATCACCATGTGCAGATAGTGGTGTGGAGCATGCTCATGATAGAGCTAGGATTGGAGGATCAAAGGCAGTGATGATCAAGAAAGGAAAAAAAGTGGGGCGTCGAAGAATGCCTCTTCCACCATTTGACCTGGTTGTCCTGTACCTTGAAGGAGACATCTGGTTCATTAATGGTTACTGTTAAGAAAAAGTATATTGATCTTTACAACACTGCCAGCAGTTGGCTAAAGAAGCGTCATTTTTATCATCACTGACTTCAATTTTTTGCTAGCAACTCCCATGTTAGAGGTAGATAAAAAGTAGCGTTGTTAACATTGAGTAATGAGTTCTGATGAGGCTATTAGACTCACCAGAAAAGACTATATCCTGATCAGGTACTTTAAGGTTTTATTCTGTTTCTGTTGACGATTGGAAATTAAACTTCACGTTTTTGTTGTAATTGTTTAACCGATGTCTTTAAATTGCAAACTTGTACATTGTACTTTGTTTCAACAATTTGGTTTTCTTTAATTCTATTTCAATTTATCAAAGGTTATATGATGCTTGATAAGAGTAATGCTACATAACTCGAATTGAATCTCAAATATGTTCTCCAAATGACACGTGACGTATTTTTATTCGTGGTATTCATATTTATGCATGAGGGGTCCATCTCATCTATGAGAAAATATCCGACGGGAACGGTTTTGGGGACTAGCATTTCTCGCTTGCTAATGTCTTAATGCATTAACCATTTGTTGATCACAGCAAGTCACTAACAATTTACCAAAATTAACTATGTAACTTCAACATACAAATGAACCAAACACAGGCACTCTAAATCATTGAATAATATATGCATTCGATGATTCGAATGTACATGTATGTAATGATCTTGTTGGAGAGTCAAACTCCCACCGGAGATCGAGATAGATGATACGTGATTTTAAAATCATAGTAAGAATTTAGAATCTGCAAGAGCAATAACGAAATTTGTAACTATTACATTGCATACGCCATGAAATCAAATCTTAAATCATTTCTGTAGCTATCTATAACTGTTTAACAACCAAACTTATTTCCAGTTCCCTGAAATCACTAATTCAGATCAAGAAAAAATAAAAAGCAACTTCAGTTGAGGCCACCAGACCCCATATTAAAGCCTGGAGGAGGGCAAGGATGCATAGGTGACTCATGGGGCTGTCTTTCCCGTTTTAAATTTAATTTTTTTCAAGAATATATAGTTATAGAGAAAAATGCCCTAAATATGCAGAGCATCTCATAACTATATTATACCATAAAATGAGTTGAACTAAATTTAAATAATGGACCTATAAGATAATAAAGGAAGTTTAACATTTTTGAATGCATATTACATAAAAAAAATTATTAATATTTTTTATTTGATGGATGATGTTTTAGTTGCTTCGACAATTCATACCACTCATGAAAAATCTATTTTGTTTTTAAATAGAAGGATAATATTTTAATTACTTTTAGCATGAACAATTGGTACAACTTAAAATTAAATGTAACAAAAAATTTGTAAGTTTCTATTTTTAAAAAAATTACAACTTATACTTTACTTATATAATACTTTTAAAAAGAATTATTATACAAAAAAATAATTAAGAAGAAAACAAAATACATATGAAAAAGCATTCCACAGTAAAATATAAAAATAGTTCTAAATTTCTAATATTAAAATGGTTCTACATGAAATCTAAATAAAAGTAACAAATAAATATTATTAGTAATATTCTTTGCATGATTTTGCACGAAATTTTAAATTATTCACAAAGAAATAGGAACAAGTACAAATTAAGAAATTGCCGCATTGACCATTTTATCAGAAACTTGCATTACCATTTGATAATTGACCTTGTTTGAATCAAAATCTGATGTCAGAATACGCTTTAAAATTACAATCAAAAATTACGCATCAACAAAATTTCAGCTGTGACAAGTTGCTACATTGCGGTTACTATATTGTTCATAGTACGAATTTAACCCTTCATAAATATATGACCATCATAATAATATATATTTTACTCCTTTCCTTTTAGCCTTTTCTTCTGTTTTCTCTTCTGATCATGCATACCTGAGCATAAAACTCCCAAAAGAGTTAGGATCTTAAAAGAAAAAAAGGGCCAATTATTAAAAAAACATGTTAAGAGAAATGTAAAGGAACATTACGCTTTTTCTCATCTTTTCTCTTCTTTCTTGAGTTTTCTAATCTTTTCCGTTTTTCTGCTGCCCCTTTGAAATCCATGTGCACCTGAGAACATGTTTGAAAAGGAACATAACTACAGAGATCCATGTATCCTAGCATTATTATCTTCTTTAGGCATTTATATGTTTTTCAAGTTCTAACAGTAATACATGGTTTGCCTTTATTTTATTTAAGAATCTAACTTTCTTCTGTCTTTCAATTTATTTCTCTACAGCTCTACTCATCCGCCCTTGTAACGGACTGATGCAAAATGGAAGGCGTAGTAACTTGTAACCAGAAAACTTGCAACATTATGCCACAGAGTGCAAACTTGACAGACATTCAAGACTCCGTGCACTGGCAGATAAAAGTTTAGAGACAGTTGACAAAGCAATCAACAAAGGATATTGCAACAGACTCGCGAATATGTCAGACGGATGACACAATGAGCATATCAAATACATCTACATAACCATACATCGTACTGTAGGACTCATCAAATGCTAGTGATACGTTCACCATTATTTTCTGAAGAAAAAGGAGAAAAATGCTGGGATATCTTTTTGGAAAAGATTAGTCAGCTACAATAATCACTGGGCTATGAAAGAATTAGTAAACCGAAGCCCCACCGACCCAAAGCAGCTCAATAGTGGAAGTTCCTATATTCTATTTTTAGTAGGTCTTCTGTATTCCTTTCTAAAGGAGCATATGTCATATATGCTTAGTTGTCACAGGCAATACTACCAATTAGACTTTGTGATTCTACTTTCATTATGCACATAACAACACAAGTCAAAAAGTAAAGGCCTAGTCAGCTAATCTCAGTTTAGACTCTAACCACTCAAATTTTATATTCCAATGGCATTAAGATACAAAGGGACAACAAAGTGGGATATGAGTGGTCAAATGGGAGTACAATGTCAAGTACATGCTACATAATCCTTGCAAATGTACTTATAAGATAGGAGGGTTTTTTTTACCTCATGACCAGAACTTCTAAGTGCTTGGAGTGGTTCCACACAATTCTGACCTATGACAACCAACTTACTTCTTTTGCCATCTCCAGAGTTCTTGGTGTCATCTTGTTTGTGTTTAGCCAATTCCTCAAATTGGTCTTGAAGAAGGGAGGATATACCAGCCTGTCAGAAAAAATTGGGTCACAAACTTTTAGCAAGAAGACTTTAAAAATGTTTTCATGTTAGTTTTACATAATTTAGATATCCATCAACAAGCAGCAGCTACAGCAAAGTATTAGTAACTCAAAAAGATCTTTATTCCTACAACTCAATTGTAGAAATAATACTGAGGTACGCATAGCAAACATTGAGCAAGAGCAGAGACCCCCAGCACAATATAAAAGCAAACAGAAAGACATTGATTGGTAAAATCGTTACTATGTAGTATGTACTGTCATTTTCCAAGGTTTTGAAAACTACAAAATGTAGTATGTAGTATGTAATATAAACTCTACAAACTTTTTCCAAGCTTCCAGTCCAGCCTATATCTGCCACTTCTTGGCATAACAAAATTCAGTCGATTTTAGTCATAATCAATGTCACAAAATCTCAGAAACTCCTTTGATTTGTAACAATCTATTTTCAAAAGTGTAATTATGCAAACAGTATGCTTACAACAATTCAATTGGAATTGCAATTTTTGCAATACTATGTTACGAAAATTTCATCTTACAGGACGGGGCAAGGTACTATAATTGTGATATAATCAGTATGGACCAACTAATCGTGCATTGAACAAGATATATATGTGAAGAAACTCTAGATGCAAAATATACGTGGAGATCTATATACACCAGATGGCAAGTAAATTACAACAGAAGAGGTCTGCATAAAATTACCCCAGCTAGATAGCGATGTGAGAATGTTTTAGGTTGCAATGGCCGCGAAAGAAGCACTTTGAGCTCCTACAGTTCAGAGATAAAAGTTCTGTGAAACTTAGGAAAACAGGCAGAATGAGACGTGCAGTTTCAGTTTTGAGAGAAATATCCCATATCTAAATATACCTGCTGAAGATTCTTCAAATGGATTAAACTTGCTTTCTTTTGTTTGCAATTATTCACTCTTTCTTCCTCACTGTCATCATCTTCCACAACCATTTCAACTGATTCAGCATTCCGTTGCAACCAGCCTTTGCTCGCCTTTTCCTGGGAATCATTTAGATGCATCAATCGGTAAATGCAAGGGGAAAAAAATTACAGCTACAAGAAAACAGTATAACGCAACGGGTTGCCATTAAAGATATGCTTGGAACTTGGGAAGGCAACAAAAAGTTCTGAAGTAACTTAACATCCCATATTGTAGAGCTTTTTATTTCTTTTAATATTAGATCTAAACAAGCATATATAGTTAAATTAGGTTTGATCATTTGTTCAGCTGGTATTTATACATGTGTAGTGCCAAGAAATTATTGTCTCTATCCTGATGAACTCTGTGATTTTGAATAAGTTGACGAAGCTACAAGTACCTGGGATTCTTTCCTCGTAACCTTGTCAATTTGACGTGCAATGGACATGCGTTTTAGAACCTCTGGCATGTATGAGAGGTCTACAGGAAAGCGCTTGAAACTTTCCTGAAAATAAAAGCAATTTTATGTAAGGCAAACTAAAAGGCTAAAATTACTTGGCAAAAAAAAAGGCTAAAATTAGCTTAGCAAAAAAAAAAGGCTAAAATTAGTCATGATAATCATTAGTTCCGCTCAAATATATATAGATCATGCTTGTGACTTTCACTTCTATATTATTAACTTTTTTGAGTAAAAAATAATTCTTAGATTGTGTTTGAGAACATATTATTCATTATAAATAATGGATTTTACATGACAAGGATTGTATTATCATTTCGAAGTCTCAAGAATAGACATAGATTTGAAAGCCATGGAATTCGAACAAAATGAAATCCAAGTTCTTTTTAAAATACGAACATGTCATTTCGACCAAATCCATCATTTGAAGTGATATTTTAATACCCGAAACATAATTACAGCATTTGATTCCTTGTAAGTTCTTTCCCTCTTTGCTTAACATACAAAATATACTTCGGAGTACACATAATCTTACACATTCTTACTTCATAATATCCTATTTTAATGAACTTACTAATTATTTATAGCCATCCGCAATTAGATAAATTTGAAATAACATGTATATTGATACATATGAAGCATAAAGTAGATAATGCTGGTGGCTAAAGCACCATGTTGCTGCTTGTTAGTGCTAGCACCAATATCTGAGCAGAGTAAATAAATAATTTAGAACTCAAGTGTTGAGGTTTATATGCTAAAATTATTTCCATATCACGCTACATGAAATGAGTTAACAGCCGGAAAGGGGAAAAAGTGACTACACAAGTCAACTTATGCAATAGACATTTTGCTCATGAATCCAAAATGTAGTAAAAGAATCCAGTGGAACAATTCATAAGGCTCAAATGTCCGTAAATGGAAGTTCAACAAAATATGAAATCCATATCAAATATTATAAATATGTGTTGGTTGTGAAAGGGTTAGATTAGAAACTTGATAATTTGCAAGAAACAATACCTTTGAAAATGATCTGCACATAGCACCAAATTTTGAAGTATCATTTGGGGATATCAGGCCAATGCTGCACCCATCAGCAGAGGCTCTGGCAGTTCTTCCACTTCTATGGACGTAGACCTAACAATAAAAGAATTGTTAGCCCTCGTACATTCGGAATGTGAAAATATACTAAAATATTTAAAAGTTACATATGAAAGCATACTTCTGCTGAATGGGGAAGTTGATAGTGAACCACAGTCCGGACACCAGGTATATCAATGCCTCTTGCTGCAATATCAGTAGCAACAAGTATACCATCCTTATTTCCGCGAAAACGGTCTATAGCCTGCATTAAACAGACCGTCTCAGACCAAAAAGTAATTATGCATACAAACAAACCAGATGTTGCATGAATTCTACATGAAAGAGACTACAGAATTGAGGATTTAAAAACCTAGTGACTGGCTCCCCCCCACTTTCCATGTTTTATTTTAAAAGAACAAAAGTATCGAAAACAATATAATATACCAAAAAAAAAACTAAAGACGTCCTAAAATAGTCAAGCCTATCTCAGAGGGCACTATGTTGACATGTGGAAGGATAACCGTGAAATTGATCGACAGCAGACGCCAATTCACTTCAGCGACTTTGTAGAGGAAGGCAGCAAAATTCAGTGTGACAGAGTTCCTTACCATCATATTTTTTCCAGGCAAATAGCTAAGGTGCTGTACACCTTGATTAACAACAGGTCATTTTCTGAGACTTTGAATGTAAAAAGGTATTCATTGATTAACCCCACCTAGTGCTGTTGAAGGCGTTAGCCACACCGAGGCACATAACATCCTGGAGCCCAGGCGAGGCGTGCGCTTCATCGAAGTGAGGAGCAAAAGTTATGAAATTTAATTTTTTTAATATAATATTGAAATCTATGATGCTCAGACTCGTTTAGAAGGATCAGACACCGACACAAATCGGAGTGTCAGATTCTCTGAACTCCAAAACCAAAGACCCGGGGACACGTTTTATAAGGACCCGACACTTGGATTTGGACACGGCAGTTATTGTTTTTAATTTAATATGATACTTATTATAAAATAAATACCTATGTTTAATGTAAAGATAACAAATAACCTTTTGGAAAAAAAAGATAAAATTATATTTGCTATATGAATAAATAAATGTGTAACAGGTACAATTTCAAAAGTTAAAAAGCTATATAATAATGGTATTTTCTTCGTTTTCTTCTTCTCTTTTTCTTAGAGATAAGTTGTCGAAGTTAAGTTACGTTGTCGGAGATGAAGTGTCCATTTTCACATGGAGGGTCAGATCAGGATCCCAGTGTCCGTGTCAGTGTCATTTCCTGTGGACATGGGTACAGCTGGGTCTTCCGGAGAGTCCGAGAATCACTGATTGAAATTATATAAAAATTACTTACTTATCTAGGAAATGTTATCTACACTGCTTTCTCAGGTGAAACTCAACATATAAGTATTTAAAAATAAGACATATGTGGCCCTTTATTGTTAAGGCAGTACATTACAGAATATGCCAAAAAAAAATAAAAAAATTCCCCAAAGATCAATTTAAAACATTATTGAAATGAAGCATGAACATTTTTTAGATAATTTCGGCTGGAAATAGGAGTTCCGCATGACCTTGATGAATGTCAGTTTGTAAATTTGACAAGAAACAGATACAATTTCTTAGACTTCTGTCCGTACAATTAACATGTTTGTCCTAAAACATACCCAACAACCCGAAATATAAAAAATGAAGTTGAATTACTATAAGAGTTAGCCAGGAAAAACATAAAAAGTGAAACAAAAATGAGGACATATTTAACCACAAATAATGGCAGGAGCAGCATCTAATCAAGTACAGGTAGGTACTTCAGATAATTGCAAGTGTTCAATTGTATATATCAGCATCTATGTTGATGTGAGTCTTTAATTGCCCAAACTTAGATGAAAGATCTTTATTCAGCTTGCAAATGATTGAAACTAAACAACAAACTGTGTTTATCTTACTCGGTTCAAACTTCTAAGTATATAATCTAGTTCATATATTTATCTTAATACACTTCCTATCTCTTAATTACTTGGTCAGTGATATCTCTCAATTATGTTCTCTGATCTCCCCTCTAGTTTTGAACCTAATAGGCTAATACGGACAATCAATTATTTTTATTTGTCCTAATAAATCAAGTCTACTTATTTATAATAGAGTAAAAGAGAAAAAGTAACGCATGATGTCAACCAGCATTAAAGTGTTTATGTCCATGTTATAGAATCAACCAAATCCCATTACCACAACTAATCTCTTGTAGTTCGCAGACCATTCACAGATATCCTACTTTGGAACAGAGTTGGTATGATCGAAACTGTCCTGATCAAGCTTCAGATAATCAAAGTATTAAATCCTATATATAGCTTCCTGAAGAACTCGTGAATGGAAAATACTTCCAATTATAAATGCTGCTGGACAACCTTACTGCACTTATCATAAGGACCAAACACAATAAATTAAAGCTAAGTTTGGATGTTTAGAGCAAAAAGAGGGAAATGGGTATACTTCATATTCTGGTTTAGTGGTATTTAAATTGCAGGAAAATCCATTTCTCATTTCCATCACTTTCCCAGTAAACTCAAACTCCCACATAACTTATCTTGTCCGTGTATATTTTTCAATAATATACAGCTATCTAATGATTTAGACCAAGCTAGATAAATTCTAATGAGCGATGCTGGAAATCCTGATGAGAAAGATCTTTTATGAAACAAGGTTAAACGACAAAAAGTGACATCGTGGAATACAGACATGTTGGTTGGAATAGAGAAACGTGGTTGGGGTTCAAAGATATCGTAAATGTCAAAGGTTAAAAGGATGGTATTACAGAACTGATATTTGGTCAAATACTACTTCAGGGTACAAACTGTTGGGCTCCTAAGAGAAGTCCATTCTATGCATGTGCAAATGAGCAAAGGAACGACAAACAAGTGGTCAAAAGCTTTTCACAAAGACTTTAAAGACAATAACTGATTGCAGACCTAGTGACAGTGAGTAAAATGCATTATGTGTGTGCCATCTTGGACGTCTCATATGCAATACCCGTATCCAAAACTACCACTTGAGATACTGAACATAATTCTTCGTTACCAACGTTCCCTTCCGTTAAAAAAACTTGACACCATAATAAAGTATTGCTTAATGTCAATGGAAAAATAGCATTTTCCTTGGTCTTTAAAGATTTCACCACCTTCAAAAGCATTTCTCAGATCCCTCTTTCCCCTCACCAATCGCTTTGCTTTCTCAATGCTAGTGTTAGCGGACCAAGAACTGCTTTTTAGGGTTCCGAAGGATTATCAAATGATGATGAAGACTCGGTATTTTGAAAAACTGATGAGGACAGGAGCTTGGATATGGAGCTTCTGGGGTTTGTATAGAGGAGTATTTGCGGGTTTGAGAGAACAAACCCATGGAGAATCAGGCCCACAAGAAGGCATTACCACTGGCTTAGCAACTGTTTTCTTTGCCTAATAATCAATGAGGATAGAAGTAATTACTATTTATTATATATACATCTGGATATTTGAAACACACTTGACAATAAATACTCTTTCTGTTCCAAGTCCTTGTGCAGTCTGATAACCTCCGTCGATAGATTTCGAGTAACCAACAAATATTGTACCTTTTGCTCCAAACTAAGCGAAGGTCTTGTTTCGCTGCATCAACTTATCTGACAACCCAATTCATCTCTACTTCGTGTCGGCAATGGATAGACACTATCTAAATGTCTTGTAAGTTGTAACTGCTCATATGTCCCAGCAAAACCAATAAAATATACATCTAAAACTCAACTCTAATCGGTATTAAGTTAAAAAAATAATTATTCGCACAAGGGTTCAAGAAATTGGGAAAGAATATAGACAGTGATAGGTCGGGCTTACATGTAGTGTATGACGATGTAAATGGTAATAATCTATGTTGGACAAAAATAACGTCATGGTGCAAAGCAGTAGTTTTAACGGCGACACTGAATGAATGCAATATAATGTGCAGTATTTCAAGTGGTAGTTCTGGAAGTGCAGTAATGATGTCAGACAAAGGCAATTGACATGTGATGTACGCATAATGCACTTCATTCTAGCATATTCAATATAGTACTATATAATTATTTATGAAACTAAAAAAACACTTCATCTGTTAACATCGTTGAACTAGACTACTTTATCAATAGTGCACCCTCTCAAAATGAACATATAAATTTGTAAAAAGAGAAATAATATAGTTTACTCTAACATCACCACTGAGGTCATAGCTTTAATCTGTTTAGTAAAGACTTCATATTCCAACCAAAAGAAAAAAAGACAAATAGAAAAGATGGCAGTAAATGTCCCTCGACATGATTATGGCCATTTTATAATTTTATAATTTCTAACATAACTTCATCATCAATATTTATATGAAATAGTAAATCTTACTTTATAAACAATATCTCAGCTTATAATTTCCCATTTACATACAAACACGCCGATGAATAATGGATTCCTATCTTTCTTGTTCGTTACGTTTTCTCTCCCTTTCATTTACACTATATCTTACACTAAAAGTCTAACAGAAGACATAGATGGGACATAAGGCCAGTAAACAATTAATCTCAATTCTTACCCTTTAATTTCTATCCTATATCTTACACCAATTAGTTTCTATTCTTACCCTTTAGTTTCTATTCTCCCGAGTAGTTTTTTATAATAAGCTCAAATGTTAAGTAGCCTTGGTCCATTAGGTATCTATTTTCTATATCTAATGATGTAACCCCCACATATCATACTAGACTTGATTACGGAATAATATTGAGTTATTAAATTAAGTTGCTTCTTGGGTTCTGATCCATCATTTATCTCCAGTTCGGAAAACCTTGGGGCAGAGGATTTTATGTAGTTAATCGACCCAATTTTATCTTTTTAGTGATTTATCATTATATATCCTTGTTACAAAATCTTCCCCGCATCAACTACGTTCCAACTGAGCTCAAGGATACCAACAATTAAAAAGCACCATATTAAAATTCTCTGTGCAGCATACATGATGGGCTATTGAAACAAACAGTGGCATACAAACCTTCAAGCGAGCTCGCTGCTGCATATCACCATGAAGGGTATAAACATTGATGCCAAGAATAAGCAGTATGGAAGAAATATGACGCAGAGCTGAAATTGATGTGCAGAAAACAATTGTTTGTCCCTGTCCATGAACAGCCAGAATGTAATATAAATAGGCATCTTTGTCTTCCTCGCGGCATCTGCAAGATAATATTGATATTAAGCTCAACTATGTTATACTCACATATATCATCTTTTTTCGCCTTTTAAAAAATAGGTGGAAATGTGGAAACTCAAAAAATAATTACACTGATTCACTGAACCTAAACAGTAAACAAATGTAGACATCATAAGTAAAACTATTTCATCTTGATAGTTTATGGGGAACCACTAACATTAAGATCGTTTGTGATTCGACTAATCTCTCAGCCTATGGTATCTATCATCCCATGGAACATGAATACGTATAGCAGTCATGGTATAGCAATGTAAGTATCTAAACACCTACTTATAAACATAAAACATGTTGTATATGTATGACAAACAAATCTAACATTTAAATGTATTGACCACAGAATGTAACACAAAAAAGAGCCCAATAATGAATCAAACACACAGAAGATTATATTATTGTGAGACACTAAGATACCAGAAGGCAAAAGATCATACTCGATAAATGACTCCTCGAGCCTTTCTGCCATAATCGAGGTATTAGTCAGATCAAAAATGGCAGCAGTTGGTCTCATTCCTGCTCGCTGAGACAAATTCTCTATAGAATTCAGATCATCACTGAGTTTTGATTTTACTGACCCACGCTTTAGCTTCTTACGGAAATCAGCAGATAGGGCAATAGTTGCAGAAAATACAAGTGTCTGCCTTTTTTTTCTCTGGAAGCTTGACACAGTAACACAACTTTGTGTTTGAGAAGAGCGCCCTTCAACAGATTCAATAACCCCTGGCAACATGTCTATTATGGACTGCAACTCATGAAAGTGACCATTTTCAATCATGCGATCAGCCTCATCCAGCACGAAGAAAGACAAAGAATGCATCTGCACAAATGTGACTGGTATATCAGAGTCGTCACCCAAAAGGTCATAGAAACTAAAGGGTAAGGACCTAGCTAAGCAAGCAATCAAG
The DNA here is from genome assembly GCA_030848705.1 of Heracleum sosnowskyi. Taxonomy (NCBI): domain Eukaryota; kingdom Viridiplantae; phylum Streptophyta; class Magnoliopsida; order Apiales; family Apiaceae; genus Heracleum; species Heracleum sosnowskyi. The sequence goes on along the minus strand of CM061238.1, from coordinate 130,565,542 downwards.
AAGCTAATTTGCCGATATATTAGCCTACTTGGGAATAAGTTTCAGCACCTCTACATATATTATTGTAATCCTCTTTATTTAATAGATTGTAAAATGATTTAATTTGAGTATCTGGTCACAATCTTCGGATTCTCATTGTCCTACGCTTTAACCCTTCATCAGGAACATAGATGACTTTTAAAAAAGTGCTGGATAAGGGTCGAATGCAGCTGCTGCATAAGCCAAATGCACCGGATACTCTGATTAACATACTTGACTGCATTTTTATTTAGCAAAATTAGTGCAACTGAAAATCTCATTGTTGTGGACAAGACTTAAATGGTGGTGCTGACAACGAAAAAAGAGATCGAGAAACCAGATAAGCTGTAGTGACTGAAATTAACATGCACTGGCGGCTTCCAACCACCCCAAATGTACTTGTGATTTGTAAAGAGTAGGAGGAAGCTGTCGAAAGGCTTTGGTGTCCAAAATTAATCAATTGCAGCCACAATGGCCAACGGCAAAAAAATATGCTGAACTGTCTGGGTGTTGACAACATTACCTACCTTCTTTAGTTTTTGCGCATATATTTTAATAAATGGGTGACAAACGGTACCATCTAAAAATAACCTATGATTTGACACATTTAATCTAAAGCACCATAAGCGTCTACAATGCTCAATATGAAGCAGAAATTAAACATAATTTATTTTACTGTTGATGATGAAAACTTAGAATCACAGCCACTTTAGTCCTAGCTTTAATTGTTAAAGGAAAGATAGGTACATACTAGCAGGATTCTTAGCTTAACGCCTTTTTAGAATTATAACGAAATAAGAATATTAATCGAAGAGACCAAACAAGTGCAGAAACCTATAAAAATGAAGAAATAATGGATCAGAACATAATTATTCCTTACTCCAAAATATCCTGATAGTATGAAGCTTTAAGAATAACGCAATACTGCCAAAATCCAAGAACACAAAATAATCTTAATATAACTATCCCTTTCTGACTAAGTGTACACTTTCCTCGCAGCAATTTGTTCATTCACAATGACAAATAAAGTAAAAGAAATCACATGGTTATTTGCCTATGTCTAGGAACGACCGTGCAGAAGTTCTTCGGAAAGAATTTTATTCAGATGCACATAATAAGGCTAATAAATCAGGTGCTCTCGAGGCCTGTTACCCAGATAAGTTCAGCTCTTTATGCAAGAAACAGGTCTTTCTTCGCAGGGATAGTTTCAATATAATATCTATATCCTGCGGTGCCTTGGATCATATAAGTTTGGCTTCTGCTGATCTACAGTGTAAGAACAATTTCATGAAGTTCTATCTTCCGTTGAGGGGTAATAACTATGGTTGTAGGGCAAGGGGACAACAAGAGTTGGGTAATAGTTCTTGAAGAAAATCCATTTCATAAAGGGTACTTCTTAAGGCCTATTAAATGCCAAATCCCTGAAAAGCAAGGGCGTGAGGATAATTCCGCCCTCTATTTGCAAATGGGTCTCTTATGCTCTCTGTTGTATATTTACTCTTAGGACTTGGGTACTGCTCAATGCAGAATTAGTGAAATATGTATACATGAATCCACATCTAAATGAAATGACTGTTTAATTGCAAAAACAGTGTGACAACATGAAAAAAAATTCCCACAAATAAATTTAGATAATATATTTCAACCTCAACGAGATGAATCTGTCCACCAGACATAAGCTCCCAAAGCCTTCCTGGAGTCCCAACAACAATCTCAGGCCTGGCTTTCAGAAGTCTTTCCTGCTTTTGTGTTGACATCCCACCAACAATAGGAACAACCCTAATATTGGTGTCTTTGGCTACTTCTTTCAGATGATCATGGACCTACACAAATACAAACTAATAACACTGCAAGAAACCCAGATTCTGAAGATAAAAGAGAGAGATAACTAGATTCTGGAATTTCGTTTAGAGTTCCCAGCAAGTAAAAGGAGAAACCAAAAACGTCATTTATAAGTACCTGAAGTGCAAGCTCTCTTGTGGGAGTAATAATGAGAGCCCGCATAAAACCTCTTGCAGCAATCTTTGCACCCGCATCGCTGTTTTCTGTAGAAACATTATCAGCCTTTTCTCTTTCTTCAAGAAGACGTTGCAAAATAGGCAGACCAAATGCTAGTGTTTTTCCAGATCCTGTTTCAGCGGCACCTATAACATCCTGCAACAAGAATAAAAATAATGAGTATCATCCAATTCACCGTCATTCGTTCAGCAGCCTGACATTATATACAATTTAGTATCAACCTTTCCTTGATGTGCAGCTGCAGGAATGCAAGCTTTCTGTATTGGCGTAGGTTCCTTGAACTTGAGCCTGTATATTGATTTCATGATCAAGGGATGCAGTCTCAGTTCATTCCACGCATAAAATTCACCATCGTCAAATGTATCCTCTTCAACATCAGTAACTATAATTGCAAAAAAACACATTGTCTTAAGATAGCAACTTACAAATTTAATATGTCAAAACAATCCGCAATAATGCATCATAGTTATATCTAACTTCACAATCACTGACATAAGCAAAAGCTAATATACACTATCATAACTACCTCAGCATTATAAAACGTAACGTATATAAAACTAAAAAACAGTAAAATTAGTATAATTCTAACAATTCATTTTACGGAAATTCAATTAACGAAAATACTAACCTGCCACGACTTTCACATCCTCCGGTTTCTCCTCAACCTTCTTCTTCTTCCTACTCCTCTTCTTCGTTTTCTTACTCGTATTCTTCACCTCATTATCCTCCTTCTCCTCCGCACCGCCACTCTCATTTTCATTCGAAACATCACCACCGCCTTCCTCATCACCACCTCCTACACTATCACTCTCACGCACTTTCCGCTTCTTCAATTTCACCTCCTCCTCAAATTTAGCTATCTCCAACCCATACGCCGACTCATCAATCTCCTCGAGCGATAAAAAACCTACTCAAACACAAATTCACAAACTCAAACCCTAGAAAAAACCTCACAGAATTAAAACTATTAATGACGTCATAAATTGAAGTGAAAGAAATTAAATACCTCCGTCGAGTTCGTTAGTGCCGGCGACGATAGAGAAGGTGTCGTCGGTGGAGGTAAACTCGGGAAGAGAAGAGTGCCAAGGGAGTGAGTCGAGACGGTCGAGTTGCTCTGAGTCGACTCGGGAAACTCGCCTAGGTTTTCTCTTTCTTTGGGGTTTAGATTGAAGAGAAGACATTGGTGTGAGTTTGTTAGCTGTAATGCTAAAGCTCTATGTTAAAATTTGTACTAGGGCAGGGCTGTATGATAAACGCGCCGCAAGGATTCATTTACCAAATTTTAACCCCGGCTTTTAACTGTTGACTATCGGTAATTGTTTACCTTTTTTATAGTCGTTTTTATTATTTTATATACCGATAAATTTTAGCACAGGAGAACGCTTTGTTTCGGACGGCTATTAAAAAAACTAGCATAATAATCCGTGCGAGGCTTTAGACACTCGGGTGACGATAAATCGTGTCATGTTTGTCTTTTTATTGACGGTTTGAGACTCCGATGATGTTGGTGATCACATATATTTTGGTTGTAAGTGATCCGTAACTGCGTTCTCATGTACCTCGAATAAAACTTTAGTTTCTTTGATAGCACATAAATTTGTTCTGAACTCGGCATGCCATATCATTCTGAGGCTGCACCCTGTGTGAACTTGGGATGATATAAGTTAGACCCGTTATGTATATATGTGTGCATGCATCCATGCGTTGATATCGGATGGGATTTTACGGTAACACATGATGTCCTTTTTTTGTTTGTCAGCAGCGGTATGGAAAACTCTGAATAGTTGTGCTAGTTCCTTTGTTTGACTCAAAAATTTAGCAGGCTCCGATTTAGGAAGGGAGCATGTTGCATCTTCTAGTGTCATTATTCTCAATCCGGTAAAGTATATTCTCAGTCGCGTGTTATTTTCTATCGATTCTCGCAATGTCCCTGATTTAATTTATAGATAATTTGATTTATTCAAAATTATCTATGCACTAAAAATAGGATATTTCTTAACTTATAAACATGTTGTATAAGTCATATTTAGACTGATTCACTGAACGTGTACGAATTTATTACATGTCTTGCGGCAACTTTGAATCTTAAATGTAAATATACTTGTTTTTCTTTTTATTCTCAGTAAATCTATGGAAATTAAATTTTGGAGTTAATTGTTTAATAATTTAATCTAATTGTTTTGCCTTTCTTATATTAAAAAATTCAATAAACACAGGTTAAATAAAGTTCTCTCTTTCCTTTCTTTTCAAAAGTATAATCGACTCTTAGTTGGTCACGTGACATACTTGTTTGCATCAGTCATGTTCTTTAAATTTTTGGCATTGTAAGAAATTTAATATTTATTTACGTAACGATGAGAATCGATAAAGGTATTGTCCAATCAATGTACAAAAAATAATTTATATAACTTTATTTTTATCTTTTAGATCTATAATTTTAAATAACTCCGAGTGTATAATGTAATTGATCGATCATAATGTTTTTCTTACTTGTATGATATGAACTATCATATTTTCTAAAATTTGTTCATTTGACTATATATTTTAATCTATTTAATTTATTATACAATTTTCAAATTTACCTATTATATATTTATTAATTTAATTCAAAATAAGCAATTATTAACTTCCATAAAATTAATATAAAATTTTATATTAAAATTAATTACAAATGTGTTACATACACAATTCATTCAACATAGTTCTAAATCTAGTCACTTATATTATATTTATACTATATTATTAAAATCGAAATATCAAAACTTTGATAGTTGGTCAGTACGGTACTCATATTTTGGAATTTAAACTTTAGTTCTTTTATTTTTACAATTGTACCGTAATTTTTTAAAATAATAATTTTATTGAAAACATATCTCTAAAAAAATGTTCAACACAAAACTCTTAAAACACAATTTATTGCGATCAAACACCTATGTCAATTCGACGCCGAGTTCAACAATCATATATAAGTATTCATATTTAAAATCATTTTCTTAAGAAACAAATATAAATATTAAAAGAAAATATCAAACTCGTGTGTGACACATGTTACGAGCTTGTATTTGTATATGTAATAAAAATACTCATGAATATCGTGTATACATGTTATCGATATGTGCTATATATCCGTGATTGTTGTCTAATTTTTAAATATTGGACACTACTTTTTATTAATTTAAAAATAAATAATTAAATAATATATAAAGAAACTACTTGTAATATATTACTTATGTTATAATCAATGTTCAGTATTACGCTTTATAGATTAAATATATGAATAATTCAAATAAATTATATAGTACAATAAAGATAGACTGTTGTGCAAAAATATATATCATTTTATAGTTTACATTGCATAAGATATTTGTATGACTAAAACAAATGTAGATATACATCACAAGCAACATTGTTTTTAAAATATAATATTAAAATTGTATAAGATTAGTTGTTTAAATAATTATGTACAACATTTTGAAAACTGAAACAACATAGATTAATATATATATATTATAAAATCACCTTTGTTTTTTGCTCAAAGTTAATATAATAATAAATGTAGGATTAAGAATGATGTGAGTTTTATGTAATGTGATTTTTCAATCAAAATCAAAAGAAGTCACGTAGCTCAATGGTTGTAAGAATGATTTCCTTAGAGAAGATCAATGGTTCGATTTTGCACAAAAACATTATTAACTCATTTTTTTTTCTTTAGATAAGAGAGTGGCATGCCATGTAATTTCAAAATATATAAGGGTAAAATTGTCATTTCACAGGGGGTTTTTTGGCTCAAAATTATCCCCTTGTTGTCCTATTATATATAGAAGAGGATTAATGGGTTGTTAAAAAAATATTGTTAAAATAAGTGATGTTGTGAAAATCATATAACTGTTTGATAATAATTTTGATATGTGCATGTTTTGGGATATAATATAAAAAATTAAAGTTTTTGGTGAGGTTTGATATTGAAACTAGTAGCTACTTCCCGCAAAAGCTGAAAAGCGGTTTTTTTTAAAAATATGACGGGACTTACTTTCTCTAAAAACAGTTTTTCAGCCAAAAACACTTTTAAGAAAAACAGTTTTTGAACTGTACCAAACACACTTTTACATGTTTTACAGAAAAAAAAACTATTGTTGCTATATGCAACAGCAATACAAAACAGGACATCAATGTTGGTTTTGAGTGAAACATGTAGTGTTATCTGTCTCAGCTCAAAAATAAGTTGGCAACCTTGATTCATCTAACATTGTTCTAGCAGCTTCAACGAGTGTTTTATTTTTTATTTCCACCACGCCATTTTGTTGTGATGTTCTAGCTATAGAGAATTCATGATTAATTCAATTTTCTTCATAAAACAACTTTATTGTTGAATTCTTAAACTCAGTGTCATTATCACTCCTGATTTTTCTAACTTGGTGCGCGGGATGATTGTTTGCCATCTTGATGTGATTGATGATGATTTTACTTGCCTCGTCCTTGAAGTGCAAAAAATAAATCCATGCAAAATTTGAGAAATCATCTACAATCACAAGACAGTATTTCTTTTTTTTTAAAATTGACATCACATTTACTGGTCCAAATAAATTCATGCGTAGAAGTTGTAGAGGTTGATTAATTGATGATTCTGTTTGTTTCTAAAAAAGGCTTTCTTTTGCTTCCCTTTTTGGCATGCATCACACAATCCATCCCTCGAAAACTCCAATTATGGAATAGCTCTAACAAGAAATGTGACAATCTTTTGTGTCATAGCAAACTTTCATCTTTACTTGCTTTGTTGAAAAGACAAGTAATTTAGGACTACCCATTTTTTTTATCGATTTTCTCAATTATTTTCTAATTATTTTTATTTTCTTATCTTAGTTTCTATTAATTTAGTCAAATGTAATAAAAATTTAAATAAATAATAATATCTTTATATATAATTGGAGTAAAGAGATTAATATGGTATGACGTGGTCGTGGTGAGGTCGTGATTTGGTCGACATGGATAAATCTATCATTTCATAAGTGTTATTAGTAATTATAATCTTTTTATATATTAAATATAAAATAAATGTTGTTAAATTGCAAATTTTGTTGCAAAATAATGAATAGGATTTCTTAATATTATTTTGAAATTTTTCATGAAAAATCAAAAATTAATTACATAGAGTATAAAAAACTTATTAAGTGAAAAAATATAAAAAATTTAAAGAAATGATTTTAAAATTAGGAAAAATAGGAAATTTCACACAAAAATATAATTAAAAACTAAAATAATTAAGTGATGTTGATGAAATAAGTATCATTAACTCTAGGTTTGTAGATATTATTTTGCAATATTTTATAAAAAAATAAAAAAATAAAAAAATTTCATTTTAAATTAATAAAAAATCAGAAAATAACTAAAAAAATATCTCGTGCGTTGCACGATTATAAAGCTAGTTATTCTTAAAGTGATGATAGTGAGTTTGTGGTGTTTATATGTGTATACTGAACTTTATTGTTTATATATATACTAAAATAAATAACAAAACTTTTTATTATTTATTTTAAAACATGATACAAATGTTTTTAAAAAAACATGAAACAAATATTTTTGTCAAATCATGAATAAAAGGCAGAAATTATGATTTAATTTCTAAATAATAACTATTTTATAATTTGTTTATTAATGATTGAAATATATAGTGTAATTTATATTTTTGAAAATGATATATTTTAATCAAATGTTAACAAGTCACAAAATTTACGAAATTATGTGACGTAAGTTTCTATTTCGGTAAAGAAGCTATATTAAGGTAAACATAAAAGCTACATAACGATACTGTGTATCCGATCTGTATACCGTAGAACTCTTTTAAAATAATATTTTTGGAACTAAAAAAATTATCATTTGAAAGAGGTTATTAAATAAGAGGAGTTTATATTTTATACTTTAAAATAATTAAAATTCATTTTTTGCACACTAATATATAAAATATACATATATAATTTTTTGAATTCTAGCATATATGCTTAAATTATTTTTAACATTTTTATGTGTCAAAAAATTATTTATAAGATCAACAACATTATTTCTTTCTCTCCAAACTACAAAAATCACAACAACTAATCAGAGACAACTAATATGATCGTGAATAGTTTAAAAGTTATTAGATAAGAAAATCTATCCTAAATTAGTATCAAAAATTATTTTTTATACTATATTAAACATATATTTAATCAAAGATATCACTTTATGTAAAAATTGAGATCGATATTTAACATTACAATTTTCTAAAAAATTATTACTCGTCTCTGTCCCATCCATTTTTTTACACTTGTCAAATTCAACCTAAATTATTGAATAGAACGGAGAAAGTAATTATTATTATAGAGAAATTATTAAATTTTAATACTATCTCATCTTGGAACATAGATAAAGATTATTATTCTCTCTGTCCCTCTCATTTCTTTATACTTTTCTTTTTGGTATGTCCTTTTCATTTCTTTACATACCAAAAATAGTAACATTTTATAATATAAAATCCAATCACATTCACTACTTTACTCCACTATACAATATACATACTTTATACCCACTTTATACATTAAATATTGATTGATCCCACCATTTTACTCATTTTTTTTATTTTTCTCTATTAATTTTCGATTTTTCTTAACCTTGGACAAAATATAATAATGCAGTATTCATACAACGTTGCTTTTCTTCATGTCCTAAATCTCCTACCACATTACACGTGTACGGCCACACCTAGCTCTTTCACCTGCGTTCTTTATAGGGTAGGTCCCTCCGGATCTCCCGAGCCAAAACAAAGGGCACGGGTTTATAAGCTGATTCATCATTCAGGGCTTATAAATCCGTAAAAATTTATAAAGGATGTTTATCAACCCAATTTATTATATTCAGTGGCGGAGCGGCTAGTGGGACTATAGCCCACTAGGGTTACATTAAATTCATAATTTATAATTTTAATTTTTATTAGCCCACACTCCAATAAATTCATAATTTATAGTGTTAATTTTAATTAGCCCCCGCAACAATAAAAAAGTAACCTTTTATAATTAATTTATATAATATTTTTTATTTTTTCTAATTACATATTTTAATCTTCTTATATTTTTTGTTAGAACATATTTTAATCTTTTAATTTATATGAAACATATATCCTCTTTAAATTCAAAAAATAATCTTTATAATTTAATTAAAAAAAAACTCTTTGAAATTTTCATTACATATATTTATATCTTGATTTTTTTTTCTATTTTGACATGTACATATATCTCGTGTTCAATCGCGATTTTAATTGTAAATTATATTCACATTAAAATACTAGACATTAAATTTTATAATATTAACTATTCTATTTAATTGACGTAAATAAATTTATCAATTTTCACTTAAATAATAAATTATAATTAATAGTAAATAAGAGCTTAGTCATGTAAGGTAGTTCTTTTTCTCTTATCAAAGTAATTCATCTTCTTATTCATCACTTGCAAGATATCAAAATTCTGATAATAATATTTTGATTTCATTTTTTTTGCTAAGTCATATTTTAAAATTATTAAAATATAAATTTGAATAGACTGCACTTAAAAGTTTTAGAAATAACTTTCACTATGTAAAAAGTTGTCTAATGATTCAAATTTTATTTTATGATATATATGAACTTCATATATTTTGAAATCTATTGTCATTATATAATGTTGTAATAATTTTAGTGTATAAAGTAGTGAACGGATAAAATTTCTCTAAAAAACTACTTTTCATATTGATTTTTAATTTTTTTAATTATTAGCCCCCACTGTTCTTGTTTTCTAGCTCCGCCACTAATTATATCAACTTAGTAATTTATATGTTGATAAGTTGAATGTTAATAATGGGGTACATTTTCCTGAACTTATTGATTTATTACTTGATTTCTTTATTTTTTAATACTTTATATTTTTACCTTTGTGTTTTTAAATATTTTTTTGATTTAAAATGCAAGTGTTGAAATTATTATATTTAATAATTATTTTTTCAAATGTAATTTATAAAACTCTTAACTAACTTATAAGTAAATTTATCCAAACACTCGTATAACTTATAAGAGTTCATCAACTCATTTTAAACTATAAATCAACTTTTTTGTGATACCCAAACAGTTTGTTAATAATATAATAATGTAGTATTTATACAACGTTGCTTTTCTTCTTGTCCTAAATCTCCTACCACATTACACGTGTACGGCCACGCCTAGCTCTTTCACCTGTGTTCTTCATAGGATAGGTCCCTCCGGATCTCCCAAGTCAAAACAAAGGGCACGGGTTTATAAGCCAATTTATGACTTATAAATCCGTAAAAATTTATGAAGGATGTTTGTTAACTCAATTTATTAATTTAATTTATAATTTATAAGTTGAATGTTAATAATGTGGTACATTTTCCTAAACTTATTGATTTATTACTTGATTTCTTTGTTTTTTAATACTTTATATTTTTACTTTTGTGTTTTTAAATATTTTTTTTAATTAAAATGCAAGTGTTGAAATTATTGTATTTAATAATTATTTTTTCAAATTTAATTTAGAAAACTCTTAACTAACTTATAAGTAAATTTATCCAAACACCCCGTATAACTTATAACAGTTCATCAACTTATTTTAAATTATAAATAAACTTTTTTATGATATTCAAACCCATGATAATATAATAACGTAGTATTAATACAACGTTGCTTTTCTTCTTGTCCTAAATCTCCTACCACATTACACGTGTACGGCCACGCCTAGCTCTTTCACCTGCGTTCTTCATAGGGTAGGTCCCTCCGGATCTCCCAAGCCAAAACAAAACCTCGCATCATTACACAAAAAATGGTCCACTGCCATCTCAGTTTCCCTCAATGTATAGTACATACTATAATAAGTGTGTTTCCTTTGTATCTATAACTCTTCTGGATCTTTCCTTGTTCATAGATTCTTGCCATATAAGTTTCTTCTCTTCTAACATTTAAACACACACAACACAGACATGTATGTGTAAACTGTAAACTACCCATCTTACCAAACTGTCAAAAAGTCTTCAACTCTCAAATCTGTACTTGTTTAGAGTTTAGTTGATTTTCTTGTCAGTGTACACTTAGATTTAACTACAGAATGAACCCTTTAATTTGTTCTGGAAAAATCCCCATTAGTCCCATGAGTCCAATGATTTCAAGAACCCAAACCAACTCACCAAGATTGTCTTTTTTACAGTACAAGCCTCCTCATTGTTATCATCAAGAAAAGCCCATGAACACAAAACCCAAGATTTCCAATCTCACAAGTCCAAAAGTAATTAGTTGTAGCCAAACCCTTTCAAGTAAGGGGAATAAAAAAGTGGCGGCTGTTGAAAAGGAAGAGTGTTGTGATATGAGGAGTCAACAAATGATGATGTTGTGTGGATTTGGATACTGGGTTCAGGGTTTTAGGTGTTTTCCTTGGTTGGCTCTTAATTATCATATGGCTCATAATCTTAATCTTCATCCATCCACATTGCAGCTTGTGCAGAATACTAGTAATCTTCCAATGGTGGCGAAGCCTCTTTATGGGATCTTGTCTGATGCTTTGTACATTGGTGGGGCTCATCGAATACCTTATATTTCTGTTGGAGGTAATTAGTTTTTCTTTAATCTCTGTTTCATCAATTTTATGAATTTAGGAATACTTAAACTTTTCCAACATTTTTAATCTATAAGGGTTAAGGTCTACTACGGATATATGTTATCTGTGCATACGAGTGAGATATAGTTTGTATTTTGTTTTCGTGTGGTTATTCCACTTGGTAAATTTTTTAAGAAAAATCTGCAAGCTGACTAACTGAGTTTGTTTTTCTTGACAATGGTTTTGGGATTCACGGTGGCTCGTGTGTCCCTCATTTTCAGACGGTTGTAAATTTAGTCATTGTTCGATTTGTATAATCCCAATGGATATTAGAGTTTGGAAAAGCGTAATTAAGTTACCGTATAAGCCTATTTCATTAATTAACATCAAATCAGTTTGCCTTGGTCTTGAATGACTAGATGATAGTTTCAACGGGTCTTGACGTGAAGGCGGCAAATTGAAAATTCCATCCAAAGTAGGCTAGTAAATATGTAGAGAACAAAAGGTAGCTGCAAATTTCAGTTTCATGTATCCTAAGCTAATTTAGGAACTTTACTTGTATTGATAAAAAGTAATATTGAGATTGGAGCAAACAACAACCTTTAATTAATAGAAAGTACTATTGAGGTTCAAAGCAAGCAACAACCTTTGAGTGATTCTATTTATGTTCCTCTTTACTCTACTTTTTTGGAAATTGAAAAGTTTATCTCATGCTTCTGATCTGGTTTATCGCAAATCTAGTCAACCAACTTGTAAGCAACATGATTATATTATGTAAGCATGATAAATATGGAGTTTGGATAACTGGACTTTAATAATGAATGCTCTGACAACGAAAATACAATAAACTTATCACTTGCACAAATTATATGCCTGTACATTATTTTATTGTCACTTTCAATAAACTTATCATGAACAGCAAGCATGATTACTGTTTAGTGTGGTTAAGATGAATGCAATGCTATTCAGTTCTTCTGCAGGTCTTGTCTTGGGGTTCATTGGCATTGATCCCAGTTGCTGGTAAAGCCCTTCCGATACTCATGGCATGCATTCTTTTTAGTAACCTTGGAGCATCAATTACAGAGGTTGCCAAGGATGCTCTTGTTGCAGAATATGGCGTTAAGAACAAATTGGCTGGTCTTCAATCTTATGCATTTATGGCCTTAGCCAGCGGCGGTATTCTAGGACACTTACTAGGTGGATATGCATTGTTAAGGCTATCCCCAAGATCCATGTGTCTAGCCTTTGCAGGTTTTCTCTCTTTGCAACTGACAATGTCTTTAGCGACTAGAGAAGAGTCTCTTGGTTTGGAAAAACCAATAAATCAAACTCTAGTGAGCAAGTCAATTTTGCAGACTTTTAAGGAACAGTATTCTGATCTAGTTGTTGCAATTAGCGATGAGAATATTTCTCGCCCTCTTATTTGGATTGTGGCTTCAATTGCTCTAGTTCCTATCTTGTCAGGTTCCATCTTTTGCTACCAAACACAATGCTTAAACCTTAACCCTTCAATTATTGGAATGTCGCGTGTGACTAGTCAGATTATACTTCTGTCCGTGACCGTTATCTATGGCCGCTTCTGGAGAAATGTTCCTCTGAGAAAACTGATTGGAATGGTGCAGAGTTTATATGCAACTTCCCTGTTTCTGGACCTAGCATTAGTAAACCAATTCAACCTTAAGTTTGGAATTTCAAACGAGATCTTTGCCCTTTGTTTTTCTGGCATCACAGAAGCTATTGCACAATTTAAGCTCTTGCCATTTCAAATGCTTATTGCAAGTTTAGCTCCCCCTGGTTGCGAAGGGTCGCTGATGTCGTTCATGGCCTCAGCTGTCTGTTTATCTTCAATAGTTAGTGGGTTTCTTGGTGTTGGGCTGGCTTCGATTCTGGGGATAACATCAGACAATTACTCTAACTTGTCATTAGGGATCATTGTACAGTTCATTGCAGCATTAGTGTCATTGCAATGGTTATATTATGTTCCTGTTTCACAACCTAGTGGTGAACAGGGATGGAAGAAAGGAAGAAGTCAACGAACACGAAAGGTTGGGAGAATGATGTTCAATCCTGTTGATGAGTACAGAAGGGAAAGAAGATCTGGATACCGGAATAAGAGGCTACTACAGGATTAAACATTCTGTCGGGAAGATGTGTAAAAAGAGTTGTACATACGAGGATAACTAACAACCGTAACTTGTAATTTTGCTCCTGTAAGTAATCTTCACGTGCTTAACGATTACGGTGATACAACATTTCATAAGTTGAAGTATTCTATATATTTTTAAGAACTTACAAAAACTATAGGAAACTAAGAAAATTCCTGCTTCTGTAATTAAAGGAAACACATTGATAGCAAAACCCAATGCTGGTGCTGATGAATACAGAAGCTAAGTCATTTTAGCTACCATTGTGCTAAATACTGAAGTTTCATACTTGACATATCTCTTCTTATCTTGAAGCTCCTTGTACACTAGCTTCACATCTCTGCTCATACAAAAAATTGTTTTGAGGTTACTAGGGAAAATCAACTACATGTGCTACTTTCAGAACAAATATGTGGTGTCTGCAAGTAGAAGGTTTCGGCACGTACCTGTTGTCTGGATCAATTACGAGAGCTCGTTTGATGTCATCACTAGCCTTTTCTAGTTCAGACGTCTTAAGATATGCTTGGGACCTTCTAAATAATGCTTTGACATTGAATTCATCAAGATCAAGAACTTGTGACATTAGGCCGTAAAATATTGCATGTCAGTTTTTAGTATTTCTTTTGGATTCAGGAGCATGACTTCGTCGGATTCTTGAGATTATAGTAAGACTTGAGTTCTCAGAGAAAATTGTATGTAGTACAAATGAGTAAGTATATGTGTTCATAAACTGTAATGTAATGTGGGATATGTCTAACGTCCTTTGTACATAGTCTTGAAGCTTCAACGTATTCCCCCAATTTAAGCTTACAAGCTGCATTGTTTAGATGGCATCATATCTGCAACGCATTTGCCTGGCACTTCTCATCAGCACTGAAAGAATGGTCGTACTCAACATATTTTGAAGCCTGCTAAAAGATCAAGCGAGAAGGTCAGAAAGAAAACAATGCACTTGTAGATCACATGCCTTCTCATACTTTCTGGATGCACGCCAAAACTTCCAGGCTTTGAACAGAACAGTTCCTTCTTCTTTCTTGATTTCACAAGCTTTTAACTTTTCATCAGTTTCCATTTTCCATAATGGTTTCATTATTCTGCGATTGAAATGATATAAAAAAAACAAATGATTCTTAAAATTTTCACTTACGCTTGGCAAATTAGAACAAACGTATATTGTTTTTCAAAAACTTTTTCACGTGAAACTCAGCGCATAGCCCTGCTTTTTGATTTTGCTTCTTTTGTATTATAACCAATGAACAATAAAGAATCCAAAAATACACATCCCTCTGTTTTCTCACGGGGTATATTTTGGCAGAATGATCTACGAAAAACAAATACATTAGTTTCATATGTAAAATATCATAAATGATGATTCTAGTGTAGCATTTTATCACTTATAAAAAGATGGTTTTTGTTATATGTGTCAAATACCAAAAAAAGAAAGGCAGACTACAAGACCAAAAAAAGAAAGGCAGAACCAATAGAAACATACTCAGACATATAAGATTCCAAATGCTTCAAATTAATACGATACATGCACAAATCTTTAATTACCTTCGATATTCATCAAAGTTTTGTGTGGTCAACTGCCATTGTATATCGGAATTATTTGTTATGTGTGCCTGTTGCCTTCTCCTTGATACATAAGCTTTTGATCCAGAATATCTTCCTTTACTCTTCAATCTATTACTTGAATGTGTACCTGAAATATTTTAAATTTTTTTTTTTTTTGAATAAAGTGAAATATTTTAAATTTTGATAACATTTTCATATAGAGAGAATAGAAGCAAGTATAATCCTGACTTGTTAATTCTACCATAGAATAATCATAGGCATACATGTTATTCAAGCATACTAACTACATACTTAAATTTTAGATATGATTCCATTGTAGAATCAAAATCTACTAAATACATATATGATTCAAGTGTAGAATCTGAAATACACATGATTAAAATAAGATCAATTGAATCCGTTATACACTTTCAATACGATTCTACCATAGAACACATGTCTATTAAAATAAGATAATAGTGTTTCTAGTGTAGAATCAAACTGTATCGCACATAAAATTATTCTTCTATACTAGAACAATAATTTACACAAATCAATTAAATATATAATTCGTTATTCTACCATTATATACATTCAATCCAACCTCATTTTTAGGCCTGTTTTACATACATTTCAAGACATAGTGCTCTATTTTTTTCCTTGTTTCAAAAAACTTATCAAAAAGTCTCCATTAACCAAAGATGACATCTATGAATGTCCAAGACAAAAAATCAGGTATTCATTAGGAGAAACAGAATGGTTAGATGTTAAGAAAACACTACGAGAGTGATAGAAAAAGAAACTTCGGGAGAGTTGACAATAGATAAGAGAGTAGGTTTAGAGATTAAGATAGATTTTCAAGAGGGGGATGAGAGTGAATGATACACATACCGATCCACTCACAGCCAAGTGACAAATAATGATAAAATCAAATATGTTTCTACACATATTAAAAATACATATCAATATCTACCGTAGAAACAATAAAATCAATATACGAATAAAATCAAATCCAATATCCTTTTACCAAAGAACACAAATTGACGAAATCATATTTATTCTACTATAGAACCGTTATATTGTACAATAATTTTAAAAAACTTATAAATTATGTTTCTACTATAGAACACATAACACACAAAAAACATGAACAACATAGAATTATTAGATTCAAAATGCTCCCAATGTATAACACAAATACACGAAATCAAATTTATTCTACTATAGAACCATTACAATACACAAAATTTCATAAAAAAAACTTATTAATTAGGTTTTTACTGCTGAACACATAACACTCAAAAAATCTTAAACAAAAGCATAAATACAGTGTTTCCACTACATAACACAAAATATATACATGAAATATACGAAATCAGATTTATTCCACTATAGAACCATAACACTATAAATTTATGCTTCTATACTACAACAACCTACACATATAAATTAATCATACAAATCTTTCTTCCATTGTAGAATAAAAAATACACACATGCAATTATAAATGAAGCTATAAACAACCTACAAAAGTCATATCTAATAAACTCATATAATATTATAATTTGATTCTACTGTAGAATCTATAAACAAACACTAGATCTGAATTCTACAACAGAATCTTACCTATTCGCGAGAACATTATTAAATGTGAATTTCAAGCTGAAATTGACCTGAAAAATATGAATTAAGAGAAGAAAACGTATCAAAATCTTCTTATGAGGAGTAAAAGTACGAATTAAAGAGTAAATTGAAAGAATAACAAACCTTTTTCTCAAAATTTCAAATCTCCGTCAATTTTTAGATATTTCTCTCTCTCGAAGTGTGTGTATAGTTTCTGTTTTTGTGTGTATATGTCCGTACAACTGGTATGTAATGCATGCTTGTTTTTATTTTTCAAAACATTCTTTATTTTTGTTCTAATTACGATTATGCCATTATAATTTTAATTAAAACCTGATCGTTAACTAAATGAATGGTTGAAATCATGATCTCCCCAATTCTCCCTATAACATATTCTCTCTAGAAAGGGACTCTATCTATCTATACTATATTATTAAACACGAAATATTAAAAGTTTTGGTCGGTCGGTATTTAGGCCGGGCCTATCTATAATTTGGGTCGGGCATATATATAACCAATTTATTTATAACCAATTGCTTTTTTCAGCTAAAATACATTACCTATTTTATCTATTTTTCTAACTAAAACAATTCATCTTATAAAAATAAAATAGGTAATATATATATATATATAATGGTAATATTATTACATATTTATAATTGATTACCTTTTTCAGCTAAAACACATTATATGTTTTACATTTTCTAACTAAAATAACTCATGTTCTAAACATAACACATGCAAAATAAATATGTAATAGTAATATTATTATATATAATTATTAATAAATAACCACTTACCCTTTTCAGCTAAACACATAACCTTTTTTATTGTTTCTAACTTCAACAACTAATTTTTCTAAAAGTAACACGATCAACATATATATAGAAAGGTAATACAATTTTCTATTTTCTAATTTAAACAACTAATTTTCTAAAAGTAATACGGGCATTATATATATATATATACATATATGTAATATAATTTTATATAATTATTAATAAGTAACTAACTGTCTTTTTAAGGATATTGTCTGTTTTATATTTTTTAATTGAAACAACTCATATTCAAATTAAAAAAAACATGGGCAAAATATAGAAATAATGAAAATATTATTATATTAAACTCATAAAATACATGTTTAATATAATTTGTTATAATATTCAATTTAAATAAGATAATTAATAAAAAATAAAAGTAATAGCATATGTTAAAAGAAACTCGGCACATTACATGACACATATTTTGGTATTTGCACTTTAGTCACTCTTAGATTTTTTAAGAGCAAATAAATACGAACTGTTAGATCTATTATTTAAAAATATTTTTCTATTTTAATATCTAAAATACTACTTAAAATTATGTCAACGATTTATTAAATTAAAATACTTATATTGTTAGATATCTAAATGCAATTTATTATATACACATATAAATATATATTAAAATTTCATCAAAAAGGATATAAATACAAAAATCAAAATAAAAATAATAAAATATTAAAGAAAATCGTGCATCGGACGGGATATAAGCTAGTATATAAATATTGATGATTCAACGAAAACATGTGTTGGTCCTTGAGTATTGCAAAAGGGGGGTTGAATGCAATATTGATAAATTTCAATCTCTGTTTCAACAACTAAAACTAAGATTAATGTTTATTAGTAGAAGAAATGCAAACACAATTAGATTACTCACAAAATAAATGTTTTATTCATTTTGCAAAGTGTTGCTACAACCTTGAGAAAAGTGTGTCTTTCTCAAGCTTCAATTTCTTCATATGTACAAGACTTATAATGAGAGATAGTCTAAGTATGCTACTCTTATCTCTTTCATCATGGGTTTGTGGAGCTGCTGTCATTATCTCGTGGCAGCTCCTTACAACTTACAAACCCATGTGACTTTCCTAAATTGCTATACAATCAGAGTTATCAATACATAAAAAGCAATCTAGATACATTCTAAGTTAAGCTAACACAATCCCAGTAGATGTTGATTTGTCATACTCTTGAATTGGTAAGCTTTGTCTTGTTATCTCTAAAGCTTCTGTCGTAGTCTTTGCAGGCCTGATACAGTGTTGGGATATTGCAGCACACCTGTTTCTTGAACATCTAATATGTCACATGTTTGACTGGGTAGATCCCCAATTCAAAATGAATCTCCTTGAGACAATATCCTGAACTTCCAAGTTTGCTATCACAAGAATGTGCTTTTGGTGACAGTATAAAATCCCTGCCAAAGTTGCTGTCAGGAGTTCCAAACTTGTTGTCAGGGTAGAAGAAAGTTGATGTCTCTAGGCTTCCGCCAATGTTGCTGTCAGAGAGAATATGCTGTCATGACTTGCAACATGTTGTCTTCTTGTAACCTTATTGTCAAATATATGACAATAACTTTTATTCTTGTTGTCGACCTGATGTACTCCTTGAGGCTTGAACAAATGAATGAACTTCTTCCAAGATATACAAACAATTTTATTACAACAAATTAATTGGTTACAAGAACATACTCTGCCTGTGATAGTATGTTTTACTTAATAAAATTAAGTATTACTAAACACAAAGTTAAGTTGTCTCTAAGTTATCACCCATAAATCCTAACAATCTCCCCCAATTTGTTTTTATGGACAATAACAACAAATTTACAAACAATACATGCTGACAACTTAACTAACAAAGATCAGAATAGCTACAAACATAATTGCTCCTGAATGATTGAGCAGATTTAGAGTTTTTACCTAGCTTGAGCTTAAGATCTTCTTTTCTGCCTGGATTCTTCCTCTCTTCTGAGAGCTTCTGCTACACATCTTTTGAGACCATCCACTAGAGATATCTCAATAGGAGAAACTGCATCATCTTCTATTTCATCAATGTACTGTTGAGCTGTTCTAGAGCTGATCTTCTAGGCATCCCGGAGATCTATCCACAACTCTTGACCAAAGACATAGATTCTGAATTTTAAGGTGCCTTGATCAAGCTTGAATCTCCTGCCAGGAAATGCATTTAGAGTTGTCCTCCTTGCCCTGTCTAGCTTTGAGTCTTCACCTTTCCTTCTATGAAGAATGTCTTCAAGTTCAAAGGAACACATCAGTTCTAGATGGTGAGTTGATCCAACCACCAAGTAGTTTAACTCTTTCAGTACACTGGTTCTGAGCTTGTGTAAGTTGTCCAAATAAATTTCTTCCCTTCCTTGCTTAATTCTCAGAGGATTTTCTAGCACACATGGTTGAAAGTTGGGTTCTTTACTCTTCATCTTGTTCAGATTCTTGTATTTGCTCATGATTTCCGCTTCCACTTCCTCAACAGACTGATCATGTGCAGACTTAGTTGGTCTCTCTTGACTTGGCCTGGCTTGCTCTTCTTCTGCAGGGAGATCATCTTCAATGTCAAGTATTTCTTCATCAGAGTGCTCTACTAAGTTAGCAATATTAGCATCATTATGCTCTACCCAATTCCCATGTTTCTGATAGAATTCATCATCTCTTTCAGCTTTATACTTCAGAACATGCTCCATGACTTTGTTGGGTATATTGTCATAACTTAGAAATAGATTCACCATTCTCTCCAAGAAGAAATAATCAATTCTTCGTGTGACTCTCTCCTTTGTGAGTGTGAGGTCTTCATTCACCGCATTTGAATCAAGTTCCATAGTGAAGTCCTTTTCAACCTTTACTGAGTTGGATCTATCATACCAAAGGACATACAGGCTTGCTTTATTGTTGGCATCCAACTTCACTTCAACATTCTTAATTTCTTGAGCATCTTTTCTCAGCAAGTCAAAACTATTTGTGAGTTTTGCTTGGATTGGTTTCCACAACTTCTTGCCAAGTCCTGTAGACTTTCCCTTTCCTAATTACTTCGTTTTCCTTTCTTTACTCTAGTGGTCTTCTCAGTTTCAGGTTCCTATCTGGAAAACCAAGCTTTAGCTAAGGATTTTGTCCTTTTAGACTTGACTACTTGCTTGGTTTCATCCTTGACAACATCTTTCATGATAGTGTCTTTCATGACACCAGCTTTGTCTTCCTTGACAGCTTCTTTGGTGATAGCATCCTTTTCAACATTGATACTGTCAATTGCACATCTTAAGATGTTTGCCTCCAAAACTTCAAGTGTTTCAATCTCCTCCTCTTCTATAGCACCAACATCTTTCTTTTCTTGTTCAGGAGCTACTTCCTTGCTTTCCTCCTGGGCTAGATTGACAGCCTTCCTAGTAGCTTTTCCACCAGCATTCTTTGCCACACCAGATCCTCCACTTCCATCTTTCTCATCATCATCATCATCATCATCATCATCATCAAGAGAGTCATCAAATGCACAACTTTCACCTTGTTCAGTTCTCTTAGCATTGGCTTTAGAGATCAACTCCTTTACTTTAGAGCTTTGTTTCTTATCTCTCTTTGCCAGTAACTTGTGAATTGCTTTGACAGCTTGAACTCTCTCCTTGTTGATATTAGAGTTGAGAATCATATTTAACACCTTCATTATTGACTTTGTCTCCATTCTTGATGTGCCATTTAGATTCAAATATGCACACCTCTGGTCACCAGCCTTTGTGACTACTCTGTAGGAGAATGCCGTTACTTATTTATTTTAATATATTTTAAAATATATTGGAGGCTAGTTCGTTCTCGATAGGGATGGTGGTTAGAGATCATGAGGGTGTATTCATAGAAGGGAGAAGCATGACTCTTCCTCGTTCAGCAACTGTTTTTGAAGCTGAATGTATTGGTGTTAGAGAAGCATTATCATGGATTATGAGCTTTCAAGGTCAGGCTGTTGTGGTGGAAACGGACTCATTGCTGACATTCAGAGCTTTATATGGTAGTAGTATGAATCTATTGGAGGTGGGTCATGTCATAGATCAGTGTAGAATGCCACTGCAAGGTCTTCCTTTGGTCCGAGTTAGTCATGTAAGGAAACAAGCCAACAAGGTGGCGCATAGCTTTGCTAGAATCCCTGTTTGTTAAATTGTTTCGTTGTGTTTTCATCTACTCCTGCCCATTTGGTTTGGTGAAGACTATTGTGAATGATTTATCGTAGTAATGAAATTGAGTTTAATTTCAAAAAAAATAAATACTTTTAATTATTTAAAAAAGTTAAACACATCTACTTATTTTTTTAACAAATACAATTAATAAAATATAAAATACTAATATTAAAAATGCACTTTTAAGTTAGTATTATATTTAAGAAATTAATAATATTTGTAGTAGACAAAAGAAAGAGTATAGGATTGTACACGTCAAATCATACTTCCTGAATGGTTCTGCTAAGATTTTATGCTTCATTCAGCTGCATTAAGGAGTAAACAAATGAGCCCTATTTGTATTTCTTATCTTCTTAAACCCAAATACAACTCCTCCGTATGAATTAATGGCGCCTAGCTCTGTGTATACTCGTCTGCTTAGATCTCGTTTAATGGCCTCCCTCTCTTGCTCTCGTTTATTCACGCTCTCTTCTTCCTTTTCTCCTTCCCCTCTTCCCCCCAGGTACCTTTTTAGTCTACGTGTGTGTGTATGATTCTAGCATTTACCTTTATTTGTGTCAATTGAACTGTAGGTTTGAAAATTTGCAGAAACTAAGTACAAATTGTGCTAAACATTAGTTCTGGCTGCTAAAATCTCCCTCTCTCTCTCTCTCTCTCTCTCTCTCTCTCTCTCTCTCTCTCTCTCTCTCTCTCTCTCTCTCTCTCTCTCTCTCTCTCTCTCTCTCTCTCGCTCTCTCCCTCCCTCTCCCTCTCTCTCTCCCTCCCTCTCTCCCTCTCTCTCTCCCTCTCTCTCTCTCTCTCTCTCTCTCTCTCTCTCTCTCTCGTACATATTTATATCTTATTAACTTTTAAAAAAAATATTTAGGTCAGGTGTTACTTGTTTTCTTTTCCTTATAAATGTGTATGTGTGGCTGTTTGATGATGTCCATTTTTACTTCAGGGCTACTTTTCTGCCAATAGTTGTGCGTGGAAGTGTTTTTACCCGAAAAGCAGAGACTCGGAGGACTATTACGTCGTCTAGACTTGCAATGGATGCAGTTAAAGAGAGTGCCACCTCTAAAGCTTATGGTTCTGAGCAGATTCAGGTGAATGTAGTGTCGGATGTTTTGTAGGAAAGTGAGATACATTTTGTGTTTCGAGATTGTGGGCTCTATCTTTATTGAGATTTTGAGTTAAGATATGACACACAGACAATTCATTTATTAATATGATAATGGATAAATTGTTTAGCTTACATAAACTTGACTTGAGGCTGGAGTAGAGATGTCAACAAATTTGTGAGCTGTGACCATAATTGTAACAAGTTAAAATACCCAATGAAGTTGGAGAATTTGACTACCACAGAGGGACTACATGGAAACATTTGTCAAGTTAATCAGATTAACAATATACACTAACTTTGTTCTTTGATCAAATATCTTTAGTTTGATTACAGTCCTTGTGATGCTTGTGATATTTAATTTTGCTGTAATAATTGCAATATAACAATTCCAAAATAATTATTAATCATTTATGGTTAATGTAATTCATTACGGCTAACAAATATTACTAAATCATGAAAATCATCTTCCTCCATCTTTCATGTGGAGTAATACTAGGGGTCCCAAATTCAAATGTGTCAAATCTTAATATGATTTTATGCATATTTATATAAATATCAGATAAGTTTTACAATAAAAAAAACTACGTAGTAGTCTTATGTCGATTTGAGACATGTTTGGGATTCGTAACATATCTATTTTATATGCAACATTTTGTCACTTTAGTTATCAAACAATCAAGAGTTATAATTTGTAGAACACCTTGTGTTAACCCTATGTTGCTTTTAAATATGGTGAATGTATAGGTGCATATTTTGATACAATTGTTTCATCTCTACTATAGACGTTTTGCAGAAGATTTGATCTAATTAAAATTATCTCCTTAGGTATTAGAAGGTTTAGACCCGGTCAGGAAAAGGCCAGGAATGTACATTGGGAGCACTGGGCCTCGTGGTTTGCACCATCTGGTATCAATTTTTTTTGGTTTTCGCCAAACTATTTTTTGTATGTCAAATTATTCTAAAACAGAATTATCATTATCATTATCTGTTGTCTGCATCATGGATTCTTCGTTAAAAGTCTTGTGTTGTCTTTATACATAGTTTTGTGTTGCTTGATTCCCTCTTTTTTCCCTTCATATTAGTTGAAGCGTAGCGTAGGATGTGAGTAAGAAGACATCCTTAACTACTTGTATATTAAAAGACAATATCCGGTGGGAATAGTGTTCTTGCCATGTGTCAATTTTTGTTTTGACACAAGATTGAAAAAGGTGAGAAAGGATGGTATGTTGTTACCCACAATAATTAGCCGAGTGTGGACACTTTGAAATGGCCTTGACAAGCCTATTTATAAGGCATTTGTCTTATACAGAGAAAGGTAGACTGCTATAAGATAGCGTGATTACTCACAGCCCACGGGTCATGGTCATCTACTTATGGATTAGGATAACAATCAAGCTCTGCTTCTCTTAGTAGTAAATACTAGCTTATTGGTATGATTGTGATCTATATAACCTATCTTATAGGTTTTTTCTGTATGACAACATTAAAATAACAAAGGTATGTAAGCTTTGGTTCAGTATATGTAAGCTTTAAGACTAATTGATGTAATTCTTTTAGGTTTATGAAATTTTGGATAATGCTGTTGATGAAGCACAAGCAGGATTCGCTTCAAAGGTAGATGTCATTCTGGGTGCAGACAATTCCGTGATGATCACAGATAATGGACGCGGGGTACTTATTAGCTTCTTCTTTTGTGAAATTGATATATTAATCGTTTTTCTCTGAAAATTTGCTGCATAAAATTACAAATCAATACCTCTGTTAATCAAAGTCATATATTTCTGTTGGTGTGACTTGAGTTAATGTTTTTTACAACTCAACAGTTACCACTTGCTCTTCATCACTATGACCATTGTATATGTTCGACCTATATGCCTTTATTTGCTTGTGGTACATGATTCACTATCATACTGGTTGTATATCTAACATATTGTGAAAGCACACGCCCTTATATGTTGTACAGAAGCTGTGACCATTGCTAAATAATTGGAATTAAATCTTCTAAGAGTATTAAAGGGTACAATATGATCTCATAAGCTGCAGCATTCTATGCGTTTCAGAAGACGATTTTAGTTTCTTTGCTATTCAAAGATCTGGACATGCCGGCCCTTCTGCAATTCTTTGTCAAAATAAAATTATTAGCTCACATATAATGTAGAACTATACTTTATATCTTGTCAACACTCTGTCCCTTTTTATTATGAAATCATGGATGCATGAACCTCCTAGAAAACTATGCTTATCTCGTGGAATATGCTACTAGTCCCACACGAGCCATGTCTAGAGAAATTCCAAGCATTAGCTTGTGCACGTACCTTCGAGGTTGGTGATCTGACATGCGATAGAGCGAGTCCCTTTGGGCTTGTTAGTGCTATGTATTATGTAGCTTATTAAAATATTTTTATCAAATTGGTTGTCATCTGTTAGTTGAAGTTAGATTGCTAATGTATCTACTATAATCTCATATTTCCCCTTTTAGCATGTTACTAACTACCCTACTCGCTTCCTTTCAGATTCCGATCGACGTTCATCCTGTCACAAAGAAATCTTCCTTAGAGACAGTCTTGACGGTATTTTTGTCCACCCTTACTTTCAATGTGATTGATGTTTCTCTGTTTGTTATTGCTTTTCTTAGTAAATAAAAGATACAAGTGATTGCCCATCATAAGCACTAGGATGAAAGCAGCAATAGTTAACATGTTAAGAACCTCATTTTGAAGGGATTATCACGTGTAAAGAATACTTGAGGAGATGAATTACCAATCTTTGGGCTGTTTGTTTGGCACCATATTCACCAACTGCAGACATTTAGGCATGTTGTTTATGGGAAGTTATCAGAGCGCTAATAGCACATCAACAGGGTGTTATGTGCACGGACATAGTTGGAAAAGAAAGTTATCTTTTTATCTATGCCAATTTATGAATATTATTGATTCTTCCCTTAATAATTAGTCATTTATGATGGATAATCTTTTTTATTTCATTTGGAAATGATGCAGTTGACATGATATAAGTATACGAATTGGTGCAGGTCTTGCATGCTGGGGGGAAGTTTGGTGGTTCAAGTAGTGGTTATAGTGTTTCAGGTGGATTACATGGTGTTGGCTTATCTGTTGTCAATGCATTGTCTGAGGTGAGCCTTCAATATCTATTAATGTTACTGTATACTATTAAACCTGGAAATATATTCCAGGTTGTGTTCTAGCTTCCAAGGAACGTGGCATCCTTTCAGGAGTTTTTAATTCCCGTCACACTGCTATTATTGTCTTTGGAGTTGATCAAATCTTTTTTTAACTGACACCAAGATTTGAGATATACTGTCGTAGTTTATTAGCATGACCTCATTTATTTATTTTTGTTACTGATGGTTAACCTGTTTTGTGTAAAGAGGTTTATAAGCATCATCTCCTCTCTTGAATAGGCAGAGGTTAAAAGTCTTTTTTGCCTTAACACGCTGGTCTATCTTGAATTTTTTTTATTCTTTGTTATAAGCATGCATTGTGTTGCTGCAATATAATGTTGTGATTATTTGATGACGTTATGGGCATTTCATTGTTCTAAGTTAATGGACATAAATACTTTGTTTCAAGCTTGATGTTTTTTTTTGCTAATTAAGTTGGATGATATTTGAAATAACATACCCGGTGTATCTGGGAGTCTGGGAGGGTAAAAATTCTTGAATACGTTCACAAAGTATGTTAAAAATTATGAGTGTTTTTTGGTTGAAAAGTATGCACATATTTTAAAAAATCTAAATTCAAAGAAAATAATCTCAGAAGCTGCAGAAAGCCAGAAAGCACTACAAGACAAGTGACATGAATGGATTTTTGATTGCAATAAAAGCCATAGTACCCTCACAAGTACAGTGCAAAGAAGTTTTCTTGATTTATTTTTATCTATCATAGATAACATGATGCAGTTTGCTTAGCTAGGCAAATAATATTATTAGTTCAGTACCTAGTAACTTTCCAGAGCGTGGTTGTAATGATCGTATTCTGCATTGTTTTTGTTACAGGCACTAGAAGTTACTGTAACACGTGATGGATGGCAATATAAGCAGACCTATTCTCGTGGGAAGCCTATCACAAATCTAATACCCCATGAGCTTTCATCCAATGAAAAAGATCGGAAAGGGACTACCATACATTTTTGGCCAGATAAAGAAGGTTAACTCTTGGATAGTATACCCGGTCTCGTGAACTTATATTGTTTATGATCATATTATATTTTGTGGGTTTTAATTTACATCATGTGAATTAATATCTTCTTTTATGGATGTATTCTTTGCAGTATTTACTGAAATCCAATTTGACTACAATACTATAGCGGGAAGAATCAGGGAACTGGCCTTTCTTAACCCTGAGGTAATTGTCACTATTTTGTAGTTTTTCTTGTTAAATATTATCTAGACCATCTCTGTCCAAAAAGTAGCCGTAAACTTTTCCTTTTAAATTTGTTCTAAAGTTGACATTACATTTTAGTATTATGTTTAGCTCAAAGTTCCTGCAGGCCCATATGGCCATAAATGATCAATGGATTGAAAATACTATGCCATTGCTCACTAAATTTCTAATTATGCGAAGGATATATATCTGAAGAAGCATAGTATTTCCTGATAATAGTTATATTTGAATAAAAACTAAATCACATTTTAGACCTCCATGTTTTAGTTGAAATGTACCTTGAACCATAACATAATTAATTTTACCCATTGCAAATTTATGTTTCCAAATTGGGGAATTTGAACACCAGGAGAGGCGCATGATTTTTCCTGGGCTTAAAATTGTAACTTGAATGATAACTTTGCAACTGTTCATACCTTTTAAGGTTCAGCATATACATGAAAAGTAATAACTAAGCTTAGATGTGTATTTCGACTGAATCATGAAGGTCCAATATGTTATTAGGTTCACTTCTAGGATTCAACCTTGTATGTTTTACTTTCTTTTCCCTCTCCTGATCCAGAGACCAGCCAGTTGTAGTTCAGTAATCATCATAATTCATCCACTCACTTGGATAGTTGTCATGTCTGACACTCTGCACCCAAGTCCTTGCAACATAGATCAAAGCCCTGCCGTTTGCATGTCTATTCTACGTCTTAAAAAAGTTTTACTTTTGACCATGAGGAAGCCGTTGCAATCTCATTTCTTCCTTTGTTATTTTCTTGCAGTTGACAATTACTCTCCGTAAAGAGGATGTTGATGCTGAGAAGAACCAATATCATAAATACTGCTATGCAGGAGGGTTAGTTGAGTATGTGAGATGGCTAAATACTGATAAGGTATGTTCCAACTTTTTCTGCCTCCTGCCGGGATGTCTTTATTTTGTTTTTGTGTTCTGATTCTTTTTTGATCATACAAGACTTTGGAGAATATTAGGTTGAAAACACGAATATGTTTTCCTAGCCCGGTGTCTAATTTTTTGGAATGAGTTCAAAGATTTAATTGTAAGTAATAGGCTGTTTTTTTTTACTTGGTTCTGGTTGTCATGGTGTGGCCCAGATATGGTGATCTAGAACCACTCCTGTTTTTGGACAAGTTAGAATTCCCTTTTCGGTTTGCCAATAATCAACATTTATCATTGAAACTTAATAACTTACGAAACAAAGAAAGGTTAGTCAGTGGTCAACTAAAACAATGAAACAAATGTGTCCAGGAAACATGAAGCTTACATTATTGTTTTTAGTAGTCTATCTTAATCAACACAAACTGAAATATGGCGGTATCTCTTTTAAGATAATATGCTCTACATGCTTCCATGGCTGTACAGTTGGCAAAAACAAGAGCACATCCCGTTTGGGTTCTTTAAAAAAAAAATAACTTTGACCTTAGAATGAATAAGTGTCATATAAGCAAAAAGGAAATTGATGCAGGACAATAATATAAAATAGATGATAGATGATAATTGCAAAGATTATACGATACCCCAAGAATATTTATTCAATAATATTCCCAGAAAAAGTGTATAATCAAGCGTAAGTAATATGTGGGGGATTACATCACTTATATACAAAAATTAAACCCTAGTACTAAACCTAATGGTTCAAGGCCCGTAAACAATCGGGCTTTATTATAAATATACTACTTAAATAATAAACTCCTAGCCCCACATTTAAAACATATAGATAAATACATCATTTATCTCTACACTAAACACATATAAACTAATAAATAACATATATTTTAATTCTTTATTCCCGTTCCTCATCAGAAATGAATAATTATAAGTTATATAGATGTTTGGATAAATTTACTTCTAAGTTAGTGAAGTTTTTACTAAATTACATAAAAAAAAAGTATTTGTTTAGTACAATAATCTTAATACATGCTTCTTAAATTAAAAAGACATTTTAAAACACAAATGTCAAAATATAAATTATTCAAAAAACAAAAAAAGTCGAGCAATAAAAAATAAGCTGGGGCAAAAGGACTTTGTTATTAACTTTCAATTTATCATCATAAAGGTATAAGTTGAAGTCTTAAGCTGAGTTAGTAAACACCGTTAAAAAGTTCTTATGTACATATAAAATATAAGCCCATGTTGCCAAACAGGGCTAACTGTTCGTCATCAATTTGTACGTTTAAATTTTGCAGAGTTTTTGCAGTGATGTTCAGATAATTAAAAGAACAATTTTAAAGAACTGAATTTTTGACTGCCTTGATAAATGTCCAATTGGAAATAGTAACTCAGCTTTAACATTTTTCGTAAATAGGATTGCAGTATATATTTTGTGACTGGTAATTGCGTCAATTGATAAGACTAGTGCAAAACATGCTGAGGTGACTACGCTCAAAATTCTAGAGGCTTGTTGAAGTGTGTTTTGACAAAGACAAATCTCCATTTAAAAGCTCACAATTTATTTTAGGAGACATGAAACCACCCATGTCCTGTGAATTCAAAATCCAGCACCAGGTTCTTCTGGTGTCTTGGCGTCTTCTCTTCAGGCATCAGTTTATCAAAATTTTAAAAACTACAGTATCAAGAATCAAGATTAATCTGGTATTGATGATTTTAAAGGTGACTGCTTCTATGCATTGTAGCACACTAGCAATTAGCGTCAATGATGTTTTCCGCTAATATGATTTGTAGTAACCTAGTGCCCGACCTCAAAGTCCTGAACAGAGCACATCTACTGTCAGCATAGCTTATAGGTTATCTTACCAGGTTATATCTGTCAGCATAGCATAGCATAGCTATCTGTCAGCATAGCTTATAGCTTATAGGCTAGTAGTTTACTATAATTTGTATCTTATTTATAATGACCCCGATTATTAGGGGCCTTAGTACATTAGGTTACATTATTAGGGGTTTCTATTCCTATACAAGTGATGTAATCCCCACATATTTGATTAGACTTGATAAATAAACAGTGATTTTGATATCCCTTTCGATTTGAGTCTTGTATTTGGGTTGGGATCCATCTTAATTTCTCCCTTCTGCGGTTGGGAAATACTTGGGTAGTGGATTTCCTGTGGTTAATTCACCCAAGTTTATCTTGTTCTTATTTTAAACTCCCTTCGTCCCTCTCATTTCTTTACATTTGGGTTGGGTACGGAAGTTAAGAAAATGTGTAAAATAGTGGAGAAAAGTAAGAAAAGTGAGTAAAATGGTGGGACTAATCAATATTTTATGTATAAAGTGAGTATAGTGGAGGAAAGTAGTGGATGTAGTTAATTATTATATAATTAAACTTTACTACTTATGGAAACTTTTGAAATGTAAAGAATTGAAAGGGACATCCAACCAAGTAAAGTGTAAAGAAATGGATGGGACGGAGGGAGTATCATATATCATTGTTTCCACGAGTTGCCCTACATCAATCTCTCTTTGTTGTCAAACCTTATAAGGATGTTGGGTATGTTCTGCTCTGAGATTAAGAAATCCACAGTTTAATGTAATCTTTCAGATGTCCCACACACATCAAAGTTCTTAAGCATTCTTCTTCATACTTCTTTGTATCTAGACATTCTTTTCGGGGATCCAACTTACATACCCCACCTTCTATAGTTCTATTCATCCCGTTTGTGGCGTGCTGATATTAATTTTGCTACATCACACAATCATTTAGTATACAACATACCTTATATCTGGTCAATATTTTAATCACTCTGTGATGTTTGAAGTGCCAATTGGTTGATTCTTTACTAAATAGTAATTGTTAATCTTTTGAACCAGAATCCACTTCATGACATACTGGCTTTTAGGAAAGCAGCAGATGGAATCTCGATTGATGTTGCTCTGCAGTGGTAATCTTTCTTTCTAACTGTTATTCTTGTTGAAAAGTGACAGGACCCCTATTTGAACCTGAAAAGTTTTGTGTTCTTGACTTCACTTTGGAGTTTTTATTGTGCTTACATGCCCAATGGCCGAAAGGGAATGTGTTTTTGACTTCACCTTGGAGTTTATCTTACCCACACGCTTGAAGCGGGACATATTTTTTGTTTCGGTTACCCCCCCCCCCCCCCCCCCCCCTCTTCTCCCGAAAAAAAAATAATTATTAATTTCGACAGATTGTTAGATTCTTCATACAATAAAATCTGATTCAGTTTCTTGTTTTATTTTTAATGTAGGTGTTCAGATGCATACTCGGACACATTGCTGGGATATGCTAACAGCATAAGGACAATTGATGGTGGTACACACATCGATGGTGTGAAAGCTTCACTAACAAGAACTATTAACAATCTGGGAAAAAAGTCAAAGATAATTAAGGTACGATAAATTTTAATCATATTTTAAGATTTTGTCAACTTCAGTTGTATGTCTTTTAAGATAGTGTATAGAATTTGATTGTACCAAGCTTTTAGATTGTGGTGCCATTTCTCTTTCTTTGCACGCCCTTTAGAATTTTAAATTAATTTTTACTAACTTATGGATGTTTACAGGAGAAAGATATTAGTTTGAGTGGTGAGCATGTAAGGGAAGGGTTAACATGTGTGATCTCAGTCAAAGTCCCAAATCCAGAATTTGAAGGACAAACAAAGGTAAGCACTTCTCATATATTCCTGGAGATGAGGTACCCATAACTTCTTTCTAACATGGAACTGGCATGTATATATCTGGAGATTAGTTACTCATAACTCTATTTACATTGAATTGGCATTGTCACTTATCCTTCATACTGGAAATTATCCACTCATAAGTTTTCTATTTCCAAAGACAAGGTTGGGAAATCCAGAAGTGCGGAAGTTGGTTGACCAATTTATTCAGGAATATCTTACTGAATACTTGGAGTTGCATCCAGATGTGCTGGATTCAATTCTTTCAAAGTCTCTTAATGCTCTCAAGGTAAACACTGTTACAGTCACGGTCTTACATATGGGTACTTTGTTTATCAAATTAATCTTAGGCAGTGCAGTATGATTTTATTTTATTTTATTTTGGCGGGAGCCATTATAGGCAGCTCTAGCTGCTAAGAGAGCAAGGGAATTAGTGAGGCAAAAGAGCGTCTTGAGGTCTTCATCTCTTCCTGGAAAGCTTGCTGATTGTTCTTCCACAAACCCTGAGGACTCTGGTATGCTTAATTGTCTTTTCCGAAACTTGTTTATTTTTGTTCGTCTGTTTTTTCTGTATCATGCAATAGTTATATAAATAATCTACGCTTTTGGAAAAGCTCTTAGTTTGTATGGTTTCTAAGCTGCTACTGTAAAGCTTTACTAATAATCCTGACTTATGTCAGGTTTTATATTGAACATGATGTAATCTGTTTTATGGTAACTCAAGGTTGTTTTGGTATCGTTTTAAGTGCCTTTCTGATTTCTTTTCGAAGTGGACTGGAACAAAGGATAATTTATTGTGTTGTCTAAACTTGACCCTCATGCAGCAACATGTTGAATCTTAAACATTTTTTTTAAAAGCTTTATATGTATTTTTGATCTAATGAACTTTGCGCATTCTCTTTCCTAGGGCTGTGTTTTTGAGTTCTACTTTATAAGGAGATGTGATTAATTATTATTTTCAAGCTTTGGTTGAGTATTATAATTGAGATTCTTCTCTTGTTAGAGTTGCGTATTTTACACTTTTCTCATTTCTGTGGTCGAATCACCCTCGCCTATCTTTTTACTGTTTCTATTCCACAATTCTTTGTTTTTCTTAACCTTTTGCTGCATCATTAAGCATGATATACCGTGAAACTTTTGCAGAAATTTTCATAGTTGAAGGAGATTCAGCTGGTGGAAGTACAAAGCAAGGCCGTGATAGGCGCTTTCAGGTTAAAGATCAATTTGAGATGCAGCTGGCAACTTATGGTTCTAAATTTAATAATAATTGCATTGTTAATACTCATCTGTAATAGGTCTAATGCTTGCCAAAGATATTGGACTAGAATGTCATGCATTGATCACAACAGCTCGGGTACACATATTGTATGTGTGTTGTGAGTTTTAAGTTTTAGTTACCATAAGATTATGTAGATTTCATTTAGTTAAAGGGATTATATTGGCAAAATCAAGTTCTAAAATGCTTCATATTAGTAGATTAAAGAAGATAAAAAATGAAGGAAAAGTTACGATCAATTGAATAAGAATTATAAACTCTCTCATTAATGCCCAAGCTCTTAGTAATGAATGTTCCTTGTTTATTAAAAAGCTACCATGTTTTGCTTCATTGATTTTAGCATGTTAAGAATACCTGGGACATGGGTGCATTTTCTGTAGATTTCTTTTAGCATGTTAATGTTCTAGAAGCTCACCCTGCATTTAGTGGTCGTAGACTAATTGGTGTATGTAGAATTTGATGTTTTTGTTTCGATTTTTTTAAAGATAATATATATTGGAAGTTTAATGATGAAATTGTGTTCAAGAACAATCTTGTGCCTTCTGATGCAGGCTGTTCTTCCTTTAAGAGGTAAGATTTTAAACGTTGAAAGAAGAGATGAGGCAGCAATGTACAAGAATGAGGAGATTCAAAATCTTATCCTTGGTCTGGGACTTGGAGTGAAGGTTATTCCATCATACTTTGGTTTGTTACTTTGACTATCTGGCATGGCATATATGCTCATTTGTTTATATTTCAGGGGGAGGATTTCAATAAGGAGGCTCTACGTTATCATAAAATTATAATCTTAACAGATGCTGATGTTGATGGAGCTCACATTCGGACATTGTTGCTAACCTTCTTCTACAGATACCAGGTACGTAAAGGAGCCTGTCATGTGTAATTGTCGTTTCCTATGATGTTCCATTGATTGTTCTGATATTTAGTAATATGTGAGAGTAGAATTCAGACATTTATCTTTGTTTGCAGAGAGCTTTATTTGATGGAGGCTACATTTATGTTGGTGTTCCACCCCTTTACAAGGTATGCATACAAATACAGAAAGGTGCATAGCATGTGTTCTGGTTATGTAATGTAACAATTTTGCTGCATTACCACTACTGCTTTTGTCATGGTCTTTTATGTGCTAGTCAAATTAATGAGCTTATGTACTAAATCAGTCAAGGTCTGAGCTAAGTCAAACTTGTCGCTCTATAAGTACTGCCTAAGTGCCTATAGACTTTGAGTAATTGGTATGCTTTTGCATATGAATTACAGAAAATATATTAGTAATTGAGAACTATCATGAAACACCCCCCTCCCTGGTTTCTTGCATTTAAGTTCTTATATTTTTCTTTGCTGAATACACCAGGTTGAGAGGGGAAAGCAAGCATTTTATTGCTACAGTGAAGCGGAACTTGTTAAACTTCAAAGTGAATTTCCTTCAAATGCATCATACAACATTCAGAGGTTTAAAGGTAAGATGAGGAATATTTATCCGTATCATTTCCAAACAATTAAGTGTCAATCAATTTGGTGAAAAATAACATTAAGACCCAAATCCAATATTATGCAGTATGCTCCAGTAGTTTCTAGTTTTCTGAAAAAACTTTCGATGAAGTATACCGCGACATTATAAATTTACAAAATGAGAAATGAATGAAGGATGTACTGAGTAATGTGAATGTTTAATGTGCGTAACGCCTACTAAATGTCACTTGATTGTTTTAGGTTCACACCTCAAAGAAGTCTGTTCTTTCAGATGCAAACAATATTTTGCCCTTTATGAAGGAAAGTAGAAGCACTTAAGTTGTACCTAGTCTTGTCCATTTAAAAGTGAGAAGCTTATTTTGGGCGGTAAACTTTAAGATCAAAAGTTTTTCTAAACAATTTATGGATGTGAAGTAGAGTTTAAATTTACTGGGGAGAAATCACAAGCCACTCTACTTTCTCTGGGATTTGAGGGTTGCCACAGTTTGTGAATCATAAGTTTTCAAATCATTACTTGTTTTTATTTAATTTGTATTTTTTTTGTCATCTAGGTCTCTTTTCTTTTTTGGATTTTTTTATCTGCAACTCTCCTTGGTCCTTACCTTGTTTTTTTGTTCATTTGTCAACTTTTTTGTAAACACGAAATACATCTGTACATTATCAATAAATTACAGGTTTGGGTGAGATGATGCCTTTACAGCTATGGGAAACAACTCTGAACCCGGAGACAAGACTGCTAAAACAACTAGTGGTTGACGATGCAGCTGAAGCCAATGTCGTTTTCTCCTCACTCATGGGTTCTCGGGTAAGCAAATTGTAGATGGTTGATGGGCTTCAATGCAATGCTACATTGTTTACTCGTCTTTGACTGATAACAAACCTTGAATGTGCCCTTTTCAGGTGGATGTCCGAAAGCAACTTATAAAGGACGCTGCAAGTGTGATGAACTTCAAACAACTAGATATATAAATGCAGAATGCAGCTGGAGACAAGTGTAAACATTCATATGTAGAGGATGTTCTTTGTACATGATAGCTGACCCTGAAAGTACCTCCAGTAGAAGCTCTGCGATGGTAAACAAAAGGTTTTTTGGTTCAACTTGTTTTGCTACCTATCAAGTTGCGCAGTTGATGCTATTTGGCGACAGATGGGGTTTATTTATATTGCTCGCGATGTGCTTCACTTATCACCAACTTGTTATATGATGGATTATTTACATATCGTTAGGGTGGTTTAGTTGGTGTTACAGGTACATTTTGATTGATGCTTTACATATTATGGTGGTTTAGTTGGTTAAAGCCACATTTTTGGTCTGTATTAGTAAAAGCTTAATTCAACTCCAACAGATAAGTAGATTTAATATATAACCTCCTTTTTGCTCAAAATTTATGTCAAATTGTACATACAATTTATGTAGATCCATTTCTAGGCTACAGAGTAATTCATCTATTTGTTTTTTTTGTTTCTGGATGGCGAACAATAATTTTAAAATATGATGTTATTTGATGGATAATTTATAATAGGAATTTTTTAGGATTGGTTCGATGGAAGTAAAAAGATCTTCCAGCAAAAAAGAAGAGTTGAAAAGATCAATTCAACAGAAAAACAATCTAAATATAAATGAGCTTAATGTTCCTAAGTCCGTAGTACTCACATAACTTAGAAGAGTACAAAGAAATTTCTAATGTAAATGCATGCATGTTACTATTCTAATTACATTATTATTATGAAATTTGATAAATTATTTATAATTTTGTTGTTAAAATATACTATGTACTCGTATAATTTTCCTAAGTAAGTTAATTAAGGGTATTTTTGTCAATATATATAAACTATTATGACATGTCCAGTGAGAGAGAATATCCCCCAAAAGTATTGGAATCAATTCAAATTTGGGTTAACTTCTGAACTTTGTAAGACAACAATCTTGAAGAGTTTCCATGGAAAACACATGTTTGTTTTCATGGAAAAGCTTCCATGGCGTTGTCTTGCAAGTTCTCAAAAAGGGCAAGTTTTCACTTAGCAGAGTTCATTATATTTTTTAATTGTTGATAAATAAGTTCAATGATTTTCAAATGTAGAGAACAGTTGTTACTTGGCCCATGTTTCAGCTTTATATAATAGTGGATTAAAAAAACATATAGCTGAACACCAATCTTCTGTACAAATCTTTGTAACATGCACATTAAACAGAGGGATGTTAGTGGTGGTAATGAAATTAGATAGGAGAAATACAAGGCAAGCACATACATGCATTTCCACATTTAAAGCCCTGCAACTCAGGATATTTACCATAATTAGTTTGAATATCAACTATATATATATATATATATATATATATATATGCCTCGCAGGGTAGAACAAATTATTGGGTAAATATGGATTCGAATAAAAATTATAAGAAGGGTATGTTGTTGTTTGTTGTTTTGATGATGGGTTCAGTACTTGTGAAAGCGTATGATGATGATGATGATGGAGATGCTAATAAAACGGGAGAATGCTTAGCAAAGTGCGGCCTTATATGTGAGAATCCACGTACTCTAATTTACGATCTTTCTATATGTCCTCCAGATTCTACTAGGGTGGTGGAATTTATGAAGTGCAAAGCAAAGTGCCCCATCTTTTGAAATTAATTGTTTTTGTTTCCATGTCCGGGATCTATCATCTGCGGGAGTTTTGTATTTTTGGTTCGTTGATAAGTTATATGTAGTTGCAATTACGAATAAAACCTATCACAATTAGCAAGTCAATTGCTCTAGTTCCTATCTTGTCAGGTTCCATGCTTTGCTATCAAGCACATTGCTTAAACCTTAACCCTTGAATGATTGGAATGTCGCGTGTGACAAGTCAGATTATACTTGTGTCCGTGACCGTTATCTATGGCCGCTTCTGGAGAAATGTTCCTCTGAGAAAACTGATTGGAATGTTGGGAGAATGATGTTTAATCCTGTTGATGAGTACAAAAGGGAAAGAAGATCTGGATACCGGAATCAACAATTAATCTTTTTATTTTTACAATTTGAACATCGATATACTTGAATGTCAACTAAGGCAATCTGAGATTCCTAGTTCCAGTTAACACCTTAGACTATTGACAAGTGACAATACTGCAAAAGATGCATTTGCAGAAGAATACTGCATAGCTACCATTGTTGCTGATGCAATGATGCTACTTGTATAAAACCAGCAGAAATAGCGACAGCAGAAGCTGTATATAACAATGTAAGAATTAGTATTGGGCCCGAACTCAACTGCATGACATACAAAATGCCAAGAGGCCAGTAAAGTAACACTGATTTAGAAATAAATACACTGCAACAAAAATTAGACGTACTGAATCTAATAACTCACTAGGTCACTGGCTCCATGATTGACTTTATATAACCTCGCATGTTCCTCAGAAGTTCCAACTCAGGTAATGAAGCCCCCGCATAGTACTAAACATGAATACTTCTTCGTACTTCTCTTTTGTAGGCGTAAATTATGCCTTGTCTTCTGTCATACAAGCAGTTCCAGTGAAACACAGAAACTAGCTGAGATAAGGCCTCCTTTTCCAAACTGCTGTCATAAAAAGGAACATCTAAATCCTCAACCGTAGGATAAATGGTTCTTCTAACAACTCTTCCATCTCAATCGAATGCAATATGTGAACAACCTCCAAAATAGCAGGCATATGACTTGTAGAAATTTAAATTATTTTTCCATCCATGGTATGCACCAGCGAGCTGCACAAACCAAGGTAGATTTGCAATTTGATATACCTTGCTTTCATTGTTGTAAGATTCCTCTATGATCTGAATTACTTCATACTCATCAGTTGTGCCTTTCAGCTTATTATACTTTTCTTTCAATTTTTCCAAGAGCTCCCTTTCATGGTATATAAATGACTCAAAAATTATAACCACTCTCTTGCCAGCAAGTTGAGAATACTGAACCTACAAATTGGAAGAGAAGTTAACAATCAGGCATAAGCTGAAAAATGGTGCGACACATTAGACTTATTATTCAAGGTTCTGGAGTTTAGAGAAGTTCTAGTATGTGTTTTTCAACTAAAGTTAAACCTCTAATATGAAGCACTACCATCAAAAATCCCTTGAAGCTAATCAATTAAAAAACAATCACAATAAACAGAATGACCAGAAGACAGAGCTTAATCGATGAAAAATACCGAAGATAAAAAAAAACTCCTCTTTCAAGGACACTATTGAACCTCAATGAAAATGCAACAGCATATTATTTTGCAGTCAAATAGTATTAGTTATGGGTCCATGTAATACAGAATGCAGGATCTTTACAAGCATTTCAAAAAAAACTAGTCACCCTTCTGTCAACACAACAGGTCAGTAGCTCTATAGGCATGGAAACATGAAAGGTAAGGAGCCATGTAAGAGCTCGAAAGATCAAGATAGATATCAAAATTGGCTGGTTCAGATGTTTAGTTCATGTCTAAGATAAGAGAAGATGGAACTTGCCTGCGCTTCATTCATGCATGCATAAGTGTCTTTTGGACCACCCAAACAAGCGCCACAATTACGACTAGCAGGTGTATCACAGCCTTCTTCTTCGAATATCTGAGAACAAGTCTTCCCACCAGACCCTGGCACTAGAAGGCTATACACGTCCATCCAGACCTAAAAATGAAATGACTCACCAATTTCAATCCTGACACATCGACTTGCATGATATACAAGGAAACAAAATGTCAAAAGCAGAACAAACCTTCTGGGTAGCTGGGACTAAGAATGTTGGAACTATCACCTTTTTACCCTGCACATGATATTAACTAACATATTTGAGTTGAATAAAATTATAATCAGTTTACACATGTTTATTCATTCTAAGAGAGCAGTTTACGAGGAAAATATCAAACAAGCAAACGTCGACTCAATCATTAAAAAACTTATATCCCAGACAGTAAGCTACCGAACTATAAGGAGTCAAGATGGACTACACATACAAATTTAAGGCCAATTATTTCAAATGACATTTAGCATCCTGGGGAATTCCAGAGACCAAATTTTGTGAAAGAAGACCTGTGGAATCCAAGGACTTGCTCAAGTAAACAATATTAATCTGCCAACTGCTGAAGCATTCTAAATGAAACAGAAATTTTAATAATCTTTTTTTCTCTGATAGCTAGAGGATCACTCTTAAATGATCACGGTGCAAAATATAAATACATTTTAAATCCTAAAGTTACTTTCTTTTTGGTATTTTTTCTTGGGGAGGTGGGATTGCACCTCTCAAATGATCACACACGAAAAACACTTACAATTGAATCTTATTATTTACAACCACCAAAGGAACATCTAGCCGATAATCAAACTCACCTTCGCTAACAGTGGCTCCAGCTTCAAAATATCAAATCTATACTCACAAAGAAATCTAAAGCAAAATACATTTTATTAGTAACGGTATCACCATGTAGCAAGAGAAAGATAGAAATTCGTCACAAACGAAGATATTAGTTTACAAAGCAGAAAACAGCATCAGCCTCAAAGAAAATCACAGTATCATAAACTTACAATATTGCCCCATTATTACAGACAAAATGCGGACACAAACATCCACTTAAA
This sequence comes from Heracleum sosnowskyi, assembly GCA_030848705.1. Lineage (NCBI taxonomy): Eukaryota > Viridiplantae > Streptophyta > Magnoliopsida > Apiales > Apiaceae > Heracleum > Heracleum sosnowskyi. Next base: position 130,525,170 of record CM061238.1, on the reverse strand, counting down.
CTCTTATTAGGAAGTCCAAATTAATTAAAGACACATAATCACATGTCCAAGTCTAGAACAATCACATCATATACTAGCAGGCACAGATAATAGATATTCATTAATAACAGTGCCTCATGTGTTCCTACAAAAGAAGAATGCTTCCTTTCATTTACAAAATCTTCTCAGTTCTCAAGCATATTGGGCGAGGTTGAACAAGCTTGGGATAAACAAGAGTAATAGACTCTTCTACTTGTATCCCTCTTAATGAGAAAAAGAACTACCTCATAAGTCATAAACTATGTAATTTCGATTTTCTTCACTATAAGTTTCCCTACTTATTAACACAGAAGAAAAAGTTTAGTAAATAATTCAATAAAATTTACGTTTCAAAAATAGTCAAAAGAGGGTAGACATATATATCGATAACTGAACATTTGGAAAACTACAATTCATCCATCATCATCTGGTAAGATTATTTATAAACATTTAAAAAGATGATATTTTATCAGCAGTTAAGTGTCAGGGTAGACTAATGCAACATACATGAAAATATATAAACCAACCTTAATAACTTATACTAAAGTGACGATTACACAAACTAAGCATATAAGATGAAGAAATTGATAAATCAGCTCTACATTTTACTGATTAAAGCTCCGATGAACATTATATTGTACAGCCTATAATGCATTAAGGGAGCTAAATCTGAAAATTCTAGTACACTCCTCTAGTACAGTCAACACTGTACCAAACAGCCAGGAGTGTTAAAAACATATATAAGGCAGAAATGAAGGGATAAAGCTGTCAAGGGCAAACCAGTAAATCCAGGTAATAAAGGTGCACAGGGCAGTGTTGTAAAAATCGGGAATCGGAGTTAATCGGTGAAGGCACCGTCCAGGGATTAATCGGATAATCGGGGATTAATCGGAATGATTAATCGGATCATTAATCGGAATAAATTTAATAATATTTTTATATACATTTATATTCATATATATAATTGTTTCGTTATTTCAACTAAACATATGTTATTATCATCTATTTATGCAAATATGTTAAAAATGTTATATAATTGTAATAAATAAAATTTTGAAGGTTTAACTTTTCAATTAGAGATCGAATTAAGAGGAAAAATTAAGAGAATTTACGATTTAGGCATCTAAAATTATAATTATATGTAAAAAATAATGTTTTTTCCTATTGTTTAATCAAGTTTCTACATTTTAAATTTTTAATTATTTTTTTAATTTTAACTATTTTTTAATAATTAGCCCGATTTTTGACCGTTTTTCTGAAAAAAACGATTAATTGACCGATTTTCGCTTAATCGGTTCGGTGGCCCGCCGTCTAGCGATTAATCGGCGATTAATCCCGATTAATCCCGATTAATCGCCGACTTTTAGAACACTGGCACAGGGAAACAATTATTAAATAAAAGAAAAGAAGAAATAAAACAGAAGGGGAAGACATAAGATATACATATAGATAATATCTCAAACATAACTATATAAATAAGACTCTCGCACGGAAAAGGTACATGCAAGATTTACACTTAAGCTATCTAAAATCAGCCACATTTTAACACCAAAGACTTCAACATTAAAGTTTTTTCATATTTAAATCATTGCAAGACAACTAATTTTATGCCAAAGCACCTAGATCAACATACTTGTAAAATCAGATCTTTGGCAAGCAAGAAGTCTGGCATTTCACCATTCATCACGAATCTTAAAGTTGGAGGTACCTGCCATTCAGTAGGCAAAGAAATCATGAGTAAATGGCATAACAAAAAACATGTGTGGGACTAAGTACTGTTACACCTCGGAGAGTTCGTGGGATTTCACTTGTGACCTAAATAATCTGGCATAAGCAGGATGCAATTCCTCAGACTCAAGTTGCACTGGAAAGTCCTTGGAAATTTTAAAATCAAAGATTTTTTCCCTTGTGGAATCATTTAGATATGCAACAGGGAGAGAAACCATTGGCTTTCAAACTTCAACAGCTTAAAACTTATATTTATTCATAAAAACTTTGTGTGACGAAGATTTCCATTTATTGTTTATGACTGACTGTGGCCATAACAGTTAAATATCATCATAAATCGAACAGATCAGAGCCTGTCAAGGATGACAGACCTATTTTAATACTAAAACTATTCCTTTTAGCAGCCTGATGACATTATAAGAGAATTCGAACTTTGATTTCCCAAATTCCGGAAAAAAACAAATATGACTTGTTACAGATTACAGAATACCGCCAAAAGTGATTGTGCTAACTCATAGGAAAACAACACGAGAACAGCAACCAGTTACAGAAAATTGGTCAAGCAGAAATAAAGAAAGAAATACGAGGTACTTTATTGCTTAGTCTAGCTTTTATGGAATGGTAGAGTTTTCATTTAGATACCTTAACTTGAGCAAAAGCATTCTCGTGCCCAGTACAAAACCAGCATCGGTATTACCAAACCTGTCGCAAACTGGCCGAATGCGTCAGCAGTACATGTGTGAGAATCTGTTCCTAGCAGGACATGCATGCATAAAATCAAATCAACCATTCCCACCTTCAACATGTAAATGAATTCGGAATTTTTTATCTATATATATAGGAAATTATTAGCAGTCGAGATAACACCTCCCCAGGCCTGCAGTGACCTTCTTGAGCAAGAGCTACATGGCATACACCCTTATAATCTGCCTGTAAAACAACATAAGGTAACAAAATAACAAACGCCAGGTTGCAGATCATTAGATAATATGGATAACGATTTAGCAAAATATATTAGAACTACCTTAAAATCGCCTAGATCTTTAATATCATAGAAATACTTTTTTCTCAGTGAAATAATTTCTCAAGGTATCAACATTTCAATTCGCTTGCTTATCTAAGGTAAATATGTAGTGATCAGGTATAATAACAATCTTCTCACGGTCCCAGACCTACAACATCGAAAGACACGAACAGCCACATGTATTAGTATAAACTGGGGTTCACGTACACGTTAAATATGACAAGGGCTTGGTCCTATACTCCTATTCAAAGGAAAACACTTCATAACTTGTTCCAAAAAATTCCCTTTGCATATCTATACGCTCAATTCGTGAATTTACATGCAGTGAAAGGTGAATACACTGATGTGTTACAGATATCATTAACAAAATATCACATCCTTTTACCAGTCTTTCATAAATGATGAGCTATAGAAATCAGCTTAACATAACTAACATCTTACTCTCTTATGACAACTAAAATAGTTCACCTGAAGAAAAACTTTCAATTTAGTAACTACGTTATTTCTTCTCAATTTTCACCTTTATGTGGAAATATCCAGCCATCCCTCATCAACTACCAACATTCAGACCCAAAAATGTAGGGTTTCATATTTTTGAGAAAATATCTTCATCTGAAACTGTACTTACTAATAAAAGTTTTCTTTCATTATCTTCAGCATCAACTTCAATCCAACAGCCAATTGCAAAACGCTAACTATCAAAGTAACTTCACTTGAAAGTTAAAAAAGATTAAATAACAAGAACCCTTGAATGTGATCTTGTTCTCAAATTTAATACTGTCTCTTTGACTAAATTATCAGGAATCAAGAATCAACAAATAATCCTTTTACTTTTACAATTTTAACAACGATATGTTTGAATGTTAAAAGGTCCAAAGTTCACCTAAGGTAATCCGAGATTCCTAGTTCCAGTTAATACCCAAGAATATTGACAAGTGACAAGTACAGTGATACTACAAAAGATGCATTTGCAGAAGAATACTGCATAGCTACTATTGTTGCTGATGCTACTTGTATAAAACCAGCAGAAATAGCGACATCAGAAAGCTGTATGTAACAATGCAAGAATTAGTATTGGGCCCAAAAACAACTGCATTACATTCAAAATGCCAAGAGGCCAGTAAACTAAAACTGTTTTAGAAATAATTAAACTACAACAAAAATTAGACGTACTGAATGTAACAAGATATCAAATTGTAATATCCAAAAACTAAAATCACAATAAACTCACTAACTCCATAACTGACATAATATATGTAACCTCACATGTTCCTCAGAAGTTCCAACTCAGGTATTGAAGCCCCCGCATAGTAATAAACATGAATACTTCTTCATACTTCTCTTTTGTAGGTGTAAATCATGCCTGGTCTTCTGTCATACAAGCAGTCCCAGTGAAACGCAGAAACTAACTGAGATAAGGCCTCTGTTTCCAAACTACCATCATAAAAAGGAAAATCAAAATTCTCAACCGTAGGATAAATGGTTCTTCTAACAACTCTTCCATCTTGGTCGAATGCAATAAGTGAACAAGCTCCAACATAGCAGTTATAACACTTGTATAAATTAAATAAATTGCTTTCCCGTCCATGGTATGCACCAGCGAGCTGCACAAACCAAGGTAGATTTGCAATTTGATATACCTTGCTTTCATTGTTGTAAGATTCTTCTTCTATGATGTGAATCACTTCAAACTCATCAGTTGTGCCTTTCAGCTTATTATACTTTTCTTTCAAATTTTCCAAGAACTCCCTTTCATTGTAACTAAAATACTCAAAAATTATAATCACTCTCTTGCCAGCAAGTTGAGAATACTGAACCTACAAATTGAAAGAGAAGTTAACAATCAGGCAAAAGCTGAAAAATGGAGCGACACATTAGACATATTCTTGAAAGGTTCTGGAGTTTAGAGAAGTTCTAGTATGTGTTTTGCAACTAAAGTTAAACTTCTAATATGAAGATAAAGAAATGACTTCATATTGAACTGCAAACAAAGGACTGAGAGAAATTAAAAATAACTCACCTCAAACCCATAGTTTTTAGCAAAAGCACCATCTGTATCCCATAGCATCTCCAACTTTAGTTCCTTCGCTTCTTCGGCTAACAACTTGGCAACTTTCTGACGGCAGAATGGGAATGCAGGAATCTTAAAGTTCATCAATATGAAGAAACCAAATGGTTCAATGAATTCCGCATGAGGACCAATAATTGTTACAGCAAACTCCGGCTCATCATAAACCCAGGGTAATTGAAAAATTCGTTTTAACTTCTTATACATAGGGTCTCTAAATGGGAGTGCCAACCAAGGCATAGCCTTAAAAGTTTTCCAGAACGAATCTTCATTTGTAAAATTAGAAGTGTTTGGCCCATTATGAAGGTAAATGAGCACAACTTCAAATTTTTTATCATTTTTTGTCAACTCATCGTAAGCCGTCTTAAGTTCTAGTGTGATGTTCTCATCAGTAAAGCGCTCTTCATAAAAATACAGGGCTACAACCTTATTTTCGAGAGTGTCAATCGGTACCTGCCACAAAAGGAAATGAATATAAAACTAGTTTGCTATAGCATGTTTAAAAAAAATGCTTATCATCAAAGAGTAGAAAAAACAAATAACAAACAATGCATCAGTTACAGTGTCTTTATTATCACTATATATATCATGGCATCCATTGTATAAGTCATACCTTGTCCCCTTTGTTTGAGATGAGAAAATCACGTTGAGGGGAGGCCAATAGTGCTTTCAAAGATGGATGTTTAGCAACTTCATCATCTTCAGATTTTAAATAATTTATCCTTTCATCAGTAAAAGGATAACCCAGAGATCCAAAATTTTGAAATAAAGAAAAAGCATCACATTGCAAGACCACACCCGCTGGATCGATGACACATGAGAATCTGCGATATAATTCTGGGAAACCAAATCTTTGTTCCAGATATTTCCTGGATGTTACATCTGATAATGGGATGGCAGGCCATGGCATGGAAGAAAGTATATCTTCAAACTGCTTCTGGGACACTCTACAAAATATTCTGCCATTAATGCAAAAATCACTTATATCCACAAAAACAACCTCGAAACCATTTTCCGGCTGTAACTCATTGTATATGTCCATCAGGTTTGTTATTTGTTTTACATCGAAGTCAAATATCTCGTTCTTATCCATGAAATATATAACCACCACTTTGCCTGCGAATTGCTCGAACTTTACCTACAATATATATATATATATACATGTAATCTGCAAAAACTTTGCGAGAATAAAATTATGTAACTATAAGTAATTTTTCGGTTGAAATTGAGTAACTAACAAAGAGTTAATAATAGAGTTTTGAGTATGTCTTTTCTATTATGTTCAAGGAGAATATCGGAAACCCACTATCCTTGTAACAGAATGGGAACACTCAATGAAAGAGTTATAAGGTCAGGTATAGGTTAGGTGAAGCCTGTAAAATGACGATCAGTAACTAATTACTTGGTATTTGTTGATTAAAGCAATCTACCGTCAACCACAGACAATAACAAACTCATTATGTAGAAATTGAAGAAAGTTTTGGTTATAACAATGATAGAGAAGAAGACAAACATCTCCTAAATTGCAACATCAACATAATGCTTAGTAACTGATGCTTACTTCGGTGATCATATGTATAACGCTAACTTTGAGCAACACAAATAACAAAACAATTTCTAAAAGTAATCATATCAAATTCATTAATGTTGATCAAGTATGGAGACGTACTCGTTTGCCGTCATTGCATTTGATTAGGTAATCCCTGTCTTTGGTAAAGATAAGGTCAGATAGATTAACAATATCTCCTTTCTTGATGCATGTAGCCTCCAATATCGTCATCTTCTCCTTTACAGTAAGATTTGCCGTTTGTATTGATGGATTGGAATCAGATCCTCCTTTCGGTTCAATAAGTTTCAATTAATACAAGACTTAGTTACTAACAAAAGATCAGTCAACTATGGAACATTTTTTGACTCATTTTTAAGCGGAGAACCCTTCATTTAACTCCGAGTCTGAACGGAAAAAAGAAAACTTCTACGCCATTTTAATTAAATAAACACGTCTTCATGCATATTTCAGTGTTCTTATTTGCACAATAGCAAAAAAAACATACAATATTAATCAACAAACAACATAAAAATATGAATTAGTAGGAGTTAACCTTGTCCACCTAAGCAAGGGGATGAACTGAAAAAGCTTGTTGTGATGCCAGCATAATTATAACTAGGTGATATAAATAAGTGTGTGTATCTATTGTTGTTGTTGGGGTTACTTTTATTCAACACGCCTCTCATCAATCTACCAAAACTACTCCTCATCATCGGTGAGAGGCTTACAGAGAAAACAAGTGATGCACTAAATAGCATAATACAAGAAAAATGTCTTCATTATATGTAGGCTATTGTTGAACCTTCAATTAATTTTAATAAAGAAATTACTCATTTTTTAAATTCTTTTTTTTTATTTTGTTTCAAAAAAAAATTCTTCTTCTTTTTTTATTTTTATTTTTTATTTTAGATATCTATTGGTTGTTTTTTCAATTTTAACTAGTTTACTAAGTTGCGTTTCGCAGCGGCTTTGTAATAAATTTTCTAAAAAAAAATTATAAAATATTTTTTTAGATAAAATGGTATTTCTAACATAAAATTAGTGTTTATTTTCTCTGTTTCGTCTTGTTCATTTACCAAAATTTTGGATAAATGTAGAAAATGATAATTGTTTAATATTTTTTAATATTTTAATATTATATCAAATATTTATACACTTTTAGTTTTCTCAAAATTCATATTCCAACTTTTAATTTAAAATACATTATATAACATCGATATAAAATTCTAACATATAATATTCTCCTCCTAACAAAACTTTTACTTCTATTCTTGTATTCTTATAATTGACATCTTGAATTTTATAATTTATTTATATAGATTATAGAATTTAATAAAGTTTATAATTATAGAATTTGATTAGATTCATAATTTCTGAAGAACTTGTCTTGTATAACTTTTCCTATTTATGAATAATTATAAGTTAAAAAGGAAATTTTTAATTTTTATTATTTCAATTTTTTTTGAATTATGAGTTAAAAAAATTAATTTTTTATTATTTTAAATAGAGGTGCTCCAAAAAAATAGATAAATAAAATATAGACGATTTGAGAGGGCTAGGAGATTTTCCTTTATATAAAGATAAAAGATAAATATACTAAAATAATAATAAAAATAATGATATTGATTGGCAATTATATTAATAATTAAATAAATTTACAAAAATATTAAAATTGTATATTTAGAGTTTTTCTCCGTTGGGAAAGATTTAAAAGACAATTGAGATATTTTCTAATCGGAAATTTAATAGGATAATTAATTTGTGTATTTATTTCCTCAATTTGTAAAGATTTTAAAGACAATAATATTAAAATTGTATATTTAGTTTTCTCAATTAGTAAAGATTTAAAAGGCAAATGAGATTTTTTCTTATCAAAAATTTAGTAGGATATTAGAATTGTATATTTATTTTCAAAAAACATACAAAAAGAGATAATAAATACCAAAACTTTTTTTAAAATAATATAAAACTAAATTTGTTGGCGTGAAATCTACACCTTATAATACATAGTAGAGTCTGAGTATATTTGTGTGAATTAGAATTGATATGTGCAAAATGTCATAATATATGCGTTCACTTTCTTTGTTTGATAATACAACTAATTTCATCAAATTCTTATTCTTTGTAGTATAACAAAACTTTGACTTCTATTCATGTATTCTTATAATTGACATCTTGAATTTTATAATTTATTTATATAAATTATAGAATTTAATAAAGTTTATAATTATAGAATTATGACCGTAGAATTTGATTAGATAAATAATGCATAGACGATTTGAGAGCACTAAGAGATTTTCGTAATATAAAGATAAAAGATGAATATACTAAAATAATAATAAAGATAATGATACTTCAATTATCTCTATTTACCAGATTAAAATAGAATGCTTCTTTTTCTTCAGAATTTCTCAAATTGTTGGTTTCCATGCTTTTTTGTTCGATCAACCCATGTGATCTGTCACACATGTCTTTATCACATTGTCAACTGCTAATTATTTGCATTATATCTGTTGAGTTTCTTCACATCTGTTGATAGTGTTTAGACTGCATCCGTTGATGGGTAGAGTCTCATCCGTTGAAGGCTAAGGCTCCGTTTGGCATTGCGGGTAGAGTCTCATCCGTTGAAGGCTAAGGCTCCGTTTGGCATTGCTGTTGCAGACAACAACAGTTTTTTTTTGAAAAAAAGTTAAAAAATTATTTGGTAAAATTTAAAAGCCGCTTTTCTGAAAAGCGCTTTTGGCTGAAAAGCTGCTTTTAGAGAAAGCAGACCCCCCATGCTTTTGAAAAAAGCTGCTTTTCAGTTTTTGCGGGAAGCAGCTACTGGTTTTAACATCAAAACTCACCAAAAACATTAATTTTTTATATTATACACCAAAACATGCACATATCAAAAATATTACCAAACAGTTATCTGATTTTCACAACAACACTTATTTTAACAACACTTTTTTCAACAACACAACAATTTTTAACAGCAATCCCAAACAGAGCCTAAATTGTATCAGTTGATGACATCTTCACTTATACAGAATTACAAAGCATAAATATTTTCAATTAATCAACCTATTTTGTATATCAATTGATAGTCAACATGACTTATTTAACCCAACAATTATACTATCAACTGCTATCTAGAACAATCTAAGCATGTTACAAAAAGTCTTATCCGTTGATACGCTACCTGTCAATGAATACTGTTATCCGTTGACAGCTACAATCACTTATACAAATTTGCTGAGTTTTAAGTTATCATCAGGAATCAACATAATTCCTAACATTTTTTATTTTAGGAATCTAATTTATTAAAACATATCTTAATAAACCTAATTATTTTACAAACATACTTTGATCAAAACACATATATTTGTTTTATTTTAAACATTTATGAATTTTTATTTCTAAAATAATTTAACAAATTTAATTATTATAATTAAAATATTTGTGACAAAACATAAATACAATTTAAATTTGTGAGTTTTTTTTACAAATAACTCGTGAGATACACGAAATATAAACTAGATTAAAAATAATCAAACACACAAACATGCAAAAAGTTCCCAGTCTCACGTTATTAACTACTAGTATCTAGACTTGACAATTCGGATAATCGGTTCAATTTTGGATCGGATTAATTTCGGACCAGATCAACTTTCGGTTATGATATATTTGAGTATAGTTTGAATCAGATTGGATCTGATTCGGTTCGGGTCTACTTCGGATTAAAATCAGATAAAATTTAGATTAAAATCGGATGAATTTGGTTTGGATCAAATTCGGTTCAAATATTTTCGGATCATTACTCATTCATTTTTTTTAATTTGTAAGACTTTAAAAAATATCTTATTATCAAATATATTATTTTTAGTATAAAATAATGTACTTTTCCAAAAGTATTGATTAAATATCTATGTTATTTTTGACATTAAATTGTTCTAAATATGTTTTTTTCTTATAAATAGATTAATAATTTATTGAATTAAAAGTGGTTTAACATATGTATCGTATGATATGTAAAATTTATAACTCAACTAAAACTAAATTCATCATTTTTTAGTTCGAATATAAATTGGATCACGTATTTCGAATCATATTCGATCAGATAATTTATTATTTGGTTATAATCGGTTCTGGATCATAATCGGATCAGATCATTTTCGGTTAAATTTTCGGTTCGGTTCAAATCGGTTTTCGGATCATTATCGTATTTACTAATTCGAATACAAAATCGAATTCGATTCTATGAATTTCGGTTCAGTTATTCGGATCTAGACCCATTTTAACGGGTCTACTAATCTCCAATAATCCACTAGTACATGTTTAACACTTTAACCATCCACTAAACATAATTTAACTAATATATTGATGCATCTAGCTAGTGATCCAAAATTAATAATCATCACATCTTACATGCAAATATATTTAAGAAGGTCTAAACATATAAATTAAAATAAGTGAAGCAAATAAAATTTTGATTCAACATTCAAATCAAGTCATAAACAGGTAAGTTTGGATGTGAGATGGGTGTGTATCGCATGCACAATAAACATAGGTACGTTTGCTAATTTAAACTATTAGGTTGGCCAGAAAATTCGAACTTAGGGCGGCGAGGCAGGTCGTCGAAAATTTAAAGATCTCCCATCACATTATATTTGCTTCCCTAGTTTGTATGCTTGTTGAATGCAAACTCATAAACATGATTTGAGATTCAACTAAGATATAAAATTTCTGACAAAATAAATTAAGATTTAAAATTCTAATAATAATAAATCTCTAATCTATTACTATAGATTAAACCACAACACAAGGGCAAAAAATACCATTTTAATGCCTGTGAAGTTACGATTTTGCTCCTACTTTTTGAAAAATTACAAAAACGTCACCACTTTAATATTTATGCAAAAAATAAATTAAATTATGTTAGTCTTGAGAATTGAACTCATGACCTTCTACACTCAAACTTGCAACACAACCATTGTGCTACACTTTGTTTTGAGTTTAATTTCAAAATCTTAATAGATAAACCACATCTTCTCCCATTTTTTTTATTTTTATTATAGAGTAAATAAATATTGATTTATATTGATTTATTAAAAAATCACGTTGCCTATGTTATATATTGACAATTTTCAAAAATATTTATTTGTTTCAAATGTTCAATTTGATAAAGTTCTGTCATCAAAAACCATATTATTATATACTCAAATGTTCAATTTGATAAAGTTCCTATCACGTCATCGAAAATCATATTAATATTTTAGCAATTAAATCTAATCATGCGATCATTATCGTATAGATATTATCCAAATTTTATGAAATTTAATCAAGTTATAGAATATCTGGTTAATGTAATTGGTATGTCATATTACAAAAATACTATTAAAATATGAGATAAAATCGAAATATTATCTTTTCGAATTTTAAATTACAAAATTATCTCAATATATAAACAATTTCGGGCGAAAAATTATTGCAGTGCTCGTGCCTCGCACGGGCTTTTATGCTAGTTATTTTTAAATGTTATCATTTAATTTTCACACCATAACTATATACTTGTAAACCTGACAGTTCAGATAATTGGTTTCGGATTGGATCAATCTTGGATCAGATCAATTTTTGGTTATGATATATTTGAGTATAGTTCAGATTCGATTCGAGTCTAATTCGGATTAATATCGGATGAAATTTGGATTAAAATCGAATGAATTTGACTGGATCAAATTATCGGTTCAGATCGGGACTCATTCATTTTTTTAAATTGTAAGACTTTAAAAAATATCTTATTATTAAATACATTATTTTTAATATAAAATAATATACTTTTCCAAAAGTATTGATAAAATATCTATGTTATTTTTGCCATGAAATTGTTCTAATTATGAATTTTGCTTATAAATAAATTAATTTATTGAATTAAAAGTGGTTTACTATATGTGGATTATGATCTGTAAAAATTATAATTCAACTAAAACTGAATTCATCATTATTTTTAAAGTTCGTATTTAAATCGGATTGTATATTTTGAATCATATTCGGTTCAGATAATTTATTATTCGTTATGATCGGTTCTGGATCATAATTGAATCAGATAATTTTCAATTAAACTTTCGATTCAGATAATTTTTGGATCGGTTCAAGTCGATTTTCGAATTGTTATCGGATTAACTAATTCGGATACGAAATCAAATTCGGTTCTATAAATTTTGGTTAGGTTCTTCGGATCTAGGCCCGTTTTACATTTAAGAAAATACTAGCCTATAACCCGTGCGATGCACGGACTTCATTTAAAATTCTATAATTTTCTTATTTTATTTGAATTGAAATTTGTAAAAAAAAATAGAAGCAATATGAATTTTGGAGGTAAATTATTAAAAAAATATGATTTGATAATAATTAAAAGTGTTGACCTGATTATAATTTGAAATGTGACATAGTTAGAAGTGTGACATCTATAATTTTTATATTTATATTCTTATATGTAATAAGTGTAAGAGAAATCTCATTCAAAATTTTGGTCCGGTTATTGTCAAATTAATAAAAACTGTTAGATCTTAAATGGAGAACTGTTAGATTTAATATTAAAAAGTGTATTGATTAATAGTAGGATTATAACTAAATACTAATATGTGTATACTGATAATTTAAATTTCTATATTGAATAGAATTCTCCATGTAAAAATTAGTGACTCTTTTTCCTCATCCATTTATAAATAGTTTCAATTAGATAAAAATTGTTAAATTATCATTAAATTAAAGATAATTTTGTTAGTTTCGCGTGGTCTGTAAAATCGTCGAAATCCGATTTTTATAACCCAATATAAAGTCCAAATTAGTAAATTGAGTATCTAAATTCTTATAATAATAGTTATGTCATTATAATTTTAACACCAATTTAATTTTTTTTTCTTATTCTTTTAAATTTATAATTGTGTTTCCTTTAATAAAATATTAAAATCAATCTAAGAAAAATTTAAATCAGTAAAGAATATAATAACACGGGAATAAAATTTATAAAATCGTGCAAATTTTTATCCTCTTTTAATAAGTTTTTTATGGGATTTTTTTAATTCAAAATTGGTTATATTTGGTCGGATTTTATGTACTTTAATAACTTGAGTCTACTTCTTTAAATCACTTGTGATTTTCCTATTAAAAAATTATTATACATTTTTATGTATTTCAATGACTTTGGTGTATTTATTTTAATTTTACTATTAGACTATATTATTAAAACTTTGGTGCCGAACGATAACATTTTTTATTTTATTTTTTTCTAAAATTTACAGATAACATACATATAAATATTATCAAGTCCATTTAAAATTTTAGTCGATATTTTGGGTAGGACTTTGTGTACTTTAATATCTTGGACATATTTTTTTTTATTTTTTATGAGATTTTTATTTAAAATTTATGATAATGGATCAAACTATTTTACATACATATTCTAATTAAGACACATAGCTAAAACGTATCATCTATCATATACTTTCAAATTAATTTTTCTCTTTTTTTCTAAAATTATTATTGAAAAAATATTAAATTATTATCAAGTTATATCATTTATAGTTTTAAGCCTACTAAATTCATATTTTAAAATTTTCACATATAATATCAAAAACAATTCGTGCATTGCACGAGTTTTAATCTAGTTAGTTTTAAAAATATAAATTCAAAATAAAATTTTGTCAGACATATATTATGATAATTTATACATTTATCTTTTTCAGAAATAAGAATTGAATTTTTGAAAAATGAGAATAAGTAATTTTTTAATTGAGATTAGTAATTTTGTTATTAGTAGAATTTTGTCCCGATTTTGTTATGTAACGATTCTGTCGGCTAGTGTTGGTAGTTTTGTAGAATTTTGTTGCATTTTTTTTATTTAAATAAGTTATATGTTTTTTAACTTCTTTTTACATTACATTATTTTAGTTTTAAATTTGACTTTTTTAGGAAAGTAGTATTAGTTTTTTTTTGGAAGGTATCAACCAAACCAAACCAACCAAATATACCTTGTTTCTCTTATAATAATATAGTATAGTATAGATAAGACATAATAAAAGTCAATTAGCAAAAAAAAAGACATAATAAAAGTCATCCTCATGGATAATAAATTATTGTTTTACCATTTTTACCCCACAGTGAAATAAGTCTAGAGAGAGAGAACTGTCAATTGCAAAGAGTGAAGTAAAAGAAAAGAGAGAGGAGAGGGTGGGGGAAGAGAGTGTTTACAAATTGAATCGTCGTGAGGGTTAATCGTCCGTTCTCGATGATGACGTGTTCGTTCGGTTTATTAGAGACCGGTTCAATATTTGTTATATAAAGAGGAGGATAGTGCGAAATAGCTTTGGAGGGAAAGTTTGTTACAATATTTTCAAAATAGAAACACATTTTGATGAACACTCTTCATTCTTCTACTCTCTAGAATGTTTGGACTCAGAACTTTGTGTAAGGTAAGTTTTCTTCGTTACTCGTTGCATAACTTTAACAAGCCTCTTATCTGATTTGGTTACTTAATTTTGTTCATGAGAATCGATAATTGAGAGTTGATTAAGTGTTGATCTATGTTTTGTGATAATCGTGGTGTTCGTACATAATTTCGTTCTCGTAATAAGCTTTCTATTGTTGCAATCTGATCTCATTGCTTAATTTTGTTGTTATTAAGTTGATGTGAGCTGAGAATTCTAGAGTTTGATGAAGTGTTGATCGATCGTTTTTTTGTTATCGTTCGCAATAAGCCTTCTATTGTTGCAAACTGATCTCCTTACTTGATTTTGTTGTTATTAAGTTAATCTGAATTGAGAATTCTAGAGTTTGATGAAGTGTTATCGATCGTTGTTTTGTTATTATTGCGGAATTTGTACATAAGTTCGTTTTGATTATTGCAAACTCGGTTAGTTAATTGATTCGATGAAAGTATGTTTCATTGTTTTTCGACTTTGCGTTGATTTCGTTCATAAAATCCTCTTTAGATCTCTTAAATATTATTCATGTTTAGGACGTAATGTCACTTCAATTCTGCTTTCTACATTGAAATGATAAGTGTTCTTCAATGACTTTACGTATATGATGTCGTAATTGAGTTAAATTATAGCGCTAATCTAAATCTAGTTTGATGTTAGTTTTTTTTTTTGGTGATTCTACGTATTAGTACAGAAAATCCTTGTTTAATTACGCTTTTATGAGGATTTTTTGTTAAAGACGTAACTAACTTTACATTCTAATTTCGGCTCCAAGTTATGAGTGTTCTTTAATGATTTTATGTGTTTGGTGTCATAATTCAGAAAATCTACTGTACAAATAGTTGTTGTTTTGTGATTCTATATGTAGTACAGAAAATCATCGTTCCGTTACTTTTTTATGAAGTTTTTTGATGTCAAAGACATGACGTGACTTTAAGTTTAGATCCAGGCTCTATGATTACCAGTGTTCTTGAGTGATTTTATGGATTTATTGTCTTAATTAAGCTAATTGCTTAGTGTCAATCTGAATCTATTCCGTTATTATTATTTTGTTGTGTTAAAGACGTCACTTAACTTTATATTCTGATTTCAGCTCCGAGTTTACGAGTGTTCTGAAATGATTTTATGTCTTAATTGAGTCTAGTAATAATATGGTGTTTTGTGGGTGTCTGATGAAGGTTTTACTAGTGTAAATTTCATGGACTGTAATGACAGCTAGGTAGAAAGTAATGAAATTAGATAATCCATGTATGTGCTAGTTTTGGTATATGTGGATGGATGATTAGATACATTAAATGAAGGGAGAGGAACAGAGGAGATGGAAAAAATTTGCCTGCTTGATTGAAATATATATGTATGATCAAGGGGATGAATTATGCTGAAAGGGGTTTAAATTGTTATCAACCTCTTTTAAAAGATGATCTAGTCATCTTCAATGTGTCATCAGTATGCCAATTTCAGTGTCAGACTTTAAAATTGGAGGATCATGTGCATATTATTGATTTCTATCCCCTGCACAATGGATTCTATGTGCTGGGAATTATGATTTTTAATGTTAGTATGTTTCATTGTTTATGTATTAATTAACAATATTGATAAAAATCAAGATGTAGCTTGATGATTACCTTTTGTCTTGCATTTTGTATGTTAAAGATGTAAGTTCTTTATTTGTTTAAACTCTAGGTGGGAGAAATGATTCTCCTTAACAATGCAAGGCAGTATCATATCACAACACCTATCTCCGCGCGTCCTCCATCAGAACGTATGTTTGTATAATAATAAACTGAATTTTCCAAAGACACAAACATGTGCTTACATATACATAATCATTTGACTTTTCTTATGTTTTACAGCTCTTCGGTATGACTTGAGATTGTGTGTCAACCAAAAGCGATTTGATGTCTCCATCAATGGGTATTGGACTGCTAAATTGAGTCGAGTACAGCCTTATATATCTCATTTGCTTAATGAACAACCAAGTTTTGCTGATCTTACCCGTGCCAAACAGGTATAGAAATAATTGCTGTAAAATTTGAACATATGTCTTATGTTATTTTACATGTAGAATATGTATTTCATTATTTTGTGGTCTTGCTTAGGAACTGAGTGCATTAGATCCGGAAACTCGTGAGAAGTTGATGTCAATATGGCCCAGTGGTGATATGACTACTGAGAACTTCATGAAGTATGAATTTGTGAGGCATGCTTTGATTGCTGACAACGATTAGAAGGAAAACTACTTTCAGAAGACCTATGATGTGAACAGTCCATTTATCTTGGGTGAGAAAGATATTCGATCATTTTTAAGAGATAACTTTGCTCCAGGAGTGAAGTATAATTCAAAGTTTGTGAACTCGGAGCTGGACAATTTTTTTGGAGCAAGGGTTAAGATCGGCTATGGAAGTTCCGGTCCCACTACGCTGGAACAAATTTCGCTGCTACACGATGAAAGTGATGTGCTGACTGACCATCCAGATAAGGAAGTGGCCCACATAATACTTCAGCTGGATGTTATTGTGGTGAGAAGATAATCAAAAGAAGAAAGTTTGCAAACATTATTAATGATATTAGCAAAACTATACATATTTGTTTTACATTTCAAAACTGTGTGAACCGAATTGGTTGGTTTGATTGTCTATATAGTTACTGTACTCACTTTGTTGTACATACTTTAAGAAATGTGGTATAAAGAACATATTTGGTTCTCCAAAGCATTGCAGTAAGATGGTGTTTGTAAGCTCTTATTACTTTTATTTAACATTATCCCCGTTAACAGTGAGACCGGGGCTTGTGAACCTATTTCACTCGCAGTCACACTTCCGGTTAAAAACAAACACCATAAAATTATATTTATAATTCTCACGTTGTAATTTTTATATGATTTATGAAGCATATAATATCTTTTATATTCATGTATTATTATTCTTATCAAATTGATACTAGTTGAATTTTCTTTAATAATTTTTTATTGATATTTTAATAATAGTTGATTTTTTTATTTTATTTTTTGTTTAACTGATTTTATTTAATATTATATACATTAATACTATTATATCTTCAATAGCATTATTTACTTTATATGAAATAAATGTTGACATTAATGAAGTGAAATTCTATATGTTAGTTTATTTTTTAAAACTTTGTCCTAGCATCGTGAACAATGACAAATAATCTCATTTTCTTAGCCAAAAAAAAAATTATATTTTATATAAAATTCAACGAATGTAATGTAATTTGGTCTTAAATTAGTATCTATACTATTATATTAAAGACGAAACATTGAAAGTTTTGTAGTCTGGTCATGAAATTTTTTGTAGTCTAGTCACTCCATTCATAGCCGTTAAATATTTCTGATCAAATCGATGAGAACCGTTAGATAAAATATTAAAATTATTATATATAATATCTTTTCTATTTTTCCTAACTAAAACATCTCATTTTCCAAAAATATCGGAGGCAGTTTCATTTAATAAAATAACATAATAAGGTTATATTTTATATTTTCTAACTAAAATTTCTACTTTTCTATTTTTCCTAAATAAAACCTCTCATTTTCCAAAAATATCACGAACAGTTCTATTTAATAAAATAAAATAATATTATTATAATTATTAATGACTAACCGATTAGTTTTTTTTCCAAAACGTATATTTTTTTTTATATTTTCTAACTAATATTTCTCCTAACTAAAACCTCAAAAATATCACAGGCTATTCCATTAAGTGGCATAAAATACTAATATTATAAATCTATCTATCCCTCTATCTATACTATATTATTAAAGACGAAACATTGAAAGTTTTGGTACCTGTTTTTTGATACGGTACTTACCTTATTTAATTGTTTATTTAATTATTATAAAAATTATTATAATTAGTTACCCTTTCATTTAAAATACATTACCATTTTTTTGTAAAAAATCACGAGCAATTTCCTTTTCAGCTAAAACATGTTACTTTTTCTATTTCACTTGCTAAAATCCCTCATTTTTCAAATATATCACGAGCAAACCCTTACTTATTTATTTTAAAATCTATTTTAATACTTTTAATTGGCAATTACCTTTCCCCTTTTTTTTCTAGAAAAATCACGGGTAATTACCTTTTTTAGCTAAAACATGTTATATTTTCAATTTTCCTTGCTAAAATCCCTCCTTTTCCAAATATATCACGGGCAAACCCTTACTTATTTACTTTAAAATCTATTTTAATACTTTTAATTGACAAAAAAAAACACTAAAACATGTCACATTTTCTATTTTTCTTATTAAAACCCCTCTTTTTTCAAAAATATCACACACAAATCGTTACTTTTATATTTTAAAATTCAACGAAAACATGTTACTTTCTATTTTTCTTACTAAAACCCCTCTTTTTTCAAAATATCACGGGCAAACCATTACTTATTTATTTTAAAATCCATTTTAATACTTTTAATTATTTAAAAATGTGTGCCTACTTAATTTTTAATAAATGCAATTAATAAAATATAAAATATAAATAATAAAATTAACAGTTATTAAAAACAATCCGTGCATCGCACCAGTTTTAAGCTATATTATTAAAGATGAAACATTAAAATTTTGGTAGTTGGACGGACGGACGGTCGGTACTTAGTGATTTTACTTAATTACTCTTACTTATTTTTTTTAAAAACTATCACTAAATAATAACATTATTTATAACCAATTACCTTTTCAGCTAAAATACATTACTTTTATTTATTATTTTTCTAACAAAATCCTCTATTTTTCTAAAAAAACACGGGCGATTATCTTTTTTAACAAAGCATGTTACTCTTTCTATTTTTCCTTACTAAAACCCCTCATTTTCCAAAAATATCACGGGCAAACCCTTAATTATTTATTTTAAAACCTATTTTAATACTTTTAATTATGAACACTTTTTTAGCTGAAACGTGTTACTTTTTCTATTTTTTCATTTTCTGAATAAATTGTTATAAAATAATAACATTTTTATAACCAACTAATACATTGCATTTTCTATTTTTTCTAACAAAATTCTCTCTTTTTCTAAAAAAATCACACGCAAATACCATTTTCAACTAAAACGTGTTACGCTTTATATTTTTCCTTACTAAAACCCCTCATTTCCCAAAAATATCTCGGACAAATCCTTACTTATTCATTTTGAAATCTATTTAAAAATACTTTTAATTACGGGCACTTACCTTTTCTGCTAAAACATGTTATTTTTTCTATTTTTCCTTAATAAGACCCCTCCTTTTCCAAAAATATCACGGGCAAACAGTTATTAATTTATTTTAAAATATATTTTAATACTTTTAATTATTTAAAAAAGTTTAACACGTCTACTTATTTGTTTTAGCAAATGCAAATTAATAGAATATTAAAACATAAATAATAAAAATAATAATTATTAATAACAATTCGTGCATCGCACGGTTTTAAGCTAGTACTGATATTAAAAGTGAAATGACTAATCATTACTCCCTCCGTCTCCCTCAATTCTTTACATTGGGGACGAGGGCTCGACACACATTTTAAGGCTCCTTTAATATATATTTCGATAAATTATTTTAAATTTGTTCTTATTCTGAATAAAAATATAATGTTTAAATTTTTATTTAGAAAAAGAAAGTTTTAAAAATATTTTGTAGATCTATATTTTATATGAGCCTTAAAATGTAAAAACTGTAAAAAAATGAGAGGACAAAGGGAGTATAATTTAGCAAAAAAATAATAATTAACCATTATAGTTTTTGAATATAATGTTCCAGAAAATTAAAAATTTCGAACAAGAAAGCCACTAGTCAGTTAAAAACTTGAGTAAAGTCACTCAAAAAACACACTACTACGAGTCCACAAGTTCGACTTTTGCACCTCGACTTGAAAGTACTAATCAATGGCTTCCTCTACTATTTCTTCATCTTCTTCATCTTTTATCAACCAGGTTCCACAAATTTATCATTTTTAATCTCACCCTTTTTTCCTGTCAACTTTATTTGCTAATTACATGTTTAATTCTCATGTTTTTTTTACAGAAATATGCCATCTTTCCTTGTTTTACACCAAAGGGTTGCACAAGAATTTCAAAGAATGTTGTGTCTGTTATGACTCCACAACAATCTCAAAGAACCCCTTCTACTACTGGCTCAGTTGGGTCTTTTCTTGATTTTTTTAATTATTTTCTTGGTGGTGATTTTATGTGTTTAGTTTTTGTTTTATTATGTGAAATGGGTTGAATTGATTGTGGGTTTTTTAGGTTAAGAATGGAATGACTATGACAGAAAAGATATTGGCCAGGGCTTCTGAGAAATCCCAATTAAGGCCTGGTGAAAATGTTTGGGTTAATGTTGATGTTTTTATGACTCATGATGTTTGTGGCCCTCCTGCTTTTGGAATTTTCAAGAAGGAGTTTGGAGAGAATGCTAAGGTAATGTGGGTTTTTGAAACTGTGAGATGGGTTTTAGGTGATGTTTTGATTGTTTGATCATAACTATTTTGTAGTCATTTCTTGTAAGTCTGTAAGTACTGATTTTAGGTAGAAGGCGATAAAACCTAAAGGAATTTAAGTAATATTTAGTGAAATTTCATGTTTTTGAAATGTACAAAGGTATATGTCATTATGTGTTTATTCACTTTTTTAGAATTAAATTTTGGTGATGATGTAAGGGGAACTTGATAAACATACCAGTGATATCAAGTCATTTAATCTTTTTTAACTTTCAAGTGAAGTTACTTGATAATTGGCTGTTGGATTGAAGTTGATGCTGAACATAATGAAAGAAAACTTTAATCATTATGTACAATTTCAGATGAAGATATCATTTTCTCAAAAATATGAAACCTTCGTTTTTTGGGACTCAATGTTGGTAGTTGATGAGTGATGGCTGGATAATTCCACGTAATGGTATTAAATTGAAAGCCTTTCTTCAGGTGAACTATTTTAGTTATCATAAGAGAGTAGTCTATTAGTTATGTTGAGCTGATTTCCATATCTCATCATTTAAGAGAGACTGATAAACTATTTTCATTGTCATTAAAGGATGTGATATCTTTTTTATTGACATATCTGTAAAACATTAATATATTCACCTTTCAGTGCATGTATACTCAATTTCTAGATATGTAAAGGGAATTTTTTGGAACAAGTTATAATGTGTTTTCTGTTGAGTAGGACCAAGCCCTGTCATATGTTATATGAATGTGAACCCCGGTTTATACTAAAACATGTGGCTGTTTGTGTCTTTCAATGCTGTAGGTCTGGGACCGTGAGAAGATTGTTATTATACCTGATCACTACATATTTACCAAAGACGAGCGAGCAAATCGAAATGTTGATATCTTGAGAAATTATTGCACTGAGCAAAATATTAAGTATTTCTATGATATTAAAGATCTAGGCGATTTCAAGGTAGTTTTTATTTTCATCATCCCAGGTCCCAACTCCTAACCCCTACTGTATTTTGCTACATCTTTATCCATAGTATCTAATGATCTGCAATCTAGGTTTTGTTATATTGTTCCCTTATGTTTTTACAGGCAAACCCAGATTATAAGGGTGTATGCCATGTAGCTCTTGCTCAAGAAGGTCACTGCAGGCCTGGGGAGGTGTGATCTCGACTGTTAATAACTTCCGATATATAG
Source organism: Heracleum sosnowskyi (assembly GCA_030848705.1). Lineage (NCBI taxonomy): Eukaryota > Viridiplantae > Streptophyta > Magnoliopsida > Apiales > Apiaceae > Heracleum > Heracleum sosnowskyi. The sequence continues at coordinate 130,502,688 of CM061238.1, read as the reverse complement.
ATAAAAAAATTCGAATTCATTCACATGTTGTAGGTGGGAATGGTTGATTTAATTTTATGCATGCAGGTCCTTCTAGGAACAGATTCTCACACATGTACTGCTGGCGCATTCGGCCAGTTTGCGACAGGTATCGGTAATACTGATGCTGGTTTTGTACTGGGCACAGGAAAGCTTTTGCTCAAGGTTTCTAATTGAAAACTCTACCTTTATTTCTTTTTTCTGCTTAACCAATTTTCTATTGTATTGTTGTGCACTGTTACTGGCTGGTGTTCTCGTGCGGTTTTCCTATAAGTTAGCACCATTACTTTTTGGAATTGGTGGTATTTTGTTATCTGTAACAAGTCGTATTTGTCTTTTTTCCTGAATTTGGGAAATCGAAGTTTGAATTCTCTAATTATGTGATCAAGGCTGCGATCTGTTCGATTTATGACGATATTTAACTGTCATGGCCACAGTCAGTCATAAACAGTAAGTGAAAATGTCGTCACACAAAGTATCTATGAATAATAAAATATTAAGCTATTGAAAATTGAAAGCCAATGATTTCTCCTCCTGTTGCATATCTTAAATGATTCCATAAGGGGAAAAATCTTAGATTTTAAAATTTCCAAGGACTTGCCTGTGCAATTTGAGTCTGAGGAATTACATCCTGCTTATGCCAGATTATTTAGGTCACAAGTGAAATCCCATGTACTCTCCCAGGTGTAACAGTACTACTTAGTCCCACACATGTTTTCTTTTCTACCATTTAGTCATGATTTCTATGGTACTGAATGGCAGGTACCGCCAACTTTGAGATTTGTGATGGATGGTGAAATGCCAGACTACTTGCTTGCCAAAGATCTGATTTTACAAGTATGTTGATCTAGGTGCTTTGGCATATAGTTATTTGTCTTGCAATGATTTAAATATGTAATAACTTTTATGTTGTTTATTCTTTCTATGCATTCTGAAGTCTCTGATGTTATGATGTGGCTACCTTTTTATGTTTTTTTAATTGATAATTGAAACACTTATGGTTGTATATATTAGATTATTGGTGAAATTTCTGTCTCTGGTGCAACATACAAGTCAATGGAGTTTGCCGGATCTACTGTAGAAAGCTTAAGTGTAAGTCCTACATGTACCTTTCCTGTGCAAAAGTGTTATTTATATAGTTATGTTTGAGATAATATCTATATGTATATCGGGCTTGTACTTTATTTTTTGTGTATTTTAAGATGGAGGAGAGGATGACTTTATGCAACATGGTTATTGAAGCTGGCGGGAAAAATGGCGTTATCCCAGCTGATGCTACTACTTACAAGTACCTTGAGGTTAGTGTCTGCTTAATTTGCATTTCCTCTACATTTTAAATCTATATTATGTATGAAATTAGCATTAGTGATTAGTATAGAGTATTTATCACGTGTATGTCTTGTTCTGTACTACTCTGTATGGCTCAATTTTCCATTTTTTTCTATTGACTGGTACAGGACAAAACATCTTTGCCCTATGAACCGCTTTACAGTGACGAGCAAGCAAGGTTCTTATCTGCCCTTGGTTCATATATTTTTTCATATAAGATGCATTAGTCTACCCTGACACTTATCTGCTGAAAAAATATCATGTTTTTAAATGTTTATTGATAATCTTAACCAGAGATATGATGGATGACTTGTTTTGAAATGTTATTTTTTATTGAATTATTTAATAAACTTTTTCTTCTGTATTAATGGTACGGAAACTTTAAGTGAAGAAAATCAATATTATATAGTTCATAACCTATGAGGTAGGTCTCTTTATATATAAAGAGGGATACAAGTAGAAGAGTCTACTGCTCTTGTTTATCCCAAGCTTGTTCAACCTCCCCCAATATGGTTCAGATGATCTTTTAAGTGAAAGGAACCATTCTTCCTTTGTAGGAACACATGAGGCACTGTATTTAATGAATATATATTATCTGTGCCTGGTAGTATATGATGTGATTGCTCTAGACTTGGACATGTGATTATGTGTCTTTCATTAATGTGGACTTTATAGAAAGAGTTTATTGGATGTTTCTCACCCTATTTTGTCTGTATTAATGGGGTATTCTTGTAAGTCTGTAATACTTTGATTTTATTAGAGGCTGATGCTGTTTTCTGCTTTGTAAACTAATATTTTCGTTTGTGACGATTTTCTATCCTTCTCTTTCTTCATGGTGATACTGTTACTTACAAAATTCATTTTGTTTTAGATTTCTTTCTGAGTATAGATTTGATATTTCGAAGCTGGAGCCACTGGTAGCGAAGGTGAGTTTGATTATCAGCTTGATGTTCCTGTGGTGGTTGTAAATAATACGATATAATTGGAAATGTTTTTCGAGTGTGAACATTTGAAAGGCGCAATCCCCCCCTCCAAGAAAAAATACCAAAAAAAGGAACATTAGCATTTAATGTATATGTATTTTGCAAATTGCACCGTGATCTTTTAAGAGTGATCCTCTATCAGAGAAAAAATATATTATTCATATCATATAAAAGTTTCTATTTCATTTAGAATGCTTCAGCAGTTGGCAGATTAATAGTGTTGTTATATTTTACAGCCTCATTCTCCCGACAATCGTGCATTAGCAAGAGAATGCAAAGATGTCAAAATCGACAGAGTGTATATTGGATCTTGTACTGGTGGAAAAACCGAGGATTTCGTAGCTGCAGCCAAAGTTTTTCTAGCTTCAGTAAGATTTGTCAACTTTACTGCTGAGTTAACTCGATTTTCTGTACTCACGAATCTTTTTTAAGCTATGTTACCAAAGCTGCTAATCTGTGTCTTATAAAATAAGTACATTTTTTAAGTTCTTTCTGAGTGATTGAATAGGACCGATAATCAAGTTGTTTCAGATAATATACTTATAAAACATAGAGGTATTCTCTAGCCTGGGCTTATCAGAGTAGAGTTTAGATATGACTAATTTTTTCGACCATATTTGGTACTCCTACTTTCTAATTTAAGATGGTGCGTTGTGCACACCACGTGACTCAAACGTTTTCTCTGTCCAACTATATGAAAAATCTTTACTTGTAATTGAATAAGATGGGTTCCGCAGGACCTCTTTCACAAAATTTGGTTTTGGAATTCCCCAGGAAGCTAAATGTCATTTGTAATCATTGGCTTTAAATTTGTATGTGTAGTCCATCTTGACTCCTTTTAGTTAGGTAGCATACTGTCTGCGATGTAAAATTTAAAATGATTGAGTCGTCGTTGGCTTGTTTGATGTTTTCTTCATGAACTGGTCTTGGAATGAATAAACATTTATACACTGATTATTATTGTATTGAACTGTAATATGTTAGCTAATATCATGTGCAGGGTAAAAAGGTGAAAGTTCCAACATTCTTAGTCCCAGCTACCCAGAAGGTTCGTTCTGCTTTTGACATTATGTTTCCTTGTATATCGTGCATTTTGTCAGGATTGAAATTGGTTACTGAAATCATTTTTAGGTCTGGATGGACGTGTATAGCCTTCCAGTGCCAGGGTCTGGTGGAAAGACTTGTTCGCAGATATTCGAAGAAGCAGGCTGTGATACACCTGCTAGTCCTAATTGTGGTGCTTGTTTGGGTGGTCCAAAAGACACTTATGCACGCATGAATGAAGCGCAGGCAAGTTCCATCTTTTCTTATCTTAGACATGAACGAAACATCTGACCCAGCTAATTTTGATATCTATCTTAATCTTTTGAGCTCTTACATGGCTCCTTACCTTTCATGTTTCCATGCCTATGGAGCTACTGATCTGTTTTGCTGGCGAAAGGGTGACTAGTTTTTCTTTAAAGTGCTTGTAAAGATCCTGCATTCTAAATTACATGGGCCCATAACTAATACTATTTGACTGCAAAATTGTATGCTGTTGCATTTTCATTGAGGTTCAATAGTGTCCTTGCAAGAGGAGTTTTTTTTATCTTCGATATTTTTCATCGATTAAGCTCTGTCTTCTGGTTATTCTCTTTATTGTGAATGTTTTTTAATTTATTAGCTTCAAGGAATTTTTTATGCTAGCGCTTCATCACTTAATGTGATAACTATCTTAACCACGTTTATGTAAAATAGTATGCAGCTCCATTTTGTACGTGATATTGGATTGCACGATACTCCTTTGTCTTCAGTGCAAATTCACAATTACTACAGTGAAAGACATTTGAGATTTTGTGTTGTAGGTCTGTGTTTCTACAACAAATAGGAACTTCCCTGGTCGAATGGGTCACAAGGATGGCCAGATTTATCTAGCTTCTCCTTATACTGCTGCAGCATCAGCTTTGACTGGCTATGTAACTGATCCAAGAGAATTCTTGCAGTAGTTTGGCTGATGTGCATCTATAATGGTTAGTGGAACTTGTGTTACGTAGACTTAATCATCGGAGCTGGATTCTCAGATTTAGGATCTGACTCAAATCTTTGTATCTTTTGAGAGTTCAGAGTATAGTAGATTACTGTTGTCGTTTTTGTGTTTAATAAATTGATAGAATGCACAGTCCATTGTAATGTCTGCTGTAAAGCTTTTGCATTTTACTAGAGGATGAGCAGGGAGCTGTGTTTGTGTTAGACTGTTAGTTATTAAAAATAATATGAATGATCAGATTTACTGCTTTCTTTAGAACTCGACTGAGAAAAGCTGCTGGGATGCATCATCTTTGAATTTTATTTCAAAATAATATGCAAGTGTATGAAAACACTGAGGCACATTTATGAGTTGTTCAGAAGGTTTTTAAGGCTTAGAAGTTAGAAATGATGTCACTCAAGGCTGACACTGACCATTTATAAAATTGCGGAGTGTCACCTTAAATATAAAGAATTGATTTGATGTCTTGTAGACTTGTACTTCTAAAGTAAGTAGAATATAGTTTTCATTTTTCTTTCACGTTGGTGGCTTAACTTGGAAGGCCATGCTTTGATGTGATTATCTAGCGTTTATTTGCTATTTCTTAGTTGTGGAGCATGAACTAGGTAAGCTTTTAAGAATAAAATTAGGACAATGACTCTACCCTCGATGCCCGATGGCCATATAGTTGATTGTAAAGTGCTGTAACGTTCTGATTAAAGAGGTTTGAATTATCCGTCACAGGAAAGGAGATATTGAACGCGAGTTGCCAAGATCATAATGTTAGCTTTTACATGTAAAACTATGGAAGGATTGTCATGCATTCTCAAGCACTCCTTTCTAGTCTGTTCTCCGTACACAACTAGTGTAAAATACTTCTAGTGTAAGCTTGGAATTTGATTTTACAAAATCTAATCAGCTTTGCCACACAGTTTGTTGAATCGATAGTTATTTGTTAGTTTTACATTACCAGTATAGTTGCTTGCATCCTTCATTATGTTCCTAACTATGTTCTTACACTCGAAATCTATCTATATATCTATATATACTGTAAAGGAGAGGAACAATAGATCTATCAACTCCAACAATAGGGAAAAAGATGAATTTCTTATCTGCAAAAGTTGAAATATTGGACATGTAATTACACTGAGGAGATTGTCTTTAATCTTCTTCTTCTTTTGTTTTTTTTCTGGTTTGAGTCAAGTAACAAAAAGAAAAAAAAAAGCCAAATGACAGTAAGATATGAGTCTCTTCCACCACCTTCAAAGTCGAATAATGTAGCTCTATACATACATGATTGTCCAAAAAAGATCAGCCCTAAACTGGCAATTGTTTAGGGGCTTGCATAACCATAACTTCCACCATCTTTCGACGGAGGCTTGCCACAAACACATTGGCATTCAATTCCAGCTATCTTGCCAAAGCATGAAAACAACCCTGTTTCCCCACCAACAGTGTGCCTACGTGAGTGTTGGCTTGTTGACCGAAAGCTACTAGAAGATATCTCACCGCGATCATACAGTGGCGGTAGTTCTGATCGCCATCGCTCCAGCTTTGCACGAAGTCCCTCAACACTCTCGTCTGCACTCCAACCATCCAGCATTGAGCTCCTGTCATCGTCTAAAGGATACCGTCTTAGGGATATTGCAGCTGCAACTTCAGAAGGTGATGGTCCAATTTCCGAGTCCACAACTGATCCTGCTTTTGGTGGCGGAAGAAATGAAGATTTAGTGTTGTATTTAGAGGAGGCTGGCTTCCCAGTAGTAACATTGTTGTTGCTATTCTTCCCAGTAGTGACAGTGTTGCTATTTTTCCCAGTAACTGGCGTCTCTTCAACTACGCTTGTCACTGGATTGTCATTGTTCTGTTCTATACCAAGTTTGTCGATTAGAAACTTAATTTTGTTGTTGGGTTCAATTTTGAATGGTACAGGCAAATCCAAAATTATATCATTTTTTAGCGATTCTTTGCTCACAATAGAATCGCTAAGCACTGAACTTCCTCCCTTTTTTCCACGTCTACCCTTGGACTTTTCTTTTAGTTCTGCTCCACTGATAACTGAACTTGCTTTACCTTTCTTCCCATCAGTTTTTAGCAGCAAAGGCTCACTAAATTCAGAATTTAGGATGGAAATTCCACGTTTTCTACCCTCTGTAACATTCGGAAATGCAACCATTGAACCGTCATCTACTGATGACAGTTTGTCAAATGTCACGCTGCGTTCGCTCCTCGAACGTTGCAAGATAGGCTTCACAGCTGCTAGTGATTGCTTGCTGGTTTGGTCTGCCTTTTTATCGTGCTGTTCAACTTCCTCTAACAAATGGTGAAATCCGACTGCTGATGCACTGAGTTGAGAGTACAGAGGCATGCTCCTCATTGTGCTATCAAGAACTGAAACACTCAAGTTCAATATCCCTTGAGGACGACCCGATGGCCTACGTACCTAACATACTCGTAAAGGCAAAGTGATCAGTGATCATACAACCAAACACATCGATAATATCCGTTCAACTCAACACAAGATTGTAACATATTTAATCTTTCCATGCAAGTGCTAAAATTCGAAATAACATATTTATGCAAACTAAAATCCAGATGTTTAAAAGTTTTGACCTGTTTTCTTGTAGCGAAAATCACTTTTTTTCTTTAAATGTCACGAACATAATAATATGTTAATAAATATGCTTATTGACACATTGCATTGCAAACAATGGCTTAGCTGCATTGCTCTTAGATGTACCTGGAGTGCAACAAATCGCATGCCAATGTGATGACTGCTAGGGTGATTTGATCTGGATGGTGGTGGAATGAGATTGCCAACAAGAACACGGACAGTACCAACAAGAAGGTCTCTCTTCCAACGACCACGGTTCGTAGCATAAATCTCAATCATCACTGCCGATGTATCGATTTTGAGAAATTCATCATCCACCCGAAACACAAATTTGTCGTTCCAATTCGGATTAACATGCCCCTCCGTATCAACCCTGGTTGACAATTTCCGAGCCGGGTGCACCCACGCAGTTGCACGCGTCTTCATCTTCCTGGACATTGGCTCCAAATCTTGTGCTGATATAACATTTATTTCCAATAATTGGAAAGATTTTAACAGAGGCATTTTGAAAATTTATAACAAAAATGTCCAAACACCAGAAGAAGAATAAAAAAGATTAAAGACAATATAGATTGCTGGCGGTGTTAATTATTCATCGAGATTGAGATTAAATTAACAAAAAATACAGGCTTTTCGCTCGTCGTCCGTACGGGGATGAAGACGACGAGAGAAAGGCCGGCGTCAACTAACTTTGATGACACCGGGCAAATAGTGGGACGTGATCTCCCTATGTAAAATCTTTTTTCTAAAAATAGATTGGGAAGAAAGGGTGCATGGGAGTACAAAGTATTTTACACGTATGGACCATATTATTTCATAATATTCACGTGACAAGACATTTGAGCTTTCATCATATTTTCTGAGTTCCGGTTAAAAAGTTAAATTTAACTCGAAAATTCGTCATTCATCGTATTTTCGAGTCTTGATTCGGGCTCGGGCTCGGGCTTGGGCTTGAACTTTTTTATTATTGAAACATAGATTGTGCAAAAAGATGAATGATTAAAGCATGGCTAGCTACCCATGCCAGGATATGCAGAGTTGAAAACAACATTGCTAGCAACTGACTTGGTAAAATGTTGTAACACAGGCAGGATAAGATGCTTCAAGCCAGTGTGTGACACGTTGCTGCTTTATTATAAACGTCTCACCGTTCCGACATAGAAGGGGACACTGCTCCGTCTTGAACTATTCACAAATCACTACTACTGTGCAACTGTAGTGTGCTTCCATGCTCAATTATAGAATAAACTCTATGTACACCCTGAACCCTGAAGCAAGAAATAAGATCATTTCCATCGAAAATTTTGGTATAGAATTTTTTTCCAAATCTTTATTTTTAAGTAAAATTCAGTAGAAATTTTGATTTAAGCCCCGGCTAGCATTCAAAACTTAACTACATCTTGTTTTAGCCCCGGCTATAACAAAATCCTGGTTCCGCCGCCGACTCCGGTTGCTCAATCTTTTTTCCCAGATAGTTTTAAGAAAGAAATCAACAGAATCCCACAAGCTTATTATCATCATTTTACTAATAAAGATTCTCACTTTAATATCCCATTTGGATCATCTTATAATCCTTCATATGTGTCCTCCAAATTCAAAACAAAGCTCCCTTCTTTAAATTCTTTGAAAAGAGCTCATTCTGACAGTAATCTTGAGGGTCTTGCACCAAATTTTAGTTTAGAGGAGTTTCACCAATCTGTTGATATACACACTACTCCAATGTTGAGAAGTGAGCCATCTTTGTCAATATATATACAGTTCTGAAGATGGGTTTGGAGAGCAAAATGAAGAAGGAAAAATAGTAGAAAATGATGGAATATTGACATTGGACAAGTGTGTGAGTGGTGAATTTAGTTTTGAAAAAATGATATGGGCCTGATTGAGGAGGAGAATGATGAAAAAGAACTAGTTGATCAAGATAAAGGGGTTTTTTATGGGATTGAGAAGTTGAATATTGAAGCAAATGATAGACCATTAAGTCCACCTATGTATCTTTCTACAGGGTTTGGTATGGTGGTGGATTGGGAGTGGATTTTATGGCATCTTGTTTTGATCAAGTTGAGGATTTTTACTAGAGGTTAATTAGTGAGGATCCTTCTAATCCTTTGTTTTTGAGGAACTATGCTCAGCTTTTGCAGGTGAGTTCTCTTCTGTTTTATGTGTGTGACACATATGGATGGCTTCATTTGTTCATGATGATTTCTTTTGCTAGTATTTTATAACTGCACCGCTACTATATTTTCATAGCAATCTATACGAATAAGGTTATTGATTACAGTTTATATATTAACATGCTCAGTTTGTTGATTGTTGGTGTACTTAGACTTTAGTTTTGAAACATTTATGCTGATTGTATAGGGAACTTGCAGTTCGTGATCTGTTATGTTGTAATGTTATAAATGATGGGGTAATTTTCTTTACAGGTCTACTGTGTAGCCTGTAATTACTCTTGTGGTAGTCTGATCCAAAATTGGGGTGATCGCGTCAATGTGCATCTTAATTTGGCTTGTCAACTGTGCATTTATCTGGCTAATCCATTTATCTCAGGTGTTATTTATGGGATTTTTTGTAACTTGAATATGCAGGAAAACAAGCATATTGCAAGGTTTTGGCTTACTGTGTCTGTGTTCTACATTTTTTTACTAAGCTGTGTAGTTGATTGCACTTCATGTGTATGATTATATAGGCAATTTTGATAAGATATTGGCCCTTTTCAAGTGATTATTGATTTCGTATTGACATGATTTCTTGCTTTCAGTCATCTTCTAGCAGCATATGCCAGATTCCTGTGGGAAATAGATGACGGCAGGTATGAAGATATTGCATCGACCAATGACATCCAGGTGCAGTCTTGCTCTCATTATCAGATGCCAATTCTTTTTCTTTTCTTTTTTCTAGCACTCTCTATAATTTTCAAGGATTTCATATCAGATTGAAGACAAAATTTCGGTTGAACTCCCAAACTCAAGTCAAGAAAAACCGGTTAGTCCACCTCTCAACCTTGCAGCAGGGCTCATAAAAGATGCCAATAAGTCTGGAGTTCATGTAGGCAATACTGTTTATTCGTCAAAACCTCCTACTGAAGGTGTTGATATAGAGAATTACTACAAGAGAATGGTAGAGGAGAATTACTGAAGGTGCTATACTAGCCGACTCTGGAGATGGCGAAGTAATTTTACAGTACGCTAATTTGCTGTGGGAACTCTATCATGATCATTAGTAAAGCTTTGTGTTACTTTGAGCGTGCAGTTGAAGCTGCTCCAGAAGATAGGTACTCTATTGCTCATTATTCCATAAAATCGTAAGTGTTTTTTCAGTTACATCTTGCTAAAAAGTTCTTGATTCTTAACAAGCTGGTGATTTGTATTCAGCCATATTCTAGCAGCATACGCAAGATTTCTTTGGGAAACCGATGATGGAGACGAAGATAGTAATCGACAGAATGACATTGAGTCGCCAAGTATTCACTTAGTGCAAGGCACAAGCGTTGTTTACTTGTTTTACTAAAAATCTCAGAAGATCAGCATATTGTATTATGCTTAAAACACAAAACTAACAATGTGTCCAACAACATAGTTTGATCTTCTAACGTCAGTCTATCATCATGACCTAGTTTTAACCATGAGACGGTGAGATCATCAAGAAGTATCTCATAGGTCATAGCAGTAACTGTCTTCAGTTCTTAACCCAATGTGCTTAAAAACTTCTATAGTGACCACAGATGAAAAGAACACGAGAAATGCAGCACTAGAAAAGGTCATATAGTTTATAGCTTTAGGTGAATTTGTGGAAGTGAAAAGCTTAATTTAAAAAATTAAAAAAAAAAAAGCGTGGTCGGCAGGATTCGAACCTGCGCGGGCGAACCCACATGATTTCTAGTCATGCCCGATAACCACTCCGGCACGACCACTTGATGGTAAAGTTTTCTGTTTATCTAACCTATATCTTGAACCCTTTTTCATATACATTGTTAATTTAGATATTGCTTGCCGTTTTTTATTATCTAAATTTTGGGTACATATTTGCATATACTTTGTTTACATGAAAAAAAAAAATTGAATTTTTTTTAATTGTGGAAGGAAAATATTAGAGATTGAGACCCCAAATTGGGTCTAAAAAAGTTTAATAGATAACATATATTATATTCTGATTTGTATAATAAAGACGGTCACCGATAAAATCATCTCATATTACAATGTTATTTAATAACAATATTTGATATTCAATTTAGTGAATTTCATTTCAATACAATTCATTTACGTGAAAGTATCTCCAAATAAACAAACAAAATTACTAGCCCTAAAATAATTAAAATAAAATTTTTTTTGACGTTAAAGGAAGAATTCATTAAAATACTGAACCACAGCCGGGACAAACCCTCGAACCGTCAACTACAACTTGATTGTGAAATAAAAAATGAGCTAAACAAATAGTCGTTATTGTTTTCAGATCGCTTAATACATAAAATATCAAATTCTTTAATCTAAAAAGTATTACAATGACATCTCGAACAATTCAATCTACATTAGGTGTGAAACTAGTAGGATCGCAATTGACCTTCACGTAAGCATCATTTATAGCCCAATGTTCAGAGCTATGAGTTACATCAACTGATATTGGAGCAACAAATGCCCCTAAAATATAAACAATTTTTTTTGTTGTAAAAGTTGAGCTCTTGCGGTATTCACCACCGTCCCAAATTTGATGCGAGCCTTACATATCACCCAAAATATTATATAAATTATTTTTAGAAAAACTAACGAAACTCATAACAAACCACACAAAAATATCAAAACATAACACACTAACATATCAAAATACTACTAACAAACTTGAGAATAAGGTACTCAACAAGAACTCATTCAAAAAGAATTAGATATCGATTTTATTAAAAAATTGGTAAATAAACTACAACAATGCAAAGATCCGGAAAAAACTACTGGAGTATTATAACTGGTGTCAAGCTGTCTTCTGACAGCAAATTCACTAATTTTTTTTATTTTGACAGCAAAAACTTTTACTAATTAAGTAGTATCGATATTACCATTTTTTTTCCCAAATACAGTACCTCTATCAGCCTAATAACAAGAGCTCGATGTTTTTGGCTTAAAAAAATAATTTTCTTTTTAAAAACTGAAAATTGGTAATTTTGTGAATACTGGGAAGTGTGAGTTGGTGATAAAAAAAAAAAGTTTCTACTATAAATATGACTTCAAAATTTCAAAAATCAATTGGTAAGAAACAGTAATGGATGATGATGTTCAAATTTGGACACAAAAAGACACTCAAACTCACTCATTTTTACATTTTAAGACAAGGTTTCAAACACTCCACTTTAAGTACAATTCCCAATTTAAAGCCTCTCAACTCAGAGATTTCAAGTTACATGAAAAATGGCTACATTTGTGAAGCCCAGAAGCTGTTTGACGAAATGCCTGAAAGAAATACAGTAACCTGGAATGCAATGATTCGTGGGTATTTTCAAAATGGGCATTCTGATGATGCTGTGTGGTTGTATAATCAAATGCCTCACCGGGATATTTTCTCGTATAATACGATGATCGCGGGGTTGATGCAATGTGGGGATGTGAGTGGGGCAAAGGAGGTGTTTGATTGTATGCCGTGTAAAGATGTTGTGTCGTGGAATTCGATGATTTCTGGGTTTGTTCGTAATGGGTTTATGAGTGATGCTTTGAGTGTGTTCGATAAGATGGTTGCCAAAGATGTGATTTCTTGGAATTTAGTGATTTCTGGTTTAGTGAATATTCAAGAATTGGAGTTGGCCGAGAAGTTGTTTGGTGAAATGGGTACGAGGGATGTTGTGTCGTGGACTGTTATTATGTCTGGACTTGTAAATGCAGGACGGATTGTTGAAGCTCGGAGGTGTTTTCATGAGATGCCTGTTAGAGATGTTCAAGCTTGGAATAAAATAATAGAGGGGTATATAAAAGTTGGGAATGTTGAGATTGCTGAAGTTTTGTTTCATAAGATGCCAGGGAAGGATTGGAAGTCTTGGTATGATATCATAAATGGATTGGTTAGCAGAAGTAGGATTCATGATGCTTTAAGGTTATTCAGTGAGATGCCCGACAAGTGTAATAGATCCTGGAACTCGGTCTTTTTGGGTCTAGTAAGGAATGGACTTGTGAAAGAAGCTCATGCACTTCTTGAGAAGACTCCGTTCCAAGATGTTGTATCACAAACGAATATGATTTTAGGTTACTTCGACATAGGCGAAGTTGAGAATGCTGTGAAAGTATTTGAATTGATGACAATTCGCGATACAACAGCATGGAATGCTACAATATTTGGACTAGGGGAAAATGATCACGGGGAGGATGGCATTAAACTATATATTAAAATGCGAAAAGAAAATGTCTCTGTCGATGAAGCTACACTAACTAGTGTCCTTACGATATGCTCAAATTTGCCATCCTTAGAGCTAGGGAAGCAAGCTCATGCCCAAGTAATTAAGATAGGAATAGAATGTTTTATATCAGCTTCTAATGCATTAATTACAATGTATGCTAGATCCGGAAACATGGACTCTGCCTTGATAGAGTTCTCTTGTATGCGCAAACGTGACATTATTTCCTGGAATTCTATAATATGTGGATTAGCCTGTCACGGGCATGGTGAGGAAGCTTTAGAAATGTTTAGACAGATGAGAATGACAGAAGCAATGCCTAATCAGATAACCTTTATAGGGGTACTATCTGCCTGTAGCCATGCAGGACTTGTAGACCAAGGGAAGTACTTCTTCGATTTCATGAAAAATGAGTGTCATTTAAAGCCAACAAATGAGCATTATACTTGTATCGTTGATCTCTTAGGTAAATATGGACTCATAAAAGAGGCACTGACTATTTTGGATGAAATGAGAGCTGATGGATTTGAAGTTCCATCAAGTGTCTGGGGAGCTTTACTTGGAGCATGTAGAATACACAAGAATCTAGAGGTGGGTGAAATTGCAGGGGAGAATGTTCTCAAGTTAGAACCTTCAAACTCAGGTGTATATATGATTTTGGCAGAAATGTACATGGGTAGTGGAAAGAAATTAGAAGCTGAAAAGATATGGTGGCGAATGAGAGAAAAGGGAGTGAAGAAGCAACCTGGGTGTAGTTGGATAGAGGTCAACAACAATGGGAATGTTTTTATTGCAGGAGATAGTTCGCACCCTCGCTTTTCCAGCATTTGCTGTGTTTTAGACTTGATGCACACGGAAATAGGGGTTGAAATATTCGAATGTAATATCGAACTGTACCAAGATTTTGAGTTACTTTATGGATCATACTAAGTTCTAATCATTAAAACTGATGAGATATATTGGAAGGGAGAAATAGATGCTAATATGATGGTCTAGGCATGGAGGTTGTTGGTCAAATGCGCGAAAAGAAAAAGGATTGGTTTATATTGGTTTTTCTTCACATTATCTCCGAATATAGGATTGGCAAAGAATATTGAATGTTATTTGAATGTATATATAACACTGCCAGACATCATTATGTTTTGATGGTTCTTGAGTTGAGAAATCTGGAGTGTTTGTGTTCTGCTAAGTGTGAAAAGCTCACTTGTGGATGCTGGGGGACAAGGGAAACTGATAGAGGGAGGTGTCATTGCCCTGGTATGTATCCTAATACAATTCTATCCAGAGTGAAACAATTCATGTATCATAATGATGGTGCAAAACTGTGAAAGCCTAGAGAGTTCATTGCAAAGAAATATATGAATATGAATTGTTTTAAGACATGTTACTTTGTTTATCATTATTGCTTGAGAACTGAAGGTAAACTCTAATGTGTGAACTCACTTTTCTGAATCCAGAAACATATCAATGCAATCCGATAAAATGCTGTTTTGAGATTTTCATTTTAAGGTTGATAAAAGAGTGAGACATTTGTCGTGGACATCTTTTAAATGGGGAGAAACTTGCAGGGCAAAGGCTAATGAAAATTCTGAGGAAATTGCAGTCAAGAAACAGAGTTTTATACACATTGCAAGTTCTGGTGAGATCGAACATGTCTAATTTGTATTTTGTATTTCAGAATCCTGCATAAATGATTTAAATAGTTATCACCAGGTTCTTTGGCACTGGAATGACACTTCCATTTGTTTACTTAGTTAGGTTCAAGATACTTACCAAATCATGCTGTGGAAATTTCTGAACACATTGGAGATGTTCGATACCCATGAGATTTATTTTTAATAATTAGTGGAGCTCGAGACGTACAATGGGTTTAATGTTTTTAATAATCATGTCACAACACAAAATGCGACTGGTAAATTTAGAATTTTCCAATTGTTATGCTTTCAATGCTTTTAATATTGCCATATCCCAGATGTTCTAGGTCTTTTGAAGTGTCATTCTGCATCATTAATCCTCCACTAGAAAATAGAGAGTTCCTGACTTGTAAAACTCTTCTGGAGTTGCCTTAAAACCATTTTTGTTTAGCTAAGTGCTAGCGAGAATGCTAAAACTGTTTAGGTGATCACTTACCCAGGTGTTAGTTTTAGATTGTACTACCACGAGAATGCTTAAACTGTTTAAGTGATCACTTACCCAGGTGTTAGCTTTAGACAGTGCTACCGCTTAAGATTTCGACATGTATCAAACACACATCTCTTTCTTTTACCAATGCATAGGTTAAAATGGATTGTAAAATGTGTATTTTTTTTTAAAAAAAATGTAGGACAGGAAACAAGCTGTGAAATTTTGGATGTTCTAGACCAACAAGATCAAGTATCCTATTATAGACAGGCAAGACAACTGGCAACCACTAGCTTAGCAGCAGCATTTAGCAGACAGCAGGAGGAGGGAGAGGTTCCTCTAGTCTTCTTTTTATGTATGTAAGTATCATTGTATGTATTAGAACCTCGATTTTCTCAGTTTTTACTGCCGTAGCGTTTGAATTTTAACTGCCGGCTTTATAATGCAATTAGTGCTTGTACCAGCCTCATGTAATGTAAATATGTAACATGGGAACCTATATGTTAAAGTTCTCACATGCAAGAATAGTGCTTGGTTTTCTAGAAAGAATGGAATTTGAGTGGTGTGAAAGACCAATTATTCAAGACATGAAAAACTAAAAAACAACAAGACAAAACACTCACATGCAAATGCATTCAACAAATATAAAGGCCAAAATTCATTTATTAGTACCACTTGTTAGTCTTTTCCATTTTCTTTTACCTTTTGACAAACATTCATTCTTTTACTTCTTCCTGTTTGTTTTAACTCTGCAATGTAATAGTAAAAAATTACAATCTGCCATTTCTATTTCAATATTCATCAATCTCTGCTCATTTCATATCCCCACAATTTAATCTCCACCATTGATACATTTTCACTCCATTCCCCATCTCAATCTCCTTTCTCTTCATCACAAAAACCTCTTTCCCCCCTCTATTCATATCCATTTTATAACAATAAGAAAATTAAGGAAAGAATCCACCTCAAAATTGAACATAATGTTCTGTCAAACTCATCCCTCTTTTATCAATAATCTGCGCACACAAAAAAGTGAATGAAATTAACAAGAAATTAGCAAGAAATTTAAAGATTTCGTTGAAATTGTTTGTTTAGAAATTTCCCAAAAACCTAAAGCAAATATGTATATAGGTAATTGACTTACCATCATGTTTCTTCAATAAACTCCTAGCAAATAGCAAACATATAATTAGAAATCCCACTCCTGCTGCCCCTCCTAATATAATTGCCACTGTCTTCCCTGTATCTTGCTGTGTATCTACATTAATCAAGTAGCAAACCCCTCATCTTTAACTAGTTTTAAAGGCTCAAAAACCAAATTAGTTTACGAAAAACATCAAAAAGTTGTAAATAGATAAGAAACATTACCTGATGAAGAGGAAGAAGGGTTATATGGAGATGAAGAGGAAGAAGGTGATGACCTTTTAGGCACCCCATTCGGAGAATTACCATAAGTAATAAAGCACATATGAAGATAGATTTGTCCAGAACTAGAGCTACCACATTCAACTTGAGCTCTTTGAACTGCAGTTTTCACACAACTACCACAATCAGATGTCCCTAAATCTCCTTGACATTGTCCTAAAACATACATAGATTCATAACTAGTTGTGTAAAAGCCATTCCCACTAGTCACTCCACTTTCCAATGTCGAAAAAGCTGTGTCTCTCTTCTCCTGAAATCCACTCCCACCCACATTTGTACTTCCACAAGTCTTGTACAAAAGTTCAAGCCCTGATATCTGAGCAAATCCAGCAACCTGGTACATCATGTAGCATCCCATAAGCTGGACTCTTGCAGCAACAGGCTTGCCACAAAGCTTGTCAGTGAGGATAGGAAGCCTGCTAACACAGTTATAACAGTCCACATTTGATAAATCTCCTCTACATTGGAAAAGGCCAGTGATGGTAGTTTGAGAACTACCAGTTGTGGTTTTATAGAATCTTGTTTTTGAAGATTGTGAAACCAGGGTTCCAAAAAGTGTTGAAATGGCTTGAGAGTAAATCCCAGTTGGATCTGATAAAGATTGCTTTGCACAGCCTTTGTATACCAATGTGGTGTAATCTGGTGCAGATTTAGGTTGTGCTAAAAGTTGAAGATTTGCAAAGATGACCAAGAAAAGAGAGAGAATATTAAAGGGTGTTTTGGGTAAGCCCATTTTGTGGAGCTTAGTTTATTTTTTGTTTGTAGAATTTTCAAATCATGGTATGATTATGATAGGTGTAGAGGAGTATTTGGACTAAAATATTTGGAAACAATGGAAGAGCTAAGGTTTCTTGGTTTTGGGCTTCTCTTGTGTTTGGGATTTACTTTGCATTTTGGATGGCTAATGCCTATGAGGTAGGCTTGTAAAGATTATAATATAAAAATAATAGATGGACAGTCTTAAAAATGTTAGCTTTTTGGGGAATGATGAACAATTGATTGGATAAAAAAAATTAATTTTGAAGGGAATGAGAACAAAATGTTGGTTGAACAAGTAACAATGTTTCAATATTTTAGTTTTATAGGGTAATAAAAATGTAAAATAAGAAAAAGTAAAAAATCGAAAAAGTGTTGTAAGAGATTCTTTTACTGGACATACTGCCATGAAAGAAAGTCGTGATTCTCTCTAGTCGACTGGGGATTCCCGATATTTGGCTTCATACTTTACAGTTTGCACAAAGGACTTGTGACTTGCAGAGTTGCTGTTGAATTGTGCATCTCAGAATTAATACAAGAATATAATTAAATATTCTTGTAGTCATTTTATTAACTGCTATATAGTATTAAAATTAATATTATAAAATTCTACCGAAATTAACCAAAACTATCAATTTCATCATTCAAGCAATTAGGAGTCCTCTGAGTAGGGGTGTAAATGAGTCAAACAGTTCGTCAACTACTCGAGATCGGCTTGTAAAATATTCAGATTCGACTCGGTAATAATCGAGCATAATCAAGCCTCTATCATTTTTAATTTTTATATATTATAAATATATATTTACATAAATATTTAGTATTTTGATATATTTTTTATATATAATCAAGTCGAACTCGAGTCATATAATCGAGTTGAATTCGAGCCGAACCGATCATATTTGAACATATCCAACTTTTGTCAATATTTGATGAAAGCCAGATACCTGAATATTGATTAAGAACGAGAAGAGGCAAGTGAAATAGGAACAGGTTAAAAATAAGACTGATCTTATACTTTTATACTTTTAAACCGTCTTCTCTCTTTAATATCCGTTCCCAAGTACATTCGTTATAAGTACTTTCAAGTCACTTTTTACCGTGTACACCTGCGTAAATGCAGTTCTCTTCCAGAATTTATGAGTCGACGCTTCGAATTTTCGTTTCCAATTTAGTGCATGTTTGGGGTATCACAAAACAGTTGACTTATATGAGTAAGTGTTTTATAAGTGATAAGTTGATGAATTCTTATAAGTTACTAGTTTTTTACCCACCGAGATTTTTTTTCATTTTGGGTCTCATTTTGCTCTAATTGTTTTTATAATAATTACAATTATTATTAATTTACAATATTGTAATTTTAATTAGTAATATTTGTTTAACACATAGACTGAAATTTGTAATTGTGATTTAATGTTATCACTTATCATTAACGAATGTACTTGAAAAATTATATTAGACAAATTTTTTTGGAAATACATAATTAAAGAATTTTTTTTAAAATATATGACAATGTGATAAAAGTAGTTCAACATCTTAACATAACATCAATAAAAAAAAAATTAGAAATGCGTAACATTCTAACCATCCTAAAATTCACAACATCATTTCATTTCATGCATCATTGTTAGGACCATCATAAGTAAAGAAAAAAAAAGACATAGAATATGAATAGTTATAAGTTATTATAACTTATAAGTTATTATAAAAAAAAACCAGGGATTCTTATAAGTTATACGGGCGTTTGGATAAATTTACTTATAAGTTAGTTAAGAATTTGCTAAATTAAATTTGAAAAAATAATTATTAAATACAATTATTTCAACACTTGCATTTTAAATTAAAAAAATATTTAAAAACACAAAGGTAAAAATATAAAGTATTAAAAAAATAAAGAAATCAAAGAATAAGTTGATCAGTTAAGTAAAATATCGGTGATTTCTAACATTCAACTTATTAATTTATAAGTTATAAGTTATCAAATAAGTTGAGTACACAAACACCCCTGATAAACTCCATAAGTCAACTTATTTTATCATTGCCAAACAGGCCCTAGTACACTTATTTTATGGTTTTATACATTTTTTTGGAGAACGCAATGAGATAGAACTGATAGAGTTTATTTTTTGTCCTAGCAGGTTATATGAGAACATATACTACAATAATTTGAAAGGTCTAAATGTTAAAAAATATATATATATATATCTCTTTTGCTATTAAAAAAATATATAAATTGGTAACATGTATAAACAAGAACAGTCACCAATTTATTTTTACTTTCATTTTTTACAATTTTGCTATTTTTTGTTT
The DNA here is from genome assembly GCA_030848705.1 of Heracleum sosnowskyi. Classification (NCBI taxonomy): domain Eukaryota; kingdom Viridiplantae; phylum Streptophyta; class Magnoliopsida; order Apiales; family Apiaceae; genus Heracleum; species Heracleum sosnowskyi. Next base: position 130,482,763 of record CM061238.1, on the reverse strand, counting down.
TACTTCCATTATTAAATAGTAATTCGATTTTAATATACTTATGTTTCAAATTAATTATTCAAAATTTGACAATAAAACTTTAAACTAAAAAAACCTATTACCATGAGAAAATTTTCTTAGGTCGATATCAAGTTCCTCTATTCTTTATATTAATATCGATTAGTAAATATGTATAAAAAAATTTGAATAAAAATAAGTCCCTCTTTTTTATATTAATAATTTTTTGCACGTATTTTAAGATATAAAAATAAGTGACTTACACGTAGTGTTATTTTTAAATTTTCAACCAACACTTATTTTTGAGAATAATGTAGTATTAAAATTAATAACATTAGGTTTTTCCAAATTTTGTAACAATTAAACATAAATATTTTCAAAAATTCTATTTTTACGTGAATCCTAAAATTTTCACAATCCAACCATTGCAATCAAATGAAAAGATAGAAACAGAACTCTTTGGAAATGCACATTCTTTGCTCACAATACTAATAGCAATCAACTTCTATAAATCCATTTTCCTTAAGTAGGAGAGACAATATTGATTCTTGAACCTTCGCTTGCTCAGGAAAAGAAACAAGCTCACGGATACCCTCCTCATCCGAATCAAGAATGTCATAGGCAAAGGTTGTGTTACCTTCATACTTGAAGTCCTTAACCGCTGAAACAAACAGATGCACTTCATCATCGAAGCTATCGAACCCCATGAACTTACAGTCTCGAATGCAGAGCAGCTCAAGTCCTTTGCAGCAGCCAAGTATTAGGTTTAGGAGTGCCGCTTCAATAGATATCCTGTCCAGAACTAAAGACTTTATATTGGTAAGTTCCGACACAATAGCTAATGAGACCTTGTGGTCGAAATCTGCACCTGCGAGAGAAAGACCAACAAAATTCTTGCAGTGAAGGCCAATATTTTCGATCATCTTTTCCATATAGCTGCAATTTCCACATTCTAACACTTCTAAACTCTTCCACTTGGCAATGAGTTCCGCAATAACATTTCCATGTTGACCCAGCATTGGATCAGTTGGAAGAACCAGAGTTTTCAAGTTAGGACATCTGGACAAAATACGATACATTTTAAATTGAATCATAATTCAATGATAAGGTACTAGGTTGAGATCAATTCTTACACATCAGAAACATATAAGAGATCAGCTATGGTAGTACCAACTGGAAGCACAATTTTATTACAAAATCCCTGGCTCCGATCGACGACAAACTTGATGAGTTGAGAGATATTAAGAGAACGGCCGCTAGCATCGAATTCAACTGCTAATGGTGACTGGGAGATGTCAACAGGGAACACAAGTTTCTGCCAACATAAAGGGTTGGCAAGTGCTTGGTGCCACTTCTTGCATACAAGTGGAACATCCAATACCAATGATTCTAAATCTAATCTCCCAAATACATTCACCACACAATCTAAGTTTAGATTCTCCCATTTACTCTCTTCCATCTATATCCAAGTGACAGATACAAAAATCAACACAAAAACAATTAATGAAATCAACAAATAACATGGTAAGATTTAATTTCTTTCCAAAAACTAGGTAAAAAGTAAAAACTAGGCATGCAACATTACATGATATAAAATAATACTGGAGAAAAGCTGTATATATCATTATACCTGAATATTGATGAAGCACGAGGGTAGTGAAATAGGAAAAGGTTGAGAAAAATAATATTGTGATCACGCTCTCTCATCTTCTACTTTTATACCAGGAAGTGAGCATATTGAAAACTGAAAAGTCTCTGGGTAGAAATGTAAACAGTCTTTAATCATTAATATCCGTCCCCAAGTCCCAACTGCCCCAGTTATTAATCTCTTTCACTTTTTACCGTGTACACACTTGTATAAATGCAGTTCAACATCGGGAATTTATGAGCAAAGTTCCGTAAAACGCTAGGCGGATCTAGGCTGATCTAGGCGGTGAGACCACCTTATAGCGATTAATTGGTTAGACGGCGATTAATCAGAATGATTAATCGGAGCATTAATCGGATATATTTAAAATTAAACATTTTTTGTTCGCCTAGCGTTTAGGCGCCGATTAATCAGCCGCCTAGACCGATTTTTAGAACACTGTTTATGAGTGATGATGGAATTCTTGCTTTATAGTAATTTACTCTCACTATTCCACTATAGTATAAGTCATTTGACTTTTCTACACGTAATTTTAAGTGTTTTGATCAAATAGCTAAAACTGTTTATTTTTAAAAAAATTCTTTTTCTGTATGAAAATAAAAGAGTTGAGGGAACTACGATTTAATATTAAAACCGGTTCGGTTGCAATCGGTTCGGTTTCGGTTTTAAAACCGCAAAAATTTAAATAATTACAACTTAAATAAAAAAATCTTGCTTAATTAATAAAATTATATAGCAAAATGAAAATTTTATATTTTTATTTCAATACACACATAAAACTGAAAGTGAGAGTGATAGAAGATCTGTTGCTTTTGAAAATATGTAGAATTGAACAAAAAAACACCTCGAGACGGAGTTAAAATACTTGCATATGCATGTTTTAACCTTGAAAAATAATCATAGTAGTATGACATATATTTATTATGGACAAAGAAATCATTAGACTTTCGGTATGAAAGTTGTATGACGGGCACACATAATCAAATACAAATTGGCCAAAACTTACAACACTCACTAATTCTTAGATAAAATATTTATATTTTTTAATAAAATTTTAATAAATTATAATAATCGGTTCGGTTTTAGTTTTTTCGGTTCGGTTAGGACCTAAAACCGAAACCGAACCCTCAAGATCGGTTCGGTTTTTAAATTTTCGGTTTCGGCTCGGTTTTAACTCGGTTTCGGTTTTTACGGTTCGATTTTTATCGATTTCGGTTTTAATTCGATTTTTTGCTCACCCCTACCTTGCATAGGGGTTAAAGATCGGGTTCCTACTTCAAATTGAGTTTTTTTCCTTGTTTCTAATGATTACGCTGAATTCTGGTTGCAAGTTAGTATATCTTTAACTTCACAGAAATTGCATAAGAATTATCTGCATATCGTATGGATAAGATTAGGTGCAACTTGCAAGCCTAAGATGCTATGTTGGAAGGGGGGTTTTATTAGCTTTCTGCAGAATGAACGAGTAAGTGACAACTTGATGGAGGATGGGAGTTATTGAATTGTCCATTCCGAAATTTCAAAAGATTTAATTTATTGATTTTGCACAGCATGGAGATTTTGAAGCACAGAGGATGGTGGTTTCTGTTTCAATGGACAGGTCACAGGAGCAGCCCCTGGTGTTTGAAGAGGAAAGTAACGTGTATCAATGGAGACCATAATGCTAGGAGGGCAAGCAACACATGTTGAGAACCAGGAAGCACCACAGTGTACAAGGAACCAAATGCAGTTTAGTAATGGGGAACCTATAGTTAATATTCATGACATACCAGTAAAGAATCTAGTGAGTGCCTTGCAAACATGCTACAAAAGATCTTACTGAGATCCCGACAACGTATTTTCCAACTTGATAAACACATCGTATCACGAATGATATTTACATACTGTTTTATCCTAATAATCTGCAACTTGAAGGCTACAGTTAAGCTTTGGTATAATATCTGCAACAAGCCACTTAGATAGAGCACTGTATGCCACTTGTGTCAAATGAACTCCATCCCAACTGATAAATTGGTCAGGATGTAAACAGACTCGAACGTTTGAGCTCCCACAACCTTCAGCCGAGAAACTAGAACTACCAATATTCCCACAACAGCCTTCTAACGTAGATGTTGCATTTATTCCTGCAAAATATATATTTTAGCCTTCTAACTAGATCACGTATTAAGTAGTGACTGTCATGTGTACGCTGATTTCACATATGCAATCTACAGTACGAATTACCTATATGTGGAGCATTATACAGAAGCCATTTGAAGGCATTGTAGTAATCTCCATACACAATGGTAATGGCAGGATTTTCTTCTTGCAATGTAATTATCGCTTGTTGTAGATACTCATTGTGAAATGCTGCAAAATTATTCAGCTCTCTCAAACATTGATGTTCGTCATAGGCTGATTTGTTATTACTTTTAAACATCGTTAGGGGCATTGGGAAACAGCCGATTGGAAAATTTCCTGGAACAATTACTTGAGTTGCCCCAAGACCAATAACTTTCTGGAATTTGATTCAAAAAAGAGCATTAGAAAAACCAAGACTTTGGGGGGAAATAAAAGAGAAAATGTAGACAGTGCAGTGAGTTAAATACTAAAAGAAACATCTTAAACCAAACAACTTACTCTCACTGCACCCTTGATCATTTCAACAACCTCAGGAACCATATTTTGTGCCTCCTCAGTGGTTTTTCCTTGTGCTAATGCATAATTATAATCATTACCTCCAATTTCCCCAACCATAAAAAGAGCATTTTCAAGACTTCCAGGTATGCAGTCTGTGAAATGCATGCACCAAATATCAAAATCATATATGCAAATACTAATTCATGATTAATTTCAATTTTTATAATTAAATCTTGGGTAGCGGTACCAACCTATGTCGGCATTGCAATATGAGTCGAAATAAGTGGACATCCAATCAAGTTGAACGCCAAGGGAACTCTTGGTACCAGATAACATAATGTTTTTCTCTGCCAAAGTATTTGCTGACAAAGCAGTAGAACCACCAACCGCAAAGTTCACACCATGTGTAAAATTTGCCTTGCCTTTCAAATAGGGATTTAGCATTGGTATACCAGCTGCTAATGCTGTTTAATAATTAACAAGGGCATAAACTAGGTGTTTGCTTTGGGGAACGCGTAGAGATTAACAAATTTATTGCAAGATTAGATATGTAAATATTGGTTTTCCTACCATTTTAACAGGTTTATTGTTTACCAACTATGGTAGTCTGATTCTAGACAGAAAGCGAGAGTTTATTACAGCGAGAGATCTCTCGCTAGTAGGTTTCTTACACTCCTTTCACTGACACCAGCTTATAATCAGCTTATCTAAGATTACATTATACAGAGAAACAGTTGTCTACTAATGAACTTTTGTAAATGAATAAAATATCAACCAAAAAAAGACAGAAGAAGAAATTTTACCAATGTAATCAATCATAAGTAGTCCATCGGAACAACGGCCAGTTGGTCCCAGAGAAACACTCTCACCATAGGGAAGCCTGGAGCATGCATCCAATGGATTCTCTATAATTCGGTTTCCGGTGTCCGCTATGGAATCTCCAAGCTGATATATCTTATCAATCTTACAACTTGTTAATATATGATGAATATCAGGCAACTGCGTATTAAAACACATTGCTGGGAGAGCATGGATATACAAGTAACTGAGGAGTTGAAAGAGCAATTTGGTTGAAGCCATAATTATCCTATAAAAGTAGAAGTAGAAGAATAAAAACAAGGACAGTATGAGAGAGTAGACCAAGAATTGTATGGCTGGTGGTCCGTCACATCCAAATATTAAATTTAAATTTCGTGCCTACCATTTTTTTCAGTTCAACTGCCCCCCGGTCTTATTCTCAGTTTTCACCCACTTTAATGATACCAATTCATTTTATCATTCAATTATCTATGGGATTTCAGGAGTGGGGATATTTGTCATTTTTAATGAAACCAACACGTGTAGAGCACCATGTGGGACTTAAAAACAAATAATTGGAGATTAGTTCCCCACTGATTGGGGTTTTAAAGTAAACAATTAATAATTTTTCTACTAGCTAACAATTAAAGTCTAATGTCATATTTTTCACTTCCTTTAGAATTGAGAAATCTTGAATCCGTATTGAGTAAATAAATAATTAATTGTAAATATTTGATTTATACAATCAGCATAGTTAGTTAGATTTACAGCTGTACAAAGTTACTTACAGATTAGGGGTAAATATATATAGTCTTGTACATACAGCTGAATGAACTAAGTTTTCAATACAATCATTTTCTGTTTTATTTCTTGAGATCAAGAAGATGAAGATCAAGAATAAGCTTGATCTTATCATGGTATCAGAGCAACGTTGAAATTTTTCGTTAGATTCTTCTTCTTCTCTCTCGAAAGAAATCTCTCTTGATCTCTCTCTTCATTTCTTAATCTCTCTCGATCAATTACATTTTTTTGCGATTGATTCTTGTTATTCGGTGACTCTTCAACTTGATCTAATTGATTCTTCGATTTTCTCTTTAATTCTCTCAAAATCTTCATAAATTCGGTTAAAATGGCTACATCTGGTCAGAATCGCTTTGATTCTCAGGAGATTTCTTCAAAAAATCAAGCTGTGAATTACAATGATCCGTATTATCTTTCTTCTGGTGATAATCCGAGACAACAATTAGGAACAATGTTACTTACTGGCGAGAATTACATTAATTGGAGTCGTAGTGTGAAAATGGCGCTTGGTGCGAAGAATAAGCTAGGTTTTATTGACGGATCGCTGATGAAATCGAGTAATGATTCACCATATCTTAACAAGTGGATTCACAATGATTATATGGTAATGTCTTGGCTTACATCTTCTATGGATCAGGTAATATCTGATAGCTTTATATTTGCTGCTTCATCGAAGGATCTATGGTGTGATATTGCTGAACGTTTTGGAAAGTCTAATGCTCCGTTGTTTTATGAATTGCATACTAGTCTATCTAAGATTCAACAAGATAATTTGACTATAGCTGAGTATTATGGTAAATTGAAGAATGTATGGGATAAATTGCTTGTGTTAGAAGGGTATCTAGATTGTAGTTGTGGTGCTATGACTAAATGTACTTGTGATTTGCTTAAGAAAGCCACAGAAACCAATGAAACTAAGAAATTAATTCAGCTTATGTGGATTGAATAAGCAATATGACTCTGTCAAGACAAATTTACTGAGCATGGAACCATTACCTTCAGTACTTAAGGCTTATCATATTCTTCAACATATTGAGAAACAGAATAACTTGACTTTGAATGTGTCTAAGCCATCTGAAATAAATGCCTTTTATAGCCAGAAATCGAATTATCCTTTAGGCTCTTCTAAGGTTCAATCAATTGTCAGAAAAGACTATAAGAAAATGAAACAAGATGTTATCTGTGATTACTGCAAGAGAAAAGGACATGGTACATATCAGTGTTTCAAGTTAGTAGGTTATCCAGAATGGTACAATACTCTTAAAGGAAAGAACTCACAAGGATCACAATTTTCTCCACGAATGGTTGCTAATGTTTCTGAAATACCGGGTGTTCTTGGTGCTACACCAAAGGACAATTTATCTTCTTCTCAGGTGGATACTAAGATGGTTTCAGCTGTATATCAAGAGATTCTCAAAATGATGCAACAAACTCCTAGTTCTCCATTATCAGATCAACACTCTTCAGTGAACTTTGCAGGTATTGTCTCTGCATTTCAAGTTGATTTTGTAGATTCACATAATTCTAGTGCATCATGGATCATTGATACAGGAGCTAGTGACCACATGGCATTCAATTGTTTGTTATTTGATGAAATTCATGATACACCTAGTCCGATTACTATTTGTTTACCTGATGGAATTATCAAATTAGTTGACAAGATTGGAAATGTAATGTTAACATCCAATATAGTTCTTCAAAATGTGTTGTATGTCCCAGATTTTAAACACAATCTTCTATCTGTTGGGAAATTGTTTGATCAAAATAAATTAGTTGCCAAATTTGATCAAGACAATTGTTTTTTTCAGGACCTCACAACTGATACAATCCAGGCTGTTGGCAAGAGATATGCTGGATTGTATAGATTTCCTTTTCCTGATCTTTCTTCATATTCTCTTCCATCTACTTGTTTTTCTAGTTCTGTTCATTCAAATGTACAACTTTTTCATGCCAGACTTGGGCATCTTTCTGTTGGAAAAATCAGACATATGAATGTTTCTTTTCCTGGTTTACATGATTTTTCTTGTGATTCTTGTATTCTTGCTAAACATCATAAATTGCCATTTGTTGAGTCACATTCTAGATCTCATGTTTCATTTGATTTGTTGCATATAGATTTATGGGGTCCCTACTGAATATCTACTTATTCTGGGGCAAGGTATTTTCTTACAATCATGGATGATCATACAAGAGTCACTTGGACTCATCTCTTACAATCAAAAGACCAAGTTCCTTCTATTATATCTGGTTTCTTGGCTTATATTTCTACACATTTTAACACAATGGTTAAGTATATTCGAAGTGATAATGGTACAGAGATTTTACAAGAAGTATGTACTACTCTTTTTCAATCTAAAGGTATAATTCATCAAAGGAGTTTGCCTGGAATTCCACAACAGAATGGTAGAATTGAGAGAAAACATAGACATTTGTTAGATACTGCTAGAGCCGTAAGATTACATACTCAATTACCTATTGAATTCTGGGGTGATTGTTTATTGTCAGCCACCTATCTGATAAATCTTATGCCTAGCTCAGTTTTAGATTGGCAAATTCCTTATCAGGTTCTTATGAAAAAGCCCCCTCTATATGATCATCTTAGAGTCATAGGTTGTTTATGTTTTTCTGCAATCAAACCTTCTGATAAGTTTGCTGCAAGAGCTAGAAAGTGTGTGTTGATTGGATATCCTTTTGCACAAAAAGGATACAAACTGTTTGATCTTGAAACAAAACAAATTTTTCTTAGTAGAGATGTTTTGTTTAAGGAAGATATTTTTCCTTACAAAATCCCTTCTACTGATTCTGAATTTGTTTCTTCTTTACCTTCTTTACCTTTGGTTAATCCAGCTGATATACAGTCTGATTTTGTTCCTCATGTTTCTATTCCTCCTTTTGAAATACCTTTATCTTCCACTTCTTCCAGTTTTTCTTCACCTTCTATTTCACAGTCTTCTTCTATTCCAGACAATCTTGTCATTCATGAAACTTCTACTGGTTCAAATCCTGTTTCTGAAAATGCTGGTTCTATTCCATCTGTTCCTCTTAGAAGATCTACCAAGGCATCTCATATGCCTAGGAAGTTTGATTCATTCATAGTTTCTAAAACATCTCCTGCTTTACAAGTTACAGCTTCACAATTTTCTGTTCATCCTCCTTCTGATTATATTGTCAGTCTTAACAATGTTTTGTCTGCACCTGTTGAACCTTCCTCCTATGGTAAAGCCAAAAATGATCCTCAATGGGTTGCTGCCATGGATGCAGAGATTAAAGCTCTTGAAGCTAATGATACTTGGGAGCTTGTTCCTTTACCATCAAACAAACATACTATTGGCTGCAAATGGGTTTTTAAAACCAAATTTAATCCAGATGGTAGTGTAGAAAGGTGCAAAGCACGGTTGGTAGCTAGGGGAGATAAGCAGATCAAAGGAAAGGATTTTAAACATACTTTTAGTCCTGTGGCTAAATTTACTACTGTTAGGACTTTAATTGATATGGCTGCTGCTTGTGGTTGGCATTTGCAGCAATTAGACATCAATAATGCTTTTTTACATGGCTATTTGGATGAAGATATTTACATGGAACCTCCACCTGGTTATGCTAAAGCTAGGCCTGGTTTTGTTTGCAAATTAAAGAGGTCTATATATGGTTTAAGGCATGCTTCCAGACAATGGAACAAAGAGTTATCTGAGTTTTTGATCAAGGATGGTTATGTGCAATCTACACATGATTATTCTCTTTTTGTCAAGTCACATGTTTCTTCTTTTACTGAAATTGTTGTGTATGTGGATGATCTTTTGGTAACTGGCAATGACATTAATGAAATTGATTGTATTAAGTCTTTACTTCATAAGGAATTTACTATTAAAGACCTTGGTAATCTCAAGTATTTTCTTGGTATTGAGGTTCTTCGAATAGAGGAAGGTATTCAGTTGAATCAAAGAAAGTATATCTTTGATTTACTTGCTGATACACAGTTGACAGATTGCACTCCTGCAGTTTTTCCTTTGTCTAAAGGTCTACAACTTAGTACTATTGATGATCCTAAGCTCTCAAATCCTGAAGTTTATCGCAGAATAATTGGGAAGTTATTATATCTCAGTCTGACTCGTCCTGATATTTCTTATGTTGTTCAACAGCTTTCTCAGTTTCTACAGTCTCCTGCTCAAACACATTTGGATGCTGTTTTTCATGTCTTGAAATATCTGAAAGGGACACTACATGTTGGTTTGTTCTACAGGGCAAACATACCCTTGCATTTGACTGTTTATTATGATACCGATTGGGGCACCTGTCCTTTTTCTACTAGATCATTGTCTGGCTATGCTATTTTTCTGGGATCTTCCTTAATTTCTTGGAAGACCAAGAAACAGAAGACAACTTCCAAGAGTACTGCTGAATCTGAATATAGAAGCATGAGTTATGCTACATCTGAAATCATTTGGCTTGAGGGTCTTTTACAAGATATCAAAGTTCAGGTTCCTCGTCCTATCAACATATATTGTGATAATACTTCTGCCAAGTATATAGCTGAGAATCAGATCTTTCAGGAGCGTACTAAACACTTGAAGATTGATTGTCATTTTATTCGTGAGTATGTTACTTATAATTTCCTAAAGATTGATCACATCACTACTGCTTTGCAACTTGCCGATGTTTTAACAAAACCACTGGATGCTGCTCGCCATAAATTTCTCTGTCACAAGCTTGGACTTCAGTTTGATCCTCTTTAAGTCAAGCTTGAGGGGGGGATATTGAGTAAATAAATAATTAATTGTAAATATTTGATTTACACAGTCAGCATAGTTAGTTAGATTTACAGCTGTACAAAGTTAGTTACAGATTAGGGGTAAATATATATAGTCTTGTACATACAGCTGAATGAGCTAACTAACTATGCTGACTGTGTAAATCAAATATTTACAATTAATTATTTATTTACTCAATAATCCGGATTCAAAGTTGATTCAACCATTCTTTTTGAGTTTTTTCTTTTGCAGTCATGTTGCAAGTACAAGTCTTTAAGATCTGGCGACCGAAAAGCAACAATCTGGAAAGTGTTAAGGTATGAACCGAGTTGATCTTATCAATGACCCAAAGAGTAGGATAATAGCTGACATCCGTAGACAATGTCTTTGGCAGGCAATAGGAAATAAGGAAAGACAGAACATAGTGGAATGTTATGTGAGAAGTAACAGCTTGAGCAAAAGATAAAGCCTAATGGTTCACCAGAAGAACTGGGTGAAGTGCCCATCAACCCCATCTAGGCGAAATTTTAGGCATCACACTTATCGTATTAGGGTAAAGAGAATCTAAAATTACATGTAGATAATTTTTCTAAAGTTAATTGCATTGTTTACCTTTTAACAAAACAATCCTACCATTATTTGTAATTTCAAATGTAATTTCAAATGTAGATATTACGTAGTCTCGTCATAAATTTTTATTAAAAAGTTCAGCTAAATCAGATAATGTGTAATGTAATTTATCAAATAAAATAAGGCTCATGACCTCGAGATTATACTTATTTTTTGAATGTATAATACTAGTTATTTAACTACTTACTTTGTTAATTTATAAAAAATTAAAATAAATTATAAGTAAATATAGGACAAAGATGACTAGATATATCTTTTACAATATTATGACATGAGGAAAAGTAATTTGAGGTTAAGGATTCTTATTATCTCTCTCAAAACGTATTTCAACAATTAACAATAACTTTAATTTATATAATTCAAATTATATAATAAAATTCTATGATTTTGGATAATAAAAATTAGTCGAGCTTGATTAGATAACTGAGTGATAATCTCTCGTCGTTCTAGATACTTGGTTCCATTCTAACTCGCTCTAAGATATCTAAAAAGGGATAATCATTTATAAAATAAATTTAAATATTAAAAAAAAAAAAAAAATAGTCGACTATTATTTACCTCTAACAATTTACATAAAATAGTAACTTTTTCAGAAAATTGGTAAGTTTGGGTTAATAAAATGGAAAAAGAAAAAAAAAAAAAAAACAGATCCAATAGAAGTTTGAGAAATGACCCCTTAACGCAAGAAAAAGATGCGTTTATGATTTTTTGACAATTTCCGTCCATGGGTTAGGCTCTCCCTTACAAATGGCCTTGGGCTTTTGATTTTGAAAAACCAACAAAGAAAGCTACGGACAGACATGATGCGTTAAGACTTTCATTCTTCCAGGTTAACGCATGCTATAAATGCGTTTTCACCTTTCAATACTTTATTTGTTTGTGGGAAACACTGCAAAACGCAAAACAAAAATGATTTTTCAGAAAACGTAACATGAATATGCGTTTTCAGAAAACGCAACATGAATAGGCGTTTTCGAGTGATATAAAGGGCTATTTTTCCTGATTATGATATTTTGGACCATTTTACTTAAACGTGATAGAAAGGGCCAATAATACCCGTGAAGTTTGATGTGTTTTGGGCAGCTTGCTCGACTCTGTTGTTTTATTTTCGTGGCGTCAATCAAATTTGTTGAATATTTCCAGATTTAAATGCTTTTGGGTTTCTAGGGTTTGCAATTCCAATCCAATCCTCATCCCTAAACTTCACATTTTTATTACACACATAAATACATAATTATTACCAGAACAAACAAAAACAGAGGGCTATTATTACCTATGTACTCGTTTAAGGACAAAGTATCTGGCAAGTTTTCACATTTGTTTTCTTCTTCTTCTTCAACACCCCATCAATCCCAGGTTACCCTTTTGTTTCCCTTATATATGTATGTATGTATTATAGCTAATGTAGTGTGATCTAATGTTTCTTGATTTTCTTGTTATTGTTTGAGCTTTGTTTTTGTGTGATCGTGTGTTGCTTTATGTTTGGATTGGATCATCCTTCTTTTTTTAGATTTTTTGTGTTAAAGTTTTAATATTTATGCAATTGGGGTGAGTGGTGTGAGATTATGAGGTCGAAAGTTGTGTACTTTATGGTGGGAGTTGATGTGAGATCTAGCAATAGTAAGAATGGGATTGTTTGGGTATAATTCTTAAGTTTCGGGTTCTTGGAAATGTTGGATAAGGCCGTGTTTCGAAAGCTTCTTGAGCTGGGATATGTTCTTTTTTTAGTGTTGTTGTGTCTTGATTGGTGAATTTTGCCGGTGCTTTTTTCTAGCTTGCATTTTTGAAGATCAGGACATGCCTTATTGCAATGCATAGAATTGATGGTGTGTGAGTTGAATGTGCGTTCCTAATTAGTCCTTTTATACTTTATGAAATATTGTTCTTGACTATATGAACTTTAGTTTAAAAAGAATGATGTGGTCTGTGGTGATGAGATATCTAAAATTCTAGGAATGTAGCGGTAATGACAACGAGCTGTTCAAGTACACATATGTTTTTTGTTGATGTTATAGATTAAGTTCATATCAACATATGAAATGCCTTAAAAAGTAAGTCCATGTGATGTAACACATTTAAACCTAAGTTCAATAGCACAAATTAAAGAATTTTTTTTAAAAAGAAGCAAAACATAAGCATAGTTCTCAATGCCACAGTCTCAATGCAAAATTATGAGGTGCACCCAAGTTATAGTTGTGGTATTTGGTAACAATAATGACATTGTTTTGCTTCATTTGTCAAGCTCATGTCTCTGTCCAGCCACCTATGATTAGTCCTAATCTCAACACAACTCCGCCTGATTTAGCAATTGGTAATAACTGGCGTATAGGCAGATCTATATCTGTTTAATAAACTAAGAATGGATACTTTTCAATTTCCATATCAAACCCCTAAAATTGTATCAAGGCAAGAAAGACATGCCATAAATTGGCATTATCTGTAAGATAGCAAATGGGTTTGTAGGAAGTGAGTTGGTAATTTTGTTGGGGTTTTAGCAATACATCACCGGTGGCAGATAAGGCAGAGTACTTCGTGAAGAGAGAGAATGATGGTTGCTGCGGAACTCAGTGCCTTGCAACACTTCAGGTGCCTCGGGTCGAAGCACATGCCTTGGACACTTTGCAGCACTTCATGGATTCACTCTGCATCAGGTGTCTCAAGTTTGCCTGGGTGCCTCACGCTTTTTTTGGAATATATAAAGAAATTATGTAGACCATTACACCTGGTCTTGTTAAGGTTTTAAGTTGAATTAAGATTTACCATTCGGCAACCAATAAAATATTTACCTTTAGTTTCATGTGTGCTTGATTTCGGACAATGGTTTTATCCAAACTAGTTAACTGGATATTTTTTTTTGCTTTCTTTTCTTTTTATCTTTAGTAAATGAGATGTTGCTGTCTATAGTCTATGCACGATGAAAATGTATTGCAACTTTTCACTTGTGTAGGCCACACAGCATAGCAAGGAGGGAAAGTCCTTGTCTTCCATATTTTCTTCTATTCTTCCTTCAACAAGCTTATATGGATTCCGATCGAACAAGCAGCACCATGACATTAAGCCAATTCAGTCACAACCTGTTCGATGGAAAAGTAAAGGTTTCACATCGCAAGAGATACCTTATGAAAAATATGAGGAATGTGAATCTAAGTTTGAGAATGATGGAACTCTAATTGCACATTGTAACGAAAAGGGGAAGGGATCTGTAATGGGCCAAGCACTTGATGAAGAATACTTTGGCACTCCAACGGATTATGAAGATCAAGGCTCTAGAAGGAGCACTAGTAGTTCTGATACTTTTGAGGATGCAACTGATCAACGCAGTTCACAGAAGTCCATGCCCAAACTCACCCAGGAGTCCCTTTTCCTCTCTGTTGATTTGTATGATTTTTTTCAGTCATCCCTTCCCAATATAGTAAAAGGTTGTGAATGGGTGTTATTGTACAGGTAAAATTGGTATGAAGTTGTTTGAGATTATAAAAGTGTTGAAGATTTTTCTTTTGTTTAATTATTTCTGTGTATGAACTTGATTTTTTACAATTCCTTGCATGAAGGGCAGCACGGTCAAACATGGTATATCACTTCGCACACTAATACGCAAGAGTGCTGATATTCCTGGTCCCTGTTTGCTGGTATGCTCACATATACTTTTTTTTTTCTGGATTGGTTGTTCTTATTGAATTTTCTGTATGTGTCCTATTTATTATATAATTCGTACTTATTCTACATATAGATCACTGGAGATAAGCAAGGTGCTGTATTTGGTGGGCTGCTCGAGGGCCCCCTAAGACCTACTGCCAAAAGAAAGTATCAAGTAAGCTGTTTTTGAAAATGTGAAGCGACTATTGGACCTAAGTATCATCACTATCAATTGTTTTTTCCTCTTTCATGAGTATTAAAATTCAATGATGCTAAACTGACTCATTGAATTGACAGGGGACAAATCAGACCTTTGTCTTCACAACTATATATGGGGAGCCAAGATTATTCAGGCCTACCGGTAACTTTCATAGCAATTTTTTTCATTCTCCCATGTGTTTTTGTTTGTACAGATACTATGTTATGTAAAGCAGTAAGCTCTAATGGAAATTAGCGAGGACCCTTTTTAAATTTTTTGGTATTAACCTTCCATGAATGGGTATTTACTTCTCTGATTTTGTTGGAGACAAGAGTGCAGTGGGATTTTGATGATTTAGTTTTGGATAGTCGTGGTGAAAAGCAAGATGGCTGTCAGTTGCTTGATGTGAGAGTGAGGGGAAATGAGTGCGGCAGTAGGACGAAACAAAAATAAAAAAGATAAAACAATGTAAAGGTAATCAGAGTTTTTACCCCGAGTTAACATACTAGCTGCATAAGCTAACTACCTTTCTAGAAGTCGTTTAGGTTTCTGGTGTACTCCCTGAAACAGAACTACTTACTAAGACGAGATTCTCCTTTTTATGCAAGTGTCAGCAAGACGGGTCCGCCTGAAGCGAAAAAAATGTTTGGTGGTTAAGATTGTACACTGGGGTTCTGTCGGCACGATTATCTAAGCTCCTAATGAATTACAGATTAAAATAAAGTTAATGATATAATATTCTTGAATAATGAATATATTGCTTGAACCTATGTCCTTACGTCCCAATGCTGCTTGTGTCCATCTGATAATGATACTTGAGCTCTTCTTGCATTAGAGGATGCCAATGCCTCTTTCTTTCCTTCTTTTTTTGCTAATTACCAATGCCTCTTTCTGTTTCCCTATCTTTACAAGTGTGTGTGTGTGTGTGTGTGTGTGTGTGTGTGACATATGCGATACACACTGCATACATTTATATCTACATATCATAATGTTAGACAACTTTTGTAGGTTTATTACTCTGAATCTCTAATAGTGTGCTTACCTTACGTATGTAGGTGCCAACCGATATTTCTACCTGTGTTTGAATGAATTGTTGGCACTTGGAGGGGGCGGAGATTTTGCTTTAAGGCTTGATGGTGATCTGTAAGTTTCTCTCTCCAACACCCATTGGTGTATCTATTTTGTTCACTCTTATTTATTACAATCTTGGTAATTTTGAAATTGTTTTTTTCTTTTGAAAGGTTGTCTGGAACTAGCGGACCTTGTGACACATTTGGAAACCTATGCTTAGCTCATAATCAAGAATTTGAATTAAAGAATGTTGAGGTATTGCCATGCCTTTTAAGCTAAGTTTTGTAGCTAGTTTTACGAGTTTTGTTGGTACTTGATGAAGATAGTAGATAAAGCAAAGATACAAGCAAGGAAAAGTGATAATATAATTTCTCTTACAGAGTAGATTTACACAAATTACCATCCACCTTCCACACAAGCACTATGGTGGTTATCACAAAAGCCTAGAAAATATTTACCCTTCACTTTAAAGATGTCCGCACTCAAATGTCATCATTGCTTTCATATTGCAATTTAATGCCCAAATTTTAAAATTTATCCAAACAATGTGTCAAGGAGTCTGTTTCGTGTTATACAAATATGGAAGGGATTGTAATAAAAATATGAACATTTTACATCAAATATGAATTAGTTGATCAGGAGTTGCGAAAATGTCCAAGTTGAAGGGCTGAAGCTGATTTTTGTGACATATGCTTTAAACCTAGTTAGCTTTATTATAAGTGATAGTGATATGTAAGCCCAAGCTCTTCTGCAAAATTATCCTCCTGTAGTGATTGTACATCCTCCAGACAGTAGTGACCTTAAGAAAAAGAAATCCTCAATAGGTATTTTGGCTTTGTAGAAGAGGCAAATAAGCTACGCCAAACATCCCCAAGTAGAATTGAAGGCACATTGATATATATGCTACACAACTTGTTTCTGAAATTATATCCTAGATCGTTACTCTTTTTTCCCTGTTTGCAGCTATGGGGTTTTGCACATGCTTCTCAATACACATAGTTGGAAAGGATGCAGTGACTTGCAAGTTGCAATATTATCTGTTATTCAATTATATATTCTTTGGTGCTTTCTTTTGGAACTGGGACTCTTGCCGTCCCTAGGATGGATTAATTAGTATAGTTGCAACTTATATCAACATAGCTTTACTTGATTGTGTGCTCATAAAACTGTACATTGAAGAATTGACTTACGGCACGTCGCTTTTTGTCCCATTTCCTGTGTATTTTAACTGTGTATGTTTGTATAAATATAATAGTATGCCAGGGAAAAACTAATATTCTTCAAATATCTGTCATGACTCGTGAGGACATAAGATGCAGCTATCTTTCCTGACCCAAAAGAAACTTGGAATTTGTGCACATGATGCTCTCAAATTAGTTTTGTTTTTGTTAAAATTAGTAGACAAGGCCATCAAAAAAGGCCATGCTTCACGGCAGCTTTCAAACCTCTTGGTATATATCTAGATTAATTATTATAGTTTAAAATGCAAAATATGTAATTGAAAATATTATAATATGTTTTTTTGTTTTTAAAATGATTCCTTAGACGAGGTCCCTAAGATTCTGGAAAATATGAAATGCGTTTATGAAAAGTTAATATGTATCCTACAAGACAAAGAAGATGAAGCCTCTATGAGGAAGAAATTGCAGATTTCTAAGCCCACAATTTCGTATTTTTCATTTCTTGCTAATTTATTGAGTTATTGTTATTGCATTTTAGTGATATGAAAACGAGAGATTTTTCTTTGTGAAGTAAATAATTAATAAACATCCATGGTCAGAACAACATCAAGTCTTGATCTATCTTTACTGGAATTTGGTCCTTAATCACCGATGAATGTCAAACACCTGCAGTTATGACTATCGTTATATTTCATTGAGAGAGGTGATTGTTGGTAATTGTTGCCACTATGTTTAATTATGGGAGGTGATTGACATCCACCGGTGACTGTGAAAGATCACCCATCTTTACTTGTTCCTTTCGCTTGTCGAAACTATAATTCGGAGGGGATGCCTCCGAGGGCTTCCACCTTCATCCTTAAGTATTTTGTCATCGCTTACATCTAACATTACTCTTTTGATGCATATAATTTTTTGATGCGAACAATCTTTTTAAATATTATTTAATATGCATAATTATTTTATAATATGAAACGGTTTTGTTCAATATCTCAGAAAAATAAGTTATCTGAGATATATCTCATGATATATTCTCATATTTATATTTTTTTTCTAAAAAATATACAATCTAACCAATATTATTAACCTATAACTCATGCCAATCGGGTATATAATCTTGTCATCTGGATCACATTACCAAAGAGGTCAGTTTGTAATTAGAAGTTATTAACTCTATCAGATGCGTTTTAAATTTAGTATTTCTTTTTCATCGTCATGAGAATGAATGCAGTATTTAATTCTCTGGACTGAGTTTACTCAAGGAAAATATCATATTTTACAAGTTCTACAAATAACTTTAAAAATATCTAGCAATTAGGAGCTAATTTTTTTGGAAGCAGATGTTCTGCATATCACCTCTTCAACTCGCAAAGTACAATGGATATTGATGGAGCAGCACTAGATTATGATATACTGCAGCAACTGCTACAAAAGACAGATCATATGCCTGAAAGTTGATGCATTCATTTATGATACCGTGTCACCATCTTCCCCTGTCAACCCAAAAATTCTGAGGTTTCTATCCATTGACCCAACTGCTACATATTTTGCATCTGGGCCGAATTTCACAGAAGACACTTTACCTGAAATTGCAACATCGATATAATTATCCTCAAATTCCAGATTTATAATTATTTCTCAGATGATTACGAATCCATGATGTAATTTCGTATACACACGCACAGATAGGGAGGGAAGGGGAGAGATAGTACCTGTGCCAGACAAATCAGGTAACGTTTTAATACAATTCCATTCAGACTTGACATTGGCAACTTGGTATACCCTGCACAGCAATAACGACAGAATCAATAAAATGAACACAATCCACAAAATGTATTGAAAAACACTGTACTTGTGCATGTGATCCCTCCCCAAGTCTAGTTTTTTGAAGGATCTAAAAAGATGCCTAAAGGCCCTCTATAATCATTAAACCTAATAAACCAAGAACAGAGTCATCGATTATGGACCAACCTGATATCTGAGCCTCCAATTGCGAGGTAGCTTCCACTGTGATCAAAGTCCACTGAGAACAAAAACAAATGAAGCATTAGAGATTACACAAATACACCGAGACGAGAGTATTTCTTCTCCCGCTTATATTCACTGTCTGTAATTGTACAAATTCAAACACTCCTTCAAGAGAACCAGAACGGTACTACAATTCTCTCGACACAAGATGAAAATAGGGGGAAAAATTACGGGTTGAATATTGATGAACTTTGACGATTATGTACGGTTTGTTTGTCAGATGGATACATTCTTTGTGTATATAGTAAACAATTTTCTTTTGTGTGCCGGTAAAGTGGATAGGGGATTCAGGCAAGACTCTCTCTGGGCTACTCAAAAATAAAATGTCCAACTCCAATAATCACACAATTCCAGTCTATTTGATTTCTTGAGATGGTAATTGTATATAAACATCAAAATGTGGATGCTAATGCACACCTGATTGTGTTGGTGTATCTTCATCATATGGTGAAAATGTTCTAAAATTCTTCAATTTGCGGAGATCCCACAGCTTCACACCATCTTGAGCCGCAGTCTGACAATTTAAGGAGAAATGTTTAGGCTACGACATGACTCGTCAGCTACATATTTGTGCATTTCTCAAATAAAAAAGTAGCAGCACATACCGCTAAAAAGTACCCATTTTCTGAAAAAGATATGGCATTCACAGCCCCAACGTGACCATCAAATCTCGCAACATTAGCCTGCAAAGTGTAAACAAACATGTGAACAACATTCATACAAGATTACTGCTGATGATTAAGTTTATATTTTAGTTCAGTATCATACTTGGCTCTTTACATCCCAAATTTTAACAACAGCCCCTGAGGTGCCTGTTCCAAGGATGAGACCATCAGGATGGAAGGCAGCAGATGTATAACCATCGGGAGTTGTATCAGAAACCTACATAATCAGTTCAGAAGTTATGAAATGAAATTAGCATTGCAACTCAATACATTCCTAGCGAAGCCTGAATATATGAATGTCGCTGAATGAGTGGAACTAGTGCATCTCGATGTGGTGACAGGGAGCGAAAGAAACCTGTGCTAGACAAGAACCGGAAGTGATATCATAGAAGCACCAGGTACTATCAAGAGAGGCCGTCACAAAGTAGTTGTTAGTGGCATGGACGGTAACAGCTTGCACCTGTCACACAAGTTGTTTGTCTTTATTAGAAAGATGATAATGCTGTAGGGACTATATAATGGTATGTCAGGACTACCATATATTAGCATTAGTACTTGTATTTTCCAGTAGTAGTTTGGGGATATTAAGTAATAAGTAGTGAGTATTAAGGCAGGGGCGTTTATGTCTTTTAAGTAGTTAGAAGTTAGTAGAGTCTATAAATAGTTCTACCATTTGTATTTTCAGTGATGAATGAATGAATATATGAAAAGGCATTTGCCACCAAACCTCTTTCTCTCTCTATAACAGAATCCCTCTCTCTCTAGGGTTTCATTCTCTCTCTCTTCTAAACTCTGATTCTGATCTGATTTCTCATCTACTTCTTCTGATTCTCATCTCATTCTCTTCTAATTCTCTGTTAAATCACTATCCTTTACTGTTAATTGTCATTCCTAAACAGAAAATACCAAAAATAGTTGTAAAACAGGTCAAGAACTCACCAGTTCCTGACATGGTAAGATAGTCAAAGAGCTCCCATGTAAAGAACAAAAGGAATATATAACCACTACCTGAATTATACATGCACCGTATGCAGGCAGATACTAAATTTACAGGGGTTAACTAGAGCGTGACCAGCACACAGTCTTTCAGAATAATAAGGCAGAGTATGCTCGGTTTTACCACTAACAAATAGCCGTAAACAGTAAGATCATGTAGAAACCAGAATCATCACAATCATGAATATATAAGCTTCAATAAAAAAGTTGGGGCAGGTGAGGTTGGAGAAAAGAGAAAATATATTTATGATTTTGCAAAATATTTTGACTATTCTTTGTTACTGTTATGGGGGCAATTAATGACTTCAGCCTCATTCGTTTCAGTAGAACCCAGGTGTGTAACTGCAAGTACCATGGAGCCTAGATGAGTTTTACAATGTTTGGTTGGTTAATTTTTAATTTGAACAAAGGAACTTCTAGTTCCATGGTATTTGAAATTACACCAAAACATGGGAACTTAGTTACCTTGGTGGCCCATGGTTTTTCTTAAGTTACGTAGTGATTATATTATTAATTTAACTGATTTAAATTTACCAAAAATTAAGTATGTAACTACTAGTTAGCAGTGAACCAAACACTCATACATTATCTTCCATGAATTATGATTTGTAGCCTACTTCCATGGAACTTGAAAATACTTACGTAACTACAAATTTGGTGAAAAAAACGAGGCCTTTGTTTATCTAGGGTTGTATTCCTAAGAGCTTTCCCCAAAAACATGCAATTATGTAAAGTAAAGAAGGTGCCTCGACATACTTATGCTCCTTAGGATCCTCCACTTTAACTATACAACCTTAAGTCCTCAACATCAACCTTCAATACTTGGTACTCGATTTGATGAGATTTAAATTTGAGAAAAGCTCTTGGTACAAAATGCACAAACAACCATCAATGATTGCAAAAGGATACATGATACGTATGTTGAGGTTAAAAAGAAAGAGATTCAACAGATCAGTCCAGGTGGTCATTCCTATTTTAAGCAAATTGATAAAACGTCCTATTGTGAATGCCACATTTATCCCTTCTAAAATTCATGAAGTTTAAGACTACCTTTTCCTGAGAGGATGAGGTATGCAACTATTTTTAACTAATTACATAACTTGATATGATTGATATCATTCTTACCTCGGCAGTGTGATCCTTCAAGATGTGCCGACAATCATAATTTCCACTCTCTGACCCTTGCCATACACGGACTGTCTGCAAATGCCAAAACCAAGTAATATAAGTACAAAAGGAAAATGCCACACATTTTATAGTATTTACAGAAGAATCTGCGGCATTCTATGAAAAGTTAAAAATATAATCAAGTATGCCAACCTTATCAGCTGAGCCTGTAACTACAAGTTCCCCTTCAGCTACAAACCTTACACTCGTCACCTGGTACCAAAAAAACGGGAACAATATAGCCAGCCGAAAATCTTAATAAAGAAAGTTAGTTAATTGGAGGAAAAAACCTTTTTCGAGTGACCACTGAGCGTAGATAAAATCTCGCCTGAAGTTCTATCAAACACTACAGCATTTGTATCAACCCCGCCAGTAGCAATAATATCCTGATAAACAAATAGATAATTGCTTTAATGTAAACTATAACATATTGTTTGTCTATGTAAAAAGCAATATCACAATAAACTATAAATTCCTGCAATGTAGACAAAGAACTTGAGCCAATACCATCGTGTTAAGTTATTTACTGCCATCTAATATCCATAATGTTTTCGATGGAAGACATTTTCCATACTTTCTATAATCAAATTTCAGACCGATGCCATATGAGTTATGACTAAAAAGATGGGTCTTTTTTAATGTTTTAGCAGTTTTGTATAATCTTCAACAAGGATTAGCACCGACTCCAGTCAAACACACAAAAAAACAGGTCAAATGTAATTGATTACTGTGTGACTCAATGCTCGACAGATCTACGCTACTTTCAATATAATAGAATTATAAATGGGTAAAATGAATCAGGGAATCTTTTCATTTTTCATCCCAAAAATTTCATATAACTCATGACCATGAAATATGAATTGTTCATTAGTCATTAGATTCGCTATTGCAAGCACGTAAAAAATATATAAACTTTCTATAAGTATATTTTCTAATATATTTACACACTGTATGATGATCTACACTCTACAGTGAGAACCGTGCCAACATCACTTGCTTTGTGATGCAATTACATAGAAACTGAAACTGAATGTACAGACCTTGCAATAAGAAAGGCCATAAATGGAACAGGTTCCCATCATACATGAAAGAACAACTAAAAGAAAAGAAAATTCCTACAAGTAGCATGACAAAAAAGAAAAATAGAAACAAAATAGTATAAACTAGCATGTTTACTTCAGTTTAGCAGTCAAATACTCTAATGTCTAGATTGACTGCTCAAATTTCTAAATACCACAAGTCATATCCTGGAAAACTAAACATATAGAAAAACCAGTGTAAGATTGTGATAGAGAATTGCAGTGTACCCCTCACCTTTGACTTGTGAATGTCCACAGATAATATCCCAGGTTTGTTAGTTCTGTGAAGAGGAAAACTATTAAGTTGGGTGTATTGCTCCACAGCATCAACCAGAGCCAATGATGAAGATATCTACAGATTAGCAGCCATGGATAAGAATTAAACAAACAAATTTCTTAGAATAATGAGAATAACTAGCGATCATAAAACAGGAGAATAAGAGTAGCACATTCCAACAATAATACAAATGCCTCGTTTAGATAATTAGTCTAGAGATCTCAAATTAAATATTTTCATGGATGGCTATAATACCTGCCGCCTTTTCCGTTGCTGTGAAAGTGCTGCATTGCAATCAGTTAACTCTTCAATAATTTTGGAAGAGATTCCAGGTCGTAATCTCTTCCCATCAGGTCCCAATTCATCATCCTCAGCAGCTTTACAGGAATAAAAGTTAAAAAATCAAATGTTGTACGTGTACTAAGACAAAACACAAACAGCGGAACAAAAAAGAAGAAAATTGTTGATTGTAAAATATACATGCATGTGAGGTACCTCTTTTCCCATTACTTAAAGCAGAACCATTTTCTGGGATTGCAGTAGACATGGACATGGGTATCTGTCTTTCTGCATGTGCCAATAATGACCTTGCTTCATCTCTTTCCTTCTTTAGTCTAGCAATTACACGGCAGGCGGCATCATGCTGCCAACATATTGAGAAATGACATTCAATTTATATGCATAGACAATCTACGGAAATTTATTAGAAAATCAACAAATTAACTTATAAATACCTGGTAAAGAGCATGACTAAGCTCTTCCCTTGCTGTATGTAGTTGCTTCTCTAATGCGAAATTTGATAACATCAGGCCATCCCATTCCTAGTATTGAATTTATAAATTTAAAAAAAAAAAAAAATTATACACAAATTATGGATACATATCCCTAAAGGTACAGAATTTGTAAGTTAATCAATATCATTACAGCATAAGTTAAGAGTCTATGTAAGTACAAAGAAGAGACAAGTAATATAGTATACATTTGTCAGGACTCAGGACAACAATAACACTAGGAACTACATGGCACGCACACTTAGATACATATTATTAGTGGCAGACACAGAATGTTATGGAGGGTGAGTCAAATTGCAATTGTAATATTTAACATTGTTGAGGGCACCGAAAATTGTAGACAAATAATTATTATATAAAAATAAGTTAAGGGTAGGCCTTCAGTAACCCTAGGTTACTATCAAATGAAGACTCATATCATTCATTCATGTTTTTCGTGAGTCCTTTCTAATAGATGCTTCAGATCCATTTAAGACTAGTGCATTGTTATTATGTGCCTTTTGAGACATTCTTTTTTTTAAACAAAAGGAGGTTACAACACCCCTAGCATCAATCCAAAAAAAAAACAGTGCTTATTGCAACACCGTCCTCGTTAAACATCAGAATGCATGATTGCACACATATATGAACCTGTAAAATGGCAACGAAAGGGTACTAAATAAATCACCCAAACTCCTAAAGTACAATTATGATAGCATAATTTAAATTCATCGAGCTTAACAAAGATGAGTAAGCTATAAAAAGGTGATCAGTTCCAGACAATTTCAACCTATAAAACTTGAAAAAAATACCTTTCATGATACTGTTATAAAGGGAACATTGCACTATAAGATAAATCCACCTAATCATCTGCCTTTACAAATGAACATTATTATTGAAAAAATCTTAACTGATAAATACACCAGCATGATATGGAAAGTACAACTTTAGCTATATAAATATTTAGGCGGGCCACAGTGATTATTATTAATCACACTGAAGAAAAACCCAACATCATCTTATTATTAATGTAAGTTCCACTTTAGGCATAACAGAGAAATAACACACTTGATTTAGGCAGCAAAAGTACTCTACTGTTCATGAAATTATCTTCAATGGAATATAAGTTAAACAAGGAAGCAAGAATCAGAGGCACTTACAATCTGGAACATCCCCAACATCCCAGGAATGCTTGCAGCCTGTACTGGTCTTGGCTTTACAATCTGTGTAATTATATATAATATTAACCTCGGAACTGAAGCAAACACGATAGACGTATACAATCACGCACACTCGTCCATATATGCAAACCTTGGAAATTTTGATGGGCACAATGTCTTCCATAAGTAGAGGCTCCCCGGTAACTGGACATTTGCCATAATCCTATCAACAACAAAACAATTGCACCTTCCTATCAAACAGACATTCAACTTGCATAAAATATCATAAAACTTTCTATTAAGTGACCTAAAAAGCACAATGCAATCAGAGAAAACAAATTCAATTTTCCCAATAAGCAAACATAAAAGCTAAGCTAAACAGTTTCATTCCACACACCAAGTAACAATCTCCGTAAATTCTTCAACCGTCTCCATGTTCCATTAAAAAAACTTAATTATCCTACATAATCTCATTCAAAAGCATTTTATCTAAACCCTAGGCCACGCGCCTATGTCTGTATACAAGGACCATAATCCGTAAAATATTCATAATCCTTTCCGAGATATATCAAATTAAGTAAAACCAATTCGAATAAATACTAAATAAGCTACATTATACGAATTACCACAATAATCGACAAAACAAAGAAGTAAACGAATAAACACGAACCGACAATTACGATATACAAACGGAAAAAAAAAAACAAAATGTAGGTGGATATAAAAAGCAAAAACCCTAGAAAAGAGGCAAAAATTGAAACGAAACTCACTAAAACGTGGCGCTCGATTAATTTCCTGTCGTATAAGAGTCCAGACTTCTTCGAAACTACGGGCTCTTCCGGGACTTCACCGGAGACTGTACAATTACATAAACAACAATACAAACGAATATCAGTTAAATTGATATATACACGGATGCGAGAATGTATAGTGTGTGTGTGTGTAAATGTGACTTACTAGAGCAATTCATGGCGATTGGAGAGAGATAGCTAGGGTTTGTTGGATAGATTTGGGTGTGGCAGAGTAGAGAGATAGATGTAATATAGATACAGCAGCTTTGGCCTTTGAGAGAGTGAGCGAGAGTAGAGAGAGAGACTGCGAGGGAGTTTTATTTATCTTTCAGTCAGGGTTCAACATGGACGGGTCGCCCGATTCCATAATCTGGGTCGCCTTCACTTTGCTTTAGTCTTTTATTATTTTTTTTGGAGGAAATTGTGGTCATACTTAACCTCATTTTGCATTTTTATGGCCGAAGTATCAAATTTACAATATAGTGCCCAGACATTACTTTTATTTTTCAAAAAGGGGGTTAAGGGCCACTTTTTTGAAAAAAAATTCTTAAAAAAATTGCTCTTAGCCACCTTTTTGAAGACTAAAAGCAATATTTGGCTACTAAATTGCAAATTTGAAAGTCTGGTCACTAAAGTGCTAAAGCGGGTAAAGTACGGCCACCATTTTGTAATTTACTCTATTTTTATTTACGATTTTAACTTTAAAGAGAAAACTTACTTTTTCTTTTATTTTTATTTTTAATGTTTTAATAATGTTTTTAGTTTATTTAATATCATATGTAAAAACATTTTTATATTGTGAATTATTTTCTTACTATAAATGTATTATTATTATTATTTTGATTTATTTTCTACACTTGATATATTGTTACATGATTATATTCTTTTATAAATTTCTCCTTTGTGATGCCTACCATTCAATCGTCAATCGTCATCCTACTTTAAGATTAGACCTATAATGAATATAATATGTTTATATGCAAATTATCGAATAGAAACCACACATATGTTTAAGAATAATCCATATCTCTTATTACCTCAATTACAACCAAAAAAATCTTAGACATTCGTATGTTTATAATTATTACAACTCTTTACTTTAGTAATCTGTTTCTATCACTATAAACATTGCCTCATTTTTCAGTCTCAGTACAAATCGTTCGCCAAATTTACCTAGATATCTGCCCCGTGCGTCCCCGTTAATCGTTATACATCTAATTTTATTCTATTAGACTCTTTAACAGTCACGCTCATGTCTTTTCTCATTAATCCACTTGCACTAGTTATATATCGGATGTAATGTAAATATTTTTTAATAATACATCGGAATGCGATCAAAAATTTATTTAAAGTAACAATATTTATAAATATAATAAAATATTTATTTTATATATATATATATATATATATATGGCAGGTCTCTGTGGGGAACTCACTATATGAGTAACTAAGTAACTCTTCATCCTGATCGTTAGATCATAAACAAATATAACTGCATGCACACACACGTTTACCGATCACATATTACATTGCACAACGTTACATTACTTAACACTTGATAAAACACAAACAATACTCAAAAATAAAATATTTTTGGATTACAAAATATATTTATTTAATGATATTGAAAATAATTTCATGAATAAAAAAATACATTTATGTAATTATGAGAAATGATAGTTTTTTTTAATAAAAATTTATATTAGATATCAATAAATATGTTCTACAAATAAATTATGAAAACTAGACTTTAAAAAATTAAACAATTTTTGTAAAATAATAAAATTTAAAATAAAAAATATTATTTTGTGATATAAAAATATAAGACACATATAAAGGATTAAGAATTAAAAATGAAAAAGTACATAACATAATTAAGAAAGAGTGTTCTGTATTAAGTAAAAAAATAGTGTTTAGTTTTTTTTTTTCTTTCAGAATATAATAGTGTTATGTAAATTTAAAAGAATAAAAAATGGGTTATGTAAAAAAATAAAAACTATAATTTATATGTTATGTAAATTTATCGTGTTCCACAAAAATAACACTTTTTAATAGTTTTATGTTACCTAAAGTACAGAACATAGTGTTCTGTATTATTTTTCTTTCAGGAAATAATAGTGTTCTGTAAATTTAAAAGAATAAAAACTGGGTTCTGTAAAAGGTAAAACCTATTATTTATATGTCCTGTAAATTTATTGTGTTCCACAAAAATAACATTTTTTAATAGTTGTAAATTTATTGTGTTCCACAAAAATAACATTTTTTAATAGTTGTATGTTCATAAAATATTATATTTTTTAAAAATATAATATGATTTAATTAATATTATCTTATGTTTATAATTTGTGATTATTTATAAAAGGAAAAAGGTGTATATGATGATTATGATAAAACACACTCTCCTGTATGCATACTATGTTAAGTTTATGATTAGTTTTTTAAACAGACGTTATGTACATGTGTCACCGTGTAGTTGAGTTCCTCAGTTACTCAAGAAAAGAAGTTCCTCGCTGATCCCTCCTATATATATATATATATATATATATATAGGGGAGAGTCCTGTGGGTAACCATTCTATTGTAGTAACTAAGTAACTTTAACATAATTGGTATGTAAAACACATGTTCATCATCAGTTAACGTCGTTTAGTGTGTTAATTTATCTTGCCACATAAACAACAAATAACAAATTAAGGATTTTGTGCTTTCTATTTATTCAACTTTTTTGCCTGTATTAGGTATCCTTTTATTTGTTCTTTAAATTTTTTTGTTATTTTGTGCCTTTTATGTTTATTATGGGTTTTTTGTTTTCTTAATATGTGTCTTTTTAGACTTTTCCGAGTTACTTAATATTGTATAGTTTTTTCCTAGTATTTTTTAGTGTTATGTATTTTATTTTTTTGTATCAGTAAATTTTGTACTATTATAATTTTTAACATCCTATAATTTTTATAATTTGTTTTAAATATGTACTTTAAATGTTAGTATGTTCCTTAAATGTTTTAGTGTTATACAATTTTATTTTTTTTGTTTGTCGTTTCTAGTGTTCTTTATTTGTTTTATATTTTTTGTATATTGTTAATTTTTTATCATTTTAATTATTGTGTTCTATTATTTTATTTGTATGATTCGTAGAATTACATATGTGATTTGTGATTTTTATTTGTATACTATGCCTTAGTTGTGTACTAAACTTATATAAAAATATAAGACACATATAAAAGATTAAAAATGAAAAGTTAAAAAGTTATGTATTAAAAAGTGGGTTATGTATTAAAAAAATGGGTTCTGTATTAATCAAGAATGTTCAGTATAATTTTTATTCAGGAAATAATATGTATTGTAAAATAAAAAGAAAATAAAAAATATATGGGTTATGTAAAAAATAAAAACTATATTATTTATATCTTCTGTAAAATTTTTGTGTTCCACAAAAGTTACACTTTTGTTAGTTTTATGTTATGTAAAATAGTAATGCTTTTTTAAAAATTTAATACGATTTAATTAATATTATCTTATATTTATAATGTGTTCTATTATTTAATTTTTATGATTCGTAGAATTACATATGTGATTTGTGATTTTTATTTGTATACTTGTGTACTAAACTTATATAAAAATATAAGACACGTATAAAAGATTAAAAATGACAAGTTAAAAGGTACAAAACATAATTAAGCAAGAGTTTTCTCTAATAAAAAAGTGAGTTCTGTATTAATCAAGAATGTTTGATATAATTTTTTTCTAGAAATACTATGTTCTGTAAAACAATAAAAAAAATATATATGGCATCTGTAGAAAAATAAAAACTATATTATGTATATGTTATGTAAATTTTTTGTGTTCCACAAAAGTAACACTTTTGTTAGTTTTATGTTCTGTAAAATAACAATGCTTTTTTAAAAATAATATAATTTTATTAATATTATCTTATACCAGCTTAAAACTCGTGCGATGCACGGATTGTTAATTGTTATTTTATTATTATATTTTTAATATTTTAATAATTGTATTTGTTAAAAAAATAAGTAGGCATGTTAAAATATCTAAATACTTTTAAATAATTAAAAACATTAAAACAGATTTTAAAATAAATAAGTAAGGGTTTGCCCGTTATATTTTTGGAAAATGAGGGGTTTTAGTAAGAAAAAATAAAAAATGTAACATTTATTTAGTTTAAAAAGGTAAATGCACGTGATATTTTTGGAAAATGAGGTTTTAAAATTTAATAATTAAAAGTATTTAAATTCGTTTTAAAATAAATAAGTAAAGAGTTTCCTATGATATTTTTGGAAAAAAATGAATTTTAGTGAGAAAAATAGAAAAAGATAATTGGAAAAGATAATTTCCTGTGATATATTTAGAAAAGAAGGAAGCTTATTAGAAAAAATCTATAATGTGTTTTAGAGTAATTGGTTATAAATAAGTATTTGATTATTTATATTTTAATATTCTTAGTGATTGCATTTGTTAAGAAAAACAAGTAGACATGTTAAAATAGGTAAACTTTTAAAAAATAATTATAATATTATAGGTTTAAAAATAAATAACTAAAGGTTTGTCTGTGATATTTTTGGAAATGAGGGGTTTTAGTAAGGAAAAATAGAAAAAAACTAACATGTTTTATTTAAAAAAGGTAATTGCCATGTTTGAAAAAGTAGGGGAATTTGTTAGAAAAAATAATGTATTTTAGGGAAAAAAGGTAATTGATTATAAATAGGTAATATTATTATTTAATAATATATTTCTATAAATAAGTAAGGTTAATTAAGTAAAAACATGAAATACAATTAAGGGCAATTAAGTAAAATCACAACGTACCATACCAACCAACCAAATTTTTAATGTTTCGTCTATTATATAATAGTATTGATAGTACCATCTTTAATAATACTAGCTTAAAACCCGTGCGATGCACGGATTGTTAATTGTTATTTTATTATTATTTTTTTAGATTTTATTAATTGTAATTGTGCAAAAAATAAATAGGCATGTTAAAATAGGTAAACACTTTTAATTAGTTAAAAACATTAAAACAGATTTTAAAATAAATACGTATGGGTTTGCCCGTTATATTTTTTGAAAATGAGGGGTTTTATTAAGAAAAAATAAAAAATGTAACATATATTTAGTTTAAAAAGGTAAATGTCCGAGATATTTTTGGAAAATAAGGTTTTAAAATTTAATAATTAAAAGTATTTAAATATGTTTTAAAATAAATAAGTAAAGAGTTTTCTGTGATATTTTTGAAAAAAGAATGGATTTTAGTGAGAAAAATAGAAAAATTAAATTGTAAAAGGCAATTTCCTGTGATATATTTAGAAAAGGTGATATTTTGTTAGAAAAAATATATAATGTATTTTAGCTGAAAAAGTAATTGATTATAAATAGGTATTTGATTATTTATATTTTAATATTTTTAGTAATTGCATTTGTTAAGAAAAATAAGTAGACATGTTAAAATAGGTAAACTTTTAAAAATAATTATAATATTAAAATATGTTTAAAAATAAATAACTAAATGTTTGTCCGTTATATTTTTGGAAAAGGAGAGGTTTTAGTAAGGAAAAATAGAAAAACTAACATGTTTTAGTTAAAAAAAGATAATTGCCCGTGATATATTTAGTTAAAAAAGGTAATTGGTTATAAATAGGTAATATTATTTTTTAATAATATATTTCTATAAATAAGTAAGGTTAATTAAGTAAAAACATGAAGTACAATTAATTAAGGGCAATTAAGTAAAATCACAATGTACCATAACAACCAACCAAAGTATGGTTAATTAAGTAAAATCACAACGTACCATACCGACCAACCAAACTTTTAATGTTTCGTCTATTATATAATAGTATTGATTTATAATGTGTGATTATTTATAAATGGGAAAAAGAAAAACACATCTCCTGTGTATTAGGGTAAGTGTATTAGGCAGTTGAAACACAGTTGATGATTAGTTTGCTGACGGACGTTATGTACACGTGTCACCTTGAGTTCCTCAGTTACTCAATAAAATGAGTTCCTCATTGAACCCTTATATATATATATATATATATAAGTGAACCTTAATTATATATATATACATAGATATATATACAACGTCAAACCTTAATTATATATATATATATATATATATATATATATATATATATATATATATATATATATATATATATATATATATATATTAGATGTTAAGTAAAATCTCTTTAGTGACGGATTGAAAATGATAATAAAATAAATTATAATTTTTTTGATTAATTAGGCTTCTACGCCTTATACGTGAGTATCAGTTATAACAAATCTCGGGATAAGCGAGAATCAAACCCAAAAAACTGAAACGACATGAGATAAGTAGTTAACCACTTGAGTTATCTCATCGCACTCGATAAAATAAAATGTGTTTAACGCTATGATATTTGATAAATATAAGAAATAATAAATTTATTGTATAACTGTCAAACTCAACTGGGTGAAAGACCCGATTACCCGTTTTTCTAAACAAAAGTACCAAATTACCCAGTGGCGCTAAACATCGCCCAAAATGCCTATTGACTGCGAGTTTCTGGCATGCGTAGGCGATTATACGCATCTTATATATGCGTGGTTGTCATTTTCTAATTGTCAAAATAATAATTCTATGGTATACGCATTTGGAAGATGCGTGAAAGTTGACGTACACATGTGTGCCCTGCGTAGTTTTGCATGAGTATGCATGCCAATTTTGCGTATATTCATTAATGTATAGCATTAGTAACTGCACTATTTCATTTTTTTCTCTTGCAGCATCGTCATCCTTCTATTTAAAAGTGCCCCCAACCCCACCAATTTCATAGTTTAACACAACTCATACCATGATAACGTTGTTCACCACAACAAATAGGCAATCCTCTCACCTCACATCACATTTACATACATATTAAGTCCATATACATGTAAGAAAAAAAATTATTTCTAAATACAAACCTATGCATATATGTATAATCACGTGTGTGTTTGTGTGTGTGAATTACATGTTTTTAGTGATAAACGTTTTAATTTGTAAAAGAAAGAGGATTGAGGAGCATAGGGAAAATGGGTCATATTTGTATACTCTTTGGACTGGTATACTCATTTGGTATATGTTGATACAGTGGGTATTTAGGCATGCGCGAAAAAAGGTAATATGACTAACTTTTTTGAAAAATTATGTATTTCGGGTAATTTCTCAACTTAATATTTAAACCATTAAATAGACTATACTTATATTGAACGGTTATTAGATCAGAATGTCAACGGATGAGAATTGTTCGACGTGATATTAAAATCTTTTTGAAATTTATATAAGGTTTAAGATTCAAATTTCATCAATAAAATATTATATGGTAATTAAATTTATGGTGTTGATTTTTAAAATTATATATAAAGGGTGGGGTTTGAATCTCCTTAAACACATAACATTATAATCGATTTTACCGTTGTTATCGATATTCTACAGTATATTTTATTTATAATAGAAAATCACATGTTAAAATATAAACAATAAATATTAAAAATTATTCTCGCACCTTATTTTAAGTAATATATACTAATCTAAGGGTTTTTTTCATAAATATCTCATTCCGGAAATATTTTTGCAAAAATATCTTTTCAAAAAAAAAAAATATGTGAAAATACCATCTTATTTGCAAAAATATCTTCTGCAAACTACAACCAAAATCAACCACAAATTCAACTTGTTAATAATGGTGTTTTTCCGTCGTCCTGATTTTAGGGTTGTAAACAACCCTAAGTCCGTATACGAATTATTCGTAATTCTTAATATTCCTAAAATCCAAAATAGAAACATTGAACCCCAAAAGTTAACTATTGAACCCCCAGGGTAAACCAAGACCACAAGTTTACCCCTTTTATTAATAATTTTTTTTGAATTCTTAGATGTTTTTTCAATTATTTTTTAAAAAGTTGCATCTAATTGCATCTAGTTTCAACCACATATGCAACTTGATGCAAACTACGTAGGTTGTATTTGGAAAGTTGCATCCAGTTGCATCTAGTTGCAATCACATATGCAACCGGATGCAACCTACGTGGGTTGTATTTAGTTGCAGAACGTATTTTTGCAAAAATCTTTTTAAAAGATGATATTTTCGCAAATTATTTTTAAAAAGAAGGTATTTTTGTAAATATTTTGAGAATATGGTAAAATCGCAAAAAAACTTTAAAAAAGTGATATTTTTGATAAATATCCCTAATCTAAAATACATGTCACTAACAAGACAATTATTGTCATTAATTTTTATATTAAAGAAAAACTATATATCGAACCGCTTATAAGTTATTATATATAAATTATGGAATTAGTATGTAGTCACGATTAGGTTGAATATGCAGTCACGATATAAATTTATTTTAATTACCACTGTCTCCACTTTATCGATCACCAATAATCGCTTTTAACAAAAATCATCATTACCAACAAAATTATCAAAATATTGAAACACGAAATACTTAATTTTAAAATAAATCATCAACTTTTTGAAGCGAATCACAAAAAACGATATCTCTATCATTTCTACCATCATCACTATCATTTTTGATAATTTCTTCATCACATCCTCTCATGTGTCATAATTACATATATTATAACCTTTATAATTACCAATTTATGAATGTCATGTTCGAGAATCGTAAACTTAAAATAAGTTATATATGATATATGTTTATTTTATGAATACATCAATCAATAAATAATAAAAACAAAAAATTAATAACGAAGACTAGAAATGTTATAAATTGGAGATATGGATATTTATCAGGTCACATGAGGGATAATTAATTTTTTGTCCTTCAATTATATGTCATTTTTCTAGGTCCCTTTACTAAAAAAGAAATACTTCCGATTACAGTGCTTCCGTCTAATTTTGACTAATGTCCGTTAGTCTATGCTGACATGGAAACTTTAAAAAAGAAGAGAAATGTAATGTTTTATTACATGGCAGCTTATCTGTGTAAAATTACGTACTCACATATACATACATATTAACACACATTCACTCTTCTTCATCCATCTTTATCTAATCACCTGTAATCACCATTGCCCCCATCTTCCGGCCAAAATATGACGACGTCGTCGGCACATCTTTCCTTTATTGTCCAATCGCAGACCCACCAAATTTCTCTAATTTTCTTTCCAAATCAAACACAAATATCAAATTTTGAAAAAAAAAACAATATGACAAACACACACAATCGTACATACACACACAAAATCATTGTCATCGTTCATCGTCGAATTGGGGTTCTTATCAATATTTTTACCCTTTATATCTCTCACTATCTAAATTAAGTTTGTTTTGTTTTGTAAAACTAGTAAAAATTATTTTATGGTTGATATGTGTGTTTTGGGGAACACATTTAAGGGGTCTGGAGCTTGTTAGCTTTATATGTGTGTGTGTATAAGTCTGATATGTACGCGTATGTTTGGATTCCGATAAACTCAAATTTCAGTAAATTCCAGTAAGCCCGAAATCCAGTGAGCTCAAATGGGTGAGTGATGTGAGGCTGTGTATCTATGTATATGTATATATTTGAGAGAAAAGATGGTGAAGAGTAGATACTCGGAGGTGTGCCACATAATTGTCACATAGTTGCCAAGTAATTACACATTTCATTTCATATTTTTTTCAAGTTTCCATCAACAAAGACAAACGGACTTTAGTCAAAATTTGACAAAAAGACGACAATCAAAAAATTTGAAAGTTAAAGAATCGAAAGTATTTATTTTTTAGTATAGAGACCTATATCAAAAATGACATATAGTTGAAGAACGAATGAATTAATTATCCTGGCCACCCAGAGATTAGGGTTATATCTCATTATCCCTCTGAATTCGTCCATCTCCGACAGGGAGAATTCTATTTTCCAATATGAGGGAACAAAAATTC
Source organism: Heracleum sosnowskyi (assembly GCA_030848705.1). Classification (NCBI taxonomy): domain Eukaryota; kingdom Viridiplantae; phylum Streptophyta; class Magnoliopsida; order Apiales; family Apiaceae; genus Heracleum; species Heracleum sosnowskyi. Next base: position 130,446,583 of record CM061238.1, on the reverse strand, counting down.
CTGCGATAACTCGGGAATATTTAATAATAAAATATAAATTGTGAATTAGGTTTATATATGAAAAATATTTATACTTTAAGTTAGTAATTTGTAGAAATATAATTAAATTAATGAACCGAATTTGCTAAGTGATTTATTTTACAAAATATTTATATCATGAAAGTATTATATTACATGTATATTTAAACAATTTACCACTCATAACTTTCTAAATCATGTTGAACAAACCTATTGTTAATATTTTAATGGGGAATTTGAAATTTCAACATAACATCCAGACTTTGTTAGTTATAAAAATTCAAATAATGTTAAAAGCTAAAATTTTAAATTATGTTGAATAATATTAATTCGGTTATTTTAAATTCAAAGATAGTTTAAATATTAAAATACAATATTTTAACTTTAAGATAATATGTATGTATATATTGAATAATATGAATTTTGGTGGTTATAAATTTTTTGATATTGATATTTGCATTGCGATCATTTTAGTGCATCAAGAGTATCTCCAATGGGATTGACTAAAATGAAATAAAATACTGATTATGTAAAATTTGTTGAACCTGTAAAATGTTTTGCTTCAGTGGGTTGACTATAATGATTAGTTATATCTTAAAAACAGCAAGTTATTATTATTTCAATTTGTTATAAATAGAATGTATTATTTTAATATGGTAAGAGATGACTTGTAATTATGTTAGGTTGGCCAAATATAATCAATATGAAGACGTTGACTATATTTTTTGCTAAGGGTTATGACCTGTTGGAGTGCCAGTGTTTTTACATAATTTCGATAATTTATATTTAAGGCATGTTTCATTGAATTTTAGCTAAAGGTTTCTCCTGGTTGGAGATGCTTTAACGACGAAAAATATATTTCATAATATAATCTTTTCTTGTAAAAACACATTAATGTATTTTTTAATTTGTTCTATTGATATTATTTAAATGTTACTTAAAATTTTAAATTTTACCCTTCAGATTATTAATAGTAACAAATTTTGAACAGAAAATCGTCACAAGGTACATGCTTCATCATATTTTAAAATTTATGAATAGTATATTACTTTTCGGAATATTGTTGTAAAATTTTATTTTTGAATAAAAAAATTTGGTACTGTAGAATACTGTTACCTATATTAATGCAAAATTATAATGACGAAATATGGATATAATTTGTTACTTTACCATATTATTATTTTTGATTATCTTTTCGATCATAATCCTTAATTATAACTCAAATCGATAAGAACAGTTACATAAATTAAATTAGATAAATTAGTAAAGTTAATTTTACACAAAAATCTAAGATTCAATTACATCTAATAACATTTTAAATTTTAGGTTTATAAAATTAATTTTAAAAGTACTTATAAATTCAAAATTTCATCAATCCAATATTATTATACACAATTCTAAGATTATTAAAAAAATTATATATACATAAATCCTCTACTCTCTTATCCATGGAAAAAATTTAAGCAAATAATGTTTTAGTCAGGGATCGAACCCCTGACATTCGCCAAATAAGCCATCCTTATAACCATTGAGCTACAAGACTCTTTTTTATTTTAATCTAAAAATCATATGACATAAACCTCACATCTTTCTTATCCTATATTTATTATTATTTAAATTTTTGAGTGAAAATTAAGGTGATTTATAATATTTATTAAACTTTATTTTTTTAATACTTAAAATATCATACAGAATTGAAACACATCGAAATGGTACCAAACGTACTTAATAATAAAATGATTTGGCACAAGTTAGTTCCACTTAAGTCAATTAGTTACATTGTCCTATGTTTTGAAAGTTAGATAGACATGGGAAGAGAAATAAAGGTAAAAAATGCTTAAAATTAAGAGGTCAGAAGAAAAGACATAAAAGATTATTAGAAGATTTAGGAAGGCTTTTGAGTAAAATCAGTACTAAAACCTACAATCTCATATTGCAACATCTTGAAGGCTATTTAGTTTCTACCTTGAATATTGTCGGAGATGAACTAAATGAATGCATCATTTTTGAAGAACTTGAAAAATTTTAGGATTATAATTTTAAAAATGTCGTCTTAATTAGAAAACATTCATAGAACACTCTAATTCTATTCTATGATCCACGACAAAAATTAAAAACAAACATATTTATCAAAATTACTCGTATTAGTTTTAAAATTATAAACTTCAACATATTTAAGCAAGTACAACATAATCATAACATTAACAATAAAAACTCTATGAACGTCAAAAACATACAATCATATATGTCAAATGACATTGATAATGTGTAGTTTAATTTAAAATCACAATCTAAGCTAGCGGTCCGTGTCTTGCACGGGTTTTTATGCTAATTATATTTAAGTAACAAAATATTAACACGTGTTATAAGCCGCCAATAATCAATTGTATAATTTTGTAAGCGAAGAGTGTCGATCTTTCCCACGCGAACAAAGGAACAAGGAACGCCGCAAACAGTTATGTAAAGTCGCCCCTCTCCTTTCTCTTTCCCCGCCGCCCCTCTTTTTCTTCTTAAAACATAGCCGGGGTCTTCCGTCGGTTTCTCTCCGGTGAAAAACCCCAATATTTTTCTTTCTTTTAATTTATTTCTGATTTTTTTTAATTAGGGTAAGGTTTTCTACCCATTGAATGTGTTTTGTTTGATTTTTTAGATCTAAATTTTTGGATCTTTCGGTTTCGTTCTTCTTCGATTCAAGCGGGATTTTGGATTCGAGAGTGGACCGATTATCCCCTACTGTGGTTTTGTTTCTTCAGATATAAGTTCTTTTAATTTGTTTTTTTTAGTTTGCAATTTCGGTTTGTTTTTTCTCTCCATTGTGAGAGGTTGTCGCTTTCTCCCCTTTATTGTGAGAGTTGGTTTTGATTTAGTGATAAAAGTTTGTATGAAATTGCAATTATGGTCGATAGCTTAAACAAGTTGCGGTGAAACAAGTTACGGTGAAGCGGGTACATGTAAATATATCATTTTTAACATATCGTTTGACTATCCCTTCAGGAGGATAGACAATTGTTTCTATTTTATGTTTGGTTGACGCGACTATCTTTGTAAATGCCGTATGACTTTTCATTAATGAATTAATTTCACTATTCTTCAAAAGAACAAGGAACGCCGCAGAGTTTATTGAGAGCGAGAAAAATATGAAGAAATTTAAAAGCACACCGAGATATGTATGTTCCATTTAACACCACAAGTCCACAACCACAAGTGAGGCTCACGTGGCCAACAAAACTAAAATTCGTATTTTTCAGGGGACAACCAACATAGTGCCTGTTTGGCTGCAACTTAAAGTTGCAGCTTATGGCTTATAAACTTAAAATTGCTTATGGGGGGTGTTTGCCAAAATAATTGAAACCAACTTATGGCTACTTAAAAGGGATAAGTTGAATGTTAAGAATCCTTAACATTCAACTTATAACTTATAACTTATTCTCGATACACGCAATATATAATATCCTTCAAATCTTAAAAACCATATATCTTTTGATCCGTTCATTAAAAAATTGATATGTATATATCAAATTTCTCTACTCATCGAGATCTATCCATTGATATCCATTTATATATATTAAAAAATAAATATTTTAAAAATAATAAAAAAAAGTTAACTTATAAGTTATGATTTACCAAACACTCTACTGCTTATAAGTTCTGATTTACCAAACACTCTAGGACTTATAAGCTCAGCTCTACTTATCACTTATAAAGCACTTACTCATTTTAAGCTATAAGTCAACTTAATAAGTTGCAGCCAAACATGCCTATAATGCGGTGATGGACTAGCCAGGATGGGCCGTCAAGTTTGGGGAATTTCATTCGATATCTTCAGAACTAATTTATGTTTATACTTGGACCTTGTAATTCGTTTCGTCATATGAATGCTAAACCCAAATATGATTCGATAAGAATTTATATCATTTTGTGTTCGTGTACCTTCGTTTCATATACTTTTCGTGTCGTGTTTTGTATAATTTTAAATAATAATAAAAATATAATATATAAATAAATATATTAAAATATTAGCATTTTCGGTTTAATTTTTACAAATTGACTTTTAAGTTAATAATTCATAACGGGTCAAGTGTGGTTGAATTTTGTTAAACTTAAATTTTCAACTATTTTCTTTTTTGTTATATATACAATATTTATATATAATATGTATATACATAAATCTAAAATATTTATTTAATTATTTATGTATTTTTGTTTCGTGTCGTGTATCAAAGAGTAAATTCAAAATCGACACTATAAAAATGTGTGTAATTTCGTGTGTTGTGTACCTTCATGTTCATATACTGAAAAAGCCTGATATTAACGTGTCGTTTTCGTGCCGTGTACGAATTTGATGGCTCTATTTATACTTTCAAGAAATGTAATCCTTCATATTATTATTTCACATGTTTATTTTGAGGAATAATTTATGAATTTTAAAGATATGTTTTAGAGAAATGTTAGATTTTTTTATAAATATTCTAACTTTTTTAATTTTTTAATTATTTTTTTTGACGAACAAGTAGATTTTATAAACTTAGCAAATCATTGAATCCAGTCAGGATAAATCCCCGAACTGTCAACTACAACCTGATTGTGAAACAAAAAACAAGCTAAAACAAATAGCCGTTTTGTTTTCAGATCGCTTAACACACAGAATATCAAATTCTTTAATCTAAAAAGTATTGCAATGACATCTCGAGCAATCCAACCTACATCAGCTACATCAGTGAAACTAGTAGCATCGCAATTGACTTTCACGTAAGAAATATCTGTAGCCCAATGTTCAAAACTATCAATTCAATTAATTGATTTTGGGAGTCAACTATCAAAACGAGAGAGAGAGAGAGATATTTAGGTTTGAGTAAAAATTTTATATTCGCCTGTTTTTTAACTTTTTTATTTTAACAATGAAGAGATCCTTCCCGTCTAAATATTGCAAGAGTCATGGATACAAATATGACACTTGACATTAAAAACTTTAATAAATTGGAGGCTTGTTATTCTATATCCTGATTTGGGAGATGTTTGAAGATATTTTACATTACTCGAGAATTTCCATCATTTCGTTATTTTTTCTTTTCAGAACAAGGACAACTTGAACACTAATATTACAAATAGTATCCTTTATCACATTAATAATAAAAATTCTAAAATAATTTTAAAAACGCCATTCCATAAATAATAAAATAAATTAAAAGTAAAAAAAACTACAAGTGGGCCCAGCTCTTCCTTTTCATTTTCCAACTTGGTCGTCTGTTTCTTGAACAGTTGAGTATCTATCATGCCTACCAGCTCAGCTCATGTAACTTTTTCCAGTTTATATCTACACGACACCCGAACACTTGTTTTGTATGTATACATGTTACTAACTCTTACAATACGGAAACGTTGTTTAAGATCTTAACTTGGGTCATGAAAGTGAAAGTATCAGAATAAGTAGGGCCCACCAGGAAAATATCACAACGTGGCTTTCTCTACTCATTTTTTCTTCTTATAACCATACCCATATTGTCACAGTCTCTCTGCACATATTTGTTGGCTACACATTTTACTTATTTGGGTCTTATGTAGTAGGTAAATTCTCATTCATTTTCTCTCTTTTTAAACTCATAAATCTTGTTTTTCTTCTCTTATTTTCAACTTTCTCTGCATTATATGTATATTTAAGTTAAAGGGTTGGTCTAAAAAGTTGAAATAAGAGTAGTTTTGTGTTTGGATTTTCAGGTATTGTTTAGGTTTTACTTTGCTGACTTGCTGTGTGATTTGGGTTGATCTGGTTCAGTTCTTTTTTCTTGCTGAGATCCAGTTTGTCAAGGTGAGTTTTTACCTATTGTTTTGCATTTTTGTCCTTCACTTTTTGAAGTTTGCTAATTGTGTTTCTACTTTCTTAATAGTTAATTGTACTTGTTAAGTGATTTGCTTTTGGGATTTTAGTTAATATTTTCTTAATGATGGTGGAGAAAGTAGAAAAGGATTAACTTGAGTTGCCAGTTGGTGATGCTTTAAATATCTTTATGATGATGGTATTAATATTCTTTAAGAGCAGTTTATAGTTGTTGAAAAGTTGTAATCTTTTGCAATTATGTTTGTCTTTATGTTTAAGCTGTGTAACTTTTGCCTAGATATGTAATCTTGTGAAAAAATGAAGTACACTTCTGGTACTCAAAGTTATTACTGTTATGAGTATCACAAAGTTATTACTGTTATGAGTATCTTATGTTTAAGATACATAAGATGTTCATCGTATTTGCTTACTCTCTAGAACTCTGGGTTATATTGTGTAACTGAATCAGAAGTAGCATGTTGCAAAAATTCTATTAGTGATCACTTTTGTTTTTAATTGGGGAAGGAGATGCATGAGTTCATCGTTTTCTTTGAATTGTATCAACACACTGCAATTACATAAACATTCGGTTTTCTTTGAATTGTATCAACACACTGCAATTACATAAACATTAAGATGAACACTTGTGTATGTAATGCTATTTGTGATGTCATATTATTGGCATAGTCCAACAGGATCTCAAATTTCCAGAATTGGTTTAACATAATTAAGTGACAACTTGATCCATAAGTAATGTCCTCTCAAACCAGGAAACGATCACAACAAATTAAGGAAATATCCCAAAGGATATTATTCAAATGAGGAAAATGTCAAAAACACTAGTACTTCCAAAATATTGTTTTTGACAAGATAGAATATATTATTCTTTATCATCATCCATTTCAATGCTCTTCTTTTTCTTCCTCAAATTTATTTCTGCAGATTTTATGTTTAGATTGTCTGCTTCACCTAATGTTGTCTGATCTAGGACTTATATTTATTAATAATGTGTTTGTGTCTTGTTTAAGTTAAAATAAATTCATTGAAGCCAGTGATTTTAGTAGTTTACCCTGAAGTTTATCATTGTTTCGCATGAATTTGAGCCACGGAACAGAGATGTGATTAATAATTTATAAGTAACCAAATCAAAATAAAATTAAAATTTAGGGAGTAAAGACTCAACAAGTATCTCCTAAAAGAAAGAAGAGCGAGAGTTTGCTTTTTCAGTGTATGCGTCATACGTACCTTCATATATTAAATATTCCACCTACAGGTTTTTCTTCTTTCGGTATCATATGCGTAGCCTATACATTTGTTACGCAGTGCACACACGTTGAAAGAAGAACTCCCTTATTTCTTGTACAAGATCTAGAAAAATTTCTTATGAAGAAAACGGAATTGCAAAATTGTATTAGTCCAATCGTAAAATGAAAGATCATTTGTAGTGGTTCGTTGATCAAAAAACCAACACATTAAGAAATTTTGTACACAACTCAAATTTATGAAGCTATGAATTAAGGTCATGGAAAGGTTAATTGATTATAGATGCAATAAACATCATAATTATAAATAACTTATATACAAAGAAAATCAGGTTTAAAACACTGTAAATTGATTTATATAGAAATTGGTTTGTCCAATATCACTTTTTTGTTATGTGTATTTTAAAATTATTGTGGTGAAGGAACATTAAAAATTCAAGCCTTTAATAAGTTTTTCAATATTATGACAATGCAGACAATTGTATGTTAATTACCAGCCCTTGAAACCAATTTTAGATTGATTATATTGGTTTTATAATACAAGCATAGAAAAAGAATGTCATTGGGGATCTACTTTTTACAGGCATTTGAAATACACAAAACTACTGCATTCGTCCTTGTAGACAATGTACGGTGCTTGTAGCTATAGTAACTAATAAATTACAGTTAGCTGTTTTTGTAGATAGCAATCTAAATGCAGTTTTGCTAACATTCTTCTTTTGTAGGGTTGGACTATTAAAGTGGGTCCACCTCCAGCCACTTCCTTTCTAGAAAGAGATGGTAAACTCGATTAAGGATGCTGGGGAGGATGGTGAAGATAATGTTGATTCATTGCATTTCTTGGACAAAGATATAGAATTAACAGAAGATGCTATAGTTTTACCGGGACTGACAAGCAACGTAAAGTCAGAGCATTTGATGCAATTAAATAGAATTCCAAGGCAAATAATCAGTTTTGATGAGCAATATCTTCGTTGCTGCCTGGAATTGATAAAAATCAGTGGTTTGAGAGCAACTTCATGCAATGTTCCTTTAGATGCCAGTAACTTTTTTGGTAAATTAAGTTCAAGAAAAATAAGCGGTGGAAGTGCATGTGATGGGGATCATAATGTTTTTGAATGCCCTGGTGTAGCCGGGGCTAATAATTTTGGTGTAAGCTCTGCCGGGGATTCAGTTCTTGGTGCAATTACTGGGAGCAGAAGTATGATGAACATTCTAAAGAGCCCTTTGTTACGTCAAATGGGTGCTTCAGATAACAGTATCAACTTTGGAGGAACAAGTTTAGTTGGTATAGGTGAAACGATACACCCTTATAGTGTCCCTTCTCTGGTAGGGTCAGATGCCTCTTTATTAGAGAAGGTACAGAAAGAAGCCCTGGTCCTGAGAGATCACATAAATGGATACGAGCCTGCTTATACCAGGCGCAGTTCTCTATCAAGCACCAATTCTAGCTGCTCTGATCAGTCTTCTTCTGCCCTCGTGTCTCAAGGAATGCTACACTGTACACGGAATAATGCGTTGCCACATTATGTTTTCTCTATAGATGATCAGAGGAAAATCTATGCAGCAAATTTGTTGAAGGTCGGGTCATCAGACGATACAGTTTTGGATTTTATGTACATTTTTCATAGAAGATCCGTTGGCCAAAAGGGAGACGTGGTTCATGACAAAGAATCAGATCTTGTTGGTAGGATGAAGGTTATAACTTCTTCTACGCTCCGTTCGGATAATACAGAGGTAAAGGAGATGCAGTTTGTTCTCTTTGGCGTTGATGATGATTGTTCTGAAGAGATGCGAACTCCAAGCCATACTCCTAAAAGGAGTCTCTTCTCGAAAAACTTCTTTAAGGCAAGTCACACGCATAAGATAAAGAATTCTCCCAAGTTGGGGGTTTCGAGCTCCATACTGGAGAATTCTTCTTTGAATCCATACCAAGGTTCAACTAGTAATCTTAAACCTACATCTAGAATCAGTCTTTCAAAAGACCCTTTTCCTCCAAATCTCGAGTTGGCAGCCATTGTTTTGAAAACCCAAATTACTTACCATAATGATAATACTGATCTAGGTGGATGGGGATTGAATTTTCTCAAGAAACGTGGCAATGCACAAACAGATGCATCTGTAGTGAAAGAAGTGCCTTCTCAAAACTACCAGCAGAAGAATGGTGATTGCTCAACCAGTATCGACATTCTAATCCCAGCAGGTTTCCATGGCGGCCCTAGAACCAGAAACGGTGGTCCTTCTAGTCTTATTGAAAGATGGAAATCTGGTGGGCACTGTGATTGTGGTGGTTGGGATGAGGGGTGCCCACTCACAAAGCTTAATGCCAGGTCTATCAGAACAGATGGTTTGTTACAAACTGATCTTCATTGGGAAAGCAAGACATTCGATATCCTCGTTGAGGTGTGTAATTCTTTTTGACACATGCACTGTTGAATTTTTTTAGCCAAGTATGCATAGATAGTAACTTGCCCCCCAGAGTTTTAGCAGTTTTGTGATTTACCTAAAGGTTAGTTATTTCATTATATCTACATTTACTAGGCTAAAAATGTTTAGGCATGATCCATTTTCGTACTTCTGTTTTGCAGGGGTCAAAGCAGGATGTACCTACCATGAAAATGGTGGGCATACACGATAATTTGTATTGCATATCTTTCCAATCTACTCTATCAGCTCTACAATCTTTCTCAATTGCTACAGCTATTATTCATGCTCATAGTCCTACCATTCAAACCAAGCCCATACAAGGTGGAATGGCCGGAATCAAAGACTAGGTATTTGTAATTGACAGTCTTGTGCTGAACTGTGACAGTAAGATAGCTAGTAAGTTTATTATGCTTGAAGAGAAGATAGGTTCTGTCTATAAATATATATTATGATAGTCACTTCAACCAATATGAGAACAGCTGACCCAACCTTAGTTTAGGTCATATTTGGTGCCTCCTTGATCTCTTGTGATTATTTTCTTTTTAACTGATTATACGAGTTTTGTCAGACTAAATAGATAGTAAATATTAATATTCACTCTTTTAATATTTGTAATGTAAAAAAAGCTCTGGCCGCTGGGGACATAGTTTTTCCCTGTTACATTGGTTATCGAATTAGACATGTGTTGATCTGTCTGCAAGTTCAAATGTTATTATGTTGTGTAGAAGCCTGAATTTTCAGTGTTCACTAATATCCTCTAGGTGAAGCATGCAACAAAATATCAGTTCATATATAATGCTTGTGATCCTGTTTCTTATGTTTTGCTGAATTATGCTAGGACCTATGAGCTCAGAGTTCACTGTCTTCCCTACCTGCATCTTGCACTTTTCACTGCAAGGAAAGTAATGGTTTATTAAGATATGACTTGGGTAATACTTCGAACGACGTAAAATTTGAACCTCTGTAGAGATGGCTTCCTCAGTCAAGAATTAGGAAGAACAGAATATTACATCTTTAGTGATGAATAAGGTGGAATGACTGGAATCAAAGACTAGTAAGATAGCTAGTAATTGACAGTCTTGTGCTGAACTATGGTAGTACGATAGCTAGTAAGTTTATTATGCTTGATTGGTAGATAGATTCTGTCTATATATATTATGATAATTACTTCAACCAATATGAAAACAGCTGACCCAACCTTCATTTAGGTCATACTCGGTGGTGCCTCCTTGATCTCTTGTGTTTTTTTTTTGACTGATTATACGAGTTTTGTCAAACTAAATAGATATTAAATATTAATGTTCACTCTTATGCTGGGGACATAGTTTTTCCCTGCCAAACTGGTTGTCGAATTAGACATGTGTTGATCTCTCCGCAAGTTCAAATGTTATTATGTTGTGTAGAAGCCTGGATTTTCAGTGTTCACTAATTGCCTCTAGTTGAAGCATGCATCAATATCAGTTTTTAAAAAAAAAGCTTGTTATTTTTTTATTTTATTTTTGCTCAAGTAATGCTTGTGATCTTCAATTCTGAAGCTGAAAAGCCTTGCATAGAGTTCACAGTTATAATTTCCATGCATAAAAAACATAGGGGATCTCCAGAACAGAACGACATGTATAGAGCAAAGCTTCCTTCCTTTCGATAAGAAGCTTTTCTCTAATCCATTCCGTTCTATTATTCACCCTCAAATTAATTATATGTCTAGGACCTCTGAGCTCAGAGTTCATCGTACGATTTGACTTGGGTAATACTTCGACGACGCATGAATTGAACCTCTGCAGAGAGGGTTTCCTCAATCAAGAAGTTGGAAGAACAGAATATTACGAGTGATGAGTATGCTATAACTAAGTAAACCAGTTGCCAAGTTCTACAGAAGCAATATGGTCAAGTAAATCAAGATTGAATTTGAAATGAATGGCATAGATAAGAAAGTTGCTAGAATTTAAATGCAATGCCTTGTGTCAATCACCATTAAAAGAAGTGGTAGTTTCACAAATGCAGGCCAGTGAAACAATTAACAAGTGCAATTTATTATGGATGGCTTTGAGGGACTTGAATTCTTGGCTACCAAAACCTACGCATGTACGAAACTCAGACTAATCTGCAAAATACACTCTTTGGTTCGGTCCAAAATCACTTAAGTATACGTACTTTTGGTAATTGCATATTGCATCCCTACACATGTTTTGGTGCTGCACTATGCATCTTTTTTTATCAATTTTTACCGTTACTTTAAATGACTCCAGGGGTAATTTAGTAAATTAACAAAGACTTAATTATATTTTGACACTTAAAGTATGACATATCGTACACATGAACCTTTAAAGAAAATGATCACACATTTTTGCCCCAGAACTATAAAAATTATACAATTTAATCCTTTTATTTAAAGTCATACAATTATTTAAATTTTTTGACCCTTTATACGATATTTGTTGGGAAAATTTTAAGAACGAAAGTTGTAGAGAACGAAACGATTGTTTTGAAACAATAAGACTCGTTAGAAACGGAATTATAACGAATTAATAATTAGATAAAATGTACGTGGAATGAATTTGCAAACTGAAAAAAATTATGATTATTTTTTATTATTTCGAGAATAGTTCGAAACTTAATATGATGAAACACCATGAATGAACGTTATTGGCAATTTAATTTAAAGAGTTTTTTGAATCATCAAAAATCTTCGAAATCCGATATGAATTGAATTTACTATGAATTTTACAAAATTTCTAACACTCCAAAAGTCAGCTCAAATTTTAAATTTTGCTGCGAATTTTAAATTTCGGAGATTACATCATTCTCAAATTTTTATAAAATAATCTATGTTAAATGTTTTTTATTTTAATATATTTAAAAAATTCTGAAAATAATGTAGGAAGATGATATTAGTAAATGGGTTAAATTGTACAATTTTAAAGTTCTGGGGCAAAAATGTATGATATTTTTCTTTAAGTGTTCATGTGTACCATATGTCATACTTTAGGGGTCAAAATGTAATTAAACATTGTTAATTTACGAAATTATCCCCGAGTTATTTAATGGTAACGGTAAAAATCGATGAAAGGTGTGCATATTGCAGGCATTTGCAGCGCCAAAACATGTATAGAGATACAATTTACAATTACCAAAAATATGTATACTAAAGTGATTTTGGGCCGAAACAAAGGGGTGCATTTTACGGATTAGTCATCAAACTATAAATGCGTGCCAGGAGGAAACAAACTAGTACTGTCCAGGCGTGTAACTCTTCTATTGAGCTATACTAGTCTTTTACTCCCTCCGTCCCCCTCACTTCTTTACTTTGAGGGGACGTCACAAAAGTTAAGAAAAAGTGTAAATTAATAGAAAAAAGTAAGAGAACTGAGTAAAGTGATGAGACCAATCAATATTTAATGTATAAAATGGGTATAAAGTATGTATAGTGGAGAAAATTAGTGAATGTGATTGAATTTTATATTATAAAATGTTACTATTTTTTGTATGTAAAAAAATGAAAGGAATGTATCAAAAAGAAAAGTGTAAATAAATGAGAGGGACAGGGAGTACTAATATTAGCAAACCCCCAGTTCTGAGAAATGATAATGAATAGAAGAAGAAAGGATTGCAAGAGCATTGCCATGGGCCAAATTTTTGAAAAATGTGTTACTTTTGTGAAACTTAACCAAATGTATGATGTATCATTCAAGAAGTTGTTTTTCTTAATATTTTTTATAAAAAATCACTAAGTAAGATTTGTTAATGTGAACATAAATTTGTTTTATTATTTAGACCAACTATTTACAAAATACGAAAATAAAACGATCATCACTCATTCAGCAGAAAAAATCCTAAAGAGAGAGAAACCAGGTATGAGAAAACAGACAAGTGCGATTATAGTGAAGTGTGAATATTGAGAAAGTCAGTGTCACGGCGGGTCTTGGATGAGTGAAAAAATTGAATCCCAATGCAAACTAATCCATCTTAATTCTTTTATCTTGATATTATTACGAAAAAAATATTTCTATATTACAACATTCAAAGTTTTTTAGTTATAATACTCCTACATTATTACAATTTTTCCTTCATTTTTTAAAAGAGCTACTATGGTTCTGTTTGGCAATTAACTTGATAGCAGTTAATTAATTGAGTTAGTTGTTTTGATTAGGGGATTGACTTAGTTGTTTTGAAGCGGATTCAATTAGCTATTTTACATGAAATTGTTTGGTAATTAGCTGTTTGAATTAGTTTTTTGTACATCAACTAGACACAACACAATCCTTTAATTGAAAAAGTCCCTCTAAGTAGATTTTTGAAAATTAGCTTTCTGTGTTCAAAAAATTATTTCAATCCGTTAACTATCAAGAACTAATATTAGAGATTTCATCCGATAAACCCTCTAACTTGGTTAAACCTAATTTTTTTCACAAATCTCTAACTTCCGAACATCCCCTCTACGAAGGTGAAACATGGTATTTTTTTTTATATAATAATGTTTTTTTCCTTCACATTTTCATTTATTTCATCTAAATAATAAAATGATTTTTTTTATGAAAATGTATAATTTCCATTATCATGGCCCATGGTGATTAAAATATAATTATAGACACGCATTTCGATCATGCCATAATATCAGCAAACTAGCAAAAGATAGAATAGGACAGACCTTGTAGTAACTTTAGTCATTTCGCTTGTCAACATCCATTTATGACATGTGTACCAGTTTAGGTTTTTTCCTGGATTTCATTTTCCAAACATATTTTCTACCACCACAATACAACTAAGAGTCTAGTTGTATTGTTGTGATATTCAATTATGATTTAAAGAAATTATTATTTTAAAATGAGAATAATGTTATGATTTATATTAAAAAATATTAAACATAATTTACAATTTTTTAGGAAAAAAGTAATTTTTCGATATCCGACGGAGATCTCAATCCTCTCATTCGGGGAGATCAGGGAGTAGAATAATTCCAAAATCTCAGATTGGGTGGGTTTGGGAACGAGTTTTGGGACATCCAAAACTCGGATCTCAAAATGATCCGATACTCATTTCTAAACGAGTATCTTCCGTAATTTCATATACCTATTTTAAGATCCGGTATTTCAGCTACAGTTTTTTTAATTTCTTTTGTATAAAAAGGTATATTTTCTCATAAAATAAAGATTTTTTTGAATACCGAACCTAAAAATGAGTATTTGATAGGTGAAAACGACCAAAAAATTAAAAACGGGTATTATTGTTGCTTAATTTTAAAAAGGGAAATGATATACAAACTACTTTAAATATATCAAAAAACAATAACTAGCTGTAATTTTTGCAAAACCCTTAATAAAATTAAAATCCTCACATTCACCCGTAATTTGCAAATTTTCCATTTTTAATCTAAGAAGACGAAGGGTTTTAACAGAGCACAGTTTCAGGTAAAAACTTAATGACTATACACACAATTCTCATATATACACACAAATCTCATCTTCTACTTAAACTTTTCATCCCTTTTTTAATCTTGATCAAGTTTCTATCTTTACTGTATGTATAAGTTTTAAGCATTTTTCCTGGCTCTTAAGAAAGTTTTTATCTTGTCATAGGTAATTTCACTGTCTTCTTTTTTAATTGATATGTATATAAATGTATAGATCATTCTTGAATCATCCCAAGACTTGTTTAATCAACCCCTTTTTGGGGTTTAGGGTTTTAGGCCTCTCTCACATGTTTTGCATGTCAGCTATATCTATGTAAATTTGTGTTTTTATGGGGTTTTTGAGCTTCTTGTGATTGATTTCTAGTTGGGTCTTGCAGTTTTTATGGTGCAATTATCTGGGTTTTTTTTTTTCTCGAAAAATGTGATGTTTTTATGGTGTTCTGTATTCATATCATGTTAAAAGGGGCATTTTTTGGACATAATATGATGTATGTTTGTGTTATGTTTTCTCAATGTTTTGTGATCGACTCTATACACTTGCATAGTTGCATGCAATTTCTGTGGTATGGAAGCTTAAGTTGAGGGTGGTTCCGTATTTTGGGTTTTCGGGTTTTTTCTCCTAAAGGGCCACTTGGTTTACGTTTTTTCTGTTACATTGTTCACATTTTAGAGCAATTTCTGTAGATAATTGATTGTACTTAATTTACGGGTTAATTTGCAAAGTTGATTTGTCATATGACCATGGGTTGTTGTGTTATTTGCAGTTGTTCCAAATTATAATTTGTTATGAAAGTGCAATCTTTATGATTTCTAAAGCTCTGTTGTTGACTAATTGTTTTTAAATCAATACTGCAATGTGATAAAAAATCGCCATCTCCGGTCCTAGACATGATGTTAAGTAAAGTAATAGTCATCATCTTGTTCATGCTATTAGTACTTTATACTTGCAGATACTTGTTCTAACATGACGCCACAACCATAAGTACTTACTAAGACTATCACAATTTACAATGGGGTCAAGGAGAATGACATGATTAGAATTTAGAGCATATTATTTAACTATGGGAGGCTGTGTGTGCCTTATGCTTATGTAGTATTCTCACTCTGTTACGTACTAGTATATTAAGAACTTTGTGAAATAGTTCCACAGCAAAACAACAGTTTTAAGTGCGAACATTTAGCTTTAAATTTCATTTGTAATCACTAAAATTTAGTATCAACCTGAACTTGAGCATGCATAGTGTAAAATATTTCAAAAAATATAACTCACTTATGATTTTGAGACAATGTTTTAGACTCATTGTTCTAGTCACAAAGGTCTAAGTCGTTTTTACATAGTTAACACTGATAACTTGTCTACTTGTATATTTTTGTGACTAAAACATAATAACTGCCATGTATGTATACATATACATTTGCAAGATGTTACACATAATGCAGTTTTTCTTGTCTTGACGTCTACGTAGTATATAAAGAACATATGGCTTTTGACTTTTGAGTGTCTTGTTTACTTATTATTGCTGCATGATTCTCTTTTGAAAGTTTTATTAGAATATATGACACCTTTTGGGAGTACATTGTGCAGGTAGTATTCTTATGCAATTGAGTTGCTCCAGGATTTCTATATATCTTTTATGGCGCCAAACCCTAGAGTAGTGAAGGCCTGTAAGGCGATGAAAAGATATGGCATTGCTGAACGAACAGTAATACCTGTTTTGAAGAATCTTTTGGCTTTGTACGACAACAATTGGGTGTACATTGAAGATGAGAACTACAGAGTTCTTGCAAATGCCTTTTTTGATGGTCAAAATGATGAGGTGCATGTTTTACCAAGATTGAATATGATATATGCAATGGACTTCACTTGTACTCGTGTAATCATTATTGCTTGATTCTGGAAATTTTATAACCCAGCTGTTTCAGAGACTTGTGATTTCTTTCTTTACAGATGCATAGTCTGCCTTCTAGCAGTGTTTTTTCCCCTTGATACTTGAGTAATGTCTATATAAGTTTTTATTTCCTTCCTGCAGTGTGAGAAAATAACAAAGAAACAGCCTTTCCAAGGGAAACCTGAAGAGTGTAAACCACAAGGGACAAATAATAGTCTGATGAGCCAAAAGGATCAGCCATTTGCACCGGTGAATGACTTCGGAGGTTGTCCAGAGGTGGCTCAAGAAATATTACCTGTAGTACTAGCCGATGATAAGATTACGGATCCGAGTTCCTCATTGCCAGGGATGCTCGCGAACTATGATGATGAGACACCTGTAACATATCAAAGAAAGAGAAAGTTGGTCTATCAAGAAGAAGATTATTCTGTTGAGCCAAAAAGTGGGGACACCACATTTAATCAGATAGGAGGATGTTATAATGGTGAGTCGATTGCCGATGAGATGCCATTGGACGATGCTCCTCTTGCTATCATCTGTCCAGGTTTCTCCATCTCTTCTTACTTTTCAAGTTCCTACAAAAAGTATTGCAAAACAAAAATATGCCTATTCAACTTTTTGTCCATTGATTATACCATTTCGCCAAATCTTAGGCCCTGCCTTACTGCTGTGTGACAAAGTTTATGGTCCTAGGTGGGGCATCATTTACCCACATGGTGATTAGTGATAACATAGTACCCTACATACCCATTGTAGAATTTCAAATCAAAGTTGAAATATAATGAACTATTAACAGGTTAGAGGGGTGTAAAGGAAATTAATCATGTGATGCTCAACATCATTGGAGTGTTTTTTTAAAGCTGAGTGTTCATTTATGATTCATTGAAGACTCGCCTTTCTAATTTATAAATTTGTGGCAATGAATGCATACAGGAAATTAATCACATGATGCTTAACATCATTGGAGTTGTCTGTTTAAGCTTAGTGTTCATTATATATATATAATATTTTTTTTAATTCATTGATTACTTGTCTTTCTGATTTATAAATTTGTTTCAATGAATGCTACGTAATACATAACAATGCTGCCTTATCATATGCGCATGAATATATTACCATTGATATAGACATTCCGACAGTAAATTTCTCTCTGAAACTATTCTCTAACTTGTAGGTAAAGCTGATCCTTCAAATTCAAATGACTCTTGTATGGACACCAGAGATTTAGAGCAATTACATGCAAAGAAAAGGGAGACCAATGCACCATCCCGTATTGAACTTGCTTCATCTTCTGGGGGAGAGGTTAAGATTTCTCTGATCTGCAACTCACCCGATGTTCGCGTTCAAAGCCTTGATGCTGTTTTGAAGGCAATGGAGGAGAAATGCCTTAGATCATATAAAATAACAGATACTACTTTCTCTCTGAAGGTGATGAAGGACATTTGTGAATGCTTCCTGAGCTTGGGCACTGTCTCTAGTAGTGGTGATACAGTAAACCCTGAAAAACGATCATCAACTGTTGATGGAAATGAAATGTCTAAACAACTAGTTGTTGCAGATAGCAGATTGCATAAAAAGCCGAAACTCAACAGTACTCTAAACTTCTCTAACGGATCAGCCAAATTTCAAAATCTTTTTCAGGTCCAACCCAGTATACCGAGGTTTGAGGTTTCAAAAAGTTTGGTTGGTTTGAACAAGATAGGGAATGCCTCATTTTTTCTTGATGACATAACCAAAGGAGAGGAATCACGTAAGATTTCCTTGGTAAATGAAATTAACAATGAGTGTCGGCCTGCCTTTAACTACATCCCCAAGAATGTAACATATCGAAGTGCCTATGTTAAGTTTCTTCTCTCTCGGATATCAGATGACAATTGCTGTGCAAATTGTGTTGGGGATTGTATGTCACAGGAAATTCCCTGTGCTTGTACAGGTGAAACTGGGGGCCTGTTTGCGTACATGCCAGGCGGATTACTTAAAGAAGACTTTCTTGAGAAATGTATGCTGATGAATCAAAATCTTAGTCCAAATCTCTTCTATTGCAAAGATTGCCCATTGCTAAGGTCTGAGGATAGTAGAGTTTCAGGGACGTGCAATGGTCATGCAGTAAGAAAATTTATAAAAGAGTGCTGGTATAAATGCGGTTGTAGTAAAGGGTGTGGAAATCGTGTTGTTCAGCGAGGCATAACTGCAAATTTACAGGTCAAATTTGCTTACTGGACACTGTGATATGCTGCCATAGTTTCATCTAAATTCTGATTTTTGTGATCAAGGCTTATCTCACCCTTCTATTGTATCCTTTTATACTTCCTGTATAACCAATAAATTCATTATGTCTCAGGTTTTTATGACTCCCGGGGGAAAAGGGTGGGGCCTTAGAACACTTGAAAACTTGCCTAAAGGCGCATTCATATGTGAATATGTGGGGGAGATAGTGACCAATACGGAACTATATGACCGAAACAAGCGATGTGCTGGCGAGAAGCACACATACCCTGTCTTATTAGATGCAGACTGGGGTTCAGAGGGTGTCTTGAAGGATGAAGAGGCCCTATGTTTGGATGCGACATCTTACGGAAATATAGCAAGGTTTATCAATCACAGGTACCCTGTTGATGAAATAAAGCAATGCTTATGACATTTATGCAGTCTCATGGTCGCAGGTCTTTGTTTCACTGTGCCTAATTATCGTAACTTACAAGGTGTAACCTCCCAAATATATAGCTGTAGACCAGAGGAGGATATTTTTTCCTTACAATTGTCTGAAGAAATGTCTAACTGCTCATGATACTAGATATTATGTCTACATAGTTGAGTTGGTAAATTACTTTTCATGTCAGGTTTGGTAAAATCATCTTCTGGTATTTAGCGGAAAAAACATCATCTTGTAGTAGTTGCAAGATAAGTCTATGGCAGGGCCGTCCTGATGAAAATAATTGCAGTTTGTGTTTATTTTATGTTATCCCTCCTGATAATGGAGTGTGGATAAAGTATGACATCTAATATATTCTGAAACGAAATACTGTAATTTCCAACTGAAACTAAATTATATAATAATTTTAAGTTAAAAATTTAGCATTGAAGTTTCCCAATGGGCAATGAAGGCCAGATCTTATGGCTATTACGGTAATCATCTTCATTTCTTTGTATAGCCATCATGAACTTGATGAACCACTGGAAAATTTAGTGGAGTATGATTTATGAAGATTGTCTGTGTGAAGACACACTAAATGTGTATAACATTTGTTCTTTATCTGGTTTATTTAGGTTGGAAACCATTAAGGATTTACATCTGTCAATGATGTCCTTTCTCTATATCTTTCAGAAATAAGGGTTTGTAATTTTTTCTAATAAGAGTGGTGTTGTTTTGATATTTTATTTCCTCTCCCCTTATCTGTATAATCGCTAAGGTGCAAGTTTCAGCTTCTCTATGCTTTTTGATGAATCTAATTTAGTTTGTGTACATGCAATGGACGCTGCAATAACTGAAATAGTGCATTTATTTGTAATTTTGATCTTCTCTGTTCTTTTTGAAATTTATATCAACTTTGACATCTACAAGTCTATTGACTAGGTGCGGTGATGCTAACATGATAGAGATTCCAGTTGAAATTGAAACACCAGATCATCACTATTACCATGTAAGAGCAATAAGCTTTAACCTTTTTCCTTTTGTTGAATTACTCTATTTCAATTCGGTTGTATCTCTAGAAACTCTGAGGCTCAGAGTTGTGGTTGTGTTCTTGTGTTCCTTGCCTGCAGCTTGCATTTTTCACAAGAAGAGAAGTTACTGCGTATGAAGAATTAACATGGGTAAGTGAACCATTTGTTGATTGTTTTAAAGATGAAGTTTAAATCTGTTTGAGTGTGGTTTTCCAATCTAAAAGTCATCAGAACAGGATGATATATACATGGCAAACTGCATATATGACTAATGTTGTACAAACTGCTCTACAGGAGTATGGCATTGACTTTGGTGATACTAGACATCCTGTAAAGGCATTCAAGTGCAGTTGTGGAAGCAAATTATGCAGACAAAATAAGCATAGGAAGAGTATGTCTTATATCCTCCTCAGTATCTTGTTTCACAGCATGACAGCATAAATCTTTTAGTTTTGCAGCATAGAAAATTCCCATGATTATTGTAAAATATGAGCTTACCAATGATTGTGAAAGTAGACTTTAGAATTCAAAGAACTTAAATTTAAAAAAAAATTGAATTACATTTCTGTATTCTTATACGACATACTATGTTGCCCCCATGTCGTACTATGTTGTGTGTATTCCTTGCAAGTTATTGAGTGATGATGTGCAGTGGTAAATCTCTTGTAGAAACTACTCTTTCTTTCATAGTTATTATAAAACCTGCCCATTTACTATGTTTATTTTGAAAAATACTTGTATTATAATTTGAAAATAAAAAATATTGATTGTTTACTATACTATCTTTTCAAGCATTCCTTTAAAAAATGCAGTTCATTGCAAAAAGTATGGCGACTATGGTCTACTGCAACCTGTTTTTTTTTGGTTATTGTAAGTTATAGAACTGTAAAAATAGAAAATGTGGGTATTAAGAACAGGGTATAAAATGAAAGTAAGATATGTAGTGCTTTTCCTTGACGATATCCCATTTGTGCATTTGAGCCTAAAGAAGGAAACAGAGGAAAAGTTGCATACCAAGTTGAGTCAAGATGCCTGACTAGTATACAGAGCTCTACCGGAATTATAACCATCTTTGGCTTGCATTACTAAGGCCGTTATAACATTTATCTGTTTGTGGACAACGCTCAACATACTGTACTGCTGGTTGTCAAGCAGCTCCTTTTCCCTGATTAACATACAATAAAAGGCGGGCTTTTGATTTTTATATGACTGATAGCGTAGGAGTTAATATTATTGTTTAAGATGTGAGCCAATGGATGACCAACTCGGCATCTTAAAGAGTTTAAGTTGTTCCTGATTTGTTTAAAACTTTCATCTATTTGTGATTTAATATCTTGGGCTTCTCGAAGCAAATGATTTATTTGCTAAATCATTCAGCTGCATCAAAATAGATAGGTTTGCCATGAAGATGATATACAAGTATTATTCAATTTGAGCTTACATATATTTAAAATTTGGTACATACACGCTTGTCATTTACTTTTTCTCAAAATCTCATTTGTGTTTCAGGAACTAGAACCAGCTCTTAAACAATTCACTGCTGACCCTGGAGAGATATTTTGCGGTCCAAGAACTTAATCCAGCTCTTAATATAGTATCCATGCCGAAGCTAGACTCGGATGGACTACCGTCCCCCTCAACTCATCATTAGTACTATTGTAGTTTTGTTTTAAAAAAAACTTTGAATCAGGTGCAGTAGTATGTACGCTTATCTGAATGATTTTTGGTTGCAAAAATCCATCGTTACTCTCGTGTTGGGGGCATAAATTTTATTTAAGATGCTTGCTTTTCTTTCGTTATCAATTTATCTTCTTGTTTATTTAGATTGTATTTGTTGACTACAGCTTCAGAGTATTGGATTGAAATTTTTCTAATGCTCCCAAGGGTCCATACATTTGCCTTGCAAATTTTTCCAGTCTTGAGAGTAACTCAATCCCTTGTAGCTCTGCAGACCAATCTTGGATTCTCTGTTTACCCAATCTTGCAGCATTGAGTACCTTCAAAAAGACCCATTTACTATGTTAACATAATTTTCTAGAGCAATTTTTTTTTAAAACATCAGACAGTATATTTTCTTTTTAATATTTGGATTTATTAAAAACGGAGTACAATAATTACACAAAGGTAAAATTTGAAACAAAAAACTTTCCTTTTTTTTTTTTTGACAAAAAACTTTCCTTTTTTATAATCTTCAACTCTAAATCAGTGGGTTGATCAATTCCAACTAAAAAAAAAAATTGATTTTATTCGTACTTGAGAAATGACAAAAAAAAAGAGTAAATTGCAAATTTGTGGCTGAACTTAACCTCCTTTTGCATTTTGGTGGTTAGATTTTCAAATTTGCAATATAGTGGTCCGAAATTACTTTTATTTTTCGAAAAGATGGCTAAGGGTTACTTTTTTGAAAAAAAAGTTTTAAAAAAAGTGGCTCTTAGTCACCTTTTTAAGACTAAAAGCAATATCTGACCGTCAAATTACAAATTTGAAAGTGTGACCAACAAAATGCTAATGCGGATAAAGTTCGGTCACCATTTTGCAATTTACTCAAAACAAAATCAAGTCTCCTGTATTGGGCCGGAAAACAAACCCAATAGCAGCTATCTTGAAAACTAAAGCCCAAAATCGCAAACAAACCCTACACCCAATAAACCTCTCTCTATAAATAAACACACTATCAATTAAAAACCCTAGTTCGTCTCATCAGCCACCAAAATGTCCAAGCGAGGTCAGATTCATCTCCTTTAATCCTTCAATTTTTTTAATTAATCTTTACGAAATGTGTATCTGTGTTTTAATGTTACTAATTGATTTGTGATTATAAAAAACTGCTGTTAATTTGTGTGTATATGTTGTTAATTTGTGTGTATTTGTGGTGGAAATAGGGAGAGGAGGGTCAGCAGGTAACAAGTTTAGGATGTCACTGGGTTTGCCAGTGGCAGCTACAGTGAATTGTGCCGATAATACCGGAGCCAAGAATTTGTATATCATTTCAGTCAAGGGTATTAAGGGTAGGTTGAACAGGCTGCCTTCTGCTTGTGTTGGTGATATGGTTATGGCTACTGTTAAGAAGGGTAAGCCGGATCTTCGTAAGAAGGTCATGCCTGCTGTCATTGTTAGGCAACGTAAGCCTTGGCGCCGAAAGGATGGTGTCTTCATGTATTTCGAAGGTTTGTGTTTTGACCCTTTTGTATTCTGTTGTGTTTATGTGTTTTTGTTTTGTAATTCAATCACTGTATTATTTGCTAAGATTATTTTAGTTATGGTTTCTTTGCACCTCCCATACCCAGCTATATCAAATTCCAGTTTGATCCCTTTTTCGGGTGATAATCTGTTTGTCACCCCGGTCTAGATTGGGACATTTGTCATTGGTTTAGATGTGTATTTTAGGATTTATTTGGTTGCACAGTTGTGTACTTGGTTTTGATTTTTGTTGGGTAGGTTTGGATCCTTTACTAAAGAGTAAATACCCAGTAATTTGAATTGATTTAGGTCTCCAGCACCCTTTTATCATCTTTTTGTTATGTGAAACTTCTACTGAGATTTTGTGTTGTACTTGATTCTGATTGAGTTGTGACAAGGATTTCTTTTTGGAGCCTTAGATCTTGGTCGTTAAAACAAATTCTCATATGCAATTAGTTATATGTTTTGTTACACGGTCTCTTTAGGTTTCCCCTAAATTTGTAGAGTTTTGGGTCCAAAAGTGTATAATAGCTAATTGAAAAATTTACATGATCTGATTCATTGTTGCTATCCTATAAAGTTTTTGGTGAAGTCCTGTAATGAATACAGTATTTACTTTGTGAAACCAGTCATAATAACATAACATAAGGATTCAGATATGTAGTTGAGTTGAATCTTCTCCTGAGTTCCTCCTTTCGTAGTCTGTATTTGCAAATGATTTATTATATGTACAATATATTAGGTGAAGACGACCTACATGATGTTTTGAACCTTTTGGATTTCGCTTTAATTCTTTTGTTTAGAAGAAGCTATCCAGATTTAAGTCAGGTGTCCACTCCTTATTAATAGTTGATACAGTTACTAATCTGGAAAATTGTCTGTGTCTATCGTTACAGATGTCCTGATGCATATAGTGCTCACATCTGCTCCATTTAGACCCTACATTGTTATGCTATGTTATAGATATATGTCATTATATTGATAAACCATTTGATTCCCTTCTGATGACCGATGACTGATGAGCTTCTTAGTCCATAATATGCTGGCTTGTTCTCATAGCCATTGGTCTAATGTAATCAAAGTGTTTTGTTAATTGTACCGAGTGTTCAAGTTTGTTAATTGTTTAACTGCTCGTTTTAACCAAGGGTTTTACTTTGCTTGCAGATAATGCTGGTGTCATTGTGAATCCAAAGGGAGAAATGAAAGGTAAGCTGAAATAAGTGCACCTCTGGAAGTTGTATTTACAGAATGAGTTGGCTTTTTATGAGATGTATATTTATATTAATATTTTCCTTTCTTTATCATTTGAACAATTAATAACTGATTTGTTTGTTGCTTTGTTTCAGGGTCTGCTATTACTGGTCCAATCGGGAAGGAGTGTGCCGACTTGTGGCCTAGGATCGCCAGTGCTGCTAATGCTATTGTTTAGAGTGCTTTAGTTTGTCTTCATGAATCCTTTATGGACAATTTGGCTAGATTAAACTGTATCACCCGTTTTCTTGTTTTGAAAATTTTGTATTCATGTCGGTTTGTTAGACTTATAAGATTGGATGCCAGAAGTTCTGGAACCTCTGGTCTATATAACGGAATATATTTTGCTTAAACTATCAAGTATTGTATTTGCTTTAATATTCCTTTGCAGTTGGTGTCTTGTCTCTCAAAATCTTTCAAAACACTTGTTTGGGCTTGTGTTGGTTGTTTCTGACTTTTTATAACTATCTCACTTGGTTTTAAGCTGGTTATGATGGAGTGTAGTGTTCAGTCAGAGTCAGTGTAGGATTGGAAACAAACAGAAACAAAAAATATTGTCACTTGCTGTACAATTTAAAAATATGAATTGAAATTTAGAAACGTTAAATCTTATATGCGCAATTGTCTTGTAGTAAGGTCTCCTCAGAAGTAAGCTATACTTAATATTTTCAACTTTAAATTTTTATCTAATAATCTTCTTGGCTAAAGATCACGCTAAAAATTATTATTATAGTTGGAAGATGAATGTTAAGCTAAACAACATTCGAGGATTTTATGTTGTGCCTGAAGAACGTACCTGAGTACTTTGAAAAGTTTTTGCCTGGAACACAATGCAAGGTGGATTCGGAGATGTCAATAGACGAATGGACTGTGCACGTTGGCACTAGCTGCAATTTTTTTTAAATGCGGGTAAAGATGCTTGAATTTTCGACAATTATGACACTCTTCTGTCAACTGTGCCTTACTACAAGAACCATGACTATGGGTGAGGGTGACCAATCTAGCATTTTTGCCCCTACTCCAAAATCTAGTAACCTTATAGTTTAAGTTTACAACATCATCAAGTTCTTAGTATGAATTACTCGTGTGTGATGCAGACAGGGGAGTCGGAGATAAGTTGAACTTGACAACTTCAGAAGAATGGATGAGTTGTGGCAAGGCACCAGCTCTTGATCACAGTTTAAAGCTGTTCAATAATCTAAAAGCCAAAGTTTTGGATCATATTGCAAAGAGGAGACTGCTATATTTATCATTATCAAAGATTAGGTTATAGAGAAGAGGCAGAACTCAACTGAAAGTGAGAAATACGTTTCTTATTGTTGCTTCTCTCTTTACAATCTTGCAATATGTTACCTGTTTAGACAAATTTAGGAACGCTTGATCGTAAAACAACAATTCCATCCATACATTTTGCGACATCTGTAATTCAGCGTTCGCTTTATTAGAATTAATACACAAATACTTATTTAGATACACAACCAACACTTATGCACTCTGCACCGTTTTACTGAAATCCATTTGGCTAGAATTTGTTTCAGTCCTCCTTGGTTTCTGTTCTGTTTCTGTTCTCCAAGTATTCAAATAAACTGCCATCAAATAATCGTCTCGCGGTTTCCTTGGTAACAAAGCCATCCTCGTCTTTTGCAATTATATAAACCAATCCCCACTCAAACTTGTTTAGAATCCTGTGTTTGATATGCACACAAAAATCAAGCTATTTCAGCGTAATAACTGGATATAAAGTTAATCAATGAGAAGTTTATAGGCAGTTATGTTAAAAGAAATGCAATAAGCTTAAAGGAATTGGATTTCAAGTTGAGCAGAAAAAACACAAACCAGCCCACAACGTCGTAAACAACTCGATTTCCCTCAGTCATGTTCCACAGATCTCCAAGCGTCATTTTGTCAGGGACAGAAGCATATTTACTGAACATGTTCTCAAGATTCACTGGCATGAACCTGCAATGACACACACAATTACAAAAAACAAAGTAAGATAGATCGGAAACTTTAGTCGTTGCCTTCTCAGATAGAAATTAGATTATAATGACTTGATTGAACAAGTTCCAAACTAGCCATCTTCATGCTCTAGTACCTCCCCTCTGTGTCGTAAGTTCCACTATCGCTTCCATGCTTGCCTTTGTGTATGTTGTGTATGTATACAGGCAAAAGAGGAGAAGGAATCCAACCCTACACAAGCACTGATATTAATAAAACCTTTCCTTGTGTATGATCAACTCAAATTCAAGATCTTTGAGTACTCATATATGTATATACCTGAATCATACTGTAAATGCACAAGGGAAGGAAATTCACTTACAGGGAGAGTTGCGTAGCTTACGAATACATTAATGAAAAACGCCAATATCAGAGAGAAAAAGACATTGAGACCAATTGCTCTGAAACCTGGTTAATTCCACGAAATCACGTAGAACAGTAAGCAATCCACAAACTTAAGAGAGAGCATTCACATATGCTGGATATATCCCAATGCACCATCTATTTGGAATCAATGGAATGCAATTTGATTCAAATTATAAATGACATATTTTCTGAAAAAATTCTAATGTAGGACACATTATATTCTACTTATTTCCTTTTATCGATTTTGAGTTTGCTTCCCTGTCTCTCATTTTCTACAATCTTCTTTATATAACTTGCACATCTGGACTCAGCCTTTGGTTGTGTTCCAAGTTCCAACTTGAAATAAATTGAATGGTGGTAGAATGCAGCTAAAATTTGTATATAAAATAGGTGTAGAACAAGGATGTAAGAGTGGGAGTAAACGTTTTGTTGATATTATATCAAGAAAATAGGTATAAGTGTCTCCTCATTCTCAATCATTTCATCCTGATAAACAAAACCATAAAAATTACATTCTTACCGGCATAAGTCTCCGAAGGATAGATGATTCCATCATTGTTTCGATCGAAGAAAGCAACATGCTGCTGAAGGACAGACATCCCATTTGCCTCGTGCCCTGGTGTTCCATTAGGATGATCTGCATCAGCTGCAACAAGTGCTCTGGCTAGATCTGTTTCACAAAAAATATTTTACAAATATTAAAAAAATTCATCAATAGTACAAAAAAATGTCAACAAATAGATGGGCTAATTCAAATAAAGCCTAAAGTTGGCCAAGAAACCTATCTGAAATTCTAAATGAAAATCTTTCAAATCCTAACATATTACAGAAAACTGAAAATTGTATTATGTGTTAACAAGCTAACTACCTCAGTTTGAAACTAGAATATAAATTTGAACTCTTGAGAAACGACTTATTCTGTGTGTCGGTAAGGGAGAAGCAGAGCTTTTTCACACATTTATACTTGATCCGTGTTCACTTCTACTATATCATTCTTGTAGCCTACCTATTAGACGCATCAGTATAACAGCAGTTGGTGCTTAACATTTCTATACATGAAAAAACACTCTTACATACGATCAATCTTTAGATTCCTTGGTTTGTGCAGTTCAGAGGAAAACCAAATAAACCGAATAAGTACAACAAGTGTTGATTACAAACAAGCGCGGTTAAACAAAAAAATTAATAGCAAATAAAAACGGCAGAGGAAGGGAACATTACAAGGCTTTGGAAGAGAGTCCTCCAGATCATTTCTAACCATTCTTTCAGAAGTCACCGGAGCTAGAGGCGCGACTGTATCCATTCAATCTCTCCTTTAATTTTCCTTCTCTTGTCACTTGTCTTTGTTTGTTTGTGTAGTTGCAGTGTAAGTGTGTAACAGACCTTGTAGCTTGTTAGTACTCACTTGGAGAAAGTTTTATGATGACGCTATCATTGTAATCGAAAGTTAACCATGTTCTGTTAATTAGTATTTTAAATGTGTTAGAATATGTCTTGAATCAGTAATGTCCCAAACGTTGGGATTTCGGGGGTCTCAACGGATCTTGAAAGCGCTGAGATGGCCGGTCTAGAAGAAAAGGCACACTCAACAATTTTGTTGTGCCTTGCAGATGATATTATTACTGAAATCGCGGAGGAGGATACCGCGTCTGGTTTGTGGTTGAAGTTTGAAGGTCTCTAACAAAATCTTTAACAAATAAGTTGCTTCTGAAGTAACGTCTGTTTAGTATGCGAATGCAGGAAGATATGCCTCTTCGAGATCACTTAGATCAGTTAAACACAATCTTATTAGAATTGTGTAATATTGATGTTAAAATTGAAGATGAGGATGCTGCTTTAATTCTGTTAGTTTCTTTACCATTATCGTATGAGAATTTTGTGCAATCGTTTACTATTGATAAAGATACTATTTCTCTAGAGGAGGTTATATATGCTCTTCATTCTAGAGAGTTGCGCCATAAGGCGGCTGGTACAGGTGAAAATAATCAGGCTGTTGGGTTAGTACCCAGTAGATAATCAGGCTATTGGGTTAGTAGCTAGTGGGAGTAATGGACATGGAAAGCCGGGAAGAATAATTCAAGAAACCAGCTCCTAAGGGTCCGAAATCTAATGATGTCTGTAATTACTGTAAAGAGAAGGGACACTGGAAATCTGACTGTCCCAAGAAAAAGAAGCAACATGATAAATTGACAGGTACTGCTGCTACAGCTGTTATCAATTCTGAAGAAGATATTCCTCTAGTTACTAATGAGCACATGCATCACTCTGATGTGTGGATCCTTGACTCTGGAGCGTCTTACCATGTATGTCCGCGCAGGGAGTGGTTTACAACCTACGAGCAAGTAGACGGTGGCAAAATTTCTATGGCTAACAGTTTTGTTTGTGAGACGGTTGGAATAGGCTCGATTAAAATTCGGACACATGATGGTAAATTCTGCACATTGAATGATGTTAGGCATGTTCCACTTATGACGAAGAATCTGATATCTCTGAGTATGTTAGACAACAAGGGTTTCAGTTTTCAAGGTGAAGGTAGAGTTCTACATGTCTGCAAGAATTCTGATGTGGTTTTAAAAAGTGTTAAACGTGGTACCTTGTATCTTCTTCAAGGTTCTACGTTATCAGGTTCTGTTGTTGTCGCGTCCTCGGAGATTGATAAGGAAAATATGACCAGGTTGTGGCACATGAGGCTTGGTCACATGAGTGCAAGAGGGATGCAAATTCTGTCAAAAGCTGATCTTCTTTGTGGTCATAATGTCACAGGTCTTGAGTTTTGTGAACATTGTATTTTTGGAAAGTTACATCGCAGCAAGTTTCTTAAAGCAACACACAGAACAAAAGGCACACTTGATTACATCCATTCTGATTGTTGGGGTCCTTCCCGGGTGGAGTCTTTAGGGGGTCACATATATTTTATGTCAATGATCGATGATTTCTCAAGAATGACTTGGTTGTTCATCATGAAGCATAAATGTGAAGTCTTTAAAATTTTCAGGCAGTGGAAGGCATTATTGGAGAATCAAACAGGGAAGACGATTAAGAGGTTGCGAACTGATAATGGTCTGGAATTTTGCTCGTCTGAGTTTGATGAGTTCTGTAAAAATGAAGGGATTGCTAGGCATCATATAGTCGGGGATACACCACAGCAGAATGGTGTAGTAGAACGTATGAATCGGACACTTCTAGAGAGAGCTAGGTGCATGCTCTCTAATGCTGGACTAACTAGAAGATTCTGGGCAGAAGCAGTTAGTACAACATGTTATCTGATAAATCGTGGACCTCACACAGGTATTCATCTCAAAACTCCTATTGCGAAATTGTCTGGTAAGCCTTCTGATTACTCCAATTTAAGAGTTTTTGGTTGTATTGTTTATTATCATGTAAATGAGGGTAAATTGGAGCCACGAGCTAAAAAAAGAGTATTTTTAGGCTACAGGATGTGGTTAAAGGTTATAGAATCTGGTCTCCATCTGAAAACAGGGTTATACTAAGTAGAAATGTAGTTTTTGATGAAAATTTTATGTTTAACCCTACTATGAAGTCTACTATTGTGTCAGAAAGTGGTAGTGTTGAAAAACAGGTGGATCAGCAAGTCACTCAAGATGAGAGTGAACCACAACATGAAGTTCAACAACCACAGTCAGAATTAGAATCATCAGTTTCATTATTACCAGTAGTGAATCAGCACAGTTTGGCTCTTGATCGATCAAGGAGAGCTAATTATGGAGTGCCTCTAGAGAGATATGGTTTTGAAGATATGGTGGACTATGCACTACAGGTTGCTGAAGAGGTGGATCCTAACTCTGATGAGCCATCCATCTACAAAGAAGCAGTTACATGTACTGAGTCTACCAAATGGTTTGCTGCAATGAGAGATGAAATGGAGTCACTTCATAAGAATCAGACTTGTCAAGCGGCCTCGAGACAGAAAGATCGTCACTTGTAAATGGGTCTACAAGAAGAAGGAAGGAGAAACATCTGTTGATGGTATCAAGTATAAAGCTCGATTAGTAGCTAGAAGGTTCATTCAGAAAGAGGGAGTAGACTACAATGAGATTTTTTCGCCAGTGGTCAGACATACTTCCATCAGGGTGCTACTAGCAATAGTTGCACATCAAAATCTGGAGTTTGAACAACTAGATGTGAAGACAACTTTTTTGCATGGAGAGCTGAAAGAGGAGATATACATGACTCAGCCAGATGGTTTTCAGGTTCCTGGTAAGGAAGACTATGTTTGCAAGTTATTGAAGTCCTTGTATGGACTAAAGCAGTCTCCGAGGCAATGGTACAAGAAATTCGACAGCTATATGATAGGTATTGGCTACACCTGGAGTCCGTATGATTGTTGTGTTTATTATAGTAAGACAACAAATGGTTCTCTGATTTATCTGGTCCTGTATATAGATGATATGTTGATAGCTGTAGTGAACAAGTCTGATGTTCAGAAGTTGAAGGGTCTCCTTAGTGATGAGTTTGAAATGAAAGATTGGGTGCGGCTCGAAAAATTCTGGGAATGGAGATATATAGGGATATAAGCAAAAAAAAAAACTCTTCTTATCACAAAAGGGATACATTCAGAAGATTTTTTCAAGATTTGGCATGTCTACAGCAAAGCCCATAGACACTCCTAGTGCTGCAAATGCACATCTGTCTGTTGCTTTTGCACCTAAGTCTGCTGAGGAGAAGGAGTACATGTCTCGAGTTCCCTATGCTAGTGCAGTAAGAAGCTTGATGTATGCAATGGTCTGCACTATACCTGATCTTGCACAGTCTATCAGTGTTGTTAGTAGGTTTATGGGTGAACCAGGCAAGAAGCATTGACAAGATGTGAAGAGGGTTTTTCGGTACTTAAAAGGTTCGTCTGATGTTGGTCTCATTTATGGAGGTGATACAGAGTGTTTGGTGACAGGGTTTTCAGACTCTGATTATGTTCGAGATGTTGACAGTAGAAGATCTATGACTGATTATGCTTTCACTCTGGGTGGTTCAATTGTCAGTTGGAAAACTACTCTGCAACCTACGGTGACTTTGTCTACTACAAAAGCAGAGTACATGGCATTGACAGAATCAGCAAGAAAAGGAATCTGGTTGAAAGGATTGGTCAGTGATTTGGGTCTACATCATGATCAGGCTACAGTGTATTGTGACAGTCTCAGTGCAATCTGTTTAGCTAAGGATCAAGTCCATCATGAG
The DNA here is from genome assembly GCA_030848705.1 of Heracleum sosnowskyi. Taxonomy (NCBI): domain Eukaryota; kingdom Viridiplantae; phylum Streptophyta; class Magnoliopsida; order Apiales; family Apiaceae; genus Heracleum; species Heracleum sosnowskyi. The sequence goes on along the minus strand of CM061238.1, from coordinate 130,414,114 downwards.
AGGACTAAGCACATAGATATAAGATATCATTTTCTAAGAAGTGAGAAGAGAATCAAGGTGAGCAAAGTGGGTACTGCTGATAAATCAGCTGATATGCTCACCAAGCCGGTTCCACATAGCAAGTTTCAACATTGTTTGGATTTGCTAAATGTTCGAAGTTGTTGATTGCCCTTTTAGGGCAAAAATCTGAGGCAGAAGAGTTTTTTCTGGTACATCTGACATTATTATGGTGCATCTGGTACATCTGTTTTTGTGAGAGGATTCAAGTTAAGGTGAAGATTTGTTAGAATATGCCTTGAATCAGTAATGCCTCAAACGCTGGGATTTCGGGGGTCTCGCCCTGGTTTAGGGGTTCGGGGACGCAACCGAACTTTACGGTATCTTCTGTTATACGCTAGAGTTATCTGTTTTGGACCTATTTTCTGGGTTTTTCTGTAAAAGCCTTGAAAGTACTATATACACCCTCTAGGTCATAACCTAAAAGTATGCTGTAATCTGTATCCTCAAAATTAATAAAAAAAAAATCTATTCTGCCTGTCTGTTTTTTCTTTACGTCTATTATAATAATTTTTGCTTCCGTTATAACAAACTGAATTTCATCCGATTAAAAGGAACATACATAAAGCTAAAGCTAAAGTTTTTAAAAGAATATGAAACAATGAGTAACAGTGATTATGAGTGGGTGGTTCACGAGGAATCGTACTAAAGCTACACAGTGCAAACATGGCGATGAATGAGGAACCCGAGGTAAGTTATGCCATGATAAAAACATGCGAATATTAGGAAATTACATAACCTACAATGCTAAAATGGACTGTGATCAAACATGTAATAACTTTTATTATTTTTTTGATATACAGTGCAAGAATAGTTTGGATCAAATAAATTTCGAATTGTAAATTGCATCGGAATTTAATTGTAAAAAAATATTAATCAACCTGAAGAAGTTGTCTCATCTCTGTGGTGGATATGAAAGACTATTTCCCCAACTGATGAAGAAAAAATGACAAAAATAATCACTTTTTTGATAAAATAAACAAAAATAATCATTCTGAAAAAAGTGGTCAATTTTAGCATTTGGGATACTCCGTTGACAGTTGGGTATCCCATATATGGGATACTCCACTGACAGTTGGGTATCCCATAAGTCAAAATTAACCTCTTTTTTAATATAAAATGAACAAAAATAAACGTGTGTTCTTAGTTTAACCGTTCCTTGGGGGTTCAACAGTTAACCTTTGGGATTCAATGATTCCATTTTGGGTTTTAGAAATATTCAGAACGACGAATCCGTATACGGACTTAGGGTTTAGGGTTGTTTACAACCCTAAAATCAGGCCGCCGGTCTGTGTAAAAAAATCAATTTAAAATCACATTTCGTATTTTGTGATACAATTATTGACTAGGCTGAACTTTAACAAGATTGTGTTTTATTTCGTATGTAAACTATGTCCAAAAAATTGAACATGTGCTATTTTAATTGAACAGGAAATTGACAGAGGCTGAAATTGAACATAATACGCCATTAAGGTTTGGGTATCCTATTTTAATTTTCCCTGATTACTCCGCTGGACAATGCGTATTCCCTGATTACTCCGCTGGACAATGCGTATCCATATTAGAAATCAATGTAATACCCCACTGCAAGTTGCGTATTATGTATTACCCCATTGTAACTTGCGTAACCAATCGGCTATAGTTGGCCACTAATTTCAGATTGACTATTATGGTTACTCCGATCTGAAAATCGGCCATACTTGGCCTTCACCCACTGTTGAACATGGAATGGATCTTGTTCAAAGCAAACAAAATGTCATCTTGGACAACCAGTGAACTACACACATGTGACAGCATACCTCTGGATCATTGGTTGAGAACTCAGACAAACTGCACAGATTCGATGAAGAACAGTGTCATCACTTCTTCTTTTAGGAAGTTGATCACATTATCGTAGCGTTCTAATGTCCTCATCTTCCTTCCCAATTGATGATGCCACCTAGTCACCAATTGCATTGTAACATGTTTATGATCAAAATATTGAGGTTCGGATTTAGTCTGGTGGTTGCAAAGATTGTGAATTTTAGTTCTCACTCTGACCAGGCAAGTTTCTCTATGATTTCAAATGTAGCTTAAAGTTGCCTGAACAAGTGCTTGCTCATTTAGGATATAAATTCTAGTTATTGACAATGCATGATACTAGAAGCTTCCCGATTGTCAGCAGTTCTGGGAAACATTAAACATCACCAATAATTACAAAATTGTCGAAAGCTTCTGAATGCAAGGACAATCTTGGAAGCCAGATAACTAACAACTACACATGAGGATCTCAGAGGAAGTTATACCAGACCAACTCAGACATACAGAGTCCATGTGTCCAGCGATGGAGTCTGTAATTCCCAACCCAACTATCATAACTTAGGCAACAATCAAACACACACGCAAATCGCAGTACACTCAACATGGATTAGATAAACAAAATAGCAAGACGTATAAACTCAAGTCCTTCTTCAAGGGTAGACATAAGGGTAACCAACTCAACTATCAAACTTTCGATGATATGCTACATATGATAAACAGTCAGGGTGCGCGCAGAGTGCCTGTATTCATTCCTCGCGCATCTCAACTGCAAGGACAACTGAGTAGTACAGAAAATTACATACAAGTAGCCTTCACAAAAGGTTAAGCATAACTTTATTACAATTTTGTAAAATGATTGCTTTTTCATAAAACTGAAAAACGCTCATCTTGCATTATGTTTCATCGATTTTAGGGATACCATTGGCCACAGTCTTCGATCCTCCCAGCCAATATGTTTCGTTTCATCAGCTGAATGCGGTTAGGAAGTTGCATCTTCTCCACCCCATTTTGGGCACCATATAGAACCATTGAGGCTGCACATTCAGTATGTGAAACAACTTTGTTACAAGTATTACAACCATAATACCAAAACTTCTGGTTAATCTTTTTGCTGCATATAGTACATGAAACACTCTTTTGCTCCTCATTCAGTTCATAAGAACTGCGTAGACTGAGTGAATGATCATGGCCTTTATGCTTGATGGTGATCGGTAAAGTCACACAATACACATGGAGCTCAAAACTACGCTTCTTCTTGCAATCCAAGCAACCAAAAGAGACCCCTTCATTAGGTTCACCACACGCTGCACACTGGCTAGACGATGTAGAGGGTTTGAGGCTAAGAGGGTGCGAGTGTGAATGGTGCTTAAGAGACTCCGGGATTAAAGCACAATGCACATCAATAGAAAATTGGCAAGTTGCACAATGATAATGAAAGCCTTTACCAACACCACCACAAGCACTACAAACAAAGTTGCCATTGCAATCCGGGGTATCGAGAAGGAGAGTCAAGGGATGTATTTTATGAGCTACGTCGTGCATTTTTTGAGGTACTTTTGCACACAAGTAATGAAGGACAAAACCGCATTCGTTACAGCTATATGTTGGACCACCGGACAACGCTAATCTGCAGCCAGAACAGGATAGTTTTTTGTTGCTCTTTTTAGAGAAAGTCAAAGGATGCTCGTGACTGAAATGTTGAAGCTCCATTGCTCTGTCATTAGGCGTAAAGAGGTCCTCCAATGATTGAGGATAACCGTGCAGTTTGTAACACTTGTCAATTGTGTGTGTGTCAACTTTGCAATAACCACAATGAAGATGAAGGCTGGATTTATCAGGTGATATAAGGCTATGTGTTGACATATAACTTTGTGTGGTCTTGACTAGTGCAGCATAACTATTTCTATGTTCTGATGGAACAGTCAAAACAGAAAGCCCTCTTCGAATTTCTTCTTTTAAAACAAGACTATATGCATCATCAATTGATGGTAGAGGATCCATAGAAAGTATTTTCCTCCTAAGAGTATCATAAGACTCATTCAGACCAATAAGAAACTGCATTAAGTTCTGTGTCCGAAAATAGTTTTCAGTGGATTCACAATTACAAGGAGTACTTGAGACATACAGAGTTGAATAATACCATATATCCTTGAGTTTCTCATAATAAACTGTCACAGTATCATTTCCTTGCTTAAGAGTTGCAAGAGCCTTCTGAAGGTTAAAAATCCTAAGCCCTTCATCTGGCGAAAAACGATACGAAAGATCTTTCCATAGCTCAGCAGCAGAATTAGCATTAACATTCCTAAGAACAAAATCTTCATGAAGTGAGTTAACTAACCATGACAACACCATCTGATCAGCTTGATTCCAAGCCGAAAACGCGACAGGATCATCAGGACTAGGCTTTTTGATGGTTCCATCAACAAATCCAACCTTGTTTTTTGCACAAAGTGCCATCATCATTGCTGCACACCATTCCTTGTAGTTATCACCCATGAGTTGTATGGACACAACAAGACTGTTTGGACTATCAGAAGGGTGCAAATAGAAAGGACCATCTATGGACTCCATGTCAGAAGAAACTATAGATTTTTGAGAGGATAAAACTATAGTATTGCTAATAGCCATAGCCATAGCCATCAAATTAAATTGTGATAAATTTGATACAGGAATCACTAGTTGTAGTGTTCTACAGACTATTTTAGCACACAAAGTTGGTTACACTATAAAAAGTGTATAGCATCTTATGTAGTAAAAAGAACTCTCCCATGCCCACAAAAATAAGCTGTCTCAAATCATAGGGCCTGTTTGGCTGCAACTTAAAGTTGCAGCTTATGGCTTATAAACCCAAAAGTGCTTATTGGGGGTGTTCAAAATAAGTGAAACCAACTTATGGCTACTTAAAATGGATAAGTTGAATGTTAAGAATCCTTAACATTCAACTTATAACTTATAACTTATTCTCGATACACGCAATATATAATATCCTTCAAATCTTCAAAATCATATATCTTTTGATCCGTTCATTAAAAAATTGATATGTATATATCAAATTTCTCTACTCATCGAGATCTATCCATTGATATCCATTTATATATATTAAAAAATAAATATTTTAAAAATAATAAAAAAAAGTTAACTTATAAGTTCTGATTTACCCAAACACTCTACTGCTTATAAGTTCTGATTTACCAAACACTCTAGGACTCATAAGCTCAGCTCTACTTATCACTTATAAAACACTTACTCATTTTAAGCTATAAGTCAACTTTTGCTTGATACCCCAAACGCCCACATAGTCCCACAACCACAACTAGTATTATTATTATGTACCCACCTCACCAACCATTGTTTTTTCAGTACATTTTATATTGCATTCTTGAATATTGAAATGTACATGGAAACATGGAAAATGATCATTTTTGTGATAGTTTAATAATATTTGAGTAAGCCTTTTAGCATGTTGTAAAAGGGATATTTCAATATTAAAAAGGAAAATCCAGGGAAACTTAGTACTTGAATTAGTTACTAATGACACTACTGTTACTATGTAACATATCTTTGGGATTAATTAGTTGGAATCTTTGGCATATGTAGCCTTGAATCTGCAGTTTACTTGTTCTTTATTGACAGTTTGACACCGATGCTTGGCACATGAAAATGTCGGCTCTTTCTCTCTCATTTCTTTACATTTTTTTTTTTGGAATTTTTCTCTCAATTATTTATATTTCAAAAGTTTTCTAAAATAATAAAGTTTTATAATATAAAAATTAATTACATTCACTACTTTCCCCCACTATCTCCACTTTATACATTAAATATTGATTGATCCTACAACTTTTCTCACTTTTCTTCACTAAATTACATTTTTTCTTAAACTTCCCAAGATCAATGTAAAGAATTGAAAGAGACGGATGAAGTAATTATTAGTGCATAATTGACTATGTTAGAGGGGAGAAAAACTAGATTTAGAACTTTAAGTGTAAAGTGGTTACTAATCATGTATTAGTAGTGGTTACTATGTATGTAACTGCCAATTATAACAAATTTATTGTTATTTTGCTATGACTTTTATAACACATTTTAGTCGCAACTTAATACTTGGACCTCTAGTAAACCTCACATTTATTCCGTAGGACTTAAACCTATGTTCCGGAAGTAAAATATGTGTACGGAACAATATATTATGCAACGTTTTACAAAAAACTAATTTTATTAATTATACTCACTTTTTTCTATATTTTACTTATTTTTCTTAATTTTCGTGCACAACTCCAATATAAATTATTGGGGGACGGAGAGAGTAAAAGAAAGAGAAAGCTAATGAAAGATTGAGCAAGAACATTATTGAATGGACCAGCTAGCTGCTAGCTTAGCGGTCACTTGTTGACTAAATTCATATGTCTCAGTCACAACTATGGCACCGACCTAGTCTGCATATACTTTGCACACTAAAGTTTCTAAAAGAATAAAATTAAATTTGTGTGAATGATATTCATTTTATCAACAGTACTTTACAGCATAGCTCGGTTTGCAGATTCGTATCTTTTCAGTTTGAACTAGCGACAGACAGAAGATGATAAAAAACGACATTTAAAAATTCTACCATGTACAATGCCACGAGATTACGCGACACGATCAGGAATAACTTTCTATCTTTTTCTGATATAATACATAAAAATTACATAAAGTTCAAATTCATCTATTAAAAAATTATCAATACCCCGTCAAGAGAACCGGAAAACCTCGTCATCTTAAACTGTTAAAGGATATAGTACATGTTTTTATTGTTTTCATCGAATTTTAACCCACCGAAAACAACTTCCTTACCAAAAATATGAACCAAATCTGAAATAGCCGTCCGTAAACCACATTTTATATCATGTCCCTGTCTATGACATGTTTGTTTTTTCTTTTATGGTGGTCTTTCACTTTTTCTTTAAGAGGATTGCACTCAGAACCTCAAGAGCCAATAAACTTTTGTAGTATCATTTTCACAGAATCATTTTGAATACAAACAAACTAGCAAATGGCTGGGTTAAATGATAAAAAAATCACTCAACTCAGGTTAAATTTATAAGTAGGTTACTCAACTAAAAAAACTTGCAGTCAAATCACTAAATTATTTAAAATTTTCAATTAGGTCATTGCCATTAAAAACTGTTAAAAATCAAACGAAAATTTGACGTGGAATGCTGATGTGGCTCCTTAATAACTAAAATATTATTCAACTCATACCTGACTTGCAATTGGGACCTATATATTTATTTTATCTTTTTAATTGAAATATTTAGTTTGCTTATGGGAGAAAATTATTTATTTATAAAAGTATACTAATTTAAAAAGCAATTTTTTTGAACCAAATTTAAAATGCAATTAGTTTGTATAAAATAGTAAGAAAATAATACATCACTTAGTTTATTTTAATTTAAAAAAGCATTTAGTTTATAGTTTATAATATGAATATAATATATGTGCCATAAATAATAATTTTATTTTAATAATACAAATTTACACTGGTAGTGGAATTATTAAGATAATGAAGGATATATACACAAATTTGATGATTTTTGACAGTATAAAGCAAAAAAATACATTATTTAATATAAAAATTTAAACAACGACAAAGTTTGTGACCTACTTGCAAGTTGAGTGACCCACTTGCAAGTTGAGTATAAGTTGAGTGATCTTTTTGATATTTAATCCTTTAATTTACACATCATTTTCTTACGTGGCAAGTGACGTGGATTGACAAAATAATATTTAACGGACTTCCGTTATAGTCAAACTCAAATTAACGGACATGAATTTTTTTTATATGATTAGTGCTTAGATTGCAATGTTTAATTGATTGAGTCATGTATTTGAAAGTTTTTTCAGTTTGATGATTCACTTGCAAGACGTTAGTTAAGCGATGAAAATGCCATTTAACTTAAGCATACCCAAAATTTTTGTTGTTTTCCAAGTTCATAACTGATGAATGAATTTTTTTCTTTGGAGTACATTATTATCGTTGTTATGTGTATCTTGTTCCGGAAGAGAATGCAGGGATTATCGACCATCATCTGTGAAATCTATCCAATCCATGCATTTGAAAGCAATGTTTAGTTATGTATACGGTTAACCTGTTAGAAAATGGAAAGTTTGAGACATATTTTATATATGTTCTTGATGGAATTTCCGGAAACTAACAATTGGAGCTTGTTCCTTGTTATGAGGACTTAAACTTTCATGTTTGGATCTAAGACATTTTCTTAGTGGAATCCATAAATAAATTGAGTTGAAATAGGTTGCTTGAAATGGGTTATGTGGGTTGTGTAAGTTGTAATAACTTATATCCCACATAGAAATGGTAATGAGAGGTTGGTGGGTTTATATAGAACCATGTGCAAGAGTAGTGTACAACTACTAAGGCATGTGGGTGTGCATGGTGTTATTGTGTACCTCACGCGCACACACACGCCACGCCACGTCACGACTCGACTCGGGTCGAAGGGCGATTTGGGCGAATGTCTCGGCGTCTCGCGTACGCGAGGCGACCTGAGCGAGGAATTTTATTACCTGTTTATTTAATATTATTTATTGATTTAATTTAACAGTATCAGTATTTATTTGTAACAACTCAACAAACTGGGTCAGGATTTATATTAAATCCTGATGGACCAGTTCTTGGATCAAATCATGATGGCCAGTGTCAGTATTTGGAGTTAAATCCTGATGGCCTGGGTCAGTACTTGGATCCTGATGATGGTCCAGTCCTGAAGAAATCCTGATGGTTGGTCAAGTACTCATGTCACTCCTGACGGACAGCAAGTCCTGATGGCTTGAAGTACTGATGATGATCAAATCCTGATGGACCAGGAAATCCTGACTGAGCTGTAACTGATATCAAATACTGATAACAACTGTTATGATAATTAAATCAGAATATTTAGTATTAAATGTCATATCTTCAGTTACAATATTTGGTCTGTTACGTTTTATTTTGTATTTTATATATACAAAACAAAACGTTTGACAAAGGATATACGCAACTCTGATAAACTCTAGCAACTATCATCTTCTCTGTTTTCTCTCAACACATACAGATTAATTACATAGTTCTTGAGCAAACTGAGGTGCTGGTCGATGTTGATCATTCATATTACTGTGAGTGGATTGATCTGTGCTGTTTTATCCTGGAAGTGATATTGCTGCAAACCAACACAGCGTAAGTGGGGCAATAATCTTTTCAAGAACAGTCAAGACTTTTCTAAGGCTTGGCGACTCAGCTGTTCATTATCTTTCAGTATTTGTTTAAAGCTACAGAGAGATAAGTGTTCTTTCTTATCTTATTATTTACAGTCTCTAATTATAATCTTGTTTCGACCTTTGTTAATTAGTATATTTGCATGTTCTTGTTAATACAAAATATATATAACTGTTCTATTGTTGCTGCGTAGTTAATGAATTATACCCAACATAATCTGAGAGTGTAAAACAATGTTTTTCATATAATCATCTGCTGTCAGATAAGTAAATGGACCTCCAAATGCTTGAACAAAAAATAAGAACTAATACAAAAGAAGCATACTGATCCTTCTGAATAAGTTTTTGCATTTTTCTAATTCTCGATATTTTGCAACGCACTAAAAGTTTTATCTCATCAGCAGGGTGGCCTGCTAAAATAATAGTATTGTCCCTATTGACCTTCAGTCTATTAAAATAATAAATTTTTATGATTAATTTTTTTATTAAATTTAAGTTTTAAAAAAAGAAGGTAAATTGCGCCCATCCAGAGCTGTTGAAACTAAGCCAATTTATCATATCATTCCAATGCATCCCGAGACCCGAAGGCAGAAGAGTAAATTGAATAACCTATTTTGAGAAAGTATAATTGAAAAATATGTGTTCATGTGATATGGATATTACATCTGTCTAGTTTTAAATAAATTAGTTAGAGGTTTTTAGTATTTTCCAGCATTTTAAATACTTTTAGATATTAAGCATAACTCAATTATAATTACTTCAGGCAGTTATAACTGAATGGTTAGTGGTGTTAGAGGTTGACTCTCTGAGATATATAATCTACAGAGGGAATGTAATTGACTTATGATTGGAGAAATACAGTTACTTACTCTAAACTTCTGTTATCTCATCTTATTCTTCTTATTCTTCTTCTTTAAATTCTTAATCTTTCAGTATGTTTCCTGATTATATGAATTGAATGTTGGATTCAATCTATAATCATATCAATGGTATCAGAGCATTGATCCAGTTGTAATTTCAATCTCGTTTCCAAATTCCTCATTTTTAATATCAGTTGGAGTTTGTATTGGAAGACACAATTACAGTTCATCGTTATTGATTCAAGGTCTTGAAATTCAGTCCTGGCTCCTACAACCAAGAAAACAACATCTATGGAGGAACAAATGAGAAACTTAGAACGGAGGATGGAGCAACAAATCACAGAAAACAATCAAAAATTTACAGATCTGATCAACATGATGAAGGAGATGAAAGAAGCTAGTAGTGCGGATAGAGGTCCGAACCAGAATTCACAGGGGACTTCAACTATGGGAAACTCTAGTGCAGGTAATTCAACTAAACATACTCTCGGATATGTGCCTAAACTTGAATTTCCGAAGTTTGATGGAACAAATCCTCGATTGTGGATTAAAAAGTGCTGCAAATACTTTAGTTTGTGTAACATTGCTGAAGATCAGAAAGTAGACTTAGCATCTTTAAATATGATTGATAAAGCGGAACATTGGATTTCTAGCTATCTTACTGTTAGAAAACATGTGGATTGGAGTGATTTTGTGATTGACTTAACTGCTCGATTTAAAGATGATAGTGGAAGTAAGGTGGTGGAACAATTCAATAAGCTTCAACAACAAGATTCTTTAGAGAGTTATATTGATGATTTCGAACATCTTAGAGCAATGATGATGCAGACTAACTCTATGTTACCAGATTCTTATATTTTAGAGAGTTTTATTGGAGGACTTAAACCAGCTGTTAAACCATTTGTAAGAGCTTTCAAGCCAAATAGTATGGCTGAAGCTATGGAGTTTGCTAGATTACAAGAGGAATCTTTGAATTGTGCAAATGTGAGGAGTAATAAGGTGGTTTATAATGTGCAAAAACCTTCCTCTTATACACCTGCTTTAGCTAATCTCAAACCTCCACTATTGCCTACACCGGGGTCTAAAGTAGACAATTATGTATTGTCTAAAATGGTAAAACCAGCAGCCAAAACCTTTAAACATATTTCTGCTGATGTAAGGGCTGAGAAAATAGCAAAAGGTTTGTGTTACTACTGTGATGAACCTTACTCTAGAGGTCATAAGTGTCAGTTCAGGGAGACACAACTTTTTACGGTAGAAGTGGTAGGCCAAGAAAGTTGTGACATCAGTGAAGAAGATGTAGAAGAAAATCTAACCAACACCAGTGAACCATGCATATCAGTTAATGCACTAACTGGTAATCAAAATTTCCACACTATGAGAGTTAAAGGGGTGGTGCGCGGACAGGTGATACACATTTTAATAGATTCTGGGAGTACTCATGACTTTTTGGATGTCTCAATGGCTAAGAAACTTGGTTGAATGGAAGATATCAGCCCACAAGCTATAACCATAGATGATGGTAACCACCTACCGTGTCAACAAATGTGTAAGAATTTTAGTTGGAAGATGCAAGAGGTGTTATTCAGTACAGATGTTATGTTGATTCCTCTAGGCAGTTGCGACATGGTTCTCGGAATACAATGGTTAAGCAAATTGGGACCAGTCTGTTGGGATTTCAAAACATTACTTATGCAGTTTGCCATTAATGGTGAGCCATTCGTATTAAAAGGAATACCGGTACAGAAAGTAAAGGTAGTTGAGGGAGAGCCTAATGCTAAGATGTTGAGTAATGCAGCACATCTCTGTTTCTTGCAGTTACGAGAGGTGAGTAATAATGATGAAGACCAACAGTGTAAGACCAACCAGGAATTACAAGGAGAACAGTTGAGCAAGTTGAAAAACAAGTACCAAGCTATTTTTGAAGAGCCAAAAGAGTTGCCTCCACATAGAGGAGTATTTGATCATACTATTCCTTTGGAACCTGGCACTTTACCAGTGAACATAAGGCCTAACAGATACCCATTGAAACAGAGAGACGTGATTGAACAGTTAATTCAGGAAATGTTAGAGAGAGGAATCATCCAAAATAGTTCCAGCCCATTTGCGTCTCCGGTTGTGCTCGTGGGAAAGAAAGATGGTACTTGGAGGTTATGTGTGGATTATAGGGAGCTCAACAGGAAAACTGTGAAAAATAAATACCCTATACCAGTTATTGACGAGCTCATAGATGAGTTGGCTGGATCTGCAGTATATACGAAGTTGGATTTAAGGGCTGGATACCATCAATTGAGAGTTCAGGAACAAGATGTTTTTAAAACAGCTTTCAAGACGCATACAGGGCATTATGAATTTCTAGTTATGCCTTTTGGCTTAACCAATGCACCTGCCTCATTCCAGGACTGGATGAATTATGTTTTCAAGCCTTTACTCAGAAAGTGCGTTTTAGTTTTCTTTGATGACATACTCATTTACAGCAAAAACTTGAAGGACCATTTATGTCACTTAGAAGATGTCTTTCAACTCATGGTGTCTAATGGAATGTATGCTAAGGAGAGTAAGTGTATATTTGCTTGTTCGAAGGTGGAATATTTAGGCCATTTTATCTCGAAACAAGGGGTGGAAACTGATCCTAATAAGGTATCTACGGTAAGTAGCTGGCCAGTTCCCTCTTCAGTAAAAGAATTGAGAAGTTTTTTGGGTTTAACCGGGTATTATAGGAAATTTATTCATAGATATGCGGTTATCAGCAAACCCTTAACGGAGCAATTGAAGAAAGGCTGTTTTAAGTGGAATGACGCAGCTCAAGTAGCTTTTGAGCAATTAAAACAAGCTTTGGTAGTAGCTCCTGTTCTAGCTGTTCCAGATTTCTCTAAGGTCTTTGTTGTTGAGACAGATGCTTCAAAAGAGGGCATTGGAGCTGTATTAATGCAAGAAGGGCATCCCTTGGCCTTTATTAGCAAGTCCTTGGGACCAAAATGGCAGAAGTTATCGGTTTACGAAAAAGAGTTGTTGGCATTGGTTTTTGCGGTACAGAAATGGGAACAATATTTATTGGGAACTCATTTCATTATTAGAACTGATCAGAAGAGTTTAAAGTGGTTGTTACAACAGAAATTGTCAACGCCATTCCAACAATTCTGGCTATCCAAGCTAATGGGGTTTGACTACGAAATTCAATATAAAAAGGGAGTTGATAATGTAGTAGCGGATGCTTTGTCTAGGGTGCAATCAGGTGATATTCTGTGTATGGCTCTATCACTTACGTCTTCTGAACTTCCTTCTCTCATTCAGAACAGCTATGGTCTTGATCATGATTTGCTCATTATTCTGCAAAAACTACAAAACAAGGAAGTAGTTCCTCATTATCAGTTGCAACAGGACCTTCTTAGGAAGAAAGGCAGAATTGTAGTTGGACCAGATATAAATCTCAGGTCTAAAATTATTCATTGGAATCATTCTTCATCTGAAGGAGGTCATGCTGGAGTTGAATTAACTTGTCGACGGATTAAATCTATTTTTATTTGGAAAGGTTTGACTCAGCAAGTGAAACAAGTGATTGCTCAATGTCAAGTTTGTCAAGTATCCAAAAATGAAACTCTGGCCAGTCCAGGTTTATTACAACCTTTGCCTGTACCTGAAGAAGTATGGACTGATGTATCTATGGATTTCATTACAGGATTGCCGAAATCACAGGGAAATGATGTTATTTTTGTGGTCGTCGATAGATTGAGCAAGTACGCTCATTTCATGACTTTGACACATCCCTATACTGCCATACAAGTTGCTCAAGTTTACATGGACAATGTGTTTAAGTTGCACGGCTGGCCCCGAAGCATTGTGTGTGATAGGGATTCTGTATTCCTTAGTCAGTTTTGGAAGGGCTTGTTTACTATTCATGGTACTGAATTTAAGATGTCTACTGCCTATCATCCGCAAACCGACGGACAATCAGAAGTAGTAAATAGGTGCTTGGAGACTTACCTGAGATGTATGTGCAGTGAAAGACCTAAGGAATGGAGTTCTTGGTTGGCAACTGCTGAATGGTGGTATAATACGCATTACCATACATCCATTAAGATCACTCCGTATGAAGTGGTGTACAATCAACCACCTCCTCTCCATCTTCCTTATTTACCGGGAGAATCTAGCAATGATGTTTTGGATAGATCTCTGCAGAAAAAAGAAGCAATGATTGCAAGACTCAAGTTTCATCTCTATAGAGCTCAGAATAGAATGAAGCAGCAAGCAGACAAGCATAGAAGTGATAGAGTCTTTCAAGTCGGAGATTTTGTGTGGGTGAAGCTTCAGGAGTATCGACAAAAGTCTGTGCAGTCTAGAGTCAATCAGAAATTGGCACCAAAATATTTTGGTCCCTTCAAAATTATTGCTGTGATTGGAAAGGCTGCTTACAAGCTACTGTTACCTGCTACATCTCGAATTCATGATGTCTTTCACGTTTCACAGTTGAGACCTGTGATTGGAAGCATTCCAATGGTAACCAACTTCCCTGATAACTCTAATCAGTCTATTGCAATACCGGATAAGAAACCAGCTGCTATCCTTGAGACTAGGATGATTAAATTTCAGAATAGGGTGCAAGTGCAGTACTTGATTGCCTGGACTAACAGTGAAGCTTATGAGAATTCTTGGGAGGATGCTGAGACTTTTCTTAATCAATTTCCTGCCTTTGGTAGTTGAATCTGAAATCCAGACTTGGGGCAAGTCTTTTAAAGGGGGAGGGTATGATATGGATATTACATCTGTCTAGTTTTAAATAAATTAGTTAGAGGTTTTTAGTATTTTCCAACATTTTAAATACTTTTAGATATTAAGCATAACTCAATTATAATTACTTCGGGCAGTTATAACTGAATGGTTAGTGGTGTTAGTGGTTGACTCTCTGAGATATATAATCTACAGAGGGAATGTAATTGACTTATGATTGGAGAAATACAGTTACTTACTCTAAACTTCTGTTATCTCATCTTATTCTTCTTATTCTTCTTCTTTAAATTCTTAATCTTTCTGTGTTTCCTGATTATATGAATTGAATGTTGGATTCAATCTATAATCATATCATCATGTGATTCCGGAGCACTACGACACTAAGATACAGATGGGCACATGGATAGGATTCTATAGAATACGAACCCAGGGAACTGGATTAGAACTCCGATGTGCACCAAGAGATCTCCAGATCACAGATAAACTAATAATTGAATTCCTTTCAAATACAATTTGTCGTTGTGCAAACATGGAGATTGTTTGATGAGTGTGTTTATCTTGTAGGTTATGTTCAAATTAGACTCTTTAAATTAGAACTTAGGACCAATCTCTATCATAAATTTCGTTTAATCAACAATTAAAATTTATTTATGCTGCAGACATAGTATAGTTAGTTTTAATGCAACACACAATATTTTTTTGTGATTTGTAGAGTATGATTATAGTATACTTAGTTTTAATGTATGATATTTTTTTCCTAAAATAACAAATATAATTTTTTTTATTGGATAAATTGTTTTCCACGTAACACAATTCGTACTTCATCATTATAATATATTTAAAAGAATAATTATGTGGAAAAAATAAATATAAAATAAAGTATTACAAAAATGTTAAACCAGACCCTTATCTTATATTCAGAATGTTAGTAAGTTTTCTCCCATACCTCAAAGATGTATTTTTCATATTATACTACCTATAGTACTTTGGATTTTATGTTTAAGAAAGCCAAAACATTCTATCTAAAAGTACACCTTCTCTACCGACTATAAACATAAGATATAATGCTGATTTTCATCATGATTGTATGACACATTTATGACAACTATCGTGTTGATCCAGCATCAAATTTAGATGAACAATTAAGTTGCGGCTAACATAAAAGTTAATATCAGATCATCAATCAAAATCATAACAATGTTAAATGATAGAGATTTTATATACGGTATATACCGAGTATTATATCCTCTTCACTGGTGTTGTTTTGTCGCTGTAGGAAACATTGGGAAGATATTGTTAAAATATAATATAAGATCCATTTGAGACCTTGCTCTAACACATTAATGTTTTGGATGAGCTGGTTAGTATCAGAGTAGTGGTCATCAAGCATTACCTATCTCATTTTCATGAATTAGATGATCCTTAGTTTAGTACGTAGTCACTTAACTTAAGTGAGATAGAAAAGATTTTTAATATGAACACATAGAAGGTACTAAACAATTATATCTTTCTCCGCTATTTAGAGTTTCAGCTTGAAATTTCCATGACAAAATTTTGGATTGAAGTCTCATTCTGGAATTTCGTAAAATTTGTCTAACGGTGTGTATGTATAGTTGAATCTGGTTCTTAAGTTTCAGATATACGTTAAAGTTACAAAGAGATTCTAATTCAACTGACTTGAATTACAAGGCACTCCATGCCAGAACCACAATAAAATGAAACTTTTATTTTGAATTATTTCTTCAAGTACATCATTATCGTAGTTTTGCATATCTTTTTACTGAAGATAATGTTGGGATTCTCAACCATCGCCTGCGAAATCGATCCAATCCATGAATTTTGATTTTAGAGCGGAAATGCTTCATCTTTTTTTTGAAATTAAACCGTTTCCTAAAGAATCTGAATCTTGAAGAAGTAATCAGTTTCCTCTTGTGTGTACGTCCTGCATTAGATATTTAGATGTACTATGTTTAGTGAGTATTGGAAAACTGGGAAACAAACAAAACAACATTGCTAACTCCTCATCGTTCAGCTGATGATGAACAGTCTGATACTAGAAACAGTTCCTGATACCGGAAAATCCCACTTAACCCGGGGCAGATCCAAGATTTTTCGATTAGCGGACAGAAAATAATATTAAACCAATGGCAGATTTATGATTCCCTTCTAGGGATTCATATTAACATATTTGGAGAGACACTCTGTACTCTTTAATTTATACATCTTATAAGAAGATAAGAACTTAGCTTGTGTAACATATGAAATGAGGCGTACCTTGGGCCTTTTCGATATGATCCTCTTCTGTGCTTGCTTTATGCAGGACCTATAAATTGTAACACAAATACAGTACTACATTTTTAAGATAATTTATGAATAATTGAATGCATTTGTGTATAAGATAATGATCAAGTCATTGCCGTCCATGGCTTGTTTACCTCAACTAAGCTTTCCAAGCGTTTTCTCAGCCGTCTTTGTATGAAACCTTTTGTACTCTGTCAGTAAAACACTTGAGAATCAAACATCTCACCATGTTGTCTATGTATATGATTTTTTTGGAAGACTAGAATACCTTGACATGATATTTGAGAAATGCATAAAAGTTTAAAAGGCTCCAAACCATCTTTTCCAGTTTCTTGCCTTCGACATGCCGTGAGGAAATTTCTGTTAACATGTACTCTTAGTATAGTATGGTATAGATTATAGTTATTGCATGGAATTGAAATTCTGTGAAAGTGTGAGTAGATTTCATACCGAAAGAAATAAAACCTCCATTGGTACTCAGTTCTTCAATAGGCTCTCCTCTTAGCTCAAGTGGTGGAATGGGTGACCAGTGGCAAGGAGGTGCTTTAGCAAAAGCTCCTGAACTTCCAACATCCATGAGTTCCTATGTGAGAGAATTGATTATCTCAAGGTATTCAATGAGATAGTTCGCATTTTATTTTTGATTACGGTATAATATTGTAACTGTATATTAGATATGTCATAGATATTGATCACAAACCTGAAAGAAAGATGTTGCTATAATCACATCTGAATCTTCCTTAAAACGAATGGGAAATATTGTGATTACACTTGCTTCCTGTAAACATACAATACTTTCACTTAAACGATGAACATTGCAGTAGATCTCGATAGTTTTATTTGTGTGTGAAGAATTTGATATATTTCTTCCTGGTTCACATGATTTGTAGGTTGAATGACCGGTGGCACTAAAGCTAATTAAACAATCCATGTTTGATCACACATAGGTATAAGGTATATGTGGCTGCATCTTGTTTATCAGTGTGCTTCCGAGTTTACTTTGCAAAGAGAAAAAAGGTTAAACAAAATTACTGAAAATGTTCTCCAGGTGTGTCCCCAAGTGTCTTAAAGAGAAAAGAAAAAAGTAATCAGTATATTGTAACTTATTTTCTCTCTTATTCTCTCAACTTCTTTCACCTTCTTTTTGTTTTCTTTCCTTATAACATATCTTTAACATTCATTGATCAAGTGCTGACAGAATTTTCTTGGCAGACTACATACAGAACTTGGAGTTTAATCAGACTGAAAGCTTAAACAATAGACAATTGCTCGTGAGCTTGTTTAAATGTACCTGTTTGACGACAAAGAAAGGCTCTCTCGGATGATAAACAAGTTTGATTGGTCTGTAAGGTCCTCGAGATACCTCCTGAGAGTTGACATTTTTTAACATTTCCTTCAGCTGAGAGCTAAGTACAATTGCTTGTACTGATGAAATTTTTGTTATCAACTTTTCAGCATCTGAAAAAATACACACCAACATGATGATCATTTCTTTGTGATTTCTTAATCTCAACAAACAATTAAAAGGGGAATGGAAAATAATTTGGACATAAATATTCCTATTATGGCCTTTTGCAGGAAATGACGACAGAAATTCAGTTGCATCTCTCAGAGTCATAGTGTACATTTTTATTTTATGGTATGGGAAAAAGAGGCGAGGAACTTGTTTTTGAGACCGAAAAAAATATCTGTCATATACATTGCAAAGGTCATGTATACATACCTTTCGTCTTTGAAATTTTGCCAAGGTTAATTCTAAGAGTCAGCTGGAATCCTTCTCTTGCGGGTTCTTCTAATTCTACGACATCAGAATAAGTCCTGTTGAGCAACTCTGTTGTATAGCGTGGAAGTCCATATGAAAGTAGGATCCCTTGAGATAGAAGTGGAGTTGATATTGACAAGTAAATATGCTGCGGATCTGATGCTGAAGACTGGTGAGCATTATATTAGGCTTGTTAGAAATACTTGTATTCGTACTCGGGCACAAGGTGCAAAGTGATTAATGTTTGAAGCTGTTTATTGTCCTAATTGGTCACAGATTTTCCAGCTTTCTCATGTAAGTTTTCTATATCTTATTAGAATTAATGTGCTGCAGCTATGATACATGAGAAAAAAAAAATTATGCTTGAGACTCTAAAAGTAGAAAAATCCGGGGATGGTTTACTACCACTCAAACACAAAATTATTACCAGGCAACCATAAGGACCCTAAATGAATTAGTAAAATGGGCTTTAAATCACAGGGATGCTAAATCTTTTACCTGAATGTGATACTCAACAGATCCAAATTCATGCAAGCAATGATCAACTTCAATTGGATTCTCAGAACTACAGTAAAGAAACAGTAGATTGTATATAATTCGGTTAGATGTTTTGCAACATTTGAACTGTGCACATCTGCTCTAATACTTATAAAAGTAGATCTATTATTGTCGAGGCTTGAAGTGTTCTGAATTTTTGTTGTAATAGCTCTTCAAGACACTTACACGAAACAGATTCAAATTTTTAATCTTGTGCTTGTATTTGCTTTTGTTCCTAGGTGTTATAAAATTTCATAATGTGCATTTCAAGTTCTTTGTTTATTATGATACTCATCTGGCAATGTCAAATTGCTAAGCACGTTGTTTTCTGTAAAATGGTTGTCTGAATTGATTTTTTAACCAGGAGATGCCAATTTTATTGGCAACAGAATACATAGCTGCGAACTTAACATTGATTTTTCTGCAGATCATAAAGATTTTGAAGACCGAAGAGACGACAAGTGCTCGACATTCTGGTCATGCAGCCACTACCATGAAGAGTGTTTTTAGAAAAAGACCTTTACCATGCCCACTACTCATCGCTGGGATATGCATTGAGTTGAAGTGCATATGCTTTGTCCGCCAAATAGGAAGAAACTACCATGCAAATAAGGTTAACGCAGATGGCTTCCTTTGCCACTTGCCTCGGTGACAAATTTATAACTAACTCGTCTAATTTAGTATAGTTGAGTTGCTTTCATTTGTATATTGCGAATAAATCATTTGCAGTTACGTTTTGCTCACTTCAGAATTTCAACTACTAAAAAATATATCTTTTTCAACCAATTACATAATGGTCAGATGCTTACCGGTAGATCTTGAGCAAAATTTCCTTCAGTGCTGGTGATGCCTTCTCAAAACTCGCCATATTCTATGAACAAACCAAGCTTCTTTTTTCCTTTTATGTGAGCTCTGTGTGTGTGTGATAGTGTCGGAACTGAATATTGCAATGGTGTGGAAATGTATAAAAGAAGAGCAAGATGATGAGTTATCTTGAGTAAAATCCAAGTCCTGGGATGGTGGTGCAATAATTTTGTCAAGTTTAGAAGCAATTTACCTACCTACATTCCCACCTACATATACACAATCCCCTCAGTTCGCTTTGTTTCAAAGATTCAGAATATGATCATTGTACTTTGGTCAAGTGATAATTTGACTTTTGAACATGTTAAATTTATTTACTACTCCAAGAAAATGAAAGTTACTTTTGAACATACATTCGTTTTGTTCATCTCTCTGTCCTAAAATATAACTTCGTTATAAATTTTAGATTAGCTACTTTTTTTATAATTAAATTTTATTACAAACTTAGTCCTTAGACCCTACTTATGAGTGAGATATACCGAACTACTTTTTTTTATAATTAAATTTCATTATGAACTTAATCTTTAGACCCTACTTACGAGTGAGATATACCGGGTATGTTTGGTTTCATCGTGATGTCAGTTTATACTGTATTTCAAAATTGCATATAATTTCCCAAAATACATGACAAAGTCATAATTGGTGTACTCTGCTTCAATGTGGATTTTTCTACTTGTTCTTTTTTATTTTTTGTCACCATATTGATGTCACGTAGATATTCTGTACTTGTTCCACTGTCATTTTGTTCATTTGCTCATTCTTTGTTTTGGTGTGAAATACAAGTGTCTAGTTATTAACTTAAAAATGAAACCTGAATATTTAATTATTATCTTAGTTGTGTAACATAACTGTTGCTTCTGCGTTCTAGGTTCTTGATCTTTTTTATGAAAAGAAAAATGGTGTAACTGAGTTGGAAGAATCTGTAATGCACTGAACATCTTTCATCCCTATGCCCCATTGGAAGATAAGAAAGACTGTAGGAAATAGAAACAATATTTTTGGCCTTTGCTTAAAAGTACAGCTCATGGATATGTCTGTTCTGATGAACTGCAGTTGCATCTATATGATCTGAGGAATACTGGTTCCGTCGAGCGAGAGGAAGTGAGTATACTCACTTTTATTCCTATTCTCGGTACTCAGATTAACTAATGTGTCAGTATAAGATTCATATTGGTTGCTGCCTTAAAAGTCATCTAATGTTAAGTTTTTCATAGTATTTCATCTATGTAGAACTTCTTAAATATGCATATTAAGACCCTTATTATTGAGCAGAGAGCCACAATCACAACTCTTTGAGAGATTAAATCAGCAACAATTTCATGTATTAATAATGCGGCTGCTGTTCAAATATGGTTTGAAGAGCAAAGACAGAACAGGTGAAGTTTATAAAATATATACAAGAGAGGAGAAGAATATGGAGAAAATAACATTACATGTTCGGGAAGGAACTTTCCCTTGGTACTGTATTGCATGAACTTATGCAGAAGCTGCTGCCTCTTGCTCTTCAACCCCGTTTGTTGGGAGAAGAGTGCAGACCAGGTTACGGTCACCATACACATTGTCCACGCGTCCTGAGGTGACATTGCATAATTTACATCGTTAATCACACAATGGCATGGAAAAAACTCTGTGGAAATGAATTTATTTGAGTGGAAACATATCTACATTTTTCTTTAGGTTTTGTTAAATTTTAAAGGACATTTCACTCGGGGAAAAAATGGATAATATGATATTTAGAGTGAGAAACACACCAGTGGTTGGCCAGAACTTGGTGGATCGGAGCCAGGAAGCGGGGAAGGCTGCATATTCTCGGGAATATGGTTTTGTCCATTTGTCTGCCATGAGTAGTGATGGTGGATGAGGAGCTCCCTGCATTTTTATTCTCAGTTAGTCTCTGAAACATTATCAAGACTTGGAAGAGTAGAACAAGCGCAAGTATGCAACTGCATACAACTGTAGTTTTATATGAAAAGGTATGGACTGCCGCTTACCTTAAGAACATTGTTGTTGGCATCAACTTTTCCTTTCTCTATCTGTGCAATTTCTTCTCTAATGGAGATAAGGGCGTCACAAAACCTGTCCATCTCTGCCTGTAAGGGTAAATATATACATAAATACCACATATGATCAGAAAATGGATAAAAAATTTGTTACTTCATGAACTTCTAGAAATGATTAGCTTTGAAAATATACCTTGCTTTCACTTTCAGTGGGTTCAATCATGAGCGTTCCTGGAACGGGCCATGACATTGTTGGCCCGTGGAAACCGTAGTCCATGAGACGTTTAGCAACATCTTCAGGCTCTATACCAGCAGTATTCTGAAATAGTATTGGTTTTGGAATTAGTTAGAACACTAATAAATTTGAAGATAAAGAAGTTTGAGGATGAATTATAGAAATTACTTTGAATCCCCTCAAATCAACGATAAATTCATGGGCAACTGTTCCATTGACACCCCGGAAAAGAACAGGGAAGTGATTCTGTTGAGAACAAAGATAGACATTAATAAAAGCATACCAAAAGAAACACTACATTTGCAATTTTTTAGTTCAGGAAAAAGTGTAAAAGGTTGTAGATCCTAACACAGCTATAATAATTAGATGCAAAACATAGTCAAGTAGAGACCTCCAAACGTTTAGCCATGTAGTTTGCATTCAAAATAGCAATCTTTGAAGCATCTGTTAGCCCTCCAGATCCCATCATAGCAATGTATGTGTATGATATTGGCAATATAAGAGCAGAACCCCAAGGTGCCGCAGAAATGGTACCAAGCGGCTGTGCCTCATTTGGAGCTGGTATACCTCCTGTAGAGATCTTTATTGAAGAATGAAGAGATGTCAGAACAAGAAGACAGCAAAATTAAAATATATATATCTTATCAATCAGGACAATGAATTTGTATGGTTAAATAATACATAGAAATCCTTATAAATACTGCACACTGGATAGTTCTTGGTATGGATTTACTAGCTTATGTATAATTTTCTGTGTCAGTATATATGCTAGCACTTGTTAATGACTACTTTACGAAACAGCCTACTATAGCTTAAAAAAATAACCATTCACATCTCAATGAAGTTTTTTTTTTTATTAATCATAAAGGGGATGTAACATTTTAAGTCCAGAAATGTGAAATGCAGAAGAATTGGTATTGACACCATTAACTTGAGGCATACCACAGGGTGTGATGGAAGATAAGGTGCCAAGTGTTTTTTGACACCAATAGGGCCCATGCCAGGACCGCCTCCACCATGCGGAATGCAGAATGTCTTGTGGAGATTCAGATGACAAACATCAGCACCGATCCACCCCGGACTTGTCAGACCAACCTATAGGCAGAGGAAAAAGTTATCACCTCTGGGCATGTTTTAAGGAATATGTATTAGCAATAATTAAACTTAAAACAGCTTAACTAGTATCATTTAACATTTGAAATATTTGCATCTTTGGTGAAAAGAAGGATTCTCCCTTCTTTTGGCAATTTTGGAAACATTTCCTCTAAGGTTACTCATTTTCCTTAAACAACAGGTACAAGTGATATCTTAAATTTTCGTGTCAGGACAATGTTTAAACAAATAACTAAAAGTACTAAAATGGAGGAGTCAGATCATCGAAAAGGACTAGCAGATAATCAATTTTCCAAAGCTGAAGAGGTAAAAACCTGAGCATTCATGTTGGCTCCATCCATGTAAACTTGACCACCATTGTCGTGGATGATCTTACATATTTCATCAATACCTTCCTCATAGACTCCATGAGTAGAAGGATATGTAACCTGTAATTTAACGCAAAAACATTGCAAATATTCAGTATGCAGCATTCATAATATATAATTACCAATTTGTCAAACAAATTACTCCTACCATAAGAGCGGAAAGATTTTCTTTGTTTGCTTCAGCAGCCTTTTTCAACTCTTCAATGTTGATGTTTCCTTTGGCATCAGTTCCAATAATCACAATTTTCATCCCACACATGGCAGCACTAGCAGGATTTGTTCCATGTGCAGAGACTGGAATAATACATACATTCCGGTGGTGGTCTCCTCTTGCCTACATTCAACAAAAAGATTAACTGTGAATAAACTGGAGAATGATCAGCTTACATGTCCAAGGAATATAATGGGAAAGCATACCAGTTTCCTGCAATACAAGTACTCAAAGACAACACTAGAGATAAAGGCGTAGCGTAAGAGCAAGAACGCTATTGTAGAGATATGCAACTTTATATCACTTCGCATCAAGTTATGATTTATCAAGTTCAAAACAGCTATGTCATGTCATAGTCAGCCTGGAATCCTCTCTATCCACTCAAGATAGGCCTTGAAACACATATTTAAACTACTAACCGATTTTTACAGCTTACAAGTGTAAAATAAAGAAACTTAGGAAATTCATCTAAAAATTAAGTAAAAGATTCATAAAGCAAGGAAACAGATTCATAAACCCAACATTAAAACATTTTGCATGAAAGATTCGAATACCATATGATATGCACGAATGACCATCAGCCCAGCATACTCGCCAGCAGCACCAGCATTTGGTTGTAGAGAGAAAGAATCAAAGCCAGTAATGGAACATAAGAGGTCACCCAAGTTGTCAAACATCTCCTGTACAAGGAAAGTGTGAAACTTTATAAGCATCTTTTTCACCAATCCTCACTTGTAATTATTTACAAATTACTATCGCAAAGATGTGAAGTTATACAAATGAACCATCATAATTACCTGATAGCCTGCCGCTTGTTCAGTAGGTGCAAAAGGGTGCATATCTGTAAAGCTAGGCCATGTTACAGGCATCATTTCTGTTGTTGCATTCAGTTTCATTGTACAGGATCCTAGGGGAATCATGCTGTGGCATAATGAGAGATCCTTTGACTGCAACTTTGAAATGTATCGGAGAAGCTCATGCTCGGTATGGCATCTATATAAGAGTATATCAGAATTGTTCTTACAACTATGAGATAATTAAATCAGAAAGCGGAAAAGATAGAATCATACGAGTTAAAGATTGGGTGTGTTAGATACGGTGTCTCCCTTACGAGCCCGGATGGGATAACATCCTGAACCTCTGGTGCAAGAGAAGCAGCAGTGAATGGAACCTGACAGGTAACAAGGAAAGTTATCTTTCTGATATGAGTGGAATGAACAAATTTAAAACCACCAAGTATACAAGTACTGAAATATCAGTATGTCTTACAGATTTCCCGCCTGCGAAAACCTTGAATAGCTTATCAACATCCTCTAAGGTTGTGGTTTCATCAAAGGAAGCTGTAACCTGAAAAACAAACGAGTGTTAAATACTTAAATCTTTTCAATAAAAAAATTTATATTTAAAAAGAACACATAATTTAGATATTCAGAAGTGACACTTACGGTATTCTTATCAACAATCCGAAGATTCATCTCACTCTTGTAAGCAGCTTCAGCAATTGCTGTTGAATCAGCACACTTAATCTTCACAGTGTCGAAAAAGGGGAGCTCCTGGACTTCCACAGTCCCCAATTTCTTAAGTCCAGTTGCCAGTATCCCAGCAAGACCATGGACTCGTTGGGCAATGATTTTAAGACCTTCAGGTCCATGGTAAACAGCATACATAGCAGCCATATTGGCAAGCAATGCCTACATAGAAAGACAAAGTATTTAAAAAAAATTCTACAGGTGAAACCGATTTACTTAATCAAGTTAAAAGTACAGTTCATACCTGAGCAGTGCAAATGTTGCTTGTGGCCTTGTCTCTTCGAATGTGTTGTTCCCTAGTCTGCATTGCCATACGTAAAGCAGGCTTGCCAGAAGAATCAACACTAACACCAATAATTCTTCCGGGCATCATCCTCTTGTAGTCTTGGGATGTTGCCAGGAAGGCTGCATGAGGACCTCCATAACCCATCGGTACTCCAAACCTCTGAGCAGAACCAACAACAATATCTGCACCAAATTCACCTGGAGGCTTCAACAACGTCAACGCCAACAAATCACTAGCCATAACAACCTTCACACCTTTGGCATGTGCATTCTTAACAAACTCCCCATAATCCAAAACCTCACCTTCTGTACCCGGATACTGAACCAAAACCCCACAAACATCCCCCGAAGAGTAATCAAAGTCCTTAAGATCCGCCACAACAACCTTAAGATCAAACCCATCCGCTCTCGTCTTACACACATCAATCGTCTGTGGATGACAATTACTCGAAATAATAAACGTCTTCTTCTTCCCCTTGAAAATATTATTGCACATCGCCATTGCCTCAGCAGCAGCCGTCCCTTCATCTAACAACGAAGCATTCGACATAGGCAACCCAGTCAAATCCGTAATGACAGTCTGATAATTCAACAAGGACTCAAGACGTCCCTGCGAAATCTCAGCCTGATACGGAGTATACTGAGTATACCAACCAGGATTCTCCATGATATTCCTCAAAATAACAGGAGGAACAGCAGTATTATAATACCCCATCCCAATAAAACTCTTAAAAACCTTATTTTTGGAAGCCAACATTTTCATATGCTCAATCATTTGAGACTCAGTTAAGCCCTCATCAAACTTATTAAACTTCATTTGATCAAGCCTAATACTTTTAGGCACAGTAGCATCAATAAGTGAATCAAGACTCTGAAACCCACAAAACTCAGCCATTTTCGATTGTTCATCAGGGCTTGCAGAGTTATGTCTACGTGGGAAAGTATCACTAGGCTTCAAAGATTCAACACTTATCGATCTCGATAAAGAACCATTAAAATTCCCAACAGATTTACCAATACTAACATTAAAATTATAAGGAGACAATGAAGATACATACCTTGAAGGTGTATATATCAACAACTCTTTAGGCCTCTGTTGTTTAGACTCTGTTATCAAGCGCCTGAGAATGGCACGACCAGCTAATTTTCTTGCACGATTCATCATTGCAAGAAAATCAAGAAACCCAAAATGGGTTTTTGAGAGATTTAATGAGTGCTTTTTAAAGTTTCGATAAAAGCAACAAACATGAGGAGTGAATAAGAATGATCTTAAAGCACGATTTTATGGCAGGAAATGAATACTGAGGGATTGCATTTCAGTGGATCAAAATGGTCTAGGGTTAATATTTTCATCCAGAAATAATCAGTTTTGCTAAAAACAAATAAACAAATTATGAGGTTGTTTCATCAACTGGGCTGGCACTTTCTCTTACACAACTTCCTCATCTTTATTCTCACCTCTCAAGCTTAATTTGTAACTTATCTTCTACTACTTCACATGCATACTATCGACACGTACAAAAAAGTTGTACATGCAGATTCTTTTGTGAATAAGGAATAATTATTGGAATTCATCGAGATCTGAAATGATTCTTTTGTTTAATTAGTGAAAGTACAGAATATTCATTTTTGTTAATTTTATTGATATTTTTGCCTTTATTAATTGTAATAATTTCTCTAATTTTTTTTGAAAATATTCTACAAAATATGTATTTGATAAAATAATATTTCTAACATAAAATTAAGGTTTTTTTTGAATTCTTCCTTTCGTCTTCGTCATTTACCGAAATTTTGAATAAATATAGAATAGGGTAATTGTTTAATATTTTTCATATTTTTTATATTATATCAAATATTCGTATATTTATCACCATTTTTATTTATCTCAAAATTCATATTTCAACTTCTATTTTAAAATATATAATACAACATCAATATTAAATTCTAGCATATAATATGTCCTTAATGAATCACTCTCTCATTAAACATAACATGTTTTTCTCCTAATGACCCGTTTTCTCTTTGTTACAAATCTAAACAAATAACAAATTAATTTACCAAATAAATTACATCATCTATTAATCAATTTTATTATATAATTTAATTTAATTTAAATATTTATAAAAATTGTAATTTTTGTTGTTTAAAATATAGGTACTCGAAAACATAAATGAAAAGAAAATAAGACTTTTATATTTTTATTTTATAGAAACTTGCATTTTCTGTAGGTATTATCTTCTACTTTTTACTATCTTGTAAGAACCGGGAAAAAATACGTGTAAACATTTAGTTGTTTAATGAAATTTTATTTTTATATCTATATTTATTAAATGTTTTGTCCGTTTAAATGTGCTAAGTTATTTGTTAAATGGTCAAATATGTGCCCTTGGATGTTATGTGAATATTTGTGGTGATTAGAATTTATTTTAAGAGGATGTTATTTTATTCTGTTTTATTTTAATTATCGAAAAGAAAATTTTAGTTCGTTTTATAATCATTCAGGAAATTGGTATATCGTTCGTACCAATATTTCATTCGTTGAAATGGAAAATATTCTTGAACATTCGTTATAGAGATATTTTGGTTCGTATATATATTATTAAATTATTCTCGTAATTATTCATATATTCTTGATAATTATCGATTCGTAACCAGTACGCTTTATTCAAATTAATAATGATCCAAAAATATCGTTTGGGGTATTATTTTCCGTTTAATATAAATAGCTTATTCGTTAATTATTTTTATCGAAAAATTCATTAAAATATCGAAAAATCACCTAACCATGTTCTTCGTGTTCTTCGAGAATCAAACTCGAATTTGAAGGCGTTACCGGAATCCGTTTTCAACGCTCTTACAGTCGAATCGAAGCTATTATCACCCTCTTTCTGAATCCATCAACATATTTTGTGTGGGTACGATTCTTGAATTTTCTTATTTTTCATTAAATTCGAATTTATTCATTAATTTTGCGGAAAGTTAATATCTTCATGATTCTTATGATTTGACTACATGATTAGCATGTACGTGTTATATGGAGCATGTTGGTGATTTTTAATTGGATTTTTGGTGTGTAAATCGAGCTAAACGGATTTTGGGAAAAGCTCACCGGAAAAGTTTCTTGGTTTGGCCGGAGTTTTAGTTTGATTAGTCGATTCTTGTTTATGTTTCCACCACTAGTTAGATCGGGGGATGGGGAGTGAGCATATGTAATTTAATTTGAGGTTGGAGTCGATTTTTGGGGACGACCGGAAAATCGGGTCGCCGGAGTTTCGGAAATTTCGGCCCGATTTCGGGCTGTTCTTGCTAGTTTTTGGGTATGATACGGTGTGTATGTGAGTTGTCTTTGTTGCGTGATTGATTAAGGTGCAGAAATCGAAAGTTTGGAGGAGATTGGGGTCGCCGGATTGTCACCGGTCGGCCGGAACCGCCACCAGAATCTGGTTGTGTTCTTGGCGACCCGGTGCTGTTCTTGGTGACCCGTTTCCTAACCCAACCCCGACCCGATTTTGATCTCCCAAACCCTAACTGTGATTTCTAATAAGTGTTTTTGGGTTAAATATTTTCTAAAAATCCAAAAATTAGTTTTAATTTCTAAAAATTCATTTCTTTATTTAAATCTTTTTAGTAAATTCAAGTTATATTTATTTAATTTCAAAATTTGATTAAATTTAATTATTTTAATTATTTTAATTAATAATTAATTTATTTAATTGATTGATTAATTTATTAATCAGTTAATTTTATTAATTAATTATTAATTAAATCTAATTAATTTAAATTAAGTTTAATTATTTTCCTAAATTAGTTTTATCCTTTAATATTTGTTTAATTAGTCATAATTGGTCGATTAATTTTATTAGTTGACTAATTTAATTATTAAATACCTTTATATTATGAAAAACGATTCGATTTTCAATCTAAAAATGTTTTATGATTAAATTCTTTTAAAACGAGAGTCTAATATTTTTCTAAAAATATTTCTTGAATATTACGTGACGTATGTGATTTAGTTATTGCATAAAACAGGGTGGACTGCCCAAAATACCCACCGACGGGATGTTCCGCCCAAAATAGCCACGGAATACGCATGTGAGACATGCGTATTCAGTTTTTACAAAGAATGTGTATGTCTGAGATGCGTATTCTTTGTTTTTTCAAAAACTGTGTACGCATGTCTGACATGCGTATTCCGTAAAGCATTTACAAAGAATACGCATGTCTGAGATGCACATCCTTTGTAAAAACTGAATATGCATGTCAGACATGCATATTCAGTGGGTATTTTGGGCGGAACATCCCGCTGATGGGTATTTTGGGCAAAAAAACTGATTTGGTGGGTATTTTGGGAGCTCACCCATGATTTAATCGTGTCTAATATTATCACGAGGGGTAGTTAGAACAAAAATTTGTCAGTATTGTTAGAAAATGAGATTGACGAGACCGTTGACTTTTATATTATAGAGATTTTTGACGAGCGTGATACGTAAATTATATATTTAGTTAATCGTAACTACTCTATCAATTGAAATATTGTTATCTATGTACAGAGGCTATTGGACGAGATGAGCCAGATTACCGAAATATGTTAAATGAAAGAAGTCGGAGATGGATGAAATATTGTTTGCGACTGGTTGGTTTATTTGTGAAGTGATTTAACATCAAGGAAACATCAACACTCGTAGGGGACATTTCCAAGTATTTTCTTTCAACAGAGATATTGGTAGGAATAATTAATACGTCAGAATTAAGTTACCTAATGATCGTAAAAGCAGTGTTTATGTTGGACTATAGAAATAGACACGCGAATTCGCTCTCGGGGAATCAGACTTGTGACAACTACAAGAATGTCATATCCATGAATGATCGAGAAAGAGAATTATGATGCCCACAAAACCAAAGAGAAAGGAAGTCGTATTACTTCAGCCTTACGTAATAGCTAAGGACCAGAGGCAAGTGTTTATACTCTTCACTTAATTTTCAAGTGTTGGCTCTTTTACATTAAAGTGCAAGTGTTTTATCTAATCTCGTAAATTCACGAGTATTCTTTCATACCTTTTGATATCATATTCATATTGCCATATTAATTGGGAAACATAATTATTGTGTTGAAATGATTTAGAGGACATTTATTGGATTTATACGAATTCTTTCTTTCGAAAATCCTGATTGGAATATTGAGTTGAAATGTTGCAAACCCTAAATGATTGGGAATTTGTGAGCCCGATAAGGGTAAAATGAGATTTAAAATTTTGGGTTTTATATGAACCCGAGGTAAATTGGAATGGTTGCATAAGAGGTCGCGCGCCGGTCCAGTGTGATGAATTTTGGCTAATGTCAATAAGTGCCTTTGGGGCTAATGAATGCCCGGGATCCCTTCATGTGTAATGAGCCTGCTGTGTGCCACAGTAAGGTTGACGAGATTTGAGCGACTGATCATCGGCTTAGCTCGTAGCGTCGAATGAATTCCAATTTATTTGAGAATAATGTTGATTAAAAAAGAAAAATGAGATGACTGAAATGTTTTGCTTTGACAGAACTGTTGTTTTCAAAAGATTTCTGAGATAGAACTGTTGCCTTCAAAATCTGTACTTTTTTAAAATTATCGTCTTCAAACTTACTGATCTACATTTATATCCTATTTTCTACGTACTCTTATATTCATTGTTGTTCGGATAACTATGGCGACCTATATAAATTCCTTCGGTTTTAAACTATGTAGTTGCTAAAAGTTGAATGAAAAATTATTGCGAAACATCAAAATTGTTTTAAAAGTTTTGGAAATTATACATATTCAAACCAAAGATCTAGTTTATTCGAAAAACTTAAATTTATTTTGAAAATTGACCTATCATACTTTGATAATGCACCTGCTGAGCATTTCTTTCGCTCATACTTGTTTTCTTCGTATTTTAGCCTTTCAGTAAGAAAGTAAATTGGCGGGAGTTGTCTGCATAGCTTGGACAGAAAAGGGAAAAGATGTTAGCGTGAAGATTTTATGATCCAGAGTATTTGGAGCTAATGTAAGGTTATTGTATAAAGTTGATTTCTATTAAATACTATATTGTATAAGATTAGTTTGCCTGGTATACTTCTTGTCGAATTTATACTAGTGTTATAGAATTTATGCAAAGAGAATTGTTGTAAAGAAGAAAATTTTATTTAATGGAATTTTGGATTCTTGTTTCTAGCACTATAGCCTAAAAGATCTTGGTATAGTTGGGGTCGCAGATGCTACATTTCAATTGTGAAACAATTACATGTGAAAGTTTAAGATTAAACAGGTGATTTAATATTGTGATTTTATTGTGACGACCAAATCTTCTGACCCCGAATTTGGGGGCGTCACAGGTGGTATCAGAGCAGGGTTATAATAAAACTAGAAACGAGAGTGCGTAAGAGTGTGTATAGTTATATAAGGAACGCTAGAGCTCATTTAGAGTTCGTGTTGGACTATTGGATATAGTATCAACGACTAAGTTAAGATAGGGGTACTCGCTATCTTCAAGAAAAATATATAAGAATATTAAGATGACAACTTTGTGTTCAAGAGAAAGTTTAAGAGAATATCAACATGATAATTTGACTTGAAAATAAATTTTAGGAGAATATTAGGATAGTAATTTGGCTTAAAAAGAAATTTTATGAGAATATATAGGGTAATTAAGATTTACATTACTAAATATTTAAATACAATTTTAGATATTTTTTAACTTTGAATATTATTAATTTAGAATTTTGAGAAAATTAAAAAAATAGATCAAGACAATTTGACAGGCGTCATTTACCCGTCATGTACCCATACTTATATAAAGAAGAAGACGAGACGATGAATTGGCGCCTCTCAAATCATCCGTCACCCCTCCTCAACTCATCGAGAAATTGCCCACCTTAACAATTTCTTAAGTGAGCTGTGCCCAAATTAACATTTTTCGGTAATAGCGCCATTTATATCTCTTTGAAGTCGCATATGCAATATGCGTATATATAGTATAATTCACAATAGATCTACTTCATCTTCCTCTGTTTCACATTGTCTCCCTCAATTTGTCTCTTTTTCAGCTTCTTTTACTACCATTCATTCGGCCCATTAATATGTCCATAATAAACAAACAAGTCACTCAATGTAAACAAATCTATGTAGTAATTATCTCGCTTTTCTATTTTATCTTCTTCTTTTCTCGTCGCTACCACCGAAACCTCCACCGTATACCACCATTATCACCCTTACTCATATCATATGTAAAAAACAAAAATTTGATTTGATTTTAAATACGGATCTATGTATATATAAGCATAGAACTACAAGACATAGTAAAATTGGAATAAATCATAAATTATATAGATTAGAGACCAGGGAGATGATTGGAGAGACTTGATTAAAACCATTACATAGATGCACAGAATAAGATATATGTGTGTGAGAAATTATCTTTTTTGAGTATGAAATCAACTGAAACGCACGCATGACTTGAATGCGTGATTCATTCCTCTGTATGCGTATTCAGTGAACAAAGCTAACATGTACGCATTACACATATGTGTACACCGTGTTTCAGAGGCCTTTACACATTCTAGTCATGCGTATTTACACCCACGCATATGATAATGCGCATACAACTTGTCATTTTGGGCAGTTTTTGCGCATAATGGTATTCAGGCAAATCGAGATGAAAAAGAGAGATAATGGGCTTTCACCCCAAATGGTCTCTTTTATTAACATAGTATATTTAGTTTTCTCCGTTAGAAAATAGTAAGAAGGAAATTGAGAATTTATTTAATTTTTATTAATAATTTTTTTAAAGAAAATTAGAAAAATAGATTGAGACGAATTAAGAGGTCTCGTCTCATCGTACCGTCTTCTCCTTTATAAAATACCCAAACAATAGATGTTAATTCCCATTTTATATTCTTTAAAATAGTGAAAAATATCAAACAATTATATATAAGCTTCAATATACAAATGTTAGAGGATACATAAGAGAAATGATAACATAATTATGCCCAACTTCAAAGTTGTAGCATCTTTGGTATTTAGTTTTTTCTTTATACGAAGGCATCTGATGGACTTGTTGAGTACACATTTTAATTTGCTATGTTAGTAAGTATATTCATAAATAAAAAGTTTAGGAGAATATTAAAATTGTATATTTAATTTCTTACATTAGTAAAGATTCTAAAGTAAAGAATATTAAAATTGTATATTTAGTTTCCTTACTTAGTAAAAATTTAAAAGGCAGTTGAGATAATTTCTAATAAAAAATTTAGGAGAATATTAAAATTATACATTTTGTTTCCTCCATTAGTAAAGAGTTTAAGGGCAAAAATATTAAAACTGTATATTTAGTTTCTTCCATTAGTAAAGATTTTTAAGGCAATCGAGGCATTTTCGAATCTTTAATATTAATAATTCAAAATTTTGAGAAAATTAGAAAAATAGATCGAAGCGATTTGAGAGCCGCCACTTCACTACCATCGTCTTCTCCTTTATATAAGTATATTGATTGATTGATTATGTAGTGAGGGTCACATAGGTCACAAACGAACCGAGTCGAGTCGAGTTTTTTCTTATCAAGTTCAAGTTTGAATTTTTTCTTAACAAGTCGAGTCAAACTCGACTACTTTATCGATCAAATTTTTTTGTTCAAGCTCGAGTTCGTTAACAAACGAGTCGAGTTTGAGTTATTTACGAACATTTCAAGTCGAGTAGTTGAGTTCGAGTTGGTGAGTGAAATTCTAATTTTTTTTCAGGCCAACCACACTAAAATACACATAAACATTTAAAAAGATATGCAAGCCCAACCCAAACCGACTAGATAAATTTAACGAACATTTTTTTTGTTCGAATTCGAACTCAATTTCTTAAACGAGTCAAGTCGAGTTTAACAATTAGTTTGGTTCATTTACAGCCTAAACCAAAAGTACATTCTTTTTTTTCCCAATAAATTTAGACAATGATAATATTCTTCATTTATAATATCCATCTATACTATATGCAAATTATAATCGAATTAGGGAAGAACTTGTAATTTTTAAAATAAACATTTTTCTCACTTTAACAATAGACATATACTTTGCTAAATTTAAATATTAAGATACACATTTACATTCTTAAATTATAAGTACACAATTTGAATTATGAGAAAACTACATGTAAACATATTGCATTTTACTTCTGGAATTTTGACCATGTAGCTTTGTAATATCTTGAAATATATTGTTATAAACATTTAATTTTAAATATATTTAGAATAACTTTTAATGTTTAATTTTAATATATTGTTGATTGAATTCAAACCTTAAACTTTTATATAAAGTAATATTTAGAGGTTCTTTGAAAAATACCTATTATAGAAAAAGTTTTTGCAAAAATACCTTTTCAAATTTTCCAAAATTATCATCTTCTGAAAATTATTTGCAAAAATACAATATTCTGAAAATTATTTGCGAAACTTACCAAATATAATTGTTTTTCAAACTTGAACTTATACATAAAGAAAGTTGGTCTGTCTCTCTCAGGAAAAATGGCTCAATTTCTCTTCATTCATTTGCTGCTGATCACACCGAGAGCATCTCCTTCTTGTTCACTAGTTACAAATTAAGTGGAAGTTTGGGGTATCAAACAAAAGTTGACTTATAGCTTAAAATGAGTAATTGCTTTATAAGTGATAAGTTGATGGATTCTTATAAGTGTTTGGGAGAACTTAAAAAAGTGAACTTATGTCTTATAATGAGTAAGTGTTATATAAGTGATAAGTTGATGCAAACTTATAAGTTACGTAAGTGTTTGGATAAATTTACTTATAAGTTAATAATTTTTTTGTTAAAATAAATTGAAAAAATAATTAATTAATATAATGATCTCGATAAATACATTTTAGATTAAAAAACATTTAAAAGTATAAATATAAAAATATAAACTACTAAAATGTTAGTATAAATATAAAAATATAAACTACTAAAATGTTAGTAAAATATAAAAATAACATTTTAGATTAAATATAAACATTTAAAAGTATAAATAGATAAAGAAATCATGAAAAA
Organism: Heracleum sosnowskyi; assembly: GCA_030848705.1. Lineage (NCBI taxonomy): Eukaryota > Viridiplantae > Streptophyta > Magnoliopsida > Apiales > Apiaceae > Heracleum > Heracleum sosnowskyi. The sequence continues at coordinate 130,378,172 of CM061238.1, read as the reverse complement.
TGAAATAAGTTGAGCAAAATGTTAGTATTTTCTAACACTAATATACTCCACTTAATTAAAAAGTAAAAATAGACATTTTGTTGAACTAGAAGTACACACTTTGCAATAAGTTAGAAAATTACACACCGTGCACAGGGAGAAAATTTCAAGTACACATATTATATTTTACTCAAATTCTATCAAACACATATTATTATAATATTTGTTTTAATTATAAATTATATACTCTTAAAATCTATTGTTTACATTAAAATTTAACTTAAGTTATAATTTTTTTATTTTTCAAAAAAATATCACGGTAATTATATACCAAACGATACATGCATCGAAATAATTATAAGATAGTATAGAAATAATCTAGTGACCCTCTTCTGATTATATTATGATTTGTTCTGCTATTTATGTGCACTCGTTGGATTTGCTCTCTAAAAATTTACTTGTTAAGCCGCATATTGAGAAATTATGTGATACCTCTTTATCGAAAAATATGATGAACATGAATTTCGTCATTGTTAAGAAAGGGGATTTGGTAAATCTTTTGAACTTGTTAGTTGAGCAGTTTGGGTTTAAGATTTTGTTTTGTGATTGTTTGGCGAATCAATATAGAGTGACTATAAATGGATCTTTACTCATTAGTGGTGTAAGTTCTTATCATAGTCACTTTAATGTGGTGGAATTTGGCTGGCCTGTTTATATCTGCCTAGAGAAAGAGACAATCTATCAAGAACATAATATAGAGGTAAGCGAAACTTTGTTTGCAGAGTCGAAAAGAACCATAGATGCAAATCTGTTGTCCTGTGAGGGTTGCTTTGTTAAGCTGAGCGATATAGATCTCAGTGTTCTTGAAGCCGAGAAATTTGTGCAACCAGTGAAACTTGTTGTGCTAAAAGTGTAGGGGTGTTAGGAGGAGATGAAACAATTCGGTGCAACAATTGGGTTGAAGCTAAAATTGGTGACTTGGGTGATGTTTTCAATCTAGTGTTGGGACTGCGGATGTGAGATAAGGTTTTGTTGCAGAAGAACTGGTTGAATACCATAGAGGAAGACATAGGGAATAACATGGGAACCATGATGATTTAGGAAGCTGTTGAACAGAATGATGATAACACTAATAAGGATGTTCAATGATGTTCATACGTGCTAAGTGGTCAAGCTGAGGGTTTTTTGCAGATGAGAGTCAGGAAGGATTTGTTGTTGGTCCAGAAGGAGCAAGGCTATAGTGTAGGATTGATAACGCATTTGTGATGCATTTTACTTCAATTATGTGAATTAAGTTTATTGAGCATTTGTTAGATGCTCGATTTGTAACTCCGAACTAGATGTTTGCCTACTTAGGTTTGTAAGCTTTGAACTTGCTCCCATTGTGGAGCTTGGATTTCTGTAATGAACTCTCGCTTTAATATTTATAAAATTAAAACAGGTTAGCTATAAAAAATAATCTAGTGACCCTACTTTACCACGTACATTAAATGGTAGCTTATTTTTGATATAGAGATCCAACCACTTTTATGATGCTAGGTTTAGGATTTTTGGTATACTAAATATGTGCGATAAATCTAATATAACAAACATTTGTTTCGGATTATCTCTATTCATATATATTCTAGTTGATAACCCATGTGAAGCATGAGCCGAGATTAAAATATAAATCGAAACCGGGATGAAATAAAAAAAATCAAATCAAAAAATCTTTTAGTTATGTAGTTATAGAAAATCGAACTCGGGGTAAAACCAAAGAAATTAAATCAAATAAATAAATCTTGTTTAATCATGTAGTTGTAGCGAATCGAATCTGAATTTTGGGATAACCAAATATGGTACTTTGGTACCTTGATACTTTTGCACGCAAATTACACATTGTTTTACTTATTAATAAAGAGTATAGATACGCACAAGCGAGTCAAGTTCATTTTCACTGACTACATAGTGCATATATATATATATATATATGTGTGTGTGTGTGTGTGTGTGGGGGGGGGGGGGGGGGGTTGCACTCTAAAAATAACACTTTATATAAATAAAAATTAAGAACACCATCGTAACCACTTTATTTTTCTTAAAATTGATTTGTTAAGATTAGAATCACAAAATTTAACAACAATTAAACCTAACATATCAAATTTAAAGTAAAAATCATCTAAATTTAAAATAATAAATTTACATATAATCCAGTACAATATCTTATATATGTATTTATAACAAAGAAATTATGTGTAATCATATTATATTTGATCATAATTTTTTGTAATTATCTGAGGGGTCCCCTTCCACAACCACAGGTGGTTGAAGAATTTATCAACCACCACCCGCAACTAAACATTGCGGGGGGTCTCACGCCTCATGCCCGCAATGTTACAATGCAGGGGGTCTCAGTTACCAAAACACCCTTCTTTTCTTGTTGGGCCAAGTTTTATGGATTTAATGTAAATAGTATTGGACTTGCATATAATTGTATTGGGCTTGCATATAATTGTATTGGACTTAGATATAATTGTATTGGGCTTAGATATAATTTTCTTGTTACAATTTTTAATGTAAATTGTATTGGGTCTGTACAAAAATAATTTTTTATTAAATTAATTTATATTAATTTTTTGTTTTTTATAATTAATTATATTATCAAAAATTAAAATAAAATTATAAAATTAATAATCAGAGCTAATAATTTAAAAGTTATTTACTAAAATATTGATTATAAATAAAATTTTAATAATTTTTTATTGTGATAAGGTAAAAAATTAAATTAATTAAATATATTATCAAAAATTAATTTTTATTTTTTTAATTCGAAAAAATTGAATTATGAAAAATAATAACTGGTAGAGGTGCGCACCTCTACTAGTCACAATCGGTAGAGGTGCACACCTCTACTAGTCACCATCCCCGCAATGAGTGATTGAAGTACAATATTACTTAAATTGACCGGGTAGAAAAGTACAATTTCTTCTATCATGATTTCCTCCTATCAACCCGCATTTTCCGCACTTTCTTTGCTTGTTACTTGAAGTAGACGTTTCAATACCACTTTTATATCTTTCTTGTTTCTTTCTTCCCTTAGTTTGTGATATTGGAGGATCGAAAATCGGATCATGTTGGTAGTCTTCTTGACGAAATGACTCTTGCGTTCTTTCGTTTTTCTCTTCTATCGGAAAAATATTGTTCACGCTACACTTTTCTCTCTCAATCACATTCATTATGTACTTGTAGCGCGGGACAGAACAACTACCAATAGCACCTAAACTTTGAAAAGATTGACACAATGCACTATACCTTGCGGTTTGTGTTTCACCAACATTAGCAAGAACGGGAGGAACGTACGGTAAAGGTCCCACAATTTTGTTGCCATCCCTTGTCCACCTAGGCATGATGTAAATACTTGGTATCTTGGTTCTATCTTTCTTGACTAGATAGTGAATGATGTGTTTACAAAGCATTCCGGAATGTTCGAAATTCTTGCAAATACATTCAATTGTTCCTTCACTAGAAACAAATATCCGATAACTTCTTCTACTATTCTCCGGCAATGTAGACTTCTCAACCAAGTACATTTTAAACCAACTTTCACTATTTGAAGCCCTTTTCATTGTATAAGATGCACTTTTTACATATTCTTTTTGAAAGCGCTTAAACATCTCTTTCGTGTAAATCTTGGATGCTTCAATTTCCAAGGATGAGCGCAATACTAACCTCCTTGCCGTTTCTTCGGTCTCGTAATCGCCTTTAACCTCTCTAAGATATTGTGCCTCCAAAGCTTTTTGTGAGTTCTCAATGAATTCTTTCAATCCGGTAGATGCTTTTACATATTCATCAAAAAAAGAGTTCATGGATTCGCTCCTTGAGGTAGTGGTCATACCGGCGGCAAAATATCCTTTTGTATAAGCGCCAATCCATTGATCTTTAATACTAAACATTTGATTTAGCCAAACATGATCTTGAAGTTGGTATTTCGCAACTAAATCTTCCCACCTACCTTCGAATTCCGTTGGTGTCAAGGACTTGTACACACATGCATTAAAATCCGATTTGAATTCCGGATAATTGGTGTATAGAGTAGATAATTTTTCCGGAAATTTACTACTTATATGTCATGTACAATATGTATGTTTTGTTTGTGGCATAACCTTGGCAATAGCATTCCCCAAAGCAACATCTTGATCGGTGATAATTGTGATTGGCGCTTTGTTGTCAACGGCTTCCAACCATATTTCTAAAACCCATTTATAAGATTCCTCTTTCTCATCCCTCACAAGTGCAAATCCAAACAAAATATTTTGGAAGTGGTGGTTCACCCCCGTGATAGGTATGAAAGGCATACAATAGCGGTTCGTTCGATAAGTTGAGTCGAATGTAACCACATCGCCAAAATTCTTGTAAGCGTTCATGGACCGAGGATCAACCCACACCAAACCCCTAACACGATTCTCGTCATCCACATCCACACGGTAGAAAAATTCACCATTAATGCTCTCTTGTTGTAATTGTCGTAACAAGAGCAAACCACACTCCGCATCACCATCATCAAACACTCGACGCCGAATATCACGTATGACATTGCGTATGTCTTGATTAGAAAACCCTAAATTTTGAACACCCCCACTTGTCTCACTAAGTAATCTCATAATTTTTGCCGTCTCGATCCCCGATTTGTTAAACAACTCAATCAATGCTCGGGTGATGGGATCTATATTTTGTGGCCGTCTAAAAAATTGTGTCTTATCCGGTGTCACCATAGCATGATTGTGCACCAACTTGATCGAAGTTATTTTCCATTTGTTAATTTTCACTTGATGAGCAACACACATTCTTGCACAACAACCCGTTCTTGGAATTGAATCTCTAATTCGTTTTCCTTTACAATGAGATATCGGTGCTAGTCTTCCACCTTTCTTACAAATAAACATACGAGATGATGGATCATGACTACGTGAATGTTTATGAGTATTTCGAATAATTACATCGAATCCGACATTTCGACCATAATCCCTATAAAACTTTTCCGCCTCATCTAACGTATCAAAACTCATACCAACACAAGGCACAACATCATTGATATTCGAAAATGTAAAATCACAATCATTTGTATTATCCCTATTATTTTCCTCATCATTTTCCTCATCATTTTCCTCATCATTTTCCTCATCTTCTTCACTATAATCACAATCACTTCCACCAACATTATCATCTCCATCAATAGTTTCATTTGTTTTTCCCTTAGTATCATAACTATCAACATCTATAATTTCATCATCAACAAATAATTTACGAAAAGCATGTTTTTTGGTAACGGGAGGTGTATAATAATCGTAACCCTTATGCTCACTAGATGAACTAGAATCACCAAATAAATATGAAGCCATACTAATAAGAATACTAACCTTGAGTTGAAAGATCTTCAAAAAAATTGAAAATTGAGCTCCAAAACAAAATAGGGTTTGTTTGAAAAAAAGGGAAAGGGGAAGGGGCTGCGGGGTTTAAGGTGGCCAGGTACCCAGCCCAGCAATGAAACATTGCGGGTGTGAGTACCACCGCAATGAGACACTGCGGGGGGAGTGCATTAAATGCAAGGAAAGGTCCACCGCAATGTTTCCTTGCGGGGGTTTTTAGCACAGCAATGTTTCATTGCGGGGCGTGGTGCATTTAATGCAGCCACCCGCCAACTGTCTAGCTTTTAATGTTGGTTGCAGCTTAGTACCCCAGCAATGTTTCATTGCTGGGGGTATTTTTTTTTTTGTTTTTTTATTTTAAACCCTTAATATATTCTCAAAAATTAAAATAAATGCATAAAAATCATAAATATGTTTTATACATTATTAGAGATGGTTTTTATTACATATATTACAGCCACCCGTAATGATGCACTGCGGTTGGTGGCTGGTAGTCAATTCACAGCCACCCGTGACTGTGGACCAATTCCCTTATCTGAGTATCGTATTCAATGCCCCTTTCTACGATATTTCGGGAGCTAACATATTATTAAGAAAATATTCACCTATAAGGGAAGTTTTACTATCTTTCTTTACCAGAAAACTATTTTTAGAAAAATTCTTTCATATCTTGTGAAATGTTTGAATTTTTCTGTAGCACTTTCGCACTTTCTTTGCAAACTTCTTTCTGGATATCTTTTTAATTATTTTGAAAGTTTTCATTTAAATAGCATTGTTTGAATGTTTTATTATTCATCTTTGGTGAGAAAATTTTATTGTGATTTTGGTGACTAAAATCGAATTAATCTTGACAAATATGATTGAGTTGAACAACCTCATTATTTTGAGCAAGGGGAAGTGTAGCTCCAAAGAATTTGTCTAGCCAGTAGCCACATGAGGCTTATACTCGGTTGAGGAGCAATCGGGTGAATACTACGTGTAATATGAAGCACAAAATGGTCGATCGCCTGTGAATCACAAAATAGAGTTCTAAAGATCGGGAACACTCAATCACATTTCTTAAATATTCTTGATTATATTTTTCTATTTAATACTCTAAACATACCATTATGTACAAATATTCACACAAGTTTATTTGTTCAAAAGATTGATAGGTGACTGACAATTTTTAACGATTTGAATACGCATTTACAAATTGGGTATCCAATTTCTATTAGATATCCAACTTGCAAATACGTACTTTCAAAAAAATAATAATAATTTTTATGATACACATCTCACACTTAGGTATTATAATTTAAAGTTTGTATAAATTACCCAACTAGAACTTGCGTAATTAGTTTTTGCAAATGATGCTAATACATAATACATAAATTAGGGATGCGTGTTAACTTGTGTAATTAGTTTTTGCAAATGATGCTAATACATAATACGTATCAGGGATGTGGGTTAGTTTTTTTACTTAATGTTACCCATTCATTAAATGGATATTAAATGATACCCAATTACAAAATACATATTCAATTTGTTATTTTTGGCCATCCACCAAGACAATTGTTATTTTTCTCGTAATCATATAAAAAGTTGTTATTTGCTGACTTCATCTCACAAAATCCAACTACATTCCGCTCAGGGACGGACCTGGGTCCCGGGGGTCCCCGGCCCCTCCTGGATTTTTTTTTTTAAAAAAAAAAAAAAATTATAAATAATATTTATATATATTACTATTTACTGCATGTTTTTTGCTTAATAGCATGACTTTTGCTTAGTATCCTGATTTTGATGCTTAGTATTTAGTAAAATTTAGTTTTTTGTCGCACTAAATAGAACATTATATGTAATATGAATTAGGTATCAAATTCATATTTCAGTGAATTTTTCTTTTTTAAAAATTTTAGTTAAATATATGGACCCTCCTGTAAAAATGCTCTAGGTCCGTCACTGATTACGCTAATATGCATGCATTAAATTTGTATTTAAAGATGTATCTGTATTTTAAATGCAGTTCCGTGACTCATACGAGTTATATTAGACAAAATTCAATAATTTATATTCGTTTATCGTTTATATTTCACTATACATTATACTAAATTTCACATCTATTAAATTATATCTTCAAATATTTATTTATATATTATTTAAATTTCGCTATATTCAATTATAATTTATTGAACTCGGCGTGCATTAAATCATCAAATTATGTCTTTAAACACGTATCCGATCTATAACTCACATGTATTATATTACATAATATATTTAGCGCCCGTAAATCTATTATTTATATTATCAAATGCAAACTAGGAATAAAACTGCATTTCAAAAATATTCACTCTGCTCAAATCATACTTTCATAAAATTTAAAATTTAAAATTTAAAATTTAAAATTTAAAATTTAAAATTATGAAATATAAAAAATACAAAGTTTCCAACATAAATTTCATTATTTTAGTCTATACCGAATGTGACACAGAATATACTCCTTTTTAGGTTTTCACCCTAATTTGGGCCAGTGAAACTATAATGAAACAGCCCTTCACCCATTCATCAACAAATCACAGCCCTTAATTCAAAACACTAGACTCTCTCAACAAATCACGACCGTTGATTTAAAACACCAAGACAATATTGAATATAACCTATGCATACATACACAACTCTCTCTCCTCTTTGCTTCTCTCTCCCCGCCTCTCACTGCAAATCTCTCCTGCACAGATTTCGAGGGAGGAGATGGATTCAGATCAAGGGAAGCTTTTTATTGGTGGGATTTCATGGGATACAAATGAGGAGAAGCTGAGTGAGTATTTTGTTAATTATGGTGAAGTTGTACAAACATCTGTTATGAGAGATAAAATTACTGGCAAGCCTAGAGGCTTTGGTTTTGTTTCTTTTTCAGATCCTGCTGTTCTTGATACTGTTCTTCAGGATACTCATGTTATTGATGGCAGAACGGTGATTTTTCTCATTCTTGACCATCTTTTTATCATAAGTTTTGATCTTTTCTTGATTTGATTTTTGGGTTCTTGTTACATTGGGTTTTTAAGCTTGTTTTGTGATAAAGATGTGAACTTTTGTTGATTTGGTTTGTGGGTTTTTGTTATATTGGGTTTTTAAGCTTGTTTTGTGATAAAGATTTGATCTTTTGTTGATTTGGTTTGTGGGTTTTTGTTACATTGGTTATGGAAGCTTGTTTTGTGATAAAGATTTGATCTTTTGTTGATTTTGAATCTGGGTTTTTGATATAGGGTTGAAATATGTTATGTTAGTTTGATGGGCGTGCTTAGCTTTTCTTGGGTTATGTAGCTTTTTATGTGAGTGTTCTATGGTTTAAATGATTTATTTAGTATGTGTATGTGCAGTTGTGTTTTTATTTTCTCCGGTAGTTTTGTTGAAAGGGGTTTATAAGTACAGCTGATATGTTATGTTACAAGTACTGAAGATTAGACTCTGTTGTTCAACATTTATTTAAGAACTAAGCGTGGGTTAGGGTTAGTTGTTGACCCCTGTTTTTCTTGTTGGCATTACTCAGATAATATCACTTTAATTGCATTGGTTTTATTACATTTTGTACTTCATATTACTGAAATTTGTGTTTAATATTCACCTTTTTTTTAAAAAGGAGCGAGTAAAATGAAGTGAAACATATAATATTTGTATTGGGCTAATTGTGATGCACTGTCTTTGATTCTATAATGTCACTTTTTTTGTTTGTGATGAGAGAATTTATGCTCTTCGTAGCATATTAATGGAAAGTCACAATATTCTGAATTGTATGTTCTTTTGGAACACTCAAACAACGAATTCTGCCAAATTGCTAATCATTTTAATCACTTCACAGTGGCCTGAAATGGCAGTTAGGGTAGTATGTTTGCCACATCTTCATAAATGTAATGGCAAAATAATTACTTTGATAATTTCATTCTGTGCCATTTCCTTTTCATTACAAAGGTTCAGGGGCAAGATGTTTTAATAGAGTGGAATTTGTATAAAACTGTTAATAATTTGTTGATGACTTCACAAATGTTCCGTGTTTGAATACACAATAGAGTTAAAACTGTTAATGAGTTGGGACAAGTCTTTTTATAGCAGCCTGATTTACATAATAGAGTTAAAACTGTTTATGAGGTAATACAACTCTCTATTATAGCATTGTAATATTAAAATGGTTACTTCTGTTTTTTTTGACACACTTGTGTACTAGTATCATTTTGCGATATACATGTGGGATACTAAATGTCTGTTCCTTGTAGTGGTATTAGCAGTGTCGTTGACTGAAGGTGGATATATGTGTGATTTTCTGAATATTGCTTGACCCTATTACATTTTTTTGTGGTTGTTTATAACTTTTTATATCTAGGTCGAGGCTAAGAGGGCCATGTCAAGAGAGGAACAACAGGTTTCGAAAGGTGGAAACACTAGTGCTGGTCGAAACTTTGGAGGTGGTGGAAGTGACAGGACCAAGAAAATATTTGTTGGGGGTTTACCTCCAACTATGAGCGAGGATGAATTTCGCCAGTATTTTCAATCATATGGCAATGTAACTGACGTGGTGGTTATGTATGACCAGCAGACTAATCGACCACGTGGATTTGGGTTTATATCATTTGACTCTGAGGATGCAGTTGATCGGGTTTTACACAAGACCTTTCATGATTTGGGTGGAAAGCAAGTTGAAGTTAAAAGGGCTCTTCCCAAAGATGGGGGTGGTGGTGGTCGTTCCATGGGTGGAGGCGGTGGAGGTTATCAGGGTTATGGCTCTTCAGGTGGCAATTCCAGTTCTTATGAAGGCCGTGATTCCAACAGGTACATGCAGTCTCAGAATACTGGTAGTGGATTTCCATCATACGGATCTTCTGGATATGGTGCATCAGGTTATTGGTATGGTAATAGCAATGGCATGGGTTCTGGTGGTTATGGTAGTTATGGTGGTGCAAATCCTGGATATGGTGGCCCTGCTGGTGCGGCATATGGAAACCCTAATGTACCTAATGTTGGTTATGGAAGTGGTCCTCCTGGTGCACCTAGAAATGCATACGGCACTCAGCCTTCCTCGGGATATGGTAATATGGGATATGGAAATACTCCTTGGGGTGCTTCTGGTGGCTCTAGTGGTGGTGCAGCGGCACCCACAGGTCAATCTCCAAGTGGTGCTGCTGGATATGGGAATCAAGGTTATGGAAATGGGGGATATGGTGGAGCTGATGGATCCTATGGAAATCCAGCTGCATATGGTGCAGTTGGAGGTCGGCTTGGGAGTGGCCCAAATAGCAATTCCTCTGCTGGTGGAGAGCTGCAACCTAGTGGTGGCGGATACATGGGAGGTAGCTATGGTGATGCCAATGGAAATTCAGGATATGGATCTGGAAATTATGGAGCTCAGGTAGGACCTAATGGAGGGCAAGTTGGATATGGTGGTGGATACGGTGGTGCTCCTCGACAGATGCAGCAGCAGTGATGATATTAATATCATCCGAGATTTTTCCTTTTTATAAAGACCCGCAGTTGATGCCCTGCAGTGCTGGCTCAGAGGGTCTTCTTGCTGGATGAATCCATACTGCGGGTCTGGTTATCCTAGTTGCTTGAATTATTTTCTAGTTATTAATAATGACAGTACTTCTAAGGAGTAGAATTGCCCTTAACAAATATTTGCTCCGAGTGTAGCTTTAAATTTGGTGTGCTCTTAATTGTGTCTTCTATCTTATATAGAGATTTCTCTTATCTAAATATTATGATTTAGCTTACATTCAACTGTTCATTTTTGTTTCCCCATTTTACTGAGATGGCGGAGATGGTCTCTTGCATGCTTAGTGCAATTGTTGAGTACTTGGTAGCCTCATGACTATCACATGATATCGGAGGAGCAGTATGGTTAGAAGATATAGTGAGCGTTGTTAGTATGCCATCTATGATATGATTAAGTAGCAGTATGGAGATTTAGTGAGCCTTCGTAAATGGTAGTACTCAAGCTATAGCGGTAGTACTTCGGCAAATCAGTTCATAATCGGTAGCAATAGCGGTAGAGATGTTAAAATTTGAAAATGGCATAATCATTTGCCCCTGTGACCTTGTGTTGTACAGGAGGAGATGATCGATAATGAAAAGTGACGCGTCAGGCCCTGGCTAAACATGTGGTTCATCGCTGGGGATGAAGCGATGAATGGAAGTTACAAAGTGAACTATGCAAAATCGTGCTGAAGCCAGGCCATGAAGATCTGACAGTATCACTAAAGTTGTGGATCAAGTCATGTTCTGAGAGCTGGCATTTGTGGTATGTGCTGTCTACAATAGCTAGAAAGATTTATAAATATAATTTGACACCACTTTGGGCTGTTTAGCAAAGGGAATTAGAGTTATAGATGGTCTGGTATTCTCAACTTCAGTACTCAACTATGGAATATAAATTTTATTATTTATACAACACTCTGGTCCTCTCACCGCCTCTAGTGTTTTTCCTGGTCACGGATGTTGCCATTTTTTATTACGTTCTTCCAGCTAATATTCAATACTCTCTAGACTCTAGTTAATGATGGATTTAAAGAATTTAGGTAATAACTATTATGTGGGGAAAGCTTGAGCTGTTCTACATTAAGCTGAAGTAGTTGTAGAGAAACTATGAGTAAACAGTTTAAATTAGCATATAGATAAATGGTAACTAATAAGTAGTAATTCACTCTATTTTATTTTTGGGCTTTGTGATAGTAATAATAATTTGTGGTTCAGACTTCAGATTATGAACAATTCAGGATCAGCCTTTAGTTGTACTCTTATTTCTCTTTTACACAAACCGATTAGAGTCTGGGCTCGTACTTAATTTTTATTGCGCTTGAAATGTTTCATTATTTTAGAGCCCTAGCATGCATGCTTATTTAAATGATTAAATGTTCCTCATATGGTTACATGTGGAATGTAATTTTGATTTAGAGCTTTAGCAATTTAATGCAGGTTGTTGTATTTTTGCACCCCCCCCCCCCCCCCCCCCCCCCTCCCCCCCTCTCTCTCTCACACACACACACACACCTGTAATTTTTTCCCTTGGTGCCCTAGCCTGTGGAGTGCCCTTTGCATTCCTATATCTGTTTGTCGTCTCCTAGCAAAACAACTTTTGTGCATTGTGTCTTGTTAAAATATATTGCCTGTGAACCAAAAAAGTTCAGTGCAACTGTAGTTTCATAGTAAAGTTTATCCGTCATTAAGAAAAGAAGAGTAATGCTACATCGTACTTGTCTCAAAATGGATCTCAAAAATGTTTCCATAGGAAGGACACATGACCTGTTTTTTTATTTGTGGGATTCTTACGTATGTACGAGGGGCCATCTCATTTACGAAAGAATGGTCAATAACATTGTGACAACTCATCATTTGAGAATGATTTTGTGAACCTTAGCATTTTTCAAAAAGGAATTATCTTTAGAGTCAATTCATTTCAAGCAGAATTTTAGGCGTTACAAGCTGTCATTATTACTAAATGAATTTTCCAAAGTAGATTATACTAGATTTACTCGTTAATATTTCTTCACACTTGGTTTAAGCCTTAAGTGTTGTTTAAGTTTTCCCATTGCTTCTGAATCTAATGGCTTTGTTGGCTACACTTCGTGCCATGCCGGCTTTGCCTCCACCATTTAAGTGTTGGTCCATCACCAACTTTTAACATTACATAAAACAAAAACAAATAAATTTTGCACATCGATATAAAATCTCAGCCCAATAAAATTTTAATACAAAATGTTTCCAGACATATACTAATAAAATTACAGCAAAATGATATAAAATTCCAAATTGTTAAATTTGGTATATTTTCTCGATCAATGTGAATGATATTAATGGTAAAAGTTACTCTTAAAGTTAGGACTAATCGTATATCAGATAATTTTTATATATGCAATGCATACTGCAAGTTGTGTCAAAAAAAATATAAAATACACGTTGCAGGTCATATAAATGTACTTTCTGTACAATTAGTTTTAAGTTTAACAATCTACATATAATAAAACCGATATTGATAGTCGATTTCTGAAATCAAATTTCTAAAGTTAATTGAAAAACTGAACTGAAACAAATTAAATGAATTGAAGTACAGGTAATCAAGTTCATGAAAATATAATTGCGAATGAGATTTAATTGTCAGGTTTTTCTGGTTGATGTATATATCTTGTTAATTTATTTTAGTCATTACGTATATTATAATCAAGGATTAACGGATGTTAGGATTGGTGAGAAAAAAATTTCTGGGTTTGAAAATTAAATAATCATCAATAACAATATTGTTTAATATCGCATGTATTTGAGATACAATACAAATAAAAATATATTTGATGAAATTTAATACTGAATCAAGGAGCGAGTTTTATTTGGAATGTGATCTGGATGGCAAAAGAAGAACCGAGAAAAGTGGGTGTTAGGGAATGGAGATGATATAGTGGCAACAAAGGATCCATCGTTGAAAAGTAAGGAGAACTATGGTGTGGAACAAAGTCACAGATATGAAGGTCGTTCTGAGTTGGTCTTGAGTCTGTTTATTAATAACTCGAAATGCTGGAATGTGGGGTTGGTTAATAATCTGTTTGTTGAGGTGGATGCTAAAGCCATTCTGGCTACTCCAATCCCCCAACGTGAAGTCAAGGACAGAGTGGCGTGGACTGGTACGTCCAATGGTATTTACACAGCGAGATCAGGGTATCATTTCTGATTTGAATGTATGGTGGGAACAGGAAATGTACCTCAACCTCAAGGTTGGAGCAAGGTTTGGAAGATGGACGTTCCTCGTAAGGTTAAAATCTTTATTTGGCGTTTTTGCCGCAATAATGTTCCAGTTAGAATGAGGTTGAGCTCAAAAGGTATCAATCTTCCTTTATCGTGTCTTATGTGTGACCACGGAACATATGTTACATCCATTTTTTGGCAGTGAATTTGCTATGGAGTGTTGGAGTCATGTAAATCTAACCTATGATATGTCAAATGAAGTTTTTCGTCAGCTTGGCTGCTTAACAAATTAAGTGGGGCATCTTCGGATGAGATTGTGAAATTGGGCACGGTTCCGTGGGGGGTGTGGTTCTGGAGGAATAAGAAAGTCTGGAATGACAAGGTGGTGACAGCCGCATTTGCCATGAATGAAAGTTTTAGATTACTTGATAGTTGGCGACAAGCAAGGAAGACAGTTCAGGCATCAAAACCATCGGGGGCATTAAATAGAACAGTCGATGGTTGCCAGGTAGGTTCCTTCAACATCAATGTGGATGTTAGTGTTCGTAAAACTCTAAGTATGCAGGTGGCAGACTCAGTGTTTGAGGTCGAGGCGATTGGTGTTCGGGAGGCGTTATCATGGAGCTCAGACCAACGTCTGCAAGACAAGAGAGTCTACATTGAATCAGACTCTCAGCTCACGGTTCGAGCTATCCAAAATGAAGCTGTCAATTATCTGGAGGTGGGAGTAGTCATTAAAAGTTGCTGCCAGAAGCTCCATCAGCTCGAACATGTGTCACTTAGTTTTATTCGGAGAAATGCTAACAGGGTAGCTCATGAGTTAGCTAGGTATCCTTGTTTAGCTTACTGCCAAGTGCTTTTTACGTCTCCTCCTTTATGTGTGGTGGAGGCTATTATGTATGATGTTTCGTAGTAATGAAATCTACTTTCCTTCAAAAAAAAAAAAAAAAAAATACAGAATCATGTTTTTGTTTTCCGCAAAAACTAAGGGAAAAAAATTCCTCAAATTACTAATATGATTTCTCCAGAAATAATTTTATACCAAAAACACTTTTTTCAAAGACCGTAATTGTTTTGCAAAATATTTCATAGAAAATCGTAATTCTAGATGTATCTTTGCAAAAACATTTTGGGAGTGGTATATTTGAAAAATCTCAAAAAATAAATGGATCTGTCAATGCAATAAGCGAGAATTAGAATTTCAAACGACTATGGAATATATTTTTGATAAGTTTAAACCAGACAAATTTATAACTTTTTGAATTAACTTTATCTGGACTAAATTCTTCTCTTTTTTCCCCCATTGAACTAGAGTTTATATCTGGGTCTTTAATTATACTACCATGTGAAGAAACATTTAACATGACCAATAAACAGAAAATATATCAGATTTATGGGATATGACCACTTCGGTCTTCAAATCGATGATGAATCGGCAGAGAGATGGTAGACATGCAAAATTCAAAATCTCGTGCTAAAGAGCGTGATTGAAGCGTAATTCGTACCAAAACTCTTTGTTAAATGGACAATTTCATTGAAAGAGATCGGAATAAATCTGTGTATAACTATTAATTAATATCCAATCTCTAGGAATTTTAACATCCACAACAAATAACTTAACCTAATTCATCTTCCCTGTCTAACGGGGGTTGGTGTCTGCTTTAATAATTGTCAGCTCTGCACCCACCCCCTAGTAGTAAGCTTCAACAGAAAACAGGAAATGACGGAACATCAAATTAGAAAGCTCTGGTAAAATCTCCACCCATAACCCAGAGTATATCACGTGTTCACTTCTTGCTCCTTTTCTGGGAAGACATGGCAAGAGCATCATAAATCTTCCGTTTGTTATTGTTTTGTTGGTTGTTGCCACCCATGCTTGCTGAGCTTCTACCTTGAAATTGCAGAGCACCCTTCACGAAAAACTTTAATTTCCATAATGTAGATTCACTCTGCATAAATTACACCATTAGAAACACAGCTATATACAATTAACATAGTTCTCCTATATTATATCTGAATCTGACAAATCAGTACCAGGGAATCAATGTCAAGGTCCACCTCTTGACTAGTTGCATGAAAGCTTGGGTAATCATGGGAAACGATTAGAAGTGCCTTGTCAAGATCTTCGGGAGACAAACTTGTGAGAGCTGCACTCAGTTTTTTTTTCTCTTCAGTTGACATCCTCCTGTATAAGTTACTTCCATTCAGTTTAGTTGTAGCCATTACGCCAAATTGAGTATTAATATTACACAATATTCCAATTGGATAAACTACATTAGTCTTCATAATCCCCAAATCTTCCTACTAAGATTGTAACTTGTGTTCCGCGATGGGAAGACCAAGAAAAATTTAAACAAATCAACTATAGGGCTTACTCAGCAGTAAAGAACTCTATCTAATGCAAAAAGGAAAGTGAGTAGAATGCCTCCAATAACACTACTTTATCTAACAAGCTTAAGCCACTGCTGCAAAAACATGGTAAAGTTCATGATAAATGACAGTAAACAACACCCATGAGGGACTCCATTTAATGATATCCATTGATTTTATGCTATGATTTGATATATATTATTGAGGGCATACACTTTCCTGGTAGAAAATACTACTACAAAGGTAAAAAGAAATTAGATGATTTTAATATTTTTTTGCTAAATACGATTGGATAAACTTTAGCTTGTTTTAAGTTTGAATGTCGAGTCCCTGCATTCGTCCAATTACAAATCAATATCCAAGAATCCTAATATTAATAATTTTGGGATCGAATGCTTGGATCCATACCAGTTTCCGATTCCCGCACCCAAGTTCCCGGGTAAACATAGCGTGTTGGGGCTCATGTTGTGAAGGTCAGCCTAGACCCTCACCTAGACACACATACCATCTTGAAATTTGCATTACCCACCCACCTCAGCTTGAGAAGAGCAAGGCGAGGGAAGAGAGGAGTGAGGCCCTGCCTTGAAATTTGATTCCTCTTCTCTGTTGCAGTGTTACGCTGTCCTCTTCATCTCTATGGTGGTTACAATAACTAACAAATGTGAAGGTATTAAGGTGATATCAAATCGCTGCACTTGGCAAAAGTAAATTACTTATTTCTGGGATGTGGGCATTAAAGTAAATCATCAATATTGTTTTAATTATTTAATTTTCCTTATTAGTTATTACCCAATAAAAATTGTCATTTTTTCACTCGTTAATATAATCTCTAAATTGACTTATAATTATAAAAGTCTACTGTTTGTGTGTGCGTACATGATAATATTTCAGATTTTTTTCTGAATTCGTGCTTCTCAATTCAGCATGGACATTGCTCAGCCTCATGTTTTAGCAACTATGCACCCAGCTATCCTCCGCATGGGAGGCAATGAAATTTAGTTATGGGTATAGACCAGTTATGGTGTTAAAAATGACGTCAGAATCACATAGAAATTACGAGGTAGGTACGATGATTTCCTGGAGTACCCCAAATACATCCAGTAAACGTCTAATCTACATAACATATTGTCAGGAATCAATGAGTTCCTGAGCTATTCTGATGCTATTTTTGGTATTTTCTGTTTATGATAAGCTAAATACAACTAAGTAACAGTAAAGATAGAGATTTAGAAGAGAAATTAGATGAGAAGCAGAAGAATTGAGATGAGAAACAGATCAGAAACAGAGTTTAGATGAGAGAGAGAGAGAGAGAGAGATTCTGTTATAGAGAGAGAAAGAGGTTAGGAGGCAAATGCCAATTTCATATATTCAAAAGTTAATCTGAAATTACAACTGGTAGATCTATTTATAGACTTTACAGACTCTGCTAACTTGTAACTACTTCTGGAAAGACATAACTGCCTTGACTCAATACTGGCTACTAATTACTTAATATCTCAACTCTCAAGCTACTCCTGGCAAGTACTAATACTAATATATTCCTATCCTGACACATATTATCTTGTTTATATGTATAAATCACTACAAAACATATTTCATATATCTGTATATGTTTAAAACATCCTTGGATTATGTTTAATTCACATATAAAGAGTAAGGTTGATACAACAGAGATATAAGCCATGTCTGTTTCGGGGTGTTATAATCCCATAATTTATAATCCCTTATTAAAGGACTATAATCCTATCTATGATCCTATCCCTTATTCCAACCAACCAAACATGGGATTACTATTTTAGAGGACTATAATCCTTTATCTAATCCCAAATAAATTTTTACAAAACAAACATAGGATTAAAAAATTTAAAGGATTAAAGTCCTATGCCCTAGTTAATCCTATGAACCAAACATGGCCATGGCCATAGAGTAAAGTTTAAGTTTGCAGTAGAATTGGTATTTGATTTAATAGCAGGTAATATTATAGACCATGTTCCTACCGGTTGACTCACAACTGACTACTGATTTTTAGTTATTACACAGATATTTTCAATGATTAACTCCACTCTTTTAGACAAATGTAAGAAACTGAATTTAGAAAAAGAAAGAACAAACCTGCACTTTTGAAGGACCCTATTTCTTAGTTCTTCCAAATTCCTATCAACCTCTTCAATCTGGATAAACCACATATTGTATAATATTATATAATATACTTATCTAAAAGAATAATATACATATCTAAAGATATTTCTGTTGAAATTAGCATGTCCATAAAGATATATATATTTTGTTCTGAAAAATTACCTCAATGCTTAAATCCTTCACTATCTTTGCATGAGTTGCGTTCTGAGCTAGCTGCATATCCATTTGAGCATCTGCTTCTTCCTCTTTCTGAATTTTCTCCTGTAGTGAAAGTAAGCTGTTAAAAATCATTTTGAAATCACAAATCGGGGAAAATTCAGAAAATATACAATTCTAACACACCTTGTAACATCTGAAAGAGAAATAAAACATTAATAACTAGTTATAGACGTAGCAATACTCCCGAGGGACAGATCCAGAAACATAATCGTCTGGGAGCAGTTGTGTACCTCTTCATCAACTTTTGGCAAAAGTTGCAGCCATTTCTCATCAACTTTACCCAGCAAAGTTTTTGCCATAACGTGAACATCATCCCTTTCATCATTATATTTCATTGCATTCTTAAAAATTAATCTCACATCTGCATATATCTCTCTGACACTTTTATATCCATTGCCATCCTTGGACTCCATTTTGTTTTTGATTGTACTGAAGTCCATCGGCTTTTCGATCACCTAATATACAGCATCTAAAACACATTATGTAAAGAACTAATGTTGAAAGAAAAATGAAATATATAGTAAGATGTTTAGTTCTTATTAATACTGGCACTAAGATGCACTTCATATAGCGAACAACCATAAAAGGACTAAAAAGCTGTACCTCATAATAGTCGTGCAAATCAAGACCTACAACATCCACAGGTTGCATGAAAGGACCTGCCCACTTGTGCTGAGTAATCTGAAAAGTAAACTTTGGCATGTCAGATAACTTTACTCGTTTTATGCTAAATATTAATCACACTAGTGATCTGTTTGACAGATTAACAAAATAAAATATGAGAAGTTGCAAAGAAATTTTGGGTCAAAGATACATGTCCACAAATTATCATCTTATACTCCTTCCAGCAAATTTGACTTGTCCATGAGGATTTGTTGATAGCCTAGTGGCGACTGGAAAGGCTCTTTTTCCCCTCCTCCTCATGGCTAAAGGGCATGGGCTCAAAACCACACTATCCCCCTCCCAAATACTTAAAATCAATGATAAAGATCTTAATATAAAGTTAGATAAATATTTGATAACTTGAACATGATTCTTGCATCACACGGGATAAAAGCTAGTGTAACGAAAATTATGTAACATACCCACTGACAGAAAAGCCAAACATGACTTGTTCACTACCTACTAAATTTCATATAATACATTAAGACATAAACAAAACTGTTTTATACCAGAATTGTATATAATTATATGCTCCCTCCCATTCACTAATAAAAGTCGACTCAACTCCCTTACGATTTAAAATTACTGCATTTGAGTTGCAATCAGAAAGCAGAAAGTTTATAATATGCATGGATTATACTGGCAGAAATTAGAAGAACTTGTAGAAATTAATCAATTATTAAACCAAAAATAATGATCCAGCTTTCAATTGTCAATATGATCCAATTTTTTTGTAATATATACATAATGTCAGCATATATAATATAAAATCATATCAATAATTAATACAAAAAAATGCTTTAACAAATATCAATTATTTTTTGATAAATGCACTGTCCCAAATTTATTTTGCAACTGTTTACTTTTTTTGTGCACAATTTACAATAAAACTCTTAATTATTTGAGTAAAATGCATAATGTGTACCTGGATTTTTAACTTAAATGCAAAGTGTGTACCTGATTTAAACAAATGCAATTGATGTACTCCAAATTTGATAAACGCTGCACTTTGTGTACTTCCGTTAGTAGCAAGCTAACGGTGTAACGACAAAGTTGGCAAGAGACAAACGTCCCCTGACTGTGTCTAAATAGCTAAAATTTGGGTTGGATCGTTAGGAAATTTTAATTAATAATTATTTATTTAACCACATATTAGAATTAATACAGACAATTCTTATCATTAAAGGCACTGGACAATTGAGAATCGTATATACGTACACACACATAAATTAATAAATAATACTAGTTACAAGCCATAATTTAGTAAATTAATGAGTGTATTACAAATCGTATAATATATACATAATAAACAAAATTCAACATCTTGACTCAATAAATAAACAAATTTATTATACGAATTTATGTACTTTAATAACTTGGGTAAACTCCTTTTAAATTTTTATGGGCTTTCCTTTTTTAATTTATTTTAATTTTTTTCCTATTTTATTTATTTATTTACTTATTTTAGATTATATTTCGTGCAATGCACGGAATTCTTCGAAAAATTGTTAACTACTACGTAAATATGTATTGTATTCTATTTTTGGTCCAAGTGATACAAACTAAGTAATATGACCCGGTTTTGATACTTAAATTTTAGTATTAGACATTACTATATATATCTATAAATGAAAATAATTAAATAAGGGTATTTAATTAAAAACAATTAAATAAGGGTAATTAAATAAATATTGATAAAAATTAAATAAAGGTATTTAAGTAAAGCAATTAGGTAACGGTAATTAAGTAAAACAATTAAATAAGGCAAGTACCGTACCATACCAAAAAACATGTACCAAAACTTTTAATGTTTCGTCTTTAATAATATAGTATAGATAGATTATTAAAACCGAAATATTAAAATTTTGGTATTGGTACATTAAATCCCTTTTTTTCTAAAATTGTTACGGATAACATTATATAATTATTATCAAGTTCATTTAAAATTTTAGTCAATATTTTTGACTTGATATACTTTAATATCTTGGGCTTATTTCTTTAAATTTTTATGAATTTTTCTATTTAAAATTTTGACTCTTTAAAATATGTTTGTCAAGAAATATAAAAAACCATAGATAATATTAATTTTTTTTTGGTCAATTGATTAAATTTTGACTTAAAATTAAAAATTATAATTATAAAAAATTTAAAAAATTATAGTGGATTAGATACATTTTCAAATAATCAGTTATGATAATTTTTGAACTTTATAATACGTATAACTTTTGATTAAAATTCGATCAATCGATTTTTTTTTACAAAGTCAAAATATGCACTTTAATAGACAAATTAATGGATTTTAATATACAAATTAATGGATTTTAATGGACATGCATAGAATTTGAAGCACTTACGCTTTTTGAATTTAATACCTTGCACTTTGATATGTTAACGGACAACTAACGGATGTTACAGGAAGTACACAAAATGCAGTATTTTTGAAATTCTGAATACACAAACTGCATTTCAGAAGTCTAAGTACACACTTTGCAGAAATGATAAAGATTAGGTACGCGCTATGCATTTTACTCTAAATATTAAGGGTGTATCTTTATAATGTAACTTTGTAACTTATCGCTCAAATTATTCTAATACAATGGGAGTCACTATACTAAGTATAACTAAAAGTTTTTGTGGTCAACATAGTGTTGACTTCTACCACCAACTTGACGAACTGAAAGTTATACATAGTACTACAGAAGAAACCTGTAGTATAATATCTTCCTAACTGCAGTAGTTCTATGCAATTTGAGCACTACAAATAATTCCATCACGATGAACTTTCCCAATAATGTATGACCCACATTGTTGACTTTTTTAAAAATCAATATAGAAAGTATAAAACAAATTTCACTTTTATGACGCATATTTTTCAATGCATTGTTCAAGTATACAGAGGAGTGGGAGGGGGGAGTGAGGATTAGAATCCATATACGTTGAAGGTAGGAGCCATGCCCTCAGATCACCAATGTATCTTCAAACTCACATATTTGTTTTATTTATTTTGGATGGTTTACATAATCTTTTCTAGTATAGGAGGTCAGAATAAGAATCTGAACCCATGAACTAAATTTTATGCTTTCGAGTCTAAAAAGAAACTTAAGAAAAATATTCTACATTGTATGGAACAAGTTGCCAGGATAAAATTCTCAGAGAACACGCATTTACAAGAGAAACTTGCCTGCCTTAATATATTGCCAAACTGGCGCATAAGCTCTTGCATTCTCTTTGCCGCAACTGACTCTCTATGTGATGCATTCTGTTGCCTCTTTCTGTAGCTAGCTAGAATTGAGCTACCTTTAGAAGTAGTCAACTGCTTTTTACTCGATGTTGAGTAGAACTGCTCAACCTTGTTCAGTGTTTGTTCAAGCTGGAAGAAAAAAGATGAGACAGTTTTGCAAAAATATTGTGAAGGTTACAGATATGAAACATACCTTTATAGGCTCTGATATCTAAGAGAAAGTACATGCTGAACAACTTAGTTCACATGATTATCTGGGAAATTGAAATGTTTATTTTAAAATTGTCGT
This sequence comes from Heracleum sosnowskyi, assembly GCA_030848705.1. NCBI lineage: Eukaryota > Viridiplantae > Streptophyta > Magnoliopsida > Apiales > Apiaceae > Heracleum > Heracleum sosnowskyi. The sequence goes on along the minus strand of CM061238.1, from coordinate 130,355,170 downwards.
TATCTTAATTCACTCCAGATGCAATAGTCTATATGTGTAGTAGAAAATTATTTGGAACACTATCCAAAACATACTAATATGAAGTTTTACAATTTAAAAATGATTATTATCAGAGTACAATAAAACATAAATGAAATATATTTTAAAGGGTGTCTTAAGGTTTGAGGACTCTCTATCAGAGTACCAGACTTTTAGATGTAATTATAGATATCTGGATTTATAACTAAAAGTAAATTGAATGTTGCTGCATAATTTCTTTAATTGTTTCTTATAAATTCTGGATTTTGATACAGGTGAAGAGAAAAAGTTTAAAATAGTTTGGTTCATGGCAAAAACATTATATAAATTTGCGCATGTTTTTTAACCAGACAGTTTGCATATTATAATGTTGTCAGTAGAGTAACTTCACCAGAAAAAGTGCACCACGTAATATTAATATTTATAATTCCAAAAAATGCTGATACCCTTCAACATGAAATAATAAAATCAATTAGTTACTAATCGATTTTCAACTTGTGATGGTTAATGCAACGTCAAATTCATTTAACAGACCTTATCAACCTTTGTGAACATACTATCAACACGTTGCCCAAAACCCACCACCTCATCACCATTGAGGTCTTGATATACTGGTTCTGCTTTTACATTTGAGTTTGATGCATCCACAATTCCCATATCTAAAAAGCAACAAAAAACAACGGAATCATCTTCAATGACAAGAATAATTAAAACTATAATGAAATTAGGTCACACTAGGAGTGTATTACCAGGAAAATAATTGCACATGGAAAAAGATTATGTAAAGAATTTAGAAGAAACAAGAGAACATTAAACTGTAAAAACAAATCCAGATCAAGATTTTGCCTACCAAGAACAAGGTAGTCTAAGATATATTCTATAACACAAATTTTAATAAATTATTTTATCTTGTGGGACAACTGTCGCGTTGGCCCAGTGGTTATCCATATTATGGGTACGACTATCATATCCGACATGCCGGCATTTTTTGGAAACAGCCCCTCTACTCTCTTGAGTAGAGGTAAGGCTGCATACATCCTACCCTCCTCACAACCTGCTATTTAGAAAGATAGGTGAGTACGTCCTTTTCGCTTTTATTTTATCTTGTGAGAGAAGTGAGAACGTGTAAACAGGTGTATGCACACTAAAAGGCACTAAAAGGTGCGACAAACATATTACCAAATATTTTATCTACAATGGATGCAGGTTTCTCGCTTAATATCCATAGGCACCACTCCAGTAGACATAAGCTTCTACGACTACTCTCCCAAATGCAAAAGTTTGTTGAAGAAGATATTTTCGATTGAATTTTCATAGGCAACAGGCACAACAAACGAATATCCCCATATCTCAACTACAATGGATGCCGGCTTCCCACTTAAATATTCATAGGCACCAAAACAACACATGTAAGCATCTAAGAAACTGATGCAGGACAGCCCCCATCGGAAACTACAACTACTCTCCCAAATTCGAAATGTTCTGGAATTACTTACCAACCTTTCTGGTCCCTCATTTCTCATGTAACCAAACTAAAATAAATAGATAGGACAAACGAATCACCATGGATTCTAAATTTCCAAGAGTTCTAGTTGGTACAAAGAAATTTTAATAAAGGAAGTTTGCAGAATCATAAGTCCGGTAGAACTTAAAAAAATAGCTGGAGAAGGAATTAGGAATATATCAAAAATAGGAAAAACACTACAATTTTTTCAGAAGAAAGAGGCAAGATATAGCCGAGAGAGAGATGGGGAATCGCGGTAGGTGTTGACTTCCCAACATGTCGGATATGATACTCAGACCCATAATATGGATAACCACTGGGCCAACGGCCAACGCGACAGTTGTCCCACAAGATAAAATAATTTATTAAAATTTGTGTTATAGAATATATCTTAGACTACCTTGTTCTTGGTAGGCAAAATCTTGATCTGGATTTGTTTTTACAGTTTAATGTTCTCTTGTTTCTTCTAAATTCTTCCAGTTCTATTTCTCCGAACCTTTATGGTTTAGGGGAGAGATCAAATGTTGAAAAAATTTTAGCGGATGAAGTTTCATTTTTTGGTTTCTAATTTATATATTACCCTACCAAATACCATAGCCACAATTCAGTATTTCAATAACACTAACAAAACCGTTACAAACTTTCTAAGCATCATCCAAATCTCAATTCAGTATTTCAATAACACTAACAAAACCATTACAAACTTTTTAAGTATCAACCAAATCTCGATCAAGTTTCAACATCTTAGTTTTGCCTTCTCTACAAGTAAGTCAACTGAACTCTTAATCTTAAAAATGAGATGAGAAACAGTTTCAAAAGAAATAGACTATACAAAAACAAAGCAGAAACACACCAAGAAACCTAATTTCAGCTCCTCCATAGACCATAGATATGTTATCCCGAGATATATATTCAAGTATGAAATTTTCTATTTGATCACACTATTTTAGACCATAAGCTATAAAAAAGAGCACAAAATACATGTATTCAGCTCAAGAACTTAGCTTAGCCAATTATTCTCCCGTAAACTAGCTCAAATCTCATTTTACGAAAAAGGGTTCTTGATCCATCATGTACAGTAGCAAGAAACACAATAACATATACATACAAAATCTTAGATAAGTAAAACCCAGATATCAAAATTGGCAAGTAGAAACAATCAAACCAATAATCAGTAAAACATATATATGTTCTACTGTTACAACTAAAACCATCAAACCAAATCTGCGAATATATCGATCTGATAAACATCCAAGAAAACCAACATACAAAAACAAAAACAAAAACCCATTTGAAATACATATGACAAACACAGATATATTGAGTGAAAGTACATGAAATAATAGAAAGATTAAGGAACGTAACAAACCTGTTTGATGAAATGTCAGAGAGAAGGGTCTAAAGAAAGAAACGGATATACAGATTACAAGAAAGGGGGGGTATAATAGTGAGGAGGGGGTGAAAAAGAATATGAAAAGGGATGAATCTGTGTGGAAAATACGCTGAAATTAAGTCGGTAATTTATTTTATTAACTATATACTAAGCCACACGTTTATAACAATTTTTTTAAATTTTTTCTAAAAACTATTCTAAAAATTATGTTTTAAATAAAATTATATTTAAAACATGAAATTAAGGTTTTTTTTAAATTCTCCGTTTAGTGTTGTTCATTACCGAAATTTTGAATAATTATAGAAAATGGTAGTCGTTTAACATATTTCATTATTTTAATATTATATCAAATATTAGTATATTAATCACTTTATTTTTCTAAAATTTTATATTGTTACTTCTATTTAAAAATACATAATACATAAATATTAAATTCTAGCATATAATTTGCTTCTCCTAATGAATCGTTCTCTCGTTAAACACGTTTCCTCCCACTGACCCACTTTCTCATTGTTACCGAATTGAACATAAAACAAACTAATTAATTAATCAATTATATCATCTATTAATCAATTTTATTATATCATAAAATTTAATTCAAATCTTTCTCAAAATTCTAATTTTTATTGTTTAAAATATAGGTACTCGAGAAAATAAAATAAGGCTCCTCTATTTTATTTTATTATATAGAAATTTGCATTTTCTGTAAGTTTTATCTTTTACATAATTAGAAGGTAATTTTTTTTTAAATGATTTTTAATGTATATGTAAAACATATAGATAAATTAAACGTGTGTTTTTTTACAAAAAAATTATGAGAACATAATTTCTAATAATTTTTTTAGGAGAATATAAAGATGATAATATGATTTCAAGATAAATTTTAGAACTTCAAGAAAAAATATATGAGAATATTAAAATGATAACTTCAAGTTCAAAAGAAAGTTTAAGAAAATATCAACATGGTAATTTGACTTAAAGATAAATTTTAGGACAATATTAAAATAGTAATTTGACTTAAGAAGAAAGTTTAGGGAAATGTAAGTTAATTAATATTTCCATTACTAAATATTTAGGGTGTTGGTCTCAAATACCCCAATTTGAATAAGCAGTTCCCAAAATACCTCCAGGCGGAGGGTGGTGCCCAAAATGCCCACCAAACACGCATATTAAACATGCGTAGCTTATATACGCATTTCAAATATGCGTCATCTGTATAAAAAAAAATAATTTGCAAGATATACGCATCGGGAGCATGCGTATTCAATGTCCAGCGATTGGGCCCACTCACAAACACGCAATACGGTCATGCGTATAGAGTTAGTGCTTGCCAGCAGCACATTGAGCATTGGACGTTGGAGAACTTTACAGCCAATTAAAAAATCAATCATGGGGAATGGAACCTGGACGCATGTGACTATGTCTCTCACTCAAACCATCATATTAGGTGACGATTTATTGCTTAAATTGATTACGCATGTTATCCATGCGAATACAGTGGGTAAAAAAGGCACCCCCTCCCGCTTTTAGGTATTTTGGAAAAAAAGTTATAAATAAGAGGCATTTTGGGCAATTTCTCAAAGATTTAAAAGCCAATTTAGATATTTTCTACTCAAATCGTTCGGCACCTCAAAAATCATCTTCTTTATTATTTTTCTCGATTAAAAGATATTAAATAACAATTAGTAAATAAATTGGACTCGTGTAGTAAATTTAGGAGACCACATCACCGCTGTGTTCTCCTTTATATAAGATTGATTATTGCTCTGTTTCCGTAAGCCTCTTATTTATTTTTTCTTATTCTTGTAACTAGATCTTTAGCCCGTGCAATGCACGGACATACTCTAAATATAAGTAAATTATTGGTTTATTTGAAATTTCTTTGCACGTTTACGTATTAGAGTAGCAATTTGTGAGTTATTTGACAATTAAAGTTAGTACAAGTTTGTATTAGACTTATATACATGATTTTTTTTATTTTTTTATTATCTTATGTTGGTTTAAACGTATTTGTGCCCTACAAATATAATACTTAAAATATATCAGAGATTATATATAGTTTTATTTATTAGAGATATAAATAATTACAATGCACGTGCATGCTTAATATATAAATTTTACTCAAATAATATTTTTTACAATATTTAATTTATAAAAATTTGCAATAAATCTAAATAATAATATAATGACAAATGTTATATGTTAGCATATATGATCATATATTATCATACATTTATATAAATCTATGTACATGTGTATGTATGTATGTATGTACATATGTCTATATGATTATGCAACCAAAAAATTAAAATCCTTTAGTGAAATAGTATCATATATTCACATAAATGTATGTATGTATATTTATCTATGTATGTGTGTGTAGGTATGTATGCATGCATGCATGTGTGTATATATGTGTATTATTTATGTGTGTAATATTTATCTATTATGTATGTATGTGTATGTATATATGTGTATGTATGTATGTGTATGTATATATGTGTATTATGTATGTATATATATATATATATATATGTATGTATGTGTATGTGTATGTATGTATGTATGTATAAGTATGCATATTAATTTTGTAGCATTTAATAATATATATTAACTATATCGTTGTTAAAAGACCAAAATAACCTTGAAAATATATAGTAGATTGGGGGGTAAAATGGTCCAAAAGAATTAATTTGCTTAGTCAAACCCCTATGTTGCTGTATTAGATATATAATAGATGTAGATGCCAGCTCTTGCCTTCCTAACTTATTATACGTTACTCTTTTTCAATTAATCTATTGTTATTTATTCTGTTTACTTATTAATTAATGATTTTTCGAAAGTCCAATAAGGTAAAGCCCAATGGATCAATACAAATACAAAATAATGACAAATGGGGTAGACAATAAAGGTGTGGCTTTTTGACCTTTTAACCCTTAAAGTTTGATGATTTATACCCATCAGTCCTAAAATTTTGAAATCGTACCTTTTAGCTCATGATGTACCCATTAAAGTCCAATTAACCCTTATACCGGTACCGATTAAAAAAAATTCAAACCGGTATAAATCGGATGGGTAAAACAGACATTCGATATTTAGTAAAGGTACCAATATAAGGGTTAATTGGACCTCTACGGGTACTTCAGGAGCTAGAAGGAATACTTTTGGTAACTTCAGGAGCTAAAAGGAATACTTTGGGTAAAGGTTCATTTGTGGTTACATCACAACCTACTCAACTCATTTAATGAACTATAGAAAATTTTGCAAAGATTTAAAGAAATTATTTGTTCCTTGGTATATTGACTCTATCTTTTCACTCCAAGAATCACAACATGAAACTTCAAATCACGATGTCTCCGACACTTCGTGTAAGTGCACAAGAAACATAAAAAAGTACAAGAAGATGCATAATAGTTTCTTCCAATATGTTAGTATGTAGAGAGAATTAGATATACAGGTACATCGTACATGCATATACGATATGAGATGAGTCTATAGTTTGATGATTTTGGTTTGAATAGATGGTAAGTGTAAAATTACATATTTGTAAAAAGGTATATAGAAATCATGATTTACTCATTAGGCGCCTACTACTTTAAATCATGAGTGATGAGTTAACATATTGGTTGTAAATTTGGTAACTCCTACATATTTATAAGAGATATTTGACCTAAGAGAGGCCGCCTTGGTAGAATTCTATTAGAGGCATGAAAAATAAGTGCAAATTTCATACTAGTTAGTGACATTTAAACTTAAAACAGTGACGAAAATGGAAATTTCGATAATTTACTTGGAACAGAGACCTGTCGGATGGTACTCTCATTAACATGAGCCATATCAATGAAAAGAAACTGTTGTTAGGAACTATGTTGTTTATTGATGATAACTAGACTAACTTAGTGAAAGTTGTATAAGTAAAAATGTAGTCTTCAACGAATAACATGTTTTTGTAGTATCCGTAGAAGGGTAGCTTATCTACGGATAAGACTCAATGTAACATGCTTGTGTAATCCTGATGAATAATCCTGAGATGCAATCCTGATATGCAATCCTGATGTACAATCTTGATGTACATTCCTGATATGTAATCCTGATATGCAATCCTGATGTACAATCCTGATGTGTAGTCCTGATGTGTATTTCTGATTTGTAATCCTGATATAGAAGTTGGAGTATTAGTTTTTAGGCTGAATAAGTCATGTTGACTATTAATGGATATGTAGAATAGGAAGGCTAATTGTAAATAGTCTATGCCTTGTAATTTTACATAAGTGAAATTGACTGTCTACGGATAACAACATTAGCCTTCTACGGATGTGGACAATGTACTGTCTACGGATAGCCGTACTGGCTGTCTACGGATGTGATCAAAATACTCTCAACGGATACAACTCAAATAACTTGTATGGATACACACTTTACTTTGTGAAAGGGACAGTTTAGACAAAGCACATGGGTTGACAGTTTTCACAGAGCATGGAAACCAGCATTTCTGGTAAACTCACGAGAAGAAGAAGCATTCTGTTTTGTCTAGTCAAAAGTAGCATTTCTATAAAAGACAATCAGCCAAGAAGGGCAAGCTACCAACACATGGACCACTACTCAAAATGGAGAAACAAGGATTTTGAACAAATTTACTTTTTGTATTATTAGATGTTCGAAATATCTTGTAAACTTGGGATATATAACCAAGCGTAGCATTATTCTAGAACTTAAGAAATTAGTTAGGCAATTTAGAGAGCTCAAAGCAATATCCTTTGTAAATTGCTGAAGCTAGAATAGTGTGTATGTAGTTGTGTGTTTATTCATAAACATCACAGAGATTTCTTCTAATAAAAATCTCTCAGGCGGATAAATCAATCCACCTGAATTTTTAATTCTTGTGTTATCTTATCTTGTTTGTTTTTCTGTTCTTGAATTTACTTTCATATCTTTTCTGTCAAGAACTAAAAAAAATTTAAAGATTGTATTCAACCCCCCCTTCTACAATCTTGGTTCATTGTCTGGGAATAACAATTGGTATCAGAGCAAGCTTCTAATATACAAGAAATTTAAAGATCTAAAGACATCATAATCATGGGTTAGAAGGATTATGGAATTAAAATACCATTTCTTGATAGAGAGAATTACTTTCACCGGAAAGTAAAGATGCGTCTACATCTAATGTCTATGGATGAAGGATATGTAGAGTGCATAGATCATGGCCCTCATATGTTCCAATGAATCCAAACACCTCAATAGCTCTAGCACCTGCAGGAGCTCCAAGCACCATTCCAAAGTTACCTTCAGAATGGACTCATGAGGACAACATTGCAGTTCATAAAGATAAAAAGGCCATGAATATTATGTCCAATGGTCTTGATTCTGACATGTTTGACAATGTTATTAATTGTTCTACAGCCAAGGAGATTTGGGACACTGTCCAAACCATCTGTGAAGGGACTGAGCAAGTTAGGGAAAACAAGATGCAGCTCCTCATACAACAGTATGAACACTTTCACTTCAAGAGTGGAGAATCTTTGAATGATACTTTTAGTAGATTTCAAAAATGGCTAAATGGATTGAAGTTGTATGGGAGGAGGGTGTATCAAATCAAAGATTCAAATCTTAAATTTCTCAGAGCCTTGCCAAAGGAGTGGAAGCCTATGACTGTTTCCTTGAGAAACACTCAAGAGTATAAGGATTTTACTCTTGAGAGGCTGTATGGAACCCTAAAAACATATAAGCTGGAAATGGAGCAGGATGAGGAAATTGAGAAGGTCCAAAAGAAAACTGGATCTGTTGCCTTAGTAGCAAGTGTTAACAAGGCCGAGGACATGAAAGAAGAAACTATTGAAGCTACACCAAGCACAAGTGCTTGTGAAGGTATGATTGAATCAAGAAAGTGCAAAGGAAAGATGATTGAAGAAAGTGAACTTTCTAACCAGGAAGAAATGGATGAGCTAGATGAACATTTAGCTTTTCTGTCAAGAAAATTCTCAAAGCTCAAGTTCAAGAGAAACCCTGAGGTGTCCAAGCCATTCAGAAAGGACTTTCAATCAAACAAGAACTATGTTGAAAGGTCCAAGTTTAAATGCTTCATGTTGCCCAGTAATAAACAATTGTAGAAGGGGGGTTGAATACAATTGTATAAGATTCTCGACTTATCAAAGTATATATCACAAATATGAAAGAATAATAACAGTTTTATTAATTCTGATATAAAGCTGTTACAAACTCTCTCAAGAAATTCTGATGTTCTTGAGAGCTTCTAGGTTATAAAGATACTCGAGTGTGTGATCGATTATGTGCTCCCTCTCTGTCACATAAATCGAAACCTAAAACTGTGTTTATATACTACACAGCTTCTCTATCAATTACGTGATAAGTTCTAATCAATTACAAAGATTGAAACCTATCCTAAATTGATAGCTTCATTACTATAAATAAGGAACCGACAAAATAAGCTTCCTTATTTAACTAGACTCCAAATATAACTCGAAATAGAAATCCTGATCAGCTTCCAGTTCTGATGATCAATCCTGATCCCAGTCCTGATGTAGATATCCCGATGACAATCCTGATACTGACGCTTGATCAAATACTGATGACCATGTTATACTGATGACGTCAGCAATCCTGATCAGTTGAGTCTAGATCCTGACGATCATTGAATCCTGATCTAACAATCTCCCCAAATCTCATACTTTGTGAAATAAAGTATAGATTCCTAGATTCAATGATTTCAAAAACATATTCACAAAATGTACAAATATTTACAGCAGCAACTTATCTGTTTAAATTCTTTGATAGAACAGATTCATCTTCAAGAAGTTGGATAACAAATTTTCTTCTTTTTCTTCAAGAATTTGAATCAGTCTTTCCTTAAGATTTCTGAGTTCTTCATCTTCCTCATTAATCTGGTAGATAGCTGCTCTGAGATTTTGTATGGAGCTTCTCTGAAGACTGTGCTCTTCAAACAAAAGATAAGCAATTTCCTTCCCATCAGGATTGAGAGTAAGTTGAGTCATGCCAAAAGTCACTTCTTTAACAGCAGTGCCCCTTTGCATTTCCACATCTTGACCTCTTTGATTTAAGTACATGGGAGTATAATCACCATTGAAATTTCTGTTTCCATCCAGTCTTCTTCTTATTGTTGACAAGATCATGTCACTCCACACTTTGCACACTTCATTCTTCCATCTTAACCGATAATGAACATATTTCAGTTCCTTTGTAGTTTTCACCAACAAGTCTTGAATGGATAGAATCTTCACAGAACCATCTCTCATAAAATACAGAAGCTTTTCTTTCTTTTCAGAACCATCATGACAATCTATTACTCTATCAACAGATAATAAATTGTTTAGGTTTTCAGAAGTTAAAATACCTCCAATTTTAGTCAAGGCATAAGGATCAACATGAGGTGTATTCGGATATTCAGCATCCCTGTGTCCAATACCTCCTCTTGAATTGTTTGCCATTTGCCTCAGATTTGAGAACATTTGAAACCAGAGTGTTTTTGATCTAACTGACTCAGAAAAATCAGCAACACTTGAGGTACTTGTGACAATTCTCCCAGACTGAAAATTGATAGGTCTGTCACACCTAAGTGTGTCAATGTGTTTCCACTTCTTATCTTTTTCCTTCTCATAAGCATAGCTTCTTTCTAGTTGAGGTTCTTGTCTGCTTGGATTTCTCCACAACCTTCTGTTTGAGAGTTTAAGCCTATGTACATAGAGATTGAAATCTCTATTTGTTATTCTTGTGATTTCTCTTCTTCTGGCTTCTTCTTCTTCTTCATCTACTTCCTTGTTGTGAGAATCCACCACAGTAGAAAGTATTAACAGATCAACCTCTTGTAGAATATCAGATTCATCAGGATCTTGGAATGTGTCAGGAATAGTATCAGGATTAGAATCTTCAATTTGATTTGTATTACTGAGAGTTGATTTTCTTGTTTTTCTTCTCAATTCTGGTTCTTCTTCAACATTTCAATCATCACCAAAAGTAGACCTGTCAGGAACTACTAGAGTTTGAGTAGGTTCAGGAATTTCTTCAATCCTTAATCCTCTAGACCTTGTTTATCTAGGCATAATTGAAATTGATGAGCTTCTTCTACCTCTTTGATCACTTCTTCTACCTCTGCCTCCTCTACCTCTAGCAGGAGCAGGATTCTTGAAACTCTCCATCATTTCTCTTTGAGCATTTAAGAACTCTTCTTGTGAGAGATCAGTATGATAAAGAGTCACAACATCACCTTTCTTTGTTTTGAACTTCTGGAATAGGTTTACAGCATCTTCAGGATTTTCAATGATTACATCTTCATCACCCTCAGGAATTGTAGAAATTGAATGTCCATGACCAGGCGTCAGGATTTGATCAGTCATCAGGATTTGATCACCTGTCAGGATTTGTTCTTCCGTCAGGATCTGAGATTGTACCAATGTTCTCACTGTCCTTACTCCAGAATCAGAAACATGAGTTGACTGCGTTGTTTGACTTTGAGAAGTTTGAATAGTCTTCATAACAGCAGCATCAGAGGTTTCTCCTTGTAGAACTTTGTCACCACCATCATTTCTAGTATCATCATCATTATTCCTTAATAATAGATCAGGTGTACATTTTGTAGAACTTACCTTCTCCCCCTTTTTGACATCAGCATTTGACAATATATTCAAAATAAGGCAAGAGAGGTTTGTATATCAGTTACCTTAGAATCAAGTGAATCAATTCTGCTGTTGATGGAAGTTTGTTCAGTAATGACTAACTTGACTTGGGATTCCACTATTCTTAGTTGAAGAGCAGTAGACACCTTTGTGAAGTTTTGAGAAACGTCAGTCCTTACTAATTCTGTAGCAGCCTTGATAGAATCAATTTCATGTTTGAGGCCTTTGGATAAAAGAGTAGTTGCCTTCAAATGATTCTTCAAATCTTGATTCTCAATTAATTTCACTACATCATAGGCATGATCCAAAGCATATGGATAACTAACAGACTCAGAAGATCTGTACCATGAATTGTTCCATTCATATTGTCTAAGTGCCTCAGCAGGAGAAATTTCAGAAGGAACAGAAAAATCTTGTCTGAGATCTTTTCCAGTAGAAGCCTTGTCAGCCATAAATGTGCTTGATGAACCAAAGTTGGTTCCAAGACTAGCTTTGATTGCTGTAGCAAGCTGATCATTCTCTTCATTATTATCATTATCACTATCATCACTATCATCAGCATCAGAATCAAGAGTAACATCAGGATCAGGAATTGAAATATCTTTTAGCTTATCCTGAGATGCTGTGATAGACTCTGTCATTGGTCTTGAGCGTAGTGGCTGTATCAGGATTGGCTTATCAGTAAAACCACTAGCGTCAGGAGCAATACCGTCAGGATGAGATAAGCTTGCATCAGGATTTGATACTGATGGTTCTTGTGTAGCATGAGGTTCTGAAGCTGCTTTAACACTTTGAGTTAAAGGTTCTTGTGTACTTCCCTCATTGACAGTGTCCTCGACCATTCTTTCATTTTCACCAGAAATCCCTTGAGCATTGTCAGGAAATTCCTCAGAAGCTGTAGCTTTGCCTGCATCTTTAGATGGTTCTTGTGTGGCTGGAATGTTGATGTCTTCATTCTCCCTTTGAGAAAATGGTTCTTGTGTGACCATTCCAATAGCTAAGCCTTCACCCAAACTTTGATTGAGTGGTTCTTGTGTGGCAGGATCTTCAGTAGCTGCTGAATCATATTGAGATTCAGGTTCTTGTGGACTTGATCCTTTCAGCTTCTTCTGTCTTTGAAAGACCTTTTTCTCTGCTTTCCTTTTCTTCTCCAATGGATGTAGAAACCCAAGATTGGAAGCAGCAGCACCATACTTCTCCCATGAAATATCAACATGTCTTGTAGTAGGAGAGGATTTGGCTGGAGAGTCTGAAACAGAGACAACTTTTGTTGGAGTGACATCAGGAGTACCAACGTCAGGATTAGCTTGAGCATCAACATTTGACTGCTCATCAGGAATTGATAGATCCTGACCATCAGTAGTCTGTGTCTCAAAAGGAATATGATACCTGCTTTTAGATAATTTCCTTTTCTTCTGTGGCTTAGATGATGGTGCCACAGCTTCAATAGCAGTATCAGCAACTTCCTTGATTATCTTAAATTTAGAGGAAATTGGCATATCATCTTCAGAATCAGATTCATCCCTTAATACCAATTTTCTCTTCACAGAAACAGCCTCAGTCACCTTCTCAGCTTTCTTCTGAACCAGGACCCCTTGTACACCCCCTTGTTTCTTCTTTTTAGTGAGTGGTGTAGAGGAAAAATCCTTTGAACCTGATTGCCTTCCAGACACATCAGTTCTAGCTGATTTCTTTGATTTTACAACTAAAGTCTTTTGAGAGAAAGTAGAGGTGGCTGTTAACTGTTTAGACTGTTTAGGTGGTATGCTTGGGTCAAGAACAAGGTGTGATGGACCTTGCCCCATAGCATTAGAAATTAAACCATAACGAGTAGGCATTTTCTGATGCAAGAAAAGCCTGACCTCATTAGGATTAAAGGCATTGCCAATAAAACCAGTTGCCTTATCAGAAAAAAAAAATTCCCATACGAAGTGAGAATAAAATTTCATTTAAGAAAACAAAATTTGTTTCAATAACCCTGAAAAATGTTTTTTTTTAAAAATCACCAAATTAATGGTGTAGAACCCACTGAAACATTCTTACCATTTAACAAGGCAAAATAGTCATTGAAAACTGAACCGTCTCCTCGAGAATGAGCAAATGACCTGCAGTCTTAACAAATAATCTCTATAAAAGAAAAGAGAATGTTAAACAATATTATCATTTATCATCACAAATACAAAAACCCTCTCCACAGAGAAAAAGTCTTACGCAAACCTTTCATATTCTTCTTTTCTCCATGGCTGCTAACAATCAACCAAACAACTTACCAGTTGAAGAACTTGATTTAATTTGGCAAGAGATGCAAGATCTTGATGAAATCGCAGAGCATGAAGAACCATAACCTGTTCCTGACCCTCAGGAACATGAGGCCTTTGTGAATGTAATGGCTGATGTGCTTCTTCATAACTTCCATCAGGCAAACCCTGATTGGAATCTTATCATTGTCGATGAAGACGATGAGGATGATGATAATGATGAGGAACTCGAGCGAGAGCTTGAGAGAAGAATAAAACATGTATGCATATGAACATCCTCAGAAGGTTGTATCTCAGAGGTCAACACCCAGGGTTAAGGTTGATTTAACTCAATCTGAGATTAAGGTGCAAAATGACAAAAAAGCTAAAGTTAAAGCTAACAGGAAAGGACCCAAGGAAACTTGGGTACCAAAATCAACTTGATATGGTTTTGTTGTGTGCAGGAAAACAGAAAGAATCTATGGTACTTAGACAGTGGCTGTTCTAGGCACATAACTGGAGATTCTACCCTGCTCACAGAGTTTGTGGAGAAAGATGGCCCTAACATTACTTTTGGAGATGACAACAAATGTTACACTAAGGGATATGGCTTGATTTCAAAGGAAAATGTCATCATTGATGAAGTAGCACTAGTTGATGGACTCAAGCACAACTTGCTTAGTATCAGTCAACTATGTGATAAAGGTTTTTCAGTATCATTCAATCAAGGAGCCTGTGTTGTTTCAAACAAAGAAAACAACAATGTGGTGTTGATAGGTCACAGAAGAGGTAATGTCTATATAGTTGACTTCAATTAAACAAATTCAGATTCTATCACTTGTCTTCTGAGTAAAACAAGTAAAGATGAAAGTTGGCTATAGCACAAAAGGCTGTCATATTTGAACTTCAAGTCAATGAATGATCTGGTAAGAAGAGACCTAGTAAGAGGTATTCCACAGATGGAATTTTCTAAGGATGGAATTTGTGATGCTTGTTATAAAGGTAAACAAAGGAAGATTTCTTTCAGAAGCAAGCTAGATTCATCAATCGAGCAACCTCCACAGCTATTACACATGGATTTATTTGGACCAGTAAATGTCATGTCAATTTCAAAGAAAAGATACTGCCTTGTGATTGTGGATAATTTTTCAAAGTTTACATGGACATACTTCCTGCATTCTAAAGATGAGGCAAATGGAATCATAATCAATCACATCAAGGCTGCCAACAATCATCTTGATCTCAAAGTAAGAAGAATCAGGAGTGACAATGGCACTGAGGTCAAGAATTCAACAATGAGGCTATTTTATGAGGAGAATGGAATCATTTATGAGTTTTATGCAGCAAGAACACCACAACAAAATGGAGTGGTGGAAAGGAAAAATAGAACTCTAATTATGACTTCCAGGACAATGCTAGGAGAATCAAAGTTACCTACATATTTTTGGGCTGAAGTAGTTAACACTGCATGTTTCACTCAAAATATCTCTTTGATCAATCAAGCTAAATGGATGACTCCATATCATTTGCTCAAGGGAAGAAAACCATCCTTGAATTTTCTACATGTCTTTGGATGCAAATGTTTTGTATTGAGAAATCAAGGTGAAAATCTTGGAAAGTTTGAGTCAAAGGCAGATGAAGCCACTTTTGTGGGTTAGGCAGCTAGAAAAGCCTATAGGGGTTTCAATCACAGAATCAACATTGTTATGGAATCTGTGCATGTTGTTTTTGATAATGCAAGAATTCAAGGTCTCACTGATGAGGGTTTTCATGAAACTCTCGGGTTTGAGAATGAGGTGGAAGGTCTATATTATGATGATGAAGATGATGATTATGAGGATGAATCAGTCCCTCCAAGAATGATTATTTCAAATATGGATAACTCAAGTTCAACTGAGCCATCCATAGAAGGGACAATTGGAACATCCGTATGAAGGCAAAATGAGGCATCTGTAGGTGGATCACAACACAGGGTTACCACCCCAATAAACTCAGGGGGAGTTTCTCTGAGTCAAGGATCAATCTCAATTCCACATGATCATGCTTATGATAATGATTCTACATCTTCAAGACCTACACCTGCAACAAGAAGAAAGTGGACTAGGGATCATCCATTTGAACTGATAATTGGTGATGCATCCTCAAATGTCCAAACTAGAAAAGCTACTCAAGATGAATGTTTATACAACAGCTTTCTTTCACAAGATGAACCAAAGAAAGTTGAGGATGCTCTTTTAGATCCAGATTGGGTATTAGATATACATGAAGAGCTAAACCAATTTGAGAGAAACAAAGTATGGAAGCTGGTACCCAAACCTAAAGACAAAAGTGTTATAGGAACAAAGTGGGTATTCACAAACAAGATGGATGAAAATGACATTGTCACAAGGAACAAAGCTAGATTGGTTGCTAAAGGCTATTCTCAAGAAGTAGGATTAGATTATGATGAAACATTTGCCTATGTTGCTAGATTGGAAACAATAGGATATTCCTAGCCTATGCAACCCATGCCAATTTCAAAGTCTATCAAATGGATGTCAAAAGTGCCTTCTTGAATGAGGAATTAGAAGAGGAGGTGTGTATGTCAGTCAACCTCCTGGTTTTGAAGATCCAAATTATCCAAAGTTTTTCTACTTCCTACTCAAGGCACTTTATGGACTGAAGCAAGCACCTAAATCCTGGTATGACACACTGTCATAGTTTCTTTTAGAGAATCACTTCACTCGAGGTACTGTTGATAAAACTCTTTTCTTTAGAAATGTTAATGGATCTAGTATACTTGTTCAAATTTATGTAGATGATATCATATTTGGGTCTACAGATGAGAAGTTTTGCAAAAGGTTTGCCAAACTTATGCAAAGTAAATATAAAATGAGCATGATGGGTGAACTTACCTATTTCCCTGGCTTACAAGTTAAGCAAGTGAAAGAAGGAATCTTCATTAGTCAAACTAAATACATCTTTGATCTATTAAAGAAGTTTGATCTAATGGATTGTTCTCCTGCTAAAACACCCATGACAACTGCCACTAAGCTTGAATTGAATACTAAGGAAAAATATGTGGACATTTCAAGCTATAGAGGCATGGTAGGCTCACTTTTATATTTAACAGCTAGTAGACCCGATATTATGTTTGCTACATGTCTATATGTTAGATTTCAGGCTGATCCTAGAGAGTCTCACTTAATTGCTATCAAAAAGATTTTCAGATATCTCAAGGGAACACCAAACCTTGACATTTGGTACCCTAGAGAATCTGGTTTTGATCTAATTGGTTATTCAGATGCAGACTATGCAGGTTGCAAAATTGACAGAAAAAGTACAACATGCACCTGTCAATTTCTAGGAAACAAGCTTGTTTTATGGTTCAGTAAGAAGCAAAATTCCGTCTCTACTTTCACAGCTGAGGCAGAATATATTGCTGCTGGAAGTTGTTGTGCACAGATTCTTTGGATGAAAAATCAACTAATAGACTATGGTCTAACATTTAATAAGATTCCAATTTTTTATGACAACACTAGTGCAATTACCATAACTGAGAATCCAGTGCAACACTCAAGGACCAAGCACATTGACATAAAGTATCACTTTATCAGGGAACATGTGATTAATGGTACTGTGGAACTTCATTTTGTTCCAAGTGAGCAGCAAATTGCAGACATTTTTACCAAGCCAATTGATGAATCAACATTCTCAAGGTTGGTAAGTGAGCTAGGTATGCTTAACTACTCTTAATTTATTTAAATGTCTGATAATTTGTAATGCAGCCAGTGTCAACATGATTTTAATGAGAATTAAAACTCTCTGAAAAAGTAAAAATTTTGTCTAAGTCAAAATTTCTCCCTCTACAAATATCCTTATCCATTGATGGTCATTTTTGACACTGGATTTTCTCTACGTCTACATATATTTCTTTTTACTCCTCTACGGATGTCGGATCTCAAAAGGTAAAATCCTATCCGTAGATAGTGTAGTTCTAATCGTATCCGTTAAAGCCACAATCTTATCCGTAGTTACATGCGTACAATGTATGTATGTAATTGCAGTAAATTCGTGACTTTACTTTTTAAACTCTTTACTTTTAAACGGTTATTTTCTTGCCCAATAAGATAATTTCTTTCAATTATTCTGATTTTCTTAGTGAATTATTTCGGGGGAGTATAAATTGATTTTTACTCTCAGTTAATCATTTTCTATCAATTTCCAAAATTCACTAAGGCAAAAGCTCATCTTTCTCTCTCTCAAAGCAAAAACCTCTCTATGTAATTCAAAGCTCAGTATCAATGACACCAACCAACAAAACTATGTCTCTCACTGGTTTCACATACAAGAAGAACAACTTCACTGCATTGGTGGACTTCGATGAGAAGAATGCATCATATCACACTATGATGAGGTTTCTCCAGAACTGCAAGATCTCTAAAGCAATGTTCGAAGCCTCCAAACTATACTTTGAGGTGATTGAAGCCATCTGGGAATCAGCAATATTCGACTCTGTAAATGCTACAATCACCTTCGTTCTTCAAGGTAATTTACATTTGATAAATAGTGATGTTATTACTGCTTACTTAAATTTGCCTGAAAACAATAGGTTAGAAAATCATAATGATACTGATATTGTTAACATGCTAAATTCTATTAATTATGCTTTGCCTATGACTAATTTAAGTAAGATTCAGAGAAGAGGTATGGTAAAGGAATTGAGATTTTTCTTTGATGCCATCCTTAAGGTTTTCTCTGGTAAAATTAGCAATTGTGATGCAGTTACATTCTCTATGCTAGATATTGCTTACATGCTTCTAACTGATAGCTATTATAACCTAGGGTCCTTGATTCTATTTGATCTAGATGCTAAACTAGGAAATAAGGCATCTAGAAGTAAGAATGTATACTATGCTAGATTCTTCATGTTGCTAGCTAACCATGTAGAAAGTAACCTGGTGGTCCAATTCCCTGCCAACTCCAAAGATTGTTGGGTTCAAAATAAGAGAGTCCTTGAGGACTTGAATAGGATGAACCACAACAAGGAGGTACAATTGGTGTATCCACCAATTTTCACTGCAACTCAGGAGGCACATGTAAGTCATGTAATTTCCTCAATTGTACCTACCTCCACTGTCATTTCTTTGATTTCAAGTGCCACTATGGAGGCTGGAACTGTCCAACAACCTCCTACCCAAGTGGCCACCTCTAAACTTCCAAAATACAAATCTAACAAGCCAGCCTCAGGTGCTTCTCAAAAGGCAGATGTTGTAAAAACTACCAAAACCCTTTAGGGGAGTGTGAAGGTGGTAGTGAGAGGTGAGGGAAGGGGTGAACATCAAAGAAACCCCAAGAACAAGGAGGGCGAGATCAGTGTGTCCCAGCCTAGACACCCTGTATCTTCTCAAAAAGATGCAGTGGTTGAAAATGAGTCAAACTTATCCCTAGTGACATCCTCCCAAAAGGATGTTGTTATTGAAAATAGTCCCCAACCAGGGACACAACACAAGAGGGATAGGGATACCAGAAGCCCTACAGATACAATCAAGGCCTATGAAAGGAGAAAAATTTCTAAGACATCTGGGGTTGCACAGGGATCACACACAATGCCAATGGCACCATCACAAATTCAGTTTGATGTGGCTCTAGTAAATGTGGAGTCACAGCCCCATTCTTTACTCATTCAAACTGACACAGAAATTCCAAGCTCACCTACTCTCTCTTTGGATGTGGACATGATTCACACATCCATTCCTGATTCTCCATCTTTAACCTTCTTGGAGAAGCCCCACTCTAAAATTGGTGGTCATCATCTTCTTGATGATTTGTTGGACCACCAATCTATCATTTCTAGAACTTTGGCTCCATCTGTGGCTCTTAATTTAAAATCAATCTCCACAGATTCAACCATAGTCTCAATTTCAAAAGCTACTTCTTTTTCTTCATCTACGGATATCTTTCATCCGTTGATGAGTGTTTGTCTGTCTACGAATATGCCTCAAATCAGCTATCCGTTGACATTTACTTCTACTACCTCTATGGATACTCCTTCCACACTTGCACTTCCAACTTCAAGTGTGGATGAGTTAGTAGTGGTTCAAACACTCTTAGGATTGAGGGAAGGGAGTGAAGCTATTGAGAGTGAGGGGCTGGTTTGCAACCAGGCAAAAGGAGAGGGAGAGAAAGAGGGACAGACTATTTCTTCCAGTCTGGTAAAACTGAGTAATGAGAGTTCCACCTTAGTAGGTGAAGGTGAGGGTGTGAGGGGTGTGAGCCAGTGGGAACCCTGATGCAAGAACAAAGAGAAAATGAGAGAAAAGCAGGTACATGAGAGATAAGGATGGAAGACATAGCCATTGCAAGTGAGTCAATGGATGTCAGTGATGCAGACATATAGAGAATGTTCCAACTTGAATATCAAAATGAGTTGGATCAAGTCAACCTGAATGCTGAGACATTTACTCATCCTAATCCAGCCTATCAAGTCTTGGCTGGACAGGGCAATGTGGAGGCAGAACATATGATGCATTTGGTACACACCACTAAATCAATGTCTAGAGCAAAAGAAGCAATCCAAAATCTTCCTCTAGGAGCTGGTGAAGACTTTGCATATGATGAAGAAACTGATGATTCTGAGAGTGGTGAAGGAGGAGAGGAAGACCCTTCCACTCTACAAGAGATGCCTCCTTGGTTGTTTTCCAACTCATATGTTCACAATGACGCCAAGGCAGTCATTCTCAAGAATTATCAGAGGGCACATGGTGAAGCACAAACATCCAATCCGTTGCATGCCACCATAGTTCAAAATTTTGTGGCATCACTTCAGCTTCATCAGGCCCACATCCTTCAGCAGAGAGCCAACACAGATGATAATAAAGGCTATCTTGATGGGGTAAATGATGCTATTGAAAGGAGAGTTGATGTTGTTGCTCCTTCTACCTCTCAAAGATTCAAGCAAGATAAGCTGGTGAAGGATGTGGTTGCCCTTACTGTGAGGATGGAGAAGATGGAGAAGCAAATTGACACCTTCTTGGCCAACCAAAACTTGCAGACTTAACTTCTGCAACAGTTGCTGCAAGCTACTGGTGTTACTCAAACATTTGATGATAACAAAAAGGGGGGGAGTGCACTAGTGGTCTCTGAAACAGTAACCACTTCAACCAAGGGTGTGCCATCAAGTTAGGGGGAGGGGGAAACACCTCAAATCATTGCAAATCCAAGTGAGTTTCAACTCACAAAGGTGGTCTCTCTAGCCAAAGATGCTCCAGCCAATAATGATCAAATCTTCCTCAATTCTGAGAGGCTAATCAAGGAGTCTATCTTCAAGGTTGTGACTTCTTCATCATCATCCAAGACAGTGCATGTCCACACAACCATCTTGAAATTTCTCACTCCTGAAACAATCATTCTTCAAAAAGAATATGATATTGAACACTCAAGTGTCAAGGAGTTTGAACCAATATTCAGTGGCAGGACTGGCTCTCCACCAAGACATCATGGCATGAACAAATTGGAAGTAGACAGTAGAAGAAAAGGAAGACAGTGCCAAAGGCCAAGCCTATCAGATGAAAGCAAAGATCAAATATGCATGTCTCTCTTGAGAAAGTGGAAGAGAATAGAGATATTGAGAGGATGATTGTCTTTGAAGACCCCATTCCAGCTTCAACTCAATTTCAAACCACCTACCATGAGACTCCTGTAGAGCCTAAAGAAGAGCATGTTGAGTTTGAAAACTTGGTTTTCCCTAAGTTCATCATTAAAGCTGAAAAGAAGTCAAGGAAAAGGGAACTAGTTAAAAGAGCTCAACAAGGACCAATCAAGCTGAATGTTGCACCAAAAGCTGCCAAGCCAGTTGAGAACAAGACAGACTTTATGTATATTGCAGATATACAGGAGTACTCAACAATGGATCTCTTCCTGGATAAAGTTAGTGAAATAAGAGGCACAAACAAATTCAGAGACTAACCTTTGTCTACAAAGGAGGGAAGGTGAGAGCATGACCCTTGCAACAAGTGCTGAATGAAGGATATTCCACCTTGGTGAAGGTCTTCTCAGGCTTCAAGAACACAAGGGGATTTTCTGAGGTTGCAAGAAGTGCCATTTTGAAGAGGATTGAAGAAATCAGGAATAGCTGGAATTCTCCTGATAGTTTGCCAAGAAAAATGAAGATCCCTTACAATGGACAAAGAATCCATCTCCAACCTTACTGGATGATGGAATTCAAGGATGACAAGGGCTGTAGAAGATTCTTCAGGATTGAAGATCAACTTTCTAAGGCTAACACCAAGTACCTTAGATGGTTGCAAGGCAAGCTGGATCCAAAAATTGCTGAAGAAGATGCATTCTACAGAAAGCTTCAAGATCAATTCAAGGCCAACTATGCTAAGGAATGGAGACAAAAGATTCAGCCTCCAAGAGAGAAGAAAAGGAATTAAATCTGCTCAGTCTAGAGGAGCACTCTCTATGTAAACCTCTCAACTTTTTAGTATTTCAATAATGTAGCTCAATACAATTTTTAGTGTTTACTGTTTATTTGTTAGAAGTGGTTTTGTTATCATCAAGACTCTTAATTTATGTCTGATTCTCAACCAAGCATAAATTGGGGGAGATTGTTAGGAACTATGTTGTTTCTTGATGATAACTAGACTAACTTAGTGAAAATTGTATAAGTAAAAATGTAGACTTCAACGGATAACATGTTTTTGCAATATCCGTAGAAGGGTAGCTTATCTACGGATAAGACTCAATGTAACATGCTTGTGTAATCCTGATGAATAATCCTGAGATGCAATCCTGATATGCAATCCTGATGTACAATCCTGATGTACATTCCTGATATGTAATCCTGATATGCAATCCTGATGTACAATCCTGATGTGTATTCCTGATTTGTAATCCTGATATAGAAGTTGGAGTATTAGTTTTTAGGCTGAATAAGTCATGTTGACTATTAATGGATATGTAGAATATGAAGGCTAATTGTAAATAGTCTATGCCTTGTAATTTTACATAAGTGAAATTGACTGTCTACGGATAGCAACATTAGCCTTTTATGGATGTGGACAATGTACTGTCTACGGATAGCCGTACTGGATGTCTACGGATGTGATCAAAATACTCTCAACGGATACAACTCAAATAACTTCTACGGATACACACTGTACTTTGTGAAAGGAACAGTTCAGACAGAGCATATGGGTTGACAGTTTTCATAGAGCATGGAAACCAACATTTCTGGTAAACTCATGAGAAGAAGTATTCTGTTTTGTCTGGTCAAAAGTAGCATTTCTATAAAAGACAATCAGCCAAGAAGGGCAAGCTACCAACACATGGACCACTACTCAGAATGGAGAAACAAGGATTTTGAACAGATTTACTTTTTGTATTATTAGATGTTCGAAATATCTTGTAAACTTGGGATATATAACCAAGTGTAGCATTATTCTAGAACTTAAGAAATCAGTTAGGCAATTTAGAGAGCTCAAAGAAATATCCTTTGTAAATTGCTGAAGCTAGAATAATGTGTATGCAGCTGTGTGTTTATTCATAAACATCACATAGATTTTTTCTAATAAAAATCTCTTAGGTGGATAAATCAATTCACTTGAATTTTTAATTCTTGTACTATCTTATCTTGTTTGTTTTTCTGTTCTTGAATTTACTTTCATATCTTTTCTGTCAAGAACTAAAGAATTTTTTAAAGATTGTATTCAACCCCCCCTTCTACAATCTTGGTTCATTGTCTGGGAATAACAACTGCCTATGATTGAATTTGACATGCCAAAAATCATGGTTGAACCATATAAAGGATGCATCGTATCCGGTACTAATTTTCTTGTCTGCAACACACATAACAGCTTTGTTCGTGTACTTGGAGGAATCTGAGTTTTTAAATACCGATATACAATCAACAACTTAGATATCTTTCTTGAAGCTTTGGAAGACACAAAATAAAAATAAGCACGGTGGGTTTTAGAGTTGCAACTAATGACTCTATAGAAAAATCACCATATATAGTTTCGTTGAATATGTTTAGCGTGGGATGCCTGGGAAAAAACATCAAATCCTTCAATTTCTTCCTTGAACAATATATTTTGGAACAAATAGGTTGCAAAAAAATCTTCCAATTGGACACATAATCGTTCTCAGTGATGACGATGATGAAGAGTAGATGATTAGAAAAGTCAAATAATGATTTGATGTATTCATCACTACTATACATGAAAGAGACGCGTGACTGCGTAAAAGGAAAATACTCATTGGTGTAACCAAAAGTATTCATTTTAGCCCCTGACGTTTACCAAAAATATTCCTTTTACCCCTGAAGTACCCGTAAAGGTCCAATTAACCCTTATACTGGTACCTTTACTAAATTTTGAATGTCTCTTTTACCCATCTGATTTATACCGGTTTGAATTTTTTTTTAATCGGTACCGGTATAAGGGTTGATTGGACTTTAATGGGTACTTCAGGGGCTAAAAGGTATGATTTCAAAGTTTTAGGGCTGATGGGTATAAATCGTCAAACTTTAAGGGCTAAAAGGTCAAAAAGCCTAAAGGTGTCGAGAGCAAAAAAGTATTCATGAGTAACGACCAAGTAGCAAAAATGGCGCACCTTTGTTTCTCAGAAGAATCAATATATAAATAAAAGGGGGTGTCTCGGTCTTTCTCTCACCTCAACACTCTCTCTTCTTCTTATCTTCTTAAGTTTGTTTTTAAGGGCTAAAAGGTCAAAAAGCCTAAAGGTGTTGAGAGCAAAAAAGTATTCATGAGTAACGACCAAGTAGCAAAAATGGCGCGCCTTTGTTTCTCAGAAGAATCAATATATAAATAAAAGGGGGTGTCTCGGTCTCTCTCTCACCTCAACACTCTCTCTTCTTCTTATCTTCTTAAGTTTGTTTTTAAGCAGGGTAATGGATTGTGTTATTCGTGATACTCCGTCCGGTGAGACGCAGGTTGAGTTTGTTATGCATATTGATAGCTTCAAAAAACTTTGTGTTGCTGTTGGAATTGGATGTACCGTTTGGCTCCTCCGCCACTATTATGGCGGTGGAGGTAGTGTTGAAAAGTCTGGTGATGATTATTAGACGTACTAGTAGTAGAAGAGTAGTAGTAGTAGAATAAGAGCTTGTAAATGTTTTATCTATCCCAACCCTGTATGGGTTTTGTTTTGTATTGATGATGAGAGTTTATGTTTGGTGGTACTTGAATTAAATCGGTATTATGTTTTCAGTTTGTTGATTTTGTTTCACATTATCTAATTTATTTGATCTTGTTTATGATCTAGTTTATGTTTGTGATAGTTTATCTAGGTTTTAACAAACCTACCACCAAATTACAAAGTAAAAATAATGCCCCTATTTCCATAAAACCATATCGCGAAAGCAACCTATCAGCTAAACTAAACACAATTGAAGCTTACTTGTTCATTCTTTATAAACAGTAAAAGTCTTCAATCAACGACATTTTAGGGAACAAAGCAACTCAATTTATACAAAAACATGATTATTAGTACACTAATTGCGCAGCACAGTAAAATACAGGGAAATTATAAATAATATATTACAAAGTGGATGAAACACAAAATTTACAATTACGCGATGAAATTGAACATGAATTGAAGTATAATTCAGATATGTATGCACTTGCTTTGTGTGTAAGGGAGTAGAAAATTACCAGATGATGAAAATGAAGAACCCTAATTAGTTGTTGTTGCTGAGAAATATATTCACTTCATATGTATTCTGTATAACGTGTGCGTGACTCTCGTTTTTTAATTTTACACATTTTAATTTACTGATTTGCACTTGGTCGATTATATCATAACATAACTTAACAAAAGAGATATAAGAAAAATATTTATTAATTAAAAACATTTTAAGAATATAACAGTACATATGTTAAACATTATTTGGAAATATATTTGTAAACAAAAGATTAATCTATTTCGCAATCATAAATGTGCTTTCACAAGAAAAATGTGAACAAATCATTAAAAATTGAAAAAAGATCAATTAAATTTTAAATTAGACAATTCATAAGATCCAATCGTACTAATGGTAAAACCTACTTATTTTAGTAATGTAAAAAAATTAAATAATAATTTTATCTTGCACAATTTTTAACAAAAACTTAATAAAAATGCTAGATATTCTCTAAGTTTTGATGATTACAAGTTAGCAAGTTGGGATATTATTGTTAGTTCAGAATTCAATGATCGTCAGGAGCTAGACTCAACTGATCAGGATTGCTGACGTCATCAGGATTACATGGTCGTCAGGATTGAGATACATATCAGGACTGGGATCAGGATTGATCATCAGGACTGGAAGCTGATCAGGATTCCTACTTCGAGTTATATTTGGAGTCTAGTTAAACATGGAAGTTTATTCTGTCGGTTCCTGGTTTGTAGTATGTAGCTATCAATTATGGATAGGTTTCAATCTTTGTAATTGATTAGGACTTATCATTGATAGAGAAGCTGTGTAGTATATAAACACAGTTTTGGTTTCGATTTATTTACAACGCATAGGGGGAACATAATTGAATAGAAGCTCTCAAGAACATAGAATTTCTTGAGAGAGTTTTTGTAAGCTAGCAGCTCTCAAGAACATCAGAATTTCTTGAGAGAGTTTGTAATAGTTTTATATCATATTTAATAAAGCTGTTATCTTTCTTTCATATTTGTGATATATACATTAAGAAGTCGATTATCTTATACTATTGTATTCAACCCCCTTCTACAATAGAGTATTACTGGGCAACAATTGGTATCAGAGCAAACTGATTTAATTCTGAATCAGATACGATCTAAAGATGTCGAAAACCAAGTATGAAAGCATGAAGATTCCCATCTTGAAGAAATCAGAATATCCAACATAGAGGGTAAAGATGCTGATGTACCTGGAGGCTATGGATCCTGACTATTTGGACAGGATTCGTGATGGACCATATATTCCTACAAGGATTGTAGAACGAACAGATACAGTACCTGAACATTATGTGGTCAAGGCTAAAAGTGAATGGACTCCAGAAGAAAAAGCTCATGTACTCAGGGAACCAAAGATAAAGAATATCATACACAGTAGTCTTGATGCTGTCATGTCAAACAGAGTGATTGCATGCAAGTCTTCAAAAGAAATCTGGGATACTTTGGAAACTCAGTGCCAGGGATCTGCATATGTCAAGAAAAACAGAAGGGCTCTTTTGATTCAAAAATATGAACAATTTGATGCAAGACCCGATGAGAGCCTAACTGATCTATATGATAGATTTCTGACACTATTGAACAGTTTATCTTTAGTTGATAAGGAATATGAAACTGAAGATTCAAACACCAAGTTTCTAAGAGCTTTACCTGAAGAATGGGACACTCAGACCTCGATCATTAGACATCAGTATGATCTTAACACTGTGTCTCTTGATGAAGTCTATGGGATTCTAAGAACTCATGATCTTGAAGTTCAACAGAGAAAGAACAAGAAAAGCAGCAAGGCAAAATCAATTGCTTTGAAAGCAGAGGCTAAATCAAAAGGAAAAGCTATGGAGGTCTCTAGAAGTAAAACAAGAATAGTTGAGTCAGATCCTGATGACTCTTCATCAGATACTGATGGCAATGCTGATGCCAATACTGATGATGATTCTTCTGACTCAGACATGGAAGAGATGGTTGCTATGATTGTCAGAAACTTCAGAAGGATGAAGTTCAGGAAGAATAGAAGACAAGGCAACTTTCAGAAAAAGGCTTTCAATCCAAACAAAGATAAGTATATCAAAAAGGATAGCAAGGGTAGCAAATTTGACAAGTCAAAGGTTAGATGCTACAAGTGCAATGGTATGGGTCACTTTGCTTCTGAGTGCAAGAAGACAAATGCACTTATCACATCAAGCAAGGATTGGATGGACTCTTCCTCAGAATCTGATACTGAGGTGGTCAACTATGCTCTAATGGCCAATGCTGATATAACTGCTGCTCCTGATGATAAGGTACTAAATACTATCTTTGATTTTGATACTGATAATGCTTCTGAGTTAAGACGTTTTCTAAAGTCATTACATATTAGCTTTAGAAGTCAAACTGCTGAAAATACTAGGATCTTATCTGAGATGTCTGAACTTAGAAAAAGGAATGATATATTAGAAGCTGAATTTTCTCGTATGCAAGAAGTACAAAAAGAATGTGATAATGTGAATCACATGTATTTAGAGATGAAATCCAAATGTACTGCTCTTGAAAAGGAACTTGAAAATGATAATGAGAAAATCAGAACCTGGACAGACTCTGGTAGGAAATTTCATGAGATTAATACCTCTAAGAATTGGAAAGAGTGTCTAGGATATAAGTCAGACGAGGATAAGAAATTGAAAGAGAAAATTGTCATTGATGAGACAGACAGTCCAAAGACCTATAGACATGTTATAGATGCAACCAAATCTAAGATTACTCCTGTTAATTTTGTTTTTGGCAAGGATTCCAATTCTACTTTTGAAAAGGGATCTACTTCTACTCAAGGAATTAAAATCATAAAGTCTAAACCTGTCTTGAATAAAGTCATTAAGAATGTAGGTCTATTGTCTCAGAAACAGCTTAAGGATAAAATCTGTGAGGTGACAGATAAGAAAAAGGAAGCTACTGTTAAGAGAAACAGGAATGGTAAAGTTGGGATCAATAAAGAGAATGGTTATAAATATATCCCAAATGCACCTAGAAAGTGTCGTTTTAACTGTGGTAACTCTAATCATCTTGCTATTGATTGTAAGAAGAGTAAGAATAAGATTGCTGATATTTCTAAGACTGATGTTAGGAATAGATCAGTATTTTATAAATCACAGAAGTCCTGTTTTCATTGTGGTAGTATATGGCATTCTATTTATACGTGTAAAGATTATCATGAGTTGTACTATAACTTTTATGATCCATTTCCTAAAGTTGATAAAAATAGTGCAAACTCTGGTAGCATTAAGAATGTCAAGTTGGAACATGCTTTTGTTAATACTGATACTAACAAAGCAAATCCTGATGAAGTAAGTCATGTCAGGACTGCTAAGGTCAGAAAGTCTTCTGCTGTGAAAGTTAATAAATTGCATGGAAAAGGAACCCAACAAGTATGGGTTCCTAAATGTTCTAACTAGTGTGTTTCTATTCTGATTGCAGGGTAAAAAGAAAAATGTGTTAGTCATGGATAGTGGATGTTCTGTGCACATGACTGGAAACAAAGCCCTGTTATCAGAATATGAGGAAAAAGCTGGCCCAACTGTGTCTTATGGAGATGGCAACATTGGACAAACCTTGGGATATGGCAATATAATCATTGGAAATGTCATCATTGAAAAAGTAGCTCTAGTGAAGGGACTAAAACACAACCTGTTGAGTATTAGTCAAATCACTGACAGAGGTTATCATGTCAACTTCTATTCCACTCATTGTGAAGTAGTCAGTAAGACAACAAGCAAGATAGCACTGACTGGCTACATGCATGGTAACATATATGAAGCCAACATTCAATCAAATACTGATGTCTCCCCTACCTGTCTGATCAGTAAAGCTTCAGTAGATGAAAGTTGGAATTGGCACAAGAAGCTTTCTCATCTCAACTTCAGCAATATCAATGAGTTGGTTAAGAAAGATTTAGTGAGAGGATTACCAAAAGTGTTATATACTCTTGATGGACTCTGTGATGCATGTCAGAAAGCAAAACAAAGAAGGACATCATTCCAGAGTAAATCAGAATCCTCTATTGGAGAACCATATCACATGCTACATCTTGATCTATTTGGTCCAGTCAACATCATGACCATCAGTAAGAAAAGGTACACTCTTGTAATTGTTGATGAATATTCTAGATTCACCTGGGTGTATTTTCTGCACAGAAAAGATGAGACTCCTGAAGTTCTGTTGGATCATGTAAGAATGATTGAGACAACCACAAAGTACAAAGTCAAGATACTGAGAAGTGATAATGGTACTGAATTTAAGAATTCAAAGATGGAAGAGTTCCGCAAATACAAAGGAATTATTCAACAATTCTCTGCTCCTGGCACACCTCAGCAAAATGGAGTAGTTGAAAGGAAAAATAGAACTCTTATTGAAGCTGGCAGAACTATGTTGGAAGAAGCAAAATTACCTACATATTTCTGGGTAGAAGCAGTCAACACAGCATGCTACACTCAAAATCTCACATTAATAAACAGACATGGTGTTACTCCTTATCAGTCACTCAAGGAAAAGAAACCAAGTCTGAAGCATCTGCATGTGTTTGGCTGTAAATGTTTTGTTCTCAGAACTCATCCTGAACAACTTGGGAAATTTGAAACAAAGGCTGATGAAGGAATTTTCATAGGCTATCCTGCATCAAGAGCCTTCAGAGTTTTTAATTTGAGGACAAGGACTGTCATGGAGTCAATACATGTATCTTTTGATGACAAGAAGATAGCTGGAATCAATGAAGACTCTCATGATAGATTGATTTTTGAAAATGAAGTTACCAAGGAACCTGAAGAAAGTGAATCAGATCCTGTCCATACATCAGATCCTGATGGGTCACCAAATCCTGATGACACACCAGATGCTGATGGTGCAAATACTGATGATGCAGTCAATAGTAATACTTCTAGTAGTGCTAATGTTGAGGGGGAGCAACATCATTCTACTACAAGTTCAGAGTCAACACAATCATCAGGACAGAATTCTTCAGATACTGATTCAAGTGATGATCCTGATAACTTATCAGGAGGAAATAGCAATAATTCAGGGGGAGCTTCAAGACAAGCAAGTTCTTCAAATCAAGATAACACCAATCCAGGGAGAGCATCTACTTCAAGAAACAATTTAACACCAGCAAGGAAATGAACCTGCAAGTGTTTCTTTTAAGTCTGTAATGCAGGTGTGGAACTCAGTTACTTTTGACAAAGGGTATTCTGACACCATCTTGATGAGTTTTGAACATAATGGAATTACTCACTATGTGACTCCTGCAATTGTGGAGGAAGCCTTGCATTTACCTGTTCTTGGTGATGATATTCCTGCTAATATTTCAGACTCTACTCTTTTTGAGTTTGTTACAAAGTTGGGCTACAATGGTGAAGTAAAGAGATATGGCAATCTCTTTAGGACAAAGCTTAAGAAGGAATGGAATTTCTTCTTTGATACGATCAGCCGCTGTTTCCTGAATAAGACATCAAATTTTGATGCTCTTCCATCAGGATCTCTTAAAATTGGGTACTCTCTTATCCACTCTACAGTGTTTGATTATGGGTCGTTTATCTTAAAAGCTTTAAGTGATAGGAAATCAAATAAGTTAGGTTCTGTCTGTTTTCTTAGATTTTTACAGTTGATATTTAATCACTTGTGTCCTAATGTTGTTTTTGAGGATGATGTAATTCTACCTGTCTGTAGAATTACTGCGAATAATATTAAGTCCTTAGTCAACAGTGATAAGGCAAATGGTTTCATAGGAAATGCTTTTATTCCTGATGAGGTTAGGTTTTTCTTGCATAGGAAAATGCCTACTCGTTATGGTTTAATTTCTAATGCTATGGGGCAAGGCCAATCACACCTTGTTCCTAACCCAAGCATTCATCCTAAACAGTCTAAACAGTCAACTGCCACCTCTAATGTCTCTCAAAAGACTTTAGTTGTAAAAGCAAAGAAGTCAGCTAGAACTGATGTGTCAGGAAGGTAATCAGGTTCAAAAGACTTTTCCTGTACACCTATCACTAAAAAGAAGTTACAAGGGGGTGTACAAGGGGTCCTGGTGAAGAAAGCTGCAAAGGGAGGTGAGGCTGTTTCTGTTAAAAGAAAGTTAGTGCTCAGGGATGAGACTGATTCAGAGGATGATTTACCTATATCCTCTGTGATGAATGTGAATAAGAAAGTTGCTGATACTGCTACTACAGCTGTGGTTCCATTGTCTACACCAAAGAAGAAAAGGAAGTTATCAAAAAGCAGGTATCATATTCCTTTAGAAAAGAAGCAGGATACTGATGTACAGGACACTTCTATTCTAAATGAGCAATTAGTTTCTACTGCTCAAGCAAATCCTGATGTTAGTATTCCTGATGCTGCACCAAGTCAAGTGGTTAATATTTCAGACTCTCCAGCACAGGACTCTCCAACAAAAAGACATGTTGATATTTCATGGGAGAAGTATGGTGCTGCTGCTTCCAATCTTGGGATAAAACATCCAATGGAAAAGCTAAGGAAGGCAGAAGAGTTAGTCTATCAGAGACAGAAGAAACTGAAAGGATCAAGCCCACAAGAACCTGAACCTCAAAGTGGTTCAACAGCTCTTTCTGATGATCCAGCCACACAAGAACCACACAATCAAAGTTTGAGTGAAGGCTTAGCTAGTGGAATGGTCCCACAAGAACCATTTTCTCGAAGGGAGAATGAAGACATCTACATTCCAGCTACACAAGAACCATCTTCTCAAAGTGGAGATGCAGGCCAAGCTACAGTTTCTGAGAAATTTCCTGACAATGCTCAAGGGATTTCTGGTGCAGATGAAGTTCAAAGATTGGTCGAGGACACTGTCAATGAGGGAAGCACACAAGAACCTTTGACTCAAAGTGTTGAATAAGCTTCTGAACCTCAAGCTCCACAAGAACCATTGGTAGCAAATACTGATGCAAGCATATCAAATCCTGACGGTGTTCATCCTAACGCTAGTGGTGCTCCTGATGTTGAACCTATCCTGATACAGCCACTTCGTTCAAGACCAATGGATCATCCTATCACAGATTCACATGATAAAAGGAAAGGTATAGCTATTCCTGATCCTGATGATACTCATAGTACTGATGATGATGACTCTGATGATAGTGATGATGATGAGAATCGAAAAGAGAAGGAACAGCTTGCTACAGCACTCAAAATTAGTCTTGGAACTAATTTTGGTTCATCAAGTACATATATGGCTGGCAAAGCTTCCACTGAGAAAGATCAGAGACAAGATTTTTCTATTCCTTCCTTTAATCCTGCTGAGGCACTTAGACAGAATGAATAGAATAATTCATGGCACAGATCTGCTGAATCTGTAAGTTATTCTTCTGCTTTGGAACATGCTTATGATGTAGTGAAATCTATAGAGAATCAAGACTTGAAGAATCATCTGAAGGCTACAACTCTGTTATCCAAAAGTCTAAAAAGTGAGATTGATTCTATCAAGAATTCAACTGAGTTGGTGAGGAATGATATTTCTCAAAATTTTACAAAGGTGCCTACTGCTTTTCAGCTAAGGGTAGTAGAATCCCAAGTGAAATCTGTTATTTCTGAACAAACCTCTATCAACAGAAGGATTGATTCTCTGGATACCAAGGTAACTGATATTCAAGCCTCTCTTTCCTTAATTTTGAATTTATTGTCAAATCCTGATGTCAAAAAGGGGGAGAAGGTTAGTCAGACAAAATGCACACCTGATCTAGTATTAAGGAATAATGATGATGATACTGGAGATGATGGTAGTGACAAAGTGATACAAGGAGAAACCTCTGATGCTGCTGTTATGAAGTCTACAATTCAAACTTCACAAAGTCAAACAACGCAGTCAACTCATGTTTCTGATTCTGGAGTTAAGACAGTAAGAACGTTGGTGCAATCTCAGATCCTGACGGAAGAACAAATCCTGACACATGGTCATGGACATACTCTTGCTACAATTCCTGAAGGTGGTGAAGATGTGATTATTGATAATCCTGAAGATGCATCAAATTTATTCCAGAAGTTTTCTACAAAAGATGGCATAATTGTTACTCTATATCACGCTGATAAAAGAGTTCAACAATTATATGCAAGAAAATCACTCTCTACAGCAAGTGAAGAATATCCTGATCTCTCACATGAAGAATTCTTAAGACAACTGAGAGAAATGATGGAAAGCTTTAATAACCCTGCTCCTGCTAGAGGTAGAGGAGGCAGAGGTAGGAGAGGAGCTAGAAGAAGTAGAAGAGGTTCTTCAACTCAAACAATACCTAGACAGACAAGGTCACGAGGGTTAAGAATTGAAGAAATTCCTGAACCTATTCAAACTCTAGTAGTTCCTGACAGATCTACTTTTGGTGATGATAGAAATATTGAAGAAGAACCTGAATTGAGAAGAAAATCAAGAAAATCAACTCTCTGCAATACAAATCAAATTGAAGAATCTAATCCTGATGTTGTTCCTGATAATATTCAAGATCCTGATGATTCTGAAATTCTGCAAGAGATTGACTTGATAATTTTATCTACTGTGGTTGATTCTCACAACAAGGAAGTAGATGAAGAAGAAGAAGCCAGAAGAAGTGAAATTACAAGATCAACAAATAGAGATTTCAATCTCTATATACAAAGGCTTAAACTCTCAAACAGAAGAGTGTGGAGGAACCCAAACAGACAAGAATCTTCACTGGAAAGAAGCTATGCCTTTGAAAAGGAAAAGGATAAGAAGTGGAAACATATTAGCACATTAAGTTGTGATACACTTATCAATTTTCAGTCTGGAGGAATTATTACAAGCGCTTCAAGTGTTGTTGATTTATCTGGGATGGTTAGATCAAAAGAACTCTGGTTAAAGATGTTTTCAAATCTGAAGCAATTGACAAGTAATTCAAGAGGAGGTATTGGACACAGGGATGCTGAATATATAAATATGTCATATGTTGATCCTTACTCCTTAACTGAAATTGGAGGTACTTTAACTTCTGAAAACCTGAACAATTTACTAGCTGTTGATATAGTTATAGATTGTCATGATGGTTTTGACAAGAAAGAAAAGCTTCTGTACTTCATGAAAGATGGTAGTGTGAAGATTTTATCTATTCAAGATCTGCTGATGAAAACTACACAGGAACTGAAATATGTTCATTATCTTTTGAGATCGAAGAATCAAATATGCAAAGAATGGAGTGACATGATTTTGTCAACAATAAGAAGAAGACTGGATGGAAACAGTAATTTCAATGGTAATTATACTCCCATGTACTTAAATCAAAGAGGTCAGGATGTGGAAATGCAAAGGGGTACTGCTGTTAAAGAAGTAAATTTTGGCATGACTCATCTTACTCTCAATCCTGATGGGAAGGAAATTGCTTATCTTTTGCTTGAAGAGCATAGTCTTCAGAGAAACTCCATATTGAATCTCAGAGCAGCTATCTACCAGATTAATGAGGAAGATGAAGAACTCAGAAATCTTAAGGAAGGACTGATTCAAATTCTTGAAGAAAAAGAAGAAAATTTGTTATCCAACTTCTTGAAGATGAATCTGTTCTATCAAAGAATTTAAACAGATAAGTTGTTGCTGCAGATTCTGTACATTTTGTATATATGTTTTTGACATCATTGAATCTTAGGAATCTATACTTTATTTCACAAAGTATGAGATTGGGGGAGATTGTTAGTTCATAATTCAATGATCGTCAGGATCTAGACTCAACTGATCAGGATTGCTGACGTCATCAGGATTACATGGTCGTCAGGATTGAGATACATATCAGGACTGGGATCAGGATTGATCATCAGGACTGGAAGCTGATCAGGATTCCTACTTCGAGTTATATTTGGAGTCTAGTTAAACATGGAAGTTTATTCTGTCGATTCCTGGTTTGTAGTATGTAGCTATCAATTATGGATAGGTTTCAATCTTTGTAATTGATTAGGACTTATCATTGATAGAGAAGCTGTGTAGTATATAAACACAGTTTTGGTTTCGATTTATGTACAACGCATAGGGGGAACATAATCGAATAGAAGCTCTCAAGAACATAGAATTTCTTGAGAGAGTTTTTGTAAGCTAGCAGCTCTCAAGAACATCAGAATTTCTTGAGAGAGTTTGTAACAGTTTTATATCAGATTTAATAAAGCTGTTATCTTTCTTTCATATTTGTGATATATACATTAAGAAGTCGATTATCTTATACTATTGTATTCAACACCCCTTCTACAATAGAGTATTACTGGGCAACAATATTCATTTTATCCAATCTAGCAAGCTACGATTGTGTATTACACTAACTCTGTGGTGCAGGTTATAAGCTCATATTTATACAAGTGTTAGCAAGATATCAAAACAGATTCATATCATGATAACACGCTGAGTCGCTGACAAGCTCCGCCCAAAAAGAGTTGGGGACCGAGTCAAATTCTGCAAGACATGGAAATCAGTTAGGATTTTAGTATATATAGGAACGTAATATATATTGTTAGAGCTTAGTTTTATTCAAAACTCTTTATCCAAAACATTCCCACGTTTTTAGGAGTTTGTTTTTCAAACGTTTTATCTTTAACAAACTTCCTACACGTTGGTTTTCAGTACGTTAAATCTGAAGGTTATTTTCTAAATCATTTTACTTTTTCAACCTCTCATAATCTGAACGTTATGTGAATGTTAAAGTACGAATTGAATTAATAAATTAAATGTGAGAATTTGATTCAAGATCGTTGTAATTTGCTAAGTCAATCCGAACATTAACATGTTCATTATATATATACTTGTGGTTCTTATTATTTCTTAAGGTTGTTGAAAACAACAAGAACACAAGATACAACTCTCGGTTTTATTGAAAATCTTTTTACTTTGAGCTCTAGTGATTTATATACGTATCTATCTACTATTGAGTTTATAGTTTGAGTTGTAAATTCTATATTTTATTGTTCAATTGTATTTGTTGTTGCTGGATAGTTGAGTTTTGAAACAAGGTTTAGGGAACTAGTTTTGTTAGAGGAGATTATACTTGGGTTAGTATAGATTAGGGAGAAATAAAGATATATAATCAATCTTTTAATTATAACTTTTTAGTGATTAATAATATATTCTCTCCCGATTAAAAAAAAATTCTTTTAAAAAATTTCAACAATCTAGTTGTATGAATTTTAAAATCTACTAATTAATTTTCATGATGCAGAAAAATTATTGAAACATAATAAATTTATGTTGCACGACTTTTTAAAAATCTAGTGAAAGCACTAATATCCCTAAATCGAAACTCATTACCTATTAACAAATTTACTTTTTTTTAAATATCTCCATGATCCAACGGTATAATGTTAAACCTTTAGTGATGTAAAAAATAGTTAAAAAGTAATAATTTATTATTCTTTATCCTAATCAATGCGGTTTAATCTTTAAACCCATTAATTTGTTATAAGGTGATCCATTTTATACCTAAAATCGATAGATTTGGTTTGTAACCAACCATTTTGGCCAAACGATTAAGTGTTATTTTCTTGTAGTGTTAGAGCAACTCCAAGAGCTACTCTATTTATACTCCTTAGTCAAAATTTGAGGAAATTTAGATAAAAACCTTCTCCAACACTCTCCCAGTCCCTCTTTATAATCTTAAGAGCTCTAAAACTCTCCTCATTATTGAGGAACATATTTTGTTTCCTCAATCAATTTTATATTAATATATATTGATTTCCTTCTAAAATATATCCACCATTTCCCACTCTTTTTTGCCACTGATCTTTTTTCTGGTGCTGAAGAAAATGGAGAAATGACTGTCATTTCATCTCAGGTTTCTTTCAACAAATGTTGCCTTCAGTTAGCAAAAAAATAAAAATAGGTTTGCATCCATATAAGCAGAGAGATCACCCTGCAGGACATCTGAATGTCATTCAGACAACAGTGAGAACAATGGTGAGAACAATGGTCTGAATAATACATGTGATCTCATACATTACATAACCAGATGGTAACTTTAGAAGACTAATAAAAAAATTGGCAGTGTAGTTCAGTTAGCCCTGTGGAAACCTAAAGTATGTATGTAATAGAAAATAAATTAAAAATAGGTAGAGATGAATTTTGAGGAGGGTTTTTGGAGTGAAAAAATATATTTGTATCCTAAATGACTAGGAGCCCATTTAATAATTATTTTTATGAGGAGAGTATCAAGTAACTCTTGGAGTTGCTCTTATAAGTAAGGTTTTTATTGGTCAAATCACTGTATAGTTATGTAATTTAATACGTAATACTATAAAACAATAAACTACTAACACATGGCAAAATAGAAAAACTATTACTCCCTTCGTTCCCCTCATTTCTTTACATTGGGGGACGGAAGCTCGTCACACATTTTAAAACTCTTATAAAGTATAGTTCTATATATTATTAAAAAAATTATTTTGAATAAAAATTAATTTTTGAATTTTTATTTAAAAAAAGAAAATTTTAAAAATTACTTGTGAAAGTATACTTTATACGAGCCTTAAAATGCATGACAAACAGTAAAAAAAACTGTAAAGAAATGTGGGGGACGGAAGGAGTATAAGTTAATATGAGTTTCATCGGTAATTAGTTTGGATAAATCTTGATTTTTGGTTATTTCTATCAGCAAATTTAAGATTTCAAAATAAATTGATAAAAATTGTTTGATCAATATTAAAAATATTATAATTTTGAATATATTTAGAATATTATCAAAGGTCTCGTGTTCAAATCTCGTAAATATAAATTTAAGACCAAAATATAGGGTTCTGATTCCTCCAACTACATAATATTTTATTATATTTGATTGTTGTTTAAAATTAAATATACCTGAAGTAAGATTACAATCATATGATAATGAAACTCCATAAATTTTGATGATCACAATATCAGCAAGTTGTTAGTGTTTACAGGTGTAAAGCATCATGCTATTCTATATTGTACTAACTTGGTTTTGAAGGATAAAATAGCTTACTAATATGATTATCAGTATATTCAAAAAGCAATCCATTGGTACTGGGCTAAGTCAGTTTGGCAAGCTGATTACATTCAGAGTCTCAAAACAGCAAGCCAAAGTCGTCTGTCCATAATTACCAGAAGATAAGTAGAAGAGCTAAAAACGTGGAGATTTTTCAGGAATAGCTTTTAGACGTTTGTAAGGACTCTACAATATATAATACGTATACTACATATATTAGAGCTCTCAAACAAAACTCTTCTGACTTAGTAAATTGTTTTCCTAAAATATAGGAGTTGGTTTCTAGTCAAACTCTATCTTTTATTCAAAACTCTCCTATACGTTTTTATCTCCATATTTTCAGAAGAAATAGTTTTTGAACATTTTACTCTTCATTCTTCTTCTAAATAACGTATACATTAACGTTAAACACAATCCTAACAAATTTGAACGTGAGAATTATATTCTATCTGTTGCAAAATTGTTGGGTTAGTTTTTGAACGTTGATTGTATAAGTTTAAATACATGTTCTTGTGCTAATTTCGTTTTAGGAAGAACCAAGTGCAACAAGAACAAATACAACTCTGAGTTTTCATTGCTACATCTTTTTGATTCTCTCGAGCTCTTAATATATTATATACGTAAGATATATTAGAGAATCTATAGTTTGAGTTGTAATCTCTTTATTGAAAATTTGTATTGTTCATATTATAAAGAGTAGTTGCTAAATTAGTGGCAAATGGATCTTGGTGATCTTGGAGTATAGTGTTCTAGGGAACTCATTGTTCTAGAAAGCAGGTTGTTCAAGGAACTAAGGAATTCAATGAGTGGGACTCGAGGAATTCAGTGTTCAAGGGAGCAAGGTTGTTAGAGAGACTTTGAAGTTCAAGTGAGCTATTTACTTAAGGGAAACAGACTGGTTTCAGCAAGCCATTTTCAGCAACTGGGTGTAAAAGGGAGATATATAATTGTATCTTGTAATTGGTTTAATTCATTGATCAATAATATATTTTCTTACCAAGTTGGTAAGGGACCAGGACGTAGACCATAGGGGATTAGGGGTCGAACCTGGCTAAAAGATTTGTGTATTCTTTACATTTCTGCAAATTACTTTCTACACTGCATTTAGTACATTCAACTTACCATTTTTGATTGCATAAATTGAACTCAGTAAGCTATTTTTCTGTAATTATTAAAATTGACCATAGTTAGCCATTTACACCTATTCACCCCCTCTAGGTGTGCACTTTCATTTGATATCAGAGGTTTGGTGTACTAATATTTTTGTACAGGAAAGTATAGATCAGGAAAGTTCAGATCCTACGGCACACCATTATGTAGGTGGAGAATCATTAGACATGCCACCACTTCTCAATGGGGCATAAAATTATGATTTATGGAGACTAAGGATGAAAGTGATTCTCGAAAGAAATTCACTTGAGTGGTTGATCGTTAAAGAAGGTCCATTTACATTTCTGGACAAAAATGGCAAGCCAAAAGATGTTGATGATCTTATCGAGGCAGAATTGATAAAAGCAAGCTATAATGGAAGAGCTAAGTATACACTAATATGTGGTCTTTATGATTCAGATTTTGACAAAGTATTTTTGTGTAGCGTAACAAAAGAAGTATGTGATACGTTAAAGATGCATTACAAAGAAACAACAACAAAACAGCATGTCGTTTCAGAGATAAAAAGAAAATCAACGTCACCAAGAACATAGAGTGATGAACAATCTACTTCCAGTGGAGAATCTAGTGAAGAAGTAACAAATTTTGCATTTGTTGGCATTGACGATGATATGGTTCGAGGAAACACGGAAGAAGTTCTTATAGAAAGCAAAGATTCAGACTCGGATGCTGAATCTAGTGCGGTAAACTCGTTTCAGTTTGATATATCTTCTGATAATGTTATATTAGATGATCTAACCATGCAAGGACATAACAATGTATCTATTATTGAGTTCATGAAATTGAAGAATGAGAATAATGAGCTTGAAAAGAAGAATACTCATCTAAGGAACATTATTGTTGATCTTATGGCTGAGAAGACTCCCATCAACAAACATGGTGATCTTATTGTTGATCTAAAGTCAAAGATAACTCAATTTGAAGGAGTGAACAAAGTTATTCTCAAAAGGAATGAGGCTCTCATGAAGGAACTCAGCATGCTGAAAGTAGAAGTTGATGTTAGAGATACATGTTTGGAAACTTTCAAAATCAGAGACTATACCTCTGTCGAAGTATCCCAGCAAGCTGAAAAGATCAAAGAACTAGAAGCTGAGATTGCAAGACTTCATAAAGGAATAAGAAAATTTGTTCAAGGTGAAGAAGTACTCAAAACCATAATAAAGAAAACAAAGGTACCATTTGATAAAGAAGGACTTGGAAGTGCTTCAACATTAAAGGATTAAAGGTTCCAATATGAAGGCAAATAGGGCATGCCTTACAAATATGTTATGCCTTGGAAGAAATGCAAGAAGTGTGGAGGAAAGGGTCATCTTGAAAGGAATTGCAATGTTAAAGTCTACCAGAAAAGGAAAATGGCTTGCTAGAAGGATACTGGCAGACAATCAACAGCTTACCAACAAACTGACAGAACAAAGAGAACAAGGAATCAAGATCCAAAAGTGGATCAAGAAATCTGATCTATATGTTCTTTATGATCTATCTACTGGCCATGGTGGATCCTACCAAATTTGGTTACCCAAGTAGTAAGTATGCTATGTGTTCACATACATTTCTTTAAATATGATTATATTATTGTTGTGATACTAACAAGATTCCTCTAGCATATAGATGGGACAAATATATGTATTTATATATTGTTTTGTGCAGGAATTGGAAATAGAGAATACAAGTATGGTTGATTGATTGGTGATAAAGGTTAAAACCACATTCATGATTATTTTGAATGTGTACTGTTCAATCAACAAGCTATCTTACAATTCAGTAGAACAGTTGCTATGGAGGAAAACCAGAATACGTGTATTCAACATGCTGGTTTGATTTATCAAACTTTATCATTATAACTAGTCTACTGTTTGTTAAATATTTACTACACGTTTTATGCTTATTTTGTTAATCCTTTTTCTGATGATGTCATAGGGGGAGAAGAACATGAATACATGTGATAATGTTATATTTTAAATGTTTGTATTTATCAACTAATGGTTTATTCTTGGATGAGTCACGTTTATATCTTATTGCATATGATGAATTATGTTAACACGATTATATGTTGAGATATTATATTAAAAAGGGAGAGCATTGCTTTAGGGGGAGCAACAAAGTCTCTCTGATGTATTCAATTATGTCATCATCAAAAAGAGGGAGATTGTTGGCGTGATGTTTTGATGATGAATACAAATTTTGCTTATGGATATTTCATGTCTATGATCTAATCTTGTTTTGCAGGAAGTATTGATTACTGAATAAGGGGGAGAAACTATTGATTACCCTCTATTACATGTACTTTGTTTGGTTTGATAATACAAAATGTTTATGTGACGCCACACCAAGATATTGTTTATCTCTTGTATATATTGTTAATATCTTTACAGGGGAAGCATAAATGTAGGAGGAGTATTTAGCTCTTGAATATTGGTGTACAATCATCAAAAATGGGAGATTGAAAATCTGTTGGTTTTGATGATGACACAAACAACAAGCTGACTGCTTGTTAGTGAATGTATTAGCCTGCTATCTAACTTTGTTTTCCAGGATGCTTTGTTTGAAGGGCAGCTCTTAGCTCAATCTCATTTTAGTTTGTAATCATCAAAAAGGGGGAGATTGAAACTCTATAAATTTTGTTGATCACAATATCGGCAAGTTGTTAGTGTTACAGGTGTAAAACATCAGGCTATTCTATATTGTACTAACTTAGTTTTGCAGGATAAAATAGCTTACTAATATGATTATCAATATATCAATATATATTATTGTATCTTGTAATTGGTTTATTTATTTGATCAATAATATATTCTCTTACCAAGTTGGTAAGGGACCAGGACGTAGACCATATGGGATTAGGGGTCGAACCTGGCTAAAAGATTTATGTTAGTCATAGAGGCATTCCTGTAAACATATAAATAACAAGCCTATAGTATTGTGTCACTTTGTGTCACTTACTTGACCCTTTAACTAGGGGATCCCTTTGTTCCTAAAGGTTCTATACTCTGTAAACCAATATGTGTAACTATGTAATAAGTTCTGATTATGACCTGGAAGAAGATCACAAGATCATTCCCCAAGACATTTGAAGAAAGTGTGAAGAATAAAGTAGTTACAATATTGAAGTGTGAAATTTTTCTAAGTGAAGATTCGAGAAGTGCAAAATGAACCTATTCGAGAAGTCATCTGTTCGA
This sequence comes from Heracleum sosnowskyi, assembly GCA_030848705.1. Classification (NCBI taxonomy): domain Eukaryota; kingdom Viridiplantae; phylum Streptophyta; class Magnoliopsida; order Apiales; family Apiaceae; genus Heracleum; species Heracleum sosnowskyi. Next base: position 130,312,386 of record CM061238.1, on the reverse strand, counting down.
GAAGTCCTAAGTGTGAAGATTCGAGAAGTCAAGTATATTGATTCGAGAAGTGGTTATTATAGTGATTCGATAAGTCATAATAACATTGGTTCGAGATGTCATGATTCCAAAATTCAATATACAGATTCGAGAAGTACCTAAGCTACTGGTTCGAGAAGTGAAGATAGCCGATTCGAGAAGTGTCACTATACTGACTCAAGAAGTCAAGTCAAGAAGTCAGTTTACACTGTTTCGAGAAGTCAAGTTATCGAACCTAGTATGTAGATATGTCGAATGGAGGACTTGGCAGAATTCGTATTCAACAACAAGACAAATATTCTGGGAACAAGGATCGAACTCAAACCAAAGAGTATGCAGTTGTCTCAATCAATTGCAGTATGCACATGGAAAGTCTACAAAGAAGTTTGGAGAGACAATCAAAAGAATCATCTAAAGATATGCATCTGGCAGTATGTAAAACAAAGAAGAAATTCACATGATGCCAACTTTCACCAAAATAATATAGACAGGGTTTGACAAGCTGTTTGTCTGTTACTATTTTTGTAAAAGTGATCTGTGTGTAGTTTATAAACACACAACTTCATTATCTTTAGATGTTAAGTTTTTCATATACATACAAGTTGTATCTCTCTAAGAAAAACGCAGCTGAGAATTCAAGTTTGAATTCATAGTTTGTAGCGCCTTTCGATCTAATACAATATTGGATTAAAAGTGAACTTGTTTGTGTCATTTTTATTCCGCATTACTTTCATGTTCAAAAAACAAGTTTCAAGCTACAATAAACCAGATTCAAAACGAAGATAATCAAAGAATTTAATGATAATATATTCACCCCCTCTATATTATCTTCTTGTGAGCAACAAGTGGTATCAAAGCGGTCTGTTGATCAAAACAGAGAAAGATCTGAGGTGAGTTCACAAAAGACCACAGGCACAGTGAAGCTTCCAAAGTTTAGCAAAGAGAATTACAATCTTTGGAAGATAAATATGTTGTTGTTCCTGAAGGCTGCAAACCCTTTGTATCCTGGGATCCTCAAGAATGATCCCTTTATTCCACAACAGGAGGTTGGAGAAACAACTAGTGGCACCACTGTCATTCCCAAATCTTACATTGCTAAAGACATCTCCAAATGGACTGACAGTGAGAAAGAAAAGGTAGCTCTAGACAGTCATCTCATGCTTATTATTATTGATTCTATAGAGTTGTCTATGTTTGCAAATGTTGCCTCATGTATATCTGCAAAAGATATGTGGGATCATATTGAAGTTCTATGTGAGGGTACATAAGAAGTAAAAGAAAATAGAAAGCAAATAGTGGTTACACAGTATGAAGCTTTCATGGCTCAACCAAAAGAAAGCATAACTGAAGTGTTTGAGAGATTTCATAGACTTGTCACGGAGTTAAAAATAAATGGCAAAGTCTACAGCATAAAAGAGCTGAACATCAAGTTCTTGATGGCCACACCAAATCATCTGAAGCAAAAAGTTATCTCTTTGAGAGATAGAGATCTAAACAAGGTCACTTATGATGTACTGTATGGTGTTCTGAGAACACATGAACTTGAGATGATGCAGAAAAGAGCTATTCGAGCTCATCAAGGCAAGATGGTAAATGCATCTTGTGCCTTGATTGTGAATGAATCACTCAAAGAGCTTGAAGCCTCAACAAGTAAATCGAGGATTGAAGAGATAGATGATGATGAACCTATAATTGAAGAACCTGCAAAGATGAAGGAGTTGAATGAAGATGATTTCTACACCCTGGAAGAGTTAGAGGCTATGGACAAAAAATCTTTTGCATTCATGGTTAGAAAGTTTCCTCACATCAGAATCAATAGGAAACATCCATACAAATCTAATCCTTTCAACAACAACTCTTTCAATAAAGGAAAAACTCCTATGAAGCCATACAAGAGCAAATTCAAAGCTGGTTCTGTTGACAGAAGTTCAATCAGGTGCTATCAGTGTAATGACTTGGCACACTTTGCTAGTGAGTGCAAGAAGCCAAAGAAGAAGGATAAGGCTTATCTGGAACTTGAAGCAAAGTATGAGGCTCTCTTGAAGAAGCAATCAAACAAGGCCTTCATAGCTGAGGAAAAGAGTTGGGATGATACTGACAGTAATGAAGAAGCACTGAGTTCTGCAACTATGCCTTGATGGCCAAGTCTGAAAGCAATGAGAAATATTTGAACAACTCTCAGGGCAAAATACAGGAAAAAAAGTTATGTGTGTGTTGGATAGTGGATGCTCAAACCATATGACTGGTGATATGGTCATGCTATCATAGTATGAAGAAAAGGCTGACCCTATGGTTACTTTTGGAGATGACAACATTGGTAACACATTGGGATATGACAAGTTGGAAACTGGAAATGTCATCATTGAAGATGTAGCATTGGTTAGTGGACTCAAGCACAATCTACTGACTATTGGTCAGTTTACTGACAAAGGATTCAAAGTTGGTTTTGACAAAGATGAGTGCTTGATCACACACAAAAGACTGGTGATCTAGCTCTAACTGGAGTTAGGAAAAGAAGCCTATTTGTAGCTAATTTGGATGCTGCAAATAAAGGAAAATTTTGTTGTTTCTACACAAAGGCATTAAATCAAGACAGTTGGTTGTGGCACAAGAAACTGTCTCATCTAAATTTTAAGGCTATCAATTCTCTAGTCAAAAGAGAGTTAGTCAGAGGCATGCCTCCGCTTGAATTCTTGCTAGAAGGAGTGTGTGAGGCCTGTCAAAAAGGGAAGATGAAGAAATCAAGTCACAAGTCAAAAACTACAACATTAATAACTAAGCTCTTGCAACTAATTCACATGGATTTGTTTGAGTCTGTTAACAAAATGGAGTTGTTGAGAGAAATAATAGAACTCTAATTGAGGCTGCAAGGACAATGCTTCTGGATGAAAAGATGCCCACATGTTTTTGGGCAGAGGTTGTTAGCACTGCATGCTATATTCAAAACATGGCTCTCATCAACAAGGACACTAGAAAGACAGCTTACAATGTGATGTTCAACAAAAAGCCTACTCTCAAACATATTCATGCTTTTGGAAGCAAATGCTATGTGTTAAAGGATAATTCAGAATATGTTGGAAAATTTGATGCAAAAGCATTTGAAGACATTTTTCTTGGATACACTATGTCTGCATACAAGGTCTATGTAATCTGCCAGAAGAAAGTGATGGAAAGCACAAATGTGACATTTGATGAAAGCAAATTCCCTGGCCTTGAAGAAGCAACAGAAGAAGACAAAGATCCTCTACATTTAAGAACATGAATGAATTTGAAGAGACTGAGATTAAAGTTGAGATTGGAACTCAACAAACTCAAGTGAATGTGGTTAATGATGAAGAAATTGTGCCAATCTACAGTGTTGAACCCATAATTCAAGAATCACCTGTGAATGAAAGCAACTTCACAGGGGGAGCCAACTATCAGAATGATGAATCAAATGAGAATGATGAGGCTGTCTCAACTATCAGAAATAAGACTGAGCCAACTACAAGATGGAACATAGATCACACTGCTGAACAAATAATTGAAGATCCAAATGCAGGTGTGAGAACTAGAAGAACAACTCAGAATGAATGTTTGTATGGTTGCTTTCTGTCCAAAGTTGAGCCAAAGAAAATAGATGAGGCACTGTTGGATCCTGATTGGATTATTGCTATGCAAGAGGAGCTAAATCAATTTGAGAGAAACAAAGTCTGGGAATTAGTTCCTACACCAAAAGACAGAACAATCATTGGTGTCAAATGGGTTTACAGGAACAAAATGGATGAACATGGTGTGGTTACTAGAAACAAAGCAAGGTTGGTAGTAAAAGGATACTCTCAAGAGGAAGACATTGATTGTGATGAAACTTTTGCACTTGTGGCAAGGTTAGAAGCCATCAGAATATTCTTGGCATTTGCTACACATTCAAATTTCAAAGTTTATCAAATGGATGTCAAGAGTGCTTTTCTGAATGGAGAGTTGGAAGAAGAAATTTATGTGTAACAACCACCTGATTTTGAATACCCTCATTAGCCTGACTTTGTGTATAGACTACTTAAAGATCTGTATGGATTAAAGCAAGCTCCTAGAGCATAGTATGATACTCTCTCACAATTTCTACTGGACAACCAATTCACTAGAGGCACTATAAACAAGACACTGTTCTACAAGCTACATGGAAGTGACATCATCCTAGTTCAAATCAATGTGGATGATATCATTTTTGATTCTATAAATGAGAAGCTATGCTCAAGGTTCTCAAAACTCATGCAAAGTAAATATGAGATGAGTATGATGGGATAATTGACTTTCTTTCTAGGACTACAAATTAGTCAAAGGGTAGATGTCATTTTCATCAGTGAAACTAAGTACATCAAAGACCTATTGAAGAAGTATGATATTGAAGAATGCTCTTCTGCAAAAACTCCAATGGCTACAGCCAAAAAGCTTGATGAAGATAAGAAAGGAAAGAAAGTGGATATTTCAGTCTATAGAGGCATGGTTGGTTCTCTACTCTATCTCACTACAAGTAGGCCAGACATCATGTTTGCAACATGTCTATGTGCAAGATTTTAGTCTGATCCAAGGGAATCTCATATGATTGAAATCAAGAGGATTTTCAGATATATATCTGAAGGGCACTCCAAACTTAGGGGATCCCTTTGTTCCTAAAGGTTCTATACTCTGTAAATCAATATGTGTAATTATGTAATAAGTTCTGTTATGACCTAGAAGAAGATCACAAGATCATTCCAGAAGACATTTGAAGACAGTGTGAAGAATAAAGAAGTTACAATATTGAAGTGTGAAATTTGTCTAAGTGAAGATTCGAGAAGTGCAAAATGAACCTATTCGACAAGTCCTAAGTGTGAAGATTCGAGAAGTCAAGTATATTGATTTGAGAAGTCAAGTATATTGATTTGAGAAGTCAAGTATATTGATTTGAGAAGTGGTTATTATACTGATTCGATAAGTCAATTCGATAAGTCATAATAACACTGGTTCGAGATGTCATGATTCCAGAAGTCAATATACTGATTCGAGAAGTACCTAAGCTACTGGTTCGAGAAGTGAACATAGCTGATTCGAGAAGTGTCATTATACGGACTCAAGAAGTCAGTTTACACTGTTTCGAGAAGTCAAGTTGTCGAACCTAGTATGTCAGAGATGTTGAATGAAGGACTTAGCAGAATTTGTAATCAACAACAAGACAAATATTCTGGGAACAAGGATCGAACTCAAACCAAGGCGTATGCAGTTGTTTCAATCAATTGCAGTATGCACATGGAAAGTCTACAAAGAAGCTTGGAGAGACAATCAAAAGAATCAGCTAAAGATATGGATCTAGCAGTATGCAAAATAAAGAAAAAATTCACATGATGTCAACTTTCACCAAAATAGTATAGACGGGGTTTGACAAGCTGTTTGTATGTTACTAGTTTTGTAAAAGCGAGATGTGTGTAGTTTATAAACACACAGCTTCCTTATCTTTAGATGTTAAGTTTTTTATATACATACAAACTGTATCTCTCTAAGAAAAACGCAGCTGAAAATTCAAGTTCGAAGTCACAGTTTGTAGCACCTTTCGATTTAATACAATATTAGATTAAAAGTGAACTTGTTTGTGTCGTTTTTATTCTGCATTACTTTCGTGTTCAACAAACAAGTTTCAAGCTACAATAAACCAGATTCAAAACGAAGATAATCAAAGAATTTACTGATAATATATTCACCCCTCTATATTATCTTCTTGTGAAACTCATACCCAACAATTTGTGTGTTTTTTACATTTATGCAAATTACTTTATGCAGTGCATTTAGTACATTCAGCTTATCATTTGTGATTGCATAAATTGAACTCAGTAAGCTATTTTTCGGTAATTATTAAAATTGACCATAGTTAGCCATTTCCATCTATTCACCCCGTGTGCATTCTCAGATAACTTGGGCAAAAAGATCGAAAAAATATAAATTAGTGGATAAAGTATGAAAAATTGAATAAAGTATATTTCACATGGTGGAGAAAAATAAGGGATGTAGTTAATTTTTTCTATTATAAAATTTACTACTTTTGAACCGTTTGAAATGAAAAAAAAAAATTAAGAGTGACATTCAAAAAACGAAAGTGTAAGAAAAATGATAAGAGGGAGCATAATTTAAAATATATTAAAAATTATTTTTATATTAGATTTCTATTAGAACTATATATAATTATTAAAATATTAATAAAATAAATATAAAATATTAGTGGAGATAGTAAGCTAAGTACATTATATTATATTATTAAATTCAAAATATTAAAATTTTGATAGTTGATGGTACTTATTTTTTGATACTTCGAATTTTAATACTACTATACGTATCTACATTTTTCAGATACTTTTTGGTGGTGTTTTCTTTTTAATGATTTAACTAGTCTAATTATCTTACAAATTTATTCTAATTAATATATATATATATATATATATATTCATTTTAATTTAAACATCTCTAGGGTTTACTTTGAAACAATTATTTAACATAAAATGTCTCTAGGACTTATTTAAGGACCTAGCTAGTTATTAACAATTGATTTCAATGAGCCTTTTTAACTATTTTACAAATATTTTATAGTCAAAAAGGTTATCCTTTATTACTTTAAACATAAATTTAGGAATTGCTTTTTTCTAAACCCGTTTTGACAAATTCAATTATTATAAACAATTAATTGAAAAAGTCACACTTCGCGGCGCCGTAATAATTTTTTTAAAAAACTCTATCAAATAAATTACGAAAATTACTCGGTACTCGCTAATAAGTCGTCCTCCCGTGAAACACGTTTTTCTTTTTAATATAAAAATCTCAAATTTAATATATTTAATATATACTTGTCTTATATATTAATTTTTATGTTATCATACTTCTTTCTAATGAGACACTCTTTCGTTGAAAAAACACATATATAACTTTACATATTCTACTTCAAATAAAACTTTTAGTTATGTATTACAAACACTTATTCTACTTCTAATCTACTTCCAATAGAACTTTTAATTGCAAGTACTTCTTTTATATCCGAACTCTTCTCCTCTATAAATCGAAACACCTATTCTACTTCAAATAGAACTTTGCAAGTACTTCTTTTATATTTGAATTATTCCCCTCTACAAATTCAAACACCTATTCTAATTCAAATAGAATTTTTAATTATATGTCTTCGCTATAAATTCGAACTCTTCTCCTCAATAAATTCAACATTTATTCTACTTCTAATATGTTAAAGAATATTTTTTTTATTTATCAGTATTTAAAATTCTAAAATTCTAGAAAAATAGAAAAATAGATTGAGACGATCTTAGGGCGCCACATAACCTCCCGCGTATCCTCCTTTATATATATATATATATTGAATATTGATGATGATTTATTATAATTAAAATATTATAGCAAAAATAAAATAATTAATATCGAAAGTAACCTTCTGCATGCACGAAGGGGGGGATAGCACTGGGATACGGATTCTGATTTGTTTTTTTATATGTTCAGTGTAACAGTCAGTTACAAGCAGGGTTTTGTGTACCACCATATGGATTTCTGAACTCCCCACTAATTTTGCTTCTTCTTTTCGTTGATTGGTTTTTATATAGTGGTATCTCTATGATTGTTTCACAATCTTCCACTATATACAGTATAGTCTAATAAAGAATAGTTTAGCAAGTGCTCATTATTTAGCCCTTATTAGACTATTAACCAATAATGCACATATTTGTTAGTGTAAATGCTCCCCACTCAATTGTAAGGTCTCTCTCGTTACCCTTTTTTTCTTACTTTTTTTCTCGAAAAGAAGAAGAATAAGTTATCATGTATATTCTGTATTTGAATCTTTATGAAATGGTTATCACATATAATGGTTCCAACCCATATGAGATTGTAGTTTCTTAGTCCATATTGATAACCTAAATTCGTGAAGCATGACGTACGACCGCTCCTTCCACTATATTCAGTAGGTCAATTTAGGCGTGACATATCACCTATGCAAGATTCATTTGAACATGATTATGATTCTGTTGCATATATTTGACTACCATATTGTAAAATCGAAATTCCATTTACTAAAATGTTAAACGATGTAAAATTTGGCCATAACTCTATAATTTATCCTATAAAACTTATTTTTAAACATTTGGTTCTAGAGTTTTCAGGATGTCGGTCGGACCTAGGCTATGGCCACGGTGCCTTGGTTCCTCCAAGTTTTTGGTGTGTATTTGCAGTTGTATATCAAATGCAGCAGAGGTGAAGTTTTCTACTTATTTATGCTAACAACTTGCTTCTAAGAGTACAATTGTTTAGCTGTCAACTTGGTTTTTAGAAGTTCAAAGTCTATATATTGTGGTTTTTAAATATTCAATTAATCATATTACTTTACTCATGTATTCTTTACTTTTCTCTTTTATTTTACATATTTTTCGGTATCAAAATTAAATGTAAAAAAATAGAAAGATGGGGAGTTACGTGTTAGCAAAAAGAAAAGAAGAGTAGTGAATCCTGATCTCCAAAGTGTGAGCACCAATTGACCACCTGGCGCGCATGTACATTCATTTACCATCAAGTACAACGGCTACAGGATTGAGAACCAAGATTCCCAAAGCATTAGGCTTTCTGGCAACATGCAAACAAAATGTGGTCGATCGTTGTCTTAAAACGCTAAGCCTCTAGAAGAGAAAATTTGCGTATGTTTCAACTCCAAACAGTTCTTATTAATATATATAGCAACATCCTCTTTATCACGATTTGGCAAGTTGGAATCTCTTGCTGTTTGTTTTTTCTCTCGATATGTATAGAAATACAATAATGATGTCGTCCATAATATGCGAAATACTAACGTCATTAACTAAATTAGTTCGAAAATATCTGAACGATAATTTTGTTTTTGTTGACATTTTTCTTCAAATTTCCTCTGAACGGGTTTTGAAATATATTATAATAGTAATAAAAAGTTTAGTTTAAATTCTATATAACATTAACCAATTGAAATTTAGATCAAAGTAACTAACAAACAAAATGAAATAATATCTATATATATGTACTATTTATTAATTTCCATTTTTAGTTTAATAAAGTTATACATGTATATAATAATTTCGTTATTATATAAAACCCAAAATCCATATATTTATATAGCTAAATTGAAATTCCGAAAACCACGAGTTAATTAAGAAATTTAAAGAAAGATAAACCTTCATTAGGTTGCCCTGTAGAGGGGTAGAAGAATGGTGCATGCACTGCTAGGCTGCTACTAGAACATACTCCTATATAGGTATCTGATGAATGAGAATATCTTATCCCTTCCTGAACAAATAGAAATGAATGAGAATATCTTATCCCTTCCTGAACAAATAGAATCTAGAATGCCTAGTTAGAGCTAGGGCAAACTTATAATGCCAAACATCATGATTATTGTTAGGTTAAATGACATCATGCATGCAACTTCTACTTGCAACTTAATTAGTTTAACTATCTTCCTTTTAGATAGTTTACCACACAAAATCTTTTAATTTAATCTAATTATTAGATCCACCATCCATGCTTAAGTTTTAGCGTTTACGTGCTTCATGCCTGATATCTCTGCCATATATATGAAACACAATGAACACAATTGTTGCAGTATATATTAATGTATTTAAAACGTTATCGATCTTCTACTAGGGATACGAATACATTCTTCATGCTTTAGTTAATACATATATTAATGTATTTAAAACGTTATCGATCTTCTACTAGGTATAACAGTGAAATGAATATTAAATATACTGGCTTAAAATCCGAGCCATGCACTGCTAATTGTTATTTTATTATTTACTATCTAATATTTTATTAATTGTATTTGTTAAAAAAATAAGTAGAAATGTTAAAATAGCTAAACGCTTTTAAATAATTAAAAAATATTTTAAAATAAATAAGTAAAGGGTTTGCCCGTTATATTTTTGGAAAAAGAGGGGTTTTAGTAAGGAAAAATAGAAAATGTAACATATTTTGTTTGAAAAATGTAATTGCCCGTGATATTTTTGGAAAATATTATTTTAAAATTTATTAATTAAAAGTAGTAAAATAGGTTTTAAAATAAATAAGTAAAGGGTTTGCCGGTGATATTTTTAGAAGAAGAAAAAAATTTAGTAAGAAAAAAGAAAAAAGTAAATTGAAAAAGGAAATTATTCGTGATATTTTTAGAAAATAAGGGATTTTGTTAGAAAAAATTGTTTTAGCTGAAAAAGTAATTAGTTATAAACAGGTAATGTTCTTATTTAATATTTTTTCATAAATAAATAATAATAATTAAGTAAAATCCCTTTGATATCGACCAAATTTTTAATATTTAAGTTTGGTCTATTATATAATAATATAGATAGTCTATTTAGGGTTTTTATTAAAAAAAAATTGTACAACATTCTGATTAGGTATTTGCAGGAGGTCACGATAATGTACATGCATGTTAATTATGATCTGGTTAACACAAGTACAAATATTGCAGTCTTGTTTTCGTTTCTCTTAGTAAGCGCTTTATGCCTTTCTTCGGTGTTTAGTTCTATAGCTAGCAATTTTTTGTATGAATATATGTTTACCTTTCTGCAGATCAGTGGATCACATAAGTCATTTACTGTATAAGTTTATATCATTCAATTTTTAATTATTTTTTTAGGTCCCCACTCATCCTCTTGGAACTTGCATACTTGATGATAACTCCAAGTCCCGATCTAATCCTGGTGGGTGTCTGCAAAACACACCGGAGGGGGGTTTAGACCCTGACGGCGCCTCCGGCGTGAGAATAAGTAGAGGCTTTGGAAGAGAAGATAAGACTATAGAGAAATCTAAATATGGAGGGTGTATGTATAATGTGTGTATAGTACAGGGTAAGTGTGTAAAAGAGAATGTGTGTAACCTCTAAACCTTTCCTCCTTGGTCTATTTATAGGCCAATGATTAGGGTTTAGGGGTTGTACCTGCAATCATGATCGTTGAATCCTAGGTAGGTAGGACACCTGGGTGATGTTGATGGATTGCACGTGTCCAGGTGAAGGATTGTGGTGGCGTGTGCCAGGCTCCTGCTGGCGTGTGGCTTGGATAGGAAATAATTGTGTCAATCATTAGGTATCCTTACGTGTCGTCATCAGGTGTGGCAATCAGTGATGACCTAAGCACGTTACGTAACAATGTGCAGTTTCCCTCATGTAAGTTATTGTCTTTGTCTCCAGAAGTGGGTTAATTTTGACTTTGAGCCATGGCCTAACTATGAGTCCGGACTTTGAGGTGAGCCATGGCCTAAACATGAATCCGAGCTTTGAGGTGAGCCATGGCCTAAACATGAATCCGAGCCTCGAGATGAGCCATGGCCTAAACATGAATCCGAGCTTTGAGGTGAGCCAGGACCTAAACATGAATCCGAGCTTTGAGGTGAGCCATGGCCTAAATATGAGTCTGAGCTCTGAGATGAGCCATGGCCTAAATATGAGTCCGAGCTCTGAGATGAGCCAGGGCCTAAATATTAGTCCGAGTTCTGAGATGAGCCAGGGCCTAAATATGAATCCGGGTTCTGGCGTGGTCCAGGGCCCAGGACGGGTTCGGGCTTTACATGGCCTATTGGAAAATAAAAAGAGTACAGTTCAATTAATGCTGACAACAGTGAACACACAAATCTCGAGATAAAGTGGAGTAGTGTCTTTTCAAAAGAAAGAGGGGGAAAGCTGAAATCGTTTCATATTCAGCAAACGGAAATGTCACTCAGCCCGGATTAAAGTTCTCTTCCACTACATATTTCAGGTCTTTCAACTCCGGATTGCCATCCTTGATGACAATCCGGGTTGGGGGGCAACTATCATGCCAAGAATTTTTCTAAGTTACCCAAAGCTCCACAGCTTTGGACTTGTGAAAGAACCACGGCTCACTTCCAACCCCGGATTGCCATCCTTGATACCAATCCGGGTTTGGGGGCAATTATCAAGCCAGGAATTTTTCTAAGTTACCCAAAGCTCCACAGCTTTGGACTTGTGAAAGAACCACGGCTCATTTCCAACCCCGGATTGTCGTCCTTGATGACAATCCGGGTTGGGGGGCAACAATCAAGCCAGGAATTTTTCTAAGTTACCCAAAGCTCCACAGCTTTGGACTTGTGAAAGAACCACGGCTCACTTCCAACCCCGGATTGCCATCCTTGATACCAATCCGAGTTGGGGGGCAACTATCAAGCCAGGAATTTTTATAAGTTACCCAAAGGTCCACAGCTTTGGACTTGTGAAAGAACCACGACTCATTTCCAACCCCGGATTGCCGTCCTTGATGACAATCCGGGTTGGGGGGCAACAATCAAGCCAGGAATTTTTCTAAGTTACCGAGAGCTCGATAGTTTTGGACTTGGGAAAAAACAAAGGATCACTCTTAACCCCGGATTGCCACCTTTGATACCAATCCGGGTTGGGGGACAACAATCAAGCCATGAATTTTTCTAAGTTAACCAGAGCTCGACAGATGTGGACTTGAGAAAAAACAAAGGATCACTCTTAACCCCGGATTGCCACCTTTGATATCAATCCGGGTTGGGGGGCAACAATAAAGCTAGAAATTTCGTGTAAGTTATCAATTCAAGAGTTTCTACTCCCCCATCCAGAAAATCTGCATAAGGGAGTGGGGGGCAAATGATAGGCCATGTAAAGCCCGGACCCGTCCTGGGCCCTGGACCACGCCAGAACCCGGATTCATATTTAGGCCCTGGCTCATCTCAGAACTCGGACTCATATTTAGGCCCTGGCTCATCTCAGAGCTCGGACTCATATTTAGGCCATGGCTCATCTCAGAGCTCGGACTCATATTTAGGCCATGGCTCACCTCAAAGCTCGGATTCATGTTTAGGCCCTGGCTCACCTCAAAGCTCGGATTCATGTTTAGGCCATGGCTCATCTCGAGGCTCGGATTCATGTTTAGGCCATGGCTCACCTCAAAGCTCGGATTCATGTTTAGGCCCTGGCTCACCTCAAAGTTCGGACTCATAGTTAGGCCATGGCTCAAAGTCAAAATTAACCCACTTCTGGAGACAAAGGCAATAACTTACGTGAGGGAAACTGCACATTGTTACGTAACGTGCTTAGGTCATCACTGATTGCCACACCTGATGACGACACGTAAGGATACCTAATGATTGGCACAATTATTTCCTATCCAAGCCACACACCAGCAGGAGCCTGACACACGCCACCACAATCCTTCACCTGGACACGTGCAATCCATCAACATCAACATCACCCAGGTGTCCTACCTACCTAGGATTCAACGATCATGATTGCAGGTACAACCCCTAAACCCTAATCCTTGGCCTATAAATAGACCAAGGAGGAAAGGTTTAGGGGTTACACACATTCTCTTTTACACACTTACCTTATACTATACACACATTATACATACACCCTCCATATTTAGATTTCTCTATAGTCTTATCTTCTCTTCCAAAGCCTCTACTTATTCTCACGCCGGAGGCGCCGTCAGGGTCCAAACCCCCCTCCGGTGTTGTTTTGCAGACACCCGCCAGCAGCAACACCGCTTTCAGACGTGGGAACGGCAGGAAGGACTAGATCGGGACTTGGAGTTATCACTTGATATTGTAATCTGTAGGTAGCGTACATCCATCTGGGCATGAACTTGTTTGATAATTGTTTTTCTTATTTTATGAAAAATAAATGTATTAAAATTAATTTGATTTATCAATTTATTTAAGAAATATAATATTTTTTTTGGGGGTTAAAGTAATTTTATATGTGAATGACTCAACTAATTCTGCTATTCTGTTTATAATTCATGCATTCAGAATCAAACTTAAATTTCGAGCTAAAAACACTTTGTGTACCTGAAGTTTCAGGTTCGTGCACTTTGTGTACTTGAGTTTTTAATCTAGCAAGATGCATGTTGCAGTTTACATTAGTTTGCAATTAGCATACTTCCGTCAATTCCATGTTTAACACCGTTATATGAGTAATATTTTATAGAAAAGAAGCAGGGTAAAATAGTACTTGCAACATATTTACTCGTGTGTGTATATGACGGTAGAATTGGTCGATCATTAACCTCTTCCTCATTATTGTAGATCTCATATTAATTTCCCTCTTTAATTTTACTCTGCCTTTTGTCTTAATGCCTTGGTCTTTGAGAGAATCATCGTGTAATAATGCATATTTGCCAGCTGAATGTCCCAATTACACTAGTAAGTAACGCTTTCATTGATTCCTTTTCATTTTTTTAGGGTTTGCATGTTCTAGGTGTTTATCTATGTATTTTGTGGCTTGTATGTTCACGGGTATGTCATTCTTCAACTGTTCTTGCGAGTTTGTTCTTTATTCTATATTAATCTGTGCAGATCATGATTTATTTACAATAAAGATACACGATAGTGGTGAGTTGTGAGTTGTGTGCGTCATCTGGAACCTATGTTGGTGGGACTTATAGGTATATTGACAACTGTGATGTTGATGAGATGTCTTTCTTAAAGGTTGCTACCATGTTAGAAGAGGCTTTTGGTCATCTAGGTTATTATGAATTCTTACATAAATTGCCAAATATTGATGGTTTAAGCTCAATAAGTACTGATAATGATGTACTTGTCATGTGTACAAAGCTTGATCTGTCTAGATTGGTATATGAGTATGTTGTGATTGTGAATGTAGAATACACCCAAGAGTTCCACCCCTCTCAACAAGCCATTTTAGAATATTTGAATATTCATAATGTGGATGGGTTGGATGATGAAGAGATAGATGCAATGTTACTTGAGAATTTAGCACAAAAATATGACAAGGTAGAGGAAGTGGATAATGAGGTAGTGGTTAATGATCAATCAAAGGTGATTAGTGATGTTGAAGAAAGAAGTTTTTAGGATGATTCTTCTAATGTAGATAGTACAGATGATGAGGTGTGTGCTGTTAGGGAGAAAAGAAAGATATGTAAAGAAATGAAGGAATCTGGTGCTAATCTTGGAGGAAATGTGACAGATTCAGCCTTCTACCTTTAGGTTTTGGAATTTGTCAAAATAAAAGTGAAAATTAAATTATATTTAGGAATTACTAAGTCATATAGTAAATCCTTCATTAGGATTCCTTTTTGACATTTATCGGGAATCAAGTCAAACTGTTCAAACCAAACCAAAATATTTTCTAACATATTTTATTTGACATCTACTATTCGGGCCATTTCTTTTCATTTGGCTGAATACTCTACTTGTAGTAGTATTTCTTGTTCAAGTTGGTCATTCACTTATCTTGTCTTTAATTCTTGGATAAGGACTTAACAAATCAAGAATACACGTGTTTGGTTTCACAAAGTTCGAACTATACTAGGCCATATTGTTACTCTCGGCCTAATATAGTATTTCGAACTATACTTTCGGCCATTCTAGTTATATTCGGCCAAGTATAGATTTGTTGTGTTACTTTGCAATTACTTGTTCTTAAACGACTTATTCTCTTATAGTTTGTGCGTTTAGTGCTTATTCCGTTTTTCTCGAAAATCTAGGACATAGCCTAAGTCATATATAATATATAGGCCAAAGTGGTTATATACTTATATATTTTTGTTTGTGATTTAGTACCATAACATACTAAGTCATATTATCTCTTATCTTATAAGGTTAGTTGTTCATAGTACTTGTATTCTAATCTTTGCAGTGAGGTAAAATGAAGTGAGGTGATCCTTGTTCTAAGACCCAAGTCTTAGGCGTACTAACGGGGAGTTAGTAGCCTTTGCACCGTGAGAAAAAGGAAAGACCCGAGACCTAAGACCTAAGATCCAAGATCGGCAAAGTTGTAGAAATACATAGTCTACAAAAGTTGTTTACTATTTTATTTTGAGGAGGTTACGCGTGTGTTTCGCTCCAAGATAAATAGATAGTGGTTAGTTTGTAAAGATTTATCCGCCTACTATAAAGTAGTTTCTTTATAGTGGATAAAATCTTGAGTCCGGGGAGGAGCTCGGGGACTGGAGTAGGGGTGAGCAAATCCATTATAGGTTGCGCCATCGCGAACTAGGATAAAAATCAATCGTGTCACACTCTCTTTTCTTTCTCTTTTTTTTCGCACGAGTTTTACTTGTTGACAAGTAACGAAGTTTAAAAAGAGAAAAATATTTTTCAAAAAGCCAAGCTCTAAATTTTAAAAAGGTGATAAGCTATTCAACCCCCCTTATCTTACCCACTAATGGGACCTATCAAGATGATTTCATTGAGGGATGTTATTCTGACATTAGTGATGATGACTACAATATTGAGGAAGAAAGGATGACTGACAATAGTACTGATGAAGATACTATTTCTTTTCCTGTGTTTGATGAGAAAATAAATATGGGTGTAACTAAATTTGAGATATGACTGTTGTTTCGTAGTGGTAATTCACTTAGAGCAACTGTGAAGAACCATGCTATAATGCATATGAAATCAGTTGTTCAATGTAGAAATTATGACAAAAGGATCAGGTATGTTTGTAAGGGAGAGGGATGTGAGTGGAAGATATATGCAACTCCCTTGAAAGACACTAAGACATATCAGGTGAAGACCTATCTACACACTTACAGTTGTCCACCAACTTTTAAGCAGAAATTTATGACTTCTAAATGGATTGCAGAGTATTATAAAAATGAAATTGAATGAATTCTACTTGACCACTTGCTGCATTTCACAAGAAAATTGTAAATGATTGGGGTTGTGAGGTTAGCAGGTTTGCAGTATGGAGAGAAAAAAAAGGCTTTAAAAGTGATAATGGGCAACTATGAAGCATAATATGGTCAATTATAGGTTTATATGGCTACAGTTAAAAAGGCAATGCCATATAGCATCAGGAGATTCAAAAGAATATATGTCTGTTTAGGCCCCTGAAAGAAGGGTTTTACTATGGGATATAAGCCTCTTATAGGGTTAGACAGATGCCACTTGAAAGGTCCATATGGTGGCCAGCTTTTAACTACAGTTGGATGTGATTCCAATGATGGAATGTACGATATACCCTATAGCTTGGGCTGTTGTTGAAGTAGAAAACACTGAAAGTTGGAATTGGTTCATTGAGTTGTTGGCTAAGGATGTCAATATAATCAATTCTGGTGGTTGGACATTTATATCAGATAGACAGAAAGTAAGGATTGATTTTTAAAGTATCTAATCCTCAATATTCTTAGATATGAAAAAGTAATGACTTAAATCAATTTATTGCAGGGATTAATCAATGCTCTTACAACAAATTTGTCTTTATTGAATTAGATTGTGAGGAGGTTGTCAACGAGGTCAATCATCCAGACCCAAACTTTTGGTTGGCTGATCTAGTGGTCTTGGTCAACAACCTGCAGAATGAGGATTGGGACGCATGTGTTGTTGTGTATGTGGATAAGTCTTGCAATGAAGCAGCCACAACTTTTGCAAACTCTTAGCTCGATGGTTATGGTGGTCTTGTGGAGTTTGATGAGGCCCTTGCTTTTCTCCAATCAATTCTTGTTGTAGATCGGATGTGATCACTCTAGTTGCACTAGAGTTATTTTTATCTATGTTTCTAATTATCTTCTTTCCATTATGTGTTTGTCATTTCAATTTCTACAACCTTATTTCCATCAATTGTAATGCATTTCAATTCCAGTTTGCTAGTTTTTATTATTCTGTATTGCTTTATCTTTACCAAAACAAAAAACAATCAAGAATTTCAAATAGGATCACTAAAATAAAAACAACAATCTTATTCATTGCTAAGGAAAAAAGTTACAACTAATCTTCGGTTCCATAACGACCAAAGCAAACAAGAACAGTTATGACAAAGAAATTAACACAAATCCATGGGCTAATTCATACTCTACAACAACTCTTTTTCTCTTTCTCTTGTTGCAATAACATCAATTTGTCCAGCTCATCTTCATTCCTCTGTATTCTTCTTAGCAATCCTAGTATAACAACACGTCCATGCTCGCAAACCGGAGGATTGACCCATCGAAAGTACTTATATCCCCTTCTACCATTAACACAACTCACAAACCTCCGACCGACATTGTTCTCGATCCAAGCTGTCCATTCTACTACCAACATACTATAAAGCATAATGTAACATAATATGTAACAGAGATAACTACAACTCAACACAGGAACAAGACAGACAATAATATTAACTGAAGCACAGAAATCCAAAAGAACATAAGACATGGTAAACTCAAGAAATCAAAATATGGTATGTATTCTTAAAGTCCGTAAACAGGTCACGGAAAGAAGTTCATTAATATGTTCAGGCCTGAGTGACAAATAAAGAATCAAGACTTTCCAGACTACAGAAGTATTTGAATGGTATGGAGTTAGTACCAAAGGATTTCAGTGATTTTATAATGAAGCAACCAAGACGGCAAATGACTTGTCAATTGTATCGTATTGAAGACATGGAGGTTTTGATCAGTGTTAGTCATCTGTGAACCAGACCAGTTGCACTAGATGTCAGCATAATTAAGAAGATCAACATGTTTATCATCTCAGAAGAAATTGATTTAAGTCAGACCTGAAAAATTGTAATATCCCAAAAATTTTGTAATATTTTGAAACCCTGATGAATAGTAAATTTTGCTGATGAAAATATTTTCAGACCACCCTATATGGAAGACATGGAATGAATGTTTCAACGTTATATTATTGATGTATAGGGAGAATAAGTGAATTCAAACGCAATCAGAATCAGGAGATTCTCATTCGAGTTTTAAATCACTATTCATTGGACAATCAATGATGTATTGATTTGATCATTTTGAGAAAGTACGTAGAATGAGAAATCCATGATCAAATATTAATCCAAGGTAATAAAAAGGTCAAGGAAGTATCTCCTAGCATTGGTACAACGAAACGTTTTCAAAATCCCTTGAACCTATCTCAAAACTTAGCAGCAAAGCAGAAGCGTAACGAATTATGGATTAAACCCTAACCAAAGGAGAAGTATCATATAAGATCATCAAGTGTAACATATAAGAGGATTGATGACACAAACCATGACATAATCAATGACATAAGCAGTGACAAGGTGATGACAAGGTGAAGAATCACCACCTTGTCACCAATTTCACCACAAAACCACCAATGGTTGACATGTGGCATGGGATGACAAAACACATTTAAGACCACACAAATTAGAAGCTTGTAATTAGAATTTATTAGACAAAAATAAAAGAAAAGAAAAATCAAGAAGCCAAGCTTCAAGAACAACAAAACTTTCGGCCAAAAAGTTATTCAAGGATAAGAAAAAAATTCCTCAAGCTTTGCTCCACCAAAAATCATGATCTTGGGCTCTAAATCTTCCTCATCCATAGACTAAGGTAAATCCTTGATCCTAGCTTCATCCATTCATGTTATCATGTACAAATCATGAGCTAAAGATGATGATGAATAGTGAAATGAATAGTAACTCTTGATTTTCTTGTTTGGATCTTGAAGTTTAAGGTTTGATAAGGATATTTAAGGGCAAGGAAGAGCATACTAGCCATTTATATTCCATACTAAGTGCCAAGGAAGGTATAAACCCTCTCACACTTTTACTTATACTTTGATATTAGTGATTAAATTGATGATGATTAGTGATAGTATGATTTAGAAGTGAAATACTTGTTAAGAATGATGTTTAGTGGTTAGTTGATGGTGGAACTTGTGAATGATGGTATGAACTTGTTTAGGCATAAAACAAGTTGGTTGAAATGAGAAATTAGAGTTATGGTTTCTTGGGTATTGATTGGTGGATTGATTGGAGTGTTTTAAACACGGGAATCTTGATTAAGCGTCGTTACCATGTCAAATTTTCCTTAGAAAGATTAGACAGAAACCTCGGGTACCTTCTAGATATAACAAAAATACTTTCTGACCATGATCATGTAGGTCTTTTGTGGTAGTTTATTTTGGCGAAAGAATCGTATCGTTTTGATTTACGGTTTAGGAGAAACACCCTTTTTAGTAAAAGCGGTTTCAGATAACTAAGTAGTTCACTATATGAACTTTGAGCTTGTGATCAAACACCTTAAAAATTGAATTAGGTCATGATATTAAAGTGGATACTAGAATGGACAGTTAGTAAGTGAACCGAGAAGGTTTTGTGTTAAAAAGATAATTTTTCGATTTTATAAAAATGCGGGAACAAAAGTTGCGCGAGTGAAATACCCTTAAGGGGATGGTTAAAACCATGAGTTTAGTAATAGTAAAGTACTTGGGTTTTGTTAATAGATTACTACCCAAACTTTTGACTTAAGATTTTAAGGAATATCATGTGGTTATAAGTGACCAAGAACGAGACATTTGATTTTCGTTAATAGAACGTTAGTGCTTAAGTTAATGGCACATTAATTGGTTCTAGGGGACTGATTGTGTATCTTATTATAGATCGACGAGCACACTCCCAAGCCCCCACTACCACTTCACCGAGACACCAAGGCAAGTTTTCAAACCCTACATCTGATATAAGATGTTGTTGTGATTTAATGATGTGATATATACTGCTTTAATGCTTTAAAAGGGCTATAAACTGATTTTGCTTTGATAAAGAGTTTTCGTAAGATATACGGTTTATATGCTATGAAAATATTAGATATAAACCGGGGTTTTATAAAGGCTCATCTAAGGGTAGAGCACTTGTACGACGATTTTATAACTTAGATCGGGAGTCAAATTATGATTTTGTTTTGATTATACTGTCATAAGCTGGAGGGTTCCAGAGACATCTATATTTTAAATACTGATTAAATATTCCAATATATATATATATATATATCATTGGATATTTAAGGTGAGATATTTAAATAATATTGTTATAAATATTATTTGAATATTTATTTAATTAAGTGAATATTATTTTAGAATATTCATTTAAGTAAGATTTTATTGAATAATTTATTCAATATTTATTTTAGGAATATTTATTAAATATTTCAAATATGATTTAAAAATCATGGAACCTTATTTATATTATTATTATTTAAGGTTCTGATATGTACTCAAATATTTCTGACTTTCAGAAAAATTAATTGACTCTAGTAGGGGTTCCCAATTATTATTTCCGAGTTTATTAAAATATCTAAATGCGAATAAATATTTCCTAACTCATCAAAAATTGGGAATCCAGTTTTAAAAGTCGAGCAAATGGTTTGCTTCCTCTATTCCTCGAGAATACCCATTGTTATGGATTAAAAAACGTGCTTTGTGAATTTAATGCTAGGATTAATGAGCTTCGAGCTTTAATGGCTGCACTCGTGTTTCCGGACTAAATTGGTCCTCGCAAGATGCCTACGTATCTCAATTAATGTTGAGAATCAAGCCAAAGACGTAGTTCTGATTGTAGGATCAGGGACCTTATATAGGCGTCTGGAGCCTAGTATTTATGGTATGTTTAGGAGACTTAGCGAATAAGTCTTCTTTTTGATATTGGATAAACATTGTATTTTTTGCTGGAGAATTCGTTTCCTTGTCTATAAAGGCTATGACTCATTAATTGCCTTTAATTGGGATTCTGGATCCTTCTTTGACCAATTTGCCATAATTTGGACTCTTTTCATGAGCTGTATATTTTCCCTATTCATTAATTACGAAATTAATGAATAATTAGGGTGTCGGGCCTTAAATATCGGCCTTTTGTTTGACTAGTCAATAATATTTCTATAATTACTTTTCTGACCATATCATTTGCCCCCCAACTTCTAAGAAAATCTCTCTTGGATTATCGTAGAAGTTATTTTATTCGGGAGTTACGAAATTTTCTTTCGTATTGTGGCTTGGTTTGACGAACATATAGTTCTAAACCAATTTTGTAATTTCCCAAAACAGGAATCGGGATTTTTTATCAATTCCATAGAAGATAAATCAATTTTTGATTTTTCAGTTCATTTTCGACCAGGATCCTGGTCGAATTCGACCTCGCTTTTGGGTCCTGGTCGAACACTTTCGATCAAGATTCTGGTCGAATTTTGGTTGGCTTTTTCCTCCTGGTCGAATGGTTTCGACCAAGTTTCTGGTCGAATCTGGACTCAATTTTACCCCCTGGTCGAATGGTTTCGACCAGACTGGTCGAAGTAATGCCTCATTTTCCCTCCTGGTCGAATAATTTCGACCAGGATTCTGGTCGAACCTGAATTTCGTTTTGATGCCTGGTCGAATGATTTCGACCAGGATCATGGTCGAACATGGCTTCAGTTTTGATACCTGGTCGAATGATTTCGACCAGGATCGTGGTCGAACATGACTTCAATTTTGGTGCCTGGTCGAATTATTTCGACCAGGATCGTGGTTGTACATGACTTCAATTTTAGTGCCTGTTCGAACTCACTCGACCAGGATTCTGGTCGAATACTTGGTTCGTTTCAGACTATTAAGGCTCACATATATAGGGCTCAATTTGGGCCTAAGGCTTTTATTTAGCAATTGGGCCTTCAACTTTTTATTGGGCCTTTAGCCTTTCGGCCATATTTTTGGTCGAATACGAGAGCCATTTCGGGCTTTATTCGAACTCATTCGATCAGAATTTTGATCGAAAATGTGGTTCGTTTTTGTAATGGGCTTAATTGGGCCCAGAGCCTTCACTGTTCAAACTCAGCAATTTGGGCCTTTAGCCTTTTATGGGCCGTACCGGCTAATGTCGGTTGCCCTTCCATCAACCGGCCCATTGACCGGCTGTCATCCCTATATAAGGGTGAGTTCCCATTTGTTTCCATTCATTCTTCACATTCCATTTTCTCAAAGTTACTCTGCTAAATTCTCTCCAAAATTTCCTACAATTTGCTCTGCTAGGGTTCTGTCGCAAGGCGATTTCCGGCGAACTTTTCCGTTTGAATTTCACCGTTTTCTGGGTTTTTTGCTTGAAGATTTGAAGATTTCCTTAAAGATTCTGGGTTTCTTTGAAGATTTTGGGTTTTTTGTTGAAGATTTCTGGGTTCTCTTAAAGATTCTGGGTTCCTTTGAAGATTTCTGGGCAATCTTTCTTGAAGATTTAAAGACTTTCTGGGTTAGAAATGGCTGATCGAGCTTCCCAACGTCTTCAAAAGATGAATTCCGCATCAAAAAGAGGTACCCCCATTCCTATTCGTTCAAAATACATGTCTTTGCATGATATGATTAATGAACGTGGGGATGAATACCCGTCAGTATTTGCTTTAGATTCGTATGATTGTAGCAATAGATTTCATGAAGTAGATATGATAAAGGATTATAATAAGATGTATAGGGTAAAGGCCCCCTTGAGGCTTGTTCCAGCCGACCCCGGTGACCGTTCATGTCACTGGCGGTCAAATGCCTTGTGCATTTATAAAGATGCCATAGTTGTCGGTCTTAGGTTCCCATTTCATGAGTTCATCTCTAGGCTCTTGGCAGATGTCCAAATCAACCCTTGTCAATTACCTCCAAATGCCTGGAGGATAATTAATTGTTTTATGGTTTTATGTCTTCGTAAAAATTTCCCTCTTTCTGTACCTTTATTTAGAAAGATCTTTCAGTTTAAAAATAGCTCAGCCAACAACTTGGGTTGGGTGTATATAAGCCATAGGGTAGGCTTCCCTTTCATTTTTCACCCCAAGTCAATCCCAGATAATAACCCCCAAATGGAAAAATGAGTTCATGTATCTTGTATGGGAAGGAGGGGACTGGGGAACCCTGTTCCGTACATCTTTTGGGAGAGTCTCTGATGGTAGTCCCGGTAACATTGTCTTGAATGAGGAGGAACTTCATGCCTACTCAGAGCTCATTAAGGATAATGGGACTACCGTGGCTTGGGAGCTACTGGATGAGTTTGTCCTCAAGTCCGTTGGGCTCTCTACTGTTCATGATAAGGGTATTTTTGCTTATCCCTTTTCATTATGTCTATTTTTCTTTCTTTGTGATTTTTTGCTAAACATTTTCTGGCTTTTCTTGCAGCTGCGGCCTTTATCAACAAGACCAACGAGCCCAAGGATGTAGAAACATCCAGGATGAAAAGGGCTAGGATTGGAGATGATCCAAGGGGGAAGGCCAGTGTTCCCAGCTTCTTGATCCCCTATGTGGACGAGTCTGACATTCCTATGTCTGCCAAGTCTTCAGTGTGGCGCCCCAACTGGGGTATAAGGAAGAAGGACACCATTACTGGGGTGTCCAAACATGCTGTGGACTGGTCGTACCACTCCATTACCCCTTGTGATTACAAGGATTTCGTTGCAGATTCCACCCTTGAGGGTGCTGAGCATCTAGGGGCTCAAGCTATTGCTGCGGTAATTTTCTTTACCTT
Source organism: Heracleum sosnowskyi (assembly GCA_030848705.1). Classification (NCBI taxonomy): domain Eukaryota; kingdom Viridiplantae; phylum Streptophyta; class Magnoliopsida; order Apiales; family Apiaceae; genus Heracleum; species Heracleum sosnowskyi. Next base: position 130,288,145 of record CM061238.1, on the reverse strand, counting down.
AGCTGATTCTTTGAAGTTTTTGCTTATATTTTTCTAACTTTTATCTTTTGGCAGACCAATGCCAACTTTCAGGGGGTATTGTTCCAAGCTAAGGCTTGGCGTACCTCCTCTGAGGCCAACAGGGTCAAGCTGGAGAGGTCCGAGGAGGAGGTGAAGTCTCTTAAGGAGACTCTTTCCAGGAGGGAGAAGGAGCTTGCTGACGCTCAGGCTGATATTGTTGAGCTGAGGAAAGGCAAGGATGATTGCATCGATGAGTACCTTGACTCTCAGGAGTACAAGGACTTGATCGAGAAGCATGACGAGCTCCTTTTCCCAGTCCAGCATACTTCAGGATGGGAGGATGCTGTTCAGGCTATCTTGGCCAAGCATCCTGGAGTCTTTGATGTTGCTGACTTTCCTGCTCCTCACCCTCCTACTCCCTTGGAGCGTATTTTGGCTAGAGTTGACGATATGGAGGAAGATGCTAGGATTTTGGATCCAGAGCATTTATCACCCCTCAGTGACGCTTCTGCTGATGATGCTAAGAATGCTGATGTGCATTCTTCCAGCTCTAGTTCAGGGGAGGAGACAGATGCGGGAGACAAGGATGGTGAAGCGCAGCCGTAGTTTGTAGTTTACTTAGGCCATTCATGGCTTTGTATTTTCTTTCTATGTATTTCCAACCTTTGGGCTTAACTTAAACTTTTTTAAGTTTAGTTTTATTTATATTTTGTGGCCATTCATGGCTTGTGTTGTTTTCTTGCCTCTTGATTTTGCATGTTTAGTTAGCATTTTGTACATATCTATCAGTATGTAATGCATTCAAAACATGATGAATAGGAGTATATAATTCATAATTTGAAGAATGGGCTCAACCCTTACATAGTACTCAAGTTTTAAAAACTTGGGTTGGTTTTATCAAACCTTATTTCTAGTAGTGAATCCACTTAGGAAACACCTTAAACATAATAAACTTTCAAGTTGGAGGCATGCCAAGTTCTTGGCACCTCATGCCCTTCAAGGGTTTCTAGCTTGTATGAGCCTCGACCAAATACGTTTTTGACACGATATGGTCCTTCCCAATTTGGGGCCAACTTTCCTTTTTGTCCAACTCCGGATGCTTCAATCTTTCTGAGAACCAAGTCTCCTTGACGAAAGAACCTTTCTTTAACCCTTAGGTTGTAGTAGAAAGATGCCTTCTTTTGATGTTCAACTATCTTGGCATTTGCCTCATCTCTAACTTCATCAATTAGATCTAGAGACAACCTCAAGCCTTCTTCATTCATTTCTGGTTCATAAGCCTCAACTCTTGAAGACGTGTGAGTAATCTCCACTGGAACCACTGCCTCTGCCCCATATGCCAACAGAAAGGGGGTAGCTCCAGTAGTGACTTTACAAGTAGTACGATATGCCCAAAGTATGGGGAGTAATTCGTCTACCCAAGTGTTTCTGGAGCGTTCAACTCTTTTCTTTAGTCCATCCAGGATAATTCGATTTGCAACCTCAGCTTGCCCATTTGCTTGAGGATGGGCAACAGAAGTGAAGCGCAACTTGATATCGTTCTCATCACAATACTTCTTGAACTCATCATTGTTAAACTGAGTTCCATTGTCCGTGACCAGGACTCGTGGAATCCCATATCTGCATATCACATTTTCTCAGAAGAATTGCATTACTTGCTTGGTGGTTATCTTGGCTAATGGCTTAGCCTCAATCCACTTGGTGAAGTAGTCAATTGCCACTATCAAGAACTTTCTCTGAGCACTTGCCATAGGAAATGGCCCGAGTATATCCATTCCCCACATTGCAAAGGGGATAGGTGAGTTAATGGATGTCATCATCTCTGGTGGTTTCCTAACCACTGGTGCATGTTTCTGGCACCGTTCACATTTCTTTACACAGCTTTTAGCATCAGCAAGTATGCTTGGCCAATAGAAACCTAGACGAGTGATTTTATTGGCAAGGGCTCTGCCCCCCAAGTGCTGTCCACAAATTCCTTCGTGTACTTCCTTCAGGGCCAATTCTGCCTCTTGAGGTCTTAAACATTTCAGATATGGAATGATGAAAGACTTCTTGTATAGGATTCCCTCAATCAGGGTATACCTTAGTGCTCTAACGTACAGTTTTCGTGCTTCTGAAGTGTCGTTGGGTAACCACCCGGTTTCTAGATGAGATTTGATGGGATCAATCCAACAACCGCCAACATCAATGGGTGCTACCAACTTTCCGTTGATGCTTGGGGTCCTCAGGACTTGGAAGTAGACACTTCCTGCATAATTTTAAATTTCGGAAGAAGCAAATTTAGACAAGGCATCAGCCTTCACGTTTTCTTCCCTTGGAATGTGCTCTACATAGCATTCGTCGAACTGAGTCATGATGGCCTTGACAAGTTTCAAGTACTTGGCCATGACTTCATCTCTGGCCTCAAATTCCCCATTTACTTGGGAAACCACTAGCCTCGAGTCTCCACATACTTTCAGAGTTTTGACCCTCAAGGCTCCAGCCAGCCCTAAGCCAGCTATCAGAGCTTCATACTCAGCCTCATTGTTTGTCGTTGGGAAGTCAAGTTTTAGTGCATACTCTATGAGGAATCCATCAGGACTTTGTAGCACTAAACCGGCTCCACTTGATTTTGTTTTTGATGCTCCATCAAAATAGAGCACCCAACATTCTTTGGAGATTATGTCTTCAGTTTCCTTGTCTTCCATTGTTACTTCCTGCCCCCCGACTTCTTGGTTGTCAATGGTACATTCAACCATGAAGTCAGCGAGTGCTTGAGCTTTTATGGCCGTTCGAGGCTTATACTTGATGTTGAATTCGCCCAATTCAATGGCCCATTTGATCAATCTTCCACTAACTTGAGGGCTATCCAAGATGTTTCTTAGAGGTTGATCAGTCAAGACCTCTATCTTGTGAGCCTGGAATTACGGGCGTAGCTTTCTTGAGGCCATTATCAAGGCTAAGGCAAACTTCTCAATCTTTGAGTAGTTTATTTCTGCCCCATGTAGAATCTTGCTCACGTAGTAGATGGGTTTCTGAACCTTTAACTCTTCTTTTACCAAAACAGCTCCCAGGGCAGTGTTGGATACTGCCAAGTATAGATAAAGAACCTCTCCTGGTTTTGGTTTGGCCAATAGTGGTGGCTCAGCCATGTATTTCTTCAGGGCCTCAAAGGCCTCTTGGCTTTCAGTTTTCCATTCAAAAATTTTCACTTTCTTGAGTGCTTTAAAGAAGGGTAAACACTTCTTTCCTGACTTGGAGATGAATCTTCCCAATGCTGCCACTCTTCCCGTTAATTTCTGGACATCTTTGACAGTCCGTGGTGGCTCCATGTCTAGAATTGCTTTGATTTTGTCGGGATTAGCCTCGATTCCTCTTTTGGAAACCATCAGGCCTAAGAACTTTCCCGAGCCTACACCAAAGGCACACTTAGCTGGATTCAACATCATCTTGTGGTGCCTTAGCACTTCGAATGCCTCTCGGAGGTGCTCAATGTGATTGGCCTTATCGAGGCTTTTGACTAACATGTCATCCACGTAGACCTCCATGGTTTTTCCAATTAGGTGTTCAAAGATTTTGTTTACCAACCTTTGATAGGTCGCTTCTGCATTCTTAAGCCCAAAAGCCATGACTAAGAAACAGAAGACACCAAAGTCAGTGATGAATGATACCTTGGCGATGTCATCTTTGTGCATCTTGATTTGATTATATCCACTGAAGCCATCCATGAAACTTAGCATCTCATGCCCAACAGTGGCATCTATTAGAGCATCAATCCTTGGTAAGGGAAAACAATCCTTAGGACATGCATCATTCAAGTCGGTGAAGTCGACGCACATCCTCCACTTCCTGTTAGCTTTTTTGACCATCACGGGGTTAGCTAACCATTCTGGGAATTGGATTTCATCAATGAACCCAGCTTCCAAAAGCTTATTCACTTCTTGCTTAATGGCTTCAAGCCTCTCTGGAGCAAAATTTCTTTTCTTTTGTTTCACTGTCTTCCTTTCTGGATCCACATTCAATTTGTGAGATATCAATTGGGGATCAATCCCTGGCATGTCGGCCGCTGTCCAAGCAAAAACGTCATTGTTTTCTTGAAGAAAAGACGTGAGTTTGCTCTTCAATGGTTCGGGCAGCAGTGCCCCAATATAAGTCACCTTCTCTGGTTCTCCCGGGACTAGGGGAATTGGGACCAAGTCCTCAGCCGGTTTCCCCCTTCTGTCCTCGTTGTCGCTGATATTCATGTCTTCAATTGGGAGAACTTGCCCCCCGGTTCCATCAGGCCTTAACGCGGCTACATAACAACTTCTAGCCATCTTTTGGTCTCCTCGTTCTTCACCAATCTCATTCATCGTTGGGAACTTGATTTTTAGATGATAAGATGAGGCAACAGCCTTGAACGTATGAAGACCAGTCCTTCCCAGGATTGCATTGTAGGTTGAAGTCGCTTTTATAACTATGAAGTTCAACATCTGAGTAGACGTATTCATCCCTTGCCCCATAGTCATTGGGAGTTGGATAGTGCCTTTCACTTTTGATTCCACCCCGTTGAATCCGTATATAGGCATATTTGAGGGTGTTAACTGAGAGTCTGTGTAACCCATCTTGATAAAGGCATCGTGGAACAAGATATCCACTGAAGCTCCATTATCAACCAAGACTCTCTTTGTTTCGGAGTTGCCTATCACAGGTATTATGACAAGAGGATCATCGTGGGGGAACTTCACCCCTTCCAAGTCTGAATCGTCAAAACCTATTGACACACTTCTGTTCTGGCACGCTTCGGTGCTTCTCCAACCACAGTCATTACCTCTCGGGCATAAGCCTTTCTTGAGTTTTGAGAGGACCCAGCAGCAGTTGGTCCTCCGAATATCATGTTGATAACTGGCCCTCGGGGCTTAGGGTTACGATCTTGGTCGTTGTCCCTTCTGTCGTAATCCTTCCTTTCATAATTTCCTCTTTGACTCCCTTGATTTCCATCCTTGGTGAATTTGCTGAGTCTTCCTCTTCGTATCAGAAACTCAATCTCATCTTTCAATTGCCTACAATCATCGGTGTCATGACCGACTTCTTTGTGGAACCGACAAAACTGATTTTGGTTCCGTTTGGACAAATCAGCCCTCATTGGCTTTGGTCATTTGATATCTTCTTCTTTGGCTATCTCCATCATAATTTGACTCCTGGGAGTATTCAATCTTGCATATTCCGTGAATTTTGGCCCAAAATTGTTTCTCTTGGGGGGAGAATCGGAGTTCTTTGATGTTCTGGGGAACTTTTCCTTGACGTCGTACTCCTGAGTTTCTTTTCTTTTCTTTTAGTTTCCACTACCGCCAGTAGTGGGTTCATACTTTCTCATGCTTTCTTCAGCCTTGATATACTTTCCGGCTCTATCTTGGAGCTTCAGCATGCTCTCGGGGGGATGTTTAGCTAACGACCGTTTGAAGTGGTCATCAGTGGTTCCTTGTTGCAGGGCTATCATAGCCACTCTGTCCTCTAAGTCCGGGACTTTTAAAGCCTCTCGAGTGAATCGATTGATGTAGTCCCTTAGGGCATCATTCTGCCCTTGCCGGATTGCCATGAGTGATGCAGAACTTTTCTCATGCACCCTTCCACTAATGAACTGATTGATGAAAGCCTTGCTTAGTTCCTTGAATGACCCAATAGAGTTGGGAGGTAGACGGCTATACCAACGTTGGGTCATGTCTGCCAAGGTTTGTGGAAATGCCCTACACTTGACCGCATCGTTGGTTGGCTGCAACAGCAGTGCATTGGAGAAGGTCCTTACATGATTTGCGGGATCTCCCGTTCCATCATAGGCTTTGATCGAAGGCATCTTAAACTTTCTGGATATAGCCGTTTTCATGATGTCTTGAGTAAACGGTGGTGTAGGATCATCAGGATCTCCTAGGGGCAACAAAATACTAGGATCACCCCTTGGGGCTTCGGCCCTCTTGGTCCTTCTTGCCCGTGGATCCAAGTTGATTATTGGGATCCCTTCAGTTGTTCGGCCTCGAGATTGAGCGGCCTCCTCCTCAGCAAGGAGTTTTTTAGCCTTGTAGTCTCTGCCTCATGGGCTGCAAGTTTCTCCCTAGTAGTTTGGGGTTGTTCCCGATTGGTCTGGGAAGAACGTCTCCTTCTTGGGGCGATATCCTCCCCAGTTGTATAACCCTCATCCTCGGTGTATGGGCCCGAGTAATCTTGAACGAAAGGGGTCTGACGAGTTTGGGGTCCCAGACCTTGAATATAAGGGGGCACATATGCCTCATGGTAGATTGGATTAGTTCCACTACCGCCCGCCATGGGTCGAGGGGGCATGCCATAGCTTGGCATCCCCAAAGTCTGATTCGCGTATTGAGGGAGATCAGTAGTATCGAGTTGAAGGCTCCTTGGTGCACTCATGAGCAGCGGGGAGGTCGTGATTGGTTGCTGGTGGACGGTCTCTTGTGGATTAGATCCATGAATGACCATCAGCAGGGGATTCGTCCCTTCAACCGAAATCGGGACTTCCGGTCCTTGAGTGTTGGTGGGGATATTCGCCCCTTGAGTGCCAGTAGTTGGTGGTGGTTGATTTCCGTGAGTATCCGTCTCAGAGGTGACAGGGCGATCCTCAGGAGTTTGAGTATCTCGATCTGTTCTTCGTGTGTTTGTCATGGTTGATGTTGTCTTCCCACAGACGGCGCCAAATGTTATGGATTAAAAAACGTGCTTTGTGAATTTAATGCTAGGATTAATGAGCTTCGAGCTTTAATGGCTGCACTCGTGTTTCCGGACTAAATTGGTCCTCACAAGATGCCTACGTATCTCAATTAATGTTGAGAATCAAGCCAAAGACGTAGTTCTGATTGTAGGATCAGGGACCTTATATAGGCGTCTGGAGCCTAGTATTTATGGTATGTTTAGGAGACTTAGCGAATAAGTCTTCTTTTTGATATTGGATAAACATTGTATTTTTTGCTGGAGAATTCGTTTCCTTGTCTATAAAGGCTATGACTCATTAATTGCCTTTAATTGGGATTCTGGATCCTTCTTTGACCAATTTGCCATAATTTGGACTCTTTTCATGAGCTGTATATTTTCCCTATTCATTAATTACGAAATTAATGAATAATTAGGGTGTCGGGCCTTAAATATCGGCCTTTTGTTTGACTAGTCAATAATATTTCTATAATTACTTTTCTGACCATATCACCCATATATGGGGATGACTTCCCTATTCAATCAAAGAATTTCAAACTCGCTAAATTCAGAAGATTCCGATTAACTCCCATGTCATGATTTTCAAAATACGTGGTAATCGTTCGTTGTTTCATTGACTGATGTCAACCCACATTGTGACTTACTCCTTTCAAACATTCTGGAGTAAGAAAATCTGAACTGTTGCAAAGTTTTGACAAGTATCTTGTACTTGGGGAACCAGGATTAAATTCCGATTCCCGTTTCATTGAGTGTTCATCCGGGACTAGGAGGAAACGTGTAAGAGGCTGTGGGACAGTCCATCAAATAATATGGCGTAAGAGGCTGCGGGGCAGTCCGGCAACTATCTCGCGTAGGAGGCTGTGGGACAGTCCAGCAGATACAAAGCCCGTATGTGGCTGGGGTGATAACCATGAAAAGGTTTTCGTCCACTACTAGTAGAAAGAAATGTTTTGCGATACAGCGACTGATCATTGTGTATCGTGGTGTGCTCCAGAATGTCCCTTCCCTCCAATTGGAGTTGTGCTGTGATAGGTCCATAATTTAATACCTATTTTATGTTTATTTTCGTAATTTAATTATTTAATAAATTGTTTTCTTTTGTTTTGTAAGAAAATAAATAAAATCATATTTCAAGCAGAAAAAGGTGAAAAAGCAAGGAGATGGAAATACTTGAAGTCAAAAGGAAATTGGAGAAAAATTGGAAAACTTAATGGAGAAGAAAAAGGAATTGAGGAAATATTTCTAGAATCTGATTTGTAGTCAAAGAGCCCAAGCCCATTATTTTTCATATATATATATAGATCTCCCCTCTTGTATTTGAGACACCTAGAATTTAGACCCCTAGAATTTAGACTAGATCTGATAATTAGGAGTATGATAGATTTATTATTGTCTTTCAAGTTCTTTATTCTATTCAAACACTTTTGCTTGCATTCTTTATATTTAATTGTTTTGTTTCTTCTACCATGTCTAGCTAAGTTAATTCTCCTAGGATGAAGATAAAGTTAATTTGATTATTGTTGATATCTTCTTGTTCCTATTAATTGATTCTCATGATTTTTCTTGGTGCTTAATTGTTCAATTGACAAAGTGATTTTGATATATTATTGTTACCGGATTTATTTTTCATAGCTTATGCTTGCTCCATGAAGTTTTGATAGGTTATTGTTAGATAACAAGTTTCATAGTATATGTTTGTCTCGTTAATTGATATATCTTATTTGTGAAGGAAAGATAATTGATTTTAGGGCGAGTTGATATTAATTGTGATTGATTAATGGATTCGGATTCCTAGGTTTTCCTTATCTGATTTTAATTGTTAATTAGGTTAAACAAATCTCATCTCAAATCTTATTTGTGTAGTTCGCCTGAGTTAATTGTTAGGGTTTCAAAAATTCATAGTCTCTGTGGATCGATCTGTGATTGCTACAACTGAACACTGTGCGCTTGCAGTTACTTTATTTTTACACATCAAGTTTTTGGCGCCGCTGTCGGGGATTATTGGTAATTTTCACTCCTTGATATTTAATTCTTCGGATTAGTTTCTTGTTCTGCATTGTTTGTCTTTTGGGGAATAGTGAAGCGGAGGAAAGCTTGGACAAGAAGATTGCTAGAAGGCCTCGTTGTCTCTTGTGAAATTTTTGGAAGCGCTTTTCGGTATTCCGTATCACCTCTCTCTGTTTTCTTTCCACCATTATTGCAAAATCCAAAAAAAAAAAAAAAATTGAAAAATCCAAAAATATTAGTTAGTTATTTGTTAAAAACCAACTTGTTGCATCAATTATTCTCTCACATAGGAGCACATCATCTAGATTTATTTATTGTCTTTATCGCTTTCCATATTATACAATTGTGGTGATTGCTGGAGGAAAGAGGTACTTACAATTTAGAATAGAACACATATTGTAGTGCATCCATAAGTGTTTATTTCTCGCTCTTTGTGTGTTGCATCATCTAATCAATCTTAAGGGCGCCACCCAATTTCAAGATAAGGTGAGGGATTTCATCACCCTTTCCTTGGCCCAAGAATCACTAATTCGTTCATCTTGCATTCCTTTTCCTTAATAAAATCAATTAGACATTAGCCCCTAGGATATCGCGCTCCACTAGGAAGAGAATCTAGGAGGAACAAATCACTAAGTTTTTTTCAGTGGTGTCAAGGCTAGTGAAAGCTTACCTGGCCTTTAGACTGGTGCCTAGAATGGTGGTTAGCCTCATGGCAATGCTTCCTCCTGCCTGGCCAGTCACGACGAATGCTTTTTGAGCTGTTACTTTTAGTAGTATCTTATTGTTAGGAGCAAGGTCTAGATTTTTTAGGATAAGATAGATTTTTCTTTTGATTTTTCATCTTTTTGGGTGTTTACTTATAGCTCTTGTTTGCTACGTGCTTAGTTGATTGTTTCTCTTGTATGCAAAGTATTTGGGTTCGAGATAATACATCTAGATTAGTGAGACAATCCGACCTTTCACTACCTGGAGTAGCAAGACAACTTGATTTCTCTTCACCCACTAAAATTGAGTCAAAAGAAGTAGAAGTTCCAACAACCGTCATGGTTGTCTCTCTTAAAGAACGTTGTTACCCCGCTCGTACCGCTCAACCCTCATGCATAGTGCTACCAGTAGTAACCGCAAACAATTTTGAAATCAAACATCATAACATTAGCATGGTACCTTGGTTTGCTGGGGTAGAGGGAGAAGATCCATATCTTTTCATTCGAGAATTTGAGGAAGTATGTGCCTTACAAAAACTTCAACAACTAAGTGAGGATTCCATTAGGCTCAGACTCATTAACTTTGCTTTAAAAGAAGATGTTAAACAGTGGTTGTATAGTCTACCCGTTAATTCTATTTCCACATGGGAGGGATTTGTTGCTATATTTCTTAAAAAATATTTTCCCAACCATAAGGCTAATAGGCTTAGGAATGAAATCAACCAATTTCAACAAAATCCAAATGAGCCTTTTTGGAAATATTTTGATAGATTTCAAAAGTTGTTGTCTAAGTGTCCTCAACATGGTATAGAAAAATGGAGACTTTGTAAAATTCTCTATGAAGCCTTAGATAGCCAAACCACTGCCTTGTTAGAGTCTATGTGTAATGGTAGGTTTATGAATAAAACTGATGAAGAAGCTTGGCAATTTTTTGAAGAGTTAGCTGAAAGAACAATGTTGTGGGAGTCAACTAGGGAACCCAGTCAGGAAACTGAAAAATCAAAGGGCGTACACGTAGTTGGTAACTCTATTGCAACCGAAGCTAAGTTAGCTACTCTCACTAGACGTCTAGAAGCCTTAGAAACCAACAAGGTGTCATCACAAGTGTTTCTGTGTGCAAATTGTAATTCTCCTAATCATTTGATAGAAAATTGTCCTGAAATTGAACAAGCCAATGCCATGTTTCAATCTAGAGTTAGGAATGATCCATATTCATCCACATACAATCCTGGTTGGAAAAATCATCCAAATTTCTCATGAAACCAAGGTCAATATAATCAATATAACCAAAATTCTCAACCTGCTTTTCAAAAGCCCAATCCTGGTCCATACCCAACTCAAAATCCTAACTCATATCCTCCACAAAATCTCGGTCAATATCCAAATTCAGTCCCTTTGAATCCTCCTGGTTTTAGTGAATCTGATAAGAGATTTAATTCTTTAGAAAAGAGTATTGAGGCGTTATTGAAATCTCAAGCTAATTTAACTCAATCTCAACAAAATTTCATGAACACTATGACCCAAGATAGGCAATTGCTAAATTCCAACGCTCAAGCCATATCTAAGCTAGAGGTCCAAGTTAGTCAATTGGCAAACACCATCAGTGAGAGAGAGAAAAATCGATTTCCTAGTCAACCCGAGATTAATCCTAAATTTCATCCAAATCAAAAGTCTCAAGAAAATGTGAATTTCGTTATCTCTCTAAGGTCTGGTAATCAATTCAATAATCATGCTGGTGTCAATACTCAAGCAGAAGATAAGCTTACATCTGAACCAAATCCTTTACTCTTGAATCCTAGTCTTAAACAATCTTCCAATCCCAAGAGTCCTGAAGAAGTTGAATCTAATGAGTCATCACCCTCCGATGAACCACCTTCAAAATCCCACTCTGATATGTCTAATGAAAAAGTCTTTAAGCCAAAAGTTCTGTTTCCTCACAGACTTACTTCAAACAAACAATATGCTCAATTAGATAAGATTTTGGAAGTCTTCAAGCAAGTCAAGATTAACATTCCTCTTTTAGATGCAATTTAACAAGTTCCCTCTTATGCTAAGTGTCTAAAAGATTTGTGTACTCATAAAAGAACCACTCATGTTCGTAAGAAAGCTTTCCTAATATCTAATGTCAGCTCTATCTTGTCAAATCAAATCCCTTTGAAGTATAAGGATCCTGGTTGTCCTACCATTTCTTGTGTCATTGGTAATACTTTCATTGATAAATCTTTACTCGATCTAGGAGCTAGTGTGAATCTTCTTCCATTATCTGTTTATCAAGACCTGGGTTTAGGTGAACTTAAAGAGACTAGTATCACTCTTCAGTTAGCTGACTGTTCTGTCAAAATTCCTAAGGGTGTAGTGGAAGATGTGTTGATTAAGTTTGGTGATTTTGTCTTCCCCGTCGATTTCATTGTTCTAGAAACTGAACCTGTCTAAAATCTCAAAAATCAAATTCCCATCATTCTAGGAAGACCTTTTCTTGCCACGTCTAATGTTTTGATTAACTGTAGGAATGGTTCGATGAAACTCACTTTTGGAAATATGACGATAGATCTTAATATTTTTAATGTAGGTAATCAACCTAACGAGCTTTTTGAACAACCCGTAGGAGTTCATTTGATTGATGAGGTTGTTTCATGGTCATATCTTGATAATAGTGCAATTGAGTCTTTTCTTGAGGACGATATTTTGTTAGAGTATGAGAGCAATAAAGAACTTCATGAGCTGTATAAGAATTATTCTTCTGATGAGATGTTAGATGAATTAAATGCTATTTGTTGTAAGCATAAAACTCAACTTGAGGATAGTTCTTTGAATCCTAAGTCAGTTGTTAAGAATTATGTTGGTGAGCCACCCCCACTTGATTTTAATCCATCTTTTTCCACTTTTGATCAGTCTTTGGTAGTTAATAATGAAACTCATCATGTTGTTATCTCTAGTGATATAGTTTATAACCAAGAATTTCAAGTAATTAATCTGCTTAAACAACATAAAGAATCGTTTAATTGGTCTTTGAATGATGTTAGTGGTATGAGTTTTATTCTAGTTCAAGATCTTCTTTCTCCAGTGGATAATATTGTCTTTTCAGTGGGTGAGTTTCTGTAATAACCCGAATTTTTGGTAAAATTAAAACTTTTCTTATTATGATTAAGTGCATCAGTGAATAGTGAATTTGGTGGATGAATAGTGATTTTGAGGGTTAAGAAAATTTTTCATGTCACCTATGTACGAGAAGTAGTGTGGATATTCCGAAGTCATATTAGTAATCTACGAAGTAAATAAGTGTATGAAAAGATGATCGGAATTCAGAAAATCCAAACTTTATTGTTATGGAATATTTGACCGGGCAGTGAAGAGCATATCGATGAGATCAAGAGAGTGATTTATTTAAATTGAGAATCCAAGGATTTTATATTTTATTATTTTATTAAAGTCGATTTAAGGATTCGATTGTTTGAGCGAATAGTGAATAGTTACTATTCACTACGAGAATCGCGTAGAGTTTTATTCGCTATTTTTAGGAAATATTTTCGAATCGTTTCAAGAGGAACAAAAACAAGGATGAATAGTAACATTGATGAATAGTGATCCAAGGTGAATAGCAAAATTTTATAGTCTCCGATTGATCCTATATTTCAGCGGAAGTTCAGGAATAATAAACGGTTACTAATCGCGTAGTCAAAAATCGCAAACGAAAACGAGAATCGAAAATCCGTTCGAAGGAGCAACCTTGGATGTATTATAACTTAGGAAATAAAGAATAATATATGTATTAAAAGAAAAAGGGAAAGGAATGAATTAGTGGAAGAAGTGTGTTAAAGAAGCTTGTAAGTTTAACCAAACTTGATGGGCTAACTTGCATTTTGTTAAAAACAAAATATCTACCATAACCACACTTCCACCACACATTACACACACAAAAAGGGAGCAGCCCCACACCCCCATTTCTTGAAGAAAAAAACGTGGCTAAGAGAGGAAGAAGAAGGAGATGGATGGCTAAGCAATTCTTTACCAAAATTTGAGTTCTTGGGCTTAAAAGAAAGAGGGAAGAAAGCTTGTTCTATCTAAGGTATAATCTCCACTACCCACCACCTCTAGATATCTCTTTAATTAAGTTAAAGAAGATGATGAATAGTATTTTTTTGAGTTCTATGTTTATAATTAAAAGATGGAAGCATGAATGTATTGTTAAGGTCATGAGTAAGTGGATTATGTAGTTTGTTTAGTTGTTGGATGAGTTGTGGATGGATTTTAAATGTGATACCAACTGGTTTGGATCGGTTTGGGATTGATAATGGACTTTAAGTGTTGTAATTGATGTGTATGATGATTGGTGGTGAATTGGAATGAGATTTGAATCTCGGAAATGTTAAGTTTTAAGCCGACGTAATGCCCGATTTTCGGTAACGCTAAAAACTGCCTAGAATCCGAAAACCTAACTGCCTCTTTTGGTTCAGTGATGAACATGAGTGTGTAGATCTTTGTTTCTAGTTTATGTGAGCGCAATAATCATGTCATTACGATTTACGGTTTATGAGATATGACCATTTTAGTGAAAGTGGTTCAAGGAATGAGATTGCAGAAATGTACCAACTTTGTGGCTATGTTTGAGACCCTTAAGAGTTGTTTTAAAATATGAAATTTTGTATTGAAGTGCCAAGGTCAGTTAATAAAGTTTGTACGAAGGTTTCGAGTCCAAAAGATTATTTTTCGATTTTATAAAAATGTGTTAGCCGAGGTTGCGCAAGTGAAAACCACTAAGAACATGACTTAGAAACCAATGTTGTAAATGGTTAAGTATAACTTGTATTCGAGGATCGATTTCGGACTAAACCTACGCCTTAAGTAATTGTCGATTAACATGGACTTAGTATGAGCCTATAACGAGCTAGTAATGCCTTGGTTGTGTTTCGCTTACGTGTTTAAGCATTTAGTACAAGTGGATTATCCAGGGGATTAATCGTGTGTTTTCTTTGACTTTGTCTAGATTGTCCGACATCGTCGCGAACCCTTATCACTTCTCGAGCATCAGGCAAGTTTCTAAATCTATACTTTGAAGTATTGACTATATAATACTGCTTTTGCCATGTATAAAATTGGACAGTTTTGCGATATATCTTATTTCTTGTTGAAATAGATTTGACCTTTGGATTATATAAAATCTTTTGAGTTAAGTAGTTATGAACCGGTTTACCTGGTAGCTCTAAATATAAGAGCATATTCATTGTTTTCGACTTTAAATCGGGAGTCGGTATTTTGAGATATGTAGATAGCCGTGGAAACCCGGAGGGATTCCATCGGCAGAATACTATGTATTTTGAGGATTGTTATTTGAGTATGATATCATTTGAGGAATGATATTTGCTTACTATATCTTTCAAGGAATGTTATTTGAGTATTATCTCAGTCGAGAAATACTATTTGAATACTATTTCAGTTATATATGCTAATGGAAGGCAAAACTGTTTTCGAAAGTATATTGTGATACTTGCTTTATGATTTGATTATGGGCTTCTAAGCTAGATATGGGATATTAGTTAGAAGCCAGTTTTTTTTATAAATGCCCTAGGTAAAGGGTGTATGATTTATTCTTTAGACCGGAAGTAGTTATATTTTCGGTATATGTTAAAGATTATTTTTCCGATAAAGATATCGGGTAACTGTTATTCGATGATTATTTATTTAATGAATATTATTTTTGAATATTCATTTAAGGCTTATTTAATTAATGAATATTATTTTGAATATTCATTTAATCCTTATTTATTTAATGAATATTATTTTTGAATATTCGTTTAAGGTTTATTTATTTAATAAATATTATTCGATTATTTATTAAATACTTTTAACACGTTTTAAAATGAGTTATATTATTTAAAGTTTATCCTCGACCTTCAATAATTACGAAGGATATTCTAAACTGTATTATTAATTATTTTAAATCAAGGGGAGGTTCCCAAACACTGTTTTTCCATTTAAATCTATCTTTTAAGAGGATTTAAATACTCGCTCAACTACCAAAAATATGGGGAACCTGATTTAAGTGACTGCTACTCATTTTAAACTCTCAACTCAAAACTGTCAGGGGACAGATATTTTCTCGGAGCAATTTAATTGCTGCAAGTCAAATGTTGTGTTACTACCTCAACGATCGAGGAGTAAATTGATGGAACAAGTCGATATCCATTAACAAGCAATAGCTTGGGAAATATTGGAGAATCTTCCTTTCCAACCTATATATAACTACTTAGTGGAGTCGTATCAACAAGTATTACACTTGGGGAAAGGAGGACGATCTTTACGTTTCAGAGTCATGGATTTCATCTGAACTAGGAGCGGTATAAGAGGTCGAGTTGCGCCGACCCATCCATTTTTATTGCCCCAGATGGGCCGGGAGATCCAGAAAGGCGGTAGACAATGTCAGGCTGTCGTGTTCTTCCATCTACATGTAGAAAACATTTTCAGTTGTACGACCTGCTACTGATCATATTAAGGTTGGGACAACTGGCGCGGTGATTACTCCAGTATTGGTTCATCATCCAATTTGGATAATTCTGCAACATGTATTGAAAGGGACTAAGGCTAACACCCTTGGTTCAGGTTTACCGATCATGTTGGCAGGGGGTTGAAAAGTGTTCAAAAATGAAGTTACAATAAATCCTTGCAACTTCATCTTTTATTTTATGAGTTATGACTCTGATGAAACCTTACTCAGATTATATATGCATAAGTGGATTTTGGGTTACGGAACATTATATGAAATTTTCCTCGTAACTTCATCTTTTATATCATATGACTTTGTGGATACCTTACATAACATGAGTTATGGTAAGGGAGTTGTTTATACTGAATCACCTTATAACTTCATCTTTTAAGTTATATGTTGATGTTCGCACAAAATCACGCAAGCGTGCACGGTCAACAAGTAATATATGAAAGTAGAGTTCGTTCCCACAGAGACTGCTTTGGTTATTATAGTTATGCACCTATGCAACAATGTATGGCTATTGTTCAATGCTAAGACAAATATCAAGGTTGTGTTTTGATTAACTAAATTAACTAATTAACTTAACAAGATTATAATTAACCAAAGAGATTGCTGTATAATTACTTATGAGAATAAAACATGGGATCCTAACTTCATTAAATACTTCATCTAGAGTCTTTTGTCTTTAATCAATGTATGTGACGGTTTTGATAAATAATCGGATAACACGAAATCAGTACACGCTACCTTTCAGTATACGTATACCAAACCACTCAAACATCCACAAAAGAGATAGAAGTTGGGTAGACACCAATTATGCTTAGACCCTATATGTCTATAAGATTTGAAAACATAACGGTTTAACGAGCAAGTTATCCATTCAGATTACATAGGCAGGTGAGATGGTTAAAATTACCTACGAATCATGCATGACAAACATACATAAACCTATGCTAGCATGGCAAGTTCTAAACCTCTATATCCACTTTCGCATTCAATAGAGATTAACAAACAACTTAGATGTTAGCTACGCATCCAAGAAGAATAAGCACAACCAAACTAGGTTATCAATAATTCATCACACACAAATCTTTAAAACAATTAACTACTAAAATCCATAAATAAATCCGTTAGAATCCCACGACAACGATTAGTTCATAATCGAACCGTTCATCATCGTGGGATCTGATGGAAACATGATAATAATAAGTCTAGAATACTGAATAAAAGTGCTAGGGTTTATGAAAGAACAAACGAGAATCCAAAGTATCGCCTAATTAGAAGAATACAAAGATAAATTGAAAAGTAGATCTTCGTAATCAGCCGTCTTCTTGTTCTCCTCACCGGTGGATGGATATATAGATAAGTATATGGTTGTATATCTCAGAAATCGTCCACCAAGTGCTTAAATAGGCCTTTCTGCTGACTTGTTGTTGTTGGTTTCCTTTTCAGAATCGAAGTTGCCTTTTTCCAGAATGTTTCAGGGGTGGGCGCGCCTGAAGGGGGTGGCCGCGCTTAAAATGACCTTCTGATTTTGAACCCTCATTGTAAGC
Organism: Heracleum sosnowskyi; assembly: GCA_030848705.1. NCBI lineage: Eukaryota > Viridiplantae > Streptophyta > Magnoliopsida > Apiales > Apiaceae > Heracleum > Heracleum sosnowskyi. The sequence goes on along the minus strand of CM061238.1, from coordinate 130,270,722 downwards.
TCTCCTTTATGCACATCGATCAAAGTTCGGCATGTAGCTAAGAACGGTCTTCCCAAGATAATCGAAATCCTCTTATCCTCCTCGAAGTCCAAAATAACAAAATCCGCAGGGAAGATAAACTTATCCACCTTAACCAAGACATCCTCTACTATACCTTTAGGATATGTGATCGACCGGTCAGCCAGCTATAAGGACATGTTTGTAGGTTTAGGCTCAGGCAGCCCAAGTTGCATGAAGACAGACAACAACATCAGATTAATACTAGCTCCCAAGTCACACAAGCACTTGTTGAAAGATAGATTGTCGATACTGCATGGTATGGTGAAACTCCCTGGATCTTTGAGTTTAGGAGGTAACTTTTGCTGTAGAATAGCACTACATTCTTCTGTTAGAGCAACGATTTCCAACTCCTCGAGTTTCAACTTCCGAGAGAGAATACCCTTCATGAACTTTGCGTAGCTCGGCATTTGTTCTAGAGCTTCCGCAAAAGGTATATTGATATGCAACTTCTTGAAAACTTCGAGAAATTTGGCAAACTGCTTATCCAACTTTTGTTTCTGAAGTCGTTTATGGAATGGCGGAGGAGGATAGACCTCCTTGATCTCTGTATTCTGCTTCAGAACAGATTTCTCAGACGAATTGGCACGCTTTTCCGCTTCGTTTCCTCCCAAACTGGCTTTTTCCTCATTTTCTTCACTTTCTGGCAGAACCTCAGGCACGGGCGCGCTCCCTAGGGCGCGGGCGCGCTCCACCTTCTGCTGGGAATAAAAAAAAATTTTGTTTTCTGCTTTTTCTGAGTTCTGGTCACTCGTAACCTTTCCAGATCGCAAGGTAACTGCTTTGACATGTTCCTTGACCTCTCTTTTTCCAGGATTAGCATCCGTATCACTAGGGAGAGTTCCCTGTGGTCTATTCAACAATGCATTGGCAATCTGACCGATTTGATTTTCCAGAGTCTTGATGGAAACAACTTGGCTCTTGCACATTAGCCTCAATTCCTCCAATTCAGACTTTTCATTAGATGACTGACCAACGTTGCCTTGAGACGGTTGTTGAAAACCTGGTGGTTGGTAAGGTTGCCTTGGAGCATACTGCTGCTGAAAACCAGAAGAGTTAAATGGTTTAGCTCCAAATTGCTGACCTTGATACTGCTGATACGGTTGTTGTGGTTGTTGTTGCTGGCCACCTTGATTGTTACTCCAACTGAAATTTGGATGGTTCCTGTTATTCGGATGATAGGCATTAGGCACTGGCTGTTGTGATCTCTGGAAATTGCTCACGAACTGCGCCGATTCACTTGATATGACACAATGAGTCGTGTCATGTGCACCTGCACAAAGCTCACACACACTAGCCACATGCTGAACTCCATAGTTAGACAAGAAATCCACCTGCTGAACTCCATAGTTAGTCAAAGAATCAATCTTCATAGACAGAGCCTTTAACTGAGCTGCTATTGCCGTAGCTGCATCCACTTCCAGAACCCCTGCTACCTTACCTTGTGATAATCTCTGAGTTGGATTCTGATATTCATTAGCAGCCATCATCTCAATTAACTCATAAGCCTCATCGTAGCTTTTAGCCCACAAAGCTCCACCTGATGCCGCATCAAGCATTGGTCGAGATTGACCTCCCAGACCATTATAAAAACAGTTGATCACCATCCAGTCAGGCATTCTATGATGAGGACACTTCCTAAGCATCTCCTTGTAACGCTCCCAAGCCTCACATAAAGTTTCTCCAGAATGCTGAGCAAACTGAGTAAGGGCATTCCTGATTGCTGCTGTTTTAGCCATAGGAAAGAATTTAGTGAGAAACTTTTGAGCCAAATCCTCCCATGTAGTAATAGAACCTGCTGGTAGAGAGTGCAACCAGCCTTTAGCCTTATCCCTCAGAGAGAATGGGAAAAGTCTCAGCTTCACAGCATCTTCTGACACTCCGTTGAATTTGAAGGTGTCGCATATCTCGATGAAATCCCTAATATGCATATTAGGATCTTCCGTTGGAGCACCCCCAAACTGAACTGAATTCTGCACCATCTGAATCGTGCCAGGCTTGATTTCAAAAGTATTAGCTGCAATAGTCAGCCTGACAATGCTAGATTGAATGTATGTGACGGTTGTGATAACTAATCAATGTATGTGACGGTTGTGATAACTAATCGGATAACACGAAATCAGTACACGCTACCTTTCAGTATACGTATACCAAACCACTCAAACATCCACAAAAGAGATAGAAGTTGGGCAGACACCAATTATGCTTAGACCCTATATGTCTATAAGATTTGAAAACATAACGGTTTAACGAGCAAGTTATCCATTCAGATTACATAGGGCAGGTGAGATGGTTAAAATTACCTACGAATCATGCATGACAAACATACATAAACCTATGCTAGCATGGCAAGTTCTAAACCTCTATATCCACTTTCGCATTCAATAGAGATTAACAAACAACTTAGATGTTAGCTACACATCCAAGAAGAATAAGCACAACCAAACTAGGTTATCAATAATTCATCACACACAAATCTTTAAAACAATTAACTACTAAAATCCATAAATAAATCCGTTAGAATCCCACGACAACGATTAGTTCATAATCGAACCGTTCATCATCGTGGGATCTGATGGAAACATGATAATAATAAGTCTAGAATACTGAATAAAAGTGCTAGGGTTTATGAAAGAACAAACGAGAATCCAAAGTATCGCCTAATTAGAAGAATACAAAGATAAATTGAAAAGTAGATCTTCGTAATCAGCCGTCTTCTTGTTCTCCTCACCGGTGGATGGATATATAGATAAGTATATGGTTGTATATCTCAGAAATCGTCCACCAAGTGCTTAAATAGGCCTTTCTGCTGACTTGTTGCTGCTGGTTTCCTTTTCAGAATCGAAGTTGCCTTTTTCCAGAATGTTTCAGGGGTGGGCGCGCCTGAAGGGGGTGGCCGCGCTTAAAATGAATTCACCTAGGGCGCGGGCGCGCTTGGAGGGGGTGGGCGCCCTTGAAACATTCTGCCAAATTCTCCCTTTTGCTTTTTCCTCGATAATTCATGCTCTTTTCATTCCGAAACCTCTTGGCTTCTTCAACAATGAACGATTAGCACCACATAACCCTAGAAACTTCACCACACTTCTGACAAAGCAACTCTGCATACACTAACATAAAACACATCAAAAACACCATGTACTTGAGAACAAAACGATCAATTTAAGCCAATTTAGGACGTTCCAAGTAGATATGAAATCCACTTATCAGTTGATATTCTACTTACATAGCAGATATTTTTCGGAAAGGTTATATTGGTTTACTTTGAAACCTCATCTTTTATATTATACTAGAACTTTGTTCATAATATAGCAAAAGTTTGCAGAAATATTATGAAAATGATATTTGAAATACAACAATGGTACTGTTTTTGGAATATATTCCGATAAGGAAATAATTTCAGTATCGAGATATTTTGACAAATTATTGTCTTATACTCGCTTTATTCTGGGTTGAGTTAAAGGCAGGATTATGCCATACTTTAATTACCTTGCTGAGCTATCGCTCACTCTTGCTATTGTTTTATAAATATTATATAGCAGCGAAGTAGGATACCAAGGATTCGGCGCACATCCCTCAGGCGAGTGATAAGCGCAAGGCAGTCTCATGAGCAGTTTCTAGCAGTGATCCTGGAAGTAGTGTGAACCAGTCAGATCAAGCTGGAGCTTTTGGTATTCATCTTATGTATAGATATGAATGGTATGAGAGGGTGGTGAGTATTACAAGGCTAAGTTGGTAATGTACCATTACTTAGGAGTTGTATCAGTAGCAAATTCAAAAGACATTTGGGTATTGTAATAAAGATTATTTATTCCGCAATGGTTGTATTTGTGTCGTTTCTGAGACTCTAACCTGTGTGTGTGTGAGAGAGATATATACATTGTGGGGTCATAAGCAGATGAATTGTGTCTATTGTGAGTAAAGCAGGCAAGGCAAGAAGTAAGTGGATCGTGACTACTCTAAATCCCTGACCCCGGATTTGGGGTTGTTACAGTTTCACATGCTTGTTGATTGTGTTACGAAGGTAGTTTTCCCTCGATCTGGTATTGGTTAATAAGTGTTTTTGTTTGTGTCTCCCATAGTGAAGTGTAGGTATGGGAGTGTGTGTGAGTGTGTTTATTGTGTGTGTGTGTGAGTGTGTTTTTGTATGTGTGTGTTTTATAGGTATTGTGTTTCTCCGTCATGCCCTTATAAGGTATTCTCGTCCTTTTACTCTGTCATTTTTCTCTCATTTGCATACATTGAGGACAATGCATGATTTAGGTATGGGGGAGGGGTTTAGTAGTTACAAAACGAAAAAATCCAAAAAAAAAATGAAAAATAAAAAAATCAATAAAGAATTTTAGTTGTAAATTGTAGAATTCTAGCTTGTAAAATGATTGCTTGTGGCTTGATGCACCCTTACATGCTATAGTAATCTTGTGTTTCTGATACTTTTGATTGAGAGTTGATTTGCTAACTTTTTGTTCACACATACACTAGCAAGTTAAAACTAGTAGACTTACTGAATGTTGCAAGTAATTAAAAGGACATGAATATGTGCAAAATGATTTGGTTTTCATGCTTTGAGTACAAGTTGGTGCATTGAAGAGATTTTTACTTGGGATTGATTATGTTTTACCACCAAGTGAGTTTTTGAGCCTATATGCATATCTTTTGCATTTTATATTCGTTTGCTTGAGTGTCCACATGTTGTTTGCATTGCTAGCACTTGTTTGAGACCTTTCTTGAAACGCATGACATTATTTGATGATAAGATGATAAAGGCATTTAGGAATAACCTATATTTTCCAAATTACCAAACCATTTATATATGATCAATTAGTTACCCTCTTGAGCTTAAATCCTATTTTTTTCGGTGACATACCACATTACGTGCCTAGACCTTTTTTCTTGTTTAGCCTTACTTATGCTTGATCCCAAATTGTCAATGGCTAGTAGGAACTTGAGGGAGTAATAAGGTGTGTAAGATGAGTTTACTTTTGTTCATTACTTTTGAGGAAATATTTGGTTTGATTGCTTACTTGATAGTCGTTGTTCAATAAATTTTTGAAGGAGGATTGTGGTTGCTTATATCTATCTCTTAGCTCTCGAAAAACAAAAGAATGAAAAAAAATGAAAAAAAAAGAAAAAAAATATTATGAGAGCATACTTATGTTTTTGTGATCCTTCTTCATTCGACTAATCAAGCCTTTTGTTGAAAGAAAATCAGAAAATTCATGTGTGGGGAGGATGTTTGGTGATGTGTATGATTAATTATGGTGCCTACTAGCTTTTGACACTTCACCTTATTTGGCCTTACTTGACATACCTTGTCCCTAGCCCCATTACAACCCAAATAAAGACCTTTTGATTATCATCATTGATGTATGTTGTGTTAAAGTTAGATTGATACCAAATGTCAAGCATGTTTATGATTTAGCTGGAATAGAGTGATACACTTACCCTTGTTCTTGAGTGAATATTCTTTTGTGAGTGAAAGGTGAGTTATTGCTTCTTTCTACATTTGAGATCCCAAGGTTTGACTCAAAGGTGTACTCTTGTGGGTTTAGCATGGTTACCAACTTATTCTTACACTTGACATGGACTTCTGAGCACTTATGCGTATTTCTTTGAGTAGACTATGTGAATCCTTGCACATTCCATGATAAGACATTGCAAAGTCATTTTTGATTCTTAAGTTGATGAAGCATGAGAGGACTTGTATGTGTGGCGTTGCATTGCCATGTGATCTTTTACATAAGCAAGATGGATTTTGTGGGTACATTCACTATAAACCCTCACGAGACCTTACTCGTCCACTAGGGCTGCCTAGGGGTTTAAAGGGCTTGTTGCATATGCCAAATGCAACCGTGATCACCTACGGAAGTGGTATTATCTATTAGTTAGTAGTTTATATTATATTAGTTTTTCTAGAGGACGAGCAAAAGATAGGTATGGGGGCATTTGATAGGTCCATAATTTAATACATTTTTAATACCTATTTTATGTTTATTTTCGTAATTTTATTATTTAATAAATTGTTTTCTTTTGTTTTGTAGGAAAATAAATAAAATCATATTTCAAGCAGAAAAATGTGAAAAAAGGCAAGGAGATGGAAATACTTGAAGTCAAAAGGAAATTGGAGAAAAATTGAAAAACTTATCGGAGAAGAAAACGGAATTGAGGAAATATTTCTAGAATCCGATTTGTAGTCAAAGAGCCCAAGCCCATTATTTTTCCTATATATATAGATCTCCCCTCTTGTATTTGAGACACCTAAAATTTAGACACCTAGAATAGACACCTAGAATTTAGACACCTAGAATTTAGACTACATCTTATAATTAGGAGTATGATAGATTTATTATTGTCTTTCAAGTTCTTTATTCTATTCAAACACTTTTGATTGCATTCTTTATATTTAATTGTTTTGTTTCTTCTACCATGTCTAGCTAAGTTAATTCTCCTATGATGAAGATGAAGTTAATTTGATTATTGTTGATATCTTCTCGTTCCTATTAATTGATTCTCATGATTTTTCTTGGTGCTTAATTGTTCAATTGACAAAGTGATTTTGATATATTATTGTTACCGGATTTATTTTTCATAGCCTATGCTTGCTCCATGAAGTTTTGATAGGTTATTGTTAGATAACAAGTTTCATAGTATATGTTTGTCCCGTTAATTGATATATCTTATTTGTGAAGGAAAGATAATTGATTTTAGGGCGAGTTGATATTAATTGTGATTGATTAATGGATTCGGATTCCTAGGTTTTCCTTATCTGATTTTAATTGTTAATTAGGTTAAACAAATCTCATCTCAAATCTTATTTGTCTAGTTCGCCTGAGTTAATTGTTAGGGTTTCAAAAATTCATAGTCTCTGTGGATCGATCTGTGATTGCTACAACTGAACACTGTGCGCTTGCAGTTACTTTATTTTTACACATCATGCTGCACATTGTAACGAAAGCCTAGGTGCTTAGTTACCGATAATGTGACAGTGATTGAACAATGATGTTCCTCGTACGGTATTGGAACTGTATGACATGTTTTGACAAAAGAATATTTTGTTATATCATTCTGTATACAAATGAAGTTTTTAAAAGCTTTCAATTATGATATAAGCTTTCGTATATGATTATGCTGCTTTATATTATGGATGGGCTTAGTGATCACTCTTGTTTTTTTATATATATCACATCACAACAGCTAGAGTAGATGGCCAGGATCCGCCTTACCGCTCGGAAGCGCGTCTGGGCCGCGCAGACCGCCCATAGGATGGTTGTTGCAGCACCTCAGGTAGAAGTACTGAGTTGGTTCGGAGTGCAACTCTTGTTGCTCCGGTTTAATTATAACTATCACCTATGTATATTAATGAACAAGAACAAACATTTGTGCTGCCTTTCTGGTTTCAAGTAGAAATCATACTGGCATTAGGTTTCAAGAATTTTACTTTTGGGTTGTAATAACTTTACTTTGTGGATCATATGACTATTGTTCTTGCAATTTCGTTTCTGAGACATAACTAGCGTGTGTATATTAATGGTGGGGTCACCATGTGTGTTGATTTATGTTATTATGATTCGAGTATCAAGTGTTTGTATGGAATAAGGAATGTGACAACCTAGATCTCCGACCCCGGGTCTGGGGGTGTTACAAACATCCTGGAAGTTAAAAGAAAATTTGATAAGGTATGTTTAGGTTAAATTGAAGTGCAATATCCTTATGGCAAAGAGAAAGAATCTTCAAAGATCAAACTGCAATTAAAGACATTCGATAGTTTTCCTTCTTGAAAAACTATCGAAAGAGAAAAGAAGGTTTTGATAAAAAAAACATCGAAGTGCTGTGAATCCAATTCGATAGTTTCTTATTTAGAAACCATCGAAGTGGATAAAATGATTATGTTTGATAGTTTTATTTATAAAACTATCGAACTAGTTTCAAAGAAACAAGTTATTCTTTTCGATAGATTTTATTTAAATCTATTGAATGAAAAGAAAACTCTTGTCTTCGATAGATTTTTAATCTGGAAAAGGTGAATTGCATTCAACTTTGTCAGAGATTGGTGAGGAAATGGACGGCTGAGATTTCATCCCAGCCTTCGATAGTTTTCCTAAAGTCTACATGTTGTGAATTGAAGACACTGTCTTCATCAGTTCAAGAAAAGAAAGAGTTGCAGAAGATTAAATACTGAGAAAATTTAAGAGCTTAAGAATTTTAGAGAAGTTATTATCAGTGCCTTAAATTCTATCATTTGTATTGAATACTGTAACTTGAACTCATTGAAGCTAATCCTACGGATTAGATTTGCAGCACCCCTCGTGGTTTATATTTATAAAACGATATATTCCCCGACTTCTGTTTTTAATTTGGTTGGTTTGATTTCGGACAAGAACACAAATAATTACCCGCAAACGAAATCGAATAATTTGTGAGTATCGTATTCAACCCCCCTTTCTACGATACTTTAGACCTAACACATACTGTTGGATTTGTGGAGTCTAACAGGTTTCAGGATTAGTTTCTGATTTGAGTTAGAATTTCCAGATCTGAATTCTAATTAGAGTTAGGAATTTCAGAATTTCAGAATTTCAGAATTAGACTCTGATTAGATTAGGCCCACTTTCTTTTCTTATAAATAGTCTCATGTAATTATAAAACCCCAACACAACAGAACACAACATAGTTGTGAGAGATCCAATACAAAATTAGTGCGGCTTGTGGAGTAAGAATTTCCGAATCACGTAAATCTTTGTCTTGTGTGATTGTCGTTTATTTTCTTGTTCTTGTTTATTCGTTTTGGGTTTTGCTTTCGTTGTTGTATACTCAACACATACGACATACACAACATTCATCCATCAATTCAACACAAAGACTCAATTAAGAAATTAGGTTTTCAATTTGGGAAGAATCCATTTTTGACCTAATTAAAAACCAATCTACAATTCTCATAAAATGTGTATATAGCTGTTTGGGACTGGCAATTACTCCTTATGTCCCTCTCATTTCTTTACAGTTTTTTACACTGTTTGGCACGTATTTTAAGGCTCCTATAAAGTATAACTCTACAACTTATTTTTTTTAAAAAAAATTCTAAATAAAAATTTAAACATTATATTTTTATTCAGAAAAAGAAAAAAATTAAAATAATTTATCGAAGTATATTTTATAGGAGTCTTAAAATACGTGTCGAGCTCCCGTCCCCCAATATAAAGAATTGAGATGAACGGGGGAGTACATATAAACCCTCACGGTATTAACAGGAATTGACGGAAGTATGCTAATTGCAAGCAAATGAAAACTGCAACATACTTTTTGCTAGATTCAAAATTTCAGGTACACAAAGTACACAAACCTAAAACTTTAGGTACACAAAGTGCTTTTAAACCAACTGATGAGACACCATGAGACACGGGTACTGAACCGTGCCTCTTTGCTTTTGCGTGACCTGTAGGTCTCGATATTGTTAACCATGCTAGTACTTTTTCAGAAAAACAAAAGGTTATAGAAAATCTCATTAAATTTAACTAAACATTGACTTTAGGTACTTGACGGTTGTTGTATATATCCCATCGATTCATGCACACGTTTATTTTAAAGGAAAATCTACAAAAATATCTAATTTTTTAAAATTATTTACAAAAATACGTTTTTATTGTACTTGTAAGTGATGTTGAAATTGTTGCAAATAAGATTGCAAACTTGGTTGCAACGATAGCAAAGGAGATTGCAAAAGTTACAAAACAACGTATTTTTATAAATAATTTCTACAATTTGGATATTTTTGAAAAAAGTCCTAATTTAAATCATCACAACAAATGTTTAAAACTTTAAGTTGAAGATCTCCCGGTGTCAATGTTTATATACGCAGCAGCCTGGGCATCCGACTTAGCCACTAAGATATCAATTAGCTCTGCCAAAACAATTAAATTTCCACCAAAGGGATTATTATAAACCCAAATTAGTGTTTAAATTAGGTAGGGGAAAGATGATAGATAGTACGGCACTGCTAGATTAGCAACAACGTTACATGTATATATGAAGAATCTCAGTAGTGGGAAATGCATTATGGTTTAATTAAGGTTATCAAATTGAGATTCATTTTAATGGAGATATATATGACTGAACATGTTTGACAAATGGTTTATAAGTTAACGTATAACTTATAAACTCGTAATAGCTTATGGTCAACCCAAACTTATAAACCAACTTATAACTTATATGTTTATAAGTTTACTAACAAGTACATTTTACTTAACTTATCGATTTATTGCTTGATTTCTTTATCTTTTAATACTTCATATTTTTACATTTGTGTTTTTAAATATTTTTTTAATTTAAAATGTATGTATTTAGCTCATTGTATTTAATAATTATTTTTAAAATATAAATTAGCAAATTCGTAACTAACTTATAAATAAATTTATCCAAACACCTAATAATTCATCCATTTATCACTTATATAACACTTATTCATTTTAAGGTATAAGTCAACTTTTTTAAAATACCCTAAAATGCACTTAGAAAGATTTTCTTACCTGACATTTTTACTGTAATTTTTTTTAACATTGAGTGGAAAGTGATTAGGAGTATTAAAATTGTCCTTAAGTATTTATTATTGCTTTCTGCAGAATTAACTTATGTGAGCCGGAAAAGGTGTTAATTATAATTGACCCTTGGCCTTTATACACTGCGAGAACAAAGATGATCAAGATATCGATCAGATTTTTAGTTGAAAATTTCTGTGATCATCGTACATGCTTTTTCTTATCCAATCGACTAATGCAGCTGATTAGTATATGATTTTATTTTTTGTGTGGATTAGTATGAGTTTAATAATTGTATATGTATATTAAAAACACGCATCTCATGTGTTTGACCGAAATGAATGATTAACAACTACTATGATACTACTACACGTATACGTGCTCCTTGACGTAAATTCTCACCTTTTTTTTTGACAAGAATGTATAGTGTCGCAAATATTTTGTTATAGATTAATATATTTCAAACGTGTTGGTTCTTTTAAAGATAAAATTGAAGTAAAATTCGAAAAGCAGTACTTATGCTCTATTTGAGATTGTTATTAAAAATTGATTTGTTATTGAAAAAGTTGTTAAAATAAATGTTATTACGAAAATCAAATAAATGTTTGATAATATTTTTGATATATTCATATTTTGGATATAATATAATACAATAATGTTTTTGGTGAAATTTGATGTTGAATCCAATATTATTTTTCGTAAAAGCTGAAAATCAACTTTTTCTCAAAGTATGGGGGTCCTACTTTTTTTAAAAACAACTTTTCCGCCAAAATTATTTTTGAAATTTACCAAACAACATCTTATTTGTTTTTTTTTTTTCAAATGTTGTTTTCTGCAATAACAATGACAAACTAGGCCTTAAAATTCTGTCGCAAACAAGTTTAGCATGTTAGTATAGTTACATAACGAGCTAGAAAATCGAGTTTTAGGGGATATCTTTTTCCTTAGTAAATAATATATATCTTAATAATTTATTTGAATATAGAATAAATAAATTATAAATAGAATTTTATATTTATACTATCTATACTATCAATACTATTATATAATAGACGAAACATTAAAAGTTTGATTGGTCGGTATGGTACGTTGTGATTTTACTTAATTGCTCTTAATTAGTTTTTACTTTTGGTTGGTCGGTATGGTACGTTGTGATTTTACTTAATTGCCCTTAATTAGTTTTTACTTAATTAACCTTACTTATTTATAGAAATATATTATTAAATAATAATATTATCTATTTATAATCAATTACTTTTTTCACAAAAAATACATTATTTTTTCTAACAAATTCCCCTACTTTTTCAAATATATCACGGAAAATTACCTTTTTTAACTAAAACATGTTAGTTTTTCTATTTTTTCTTACTAAAATCCCTCTTTTTCCAAAAAAATCACGGACAAACATTTAGTTATTTATTTTTAAACCTATTTTAATATTATAATTATTTTTAAAAGTTTACCTATTTTAACATATCTACTTATTTTTTTTAACAAATGCAATTACTAAAAATATTAAAATATAAATAATCAAATACCTATTTATAACCAATTACTTTTTCAGCTAAAACACATTATATATTTTTTTGAACAAAGTCCCTTCTTTTCTAAATATATCACGGGAAATTGCCTTTTACAATTTACTTTTTCTATTTTTATCACTAAAATCCATTCTTTTTCCAAAAATATCACAGGAAACCTTTTACTTATTTATTTTAAAACGTATTTAAATACTTTTAATTATTAAATTTTAAAACCTCATTTTCCACGCGCATTAACCCTTTTAAACTAAATATATGTTACATTTTTTATTTTTTCTTACTAAACCCCTCATTTGCAAAACTATAACGGGCAAACCCATACTTATTTATTTTAAAATCTGTTTTAATGTTTTTAATTAATTAAAAGTGTTTAGCTATTTTAACATGCCTACTTATTTTTTGCACAATTACAATTAATAAAATATTAAAATAATAGTAAAATAACAATTAACAATCCGTGCATCGCACGGGTTTTAAGCTAGTATTATTAAAGACAAATCATTGAAAATTTTGATACCTGTTTTTTGGTATGTTACTTGTCTTATTTAATTGTTTATTTAATTATTATAAAAATTATTATAACCAGTTACCTTTTTCATATAAAATACATTATTTTTCCTATTTTTTTCTAACAAAATTCCCTCTTTTTCTAAAAAACATCACGGACAATTATCTTTTTCATCTAAAAAATGTTAAGTTTTCTATTTTTCTTACTAAAATCCCTCATTTTTCAAATATATCACGGGTAAACTCTTACTTAGTTATTATAAAACCTATTTTAATACATTTAATTGGTAATTACATTTTTCAACTAAAACATGTCACTTTTTCTATTTTTTCTTACTGAACCCCCTCTTTTTCCAAAAATATCACTGAAAAATCGTTACTTTTACATTTTAAAATTCAACAAAAATATGTTACGTTTTCTATTTTAATTATTTTAAAAAGTTTAACACACATACTTATTTTTTTAAACAAATACAATTAATAAAATATAAAATATAAATAATAAATTTAACAATTATTAAAAACAATCTATGTATCACACGGGTTTTAAACTAGTTATTAATTAAAGATGAAATATTAAAAGTTTTGGTACCTGTTTTTTGGTACGGTACTTGTCTTATTTAATTGTTTTACTTAATTGCCCTTTAAAGATGAAACATTAAAAGTTTTGATACCTGTTTTTTGGTACAATACTTGTCTTATCTAATTATTTTGTTTATTACCCTTACTTAATAATTTTTAATTATAGATATTCCTTATTTAATTATTTTACTTAATTATACTTACTTAATTATTTTTACTTAATTATTTTTATTTATAAATATGCATAAGAAGACTCAATACTAAAATTTAAGTACTGAAACCAGGTTTTATTACTTAGGCCCAAAATAAAATAAAAACTATTTTAATGAATTTAATTTATTTAAGAATCTATAATATAAATATAAAAGTATTAAAAGTAAACCGTTCATTGCACGGAATATTAAAATTATTGAAATGATAAAATATTTATAAATAAATGTGATTCACACGGGTTATAAGCTAGAACTATCTATACTATCATATAATAGACGATAAACTAAAAGCTTGGTTGGTTTGGTACTTCGTGTATTTACTTGATTACCATTATTTATTTTTATAAAAAAATTATTAAATAATAATATTACCTATTTACAATTAATTACATTTTTCAGCTAAACACATTACTTTTTCTATTTTAACAAAAAAAATTCTTTTTCCAAAAATATCACTGACAATTTCCTTTTTCAACTAAAACATTATAACTTTTATTATTATTATTTTTTACAAAAACCCCCCATTTTCCAAAAATATCACGGACAATATTTACTTATTTAATTTTAAAACGTATTTAAATGCTTCTGATTATTTAAATTTTTTAACCTATTTTAACATACTTACTTATTTTTTTTAACAAATGCAATTGATAAAATATTAAAACGTAAATTATAAAATAATAATTATTAAAACAATCCGTGCATTTTACGGGTTTTAAGCTAGTACTTATTTAATTTCAAATTTATATAAACATCATAAATTTTACTATGATATTCGTAAAATTTTAATAAATTTGAGGAAGCGATATTACAATATTTTAACATCAATAATGAGATTATATTTAATTTTTTTTCCTTAAAATTTACTACTAATTTTATGATCCCCGAGTATACCTAATTATTTATAATTTTACATTTGCTATAAAATATATATTTGAGGAGGCGAAAATAAAATATTACAATATTTTAACATGAATAATGAAAAATAAAATTCTCTTCATGAAATTTATTACTAATTTTATATTCCCCGAGTATACATAATTATTTTAAATATTACATTTGCTATAAAAATATAGGCCGTTTTACAATATAAATTAACCCAAGTGTATCTTTCGAAATCGCATCTATTAATATTTTTTGGTCCAAAAAAAATATATTCTATAATTATAATACAAAAAAATATCACTATACAAAATATTAAAGTCGTTAACGAACTCAACTGTTTGTGAACAAGTTTAAGCTCGATTTGATAAGGACTTGGTTCAGTTCAATTCGTTAAAAACTCATACTCGAACTTAAACACAAAATTGTGTGCAGTAAGCGAACGAGCTTGAGCCTAGTTATTTGCATGTATGATCGGCTCGTTAAAACTCGATTTTTTAGATATATCCTGATTTTTTGTAATAATCCTAACACCGTAAGTGTAGAATTACAATCCAAATATCTAAATCACAATTTTTTTTGAGAATAGTATATTAAAATTTGAGGTTGGATTGAGTGAAATTGATAATTAATTTCAAGTGGGTTTAAATCTTTAATGTTAAATTTTAGTGTTCACGAGTTGTTCGTTAAGAGTTCGAATTGAGCTCTACTCATTTTTGTTGAATAAAACATGAGTGCCGGCTCGATCTTTTAGCTCAAGCTCAAACACGCTTTCAGTGCGATAAAAAAGTTGGCTCGATTCAATTCATTAAAAAAAATAACATTCAACTCGTTTAAACTAAAACTCAACTCAATTAAACTAAAACTCAACTCAATTAGTTTACGTTCCTACAAAATACGACGCCGCAAGGAGTTACTTTTTCTTCGAAATATGATGAGGAAGATGTTTTCTTTGTGCCATAGATGATATAAAAAGTACATTCATATCGTGCAAGTATATTAGATGTATACGAGAAACCATTAATGATGAGTTTTGAGTGTGAGAATTTAATATACACACTCAAAGATTTTTATGTTATATATTATAACAAACCATTGAGATTTGAGAAGATAGCCCTAATCAAGGGCACCAAGATTATCCCATCCAATTAAACACCTGGTACCTCCAACATCAAATAAACAAGGAGCCTTAAATAAAGGACATGAACAACTTGCTACAACCACAAGGAACCTCCCGCAATTACAGCCCTTAAAAATCTAATAATTAAAAAGATCAAATGGTGGAATTGTCTTAGTGGTAAAATAGAAAAGGCCGGGCGCCAGGAGTAGTCCAATATAAATTCTCCAACGTCACCACACACTCAAAAGCAAGTAAGGTGACCTTACGTCTGGATCTCTGACTCTGAGTCATTGTCATCATCAAATCCCACTTAGCCCCCTTAATTAATCATGCTTAATGTAGTAGTAATTGTTTAATTTATGTGGTCGTACAGTAAAATCTCGATAAATTAATATCCTTGGAATCTGAAAAAATTATTAATTAATTAAAATATTAATTAATCGATAATTTATTAATTTATTAATTTATCGAGATATATCCTGATGAAAATGAAACAACGACGGAATTTTTGAATGATGAACAAATCATTAGCGAAAATGAGAAAGAACATGAAGGACGGTACACAGTTAAAGCCGAAGCTGGTATGTCCTTAAAGCAACAATTACTTCTAATGCATTAAGAAAGATTCAAGATGAAGGATAAGGAGACATCAATTTCAAAAAAAAAAACAAGTTACATTGGATTTTATTATAAAAGTGTATTCTGAAATAAATATTTATAATTTTGATGTAATATGTAATTATTAATTTATATATTATATGAGACTTATATGATTTAATAAAAACATAATATCTTATAAATTTAGCGAATTATTAATTTATATTAAAAGGCCAGAATTGATACTACAAAAAAATATTAATTAATCGAGTATTAATTTATCAAAGTTTTAGTATACTGTGTAAGACAACTTAAGAACAGTTCTTTCAGATAATTGCTTATTTTAATAACATTACCGGCCACGGGTCGCGACTTTTTGTTACTCCCTGTCCCTCTCGATTCTTTACATTGGGGGACGGGACTCGTCACATATTTTAAGTTTCCTTTAATATATATTTCGATAAATTATTTTAAATTTTTTCTTCTTTCGAATAAAAATATAATGTATAAATTTTTATTTAAAAAAGAAAAGTTTTAAAAATAAGTTGTAGAACTATACTTTATATAAGGCTTAAAATACGTATCAAACAATATAATAAAAATGTAAAGAAATTAGAGGGACGGAGGGAGTAATATTTATGCATATTGAATATTCACGTAAATCTGAAATGCAAATCGAATCTGAGTTTACATATCTATACTATAATATTATAAGCAAACCGCCCTCTATTTGGTTGGTAGTTTGGTCATCTAGTTTGGTACTCTAAATAATAACCGTTAGATGTAAATATAGCTAAATGAGAATCGTTGGATGTAATATTAAAAGAATATTCTTTTTTTGATATCTAAAATGCTTCCACGGGTTCAAGGTTCGAATCCCGTCAACAACATATTAAAATTTTTTAAGATCAAAATACAAATAAATGCTAATAAAATAAGATAAAAAATACTAAAAATCATATAAAAAAATACTATTATATGCAAACTACCATCTATTTGGTTGGTTGGTAGTTTGGTTCTCTAAATAATAACCGTTAGATATAAATATAGATAAATGAGAACCGTTTGATGTAATATTAAAAGAATATTATTTTTCTTGGTATCTAAAATACTCCCACGGGTTCAAGATTCGAATCCCGTCAACAACATATTATTATTATTAAATATTTATATCATCTATTTTTCTAAGCTACATTCAAAAGTTCAAGATATTATTCCGTCGACAACATATTAAAAATTTTTAAGATCAAAATACAAATAAATGATAATAAAATAAGATAAAAAATAATAATAAATCATATAAAAATACTAAAATAATAAATTAAAAATACTAAAATTCATCCGTGCATCGCACGGGTTATAGGCTTGTATAAATTTATTTGTCGAATTGAGTTTAAGTTTGTTCAGAGCTAGTCATTTCATTTTTATCGACTTATTCTGAGTTTAATTTTTATATTTTATGTATAACATGAATAACACAAGACGATTATATAACTCTATACTACAACCAAATTTTGTAACATGCATTACATAAGTCTAGCCAGTGTTGTAGTAGGGATCAGATTTACTCTGTATGTCTTCGCACATTTTTTTGGATGTTTCTCTCAATTATTTATATTTTAATTTTTTTTCAAAATATTAAAATTTTATCATATAAAAATTAACTACTTTCACTACTTTCCTCCACTTTACTTATAGTAGAACCTCGATAAATGAATACACTTGGGACCAAGAAAATATATTCATTTAACGAGATTATTTATTTATCGATAAATGAATATTTATTCATTTAGACAATTTTTTTATTTTTTTATTATGATAATGATGTTTTAAAATTTAATATTTGAATGTGTATAGAAGATAATAGTTAAAATTTTAAAATTCTTATCATATATCTTGTTCACGCTCAATAATATGTATACATCAATTATACATATAAATTATAAATTAAGTATAGTGTGCTTGTACTATTTTAACATACTTGAAACTGTTCATAAGATTGTATTAGTAATATACTTAGAATCTATTAAAATTTATATGAATTTATGAATTTTTTGGACTAAATGACATATATCTTAAAAATATATATTGCTTTAATTTTAGTGAATATTCATTTATGTTTACATATGGCCTTTAAATATTCCAATAAAATTTATTCATTAATGCATTTAGCGAAATTATTCATTTACTCCATTGTCCCAAGTTGGGACCGAAAAAAATTATTCATTTGACGAGATTATTTATTTATCGAGGTTCTACCGTAATTTAGACCTTAAATTTAAATATTAATGAGTCCTATCACTTTACTCATTTTTCTCCATACTTTACTTATTTTCCTTAGCATCGGTGCTCAACCTCAATGTAAACTATTGGATGGAACGGAAGAAGTAATTGATAAAGGCATGAAATAATAATTAATTGGAACTTTGGGAATTAATAGGAATGACTAACCGAATTATTAATCGAAATTGATTTAATATTATCTTTTAATATATATAAATTTTAACTACCGGAGAAAATTCAATATTAATTACGGGAGAATTTACCCATACTTCAATCTTGAGCCCTAAGCAAAAAGAGAATTATTTTTTACATTACAATTATAATGTTTCTAAAAAATTTCAAATTTTCTTTTATTTTTTTAGAAAAAAACTATTGACAAATTAATTCTAATTATTTACCGAATATTACAAAAAATGCTTTTTGACAGAATCAATTCGATTAACCACCGAACGAACAACGATTAATTAACAATTAATCTCAATTAAACGTCATTTTCTAGAACACTGAGCTTAAGACAATATGCATTATTTAGAGTTTTTTTTCATAAATACCCACTCCTAAATTTTTTTTTACAAAAATACTATGTTTTTTTTGAACTTTTTGTAAAAATACCAACTTTTTGAAAATATTTTCAAAAATACGGTCTGCAACTAGATGCAACCAGCTGCAACCTAAAAGTATTTGCAAAAATATGGTGCAACCAAATGCAACCAGATCTACAACTTATAAAAATTTAATAAATAGAATATCTTAGGTTGCAGAACAGGTTGCATAACAAAGTTGTATTTAGCAAAATCAACTAAAATCATTACAAAAGATAACCAAAACACAATTAAGTCATACTTGCAACTGAAATCAACCAAAATCAACCAATATGCAACATTAACATTTGAATATAGTGGTTGCAACTTCTACAACCATGTTTACAACTTCTGAAACCAAGAGCAACCACAATCAATTTCGAAGCAATCCATAGCAACTCATAGCAATCCGAAGCACAAACAATTTAGATCGGAGATTTAAGATTCAAATCAACTAAAATCAACCAGATCTAATTACAAAAAGCAATGAAAATCAACTCAATGCAACTAAGTTGTCATCAATCTATTACAAACCTAGTTTCAAACTATGTCAATCGACACATAAAAATATCAAAAGCAACCACGGGCAACCACGCAATCAACTTCACAGAAGCAACAAACAACCACAATCAACTTCGAAGCAACCCATAGCAACTTATAGCAACCCCGAAACACAACCGAAAATTCAACTTTAAAAGTTTCACAATTCATCAAACTGCCTCTGCGGGGCCAATTTACTCGAAAATAACAAAGAACAAAGATCTGCGTGTATATATATTTGTGTGTGTATGTGTATATATATATATATATAAAGAACAAAGATAAAAAGATGAAGAGGAGAATCACCTGAAAATACAAATACAGATGAGAGATTAAGCGAGGGCGAGGTAATGAAAAAGAAGAGTAGAAATGTGTTGTAAAGAAATGAACGTATTTTTGCAAAGTTTTTACTTTTAATAAAAAACAATCGTATAATTGCAATAAGAATGATAAAAACGTAAATTTGAAAAAAGACAGTAAACAGTTCGTATATTTGGCAAATTCTCAATTATTTATTTGATAAATTATCAAGTTACTGCCTACATTCCCCTAAACACCAAAGTGGTAGTATGAATTTTTCAAAGGACTTTTATTTTTAATGGGGAGTACAATGATTAATAAGACATATCATACTCGATCGACTAGATAAAAATAAGTCGCACAAATCACCTCTGGCCCTAGGGTCCCTCCCCGCCCCTGCCCACAACACAACTTCGTTAAATTTAACCACTGTGGGTTTCCACCACTAATCACACTTAAACAGGACTCTAATCATATATATATGTAGGCAATTTGTGTAAATAGGACGAATCACGTTCCCTGATTTGGAATATTCTTTTTGCACCGAAAGGAATAATCCATTTGCATATCCCGAAGTGGGATCTGCTAGGCGCTAAAACTGATTCACCACTGCTCTCCATCCCACTCTAATTAACCTACATGCAGATTAATCTTTTCACTTACACGTTTGATTTTCGGATTATATTTGTTATTTTACTTGCTGGTCTTTTAGCACACGAGTGTGCATTTGGTCCAATTTGGTGAACTAGTTTAAAAAAAAAAAAACTAAATTATTCTAAAAACATTCAAGACACTGAATTCCCGATTTTCTTTATTTATTATAAACTAGATGTTTTAAAAAAAATATACAAAACACATAAACATATCAAAAATTTGAATTTCGAAACCCTACAGAAGTAACCAATTCAAAAAAAATGCAAATTAATTTTTTTTTTTTGCTAATTAATGCAAATTAAACTTGATAACTTATTAAACATGAAAATTTCTTTGTCTCCTGAAGTTCTTTTAACTTTTGACTGAATCAGAGAAATTAGAAGACATGTAGGAGTTTAAAACTTTTAAAATAAAAAATAAAAAGATTAATGCATTCTGAGGCTAAAACACAAAATTTACTTTATTCTTAATATAATCATGATGTTATGGTGAAAGGATTCGAAAACAGATCCTTGATTTTAGATATTAAAATATACTAATTTATATCCCATGCATGATAAAACTGTTCTTTTATATTTTTTATCTTTTAAATATTGATTTTTGTTAAAAATATTTTAAAATAATAATGCCATGTCTTAAGATAAATGATTTGTAGACATGTATTTAATAAATAGTTGGATGTGTTTTAAATGTTTTGATTAGAATAGATTTGTAAACACTTAGACTCGTTCAATAGGTTTCATATAAAATTCTAAAAATGTGGTTATAGCTTTATTGGATCCAAAATAAAATTAATTAAGTAAAAACGTGAAATATCAAAAAAACAAATACCAACTAAACTTTTATCATTTCGTCTTTAATATTACTAGTTTAAAACTCGTACAATCCATGTATTGTTTTTAATAATTTTTATTTTATTATTTACGTTTTTAATATTTTATTAATTGAATTTTAAAAAATAAATAATCATGTAAAATAGGTAAACTTTTTAAAATAATTAAAATTATTAAAATAGGTTTTAAAATAAATAAATAAGGGTTTGTCCGTGATAATTTTGGAAAAGGGGGGGTTTTATTAAGTAAAAATAGAAAAGTTAACATATTTTAGTTTAAAAAGATAATTATCCGTGATATTTTTGGAAAACGAAGGCATTTTGTTAAAAAATATAGAAAAAATAATGTGTTTTACTGTAAAATGTAATTGGTTATAAATAGGTAATGTTAATATTTAATAAAAAAAATTTATAAATAAGTAAGAGTAATTAAATAAAAACACGAATTATCAAAAAATTACCGATGAACCAAATTTTTAAAGGCTTTAATAATATAGTAGAGACTCTCATAATCTGTAAAAAGTACATATTTTTTTATATATTATATCCTTATCAATACTATTATATAATAGACGAAACATTAAAAGTTTGGTTGGTCGGTATGGTACGTTGTGATTTTACTTAATTGCCCTTAATTAACTGTACTTCGTGTTTTTAATTAATTAACCTTACTTATTTATAGAAATATATTATTAAATAATAATATTACCTATTTATAATCAACTACCTTTTTCACCTAAAATACATTATTTTTTTCTTTTTTTCTAACAAATTCCCCTACTTTTTTAAATATATCACAGACAATTACCTTTTTAAACTAAAACATGTTAGTTTTTCTATTTTTCTTTACTAAAACCCCTCATTTTCCAAAAATATCACCGAAAAACATTTAGTTATTTATTTTTAAACCTATTTTAATATTATAATTATTTTTTAAAATTTTACCTATTTTAACATGTCTACTTATTTTTCTTAAATAATGCAATTACTAAAAATATTAAAATATAAATAATTAAATATCTATTTATAACCAATTACCTTTTCAGCTAAAACACATTATATATATTTTCTAACAAAGTCCCTCCTTTTCTAAATATATAATGAGAAATTGTTTTTTACAATTTACTTTTTCTATTTTTCTCACTAAAATCCATTCTTTTTCCAAAAATATCACAGGAAACCCTTTACTTATTTATTTTAAAACGTATTTAAATAATTTTAATTATTAAATTTTAAAACCTTATTTTTCAAAAATATCACAGACATTTACCTTTTTAAACTAAATATATGTTACATTTTTTATTTTTTCTTACTAAAACCCCTCATTCCAAAAATATAACGGTCAAACCCATACTTATTTATTTTAAAATCCGTTTTAATGTTTTTAATTAATTAAAAGTGTTTAGCTATTTTAACATGTCTACTTATTTTTTGCACAATTACAATTAATAAAATATTAAAAAAATAATAATAATATAACAATTAACAATCCGTGCATCGCACGGGTTTTAAGCTAGTATATAATAAGCGTAAGAAGGTTTTTATCCAGAATTTTGGTAGTTTGTATGACCACTATACGACAAATTAATAAGGACCGTTAGATATTAAATAGATAGACGAGAATCGTTAGATCTAATATTAAGAAGTATATTTGATTAATAGTAGGATTATATTTAAATACTAAAAAGTGTATTTTGATTATTTAAATCAAATATAATTAGGTTTTCTGTATTGAAGAGAATTTTCAATGTAAAAATTCGTAACTCTCTTTTATCTTCAATTTATGAGTAATTCCAATTAGATAATAATGATTAAATCAAAGATAGAGATATCTATTCATATCAATTATAATATTAAAAAATCATTAATATAATGCTAATGTATATCATGGATAACAATAATACGTGTGGACCTTATGTGATGTTATAAGAGACGTATGAGAAATCATGTACATGGATTTAAGTTGCAAATTTTACTATACAAATTTGAAATTACAAGTAGAACGACTTAGTTAATTAGTATTAATATAACAATTTTTTAAGGAACATAACACTTTGATTCATCCAAATTATATTATATTCTTTTACACATAACAAACGTAAAAAAATGATATCAAAATATTATTAAAAACTGAGAGTTTTATATTTATTAACGATAATTTCGAATTTAATACTTATAGGTAGGGCTGTCAATGGATCGGAAATCCGATCCGATCCGATCCGATCCGATCCGAAGGCTAATGGAGCGGATATGGATCACTACCAAATAAATCCGATCCGGTAACGATCCGATCCGATTA
Organism: Heracleum sosnowskyi; assembly: GCA_030848705.1. Lineage (NCBI taxonomy): Eukaryota > Viridiplantae > Streptophyta > Magnoliopsida > Apiales > Apiaceae > Heracleum > Heracleum sosnowskyi. The sequence goes on along the minus strand of CM061238.1, from coordinate 130,247,206 downwards.
GTATCGGATATGGATTTAACATGATCCGATCCGTTAACGATCCGATCCGATTATTTTATATTATATATATATATAATTTATATATTATATATAATATGTTATATATATTAAATATATCATATATTTTTACTAATTAAGTCAAAATAGTTCTCTTTTACTTGTATAAACTGGGCCTCTCTTTTATTTATAAAATTGACACAAAAGACAATGAAATGTAATACACATAAACTAGCTTCAGATTTGTTGATGAACGATTACAAACTTACAATGGTTGTATGACAAGCAATCGTATTTAGGATAGTTGGACATTCAAATTTCGTGGTTTAGTTCTCGGATTGTAATTAGGTTTTAATTTTTTGTGTAATCTGTAAATTAATGTTGATGTTAAATTTGCATTTCAACTCTGTGAAATATTTAGTGATGTTTGAATTTGAATTTGAGTAAAATATGTTTTTAAAATATTAACGGATCGGATCCGATCCGTTAACCGTGATCCTAACGGATCCGGATATGGATCGAGCTATAAAAAATCCGGTTGTGATCCGATCCGAATCCGAATCCGGTAAAATTAAATGGATCAGGATATGGATCAAGGCCGATCCGATCCAGATCCGATCCATTGACAGCCCTACTTATAGGGAATAAGGATCATAAGCTTAATCTCTAACATACTTTTTCTAAGATCACAACTAATACATGCAAACAAATAAATCTAATCATCGTTTGTTAAATATTTACTTACCATATATTTTGATTTTTTTATAAATTAGGAAAGTAAGTAATTAAATAGTTAATGTAATACACTCAAATAATCAATTACTATCTCAGGAGTCGGGATCTTTATTCTCATACTCATAACATACTAACAAAACTTTAAGTTTCGAATAATCTCAATAACATATTAATATTATATATTTCAAATTTTAAGAAAGAATTTAAATTTTGAATCACATAAATTTGAATAAATATACATAAATATATGTGTTTTGCACAGGGTAAACACAACACAAAATAATTTATCCAAAAATATATCTTTTTATATTTTATCCATAATTTTGGCCGTCACGGTACAATACCATAACAATAAATAAGAATCATTAAACTTTAAAATAAATAGATGAGAATCGTGGGATGTTCGAACTCCATCGACAATGTATCAAATAAAAAATTAATATTTTATCTCTAAATATTTTAAAAGAAAAAAAAATCATGAGTTATGGTTGTTAAGGAATGATAGTACTACAAAAAAGTAAGAATCATTGGATCTTAAAATAAATAGATGAGAATCGTTGAATATAATGTCAAGTAATATTTTAGATTTTAATAGATAAATTAATAATTTTTCAAAAATCCAAGGTTCGAAATTCGTAAAAATATATTAAAAAAATGTATTTTAGAATTATTAATATTAATAAAATTAAAACAATTATGAATACTAAGAATAAAATTGTGAATTAATATAATAAAAAATATTTAAAAAAAATATGTGCATTGCACGTGCTATAAACTAGTATTTTATGAAAAATCAAATTATGTTCTGTATGGTATTTTATGGTGTATGCTATAGTTTATATATTTTAGTAATGATTGTAAGATATAGTGTATGGTATTTCTTGGAATGACCGAAAGATATAATGTGTTAGGATTTATGGGTAATTGCATGTAGACAACTTAACTATGTCTCTTGGTTAATACTAAGGGAAACATACTGTCACAGCCAAATTATGTTGTATGTAATGTTCAAACTGTATTGTCATGCATACAAGTAATAAAGAGTATTATCTGGAAGAAGTTCACTATGTTCAAGTTCCAGCGAATATTCTACATATGACAAGTACAAAGAATAAACATGATGTCAAGTATCACATTACAATGACATCAGACATGCAATCACGACAACACTCTTCATGACAACAACTTTCAGTTTTGACAGTAACATTGACAGAAGCCTGGAGACAACAAATTTGTACCTTACTGTCAGCACAATTTGCAAGATCACGACAATAGATTTCCTTGTGACACCTCAGTCCTAGGATAATTCTACTATCAGCATTAGAACATCCTATGATAGCAAAACTTGGCGAGCATGGTATACTGTCTCACGAGGGGGGGGGGGGTCTTTTGATTTATCTTCAAAGTCAAAAGTGTGATAGAAGTTTCAGTAGCAGGTATTGCCGAATTCACATGACTCTGCTATAATCCAGAAAAACTACGACATGAGCTTGAGAGAGAACAAGACAAAGCTTACTAATTCAAGGGTATGCAAAATCTACATCAACTGAGATTGAGGATGCTACAAATGGAATGTATCTAAATTGCTTTATGTTTTATGATTAGTTTGTCTTGTATACATTTTAGGAAAGGTCATATGTGAGCAAATTGTTCCCAAATACACATGACTGATTCGTTATAATAATAAATGGACTCATACATTCACACCAATCAAACATTCCAAACGGTCACATCCATGCCATGTCATTTGATAATAATTTTTTATACCAAATTTTGTACCTCTAGCGTTATTTTTTTTAAAATTTATATAACAGGAATGGGAGTATTCTTTCGGTGGTGGAGCTAGCATAAGAGGATGGGCCATATGGGTGTTTTTAAATTCAAATATAAGCATATAACAGCGTTCTAAAATTCGGTGATTAATCTCTAAACGGTGAGTCATCGAACTGATTAAGCAAAAAATGGTTAAAAAATCATTATTCTCAAAAAGAGGTCAAAAATCGGGTTGGACGGGAAAAATCGGTTGTATTTAAAAAAATGAAAAAAAAATTGAAAAGCAAAAATCAGTATTCATATTTAGCCTTGATTTAAAGATCTCCCACATTGTCGCTGTTAGATACGCTCATGTTTGATTAAGTAGCTATTTTATTTGTTTATCAACTAATTATTCTCTTTAACTTAGTGTAATCTTTTATTTTGCTCGAATTGTAGTAACATTAAAATCTCTAAGTTGGTAGTGTTGGATTCTCTTGTTGTACAATTTTATACATATCAACGTATACAAGTGAATTTAATTATTTAATCTGCAATTTTGTTCTCTCTCTTACTTTAAATTTCTATAAATTTTATTAAATAGTTATCTAAGTCTAAAATATACATATATATTAATTATTTTAAAAAATAATATTAAATTAATTTCGATTAATCACTCCGATTAATTCCCGATTATACAATTAATTCCTGGACGATACATCTATCGATTAAGTTTGATTATCACTTTTTACAACACTGGCATATAGCAATAATTGATAGCATACAAACTCATAAATTATCGCAAATTATGGATAAAAATTGGGATAATCAAACAATGTACACAATCATTTGAAGGTACATAAAAAAAAGTAAATAAAATATCCACAGACTAAAAGATATGAAGAATATAAACTTATTCCGACTAAAAGATATGAAGAATATAAACTTATTCCGATGACTTACTCAATTTTTCACTTCTAACTTATGCTAATTATATCCTATTCAATAACAAAAGTAATAGAATAATATAGTAGTACTATCATAAGTTGAATATTAAAAAATATATTTAATTATTATTTTTGAAACTAAACAAATGTATTTGATTAATAATAAAACTAGTTTATTAAGCCGCGCTTCGCAGCGGCTTTATAATAATATCTCTAAATTTTTTCAAAAAATATTCCACAAAATACATTTTTAAATAAAATAATATTTCTAATATAAAATTAAGTTTTGTTTTGAATTATATATATATAACGTTCTAGATCGTTTAATCAAAAACTACAATTATACCTTCATAGCTATTAAAATATTCACTACCTCCAAATCTACTCTCAGTAATGAAAAAAATCAAAAAATATGAACATATATCTTTTTTGTTGTTGAGAGAATTTTTTATTAATAATGATCTCTTTTTGTCAAAACAAATAACAACAAAAACAACAACAACCTCTTCCTTTTTAAAAATAAATAAATTAATGACCTCTTCTCAATGTTTCTTATTCTTGTAGGACTTTTGTTATAGATACACCGACTTATTGAATTTTGTTAAAAATGCATACACTAATTAAATTATTCAGTCGAATAAATCTTAACATGATATTTTCGAAATACATACACTATAAATTTCTTAATATACAATTTTTATCTTTGAATTTTCGTGTATGAATTACAGAAAATATTTTACTAAAAGATATAATCTTTTCTCATAAAAATTAGAGCAATAACTATCTAAACGTTAAAAAACAATGATAAAATTTGTTTTTGAAGACATGATGAATTCTCCCTTTCGAGTTACCTTGTATACATGTGTATCAACTTTTTATTATAAATTCAAAACTAATAACGTACTCACATAAACATATAAATCAATTCACAACTGAATGTACATGAAAATCACCTTGTCCGACCTTGATTAACTGATGAATCGCCTCCTTATTAATCAATGTCTTAACTCAATCAACACTAATAGCAAATAACTTGTCTTGTCAAAAATTTAATATGATCCTGCATTAGGATACAAACAAACGTAATAAGATAATAACATAAAGGAAAAAGTCTCATACTCATGTACTCATATACACACTTTTAACATATACACATTTTTAACATGAACAAACAAAAAAGTAAAAGAAGAACAATGTTGACAACAAAAATTGCAGTAGACAATTAACAGAGTTTCTGTGTATATTTATACTATTAATTAGCTGTTTGTACGAAAGTATTAAAGGTAATTAATTATTTACCAAGTAATTACTTAATTTCTTATGCAAGACCGATCTAATTTCTTAACTTCTTATTTACCGATATGTTCTTGTATTTTCTATTATATTACATTAAAAATAAAGTTTAGGAGAGCAGAATATTAATATGGTAATTTCATTTGAAAAGAAATATTATGAGAATATCTAGATAATAATAAAGGGAAGTTCAAAATAATGTAAAGTAATACACCATTTTTTTTAATTTAGATATTTAAAGGCAAGAATATTATAATTGAATATTTAGTTTCCTCCATTAGTAAAGATCTATTGTATATTTACTTTCTCCATTAGTAGAGATTTTAAATGCAAGAATATTATAGTTACTTTCGTCCATTAGTAGAGATTTTAAATGCAAGAATATTAAAATTGTATATTTAGTTTCCTCCATTAGTAAATATTTAAAGAGCAATTGAGATTTTTTTTATCTTTGGTATTAATTACTTAATTTCTTATGCAAGACCGATCTAATTTCTTAACTCTTTATTTACCAAAACGTTCCTGTGTTTTCTATTATATCACATAAAAAAAAGAAGAAAGTTTAAGAGAAGAGAATGTTAGGATGTTAATTTCATTTGAAAATAATTATTATGAGAATATTTAGATAATAATAGAGGAAAGTTTAAAATAATGTAAGGTAATACACTTTTTTTTATAATTTAGACATTTTTGAAGGCAAGAATATTATAATCAAATATTTAGTTTCCTCCATTAGTAAAGATCTATTATATATTTACTTTCTCTATTAGTAGAGATTTTAAATGCAAGAATATTATATTTGATTTTCTCTATTAGTAGAGATTTTAAATGCAAAAATATTAAAATTGTATATTTAATTTTCTCCATTATTAAATATTTAAAAGGCAATTGAGATTTTTTTTAGTTTTTTGTATTAATTACCTAATTTCTTATGCAAGACCGATCTAATTTATTAATTTCTTATTTACCAAAACGTTCATGTATTTTCTATTATATTACATAAAAAAAAAAAAAGTTTAGGAGAGCAGTTTGTTAAGATAGTAATTTCATTATAAAAAATATTATGAGAATATTTACCATTAGTAGGGATTTTAAATGCAAAAATATTATATGTTTCCTCTATTAGTATTGATTTAAAAGGTAATTGAGATTTTTTCGAATTTTTAATATTATTAATTCAAAAAATTGAGAAAATTAGAAAAATAGAATGAAGCGATCTGAGAGCGCCACCTCACCGCCCCCGTCTTCTCCTTTATATAATAGTACTAGTCGACTAAGCCGCGCTTCGCAGCGGCCCTATAATAATTTTAGCAAAATTTTAAATATTAACTATTTAACAAAAAAATATATGAAAGATTATTATAATTGCAAAACATAAACATTATCGCAAAACTACAAAGATTGTAGAAAAATTCATACATATTATAACATAAACTTGTAACACCGTCAATAAAAAAATCTACTTTTAGAACTAATAAACATAAAAGAAAATAAATTAAATTAGATAAAACGATTTGACTGCGTCGGGGTTCTCCTTGTATAATATAAAAATAAAGATTTAAATTATAAATAGGATTTAAGTATTTGAAAAGAAGATAATATATGTTTAATTAAATTCTAAACATAATTAATTAAATTCTAAATAATGTTAATTAAACTCTAAACATGATTGACATATATATATATATATATATAAAAGATTATTGTATGAGATTGCCGAAAAATCTTAAAACGGAAACCACAAAATTACAATATATGGGTATAAATTATTATTTAATGTCCATATAATTGATAGTCAATATAAAAATAATTACAAATTACTATTAGATAGCAACGCCAACACTCAAACATCACCATTCGTCACGTATTTGTTTGTGATTTCCACAATTTTGATCGGAGGATAATTCATGTTATATGAATTGCACCTAAGAAAAATTATGTAATCTAATTAATCAATTTAATATAAACTTTAATACCATTACATGATTTATATAGAATAGAAATCTGAAACATACTATCACACCATACAAATATGTTAATGTACGGTGGTAATAATCGTGACTTACAAAGTCATAGAATTTGAAATAAATTTTGTTAATTTCTAATTTTAAAGCATTTGTCTTTTTTACAAATTAATAGTTTTATAAAAATTGATTAGACATATAATTTCTCGACGACTTATCTTTTATAAGTATTATTTTTTCTATATATTAAGAGTTATAAAAGGAAATTTAAATTTTTAAATGTTATAAAAAGAAATTCAAAATTCTAATTTAAAATAGAGAAGTTCTAGAAAATTAGAAAAATATGCTCTAATATAAATTAGAGGTTATACTTACCTTTTATACAATGAATTGAGGAGCTCTAGAAAATTAGAAAAATATGAATCGAGCATGTTTACTAAGACGCGACTCGCAACGATTTTTTTTAAAAATATTTTACGAAATATGTTTTAGATAAAATAATATTTCTAACATAAAATAAGGTTTATTTTGAATTTTTCATTTCGTCTTTGATTATTTACCAAAATTTTGAATATATATTGAAAAGGTCAATTGTTTAATATTTTTCATTATTTTAATATTATATCAAATATTAATATATTTATAACCATTTTTATTTTTCTCAAAATTCATATTTCAACTTCTGTTTTAAAATAAATATTATAACATCAATATTAAATTCTAGCATACAATATGTTTCTTCTAATGAGTCGCACTTTCGTTAAACATGTTTGCTTACAATTACCCGTTTTATCGTTGTTACCAAATCTAAACACATAACAAACTAATTTATTAAATAAATTACATTATATATTCATCAATTTATTTATATCATAAAATTCAATTTAATTTTTTTGAAAAATTTAATTTTTTATTGTTTAAGATATAGGTGCTCGAGAAAATAAGACTTCTATATTTTATTTTATAAAAACTTACATTTTCCGTAAGTATTGTCTTCTATTAGAAGTTCAATCTTAAAAAAATTACCCGATTGCAAAAGTTTATTTAAATATACGGTGCAACCTCATATGGAACCTCAATTGTAACTATTGCAACATGAAATGCAACTGTTTTTTAACCTGCTTTGCAACCTTATATGCAACTTTGACCGAATTTTTCAATTTTTTTTTTGAAAACATGGTTAGTTTTGATAGTTACATTTTTCAACTAAAACATGTTATCTTTTCAACTTTTCTAATTATTATTTTTTTCTAACTATCTTAGTAAACTATTGAATGTGAAGATTAAAATTACTAATAACTAACTAATTATCTTTTTGAACTAAAACACGACAACTGTTCTAAATTTTGCTAACTAAAATCTCTGTAACCAAATTAGCTTTTTTTTAGCTAAACACCTTACACTTTCTATTTTTCCCAACAAAAACCCATCATTCTTCAAAAATATCACCGTCAATTATCTCAAATAAAATATGTTAACTTTTTTCTTTTTCCTTTTCCCAAAAATATTACATGTTATTCTATTTATTAAATAAAATAATAACATTTTAATTACTAAAAACTAAACACGGGTGATATTTATTATTTTGAAAAATTCATCATTTTTCAAAAATGTCACGAATAATTATATCCAATAAAATAATAATATTATAATTATTAATAAATAAATCATATTTTATATTTTTAACAAAAATCCCTCCTTTTCTAAAAAGGCAACATATACATGTAAATAGATATAATTATTATCAAATTTTATCATTCAAAATTTAAAGGCTATAAATCGCATGTCTTAAAATTTTCAAATTAAATTAAACAAAAAGATCATATAATATTGAAATTCTTGAGTATGGCCTAAATTTAAAAATTAATAAATGAAACAAATTACATTAACAACCGAACATATCTATATTATCTATCTATGTATACTATATTATACTATTATTAGCAAACTATCCTCTATTTGGTTATTTGGTAGTTTGGTACTCCAAATAACAGCCGTTAGATTTAAAGATGAATAAAGAAGAACCGTTGGATGTAATGTTAAAATGATATTTTTTTTTATATCTAAAATACTCCCACAGGTTTAAGATTCGAATTCAATCAACGATATATTAAGAGATTTTTATTATAAAAATACAAACAAATTCTTAGAATAACTGGTACATGTATTATTATATTTTATAATTTACTTTTCTACTTGATAAAATCATGTAAATCAAAATATATGTAATAAGATAAAAATACTAAAATTAATCTGTGGATCGCACGGGTTAGAGGATAGTATATATTAAGTACATAAACCCATAAATAAATGTTAATATAACGTATTTAAATAGAAATAAAATAAATTTTTATAAATTATTGACAAAACATCATATAAATTAAAATATAGAAAATAAAATAGAAAATATTAAAATTCATCCTTATAGGCTAGTATAGTACTAAAAGTCAGACAAAGCCTTAGTTGGCTACGCAGAATGTCATTGAAGGTTAGATAACTCCTAAAATTTTATGTCAAGAACTAACTAATTATAAATAAAAAAAATCAAACAATTGCTGAATCAATTCATAATAAAACATATAAATTTATATGATACGTAATATGAATTTATCATCTCTACAAAATTTAAGAATACATTATTAGTATATTACATGCAAATATTCGGTAATTGAAGAACAAAATAACCCTAATTAACTATTAATCTATCAACTAAGAAAAACATTATATTTGTGAGTTATCATACTAAAATCAAAATTAATATATGAACGAAAGTTGAAAATTGCTGTCATATATATCTAACCTTGTGCTTGCTTGGAATAACGAAACCACCCAAGTACATTAGAAAAAAGATATTAATACATATTAGAGCCAACAAAGAAGTCATAATTATTACAATAAATAATGAATTCATATGAGTAGAATTTTTAGTACTTGTAGCAATAAATTTGAAATTCCTCGAAAGATCCATAATACTATGTTGCAAGGTTTATTGGCCTAGACTGACGTACCATCATCATGTATGAGCCTGCACAATAAAAAAAAGAGTGATTAGAACATAAAGGTTATTTTCATGATACATACTATCATAAACAATATCATGAGATTTGAGAAAAGCCGTATAAGCTTTTTCTTGATATATATACTTGTTGTTTGTGTAAAATTTGGTGGGCAAGTCAACTTATTTTAAGAAATTTTCTCATTATATTTCTTGTATATAATATAATTTTGCGATTACTTATCTTTTATAAGTATTACTTTTTCTATATATTTGGAGTTATAAAAGGAAATTGAAATTTTTAGTATAATTTCTCGACGACTAATCTTTTATAAGTAGTACTTTTCTAAATATTAGGAGTTATCACTACAAGAAAACATGACAAAACCGGCCGAATAAAACCGACCAACACAAATTTGGGGTTTTGAAACCGACCGACTATCAGTCGGTCGGTTATGACTGTGGATTATAGAAAAACGGCATCGTTTTTGATGATGTGGCGCACACAAAAGCGACCAATGTTCGTCGGTCGGTTATACGGCTGACATGGCAACCACATAACCGACCGTTACTGTCAGTTGTCAATTAAAAATATTAAAATCTGAATTATTTGTGTACTGCGATTTGATCTGAATTATTAAAGTCATAACCGACCGACGGCGGTCGGTTATGTCCTTCTACTTTATTTTAATTTTAGCTTAAAATACTCATTTCTTCAAATGAAAAAGACATAGAAGAGAAAGATAGAAGAAAAAAGAAGAAGAGTATTGAAGAAAACAAAGAGAAGAAGTGATACATATTATATAATTAATGTAAGTTTTCTTTTATCTATATTTATATTTAATTATGATTACATTTTTTTTATAATGCAATGTATATATATGTATGTGTTTTTATAGTTGAATATGAATGTTAAATCATTTGTTTACATATATTAATTATATATGTATGTGTTTTTTTATTGTTGCCTCTTGCAATTCGTGAGCTTCTACCAACGCCTATTGTGGATGCCTTGACGACAATTTCAATTTTTTTTCAAGATTTATGCTCATCCGTTGTGACAAGAACCGATTTGGACCTAATGGCGAAATCGGTTATTAGAGCTTTGTGCTTGTTGGAAACAATTTTTCCTCAAACTTGGTTTGATTCGATGGAACACTTGGTTGTACATTTAGCGGAAGAAATTAAACTAGTTGGGCCCGCTTATTGGCATTGGATGTATCCAATTGAGCGTTTGTTGGGAAAATTAAAACAAAAAGTCGGTAATAAAGCAAGAGTTGAGGGTTCAATTGCCGAACGATATATGGAAGAAGAGGCTCTTAATTTTTGTTCTCTTTATTTTGCCTCCAATTCGGTTCATAATAAAGTGCGTCGTAACGAAGTTTTGTTTGATGACCAAAATTCTGATAAATTAGAAGTTTTTAGATATCCAATTGAATGTCCCGGAAAAGAAAGAGCAAGATATATGGATGATGATGAACGATTGCTTGCAGAAGAATATGTTCTTTTAAACTCTCCCGAAGTTCAACCTTACCTAAAGTACCTATATCTTATCCTAATTTAGTGATATGGTCATATTTGCATTAGTTTATGTTTTTTAACATGTTTCTATTGTTTCTCTACTCTTATATTTTAGAAGGTATCAAAATCACGTTATGAGACAACGCCCGGAGACAACTCCTCAAGATTTAGATCGTATTGTTAAGACTCGATTTAAAACTTGGCTTAAAAAAAAGGTATTTGTTACATTTAGTAAGCTTTAAATCTCCATTTTGATTTTATCATTACATGTTTTATTAATTTTTTTGTAACTAGGTTAAGAATGATGAGATAGAGGGACCTCGTTTTAAGGACTTGCTTGAAGGACCATCACTAAGAGTCATGACTTTTGAGACTTGTCGAGTTAATGGATATAAATTTTCAACGACATCCGCATCCGGTTCCGGTATTGTTGTCAAAGGCACTTCACATGAAAATAATCTTGATTATTATGGTCAACTACAAGAAATTATGAGACTTGCTTATGATGGATACAATCATGTATATGTGTTCAAGTGTATATGGTTTGACAGTATCGGTGATGGTGTGAGGATGGATAAAAATCGAGTGGTGACGATTGATATAACTTCAAGATTGAGGTCTAATGAGATTTTTATTTTAGCTAGTCAAGCATCTCAAATATATTATGCTCCAAGTGTATTGAATCCACGAAGCAATATATATACGGTGGTCAAATCAAAAAGTCGTCCAATTGATGAATCTATCGTTGTACAAAATGATATTGAGGATGCCTTTCAAGAAGAAAGATCTAATGCCGGAAGATTTTCACTCTTTGTTGATTTTGCACAATATGGCCCATTCATTCGACATGAAAATCAAGAAGAAGAAGAAGAAGACGATGACGTAGAGGACAAAAATGAGGATGAAGAAGAGGAAGATGAAGAGGAGGAAGAAGAAAGAGGAGGTGACGATGATGATGATGAAGACGATGATGGGTTTTCTAGAGCTCCTGGGGGTTTTCCTTTATATATATAAAAGATTGATTATATTTAAATACTAAAATGTGTATTTTAAAATTAAACCAATATAAATAGACTTTCTATATTAAAAAGAATTTTTCATTTAAAAATTCGTAACTATTTTTTCTTTTCAATTTATGTATAGTTGCAGTTATATAATAATAATTATATCCTATTATCATTAAATTATATCTTATTATATTCAATTTATGGGTTTATTTTTTATAATTTAGATCATGCATATAGTTTGCCGAATGCCGAGTATGAATCAAAGTCAGAAAATTATACTTCTGTTAAATAACTGTTGCAAAGTATTCGCTTTTTTTAGCGAGAAAATTATTCATTTATTGTAAGATATATATTTATGTTATCGCAGAATATCGAACTCTTGAGCTATGGTAACTTATTTATTATTCATCTTACTTTTATTATATAATAATATATAATTATGGATAATAATATTTTAATATATTTTAAATTAATTTTCTTTTAACAATAACATAGAATTTTACATTATATAAGTTTTTACGTGAGATATGATATTTGTTTTTAAACAACAACCTAGAATTTTATATAAAATAAGATTTTAAGGGTGAAATTAAAAAAAATTGCAAATTAAATTAATTTTTTTTTTTTTTACTTATTAATAAAGATTATAATAGAGGTTAACAAATCCAAACATAAGATCTTCATAGTAGTATATAACGAACAAATCAACGAGTCTTTCGGTATTAAGCCAGAAAGGCATCGAGTCTTGAGTCTTGAGTCTTGAGTCTTTTGTTAACGAAATTAGGGTGCATGGTAGTTTCTGTGGAATGACACATGCACCAAATCATAAGCAAAAGTTTGGGTTTTTTTTATTTATTTAAAATTAGATGATAACGGGCATGAGATAATTTATTAAATTAATTAATATTTTTTGGGGTGAAATTAAAAAAAATGAAACCAAATTTGATACTTGAAGTATTGAAGGAATTGTAATGTATTTTAGATTAAAAAATATATTAAAGTTTATGTGAGATAAAACAAAGAAATATGCAAAATAATTCATTATCGAAGTAACCCGAATTTTATTCGAACTACCGAAGGACTGGTAATATATTTTAGATTTAAAAAATAATATTAAATTTTATGTGAAATATGATTTTAATTCTATATTAGATAAAACTATAATTCTATGTGAAATAGGAATTTAGGAAATAGAACTTTAGATCTATGTGAAATAGGATTTTAGAGTGGAACCAAAAAAAAAAAAAGTTTCGTTTTATTGTTGAAATCCCATTACATATCTACTTTTTTAGTCATAAAAACGTACCCATGTCTCATGTTTCTCCATGTATTTACATATCGACATGTTTTCCTATGCTATATATATATAAACCTCTCCACCTCCTCTCATATGCCCAAGCCATCGCGCTCTCTCTCTCTTCTCGAATCCCTCGAGAAGAACATAGCTGATAATTACAGTCATATATATATATTGCACCTAGCTACCTCCCCATGGTGAAGTTTTCGAAACAGCTAGAAGCTCAGCTCATTCCGGAGTGGAAGGATGCTTTTGTTAACTACTGGCAGCTCAAGAAACATATCAAAAGAATAAAGATCTCTAGATCTTCGTCGAAACATGCTCCTCACCATCAGGATTGCAATATTGGCTTCTCCATTCTTGATCCCCTCCGACTTCTCGCCAACAAAATTTCGGATTGCTTGTGCACTAGTGCTCCCAAAACCCCTCAGATTCTAGAGGTACAAAATTACAGGGGAAATAGTTAACTTGATCATAAAAGATGTGTTAAGTTACCAGTTCTCCGACTCAACAATATCTTATATTATATCTTAACACTAACGCACTTTTTAACGTATATTTATTTTTAGATATATATGTATATTGCTCGATCAGTTTCTCATATTTCAGATGAGAAATCTAGTGGTACAACCCTTCAAATCAAGATGACTAAAATCAGGAGACATGAATGGACTTTCCACCAAAACAGAGGGACTTAATTTCGATTGGATTTTTTGTTCTTTTTTAGAAAAGAAAAGCTAGTTTTTTGATTGTTACTATGAAATTGACACTAAGAAATTAATCATGCATGCTCATTGGGAGATGAATGTATATAATAAATAAATATTTCGTGACCATCTTTTCTTCTGTTACACTAAAGCCGTTAGGGTACTCAACCAAAAAACAACCTGAAAGTGAGGAGAATGCCACCTTTAATTTCGTCATGCTTTAAAGCTTTTTAATTATCTATATTACGTGAAGGCATTGTTTTTCTCTTTACATCAACAACCCAGCTGTGATTGAAAGATATACTAACATCAACCTTCAAAAAAAAAAAAAAAAAATCATATCTGCAGGTACGGAGCAAAACGCATGCACAAGAAGAAGGTGAATTAAGCGAAGATCAAGAAGAAATTTACGAAACCGAACTCTCCCAGTTATTTTCAGACGAACATGAGGTAAAATCCGTAGATAACAATATAAATAATTTATGCATTGTTTATTTTACTTGTTCGGAAGTATGTTATAATACTTCCGAACAAGTCACTTTCGTAAAAAGAATTAGTTATGCTAATACTAAAAGAAGAATCTGAAAGTTAAAACAAGCTTTATCTGTTAAACTAATTGGTGTTAACTGATCATTTATTTGCTATCAATGTAAACAGATTAAACAATATTTTGCGACACTGGATGACGAGCTAAACAAAGTGAACCAGTTTTACAGAAGCAAGGAGAGTGAATTTGTTGAGAGAGGAGAAAATTTGAACAAGCAGCTTCAGATATTGCTAGACCTTAAGCATGTTTTAAATGACCGCCGACAACATAAGTTGTCTTCAAAAGGCTCTGGTTTCTTTTCTCGCTCCTTGTCCTTCTCCACTAGGAACTCCGATACCAATTCCGGTTAGTTCTTTCCTCCTTCAACAATTATATCAGTTTATGTTTATATTTTGTTCTCTCTGATGGAACTAAATTCAAGAAAGATGTTTTAACGACCAACAGAACCCGAAATTGAAGTGTGTTGATTGTTCAAATGTTCGAATTTTGTTATAGATTGATAAGATCATATATGCATGAGTTAGTTAGATTATCAAAACAAAATACTATGTTTACACTAAAATGTATGATAACAGAAGTGGAATAACACAAGCAAAAAATAGTGATTTAAGTCAAGTAGTTTTCTACACGACACATGCATTCATTTTTATTTGTTGGTTCGCACTGGTGTCTGTTATTGTACTATGAATAGCATGATCACTATATTCGGTGAAGAATATGCGCATATTAATCTGTGCACTACAACCTGGATATGTTTCAACAACATTTTTTTCCTCACTGACGTTGGAATTGCACAAATTTTTTGTGCTGGATGTGACATCTATGAAATAGTAGCTGTAGAATTTTAATCTGACACGATTGCTGGGGTTGATGATGATCGATGTTAAGTAATTATACGTACTGTCTCAAATAAGACTTTCAGATACTCCGGAGAAAAGATTCAGTTTGTTCTAATGGCCTGTTAAGCTATTTACTATCTAGAATTTTCAAATAACCAAGTCCGGATTCTGTTATTTGGACACGAGTATTTAAATTTCTGTAATTAACGAAAAAAATATCCCCTACTGATATTCTGCAACTGTGACAAATTGTACATGTTCTGAATCGAGTACACCAACAACCAGCCTGTACAATTGGGATTCTAGAATTCTACACTATCTAAATGTGTGATTGTTTATTTCTGCAAGAAGTTTAATTATATTTTATATATTTATTTTTGCAGAAAGTGGGAATGATTGTTGTGAGAGTCCAAATGATAACTCATCACAGGCAGATGATGTAATTGCAGCACTGCAAAGAAATGGAATAAATTTTGTAAATTCCGGGAAAACCAAGAAGGGAACAAAGCCAAAGGGTGCAATGAGGATTGATATTCCGGCAACAACTCCGGCTCGAACAATATCAGCAGTTACTTCCATGTTATGGGAAGATTTAGTAAATAATCCTAAGAAAGAAGGGCAAGGAGACTTTGTTAACAGGAAAAAGATTCAGTGTGCTGAAAAAATGATTCGAGGCGCATTTGTGGAACTCTACAGAGGTCTTGGTTTACTTAAAACCTACAGGTATGTTACTAATTAGTTATGTTTTGTTCTTGTGGATTAATTTAGACATTTTCTAATCAGTTCAGTACTATTATTTTTTTGTGGCAGCTCACTGAACATGGTGGCCTTTACCAAGATACTGAAGAAGTTTGACAAGGTAATTAAACAAAATTTACAAAATATTAATATCCGTAAAAAGGACATAAGCATATATCTATACTATACAATTAAAGTCGAAACATTGAAAATTTTAGTTAGTCTGAGAATAATATCTGAGTTGTTCGATACACAATTAGTTCTTCATGGAATAATGTTAATTGTATTCACAGGTATCTAACCAGGATGCTTCTACAAGTTATCTCCAAGTGGTGAAGAATTCTCATTTCATTAGTTCTGATAAGGTAATTAATTATTTCTTGAAAGTTGTTTTTTTATGATAATCGATTTACTAATATTTACTTATAAATAGCTAGAAACAGCATGTAATTAAATTGCCTGTTGATGAAAATATGTAGTGATGAATTAATTATACTAGCTCATAACCCGTGCGAAGCACGGATCAAGAATAAAAATTAAATTACTAAAAAAGTAATTTCAAATATTGAGAATAAAAATAATTTATAAGTTTTACTTAAATATGTACTTGCAGAGAATTTTACATGAAATTAATATGAAAGTCTATAATAAATAAATATTATTTAATTATGTCGATAGAAATAATCAAATATTTGGTAAAATCAAAGAATTGAAATTAAATAAATAACTAACTTATATAATTATGCAATTGCAGCGAATCGAACATGAGTTTGGAATGAAACAAATTAATTTAGATATATCGTACTAACCAAAATTTCGCTTTGTACTATTGTTTTGCAACGAAAAAGAGTTTTCCTTATCAATAAAGTCCCCGATCCCCCGAATAATTTTATTATACTTCTTTCCATTCCCGCCATCAATCCCCGAGTTGTTTTTATACTTCTCTATGTTCTTGTCCTCAACGCGAATAATTTCTTAAATTCTCGTCCCGAATGGGGTGGAGAACATAGCAAGATCGACGGGACGGATAAAATACCCATATGTAGTTGTTAAAAGTATGAGAGATACCCAAATTTGACTTTGTACTATTGTGTTCCAACGAAAAAGAGTTTTCCTTATCAATCAAGTCCCTAATCCCGAATTATTTTTATGTACTTTTCTCCGTTCCCGCCACCAATCCCCGAGTTGTTTTTATACTTATCTTCTCTCTGTTCCCGTGTCCTGAACACGAATAATGTCTCAAATTCCCGTCCCGAATGGGGCGTGAGAACAGAGTAAGATCGACGGGACGAATAAAATACTCATCTGTAATTGTTGTAATTGTTAGAAGTAGGAGAGATAAGAATTGTAAAGTAACTTATAAAATAATAGATAATATAAAAAATCTTTTGATCTCAATCAAATTATATGTGTACGGCGGTATACATAACATATTAACATATGAGAACATTAAGTTGGATATCTGATTTTGATTTTATAATAAATCTTATTTATATTAATTTAGAATTATGTTAATTATATTAATATAATAATTATATGTTTACCGCTGTATATGACATACTACATTATTAAGAGTGAGTTTTTGATTAAATAATAAATCATATTATATTAATTTAGAATTATGTTAATTATATTAAGATTATTAAGATAATAAATATATGTATACTGTGGTATACATGACATACCATACCAATAACAGATGTTCTGTTTTTAATAAAGAGTAAGTATAAGTTTTTAATTTAATAATAAATCTTATTATATTTATTTAGAATTATATTAATAATATTAAGATAATTAAGATAAAAATAATACGTATACCGCGGTATACATGGCATACCATTTAGAGGGGCTTTCTGCTTTTAATAAAGAGTATAGATATATTAATAATATTAAGATAATTAAGATAAAAATAATACGTATACCGCGGTATACATGGCATACCATTTAGAGGGGCTTTCTGCTTTTAATAAAGAGTATAGAATTATAGGTCAGATTAATTTGTAAGTTTTGAACTTAATTACTAAGTCATCTTAGGGTATTTGAATGCACTGACAGACTCACTAATTATGTTTGTTAATTACTAGTGGTTACCTGTATGCATGTCCACAAATAAACAACCCACTTACACACTACTAAACCAACACTAAAAAGTGTGTGTGTGTGTGTTTTTTGTATAATATGTGTGTGGTTTAAAGTTTAAGGGGAGGAAAAAAGATGTTAATGGGACACCCATGAAAAGCAAATCAGTGACGACCATGAATTTGATTGGCAGGAAAAACAAGCAAATTAATTATATTATTTTATAATGCCAAGAATGTCTTGATTCACTTTTTTCCTCCAGCTAGTGAATAATGACACAAATGCAATATTTCAATAGTTTAGCCAACAACGCTTGTCTTTAGCCTCGCACCACTAAAACAGCATAAAATTCTTGTTTAGTTACCTATATTGTATCTTGTTACGTAATCTGAAAAACACGTATGTAAAATCGCGCTCTACGAAGATCACATTTAAATGTGAAAACACTTGTAATAATTGTTCCCCACAATTAAAAAAGTAAACAGTTACTGTATTTGATTTCTTAAAATGTACAGACAATATGTGTATGCATGTGATCAGTAATTCAGTATTGGATCAGTGAATAATTAGTTTTATGCTCAATGTTTTAACATGTCTAGGTGGTGAGACTAATGGACGAAGTGGAGTCCTTGTTCACACAGCACTTTGCCAACAATGACAGGAAAAAGGCAATGAAATTCTTGAGACCCCAGCAACACAGAGAATCCCATATGATCACCTTTTTTGTTGGTACAGCTACACAAACTTCCTACCGATCATAAAATATTAAGTTATTTTATTAAATAAATATATTAATTATTTAATTATATATGTCTGCATGGGATCCACGCCAGAAAGATCCAGGAAATCTGATTTTATTTTCTGGGCTCCACTGCTTGTGTTTTTCAGGCTTGTTCACAGGTTGTTTTGTGACCCTGTTTGGTGTGTATGTAATCTTGGCACATTTGAGTGGCATGTTTTCCCCTGCAACACAAATTGCTTATATGGAAACTGTCTACCCTGTTTTCAGGTACTTCTTTTTTACTTTCCTTTTCTCCTGCATCCATCATTCCTCACATTTTTTTGTGCTTATCATTGTGATAAACTGACCAAAGTTCTGGAAATGAATGTGCAGTGTGTTTGCACTGGCGAGCTTGCACATGTTCGCGTATGGCTGTGTTCTGTTTTGGTGGAAGGTGACAAGGATCAATTACAACTTCATATTCGAATTCCAGCCGAGTACTTCACTCAAATATCGGGATGCCTTCCTCATTTGTACTTGCATGATGACTTCTGTGGTTGGAGCAATGGTTATCCACCTTATTTTACTCTCTAATGGATTTTCACCTTCAAAGGCTGATACTGTTCCTGGCATTCTCCTTCTGGTTAGCTTTATCCTTGCCTGCATTGTTAATACATATTCACATAATGCAACTCAATGACAGGGACCATGCATGACAAAGTATTCACATTGTTCTTGGGTTTTCATTGCAGTGTTTCATTGCGCTTCTCATATGTCCGTTGAACATTTTCTACCGTCCGACTCGATACTGTTTCCTCAGAATTATACGCAACATAGTCTGCTCTCCATTTTACAAGGTACGTACGAAGCATATATCTTTCTTTCTTTTCTTTAGATGATTTTACTCGAAGCAAATGATAATAAAAGGTAACTCTTTTGTAGGTTCTACTGGTAGACTTTTTCATGGCTGATCAACTTACGAGTCAGGTAATTAATGTGTACTCTTAGCATTGCATTGCAAGATTCTTCATACATTCCTTGCACACCAATTCTATGGCATTGGCTATAAATCGTGAAAAATTTCTTATGTACATGCAGATTCCATTGATGAGGCACTTGGAAACTACAGTGTGTTACTTTTCTGCAGGAAGTTTCAAAACACACCAGTTCGCGACTTGCAAATCTGGGAAAATGTACAGAGAACTAGCTTATGTTATCTCTTTCGCTCCATACTATTGGCGTGCCATGCAGGTATTAGATAACTCTTTTCAAAAATTCTAATTTTGCGATGAAGCATTTTCCTTCAATCAGTGTAATTTAACAATTTATTATACCATGTCTATCTGTTAGTGTGCGAGACGTTGGTTTGACGAAGCTGATGTGAACCACCTGGCAAACTTGGGGAAGTATGTATCTGCAATGGTCGCAGCTGGAGCCCGGCTAACCTATGCTAGACAGCCAAACACGACTTGGATGATCATAGTATTGTTGACGTCACTCGTGGCCACAGTATATCAGCTGTACTGGGACTTTGTTAAAGACTGGGGACTATTGAATCCGAAATCCAAAAACCCCTGGCTCCGAGATGAACTCATACTGAAGAACAAAAGCATCTATTACATATCCATTGTAAGCTCTATCTCATTAGTATTTGATTTTTATTGATTTGAAGTGAAATTTTTCGGAACCATTTAGCTTATGAGGTTTGAAAATTGTCTGTTGCAGGCCTTAAATATTGTTCTTAGGGTTGCTTGGTTGGAAACTGTCATGAAATTCAATCTTGGGATTATTGAATCAAGATTGTTAGACTTTTTCCTGGCTTCATTAGAGGTCATTCGACGGGGGCACTGGAATTTCTACAGGTATAATTTGTACAACAGCTAATTTAGAAGTGGCAACACAACGATAGAAATCTTTACTTTTTAGTATCTAATATAATTCTAAATTATTACAGGTTGGAGAATGAACACTTGAACAATTCTGGAAATTACAGAGCTGTAAAGGCAGTTCCTTTGCCTTTCCGGGAGTGTGATTCTGATGGTTGAAAGAGTAATGTACATATGTCAAGTGATGCTGGCCTGAAGATTCATTACACGACGCAAGATCGTAGAGTGAGGACTAAAATTGATTGTGGCAATGAAGAAATCTTTGTTACTGATTACCATTACATGTAAAACATATCAGCAAAGAATGGAGCTGCAAGTCATTTAGTGCAGGGCAGAAAGCAAGCAATAAAAGGATATATCATAGCTGCCTAATAATATATGTTCTTTTCCTTTGTTCATGTAATTATCATTTCAACTAGCTTTGGCAATTTGATAATTCGCCTATTAATGCAGAGTTTTCGATTTTCCAGCATTGGCATAAAACTTGGCATAAATTTATGCGTATTTGTTTTAATATAAAACTATTGATATAACTTGTTAAAAATAATTTCCAAAAGAAAAACTGCAAATCTTACACCCATTTCTATTATTGTACTTAAATTGAGAGTTGAAGTACTGCACACAAGCAAGTCTGCAAAATCGAGACACAGATTAATCTCTGCCCAGCCTCCACAGGTTCAGCACCGGTTGAGGACAGACCACCCTAGCTATAAGGTTGACCTGGCTCCCCAGCGTGGATCCCCTCTTTCGCATTGCAGTTCAGTAAAATTACGCACCCTCTGATTAAAGAGGAATCTTTAAGTTCACTTGGGCACTCACTCTTTGGAAAATATCCAGCATTTGAACTTCTGCTACCAAAACACCTGCACTTATTTTACGACCACCATCGAATCATTCCATTCTGCATTTGAATATTTATTGTCATTTACATTCATCGTATCTCACGTTCTGATTGTCCTTATTAACACTGCATTAAATTGACCATTATAGTCACTTTTATCTGCACCAATCCAGGGATCAAGGGACCGAGAGCACTAAGTTTTTTCGGTTTAACAATAAAGGGAAACGTCACTCTAAGGTGATAATCATTGCTCATCACCATTGTGTTGGGCCGCTAGCAAGCTTTAACTCCACATTAGTATGAAGCAAGGAAAGGTTACGGGTGTATAGTGCATGGATACACTCACACACCGATGCAAATATGAGATTCAAGTGCATTATGCAAACTAAAGCAAATGATATAAAACACAAAGATTTACATGAGAATTTTCATTTTTGCAGAAGTCGATAATGATATAAACAATTAATACTTTTTTATTTGTCAAATAACATTAGTACTTAGCTTTTGTGAAAATAACATTAGTACATGATTGCAAGAAGTTCTGAAGGAAATACTTTAATTTCGGGATGCCTTTATCTTCAAAATCTCTGTGATTTTGTTTGAGAGGCAATAAGCAGTTGCTTGGATGGTAATCATTGGATTGACGCCAACAGCAGTAGGCAGAACACTAGAATCACAAACAAAAAGGTCTTGTGCTTCCCAACTCTCCCCATTATCATCGACTGCACCTTGAGTGTCATCGATACCCATTCTACAACTTCCCATTTGATGGGCTGTTGAATAGGTTGTCCAATATTTTACCATCGATTTTGGCCCTTGAGCTGCAGAAATTTTGTCTAGAAATTCTTCCAGCTCAGCCGCTGTAGTCCCTTTACATTTAAATCTCTGTCCATCACTCTGATGTGTCCCAACCTCAATAGCTCCTGCTGCAATCAAAATCTTCAAAGCTTCTTTCAGACCCGCTCTAATATTTTCATTGTCCTCCTTGTTCATTTTATAACTTATCCTACCTTCCACCATTACTTTCCCTGATCCTCGGTCCCTAACCATCGCAAATAAATGAGCTGTTCTAGCATACTTCAACATCCTTGTCTTGTAGTCTAGTCCAGACTCCCAAGGACATAGTCCAGCAAACGATCCTGGTAATAATGCAGGAGCTTCAATTATGGCTCTGATGTTGTTAGAATTAGAATCAACAACCTTATGGACAGATGTAATAATTCCGCCTTGGTAATGTTTTCCTTCGTACTCTGGACTAGTTTCTTCGGGAAAATACCCCCATGCCATCAAAACAGGGTGTAGATGAAGGTTCAGGCCAATGTTTTGATTTCTTAACCCGCTAGAGATCATAAGAGGTGGTGTCAAGAGGGCTCCGCATGCTGCGATAGTTACTTTCGCCTCAATATGAAGGATGCTCTTCTTATTACTGTTATTATCCCCTTTCAGATTGAAACTTGCAATCACTCCAAGGCATTTCTTTTTTCTTGTTCTTTCATAATGCAGATTCCTTGAATTCTTTTTTATTATGAATTTCTCAGCTCTGCATCCTGATATGATAACTGCACCAGCATCTACTGCATCGACCAGCCAAGTCGTGTCAGTCCCTTTCTTATCTCCTGATTTACATCCATAACAGCAAGACCCACAATAATGATTCTCTGAGGAATTCCTTGCAACTGCTTCAACTTCAAAACCAAGTCTTTCACACCCTGTACGAAGAATTTGATTCTGGAAACCCTCTTCAACACATTTCTCCGTAACCCCAATTCTTTCCCACACTGTATTTAAAGCAGCTTCGTACTCTGAGCTACTAAAAAGTGGGAGCTTGTGTCCATCACTCCATTCCTGCAGCACAAACTTTGGTGTTTTGATGCAGGCTGACCAGTTAATTGCTGAACCACCACCAACTGTTGATCCTGCCATGACCATTGTTTTCCCATCAATAGTTGAAAGAATGCCACCATTTTCGTATAGCTGGGTCATGGAAGGTCCTTCCAGGGAAGAATAGTCATTCTTTGTAAAATAGTTGCCTTTCTCGAGAACCACAACCTTATAGCCCGATCTTGCAAGCACTGAAGCTGCAACACCTCCACCACAACCAGACCCTACAATTACAACATCACATGTAATCTTGTATGTATCTCCTAGTTCAGGATCTTTGGTGACAGTAAGGCCTTTTTGGGTGAGTGAATCAACAAAGCTTGAGTCAGTCTCATAGATGGTTTCAACCATTCCCTTATCGAGAGGTCTTGCCTCTTTTTCTGAGAATTTCTCCTCCAGATTATCCACATTGTACCCAATGGCTTTCCATACTCGATTTTCAGAATTTTCATTAACCTGAAAGTTTTTAAGAATAGTTTTAGAATTTAAATTCAGTAAACGACTCATCATACCCACAAATTTTATGGTTCGGCAAGCTACACTTAATCAAGGAATACGAATGTCAATCCTAAATTATTTTAGTCAGTGAAGCTTATTATAACTAATTCTCAGTTTTTTTCTTATTTAGTAGAGAACCAATGATCTATCAAATTCAAACATAAATCGTCACTTTTGTCTATCTGTGTTGAGATAGTGATGATCATGTCTAGACATAATAGAGCTTAGAGGTGTCTGAGAAGCTGGATAGATTGACTATCATAATAGTATAAGCTACTGCCAATGACTGGAAACACATACAATTATTTCAATCCTATACATTGATATTTTATGTGCCTGATGTGGTTACAACGCAGCACGAAAAGGCCATCTAGCTTTGCTAACTGGTAAATTTGAAACTCGCAAGGCACAGTCTGGAATTAACTTCTAGTTTGGTGAATCTAGAGATCAATGTGTGTCATGTATTGGTTGCTTTTTGAAAAGAATTTTGCTGGTTTGGAATTCTATGAATTAATTCATATACATCTATAGTTCGAAAGAAGAGTAATTCTCTGTGCCTAATATTTGCATGGCCGTATATCAATGTTATCATGCATAGCACCAGTAATATGCAAAGCCATGCCAGTTATACATAGGAGGGTGCAAACACATCTATTAATGCTGCTGCAAATCAAAGCTGCATATATAAACGTTGCCAGGCACCAGCGCTTACAAAAAAACACAACAAAAAGAATAAATAATAGAAGAATGAGATTCTTTACGTGTGAGAAGAAAATCAAGACACACAAGAATTTAATGAATATGAAGCCGAGGCGAATAGGTGGTATAAACCTATTCCTGAACCAGTTCTGGACAACTCGCTCTCTTCTTTCCAAAGACATATGGGAGAACTTTTTCAAGTATGGCCACTTATCACCAAGACACAAAGACCCACATAATACGAAAGTCCCCAGCCTGCTACAAAGAATTCTAACAACCAACCTAACAACGAACACTCCTTCAAAAAATCCTCTCTTCATTAAAATTTCAGCAACCTGCAGGTATCATACCAAGTATCTAAGAATAATTATTAACTTGAAAATTTGAGCTAATTTAATTTCTCACCTCATCGGGAACATGATTTTCCGAGGCAGAAGCTTGGAGGAATGACTGAACTTGTTCGACGGTTTGGCCTTCAGTATTAATATCATGCACCCAGTTCTGTTGTATAGGAGGTATAAAAACCTCGCAGATGCTAGCCAGAGTCTCCATATCAGATGGAGTTAGGCCATGAGTATACTTACTTTCTCTCCTTCCACCTTTTAGTAAAGGATGGCATTCTTTCCCCATTCTCTCTCTCACTCTCACTCTGTAATTGGCTTTAAATTTTACTATTGAGGTTGTTGTGACTTGAGATCTTGAGCATTGTAGTGTCTAACTATTTATGATGTTAAAAAGGTTTAAGATGCTTGAGCTGATAGTGACATAGCTCATATCTGGTACTATAGCACAGCCCCAAAACATGTGAAATTAATCTGACCAGTCATCGAACTTCATTTTCCCCCTTGTCTGAGCGCTGAGCCCTTTAATATCACACATTGATGCCAACTACTACATGAGCAAACAACGTGTCGATTACGCAAAAAGGTTTATAAATACTTGTGGAATACTAATTCTTGGTTTTTAAGAATGTTGGCGAAAATGTAATTCAACCGAACATACTCTTAAAACTTCAGATTTTACGTTACTAGGAGCGAAATGAGTATGTAACTAATTAATAGTTCGAAGGTTTGATAGGCAATACTCAGACAACGCAACTGATATCTCGATTTCGAGTTTCGCTAAGCAGGAATCCGTAGCCGTAGATTATAGAAATGCGGCGAATATCAAATCATGTTATAGGAGAAAAGAATTTAGTAATTTCTCTGCACACTAAAGGGAAATTTTATGCAGCCAAGTAATTACAACATTTGCTCAATGAAAGTCTTTTAGTTAGTTCCTGAATATCGTTCGGAATCCTGCAAAGGGAGCGAGAGAAATACCACTACATCAAGAGTTGTTGGGTTGGTGCAAGCATTTTGTACAGGTGACAAATGAAGAAATAAATTTCCACAGGTAAGGGACAGTTATACGTTTTCTTTCTTGACACATTGGCATATATGACCTACATAAACAGAACGTTTGCAGTTTCAAATGACCCACTTAAGTCGGCCACCTAAATTCTTACCAACTAAAATTCAGGAATCAATACTGATTGTTGGGGATCTAAAGGTTGAAGATACTAAAACAAAAAAGCAGCGTGATCAGATGCTATCCAGGAATCTCTTAGGAATCTCTTGGAAATCTATCAAGAAAGGGACTTCATTTTTTTTTTAATTATTTAAAAAGCTTTTTATACTTTTTAAATGTAGGTTTCAAAATAAAATGTATTACTAAATTCAAAACCAGAGCTAATTTATCATCTATTGGGGAACAAGATCAGGCATAAGTTGTTTTTTTTTTCCAGGTAATCAGGCACAAGCTTTTAGGATTGTGCCAAGTACCGTAATAGATTATGAAATATTGGGGGTGAAAGGAGTTATCAAACCCATCTTTGAGGCAATAATTTATGTTCATATCTATCGTAAATTGTGAGAATATTATGGTGACAGATAATCAAACTTGAGACCCGTGTCAACCATACATGTTAAGTAACCTTTAAAACAATGTTAGAGTAATGCACTCGAATCCAGGATTTTCTACTGTATTCTAAGATAATGTTTTAATTTTTTGTCGGTTTGGTCTTCATTTTCAGTGTCAAGTACTGAGTTTTGTTTGTTGTGTCCCATTAATATGTAGATTATTGAAACTGTACTGAAAATTAAATTGTAAGGAAGACTGTTCGGGACCATTCCGAATATTTGAATAAAGAAGAGAATCTTCTATCTATTATATATCTATACTCTTTATTAAAAGCAGAAAGCCCCTCTAAATGGTATGCCATGTATACCGCGGTATACGTATTATTTTTATCTTAATTATCTTAATATTATTAATATATCTATACTCTTTATTAAAAGCAGAAAGCCCCTCTAAATGGTATGCCATGTATACCGCGGTATACGTATTATTTTTATCTTAATTATCTTAATATTATTAATATAATTCTAAATAAATATAATAAGATTTATTATTAAATTAAAAACTTATACTTACTCTTTATTAAAAACAGAACATCTGTTATTGGTATGGTATGTCATGTATACCACAGTATACATATATTTATTATCTTAATAATCTTAATATAATTAACATAATTCTAAATTAATATAATATGATTTATTATTTAATCAAAAACTCACTCTTAATAATGTAGTATGTCATATACAGCGGTAAACATATAATTATTATATTAATATAATTAACATAATTCTAAATTAATATAAATAAGATTTATTATAAAATCAAAATCAGATATCCAACTTAATGTTCTCATATGTTAATATGTTATGTATACCGCCGTACACATATAATTTGATTGAGATCAAAAGATTTTTTATATTATCTATTATTTTATAAGTTACTTTACAATTCTTATCTCTCCTACTTCTAACAATTACAACAATTACAGATGAGTATTTTATTCGTCCCGTCGATCTTACTCTGTTCTCACGCCCCATTCGGGACGGGAATTTGAGACATTATTCGTGTTCAGGACACGGGAACAGAGAGAAGATAAGTATAAAAACAACTCGGGGATTGGTGGCGGGAACGGAGAAAAGTACATAAAAATAATTCGGGATTAGGGACTTGATTGATAAGGAAAACTCTTTTTCGTTGGAACACAATAGTACAAAGTCAAATTTGGGTATCTCTCATACTTTTAACAACTACATATGGGTATTTTATCCGTCCCGTCGATCTTGCTATGTTCTCCACCCCATTCGGGACGAGAATTTAAGAAATTATTCGCGTTGAGGACAAGAACATAGAGAAGTATAAAAACAACTCGGGGATTGATGGCGGGAATGGAAAGAAGTATAATAAAATTATTCGGGGGATCGGGGACTTTATTGATAAGGAAAACTCTTTTTCGTTGCAAAACAATAGTACAAAGCGAAATTTTGGTTAGTACGATATATCTAAATTAATTTGTTTCATTCCAAACTCATGTTCGATTCGCTGCAATTGCATAATTATATAAGTTAGTTATTTATTTAATTTCAATTCTTTGATTTTACCAAATATTTGATTATTTCTATCGACATAATTAAATAATATTTATTTATTATAGACTTTCATATTAATTTCATGTAAAATTCTCTGCAAGTACATATTTAAGTAAAACTTATAAATTATTTTTATTCTCAATATTTGAAATTACTTTTTTAGTAATTTAATTTTTATTCTTGATCCGTGCTTCGCACGGGTTATGAGCTAGTATATATAATACAACAACAGGGGGTTTGTTGAAGCAATTAAAATCGAACGGACCATTTTACCCTTCTTTTCATTACATCATGTCAGGGTTATTTTGGTCTTTTAGTATCACTATATTAATTACATATTATTAATTGTAGCAAAATTAATATACATACATACATACATACATGCATACATACATACATGAATATGTATGCATACATACATACATGCATCATTTTATCCTTTTTTTCATTACATCATGTCAGAGTTATTTTGGTCTTTTAGTATCACTATATTAATTACATATTATTAATTGTAGCAAAAATAATATACATACATACATATATGCATGTATACATACATACATACATACATGCATGCATATGCATACATACATATATACATACATACATATGTATGATATTATCTGACCATATTCGATAATATATACCAAATCTAATTATTCTATTATTTAGTTTCACTATAAATATTTTCAAATTAAAAATTGGGAAAAAATTATTTGAATGAAATTTATATATTAAGCATGCATGTGAATTGCAATTATTTATACCTCTAATAAATCAAACTATAAATAACCTCTCATTTTTTTAAGTATTATAGTTGTATGGCACAAATATGTCCAAATCAATACAAAGATAACAAAAAAATCATTTTATGTATATAAGTGTAATATAAATTTTTATTAACATTACTTATCCTATAACTCGTAAATTATTACACTAATAGATAAACGTAAAAAAAATTCCGAACAAATTAGTAATTTACTCATATTTAAAGTATGCTCGTGCATTGCACGGGCTAAAGAGCTAGTTACATTTAAAATGAGAATCAATGAAGTAAAATTGTTCTGCATTTCATCTGTTCGATGTACAGTTTTATGTTACTATATATTATTGAACTGGAAATATAATTGAATGAGTAAAGTGCATTAGATGTACTTGCAGTTTATGTGTCAGACCACTTGGGATACTAAGTTAAAAACTAGCACTTGCTATACTAACCTTCTAATTTACTAACACTTTGCGTGATTCCGTCAAATTTCCCTAACTCCGTCTATTTCCTTGAGGGCAATTCAGTCTTATTCGTTTTGTACGTGTATTATACATATATCTGATACATTTACTTTACCAATTCATTAAACTCATTTCACTGCACTTCCCCCTTTGTTCACTCTCACACCAATTGAGTTATCATGCTGCATTGCTGACAATGGTGTGGTTTCGAAGAGATCCGAATGACAAAGACGTTTACAAACCTAATGAATGTCCCGATTATGGAGGTAAGCTCTATCGCTTTAAATTAAATTAGGGTTTGAATCGTTTGTTTACGAAATTAGGGTTTTTGTATGGTTATATGTTTTTTGTGTTTACGAACTTAGGGTTTTGGTATTGGTTGCTAGTTCTGAAGTTAGTGTAACTTATTCTAATGTTTTTGGTTTAATATGTTGGTGCTCCCATGTGATTCAATGTCTCCTCTGTGGTCCCTTGTGTTTTTTATGTTTTTGACAGTAGTAGTATAAGTATAGTGCCATGTTTTTTCCTGTATAAAGTTCCAATTTACTCTATTTTTTGCAGTTGGTTCAGACCTGTTTAGTATAAAGTATCACCATGGGGGGCAATTTACAGAAAACCCTAAGCAATATGTTGGTGGTAGTGTTGACTTCTTTGACCTTTGTGATGTAGATACTATGAGTTTGATTGAATTAGTTACTAAGTCAAAAGAGTGTGGGGAATTAGGAGTAATTACATTGTATTACAAGTGGGGAAGAAGTGATATTGACAAGGGATTGCATGTATTGGAAACTGATGTAGATGTGTTAGAGATGTGTGAGTTGTTGCCACCTTCTAGGATTATATATGTGTATACCATCACAACTAAGCCTCTGTTTGCTTTGGATATTGATGGAATGCCCACACAAGAGTTTGCTCCATCATAAGACCCTAATATGCAGTATGCAGATCCTACAACAAAGCCTATTTACAGAGAAGACCTTGAAGAATTACTGAATTTGGATCATAGGCACAACTATAATGATGATGTGGAAGATGGACAAGGAGCTAGAGATGAGGATTTGGTCAGTGATGGTGAAAGTGATGAGGATAACAATCCTCAACATGAAGGAGATGTTTTAAGTGATTGTAGTTTCTACTCAGATGGTTCCAATATGGATAGCACTGATGATGAGGTTTGTAATCACAAGTCTGAAAGAGCAAGAAAGAGTAAAGAAAAAGCTAAAGACAAAGAAAAACAAAAAGAAAATGAGAAAGTTGCAGACAAACACATGGATGAAGATCTAGTTGAGACACTTAATCGTGATGAGAATGAGGATGTCACTGAAGAAGGACATTTAAGTGATTGTTCTACTCATTATGCTTCTAGTGATGAAGAGAGGATGGCCAGCAATTCTACAGATGAAGATGAAATTTCATTTCCCGTCTTTAATGAGAGGACAAAGATGAAAGACCCTAAGTTTCAGCTTACTATGTTGTTTCCAACAGCAAAAGTGTTCAGAGCTGCAGTGAAGAAGCAAGCTATACTGGAGAGGAGACCTATTAAGCAATGCAGAAACTATGGTAGCAGGGTGAGATTTATCTTTGAAGGTGATTGTCCATGGAAGATTTATGCATCAAAAGTGCAGAGGAATGATACCTATCAGATTAAGGTATACAATCCAAAGCATACATGCACTCAAACATTTCATCAAAAACAGATCAATTCTAGATGAATATCAGAAGAGTATGAAGATGACATACGGATGAATCCAACTTGGCCTCTGTCATCATTCTTGCAAAAGGTTGTCAATGATTGGCACTGTCACGTCAATATTTATGTTATTGGTAGGGCCAAAAGGAAGGCATTAGAGAAGATTAATGGAAAGCATGTAGATCAATATTCAAAGTTGTGGGATTATGGAAATCAGTTGTTGAAGGAAATGCCAGATAGTACTATTCAAGTAATGACTGAAGACCAAGAACTACAAGATGGAAGGAATAGGTTTAAAAGATTTTATATATGCCTTGGTCCACTTAAAAAGGGTTTCAGAAATGGTTGTAGACCACTTCTAGGTCTTGATCGGTGCCGTTTAAAATGACCTTATGGTGGTCAATTACTGGTTGCAGTGGGTACTGATGCCAATGATGGCATGTATCCCTTAGCTTGGGTTGTTGTTGAAGCAGAGAATAATGATAGTTGGAATTGGTTCCTGCAACTGATTAAAGATGATCTGAATATTCATAATGATGGTACATTCACTTTTATATCAGATAGACAAAAGGTACATTTACTCTTACCTCACTTTTACTTTGAAATTTATTTCTAACACTTTATTTCTAATGTGGGGTTCACATGTTTTCTTGGTAGGGCTTAATCAATGCATTAGAAGCAATTTTTCCTAATGCAGAACACAGGTTCTGTGTTATGCATCTCTATAGGAACATGTGGAAAGACCACAAAGACATTGGGGTTAGAATGTGTTTGTGGTTGGCAGCTAGGGCCACTACTGATTACACTTTCAACAAGCACATAGGTGAGCTGAAAAAGGTAATAGTAGTTTATTCTTGTGCGGTTCCCTACTTGTTCATTTATGTCTACTTTACTTATTGAACGTGGCTTTATTTATTTGTGTATAGTTGTCAAAGAAATGTTTTGATTGGTTGAATGAGAAGCCTGGAACTCAATGT
Source organism: Heracleum sosnowskyi (assembly GCA_030848705.1). NCBI lineage: Eukaryota > Viridiplantae > Streptophyta > Magnoliopsida > Apiales > Apiaceae > Heracleum > Heracleum sosnowskyi. Next base: position 130,214,877 of record CM061238.1, on the reverse strand, counting down.
CTAAGAGTGCATTTAGAAGCATATGCAAGTCAGATATGTTTGTTAACAACCATTGTGAGGTTTTTAACAATAGCATAAGAAAATATAGAGATCTCCCTATTATTTCAATGTTCAAGTCAATTCATAAGGATGTTATGATGAGGATTCAACAAAGGAGAGATAAGATGTTGAACAGTTATGCACTAAACCCAATTTGCCCTAATGCAATGAGAAGGCTTCATAAGTAAGTGAAATTTTTTACACATTAATTTCCAAACATTTTGTATCACATTAATCTTAGAGTATTTACCCTTTTTTAGGGCAATTGAACAAAGTAAGGGATGCCATGTAGTTTGGAGTAGAGGTGCTAGGTATCTTGTCACAATGTTTGCAGGTGGCTATGAGATGGTTGTGGATTTAGAAGCTCAAAAGTGTGCCTGCAAGAAGTGGAAGCTGTCTGGAATACCTTGTTACCATGCATGTGCCTGTATAGCTTGGAGTAAGAAGGTTTTTGAGCCTTTCATTCATCAGTCATATAGTAAAGATATGCTTTTGGAATGTTACCAATTTATTGTGGAGCCTATATGTGGAGAAGAAGAATGGGAGGAAACAAGGTTCCCAAAGCCTTTGCCTCCTGATGTTAAGCCTCAAACTGGCAGACCTAAAAAAACGAGAAACAAGAAGAATGATGTTGTTGGCACAAATCCAACAAAAATGAAAAGGCAAAACACCAAGGTCAAGTGCACCTACTGTACTGAATACATCCATAATATAAGAACTTGTCCAGCTAGGGTAAGAACTTCTTCAATCGGAGTTATATTTATTTGTAGTGCATATATAAATAACTCATACTATGATCTCTATATTTACAGGCAGCTGACAGAGCTGCTGGATGTGAAAGACAAGTTAAAACAAGGACTAAGAACTCAAACAAAACACTTGCAGGAAACAACAATGGTGCAAATGAAGCTGGTAGGAGTGAAACTCTGGGGAACCAGACTGCTGGGAATGAAGCTGGTAAGAGTGAAACTGTGGGGAATCAAACTGCTGGGAATGAATCTGGTAGGAGTGAAACTGTGGGCAATCAAAGTAGTGGGACTCCTAAGAATGTGCCTACTAGGACTGGTAATGTTGGAAGCCAGGGTGGTATCTTGTCAAAGAAGCCTAGACAATACAAGAAGAATACTCCTCTTGGTATTCAACTACAGATAGTCAATTCAAAAGGCAAGGGGACCACAACTACACTGACAAACATTGAGGCTACAAGGAGACAGATGCAAGCTAAACTAAAAGAGAATCCAGTTTGAAAAATATAGTCTATTATGCCTCTACTGATGACTCTTTTTTGTTGACAAACTACTATAACCTTTGTCAATGTCATGACTATTTAGTAAGGCAGTGAATGTTATAACTTTTGTCAACTCTATGCCTCTACTGATGAAGTGAACTAGGCTTTTGTGAACTTTATGATGTACCAAGCTATGCTTTTGTGAATGTAATCAAGACTAATTATTGGTTGAAGTATTTTCTTATCATTTTCTTACTCTTTCTTTTATTACTGCAATTCAGTATTTGTTAAGTTTTTTGCACAACAAAACAGGAAAAACTCATTGTAATTTTGAAACTTAGGACTTGTCATTACATATTAAAACAAAGTACATCCTTCATCATCAACTCCAAATTACACAATAACACAAACTACAACAAAAACACAGAAATTACACAACTCCAAATCAACCTAAAGCTCATCAAGTGAATCATACTCATCATCCTGAACTACCCTGTCCTGACCCACTGTGGTGAACACCATATTCATTATCGCAGAGAAAAGTACGAACATTGCAACAACTGTGAACTGTTGTTTCTGCTTCATATTGTTCACCTCAGCTTCATGACGGTCGCACATTCGGTCCATCCTGCGCTTCAACTTGTCAACTAAATTTCCATTACGGTCGTGCAGCACTTTAATCACGTCTACTGCCCGAGGTCCAGGTGATGGGTCGATCCACTTGTGAAAGCCACAGTTATCATCCGCACATTCCCTGAATCTCCTACCTGCGTTTTCTCCAAACCAACGTGTGTTCATCGCGCTCATTCAATCACAATCACACATTAGATCCAATTCGCGGGCCATTTCTGTTTGGGGGGGAGTCATTTTCTTAATTAGGGTTTACTACGTTACAATACTGCAAAGGGGGAATGGAAGTGTATAAATACAGGATACAATCGTTGGAAAATGAAAAAGACTGAATTGCCCTTCAAATAATAGACGGACGAAATCACGCAAAGTGTTAGTAGTTTGGAGTGTCAATATAGCAAGTACTAGCTTTTGAACTTGAATATCACAAGTGGTCTGACACCTAAACTGCAAGTAAACATAATGCACTTTACTCTAATTGAATTACAATCATACATCTTTGAACTTAGAACTAATTACTTCCTTTTTTAGTTAATTTTAGTACTAACTACAAAACAATCTAATTATGATATATTATGACTTATAAGTTATAACACTAAACGTTTCAGAGCTGCAAATTTGTAAATTATGGAAGTTCTTATAATTAGTTTTGGCACTGAACTTTGAAATCACACTCCCGTTATGTTCCATGGGACAAGACTGGTTCTTGATTTTTGAAATATCCGATATTAGAAAGAATTTGAAGGCCTGTGAGTTCTCGATTTTACCTAACTGAAGAAATTAAATTTTCTTTCCTGAGACAGCTATATGCACCTGCTATTATATAATTTCAATCGGTACTAACATACCCAACTGAAATATAATTTAGGAACTAATCCTGATTGTTGGGGATCTAAAACAAAAAAGTATAGTGATGGTATTGTTTTCTTAAAGTAAACTAGTCTGTCTGACTTGTAATCTTTTTCTACATACTATGATTACAAGAAGAATCCAAATTTACCGTAATCTTACATACAGAGAAATCTTGGTCTTAATACGAACCCGAAAATTTCAACATGGCAGATCAGTAAGGAAAATAGAGTAGAAGCTGATCGCGAAAGGCTAGAATGGGATGTTCCGGCCACTACAGATCTTCAGAATGCAAGTTAGGTTATGTTGTTATTGATTAAGTGAGCATTGGGATGTCACGACTACAAAGAATAGACTTCTGCATGTTTTTTCCAGCACTTATTAAATATCAATTCACTGATGTATTAACTGAAGTCAGAAACAAGAATTCTTTTTCTTTTTTTTGCTAACCAACAAGAATCCTTCATCAATAAAAGATTGTCACACTACAGTTAGGATTGAATTTCTAGAGCAAATAACACTTAATAAACATAAAGTTATATACTTTATCTATAACAATATCATTGTAGCCTCATCTTCTACCAAGAGGACAAATTGTACGAGTTTGATTGGAAGAAATTCAATGATTTCCTCACTGATATTGTTATTAAACAGTATTCTGACAATCATTAAGAAATCCATGCACGATAGAATACAGCATTGAAAACTTTATACGATGGAACATAGTATTTAAAACTTTAAATGTTTCGGCCTTCATTTTGACAAGCTAAAATCTTTAGGTACTCATATTTATAAAGAAACAAGGTTTTAGAAACATACAAGGTACAGCCAGAAATCACAATCTACCACTAGATGATTTCTTTTAAATGGCTAGCAAACTTACTACTGTTTCACTCTAAAAAAGCAGCAACTTAATATACATTATCGACGCATAACACAAATAGCTAAAAAAAAGCAACAAAAAATAAATAACCAGAAAAATGCTTGAGTGCTTCACAAACATGCACAAACAGCAATAGTTCAAAGTCATTACGTTCATATACTATAACAAGTACCTCCACATTGCTGGGCGGTCTCTTGATATGAGCAACACTCGAGAACCCAAGTAATCAAAAGATGGAGAATACATATCATCTGGTCCAATCACGTCTCTCACTTTCTGCATGATGCCATAATCGCTGCTGCAAGATTGCATCTGATCGTCAAAGGCATCAAAAGCAAATAATCCCAAACCACATGCTCCCATGACAAGGTTCGAATTTCCCCAGACTTGTGTCATGGTTGTGTAATGGGAGTGAGCATTTGACTCTGGCAATGTGTAAGTGCTAACTAGCCTCTGCTTGCGCAAGGAAAATTGTAGGACCTGAGAACATGACTGCTTTTTCATGGATGGCTTTAAGTTGGTGCAGCCAATATATATGGAGTCTCCACGAGAAAACACCGATTGTGCACTTGTACCAAGTTTGGGTATCTTTAAACCAACACCAGTTGGATGACGAAAATCTAATATATTTAGAGAATCAGAAGTGCAGAACACACCATCATTACCTTCTGCTTCAGAAGAGCTTACCCTGCAATTGCATTTATAGAAAACATTAATATAAATTACATTTTTAAATTATAGTCCCTAGTTGTCAGGTACACATTGTCTGATATGTGATCAAGCAGATAATGTTGCATATATCGATGATGAAGTTTCCCCAAAAATAGTTAGTATTAGGTTAAATTAAGAGTACAACTTTTACATCTGTCACACTTTCATATAATATAATTGTAAAAGTAGCTGCTAGTTGCTACTTGCTACCCACATGTAAAGAATTGGAATAAAAAATTATTATTCTTATAGTTTTTTCTTTCTAAATTTAAGTGAAAGAAACATCCTCCTCCTACCTTTTCTATCTTTTCACTGAATGAATTCAAAATCGATGTTTTGAACTGTATAGGGTTAAACTAGTGAACATAAACTGCATAAATCATTATCCTTTGCATGCACAATACAAAGTACATAGACTGCATAAAAATAAAATGACAAACCTGGTAAAGAAATTAGCAAAGAAGCAAGAATGAGGAAAGTGATGACAACATCAAGTGATTTAGCACTTCAAATAAAGGAGAAGAGGATAAAAATGAAACGAACTTCAAGGAATACAAGTTTTAAAAGGTGGGTACGTGAAAATGTAAGGGATGTTATTACTGATGAGGGAAAAAAGAAACTTTGGGAGGGATATTATCAATTCAAACACACCCTGCTAGTGAAATTTTTCGACTGCCGCTCAGCCTGCCTGCTATTAGGTAATCTCTGAGCATCTACACTGATGGCTTATAAAGAAATTATGGATCACTAAACAACAGACAACCACGAGGTAAGCAACATAAGCACATACCAGGAAATTAATTGTACGATTCAATCTTAGTTAACACATGTATATTTCCATAACTTCGGTAATAATTAGAAGTTATAGTATTAAAGTATACAAGACTAACAACTCCATGAGATGTGGGATTTGAAGAACTGACTCTATTTTAGACAACATCAACAGTTCCAGTTTTATCAACTTTAAAAGTGAAAACTATCAATATTTAATCAAATATAAGGAAAGATATAACTGAACTGGGATTAAATATAACTAAATATGAAATTGACAAATTTATGTCTTACCTTTGCCGAACTCCTCCACCCATCTCAGCATCTGTATTGTTCACGTGAAGGGCTGAAATTTTCCTGCCAAATAAAGAAACTGACACCAGTGATTGAGGATTCAGAGAGTCGACATCCCACAGAGAAATGTTTTCTGCCTCTGCTATTACAACCTTTCCCCGGTTTCTCCACTGCAAAGGGCTTGAATAATCCATTGCCTGCACAGACTTCTGCACCTCCCATTTCATGATATGCTCCCCGTCACGAATATCATAAACTTTGACAACTCTCTGATGACTAGCTGTTGAAATGATGAGGGGTCCAGAAGGCTTATACCACCATTGCTGGTTTTCAGGTGCCATAATACTAGACAGAGTATTCCTTCTGTGTAATGTGTTATTAGGTAAAGGAGCAAGAGCTGTTCTTGTATTAATCGCCCCATCCTCGATATGAACTGCTCTCACCTCCTTCGTATAGAAGTCCCATGAGCAAAAACCTGACTCCATGGTATTCCCTGCCGATGCTGCCACAACATATTTTCCAGAACAACCGTCTGCACTAGGGGCACGAATTACCCAACAGTCCCTCCAGACATTAGGTGAAACCCCAACTGGTGGCCTATATTCAGCTTTCTCCTGAATCATGTTACATTACGTAAGTAGATGTTTTAGGTCTGCCAACAGTGTGGTTATATACAACATAAAAATGACAATATATAATGTTGAGAAGATATGGATGCTTAAGCCAAACTAAGAAGCACAAAGATTTTCAACTAGGTACATACTAATAATTAACACAAACATATTATAAAGTGCATACCTCACAGTGGGCAACATCATAAAAGGTACATGAGCTGTCATCGTGTGCAAGAAGAATGGATTCTCCATCAGACACAAACCATCCTCCAGTCGTTGTCTTATGACCAATATCATTCAACTGATAAATGCAATTCTCTTCAGACTCTTCATCAATTACCATTGTTGGCACGTTCTCTTGATCGTCGAACTCATCAAGTGTTTCATTTGTTGTGAGCACAAGTTCAGACGAATTGCCTCCAGTCACCATATTTGAAGACCCACGAGCAGCTGAATTCCCAGCGCCATCCATTTCTTCAACAGCGCCGAATTTCAAGTTCTGGTTATCCCCCCTATTTGTATCCTTAGACTGCTCATCCTTCAGTGAAGCTAGAAACTCCGCTGCTATTGGATTCTCGTCAATAGGAATAAATACCTTCTCCTCCATCTTTGATGCACTTGCAATTTCCTTAACATCACACTCCCCAGTCTGTGAGCCACTCAGCAAGCCTTCGACAGATGTTTTCAGTGCCGTCCTGTCTTTAAGTAACTTGTGATGTAGAAATAATCTTGCCTCTAACTCCTCAGTGTTCAACCCTTTAGCCGAACTTCTGACTTGATCCACATCATTCTGACTCATCCCTGCTACATAAATCTGTTCTCTATCCTCACAAGCACGATCAACAACCCCCATCTTTGATCCCGTAGTATCAACAACATTCCCCATCACCTTCTCAATTCCAGATATCTTTTCTTGAATATCAGTAATAATCACCTTTGACACCTCTGTATTACTCGAATCCAAAATCTCCTTAGTCTTCTTAATATCCGACGCAATCCTCTTAACCTTCCCTTCCAAAAACGCAAGCTTCTCATGCAATTTACTTGGATACTTACTACCAGACACCGTCCCACCTCCTCCACTTCCACATTTCCCATTCGAAACATTCAAACTACTTGACCTACTCAAAGAAGCTCTCCCAACCTCTTTTACCCCCTTTTCAACCCCTTCACTCGACCTCAAACGAACACTACACCGCCCCCTCGATTCCTCCCTAGCTCGATTACCACCACCATTACCAAAACCCCGATTCATCGAATTCTCACTTCCCTTCAATTCCACCTCCAAATCCTTACCAAGATCACTACTTTTCTCCAACCCCACAACACTCCTTCCCAAACTCCTCAACCCCCTTCCCTTAATTTCACCACTCCCCCCATTTCTCGCATTCGAATCCCGAAAAGCACCCTTCTTTTCCTTCCCACTATCCAAAACCCTAGCTTTACTCACCCCACTAAACCCCCTACTAAAATCACAAGGACTCTCGCTCCTACCTCTCGGAACAGACGACGTAGACCATCGAAGCCTATTATCGAAACCACCAGACCCCTTTTCGATTCTTGGCACATTTCGAATCACAGGCTTCACAGAACCATCAAAACCCCCAATTCTTGAAATGGGCCTAGGGTTTTCTTTACCACTAGATCTTTTAATTGAGTCTTTTCCACTACTACCCATTAATGATTTAGTAACTGGGGTTGTAGATTTGATGGGTTTTGATGTAATGGTGGGTTTTACGGCGGTTAATTTAGTGCCGGAAGTGGGGTCTTTGCTCCGGCGAAGTGATAAAGCAGACATTTTTAGTGTGTGTTTTGGTGAATGTTGATGTGGGTTGATGTTTTATAATTTAGGATGGTTGTGTTTGTTTGTGGATTGATTTGGGGGAATGATTGAATGATGGGAGGAGCGTGGGGGTGAGTTTTGTGTTTACGAGGGAAAATGAATTTTTGGATTTTCAAAGCCCCCCCTTGTGTTTTAGAAAAAATTACAAAAATATTTATATTTTTTATAAAATTAACAAAAATAACTATTCTGAAAAAAATGATCAATTTTATTTTTTGGGATACTCTGCTGGTTGGATATCCCAATTTATATAAGATACTCCACCCGGATACAGAATACTCCACTGACAAATGAGTATTCCATATATATGTGATACTCATACACTTCACTAACACTTGGGTATTGGATACTTCAGCGACAGGGGTATTTCATCGGGTAAAGTTGACCAAAATTTTAAAAATAGGTATTTTTGTTAATTTTGTATGAAAAAAAAGGTTAAAGTTGTCTTTCACCCTCTGTTTTACAGTTTTATTATTTTTTTAATTTGGGTGAAAAAAAATTATAGAGTTTTTTTTTTCTTTTCTTGTCAAGAATGTTATTTATTTTTGTACTCTACTAGTTTATAGCCCGTGCAATGCACGGAACTTTTTTTAAATTTTTTTTATTATTCATATTCTTTTTAATTTTTATAATTTTATTAATATTTATACTTCTAAAATATATTGTTTGATATAATTTTTAATTTGGTATTGGTTAACAAAAAAAATTCCAATTAAAATTACCTTGAAATTGAAGGAAAAAAATGAATTGACGAATTTTAACGATAGTTCTTTTCAACTTAGGAATAGAATTAAAATAAAGAAAACGTATTCAACTTAGAATTAAAGTACCAACAATAAAATAAACCTACTCAACTTAGAATTTGAACTTACGAATTTTTATATTGAGAATTCTAGTCAACTTAAAAAACCTATTCATATTTAATTGATATTATTAAAATAATTTTTTTAATATTAGATCTAATGGTTCTCATTCATCTATTTTAAAATCTAACAGTCTTTATTGATTTGGTGGTACAAGACTAAAGTTTTGGATAAGATCTCGCTTACGGTTATTATATATAAGGATTTAATAATTATATTAATTTTATGTTATTAGTTTTTAGATTTAATTTATTACATTTTATGCGATCAATACATTATTTATGTTCTATCTTGAGTTCTAAAAATCAGATTTAAAAACAAATTTATGGTCCACATAAAATAATCTTTAATTTAGTGATAGTTTAACAAAAAAAATTTCAATTAAAACTACCCTGAAATTGAAGAAAAAATAAAATAACGAATTTTGATATTAGTTCTATTTAACTTAGGAATAAAATTAAAATAAAAAACAACTCAACTTACGATTAAAGTATAGACCAATAATCAAATAAACATACTCAACTTAGAATTTGAAGTTATGAATTTTTATATTGAGAATTCTAGTCAACTTAGAAAAACTACTCATATTTGGTTTATATTATTAAAATAAATCTTTTTAATATTAAATCTAAGGATTCTCATTCATCTATTTTAAGATCAACGGTTCTTATTGATTTAGCGGTACAGTACCAAAGTTTTGGATAAGATCCCTCTTACGCTTATTATATACTAGCTTAACGCACAACTCTTTTTTTAATATCTATATTAATTATATTAATTTGGATTATTTTTATATTTTTATGTTATTAACTTTTAGACTTTATTTATTTGGTTTTAGATGCTCAATTAATTATTTGTGTTATATCATGAGTTCTAAAAATCAGATTTGAACGTTTTATAGCACACACGCAATTCATATAATAATCTTTATTTTGTGATGGTTCAACAATTATTTTTCAATTAAAACTACCCTGAAACTGAAAAGAAACGAAAAGAAAATGACAAATTTTTACATTAAGAATTCTTGTTTCAATTTAGAAAATTTATTTAACGATTTTTTATCTATCTATTTTAAGATCTAACAAAATAATATTTAATTAAGTGATAATTTAACGATTGTTTTACAATTAAAACTACCTCAAAACAAAAGAGAGAGAAAAGTGACAAATTTTTAGGTTGAGAATTCTATTTGATTTAAGAAAATTTCAGGCATTTGATTTAAATTATCAAAATATATTTTTTAATATTTTGGATAAAATATCTTTTACGCTTATTATATATAAAGATATAATAAGGATATAAAGTATATAATGATATAAGTATCATAATAACTGATTATACTTTTACTATTTCGGTTTTATTTATAGTGTACATAAAATTTTAAAATACATTTTTATTTAAAAATTATTAAAGAGAATAAAAATATGTATGATAATATAAAATTATATTTCCATATAATTATATTCTTTATCGATTTGATTTTTTTTGTTAAATTGATTTTAGTTTTTTATTGAAAGAAACATAACATTTCTAATTTAAAAGAATTATGAAAAAAAATTATATTGGTGCTATAATAATAATAAAAATATTTATTAAAATTCAGATACTCATTGTACTACTTGGCTCTATCTTGAGTTTTAAAAATTAGATTTTGACGATTTTACGATCCACGTGAAACTAACGAAATTATCTTTAATTTAATAATAGTTTAATAATTATTATTTAACTGGACATACCCATAAACTGAAGAAAAAACATAATTACAAATTTTTACATAAAAATTTCTATTTAATATAGAAAAACCCATTTATAATTGGTTTAAATTATCAAAATACACTTTTTAGTATTTAAATATAATCCCACTATTAATCCATTATAATTTTGAATATAAATTTTAATATAAGTATTATATTCAAAATTATCGTTAATAAATATGAAACCTTCAATTTTTTTTAATAAAATTTTGATATTATCCTTTTACGTTGGTTATATTTAAAATAATATAATATAATTTGGATGAATCAAAGTGTTATGTCACTTTGGCAAAAAAATGTTATGTTTAATACTAATTAACTAAGTCATTTTACTTATAATTTCTACACTAAAATTTGCAACATAAATTCATTCATGTACATGACTTCTCCGTATAAGGTAGGGTCCACATATATTATTGTTAGGCATGCTATACATGAGCATTATATTGAGAATTTTTTAATACTATAATCGATATGAATCGTTATCTCGATATTTGATTTAACAATTATTATCTAAGTGGAAGTACCCTTAAATTGAATTAAGAATTTTCACATAGAAAATTCTATTTAATATAGAAAACAAAATTATATTTGTTTTATATTATCAAAAATTACTTTTTAGTATTTGAATATTTATTAATCAAATACACTTTTTAATATTACATCTAAAAATTCTCATCATTTTATTTAAGATCTAACAGTCATTTGGTCGTACAGTGGTCGTACACGAACCAGATCGATTTGAAATTTTTCTTAAATTGATTTTAATATTTTTATCGAAAGAAACATAAAAATTTTAAATTTAAAAAAATTAGGAATTTTTTTCCCAAATGGGTGCTACAATAATAAAAATATAATTTATTCAAATTTAAATACTCATTTTATTATTTGGACTCTATCTTGAGTTTTAAAAATCAGATTTTGACGCTTTTACAGTCCATGCAAAGCTAACGAAATCATTTTTAATTTAATGATGGTTTAATAATTATTATCTAACTGGAGTTACAAATTTTTACATAAAGATTACTATTCAATATAAACTCATTTATATTTGGTTTAAATCATCAAAATACATCTTTTAGTATTTAAATATAATCATACTATTAATCAAATACAATTTATAATATTAGGTCTAACGGTCCTAATCTATTTAAGATCTAACGGCTCTTATTAATTTGATCATACAATTTGGTGAGGACCGACTACCAGAGTTTTGGATAAGATCCATTCTACGCTTGTTATATATAAGTATATAATAGTTCAATTAACAAATACACTTTTTCATATTGGATCAAATGATTCTCATTCAACTTTAATACTAATATTTTCACTTTTGACTTATATCCTTTTCAGACAATAACTTCTATTTTTATATGATATAATCTTGATCTTTGATTTTTAAAATATTATATTCAACGGTTGAGATTGTTTTGGCGGTACTGAGGACTAGACCACAGTTTTGGATAAGATCTCCCTTACGCTTATTATATATAAGGATTTAATTTAATTTAATGTAATATGAATTGAATATTAGTATTAATGGAACTGGTATTTTTATTAAGTTTTAATTACTTTTAATCCAATTCTAATACTAATACTCCCACTTTGATTCATATCCTTTTTAGATAATAATTTCTATTTTTATATGATATAATTTTGATCGTCTATTTTTAAAAATATTAGATCTAACAGTTGAGATTGTTTTGGCGGTACTGAGAACCGACCAAAGTTTTAGATAAGATCTCCCTTACGCTTATTATATATAAGGATTTAATTCGTAAATTATGATTTTAGGATGGAGGTGTAGAGCATATCTGGCTGGATATCTTAAAACTCTGTCTTTAATCTTCTACTATTATTTTTACTAGATTATAATTCAGTTATTAAAGCAATTATTTTATTAAAATTATAATGTATAATATAAATTAAATAACTGAAATGATTTTAAAAAATTAAACTACGTACAAAATTTAAAAAATTAAAAATTTACAAAGTGTTGTTTTATAATGAATGCATTTAAAATTTAATGAGTAAAGTGCACTTTGTGTACCTGCAGTTTATGTGTTAGACCACTTGGGATACTCTACTTCAGAAACTACCACTTGTTATACTGAAATTCCAGTTTCGTAACATTGTGTGTATTTCAGTTAAAATAATATTAAAATGCAAGGATAAAATAGTCTTTCTGTCATCATCTTCTTCATCAAACCCATTTTTATCATTGATGAACCTTTTGAGAAATTAGAACTTGAATATTTCATTCATTTCTTAATGAAATCGAGTCATTTAAGTTGCAACAGAATGATCTCTTTCTCCTCTACAAATTGATATCGATTTTGGCTATGAAAGACTAACTTGAAGAAATTTTCATATTTAGATTCTAAATATAATAAATATATATGAATTTCTTGAAATTATTCTTTCATAGTCAAAATCAATATTAATTTCTAAAGGAGAAAAAGATCATTTTGTTGCAACTTAAGTGACTCGATTTTGTTAAGAAATGATTGAGATATCCAAGTTTTAATTTCTCAAAAGCTTCATCAATGGTAAAAATGGGTTTGATGAAGAAGATGATGACAAAAAGACTATTTTATCCCTGCATTTTAATGTTATTTTAACTGAAATACACATAATGTTACAAAATTGAAATTTCAGTATAGCAATTGGTAGTTTTTGAAGTAGAGTATCCCAAGTGGTCTGACACACAAACTGCAGGTACACAAAGTGCACTTTACTCAAAATTAATTGAGTTAGATTTTAGTTTAATATGCATTGATAGTCTTAACAAAATTAAAAGATTCGTATAGCTTTTTTTTAATGAGATTATTATAAATATTATATTACATTGTGATATTTAAAGTTTGTATAAAAACTTGCTATGATTAAAAACGGGTCAATTATACGAACTTAATATGGATGCCAAACATGTAGAAAAAAAAGTTCATGTAGGGCTGTGCGTGGTTCGATTTGAGCGGTTTTGGAGGTCTAAATTGAACCAAACCAAAATTTTCAGTTTTGAAAATATAAAAATTGAACCCAAACCGAATTTTATAAAATCAATACAAACTGAACTGATTCCAATCGGATTGGTTCGGTTTAATCTAAAAATATTTCCTTTTAAAATTATATTTTATTTTTAACTAAATTAAATAATTATATGTGTTACCCTTATTTGTCCCTTAATAAAAAGATAAAGATGAAATTTGTACGGTTCTAATATAAAAAAAAAACTAGTATAAATTTAATTTACCCATTAATTCTAGGTGCTACCCTTATTTATTGGTATGAAAAAAAAGTTAACTCATTTTATTTTCAAAAAAAGAAAAAAAAAATCAAAAAGAAAAAAAAGAATCATTAATTATTAACGAGAAGTAAATAAAATAAGGTCGAAGATAAAAGTGAATAATAATTTTAAAAGTGACAAATAATGGGGAAACACCTTAATTTTTAAATTAAATAACAAAAAAAATTATTTATAAAATAGATGTACTAACAGTTCAGTTATTTCGGTCGATTTGAAAGTGAAAATCAAAACCAAACCGAAAAATTTCGGTTTGCTAATTACACAAACTGTTAACAAACCGAAATTTTTGATTTGGACGGTTTGGATCGATCGGTTTGCAACGATTTCGAATAATTATGTTCAGCCCTAAGTCCATGGGTCAAATTAAAACTAAATTTTTTTTGCAAACCTAAATATAGATCCCGAAGTATAGGCTATGCAGAAATATATAATATATAGATAGATATAAAAAAAATATGGGCCATGTTAACAATTGCCCTAAAGGCTATAACTAAGAGTTAATTAGGGGAACGAAGGTAATATATGAGTAAAGTGCACTTTGTGTGTTAGGTCACTTGGGATACTATAGTTCTAAAATTAGCCCTTGATATACTAAAACTTCCGACCTTTTTACAATGTGTGTATCCTCGTTAAATTTAGTTATCCCCGCTTGTGACAATCTGGGTCAAATCCCGAGTTTTTTTCAAAAATCGGGTCAAGTCCAGATTCCGATTCCGAATAGGCCAAAGCATACTGGCCCAAATGCAGCCAACTTGGGAAACGACTAGCCCACCACAGGCCCCCAAAAGATCATGATTTATTGGTGTTAATTATTAGTAGTACTTTTCCTTATAAACTAAACAGAAGTCCTAAATCTCCTCGATGTGGGATTGGGGTGTTACAAACTCCCCCACTTAAACTCCTAACATCTTCGTCAGGCCTGAACGGATATCCATAGGTTCCAAGATCGTTCCTCTCTAGCCATTGTGGGATAATATCGGCTGGCTTCGTGTCCCCACCTCTGGACCTTTGTTCATTGTGGGATAATACCACCAGCCTTCGTGTCCCCACCTCCGGCAACTTGACGAATCAAACTTTCGAGAGTCGGCTCTGATACCATATGTGACAACCCGAGTCAAATCCCGAGCTTTTTTCAAAAATCGGGTCAAGTCCCGATTCCGAGTCCGAATAAGTCAAAGCACATTGGCCCAAATGTAGCCAAATTGGGTAACGACTAGCCCACCACAGGCCCCAAAAAGATCATGATTTATTGATGCTAATTATTAGTAGTAATTTGCCTTGTAAACTGAACAGAAGTCCCAAATCTTCTCGATGTGGGATTGGGGTGTTACACCGCTAAATTTGGCTAACACCGTTAGTTTTTTTAAAAGCATTTTTGTCTAAATACAGCTATATTATATACAATCACCACACATAAACAAAGAACTATATTACACACTATCACAAAATCAAACATAAACACAATACCAAGATCAAACATAAACAACATAAAAATTAAGATTAAAACCCAATTTTGATTAAGACACAAAAACATATGCAAACAAACACCTAGACATACACGTACATTTGAAAATAAATCAAACATGAACAAAGTAATTGATCAACCATACACAAAACCTAGAAAATTAAATTTTCATTACATAAAAACTTAATAATCAAATCAATCAATAACCATCCTTCAATCATCTATCTTAATAACCATGACCATTCGAAACATAATTTGCAAAACTAAAAAAACAAAACAAACATTGAAACATGATAATATCATAAACATAAAAACATTAATCAGGCCTTATCAACAATAAGAACGGACTCCATGAAAGCAGGGGGCATCAACAAGCTCCACCATTCCACCATATGTTGAATGATACATAGAGATGCGCAAAAATCCCGTCGAGGCCCTAAGTCCGGGCCCGAACCAGATCGGACTTTTTCGAACCGGACTTTGACCAGATCGGGCTGGGCCAGTTTTTCGGGTCAGGACTTTTTGTGCATCTCTAAATTGATACATGACTCTCATGCCTCATTTTCCGGTTTCTTCACCAACACCACCAAATTTACAAGCTAAAAGTCAGGATCATGATTGTTCACCTGATTAATAACATCCTGATTTTCACACTCCATGATATTGTTTGTAACATCCTTTTTCCAAGCCAACTTCAATCCATAAAAGATGGAACATAATTCTGCACTTACTGGAACAACCAGACCAATTATACATGACGTCCCCCCAATCCAATCTCCTATATTGTTTCTCATCACACAACTAACAACATCAACTTTCATTCTTGGTTTGTCAAACACACCCTTGCAGTTCATAGTTGGTCGGAGAAAACCCTATTCTCGTGTTGTGAAGGTGAACTGCAATTGAAAGTTTGGTCTTAATAGCATTTATCAATTGCTTTATAAATTTATATGTTTAGACGAGGTTAATTATAAATTAATAGTTTCAAAATATGACCATGTTGAAGTTAGGGTTTTGTGAACTAATTCGGGGGATAAATTGAGAGAATTATTTCTGTTGCAAGCTGAAAAGATCAAAATACTCTTCAAAAAACTAATAGTGTTTTACATATTTGATGGTAATACATATATTATAAAAAAGTTAAAAATTTCGATGTAATAAATGCTAGTTTTAAATCTATAGCATCCCGAATGGTTGACGCCCAAATTACATTTTACTCTTGATATATTAAAATTCAAAAAAGTGCATGCCAATTATACAAATTATCATTAATACAATTGAACTTATTTCCATAATTACAAACTCAGACACTTTGATGGCCCAAATTATTTGCAACCATATTAATGTTCAATATAAATTTTGCAGATTCAATCTTCACATACTGGTAGAATGGTGAAGTGTAATGGCTGCATAAATGTTGTTGTTGAGAATGAAGCTTTCTAAATGTTTAACACCCGATAAACATGTTGCATATTTGGTGGAGATCATAACTAGTATACAACCGTGGCCAGATGTAGACATAACCGGTAACAAAGCAATTCCTGCCATTGAAGAAATGTGATACTCCCTCCGTCCCACCCATTTATTTACACTTTCCTTTTTGGGATGTCCCATCCAATTCGTTACATTCCAAAACTTTCCTAAAATAGTAAAGTTTTATAATATAAAAATCAATTACTTCCACTACTTTCCTCCACTTTACTTACTTTATACTTTAAATATTGGCGGGTCCCACCACTTTAATCCTTTTCTTTACTCTTCTCCATTACTTTACCTATTTTCGTTAAACTCCGTGCCCAACCCAATTGATAACAATTGGGCGGGACGGAGGGAGTAGTTATCAATACTATTATATAATAGACGAAACATTAAAAGTTTGGTCGGTCGGTATGGTACGTTGTGATTTTACTTAATTGTCATTTCTTAAATTCGTGTTTTTACTTAATTAACCTTACTTATTTATAGAAATATATTATTAAATAATAATATTACCTATTTATAACCAATTACCTTTTCCACCTAAAATACATTATTTTTTTTATTTTTTCTAACAAATTCCCCTACTTTTTCAAATATATTACGAGCAATTACCTTTTTAACTAAAATATGGTAGTTTTTCTATTTTTTCCTTACTAAACCCCCTCATTTTTCAAAAATATCACGGACAAAACTTTAGTTATTTATTTTTAAAGCTAATATTATAATTATTTTTTAAAAAGTTTACCTATTTTAACATGTTTACTTATTTTTCTTAACAAATGCAATTACTAAAAATATTAAAATATAAATAATCAAATACCTATTTATAACCAATTACTTTTTCAGCTAAAACACATTATAAATTTTTTCTAACAAAGTCCCTCATTTTCTAAATATATCACGAAAAATTGCTTTTTCAATTTATTTTTTCTAATATTTCTCACTAAATCCATTTTTTTTCTAAAAATATCACGGACAAACCCTTTAATTATTTATTTTAAAACTTATTTAAATAATTTAAATTATTAAATTTTAAAACATCATTTTCCAAAAATATCACAGACATTTACATTTTTAAACTAAATATATGTTACATTTTTTATTTTTCCATACTAAAAAATCCCATTTTCCAAAAATATAACGAGCAACCCCCTTACTTATTTATTTTAAAATTTGTTTTAATGTTTTTAATTAATTAAAAGTGTTTAGCTATTTTAACATGCCTACTTATTTTTTTAACAAATAAAGTTAAAAAAATAATAATAAAATAACAATTAACAATCCGTGCATCGCACGGGTTTTAAGCTAGTATACTTATGTTAGATATAATTGCTGATGTTTGTTTATCAGTGTTTAAAGTACCAGGAAACTATCATAGTTTAGGTGGAGTACTTATTATAGTTTAGCTGGAGGACCAGTCAGAGTTTGTTAAAGTCTGATGGTCAGAGTTTGCTTAGCTGTCAGTAAAGTCAATGAACATTCTAGAAGCGATATTCTTTGAAGATGGAAAGAAGCAAAGAGATATCGAGATGGCTAAGGAAACGGAACAGAAGACAGAAGCAATTCTTAATTGATTCTGATTGTATAGCTGATTTATAGGAATATCAATTAGAAGATTATATGTAGCTGTGTACTATATAAACACAGATAGGTTAACCCTAAAAGGGATACGAATACGTGAATTATCATTCTTGTAACCTAGCAGCTCTCTGTGATATTTTACATCACTAAGAGAGGAGTTTTTAATTCCATTCAGTTTATTGTTCATAAACAGTGTTCTAATTGTTATTCTCATACCTATACTTGATTATATAATGTGTATTCGTCCTAACAATTGGTATCAGAGCCAAGGCTGTTTAATATATACAGTTTTTGATCCAAACACAAGTTATAATCATGGCTGAAAATACCCAGGCAGGTTCTAATGCTCAGAAGGTTCAACCAACTTCTGTAAGTCGATATGAGACAATCAGGGTTCCAATTCTAAGACCAGTGGAATATCCAATATGGAAGGTGAAGATGACCATGTTTCTGGAAGCCACGGATCCAGAATATCTTGATAGAATCAATGATGGTCCTCATATGCCAACAAAACTATCTCCAGTTGTTGCTGGTCAAGAACAGAAGAGCGTTCCAAAAGAAAAGAAAGATTTGACTCCTGAAGACATCTCATCAATTGCAAAGGATGCAAAGGTTAGACATCTTCTCCATAGTGCTTTAGATAATGTTTTGTCTAACAGAGTTATTGGCTGCAAAACTGCCAAAGAGAATTGGGATGCTTTAGAAGTCAGATGTCAAGGAACAAGTGCTATAAAGAAGAACAAGAAGACTATTCTTACACAGGAGTATGAACACTTTGATTCTAGACCTGATGAAACTTTGACTGAGACATATGACAGATTCTGCAAACTGTTGAATGATTTATCTCTTGTTGATAAAGAATATGAACTTGAAGAGTCGAATCTCAAATTCCTTCTATCTCTCCCTGAAAGATGGGATTTGAAGTCAACGACAATAAGAGATAATCATGATCTTGCAGAAACAGATCTCGATGAAATCTATGGCTTTCTTAAAACTCATGAACTTGAGATAGAGCAAAGAAACAAAAGATCTGGAAAGAAGGCAAAATCTGTTGCTCTCAAAGTTGAAGAAAAACTTCTTAAGAAAGAGACATCAAAGAAGAAAGCTAAAGGAAAGGCTTTGGTCATAAACTCTGAAAGTGAGTCATCAAACTCCGATAATGACTCAAACACTGATGTTTCTTCTGAATCTGAGGATGATGAAGAACAAATGATGCAAATGGCTGCTTTGATGGTGAAGACTTTCAAGAAGATGGGTTTCATGAACTTCAAGAAAGGAAAGAGATTCTCAAGGAGAGATTCAAACTCTGAAAGGAAGAATTTCAGAAAGTCTGACAGAAGAGATATCAAATCTGGGAAGAAAGACAAGTCTGAGATCCAGTGCTACAAGTGTAAAGAGATGGGTCACTATGCTCCTGAGTGCAAGAAAGGAAAATCTGAAAAAGCACTCATCACTAAAGGAAAAGACTAGGCAGACACTTCAGATTCAGATGAGGATGTCAACTATGCTCTCATGGCAACTGTCAAAGAGGAATCTGAATCATCTGAAAATAAGGTACCCCTAACAACTTATGCTTATGATACTGATAATATATCTGAATTGAGAATTTATCTTAAAAGCATACATGTTAGCTATAGGGATCAGACTTTAGAGAATGAGAGAATTAAATCTGAGAATCTTACGCTTAAAGATAGAAATAAATTTCTTGAAGAAGAACTTGTTAACATGCAACAAGTTCAAAAGGAAAGAGATGATGTTGTTTATGTGGAACAGGAGTTGATTAAGAAATTTAGGCAATTAGAATCTGATTTGGAAAAAAAAAGGAAGATAATTAAAACCTGGACAAACTCTGGTAAGGACACACATCAGGTATTTCAAACAGATACAGTTGGGTTAGGTTACTGTGAGAAAGATGAACTTAGGTTTAAAGATAAGGTTAAAGTTAGAACACAACTTAAACCTATGAAATTTGTTCCTGAATCCAGTAAGCAAAATTCTGTACTTGAAAAAGAAGCTGTTAAGATAGAACCAGTAAAAACTTGTGTTAAACAGGTGAATGTTGGTTTAATGACAGAGAAACAATTCAAGTATAAGCTCAAAGAGGTAAAGTCTGTTGAAAAACAGAAAGTGTCCAGGAAAAATAGAAATGGAAAAGTAGGCATTAACAGAAGTAATAATCATTTGCCTATCACTGATGCTCCTAGAAAAACATGTCATAATTGTGGCAGTACTAACCATCTTGCAAGTTTTTGCAGGAAGAACAAAGATATTAATTCTTTACCCTCCAAGTCCGGGGTTAAGAATGAATATGTTAGGGTTAGACCACAGACTTTATGTACTCACTGTGGAAGTACTTGGCATTCTATTTATACTTGCAAGAATTATCATGCTATTTATCACAACTATTATGAGTTGAAGCCCAATTTGAAATGGGTTAAAGTTGATTCTGCAAGTGTAAACTCTGATAGTGTAAACTCTGATACAGTTACCTTAAACTCTGTTGATAAGAATACCGCTGCAAAAGCTAACTATATTAAGAAAGCCAAAGGATCCAAGCAAGTCTGGATCCTTAGATCTAACTCTTTGTAATTGTTTGTGATTGCAGGGCATAAGGGAAAGTACCCTAGTCTTGGACAGTGGATGTTCAGGACACATGACTGGAAATAAAGCCCTGCTATCAGATTATGAGGAGAAAGCTGGCCCAAAAGTTTCGTATGGAGATGGAAACATAGGACGTACTATGGGATATGGCAATATCAATCTTGGAAGTGTCAGCATCACAAATGTAGCTCTAGTCCCAGGACTCAAGCATGACTTGCTATCTGTGAGTCAAATCTATGACAGAGGTTACCATGTAGATTTTCAACCTGAATACTGTGAGGTTATCAGCAAATCTACAGGGAAAGTTGTTCTAGTTGGACACAGACGGAATAATATCTATGAAGCAAGTTTGGTAACAAACTCTGAAGGAAAAGCTGTGTGTTTGTCTGCAAAAATGTCAAATGAAGAGAGTTGGAAATGGCATAAGAAGCTCTCTCACCTAAACTTGAACAACATCAATGAGCTAATTCGAAAAGATCTTGTAAGGGGACTTCCAAAGTCAATACTCAACTTAGATGGTCTGTGTGATTCTTGTCAAAAGGCCAAGCAAAGGAAGTCATCTTTCAAGAGTAAATCTGAATCTTCAGTTATGGATCCTTATCATCTTCTTCATGTTGATCTATTTGGTCAAGTAAATGTAATGTCTCTAGGCAGAAAGAAATATGCTCTAGTCATAGTTGATGAGTATACTAGATACACTTGGGTGTACTTTCTAGCAAAGAAGGATGAAACTGCCTTAACTCTGATGGATCATGTAAAGTTACTGGATAAAGGATCACAGTATAAAGTGAAAATTATAAGGAGTGATAATGGTACTGAATTCAGAAATGCAACAATGGAAGAATTTTGCAAAGAAAGGGGAGTAAAGCAAGAATTTTCTGCACCAGGAACTCCACAGCAGAATGGAGTGGTTGAAAGAAAGAACAGGACTTTAATCGAAGCTGCCAGAACAATGTTTGATGAAGCAAAATTGCCAACTTATTTCTGGGCAGAAGCTGTTCAAACTGCTTGTTTTACTCAAAATGCAACACTGATCAATAGGCATGGAAAAACACCATATGAGATGGTGAAGAAAAAGAAACCAAACCTGAAATATTTTCATATTTTCGGGTGCAAATGCTTTGTGTTGAAAACTCATCCTGAACAGTTGACCAAGTTCGACTTAAAAGCTGATGAAGGAATTTTTGTTGGATACCCACTGTCAACTAAAGCATTCAGAGTCTACAATCTGAGAACTAAAGTGATCATGGAATCTATACATGTGTCATTTGATGACAAGAAAATAACTGGAATAGAAGATGAAGAATATCATGATCAACTTCGCTTTGAAAATGAAGATCTAAACTCTGATCATGTAAATTCTGATGAAGCATATCCAATAAACTCTGACGAATCATACTCTGATCCTCTACTGGTAAACACTGAGGAAATTTCTCAGACAGAAGAAAATAGAGAACCAGTTGAGGGGGAGCATGAAGGTACTTCAGCAACATCTCAAAATGATGACTCACATTCAGAAAGTGAGTCAGCTGAAGAATCTAATACAAACTCTGAAAGCTCAAACACTGAGCAGTCTAATTCAAGGGGAGCCTCAGATAATGCAGATGGTCAAGAAGAAAATCAGGAGAGCATGGATCAAGGGGGAGGATCTAATAATGATGAAAGAAGCCACTTTCCAACAGCAAGAAGGTGGACACAAGCTCATACACCTGATCTGATAATTGGAGATCCAGATGCAAGTGTGAAAACAAGAAGTGCTACAACAAATGAATGTTTGTTTCATGCATTTCTATCTCAAACAGAGCCTAAGAAAGTAGAAGAAGCTCTTCAAGATGCCAACTGGATAACAGCTATGCAGGAAGAGTTGAATGAATTTGAAAGAAATGAAGTATGGACACTTGTACCTAGACCTAAAAACAGGTCTATTGTTGGTACAAAGTGGGTTTTCAGAAACAAGACTGACAGTGAGGGAGTAATTACAAGGAATAAAGCTAGACTTTTGGCAAAAGGGTATTCATAACAGGAAGGAATTGACTATGATGAAACCTTTGCTCCAGTTGCAAGATTGGAAGCCATAAGAAT
Source organism: Heracleum sosnowskyi (assembly GCA_030848705.1). NCBI lineage: Eukaryota > Viridiplantae > Streptophyta > Magnoliopsida > Apiales > Apiaceae > Heracleum > Heracleum sosnowskyi. The sequence goes on along the minus strand of CM061238.1, from coordinate 130,191,883 downwards.
TTTTCTAGCATATGCTGCTCACAAAAAGTTCAAAGTCTTTCAGATGGATGTGAAAAGTGCTTTTCTCAATGGGAAACTTGAAGAAGAATTGTTTGTTGAACAACCACCAGGGTTTGTGGACCCCAAGCATCCAGATTATGTCTACAGGCTTGACAAAGAACTTTATGGACTAAAGCAGGCACCTAGAGCATGGTATGAAACTCTGGCTCAATTTCTTTTAGAAAGTGGGTTCACTAGAGGTACAATTGATAAAACCTTGTTCTATTTCAATACTGGTAATGATTTGCTTTTAGTTCAAATTTATGTGGATGACATAATTTTTGGGTCTACTAATGACAAACTCTGTAAGAAATTTGCCAAGCTTATGCAGTCCAGGTACCAAATGAGCATGATGGGAGAGCTTAGTTATTTTCTAGGCTTGCAGGTAAAGCAAACAGATGATGGGATTTTTATCAATCAAGCAAAATATACCAGAAATATTCTCAAGAAATTTGGTATGCTTGATAGTTCATCTGCCACAACTCCTATGGCAACTGCAACAAAGCTAGACAAAGACATAGGAACTTCAGTAGATATGACAAACTACAGAGGCATGATAGGGTCTCTTCTTTATTTGACTGCAAGTAGACTTGACATTATGTATGCAACATGTCTTTGTGCAAGATTTCAAGCAGATCCCAGAGAGCCTCATCTAACAGTTGTGAAAAGGATTTTCAAATATCTCAAAGGAACCATAACCTTAGGTTTGTGGTATCCTAGAGAATCAGAGTTTAAATTAATTGGTTACTCTGATGCAGACTTTGCAGGCTGTAAGATTGACAGAAAGAGCACAAGTGGAAGCTGTAAATTTCTAGGTGAAAGATTAGTTTCTTGGTACAGCAAGAAACAGAAATCAATTTCCACATCCACAGCAGAAGCAGAGTATATTTCTGCTGGTAGCTGTTGTGCACAGATTCTGTGGATGAAGAATCAATTGCTGGATTATGGGTTAAGGTACTCTAAAATACCTATTTTCTGTGATAATCAAAGTGCTATTGCTATGACAGGTAACCCAGTACAGCATTCCATGACCAAGCACATCAGCATAAGGTATCACTTTATTAGGGAACATGTGGAAGAAGGAGATATTGAGCTTCATTTTGTGTCTACAGAACAACAGCTTGCAGATATCTTCACTAAGCCTTTGAGTGAAGCTACATTTACAAGACTGGTAAATGAACTTGGAATGATCTCTGGTTTCGACTAGAGATATTGGTTAGACTCAAACTTTACTCATCTGTGAAAATTTGCTCATGTTTTTCTACATATGTTACCTGTCATGCAAATCATGTTGATAAACTCTGGTAGCATACTCTGATGGAAGCATACTTTGTTGATAAACTCTGATGTTATACTCTGATTGTGTTATTGTCTGAAACATATTGACCGATGAAGAAAATAGTTGAAGCATGATTCTCAGTAAGTAATCATGAATCTTTCTGAGTTATATCTGATCTAATCTCAAATGTGTGCAGACACTTTACACAGCATGATATTGTCTCTATATTTATAGCATCTCTTAGTTTATTGATCCTATACACCGAGTCTGTATTAGCTGTTTGCATTTTCTCTCATAAATCATAAACGTTAAATGATGTAAGTCTAAACTCTGATAAATAGTTACTGCTAATTCACCCATAAGCAAAAGATGCAAAAATATGCACAAATTCCTTTGAGATCATGTTGTGCCTAGGAAGACCCATGAACTTATTGTATGAAATAAGGGCTAAAATTTTCAAATTTTTGGTGACTAGTGCCAACCACTGATTACTGGAAAAGATTAAAACAAAATAAAATAAAATTAAAGGGGGTGAAAACAAATGAAAACAAATAAATACAGAGTTTAGATAAAATCAGAATATGTTTTATATATGAGAGTTTGGGCAACCAGTTTTTACTGATTTATTTTGTGGATTTTATGCACTTTGAGATGCTCTCAATATTTATATTCAGTAAACTCTGCTATTCACACACAAATATTCACAACTGTGCATTTTGAGAAAAGAGATTATTAATGAAGGAGGAGAATTGATAAAAACTGATGAACTGTGTACTCTACGCCGATGTAATTTATTTTTAATCTCTGATGATTAAAATAAATAAGGGTGTTTCAGACATTTCATAATTATTAAGGAACATTATTTTTGGAAAATAGAGAGTATGATTGAAACGGTTTGTTTGAGTTTTTGAAAATGAAGAAAGGTGTCTAGAAAATAGCAAAAATTAGTGCCTTTTAATGCGCATGCGTGTTGGAAACAACCACGATTTACTACTGTCAGTTAATACGTATATGCCAACTGTCCCACTCACACATTATTCGAGTAAGCCTGCTGTGTGTTTTAATGATTAAAACTCTTCAGTTTTAATTCATATTACACACAACGTTCAAATCTTTTACAGACTTACTCTATTCACAACACAGTTTCACTTACACATTTTCACAAACACTTTTCTGCATCACTTTTTCAAACACTTTCTCGAAGCATAAACTCTGATTTCTTTGAAATATTCTAATGGCAACAACCATGTTTCAGTCTTTTGGTCTCGATTTTGTTCCTAACAACTATGCAGCACCACTATCTACTGAGAACGTCCCAGAGGCATTTCACTTGTTTCAAAATTTCCTTGTTCAATCAGATATTGGGCAAGCTTTAGTGGAACCAATAAGGTTATCTGGTACTCAAATCAAAGCCTTCTGGGAAACAGGAATATATGATGATGGAGGTGAATCAGGCAATCCTTCAATTATTTTTGAATTTGCTGATCAAGAGTATGTGGTCACTCCAACCACTGTGAGAGATGCTCTTGGGTGTGAAGATTTCAATGCGTTCACCATTTCTGTTGGTGATTCTGATCTTCAGCGTATGATGAGGGAGATTGGTTACTCTGGGCCTTTGGCAAGGACAGGTAATCTGAAGCGACCGTTCTTGAGGAAGAAGTGGAGTTTCTTCTTCGATTGTATTACAAGGGCGTTCGGAAAGAAGTGCACAAATTGGGATGTTATTCCAATCGACAGTCTACAAATTGGGTATTCTCTTCTCTATGGTACTCATTTTGATTTTTCTAGACTTGTTTTGAATAACATAGGTGAAAAGATGATAGAAAATAGGAATGTTGTTTATTTTGCTCGTTTCTGTCAATCAATCTTTTCTTTTTGTGTTGATGGGGTTGAGATAGCTGAGGAGGATGTAATTCCCTCATTTAAATTGCATAAGAGAATATTCTCTGATCTCACAAATAAGGATGTCAAGAAAGGCAATGTTGGTGACTTGATGCTTCCTGCTTCAGTCCAACAGTTTTTGAATCCTCAACCACAATCACAAGCACAACCAGAATCTGACCAGCCTTTAAACTCTGAACCTCTTCCATCTACATCTCAAAAACCAAAGACTGGGGGTAGGATTAAGCATATAGCGTTTAAGGCTGTCCCAGCTACTAAACACTGATGATATTCCAGTATCTGTTGGTACTTCAAGGAGAAAGAAGAGGGCAAACAGACCTGTTTCTGATGCAAATGTGCCTTCTGATGAAGCTGAATATGCTAATGCTAAGAAAAGGAAGCTTGTAGCTGCATATCTGTTTGGTGGATTGGTTCCTGACTCTACAAATGTTGAAGCTCCTGAGGTTGTGATTGAAGATCATTCTGCAAATGCTGATGATAATGCTGCTGTTAATGATGATTTTCTTGAACCTATATTGGAGATGGATATTGAAGAGGAAATTGAAGCACATCCCTCTGCAACTCTAGAAGAGTTTGGCAGTTTAAATGAAACAGAGGATGTGGCAGCTGATCAACCTACACTCATAATTGATGAGTCACTAGCTACTCATACAGAGATTCTCTCTGTCAATCACCAGGTCCTTGAAAAAGGTGATGAGGTTGATCAGACAGCAAGGGCTGTAACTGCAGAAAATATTGCTGAAGAAGCTGCAGCAAATATTGATGAAGAAACTGCAGAGAATAATCTTGAAGAAACTGCAGAGACTATAATTCAAGATGCTGATCCTGAAGCTGCAGTAGAACCTATTGTTGAGGCTATTCACATAGCTGAAGAACATATTGAAGAAGCTGCTCAGACAATAAATGAAGCTACTGCAGAGAATATAGTTGAAGAAGCTGCAGAGCCTATAGCAGAAAATGTTGATGAAGACAGAGTTGTTTCTGACAGTGATGATCACACTTCTGTAAATTCTGATCATGCAAACTCTGGGATAAATATTGCACTTTCAGACTCTGATGACCATGACTCATTACCTTTTCTAAGGGATCCTACTGCAGAGTCTGTCAAGGAAAATCAACATGCAACTGAAGCTCATTTTAGGGAGATGTACTTTGCAAATTGGTCAGGGGCAGACTGTATTTTTCCTGCTAACAGGGCTGCTGACTTTGTGGCAAAGTCTGCTGAATCAATTACCAATCCAGAGCTTCTTAGTCACTTGAAGGCTACAATAGTACAAGTGAAGTCTCTTAACAATCGGTTCGATGATACTCACAAATTAGTTACAGGGTTGAGAAATGATATAGTTGCTCGAGAGTAGGGATGGCAATTTATACCGATCCAATTGATATCCGACCCGTTCCGACCCGAATGGGTTAACCGAACCCGAAATTTTCGGGTTTGGATTCGGGTTTGGGTTTGTTTTTTAAACCCGAATTATTTTCGGGCCGGGTTCGGGTTTTGACAATACCGATCCAAACTCGACCCGAAAACCCGAAACCCGTTTCGAACCCGAACCCGAAACCCGAATTAATTTATATATATAATATATTTTTCTATTATTTTTTTATATATAATTTTAACATATAATAAAATTATATATATGATTTTATATATAATTCTTAACATAAAGTTTTATATATAATTTTTTACATATAACTTTATATATTATTTAATATATAATTTAAAATATAATTTATATATAATATAATATATTTTTTTACTAGTTTTCATTTCGGGTTTCGGGTTACCCGAAATCCGTTCGATATCCAACGGGTTCGGGTTTAATATTTCGGATTTTTTCGGGTTTGGGTTCGGGTTCGGTTAAAAATTTCGGGTTCGGGTTTGGATTTTGTAAAACCCGTTTCGACCGACCCGATTGCCATCCCTACTCGAGAGGTGACTTTGAAGAATGATAAAGCTCTCTATTCTAATCTGTTTGCAAATCAGGTGGAATTCAAGCAAAGGCTGAGCAAAGTGGAAGAGAATCAGACTGCTATGACTGCAAAGATTGATTCAATTGCTACTTCTTTGGAATTGCTGACATCAGTGCTAATTCCTGATGATGTCAAAAAGGGGGAGAGAGTTTCTAAGGACAAATGCAAGAGAACTCAAACTCTGAGACAGAGGGATGATGCAACTGATGGTGAGTCAAGGAACTGTAAACATTCTACAAAGCAGAACTGTGTTGGGAAAAGAATCCTATGATAGATCTGGCTTGGGTTCACACAGAGAGAAAATAGTGAATAACAGTCCTGTAGATCATACTTCACTAGCAGAACCAGGCATTGGGGTAACTCAAGAAAAGCTTGACAAACTGGAGTCAGTTCAAATGATCTACCACAGAGGTTTGAAGAAGGATTTTCTCTTATACTTCATGGCTGATGGAAGAGTTTATCGAGTTGGAGAATCTGACATACATCTGAAGTTATGGGAAGAACTGGAGTATGTGTTATATCTACTCAAAGTTAAAAACTTTAGTACTCTGAAAGCAGCAGAAGTCTTGAGAAGCAAAATGATGAAATCCAAAGTTCTGAGTGGAGCAACAATAGCAAGTGCTTATGTTCCTAAGTACAGAGACTGCCATGGAAATCTGGTGGAAATGAAGAGGAACAGTGCTAGATTCAGAACAACACTTGGTATTAAAGTTTTGGAATTCAACCTGGAATCAGACAAGTCTTACTTTATCAGGCTAGGGAATGAGATGAGGAGGAATATCATCTATTCTCTGAGAGCTGCCATCTATCAGACTGGAGAGAGTGATCCAGAGTTAAAGGAGTTGAAGGAAATCATGGTAGATGAGCTAGAAAAAGCTGAAAGAAGACTACTCATAGACTATCTCAGGACTGTACCTGACATCGAAGAAATCAAGTAAATAGAGTCTGTAAGTTTTTAAAGTTTTCTGTTTTAAGTAGAAATTTAAACTCTGTGATTTCATAAACACTGCATTTGTTATATGTTTTGACATCATCAATTATCTGTTAACTTGTACATTTTAGTATGAACAAGATGGGGGAGATTGTTAGATATAATTGCTGATGTTTGTTTATCAGTGTTTAAAGTACCAGGAAACTATCAGAGTTTAGCTGGAGTACTTATCAGAGTTTAGCTGGAGGACCAGTCAGAGTTTGTTAAAGTCTGATGGTCAGAGTTTGCTTAGCTGTCAGTAAAGTCAATGAACATTCTAGAAGCGATATTCTTTGAAGATGGAAAGAAGCAAAGAGATATCGAGATGGCTAAGGAAACGGAACAGAAGACAGAAGCAATTCTTAATTGATTCTGATTGTATAGCTGATTTATAGGAATATCAATTAGAAGATTGTATGTAGTTGTGTACTATATAAACACAGATAGGTTAACCCTAAAAGTGATGCGAATACGTGAATTATCATTCTTGTAACCTAGCAGCTCTCTGTGATATTTTACATCACTGAGAGAGGAGTTTTTAATTCCATTCAGTTTATTGTTCATAAACAGTGTTCTAATTGTTATTCTCATACCTATACTTGATTATATATTGTGTATTCGGCCTAACAACTTATATTCGTAGAAAATGATATTTTTTGTTGTACAATTATTTGCAATGTGTTCTAACTTATGCATTTATTTAATTATTGTAAACAAATTTTGAATCACTAAGTTAACACATGATTTTAATAACAAAATAATGCAAGAATGTTTACCGTGTGCACAATACATTTTATATTCATTGTTTTATTTTTTAAAATTCGTTATAAACAACATAATAAGCAATATTCGAATGTATAAACAGATCATTATATTTTATTATCGAAAAAAATTCAAAAAATAAAGCATCATCGAAGCACGGGCATATTGCTAGTTTATTACTCCCTCCGTCCCCCTCAATTCTTTACATTGAGGGGACGACACGGAGGTTAAGAAAAAATGTAAATTAATAGGGAAAAGTAAGAAAAATGAGTAAAGTGGTGAGACCAATCAATATTTAATGTATAAAGTGAAAAAAGGAAAGTATAAAGAAAGAAAGGGAGATAAAAAATATTAGTTTGACCAAAAAGTAGTGGTACACGGTAGTACTTTAGTGCTTTCTCTAGTGGAATCTCCTGCAATAAACTCACCACCACCCAAATATCCAAAGTCAAAACTCATATCATTTCAAGTTTATGTTTGTACTACCCTTGTGTTCTCTCATTCTTCCATTATTAATATTTTATTACTACATGATTTTTAAGTTGCAGTATTAGCATAACCATGGCTTCTTTGTTTCAGTCCACAATCCCACTCTTTAACAATTCTCAATCTTTACAATCATCATCATCATCTTCTTATTCTTATTCTGATATCCCATGTTTACATTTCAAGAACCCAAGTCTTAAAAATCTTGAATTTCCTAAGAGGGTGTTGTTTTATAGAAAGAAAAGAAGCATTTGCAAGTCAAGTCTTGATGAGGTTACAACTGTGGAACCACCTTCCCAGCTTGATGACAAGTCCAAGGCTGAGCTTATTGGTTCACTAAAGATCAAATTGTTGGTAAGAGATTATGTATTTTATAAGTTTATAATGTGTTTGATGAATAGATTTATGCAAAAGTTCAAATAAAATTTGATATGTTTTTAGATGTGTCTTCTTGTTTATTGCTTGGTTTTTGTTGTAGAGTTATATGTTAATGAGGCTCATGTTATTTGTCAAAAAAATTTAGTTGAATGTTCTGTCTGTAGCGAGCCCCCGAGAGAAATGGCATTGATAAGACATTTGTGTTCCAGTTATACTTTATGTCATTGGAAGTGGCTGAGGAAATGAGAGATGCACTTTAGTTTCTTATTGGGTACGTAGTATATGTAAAAAATAAACAAGGAAACTTCATTTGTTCTTTAATTGATACTAAGCACACTGTTATTGGACGTGTGTGGACATTATTTCCTTCATACTGGAACGATAACTTGCAAAAGGACTGGTGCATTTTCTTAAAAATGCCGATTGTTTTTTATGTTGTCACAAAGCCCTTCCTTAGCTTCTTGTATGCTTTGGTTAAGTATTTGATATCTATACAATGTCTGAAATATTCATGACAGTCCTCATCACCGGAACATGTGGGTATGAGTACTAGATAAATGACACTTAACTCTACAACTATTTGTATCAACAAGTTGTGACACTATGGATGAGCTTGTGGTAGGCTACATTAAATTTAGGGTGTTGCATATGGACCAGTCCGTTAAAACTTATCCCGTTCTGACTCGAGATCTGCTTCGAACTACCATCCTGACTTATTCTATTACGTATCACATAGACGCTACAGCTGTGATATAGCTTTGCTTAAGCACTTCAGTTTAGTGATGTATTGTTGAATTAAAAAAAAAATACAAGACAAACCGAAAGGGAAAACTGACAGGCTTGGTCACCCGTAGCGGGAATTTTTAAGGTCGAAATAAATTTGGTGATGTTTCTCACTGATGCATTTGTAGTGCATCTTTGGAAACATTAAGAATGTCTTATAGCAGATATTTTGTTTACATATATTTTATTTAATACAAAGGGTGCATTTGCAAAGCTTTCAGAGTACTGTTTCTGGGCTTAATAAAGGTCTTGCTGCAAGTGAAAATGATCTACAAAAAGCAGATGCTGCTGCAAAGGAGATTGAAGAAGCTGGAGGACCTGTAGATCTCTCGGTAGATCTTGACAAGCTGCAAGGAAGATGGAAGCTGATATATAGCAGTGCTTTTTCTTCTCGCACTCTAGGTGGGAGTCGTCCTGGACCACCCACCGGAAGGTTGCTCCCTATAACTCTCGGCCAGGTATTTCCTGATATACAGACTTTGTTATTATATCGCCAACTATGACAATCTATGTTCTCATGTGCTTATTTATTTCTTCTGCAAATACATACTAATTCTGTGCAAAGAGAGGACACAGCTGACATTCATGGGGAATACACAAGGGTACAGAATATTGGATTATTGACTTACTAAATTTATAATACACACCAAAAGATATGTACCATCATACTTTTCTCGCCAGATCTCTTCCAAACATTACTTCTCCTGAAAGGATGGTCTTTACAATTTAAAGAATGCCCTTCTACTACGACGAATCTTCATTGTACATGTGAAAAATCTAACATCCCATTCGGATCTTGGAAATAGTACTACTCTCTATGGTTCTCTAGGAGAAAACATCACTTAAAACTGTAGAATTTGTGAAGTCTTAGTGAGAGACTATAAATCTACAATCAGCTTGTCCTTTGGCGTTTGGCGACGGTTTCTCCAGAAAGCAGCCTTGTCAACTCTAGTTAACAAGCTCACAATCAACAAAATTCATGACACTTTTAGTAGATGTGTTGTCCAAGATTTTCATTAAAAACCCACAAGCATACAGTCAGGAACATGGAACTCCTCTCCTCCACAATCAAAAACAAGTTTCAAGTTTCCCATCTCTAGTAAAACTCAGTCTTTTCCCCAAATAAATTTCACAAATTTTACAAGGGCATTCCAAAATTTGCCAATTTTCACTCTGAAGCGTAGCGCTCACCGCCCAATCATTATTGTAGCACATATGAAAGATCTCACCCTCCATTCGGGTCTTGGACACATACTATGTCGTATACTTGTCTAGGAGAAAACGTCACCTGGAACTGTAGAATTTTTGAAGTCTTAGTGAGAGACTAGATATCTACAATTAGCTTGTTCTTTCGCCATTTGGTCACACGTTCTTGAGAAAGCAGCTTCCGCAACTCTAGTTAAACAAGCTCACAAAAAGTAACAAAGTTCGTAAACTTTTTGAAGAGGTCATGTTTAAGATTCTATTAATACCCACATGCATACAGATTAGGAACAGGGCATTCCTGTCCCCAGACTTGAATGCCCCCCTCCTAAACTTATATGTTCTGTAGATCCATATTCTCATTTGCATGCCTGATACTTTGCTGACACCTATAACAATTCCTAGATAAAAAATATAGAACATCACCAGGTCTTAACTACTTACAGAGTTCAGAGCTAGTTCAGGGTGTTCCCCTAAAAGCAGGATTATGAAGATAATATGATAAATAAGAGACCAAATCCCTCTAACATCATTTTGTGTTAAAACTTGTACATCACCACCTTAAGTCAGAATTATTCATGTCTATAAACCAACCAGTCATAAGAGCTTTCCTTTAGCTTTTACCCTAAAAGTTGTTGAATGCTTCTTCGTGAAATGAAGATCTGCATCAAATGCATTACTTCATGATGGAGTTTGTGAACCAATCTTTTATCTTATTCTTATTTTGGAACGGGATTCAGGTATTCCAGCGCATTGACATATTAAGCAAAGACTTTGACAACATAGTGGAGCTTGAGTTGGGGGCTCCATGGCCGCTTCCACCTGTTGAAGTGACTGCCACGTTAGCTCACAAGTTCGAAATCACAGGTTTGTTATTTTCAGTATGTATTTCTAATGCGTGTAGGAGTGCTACCTTGTACTGCTTTTTATAATAATTGTATTCATAACTTTTTCTTTCTAATGGAATAGGATCTTCTAGTGTCAAGATTATCTTTGAGAAAACAACAGTAAAGACGACTGGGAACTTATCACAGATACCGCCCCTGGAAATACCTCAACTACCAGATGCATTAAGGCCTTCAACTAATCGAGGAAGTGGCGATTTTGATGTTACTTACCTTGACTCTGATCTCAGAATCACGAGGGGAGATAGAGGCGAGTTAAGAGTTTTTGTAATCTCATGAATTTGAGCAAGTTCTATCCTATCTTGCTAAAACATTTTTGTATTTCTATACTATTCACCACCACTTCTCACTCTCTAGTCTCCACCAATTCTCTGCCTCCCCTTCATGTATAGAAACAGCGAGACACCACGTGATGGTGCTACATTGTAATACAGTGTTTAAGATACATGTGAACTTCAGTGAAGCTCAATGTTTGTAATCCTAGTAACATACTTATGTTGAAAGCAGCTTTATTTGAATCATAATGACACACAAACTTTGAACTGTATCAAGTTTGGGTTGTTGGAGTTCAGTTTAATGTTTAAATGTTAAAAATATACACCTGGCTATTTTATTTTATTACCACAATGTGTTGATGTATACATATTTAATTATTTTAAAATTATTATGCGTGTGATTATAATTAAGATGTGTGAGATCTGTTATGACGTTATACGTATGAAACACAAATTTGGTTGAGTTTAATTCTTGTTCGTTTCCGGAATTCGTATTCTTCAGATCATGGAAGTGCCTAAAAGAACAGTTGCTCAAGTTTTTAGATATCTCCGAGTCAGATTCAGTTGACATGAACTGCAAATGCAAATGGAATGAGAAGCTTCTTGCACATGAAAGTGTTTATTTAAAACACAAGACATATTAAAAGCGATATACATTTGGAGTACCAGTACATTGGACGACTATACAACTGAATTACACAAACAACAAACATACCAAAAATTGAGGTAACTTCAGAATTCTATTTGCTAATCATGCAAAAGCTTAAACAACAAAGAAGGGTAGCTGCAAACTTTACATTGTAAATTGAAGGAGAATGTATAGGAATCAAGTTGTTCTTCCGCGTCACAAGCAATGTAACTCTGAATACTACTCCAGGCCGATCATACAACTGAACCAAAGAATATCAAACATACCACACGTTGAAAAAGGTTTAGAATCTTATTTGCTTATCACAGAAAGAAGGAAAGCTTACAAACTTCACATGTTGCGAAGGAGAATATATAAGAATCAAGATGTCCATCCATGCTATAGTCCCAGTATAGAGCACACAGTTTGTACTATAGTAAGAAGTATCACAGCAGATGCAGCCATGAAAGCCACGAAAGACCATGGATTGCTAAAATATTCATTTTTCAAGATCAACTTCCACTTGAACCATGCAGAGTTCCACTCATGAATGTAATCTTTGCTGTAATCATCCAGACTGTTGCAAATTTCAGAAAAATAGAAGTCTTTTTGCTCCTCGATTACTTCCTTGTACACATTGTTAAATAGGTCAGCTACTTGCTGATTTTCGCCAAGCAAATTCTCAATGACTTCACAATCAACTAGCAGTTCCACATCCTCAGCTGTGTCTATAAGGCTGTCCATGAAGATTATATAACTGGTTATGTGCTTCTCATAGTGCCCACATTGTTCAAATGCTATTAGATTCCGAAAAAATGTTTCAGTTTTATCATTTACTGTTAATTGCGGAAGTTTCAGTAGTCCATCTTTTTCATTAAATGATACTTCAAATAATTCTCCCATCCCATGACCAAAACGGACCCCAGCTGCATGTAGTTGACTGGCACTTCTGGTATATTGACATCTGCCATTGCCTGATGGTGCTTGTTGTCTGTTAGAAGAAGGCCGGTGAAGAATAACTAAGAATTCAACTAGATGCCTAGACTGTTCACAACTAGGAGTCAGCTTTACATTCTTTGTATTCCCCACTCCTTTAAAATAATCATGTGAAAGCTCGTAGAAAGATTTCTGGTGAACTCGAGAACCATCCACAAAGTTGAATAGTCCCAAGATAAAATTGAATGGAAGCTGATTTTCAAGTAATAACATGTCATGCATGAGATCACTCGCCATCCATTGGTTTTCAAATAACATATCACCAGGTTCTCTCATTTGTATAAGGTTCTTCACAAACAGCTGAACAACAAAAATGCCATCCAGCAGAATCATTCTGCAGAACTCTTCTGACTCAAAATTAGAGGTATCTTCATAGCAGCCACGGATTTGACCTTCCTTGTTAGATGCATAGGTAATCAACTTATCTACGCTGATTCCAAATCTATATCTAAAGCTATGCAGGTATCTTAGTTTGTATGCTTCCATCGCTTGTAAATGACTCTTACCATGGTGAAGAGGCCCAATTGAGACAACACGAGGTGTGTAGGCTTCTTCTTTTGATTTTCTATATTTCTCAGAAACTCTGTAGATACAAACTGTGTATGAAGAATCATTTGCCAATGCATCTAGCTCCTTATTCATAGAACATATTAACCTTTCAACCACATTAAGACGAACTTCTTCACTCCCTTCTTTTAAAATAGGAGTCAAGTTGTCTATATTTTCCATCTTAATTTCCCTTTTATAAGGATCTCTGCAAGGAGAAACACACTCAATCATTTTCGATTAACAAAATAAACAGGATCCACAATAGTTTAAGAGGGTGTTGTTTAGAAGTCACTAGTCAACGTTTACGGAAGTACAAAATTAAACAATTTTATAAATATACAATTTTAGCACTCTTATATTACATCTTGTCCTTGAAAAGTTTCCATGTCGTGGGAACAACACATAAGTGAATCATTACCAAAACTATCCTATATTACACATTTTTATTGTCAACTGGTCATTAATTCTACAGACTCTAATTTCTATCAATTCCATAAGAAAGATTTTCCCCGACTTTTTTATGGTTGTCCTATTTTTTTATGGGTCCAGATAAAAAGTAGTAGATTAATTGTTACTGAGCTAGCTGGTGAAATGGGGTAAAGGATCCCCTCGTTATGCTATACTCCCACAATACAAGAAATTTTCATCTAAAACATACTTCAGGCCAGACTTGCTAACAAATAAATTACAATATCATCTTTATTCCCAAATTCTGGTGAGCTTTGTAGCTTGCCAACCAGCAAGGGTGAAAAATGGCAGGAATGTCAACATCAAATTCCCATAATCAAGCCAGAAGTCAGAAGCAACTACTTAAACACAGGCCATGATTAAAAACGAGGATAATCACTATAATTTATAACTGGTAGTGCTATAGATCGTAGTAGATAATCTTAAATTATGCCTCATTGTTCCCTCTGGTTTAAACGTAATCCAGAGATCAAAAGCTAAAATTGATGAGTAACTTCGAGAGTTGAATAAACGGTAGTAAAGAGAGGAAGTTAGAGGTGCAGCAAGTGTTGAATCTCTCGCCGGAGATGGTTTCTTTATGGTAATATATTGCGCTCAAACGACTCTTTGTAAAAACTCGATCTACTTAAAAAAAAAAAGAGGAGGTACTTTTTCTTTAATTTCTAACATACACTACATCTTCAGCATAAAAATACCAACAACTCATACACAAAGCAGAGAAAACTCTATAATTTTCAGTAATAATAATATTTATCAAGACTCGAGATAGATGACATTGTAATTCATGTGGTCATTACAAAAAAACATAACGATTAACAGTTAACTTCATATACTATCTCGGAGTCGGAGACATTACATACTTGTCTAGGATTGTAGTAAAAGGCTGATAGCTATACTGCAAATATATACAGGAAATGCTCTGAACCATTCAGCGAGTCAATAACGAATTGATAAGAAATGTAAAGGATCTATACATACAAATTTAGGACAGAGTGGTGCTACAGAGATATCTTTTTGGGTTTTGTTTCAAAGTTAATAATGCAAGTGCAGTTAGGATTAAGACAACAACAATTGAATAGATATAGTACCTGGTTAAGATGAATCTGAATCAACAAGAAGAAGAAGAAGCTGGGTTAATCATACAGAACCAACATATGTTTGATTCTACTAGTTTTCTTGGATCGTTGACTTCAAAACTTGCATCTCTCTAAGACTCTAACTCACTCACTTCTGTACTATTAAATAAAACATATGACCTTGGTTTGATTTCAAAATAGACAAAGTATATTTATTTAGAATAAAACATTTTTATTTTTTTAAGTTTCTTTAGATTGTTTTCTAGTTTCATATGAAAGTGTTTACTTATAACACCAGAACATGTTATAAGCAATGTAAATCTGAACTCTTACAATAAAGAATATCATACAACTGGTCTGACGTGATACCGGTTGGGGTGTCCGGAAAATACACTTTTGACCGAAGAATATCATACAACTGAATCCAACAATATCAAACATACCCACAGTTGGGAAAAATTTACAATTCTATCTGCTTATTACACAAAAGCATAACCGATAAATAAGGAAAGCGTATAGACTTCACAGGTTGAATTCAAGGAGAAATACAAGTATGAAGCTGTTCAACTGTTCTTTGTTTGCAGTATCGAGCACACAGTTTGTACAACAGTGAGGACTATGACTGCAGATGCAGCTAAGAAAGCAACAAAAGACCATGGATTGCTGAAATATTTCTCTTTTAAGATCAACTTCCACTTGAACCACTTAGAGTTCCACTTGTGGATGCGAGTTTTGCTATACTTATTTAGATCATTGCAAATTTCTGCAAAATAAAAGTCTTTTTGCTCCTCCATTACTTCCTTGCACAAATTGTTGAATAGAGTAGCTACTAGCTTACTTTCGCCAAGCAAATTATCAATAACCCCATGTTTAACTAGCAGATCTACATCCTCGGCTGTCTTCATGAGGCTATCCATGAAGATTATATAGCTGGTTATGTGCTTCTCATAGTGCCCACATTGTTCATATGCTATTAGATTACGAAAGAATGTTTCAGTTTCATCATTTACCGTCAACTGTGAAAGTTTCAGTTGTCCATCTTTATCATTAAATGATACTTCAAATAATTCTCCCATCCCATGATCAAAACGGACCCCAGCTGCATGTAGTTGACTGGCACTTATGGTATATTGACATCTGCCATTGCCTGATGGTGCTTGTTGTCTGTTAGAAGAAGGCCGGTGAAGAAAAACTAAGAATTCAACTAGATGCCTAGACTGTTCACAATCAGGAGTCTGCTTTTCATTCTTTGTATTCCCCACTAAATTAAAATAATCAAAAGAAAGTTTATGAAAAGACTTCCGATGAACTCGTGCACTGTCCACAAACTCATATAGTCCCAAGATGAAGTTTAGAGGAAGCTGATTTTCAAGTAATAACATGTCATGCATGAGATCACTCGCTGATAATGCTCCTTGCTCCACTCTACCGCACTTGTCCCTCTTCCGGCTATGCTTGGTCGGGGATGTGGTGTAGCTGTCGGAAGGGAGTCTGCAAAACAATGCCTGACCGGGGGTGGTGGCCGTCAAGCACCTCCGGCGTGAGAGTAAGTAACTTGGTGGTGGAGAATAACAAGAAACAATATCAGAGAATATATTTCCGGTGACTGAGTTTTAGAGAGCGTTTTGTGAAATGTGAGAGTGAATGTGTGTGAATGTCCAAATTAGAACCCCCGCATATGTGAGGCTGCTTGAGTATTTATAAGGTTTAGTGTTACCTTCCTTTGTCCCCTGGTCCGGAAGAGTGTTCCCTTCCTTGTGACAGGTGTGAGTTGGTGTAAGAGTATTGGAGAAGGGAACGACCTTTGCCCAAGAGGTGGAAGGTGCTGGAGGAAGGAGTTGTCTTTGACCCGGCAGAGAAAGTATTGTCTTCACTTATTTTCCTTAGTCCTACTTTGGGTGTGACAAGTTGTCCATTGAATTCTTCCGGGACATGGTCATAACTGGAAGGTAAATAGACTTCTTCCGGGCAAAGAGACTTCTTCCGGGAGGGTATTAACACTCGCCATCCATTTATTTTCAAATAACATATCACCAGGATCTCTCATTTGTATAAGGTTCTTGACAATGAGCTGAACAACAAAGATGCCATCCAGCAGAATCATCTTACAGAACTCTTTTGACTGAAACTCAGAGGTATCTTCATAACAGCCACGAACTGAAGCTTCCATCTTAGCAGCATATTTAATCAACTTATCTATGCCGATTCCAAGTTTACTTATAAAGCTCTGCAGATATCTTAATTTGTATGCTTCCATGGCTTGCAAATGGATCTTACCATGGTGAAGAGGCCCAACTGAGACTACACGAGGTGTGTAGGCTTCTTCTTTTGATTTCCTATATTTTACAGAAACTCTGTAAATACAAACTGTATATGAGTTAGTAGCCAATGCACTTAGCTCCTCACTCATGGAAGATATTAAACCTTCAACCACATTAATGCGAACTTCTTCATTGCATTCTTTTAAGTTAGTAGTCAAGTTGTCTACATTTCCCATCTTAATTTCTTCTCTTTCGATATCTGTAGGGAGAAATACAAATGTAAGACATGGACTAAAATAATAGTCATTAAAATTATTAAAATGAAATAAGCATTAAACGATAAGCAGGTAACAATCTAGTATTGCATCTTGTACTTGACAAGTTTCCATGTCACAAAATGATAAAAATACTACACAACTGCATCATCACTCGAAAGATCAGATAGTACATATTTTTGAAATTATGTTTACAAAAATTGTGTTCATCCACTAATAACTTCCATAACCTGTGAAGGAACCAATATTTCGATCAATTGCATTACGTAATTATTAAAACATAGATCAGAAGTAACTATTAAAAGAGAACGATGATGTCGATAATAATTCGTAAATAACATACCCAAATTAGGAGTTGCTTCCCTTTTTATGTGCAGCGTATACAACCCCTTGAGCATAACTACCAAAACTAGAAAAAACATACACACATTGTATACGAAACTCTAATTTTTAGTATCAACAATCAAGAGAAATGATAGTGTTGTTAGGAGAATTTTGTACAACAGTGTGTTGGAGGTTAATGGAAAATTGTGGCTGGACTTGTATGATGACTCCTCAGAAATTGAATAGAGAATGGGTTTTTTCTCTTGCTCTTGCCGAGTGTCAATTGTGTATCATACAAGGTGCCTACGTACCCCTTTATATAGGGATCAAGCCTCACGTAGTTTTTGGAGAACAAGTCATTGAATAAGCCCATTCAGTCCAGGCCCATAAAAGAGTCAGGATTTATGTTCCCATAAATAGTTCAAGGATTATCAATCCACCTCATGTTCCCATAAATAGTTCCAAGGATCATCAATCCACCTCATGTTCCCATAAATAGTTCCAAGGATCATCAATCCTCCTCAAGTTCCCATAAATAATCCGGTCTTCACACGTTTTCCTACAATCTCGCGGCATCTCCGCATTTCTTCCCATGATTGTAGGTCTGTCCCGTGTCAACCAAGAAACATTCCATAAACAGGAATTTCCATATTTTGGGCTTCACCCACGATGCGAGCTGGCCAGGCTCGCATCGCACAGGACATATGAAAATTACCCTATCGTAGTGTAAGTGGTGCGAGCTCACTTATGTTCAATTATTCTCGAGCCCATTACTTCATAATGGTGAGAGCCCAAACTTAACATGGCTAGGGCCCATAATACTTGACCCTAACTTATCAAATCAACCCATTTTATTTCCCAAGTACCACGGGCTCATTAGTACCTAAGCATCATAAGTTAATAGGGACTCGTACGAGCCCAAAATGGTAAAAGCTCGTGCGAGCCCGTCATACTTAGTCATTCCAGTTCATCCCAAAACGTTTGGTGCGAGCCGAAGTCTGAATTATACCAACATAACTTCCTTTCGAGCCCAAATCACTTATGGACCTGTTTAGGGCCCATTATCGAAAATCTTGTATAACAACTACCCCCCAAAATTCCTTAGCAAAATAAGGAATTTTCATTTTTTATCAATCACCGCGGTTCGAGCCCTCTGCCCGGCTCGCACGCCATAATCAGGTGTGTGTCTATTCATAATGGCTTACAGCTGTTCGTGGGAATATGTGCCGTCCATTCACATGGTGACACGCGTCTCCCACACCCTCTCTCCTCACCTCTATAAATACCTCAAAACTTTCTTATCATAATTTCATTCCATCAAAAACAGTAAAAAGACTCTGTCAATTTTGCTCAAGGATCAAACACGTCGAGAATTATCATCACTTCCCGGCAAGTTTCCAGCAGTTCCTCGAGTTCATCATCCAGTTCTTCACAAAGTAAGTTCTATTTCTCTAAACATCCTTTGATTCATATGTTTTGCTGTTTATATTATACTGTTTGTTCGAGGCAATCTTTGCGAACCGGGTTCCCTTATCGAAATGAACACAACTCACGGTTCGAGCTGAGCCTGGGTCTCATCAATACAATCTGTGTTCGCATCGAACACAGTAGTATGATTCTTAACGCGATGTGAGGACACTTAGGAATTTTTACTTTTTTTCCTT
Organism: Heracleum sosnowskyi; assembly: GCA_030848705.1. Lineage (NCBI taxonomy): Eukaryota > Viridiplantae > Streptophyta > Magnoliopsida > Apiales > Apiaceae > Heracleum > Heracleum sosnowskyi. The sequence continues at coordinate 130,172,686 of CM061238.1, read as the reverse complement.
TTAGGGGCACACACTAACATTCACCATCTTTTTTCAGATGTCGAGTGCGACCCCATCCATCTCCATGGGCTCGCCTGGTGACACACCGGGCTCGACTAGTTCTTCAGCTACTCCCTCCCCTTTGAACCAATATCCCCCTGAGCTTAGAGGCTCAAAGGAATTCCAACGGGAATTGACCTCCATCTCAGGTCGCCTAAGCCAGCCTATTTCCCCAAATTCGGCCATCACTCCTGAAGGGGCGGCCAACATAGCCAGGATTGAGAGTGCGATGCGAGCCAGTGGGTCTAGTTCGCTTGGACTTCAACTCGACCCAAATTCTGCCCCAGAAAATTACACTAGAGAGAAAGACTTATATTCATGGAGGAACAAGAAAATAGGGCCAAGTATTTCCAGTTCGCTTGGTCTTGAATCCCTATTTAACCGTCCTGTACCACCCTTTAATCAAGAAGAAGTAAATGCTCGCGTAGCACAGCTTTTACAAGAAAGAGAGAACAAGCTTCGCCTCGCATCGTGTTCAGCAAACAACCCAGTAAATATATCTGACTCAGAGTCCACAGATAGCTCTTTGGGAAGCGTATTTTATGAAAAACGTAAGGGAAAAGAGGTGGCTCGCACCGTTACTCCTCAAGAAGGGTTCGAACAGAATGAGGATGATGACACTAGCTCGACTTGGTCATATGACAGCCCCTCTAGCGAGGAGGTAGCAGATGTATCAAAAGAAACAGATTTTTGTAACTATGCTTACGTGCCCGAACCGTCCCCAATTCCATACGATCCCATCAAACAGCCCGAGCTCGAAGGGGAGGTGTTTCTTAAAAAACGCATAATTCCAGACGGCGACGAAAGCTCAACCCCTTTTCAAGAGGAAGGAAAAATTCTAGCCTGTCGAGACATGTCCACCTCGCTGACCGAGGACAAACTTCGTGACCTAGTGAATCAGTTTAGGCCAGAGGGCCGTATAATTCTCCCCGCACCACACATGAGGTGTTACCAATTCAATCATCAAGAAAATGGAGGTCGGGCTCCCCGTATGGTTCTTTCTTCTTTCCTGTTGAAGTTAGGCATTAGTGCACCCCTCCATCCTTTCATCCAAGAGGTTTTGGAGTACTATGGGCTCGCACCGTTACAAATCAACCCCAACGGCTATAGGTCTGCCATAGCACTGTATATACTTTATAAAAAACAAGGGTACCCTACTCTCACGGCTCGACAGCTTGGATATTTCCTGACCCTCAAGCACTCAGCTGATTTTGGGTATTTTTTATTTTTCTGTGTGGGCATGCTACAATAAGAAGAAGTTAATCCATGGAGGGCCCAGCAACTCTGGTCGCTGGAAAAATCCTTTCTTCTACATTCATGAAGTCCCTAGAGTCCAAACTCACTTTTATTATGACCCTGGTAAGTAATTTTTTTTTCAGCTCGCACCGTTCCTTTTAGGCTCGCACCGTTATTGTATCCTAACACTTGCTTTGCCTTTCTAACAGAGCCCCCTGTTAGAACGCCTCTAACTGGCCAAGAAAAAATCAACGCCGACAACCTTCTGAACATCCCTGTTGCCGAACGAAATATTAAAAAATTAATCACAACAGCCAACCTTATCGAGTATGGTTTTCTAAAAGAGGGAACTCGATTAACCCCTAATAAGATGTCCAGAAGAAAAAGAAAAAGTAAGTTCGGTACTTGGTACGAGCCTCCGGCTCGCACCGTTGTTTACTGAAGTCCTCGCATCCTGTCTCATATTATGTATTCAATATGCCTTTGACTAACCCTCTTGTCCTCGTGTTATTGCAGGAATGGCTGTTTCTCCACCTCCTTTCTTGGCCGAACAAGAAACTCCTGTTCGAACCGCCCCTACTGCCAGCCAAGCAGGCTCGCATGATGAGGGTTCGAACCGTGTTCCAAAATCAAAAGGGGTCCCTCCCCAACCCAAGACCACTCTTACTGAATATCTGAAGACTGGGGGGGCCTCTCCACTTAATAAAAGAACAAAACACTCTAAAGATGGCCCCATGGAAATTGAGCCAACCAAGCGGTCTCGCAAGGAACTCCCTCCCCTTCCCCAAGGGAATGTTGTGGTCAGTACCCTGGTTCGACTCGCTGGGCCACACATTTCTGAGGGCGATTTGAAAGAATGGACCACTGGCTCGTTCGAGGCCAATAATGATGCCCTTACCCAGGCTGCAGCCGAGGTGTTCATAAGGCAAATGAACAGGAACAAAGAGCTTCGCTCCATGGGTCAAGCCAGCGCTCGCCTTGACAAGGATAACAAAGTTTTAAAGTTCAAGCTAGACGAAGCGAGGCGAGCAAATGTGAAGTTGGCTGAAGAAGCGAAGCAAAGTGTCCTTGATGCGACTACAAGTCTTGAAAAAGATTTGCGCGAGTCCCGAGCACTTGTGGAAAAAATGAAAGAGGAGCATTCTACTGCCCTAGATGACGCTGCTTCCGAGAACGAATTTCTAAAGACCCAAGTTGCTGGGTTCGAGGCTAAACTGGCAGCCCAAGGCGTTGAATTCGAGGCCAAATTCTCAGCACTCGAAGCGAGCCGGGACACAGATGTTAGGGATGCAAAGGCCCTAGGTTCCAAGAATTTTATGAAGGGTTTCATGGTGAAGTTCCCTGACTTTGATTGGAGTCTTCTAGGCGCCGCTACTGTGAGCTATGCTGCGAAGCTTCGTCTTGAAATGGAAGAAGAGGCTCGACTGGCAGAGGAGGCTCGGCTCGCCGAGGAGGCTCGAACCGTACAAGGGGACAATGATGAAACTCCTCAATCTTGAACATCTATTTTGGGGATGCGGGCACCCCGTTTGCCTCGCAGTTTGTAAAATTTTATGGCCATGGCCAGTTAACATTTTAACAATTTCCAAGTACTTTGTGGTCGCACCCTATTTATATTTGTCATTCATATCTTGCATCTTTCTATTTTTTGTATGCACCTAATTTTCACTAGGTTCGCTTTGTACAAAGTTTCACTTTGTACAGGGTAAAGCTTCCATACTTTAATTTTCCAACCTGTTAGGGCTCGCACAGAGTTCTACCCCGCTCAAATTGATCTGCTTCACGCAAATACTCCACAAGCTTATGAGACTCTCCTCCTACAGAGGCCTCGCTTCGCACAAACTTGTCATATAAAGAGGTCTCGCCTCGCAAAAAATTTCTTTTCTGCCTGATGGGCCGAGGCCCAATCAAAATATTTTCATGCCAACTTTGCTCTATAACAGTAAAAAGAAATAAAACTTCACTTAATGCACAGTTCCATCAGGTTTACTTCGCACAAAGTTCTAGTTCATTTTTTATTTTCCCAACTTTCTTGAGCTCGTTTCTAGAGAGGGTTCGCCTCGCACGAGCTATTCTTGCATAATTGATGGGCCGAGGCCCAATCCAATGTTCTAAAAAAGAAAGTAAAATTTACTTAATGCTCAATAAACTTCAACTTTATTTAGATAATAAAACTTCCATAATAACAGACCTAGACTTATTACATTGTATGCCAAGGGAAGGTGCCTATATGACACTACCCCCCGAGACTTAGGATAAATATCAATGCATGCTAAGTCTTAAATAGATAGAAACTACTGATAATATCTCCTCAAGTGCTCAGCATTCCAGGCCCTTGGTATGAGCTTCCCCCGTATGTCATTGAGATGATAGGTTCCCTCCCATAGAACTGATTTAATCTGATATGGGCCTTCCCAATTTGCACCAAACACTCCATGATTAACTACCTTGGTGTTAGGCATGACTCGACGGAGAACCAAGTCCCCTACCCGGAAAGGTCGGGCTCTCACCTTGCGGTTATAATGCCTGGCAGTTCTCTGATGATATGCTAGCAGCCTTGCTTGGGAATCAACCCGTGTTTCTTCAATCATGTCCAAGTAAAGACGATGATTCTTCTCACTATTCTCTGGATCATAATGAGCTCTCCTAAAAGATCCATCTCCTACTTCCACCGGGACCATAGCCTCACATCCATACACCAAGGAGAATGGGGTCTCGCCCGTTGTGGTTCGGGGAGTGGTGTTATAAGACCATAAGACTTGTGGAAGTTCTTCTGGCCAATTTCCTTTAGCATCCTCTAGCTTTGCCTTCAACGTGTGCTTCAAAATTTTGTTGATTGTCTCAGTCTGACCATTCGTCTGTGGATGGCTCACTGCACTGAAACTCTTTAGAATCCCTAACCGATCACAAAATTCTCTCATCTCCTTACTGTCAAACTGTTTACCATTATCTGAGATCAACTTGTAGGGTACTCCAAATCGACAAACAATAGCCCGATACACAAAATCAATGAGCTTCTTTGTAGTTATTGTGGCTAAGGGCTCGGCCTCTGCCCACTTAGTGAAATAATCCACCGCAACCACAGCATACTTCACACTTCCTTTAGCCTTAGGCAGTTCTCCAATCAAATCTATTCCCCACATGGCAAAGGGCCAAGGGCTCATGAGTGAGGTTAAAGGTGCCACCGGGCTGTTATGAAAATTTGCATACCTTTGGCACTTGTCACAAGCTCTAGCAAACTCGAAAGCATCTTTCTTGAGAGACGACCAGTAGTATCCTTGACGAAGTATCTTTTGTGCCAATGAGCTACCCCCCGAGTGATTACCACAGATGCCTTCATGAACTTCCCTTAGTATATAGTTGCACTCGTCTCCATCAACACACTTGAGTAGGGGCACATTGAAGCCTCTCCTATATAAGTCTCCATCATATATTGCATACCTTGCAGCCATATATCGCATCCGCCGTGCTTCATTCTTGTTATATGGTAAAATACCATCTTTGATATAGGCCAAGAGTGGGGACATCCATGTTGCTTCATCCTCTACCACCATAAGCTCTACCTCTGGCACGCTAGGCCTCCTCTGTATTTCCAAGGGTGTTGACCCTAACAGGGTGGTCTCACGACGTGACCCGAACTTAGCAAGCTCGTCTGCCGTCTCATTCTGGCCCCGAGGGATGAGCTCCAGGCTGACTTCATTAAATAACTTGATTAACCTTTCTGCACAACGCAAATACAACTCCGTTCTAGGCCCTCGTGCCTGATACCCCCCATTTATCTGGTATACTACAATCATGGAGTCACTAAAAGCGTTAAGGTTTTCCACCTTTAATTCCAATGCCAACTTGAATCCGTTGATCAAGGCCTCATACTCAGCATCATTGTTTGTTGCATGGAAAGTGAAGTGAACAACCCTCTTCACCCTACATCCTTCTGGGCTCACTAACTCGAATCCTGCTCCAGCTCCATCTCCATTAGATGCCCCATCAACATATAAGCTCCACCAAGGGGCGCTATTCTGATTTTCCTCTGCTGGCACCTCTGGGTAAATTTGCAAGGCCCTAGAGTCCTCTTCTACTTGAGATGAGAATTACAACACAAAGTCTGCTAGAGCTTGCCCTTTGATTGCGACCCGAGGTTTATATTCCACATCAAACTGCCCTAACTCAACAGCCAATTTCAACATCCTTCCTGAAGTTTCTGGTTTGTGCAACACTTGCCTAAGAGGATAGGCTGTTCTCACCTCGATCTTATGAGCTTGGAAGTAGGGACGAAGCTTCCTTGAGGCGAGGACTATAGCATATACCAGTTTTTCCATGTTCAAGTACCGAGTTTTTGCACCGACTAGCCTTTTGCTCATATAGTATATAGGGAGCTGAGCATCGCCTTCCTCTCGGACTAGCACCGCACTTACTGCATATTCAGACACAGCCAAGTAAAGCACCAGTACCTCCCCCTGTTATGGATTAGACAATAAGGGTGGTGTGCTCAGATTCTTCTTGATATTCTAAAAGGCCTCTTCACATTCATCTGTCCATTGAAAATTCTTGCCCACCTTTTTAATGGCTTTAAAGAACTCATGGCACTTGTCAGAAGATTTGGAGACAAATCTGTTCAATGCCGCGATCCTCCCTGTGAGGCTCTGCACCTCTTTCACCCTTCGAGGTGACTTCATCTCTAATAAAGCCTTAATTTTGGCCGGGTTAGCCTCAATTCCCCGGTGGTTGACAATGAATCCAAGAAACTTCCCCGACTCTACCCCAAACACACATTTCTGGGGGTTGAGCTTCATCCTATAGGTACGCAAAATGGTGAACATCTCTGCCAAATACCGGATGTGGTCTTTGGCTTCCTTTGATTTAACGAGCATGTCATCAACATACACCTCCATTGTCTTTCCAATGTGATCTTTAAACATCTTGTTCACCAGTCTCTGATAAGTGGCTCCCGCATTCACTAGCCCGAAAGGCATCCCAATGTAACAGTATAGGCCTCGATCAGTTATGAACGAAGTGTGTTCTTGATCTGGCCCATACATAGGAATTTGATTATAGCCTGAGTAGGCATCCATGAAGCTTAACAATGCATGTCCTGCAGTGGCATCCACAAGCTGGTCGATACGAGGAAGAGGGAAGCTATCCTTTGGACAAGCTTTGTTCAAGTCGGTGAAGTCCACGCAAGTTCTCCATTTTCCATTTGGCTTCTTCACCAAAACATGATTAGCCAACCAAGTCGGGTAGAATGACTCCTTGATGAGCCCGACTTCCATTAACCTGTCCACCTCTTCTCTAAGGGCCTCCGCCCTCTCTCCACTAACAGGTCTCCTCTTCTGCCTTATTCCCTTCTTGTTAGGGTCTAAGTTCAACCTGTGGCACATCACTTCTGGGTCGATCCCTACCATGTCAGCGTGAGACCATGCAAACACATCCAGGTTCTCCTTGAGGAATGAGACGAGGTTGTTTCTCATTTCGAGGCCGAGGTTTGCTCCAATCCTCAAAACTTTAGTCGAGTCGTTTGGGTCCACCAAGATAGGAATGATATCCTCGAATGTTCCAGCTCCGTCTGGTAGGGGAGGCATTCTTGGGTCCAAATCAACATCAACGCTTCTATCCATGCTAGGCTCTCCTACTTCAGTAACACTAAGATGGTCCCTATTATTGATGAACAACTCCGATGTTTCTTGCTGGATGTTCCCTTCTGTTGTAATGGTGACCTCTCGGGAGACTCCAGTTGGCAAGTTTATCAGAATTGAGGTCTCTTTCTTCACCCATTTGCCTTTATTCAACCTAGCGGCCATCTGTTCTGGGCTCTCCTCATCATCACTAGCCTCCTCTACTATCCCTTCCTGCAGTGTCATTATGGGTTGAGAGGGTTCCATCATTAAGGCCCCGGGCCGAGGCTCCACTTCAATCCCCAGATTTTCGAAGTAGTCTTCCGGGAGTTCCTCTATAGATATCATGTTACAGACATCCATCATGAGAGTGTCCACACGCTTCCTTTTCTTCTCTTCACTATCCTCCAGAGGCTCTTGTTCTCTAAGGTCTACCACTTCTCGTCGAACATCTAATTTCTCTGCCCCTTTCACGGCTTGGTTGTAGCATACCCTTGAGTCATATTGACATCCCTTCACTTGTCCGACGCCTGTAGGAGTTGGAAACTTCATGGTTAAGTGGTAGACAGAGGTAACTACCCTCATCTCCTTAAGGAGTGGCCTCCCAATGATGGCGTTATAAGCACATGGCTGGTCCACCACAGTAAAAGTGACAATTTGTGTGGCCACGTGGGGGTTGTCTCCTAAACTGACCGGTAACTGGATTGTTCCCCGAATTCCTACTGAAGCCCCGGTGAACCCGTAGAGCTGGTTTCCGCTTGAGGCCAACTCTCTGTCCAGGAATCCAAGTCTTTTGTAAGTGTCGTAGGTTAAGACATTTACAGCGCTCCCATTGTCCACCAGCACCCGATATACATTAGTAGACCCGATTTTTATCCTTACCGCAAGAGTATCAGCATGAGGATGGTGTACCCATTTGGCATCTTCTTCACTAAACATGATTTCATCTCTCTCTTTTGTGAACAGATAAGGAGGCCTTTGTTCAAGACGATGAACATTGGTTAGAGGGCGGTCCTTTGCTTCTCGAGCATATCTCTCCATGGCTTTCTTACTATCTCCTCCCACATGAGGTCCTCCAATTATAACATGAATGCTACCTGCCCTGTCAGTCCTCTCCTTGTCACCATCTTTTGCTATTGGGGGTGGAGGAGGCACCTGATGGTACTCAGACTTATGCTTCCGTACTTCCTTCACGACCCATTCCGTTAGCTTTCCCTGTCGAATCAGATTCTCAATCTCATCCTTTAGCTGTCGGCAATCTGCCGTATGATGTCCCGTGGACTCATGGTAAACACAGTATTTAGAGGTGTCCCTTTTACTATATTCCGTCGGAGGGGTGGCTTTCTTGAATACCCCCTTCCCAGCATAAGTGGCATATATATGATCAATGGAAGCCACCAAAGGGGTATGATTCTGCCATTTGGTTGTGTAAGGTCTTCCAGTCTCTTTATTTTCCTTGGTCTTGTTAAACTTCTTTGGGCTAGGGCTCCTTCTGAAAGTCTTTCTCCTTTCTTCTGGACTAGAAGACCTCCCTCTCTTCTCCATCCTTCGGCCACTGCTTCTTAGATCTCTCATAGATTTCTCTACCCTTTTGTGAGGCTCCGCTTGTTCATAAAATTCGGCCAAAGTTTCCGGTTCCCTAGCCTGTAGAGTCTTCCAGAATTTAGAGCCCTCCCTCAATCCAGCGATTAGGAAATTCTTCTGGGCTTCTTCAGTTGCTCCTCGGACTCTAGGAACTTCAGCATTAAATCTCATGAAATAATCCTGCAGGGACTCCGTCTCTCCCTGCTTGATGTTTGCAAGGGTAGCCACCGGTGGGGCATAATGAAGAGTGGACTGAAATTGCCTTAAGAATAGATCTCCCAACTGTCTCCACGTGCTAATGCTAGCTGGCTCTAACTTAGTACCACTGTTGGGCACTCCCCCTTAATGAGGCAGCGAATAATCGATAACGAGTTAGGTCAGGAACCTGGTAAACCTCCATCTCGGTATTGAAACGGGCCAAGTATTCAGCAGGATCCGCATCTTCATTGAAGGCAAGCTCGAGGTTACTTCTAAATGCCGGGGGCAGAGGGGACATCCTTATTGCAGGAGTAAAAGGAGATGGGGCCGTAGCAGGGGGTGGGGCTCTCTTCTCATGTTCCATCTGCACCAGCAGGCGCCTCAGATCACCAACCCTTAGGTCTCCAATTCTCTCGTCCGGCCCCTCTTCACTAACATGGTGAGAGGAAGTCCTCTCCCTTCGCTCCCTTCTATGAGTTCGAGGCGGAGTCCTCTCTCTTCTTTCTGTTCTAGGTGGAGTCATCTCCCTTCGCTCTGTTCTAGGCGGAGTCCTCTCCCTTCGCTCTGTTCTAGGCGGAGTCCTCTCCCTTCGCTCTGTTCTAGGCGGAGTCCTTTCTGGCGCCTCCTTCCGTGCCTTAGATTTTTCCAATCTAAGCCTTAGATCGTGCTCAGTTAGCTTCTTCCCAATTCGATCCAACACACTAGTGGATCTAGCCTCGGATGAAGCTAGCTCATGCCGCGGCTCGCTCGGAGCCTGGCTGCCTCGCTCCTCCTGGCTTGGAGATATCTCATCTGTCTCAAGAGACCCGGTTTTCTTTAGCCCATCAGCTACCTCGTCGAACTCGTGTATGAGTTTTTTTAGAGGTTTTATCCTTCTTGTCCTTCGTGCCCTTAAGCCTTCGAGCCTTCCTCTTCGCATTTTTGATCGAGTTCTGCTCGACCTTAGCTAGCCGGGCGTTCATAGCTTTGAATTGGAGCTCGATCCCCTCGAGGTAGCCTAAGACCTTCTGGCCATCTAGTGTAACTGGTGCGACTTGAGGCATGACAGGGGTGGTTTTGCGAGGCGAGCCTTCTCCGTGGGGTGGTGGATCCGTCCTCGCTCCTTGTGGTGTAGCATCCTTCTTATGCTCAATCCCCTTATCACCGTCCTTGTTGTTCTTCGACATCCTTCTCCTTAAGATGTAAAGTGCCCCTCCTTCTAGCGCCAATTGTTGTTAGGAGAATTTCGTACAACAGTGTGTTGGAGGTTTATGGAAAGTTGTGGCTGGACTTGTATGATGACTCCTCAGAAATTGAATAGAGAATGGGTTTTTTCTCTTGCTCTTGCCGAGTGTCAATTGTGTATCATACAAGGTGCCTACGTACCCCTTTATATAGGGATCAAGCCTCACGTAGTTCTTGGAGAACAAGTCATTGAATAAGCCCATTCAGTCCAGGCCCATAAAAGAGTCAGGATTTATGTTCCCATAAATAGTTCAAGGATTATCAATCCACCTCATGTTCCCATAAATAGTTCCAAGGATCATCAATCCACCTCATGTTCCCATAAATAGTTCCAAGGATCATCAATCCTCCTCAAGTTCCCATAAATAATCCGGTCTTCACACGTTTTCCTACAATCTCGCGGCATCTCCGCATTTCTTCCCATGATTGTAGGTCTGTCCCGTGTCAACCAAGAAACATTCCATAAACAGGAATTTCCATATTTTGGGCTTCACCCACGATGCGAGCTGGTCAGGCTCGCATCGCACAGTACATATGAAAATTACTCTATCGTAGTGTAAGTGGTGCGAGCTCACTTATGTTCAATTATTCTCGAGCCCATTACTTCATAATGGTGAGAGCCCAAACTTAACATGGCTAGGGCCCATAATACTTGACCCTAACTTATCAAATCAACCCATTTTATTTCCCAAGTACCACGGGCTCATTAGTACCTAAGCATCATAAGTTAATAGGGACTCGTGCGAGCCCAAAATGGTAAAAGCTCGTGCGAGCCCGTCATACTTGGTCATTCCAGTTCATCCCAAAACGTTTGGTGCGAGCCGAAGTCTGAATTATACCAACATAACTTTCTTTCGAGCCCAAATCACTTATGGACCTGTTTAGGGCCCATTATTGAAAATCTTGTATAACAGATAGCGTGTGTGGTCATTTACGAAAAACTTATAGAGCTAACAGGAAATTTGATTGCGTAACTATGTTATGCTAGAATATACTTTTCTTAGGATACAAGTGAACGGATATGCTAGAGATACATGTAAACAACAATTGAATTACACAAAATCAAGAACTCGATGTAACTACTAGTTGGTAGAATTCAACAGCGGAGAGCATTAGGCACGAAATATATAGCTAAGTAGCAACAAAGTAAGAGCAAGAATGATTAATGGATGAATGAGTAAGACGAACCTGGGAATCTGAATCAAGAAGAAGAAGCTAAGTTGGGTTAATCAAACTGACACATAGCTATGTAGTAACAACAATACATCCTGTTTGTCTGTTCTGTGTGGATGATTCCTCCCGTTTACTTGGGTCGTTGACGCAAGACTTTGCATCCCTCTACTTTGGCTTCTTGCCTCTATTTCCAAGTATTCCAAAATTCAAATATTATATATTTTGAAAATGGTTTGCAAACTTATTCTTTTTTTATCATATTTAAAAATTTAAAATAGTGTTTATATTTAAAATTGAAGATTAATGACGTCATGCCATCTTTTACATGACATTTTTATTTCCTGTTAAATAAACTAAAGTTGAGCAGATGTGGAATGCTTAGCTCTCCAGATATGATACATCAAATAATCCTCCATCAGAAACGGAGCCCAGCTTTGTGTAGCGCACTAGAATTTCTGGTATATTCAGATCTGGCATTCAGTAACTTCACCTGTCGTGTTCATGTCACCTCTTTTTTGTTCGATGCTAGGTGAAGTTGAAGTAACAAATGATCGAAATGAACATATTCTACAAATCAAGTCCATTACACTGCAAATGTAGAATTCATTATGAGATGGGCACAACTTAATTTGATTCTAAGACTTCTTAAGTAATCATGAATGTTAATAACGAAACAAAATATGAAATTATGCTTAGTCAAATGAAAGTCTAGAAAAGAATAGTGAACCCTGGATTTGGAGCAGAATGCTGAACAGAACTACAGGAATTTACTCAAAAAACAGCCTTTGTCAGTTTTAGACGTGAATGAAATTGTTACTAGGCTTGTAAATTTATACAGTCACCTTGAAATAACTAAAAGCTACTTATGCTCCGTTTGTTTCGCGGAAAACAACTTGATTCTCAAAAAAAAAAATCTTGAAAAATATTTTTCAGGAATGCATTTGGCGATATTACCAGAAAATATTTTCTTGTGTTTGTTTGACACTTTGAAAAATATTACCATAAAATACAACACTGCTTATTACAACATGCTTATTACAACAGACAGTTTGTGAGTTCCAACTTTGAGGTGCACAATTCTCGTATAACTAGAAGAGTCAAAAAGGTGATGTTTTTTGAAATATATTAATAACCGAAAGATATATAATTAAAAATAATAATATTAATGATAAAAAGAAGGGTTGCCCGTAATATTTTTGAAAAAAAAGAGATTTTAGTAAGGATAAATAGAAAAGGTAAAATGTTTTAATAGAAAAAATATTTAGTTGATAAATAGATAGTATAGATATATAAGATAAGATATATAATGATCCGCAAAACAAGTCTAGGAATAAATTTCTATACTATATCGTGATTCTAAAATATAAATCTTAGACTTTTAAATTGCTTTTTAAGCTCGTATGACATCTTTATATCAATAATTAACTCCTTATATATAATAAGCGTAAGGGAGATCTTATCCAAAACTTTGGTTGGTCCCTGTACTACCAAAAGTATATGATCCGTTGGATTATAAAACTATAAATATTCAAATCGATGAGGACCGTCAGATATAATATTAAAAATTGTATTTGATTAATAATAGGATAGTATTTAAATACTAAAAGTTGTATTTTGATAATTTAAATCTATTATAAATGAGTTTTCTATATTGAATAGAAATCTTTATGTAAAAATTCGTAATTATCTCTTCTCTTTATTTTATGGATAGTTCCAGTTAGATAATAATTATTAAACCATCATTAAATTAAAGATAATTTTGTAAGCTTCGCGTGGGCTGTAAAATCGTTAAAATCTGTTGTCTAAAACTCAAGATAGAGCCCAAGAGCCCAAACAGTAAAGTTATTATCTAAATTTTAATAAATATTTTTTTATTATTGTAGCACCAATTTAATTTTTTTTTCCTAATTCTTTTAAATTTATAAATTCTTTGTTTATTTCAATAAAATATTAAAATCAATTTAAGAAAAAATTAAAATCGATTTGGTCCGTGTACGATCAGTATACAACCAAATTAATAATTATAGTTAGATCTTAAATAGATCGATGAGAATTGTTAGATCTAATATTAAAAAGTGTATCTGATTAATAATACAATTATATTTAAATACTAAAAAGTGTATTTTGATAATTTAAAATTTTTCTATGTAAAAATTCTTAAATATCTTTTCTCTTGAATTTATGTATAGTTCCAGTTAGATAATAATTGTTAAACCAAATATCAAGATAACAATTCATATCGATTACAATGATACCCTACATTATAAGAGACTTAGGAGAACTCATGTACATGAATAAATTTAAACACTTTTTTTTTCTGAAGGAACATAACAATTCGATTAATCCAAATTATAATTATATTATTTTACATATAACAAACATAAAAGGATAATATCAAAATATTATTAAAATGTTGAGGGTTTCATATTCATAAACGATAATTTTGAATATAATACTTATATTAAAATGTGTATTTGATTAAATGTATGAATATATTTAAATACTAAGAAGTGTGCTTTGATAATTTAAACCAATTATAAATTGGTTTTCTATATTTAATTGAATTCTTTGTGTAAAACTTCTTAACCATATTTTCTTTTCAGTTTATTTTATGGGTAGGTCAACTGATCAAGTTAGATAAAAATTATTAAGAGAAAATGCCCAAAATACCTACCAAAACGGGGTGGACTGCCCAAAATACCCACCAACGGAATGTTCCACCCAAAATACCCGCTGAATAAGCACGTCAAACATGCGTATTCAATTTTTACAAAGGATGCGCATGCCTGCATGCCTGAGAAGCGTATTCTTTGTTTTTTCAAAAAGTGTATACGCATGTCACATGCGTATTTCGTAAAACATTTACAAAGAATACGCATGTCTTAGATGCGCATTCTTTGTAAAAATAGTATACGCATATCTGTAATGCGTATTCCGTGGGTATTTAGGGCGGAACATCCCGCCGTTGGGTATTTTGGGCAAAAAACTGATTTGGTGGGTATTTTGGGAGCTCACCCAATTATTAAACCATCATTAAATTAAAGATAATTTCGTTAGTTTCGCATGAGTTGTAAAATCGTCAAAATTCAATTTCTAAAACTCAGGATAGAACCCAAATATTAAAGTGAGTATCTAAATTTTAATAAATATTTTTTTTATTATTGTAGCACCAATTTATTTATTTTCCCACTAATTCTTTTAAATATAGAAATTTTATGTTTCTTTCAATAAAGTATCAAAATTAATTAAGAACAAATTCAAATCGATAAAGAATATAATAATATGAGAATAAATTTTATATAAACATAACATAATTTTTATTCTATTTAATAATTTTTAAGTAATAATGTTCATTAAAATTTTATTTACACCGTAAATAAAACCGAAACATTAAAAGTAAAAGCAGTTAGTAAGATATTTATATCAGTATATACTTGATATCCTTATTATATTGAATCTTTATATATAATAATCATAATAGGGATCTTATCCCAAATTTTGGTCGTAGACAACCAAATTAATAAGGACCATTAGATATTAACTAGATAAAAATTCGTGACTTTCTTTTCTCTTCCATGGACAATTCCACCTAGATAAAAATTGTTAAACCATTTTTTAATTAAAGATAATTTAGTTATCTTCATGTGAGGTGTAAAATCGTCAAAATCTGATTTTTAAAACAAAAGATAAAGCCCAAATTAATAAAGTGAATATTTAAATTCTAATAATAATTATTATGTCATCATTATTTTAACACCAATTTAATTACTTTTTTCTAACTATTTTAAATTTAGAAATCTATGTTCAAAAATTAAAATCAATCTAAGAAAAATTCAAATCAACAAAGAATATAATAATACGAGGATAAAATTTTATAAAATTGTGCATATTTTTAATCATATTTTATTAAGTTTTATATCATAACTAATCAAATATTATTTATTATTAAATAATAAATTATACGTTAATGGTGATTTTGTTTTATAAGAACTCATAGAGACCTAATTTCATTGTTAGCAGAACTATATTCATATTAAAAAAAACCTTATTTTGAAATTTTAGACTCAGCTACAGAAGAGGCCAAACTTTTTAAACTTATATACATTGTAAATTATTAAATTCGAAACTTTAAAAGTTTGCTAATCAATTAGTATAGTATTTTTCTGAAAAATCGTACTTTACAAAAAATATTATCAAATAACATATGTCTGCAAGAAAAAATGAAAAAATTCTTATTTTTCAAAAAAAAACCTATAAATTTTAATATGTTGTTGGTAAATTTAAACCTTAGATCATTCTACATGATAATTTTACTGTTATATCTAACGTTTTTCAACAATTTAATTTGAAAGATTCAACGATTATGGATTGAGTGATCAAACAAAGCGACCAAACTTAACTTATAAGAAAGCTTTCATTATTTAGTCTTTAATATAGTAACATGGATATTTACCGGATATACTATTAAAAAATGAAAATTATACAGAATTTTGATCACGATGTACTACTTTAAAAGAAGAACTATTACAAAAAAAAATTATATTTTAATTGATAATTTATTTTCTCAAAAGTTCAAAGTTCCCGCATCTTTAACGTATTGCAAAAAAAGAGTATATTATATTTTAGCAATAAATATTTTAAAAAATTATAAATTAAAAAATTTATAAATATTAAGAAAAAATAATGATGTTATCATGATAGTTTGGTCCTAAATACCGCCAAAACATTCTCAACCGTTAGATCCAATACTTTTAAAAATACATGATCAAGATTATATCATATAAAAAGAAGTTATTATCTAAAAATGATATAAGTTAAAAGATATTATATTAGGATTGGATTTTCTAAAAAGTCAAAACATAAAAATAGTTGTAATTAAATAAGGAAACTCATTTAATACCAAAATAATAAAAATCGTTTAATGTTAAATAGATAGGTGAAAACCGTTAGATTTAACATTAAAAACTGTATTTGGTTAATAAAGGGTATTTTAATAATCTAAACTACATATAAGTAGATTTCCTAAATCGAATAGAATTCTCAACATTAAATTTCGTCACTTTATTCTCTTTTTAGTTTTAGAATAGTTTTTAATTGAAAAAGAACTATTAAACCACAACTAAATTAAAGATTATTTTGTGAATTTCATGTGGACTATAAAATTGGCAAAATCTAATTTTTATAACTCAATATAAACAAATATTAAATTGAATGTGTAAGATATAATAAATATCAAATTTTTAACTATAATTGTTTTGGCTAAATCTTTTTTCACAATAATTTAATCATTTAAACTAATAACTTTTAAATATTAAAATATTCATAAATAAATATAATTATAAATATTAAAAAAACAATCGTGTGTTGCATGGGTAATAAAAATATAATTATAAACAAAATAATTATAAATAAAATTTAAGTAACCGTGCATCGCACGGGCTATAACTAGTATTATATAATAGACGAAACATTAAAAGTTTGGTTGGTCGGTATGGTACGTTGTGATTTTACTTAATTGCCCTTAATTTTGGTTGGTCGGTATGGTACGTTGTGATTTTACTTAATTGCCCTTAATTAACTGTATTTTGTGTTTTTACTTAATTAACTTTACTTATTTATAGAAATATATTATTAAATATTAATATTACATATTTATAACCAATTATCTTTTTCACCTAAAATACATTATTTTTTCTATTTTTTCTAACAAATTCCCCTACTTTTTCAAATATATCACGGACAATTACCTTTTTTTAACTAAAACATGTTAGTTTTTCTATTTTTTTCTTACTAAAACCCCTCATTTTCCAAAAATATCACGGACGTTTAGTTATTTATTTTTAAAACTATTTTAATATTATAATTATTTTTAAAAAGTTTACCTATTTTAACATGTCTACCTATTTTTCTTAACAAATGCAATTACTACAAATATTAAAATATAAATAATCAAATACCTTAAAAAACATTATATATTTTTTCTAAAAAGTTTCTTCTTTTCTAAATATATCACGGGAAATTGCCTTTTACAATTTACTTTTTCTATTTTTCTCACTAAAATCCATTCTTTTTCCAAAAATATCACAAGAAACCATTTACTTATTTATTTTAAAACGTATTTAAATACTTTTAATTATTAAATTTTAAAACCTCATTTTCTAAAAATATTACGGGCATTTACCTTTCTAAACTAAATATATGTTACATTTTTTATTTTTTCTAACTAAAACCCCTCATTTTCAAAAATATAATGGGCAACCCCATACTTATTTATTTTAAAATCTGTTTTAATGTTTTTAATTAATTAAAAGTGTTTAGCTATTTTAACATGTCTACTTATTTTTTGCACAATTACAATTAATAAAATATTAAAAAAAACATAATAAAATAACAATTAACAATCCGTGCATCGCACGAGTTTTAAGCTAGTATATATAATAGGCCAACAAGGTGAAAATAATAATGAGACTTTTTAATACCGTAAAAGACAAATTTACCCATTTATTTAATATTTGTTAAAAAATGTTGTTGGTGAGAATTGAACTTGGGCCTCCAACTTAATTTACAAATCTTCTTACCACTATGCCACATGACCATATGTGTCTAAAATCAAACACAAAATATGTGAGTGTCATCTAATAGTGAAACATTTGATTTAACTTTGTACATAAGAAAATAATTAAGGAGTTAAATTGAACTTAAATTGTACATATTTATACCACTTAAACACAAATGGACATATGCTATAAATCATGCAAATATTTGTGTGTGACGTGAATATAAAAAATATTTGGTATTTTGATCATTAAGATTTAATGATAATACTTTATTTATAATTTTATTTGTACATTTATATTATACTATAACATAAATTAGTTATATCTAATATATGGTCAACTTATACATATTCCTTAATAATTTAAATAATGTTAAAATTCTTTTTTGTTTTATATTACTATACATAAGATGATAAAAGGTTGCTGGAATAATTTTATTTAAACAATTAGTTATGAGTCATTTTATTAACATTAAAGTGACTAATTTATCATGTATTAAAACAAATCCTTTTAAATGATTTTTGAAGGGACATCCACACAATAATTCGCATAATAGAAATAATTCACCCACTATTTTTTCTAATCCAATATGGTATGATAACAAGGATGAAAATTTGTAGACATTTTATATTTTCAATAGATAACAACTTTTCATAAATTTAAAGTTTAAGACCAATCAAAATTATATTATATATATACATATGAATCGACTTAACTGGTGGAGGCACCGTCCATGGATTAATCGGATAATCGAGAATTAATCGGAATTGATTAATCGGATCATTAATCGGAATATATTTAATATATTTTTATATACAATTGTATTTTATATATAATTGCTTTGTTATTTCAACTAAACATATATTATTATCGTATATTTATGCAAATATATTAGAAATATTGTATAATTGAATAAAATAAAATTTTCAGGATTAAACTTTTGAATTAGAGATAAGTTTGAGAGGAAACAATTAAGAGAATTTATAATTTAGGCGTCTAAAATTACAATTATATGTAAAAACAATATTCTTTCTTATTTTTGGGTCAAGTTTCTACCTTCTTAATTTATATTTATTTTTAAATTTTAACAAATTATTATTTATTTTTTTACAAACTAATCCGATTTTTGACCGATTTAGCCAATTTTTTGAAAACATTGATTTTGACCGATTTTTCCTTAATCATTAAGGTGGCCCGCCGTCTAGCGATTAATCCCGATCAATTTCCGACTTTTAGAACGCTTCTACTAACATATAAATAATTTTAAAAAAAAAATGTAATACATAACTATAGATATTAAAAAGGAGCCATGCATATGAGAGTTACCTTTAGATTTATGTTTGATGGAGAATAAATGGAGGGTCTAAGTTGTGCGCTTCAACAATGGAGAGTTATAAGAATTGGCGTATGGATCTATTATCTGAATCACAGATTGGTGAAGAGAGGGTTTTTGATGTTTATTTTATTTAATGTCCCTAAATAATCTTATAACATTTTGTATTTATCGTGTAATTTTATTTTATTTTGCTAATTATCGTGTAAATTTTAATTATCTTAACAATTATTAATAGTTGATATTTTTCGTATACATGCATGCAAACGTTCTAAACAAATTTAATTAAATAATAATCAATCATATAACTAAGTATATCAAGTATTTATCTTTTAGTATTTGATCGTTATCATTAATGTTGATAAAGTAGGGGAGAAGAGAGAAAAGTAATATTATATTATAATGAAACTTTTTATCAATTACAATAAAGAGGAGGCTTATATAGCCAATAACCAAACAATAATGAAGAAAATTTTCCTGACAAAGAAAACTATTACAATAACGAAATTATCCAATTATATTAATTTTATATATGTTAACATTTCCCTCAAACTCACGATGGAAAATCGGCAGTTTGTCAACAAGAAATAGATCCACGTATCAAACCGAATTCAAAGATGCAACCGCAAAACAAGCGAATCGAAAGTTGTAACCGCAAAGCATCCATGTCATCCAACAACAAACGTAAATAAACTATAATCCAAGTGTATCCAAACCAAAATCAGAGCGAACAAGAAAATCCATTCAAATTAATCATCCATAGCATCCAATAATCAACAACGAACATCGAAAGCAAAAACCAAACAAACCGCAACCATATGAAACAATACCAATACCGAAACCAAAACTAAATAATCCAACCAAACTATATCCATCGAAAACAATACCGATATTAAACTAAAGAATAAATGAATGATATTTGATATGTTATCTACTTTTATATTTTTACATTTATGTTAGAATAATCTTAATAATCAAAATTTAACATATTAAATTGGCTAGATATATATAATATTTAAATAATTCTAAATACATGTTACTAATTTATAAGGATTGTGTATAGACTTATGCGAAAAAGATGAATGGAGTGCATATACTATTTATATTAAAATTCATTGTATTACATAAAAGAGATGATTACTAATATATATAATGGCCATGTACAGATTTTTACGAAAAAGATAATGAAGTGCATAATATGTATTTATTTAATATCAATATGATGTTTTTGTTAAATACTTTGTATGTTAAAATAAACAATATAAGTCTAAGACATATGGACACCATATTGGCCAAATAATTAGATGAAATATAAAATTATAAGCTTGATTATCAATTTATTTTAATAATAATTGGTTTAAATATGATACTAGCTAGATTGTATATAATGATTGATTAGTCGAGTTATGAGCTCAAAAATAACTACAACAATCCTTGAAATTTATAACCATAACATCTTAGATAGGTTGTAAAATTTTATTAAATTTTAGGTTTAAAAAATATGAACTATTCAAAAAAGAACTATGTGTGATAAATTTATATACGTATTATTAATTATAGAGTTAATATATATATTGATCACTTCCTCATTTATTAATTATTTTACTGAATGAAAACAATTAATAAATTAAGATCGTGTTATAAATTAATAAGTCATTCTATGAAATTTTGGAGAGAGTGTTGAATGTGGAGTTCGTGGAGAAGCAAGTGTGTTTGAAACCAATTTGTTTTCATGTCTCGAAGGTCGACAATCGAGGCAATTCATGTCATCCGTCTCATGTAGAAATATAAAGAATGTCGTGAAGACCTCCACATGGTGTTTACAGACATATAAAAGACATATAATATTGTTCATCATAAAACCATAGTAATGTCATGTGTTAGGACTCCAATAGGAAACACTCAATATTTTTCGAAGAGGACAATGCTACATTAAGTGGGCCTTAAGTCCATTCTCTTCACAATTATATTGGATGTGATTTATCAAAATATTGAAGATGACATGTATGTTTTTTATTGATCTATAATTTATAAGGAGAAAATGAGAGAGATGTCACACATCAAGGTGGGATGATTGAAGTTGAAGGTCGCTCAAGAGGTATACTGGTGTTGTGTGACAAGAAAGTCCTATTATAACTGAAGGAAAGTTACCTAAGATGTTGTATGAGTCTTAATGTTACACGATAAGAAAGACACATGAACAAAATTTAGAAGCGTCAGAATTGTGGATGGTGTCATAGACAAGTGGATGCATATGTTGGACGTGATTTCAAACGCATATATTATAAGAATTAAGAATTGGGAGATTAAAGTTGTTTGGCCACATTTGACTGAGGCAGGCGCTGGTGCCGGGGAGGAGTGTCGAGAGTATAGTGGTGAAAGGAGAGGAGAGGTCGGCTACGAAAAATGTGGCATGAAAGTTAAGCCTAGATTCGATTTTAAAATTAAAATTCATATCTTAGATCATACATAATAAAAAATGAATCAATGATTTACATATAAAACACATTCAGTTTTTATAATTTCTTCACATTAGAGATATTTTCGTTTACTAACACAATATGCAATACTCATAAATTACTATACATATATGAAGTAATTCATAATCTTACATAGAATATTTCAAAAATTTCTATTAATAATGTTGTAAGAAATTGTAAATCATAAAAATGCGAATTTTTAAAATTATATATTAAAATTTGAAAAAAATTATGTACAATGTAAACAACATAATATACATGAAAAAAAAATATTCCAACACCGTTTTAGGAAAAACCCGTGCCTCGCACGGGTTATTATGCTAGTTCATGTATTAAATCCACAAACATCCCAAATCTTGTTTAATTTTCCTTCCCAAATGTTTATTTATCAACAATTAATTAATTGTGTTATAAAAGAAAGTATATGAGTGGGCCGAACAATGTATAGGGTCGAAGCCTTTCCTCTGAACAATATATGGCGAAATCAAGGTCGGGAGAGATGGCGGTTTATTTGCTCTTCGACAACAGTGGTTTGGGTCATACTTTGTTCAAAATTGATCTGCCGCCGATGGATTCTATCAAAAACTCGAAATCATCATCTACGCATCCGATATCAATAAATCCAATATTAGAGCTTTCTTCCATTGAGTACCTACACATGATGTCCTGTGCTCAATTAGGCTCCAAGTTGTATTTCTTTGGGGGCTTCATTAACAAACCACCTCCATCGCCGCCTCAAGGTAAGAACAAGGATGAATTAACAATTGAGCTTTTAAATCATGTGCTTCCCAGAGATGTCCGCATTTTCGACACAACTAGTACTAGTATGGAACTCGGTGCAGAGATGGCGTCAGGGAAGGTGAGCCCGCTAGTATTCGTGTCAAAGGGGATGCTTTACGTCTTGTCAGCTGGGAGGGCCGTTTCCGGCGAACTGTGTTGGTGGTTTTATCATCACAGAACCACTGCCCGGTTGGATTTGATGGGCCCAGTTAAGCTTTTCGAGAGGTATGATCCAGTGGCGAATAAATGGCAAGTTCTTGATGATTCCCCCTTGCAGTCCCTGTCTTACCTTAAAGGCTACCTTCTCCTGGAAGGCGAAAACCAACACAAGGTCGTCATCACTTCGGCGGGAAATGTGAGTCATCTAGTGTATGATCTTGATAAGGATCTCTGGCTCTCTTCGTCCTCCCTCATCCCAACTTCAAACATGCTTAAACTTGTTGACAACGGGTCTTGTCAGTATGTGGGAGGCTTCTGTTATGGAGTGCTGCCTCACCACCGGGTGTTTCGACTTGGACCTTTGAATTTCAACATGGATGTGGAGTCTAAGCTTTCCTATTTAAAAATGTCCCCCCAAGATGTTCCGCCTGCTATGATGGGTACTTGTAAGCTTCAGCATCTTGGCGGGGGCTACTTCATTTTGCTTTCTGCTTCCCCGGCCAACGACAATTTGGGCATACCTCAACCCATCACTCGCAAAGTCATGATCAACATTTTCAAGGAGGTTCTGCCCACTTCTGGAGCAACTACACAAGTTGATACCGCCTCCTTTTTCAATGCTAAGATTGTCTTTTCCCAGAATTATGTCTGCAACATGGATTTTGAATGTGATGGCGAGTTTCTCAGCTGCTTCCTAGTCCAAAGCCCTGTCCCAACTGTGAGTGTGGACAAGTAAACCTCTTCTGTTATAGTGTTCATCTTCACATATGGATGTAGTCCGTAGGCTGTAGCTCCTATGATTTGAATACACATGCATGTTTAATCAGGATGTAAGAATTGACGAAAGGCTTTCGATATATTATATTATTTGGCACCCATCTACTATATGTGGGAAGCTATTAAATGCAACAAGAAATGCTGTGATTTTTACTATCATTAAAAGAAGTTTTTTTGGCTAATCTTAAATCCAGACGAGCTTGTGTTGGTCATTTTATCCAGCTAGACATGGTCATGCTTTTCATTGAGTAGTCCAATTTATACTTGACTCCTGATATATGTTGTCAGCTGTGCAGAACAACAATATAGTTGTTGCATTTGCAACCACATGGAATTCAGTTTAATACGTCATAAACAAAAGCCTTCGGAGAACTCAACATTGATTTGATGCTATTGAAATGAATTTGGTTTGTTTAGGAACATGAATTCTATGAGAATTGTGCACCTCAAAGTTGGACCTCACAAACTGTCTGTTGTAATAAGCACTGTTGCTGGGCAGTCAGCACTCATACCTGAATTTCTCGTTAGTTGCTGCACTAACTCAATTGATTACAAAGCCACCTATTTCTTATCATCTTCAAATTTTTAGAAAGGTATATCAAGCCACCATTTGGCTTCGCATTCAGGTTGGTTACTTGGCGTTTCAAGTTCTAAAGTTCATGGTTTTTTCAAGAACTTATGCGCACTCTCCTTGCAGATGCTCTGGAACGATCTGAATTCGTGAGCTTGAAGCTTGCTTTCAAGTTTGACCAACTCCTAACATGTTTAAGTCGTATATTTTGAGCATCAACTTCTGAAAGCCTCTTTCACCTCCAATTTCTAGCTTTTTATCAGTTTACGACAAAACCTTTAAACATGCATTACTTGATTTGTCTGCTTTTTTTTTTTGTATATTACTTATGTTAGACAATCTGTGCAAATATACAGAAAACGTGTTTGTGCAAATATAAGAAAAAACGAAGGAGACAGAAAGAAAACGTAGGATACAGTTTATAATCCGAGTCCAGTGCGTAACTGTCTCCTTAAAGCGTATTTGCCCCTCACCGTATGTTCGGAACAATAGCCTCCCAGGATAAAACGGATTTCCGATGCAGCTATGCAGCACCTTCAGCGAACTGGAACAAGTATTGAATCTATCACCGACAGGTAGAGAGAAAAAGAAGATGGCTGTGTATTGTGTGTCTCTAACCCTAATCTATACTGAAAATATATATATGACCTGTGTACTACTCCATTTAATTAATTAAAACGCGTTAATTAATTAAGACAGTTACAAATCAATATCGAATTGATTTGAACCAAATCAATTAATCTGAAATAAAATCAGATTAATTTAACAGTCAATTTATTTGAGCCAAAACACAATGGAAATAATAAACGCAAAACTGGTCCGTAATTACCCGGGCCGAATATTTCTGCATTCGTGTCCGCAGGTCGCCCACGAGCGAGCCCGAGGCTTGCGAGGTAACGAAATCCTCTTCGATCTCCCACAATTTGCACCCCCCCCTGCGCGCCCGCGTAGGTGGTGGAGCAACACATGACTAACACAAGTAAACAAGTCACATGTGTTTTGCTATATAAACATAGAGAAGCTCCATAATGTCTTCTATGTGGGACAATTGCAACAACACTATAAATTTCCATTCTAAGGGAGCAACTTTGGATCATCTTATCTCATCCATCCCTTAGTCGTTTTGAGTGATTGAACATGCCTTGGAAAGCTCTCGTAACGGAGAACACAAACCAAGCATAACTCGTTACGAACACGCAACCGAGACTCACTCATCCTTATGCTCAAAATGACTCATCAATGTGGGACTTGAACCCACATTTTCCAACAATCCCCCACATGGGTGAGATTGATGATTTAGTAGCACACACCAGACAGACAGACACGTGGTTTGGCTTGGTGATAGATTCTGCGATTCGATATAGCATACGATAGGTAGAAATTGTTCTTTGAACCTTCGCTTGAACAAGCATACCGACTTTACTAGTAGACAGTAGACACGATGTCCTTGAACTGTTCGACCGTTTGTGTAAACGATGATATACTTGTCACCATATCTCTTCTAACTTGTTCAGTTCTCATGAGTATGTCCATTTTGGCCATGGACATCGTCCTGGTTCTGCGGGAGTTTCTAAAGAATTGTGCCTCACAATTCTCCTTTGAAGCGGCCCCACTTCTCTCCTACATAGGTGATCTTTATCTTAAAGAGTAACCCGCGTTTACTCAACCGAATTACAAGTGTTCAACCCTGAACTGCATGTATTCGTCAAAGATCATTAAAAGCTCAAAGCTTACCCTCATACCGTACGGGTCTCACTGTTTCTACATCATAGGAACAGGCCAGGGTTTTCCCCCACAGTGATTTGGTCATCATGATTTAGTTGGCCCATTGAACCATGTTCTTGGGACCTCCAGTCAGCAATGGTTGGGTGTCCACCATGACGCCGTTAAGCAATAGGCTTAAGGCCCATCCCTCTAGATGATTTGTCAACCAGTTCTCTTGATAACCCTTTGGTTAGCGGATCCGCGATATTATCCTTTGACGGTATAAAGTCAATAGTGATAATTCCGGTTGACATTAACTGTCTAATGGAACTATGTCGTCTTCTTATGTGACGGGACTTTCCATTATACATCGTGCTTTGTGCTCTGCCAATAGCAGACTGACTGTCACAGTGCAGTCCTATTGCAGTCACAGGCTTTGGCCATCTTGGAATATCTTCCAAAAATTGGCGTAAGTATTCAGCCTCTTCAGCGCATTTATCTAACGCCACAAACTCAGCTTCCATCGTGGAGTGAGTTATTACCGTTTGCTTAGAAGATTTCCATGATATTGCCGCTCCAGCTAGGGTAAACACATAGCCACTCGTAGACTTTAGTGCTTTCTTACTAGATATCCAGTTTGCATCAGTATACCCTTCTAATACTGCTGGGTAACCGCCATAATGTAGCCCATAGTCTCGAGTTCCTCTTAAGTACCTTAGCACTCGAATTATAGCTTTCCAGTGATCAGTACCTGGATTACTCGTAAATCTACTCAACTTGCTAATTGAGTAGGCAATGTCTGGTCTTGTACAACTCATTAAGTACATCAGACTTCCAATTATCCTCGAGTATTCTACTTGGGAGACTGCTACACCTTTATTCTTGGATAGATGCAGAGTCAAATCCACAGGTGTTCTAGCTTTCTCAAAATCATCCTTGAGAAACTTATCAAGAATCTTGTCAACATAATGCGGTTGACTTAGTGCAAGACCCTCAGATGTTCTAGAAATTTGAATCCCTAGAATCACATTTGCTAGTCCCATGTCTTTCATGTCAAATCTTGCTTTTAACATGTCCTTTGTAGATTTGATCACTTTATCATTGCTTCCAGCCATAAGTAGATCATCTACATATAATGTCATCATGACATATCCATTCTCGTTCTCCCTGTAATAGGCACAGCTATCACATTCATTGATCTTGAAGCCGTTAGCCAACACAACTTCATCAAATTTTTCATGCCATTTCATTGGTGCTTGCTTTAAACCATATAAAGATTTCACCAATCTACAGACTTTTCTTTCTTGTCCAGGAACCACAAACCCTTCAGGTTGTTCCATATAGATTTCCTCGTCTATATCTCCATTTAGAAAAGCCGTTTTCACATCCATTTGATGTACTGTTAGATTTCGCATAGCAGCGATAGCAAACATCATCCTTATGGACGTTATTCTCGATACTGGAGAATATGTATCAAAGTAATCAAGGCCATACTGTTGCTTGTATCCTTTGATTACAAGTCTAGCTTTATATTTATCGATCGTTCCGTCAGGTTTCAACTTCTTCTTGAAAACCCACTTGCTACCTAACGGTTTACTACCTTTTGGCAAGTCCACTAATTCCCAAGTATGATTCTGTAAAATAGAATCAACTTCACTTTTGATGGCCTCTTTCCACATAGGTCCATCAGGTGATGTTACCGCTTCTTTGTAAGTTGTCGGATCACCTTCTTCGAGCAAATAGGTCAGAAATTCCGACCCAAAGGATTTCTCCTTTCTTTGTCTTTTGCTCCTTCTCACTTCCTCCACATCTTCGTCTTCACTATCAGCATTCTCATTATTGTCTTCTATAGACTCATAAGTGCGTTTAGACGTTGTGGGGCGTTCAGAATTACAAGGAAATACATTCTCGAAGAATGAGGCATTCCTTGATTCCATTATCGTATTCTTTTGAATATCAGGGATCTTCGATTCATGCACAAGAAACCGATATGCAGTACTATGTGGTGGATATCCGATGAAGATACAATCCACAGTCTTTGGACCAATCTTCACCTTCTTAGGTGCTGGGATTAGTACCTTCGCAAGGCACCCCCACACTTTCAGAGTTTGGTAACTTGGTTTCTTTTTCTTAAACATCTCATAAGGACTCATATCCTTATTCTTACGAATCATCATATTCAAAATATGGTTCGCACTTAAGATGGCTTCCCCCCACATCGACTGCGGAAGACCAGAGCTTAGCAGCATCGCATTCATCATCTCTTTAAGAGTGCGATTCTTCCTCTCAGCCACTCCATTTGACTGAGGGGAGTATGGTGCAGTGACCTCATGGATGATACCATGTTGTGTACAGAATTCCCCAAAGGGTTCAACATATTCACCTCCACGATCACTTCGTATCGTTTTGATTTTCTCTGTTAGTTGTGTCTCAACTTCTTCCTTATAGATTTTAAATTTATCTATAGCCTCATCTTTGCTTTTGAGCAAGTATACATAGCAGTATTTCGTACAATCATCAACGAATGTAATAAAATACTTATTTCCTCCTCTAGTTGGAGCATATTTTAAATCACATATGTCGCTATGTATTAGGTCTAGCACTTTGGTGTTTCTTTCAACTTGTTTAAATGATGATCTCGTTAATTTTGCCTCAACACAAATTTCACATTTATGTTTTGAATCAATAGTCAATTTTGGTATGTATTCTTTTGCACTTAAACGTCGTAAAGTGTCATAATTCATATGTCCTAATCTAGCATGCCATAAATTAGGAGACTCAAGCAAGTAAGCAGAAGAATTCTTCATTTCATTATTGTCTTTAATAGACATTACATTTAGCTTAAAAAGCCCATCAGTTGCATAGCCCTTGCCTACAAACATACCACTCTTAGACAAAATAACCTTATCCGACTCTATTACAATACGAAAACCATGTTTACTCAACAAAGAACCAGACACAAGGTTCTTGCGAATATCAGGCACATAAAGTACATTCTTCAAAGTCAGATTCTTTCCAGAGGTCATCTTTAGAACCACCGTGCCTTCCCCTTCAATGGTTGAAGTTGCTGAATTTCCCATATACAGCTTCTCACCAGCATCGGAAACTTTGAGGTTCGAGAAAGTCAACTTGTCGGAACAAACATGTCTTGATGCTCCAGTATCAATCCACCATTCCCTTGGATTGGAGCCAACCAGGTTCACTTCAGAGACCGTAGCACATAGGTCTATGTCAGACATGTCCTTGGAAATGTCCTCCACCATGTTTGATTCCTTCTTCTTGTTGGCTTTCTTCGGCTTCCTGCAATCAGCAGATCTATGACCCACCTTGTCACAGTTAAAGCACTTTCCTTGGAACTTCGAAGCTTTTGAAATTCCTCCCTTGGGCGCCAGCTTCGCCCCTTTACCAGAATTATTTTTCTTGGGCTTGGAGCTTTGAGCGTGCTCCACCATGTTTGCCTTTTCAGTGGCAATCCTGAATTTTCCCTCAGATTTTCTATTGTCTTCTTCAATGCGAAGTCTGAGAACCAAGTCTTCCATACTCATCTCCTTCCGCTTATGCTTCAGGTAGTTTTTGAATAAACTCCATCCAGGTGGCAGTTTTTCAATGACAGCAGCAACTTGGAAAGACTCGCTTATCACCATTCGCTCAGCATGAATCTCATGAATGATCAGCTGCAACTCTTGCACCTGACTGACCACGGTCTTGGAATCAACCATCTTAAAATCAAGAAAGCGGCCAACAATCCACTTCTTGGCTCCAGCATCTTCGGTTTTATACTTATGTTCAAGACATTCCCATAAGTCCTTAGATGTTGGCTTTGAGCAGTACACGTTATATAACGTGCTATTCAAAGCATTGAGCACAGAATTTCGACAAATGTAGTCGGAATGCTTCCAAGCGTCAACTGCATATACCTTATGCAGATCACTAGTATCAGTGACAACTGGTGTCTCCTCTTTCAAGTAGCGAGACATGTTCAGTGTGGTCAGGTAGAACAGCATCTTCTGCTGCCACTCCTTGAAGTTCGTACCATCAAACTTCTCAGGTTTGTCCACATGTGCGGCAGGCACAGTAGGCAGAACAGGTGCAACAGGCACAGTAGGCAGAACAGGTGCAACAGGCACCACAGGCGTATGTACAATAGTGGATGAGGTCTGTACAGTAGAAGCCTGTGACATCGTTGGAATCTGTCCAGTAGGAAACGATCCAAACTGACTTGATCCAATCGGAAACGTAAACTGTCCAACAGTTACGTTCCCCATAGGCCCTTGACCCGCAGGTCCAGGTCCAGTAGCCTGAGGACCCCCATCTGGCAGAACCAGTGCGTTAGGGTTCACAGGCGGCTGTTGTCTCCCATCTGGTATAACCAGTGCGCCGGAAACAGGAGCCCCGCTTACATTCACGTTCATGCTATCGCTTTTCTCCATCAGTTTATTACTGAATCAAACACCACAAACAAGATCTGATTAGTCACAGATTAAATAAAATAAAATACGCTTTAAGATTGTTAGACAATCTGTGCAAATATACAGAAAACGTGTTTGTGCAAATATAAGAAAAAACGAAGGAGACAGAAAGAAAACGTAGGATACAGTTTATAATCCGAGTCCAGTGCGTAACTGTCTCCTTAAAGCGTATTTGCCCCTCACCGTATGTTCGGAACAATAGCCTCCCAGGATAAAACGGATTTCCGATGCAGCTATGCAGCACCTTCAGCGAACTGGAACAAGTATTGAATCTATCACCGACAGGTAGAGAGAAAAAGAAGATGGCTGTGTATTGTGTGTCTCTAACCCTAATCTATACTGAAAATATATATATGACCTGTGTACTACTCCATTTAATTAATTAAAACGCGTTAATTAATTAAGACAGTTACAAATCAATATCGAATTGATTTGAACCAAATCAATTAATCTGAAATAAAATCAGATTAATTTAACAGTCAATTTATTTGAGCCAAAACACAATGGAAATAATAAACGCAAAACTGGTCCGTAATTACCCGGGCCGAATATTTCTGCATTCGTGTCCGCAGGTCGCCCACGAGCGAGCCCGAGGCTTGCGAGGTAACGAAATCCTCTTCGATCTCCCACAATTTGCACCCCCCCCTGCGCGCCCGCGTAGGTGGTGGAGCAACACATGACTAACACAAGTAAACAAGTCACATGTGTTTTGCTATATAAACATAGAGAAGCTCCATAATGTCTTCTATGTGGGACAATTGCAACAACACTATAAATTTCCATTCTAAGGGAGCAACTTTGGATCATCTTATCTCATCCATCCCTTAGTCGTTTTGAGTGATTGAACATGCCTTGGAAAGCTCTCGTAACGGAGAACACAAACCAAGCATAACTCGTTACGAACACGCAACCGAGACTCACTCATCCTTATGCTCAAAATGACTCATCAATGTGGGACTTGAACCCACATTTTCCAACAACTTAAAGCATGCAAACTCCTTGGTAATTGATAAATTGCCTCTATCTTACATTATCCGTCCCTCATGTTTGCTCAATTCCAACCGGACACTAAATCACTATAATAGTGATAAGTATAGTGTCAAAACAACTCCAATGGAACACTAAAATAGTGACCCAAGGTCATCAAATGAGTTTTGGGTCACCAAATTTGGTGACAAAAGTACATTTGGTGATCATTTGACACAAAATTTGGTGACTTTCAAAATTCCAACAATACCCCTGTATTTGTTAACAAAACAAATTTATTCCATCTATGTCCTACTAAAGTTAATTGTTTTTGTAAATTTTAGCTTAAGATTTTATCAATTGAAACTTCTTTTCTTCTTAACTCTTGTTAATTCTAAAATATTTTTTTTATCTTTTTATTCTAATCTTTTAAATTTTATTTTTTAATTTTTTTACTTTAAACTTTCACATTTTTTTTTAAATCATGAATTATAAACAACACACTAGATTTAATTATATTATTTATAATATAAGAAATGAACAAAGTTAGAATATTCTATTTTATAGGTGAAAAATTCTTTTTAGTGACAAGTATAGTGTCTCTTGATTGGAGTTCATTTTATGAATGGTGTTTTTTTGACACCAAAATAGTGTTATAGTGACACGTTCCTGAGAAAGCAGCTTCCGTAACTCTAGTTAAACAAGCTCACAAAAAGTAACAAAGTTCGTAAACTTTTTGAAGAGGTCATGTTTAAGATTCTATTAATACCCACATGCATACAGATTAGGAACAGGGCATTCCTGTCCCCAGACTTGAATCCCCCCCTCCTAAACTTATATGTTCTGTAGATCCATATTCTCATTTGCATTCCTGAGACTTTGCTGACACCTATAACAATTCCTAGATAAAAAATATAGAACATCACCAGGTCTTAACTACTTACAGAGTTCAGAGCTAGTTCAGGGTGTTCCCCTAAAAGCAGGATTATGAAGATAATATGATAAATAAGAGACCAAATCCCTCTAACATCATTTTGTGTTAAAACTTGTACATCACCACCTTAAGTCAGAATTATTCATGTCTATAAACCAACCAGTCATAAGAGCTTTCCTTTAGCTTTTACCCTAAAAGTTGTTGAATGCTTCTTCGTGAAACGAAGATCTGCATCAAATGCATTACTTCATGATGGAGTTTGTGAACCAATCTTTTATCTTATTCTTATTTTGGAACGGGATTCAGGTATTCCAGCGCATTGACATATTAAGCAAAGACTTTGACAACATAGTGGAGCTTGAGTTGGGGGCTCCATGGCCGCTTCCACCTGTTGAAGTGACTGCCACGTTAGCTCACAAGTTCGAAATCACAGGTTTGTTATTTTCAGTATGTATTTCTAATGCGTGTAGGAGTGCTACCTTGTACTGCTTTTTATAATAATTGTATTCGTAACTTTTTCTTTCTAATGGAATAGGATCTTCTAGTGTCAAGATTATCTTTGAGAAAACAACAGTAAAGACGACTGGGAACTTATCACAGATACCGCCCCTGGAAATACCTCAACTACCAGATGCATTAAGGCCTTCAACTAATCGAGGAAGTGGTGATTTTGATGTTAATCTAAGGAAAATATGTAAGACTATTCTATCAATTTAGTAGAGAAAGTTAAGTCATGCACTGAAAAATTAAGATTTGTGAGATCTGTTATGACGTTCTACGTATGAAACACAAATTTGGTTGAGTTTAATTCTTGTTTGTTTCCGGAATTCGTATTCTTGGGATCATGGAAGTGCCTAAAATAACAGTTGCTCAAGTTTGTAGATATCTTCGAGTCAGATTCAGTTGACATGAACTGCAAATGCAAATGGAATGAGAAGCTACTAGGAAGAGAATTTGAGGCAAAAGAATGAAGAAGTAAAATCCATGCTTCTTGCACATGAAAGTGTTTATTTAAAATACAAGACATATTAAAAGCGATGTAAATTTGGAGTACCAGTACATTGGACGACTATACAACTGAATTACACAAACAACAAACACACCAAAAATTGCTAATCATGCAAAAGCTTAAACAACAAAGAAGGGTAGCTGCAAACTTTACATTGTAAATTGAAGGAGAATGTTTTATATTACATCATGTCCTTGAAAAGTTTTCATGTCATGGGAACAACATAATTGAATAATTACCAGTACTATCCTACAGTACACATTTTTATTTTCAACTAGTCACTAATTCTACAGACAATCTAATTTCTATCAATTGCATGAGAAAGATTTTCCACAACTATTTCATGGTTGTCCTCCAATTTTTTACAGATCCAAATAAAAAAGTAGTAGATTAATTGCTACTGAGCTAGCTGGTGAAATGGAGTATAAGGATCCTCTACTCGCTATGCTATACTCCCACAATACACTACATCTTCAGCATAAAAATACCAATAACTCACACACACAATGCAGAGAAAACTCCGTAATTTTGAGTAATAATAATAATAATAATTATTATTATTATTAATCAAGACTCGAGATAGACGGCATTGCAATTCATGTGATCATTACAAAAACATAACAATTAACAAGTAACTTCATACACTATCTTGTTGACATTACATACTTGTCTAGGATTGTAGTAAAAGGCTGATAGCTCCACTACAAATATATACAGGAAATGCTGTAATCAGACAAAATCAAGAACTCAATATATATGAAATACTCTGGACCATTCAGAGTGTCAATAACGAATTGATAAGAAATGCAAAGGATCTACACAAACAAATTTAGGACAGAGAGAGTTTTCTTTTTGGCTTTTATTTCAAAGATAATAATGCAAGTGCACTACAGTAAGACAATAATAATTGAATAGATGAAGAACCTGAAGAAGAAGAAGTTGGGTTAATCATACAAGACCAACATACGTTTCATTCTACTTGTTTTCTTCAATCGTTGACTTCAAATTTTTGCATCTCTCTCACTCACTTGTGTATTAAATAAATCATACAGTATCACCTTTGTTTGATTTCAATAAGTTTTGCAAATAGACAAAGTATTATTTAGAAAAAAAAAATTTTAATGTTTGACTAGCCGATAACCCGTGCGAAACACGAGCCAAAATTAAAATAGTAATTGAATCGGGATGAAATTAAAAAATTAAATAAATTAATAAATCTTTAAATTATGTAATTATAGGGAATCGAATCCGGGGTAAAACCAAAGAAATTAAATCAAATAAATAAATTTTGTTTAATTATGTAGTTGTAGAATTTTGTGTTAACCAAATTTGGTACTTTGGTACCGCACACTATTTTCACATTATTTTGCTTATTAATAAAGAGTCCGAGATTAAAATAGTAATCGAACCTGGATGAAATTCAAAAAAAAAAATTAAATCAATAAATCTTTAAATTACGTAGTTATAAAGAATCGAACCCGGGTGAAATCAAATAAATAAATCTTGTTTAATCATGTAGTTGTAGGAAATCGAACCCGAATTTTGTGTTAATCAAATTTGGTAATTTGGTACCTTAGTACCGCACACTATTTTTATATTGTTTTGGTTATTAATAAATAGTATAGATTTCTCATAATAGTTTTTTGGTAGAAAATTCGTTACCATCATACTGACAAATGAGGTTCCATTTATAAATCCATTCAAGATTGCAAATTTATGCAAAATTAAACATGCTTAAAAGTAGAGAAAATTATGATAAGTAAATAATTTGTGTTAACAAACGAATTGGTCCAACATAAACACAAGTATTGATGACACTGCATAATACAAATAAATAGATGATAAGACGGAAAGCCTACTGAAGTTGAACTAAACACCAATGCACTGGAGGGCTTCACCAATTGCTACTTGCTAGAGTGCTATAATAGCGCACACAGTTTGTACCACAGTGAGGACTACTACTACTGCTGCAGCTAGAAAACCAATGGCAGACCATGGATTGGTGAAATACCTATTTATCAGCATCAACTTCCACTCTAACCACCTCCTCTTCCACTTGGAGAAAGTGTACATCCATCCGTCGTAGTAGCTCTGGCTGTAATCATTCAGCTCCTCACAAATCCAAGCAAAATAGAAATCACTCTTCTCGTCATATGCTTCCTTGCGCAGATTATTAAATACATCAGCTACTAACTGATTTTCACCAAGCAAGTTATCAATCGAGCCATGATAAACTAGTAGTTC
This sequence comes from Heracleum sosnowskyi, assembly GCA_030848705.1. NCBI lineage: Eukaryota > Viridiplantae > Streptophyta > Magnoliopsida > Apiales > Apiaceae > Heracleum > Heracleum sosnowskyi. Next base: position 130,137,637 of record CM061238.1, on the reverse strand, counting down.
TACATCCTCGGCTGTGTTTATGAGGCTGTTCATGAACATTACATAGCTGGTTATGTGCTTTTCATAGTGCCCACATTGTTCATATGCTATTAGATTACGAAAGAATGTTTCAGTTGTATCATTTACTGTCAACTGTGGAAGTGTTAGCAGTCCAAATTCATATGATACGTCAAACAAATTTCCCATTCCATTACCAAAACGGACACCAGCTTCCTGTAGTTCACTAGCACTTCTGGTATACTTCAACCTACCAGTTCTCATCCTCTCCTTTATTCTGTTAGAAGGCCTGTGAAGGATAAGCAGGAAGTCAACTAGATGCCTTGAGCATTCATAACCATCTACCAAACGTAGTCTCTTTATATTCCCCACTCCTTCAAAATAATTACAAGAGAGTTCGTGAAAAGACTTATGATGAACTCGTGAACTATCCACAAACTCAAATAGTCCCAAGATAAAGTTTAGAGGAAGCTGATTTTCAAGTAATAACATGTCATGCAGGACATCACTCGCCATCCTTTGATTTTCAAATAACATATCACCAGGTTCTCTCATTTGTATAATTAGGTTCCTCACAAACAGCTGAACAACAAAAATGCCATCCAGCAGAATCATTTTAGTGAACTCTATAAAGTTAAACATAGAGGTATCTTCGTAGCATGAACGGACAAAAATTTCCATTTGAGCTGTATAGGAAATCAACTTATCTATGCTGATTCCATGCCTAATTATAAAGCTCTGCAAATATTGTACTTTGTATACTCCCATGGCTTGTATATGGCTTTTTCCATGGTGTAGTGGTCCAATTGAGACAACATGAGGTGTGTACAGATCTATTTGTGATTTTTTATGATTCCCAGAAATTTTGAATATAGAAACTGTTGATAGTTCACCAGGGAGCGCATCTAGTTCCTCTTGCAAAGAAAATACTAAACTTTGAATTAGTTTAGATCTTGATAAACCCTCTACATCTATGTAGACTTCACTGTTGCTTTCTTTCTTGATAATTAAGTCATCCATCCTTGTTTCCTTTCTAATCGTAACTGGAGGGAGAACACAAAATCACATACCTTATATTAACAAATAACAATACAGAAAATCCCTAACATTAATGAGTATTGTGGATGTCTTCTTGTACAAAGGTTAAATTCCCAAGTTAGTGGATGTGCAAGTGTGTAACTGTTTATATTTATGCCATTGACAGCCACAAAAGAAAAAAAAATCAATGACTTGTAGAAATGGAGATGCAGATCTTCACACTTAAATATCAATAAAAAACTAATGGTTCATATACATAATTGTTACAACATAGAATTGAAAGATCAAGATGCAGAAAACTATACTGTTATTACCAAAATGACAACCTCGTCTTTTAACGTGATCTCACCCTCTGTTAGGTCAAGGAAGGAAGGCTTGGGTTAGTAAACCTCTGAGGTAATAAAGAATTCCTGATGGGCCTGACCCGATTATTTACAAACCTCCCTCTAATTAGGGTATGAATTACATATAATTTGGGCTTAATTTAATGATATTCGTTTAGTACATATTCTCGCCCACTAATCAGGTGGCGGCTTCACTTGGGGTTTGTTAGATAACCTCGCCCTAATGTGGCCTCGCCCTAAGGTACCTTCGCCCTGAGATGGCCTCGCCCCTCAGACAATCTCGCCCTCCCTAGGCTTGAAAATAACTTCGCCTAAAAATGGTTTGAAGGCAATTTCGCCTAGAAAGGTGGAGACTCTTACCTAGAATAAATAAAATATTTAATGACATCCAGGTCGATGAACTTTACTAGGAAAGTTGTGGAATATTTCCGCTTTTATTACGCATAGAGCTGGTATTTCGCTATCTCTTATTAGATAAACATTGACCCCGATAATCTCGGATCAATCATTGTCTTATCCTATCCCGAGATTATAGCAAGATCATGATAACTCATAAATGACGTATTAAAGGCGGTGATCCCGGTCTTTCCGCTGTTAAAGAAGGAAACTTGGCCCATGGGTTACTTGTTACCCAAGAACTACGTTTGGCTTGATCCCTATAAATAGGGTACGTAGGCACATTGTATGGTACGATGCAAACTTGCAAACAAGAGAGGATTCAATATTCAATCTCAATTACGACCTATTCTCACATACAATCTCAGCCATCCCCAAATCATAAACCCTAACCCTTTCAACCTACGTTACATATCATCGGACTTTACCACAATTCCAGCAACCCTCCCCGAATTTGTTATCACCAAATTCCTCCGTTAACAATTGACGCTAGAAGGAGGGGCTCTGACATCTCTGGAGGAAGGATGTCGCACCATACCGAAGAACCAGCTAATGTAGGCAACGACACAAGAGAGGTTGAGATCCATACAACAGATCTACCTCCACCACCTCCACGACCATCGAATCAGAGAAAGGCTTCCACACCAAACCAGGAAAACCCGACTCCTCGCCTTGGAGGGGACCCTCCTGTCTTGATGAGCAATACTGAGCTGTTGAGTCAAATTGCTCACATGGGAAACACGGTGAATAGAATGGCAGAACGTATGGAGTCACTGGAAAGAGAAAGAAGGTTACCTGAACGGGCCCGTCGAAGCCCAGACAGACGACGGACCTCTGCTAGGGACAGGCGTCCCCCACGTACCAACAGCCGACATCAGTATATAGCCAGAAGGCAACATTGCCCCGGGAAAGAACCTATCACTGACCTTAGACGGTCTTCAAGGAAGGATACTCCTCCCGAGAGGGAAATTCGCACAGTTGAGGAAACCCGTCAGAACCGAAGATTTCAAGCTGTTACCCCAAGGGAGTTGACCTATGAAGATGATCTCACTCCGTACGTGGAGTTCCCCCCTGATCGTCCCAGAAACCCTTCAAGACCTCCTACCCCAAGAAACCGAGATCTGAGTGAACTAAGAATCGAACCGTATGGATGACGTTCCAGACCGTCTTCACCTGACGACCCACATAGGAGGATAGAGATCTATCAAGCGGGATATGAAGGAAGGCGACGCTCTCCATCACGGGGGAGGACAGACAATCAAGTGAGAGATCGTCCCAGGAATTCCCAATCTGATGATGATGTTATGATAATAGATCCAATTCGAACTATCTATCGGGACGGACGTGCAAATCAGGGAACCCAGGATTCCAGGCGACCTCGCCTTCAGGAAAATCAAGCTTTAAATCACAGAAGAATAGATGAGCACGCTCCTTCGTACGAAAGAATGGAAGACAGAGATATAATCTTTCCTCGGCATAACCAAGGCGGACATCACTTTAATCATGGTAGTGACCCACGACATCAGAGGGAACCTACACCCCGAGAACCAACCTATCATCAGAGGGAACCTACACCCCGAGAACCAACCTATCATCAGAGGGAACCTACACCCCGAGAACCAACCTATCATCAGAGGGAACCTACACCCCAAAGATCTATACCTCAGCAAGGACAGAACCCTTACTTACCAGTGCCCAGTCTCTTGCAACGGGAACCTACGCCTCATGTGGAACTGGGAGGTAGAATTCAAACAATCCCAGGTTTGGAAGGTATCAATGTAAATGCACTGCGAAGGCTTATTGCCCAGTCAGAAGGTCAGGGAGGGGCGATACCTGATGCAGCACCTTCTCCTTTTTCTGTTGCTGTACGAGAGGCTCCTCTTCCATTGGCATTTAGAGGTACAGGAGATCTTCGCTTTAATGGAAGCACAGACCCCGCAGAGTATATAGGAAGGTTTAATACAGAGATGGAATTATATCAAGTGGAGGACTTAACAAAGTGTAGACTCCTTGCATCAACGTTGAGAGGAAATGCTCACCAATGGTTTCAAAAGCTAGGACCTGCATCAATCACATCCTGGGAACAGATGCGTAAGATGTTTTTAATTCAATTTCAGTCTTCAATTCATTATGCTCCACCTGTCACAACTCTAGCTAACATCAAACAACGAGACGGGGAGACTCTCCAAGAATACTTCAAACGTTTCAATGCAGAGGTTCCTACTGTTCGAGGGGCATCCGAGGAAACCATAAAGAACTTTTTGATTGCTGGGGTTCGTGTGGGAACTGACTTTTGGAAAAATCTGCAAATGGAAGAACCTTCCACGTTGGCAGCTTTGTACTTGCAAGCAGAACCTTTCAAACGAGAGGAAGAGGCTTTGAAAAGAAGTGATTATGGAGATGCACCTCGACGAAATAAACGAAAAGAAAGATCTCCTAGCCCCAAAACAGAGAAAAAGAACGGGAGAGGAGATGTGAATCTAGTTGAAGATAGCGGGCCAACCCACCCGAAGTCCCCTAGTCCAAAGAGGAACAATGGAAAGGATAGATTCATCAGGTCTCGATCACCTAGCCCCCCGAGTTGTCCACCTCCGCCACCAAATCGGCGAGAAAATCAGACTGTACCCCGCAAGTATTACACTCCTCTCACGGCATCTATTGATTATATCTATGAGATTACCAAGAGTCAAGGCCTATATAAAAAGCCCGCACCATTGTCAAGAGCTGCTACGAAAGATAAAAGCAGGTATTGTGCATATCACGAGTCTCATGGACACCACACCTATGCTTGCAGACAACTGAAAGAAGAAATCGAGAAGTTGATAAAGGAAGGGAAGCTTACTGACTGGGTAGTCAAGGAGGTAAAGAAATACAAAGAAGAGGCTCCAGTGAAAGTAACCGAGATTATTGAAGGCTCCACGGAAGAAAAAGAACTTGAGAAACCTGTGTTCGTAAGAGAGGAAAGCATACACACTATCTTTGGAGGACCTCACGTTGGGGGAAACGGGAGAAATGCAATGGAGAGGTACGTTCGGGAAGCTCAACATCCGCCTCTGACCAATGTCAACCATCTATCAGAAAGACCTCCCAAGTTATTTAAGGGAGAAGACATTCAAATAATTTTCTCCGAAGAAGATGCTAGGTGGGTACATCATCCTCACAGTGATGCTTTGGTGGTGAATGTTCGAATTGGATCTAGGAATGTCCATCGTGTGTTCGTTGATACAGGGAGTTCAGTAAACATTCTCTATTATGGGACGTATAAGAAGATGGGATTGCTAGATAAAGAGCTGACTCAAGGAACAACTCATATCTATGGATTTACGGGGGACTCCGTTCGAGTTAAAGGAACGATCAGGCTACCACTTACCCTAGGGGAAGGTCCTCTCTCAGCCACACAAGTCTTCGACTTCTTGGTTGTTGATCAACCAACACACTATAATGCCTTGTTAGGGCGACCAGTCCTAAAGGAAATGCGGATCGTCATCTCAATTTATCATCTGTCCATGAAGTTCCCAACCCCAAATGGTGTAGGTTGCATTAAGGGATGCCAATACGATTCTCGTGATTGCTATAGTAGAATGATCAGATCATCTCACAAAGGAAGTAAGGAAGTAGGGGAGGACTCCAATATGGCTGACTTTGATCAAGAAGATAAGCAAGAAATCCAAGCATCTTTCAAACTCCCGAATGCTAGCACTAATATGGTTTATTCAATCGAGTTCCCAGAGGAAGAAAGGCTTCAAGACTATGAAGCTCTAGCAAGAGATGGAATTCCAATTTTCTTTTTGGAAGCCCCACCATCTGTGGATGAAACTGTTAACCTGTTGAAGGCGAAAAAGATTATGCAAGAAGACAAGACTCCTTTGAACCAGAAGCATGGGGTGCTAATGATTGACGCTCCCCCATCAAACCCTTTCTATGAGGGAATTGTAGAAGATGTCAGTGACGATGAAGCAGATCAGCGTAGTTTACGGGCAAAGAAAGGTAAAATGATCATGGAAGATGGCTTAGAACCTTTGATAGAATTCCCCGCAGAATTATCGGAGCCGTTGTCCTCTCAACTACCTAGGAAAGATGAGGTAGTGTCTGTGCAAGAGGTAGGAGAATCTAGTGGCATAGCAGACGTTGAGTTTGATCTAGACCCGCGTTTACTAGAAAATGACAAAAAGATAGCGCCAGCAGAGGACACCCTCTCAATCCTAATGGAGGATGCAGACCCTCCCAAGATACTTCAGATAGGGGCCAGGCTTGAGTCTAACTTAAGGGCAAGGTTGATTGAGTTCTTGAAGAAAAACTTGGATGTTTTCGCTTGGAGGCATGCTGACATGATAGGCATTGATCCAGACGTTATGTGTCATCATCTTAACATTGACCCCTTACGGAAGAAAGGTTTCAGGAAAAAGAGGCGTCCGATTAGTGGAGAAAGAGCAATAGCTTTGAAAGAAGAGGTTGATCGACTTATGCAAGTCGGCCTGGTTAAAGAGTCTTTCTATCCTAACTGGCTGGCAAACCCTGTCTTGGTAAAGAAGCCTAATGGAAAGTGGAGAGTATGCATAGACTTCACAGATTTGAACAAAGCGTGCCCAAAGGATAGCTTTCCTTTGCCCAGAATAGATCAAATGGTAGATGCAACAACTGGGCATGCTCTCCTAAGTTTTATGGATGCTTATTCAGGGTACAATCAGATTCCAATGTATGAACCAGATCAGGAGGACACCTCTTTTATCACGGATAGGGGGTTGTACTGTTACATAGGAATGCCCTTTGGCTTGATTAACGCAGGAGCTACGTATCATAGATTGGTCAACATGATGTTCAAAGAGCAGATTGGTAAGACAATGGAGGTTTATGTGGATGATATGCTTGTAAAATCTAAGCGGGCAGAGGATCACATAGTTCACCTAGATGAGACATTCCAGATATTGAGGAAGTACAGAATGAAGCTCAATCCTCAGAAATGTGTATTTGGGGTTGAATCTGGGAAGTTTTTGGGATTTATGGTAAATCACAGAGGAATAGAGGCAAACCCAGCAAAGATACAAGCCCTTCTTGATATGAAGTCACCTAGGACTGTGAAGGAGGTTCAAAGCTTAACTGGTAGGGTGGCAGCTTTGAATCGTTTCGTATCTAAATCTTCTGATAAGTGTCGAGAATTTTTCAAAGTTATCAAGGGTGCAGGAAAGAGGTTCGAATGGACAGTTGAATGTGAAGAGGCCTTTCAACAGCTAAAGGACCATATGGGATCGCCCCCCTCTTATCTAAGCCTCTGGAAGGAGAGACCCTTATTTTGTATTTGGCTGTTTCAGAATATTCAGTAAGCGGAGTCCTGGTTAGAGAAGAAGGCGAGGTTCAGTTCCCAGTCTACTATGTGAGCAAAAGGTTATTGGACGCAGAAACCAGATATCACAACATGGAGAAGCTTGTTTATGCTTTGATCTTGGCTTCCAGAAAATTGAGACCTTATTTCCAGGCACACAAGGTAGAGGTCCGAACATCGTATCCTTTGAGGCAGGTGTTGCATAAGCCGGAGACTTCAGGGCGTATGCTCCGGTGGGCTATTGAGTTGGGACAGTTTGATGTGGAGTATAAACCTCGGAATTCTATCAAGGGTCAGGCCTTAGCTGATTTCATTCTAGAGTTCCCTCTTGAACGAGAAGGTGACAACCTCGCAATAGTCCCAATTCCTTCGCCCGAGGTCGAAGTTGAACATGATAACTCGTCCCCATGGTGGACTTTGTATGTTGATGGTGCTGTCAATAACGAAGGGGCTGTAGGAGGAATAGTCTTGGTTAGTCCCGAAGGGCATCATTTACAAAGCGCCATCCACTTCACCTTCTATGCTACAAATAATGATGCTGAATATGAAGCTTTAATCTCTGGCCTAAAACTTGCTCTCGAGATGAAAGTTGAGAATATAAATATCTGGAGTGATTCCATGCTGGTTGTACACCAAGTCAATGGGGGGTTCCAAGCAAGAGGCCCTCGTACGGAGCTATATATGAGATGCACTCAGAGGTTACTAAACTTGTTTAAGGAGGCTAGGTTGGAGCAACTTCCTAGAGATGCTAATGCAGAGGCAGATGCTTTGGCAAAGTTAGGATCTCAAAGAGGTGCCGCACTTTTGGGAGTCATTCCTTTGGAAATAAGAAGGCAACCAAGTGTGCCAGAAGCTGATTTGATGCAAGTGGAGGAACCTACCCCCCTCACATGGAAAACTCCGATTTGAGAATATCTAACGAAGGGAACCCTTCCTGAAGACAAAGGAGAGGCTCGGAGGTTACGTTACAAAGCGGCTCGGTATGTTAATTATGAAGGGATTCTTTACAGACGAGGCTTCAATCAACCTCTTCTTAAGTGTCTAGATGGTGATGAATGTACCTATGTTCTCCGTGAAATTCATGAGGGTATTTGTGGCAATCACTCGGGGGGTGGATCTTTAGCCCAGAAGGTGTTGCGGCAAGGATACTTCTGGCCTATGTTAAAGGAAGACGCGTTCCAGTTTGTCCAGGCTTGTGACAAGTGTCAAAGGTATGCTAATTACATTCATAACCCTGCTGCCCCGCTTACTTGTATCACTAGTCCTTGGCCTTTCTCGATGTGGGGAATTGACTTGATTGGAGAGTTACCTAAAGGGAAGGGAGGTGTTAAGTATGCTGTGGTTGCCGTGGATTACTTTACCAAGTGGGCAAAGGCCGAGCCTTTAGCTACGATCACTGCTAAGAAGTTAGTAGATTTTGTGTATCGTTCAATTGTTTGTCGATTTGGAATTCCTTATAAGCTTATATCTGACAATGGGAAGCAGTTCGATAGTAAAGAGATGCGTGAGATATGTGATAACCTGGGCATTTTGAAGAGTTTCTCTGCTGTTAGTCATCCACAGACTAATGGTCAAACAGAAGCAGTCAATAAGATCATCAAACATACTCTGAAGGCGAAGTTAGAGGACAGCAAGGGTAATTGGCCCGAGGAATTACCTAATGTACTTTGGAGTTATAATACCACTCCCAGAACCACAACAGGAGAAACTCCTTTCGTTTTGACTTATGGGTGCGAAGCTATGGTACCAGTTGAGCTTGGGGCAGGATCTTTTAGAAGGGATAATTTTCAGCCAGAAGTTAATGAGGTAAATCATCGTCTTTATCTAGATATGGTAGAAGAACTCAGGACTACCTCTCAGACTAGGTTGGCAGCTTACCATCGAAGGGTGGCTAGGCATTACAATACCAAAGTAAAGGTCAGGCCTCTTAAGATTGGTGATTATGTTCTGCGACGGGTTATGCCTAACACCAAAGTTCACAATCATGGGGTCTTTGGAGCAAACTGGGAAGGTCCTTACCGGGTCCGGGCTGTGCTATGGAGTGGAACCTACTATCTTGCTGATCTAAATGGAAAGGATATTCCTCGTGCTTGGAACATGGAACATCTCAAAAAGTATTATCAGTAGCGTACGCTATTCTAACTATACTATGTAAACTTTATTTTACTTCATTGGCAATAAAGTTCAGGGGGGTAGTGCATGTACTTCTCCTCCGACAAGACCTATCTTATATTTATGAATAAAACATGCATTTATCCTTTCACAGAACTCTTTTCTTGGTTTATAATCCTTGACGAATCCTATCTGTTATGCCTTACAAAAACCTTGGTAAACCCGTACTTCCGGGGTGCTTATCCGTACTTCCGGAAAGCTCACCAAGAGATTACCTCCTTCCCCCTAAAATTCTGCTAAGGCATATAATAAATAGGTGGACGAGATTACCTCCTTCCCCCTAAAATTCTGCTAAGGCATAGAATAAATAGGTGGGCGAGATTACCTCCTTCCCCCTAAAATTCTGCTAAGGCATAGAATAAATAGGTGGACGAGATTACCTCCTTCCCCCTAAAATTCTGCTAAGGCATAGAATAAATAGGTGGACGAGATTACCTCCTTCCCCCTAAAATTCTGCTAAGGCATAGAATAAATAGGTGGGCGAGATTACCTCCTTCCCCCAAAAATTCTGCTAAGGCATAGAATAAATAGGTGGGCGAGATTACTTCCTTCCCCCTAAAATTCTGCTAAGGCATAGAATAAATAGGTGGGCGAGATTACCTCCTTCCCCCTTAAATTCTGCTAAGGCATAGAATAAATAGGTGGGCGAGATTATCTTCTCTCCCGAAAAATTCTGCTAAGGAATAAAATATTTAGCCAAGTAAAGAAGAGGGCGAGACCGGTAACGTAAAATAATTTTGTTAAACATTGCAGGTTAGTTATGGTTTGGGCGAGGATGCAAGCAAGATAGCAGAATATGCTTAGTAAAATAGAAATTCAAATATAAGTGCGACGCCTATAAAGGGGGGGGGGGCGCTTCCCCAATTGTTAAGAAATGTTAAGGGAGTATTCGTACTCCGATTGTTCTTGCAATAATAAATAGATCAAATAGTCAGGAACCCACAGTTTCAGAAGGCGACACCGGGGTCCTGTTCACCTGATTAACCTCGTCCATCCCCTTTTTCTCCTCAGCTGCAGCTAACTCGGCTCTTATCTTCTTTCGAAGGTCTTCCTCAGCCTCCTTGATAGCTGTGACGTTCTCCGCCTTGAATTTGGTCATATAATCAGAGGTAGAAGGAGCAAAATGTGTAGACTAGTTGTATTCAGGATCAGCTGCTAAGAAATTTCGGAGATAGCCAAGGAATCCCATGTTGTATGCCTCGCTAAGCTCTTTATCCTTGCTTTCCTTGACATCCCACAATTCTTCCTTCAATATGGCGATCTCTTTCTCCAAGGCCTCGCCCCTTTCTTTTGCCTCTGAAGTTACCTGATTTTAAGGAAACTTGCAGCCTCTCAACCTCGTCTCCTTTGGCTTTGACCTCGTCGTGGCATTTTCTTCGTACTTCAGATAGCTTATCATTAAAAGAGGAGGCCTCGCCTTTCATCTTCTTCAAGGTTTTATCTTGCTCCTTGATACGAGCATTCTTCTGGGCGAGAACAGACAGCCCGTGAACAAAAGCGTCGCCCAAACCAATTTTAAAACTCATTTCATCGTCCTCCTCTTTCCGGGCGAGCCATGTTTGTGCATCTTGGTCAGAATAATTGTCAGAAGCAATAGAGCCAAAAAGTGAGGCCACTGAGTCGACAGGCGCGTCCTCTGTAGCAATATTTTTGAGCTTCTTTTGAGGATTCTGAACATTTCCCCCCCCCCCCTCCTCGTTTCTTATGCCTCTCAACATTATGGATAGGAGGGCGAGACTGGCTAGCTGTGGTCGTAGCTGGCGTAGCAGTTGGCTTTGAAAAGGGGTTCTTGCCGAAAGGAAGGGCGGCCATTAGTCCTGAAAATAAATAAAAATGTGTCAAAATAATATGCAATATGGAATGGAAAGCCACTGCGAATTCTAATAAACAGGCGAAGTAAATCAATGTTACAGGAGGGCGACGCTGTTACCTTTCCCAGTTAAGTTTTCAGTTTGTTTTTTGCGAATTTTTCTTGATGAATTCCTTACGAATTTGATTGGTGCGAGTTGTCCATACCCCGCGTTATAAAATCCATGGGCGAGAAGGTTTTCAGACGTGACTAGCAGGTTTAAGTCTTTCTCATCTCGAGAAAGGTTGCCAATAGTCTGAGCTCTTAGGAAGGCCTCGCCTTTGAGCTCTACTTGGGAAGGCTTAACTAAAAGAAGGCGAGATTGATAATAAAATAGTAAATAAATAAGTAGAAAGAAGGCGAAGACTCATTTGAGGAAAAGGATCGAAAGATACTTACAAGCTTCTAAATTAAATTGAGTTCTCGTCCTTGGAACGTCGTACAAATAAAAGAATCCGTCTTTCCAGACCTTCATGTTGCTCGGATTTCCAGTAGCAAACCCTTTTTTGTTGTGCTTCGCCCAGAAAGCGAGGTAGTAGAAGCCTAGGTCTTTACCACTGTTCCTCAAAGATAGAAAGTGACTAACCTCGCCCATAGATGGAGCTTCGTATCTACTATTTCTATACATCATGTATAGACCAATGGCCGCTCTATAGCTGTTGGGCGACAATTGAACTGGGGCGATGTTGTAGTAGTCTATTAGATTTTGAAGGAAGGGATGCATAGGCCATCCTACACCTAGTTCGACCAATTTGTTTGTCAGAACCATTCTAGGAGTAGGAAGTCCTACCGAATCAAATATATGCATCCTCATGAATGAGCGAGGTCTTAGCCATCTTCCTGCCAAGTTGTAATATTCGATTAAATACATGATCTCTTCGGACGAGATTCTTGACCTAAGACCTGCACAGGAAATGATTCTTCTTTCATAACGAGCGTCAGCCTTCTCCTTTTCTGAAAATTCTTCCCCAAAATCTAGGTCTAGCTCATGTTCAAATACTGGAGCTTTATAAGGGTTATGTTGAGGAGAAGGAAGCTTCATGGCATATCGAATTGGGGAGGCAGAAAGAACCTCGTCCTCGTCTTCGATCTCGCCCTCAGAAGATTCATATTCTTCGCCTTCACTATTGTCATCCTCGCCTTCTGGTTCAGGTTGGTCACGGATAAGTGCCTCGTATTTGGCCAAATCCTTCCCTCGTCCCTTCCCTAATCTTGAAGGATCAATTTGTGGTTGGTCGAGGTCTGCAAATAAATCATGGAGGTCGTCGTCATTGTCCTCCCCCATTTCTTCCACGTGAAATGTACTTGATAAATCTTCTATGCCCTCGCCTGTGTTTATATCCTCGGACAGTTCTATGATCTCGGTATCATGGAGTTGAATCTTAGTAGAGTTATGATTTCTTTGATGGGCTCGTAACCACTGGGGATTTAGATATTGCTGAAATTTGACTTCTTCTCGATTGGTAGATGATGTTTTCGATGGCGACGACGAATGATTCCCAGCGAGCGAGTCTTCATTCGACATCTGAAATAAAGGGCGATGACATAATTAGAAAGAGTCCAGAAGAAAGATTGAGAAGGAAAATTTGGAAGGAAGGTTATGAAATGGGTAAAAGAAAGGGGTTTTAGTGTCCTCGCCCAATCAGATGAAGAAGGCGTCCTAAAACTATTTACACCCTATTCTAGGTTCGATCTAAAGGAATCTCGCCTATTTTGCGATATAAATAAAACAATAATCAAATTAAAGGAGTGCGAGAGGATGTACCTTAGTGAAGTTGGAAGGATCGCCTTAATGAAAAGTAGGAGTCGCCTTGTGATTTGAGAATCTCGCCTTTCAAAAAACAGAGCCTCGCCTTCTTCGTACAGAGAAAATTTTGACAGCGTTTTGATAGATTTTATCAAGATAAGATGAAATGAAGGAAATTTTTTGGGTTTTTATAGGCAAACGGAAAAGTTACCACGTGTCCATCTCTGATTGGTTCTCGGATTTTTGTTACCGTTGGTGAGAAAAATTGCGATTTATCAAGAAAAATAATTTGTGTATATGTACAGGTGTATACTAACAACGGAAAGAGTTATCAAATCAATCTCGCACTTCAAGCAGAGGGCGACATCAATAAAAGACTCGTCTGATAAATTTTCTTTTACGAATTCACGTTACAAGAAATTGGGGGTAGTTGTTATTACCAAAATGACAACCTCGTCTTTTAACGTGACCTCGCCCTCTGTTAGGTCAAGGAAGGAAGGCTTGGGTTAGTAAACCTCTGAGGTAATAAAGAATTCCTGATGGGCCTGACCCGATTATTTACAAACCTCCCTCTAATTAGGGTATGGATTACATATAATTTGGGCTTAATTTAATGATATTCGTTTAGTACATATTCTCGCCCACTAATCAGGTGGCGGCTTCACTTGGGGTTTGTTAGATAACCTCGCCCTAATGTGGCCTCGCCCTAAGGTAGCTTCGCCCTGAGATGGCCTCGCCCCTCAGACAATCTCGCCCTCCCTAGGCTTGAAAATAACTTCGCCTAAAAATGGTTTGAAGGCAATTTCGCCTAGAAAGGTGGAGACTCTTACCTAGAATAAATAAAATATTTAATGACATCCAGGTCGATGAACTTTACTAGGAAAGTTGTGGAATATTTCTGCTTTTATTACGCATAGAGCTGGTATTTCGCTATCTCTTATTAGATAAACATTGACCCCGATAATCTCGGATCAATCATTGTCTTATCCTATCCCGAGATTATAGCAAGATCATGATAACTCATAAATGACGTATTAAATGCGGTGATCCCGGTCTTTCCGCTGTTAAAGAAGGAAACTTGGCACATGGGTTACTTGTTACCCAAGAACTACGTTTGGCTTGATCCCTATAAATAGGGTACGTAGACACATTGTATGGTACGATGCAAACTTGCAAACAAGAGAGGATTCAATATTCAATCTCAATTGCGACCTATTCTCACATACAATCTCAGCCATCCCCAAATCATAAACCCTAACCCTTTCAACCTACGTTACATATCATCGGACTTTACCACAATTCCAGCAACCCTCCCCGAATTTGTTATCACCAAATTCCTCCGTTAACATATACGATTACTAAGTGTATTTAGATGCACAAAACTATACGATTACTATGTATATTTACATAGGTATCAAAAAATTACAAACATGACTCATGCTGTGCCCAAAATTTACATGCGCTAAATTTGGCCCTAGAAGGTCTCAAGGCCTATATGCGGAGCCAGTTCAAAAAGGTCTAGTTTGATGATTTCTAAGCTCATGAGTTCTAACTGCACTCTGCAGAAGCTCTCATAATGTAGGAGGTTTACTTGCTCAAAAGAGGTCTTACCCGTAGTTGAATGGGCTCATAATCAGCGCTATTATGGAAACATGTTGCTATGCGTTCTGGTACATTCTTTAATTTACCTTTGAAGCTTAGTGGATGCATAACTTAAATTTTAACTAGTACTATTTACTATTGTAAACAATTATTTTCATGAAACATGTTCTTTTTGTTTTTCAAATAAAATTGTGGATTTTTTTTCTTTCTAAGATTATCTACATAGATTGTAATAGATGATCTTCAATTATGCCTCATTGTCCCTCTGGTTTAAACGTAATCCAGAGATCAAGCTAGAAATTGATGACTAACATCCAGAGTTAAATAAACATTAGCAGAGGGAGGAAGTTAGAGGTGCAGTGAGCATTGAACCTCTCACTGGAAAGAGTTTCTTAATGGTAATATGTACCTTTTTCGGGGGCTAAAGAGGGCAAACCCCATTCTTTGTGGTAATATGATTGCCCTCAACCTACTCTTTGTGAAAACTTGGTATACCCAAAAACGAGTTACTTTCCTTCAATTCCTAGCATACAATATATCTTCAGCATAAATACCAAAACTCATACACACAGTGCATATGAATCTCAGTGCATAGGAAACTCTGTAATTTTCGGTAATAATTATAATAACTAAGACTAGAGATAGATGACATTGTAATTTAAGTGGTCATTTACTAAAACATAAATAACAAGTAACTTCATTGTAACATTAGTAGGAAATGCTTTGATCAGACTAAATCAGGATATCGGTATCTATTCCATCTATCTGTACTATCTATTATAAGCAAAATATTGATTGTTGGTACGATACAGTAAATAACAACTGTTAGATATTAAGACATACTAGCCTATAACTATAACTGTGGGCCTTAAAAAATAATAAACTAAAAATTTAATGTGAACGGAAAATATTAAAATAAAAGTAAAAATTAATATGATAAATTATAAAATGAGAAACTTAAATATTAATTGGAACGTAAAAAAATATTAAAAAATACCAATGGGGCTGATGAAGATAAATGAGGTATTATTAATATTATTTTATATTAAAATAATATTAATAATAAGGACAGATAGAAAATCTAACATGTTTTAATTAAAAAAAGTAATTGCCCGTTTTTAGAAGTGTTTTAATTATATTACTTGTATTTATTAAAAAAATACGTTGACATGTTAAAATAAGTAAGTTTTTTTAATAAGGACAAATAGGAAAGCTAACATGTTTTAATTAAAAAAAAAGTAACTACCTATAATATTTTTAGATGTGTTTTAATTATATTAATTGTATTTGTTAAAAAAATACGTTCACTTGTTAAAATAGGTAAGTTTTTTTAAATAATTAAAATTATTAAAATAAGTTTTAAAATATATAAGTAAGGGTTGCACTTGATATTTTTGGAAAAAAGAGATTTTAGTGATAAGAAATATAAAAGGTAATATATTTTAATTTAAAGGTAATTGTACGTGATATTTTTGGAAAAGAAGTAGATTTTGTTAGAAAAAAAATGTTTTAATTATAAAAGGCAATCAGCTAGTTAATATTTTTATATTATTTTATTATTTATTAAATAGAATATTAAAATAGATTTTAAAATAAATAAGTAAGGATTGCACCTCATATTTTTGGAAAAGAGAGATTTTAGTGATAACAAATATAAAAGATATTATGTTTTAATTTAAAGGTAATTGTCGTGATATTTTTGGAAAATGAGTAGATTTTGTTAGAAAAAAAATATTTTAATTATAAAAGTTAATCATCTAGTTACTATTTTGGTATCTAGTTACTATTTTGGTATCTTGACAATAATACAATTCCATAAAAGATTTGATTTGTAGTAACTTTTGTTATCCTAAAAAGAAAGAAGTATATTTGTAGAAGTGTATCCTAAATTTAAACAAATTAGATCCCATATTTCCATTTTTTTTATTAGATTTCAATATTATTTGATTTTTATGTAGTAAAATATAGTGAAATATTAATGTAGAATAAAACTTTCCCGAATTTTGATTATATTATTAATTAGAAAAAGTACCGAAAACCAAAAACTAACCGAAAACCAAAACTTTCAATGTTTCGGCTTTAATAATATAGTATAGTATAGATATATGAGAGCAGTTAGATGTAATATCCTAACTACTTCAAGTTCGAACTCCGTCAACAACATATTATATAGTTAACAGTTTAATTTTCTATTTTCTAAATTAATCTCAGGGTTCAAGTTTGAATCCCATCAACGACATATATAGTTAAACATTTATGTTATTTAGGAAAAACACATGTATTAGCATCTATGTATTAGCATCTGATGTATTAGCATCTGATGTATTAGCATCTGAACTTGTACTCTATTTTCGATTTAGTACATGAACAAATCTCTCAAATAAAAACAACACCCAACTATATAATCACGTCCTAGTGACCATTTGCTAACAGAGACGTTAAATATACTCGTTCCAAGTGGCGCTTACGTGGCAATTCATTATATTATTACTTTTTAATTAACAATGATGCAGCCATTATTAAACCCTAATCAATTAGAATAATAAACCCTGTTCCTTATAGAAATCTAATTAAGTAATCGACCCGCTTTCAAAATCATCTTGCTTTTGTTGATTCTCAATAAACAAAGGTTAGCAATATACTTTAGTGATTGACTAGCTAGGTTTGCTTTTGTTAGCTTCATGGTATTTCTTTTTCATATTTTGTGTAATTTATTGTCACATATTTCGTTTACGCATATTCATATTATTTTCATTATCGTTGATAGTTCATTTATATTGTTGTTCATTTTAGGTGGAGTTCGTTTTGTATATTTGTAAATGCATATTTGTTCAGTGTGATATGGATGTTTTCTTTACTGTAATATTTGCAGGATCGAGTGAAAAAATTGTGAAGATAGTGATTCACCATGGGGCAAATGGTTAAATGGGTTGATAACCAAGAAAAGTTCTGGGTTTTCAGTGGTGCTTTTAATGTGGTAGATGAAAAGTTTGATGTTGATCACTTGTTAAGTATGGGAGACTTTACTCAGTTGGTGGATGATTCTAAAGTAGGTGAAATTGCTAATGCTTTGCTTAATGGAGGGACATTGAGTGTTTATATTGATGCCATTAGAAAAGAAGAATGAGCAATAAAAGATGGAACTGACAAAGATGACGCAGAGTTTCACACTGGTTTAATGTGAGGATGAAGATGAAGAATTAATGCAAGTTAGACAAAAGGTGAGAGAGGCAGAAAAAGAAGAAAGAGAGGCAACTAATAGATACAATGACATAGGAGGGCAAAGTGCAGAGGGTCAGGAAAATAATGCATCTGATTCTGTATTTATTAATACTGATGAGAATGAAGAAAAATGTGAGGAAGATGAAGCTAACTCTGAATATTATGACAGTGATAATGTTGGAGATTACATAAGTGACGTTGATGAAGAGGCTGACAGTTCACTTAGAGCAAGTCCAATGCAATGCTAAAAGAGATGTTATTTCTATAATATAGCATCAATTATAAAACTTACTCCTCCAATGCAATGTTATAGTTAGTTCTAAATTAATAGAAAAATGCTATAGTTGGTTCTAAATATAGAACCAAGTATAGATGTAGCTATAATTGCCACATAGACATGCAAGTGGTTAGATGGAGAAAAATGAATAATTAAAGCAATAGTGACAACCATAATTTTAAATTTAAAGTTTAGGGGTTTGGAATATAGCTAAATTTGGATCTAGTTGGTGCTATTTCAAAACCATGCATTGGACCATAAGTTCTATTTTAACATCAAAAACCACTTTTTGGTTTCATATTATAGCAATAGCTACATCTATTTTGACACTACTACGATGAAAGTTCAACAATTCCACAAATTTCACTTGTAATGATATTTGAAAATGTTAACCAATTTAAGCCATCAAATTCCGATAATCAAGCCAGAAGTCAGAAGCAACTATTTAAACACAGATCGTGATTAAAACCAAGGACACTAACTATAACTTGTAATTAGTAGTGTTATAAAATTGTAGTCGATAATCTAAAATTATGCCTCATTGTTCTCTCTGGTTTAAACGTAATCCAGAGATCAGAAGCTAAAATTGATGAGTAACTACGAGAGTTAAATAAATGGTAGTAAAGAGAGGGAGTTAGAGGTGCAGCAAGTGTTGAATCTCTCGCTGGAGATGGTTTCCTTATGCTAATATATTGCGCTCCAATGACTCTTTGTGAAAACTCGGTATACTAAAAAAAAAGAGGTACATTCCTTCAATTTCTAGCACACACTATATCTTCAAGATAAAAATACCAATACCTCACAGCTCACATACCAAGACTCGAGATAGATGACATTGTAATTGATGTGGTCATTACAAAAACATAACGATTGACAAGTAACTTCATAAACTATCTCGGAGACATTACATGCTTCTCTAGGATTGTAGTAAAAGGCTGATAGCTATACTACAAATATATACAGGAAATGCTGTAATCGGACAAAATCAAGATTCAAGAATTCAAAATATATGTAAAATAATCTGAACCATTCAGCGTGTCAATGATGAATTGATAAGAAATGTAAAGGATCTATACATACAAATTTAGGACAGAGTGCTACAGAGATATCTTTTTGGGTTTTATTTCTAAGCTAATAATGCAAGTGCAGTTAAGATTAATAAGACAATAAAAGTTGATAGATGAAGAACCTGGGTTAGGATGAATCTGAATCAACAAGAAGAAGATGAAGCAGGGTTAATCATACAGGACCAACATATGTTTGATTCTACTTGTTTTCTTGGGTCGTTGACTTCAAAACTTGCATCTCTCTCACTCACTTGCTTGTGTATTAAATAAAAACATATGACCTTGGGTTGATTTCAAAATAGACAAAGTATTTATTTAGAAAAAAACATTTTTATTTTTTTAATATTTGATTTCTCATTATAGTTGTCTTAAGTTTCTTTATCTTGTTTTCTAGTTTGATATGGAAGAAATGATTAATTCCATCTTGAGCATGTAAATAAATGATTAATTCCATTTCTAAGTACATTTGTTGTAGTAACCATAACTCTTTCATATGAAACATTTGTTTACTAATAACACCAGAACATGTTACAAGCAATGTAAATCTGAACTGCTACTATAAAGAATATCATACAACTGAATCCAACAGTTGGGAAAAAATTACAGTTCTATCTGCTTATTACACAAAAGCATAACCGATAGATAAGGAAAGCGTATAGACTTCACAGGTTGAATTGAAGGAGAAACACAAGTATCAAGCTGTTCAACTGTTCTTTGTTTGCAGTATCGAGCACACAGTTTGTACAACAGTGAGGACTATCACTGCAGATGCAGCTAAGAAAGCAACAAAAGACCATGGATTGCTGAAATATTTCTCTTTTAAGATCAACTTCCACCTGAACCACTTAGAGTTCCACTTGTGGATGCGATTTTTGCTATACTTATTTAGATCATTGCAAATTTCAGCAAAATAAAAGTCTTTTTGCTCCTCCATTACTTCCTTGTACAAATTGTTGAATAGAGTAGCTACTAGCTTACTTTCGCCAAGCAAATTATCAATAACCCCATGTTTAACTAGCAGATCTACATCCTCGGCTGTGTTTATGAGGCTATCCATGAAGATTATATAGCTGGTTATGTGCTTCTCATAGTGGCCACATTGTTCATATGCTATTAGATTACGGAAGAATGTTTCAGTTTCATCATTTACTGTCAACTGCGGAAGTTTTAGCAGCCCCAGTTCAAATGATACGTCAAACAAATCTCCCATCCTACGATCAAAACGGACACCAGCTTCCCATAGCTCACTAGCACTTTTGGTATACTCAAACCTACCTTTTGGCATCGGCTCCTTCTTTATATTACAAGGTCTGTGAAGGATAACTAAGAATTCAACTAGATGCCTTGAACGTTCATAACCATCTACCAACTTTAGTCTCTTTGTATTCCCCACTAATTTAAAATAATCAAAAGAAAGTTCATGAAAAGACTTGTGATGAACTCGTGCACTGTCCACAAACTCATATAGTCCCAAGATGAAGTTTAGAGGAAGCTGATTTTCAAGTAATAACATGTCATGCATGAGATCACTCGCCATCCATTTATTTTCAAATAACATATCACCAGGATCTCTCATTTGTATAAGGTTCTTGACAAAGAGCTGAACAACAAAGATGCCATCCAGCAGAATCATCTTACAGAACTCTTTTGACTGAAACTCAGAGGTATCTTCATAACAGCCACGAACTGAAGCTTCCATCTTAGCAGCATATTTAATCAACTTATCTATGCCGATTCCAAGTTTACTTATAAAGCTCTGCAGATATCTTAATTTGTATGCTTCCATGGCTTGCAAATGGATCTTACCATGGTGAAGAGGCCCAACTGAGACTACACGAGGTGTGTAGGCTTCTTCTTTTGATTTCCTATATTTTTCAGAAATTCTGTAAATACAAACTGTATTTGAGTTAGTAGCCAATGCACGTAGCTCCTCACTCATGGAAGATATTAAACCTTCAACCACATTAATGCGAACTTCTTCATTGCATTCTTTTAAGTTAGTAGTCAAGTTGTCTACATTTCCCATCTTAATTTCTTCTCTTTCGATATCTGTAGGGAGAAATACAAATGTAAGACATGGACTAAAATAATAGTCATTAAAATTATTAAAATGAAATAAGCATTAAACGATAAGCAGGTAACAATCTAGTATTGCATCTTGTACTTGACAAGTTTCCATGTCACAAAATGATAAAAATACTACACAACTGCATCATCACTCGAAAGATCAGATAGTACATATTTTTGAAATTATGTTTACAAAAATTGTGTTCATCCACTAATAACTTCCATAACCTGTGAAGGAACCAATATTTCGATCAATTGCATTACGTAATTATTAAAACATAGATCAGAAGTAACTATTAAAAGAGAACGATGATGTCGATAATAATTCGTAAATAACATACCCAAATTAGGAGTTGCTTCCCTTTTTATGTGCAGCGTATACAACCCCTTGAGCATAACTACCAAAACTAGAAAAAACATACACACATTGTATACGAAACTCTAATTTTTAGTATCAACAATCAAGAGAAATGATAGTGTTGTTAGGAGAATTTTGTACAACAGTGTGTTGGAGGTTAATGGAAAATTGTGGCTGGACTTGTATGATGACTCCTCAGAAATTGAATAGAGAATGGGTTTTTTCTCTTGCTCTTGCCGAGTGTCAATTGTGTATCATACAAGGTGCCTACGTACCCCTTTATATAGGGATCAAGCCTCACGTAGTTCTTGGAGAACAAGTCATTGAATAAGCCCATTCAGTCCAGGCCCATAAAAGAGTCAGGATTTATGTTCCCATAAATAGTTCAAGGATTATCAATCCACCTCATGTTCCCATAAATAGTTCCAAGGATCATCAATCCACCTCATGTTCCCATAAATAGTTCCAAGGATCATCAATCCTCCTCAAGTTCCCATAAATAATCCGGTCTTCACACGTTTTCCTACAATCTCGCGGCATCTCCGCATTTCTTCCCATGATTGTAGGTCTGTCCCGTGTCAACCAAGAAACATTCCATAAACAGGAATTTCCATATTTTGGGCTTCACCCACGATGCGAGCTGGCCAGGCTCGCATCGCACAGGACATATGAAAATTACCCTATCGTAGTGTAAGTGGTGCGAGCTCACTTATGTTCAATTATTCTCGAGCCCATTACTTCATAATGGTGAGAGCCCAAACTTAACATGGCTAGGGCCCATAATACTTGACCCTAACTTATCAAATCAACCCATTTTATTTCCCAAGTACCACGGGCTCATTAGTACCTAAGCATCATAAGTTAATAGGGACTCGTGCGAGCCCAAAATGGTAAAAGCTCGTGCGAGCCCGTCATACTTGGTCATTCCAGTTCATCCCAAAACGTTTGGTGCGAGCCGAAGTCTGAATTATACCAACATAACTTTCTTTCGAGCCCAAATCACTTATGGACCTGTTTAGGGCCCATTATTGAAAATCTTGTATAACAGATAGCGTGTGTGGTCATTTACGAAAAACTTATAGAGCTAACAGGAAATTTGATTGCGTAACTATGTTATGCTAGAATATACTTTTCTTAGGATACAAGTGAACGGATATGCTAGAGATACATGTAAACAACAATTGAATTACACAAAATCAAGAACTCGATGTAACTACTAGTTGGTAGAATTCAACTAATCCAACAGCGGAGAGCATTAGGCACGAAATATATAGCTAAGTAGCAACAAAGTAAGAGCAAGAATGATTAATGGATGAATGAGTAAGACGAACCTGGGAATCTGAATCAAGAAGAAGAAGCTAAGTTGGGTTAATCAAACTGACACATAGCTATGTAGTAACAACAATACATCCTGTTTGTCTGTTCTGTGTGGACGATTCCTCCCGTTTACTTGGGTCGTTGACTTCAACTGCAAGACTTTGCATCCCTCTACTTTGGCTTCTTGCCTCTATTTCCAAGTATTCCAAAATTCAAATATTATATATTTTGCAAACTTATTCTTATTTTATCATATTTAAAAATTTAAAATAGTGTTTATATTTAAAATTGAAGATTAATGACGTCATGCCATCTTTTACATGACATTTTT
Source organism: Heracleum sosnowskyi (assembly GCA_030848705.1). Taxonomy (NCBI): domain Eukaryota; kingdom Viridiplantae; phylum Streptophyta; class Magnoliopsida; order Apiales; family Apiaceae; genus Heracleum; species Heracleum sosnowskyi. The sequence goes on along the minus strand of CM061238.1, from coordinate 130,114,533 downwards.
ATTTCCTGTTAAATATAAACTAAAGTGATTATCTAAATTTTAATAATTTTTTTTATACCAATTATAAATAGGTTTTCTATATTAAATAGAAATATTTATGTAAAAAATCGTAATTATCTTTTCTCTTTAGTTTATGGATAGTTCTAGTTAGATAATAATTATTAAATCATCATTAAATTAAAGATAATTTTGTTAGCTTCGCGTGGGCTGTAAAATTATTAAAATCTGTTGTCTAAAACTCAAACTCAATATAGAGCCCAAACAGTAAAGTGATTATCTAAATTTTAATAATTTTTTATTATTATTGTAGCACCAATTTAATTTTTTTCCTAATTCTTTTAAATTTATAAATTCTATGTTTATTTCAATAAAATATTAATATCAATTTAAGGAAAAATTAAAATCGATCTAGTTCGTGTACGACCACTATACGACCAAATTAATTATTACAGTTAGATCTTAAATAGATCGATGAGAATTGTTAGATCTAATATTAAAAAGTGTATCTGATTAATAATAGAATTATATTTAAATACTAAAAAGTGTATTTTGATAATTTAAAATTTTTCTATGTAAAAATTCTTAAATATCTTTTCTCTTTAATTTATGTATAGTTCGAGTTAAATAATAATTGTTAAACCAAATATCAGATAACAATTCATATCGATTACAATATTAAAAATTATCAATATAATGCTCATGTATATCATATAACAATGATACATGTGGACCCTGTGTTATAAGAGATTTAGGAGAACTCCTGTGCATGAATAAATTTAAACATTTTTTTTTCTGAAAAAACATAACAATTTGATTAATCCAAATTATAATTATATTATTTTACATATAACAAACATAAAATGATAATATCAAAATATTATTAAAATATTGAGGGTTTCATATTCATAAACAATAATTTTGAATATAATACTTAACCATCTTTTCTTTTCGGTTTATGGGTAGGTCAACTGGTCAAGTTAGATAATAATTATTAAATCATCATTAAATTAAAGATAATTTCGTTAGTTTCACATGGGTTGTAAAATCGTCAAAATTCAATTTCTAAAACTCAGGATAGAACCCAAATAGTAAAGTGAGTATCTAAATTTTAATAAATATTTTTTTATAATTGTAGCACCAATTTATTTATAATTGTAGCACCAATTTATTTATTTTTCCACTAATTCTTTTAAATATAGAAATTTTATCTTTCTTTCAATAAAGTATTAAAATAAATTAAGAACAAATTCAAATCGATAAAGACTATAATAATATGAGAATAAAATTTTAAATAATCATAACATAATTTTTATTCTGTTTAATAATTTTAAAGTAATAATGTATTTTAAAATTTTATATACAATATAAATAAAACCGAAACATTAAAAGTAAAAGCAGTTAGTAAGATACTTATATCAGTATGTACTTAATATCCTTATTATATTAAACTCTTTTATATAATAAGCATAATAGGGATTTATTCAAAAAAAAAATCGTGACAACCAAATTAATAAGGACTATTAGATCTTAACTAGATAAATGAAAATCGTTTGATCAAATATTAAAAAAGTGTATTTTATTTATAATAGGATTATATTTACATTCTAAAAAGTGTATTTTGATAATTTAAACCAAATATACGAAATATAAATAAGTTTTCTATATTGAATAGAATTCTCCATGTAAAAAATTCGTGACTTTCTTTTCTCTTCCATGGACAATTCCAGTTAGATAAAAATTGTTAAACCATCTTTTAATTAAAAATAATTTAATTATCTTCACGTGGGTGTAAAATCGTCAAAATCTGATTTTTAAAACACAAGATAAAGCCCAAATCAGTAAAGTGAGTATTTAAATTCTAATAATGATTATTATGTCATCATTATTTTAACGCTAATTTAATTACTTTTTTCTAACTATTTTAAATTTAGAAATCTATGTTCAAAAATTAAAATCAATCTAAGAAAATTCAAATCAACAAAGAATATAATAATACGAGGATAAAATTTTATGAAATTGTGCATATTTTTTATCCTATTTTATTAAGTTATAGATCATAACTAATCAAATATAATTTATTATTAAATAATAAATTATACGCAAATGGTGATTTTATTTTATAAGCACTCATAGAGACCTAATTTCATTGTTAGCAGGACTATATTCATATTAAAAAAAAAATCGTATTTTGAAATTGTAGACTCAGCTACAGAACAGACCTAACTTTTTTAACCTACATACATTGTAAATTATTAAATTCGAAACTTTAAAAGTTTATTAATCAATTAGTATAGTGATTTTCTGAAAAATCGTACTTTACAAAAAATATTATCAAATAACCTATGTCTGAAAGAAAAAAAAAATGAAAAAAATTCTTTTTTTTCAAAAAAAAACCTGTAAATTTTAATATTTTGTTGGTAGATTCAAATCTTAGATCATTCTACATGATAATTTTACTGTTACATGTAACATTTCTCAACAATTTAATTTGAAAGATCCAACAATTATGAATTGAGTGATCAAACAAAGCGACCACACTTATAAGAAAGCTTTCATTATTTAGTCTTTAATATAATAACATAGAATTTTGATCGTCACAGTGTACTACTTTAAAAAAAGAACTATTACAAAAAAAAATATTTTAATTGATAATTTATTTTTTCAAAAGTTCAAATTTCCCGCATCATTAACATATTACAAAAAAGAGTATATTATATTTTAGCAATAAATATTTAAAAAAATAAAAAAATTATAAATATTAAGAAAAATTAATGATGTTATCCTGGTAGTTTGGTCCTAAATACCGCCAAAACTTTCTCAACCGTTAGATCCAATACTTTTAAAAATAGATGATCAAGATTATATCATATAAAAAAAAATTATTATCTAAAAATGATATAAGTTAAAAGATATTATATTAGGATTGGATTTTCCAAAAAGTTAAAACATAAAAATAGTTGTAATTAAATAAGAAAACCCATTTATAACCAAAATAATAAAAATCGTTTAATCTTAAATAGATAGGTGAAAACCGTTAGATTTAACATTAAAACCTGTATTTGGTTAATAAAGGTTATTCTAATAATCTAAACTATTTATAAGTTAGGTAGATTTCCTAAATCGAATAGAATTCTCAACATTAAATTTCGTCACTTTATTCTCTTTTTAGTTTTAGAATAGTTTTTAATTGAAAAAGAACTATTAAACCACAACTAAATTAAAGATTATCATGTGAACCGTAAAATTGGCCAAATCTAACTTTTATAACTCAATATAAATAAATATTAAATTGAGCGTGTAAAATATAATAAATATCAAATTTTTAACTATAATATTTTTTGGCTAAATCTTTTTTAACAATAATTTAATCATGTAAACTAATAACTTTTAAATATTAAAATATTCATAAATAAATATAATTATAAATATAAATATTAAAAAAACAATCGTGTGTTGCATCATAATAAAAATATAATTATAAACAAAATAATTATAAATAAAATTTAAGTAGCCGTGCATCGCACGGGCTATAAGCTAGTATAAGATAAGATATATAATGATCGCAAAACTAGTCTATGAATAAATTTCTATACTATTATCTTGATTCTAAAATATAAATCTTAGACTTTTAAATTGCTTTTAAAGCTCGCATGACATCTTTCTATTAATAATAGCCCAACATGGGTCAATTAATTGGGGGGACATTTTATTCATGCTAAATTGACAAGACATTTTAATGCATTTGAAATGTCCAAATTACCCTTATTTTTATTATTCTTAAAAAAATTGATCATGACATCTTTCTATTAATAATAGCCCAACATGGGTCAATTAATTAGGGGGAAATTTTATTCATGCTAAATTGACAAGACATTTTAATGCATTTGAAATGTCCAAATTGCCCTTATTTTTATTATTCTTAAAAAAATTGATATTGAGTGGATTCGAACTTGGGTCTTCACAATAACTTGCACCTCATTTTACCACCACACCACTCAATCACATGTGTTGTAAATTACACACATCATATGTGTGTGTGTCGCTTGAGTAGAGAAATAATAATATCAAATATTTCTCTACTCAAGCAACACACACACATATGATGTGTGTAATTTACAACACATGTAATTGAGTGGTGTGGTGGTAAGAGCATGTGCAAATTATTGTATAGACCCAAGTTCGAATCCACTCAACAACGAAATTTTATTTAATTTAAAATATTTAAATTTCCCCTGTGTTTACTTTAAAAAATTAACATAATCTTATAATAGGTGAGATAATTTAATTATTGAAAAAATATAAAAGGTACTCTATTTAATATTTTTAGTATTTTATCTAACGGTTTTCATTAATTTGATTAGAAATATCTAACCGGTGTGGAATGAGTGAACAAACCATGGGGGACCAGACTACCAACCAAACTTTTATTGTTCTGTCTATTATATAATAGTATAGATAGATAGATAATGTTGTTAGAAAAAAGAAATTTTAGTTATAAAAAATATAAAAGGTACTATATATAAAATTTGTAGTATTTTATTTAACGATTCCCATTGATTTGATTGAAAAGATCTAATGACTATGGATCTAACGGTTCTTGATTTCATTGGAAATGTACTTAATTCACGTGAACATACTAGAAAATTCATTATATATTAAATTTTAATATTATGCATGTACACATTCTACAATGCAAATTACATTTCACAAACAAGAAAATGTTTCATTGTACACATTTTACAATGCAAATTACATTTCACAAACAAGAAAATGTATAATTCACTCAATGAGCTAAATTAGTAAAATCGTGTAGGTTAATGTCTGTATGTAAGATAATTATATTTTGACATAGATCTTACACATAACAAATATCATAAGTATCGAATTTACTCATTTCTTAACTCAAAAACACCTCAACCAATTATACTTTTCAACGCTAACTATCTCACTACAGAGATCAAGTCCAACTTTTGTACCCACAATGAGACGTATGTCAAACGATCTATAAATTATCATAAACACCGAACTACTTAGAAGTTAAAATAATTATGCTAGATAGTGACCTGTGTCTTGCACGGGTTTTCATGCTAGTTATTTCATAATGGACTGAGGTCTAGAGGTGGGGAAATAAACTAGCCAGTATTATCTCACAATCGCTAGAGATGTACGATCTTGGACCTATGAGCTATCCGTTCAGATCTAACGATGCCGTCAAGAGTTTAAGTGGGGGAGTTTGTACCACTCGAGTCTCAAAATTGAGAAGAGTTGGGACTTTAGTTCAGTTTATAACACAAAGTATTACTACAAATTGCACCAACAAATCATGATCTTTTAGGAACTTGGGGTGGGTTTGTGGATTACCCAAGTTGTTGCATTTGGGCTAATTACTTGGAACTGAATTATTTGATGTTTTGAAAGTCTGAAAGATAGAGGAAGCGAAACAAAGGAAAAGAATGCTTAAAATCAACAAATTGCAAGAAAAGATATGAACGAGTTAGAAAGAAAGTTTTAAGAATTAAAAGCGCAAGACCTAAGTAGAGTATTATAAGATTTACGAAGGCTTTTGATCAAAATCAGTAATAAAACCTACTCTCCAAAATGTAACATCTTGAAGAATTTGAAGAAAATTTAGGATTGCAATGTTCTAAAACTCATCTAGAACACCCAGTATCTATTCTATCCCGCAAAAAAATTGTAAACTAACATGACAGCTATTCATAATACTCGTATTAATTTCTAAATTAAAAACTTAAACATACTTAAGTAAGCACCTAATAGCTACATATACCATCAATAAGAAAAACTCTATATATATCAATCATATACTTGAAACGATAATGATCATGAATAGAATAATTTATAAACATAATTTAAGCTAGCGGCCCGTGCCTCGCACGGGCTTTTATGCTAGTTCATGTATTAAATCCACAAACATCCCAAATATTGTTTAATTTTCCTTCCCAAATGTTTATTTATCAACAATTAATTAATTGTGTTAGAAAAGAAAATATATGAGTGGGCCGAACAATGTATAGGGTCGAAGCCTTTCCTCTGAACAATATATGGCGAAATCAAGGTCGGGAGAGATGGCGGTTTATTTGCTCTTCGACAACAGTGGTTTGGGTCAGACTTTGTTCAAAATTGATCTGCCGCCGATGGATTCTATCAAAAACTCGAAATCATCATCTACGCATCCGATATCAATAAATCCAATATTAGAGCTTTCTTCGATTGAGTACCCACACATGATGTCCTGTGCTCAATTAGGCTCCAAGTTGTATTTCTTTGGGGGCTTGATTAACAAACCACCTCCATCGCCGCCTCAAGGTAAGAACAAGGATGAATTAACAATTGAGCTTTTAAACCATGTGCTTCCCAGAGATGTCCGCATTTTCGACACAACTAGTACTAGTATGGAACTCGGTGCAGAGATGGCGTCAGGGAAGGTGAGCCCGCTAGTATTCGTGTCAAAGGGGATGCTTTACGTCTTGTCAGCTGGGAGGGCCGTTTCCGGCGAGCTGTGTTGGTGGTTTTATCATCACAGAACCACCGACCGGTTGGATTTGATGGGCCCAGTTAAGCTTTTCGAGAGGTATGATCCAGTGGCGAATAAATGGCAAGTTCTTGATGATTCCCCCTTGCAGTCCCTGTCTTACCTTAAAGGCTACCTTCTCCTGGAAGACGAAAACCAACACAAGGTCGTCATCACTTCGGCGGGAAATGTGAGTCATCTAGTGTATGATCTTGATAAGGATCTCTGGCTCTCTTCGTCCTCCCTCATCCCAACTTCAAACATGCTTAAACTTGTTGACAACGGGTCTTGTCAGTATGTGGGAGGCTTCTGTTATGGAGTGCTGCCCCACCACCGGGTGTTTCGACTTGGACCTTTCAATTTCAACATGGATGTGGAGTCTAAGCTTTCCTATTTAAAAATGTCCCCCCAAGATGTTCCGCCTGCTATGATGGGAACTTGTAAGCTTCAGCATCTTGGCGAGGGCTACTTCATTTTGCTTTCTGCTTCCCCGGCCAACGATAATTTGGGCATACCTCAACCCATCACTCGCAAAGTCATGATCAACATTTTCAAGGAGGTTCTGCCCACTGCTGGAGCAACTACACAAGTTGATACCGCCTCCTCTTTCAATGCTAAGATTGTCTTTTCCCAGAATTATGTCTGCAACATGGATTTTGAATGTGATGGCGAGTTTCTCGGCTGCTTCCTTGTCCAAAGCCCTGTCCCAACTGTGAGTTTTTACTTTTTTTACTCAGTAATTTATGCATTATGCCTAGCAATTTTGAGCTTTTCACTATCCTTGATTTGATACCTATCAGCGTATATTACACATTGGGTTGGACATTGGGTTATGAGTGTGGACAAGTAAACCTCTTATGTTATAGTGTTCATCTTCACATATGGATGTAGTCTGTAGGCTGTAGCTCCTATGATTTGAATTAAGCCTGTCAACGGATCGGATTATCCTAAATCGATATTTGTTAAAAAAATTCGGGTTCGGATCGGATCATGAGTCGGATATTTTTTAGGCCGATCCATACCCGATCCGTTCGGATTTCGGATAATCGGATCGTAGGTCTGATCCGTTTAATATAATAAAAGAAAATTGTTCATTTTTTTAATTCAAAAAATAATATTTTTAATTTTTTTTTACGAAATTAAATTAAATTATGACATATACATTGACAAATTCAAATTTAAATTTCAAAATAATATAGTTTATATAAAATATAAAATATTATATATGTTTTACATATAATTAATATATATAATATGTTATATTAATATATAAAATAATATAATATATTCGGATCGGATCATACTAAATTCATATCCGTTCGTTATAGTATCGACCTTTATCGGATCAGATAATTAACGGATCGGATTTTTTTTGACAGAATCCATACCCGTTAATTTAGCTACGGACCGGATCTGATCTCCAATCCATTGAAAGGCCTAATTTGAATACACGTGCATGTTTAATCAGGATGTAAGAAGAATTGACGAAAGGCTTTCGATATAATATATTATTTGGCACTCATCTACTATATCTGGGAAGCTATTAAATGCAACAAGAACTGCTGTTATTTTTACTATCATTAAAAGAAGTTTTTTTTTTTTTGGCTAATCTTAAATCCATACTAGCTTGTGTTGGTCATTTTATCCAGCTAGACATGGTCATGCTTTTCATTGAGTAGTCCAATTTATACTTGACTCGTGATATATGTTGTCAGTTGTGCTGAACAATATAGTTGTTGCATTTGCAACCACAAGAATTCAGTTTAATACGTCATAAACAAAAGCCTACGGAGAACTCAACATTGATTTTGATGCTATTGAAATGAATTTGGTTTGTTAAGGAACATGAATTCAATTTGAACTCAAACATCACCTTTTTTACTCTTCGAGCTATATGAGAATTGTGCACCTCAAAGTTGGACCTCACAAACTGTCTGTTGTAATAAGCACTGTTGCTGGGCAGTCAGCACCTGAATTTCTCTTTAGTTGCTGCACTAACTCAATTGATTACAAAGCCACCTATTTCTTATCATCTTGAAATTTTTACAAAGGTATACCAAGCCACCATTTGGCTTCGCATTCAGGTTGGTTACTTGGCATTTCAAGTTCTAAAGTTCATGGCTTTTTCAAGAACTTATGCGCACTCTCCTTGAAGATGCTCTTCTATTTTTAATTATTTGTTTAAAAACGACCGCCCTCAATGAAACATTGAGGGCAGGGGATATCCAACGGGGGCTGTGGAACGCCCCCCTATATATATATATATAGGCAGAGGTTCAAAAGAGACCCTTGCTTATTGAGAGACCAAGAGACCATCCATATTAACCATTAATTTCATTTTAATCTTGTGGCCTAGATAATTCTAATATCAATCAATATTTATACACATTTATACCTATTTAACACTATAAGGGCAGTATTTGTAAACAAGAAATACAACTTTCATATACATACAATCTACATATTTAATCAAATTCTTACCATAACTGAAAAGATTATATTAAATCTACATATTTAATCAAATTCTTACCATAACTGAAAAGATTGTATTAAATCTTGTCCGCTTCAGCAGTCTCACACGCTCTAGTTCATATATTACCATATTTCTGTTTACATTAACACACCGATTTATGATTTTGTTATTATATCGATTTGATGGACTCTGAAACAATTTCTGTCACAAAAACCAGACATCATTCTTATCATATTTAACACACCTTATCAAAGTTTAGAATACAAAGTTAGGTTTACGATTCTACGTACATCTCTCTAATAATTAACTTGTTAATTTGATGTTGTTGTCATTATAAGGATTTCATTGTTGTCGTCGATCTCCATACTATTACATCACTTTTGTTATCGTCGATCTCCATATGATTGGATTCTTGAATGAATCATTTATAGGTTAGGTCTTTACTGACTTGAAGAGAACATTTAAATTCTATAACGACTATGGGCGCATGTATGGTTTTGTGATAGTCAGTCAACTGAAAAGAGGGACAAAGAGAAGAAACAAGTGGATTTTTTTTTTTTACTATTGTTGATTTGTTGATTTACCAGAAAGCCATACTCCCATAATTTCAAAACATTCAGTGGAGGACGAGAACAAATGTGATTGTATTGCTAAGCTTGTCGTTGCTGCAGACTGGAAAGATGGTTTTTGTGTAAAGAAGTTTATAGAAATCATTGTCAGAGTCCACAAAACATGTTATAGGTTTTTAAGTGTTTTTTCAAAGAACACATACTAGAACACCACCATGGCGTAGAAGTCTCAATATTAAAATTTTCTTTTTCCTCAAACAAAAATTTTGCTGAAGATTTGTGTGATTCTAATATTTTTGTTTCCTTAAATGTTTCTTTGAACATCATGATTTATGTTGACTTTTCATAAATAATTTAAAAATACTTAATTATCATTGTACACCATCCAATCTTTTTATAAAATGAAAGAAAACAAATCATAAAGCATATTCAATATGACAATACATCTACAAAGAAATAAATCAAAAAAAAATATTATCATTTAATATACTAATTTTTTTAGTACTATTTTTTATTTGACTTTAAATACAAGGAAACAAATCAAAAATTTTTAAAATATTTAGAAATTGGCGTATTCATTTTTAATATTACATGTATAAATTTGACTTTTCTAATTAGATTATTTATTTATTTAATGTTTGTTAAAAGATTGGTATATGTATTTCAAAATTTAGATATCATAAAATTTATACTTTTTTTAAAGATTCGCTTAAGTGTTTCAGAATAATTTTGAGAAAATTTCTTATTTTGAGAAAAATGAAATTCAGTATGACCGTTTACAAAGATTAAAAAAAATTACGAGATTCTCTCAAGCGTTTTAGTAAAAAAATTCTAATATAATATTATTTCTTTTTACAAAAAATATTTAATTAAGATTTTATTAAATTCTTTTAAGTGTTTTTAAAATTCTTTTAAATAGATATTTTATTTTTCAGTTGTTCTTAAGTAAAAGGCACATTAAGATTTTATTAAGATACTCTTTAAGTATTGTAATATTAGCTTAAGTGTTTGAGAGTGGATTTTAAGAATGTAAATTATTTTAATGTAATGAAATTCAATATTGTCCTTTTTACAAAAAATGTAAAAAATTTAAATTTTTAAGAGATTCTCTTGAATATTTAAGAGTAATAATCACAATAATGTATAGTTTAAAATATTTAATTTTCTTATAAAAATTAGTGTAGATTTAGAAATTTGACTTTTTTATAAGATTAGATTTTTTTTAATATTTATTATAAGATTTGTATATGTATTTTAAAATTTAGATATTATAAAAGACATACTAAAAATATTTTAAAAGATTCGCTTAAGTGTTTCAGAGTAATATTGATAAAGTATCTTATTCTGAAAAAAATGAAATTCAATATGATCATTTACATAATTAAAAAAATATATAATTTTTATGAGATTTTCCTAAGTGTTTTAATAGAATATAAATTTTTTTTGGAGTTTTTTATCTGCAAATTCATTAAATAAGTTAACGTATGACTTTTAATATTGTTTTATAAATAGAAATTCTCATTTTTCAGTTGTTTTTAATTATAAGCTACTTTAAGATTTTCTTAAGTGTTTTAAGATTCATTGAAAAATTATTCTCAATTATTGAAAAATTATTCTCTCATTATTCTCAATTATTCTCTTATAATTTTTGGCACAGAGATAGAATGAGAGAGATAAAATGATTCTCTCATGTGTTGTAAGTTTCAGTTTAGTGTTTTAGCGTAGATTTTGAGAATTCTGTGTTAATTTGTCAAAAATTAATCTTTTACACGGTTCTCTTAACTTGAGAGAGTATTTTTAAAAAATATTTTAAAGATTCGCATAAGTGTTTCAAAGAAATTTTGAGAAAGTATATTATTTTTGAAAAATGAAATTTTATATGTTCATTTACAAAGATAATTTTTTTTACAAGATTCATTTATGTACAATATTTTCAATTTTTTGGGTTTTTAATCTTTCAATTTATTAAATGAGTTAACATATAACTTTAAATATTATTTAAACAATAAAGATTTCACTTTTCAATTATTTTTATGTATAAAGTTACATACAAAAAAATCTACTAGCAACACACTTAAAATAATAATTAAAAATAAAAATAAATAGTTAAAACACTTAATAAAGTATGAGGATGGGGTTTATCTTAGGGATATATAGAAAATGTCACAAACTGAAAAAGAATATTGTGTTTAACCATGTAAGAAAATATATTTTAAAAATTCGCTGAAGTTGTTTCATATGGAGAAAGTAGCTTATTTTGGAAAAAATAAACTCAATATTTTATTTTACAAATGTATAATAATTTTTTTATGAGAATCTCTTAAGCACTTTAGTACAATATTTTCTAATGTTTTGGGGGTTTTAATCTTTTAATTTATTAAGTTATTTAATGTATGACTTTTAATATTATTTATTATAAGTTGAGATTTCATTTTCAACCAATATAAGGTACTTTAATATTTTATTAAGATTTTCTTACATGTTCTAAGATTTCATTTCCGAGTAAAAAATGTATTTAGTTTTCTATAAAATGGATTTTCCAATAATAATAAGATTATGCTAAGATTTATTATTAAGATTTTAGTAAGTGTGTTACTCGTTAAGATTTTATTAAGATTCTCTAATGTGTTCAGTTTAGTGTTTTAGTGTAGATTTTGAGAATATATGTTATCATAATATAATAAAAATCACTATTGTCTTTTTGCAAAATTTGTCAAAAAATTAATATTTTACGCGGTTCTTTTAATTGCTTGAGAGAATATTATAATCTTAAAATTATAATAAATAGTACTAAGAACATCTCATATATCTTAAACTGAATTCAAATAATTTTAAAATAAACTTTAAAGAATCTTTTAGTTTTTAAATGAATACAGTAAATATTTCTATAATTTTACTAAAGAATATCTTAGATACATTTTTACCTATGACCAAAAGTCAGAGAAAATGCATCACAGTATACATGAGACATCTACCTTATATTACAAAAACAATGCATGCGGATATGATAATCAGCAATGTGTTGCACTGGGGACTCTGGGAGAGTACTAGGAGAGGTTCTGTATTTTCTACCTCCTTTGCCCTTTGCCTGAACGTGAAATTCTTCCAGCACATCCTCACCAACATAGATATTATATCCCTGCTAAAGATTTGCTCCACAATTCTCCAAAAGCTCTACACCTTGAACTCTAACTATTAAAACTAAAATTGGTTCATCAGTCATCACCAAGATTTGGAAAAAAACATTTGGCCTTCATTCATATGAATTCTAATCAACTAGTATCTCTGTTGGGCCTTTTCATCAATAAACAATTGTCTTCATTTGGTGTCTTGCAGGGTTTTTTCTTGTGCATAATTTTAGTTTAAAAAATTGTTTATTTTGCTCATCGATTCTTCTAAAAAACTCTGGGGGGAAGAAAAGGTCCATCCAACATTGGAAACTTAAAAAGTGTGAAACATAACTCAAAAGAAAATAAGTTGTGCACTGAGCTAGAACTAAATATAAGAACTCTGACATATACTAACTTGTACTACATAGAACAAGAAAGACTACAGTAGAACCCAAGTTATTAAATATTTGTAGTTCGGAGCCTAATGAAACATGACACTTTCTATCACAAAACAAAACCTATTGCATACCAGAAAGTTTTAGAACATAAAACAAAATGACAACCAAAAACCACCAGACTAGCTTCAAGCTTTAGAACAAAAAACAAAACGAGAACCAAGAACTACCAGACCTCCTCTTGATCACCACTTCAGATACACCATAACTAGTATTAAAGTCATGTCCATTGATTTTGATTTCAGCAAAAAAAAATGCAGAAGAAAGTTACAGTCAACAACAACCTGGTAATTATATGACCACTAGAAAAAAGCCACACATGCACAAAATCAACTACTAGAAGACACACGCGCCCTTAGTGGTGTGCTCCCACAGAAACACAAAATCAGTCTCAAGTGCATTGATAAATTTTTATTTCATCATCAACCATTTAATGTTGGTATCCACTTTCTGGACGATGGAGCCTTTTCTAATGCTGCCTTTCTCTTCCTTTTTCTTACTCTTCCAGTGTGCGTGAAAGCAGTTAATAGAAATCGAGATGCTTATGAAAGTCCAAGTCCATCCTTATCATAATAGCATTAGCATGAAGAAAGGTATATCCACCACATGACTTTCAACCATGATATGCCTCTGACTAATAAAAACGAGCATGGTGAATAATGTAACAGTGCTAGTCTTAAACATGAGAGTCTAAAGACCTGATATTGGATCATCTTAGTGAGGCTTTTTCATATCCACACCATCACATTTCAAAAAAAAACACCTTAACGAATCTGAAACACATAATAGAATCTTGTTAGAACACATACAAGAAAAACACATAATAGAACTTCTAGTATCTTTTTTGTTTCAAATAAATATATGTGAATCAAAGAAGCCAAAGGAGAATTTAGAAAAAAAATTGAAACGAATATATGTGAATCATCTTCATAAATTTATCAACAAGAACTAATTCCTTTTTGTCCAAACAAAAATACTTTAATCCATACTCACTATAGAAGACATTACAGAATCTCAAACACATGACAGAAGCACGTACCAGAATCTGAAGCACATAATAGAATTTTGTTAGAACACATACGAAAAAAACACATAATAGAACTCCTAATATATTTTCCGAGCAAATAAAATCAAAGAAGCCAAAGTTGAGTTCAGAACACACATGATCATATGTATGGGTATCACGATAAACCATTCTTCCTGGTCATATATGATAAGAATCCAAAACGAAGTAATATATCACATTTGTTTTGATCCTCTGTCAAAGAAGATATCGCATCTGTCAAGATCTATGGTTGAAACCATACAAAAAAAAGTTTTTCTTCATTTTATGGTCGACACTTCAGTCATGGCCGATTCCATTGCACACCTATAACAAAAAACAAGTGTTCTTAACAGTGTTCTACAAAAATACAGTAGTTTAATTGGTTAACTCTATCAAATGAAAAATTATTACATGATTTAATCGTCTTTTTCCTCCATTTTCTTCTAAAGTTATGCATATAGGTTTTTGTAGCATTGTAAAATTGGAAATTTGTATGGTCTAAACCATATAGACAACTGTTACGTGATATTTGTGTCTTGATATTCTTTCCAAATTTTTAAAAGATTGTGTTCTACAATAAACATTTTAATTTAATGATTCTTTCCTTTTCTAAATGATATTATACGTATAATACTTGCTGATGGATTCTAAATGACCATTATGTCTTGTATAATGTTATTAAAATAAAATTTAATGAATGGATGGTCTAGATTGATAGTCTCTTGGTCTCTTGATAAGAATGGTCTCCATATATATATAGAGCATTTAACATTCATAGAGCATTTAACATTCAATCGAAATTTGTTGGTACGTTATCAATGTCATATAAACATTGAAATTTGTAACCAAGCAATGTCCATAAAATACCTCTTCAAATACTGTTTAAAAGGACCTGATAGGGCTACTATAATGATACAATCAGACAATGGAACCAATTCTACGCTACGTGGTGTTCAAAATCGAAATGAAATAAAAACATTTTTGGATGGTAGATATGTCTGTGGAGCAGAGGCAGCACATCGTATTTTTGGCTTTGACATGCATCATAGAACAATTTCTGTGGAGCGATTACCAGTTCACCTACCTAATGAAAAACCTGTAACATTTAGTGAAACTGATAATTTACAATGGGTTTGTAGGACGGCAGAAGTACGCCTCAGCAAATTGGAGGCTTTTTTTCACTAAATCAATCAAATCAATTTTCTAGGACACTTACTTATCAAGAGATTCCAAAACATTTTGTTTGGAATAGTAATAGTACTTCATGGACACCAAGAGTATGTTCCGACCATATTGGAAGAATTAGGACCACCCATCATAGCTCAGGAGAACTCTGGTACTTACGTCTACTGTTGACAAAAGTGAGGGGTCCAACTAGCTTCAGAGCTTTACGCACAATTAATGGCATAATATATAATACATTTCAAGAAGCTTGTGCTCAATATGGCTTTCTCAGCAGTGACAACGAATGGCACCAGGCAATTGAAGAAAATAAGGAATTTGCTATGCCAAGACAATTACGCTTGCTTTTTGTCTATATAATTGTTAACTGCCAAGTGAAAGATGTTTTACAGCTATGGCGTAGTCACTGGAGGTGCCTCTGTGAAGATGTTGTGTACCAGCAAAGAAGACTTACAAGGAATAATGATCTCCAGCTATCTGATAATCAAATGGAATTTTATGGTCTAGCAGGTAACCTTCTTACTTGATTCTTAAACAATAGAGGTGGACATGCATTAATCAAATCTAACTTTATTTTAATGAAACTACTTTATACTAATATTTCTCACTTCATTTATATACTACAAAATTTAATACATGTATTATAATATACTAATATAGCATAAGCGATATCTTATTAGTAACAAACCTAATATTATTTGATTTTTTACAACTGTTATTTAAAAAACAGTGCATGCTCTACCTTTAATATATTATATACATCCAAACCACTATTAAAAAAATTACACAAATATATTATAGACCGCAAAATACATTAACATCTTTAGTAAAAATTAGTAATAAAAAATATATATATATATATAACACTAATATATGTATTATAATATACTATTATAACATATGAATATATTTATTATTCACAAGCATAATATTATTTGAATTTTTACTAATATTGTTAAAAAAAATAGAGTATACTCTACCTTAAATATATTACATACATCCAAACCAGTATAAAAAAATTAAACAAGTATATTATAGACCTCAAAACAACTTAACTTCTTTAGTTAAATTAGTAAAAAAATAATATTTAATATATCACTAATACATGTATTATAATATATTAATATAAACACAAGAAATATACTTATTATTCACCAAAGTCACTAGCACTTTATATATATATATATATATATATATATATATATATATATATATATATATATATATATATGCATCTTATTTAAAACTCTTTGATGAAAAAATCAAAAAATATAAATACATAATATTTTTATAGTATACAACTAATTAATAGTAAACTCCTTTTTAATACAATTGTAATTGTAATAACCAATTAAAGGACCTTAAAAACACGGAAAAATAAATTTATTTAGATTAAATTTACTAAATCCAACATAATATACATTTTACTATGAGTGTTATAATAGTCTTTTCATATTTGCAGAGATTGAAAAGCTACTCGGAGCCATCGGAAAATCATTAAAAAAAATTCCCACGTTACCTATACCACCTGATAGCTATCTAGATCAAAATAAAAATAGATTACTTCTTGAGAAGACCACTTACGATGAGGATGAAATGTCTCACCAACATGAACAGCTATATAACAATCTAAACAAAGAGCAACTACATATTTACCATACTGTACTTGCTTCAGTTGAAAAAAATGAAGGAGGCTTATTTTTCGTCAATGGAAGCGGAGGATGCGGTAAAACATACCTTTGGAAAGCCATTATTACTAAATTACGATCCGAGTCAAAGATAGTGTTGCCAGTAGCATCTTCTGGAATTGCAGCTACTCTTCTCCCTGGTGGACGAACTGCTCATTCCAGGTTTAAAATCCCTCTGAAATTATATCCAGATTCTACTTGCTCCATATCTCATAATTCTGATATTGCTGAGCTTCTAAAAAAAACCCAACTAATTATCTGGGATGAAGTTCCTATGCAACATCGTTATGGATTTGAAGCTTTAGATCGCTCCCTGCGAGATATTATGAAAACAATAAGTCCAGACAGATTTCACAAACCTTTTGGAGGTATTAATGTGGTGCTCGGAGGGGATTTCAGACAAACCCTTCCCGTTATTGAAAAAGGCGGAAGAAGTGATATTGTCAATGCAAGTATATTGCATTCGAAGTTATGGGACATATGTCAGCTTTTTGTATTGACACAAAACATGAGACTTCAATCTGGAAAATCAGACTCAGACAAAAAACTAATAGCAGATTTTAGTAAATGGGTGCTCGATATTGGCGATGGTAAACTTGCTCTACCTTCAAATGAATATTCTCAATATGACCAATACATTGAAATACCTTCCAAATATTGCATACAATCACCTATAGCATCCATTGATGATGTTATAACAAGCACATATGACGGATTGGAGAACTCATACAAGTCCACTACATACTTGCGTGAAAGAGCCATTCTAACACCAACAAACCAAGTTGTTAACCACCTGAATGACCTAATTATGGACAAAATTCCAGGTGACCCCATTGTTTACTATAGTTCTGATATGGTTCAAGATGATGGTACAGGTGAGCAAGGAAATTCAACATTTCCAATAGAGTATCTAAATACAATTAAAATATCAGGTTTACCCGTACACGAGTTACGACTCAAAGAAGGGATTGTGGTCATGTTGATGAGAAATTTAAGTCAAACATTGGGTCTCTGCAATGGTACACGTTTAATAGTTCGAAAATGCATGAAACATACAGTGCAATGTGAAGTTCTCTCAGGAAATAACGTGGGAGCTATCCATCTTATCCCTCGGTTGGATATGTGTCCATCAGACACAAAATTACCCTTTAATTTTGTGCGCAAACAATTTCCCTTACAAGTATGTTTTGCAATGACCATTAACAAGGCGCAAGGGCAATCACTCAGCAAAGTTGGTCTATATTTGCCCAAACCGGTTTTTTGTCATGGACAACTCTACGTTGCAATAAGTCGTGTGACCTCTCCTTACGGTTTGAAAGTTTATATAGAAACTGATCATGGTAGCACAACCAGTATAACCAAAAATGTTGTATTTGAAGAAATATTTTACAAATTACCAACCACATAATGTATATACATTGTATTTACTCATGTCATTTGGTATAATGACTTTGTTTATGTTTGTAATTAGTGCACTACTATATACAAAAGCAATTGTTCTTAAAATATAGTAAAAACACATGTACACACAACTATAAATTGTTACAATACATAAACTACCTTCAAATTCAGTGTCTACAAAAAAAAATAACTTTTGTAACTTTGTATATAATTTTTCATGTGGTAGACTAATTAAAAATTGCCTGGGCTGTTGTCAACCCTGTAATTTTTTGAAAAATATGCTAGGTTAATTAAACAAGTCACATAAAACTACCTAAATTGTAAACCCTAATGGAATGAAATAGATAAAAAAAATCATATATAGAAACTTACAGCATAGCAAACTGCAAAGATCTCTGACTGCGTCAAATTCCAATCTGTTGAGTGATTGGTCATAAATAATGCTGTAACTATCATATAAAACACGCCAAACGAGTACGCATATGCTGTCACAGATATACTTGCAGGATATTTGGCTAATAACCAGGCCTGAAATCATTTGCAGGAGTAAAATTGCAATTTGCCAAAATCAGTTAGGTGAATTCAGTTCACAGTGGCATAAATACCAACCATTGGCAATAATCAAGTTAAACTTAACATCAATCAAATATGAGGAAATATAATGTAATCAACCAACTTACAGTGCACAAATGCGGGCAGGAAAATATATCCTAATTATGAAACCATTTGGGGAATGGTTACAATTACATGGAAAACAATGTTGAAAAGCTACACTTTGTAGGCTGGTTGCAAAACATAGGTGTGTACATAGATTCAAATATATCCATTTAAGCTTAAAATATGTATTTGTTACCTGAATGGCTAGATAAGCAGCCATGCACATACAGTTCCCTATCAGGCACAAAACACCAATGTGCTAGGTATCCAGCCCAAAGCTGGAAGTGATATTAAAAAACCATCCGCCCGGCTCTGGTTGGCCTATAGCACTTATTTCACTTAGTGATGTAAACTCTGATTCAATGTAACCAAAAATGCCGGGTCGCAAAATATAACCATTAAAATTGCACCAAAAACACAAATAAGAGTACCTCCAACCTTCAGTTGACCTTCTGACCTGAGCAAATTAACTGTTTCTGTACTGCATGAACAACACTTAAATAAGCCATTGAAGTGTAAACCACATGTCAGAAAATATTCACACAGAAAATACACTGGTTGCGTGAACAGACCCCATGATGGCAGCTAATATAATATAAAGACAGGAATTGCAGTCTGTATAGATGCAGCATAGGTTGGTTTCGTGTAACCAAGACCAATAAGAAACAAAAGTTGGTTCAAAAATCCTGTATACATAAAACTACCTAAATTGTGTACCATGGTTCTAATATAACCTAAAATATTACCAAAAAACTCAAAACTTAACTAAACTACTACAAAAAACTCAAACCTTAAAATTCCACCTACTGCTTTGTACCATGAAAACCCGAATTAGGTTTAAAAATAGGCTCTTACTAACACACATAAGTCTTCCCTATACCAATACTAAAATTTATTAAATTCACCTTCAGTATTAATGAAATGCATGTGCATGTCTAACTCAATAAATGGGTTTGAGAAGTTAACTCGAAAACTCATCTTAATAAAGTAAAATTTTCAAATAATCCCTTACATATTTTTCTATCTTAAAAGAAAAAGAAAACATTTTCAAGTACATAATTATTTTAAAATGTTATTTCAAGATAACCAAAACACTAATATTAACATCTTTTGAAAAAAATTAAGAATAAATAATAAGCTTAGAACTTTTGAAACAAGTCCAACTAAAAAAAACTATTATAGTTACCACGTAATATATTAACATTGTATTTTCTACCGTTATAGTTAACATCTAATAGCTTTATTTATGTTTGTAATTAGTGCATATACAATAGCAATTGTTTTTAAAAAAATAGTAAAAACACATGTACACACAACTATAATTTGTCACAATACATAAACTACCTTTAAATCACCCTATACAAAAAAAATTAAATTATGCAAGTTTCTATATAATTTTTCATGTGGTAACTAATTAAAAATTACATGTTGTTGCAGTAAACCATCTAATTTTTAAAATATATGCCATGTTAATTAAACAAGTCAACTCACTTCTAAATTGTTACAAACCCTAAACCCTAAACCCTAAACCCTAAAACCCTAGACCCTAAACATGAACATTATATGTCAAGGGTTACCACTGGAATACAGTTAACATTAAAAGTATGAATAAAATTATGTAACCTATATTAATTTTAATATTATACGTTAATTATTATATGCAGATTTAAATATTTTAAAGATGGCATGTTTACTTAAATATATATATATATATATATATATATATGTGGCATGTTAAAAAAAATCCAAAAATGAGGTCATAATAGTTTAGAAAAATTTACAACATAGTACTAGATGTATCTATTCACAAATACACTCTTTAGATGTTTTACCTTAAAAAATCAAC
Organism: Heracleum sosnowskyi; assembly: GCA_030848705.1. NCBI lineage: Eukaryota > Viridiplantae > Streptophyta > Magnoliopsida > Apiales > Apiaceae > Heracleum > Heracleum sosnowskyi. The sequence goes on along the minus strand of CM061238.1, from coordinate 130,093,575 downwards.
TATGACTATTCAAAAAGTTTAAACATATCAATTATGTCTATTCAAAAAATTTTAAACATGAACATTATATGTCAAGGGTTACCACTACTGGAATACATTTATTTTTATTAACTATTGAAAAAAAAATTGTTCTATTCTCAAAAAAAAATTACAAATTTCCTACACATTCCTTACCAACCATCACAATCCTCCACAAACATCATCTGGGCAAATATGACAAGATTTGATTCAATTTCTACACTCAATGGCAGTAGATGTAATTGGAAAATCAAAGTAAGGGTGATCCGTATGTGGGATACATATATACCACCCATGAAACAATTCAGAGGCAGCAATTTAATTTTACTGGATGATAACGTAAGTGTATTGTATTCTATGTTAAAAATTCTTTTATAGTATCTATTATTTACATTTTTTCCAATTTGTAATGTTCTAAACATGTTTATGATGGTGCAGCATTCTCGAATCCATGCCTTCATATATTCAAGTAATGTTGGGAATCTGGCTAGGCAATTTGAAGAAGGAAATGTGTATATCATTCAAAATTTCTACGTAAAGGATTATATCCAAACTGCTATCAGGTGTCTTCCAAACGACAAACAAATAACTTTAACAGACAATACCAGAGTCACACAAATAGATGATGACGGCCTTATAGAACAAAATGTGTTTGACCTATATGATCTGTCAGATGCTGCCAGACTAAAAAAGGATGACTTATTCCTCATTGGTAAACTTTACTACAACTCAACTGAGATTACACAAATAATTCTCATATATAATATTATTATCACTAACCATTAAATGTGAATTCTTTGCATAGACATTGTGGGTGTGGTGACGGATGTCCAACCTTTATACCATTTCACAAACAGGCACGACCAAGATCAGTGTAAGATAAAATTCAAAATCACGGATGGAAGGTAATATTTATTTGTTTATAATACCAAAAGTATTACCTATACAATGTTTCCTTCATTCTTACATTAAATTTTTTAAAACAATTACCTTTATCAGCTCATGCATAGAAATAATCTTTTGGGACCAACTGGCTGAAGAATTTGATAAGCGTCGAAATCAAGTACCAACACAACCCCCTATTATTATCATTGCAAGCATCGGGGTGAACAGAAATTCAGGTATATTTTATTACTACTAATTATTTATATTGATATTGAGAAAATTAACTAGGATGATCCATATCTATATTTTCTTTAGAAACATGTCTCTTTGTCTTTTTTTTTGATAGCCCATCATATTTATACATTTCTAAATAAACTAAAAATTATTTTACTTTGTGGGTATTAACAGATACATACAACCTATCCAGCCATGCTTCTACAAGATTTTACCTAAATCATGATCACTATAGTGTACAACAATTGCGAAGCAGGTATTTATTTCATACATATAATAACATTTTTAAAATTATAGCAAAAACTAAAGACATCAAACAGGGTGGAATCAACAACTTTCTATTCAGAGCAAGAACAAGAGGAAGATGCACATTTTGAACACCCAGCCAAATTAATTGATCTGAGGACAGACATGCCTGATTTCACTACGGTATTTGTTTACATAATACTTCCTTATTTGCTATATTATAATAAATTGTTGTACTACAAAATTAGCTGCTTAATATTATTCTATCATTCTTTTTTTGAACCGCCATTTTTACCACTAACCATGTTTATACAATATTAAAACTACCAGATCACATGCCACTTAACCGTACAAAAGGTGGAAGAAAATAATGGATGGTTTTATCATGTTTGCACATCATGCCAAGAAGAAGTGACACTAGAAAACCTCAAATACACCTGCCAAAGATGTGCACGCAATATACCATTCCCAGATAAACGGTTAGTCCAATACTCAATTAAAAAAAATCCTTTCACCTAAAGTTAACTTAATTAACTTTCATACTTTTTGTAGATTTCGAATATGTGCACTTGTATCAGATGATACAGCCAATGCAGCCCTAATAATACATGACAGAGAAGTACGAAAGCTTTCAGGACTAACCGTTTTTGATATCTTAACCAACCACACCAAGGTATGATACCTATTTACTCATGTGTATGTTAGTTTATACTTACCAATATGCTATCACATATCATTTCTTTTATTAACACAACTAGGAGGGGGACATCACTATCTTCCCAAAAGAACTACTTATTATGGAAGGAAGAAAATACAAAGTAACAATTGCTTTAAAAGAAGAGAATATTACAAAATCATCTACAATGTATACCGCATCAGACATTGATATGGTAGAGGCCGGTCTGGACAAATCTGCCCAACAACAAAGTTCACCAAACCAAGCTCAAGACAATTCAAGCGTAGTGGTATGTACAATAACAAAAGTTATTCATTTAAAAAAATTGTCAATAGATATTAAATATTATTTTCCAGGAAGCAACCAAAAGAACCCTCTCACCAGTGACCAACACTAGAGTAAAAACTTCTAAAGGAAAAAAGGCCAACAACAAAAGAAAAGGGAGAAAGCTACTACTGGTTGTATCAGATGATGAAGAAGACAACAAACCTTCCACCAAACTAAAGCTTCCAAAAAAAGAAAAGGTATTGTGACATATAATTTCCTTTGCAATTTTTCGTATTCTTTCCCTATACTAAATACAAAACATTCTTTTTGAAACCATTACTAATGAACAAAACAAAATTTGAAATTCAACAGGTGTAAACATTGTTACAAGAGCTATTGGTGCAACAACTTAGTGATGGTTGACTTGCTGAGTAAACAAATATATACACATGAAATAGCTTATGTACATCCAACTGCAATGTAAATATATTCTCTAATAGCTTTTGTAAATAATATGTAAATGACATTGTACATTTCCCTCCATGGGTGATGTAAATATGTTTACCTTTCCTATTGTAGTATAAAATGTCTCGAATAGTTAGTTGCATTGTAACATTAATAACTTTTACATTATAATTTTCCCCGTATATTCAAAAAAATCAAATGCTATACTAACCTAAATATGAAAACTATACCTACTATAATCAAGCAATACTTTTACATTATATTTTTCCCCATATATTCAAAAAAAATCAAATGCTATACTAACCTAAATATGAAAACTATACCTAATATAATCAAGCAAGACACCATCAATTTAATATTACCTTGAACATAGTATTCCCAAAACTTCTTCCGCAACTAAGAACTTTCTAACAAATAACACTATTTCTTAAATAACTCCTTATAGTACTATTCATTATACTCCTATTTTTGTTGTAAACCCCCTGTTGCAATGACTAACAACCACTACGGCATCACCAAGTAGCCCTGCAAAATTTTAAACATAAAATTTACAACCCCGCAGCGTAGCGCGGGCAAACAAGTACTAGTTATTTAGAAGCATAGGCCGACGGGAAATAGTGGGGAAGTAAATCAGCTCTAGCAGGCAATGTCTCTTTTATAATGCTGCAATTCATGTACTCTTCACTCCATTTGAACAGTTTTGGATGTGTCTGCTTCGTAAATATCTCCTTGCCAACACCTTTTTGAACAACATCAAGCCAAAGTGCTATAAGATTAGCCGCAATGTCAACCAGTCCGATACTTTCCCCTCCAAAGAACTTCTTATCTTTGAGTTCATTCTCCAGTGTACTTAGCAGCTCACCTATTTCTACAACAGCATCTTGTTCCTCACCTTTGCTTATATAAATTTTTGTTAATGCATCCAATATCTGAAAGAAAATTAAAATGTAAAGATTTTGTGAGTAACATGTAAAGCCTACAAGCAATGGCGAACTCCATGAAGTTTAGATCTTGTTAAAATTGAAGTTTCCCTCTAGGTAATAAGAATTCGAATCCCCACAAAATACGTAACATATAATATTCGAAATAGAAGGGGTAACCGAGTGAGTATAAACATACCTTAGTATCTATGAAATTGGCCCAAAAACGCGAAATGGCACGTTCATAAGGATCTTTAGGTAATATAGATGGACCTGATTTCCAGATTTCATCAATGTATTCAAGAATGACTAGTGACTCTACAATTGATCTTCCATTGTGCAAGAATACTGGAACCTTCTTATGTATAGGGTTGAACTTGAGAAGTTGAGGACTCTTGTTAGAAAGATTTTCAGCTACATATTCATATTTCACTCCCTTCATTTTCAATGCAATTTCCACTCTCCTGCTAAAAGCGCTTTCCATTGCACCAAAAAGCTTCACTTCCTGATCGGTCATTGTTACAAATTTTTGTGTTATTTTGAGCTCTATGAATTTTCAGCGAAAATATATATAGGGAGTGTGCCTTGCTGTTGATTTGTTTTATTACCTTAGCATCTGAACCTACTAACTATTGGAATCTGGACTTGGCAAGCAAGTTGCATTAACTATACTTTTTTCGTTCCTTTGGACAAAAAATATCTCAACTACATTCTTCTTTTCATTTAGTTAAATCTTTTACATATGAGGTTATAAAATTTTATAAATATAGGATCGTTTTATTAATATAAGATCATTACTGTAATATTTTGTCTTGCATTCCCCTGTCCTTGATGTCTAACTGTAATTTAAAAGATTGATGAATTTTTTGACATTGACGTTATCTTCCTTATGTTCTTAAATAAAGTTAGAATACTTCATGACAGGTAACCAATGATTTTATTGCTGAAAGCCTGAAACTGAGAAAAGACCAGTTCTTCCGCAAGTGATCAAGCAGAGAGAATTCAAAATCCAGAACAAATCATAAGCATGAATACAAAGAAAATGACACCTAAACCAAGACCTTCTCTGGAACCTAGAGCAGAGATCCTTGTGCACTGAGTACGACGAATAAGGATAGCTTGTGAGTTCAAGACGTTTCTTTATTTGCGACTCTAAATACTCGTGTAGTTCATCTCTGGAAGTTAAATTCTTCTTGATAATGCTGGAGTTAAGAGCAAAGGTAAACTCTTCTTTTTTCAAGCGCCATTAGTTTAAATTTTCAATTTATTTATGTGCAACATTCCAAATAATTTCAGTTTGTCTAAACCACTCCTCAATTAAATTTGGAGGGTAAATGTATGACTGACTTGTAGTAATTTAAACATATTCAACGATTTATTGATGAAACTTGTAAACTAGTACACGGCAGATATACCAGTTATCCCTCAACTGATCAAACATCTAAAAGAAATGCAAGACACAAGCATGAAATACAGAATGAAAAATAAACAGGGAGCTTCTCAGGAACCTAATATTGGAATCCTTGTTCCTTCAGTACGAAATAAGGTAGCTTGTGAAAGCCCGGGTTTAAGACCTGTGATAAGCAAGTAAGGCCGTGGATAGTTCATCTTTAGAAGGCAAACTCTGCTTGATAATGCTGGAGTTGAGGTATTCATCAATCCATGCACAGAATACAGGAAGCTTCTCTTTGGTCACAATTTGCAACCCCATTATCTCTTGATGAACTGGAAGCCATAGTGCAATGAAATTAGCCGCAATGTCAACTAGTCCAATAGTGTCCCCTCCAAAGAATTTCTTCCCTTTTAGTTCATTTTCTAGTACTTTTAAAAGTTCAACTACTACATCAATGGCTTTCACTTGTTCTTCACCTTGGCAGCGACGAATGTTAATTATCGCAGGCATTAACTGAAATTCAAAATCATATATATAAGCCACAAATATTCATTATCGCATGCATCAAGCTAGATATATGTACCTAAATATAAAATTGACTAATGACACAAATAAGATTTATCGCATAAAAAATCACTAAAAATGTAAATACGATTCATGGTTGCAAACTCGTAAATATATGTTTGGATTACCTTATCATCGATGAATTTAGCCCAGAAACGGGCATTGGCTTTTCCGAGAGGGTCTGCAGGCAAAATGGAAGGTCCAGAACTCCAAGTCTCATCAATATACTCAACGACAACAAGAGATTCAACAACTGGCTTGCCATTGTGTAAGAGGATAGGGACCTTCTTATGAACAGGGTTGTACTTAAGAACATCAGGGCTCTTCGGTGACAGAGTTTGCGCGACAAACTCATAATCTATGCCTTTTAATTTAAGAGCAATTTCGACTCTTCGGCTGTACGGACTAGCCCATGCACCTAACAACTTGACTCCTTGAGCAGCCATTTCTACACTTTCTTGTAATAAATCTTTTGTATAGAGGTCTTGTGTTTGTGTCTTAACTATTAAATCTTGGTTTAGATTTGTAAAAAGTGTTGTTCCTGGAGTTCGTTTTTATACAGATCTTAACAGCTACTGCTATAGTTGACCTTGTACGAGCAACTTTAAGTTCGTTTATTGGTGTTTGTTTTTCCTCTGGAAAATTAATTAAAGATGACCTCACCGATGAGATCACAAATCATAAACATATTTTTTTTCTGCAACATGTTTTATTCGGAATATTAGCTGAATATCCGATGTTTGAAGTATTTATGTAATAATAGAGCTCATGTCATGTTTAAATTATTTGAATTATCTTTCGATTTTTAGACTTACGAAACTCAGGAGGTTACACGAGTTTATAATTTTTTTGATATGTGTATTAAATTGCAAATATATTTCTTGGAAAAACTAGATTTCTGATGTATTATTTTACTAATATTACCCCATTTTTGGTTTTGAGACTTGTAAAAGAATATAGTAGATGTGCTCTGCTTTTATTTCGTATAGATTCTTGATCTTTTAGCTTCTGGAACTGTTAACTTTAGAGATCTGGACTTGGTCAACAAGTTGTGTATTCTTTACTAGTCTGAACTCTGAAGTCTTCTTGTTACTGTACTTTGTTTTACTAATTTATGTTTACACTATACAATTAACAAGTGACATTTGAGATGATCAAGCCCGTGTGACTTGGATTAAATTGTCCGGCTTAAAGCGGTTTTTAAATATAATTAGAGATCTAATTTGAAAAATCATGAGATTTGGGATAAGATTTTACATGATTTTTAAATTATTATTTTATTTTCGTTCAACTAACCACTAGTACGCATACATTTAACATTCATAGAGCATTGAAAAAGCATGGAAAGCATACGGGCTAGAGGAAAAACAAACATAAATTAAGCATCAACTCTTTTCAACTCTTTTCAAGAGACTACAACACAATTACCATTTGAATTAAATTATGAATATGCTAGTATATAGTTTAGTCCCAAGTTAGATGGTATATTTTTTTTGTTATATTTTATAAATTTTGAAAAACTATAACATTTAATATGGTTACAATTTAATATAATAATTGTTCTTATAGCGAAATTTGAAAATATATGTATATTAAAAAAAGTTACAACCATAACTATTTTCATTTTTTAAACCACAAATTTAAAAAATGATGAATCTTATACAAAATATTTTTGATTTATATTTTAATATGGATTGAACAAAAAATAATATTTTAACCAACATTTATTATTATTTTATAATACAAAGTGTACAACTGAAGAGTCTTCTCATCGATCAACTACTTTACAGTTTTTGAGGCCCATTTTCCGGTTTCTTCTTCCTTAGCTTTTCTGCAAAATACAAACATATAGATACATGCTTATATATATAATATATAAGCAGTTAATCTATCATCCCTATACTGCCCAAACACTACAACCTATCATCCATTTTCTTCTCTTTTACAACCGTCGAAAAGGGTTCATCGGAATTGGCAAACTGGTACGCGACCTGGGTCGGAGTCGACCCGTGTTCCGGTACGAGCGAACCAGTTCGCGGTTCCATGGGTTGACCCGCGAACCGGGCATCTATGGTCCCAACTCCCTTTTCCTATACAACCAAAGTCAGATTTGAATGATTCAGAAAATGTGCGCGATAAAATCAATATTGAGAACAAAAGACGGTTGAAGGGAGATCTTCGCGTTAGTAGAACTATTAGATATGATAAGTTGTTTGAGCTAAGGGCGTGTAATGAGGTTCAATCAAGCGAGTCGAATTGTTCAGGTTACAGTTCTGGTTTGAGAATTCTACTACTTTTAAGAACTTAATAACGGTTCATGATATCAAGGCAGTGGCTCCTGATTCTCATAAATCACTTTTTCTTGTTTCAAATGTAAGTACATCTTTATTCTTGTTATGGTTATTTGTTTTTGAATAAATGTTGTGTTAAAACAATCCCACAAAATCAGCACATCAATTAAATCACAGCAATAATCAAGGCATCACAAATCTGATCTTATTTGAATTTAAACATAGTTTTAGTTTAGGATCAGTTTTGATTTATAATCGTATCAGTTTATTATACCTATAATAAATATATCTTGTAACTACTTTAGTAGCCTGCTATATAATGTAAGAATCATACATCAATGAAACATAGAAAAATACATTTCTATATTGTATCAGCCTAAGTTTAGGATCATACCTCTTCTTTGTCATTTTCTATTTCTCTTTGCATCATTCCTTCATATTTCTATCATGGCACCAGTTTCTTTTTCTTCTCAAAACACAGCTCAATTCACCAAACTCGCTGAATATGTTGTTCTTATATTATTTGTTCTTATGTTTTTGAGAATATGCAGAAACATGATATTTTAAAGAGTGAGGAGCAAAGATGTTTGATTAAAGTCGTTCCTGATACTTCTTGTCGTTTAATTATGGTATATTTATGTGTTTATAAATTTTGTAATTTGTGTATTTGCCAAATATATATATATATACTAATGCCAATGTAATTGCGTGTTGTAGGTCTTGTGTTGGACCAAATTTGAATCATGAGAAAAAAAAAGATGTTATTGTGATTTATTTGAAATATCTCTTGGAGCATGTTACATTTACTGAAATTCCAGCTTGGTAATATACTACACATTGTTTGATATATGATTTTGGGAATAAATAAATAGTGGTAGTTTGTTTTAGGGCTGTCAAACGGATAATTCGGATACGGATCTGCCTGTATCCGAATCCGAATCCGAAAATCTGAATCCGTATCCGCATCCGTATCCGAATCCGAAAATATTTAAATAAAAATATCCGAATCCGAATCCGCCGGATACTATCCGGATACGGATAATATCCGAATCCGAATTTCAGTCAGAATTTTTTATTTTTTATATTAAATTTTAATTCAAAAAAATTGAAAAAATAATAATAATTTAAATTTTTTTTTAAAAAAAGTAAACTAAACTAAAACTTAAATTTATTAAAGTCTATTTTATTTTTTTCAAAAATTTACTTTTTAGTATAATTTTATTTATTTTAAAATATTAAATTTGTAATATATATATATGTGTTTACAATTATCTACAACTTATATAAATATATTGTTTAATGATTAAATTATATATATATATATAATATATATATATTCTGTAAACTTAAAATATAATTTCTAAATAATATGTAACTATATATATATATATAATATTATTTATTTATCATATTTATTTAATTTCGGATTCGGATATTACCGGATACGGATGCGCCTATATCCATATTCGTATCCGCAACTACCGAATTCGAATACGGATAATATCCGCTTTATTTCGGATATGGATAAAATCCGCTTTATTCCGGATACGAATACAACTTTGTTTAATGTAGAGGTAGTTTAATTTTTTAGAACTGATTTTTGGCACAATTTTTTTCCTTTGAACGTTTTTGCTATAGTAATATCTTATGATATATGTTTTTTTTATGTAGGATAAAGTTGTTGGGATACTCTCATATCAAGGAAACCCGGAAAAAAAGTAAAACTTCACCGCCTCTATCTCTCCCAACTGGTGCTTTATCACATCTCCAAGTTGCCGCTTCGTGTGTTGGAGCTTCTACATCGTCTTCAGGAGTTGCGACTTTTCTATCGTCTCACGTATTTTCTCTCGCAGCCCAAACACCTCCCGAATCAACCATGCTTGTGTCTTTAGAAGGGTCTGACATTGAAAAGGAAGATGTTAATGGAAGTAACTTGCAAATGCCTTATGATACTTGTCTCGCAGCCCAAACACTTCTTGAATCAACTATGCTTGTGTCTTCAAAAGGGGTTGACGTTGAAAAAGAAGATGTTAGTGAAAGTAAGTTGCTGGTTGAGATGCCTTATGATACAAATTTGAAAGAGTGGTTGTCATCAAATACGGAAAGGTGGTCAAATGAGCATTGGAAGAAACTAGACTCTAGAAGGAAAAATAAGACTGATTCTATTCTAGAATGGAATGCTCTAACACCTAAGAAAAACCGTGCCGAGTTAATTCAAGATATTCTGAAAGCAGTTGTGAAATTAAAGCAAAAGGTTTTAATTAATGGGTATCTTGATGATTCATCCAATTACAAGTTATCGTTTTCTAAAGAGTTTGAAAAGGGAATATTGAGAAACATCATTAATGTGCATTTTGTGCATCGTAAAGAAGAAATTGACATCAATATGAATTCCCATGAATGGGATATGAAGCATTTCACGTTGCATCCATCTTCATATCTCATTCATGTGAATTTCTATTGATGTCAATTTCTTCTTTACGATGCACAAAATGCACAGTAACCACATTTTTCAATATTCCTTTGTCGAACTCTTTAGAAAACGATAACTTGTAATTGGATGAATCATCAAGATACCCATTAATTAAACTCTTTTGTTTCAATTTCACAACTGCTTTCAAAATACCTTAAATTAACTCAGCACAGTTCTCCGTAGGCGTTAGAGCATTCCATTCTGAAACAGAATCAGTCTTATTTTTCCTTTTAGAATCTAGCTTGTTCCAATGCTCATTTGACCACCTTTCCTTATTTGATGACAATCACTCTTTCAAATCTGTATCATAAGGCATCTCAACCAACAACTTACTTCCACTAACATCTTTCTTTTCAACGTTCTCTTTTGAAGACACAAGCATGGTTGACTATGGAGGTATTTGGACGGCGAGAGAAGTATCATAAGACATCTCAACCAGCAAGTTACTTCTACTAACATCTTCCTTTTCAACGTCAGCCTCTTTTAAAGACACAAGCATGGTTGATTCGGGAGGTGTTTGGGCTGCGAGAGAAGTTACGTGAGACGATAGAACAGTCGCAACTTCTAAAAACGATGTGGAAGCTCCAACAGACGAAGCAGCAGCTTGGAAAGGTGATGAAGCACCAGTTGAGAGAGGCAGAGGCGATGAAGTTTTACTTTTTTTCGGGCTTACTGATATGAGAGTTGGGGGTGGCAAAATTTGACACGACCCAACACGAACCCGGCACGAAAAAGTACGAATTTGGATTTAGTATTTTGAGTTTCGGGTCGGGTTCGGGTTGGGTAAAAAATTACCAAAAATATTCGGGTCAGTTTCGGGTTGACCCAAAATACCCGAACCCGACCTAAAAATTTAATATACATAATAAATTATTTAAAATATATAAATTTATATTACATAATTATATACATATGTGATATATCTTGATATTATATAAATAATTTTAATTCATATATCATATAATAAAATTTTATTATAAATTTTTAATATTTTATAAATAAAATTTAATTTATATATATATATAAATAATTGTTTTTAATTATTTTCGGGTTAAACGGGTCATTGTCGGGTTGATCGGGTACAAACAAGTCGGTTTCGGGTTGAAAAAATTCAACATGTTTCGGGTTCAGGTCGGGTTCGGGTTGACTAAAAAAACAGAATCGGGTACATCAAACCCGACCCATTACCCGAAATTACCACTCCTAATTAGAGTGTCCCAAGAACTTAATCTTACATAAAAAAACATATATCACAAGACATTACTATAACAAAAACGTTAAAATGAAAAAAATGTGCCAAAAATCATTTATAAAAAATTAAAAAACTTCCACATTAAACAAACTACCACTATTTATTTATTCTCAAAATCATATATCATATATCAAACAATGTGTAGTATATTACCAAGCTGGAATTTCAGTAGAACATCTAACATGCTCCAACCAATCCAAGAGATATTTCAAATATATCACAATAGCATCTTTTTTTTTCTCGTGATTCAAATTTGGTCCAACACAGACCTACAACACGCAATTACATTGGCATTAGCATATACTCCATCCGTCATCCTCAATTCTTTACATTGAGGGAACGACACGAAGGTTAAGAAAAAATGTAAATTTATAGGGAAAAGTAAGAAAAATGAGTAAAGTGATAGGACCAATCAATATTTAATGTATAAAGTGGGTATAAAGTAGGTATAGTAGAAAAAAGTAGTGAATGTGATTGAATTTTATATTATAAAATGTTACTATTTTTGGTATGTAAAGAAATGAGAGGTACGTACCAAAAAGAAAAGTGTAAATAAATGAGAGGGACAGAGGGAGTATATATTTGGCAAACACGCAAATTACAAAATTTACAAACACATAAATATGCCACAATTAAACGACAAGAAGTATCAGGAACGACTTTAATCAAACATCTTTGCTCCTCACTCTTTAAAATATCATGTTTCTGCATATTTTGAAATATAAGAACAAATAATATAAGAACATAACAACATATTCGGTGAGTTTGATGAATTGAGCCGTGTTTTGAGAAGGAAAAGAAACTGGTGAAGAAAATGTAGAAACCATGATAGAAATATGAAGAAATGATGCAAAGAGAAATAGAGAATGACAAAGAAGATGTAGGATCCTAAACCTAGGATGATACAATATAGAAATGTATTTTCCTATGTTTCATTGATTCTTACATTATATAGCAGGCTACTAGAGTAGTTACAAGATATATTTATAGGTATAATAACTGATGTGATTACAAATCAAAACTGATCCTAAACTAAAACTATGTTTAAATTCAAATAAGATCATATTTGTGATGCCTTGATTATTATTGTGATTTAATTGATGTGCTGATTTTGTGGGATTGCTTTAACACAACATTTATTCAAAAATAAATAATCATAACAAGAATAAAGATGTACTTACATCTGAAACAAGAAAAAGTGATATATGATAATCAAGGGCCAGTGCCTTGATATCATGAACCGTTATTAAGTGTTTAAAAGCAGTAAAATAACTGCAACCTGAACAATTCCGACTCGCTCGATTGAACCTCATTCCACGCCCTTAGCTCAAACAACTTATCATATCTAATAGTTCTACTAACGCAAAGATCTCCCTTCAACCGTCTTTTGTTCTCAACATTGATTTTATCGCGCACATTTTCTGAATCATTCAAATCTAAATCTAAATTTGGCTTAGGAAAAGGGAGTTGGGACCATAGTTACCCGGTTCGCGAGTCAACCCATGGAACCGCTTCGTACCGGAACACATGTCGACTCCGACCCGGATCGCTATGGGTCGCGTACCAGTTTGCCAGTTCCGACGAACCCTTTCCGACGGTCGATAAGAAAATGGATGATAGGTTATAGTGTTTGGGCAGTATATGGATATGTACGATAGATTATCTGCTTATATATATAATATCTATACATGTATCTATATGTTCGTATTTTGCAGAAGAGCTAAGGAAAAAGAAGCCGGAAAATGGGTCTCGAAAACCGTAAAGTAGGTGACCGATGAGAAGACTCTTCACTTGTACACTTTGTATTGTAAAATTGTAATAAATGTTACTTAAAATATTATTTTTTGTGTTCAATCCATATTAAAATATAAATCAAAAATATTTTGTATAAAATTCATCATTTTTTAAATATGTTCGTGGTTTAAAAATGAAAATATTTATGATTGTACCTTTTTTTAATATAAATATATTTCCAAATTTCGCAATTGGAACAAATATTATATATAATTGTAACCATATTAAATGTTATAATTTTCCAAAATTTATAAAATATAACAAAAAGAATATAGCATATAACTTGGGACTAAACTATATACTAGCATCTTCATAATTTAATCCAAATGTATTAATTCAAATGCTAATTGTGCGGCAGTTTCTTGAAAAGAGTTCATGCTTAAATATTGGATGAAGTCATGACAAAATAAAACCTCTTGGTTAAGCTTTATATATAATTTATAGTATATATATATATATATTAAATGGGATCCTCAAATTGATCATTGTACCTGATTCACTCATACTAACGTCCCACGTACCCGTACTTGTACCACGTACCCGATCGACCAGCGAACCGTGCAACTATGGTTGGGACGTCATCATCTCCAAACCAACAAAGAACACACGAAAGCCATCTCGAATTGCGAAATAAAAATCCATCGACCACCCAACAGAGAAAGAAAAGAATAACAAGTCTGGACACAAAAGAAAAATGTTAGATACTCAAGAAAAAGAAGCATAAATTATGGAACAATGTCATCATATGTGTACCTAGTGAATGCAAATGCGGCGTAAAACAAAATAAGCTCCCGCCCGGCCTTAGGAGTTGTGTAACCTACATCAATTTAAATTTAATCTGAATAAGCCATTTATTTAGGTGTACAAAAACATTTTAGGAAGAAAATTGCATACCTCACGAACGTAGGATTTAATCGAATCATGATCATGATTTGACAGATGCCGGAAAACGTCTGTCAACTATAGAAAAATACATATTGTTGCCATCCACCTACAAAACAGTTTTGAGAGCACTATAAGTATATAAAAACAGAAAGAAAAGATAGCAAAATGTATTTAGTTTCAAGACTAAAGCCAAATAATAACTGACCTCTTTCATTTCTTTAACTACCCAGAGGATATCTTTTGCACCTTTCCAGCTTTCCGCATTCAAGGCAACAACTATGTTACGATGATCTTCAAGTGATTTAACCAGGCTAGTAATGTAAGGGAAACCTTCATCGTATAACCTCAAAGATAGCTTTGTGTCTTTACATGCGGGAACAAGTAATCTTTCCTACTTAACCGTAAGTTGTCCTCTAACAGAACCAATGAGATTTGGTCCAAAAAGACTCCACTCCCAATCTTCTTCTTCCATCTTAGGTTTGAGAGATAGAGGGTTAGGAAAAAAAATTATATACTCGAATCATGCCACAGGGTTTATAAATTTTCCCTTGCATGTATTATACACTTGCAAAATTCTAATTTTTTTCTTCCAGTTCTGAAGTCGGCTATCAGTTACTAAAACCATATACATAACCGAACTAGCGAAGATGGTAGTTACAACAATCCTGGTTTCTAAATGTTGGATACTAGCGAAGATGGTAGTTACAACAATCCGGGTTTCTAAATGTTGGATCTACACCTCCAATTGGGCATAGATATATGTCTACACCTCCAATTAGCAAAGGCTAATATAAGGAATCCCGTGAGGTAAAGATTTTGATATATATAATTTGCCTCTAAAACACGAAAGGGAGGTTAACATGACGATGAGATGTTAACAGGCCAACAGCTATTGATAGCTGAAGATGAATATGGCTTCCGTATATATTTTAGTTACAAATTGTCAGGGAGAAATAATTAACATATGGATCACTTAAAAAATGGCCCAATTACCTCATAAAACAAGCCTGACAACTTGTGAAATACTAGAGACCTAGGCAGTGTACTGATGTCACTAATTTTCTAAGAAAATCAAGTCAATTGAAGTGAAACCTACACACACACACACACATATATATATATATATATCTACTTTGAACCATTCCAAAATGGTAGTTTACTCTAAGTCTAGCAGAACCACCAGAAAAGGGCAATTATTAATTGTTATCAGGGAGGTACATAACACTCGACCCAAATATTGCTCAAAATTTATTTTTGCATCTCCATGTCAACTCATCTCACATGATTAGAACCATTCAAGCTTTCTTTCACCAGATTTAACACAATTAATATTTGACAGAAATTAATATTAAGTTATAAACCTACTTGGGGACCTGTAACCAACCCTGAACCACGAGTAACAGTTTGCTTCTGTGGATTACGTTGAGGCTTCCTGAAGAGTAATCGTCAATTCCCTATCAAACGGACCACAACCAATAAAATAAAAAATCCCACTCAATACAAATATAAAAGGTAAAGTTTAACCTAAGAAATGTATTCTAGAGCATGTAGACGGACAATAGTCAAAAAATATAGAAAATCCAGGAAATTTGACCCAGATCATACGCAAAGAGTTATGTTATGCCGTAGGTTTAAATTAATAATAAAAATAAACTAATTATAATGTAAATATGGAGGATAATTTACTTGTAACTGGAATCATCATATGCTGAAGCAAGATAACCCTGCAATATATTATCTAATGTAAGTCTTACTGAACAAACACAAGAAAAAAAAATTGTACATCAAAATTAATAAGAGGGAAGAAGAAAGTAGCCTAGGCATTTTGTTCATCCCAGGTGCTATTTACATGATCTTCTTCCGCCTTAAATTCATTAAAACTCCCAGTCATGTACTTTGTATTTCCCTTCACCTGAATATAATTATAATCAATTTACTTTACAGGCTTTGAAAGGATATACTTTTTCCAAGTAGATAATTATATCCCATTATTTGACAACCTCTGAAAATTTTCTGAGTTAAACAACCTCCAAAATAAGTGTTGGCAAATGAACAAAAGAAGATACTTTACATTAATGTTGACACTTGTTTCAAAGAAGGTTCTTCTTTTGAGCACATTATAAGCATTTCTGGCATACCTTATTTTCAGGAAATAAGGACTTATTACCAGAAAAAAGTACACACATTTACACACTTTTTTTCTAAAAACAAGTTTTCATGGGGAGTTTTACATTCCTTATATTGCAAAAATAAGTACTTATTCCATAAAAAAGTACATATTTACATATTTTTTCTAGAAATAAGTACTTGTTTCTGAAAAATAAGATAAGCCAAATGAGGACTATAACAGTGAGTCATGTAAAGATATCCAAGGTATAGTGGCAAAAGAAGTAAATATTCATATCAACACATAACTAAGCAAGTACCCCCAAATCCCAACTCCCATGCAACTCTCATAAAGATGGCACCTTACACAAACCAAACAAATGTATGTCATGACATTGCATCACACCCTGAACTATTATGCCATGCATGACGCATCTCTTGCTAAACACTAAATCTTCATTATTACTACGTGATGACTCCTTTAATTAGTCATAAGATTTGGCGTAAATATATGTCCATGTTATCAACTCATTTGTAATAAATTAATATTATTCTTTTTACTTTATTATTTAAGATAGATAATCCTAACAAAAAAATAATTGTAAGAATTGACTTATATATCCATTTTTTAAAAATATGTGTAACAAGAGAACGTTTCGAATCTCACCAGCAGTCTCGAGTAAACTTAACGTGAGACAAGTTTTCTCGATTTAAATTTGATAAATTCATGGTAACTGATAAAACAAACGCAAAATGCTTTTTTGAAAAGTAAGGTGTTAAATATATTAAAGTTATATAGCAGGACTACAAAAACCCATTATCAGCAGGCTTTCATAAATGGGGAGACATACATCATCCAGCTTCTCCCATACCAGATTAGGCTGGTTTAAAAAACCTTCATCTGTTGCCAAAAGATATAGCTTACCACCATGCTGCATATAAGATTTTCAATCAATTAGATTCCCAGAAATTTTATTATATTCAATAAATTTTGTACTTATTTCACAAGAATTTAGCAATAGATAGTGCGTGCTGCTTACAGATGACATATGCAGACAAAACCATTATTAATAAAAATATTGCCTAGAAAATACTAAAGCAATTAGCTA
This sequence comes from Heracleum sosnowskyi, assembly GCA_030848705.1. Lineage (NCBI taxonomy): Eukaryota > Viridiplantae > Streptophyta > Magnoliopsida > Apiales > Apiaceae > Heracleum > Heracleum sosnowskyi. The sequence goes on along the minus strand of CM061238.1, from coordinate 130,075,997 downwards.
CATATATTACACAGATAGATCTCACTTTACAACTGACCTTGAACATGGTGCTGAAGTGATTATTACGAAAAAATACACACAGCTCGTCTTCTTTTACTTCCTCTTGCAAATGGGACAGCCTGCAAACGTGAAATCTTCAATAAGATAATAATCTGCTCTGGTCCATCATTGTGTATTACAACATATTGATTTCACAAAACATAGTGCAAGTATAAAGACAATGTAAAAGTCAACATACCCATGTACAGTTAGTTGGCTAGAATTTGCCTTCACGAATTTCCTTATCAGTGCACCTGTTCAGAATTGTAATGACAATTAACTTTTACCTCAAAGATAGAGTTCCAAATACAGATATGTGAATATACAAATCACAGAAGATAGCAAATAAAGATTATCCTGATTCCTACTTCGATGTTCGTAAGATGTATTTACCTTGTCGTCCACTGATTTCAGCCTCTGACAATTTTAAGGCTCTCTGTAGCTCGGCATCTTCTCCAATGTCTCCCTTCCTAGTTCTAGCTTTGTTATGCTCGGAAACAGAAACACTTGAAAGACCAGGAGAAGGCTCTGTTTTATATTCACTTCGCACAGTATCGGTTCCAGAGGCAGCAAGATCAGTCGATATAGTGTCATAAGACTTGGAGCCAATTGCATTGTAAGTGTCCCTATCCTGTACAGATGCATCAAACAATCACATGGCAATTTTTAAGATAGAATACATGCATATTAGCTAAATTTCAAAAAAGATTTTTGAGCACTTAAAAGGAGGGTGGGGAAATAATTATTATTGTATGGAAATAACAATATAATCATCTAATCAACAAATCCAGTAGAACCCCTCTAAAGTAATACTGTTGGGGCCAAGAAAAAATATTACTTTAGAGAGGTTATTAAATAAGAGAGGTTTGCATTTTTTTTATTTAAAATTATTTAATTTACATTTTTTAGTTACTATTATACATTGTACATATTATATTGTCTATATTCCACTAACCAAAATTGATCATTCACGCATTTTCATGATGAACAAGATGAGATAGTCATGAGATACCTAAAATTCATGTATCTAAGCGCTATTCAAATGTTACAATCAATCGAGTTATTCTTACTACAGCAAGACGGGGACCACAAAGACCAAGCGAAGACAATTCAGAAGATATTAGACAATGTAAAATTTACTATATATTCAAACCAAAAGCAAGCTAGTGTCATGAAATATTTTTCTAATTCATAAGGTATATAAAATATATGTATTTAATGAAATAATCACTTTATGCGAAAATTGGGACCAATATTTAATACTAAAATTTTCTAAAAAATTATTAATTATTATGATAGAGGGGTTATTAAATTTTAATACTTGTCCCAAGTCGGGACCGAGACTTTTTATTAATTTAGAGAGGTTATTACTTTAGAGAGTATTACTTTAGAGGGGTTCTACTGTAAAAATGCTCTGTATTTAAAGGCACAAACAAAAGGCGTAAATTGGAAAGAGTGTAGAATTGAACATGAACATATCTAACAATTAAAAATTCACCAAATACAATCAGAGACCCTTGCAAATATTGACTAATAAAATAACAAAGTTCTGTAATTGGTTCATACCTGAGGATCAACAATCCAAGATATACCCAACAAATTAAATATTTCACACTCCCCCTTGTATCTACAAATTCAGTAGAACCCAAAAAAAATCATAAATTCAAACATTAGCAGTAAATACGAAGCAAAGCACTTGACCTATATAAAACCTGCTTTTTAAACGGATGCAAATGATATATTATCGTACCTCTTAAACTTTAACCAATCTCATTTTTAAGACTAGGGAGCAAATCAATTGCTTTGGATATCTTCTCAACATACCCTGCCTCCTTGTTCTGCGCAACAAATAGATAGAGCAAAAGAACATTATCTTGGTGTGACCCCCAAAGCCCTAATTATATTTAAGATATACACAACTTGCACACACTTACATCAACATCACGCTTTAAATATTTAAACCGGGTCAGTAACAAGCGAAATCAATTTCTGCAACATGTGGTCAATTGTTCTTCAACAAAAGTACATTACCTAAAATAAAAAAAAAAAGGATGAACATCAAATGCCATTCTAAGTGAAATAAAAGATAAGAAACAAGAACTGATTGCAAAAACACTTTATAAATCATTTATAGACTAATCAAGAAAAGGAAAATGGGTTAAAACTTACAAATTGCTACAAGGGCCGTTTTTGTCTTGGAGAACGAAAGGTACGTTACGCCCACAAAATTCTATTGATTTGATCTTAAGTGCTGTGTGTGTATGTGCGGCGCGAGAGAGAGAGAGAGAGATGAGGTGCGGCGCCGCTAGAAAGAGAGATATTGTTATGACCTTGACTTAGGGGTGTATTTTTTGAGATTTTAATGGATTAAACAGTAAATTTTAAAAGATTGTTGTTGATTTTAATGGATTAATAATAATCGGGGATTCGAAAATCTAAATTGAATACACCAAAATTTTAAAAGACTTTTCAGAATTTTAATTGAATACCCCAGATTTTGAAAAACATTTTACAATCCAAAATGAATACCCTTAGATTTTAAAGGATTCTTTAAAATCCTTTAAAATCTCAAATGAATACACCCCCTTAGTTTATGTCCAAACCACCGAGTTAATGCTGTTTTTATTTTCCCATACGCACCGCTCTAAATTTATAATAGTATAAATTTACCTTTTTCAATTAAAATAAAATATAATTTAAAATTATACTGTTATTTTAAAATAATAAATTTTAATATAGCAACAACGCAAAGACCGTCAAACATCACATTTTACCAAAAAGCATACTCAACTGTAGACAAATGTACAACTACTCCACTCTAGCATCATTTATCAATAAAACAAAGACCGTCAAACATCACATCATACCAAAAGGACACACTCAACTGCAGACAAAGGTACAACCACTCCGGTGTAACATGACAACACTATACAAAGGTAAAGTCATACCTTACACTTTGGCCACAATCTCGCCACCTAGACTTCGGTGTAAGGATGGCCACACTATAAATACCACACCCCTGCACACAGAACGGGGACAGAAGGATACAATCACATTCAAACTCTCAACCATACATTCTCTCTTTCTCTCTCTTACAGACTTCGGTGTAAGGATGGCCACACTATAAATACCACACCCCTACACACAGAACGGGGACAGAAGGATACAATCACATTCAAACTCTCAACCATACATTCTCTCTTTCTCTCTCTTACAAAACACAAACACACAAACACTCTCTGATATTTACTGCACTTACATTCTCATTTGCTCTGATTACTGATTCTCATGCCGGAGGTACTTGACGGCCACCACCCCGGGCAAGCATGGTTTTGCAGGTTTCCCTCCATGGGTTGCAACCGCCCACCGGAACAGTACGACGCCCGGCAGCACAAGTCATTACCATCATCGGAACGGTAAAAGGAGCGTGATGACAAATGTAGCACTTATCAGCCAGCAATCCCTTTTAAGAGATAAACATGATTAAAGATATTTCTATAAGTATGTATTCAGGATTTTATTTTTTTATCGTCATTGTGGTTTTGGTTTTTTACCAATAAGTAGTATATAAAGAAAAGTTATAATTCTTGTGTGCCTGATATTGTATTACGGACTCAAAGGCCACACATGTTCCAAGTGACACGCCAGGGGTAATACTGGTTAGTGGCTATTCAGAAACTTGATGACTCTGTTCTTAAAGGAGAAACATATTATGACACCCGAGAATGTCATGGAAGTGGACGTTGGTAGAGAGGAGCACAACAAGCTTGTCGTGGAGTATAACTGTGTTCTTAGCTGATTTTAAAATTTCTTTTCTTTTTAAACTTAATAATTATTATGTATTGGATGTTGGGATTCTTGTGGATGGTAGTGGTTGGTGTTTTCTTAAGACATGAGGATGGTGGTGTTATTTGGTTAGACTTGTTTACTTGAATGAAAAAACTTGTTTTCTTGTTTTAACTTCAATGACTGGACCAGACGTTTTTAAACTTTAATGTTCCATGAGTTCGCGTGTGTAAAGTTTAGTGGTGAAAGTGGAATTTAGCCATTCGAAAATTACAAATTATTTGTTTGAAAATTGAATTATTCTATCATTTTAGTTTCATTTCATCTTGTATAGTATATGATTTTGAAAATGCTTTGCTAACTTTATCATTTTATCATTTTATCAATCTGTGCAAAGAGTATCATGATAAAAATGTTGGGGTCCGCCCCGAATTCTTAAATAAGTTAATAATTCTATTATGAGCAGTATTCTAATTTGTGATAATTGAGGTAAGTCTTATTTTGGTAGAGATAAGAATTGAGGAAAGATTTCTATCAAAATCCCTAAAAAGAAACTCTAAACTTGTGAGACGAGTCAATTTACTAATCTCATTCAATATGAGGGCCGGTCTCTTTATTGCTCCATCAAGAATTCTAAATCCATTAGGTATATGCAATTCTTCTAGACTGGATAAACTACATATGGTATTTGGCACCAAATGCAATTCACCCATTGTTTCGTCTGGATTCTCATGAATTTCTAGCTTTCGGAGATATTTCAGGTTGGATAAATCAAGCGGTGATGGGAGAAGACAACGCCAGATGCAAAGAGATTCTAACCTTTGTGGAAAAAAGCTAGCATCTGTCTGACCAATGTATCTTATGTCACATTTGTCAAAGTATAGCGTCCTAAGTTTACCTAAGTGTTGAAGAGATAACTGCCACTGCCACCCAAAATTTTCAAGCACCAAAAATGTAAGATTCCCAAACATGACACTTGAGAATCTTTCTACATAACAGGAAATGCTGTTCAGAGGGTCTGCCTGAAATTTTAGTATCTAAAGTTAAAATTTATGAATATTAACACTATTTAAATATTTGTCTTATGTTAGTGTCAATCTGGTAAGCAGGGCTTCTGATCTTTGGGAAGCAATAGGGAAAAAACAATCATGCATCTTCTCTAAACACCGATAAAACTTCCATTTTTAGTCCCGACTGGGATTTAGATCTTGGTACAAAAAAAATTCAGTTCACAATCCTAAAATCGCCATTCGCCACTAACATAAAACAAACATGGTCGACATAATTATCCGTTCTTAAGTGGATTCACAAGCTTTAATGTTCTTTTGATTTTAAAATTATCTAATGATGTCAAATTAGATTTCTGTAAGATATTTTGGATGAGTACCTGGCATGGCTCTGTCGATGATTGTAGCAACAAGGTATACAGGTCAGGACACACCAGATCATCGGGGAAATGAAAATCATTCTTCTCCAGATCTAAATGTAATAATTTCCGAGTTCCATAATCAGCATCACCATCAGGCAACCGCGAGCCACATCTTGCAAATAAAAATGCATATTCTGTTTCTCCAATAGCTATGTATCTTGTTACGTCTCTGATGATGTCATGCAACTTGAAATGTTCATCATACCTGCTCTCAAGCAGCAACGACGATGACTTGAGAATATCCACCATTGCATGTACGCTTCCACCGTGTACAAGCTGTGAGCCTGTTGCTAACTGGATCAGTCTCCTGACAGGAATGTCAGCATCTTCAGGAAATAGAGAACACGGCAATAAACATAGCTTTGCATCTTTTACCAAATTATCAAAACTCAATTTTAAACAAGCATATACTTCTGGACCTATTACAGGGACACTTTTAATTTTGCGATGGTTAAGCTTATAAAGTGCATCCCTCCATATATGGTGAGATGCGAATTGCAGTGCTTTACCAACCGCACATAAGAGGAGTGGTAAACCTGCACATTTATTGCACACTTGCTGAACCAAGGATTCTTTTGGCCGAGGGTCGATATAATTGGTACCAACAATGTTCGTAAACAAACCCAATGCTTCAACCTCTGTCAGGATTCTAATCTCGACAGGATGCCTGCACTTGTTACGGAAGCATACATCTTTTGTTCGAGATGTCAAGAGGATTTTAGAACCCTTGGAACTACTACCATCACCGAACGAAGTTCCAATAATATCCTCTAAGCGAATCGTACTCCATACATCATCTAATATGATGAGAATATTGCCCCCATTTCTTAAACTATTTTTCAGCTGAGAATCTCTGTGTTCCACATTTTGCGATTCTAGATGGCAATTTAGATGGCCCGCAATCTGGTTTTGTAATTTAATGACGTCCAACTTTTCACTGCCAACATTTGCCCTCGTGACCTTATCAAATATCTTCTTCTCCTTGGCATCTTCCCAAAGTTGTTCCATCATTCGGGTTTTGCCAACCCCTGGCATTCCATAGATGCCGAGGATCAGAGGACTATCTTCAGTTACTAGCATTTCCCAGAGCTTCCCATAAGCATCTTCTCTGGATTGAAAATTCTGGAATGCACTATCTAGTTTTGGTACATTTTTATGTGGAGGAAGGTATCCAATTTCATTAGCTAGGAGCTCCTTTCCGTAATGAGTGAGTTCAGTAACACTCTTCGCCTTTTGCACGACCTTCCTACCCAGTTGAAAACGGGAGAAGGGATTGGGAATTGGCAGTTGCCGGATGCACCTCCACGAAGGTCTATTTTTGTATATTTCAGAAAGCTCTGTAGCACTCATTTGAATTTTTTGGACATCACACTGCCATTTTAATACATGATTTTCGAGTATTTTACCATTGGCTCTTTCTTCATCGGCTTTTCTGGACACCCTTCCCTCCTCGATGTTAAGTTCCCCAATTTTGGAATTGAGATCATTAACGAGATTCTTGTAGCAAAACATATAATGCAGCCCACGAAATAGTGCCTCGACTGTGGCATCGGATATTCTGTCCACAATCTTTCCCACGCATGGAATGTCAGATAGACCAACCATGGTTACTCTTTGCTTTAAAACTAATTTTTACTACTGATGTTTGTTACAAAGTGAAGCTGTTACTCAACACTAATCAGAAACATAGTTCATCACCTTGATTATACAGAGAAAAGATAAGTATATTGTTTTACAATGATGAAAGTAAAAGTAAAGTGAAACTACAACTTGACACCACTTTTATACTCACTGTATCCTAATAAACTCTTGTAACAAACTCCTAACAGACTTGCCAGATCATTCCCAGCTCATACCTAGCTGGCATAGCATACATGGACAGCTCATACTCTAACATCCCTCCTCAAGTTAGGAGTGGGTAACGAAGAACAAACGCCTAACTTGGACAAGAGATATTGTAACTGAGAAGAGGACAAGGCCTTGGTAAAGAGATCAGCAGGTTGCTCATTGCTAGCAATGTGATGTGTGGAGATTAGGCCAGACTTAAGTTTCTGACGCACCAAATGACAATCAATTTCGATGTGTTTGGTGCGTTCATGAAATACTGGATTGGAAGCAATATATAGTGCTGACTGATTATCATAGAAGAGAGGCACATGAGTGATATTAGGAACCTTGAGCTCAGTAAGAAGTGAGACTAACCAAGACAGCTCACAGCATGTGTCTGCTAAACTGCGGTACTTGGCCTCAGCTGTAGAACGTGAAACAGTAACCTGTTTCTTGCATTTCCAGGACACAATGGTATCCCCAAATGTAACACAAAAACCTGTTAGAGATTGCCTAGTGAGGGGACACCCCCCCCCCCAGTCTGCATCACAATATGCAGTAAGTACAAGATTTGTGTTTGCACGAAAGAATAGCCCTTGACTAATAGAGTGAGAAAGGTAACGAACAAGCTTCAATGCAGCATGCCAATGAATAGACTGAGGAGTATGCATGAACTGAGCTAAGATATGCACAAAATAGGCTAAGTCAGGCCTAGAGATCGTGAGATAAATCAAGCGACCTACAAGTCGTCTGTATGCAGTAACATCAGACAAATATGGACTATCAGAAGCTTGCTGCAAAACATGATGCTGCTCCATAGGTATCACAGTAGACTTTAACTGAAGTGATGCAAAATCCTTAAGAATATCTGCAATGTATTTTTGTTGATTGATACCAATACCTGTTGTACTTCGAAACACTTGAATGCCCAGAAAATAGTGAAGTTCACCCAAATCTTTTATCTTAAACTGAGTGCCCAGAAAATCAGTAACTTGAGCCATTAGAGTAGAATCATTTCCTGTCATGATCATGTCATCGACATAAATGAGTAGCAGAATGATAGAACCATTCGCCGAATACACAAATAGACTAGGATCACCAGTTATCTGAACAAAACCAAATGAGAGAAGAGCAGATGATAAAGCAATAAACCACTGTCGAGGAGCTTGCTTAAGCCCGTACAGAGACTTCAACAACCTGCAGACTAATTTTTGAGTAGGATATAATTTCAAAATAGACTCTGGAATTGAGTAACCAGGGGGACAGGACATGTAAACTTCTTCATCTAACATGCCGTGTAAAAACGCATTTGTAACATCGAGTTGTGTGATATTCCAGTTGGACATTGCAGCAAGAGCAATCAACAAACGAAAAGATGTCATTTTGGCGACGGGTGCAAACGTTTCAAAATAATCCAAGTTTGCAGTTTGTGTGAACCCTATGGCTACGAAACGAGCCTTGTATCTATCCAGTTGACCATCAGCTAAGTACTTTACTTTGTAAAGCCAACGACACCCAACCACCTTCTTATGTGGAGGCAGTGGAACAAGCTCCCAAGTACCATTTGCCTCCAATGCAGCCAACTCAACGTTCATTGCCTCACACCACTCAGGCACCTGAATAGCTTGCTTAAAATGCTGTGGTTCCACAACTACAGAAGACACATTGACTAAATGAGTTGGAAGCCCTGTATAATCACCAAACTTTGCAGGAAGAACACGATGCCTGTGTGGCCTATGTGGGACAGACAGTGAAGGTATAGTGGTCTCAGATTCACCAGCATTCTCCTCAGACACATTAGGAGTAGTATCAGTAGAAGTCATATCAGTAGGGGTAGAAGTCATATCAGTATGATCAACCAACGGGACAGAAACACTAGGACCGGAAGTTATCGTGTCTAAGGATACACTTAGAGGTTCAGTATCCACAAACATAGGTGAAGGTGGAAACAAGGTCTGTGGATCCTGAGAAACAATATCTTTAAATGGAAATATATGTTCCAAAAAACGAACATCTCTAGAAACAAACACTTGCCTTGTATGCAAATTAAGGACTTTATACCCCTTTGTGCCATATGGATACCCCAGAAACACACCTTTAATAGATCGAGCTGCAAACTTGTCTCCTGACTGAGGCACCACAGTCGCATAACATAAGGAGCCAAATATCTTGAGATGCTCATAGCATGGTACAGACCCAAACAAAATTTCATAGGGACACTTATCATTCAGAAGAGACGAAGGCGTACGATTTATGAGATAAGCAGTTGTTAATAGACAATCTCCCCAAAAAAAATTGGTAAAGAAGCATGAAACCGTAAGGTTCGTGCACAATTAAGTAGATGGCGATGTTTTCGCTCAACTAAGCCATTCTGTTGTGGTGTGTATACACAACTTGTTTGATGAAGAATACCAAACTCAGCTAAACAAGTAGACAGACTACGATTGAGAAATTCTGAACCATTATCAGAACGTAACACTTTGATGGTGGTGGAAAACTGATTATGTATAAGCTGAATAAACTCTTTAAGAAGTTTAGGCACAGTAGACTTATCAGACAACAAATATACCCAAGTACATCTGGATTTATCTTCAACCAAAGTCAAAAACATGTTACACGAACCATGTGTTTTAAACCTATATGGCCCCCAGAGATCTACATGAACTAGATCAAACAAATTACTATTGATACTTTGGCTAGCTAGAAGGAAAAACAATTCGAGATTGCTTAGCTAAGTAACAGCTATCACAAGTGTCAAGAATTTTAGTCTTACAGTCAACTGGCAACTTATGAACCACTGTTGCAGGAACGTGTCCCAAACGAGCATGCCACACATCGATACTAGAAACATGAGCAATAAATGGATCCTTCTGAGAAGACCCCACTGCTGCAGAAATATTCTGAGACTTGACAGCATCACTAGTGTCAGTAGTGAGAACATATAGACCACTCTCCTATTTACCAAGAACGTGTATTGTCTTCGAAGTGTGGTCCTGAAGATAGCATACATCAGATAAAAACGTAACCTGATAAGTGGTATCTTGCAACGGCTTAGAGATTGACAGTAAGTTGTAATTAAATGTAGAAACACATAGAACATTAGTCAATGTAACAGTGGCACTTAATATCAAATTTCCAGTGTAGTTAACCAAAGTAGTCGCCCCATTAGGTAGCTGAAGTGTAGCAGAACACTCTTGCACATCCTGAAGTAAGTGCAGAAATGGAGTAATGTGGTCTGTAGCTCCAGTATCAAGAATCCACTTGAGTTGAGAGAAATTACTAGGAACAGAATGAACTTGGTGTACCACATGATTACCTGCTAGCTGAACTGCATTAATAGAGTGCCTAGGAAACCAAGTGGAATTAGCAGTTCCTGATATAGACTTAGAGATATTGGACTGTTGCTGAGACATAGAAGGAGAAGCATCTGCAAACATAGAAGTAGAACCATTCAATGACTTCTGTAATAGTTGAATCAACTGTTTACACTGGTTGTGAGAAAGGTTTAGATCATCAGGAGTAGGTTGAGCCATATGTAACCCAACAGCTGTACTCTCAGGAGTAGTATACTGTTGTTGATCCAAATTAGCAACAGTGACATTTGCCACAACTGACCCTTTGGAGTGTACAATTTTTGGCTTAGGTTTAGGTTTGCCAAACAACCTATGCCATGCTGGATACCCATGAATGCAGAAACAAGTGGCTCTAAGATGACCTGTCATGTGACAAAAATCACAAACCAATCCAGCATTGTCACTCTGTTTCTTAACAAAACTCTTTCCCACTGATCTTACTGGTAATGTAGACTTTACATTCATAGCAATATTCACTGTAGTCTGACTATCATAACCATGTGACTCTCTCTGACTCTCTTCCTGAAGTAATAGCCCATAACATTGACTTAATGTGGGAAGTGGCTTCATCATTAGAATTTGACCACGTATTCCAGTAAAGGAATCATTCAATCCCATCAGGAACTGAGTCAACTGAACATTGTGATCTGAATCATTTAGTTTAGCATTAACTGTACAAGTACACAGATTACAGGTACACCTTGGTTTGATAGTTAAACATTCAAGCTCATCATGAACTGTTCTAAACTTCGTAAAATAAGCTGAGATTGACATAGATCCTTGAGAAAGATGCGAAATCTCCTTACGTAGATGAAACAGTTTAGGAATGTTACTCTGAGCATATCGCACCTCAAGATCCAGCCATATTTCTCTAGCAGATTGCAAGTACACAATGCTATTTCGTATTTCAACAGAGATCGAGTTAAGAATCCAGGATGAAATCATGTTGTTACAGCGAAGCCAGTGTACTAACAATGGAGTATTAACAGATGGTTTCACATATGAACCATCTACAAAACCTAACTTTAACTTTGACGATAAGGCTAACTCCATAGATCATTGCCATTGATTGTAATTATGCTCACTTAACATAACAGTAGTGATTTGCATCCCTGGATTGTCTGATGGATGCAAATAATATGGATGATTACAGTCTAGTGTAGAAGACATAGACGTAGATCCTACGGTAGCAGATGCATAAGAAGCAATCGTAGACATGATAATACACACAGAGATGACAAATTTGCATACATCTTTTCACAGATTTGTAAGTATATCACCTTGATTGTAGCTGACAACTCGAATTAAACGTCACAGAGACGACAATGAATGACTTCAGACTTCAGCAATGGTGTCATACGCATCACAGCGGAAATGAAAATTCAATACACAAGCTCTGATACCATGTTACAAAGTGAAGCTGTTACTCAACACTAATCAGAAACATAGTTCATCATCTTGATTATACAGAGACAAAAGAAGTATATTGTTTTACAATGCTGAAAGTAAAAGTAAAGTGAAACTACAACTGGACACCCCTTTTATACTCACTATATCCTAACAAACTCTTGTAACAAACTCCTAACAGACTTGCCAGATCATTCCCAGCTCATACCTAGCTGGCATAGCATACATGGACAACTCATACTCTAACAATGTTGTAACTGTAAAAACAGCAAAGCTGCAGATCTAATCGTGATAAAATAGACTAAAATTTGTTATCAAATTGCTAAAAAAACTCCGAATAACAGACGAGATAGTTTTTTTTTTATAGAAGGGCTGGGGGGATGATGAAAAAAAGAGCAGAAAGCAGAAAACGGAAAGGAAGGTAGAATGCAAGTAGATGAATGAAAGGAAATTAGGAGATTGATGAATTTAGTTGCAGGTACATCTGATATGTAGCTTGATGTAATGTAATTAGTGTTGAGATTTGCAGTATCATCTGATTATATTAATCTTTAGTTAACAGCTTAGAGAGCTTAATTACAAGTCAACTGAATAATGCAAATGTTGCTTTCATGCATGTTCTTAACACATGATGTTACCTTCTCATCTTAATCCTAACATCTGAAGTCAATGGATGCTTAGCTGTAGTACGAGTTTATATTATACTCCCTTCGTTCCATAAAAAAATGACGTTTTATACCGATACATTTTATTAGATTGACGAAGTATTAATTTTTAATTAACAGCTTGGAGAGCTTAATAAGTCAAATAAAGAATGCAAATGTTGACATCATGCATGTTGTTAACACATGACGTTATCTTCTCATCTTGGTCTCTTCACTCTAACATTTGAAGTCAATGGATGCTTAATTGTAGTATGAATGCTACTCCCTCCGTCTCACCCATTTATTTACACTTTCCTTTTTGGGATGTCTCGTCCAATATTTTACATTTCAAAACTTTTCTAAAATAGTAAAGTTTTATACTCCCTCTGTCCCACTCAAATCGGCTTGTTTAACTTTTCTTGGTCAAATTGACTAATTTTGTAATGTAAATTACATATATTATATATTGAATATAATTAATATAAAAAATATTATAAAACAATATAAAGAAATTATTATAACGTACATTTTTTAGATTTGAAGAAATGTAAGTCAATAATTTTTAAAAGTTAGTCAAAGTTCGGTCAGTTTGACCAAGAAAAGTCAAACAAGCCAGTTTGAGTGGGACGGAGAGAGTAATATAAAAATCAACTACTTCCACTACTTTTCTTACTTTATACTTTAAATATTGACGGGTCCCACCACTTTAATCCTTTTCTTTACTCTTCTCCATTACTTTACTTATTTTCGTTAAACTCCGTGCCCAACCCAATTGATAACAATTGGACGGGACGAAGGGAGTACATATATATGTAAAAAAACACTTGAATTACACAAAAATCAAAAACTCAATACATCTATGTAACTACTTTGTAGTATTCAACTACTCCCTCCGTCCCACCCGTTTCTTATCAAATGGGTTGGGCACGGAGACCAATGCAGTGAATAAAGAATACTTGTTCAGAAGTTAGATTGTTATAATAAAGATTAAAAGTACAGAGATTAATATCTGGTGGGAAACTTAAGTTTGGTGGGAAAATATTAAAACCCCCGCCTAAACAACAGTTTAATTACAGTACTTTTGCCTCCTTTTTATCTACTGTACAATAAAGTACATCACCATACAACCTTATATACAAAAATAGGCTACTAATCCAAACATACTTTACAAAAGTGCACTTTATAAAAGATCCAACAAGTGTTCTTTTTGATTCTTCACCTAGGGAACAAAAGATGGCATGTGATTACACAGTAGTTGCTTTCAATACCACTGCATATACCATAAATCCAACCTCCAATGTTCTGACTGCAAAGCAAAAAAGATTGAAAGCATCAGAAAAGAAACAAATAGCTTACTTACTGTCACTACAGTACAACAACAACCAGCTCAAGCGTGGGCTTATCAAGAAACTGGGTTTTGATTTTGGGGTCAGTAGAACAACAATATCTAATATTTGGAATGTTGTCCTTGAAGCAATTAAAGAAGGTGTAGTTCCTAATGTTAACAGAAAGTACAAAGGTGGAAATAAAAGACATATTATGGACTTGGAAAAGGTAAGACAAATTCCTCTTCATCTCAGAACCAATATTAGGACATTGGCTAATCAATTACATGCAAGTAAATCTACTGTCCACAGACTTGTTCAAAAAGGAAAAATAAGATCACATTCAAATGCATTAAAGCCATTTTTAACTCCTTTAAATATGGAAGCAAGAGTTAGGTTTGTCTTAAGCCATATTGAAAATTCAACCCTCCACACAAATCCTACATATGTAGGCATGTTTCTTGTAGTTCACATAGACGAGAAATGGTTCTATATGACAAGGCAAACTCAAAAATATTATCTCCTACCGAGCGAACCAGAACCACATCGAACATGTAAGTCAAAGCGATTCATAACTAAAGTTATGTTTATGAGTGCAATAGCTAGGCCTCGGTATAATAAAGATGGGGTATGTGTATTCGATGGAAAAATAGGAATATTTCCCTTTACTATTGAAGAACCAGCGGTAAGATCAAGTAAGAATAGAGCTAAAGGTGTTATGGAAGTGAAGCCTATCGATAGTATCAATAAGGTGGTGATTAAACAATGTGTGATAGAGAAAATCATACCCGCTATTAAAGCTAAATGGCCAACTGATTTCAACAAGCATATAATCATTCAACAAGACAATGTGAGGCCTCACATAAAGGATACTGACCAGGATTTTGTGAAGGCTGCACAATCAGATGGGTTCCATATTACTCTAGCAAATCAGCCTGCTAATAGTCCTGATCTAAACATCAACGATCTTGGTTTTTTCCGAATAATACAAGGATTGCAGCATGAAAAAGCACCAAAAACGGTATGTCAATTAGTCCATGCAGTGGTTAAAGCTTACGAAGAGGTTACTCCTACAATATTGAATTATGTTTGGTTATCCTTGATGAATTGTATGACGGAGATACTGAAAAATGGGGGGAATAATAACTACAAACTACCTCACATAGGGAAGAAAATACTTGCAAATTTGGGACAACTTCCCACTTATATTACTATTCCTCAAGACTTGGTGCATGGCATTTTAAGCGGAACACAGAATCAAGCAACAGAAACACAGGATGAAACAACAACAGCGACACAGAATCAAGCAACAGAAACACAGGATGAAACAACAGCAGGGACACAGAATCAAGCAACAGCAGCGACACAGGATCAAGCAACAACAGTATACTAGTTGCTTTGTAGTTCTAAAATTGTAGTTCTAAAATTGTAGATATATTATAAGTTTATAATTATGCAGTATGTCATTAAGAGGACTGGATGTTTTTCCTTTCTAAAATTAAGAGGACTGAATGTTTTTCTTTATAGTATTGTGCTTCAGATTTTACATGTTAAAAGGTAGACTGGTTACTTAGTTTTGTCGGAACCCATAAAAGGTAGACTGGTTACACATATCTAGTTTACTCAAACAACCTTTTTATTCTTAGTAGTAGGAAATAGGAATAATCTCTGCATACATCAAACCTTTCCAGACCCGTACAATTTGGTTTTGTTAATGTATTTAGTCCATGCTACATGACTACACCTTAAACTAATCATACAGTACAAAAGTTTAACGTAAGCATTAAAAAGAGCAATACAAAGTTCCAAATCCCGAACACACACACACGTACAGACACACTAATCACAACTAATTTCGCAACAACATGTAATTTCCTGATCATAAGAAGCAGCCAAAACATTTAATACAGTACACTGGTCATATATCATATCTTTCTCTACGCGATATCATGTCACTGAAACTTTCAGCACCTATCGACCTAAGCAAACACAAGAAACTTACAACACACACACACAAACAATCCCTCCAACAGATTCAATTGCAGGTATAATTTTACAATATTCTGTATAAATATTTTGTAAATTTGTGTTTGAAGTTTCCTGTCATGCTCAACTTTAGTAGAAGAAGAAGAAAGTGGCATCAAGGCTTCTTCAAGTCTTACCCTGGCAAAGAATTCTAAGTAACATCAATTACATCCGTTTGGAGAAGTTCACTATTAAAAATAAAATTGGAAAGCCATCATCCCCTGGCAGACTGGTACCATGTACACCACACAAGATACTTAACAATTTCAATCTACATCAACAAAACTCTGTACACAGTACACATCTCATCCGCATTAAAGATCAACAGCAAAGCAGGTTTAGCAAATTAAATTCATATTAGCATAACCAGGTTTGCTATCTATAATTCGGCATCTCCAATCAAATAACCACAAAATCACTGCATAAACTATTGAATGAACTTAATTCATCAATTTAAGAAGTGTCCAGTAAATAAAAAAACACAAAACAATTAAGACTTCAATTTAACAAAACATTCTACATAAATCAAAATAAACACAAAACAAATTGAACACACAAACCAAAGATTTTATCAGAAAAAATCATACCAACCCTTCACTGGTAAAATAGGGGGAGATAAATTTGCAACAATCCCGTTGGGTCCTCGAACTGTAGTTTTTGCGGTTTTAAGTTGTTCATCTTTGATTTCATGGTTTGTGCTTTCAATCTATCAGGAGTATCTTCGACAACTTCAAAATAATCGAGATAATTCTCTATCATATATTGTGTGAGATTTGTAGGAGGAAGTGGTGAAGGAGACGAAGAAACACTATTCTCGGAATCGGATTCAAGATTTGGGGCTGATTCCTGGATATTCTGTGATTCCATTAAAAAAACTTAATTAATTGAAAAAGAAGACGAAGACGAAGAACAAGAGAAGAATTGGGGAAGAAGAGGATTTGGGGATAAAAAAGGATAGTTCATTTAGGCTTATCGGTTGAGACAAAATAAAAGGAAAGTAGTGTCAAAACGATTAGTATAGTTAAGATTGATTAGTGAGTAATTAGATTAGGTAATTAACTGACATCCAAGTAATAAAATAATAATATGCAAACTTTTTATAATATATAAAACTTACTATTTTGGCTAATGTAAAGAATTGGATGGGACACCCGAAAAGGAAAGTGTAAAGAATTGGATGGGACAGAGGGAGTAGTAATCAAACTCGAACACTGAAGAGCATAAAGCGAAAATGATTATATTTATGGTCATGATCCCTCATTGTCAGGGATCGGTTCTTTAACAAACAGTATTCCAGACTGTTGGATCAATCATTCAATGATTAAGATTAAAAGAAAATTTCAAACCATTTCTCTATAAATTTTTGTGAAGCGTACTAAATTACAAAAATATCATTAGTAAATTCTTGGTAAAAAACCGCGGATAGGAAATGACAACCTGGAACATTTTTCTAAGACTAAAAAGTCTTTATCTGTCCTTAGAGTCTTTCCCAGCTAAGATCGAACAACAAAAGTTGTAACTTGCATGTATTTCCTCTCATGTAAAGATTTGCAACTGTATGACTTTGTGCGTGTTTGGAGTATTACAAAAAAGTTAACTTATAACTTAAAATGAGTAAGTCCAGTATAAGTGATAAGTTGATGAATTCTTATAAGTTATACGGGTGTTTGGATAAATTTACTTATAAGTTAGTGAATAATTTGCTAAATTAAATTTGAAAAAATAATTTTTAAATACAATGATTTCAACACTTGTATTTTAAATTAAAAATATATTTAAAAACACAAATGTAAAAATATAAAATATTAGAAAAATAAAGAAATCAAAAAAATAAGTTGATAAGCTAAGTAAAATGTTGGTGATTTCTAACATTCAACTTATCAATTTATAAGTTATAAATTATCAACGAGTACACAAACACCCCTCCTCATAAACTCTTATCAAATTATAATGCATAAGTTCCAGCTTATAATGTAAGCCAAACATGCCCTTTGTATCTCTACTTGGCTACTTGCCTATAATTTAAGTGTTTGAAAGTTTAAAATTATTGTTTTTCTGAAAATTATAATATTGTAAATTTTTACATTTATAAAGTTTCATCTCATCCCGTACAGTACATGATTTTGAAAATGTTTTGCCAACTTATTGTTATTTTTATCATAATCAATTTCTTAAATTGGTGTTTGTATTTGAAATTGAATGTTAATGACATGACATGGCATCTTTTCATATTTGATGTTAAATAAACTAAAATGGATCAGTATAAAAATCTGTAAGATTGTAAAGATTCTAAAATCAGATGAATAGGACATTAGTGTATCATCCGTGCAAACAAATAGGTACCATGAAATGGTGTAGTTTTAATACAAAAGAGGTGTAATAGATGTGAATCCGAAAGCTTACAAAGGAGAATGATCACAGTGCATAATACAACTGAACTAGACAATGCGTAGTTGAACATTTCACTGATTACCGAAAAGTAAACGCTTTATGATCTTTTAGTCCTTAAAATTTGACGATTTATACTCATCAGTCCTAAAATTTTGAAATTGTACATTTTAACCCTTGAAGTACCCATTAAAATTCAATTAACCCTTTTTTCTATTTTTCTTCCAATAATACCCCTGTATGATATATAACTTTTAACCCTTGAATTATGAAAAAGAGTACCTCTTAGCGTCTTATGCAAATGGATGTTTTTTCGGAGAAATTTATATAAATTTATATAAGTAAATTGTTTAATAGCCTATATCCTTGGTACACAAATAATATTAACTGAATGAGAAGATCATTTAAATGTGTCAGCCTGCCCACTCTATCTGTCCACAAATAATTTGATCTTTGGATTATGTGCCATTTTCCAAAAGTGAATTCAAAATTCTTTTAAGATATCTAACATTTTACAGTGGATTCAATATATAGAACATAACCAGTTATAAATACTTTAAGGGAGAATATAAATTCAAAAATTGGAGAGAGAAATATTTT
This sequence comes from Heracleum sosnowskyi, assembly GCA_030848705.1. Taxonomy (NCBI): domain Eukaryota; kingdom Viridiplantae; phylum Streptophyta; class Magnoliopsida; order Apiales; family Apiaceae; genus Heracleum; species Heracleum sosnowskyi. The sequence goes on along the minus strand of CM061238.1, from coordinate 130,057,174 downwards.
AAAATTAACAAATTTGTAAGGATTGATATATAATATGTAGGTGAACAAGAGACAAAAGAATAAAGAAACTGTTAAGAAAATTCATATATAGATCGATCAGCTCCATATAAACCGTCCATTAGTCATATAATACATTAAACTAATTTTACAGGGGCTTCCAAGGAGAAAAAGGAATTATAGTAGAGATGGGCAGAGTGAGAATTGTGTTATTGTTGTTAATTGTTATTCTTATGTTCAATTCAGGTTTATATTTTTATCAAGGTTTATATTTATATCATCGTCATAAGAGTAATATTACAAGTGTATTACTGATATTGTAATCAGATAGCAGAGATGTGATGAGGCAAATGGCAGCAAAAGTGAAGTACAATAAATCAGTAGGGGGTGTAAGCCAGGAAGTTGGTCGGAAAGAAGATGTAATAATACGTGCATGGATATATGCGGCTGGAAAGGTGGGCGGTGCAAGGTAGATACCAAAAGGTTGAGTACGGGATGCATGGCATATCTTTAATTCATTTTGATTATGGGTTGCGTCTTCCTCTGCATCCCTTCTTCTTGTGTATATTCGAGGCCATTGGATGTGGAGTGGCCCAAATGACCCCGAATGCCATTGCGCAGATAAGCGGCTTCATAGCTCGCTGTGCTGAGGTCAATAGGTTGCCGTCTTTGAATTTGTTCTTTTCTATTTACAGTATTCATTATACCCGTGGTCAGGTTTACTTTTATAAGCGAGCTGGGGTGCGCCTCGTTAATGTGAAGTCGTCGAACCATGACTGGCATGGTCGATGGTTGTTCTGGTATGGGAAGGATTTGGAATTCGTGCCTTCTTATCGAGCTGTGCCTAAGGAGACCATTGACCTTCTAAATGGTCTTAGTAAATACGACGCTGTCTTTTTAAGGACTTTCTTAGGGTATTGGTCGCCCTACGACTGGTCGCAGTTGAAGGATGAACCGTTTTTAGGGAGTCATAACCGTAAGGCAATTTAGTTGTTAGGTGACTTTTACTATCTTTTTGTTCTTGGATTATTGCTAACCTTTTTCTTTTGTGTCGTGTTTCAGTTTCAGGTCGATCTCTGAGGCAAGTGCTAGACGGAGGCTTAAAGGCTGAAATGGACAAGGCATTGGAATTGCTTGCTAAGAGGCCCCGTTCTCAGACGTCGCGGGGTACCCCGGAATCGAATCGTGGTGGGTGTCGGCCGAACAACGACCTCAGAATCTGTGCCGGTCGTGGAAATCAATGATGATACCAGCTTGGATCAGGACATGAGTGCTGAGCTAGTGCCTCGTGACCGTAAGAGGGCACGTGTTGATGTGGGAAACGATGTCTCCGAGAAGCTTACTGTCAGAAGAGGGCAAGAGCTATTGAAACCTGGGGTCGCGAAGTCGATAACGTTTACCGGATTGCGGGGTGGTGATCGACCTGCCATTTTGCAACCCGAGGCTGCTGTGGAACCAGCTCGTTTCGAGGTTCAGCCTTTCGAGCGGTGGACTGCGGGCCCGCACTTGCCACTACGGGTATGTTTTGTTTTGAGTTTTTATCTTATTATCTTGTTATCCAGTCATATTGTTTTGTGAACCCCATTCCATGTTTGGCAGGTTTTTGAAGCTTTCAACCTGCCTCAGGATTTTAGCTCCTATGTGGACCGTTCTCGGACTGAGGTCGCTGATCGGTGCCTGACGCGCGCAGGACGGGTATCCTTTTGTTTTCCTTGCATCTTAATTCGTTTTATCTATTGCTTTGCCGTGATATCGTGATCGACGTATTCTCCCCCCTTTATTGTAGTTCCTTTCCGACATGAAGCATATCGTCCAAGAATATCGGGCTGACGTGGACGGCTAATGGCGATCTGAGTCCCTGCAGGAGATGACTGTGCTGAAAGAGCAGCGGGCTGCAGCAGAAAAGAGAGCTTCTAACGCTGAGTCGCGTGTGAAAGAGCTGTCTACTGAGTTTGACAATTTGAAGATGAAAAATGACGAGGCTACTCGGACGATTGGAAAGCTAACAGAAGAGCTGGAGGGAGGGAAAAAACTCCTTGAAGCGAAACAGAAAGAGAACGACGAGATGAGTTCCACTCTTGACCACTGCTGAGATGAACGGGACGTTCTTGTGAAAGAGGTCGGCGTTTTGAAGGCCGAAGTGGAGAAGGGCGTGGAGGAGATCGCTAATGGCCTAGAGGCTGGGTACGGACGTTGCTATTCCCGAGCCATTGCGGCCGGGATAGATATGGCGGGTCATTCCTTTGACGATTTCTGTGCGGACTTAGCTCGCCAGACGGGAGATGTGAAGCCTGATGAGGTGCCCAATTGAAGGTGGGGAATGCCCCATAAATTTGTACCTCTTACTTCGGCTGTCGTATGCTGTTGACATTTGTTAACGTTTTATCATAACTAGACATGTTTTGTTGAGATTTTTTCATCCATGTCCTTTTATCCAAAATGCTGGTCTAAACATGTTTTGGTTTTGTCAAAGTTTTATTAGTTTAAAAGCTTTGTTCTTTATTTGTTGTTACTTTACCAATTTGGTGGTTTTTAATAGTATAACATGTTAGAGTTGTGGTAATTTGATACTTGACCTGAATACCATAGCGTTTGCGTATCACGTGGATACTGAAATATAAATGTTGAAAGTTTGGGAGGACATGTCTTTAACTAGACTTATTTTGAAAATAACTTAATAAAAAGCAGTAACTATGCCAACTTTCCCTTGTTCATGGGAAAAATCTCGTCAGGTGGATTGCATTCCATGCATTCTTCACTGGCACACCGTCGAGTTGGACGAGCTCATAGGTACCTGGTCTCAAAATTTTAGAAATCTTGTATGGGCCTTCCCAAGGTGCCTTGAACTTCCCTGTGACAGCTGGTTGAGACGAGGCTGACTCCCTTAACACGAGATCGTTGACCTGATTTTTTTTGGTTTTTACCTTTTTGTCAAAATACTTAGCTGTTGCCTTCTGATGACGCATTGTGGCCAAGTAGGCCTCTTCTCGGACCTCTTCCAGTAGGTCCTTGTCGAGACGCAGTCCGTTCAATGAGGCAGCAGGGTCGAAGAGGTCAACCCTAGGTGACTGAAGATTTGTTTCCAGTGGAATAACAGCATATGTGCCGTATGCTAGCCTGAATGGAGTGTCGCCTATGGAAATCCTTGGAGTAGTTCGGTAAGACCAGATGACATTGGGGAGCTCGTCGGCCCATGAGCGAGGTTGCTCTTGGAGTCGTTTCTTGAGTCCTTGTAGGATGATCCTGTTAGTGACTTCCACCTGGCCATTAGCCTGAGGGTACGCTACCGAAGCTTTGGAGTGTTTGATATTAAGATCTCGCAGCATGGTTTCGAACTTGTCGCCGACGAACTGGGGACCATTGTCGGTTACTACCGTCCTAGGGATTCTGAACCGAAATACGATAAACTCCATGAAAAATTCTATCATTTCTTTCTCTCGAATGCGGGCTAGTGGCTTAGCTTCCACCCATTTCGTGGCATAATCGATAGCGATGACTAGGTATTGGAATTGTCCCTTAACTTTTGGGAGAGGTCCCACAATGTCGATTCCCCACTGGAAAAAAGGACAAGGACAGAGAATTGGTGTCATCGTCTGCGAAGGGGCGTGGCTGACAGTACTATAGAGTTGACATGGAACACAGCTCTTGACGTAGGTCTCACAGTCTTTCCTCATTGTGGGCCAATACATGCCCTGTCTAATGATTTTAAGTGCTAAGTTCTTGTCCCCCATGTGTTCTCCACATATTCCTGTGTGAGTTTCAAGGATGGCGAGCTGGGACTCGGCGGGACCTAGGCAGCGAAGTAGCGGTTCTGTCAGTGCTCGCATGTAGAGCTTTGAATCCAGGACGCAATAATTGCGGGCTTTGAACATTATCGAGCGAGCTTCTTTCTTGTCGTCTGGGAGTTGGTTATTGACTATGTAGTCTAAAAATGTGGTGCGCCAGTCCGGGGAAGTACTGATTTCACTTACTGGAAGTTCATGAATCGTTGGAATGGACAGCTCTTCGACATACACGGGGTGAGAGTTGGTCGGGATATTTGATGAGGCCAATTTGGATAACGCATCGACCCACTGGTTTTCCAGTCGGTCGACGTTTGTAATTGTCCACGACATGAAGCTTGCCAATAAGGATTGGGTTTTTTCCAAGTAGGATGCCATTCTGTCATTGTGAGTTTTGAATTCGCCTTTGATCTGTTTGACCACTAACTGGGAGTCGCTGAAGATATCAATGACTTTAGCTTCCAATTCACTCGCTAGCCTAAGGCCTGCTATCAGGGCCTCGTATTCTGACTCATTGTTGGTTGCTTTGAATGAGAATTTGATGACTTGTTGAACTTGAAAACCTTCAGGGCTAATCAAGATGACCCCTGCCTCACTAGTTTCCATGGTGGATGAACCATCGACGTAAAGTGACCAGGGACATGAGGATAGGGGGTTTGCCGCCCTTGAAGGGTTTTCTTTCTGGGAGAATTGACATTCAACAACAAAATCTGACAGTGCCTGGGCTTTCATCGCTGTCCGAGGCTTGTACTCGATATAGAATTGGCCTAGCTCGACAGTCCATGCGGTGAGGCGACCAGTCATGTCGGGTTTATGTAGTATTCTCTTTAGGGGCAAATTGGTCATGACCTGAATCTCGCGACCTTGGAAGTAATGTCGTAATTTCCTACTCGCGATGACGAGAGCAAAGACCAGCTTTTCGATTTGTGGGTACCGCGTTTCCGCGTCACGAAGTGTATGGCTAACATAATATACCGGTGACTCCTTTCCTTCTTTGAATTTTATCAAAACAGCGGCGATGTTGACATCAGTGGCGGCGAGATAGATTCGCAAGGGCTCGCAGCCGACCGCATGGGTGAGTACGGGAGGAGAGGTTAAGAACTTTTTAAGCTCGGCCAGTGCCTCTTGGCACTTGTCATTCCAATCAATCTTTGACGTTTTAGCTGTCTCTTTGATTACCTGAAAGAAGGGTGCGCAGCGTTTAGATGACTGGGGGATAAATCGTCTCAGAGCAGCGACACAGCCTGTTAAGACTTGAACTTCCTTCAGGGTGGATGGGCTTTTAATGTCCATGATGGCCTTGATTTGAGATGGATCAGCTTCGATTCCTCGCTGAGTGATCAGGAAGCCGAGGAACTTGCCAGTAGTGAGACCGAACGAGCATTTTGCTGGATTGAGTCGCATACTATGGAGGCGAATTGTCTGAAAAGTTTCTCGCAAATCGTCGATGTGGTCGGAGGCTTTCTGAGACTTGGTGATCATGTCATCGACGTAGACCTGCATATTGCGACCGATTTGCGAAGAGAATATAGAATCCATCATTTGCTGGAACGTCGCTCCCGCGTTGATAAGCCCGAAGGGCATGTTTTTGTATGCAAAGACGCCTCTATGCGTGATGAAAGCGGTTTTTTCCCAATCTTGGCTGTCCATTTTTATCTGATTGTAGCCTGAAAATGCGTCCATGAATGACAAGAGCTCGTGGCCCGCAGTGGCGTCGATCAACTGGTCGATATTAGGTAGTGGGTAAAAGTCCTTAGGGCATGCCCGGTTGAGGTCGGAGTAGTCGACGCACATGCGCCATTTACCGCTGCTCTTTTTCACCAGCACCGCGTTAACGAGCCAAGTGGGGAATTGTACTGGTTCGATGAATCCGGCAGCGAGCAAGCGATCAAGCTCGGCATCAATTGCCTGTTTCTTGTCCTCTGAAAAAACACGCTTCTTTTGTTTTACAGGTCGGATTTTTGGATCGAGGTGCAGTGAGTGGCGAGCTATGACCTCTGGGATCCCGGGCATATCGCTGGGGTCCCAAACGAAGATGTCGGAGAATTCGCGGACGAGATCGACAATTTTTTGTCTTAGGGGGTTCTGGAGTTCTTTCCCAATCTTGACTTTTTTCTCCGAATTTCCCAGCACGAGTTCTATATCATCTGTATCCTCCATAGGTACACAAGCTAAGGTCGTGGGAACCTCAATGGCGTCGTTTGGGTCGATTTCTATCACCTGATTAATAGAGGAGTCGTCGCCAGCTTTCTGTCGTGGGATCACGGCGGATAAGTAGCACTGTCTAGCTGCGACCTGATCGCCTATGACCTCTCCTACATCGAAGTCTGTGGGGAACTTCATTTTGAGGTGGGGAATCGACGTGATTGCCTTGAGGGAGGCCAATGTGGTACGACCGAGGATGGCATTGTAGCTTGACGTCGCATTAACAACGTGGAATTTAACCATTTGCCATGTTTGGCATGGAGACACCCCAAACAAGACGGGTAGGTCGATAGTACCCACCACCTTGACTTCATTCCCTGTGAACCCATATAAAGGGATATTAACATTTTCCAGCTTGCGATCTCCAAGGTCCATTCGCGAATATGCATGGTGGTAGAGGATATCGACGGAACTGCCGTTGTCAATTAGAATCTTTTTCACAGTGTTCGTGCCTACTTTGGCGGTGATAACCAGGGCGTCTTGATGGGCTTCGATTAGCCCTGAAGGGTAGTCGTCATCTGAAAAGGAGATAGTCGGCGTGGGGTTGTGTCTTGGCTTCTTTGGGGCCTCTGGGTTGATAGAAAACACCTCACGGGCGTATGACTTTTTGGAGTTATTAGATGTGCCCCCAGCGGAGTGTCCCCCTGCGATGACGTCAATGACTCTGTCGAGGTCATGGTTACGCGAGGTGGGGTGACTGTTATCATCAATGAAATGGACGAGTTGTCCTCGGCGAATTTTGCCTTCAATGAACGAGCTAAGTTGGAAACAGGAGTCTGTTGTGTGGCCGGTATCTTCATGGTACTCGCAATACCGGGAGCTTGGAGGTCGTCCTGGCTTCATTGGCCTTGGAGGACGGTAATCAGGTTCTGTTTTAAGAATTGCAAGTATATTTGCCTTATCGGCATTGAGCTTGGTGAATTCCTTGTCACTGCGATCCTGTGGCTTCCATGATCTTTCTGCCTTGTCGCTTCTCTCCGTTTTATCTGGCAATGGAGTTCGGTGGTCGTGGGAGCGGGATTGGGATTCATATCCACGCCTTGCATTGTTTTGCGGAGATCGTCGTCGTGGACTTCGACTTCTGTCCCGTTTCTGAGAAAATCGTCGAGAAGACTGAATGCTCCCCACGGCCTCTTGTAGTGTCATCCTATGCTCAATGATTTGAAATGCTGACTAGAGAGTGCGAGGATTCTTCTCAAAGAATTCCTCTAACAAGAGTGCATGTCGATGCTTGTCAATACCGGCAGCGAGATAATTGATGGCGAGCTCTTCGATTAAGTTTGGAATGTCGGCGACCTCTGCACGGAAGCGAGCTAGGAAGTCTCGTAAAGACTCGGAGTGTCGCTGTCGTATTGTCATCAATGATGCATTTATCTTACCCCCCTTATAGTTACTGGAGAAACGTCTTTGAAACTTGCTTTTTAAGGTGAACCAGGAATCAATGGAGCGCGGTGGCAAATTACTATACCATCGTAGGGTTGTGCCCTTTAAGCACGTGGAGAAGAACTGGCATCTGGCGACTTCGGAATGGCCAAAGAAAGCCATTCGCCCGTCGAAAGTATTTAGGAACCCGATAGGATCACAGGACCCATCAAAGTAATCTAAAGCTGGAGTTTTCAAATTTCTGTCAATTTTGGCGATTTCAATCGACCGAGACAAGGGGCTCTCCGTGGAGACGGGTAGTCCTGAGTGGTTTTTTATGTAATCTTGGCACTCGGCGAGGTCGTTCTGCATTTTAGCGATGTCCTCTGGGCGGAATGACTCGCATGAATCACTTCGCCATGAGGAATCGTTTGCTGACGATGTCATGCGCCGCTTTGGAGGTGGCCGGGAGCATTGAGATTCGCTGATTATATCTTTATCGAGGTCATAATTTTCCTCGTAATCCTCGTCCAGTTGTCGATGGGGATCCTTGTTACGACGCGAGATTGTCGTCTGCTGCAACTCCCGCTACAGACGTCGAATCTCCCTATGTTTCTCTAGGCGAGCCTCCAACAAACATTTCTGCTCTTCCAAATATGCCAGTTCATCGTCTGACCTAGCGAACTCTTCAAAACGGTGCGTCTGCACTGGTTGCTTCTTTTGTTTCCGCATCTTAAGCAAGTGCAGACGCGCGTCGCTCGTTAGCACTTTTTTGCCTGTTGGAGTCATGACCCTCAATCGTGTGTCAACGGGGGGTCCAGGGGATCCCTCATTTTGGTTATCTGTGGGGGGAAACAACTCCCGAGGCTGCAACACGGGAGGCAGTTGTGTCCCTTCCCGGCGAGGTACTGTAACCACCTCGTTTGTGTCACCTATTTTAGAGATAAGCGGTTCACTCTCCTCCATATCGGTTGGAGCTATAGAAAAAAGAGCTCCTTCTAGCGCCAAATGATGAATGTAAAACAGTATATGCTTCAATAAACAAGTCTTTTTCTTATTATTATGAAGTGGAGTTAATACAATAATACATTCTTACGAGGTTCTCTCCTTCATCTAATTTTCCAACCCTTTCTAATGTGGGGGTTGGGGGGTATTTATAGAACAAGCTTACAATTGGGCTTATTCCTAACTGGGCCTATTACAGAGTGGGCCTATATACAAACTAATATTTAAGCCTTGTTTGAGAAGTGGGCTATAGCCCAACAGATATATGCGGCTGGAAAGGTGGGCGGTGCAAGGTAGATACCAAAAGGTTGCAGTATTGTCACTATATATGTTGAGGTTGCAGTACCAGTATTGTATGAGGTTCTAGTATTATTTTTCATTATACGGTCTACTCTTCTAGTTTAATTTCATATTCAAACAAAATTGGATCGGGTTCACTTTATCTTAAATTAGAAATTGAACATAAAAACAGAGACAATGAAAGATACTTGTAAGATTTGAAAAAAAAATTAAAAGCCTAAATTTTTTAACTATTTCCTATTTTTAGAAACTGAGCCCTACCCTTTTCTTTGCTGAATCTAAGTATATTAGAAATAAACTAGGTGAGGAAACCCCGAAAACAGATGCTTGACGAAGTGGTAGAAGCCGATTATTCTCATTTGCAACCATTAAGATTTTTAGCAATTTTAATTGAGTACCTCATCTATAAGGACACAGTTAAAATGGGACAACTCTAAAACAATATTACTTGTCGAACTAAGCACCCCATTAGCAATCTAGATTTATATATTTCGAAATCGGAATGTTGGACCGTCGAAAAATGACATAGAGATTGACCGAGGAGATGCAAAATTTAGTTTTCAAAATAAAAATAACCTAGCAACTTAGAGCTAAAAGGTGAATTTAAAAAATAGAAAGCAACAATATTCATCCAATCTAAACATCTAAAAGGTTGAAAGGTTAAGGCTTGAGAGTCTAATAGATGAAATTGTAATGACATAAACATTAAAACTGTAAGAAGATTGTCGGCATAATTTTTTTAAATTATTTTAAACTGTCTAAAATTTATATTACACAATTATAATATCCCGTAATTTTTGTATTAATAATAATAATGAAATAATAATAGAAAAAAAGATTAATATTTGAAAAAGAATAGGATTTAAAATTAAATTAGACTAATGGACCTAAAGTTTGGATAAGATTTGAACATGCATAAGTTGTAGGTTTAGAGTTAGGGTTTTGTGAAGATATATAAACATCATATTCTCCTTCTTTGTCTCTCATAAATCAGTTGTCTTATAAAATTCATAATTAATTCATCATAAGTCGGAATTCGTTGATTCTAGACTTTTCAGAAAGGTTTTTTTCGTTCTCTATGACTTTTGTGGTTTAAATTTTTGAAGGGAACATCGTTTAGAGGGTCAAAAAGAGTAAAACAGTTCTGGTCAGAATTGGATACGTGCTCTAAGATGATTTGATTCTTGATTTTCCGCGTAAAGGTAAGTTTTCGATTGATTTATCTAGTATTTTCAAAATTATATGTGTGTGTGTTTATTATCGAAACATGGGCTAAGTGATTAAATTTTGAATTGATATGTATTATTTGATATGTGTTATGTGTAGACAATAATTTTGGAATTCTGATTTGTGCCATGCTTTGTGAAAATATCGAATAAGAATAAGGACCGAGTCACCGGGTTATAGCGACAGTTTTCTGAAAATTTAAGACCGTTTTAGTGACAGTTTTCTAAAAATTTAGGACCGTTATCACCGGATTGTAGTGGTCGTGGCATGAATTATGGGTTTCGAGTTATTGTTGTTTTGTGATATCATGTTGTATTGTGGCATATCGAATAAGAATAAGAATATGTGTATCGAAAGTTATGTATCGTATAATGTTATTGTATCGTATCAAATATTGTATTGTCTTATGTGTATACATCTTATTTGCTCGACTATTTGGATCGATTGGTTTTTTGCTGGGCTATTTAGGTCATTACTTAAAATTTTCAGGTTCGGTGTAAGATCGAGTTGGATAGCATTGGAATTAGAGGACCTTAGGTTTGGAATAGGTTGACTTTTGGATTATCATTAGCTGCGCCTTTGTAATTGAAATTTTGTCACGCTTCCGTCTGTAATTGTCATATAGTATTTTATTAAAGTTTTAGATTTAGAATAATAGTCTGAATGTTACAGTTGGTATCAAAAGCAGGCTCTCCTTCGGAGTGTGTTAGGTATGGGACTAGTACACTTCCTAGGATGCGTTTCTGTGGGTTATAGATTAAGTTTGACTTGTAGAAGATCAGTGGGTACATGTCATGTTATAGGATTTTTGGTGAATTTGGGGACCAAATTATTTTGAAGGAGGGTAGTATGTAATATCCCGTAATTTTTAGATTAATAATAAATATGAAAGAATAATAGAAAAAAGGATTAATATTTGAAAAAAAATAGGATTTAAAATTAAATTAGACTAATGGGCCTAAAGTTTGGATCGGATTTGAACACGGGTAAGTAGTAGGTTTAGAGTTAGGGTTTTGTGACGCTATAAAAACATCATATTCTCGTTCTTCGTTTTATTGTCAAAATTCGTAGGTATTTGTCTCTCGTAATCAGTTGTCTTGTAAAATTCGTAGTTAATTCATCATAAGTCGGAATTCGTTGATTCTGGACTTTTCGGAAAGTTTTTTTCGTTCTCTACGACTTTCGTGGTTTAAATTTTTGAAGGAAACATAGTTTTGAGGGTTAAAAAGAGTAAAAACAGTTCTGGTCAGAATTGGGTACGTGCTCTAGAATGATTTGATTCTTGATTTTCTGCGTAGATGTAACTTTCCGATTGATTTATCTGGTATTTTCAAAATTATATGTGTGTGTATATGTGTTGTTCATATAAACATGGGCTTTCTATCATGGACTTAACCTCTTCTCTTAGAAGGATGCCATCATTAGTGACCATGACAAAGTTGTTAAGAAATGGAAAGGCGAGGCTTTCTTAAAAATCTCAATTTCTTGAATCCTGAAAAAAAACGATGGAGAGTTGAAGGTGAGGAAAGAAGAGGTAGAGAAACTGCAGGCGAAGAAAGATAAATTATCCCAAGAGGCGAGTCTTGCTAACGAGGCCCTCAAGAATAAAGCCTGTCATCTAGAGAAGGAGATGTCAGCTTTAAAACTAAGTCTTCGAAACGAGTTAAACGTAGCTTACTCTACAAGTTTTCTATATTATGGCCAGAACGTTCTTGCTGGCGATTCTGATTATGATTGAGAGAAACATGTCACTCCCTCTACTCATGGCTACATGATTCAATTAAAAACTGACAATGTTTCTGCCATTGATTATGCAAATGAGGAACTCCACAAGAAGATAGATTCAGAGTTACAAACTGCATCTACCGTTAAAGAATCATGTCCTTTTGAGAAGGCGAGGTTATCCATTATGTTGACTTCCAAGAGAAGACCTTTGCCTTTTAATTAAAATATTACATGGATGCTTAATCATTATCCCGTGCCAATTTCCTAAATTTTTATATTGATTCCAGCTTTGTGCGTTTAGTGGACTTACGTTTTCAGGGGAAGTCGTATTCCTACGCATCCTCTTCCACAAGGGATGAACTCCAGCTTCATGCTTTTAGTGGACTTACGCTTCCTAGGGAAGTCTCATTCCTACGCACCTTCTTCCATAACTTCGACTCCAAGCTGCTCCATGCGTTTAGCGGACTTACGCTTCCTGGGGAAGTCGCATTCCTACGCACCTTCTTCCACAAGGGAATGACTCTCTTCACAATAAGAGGGTGGACTCTCTCCTTCATAAGAGGAATGACTCTCTTCACCATAAGAGGGTGAACTCTCTTCACCATAAGAGGGTGGACTCTCTTCTTCATAAGATGAATGACTCTTTTCACCATAAGAGGGTGGACTCTCTTCACAATAAGAGGGTGGATTCTCTTCTTCATAAGAGGAATGACTCTCTTCACCTATAAGAGGGTGGACTCTCTTCTTCATAAGAGGAAGGACTCTCTTCACCTATAAGAGGGTGGACTCTCTTCTTCATAAGAGGAAGGACTTTCTTCACATATAAGAGGGTGGACTCTCTTCACCATAAGAGGGTGGACTCTCTTCTTGGTGAGCTTTTCAGAAGTACGGATAAACACCCCGAAAGTACGAGTTTACCAAGGTATTATACGAGATAGATTCCAAGCTCCATGCGTTTAGTGGATTTATGCTTCCTGAGGAATTTGTATTCATACGCACCTTCTTCCATGAAAGAAGGACTTCAAGATGCTCCATGCGTTTAGTGGACTTACGCTTCCTGAGGAAGTCGTATTCCTACGCACCTTCTGCTGAGGGGTCTTCCAAAGATAGTCTTCTTGATAACCAAATCTCGGGGGAGACAACCACAAAATCTAGGATCACCGTGAAGGGCCTTCACAAAAAGATCAATCCTAAAAGCCTAGGTTTTCAGAGCAAAATTACCCCGAAAGAATTCATAACAGACTAAGGCCTAAGGGAGGTAGACATCTTCCAAAGTAGACTAAGGGAGTAGACTAAGGGAGACCCTCCTAAAAGGAGGACATCCTCTAGAGCAATCCATGAATATAATATATTTAAAGAACGAATTTCAAACAGATACAACCACAAATCTAAGAATGTCCAATGCTACGAATGAATATATGATGCAAATAAGTGTAAATAAATACAAGATCAGATGGAACATGGATGAAGTATCTCAAACAGAGGCGTCTCACTTAGAGGCAGATGCCGAAGTTGCTGTTGATCTCCCAACGGGCGACGCTGGTTGCCGACACCAAGCTGAGGCTTCTTTATGATGGGTAGATGGCGTTCTTCGATCTTCAACCAATCCCTCCAATTTTGACAATGTTCCCTTAACTTCTCCCTCTTAACCATCTCCACACAAATAGCCATGTTCTGCATCATGCCAGTCCTTGTGGCTAAGGTATAGGTCCCTGTAACGGAGGCGTAGGCTCCAGCTGCTGAAGTGTAGCTCCCCGCTGCTGCGGAGTAGGTTCCTGTTGCTGAGGCGTAGGCTCCCGTTGTTGGTGTCCTCCATCTCTGGGAGAAGACCTGGTTATCTCTCAGATCCCAAGTGTCTCTCAGATCTGGTTGTCTTGGTGGTGGCGGAGGTAGATCCGTGTGGGAACCACAACCTCGTCTACGTGATTACCTTTATCAACTAGTTCTTTGGTATGTTGCGACATCCTTCCTCCAAAGATGTCAAAAATCCCTCCTTCTAGCGCCAATTGTTAACGGAGGAATTTGGTGAAAACAAATTCGGGGAGGGTTGCTGGAATTGTGGTGGTAGTTGACGACGATGTGCAGCGTAGGTTGAGAGGGTTAGGGTTTATGATTTGGGGATGGCTGAGATTGTGTGTGAGATTAGGCCGCGATTAAAGTTGAATATTGAATTCACTCTTGTTCGCTAGATGGCATCGTGCCATACAATGTGCCTACGTACCCTTATTTATAGGGATCAAGTCAAACGTAGTTCTTGGAGAGCAAGTAACCTATATGGGTCGGGCTTTCTTATTTCCAGGAAGCAGAAAAGACCGGGGTCACCGCCTTAGGTTTCTATAATAAGCGGCAATTATTGGACTGAACCCAAGTTGTGCCTTTTTGTGTACGGGTGAGGTTGGTAGATTAATGAGCTAGGCCCAAATCACACACCTCTTATTGAATATTTATTATACTCTTTCCAATCAACTTGCAAAAAGCATATTAGGGATAGGCGAGGCTTCCTACAAGTATGGGCTAGGCCCATTGGATACTCCCTGCTGACATTCATGAGCAACATTATTAGGGATAAGCGAGGCTTCATACAGGTATGGGCTAGGCCCATTGGATATTCCTCGTTGTGGTGGATGTTTTATCAAACTATGCCTTCTTTCCTTAACCCAAAGGAGGGCGACGCCTCCATCAAGGGCAAGGTCGACATTTCTACTATAACAACTACCCCTCATTGTTTGTCTTTTCATGTGGACGAGGTTACTTTCGGAGGACGAGGTTCCATATCCTGTAAGTGATCATGCGAAGGGTGATGCCCCACCGGAGGGCGAGGTTACTTCCGGAGTACGAAGTTCCATATCATGTATAATGCTCATGCAGAGGGTGATTCCCCACCTGGGGGGCGAGGTTACACATTTCTCCTATGATAATTGTAGCTAGCTCCTTGGTAAATAGTCCGCAGGCGAGGCTTCCCACAATTATGAGAGGCTACTTCCAGAAGGCAAGGTATTTCTAGGGATGAGTGATAAGTGGATTTCATATCTACTTGGATCGTCCTAAATCGGCTTAATCTGATCGTTCTGTTCTCAAGTACGTGTTGTTTTTAATGTGTTTTGTTTAGTATTTGTAGAGTTGCTTTATCAGCAGAGATGTGGTGATTCTATGATCGTTAGGTGGTGTTTAAGCATGTGTATGAAGATCAAGCAAGTGTGAATGTTGAATGGGCAAAGAAATGGCAAAAGAAATTTTAGAATTTTTCTGACAGAATTCACCGTGCGCCCGCTCCACCTCCCGCGCGCCCGCGCTGCAAATGACAGAATTCCTGGCGCGCCCGCGCCACCTCCCGCGCGCCCGCGCCGTCTCAATTGCTGAAAAGTGCAGTTTTGTGGTCAGAAAAGGAAACTTGCCATAGTTGTTAGCCTGAAGCCTTTATGAGTATTTGGTGGACGTTTTCTGAGGGATATATACATATACAATCAAAAACCTACATATATATCCATCCACCGGCTAGAGAACAAGAAGACGGCTGATTTACGAAGACCTAGTTTTCATCTAATCTTTGTATTCTTCTAAATTAGGCGATACTTTGGATTCTCGTTTGTTCTTTCTAAACCCTAGTTATTTTATTCAGTTTTCCAGACTTATTACTATCATGTTTTCATCAGAACCCACGATGATGAACGGTTCGATTATGAACTAATCGTCGTCGTGGGATTCTAACGGATTTATTTATGGATTTTAATAGTTAATTGTTTTAAAGATTTGTGTGTGATGTATTCTTGATAACCTAGTTTGGTTGTGATTATTCTTCTTGGATGAGTAGCTAACATCTAAGATTATTTGTTAATCTCTATTGAATGCGAAAGTGGATATAGAGATTTAGAACTTGCCATGCTAGCATAGGTTTATGTATGTTTGTCATGCATGATTCGTAGGTAATTTTAACCATCTTACCTGCCCTATGTAATCTTAATGGATAACTTGCTCATTAAACCGTTATGTTTTCAAATCTTATAGACATATAGGGTCTAAACATAATTGGTGTCTACCCAACTTCTATCTCTTTTGTGGATGTTTGAGTAGTTTGGTATACGTATACTGAAAGGTAGCGTGTACTGATTTCGTGTTATCCGATTAGTTATCACAACCGTCACATGCATTGATTAAAGACAAAAGACTCTAGATGAAGTACTTAATGAAGTTAGGATCCCATGTTTTATTCTCATAAGTAATTCAACAGCAATCTTTAGTTTAATATTGTCTTGGTATTTTGTTTAGTTAATTTAGTTAATCAAACACAACTTTGATACTTGTCTTAGCATTGAACGATAGCCATACATTGTTGCATAAGTGCATAACTATAGTAACCAACAGTCTCTGTGGGAACGAACTCTACTTATTCTTATATTACTTGCGTAACTATATTACTTACTCTTACTCAGTTTTCTCAACATTCTGGAGAAACTTTATGTGCGGCTTGGGAGCGTTACAAGGAGATGCTTAGGAAGTGTCCTCATCATGGAATGCCTGATTGGATGGTAATAAATTGTTTCTATAATGGTCTGGGAGGTCAATCTCGACCAATGCTTGATGCGGCATCAGGTGGAGCTCTGTGGGCTAAGAGCTATGATGAGGCTTATGAGCTAATTGAGATGATGGCTGCTAATGAATATCAGAATCCAACTGGAAGGCTATCGCAAGGTAAAGTAGCAGGGGTTCTGGAAGTGGATGTAGCTACGGCAATAGCAGCTCAGCTGAAGGCTTTGTCAATGAAGGTGGATTCCTTGTCTAACTATGGAGTTCAGCAGGTGGCTAGTGTGTGTGAGCTTTGTGCAGGGGCACATGATACGAATCAGTGTGCCATATCTAGTGAATCGGCACAGTTCGTGAGCAATTTTCAGAGATCACAGCAGCCAGTGCCTAATGCCTATCATCCCAACAACAGGAACCATCCTAATTTCAGCTGGAGTAACAATCAGGGTGGTCAGAATCAACCTCAACAGCCATATCAGCAGTATGGAGCAAGGCCATTCAACCCTTCTGGTTTTCAGCAGCAGTACGCTCCAAGGCAACCATATCAACCACCAGGTTTTCAACAACCTTCTCAAGGCAATGCTGGTCAGTCAGCTAATGAAAAGTCTGAATTGGAGGAATTGAGGCTAATGTGCAAGAGTCAAGCTGTTTCCATCAAGACTTTGGAGAATCAAATTGGTCATATTGCTAATGCATTGTTGAATAGACCACAGGGAACTCTACCTAGTGATACGGAAGCTAATCCTGGCAAACGGGAGACCAAAGAACATGTTAAAGCAGTTACCTTGCGATCCGGGAAGGTTACAGTTGACCAGAACTCAGAAACGGCAGAGAACGAAGAAAATCAGGATTCTGAACAGGAAACTAGGCGCGCCCGCCCCCTACCAAGCGCGCCCGCGCCTGTCATTCTGCCAGATAGTGTTGAAAATGGTGAAAACGCAAGTTTAGGTGGAAACGTAGCGGAAAAGGTTGACCGTTCTTCCGAGAAACCTATTCCGAAGCAAGCTACAGAGAGCAAGGAGGTCTATCCTCCTCCACCATTCCCCAAACGTCTTCAGAAGCAGAAGTTGGATAGACAGTTTGCCAAGTTTCTGGAGGTGTTCAAGAAGTTGCAGATCAATATACCTTTTGCTGAAGCTCTTGAGCAAATGCCGAGTTATGCCAAGTTCATGAAGGGTATTCTCTCACGGAAGTTGAAGCTTGAAGATTTGGAAACCGTTGCTCTAACGGAAGAATGTAGTGCTATTCTGCAGCAAAAGTTGCCTCCGAAACTGAAAGATCCAGGGAGTTTCACCATACCTTGCACTATCGGTAACTTATCTTTCGATAAGTGTTTGTGTGATTTGGGAGCAAGTATTAATCTCATGCCGTTGTCTGTCTTCTTGCAACTTGGGCTACCGGAGCCTAAGCCTACTACCATGTCTCTACAGCTGGCAGATAGATCTATCACATATCCTAGGGGTATTGTGGAGGATGTCTTGGTAAGGGTTGATAAGCTTATCTTCCCTGCATATTTTGTCATTCTGGACTATGAGGAAGACAAGAAGATTCCTATTATCTTGGGAAGGCCGTTTCTCGCTACAGGTCGTACTTTGATAGATGTGCAAAAGGGAGAGCTCACAATGAGGGTGCATGACCAAAATGTTACCTTCAACGTCTTCAATGCAATGAAATTTCCTACAGAGGAGGAGGAATGTTTTTCTATGGATCTAGTGGAATCTGCAGTAAGCAAGGGGTTTGACCAACTGATCAAGTCAGACACCTTGGAGAAAGCACTGATGGGAGAATCTGAATTTGAAGATGAAGAATTAGAAGAGCAACTGCAGTTTTTGAATGCATCTCCGTGGAAGAGAAGGATTGACATGCCATTCGATTCTCTTGGATTGGCAGAACTAAAGACTTCGGAGAAGCGTCTAAAACCATCCATTGAAGAGGCTCCCACTCTTGAGCTCAAACCACTACCAGAGCACTTGAGGTATGCTTTTCTAGGTGATGCATCTACTTTACCTGTTATTATTGCATCTAACTTGACAGGTAGTGAAGAAACAAAACTGTTACGGGTTCTGAGAGAGTTTAAATCAGCAATAGGATGGACCATAGCGGATTTAAAAGGGATCAGCCCTTCTTATTGTATGCACAAGATTCCGCTAGAACCAGGGTGCAAACCAACGGTGGACCCTCAGAGACGTCTCAACCCTATCATGAAGGAGGTAGTAAAGAAAGAAATTCTCAAGTGGTTAGATGCTGGGATCATCTACCCTATTTCAGATAGTGCATGGGTGAGTCCAGTTCAATGTGTTCCTAAGAAAGGAGGAATGACAGTGGTTGCTAATGAAAAGAATGAGCTTATCCCAACTCGTACAGTTACTGGATGGAGGATTTGCATGGATTACCGGAAGCTAAACAGGGCTACAAGGAAGGATCACTTCCCTCTTCCATTCATTGATCAGATGTTGGACAGGCTGGCTGGGCATGAGTTCTATTGCTTGCTAGATGGTTATTCAGGGTACCATCAGATAGGAATTACTCCAGAAGATCAAGAGAAGACCACTTTCACATGTCCTTTTGGCACTTTCGCGTTCCGTCGCGTCCCTTTCGGACTCTGTGGAGCACCTGCTACTTTTCAGAGGTGCATGATGGCCATTTTCTCGGAGATGATTGGCATAAATGTGGAAGTGTTCATGGATGACTTCTCAGTTTTTGGAATGTCATATGATGAGTGCCTAAGTAATTTAGGCATGGTGCTGAAAAGATGTGTTGAGACTAATCTAGTGCTCAACTGGGAAAAATGTCACTTCATGGTGAAAGAAGGAATCATTCTTGGGCATAAGGTATCTAGCAAGGGGCTTGAAGTGGACAAGGCCAAGGTGGAGACAATTGAAAATCTTCCTCCACCAGTCTCAGTTAAAGGTATTCGTAGTTTTCTTGGTCATGCGGGTTTCTATAGGCGGTTCATTCAAGGTTTCTCCAAAATTTCTAAACCCTTGTGTAATTTGTTGGAGAAGGATATTCCTTTCAAGTTCGATGAAGATTGTTTAGCGGCTTTTGAGCTTTTGAAGAAGAAGTTGACATCAGCACCTGTAATGATTGCACCAGATTGGAGTAAGCCGTTTGAGTTGATGTGTGATGCTAGTGACTATGCAGTGGGAGCTGTTCTTGGTCAAAGAAATAACAATGTGTTTCATGCGATCTTCTATGCTAGCAAAACACTCAATGATGCACAACTGAATTACACTACTACAGAGAAGGAGCTTTTGGCAATTGTGTACAGTTTCGAGAAATTCAGGTCTTATTTGCTTGGAACTAAGGTAGTAGTGTTTACTGATCATGCCGCAATTCGTTATCTGATTGCAAAGAAAGATTCGAAGCTGCGGTTGATTCGTTGGGTTCTTTTGCTTCAAGAATTCGATTTGGAAATTAAGGACAGAAAGGGTACCGAAAACCATGTGGCGGATCACTTGTCTCGGTTGGAGGACCAAGGTAAGAATGCAGGTGATAAAACTCTAATCAACGAATTCTTTCCTGATGAGCAACTTTTTGGGGTGCAAGATGAAGAACCATGGTTTGCAGATATTGTGAACTATCTTGTGAGTAACGTCATCCCTTCGGAATTCTCGTATGCTCAAAGGAAGAAGTTTTTGCATAATGTGAAGTGGTACCGTTGGGAGGAACCTTTCTTGTTCAGACAGGGAGCGGACCAGGTGATACGAAGATGCATTCCGTATAGTGAAACTGAAGGTGTGTTGCGTGATTACCACTCCACCACTTATGGAGGTCATTACGGTGGAGAGAAGACAGCTACTCGAGTACTTCAGGCAGGTTTTTATTGGCCGACTCTGTTTAAAGATGCCCACCAGTTTGTGTTGAGGTGTGATCGATGCCAAGGGGTAGGTAATATCTCTAGGAGGAACGAGATGCCTCTTAATATGCTGCTTGAAGTGGAGATTTTCGACGTGTGGGGCATAGATTTTATGGGACCGTTTGTTTCATCTTGCAACAATCAGTACATACTATTAGCTGTGGATTACGTGTCTAAATGGGTCGAGGTAAAGGCTCTACCGACCAATGATGCTAAAGTGGTGCTGGTTTTTCTGCAGAAGCAAATTTTTACGCGTTTTGGGACTCCAAGGGTAATAATCAGTGATGAGGGTACGCATTTTTGCAACCGTAAGTTCACAGCTTTGATGGCTAGGTATAATATCAATCATCGTGTTGCCACTGCCTATCACCCTCAAACTAATGGTCAAGCAGAGGTATCTAACAGGGAGATAAAGCGTATTCTTGAGAAAGTTGTGAACCCTTCAAGGAAAGATTGGTCGCTAAAGTTAGATGAAGCTGTCTGGGCTTATAGGACGACTTACAAGACACCATTAGGTACTTCACCTTTTCAATTGGTGTATGGGAAAGCGTGTCATTTGCCGGCCGAGCTGGAACACAAAGCATATTGGGCATTGAAGAAATTGAACTTCGATTTGAAAGCGGCTGGTGAGAAAAGAATGCTTCAAATTAATGAGTTGGATGAGTTCCGTCTACAGGTTTATGAAAATCACAAATTATACAAAGAGAAGGTTAAGAGATGGCATGATAAGAAGTTGGTGCACAAGTCTTTTGCTCCTGGCCAACTTGTTTTGCTCTTCAACTCTCGTCTCAAACTTTTTCCTGGTAAACTCAAGTCAAGGTGGTCGGGACCTTTTACGGTAAAAACGGTGTTTCCACATGGTGCAGTGGAAGTCTATGATAAGTCACCGGATGAAGCATTCAAAGTCAATGGTCAAAGATTAAAACCGTACTTTGGTGAACGGGTGAATCGCGAGGCGGAAATCGCGGTTCTTGTTTCAGCTGATTAAGGAGTCAGGAATCACGTCAAGCTATTGACGTAAAACGAGCGCTTCATGGGAGGCAACCCATGTTAATGTTGTAAGTATTCTATCTTCATTTGTGTAAAAAAAAAAAAAAAAAAAATTGGCAGAAAAAGCAGCGCGCCCGCGCCACAACCCGCGCGCCCGCGCCACAACCCGCGCGCCCGCGCCAGATATTCTGCTAAAAAGAAAAAAAACCGGGAAAAAGATAGAAAAAACACCCCCAAGTCATACAAAGTCAATTTTTTTTTGGTTTTTTCTTCTTATTTAAGCCTACCTCTACCCTACTCAACCCCATTCTATCAAACCCTAGCCTCCTAAACACTCACTTTTTCTCTCTAATCTATACATACACCTCCTTACTTATATTCATCCTAATTCTTCTTAATCCCATGGCACCACCAAAGAGAGGTCGATGGGTGGGTAGTAGTAGTACTCGTCGTTCTTCTTCAGAGGAGGAATCGAGTGCTGGGGTTGGTGTGCAGAAGTTCTCTTCTCCGGAGGCTCAATTGGAATTCAATCGGTTGTTGGCTAAACCCGTGGCTAAAGAAAGGGGATTTTTGCCTAGATCTTCTGATGGGCATCTTTTAGCCATGATTACAAAGAGGGGCTGAGAATCGTTTTGTGAAGCTCCGCAGCCGGTTCCGTTGTCTATTGTGCGGGAATTTTATGCTAATGCAAAAGCCGACAAGAATGGCTATAGTATGGTTCGTGGGATGACGGTGGACTATACGGCTGGGGCAATTGGCCGGGTGTTGAATTTACCACCAAAGAAGAGGGGTGAGGAAGATTGGTCGCTGAAGACTCGAGAGGAGCTTGATCTCGAGTATATTCTTGAGGAGATTTCTGTTCCGGGCACGTCCTGGAAATACAGGTCGGGCTCCACTATTCCTGCATCTTTTCCGGCTGCTGCTATGAATAGGTATGCGAGAGCTTGGAATCAGTTTTTATGTGCTAATGTTGTCCCTTCCTCGCATACTCATGATGTTACAGTAGAAAGGGTTATTATTCTGTGGGGAATTTTGAATGATGATTATATAGATTTAGAGGCTCTTTTGCATAGAAGCATTGTGAAGTTTTTGAAGGGCAATACAGCAGGGGCTATTCCTCACGCCTCTGTTGTAACCAAGTTATGTGCTGCGGTTGGTGTACGTTGGTCTGAGGAGGAGCCAGTTCAGATGCCTTCTGCTCCTATTGACCATACGTCGATTTATCGGATGGAAGAGTGGGATGGTGGTGATCCGGATAATTTTGGTTTGGGATACACCATTTGGAATGTTGAAGGAAGTGAGGCTCCAATTCAGGAGCCTGCAGCTCGTAGGGCACGAGCTACCAGGATTCCGCAGGAAGGTGCTGCGAGGATTCAGCGAGAGGTTGATATAGCTGGTCTTGGCGATGTGCAGTACAGGCGGTTGACTCGGCGCATTGATAGGATGCATGATATTCAGAGCCGTTTTGCACAGGATTTGACTCAGGCGTTGGGCACTGCGTTCCGCGCCACTGGAGTTGATATCACTTGGCCTATCTTTGGTATGGATTCTGTTTATCCACCACCTGATACACCACCCGAGGAGGGTGGTCCTGCTGATGATTAGGTATTCTCTGCATCTTCCTTTTTCTTACCTTCAATGAGGACATTGAATATTGTAAGTTTGGGGGTGGTAATTAAGGAATAGTAATGTTAGTGTGTGTTCATGTAGGATTCATATGGCATATGTAGTTAATTCATTCATATATTTACATGTTTATGTCATATAGAGCATTCTGTTTTTGCATATGTGTTTATCTATTATGTGAGTTCATTTAGTTGCATTTGCATAGCATATTTCATGATCCCTTAGAACTTGACTATTTCTTGGTTAGTGAGTCGATGTTGATGGGAGTGTGATAGTGATAGATAGAGGGTTGATTAAGTTTCTAAGCAATTGACTTGCATGCCAGAAACAATTGTAAATTCACAAGTCTCATTGGTTGCTTTTGGATTTGATCAGACCATGTTTGTTTGGATGTTAGAATTTAACCACTTGCTTATATTTAGAATGTTTTCTATTCTCTTGAAATTGAAAGAAGCACTTAAGTCTAAGTTTGGGGGAAACCAGGGATTTCATGCTAGTTGTAATAAAGGCTAGGCGTCAAATGGCTAGTAGCCGGCTCATTGAAAAGATGAGTAGTCTAGGGTGGAATGAGAAAAAGGCAAAGTGCACTCATTCCGAAATTAAAAAAAAAATAAAAAAAAAAGGAAAAAAAAAGAGTCGTGTTAGTTGTTTTATGCAGAATTGATCAGGTTGAGCTCTTTAATACTCGAGCAATTAAGTTCTAGGGGACTTTGTGCCTAGTGACCTAAGACTTTTCCGGTCTGGGATCCACTAACCTAAAGGTCGCTACATGGGTATTATTGTATAAGCCTTTTGGGGTCTCAGCCATTGCACGATCAAATAAGCATGTTTTTAAATAATAAAGCATGATTTCCTGTCTAACTCAAGTCAAGGTTGAGGTGACTTTAAGTGGTTTCTTGTGTCTAGAGTTCATTCTATTTATAAGCTTGTGGTTGTTTTGGTGAAGAATAGGATATGGTCTTGATTTAGTTTGGGAGTATATTGATGAGCATTGCACACACGCACGTTTCTGTGTATGTATGGTTAACATACGGGAATTTGGTCGAACTCTGTTTGAAAGATTGCATTCCTTGTTATGTTGGCTTGTTGATTGGTTATGGTTAGTTTGAGGGGATCAGTTGTATTTTCATAATAGTTGCATTCATGCATTGCATTTATAGAGTCTGTTTATGCTTGAGGACAAGCATCGGTTTAAGTTTGGGGGTGTGATAAGTGGATTTCATATCTACTTGGATCGTCCTAAATCGGCTTAATCTGATCGTTCTGTTCTCAAGTACGTGTTGTTTTTAATGTGTTTTGTTTAGTATTTGTAGAGTTGCTTTATCAGCAGAGATGTGGTGATTCTATGATCGTTAGGTGGTGTTTAAGCATGTGTATGAAGATCAAGCAAGTGTGAATGTTGAATGGGCAAAGAAATGGCAAAAGAAATTTTAGAATTTTTCTGACAGAATTCACCGCGTGCCCGCGCCACCTCCCGCGCGCCCGCGCTGCAAATGACAGAATTCCTGGCACGCCCGCGCCACCTCCCGCGCGCCCGCGCCGTCTCAATTGCTGAAAAGTGCAGTTTTGTGGTCAGAAAAGGAAACTTGCCATAGTTGTTAGCCTGAAGCCTTTATGAGTATTTGGTGGACGTTTTCTGAGGGATATATACATATACAATCAAAAACCTACATATATATCCATCCACCGGCTAGAGAACAAGAAGACGGCTGATTTACGAAGACCTAGTTTTCATCTAATCTTTGTATTCTTCTAAATTAGGCGATACTTTGGATTCTCGTTTGTTCTTTCTAAACCCTAGTTATTTTATTCAGTTTTCCAGACTTATTACTATCATGTTTTCATCAGAACCCACGATGATGAACGGTTCGATTATGAACTAATCGTCGTCGTGGGATTCTAACGGATTTATTTATGGATTTTAATAGTTAATTGTTTTAAAGATTTGTGTGTGATGTATTCTTGATAACCTAGTTTGGTTGTGATTATTCTTCTTGGATGAGTAGCTAACATCTAAGATTATTTGTTAATCTCTATTGAATGCGAAAGTGGATATAGAGATTTAGAACTTGCCATGCTAGCATAGGTTTATGTATGTTTGTCATGCATGATTCGTAGGTAATTTTAACCATCTTACCTGCCCTATGTAATCTTAATGGATAACTTGCTCATTAAACCGTTATGTTTTCAAATCTTATAGACATATAGGGTCTAAGCATAATTGGTGTCTACCCAACTTCTATCTCTTTTGTGGATGTTTGAGTAGTTTGGTATACGTATACTGAAAGGTAGCGTGTACTGATTTCGTGTTATCCGATTAGTTATCACAACCGTCACATGCATTGATTAAAGACAAAAGACTCTAGATGAAGTACTTAATGAAGTTAGGATCCCATGTTTTATTCTCATAAGTAATTCAACAGCAATTTTTAGTTTAATATTGTCTTGGTATTTTGTTTAGTTAATTTAGTTAATCAAACACAACTTTGATACTTGTCTTAGCATTGAACGATAGCCATACATTGTTGCATAAGTGCATAACTATAGTAACCAACAGTCTCTGTGGGAACGAACTCTACTTATTCTTATATTACTTGTGACCGCGTATACTTGCGTGATATTGTGTGAACAATGAGAGACCTTTCTAAGCTAATAACCTAGGCTTCCTATCCTGTAGAATGCTTCACATAAGGCGAGGTTGTCCTTGTATACGTCCTGAGTTATACATTTCTTCCCGATAGTAACAGTTGTCTCCTTACTAGTTAGTTCGTGGACGACACATCAGGGAGAGGCGACGCTTCCCATGGACGTGGGCTAGGCCCAATAGATGTACCATATTGAGATTTCCTTCTTTATATGTATGATATGGGACTGTCCCTACTAGTCTTCTTCCTTAAGTACATTTAATCAATGTCGATTTCATCATGTAGCATCTCCGTATTTCTTCCCGTCATTGTAAGAATGTTTCATGCCAACCATATCACGTCCGGTCCCACACGTTTTCCTACAATTTCGCGGCATCTCCGCATTTCTTCTTGTGATTGTAGGAATGTCTCGTGCCAATGAAAAAAGGCCCTATTCCAATGAAAAAGAAGTTAAAAACACAACATTTATAAAAGCATCATTGTATTTGAAATAATTAAATCATGGAACTAGAACCACCGATGTTTGCACAAGTTAGCATGTCTACACGCATTAAAAGCATAAAAACTAAAAAAACAAACCTATGAGTTCGAATTTATGGGCTAATGTGGCAGTCACTTCAACAGGTGGAAGAGGCCATGGATGCCCCAACTCAAGCTCCACAATGTTATCAAAGTCTTTGCTTAAGTAATGTGTTGGAATACATGAGTCATGTTCCAAAATAAGAACAAGACATAAGCATACTTTACAAGGTCCACTATGAAGGATGATCAGTCTAAGGATACCAATAAGGCGGACAACTAGAACTTGAAATTAGGTTTTGTTCTAGAAATGGATGGTGCCTGGAGGCGGTACGTTTGAACTTGTGCTCACAAGTCACAACAAGTGAAACACTAGATGAGTTTGATGATGAAGAGAACGTGCCAACAATAGTAATTGATAAAGAGTCTGAAGAGAGTTGCATTCAGTTGAATGATATTAGTCATAAGACAACGACTGGAGAACGGTTAGTGTCCGATGGAGAATCTATTGTTCTTGTACAACATTGTATATCGTCATTTTAAT
This sequence comes from Heracleum sosnowskyi, assembly GCA_030848705.1. Lineage (NCBI taxonomy): Eukaryota > Viridiplantae > Streptophyta > Magnoliopsida > Apiales > Apiaceae > Heracleum > Heracleum sosnowskyi. Next base: position 130,030,867 of record CM061238.1, on the reverse strand, counting down.
GTTGCAAATAACCACATTGTTAGAAGACCTAGGACATGTACTTACATAATTTCACACAATTTTGGAGAAAGCTGAATATAATCCACCAGTTCAGGGTTTTCTGCCTTGGTAATGTTTTCCTTTATACTCTGGACTAGTTCCTTCTGGGAAAAAAAACCCCAGCCATCAAAACAGGGTGTAGTTGAAAGCTCAGGCCAATGCTTTGATTTCTTAACCCACTAGAGATCATAAGAGGTGGTGTCAAGAGAGCTCCACACGCTTAGAGAATCAATGATCTATCAAATTGAAACATATATCGTCACTTTTGTCTCTGTTTGTGTTGAGATAGTGATGACCATGTCGAAACATAACAGATGTGTCTCAGAAGCTGGATAGATTGACTTGCATAATCAAAAACAGGAGGCACCAGTTAGTCCAATAATCACAAACCTTTACTTATCCATGAATTGGTGGTAGCCACGCCTCTGTTCTTGGTTCAGAGACTGTTACTCTATTTATAAGGTTGGATGTCAGTTGATCATAGATAAGCCAGCCAATAATACAAACATTCTTCTACGCATTGTTACAAAATTCATAATTCTCTTTATTGCAAATGATAACTGTCAATTTGAATTGACTTTTCGCCAAAATCTATAGATTTCTTGTTCTGAATCCTTAGAATTGTGGAGCAGGTTTGTCCGAACAAACACATGATATTTTCTAGGATGTCTAACAAACACACACAAAAAAAAAATTCCTAGAAAATATTTTTCATAGACCAAACAAACATCAAAAAGTCTAAAAAATATTTTCGTAGAAAAATATTTTTCAACAAACAAACGAAGCCTAAGATTAGTTAAAGGAATTTCCCATGACTCAAAAGATGGATTCACCGGATCTAATAAACGAATGATATTCTCAATTCGATATAATGATTTAACATTATTACATTTATTATACATTTTTATATATATATTAAGACTTAATTGCACGAAAATGGCTTGAGTTATAATTTTTTTGCACAGAAATGACTTATCTATAATAATAGGCACCCGCATGGCCAATTTATACACTTTTGAGGGCGAACTTGAATATGACAAGAGATCATACACTCTTGACCCAATTTAGATTCTCCTCCGTGATTCCAAGCTAAAGAATACGTCATATGTGTATGAAGTTGTGATTTTTACTGGTCATGATACAAAAGTTATGCAAAACTCGACAAAATCCCCTTCTAAGAGAAACAAGATAGAGAAACAGATGGACAAAATTATCTACATTTTGTTCAGCCTCCTAGGGCTCATCTCGATCATGACTTCTTAATAGCATTTGTCCGAGCAGTCCTCTCCATAACCCAATTTCCACAATAGTATTTGTATGCCATGATTTCAATAATATCAACTTATTTTTACGAGTGATGATGCCCAATTTTGTTCTTCAATCTTACAATTTGGTAACACATGTAAGGAGATATATATACTAACTCATTTCCGAATTTACCCCTGTGATTTAACGTCCGTTTGACATATTTTGACGAAAGTCATGTGGGTGTTTAAAAATTTATATTTGAGTAATGCGGGTGCCTATTATTATAGATAAGTTATTTATGTGCAAAAAAATTATAACTTAGGTCATTTTCGTGCAATTAAGTCATATTTTAATTACATATATGTATTTATTATTCATAATAAACATATTAGTTTCACACAACAATTTATTTTCCCCCAAAAAATTAGGATGCCTAATGGAAAATACGTCTCCATCTCTAAATAACAGAAAAATACGTTCCGATTTTTCTAAAACCAAGAATTTTATTATATTTTTCAAAAAATAAAAGGTGTTGGTATTTAGAACATTTATGTCTTTTGCAAGTACTTTTTTGTTTGCTTCTTCAGCTAATCTCATTCATCACTGGGCTTTCAAAACCTCAATCAACTAAACACAAATACAAACCAGCCTTCATAAGTACAAACCCAGCCCATTAAAAAAAGCCCAACTTCACCAAACCTAAAAACACAATCACTAAACCCTAATTCATCTATATCTACTCTCACTCTCTCTTCTCCGCCTCTTCTGCAAACCCTAGAAATCAACAGCACCAGCAACAATGGTAAATTCTAATTCACATCTATTTTCATCTAATTAATCTCTTTAATTGCTCAAATCGAAGCTTAATTAACTGAGTTATTAATTTTGTGTGTTTAATTTTGTGTAGCCTTTCAAGCGTTACGTTGAAATTGGGCGAGTTGCTCTTGTTAACTACGGAAAAGACTATGGCAAGCTCGTTGTTATCGTAGATGTTGTTGATCAGAATCGCGTAAGTATTTACTCACATTTAGCTCGGTTTTTGAAGATTTTTTTGTTTTAAATTGTAAATGAGTTTTGATATATGTTTATTTATGTGTGCCATTTTGGGTTTGAGCTGAGATTAGTCTAGTTGGGGTTGTTTGTTTTCGGGGTTTTCGATGTTTTTTAGATTTTGTTGTGTTGGTGGTTACAGTGTTGTGTAATTAATTGAATGTGAATTTGAGTGTATTGTTAGAGTTTTATGAGATTGTGAATTTGCTGTTAGTTCTGTAGTAGGATTAGATGTGTTTGGGCTCGGGGGTTTTGCTCTTTTGTATTGGTGAGTCGTTAACGTATAAACGTATTGGTGTTCGTAAATTTTGGTTCTTTTATATAATTACGTTTTTGTGTATGTTTATGGTGGAAAAGATTTTTGAATCGTCCCAAATTAAGGTAGTTTGAGCCAAGAAAAATATGATTTAAATCTGGTTTTGTGTCCCTTTGTTTATGAAAGGTTGTTCATTTCCTTTATTATAATTTGATGTTCTGTGAGACGTGTTAGTGGTACAGTTTCTTGGTTGATGAAATGTTTGTTTGTGTTTTGTTGGACTTATTCTTTTGCCTAACCAAATTAGGATGGATTTTAAGATCGAGAACCTTTTGGAATGTATGTTGTCTAGTTAATAGGTTTAATTACTCCATAATGTACTTACACGTCCACTTGTAGCGGAGGGATGTGGTAGTTTTTAGGATCTATGACTTGAATGATGATATCGTTGTGCATACGCAGCACATGTTTTTGTGCAATGAACGGCACTTTCCACACGAGATTTCTGACTTGCCACCCAATTGTTGTGCAGCCATGATAAATGATTTTCCTACTTTTCTTTGTAGTTTTAACGGAAGTAATAGGCAATGTGTATCAAATTGAATCTGTTTCCTCCAAGTGTTGTATGTATGCCCACTCTATTACTGGAATGAGGATATCTTTGTGCACACGCAGCATCAGATAATGGTGCAATGAGTGGCACTCCACACGAGATTTCTGACTTGCCCTTGATGAATAGTTCTGTTTTTTTTTGTGGATTAAATTTGCAACATGTAGGAAATTGAATCAGTTTTCCTGCCAATGGCATATAGAATTGTCTCTCTCATTCTTTCTCTATAGCTGGAACTAAGATGTTTTTGTGCATTCCAGCATCATATACTAACTTGTTATTATTTTATAATTTGCTATTATTTTTTAAATATTTGCTATAGTTATTTGCTACAGTTTTCAGAGAATAACATCCAAAAGTGAGTTTACAGGGCAGTAATAAATTTTCTTTCTTGTGAGTTATAGAGTACTCTCTCAGTAGAATTTGATGATACCTTCTATTCCAGATAATGAAGAGATTTACTTGCATATCACTCGGACCTACATAAACTTTTATAATATGACGGGGTGTTATTAGATATGATATGTAGATATTATTACATCTACTTCATTTTTATTATTTTGTCGTAATTTACAAAATTATCTAAGCAAATTGTGTTTGTACTTTAAAATTGTGCAGGCTCTAGTTGATTCACCTGACATGGTCAGATGCCAAATTAACTTTAAGAGGCTCACGCTGACAGATATCACTATTGACATCAAAAGGACCCCAAAGAAGAAAGAGCTGATTAAAGCAATGGAAGCTGCAGGTAACCTAAATTTGAATCTTCTTGTGTTCATATAGTTTTCATTGTAAATGTTGAACGCAAGTGGTTTTTCCAAACTTGTAGATGTCAAGAACAAGTGGGAGAACAGCTCTTGGGGAAGAAAGCTGATTGTTAAGAAACGAAGAGAGGCTTTAACCGATTTTGATAGGTTTAAGCTCATGTTGGCCAAGATAAAGGTTTGTGAGCTTGTATCATAAAGTTCTGCTGCTAAATAGAAACGTTTCTACTATCTTGCAATAAGATTACTATTTTCTGTAACAAGTAGAAGATCACTATTATTACTATTATTTTATCCTTTCTCCTTATCCGTTGTGTTTGAATATGTATTTGCAGAAAGCTAGTCTGGTCAGGGAAGAGCTTGCTAAGCTAAAGAAGCAGACCGCAGCATAAACCATTGCTTTAGTACCTTAAGCATTATGTTATGAGATTTCCAGTAATTAGTATCTTGGTATTGCTTTGTGTTTCAGTTAGTCATAAGAGTGGTACTTTGTTTCTTTTTGGGCTGCAAAGATTTTGTCTGGCCAAGTATTTTCCTTGTGTACTAGTAAGATTAGAGAGATACAATTCTAAATTGATGTCCAATGAAAGTCATGTTTTTGCAGACTTGCCCTATTTCTCTGTCTATTGGTTCCAAGCAAGCATGGTCTTGTCATTAATACTATCTTTCATCTTTTATCTTGTTCAATTATATCTCCAATGCTCAAACAAACCTTACACTTTACGTCTTTACCATTTCACTGGTACTTTCCAGTATATTTTGTCATGTAATCTCGTCCTTAGTTGCCGAATATAATGGAGGTTTCAATAGACGGATCCACCGTAATTGGCAGGAATTCACGAACTCTATACATAATTGTAATCCAAAGTTAAATCCTATAATTTTTTGTGGCAATTTAAAGATGTCAATAATTACTGACAAAGAAAAACTAAAATAAATTATTGCTTGTACGGTTGTACAGCGTTTTATACAGATGCTGGAACGGTATAATGAGTTAGTTGGGAATGGTAATTTACTACTTTACATTGAGGGGACAACACGGAGGTTAAGAAAACGTGTAAATTAATAGGAAAAAATAAGATAAAAAAGTAAAGTGGTGGGACCAATCAATATTTAATGTATAAGGTGGGTATAAAGTAATTATATTGGAGGAAAATAGTGAATGTGATTGAATTTTATATTATAAATTGTTACTATTTTTGGTATATAAAGAAACGAGAGAGACACGTCAAAAAGAAAAGTGTAAAGGTGGGTATAAAGTAGTTATATTGGAGGAAAATAGTGAATGTGATTGAATTTTATATTATAAACTAGTTGAGAAAGCCGCGCTTCGCGACGGCGTTATAATTTTTTTTTAAAACTTTATCTATAAAATTATAACAATTACTCATTCCTTCCTAATAAGTCGTACTACCTTTAAACACGTTTTCCTTGTTAAGATCGAAATCTCAAATCTTATATATTGAATACTTGTTTTATATATTAATTTTCATGGTAAAATAACCTTCTTAATGAGTCGTTCTCTCATTGAAAAAATACTTATATAAATTCGTACTCTTATTTTACTTTCAATAAAACTTTTAACTTTGTCTTACAAACAACTATTCTATTTCCCATAGAACTTTTTTTATATGTATTTTTTATAAATTCGAATTCTTATACTCTATAAATTCGAAAATATATTCTGCTTCCAATAAAACTTTCAATTATATATCTAACTTATAAATTTGAACTATTTTTTTTTATAAACTCGAACACTTATTACACTTCAAATATAACTTTTATTTATTTGTCTTTCCTATAAATTTGAACTCTCTCAATTAGAGCTTATTTCATAATTCTTGGAGGTTATTTAACAATTCTCTTTATTTATGGTTCCCCAGAGGAATGTCCTTCTATTATATGTTAACTCGTCAAATTAATTTTTAAATATGAAGACTTTTCGTTATGTGAATAGTATTAAATTTATAAATATATATTCCTAATGCAAGTATAATCAAAGATGTCACCACCGTCTTGACAAAAAAAAAAGGCAGAGTTCTCGTATTCTACTTCTAAAAGAACATTTAAACTCTATTTTATTTCAATAGAACTTTTAATTATATGTCTTTTTTTTATAATAAATTTGAACTCTTATTCTCTATAAATTCGAACTAATATTCTACTTTAAATAGAACTTGTAATTGTATGGTTTACAAACACCTATTCTACTTTCAATAGAAATTTTAATTATATGTTTTTCTTATAAATTTGAATTTTTCTCCTCTATAAATTCGAACACCTATCCTATTTAATTTTCAATAAAACTTTTAATTATATGTCTTCCCTATAAATTCGAGTTCTTCCCCTCTATAAATTCGGAAGAACAGTCTCTTTTAGCTAAATATTAAATTGTCTCTTAATTTCTCTTGAAAATATAGACTTCTGAATTTTTATTTTTATTTTGCTAAATTAGAGACTTCTGAATTAACTGCAAAGTTAGCAAAGTCAAAGTGAAAAGGTTACAAACGGATAAATTATACATTATTCCACAGGTTTACTTTGACACCTTTATAACAAATTTATTGAATGCTAGAAAACGTGTTATAAAAAAAGTTAAAAGTTCTTTCACTTTTCTCTGAGTAGCCTCAAAACTAAGGTAAACACGGCATACAAATTGCCTTCCATTAGACGGTATCCCACAAAATACACTGAAGAAAAAGCTTCTTGGGATGAATACTCGCTACTCACTGTAGTTCCTTGCAGGGGTGCAGTAATCAAGAACATAAAATGAGCCTAACTTGTAACACTACTACTACCGTGACAGAAAAAACCACCCCAAAATATTATCAGCACTAACTTAATCCACGCATCATTGTTCACCATAAAACTTTGAAAAATAATCAGTTAATTTTGTTTTATGTACAGCATTTTCCTCAAGCTTCTGCAGCAACCTAAGCATATTGTTTTTTATGCGCTTGCGTTCTTCTGGTTGACTATATAACTCGAGGAGAACATCTGAAGGAACAATAGGTGCAGGCTCAGCTATCAACTTTACGCCATCCACTTGCATCCCATTTATTCTGAACAATGAAAGAAGTGCATTTATAAGAGAGATGCACAAATGAATGTAAAGTAAAGCTGCTGAAATTATTGCATATAGACTTACTTGTTTAGAATTTGTAGCATGTTAGGCCATTCAGTTATGCAGAAATGCACATCCGTGATGGTAGTACTTCTTTGGTGGGAAGCCCTGATTTTCCCAAAAGCCTTGAAAATCGGACTATGTTTGCTAAGTATCCCAGGCAACATGGTTTTAATCCTTACAATTGTTGTTCTTGGTGTGTCAACTCTGTAGATAAACAGGCGCTTTCCGAAAACAACTATGGATTGTTTAGCAAGTGCTCTATCTTTTCCATCTTCTGTCTGTAAAATGTACAAATGAAACTTAAAGGACAGTGTGATGATTAAAGAATATGAGACTTGAAAATTAAAGTATCGTGTGATGATTAAATAATATGCTACCAATAAAGGTTCTATAATAGATGACCAATAATTCACTATAATTCACTAGATAGTAAAAAGTAATCTAGGGGGAGACAAGCTCAAACCTCGCTCCATCTCTACAATTAAAACCATCAGAACATATATCAAGAACCTATATATCTCTCCGAAGCGAGAAGGTGATAGCAAAAAGTTTGAAACATAGTTACAAAGGAAAGGTGGCATGCTAAATATCCTTTTTCTTAAGGTTATGAAAAGGTGAAACCATTGACTGACTTGTTTTGAATTCAAGAAAAGGCGATGATATCCGCCAACAACACAAATACCATTCACGTGTGTGCACACACAATGACACCAACATAAATATGTTATATAGAGTGAGTGTATGCATATTAGAATAATCTGAATATTAAATGATTATGGAACAATAACAAGATCAAGTGTTAACTGATATTGAAGATGTCAGGATGTGCAACAGCCAAAAAAATTGCGTACAATCTTTAAAGACACTTCAATAAAGAAGCTGCACAACTTAGGTATTAAAGATTGTTTGCAGGAAATTCAGTTGCATATGATCACATCACTAGCAGATACAAAAGATAGTATACCTCGAATTCCACATAAGCAACAGAATCTGAGGAGCCCAAGAAAAAACCAGAGATATTGCTTTCACAAAAGGCAAGAGCTTCCTCAATATGTCTTGGGCAGATTTTATGAGACAGTTGTTTAATAGCAACAGTCCGGATTGGATTTTTTATTAATGCAGCTGGAGCATCAGGATCACCGATCAAGCTTGGAATAGTCATATTCTTAGACTGGCCCAGGGAAGAAGCTGCCTCCAATGTAATTGTCCAACCTCTCAAGGAGAGGTCAGTAGTTTGCAGAGCTTTTTGCATTCCTTCCCATGTCTGCAATAAATTTAACAGCTTTCTGAGAAACTATAGCCAATACATTGGACAGAACTAAATATTGGGATTAGAATTCTGTTTCCAATCAACAATTTATCAAAGTAAAATATTTCTTAAGTGATGACCTCTTATCGTTTCATTTACTTGATTATCTTTGTCAGTTACTGTTTAACATAGGATTCGATGTTAGGTTACCCCTAATTCTTTTAACCTACAAGCATTTCCTTCGAATTGAGTTGTGGAAAATAATTTCTGTGCATGTTCATATCATTTAGCAAGGGCATGGATCCATAATCAGCACCTAAAAGTTAGTACTCGATCTTTAAAATATAGCAATGAGCACTGACCTTAAAGTAAACAGTAGCAGTTTTATAGCGGTTCTTTCCAGCATCAGAAAGTTCGATCTTCAAACCATTGTCAAACTGCTCAAGAACAGTAAATAAATCTCGTTCTCCGGCATCTTTATGCACAAACTTAACAATTACTTTGTATTGGTCCAATGACTCTTCGCACGTTCTATCTCGTGCATTATCTAAATGCCTCGTCCTCATTGGAGAAATATTGGCATTGAGTGCTACACTTTCTGCATTGCCTTTTTCTTGATTGTCAGTCTTGCCATTTTCATAAGCTATCTTCACAGGGGCTTCTACACTTGGCTCTTCACTCTTTTGACTTAAAATATGACTGGATGATGTTTGCCGTCCTTCATCATCTAATTCTTGCATGTTGACTTGGGATAGAACTCTCAAATGGTCTGTATGACGGTTTTGATCACTTTTCTTGGATATCGCAGTTCCTGGACCACTAGTAACCTGTTGACCTAGAGGATACCCCTTAATGCAATCAATTAAATCATTAACGTCGGTTGGTTTTGGCACATTGCCTCTACTGTTTTTATCTGACTTCTCCAAATATCCATTTGATTCCAAAATATTGTACTTGTCCTTAACCTGATCTGCTTTCTGATCATCCACTTTACTGAAAAGATCAGATAATCTCGTAAACTTTTGTGCACCATTACCTGATGCAGGCATTACCTCTCCTTTAGAGACTTTATCTGCAGATACCTTAGATACATTCTGCTGATTCCGTTTCTGCTTGAGTTCTTTTCTTATTGAATCAAAAGTACTTGGGACATCGTTTTGCATTGTTGCAGTTGTCCCTGCATTTGAACTAACAAGCTCTATGGAAGACTTCTCCTCCAACTCCAGGTGTTTATTCTCAGGCTCAGCAGCAGGCAGCTCTTCTATTTTCTTATCACAGAGATCCACGAATAATTTGTTTTTTACTTGGTTTCTACGTCCAGTTGAAGCCATTTCATCTTCAACTTTTACTTGCCATGTCTTAGTCGCTTCATATATTAAGCTAGATAACTTCTCAGGTTTATCATTTGCATTATGCTGCTCTTTAAGTGTGTGCTTCTTTTTCTGCTGAATTAGATTTGGGCTATTTAAGATGCCTTCTACCTTAACTGTACCGACATTAGAATCAGAGGCAGCCTCAGGGATTTTAGCGTATGGAGAATCACAAACTCCTGAGGCTGTGGCATCAAGTGGAACTTCAGAAGAGTGCTCTGGATTTACATTCGATATTGCCCGACTCACACTGATATCCTCACTTTTCATGTTAGTTGATGACTGAATTAGATTTCTGGTCTTGTGAGGTCCAGTGTTCTCCAGATCATTACATATCCTCTTGGCGTCCGATGCTGTATCAGCGGTCATGTCCGACAAGATTTCCGCAGATGTACCCGGCGATGAATTTGGTGGAATGTTACTCTTATGGCACGGAGTATCTGCCAGGGTATCACTAATTTCATTGTGGTCAGACTTTTCTAACCCCTTCTCTTGAGTTGTCATAACTGTGGAAGCTGTAGCATCAGCTGCTGACGTTGACGTAACATCATTAATTGAGTCACTTTGGAGTTTAGAATTTCCAAATATCTTTTCCTTTGCATTCTGAAGAAGTTCTTTCAAAGTGTACCAAGAACCCCCAATTTCTTTTTGCACATGTGACAGTTTCGGAAAGCTTCCGGGATTCTTTTCTACATACCTGAGAAGATCAAGCAAGTAAGCAAACAATAAAGTCACTCGAAATCCATGATCAGCCAAGAAAACGGAACATGTGATTTAGATAACCCTAAGGCACTTATGCCTTCAACAAAGTAGGCTAATAAGTCATAAAACGGAGCGTAATTCCCAAAATACTATCAAAAGTCCACAAATAACACAATACAACAAAAAAGAAGCACCAATCATTTAAATAACCAACTTAGTCCATTATCTTGAAAGAACTCTTCCAAGCAACGTATCTACTATCTACTTGCAAGTTGCAATACACATTTGATAGCAAAACAAAGACTCAACGAGTATGAAACTCAACTAACCACCACTCTCTCACACCGAATTTCACACCATTATAAAACCATACACAACACATTACATCAACCTAAACTTCCAATACGAAACACCATCCTTTCAAATTAATTTTCGAAACATTTTGGTTAACTCAAACACCCTTATTACCAATAAATATCACCCTACACTAATTAACAAAAAAAGGGTAAGCTCAATCTTTAAAACCATTTCAACCCAAATTAACATTAAACACACAAATAGTACATATGACCTAAAAACAACCAAAATGCAAAATAAAGAACAAAAAAAAGAGGGTGGAAATTACATTTTAACATACGTTTCGACAGCCTCAGATTTACGTGCTTTGTCCATTCGAGATCTGTTTCCAGCAGAAGTAGAAAGCTGGCGCCTTGTTTGCCTAGCAACACCTGTTAATCAAATACATTATAACCTGTAAAATTATAAAAAATGTACATATTTATAAAAATATAAAAATGGGGGGAAGAATAATTTACCGATGGTGCGAAAGAGAAGGCTGGTGGTGGTGGTGGTGATTTGTGGGTGAAGGAGACGAGAGAGACCCATTTTGGGTTTAATTTTGTCTCCTGCGCTGTGTGTGTGCGCGCGCAGAGGAGGGGGTTTAAGGAGGGTATATGTGTTTAGGGTCTCTTCTTGATTTAGGGAAAATGTTTACATTTTGGGTGTTTTTTTATAAAAAACAATTCAGAAAGGAACAAGGGAAGATTGTGAGGAGGAGTAATAAAAAAATAAGACAAGTAAATGAAAAACAATACAAAAAAATCGAGAGATTTAGCAAAAATAGAAATGGAGCAAAACTGAGAGCAACTCCCTGTCTCCGACAGCGGATTAGCCCGTTCTTTAAAAATATTATTAAAATATTAAATTTTAGTGATTTAGAATATTTTATTAAATGTCAATTTCAATAATATTATTTATTTTTTTATTTTAATATTATTATATTATTATATTAAAACTCTAATTTTAACATTAATATTTGAAAATTTTAAAAATAAACATTAACATTTGAAGTGGGCAAATAAAAAAATGAATATTTAATTATTAAAAATAAGATAAGAAATGACTTTTGATGCCTTCAATACTATTATATAATAGATGAAACATTAAAAGTTTGATCGGTCGGTATGGTACGTTGTGATTTTATTTAATTGTCCTTTCTTAAATTCATGTTTTTACTTAATTAACCTTACTTGTTTATAGAAATATATTATTAAATAATAATATTACCTATTCATAACTAATTACCTTTTCATCTAAAATACATTATTTTTTTTATTTTTTCTAACAAATTCCTCTATTTTTTCAAATATATCACGGGCAATTACCGTTTTTAACTAAAACATGTTAGTTTTTCTATTTTTCCTTATTAAAACCCCTCATTTTCCAAAAATATCACGGACAAACCTTTAGTTATTTATTTTTAAACCTAATATTATAATTATTTTTTTAAAAATTTACCTATTTTAACATGTATACTTATTTTTCTTAACAAATGCAATTACTAAAAATAATCAAATATAAATAATCAAATACCTATTTATAACCAATTATTTTTTCAGCTAAAACACATTATAGATTTTTTCTAACAAAGTCCCTCATTTTCTAAATATATCACCGGAAATTGTCTTTTTCAATTTACTTTTTCTATTTTTCTCACTAAAATTCATTCTTTTTCTAAAAATATCACGGACAAACCTTTTACTTATTTATTTTAAAACGTATTTAAATAATTTAAATTATTAAATTTAAAACCTTATTTTTCAAATATATCACGGACATTTACCTTTTTAAACTAAATATATGTTACATTTTTTATTTTTCCATACTAAAACCCCTCATTTTCCAAAAATATAACGAGTAAACCCTTACTTATTTATTTTAAAATATGTTTTAATGTTTTTAATTAATTAAAAGTGTTTAGCTATTTTAACATGTCTACTTATTTTTTTAACAAATACAATTGAAAAAATAATAATAAAATAACAATTAATTTTAAGCTAGTATAAATAAAGTATGAACGAATGATTCTAACTTTTTAAAGAATCGCCGGTACATTATTGAAAATCTAATTTATTCATCATTCCTTAAATTTTATTTAGTTTGAAATTCTATGTAGCTAACCTGTTGGAGTTGCTCTGAGAATACAGTATTATGTTTGAACAAAATTTTAAAATCTCCTTTCTTTTTCTTCGGCTTTACTTCTAGTTCCGTAAATTTTATATCAAACATGCCTTTTTATTTATATAAAAAAATTAGTTTCTTGCTACTAAACATTTATGTTGGAACCAGATTTCTGATGGGTCGGACTCCGAGTATTCCTTCGGGTTCACCTGTAAAATGAGAAGAATGCAAGAGGTTTGGCCCCCGATTACCTCCGACGTGAGAATAAATTAAAAGATTCTGGTGAGTTTAAATTGAACTAGCAAGTGCTTGTGTGTATTATGATTTATGAATTAAGTAGTAACCTTTCAACGAAACCTGATATGAGCTTCTATAAGATCGGTTTGTTACGGTCGCCCGAAATCCTCAGGGCCACTCGCATACGTGTGTTGTCTGGTTCGCTCGCCTAGAAAGTCGGAAGACTTGGTCATTCTGCAACGGCTATGTGTAACTGGCCGGACCAAAATAATGGACCTGACTTATCCAACCAACTCATTCGGCCCAATTATTATTCGGCCAATTATACTTGGGCCTCCAACAATTTCAATTACAGATTTATCACAAAATGTTTGTACTTAATGGCTTTTACTCTGTACAAAGTTTTAAATTCTTTAGAAACTTTTAAAAACTAATGCACTAATTAAATATTAGATGCAAGTGAGGAGAGAGATAGAAAAAGAATAATTAACTTGTCTTGCAATCAGAAAAAAAGTTGTTATTGTGTGTCAATAGGCACACCGTATGAAAATCCTTTAATTAATGCTACCGAATCTGACTCCTTTTGGGTTGAAACTTGAAAGTCTCCCTTCAAATTTTTTCTTAAATCTTGGGTTGAAAAACTATTTTTGTCTTCGTATGAAATTGTTAGGATGTGGGTCTGATGTGCCTCACATATATTGGTTTGAGAGTTTATTTAGACTTGTTAATGTTCTAGAAAAGTCGGTTTGTTTCCCTGTTCCTCTGCTTATCATGCTACTGTCTGTGTGGAAGTACAATTTAGGTTCTCTACCTAATGTGATTCTAGCCAGTTTGGATGAGAATGCTTCTGTTGTGGGAGGGTCACAGTTTCTTATTTGAACGCATTGGGCCCTTGTGAAGCATGTCACAAAGTTATCCCACGACACTGTGGATTGTACACATTTGGAGACCTTTCTGAACACTGACGAATTATAAGAGAATAGGAAAAAGTTTGATTGGTACTTGAATGCATTTACAGGCTGAGGAAGTGCAACATGACGTTGTTCATAGATATACTGAATTCATGACATTGAGAGCTGTTTATTGCAGGAGAACATCAGGATAAGAAGCTCTAACAAGGCGGTTGAGCACTGCATCGTACTCTGTTGGTGGAAATTAGAGGAGAGGGATTGCTGAGTCTAGTGTTGTTGCTGGTGATGCTGGTATTGTTGATCAGGAATGCATGGCGTTGCTGTAAGCTCTGTGGTGGGCACAGTCAAGCACCAAGGAAACATGGAAGACCACATGTATGTAGTAGTCCAAGAAGGGGCAGGGGACGTGGTAGTGGGAGAGGACGAGGCTGTGGACAGGGGCGGACGTACAGGCCTGGGGAGTGGGTGCCAAGGAACCCACTGGGCCTGCTGCTAAGCCCATATTATGTAGCAATTTTAGTGAAGAAACCCACAGAAAAAAATACAAGGAACTCACTAAATTTATTTGAAATCCACTAAATTAAAGCCCAAAACTGAAAAAACCAAATTCAGTACTAATTCTATTGCAGCAGCCTTGAGAATTGAAATCCTGAATTAAAATTTAGAAATCTCAAACAAAAACAAACGGAACTCTCTCTTATCTCTTTGTGCTCGGTTTCTTTGTGTCTCCTCCCTCCTGATGTCTACAATTGGTCGGTGAACTCTCTCTTATACAAGGAACCCGCTCACAAAAATTCTTGGGTCCGCCACTGGCTGTGGACACCCTGAGCATCCAAGACGTCCTAACCCTTAAATTTTTATCTGAATGTTATTTCTTGTTGTTTTAACTTGAATATTGGTGCTGTAATCTTGAACTAGCAAAAGAGGTTATTATGAAAAAACATTTGATTAATGCAAGGTTATTATACGTACAAAAGAGTAGGTTTAAGGTTATTATCATTATCACAATAAAAAGGGCATTGACGCTGTTAACAAAATCAATAATAGAATGGTATTACTAAGATTTGAGAATATCCCTGCAAAATATTATAATTAATAAGAAGGTTGATCTTCAATATCAATTGTCGACCATGTACAAGAATGTATAAACCAAAAAAATTGTATAAATTATCGCTTGTCAACCCTCATGATCCTCTCGGAGGAATAAATATACACACACGGAGATTGCAGAGCTGTAGAACCCTAAAAAGATGGAGAAGTTTACTTGCGCCAACTAATTAGGTACTGCCGTCTTCCTCCTATTTTACTTGGAATGGCCATACTACTACTTTACATGTTACAGACTTACAGCCGCCCTGTAACACAATATAAGCTCTCGACCCTCCAATTGTAAGCTCTCGGGTTTTATGTATTTTCAGATTTTTCTTCGTATATTTTTGTCTGTGATCCCCGCTGTTATGAACATTGTCATTATTGTATATGCATGAGAAGTTACCCTTCTTTGTTAGTGTGCATGAGATGAGTGTTAACTTTTACAGGAGACATTCTGACAAGTATGTAATTCCTAAACTATACCAACTAAAAGAGAATGAATCAGGCATTACCAACAACAATTGTAACTTTAGATTCTATTAGAACAAGTTCAGAGGATCAACTGGCAAGGCGACAACTATGTTCTATATTCGACCTAGTCATTCCTTCGTCAAATCCTCCTCTCTTTTATAACAATGCGAAAAGGAATCAAATAGCGCAAAATCCACAAAAATCTTGAGGGAAGTATATACACTGCGATAATTGGCCATATAACTCAAGTACAATACAATATTAGTAATACTACAGAGTTTAAGAATGAAAGCATCAATTAGCAAGTGCAATTTGCTAGAGAACAATTTGGCCTTGGTACAAAATTGTCAACCTTAATTCCTATAAATGCGTATCATGCTAGAGCCTGAAAACAACATAAAACAAAGCTACAATCTACTTGGTACATACAAAAATGCCAAGATTCAGTCTGACATTAGTTTTGGCGTTCTTCTTCTTCAAAAGCTATTGCTTTGGAGCCCTTCAGTATGGATTCTATGACGGGAAATGTGGGTCATCTGATGTGGAGGACATTGTACATGGCGTCGTTAACTCATGGTGCAATATTGATCCAACAAGGTCGGCTGCTCTACTACGCATGCAATTCCATGATTGTCAATCTATTAAAATTCAATCTGAGTTTCAGTGTAAATTTGATGAACTAATGAAAAACTTATTCTGACAATCTACAGGGTTGTGATGCATCAATCTTACTAAATGGAAGTGACAGCGAACTAACTGCATTTCCAAATAGCGGTATTAGCCTATTAGGGGATTTGACGTGATCGATGATGCAAAGGCTGCTGTCGAAGCAGTATGTCCTGGAGTAGTCTCTTGCGCTGATATTATTGTTATGGCTACTAGGGATGCTGTTTCTTTTGTGAGTAATTTTAGTTATAAGTAATGCAGTATTGCTGCTGCATATCTAGACAATTTTAAATTTACAGTCAAATAAATTTCTCCAACGTATGATAATGTAATGACTAACCAGTCATATTTCATGTTGTCCTGTACACAGAGTGGAGGAGGAACGTACAATGTACAAACTGGCCGCAGGGATGGCCTTGTATCTCTTGCCTCAAACGTTGATCTTCCGCCTCCATTCATTTCGGTATCAGATTCCATTGCTGCATTTGCAGCGAAAGGACTCAATGTCACGGACATGGTTTATCTTTTCGGTAATCTACTCGATCTTCCAACTCTAATGATCTCAACTATCTATTTTCATCAATTAGATCTTACATTCCTCTTTACTTATTAACAATTTGGACAATGATCCTTAATTACATGCTCGAAGACATGTGGAAAATAATAATTTGAACTTAGTATCAACCTGATTGAACAATTCTTGACTGTGGCCATGTACAGAGTACCTTATAGTAGGGGCACTGTGTGTTCTCTCCTGTAAACATCGGTGTCTAAATTGTCGTAATATTCCTTCTTTTTATGAAATAGGTGGTCATACTGTCGGTGTTGCACATTGCTCAAACTTCCAGGACCGACTTTATAATTTCAACCAAACTGGAGGACCTGATCCAGCTATGGATTCATTGCTTTTAACTACATTGAGGCTAAGATGTCCTCAAAATTCTTCAGTTAATAATACTGCTAACCTTGATCAGGGTCTTCTAAGCTCCACGGTTGTGGACACGTCTTTTCATCAACAAAGGCATTCTTCAGATTGATCAACAACTAGCACTTGATCCATCAACCAAAGCAAGGGTAACAGCTGTAGCAACTTCGTTGGACTTCAAAACCAGATTTGGTCAGGCCATGGTTAAATTGGGTGGAGTCCAGGTTCTTACAGGCACCGACGGTGAGAAACAGTGACTAGAGAATCACACACATGATAAGTTATATGTCTATTGTGACACTTGCTAGTTGTCGCTTTCCTTTTTATCTATTGTTGTCTTAAAGATGGTTGATAAAAGTCATTTATGTCTACGATGGTTCCTGGCGTTCAAGGCTTTGTAAATTCGTTACGATGTTGGTTCATGCTTATTTGTCATATATACTGGGAAAATGCTCAAGTAACTAGAGATCGTGTTCAAGTTTTTGATGAATGTATGCAATGAATTTGTGAGAGTTTCTGCTAAAGAGGTTAGAAATCTGAAATCGATCAGGTGCAGGTTTTAATCACATAATGTGTACTCGTGGCCTTACTTTTAGCGGGATACCCTGAAGGAACAAAACCTAACAATCTAGCAAAAACATCACGATTGCAATAGTAGCCATTTATATCCTGAATCAGCAATGGAGCTAAGTCATTTGGAGGACTCTCGAGAATAGCAACTTCATCGTGGAGAGAAAATCCCATATGAGCAATAAAATCAGCACACCTATTTGCTTCCCTCATGACATGCCTGAAAGAAAGTTGCCATGCATTCTTTAGCATTTCTAAAATATGAGAGATAATGTTCTCCTCTTTGAATTGCCCTATGGAGTAAGGGTCAGTGTTTGCGAAAAAAGAAAGACGACGAGCCAACGCGGTCATTTTCCGAGCTCGAATAGAACGATCTAAAAGGGGTTGTGCAACGTAAAGAGATGGCCGACTCTGATGAATTTGGTAATCCGAACATTAAATCAATTACAAGAAAAAAAATTACGGTTGCACAGAAGAAAACACATCAGAGGCCACTATAACATAGGAGAAAACACGACAGAGGAAGCAAAGTTGCATACAAAATAATACGGCAATAAACAAATATAAAGTTACACCTAAATAAATAATTTCATTTGCAGTTAGTAAATATTTTTTACTGGATTACTTCCTTTTGATATGCCAAACTTTTAGTACAACTTTTCAGGTTTCAACTGCATAAAAAAGAATATACCTTTCTTATTTTCTTCAAATGAATTGATTACTGTGGTAACTACAATGTGAACTAGTTGTTTTACGTTGCATGATACAATATTATGAAATTTCACTTCAGTTAGATAGGTCAGCACAGTGTTGCACAGTTCACGGGTCATTAGGGTACGTGGTACGGGATCGGGTACGTGAAACGTTAGTTTTTACGAATCGGATACGATGAGCCGTGAATCGGATACACGGGTCGATATGACGATCCCTTTTATAGTTATTTTTCTAATACATTTGTTATTGTATGTACTATGTATCTATGTTTTAATTATTGTTTATATGTTTTAGATATTTATTTTTAACCAAAAATATTAAAGATAACTTGATCGGAAAATGTAAAATTTAAAATTATAGTAAAGTGGTGAGGACTTTGAGTGCGTAGTCTATAGGGTAGTCAAATCATTTGTGTCTTCTCTTCGCAACTTCTCTTCCATCAGGCAACCAATGTCTTTGCCTGACATTTGACATTTCTTAAACCTTTTACGGGTTAAGTTTTAAGAATAATTTTAATCAAGATTGTATCAAGCTATTTTTTTTTTTTTAATTTCAATCCTTACATTCACATTTCTACGTAATGATCGTCGAAGTAAAAGGTGGATCGCTGGAGTTAGCGAACTGGAGCGTGAACCCAGCGATCCGGGTCGAAAATGAATCGTGTTCCGGAACGAGCGAACTGGATCGCGGTTCTAGGGCTGTCAATGGATCGGAAATCCGATCCGATCCGATCCGAAAACTAATGGAGCGGATATGGATCACTACAAAATAAATCCGATCCGGTAACGATCCGATCCGATCCGGTAACGATCCGATCCGATCCGGTAACGATCCGATCCGATTAGTATCGGATATGGATTTATCATGATCCGATCCGATTATTTTATATATAATATATATTTAATTTATATATTAAATATTATATGTTATATATTAAATATATCATATATTTTTTTTACCAATTAAGTCAAAACAATTCTTTTTTACTTGTATAAACTGGACCTCTATTTTATTTATAAAATTGGCACAAAAGACAATGAAATGTAAGGCACATAAACTAGTTTCAGATTTGTTGCTGAATGGTTACAAACTTACAATGGTTGTATGGCAAACAAGTGTATAGTTGGACATTCAAATTCTGTATTTTAGTTTTTGGATTATAATTAGGTTTTAATTTATTGTGTAATCTGTAAATTAATATTTGTGTTAAATTTGCATTTCAATTTTGTGAAATGTTTAGTGATGTTTGAATTTGAATTTGAGTAAAATATGTTTTTAAAATATTAACGGATCGGAGCTCCGATCCGTTAACCGTGATCCTAACGGATCCGGATATGGACCGGGCTATAAAAAATCCGGCTATAATCCGATCCGAATCCGGTAAAATTAAATGGATCGGGATATGGATCAAGACCGATCCAATCCAAATCCGATCCATTGACAGCCTTATGCGGTTCCATAGGCTGACCCACAAACCATGCAACACTGGGTCAACAATAGAAGGCATAATGTATTACAAAATTATTCTTGAATTACATATTCACAATCCACATGTTTTAATGGGTGATGAACTGATTCATACCCCGTGTCATTCAATTGTTAACATTTCAAAAACAGAAAGTTCGATAAAAAATTAATGAAATTATACTTTATAGACACTTTAAAATACATGTCGAGCCATTTCTTTAACAATTGGATAGGAGTGAGAGTATATTAGTACACGCAAAGTCCATTTTATTTATGAGAAAATGATTAATAATTAATTCACTTGGGAACTTCACCGGGAAAAGTTCGGGAGTTCTAGCATTTCTTATTTTCTAAATCTAAGAACTCGTTTGGGTAAACTTAAAATTATTGCTTATGACTTAAAATTGTTTAACGTAATAAGTTAAAAATGAAAATTTTAAATTAATATCTGTTTGAATAATTTTGAATTATAAGTAACTTATGAGTTATTAAAAATGTAATAATAAAAATTAATTCAATAAATAATATATTAGAATGATGATATTATTTTTTATCAAATAAAAGTATAAAAAAAATTGTTCAAAAAAATATATCCAACCAACTTCTGACTTTAAACTATTTTTTTTAACTTCAAATCATTTTCTGACTTATTACACAAACAAACATTTTTTAGCTTAAAGTTAAAAATCACTTTTTAAGTTCCAACTTAAAGCCAAAGCCAAACAGGCTCTAAGATTGTACCATTCTCATTTTCTAAATCTAAGATTGTACCGTGGCACTCCTATTCTCTTGGTTGACAAGAGTATATATATTTTGTATTAACATGTACAAAGATAAATTTTAAGAATACATAGATATTCTAAAATCTGACAAGAGTATATATATTTTGTATTAACACATCTGTATTGTTTACATTTGGCAAGAAATGAAAACCGTCAATTGAACATTATTTGCAAAAGAAAAACACAAGAAACGAGAAATGTCATTGAAAATCATTCAAAAAATAAGAGCAAATATTTTTATGACAACTTAAATAATAACATAGGTATGAAGAGCAAGACAAATGAAGCTACAAAAGATATGCCTAACAATTCAGATGGTAGAAAAATGAGTCCATTAAAAAAAAAAAAAAATTGCATCATCACATCTCAAAAGTCAACATTGTAGATTTTCTAAACCGAAAAACATTGAAAAGATTTTAAAAGTACAACAATAGAAATTGGAGTATGCAATCTGTGAGTTTGAAAATGTGTTTTCCAAAGTCAGAAATTACCAAAGTTGATACTGCAGATAGCTGGCAAATTAATAAGCACTTGCGAATCTCTTTGAAATTAACTGCTGGCAGGATGGATATATGCATGATGTTTTGCATGTACACTGTTCAAACCTAGATTGAACAAGTTTTAAAGCATTGATAACAGCAGGATTGAAGGTGGGGTCACTGAAGATGTAAGCTAACTCACACGTCATTTTCTCTTTCCTGTACCAATAGTAAGCATCTCAAAGCTTCTAAGAGCATCATCACGCCCACCTCTCGACGTCGCAGTACGAGTGAAAGAAGATGATTTCGACTCAAACCCCGGCTGGACCCTTTGAGTGGTAGATATACGGCCACCTGAACCCAGCCGATTTGACCTATTCTCGGCAAATTCAGCGGAGGAGCTTGGGCGGCTGCTAGATAAAATTGCCCTTTTTGAAGCACTGGTAGTTCTGGAAACCAGACCTCTTTCTGGGTCAACTTGCTGTTATGGCAAAAAACAGCAGATTAGATAGAAGTGCATTATCAAATAAATTTTTAATAAAGATAATTATACAGATCGTAAATCTAGGGCAGACGCGCACACACACACACACACAAGATATTTGTATATGAATAAGTATACAATGTACAGATCTAATCCTCAGTGCCACAACCTTTGACAAAGGTACATCCTCTGTCGATCTGTGCCTTGGGTGATCTCCATGAACAACAGCAGGAGAACCATTTCTTCTAGCAAACGCCTCAACTGCACCTGAGAACTTATCTCTCACCTCTCGTCTTGCTGCAAACATGCATAATCAAATCAATCAATTTAGAATTACGAATCCATGGCACAACTGGAAAGACAACAACAAAGCCATGAGAATGCAGCACTAAATTTGAGGATGTTAAAGGGTTGTGGTTGAATGTGATGATTAAATAATGAGGATGATAATCAATCCAACAGACAGTTCAACTGCTAAGTTAATACAAAGGAAACACCCAAAATAGAATCCTCCCGGAAGGCTGGAACGTGCATAACTGAATTACTAAATTTATGACTTCCATTAAATTAAAGTTCGGAAGACCCAGTGGACAATTCAACAGTTATTGATGCAGGACTTGTAAGAACAATGCTTTATGTAATAAAAACAAGAAAAAGATAGCTTGGGTGTATTATTTATTATTAAATTATTTGCTAATAAAAATAAAGTTTCCCCTTATTTTCATCCCCCATCAGCTATAAAATCCAATTTTAAGCCTCGATTAAATTACAATTCACAACTACAGTCTAAGCATATACCTGGCATTTTTTCAGTTTTATCTGCTGCAGATGGACCAGGATTAGGAATTAACTTGCCAGACGGCTGCAGAAAAGAGAAGATACAAGAATTAATTAACATATTGTAGAAGAACCATGATCTAAAGCAAAATATACATACACATACCCGTCCTCTTGAACCAGAGGTAATCTGTGGATACTTCAAAATGGTCCAGTCAAATACATAGTCAAATTGATGACCTGCATCAGGTAAAAGAGTTAACACACGTGGAAGTCCCATGTCAAACAGGTCAAATAAATGAAGTTAAGGCATCACAGACAGATATGATGCAACCCAGGTAATTTTTCCAAGTCTTTTTGCAGTGGTAAACGAGAGAATTATAACAAAGATCAGAAATGACAAAAACTATGCCCCACCCCACCTTCTCTGATGAAAAGATCCCTTAGAAGTCGTCTCAAGTATGAATAATCTGGTTTGTCATCAAAGCGCAAGGAGCGACAGTAATGGAAGTACGATAAGAATTCTGTTGGATAATTTTTGCACAGCACCTACAAAGTAAAATCACAAAAGATAATTGTACTATGTTATAATGGCAGAGTACACTTAACCGTAAAAAATTCCAAAAGGTTGCCAGGGAGAGCTATTCCTTTCATATCAAGTAACAATCTAGCTATCTGTTTGAAATTCCCAATGTTATGGTGCACAGATAATACCTCTATGGGAGTCCCCATCTTCTTTTCACTTATTCTGTCATACTTCTGTTTTTTTGTCCCAGCTTTCAAACCCTGCCATGGTAAGCTGAAAGGGAAATAAAAAACACATGAGCCGAGCTAAAAATTTAATCAGCTGAAAGGTATAGGTAACTTGATGACTTGAAATCATTTACCAACCTTCCCCTCAAAAAATACATAAGGACATAACCTAGAGATTCCAGATCATCCCTTCTGCTTTGCTCTGCAGTAATAAAAGCAAAGTTGGGATATCATCAGTTTAAAGTATATATTAAAATGTCATGGCTACAATAAATATTGTATGGAACTGGAGTTGCTGCCCGATAGACCACTTACCAACTCCAAGATGGGTGTTCACACTTGCATAACGAGCTGTTCCAGTAAGATTTTTGTTTTCTCTGGAAATATGATTTGCAAATTATCAGGACATATGGTAGTCAAGTACTCAAGTCCACATATTATTGTAGAAGGAAAAGTTCTAGAGCACCAAGAAGAATAAATTAATAGTAACAAATTAAAACAAAAGCTTGTGCACAAAGAAAATTAATAGTAACAAGCATTGTAAGCCTTGTTCCTGGAAGACTGTGCACACCTTAACTAATAACATTCACTTTGTTCCAGTAACAGATATCAGAACCAATAAGCAAGATGAAGAAACAATATTCTAAACTTTTTCATCCTAAAAGATTTTAAACATCTGCTTTCAGTAAATGCAGATCACAAACTTGTGGCAAAGGTCTAGAACTCCTGCTCCATAATGTAGCAAGGTCTTAATGATAATATAAAAATAATATTACACTACCTTGGACTTTTATCAATATCAATCGAGTTGTAGTTCAATGAAAAGGTGAAGGTGTCTTTTCATGATGGTAAAAAGACATGAACATGCCAATCTGTAATGTCCGTGGCAGAGTTTGCAAGATATTAACGTATCCACACAAACTAATAGATTATTCTGTCACTTGTATCAGTTCAAGGTAAGCTTTACATATTCCATATCAAGAAAAAAGTAATGTCCACAATAGATTTATTTGGAGGTCCGCCACACAGGTAACGAGATTATAACAAATGAACTTATTTCTGCAATTGTTAAAGCAAACAATATATGCCAATGCTTGGTTTTTTCATATCCTACTATGCCGGTATTACTTTTCAGTTTTCAAGGATGCTCAAATACTCGCAGCAATTTTGGTTTTCCAAAAGATATACACAAACTTTCCGCAAATCTGGTAATTAACAATTGGAAGGGATGCCAAGTGTCCAAGTTCATGGTACAACTACTTTTATCCCATGTGCAACAGTGCAAGTCAACTAATATTCTTTACTACTATAGAATCCTCTAAATCCTCAAAACCTACTAATAAATCAGAATAGAGGTGAACTATTAATACATTTCATCAAGGTGATTTGCAAAAAAATTAAGAAAGTAAAATTTAATTTCATAAAAAATGACTGAAACTGAACGTATTAATTATTACCAAATCCTCATATACTATCCCGTCCAGACCTCATTTGCCAAATGTAAAATTAAAGGGGAAAAAAACTAATTGATGTCACTTTGCTTGTGTCCATGCTTTCATTTCCCTTGCAAAATAACTCATGACACTCTGTTCTCTTCTTATCCTTTTCCCTCCTATGCTAAGTTCTTTGACAAGGTGTTACAATTTTAGGGTTTTATCCACATAGCAGGTCTGAAATACAAGCAGTCTAAAGAAAGTAAGCACAGGAAAGCTTCTCCAAAGAGTTAAAGTGCCTGATTACAGCAATTCTAATAAGCATGTGAAGAATTCACCCAATAGTATTTCAAAGGCCTAGTTAATAAATCAAAATTGATATGTCAGAAATAGAATGATTTACACACATCCTGATTCTTTAGAAAGCCATAGGAGCCAGGTAACAAGTGTAAGAAAATATGAAGAAACTAACATACAGACAGAGACCACTACCACGATGAGAACCCGAGGCTAGAAAACTATTTCAAGCTTTTTATCACACAATTTCCACTTGTACAAAATAGTAATGGAACAGTATATTAACTTATATTTTCACAAGGACACATATATAAGTAGTACCTGTACGGTATATGCTTGTGTGTCTGAAGGTCCCTATACTTTTTAGCAAGACCAAAGTCAATTACATAAACCTGTCATGTAGAAAGTAGCAAGTTCAGAAGAAACTAAACAAAAAAAATGGTTTCTATTTCCGTAAATCAATTCCAATACCTGCCTCACTAAGAGTGAGTTGTGCAACAAAAGTCAAATTTCTTGCATAATAAATTATACTAACACAGAAGCTTACTACCAGTAAGGCAGTAACTATAACAAGGTTTATTCCGAGTCATCTCTATTGCCAATGTTAAAAGAACTTCTCATGTAAAAAAAACGATCCAATTAACATGTGCACACACTATAATAAGAACCAACATACATTTTCAATAAAATGTATCTTCTGGACTATTGTTGTATAATTTAGATCTAGATGTACTGAATGTTCAACGGTATCTATCAGTATAATGAAACTAAGATTTATACAAACAAAATAACATTTTCTTGAATACGAGAACATAGAGGTTATATTTTAAATTTGTAACAGGGCATACCTGATTTGCTTTGCGCCCTAAACCCATTAAGAAATTATCAGGCTTGATGTCACGGTGAAGAAAACCTCTCGAGTGCATATATTCAACTCTAGTGATCTATATGAACAAAGGTAATGACCATATGAAAAGCTGCTAGCACAAGGACAAAAATTACTTTATGATTTGAGAAACTTACTAACTGGTCTGCAAGCATTAATACTGTTTTCAGCGTTAGTTTTCTGTTACAATAGTTGAACAAATCCTCTAAGCTTGGTCCAAGAAGATCGATAACCATCGCATTATATTCTCCTTCAACTCCATACCACTTGAGATTGGGAACACCAGCTTCAGTACAAAAGTAGGTGCTTGAGTATATAGACATTTTGCTCAAAAGCTATGAACAGGAAAAAATGATTACCTCCCCCTTGAAGATACATGTATAACTTTGACTCATAGTGCAGCTGGGGATGTTTTGTCTTTGCTGATTCCTGGAAGAATTTAAAAAAAAGTAGAATTATTTCAATGAATCGGTAAAACAAATAGATATAAGAGTTGGTAAAAGAGTATGCAAACAAGTATGCACTAGGAAATTCATTCAAATGATAAACAATTTTTGTAACTTCCCAAGATTTTTTAAGCGGAAGGTCTTCACCGAAACAGATTCCATACTCTCCGAGGCAATATTTCAGTTTTGCAAACAATTTTGTAGGAAATGTTTTCAAATTATGATGCTTCGAGTTTAAAACCCTACGGAAACTCGTCTTTGAGTATTCAGTGAGAAGGCAAGAAAAATATGATTGACAAAAAGAAGTTGAAAGTCCGGAAAAGATTAGAAGGAGTAACAAAAAAAACCGCATCTTCACTGATCCTTCAAAGAAAGTGAGAGTGACACAGTTTAGCCTTTAGGGGTTTTATAAAATACACTGAATCTTGAGTGAAAGTTACAAATCAAGCCTTCTTCACTACCGTTTTTCCCAGCAGTTTGTATATGTAACTATGTTCATCGTAGCAGTAACAAAAAGAAAGATATGTTGGGAACATTTTTTCTAACAGTATGACCCTCTGACTACTACCACCAGTTTAATCTCTGTACAGACAGAACACTTTCCTAACTCTGTGACTCCTTCAGAAGAACATAGTACTATCCATAAATAAGCTCATCATTACGTTGAATAAAGAAGCCAATGTTCGTTAACTAGCTATAACTTATAAGCATACAACCCAATGGCCGCTCTGGTCCAGATAAAATGTCAGCCTCCTTTAAGAACTTTTTCACCTCCCTCTACATTAATTCAGTTTCACTACAATTATGAACCATCAAACATTTCTTCAACTCTATTTGCATGCTAAAACGTATGTGTGTGTGTGTGTGTGTGTGTGTGTGTGTGTGTGTAGATATGGACTTCTTAGTCAAACACAAAACAATCAATAATTATTCATCCACTAGCACATTTCCTTGTCTCTGATTCATATGACAACATCTAACTTCCAAAATGGAATGTCAAGGAGATTACTAGAGACAAAAAGGTATCTCCCCAATATAAATCACTGATGCATTCATCAGTGCTGCTCTCCTTTAATGCAACTACACTCAAATAAGCGTAGCTGCAGCTTTGGAGACATCTCCGCTAAACTTCTATGCTTAGAATCTAAATGACATGGCTTTGTTTCTTTGTAACCATCAACAAAGAAATTACAGAAAAGAAATAACCCCCCAAAATTATACCAGTCCTACAATCATAGAATTGTATGATTACAATTAAATCAAGGAAACAAATTTAAATACCGGTATTAAGCTGAGGACTGTACTTAATAAAGAAGGGATAGGTAAAGACATTTCATTTAACGTACTCCACAATCCTGACTGGGAATGACAACAAATAACCACGAAAAAAGCTCAATAAAAAAAGTTCATTTTTCCATTAGTAAAGACCATCATCTTCACTAATCACTACACACTATTTTCCTATAACCTCAACATATACCATCTAATCTAAATTCTAGCACCCCATCAATAAACATGCTCAATATACAAAAATTATAAAAATCATCGAACGCGTACCAACTTAACAGCAACTTCCTCTCCAGTTTGCATATTCACACCTGCAAACAACATACACAAATACATAAAAAGATCCACTGAACTATAATCCAAAAAAAAAAAACCTAACATAAACAATATAGTAACAAAGTCGAACAAATGAAGCATACCATGATAAAGCTCTCCAAATGATCCACTCCCAATTTTTCTCCCCAACTTAAACTTCCCACCAACTACATGGTCCATCTTTACAACCCAATCAAAATCAAATCTTTCAACAATTTCTTCAAAAAAACCTCAATTCTCGAATAGCCCAGATCCAGAAAAATGCAAAATCATCAAAAAGATCACTAAAATTGTATCTTTTATAATGTAATTAATTTTTTTTTAATTGAAAAATCAAGTGGGGTTATAGTTATATATAATCCAAAGACCCCAGCATCATTTGCAAAGAAAATCCAGATAGCTAAATTATAGATAAGATTATGAAACCCTAATTACCAAAAATTAGGGATAATTTAGAGTGATATGTAAAGTAAACAAGGGTTGAAAATTGAGAAAAGGGGTGTGATTAAACTTGAATTTACGAAAATGGGTATGAGAGTTTGGAGACAAGTGTTGAATTTGTAGAAGAGATTGATTCGAAAATCGTGAAATTGAGCTTTATATGTGAAATGAAGATACGGAGAAAGATAGATACAGTCGTACAGATTATTTGTTTGTATGGGGTCACACCAGGTTCATTTTACAATTTTAATATTTTATTTATATTGATTAATCTTTAAAATGTGAGTATAAAATTCAAAAAAAAATTGATTAAAATTAAATACTAATTTTTTCATGCTTAATATATATTTTGACGGATAATATTTATGATTTAGCGAGCGTTTGGAAAACAATATATTGCAAATGTCGCATATTTGTAACTTAAATAAATTTGAATAAAATTATATATACTCAAAATTTATAATTAGAATACGAACTATTTGATAAATAACATTATTCTATTTATGAACAATGATGATTTGGTATACCCACCTTAATTTTTTCATGAAAATGCTGATTAATATTGTTTGATAAACAATATAAATCAACTGATTTTTTTTTTTGTATATTGAAATGATTGTATTTGAATCAAATAGTTGAATAAATAGTTGATTTTTTAATTTGTAATTCATGTAATCGAATTGTTATTTAACGCAAACGGGAAATGGGTGCGGTACCTTCCTAAACAAAGGTTCTTCTGAGCCATTCATGTACAAAATTAAAGCCGTCCATTGAAATTGTCTGTGTCGTCCAGCAAATAAAACAGCAATACAAATAATCTTAAGTAACAAAGAACCCTTCAGTCCCACAGTATTTCTTATCTTTTATAATGTTACGATGGTGTTTAATTTTTCTGTATAAACTTCACGCTGAACATAAATCAAGCAAAGGTGTGCACATAAACAAATATCAGAATACATCCTTCAATAGTCGAATACAAGAAAAACATGTATCATTCATTTTGTGATCTTTAAGTCCTTAACACGCGACCACTAAATCACATTACAAACTTTAGGGAGAACAGGAACCCTAAAGATTATACATCTGCTGAAATAGGAAGACATCATTGGTTTGACAGCATAACCTCTTAGTCGTCCTCTCTCTCTGGAGGAAGTCCACAGGGCAGAAGCATTTTCTGCAACAGAATATAAGGGCACAAGTTTATGATTATCATTTAACGAATGACAATGAACATGATGAGAATTATATTTCACTATTTCAGTCAAGATTGCAGGGTTCAGGAAAAAATAAATATTAACATTAATAAAAGCAAGTGAACACATTCTAATTCCTCTACACTTGTGATAAAAGAGCCGTCCTTAATATAGAATATCTCGTCAAGACAAAAAGTAAATGATGTATAATCAAATTCTTTGTTTAACATGCAAACATGAGCAGCAGTCAATGTATAATGCTACAATCTACTTCAATAGACCCTTTAAAAACTCATAACATTTGACACAACAAACAAGTAGAAAGATAAATAAACATATAATCAACAACAGACAGGTACAGAATAAATATTGCAGGGAAGAACTGAATTGTATGTCTCACAAAAAGTTTGCATACAGAGGTCAGTACACTTGAAGCAGGAACATTAACCTAAAAGCTGAACAAATTACAACTTAAAAACTTATCAAATATATCAAAATACTCTAAAATGAGTTTCCATGTGAAAAAACAATAATAAACACATAATACAAGAAGCTCCAAGTGATGAACACGTTTCAGAAGCTTACATTTCTTGAAGCTTTTCAAGTTATATCTGCTCTTATATGTAGGTTAGGGGTTATAGCAAAATTTCTATCACATATTTGTCAAGGTAAATTTCCATAAAGGTACTTCTGCCAACTCGCTGATGGTGAGCAGGCTTCCTCACTTTCTTACCATTTCAATATTACTTAATATAAAACCAATTCTAAGAACTAAAGAGTGATTACAAAGTACAAATGATGATTTCCGAAGGTTGCAAATGCATCTCCTCAGCATCTAATTACGACAACCAAAAATGGCAGGTTAACCATGTTGCCATATTACACAATAAAAATGGCTCTGCCCTGGCACAGTTTTGACATCTTCGGGCATCGTCAGCTTTAAGGCACCACAAAGTTTAGATTCGACTAGGCACGAAGCCGGCATTGCCAACTTTGGGGCACCGTGGGCTTTAAAATCCAAGCTCAAACAAGGCACGGATTTGTCAGAGATTTAAGCATTGCAAATTTTAAGGCTACAGGAACTTTAGTTGCCGACCTGACCCAATGCAGAAAAAAGTGTCTAAAGATAATATTACATCTGTTGTATGGTTTTGACAAGACTTTAATTTATTTATTTTATATTTTCCTCTGCTTTTGGTTGAAATAGTACGTCTAGAATAAATTGCAACTTATTATTGAGGCACTAAAAACATTTAAATTATATACTTGACCACATATGTAATTAAAATCAAACTCCAGAAGTGACAGGCACTTGCCTTGTGAACTAGGAGAAAAATTGCACATAGGACTCGGTTAGACTCGAAGTAAACAAAGATACAACTAAGTAAACCAAGTTCAGGTATAGCTCATATTGTTGATCATAACCTGGTTCTTACAAATTTACTGCATGAAAAACAATAAGAAAGAAAGTTTGACATGGGCCATACCTGCATAAAGTTATAGCGTTCTCTTCCAATTGATTCATTTTCAGCAATGGCAAAATATGATAGGATGGGGTGATGGCCAACATAGGATGCATAGCTATCACGTTGAATATTCACTGCCCACTCACTACAAATTCCACATCCAATTTCATATCAATTTAAAAGTTAAATATTTAAGCATAAGTTATGCTATTGTTCTCCAATGAAGGATTACTTACAATCTATTCATGTCTGCATGCCCAGTTCCTACATATTTAGCTTGTAGATGTTCAAGCTGAGAGTTAATATTAAACCTGTCGCTGGCCTGCAAAAATGAGTGAAAACAAATTTCAGCTTAACTTAAATATAGATTTAATTTATAGTTTTACTGAATAGACCCTATTCTATCAACTGATCTCCATGCATATCAAGTATGAAGGAAAAAAAATTGAAACTAATCATGAATGATGCATACTTGACGCGCTACATTCTTCGTTATATATAACAACTTTGTGCAAAAGATAGCAAAAAGAAGGTAGAACCTGTAAACAATATAGAAACACCTACGACAAAAGTGAATGGAGAATATTGTTTAAATAGTTAAGTTTAAAGTTAATAAAATTACTTGCTTGAATCTGTAAATATAATGAGCAACAAAAATCAAGCTTCATTTGACATGAATAAAAGACAAGACACACTGAAGTAATATTTCAAGTGACCATGTATTCTTGTTCACATTTTGCGTGGCAAATTACAGACAGCTTCCCTTCCTGTCATGTTTCCCTCACCAACTGATCTTACTTTCAGCGTTTGCATAAATACAAAAACAAGTATTCATAGTTTACACAGATATAGATGATAAAGTACAGCTCTGTCCATTTGCAAGGATCTTTAAAAAAAACGTTCACCAAAGTATGAACATAAAAAAGCTCATTGAGCATTTGCATTGAATTTGTCACACTAAATCCATTAAAATATTCCTATCAAACACATTGTTTCATCGCTTTCGAATTCATTTAGGGAAACTATCTAATCCACCCTATCCCTAGGCATTTTTAACCCATTAAAACGAAACTGAAAATCAGCAAACGGCATAACTTAAGTAATAAACACAGTAAAATTCGAAAACAAATAGGCAAACATAACGTAAAACCCCAAATTTGGCAAAACCAAAACCCCCTTGATAAGCAGTAGAGCATCTATTAAACAAAATATTCAACGATATCTGAAGAAATAAATAAAAGTCTAGGGCACAACTTAATTCACAAAATCAAGTCGTACATCAAATTACACAATCAAATTGGATGTCAACAGAATTACGAAACTTAGGGTTTTGTTATTGAAGCTACAGAGAAATAGAGAGTGCTGGTAAAACAAAATCCATAAAAATTAATATTAAGATACCTGCATCTTCGAATGTGAATAGTGAATAGAGAAGAGAGTGTGATGTGAGAGTCTTCAACAACAAAACCAAACCTCAGATTTAAGAATGCGATATGCGTTTTAAGGAAACGCAGTATGAAAAAGCCTTTTTAAGCGATAGAAAGGCCATTTTATACAATTATGATATTCTTGGCCATTTTAATTAAAATTGTAACAACTTAAAATATTTTAATATATAACTTATATAAATAATTATAATATTATGGAGTTTAAATAGTAAAATTATGTCACCTTCATATAATTATAGTTTATAATTATATATAAATACTACTTTATCTCACCTTCATATGTCAAAGTGATAAAAAAATAAACTCATCTATATTTTGATATTATTATAACCTCAAATAATCTATGACGTCGATAAAAAAGTAAAGTATTTGTGACCTTTATAAGGATGAACTATAATTAATATAGACCAATTTTTTTTTTTGGACTGAAATGTGGTAGGTTGTTGGGTCCCATATACATTCGGTATAATTTGTAACATTCCACATTGATAAGAAATAGTGTATTTGTGATTTTTATAAAGACAAACTTACAATTATAAGATATATTCACTGTGTTCCGAATATATGAAAAAAAAAAGAATGAAAAGTGGACAACTTTCATTTCTCTCGTAATCCTCCCAAGTATGGGAAGAAGATTTTAGACACAATTATATATACAATTTCTTTCACGATCTTTAGTATTATTTTTTTTCCTTTTTGAAAGAGAAATCAATTTATCCCCTTTCTTTTCTTTTCTGTCCTTAGAATGTTTCGAGAACATAGTGTTAAATAAAATAAATAATAACATAATAACAATAGTAGTAATAATAATTATAACGAACTTGGATTTTAATAATGAGTGCAATTTCACGATCATAGAATAAATTTTTAACCTATGTAATGGGCAAAATTTGCCCACCGCATTTCTCAGCCTTGCCCGCAATCAATGGCGTCACTCGCTAGCATCAACCTAGGCTACATGATGAAATCGACCTAGGTTAAATGTACTTAAGGAAGAAGACTAGTAGGGTCAGTCCCATATCATACATATAAAGAAGGAAAGCTCAAGAGGGTACATCTATTGGGCCTAGCCCACGTTCATGGGAAGCGTCATCTCTCCCTGATGCGTCATCCATGAACTAACTAGCAAGGAGACAACTGTTACTATCGGGGAAGAAATGTATAACTCGGGACGTATACAAGGACAACCTAACCTCATGTGAAGCATTCTGCAGGATAGGAAGCCTAGGTTATCAGCTTAGAAAGACCTCTCATCTCGAGAAAGACCTTGACTTCTGGAAGTAGCCTCTCATAATTGTGGGAAACCTCGCCTGCGGACTATTTACCAAGGAGAGCTACAATTATCATAGAAGAAATGTGTAACCTCGCCCTCCGGTGGGAAATCACCCTCTGCATGAGCATTATACATGATATGGAACCTCGTCCTCCGAAAGTAACCTCGTCCTCCGAAAGTAACCTCGTCCTCCGAAAAGTAACCTCGTCCTCCGAAAGTAACCTCGCCCTCCGGTGGGGCATCACCCTTCGCATGATCACTTACAGGATATGGAACCTCATCCTCCAAAAGTAACCTCGTCCACATGAAAAGACAGAAAATGAGGGGTAGTTGTTATGGCCAAAAATAACAAACCTCGCCTTCAGTAATGACGAAATGCAGATATTGGGTCTAACCTAGGCTCATACGAAGCCTAGCCCATTAGTTGACGAGATGCTGATATTGGGTCTAGCCTAGGCTCATACAGAGCCTAGTCCATTAGTTGACGACATGCTGATATTGGGTCTAGCCTAGGCTCATACGAAGTCTGGTCCATTACTTGACGACATTCCTGGCCCATTACTGATGTTAGGTATAGCCTAGGCTCATACGAAGCCTAGCCCATTGGGTGATAATCCGAATATCGGGTTTAACCTAGGTTCATACGAAGCCTCGCCTTCTTGGAAACTTAGGTTACAGATAAAAATGGATGACTAGTGTAAGTAAGGAATGTGCCCTTTTTGGCTTATTCTGAGGTATAAACTACCTTATTTACCTCATCACTTAAATATAGGAACCTCGTCTTCTAAAAGATGAAGGTTTCTTAACTTTTATTGATTTAGTGAAAATTAACCTATTAACGCCGAGAAACTTCGCCTTGCGAGAATCCTCGCCCTTTTGAGATTCATAAGAGTCTGTCTTTCCTTATTTTCCATGGATCGAGATAAGCGTTGGCTCCGATAAATCCGGGTCAATGAATTATCTGATAAGTCCCAAGAAAATAGTGAAACCATGACAGCTCATAATGACATATCAAAGGCGGTGATCCCGGTCTTTCCGCTCTTTAAAGAAGGAAACTCGGCCCATGGGTTACTTGCTCCCCAAGAACTACGTTTGGTTTGATCCCTATAAATAGGGTACGTAGGCACATTGTATGGTACGATGCAAACTTGCAAACAAGAGAGAATTCAATATTCAATCTCAATTGCGACCTATTCTCACATACAATCTCAGCCATCCCTAAATCATAAACCCTAATCCTTGCAACCTACGTTACATATCATCCTCGGTTTCTACCACAATTCCAGCAACCCTCCCCGAATTGGTTATCACCAAATTCCTCCGTTAACAACCTACAAACTTTTTGTATTTATATCAAGAAAATATATTTGCATATTATCTATTACAGTATAACTTAGGTTTATGTTAATATATTATATTTTTTCTTACCGGTGAAAAAGTTACAGATTTACATGAATTACTTTTTCTATTTTTCGTGCAAAATATGATTTAAGGTTGTTTTAGTAGTTTTACAATTCATATTATGTCATCAAATAAATATGCAAATTAGATTATTATACAAATTATGACTAATATCTTCATCAATTGTTTCACAAAAAAAATATGTAAAGAATAATTTCCAAATTTTCTCCAATCTTACAATATTAAATTTGAGATTCACAATTTATCTTATTTTTTTGCTATTAATTAGAATTTTTTTTTTATTTTTCTCTTTAATTATATCTCTTCTCATTTGATTAATTTCATGTCCCAGTTTGAGTTTCAATTTTTCATCTGTTTTCATTTTGAACTAGCGTAAAAGTCTGTGCAAGACATGGACCTGCATATATATTGAACCTTATGACAACCTTCTATCCCTCTCTCTTGGGCTATAGGACCTGCTCCTTTTGTTCCTGCTCCAATTGCTTGAAGCATTTTCCTTCTTCAGGTTAGCTAGAGATTGTTCCACAACCTTATATGGTTCAGCCTTCGCATAAAAATCAGCCAATGTAGTTGGTTCTTTGCTTTGCAGTTCCTTCCAGAATTCAGTTCCTGACCTTACTCCAGCTATCAGAAAGTTTTTATAGGTTTCATCAGTTGCCTTTTTCACATTCGGAACCTCCGCATTAAAGCGCTTAAAATAATCATTCAGAGTCTCATTGTCAAGTTGCTTAATATTTGCCAAAGTATTGGCAGGAGGTGCAAACGTAATTGAAGCTCTAAACTGAGTCACAAAGAGCTTACTCATATGTCTCCAGCTCTTAATCGAGTTAGCAGGTAGCCTTTTAAACCACTGATGCGCGTTTTCCCTCAAAGTTGCAGCTAAAAGCCTACATTTGGTGTGGTCCTTGATTTGATACACCTCCATCTCAGTGTTAAAACGACTGAGGTATTCCACAGGGTCAGCTGTCCCATCAAATTTCAGGTCGCCTACACCACGATAGGTACGTGGGAGGGGTGAATCTCGTATCTTTTTAGTGAAAGGTGAAGATACAACTAGACCCGCACTAGATCCCTTTTCGGCCTTAATTTTCTCAAGGGCCTTCCGAAGATCTTTCACCTTATACTGCTCTTCATCACCACCTATATCATCATTATCATCTTCATCAGAGCCGTTGGAAGAGCTTTCATCAGACCCGGGGGGAGAATTGTGATGGGAGTTGGAGCTACGCTCTCCATCTTTGATAGTAGGAACCCTGGTGGTTTTAGATCTACGTCCTTCTGACTATGACTTCTCTTTTATGTGGCTTTTAGACATTTTGTACTGGGACCTCTCCATTTCGTCCTTTTGCGTGGACTTTTTACGAGCCTCAAACAACACATGTCGTAGGTCCTTGTTAGTGAGCTTCTTCTCTATGCGGTCAAATACACTCACGTTACGCGTAGCTGAGGGTTCCGGGCCATCTCCATCTTCAGACTTCCAGTATTCGTTCACCTGGTCAATTTCCACATCAGAAAAGGTTCTTTTAGGCTCATCATCCTCAAGCTCTTTTTCTTCATCCTCAAAGTCCAAATAAATTGGCATCACCTCTCGCTTCTTGGAGTGTTTTTGCTTTTTCTGCCATTTCTTCATCTTTTCAGTTCTTCTTTCCAACGACCCAAGCTTGTCGCCCATTTGTTGAAGACTGTTCAGAAGATCCCTATTCGTAACTTCCTTCTCAGGGTCATTTCCTCGTCCATTTTTGCCGTTACTCGGCGTTCGTTCGTCATCGAAAGAGTCCGACATCTTTCTCTCTCAAAAAAAAATTTAGGAGTCCCCTCCTTCTAGCGCCAAAAGATGCTGTGAGAGAAATTTGGTACAACACTTCGAGTAAAAACCGCTGAAATAACTAATCTCGTCCTTGGTTTTGGGACGATAACAACTGGTGTGCACGTGAGCAGCTTCGACTTCCACTGCTAGGATAGGTGGAAGAATGTGGTGTTTTTTGGACTGAATTGACAAGGCTGCCGGATAATTGTGGATGAGTAGTCATCTACCTCGCCAGACAGATTAACCGGAAAACTCACTAAGGTTACACGTGCCTTTTGTGTATAGTGAATGAAAGTTTGAACCCCCCTTGCCAACGCCTACATATCCTCTTTATAGGAATCAAACCCCAATGTAGTTCTATAATAACCCACCTCTGTTACTTGTGTAATCAGCCATCTCTTGATGAGCCATTTAAGAGATTTGAGCTGATCCAACCACTGCCAAGTGAACCTTGAGTGCCCTGGTTCGAGTAGGACACTAGAAACCCTTATTATCATAAATCCTTAATAATTATCCCCATATTTATATACATATATCATGTATATATAATAATTATCACGTTTATAGTGATATAATCCAGCTAAGAGCCCTCTATTTGGAGACATTATCGAATTCCTATGGGACTAGTAGTAGAATTTCTGTAAAACTCTGTCTCTGTCAGGTAGAGCTAGAGCTAAAGACGTACCTCCATCTCCGACGGAGGTCGAGCTATTTACGTACCTCCATATCAGGTGGAGGTGGAACAACTTACGAATCTCCACCTTGTCATAATCAATCCACAAACCAGCCCAAACCATTCATACCAAGCCCATAACATATGTGGGCCACGAAATAAGCCCAAAGCATATTTTGGGGCACAACAATATGCTAGTCATAACTCATATGCAAATGATTACAATTGAATTTGGTTGTTATGTTTCATATCATCTTTAATAAAAACTCAGTGATGACACTAATTTCTCGGACAGTTGCTTTTGTGTCGCATCCACTTGATATTAATTGATGGATGTTTCTCGTTCGGTTTAACTTTTTTATTGTGTAATCAACTTATTCGATAATTGTATTTATATCAAAGGGGACTATAATTAAGCAATCATTGGTTGATCAAATTTCAGGAACCACTTTAATCTCAGAATTATGAATTATTGAGTCTTTCAGAGGTGTCTTCTTATCAAATTGATTAGACATATGTGATAATATTCTAGTTAGGTGTCGAGTCTCCTAAGCTGCAACCTAAGAGCAAGGGCAGCGCGCGAGCCCAATTCCACTGACAGCCATTTATATTTCCATGCCACCTCATCAAATGGTGGGTTTTGTAAAAAAGTGGGCAACTTGCTCCAATCCAAAAGCCCAAATCCTAATTTTTTGTGGACCATACCTAATTGATTTATTACATTTTTTGATTTATAATATAATTAAGATATATTTTTTTTACTTCTACTGAAAGGATTAAAAAGGGCTTAAAGAAATGATTGAAAATTTTAAAAATATGAAAATTTTAAAATTTAAATATTAATAAAATTGAAAATAAAAATAACTTATTATTAAAATACATTACATAATTAAAAAGAGAACATTACAAGAATAAGATAATTTAAAATATCACATTTCAAACAAATTAACCATTGTTATGGAACCTTGTGATATGCTCAATGTAAGAACCGAGAAACCGTATGTATGTTTTTAGGAATTTAATATAATTCCTGGGTATTATTTGTGAATTTAAGTACATTATGTGTTAATTATGGAAAATGTTTTGTTTAAATGATCATATGTGCATGCCTTATAGATGATATGTGGAATTATGTGATTATTGAAAATTTTCTTTTCAGAGTGAAATTATTTTTATCTTAAATTTATCGTAATTATTGAAACGAAGAATTCCGTTAGTTTTGCGATTATTGGAGAAATTGGTATATCGTTCGTACCAATATTTTATTCGTGAAAGCGAGATATATTCCCGAACACTCGTTACAAAGATATTTTGGTTTGTACATCTAAATAGTATTAAAAGATTCTCGTAAATATCTGTAATTATTGATAATTATCGTTTTGTCACCGGTACGCTTTATTCGAATAAAAATGATCCAACGGATCAATATTGAACCAAAAATGTTATTTGAGGTATAATTTTCGTTAAATATAAATAGTCGTACCGTAATTATTTTACGTATAATAAAAGTATTAATTATCAATAATTATCCCTAAATTACCCGAAACCCTAATTTCGTTCTTCGTGTTCTTGAAAATCAAATCCATAAACGAAGGTGTTATCGGATTCCAAATTCAAAGTTCTTGTAACCAAATCAAAGCTCTTTTCATCCTCTATCAGAATCCATCATCAGATTTCTGTTTGGGTAAAGATTCGAATTTTTCTGATTTTTCATATTTATTTCGGATTAATTAATTTGGGGATTTCTTTATTATTGATTGTTCTTGATGTTTGATAGCTTAATCGTGTTTGTTGTATGATTTAGAGTCTAATTATGATTTTTTATTTAATTTTGAGCTGATAAATCGAATAGATCGGAAAATAGTATGCATGACCGGAGTTTGGTCGGGATTTTGATTGGCTGAATGAACCTTGATAACGTTTGTACCATTGATTAGATCGTTGAAAGTGGAATCTATTCGTATAATTAGTTATGAATTTGGTGTTCGTTTTTGGTCGACCGGAAAATGGTATAAACTCGTCGGCGGGGAGTTTTCGATTTGATTTTGGTTCGTTTTGTGCCGATTTTTGGTGTTGGTTAGCTGTGGGTAAAAGTAGGGATCGTAACCCCGTATTTTTGGTAAGGTTGCAGTGTTTTGAGGTTGCCGGAAGAACTCGTCGGCGGCGAGGACAGCCGGCCGGATTCTGGAATTTCCAGATTCCGGCGAGCTGTTCTTCAGCTTTCCGGTGGTGTTCTTCGTAGGACTACCGTTTTATCCGTTCATGCCCTAGTTTTTGTTATGAACAGTGTTTCTGGGTTTAAATTTTTATTTTATTTATTTATTTTAGTTTTAAATTCAGAAAATAGTTTTAAATTTTCTGAAAAATTGATTTTAATTCATAAAATTTATTTTATAATTCGAATAATTTTTATAAATTCTTAAATATTTATTAATTTCCAAAAATGGATTAAATTTAATTATTTTAATTATTTTTGATTAATAATTAATTTATTTAAAATGATTGATTAATCTTTAATCAATTAATTTTTATAAATTCATTATTAATCGAATTTAATTAATCTAAATTAGATTTAATTATTTTCTTCACTTTTCTTTATTCAATAAATTGTTTAAATGTTTATAATTAGTCAATTAATTTTTATATTAATTGATTAAATTGTTTTTAAATCCTTATATTATCAAAAATGATCCGATTTGTGATCTAAAAATATTTTGTGACTTGTTTCTTTTCAAACGAGAGTTGAAGAACATTTTAAAATTTCTTTGGGACGGTTACGTGACTTATATG
The DNA here is from genome assembly GCA_030848705.1 of Heracleum sosnowskyi. NCBI lineage: Eukaryota > Viridiplantae > Streptophyta > Magnoliopsida > Apiales > Apiaceae > Heracleum > Heracleum sosnowskyi. The sequence continues at coordinate 129,990,487 of CM061238.1, read as the reverse complement.
ATGGATTTAATTCAATTAAATAAGGATATGGGCTGTACTAATTATGTGAGAAACCTGATTATTAAATTATAATTATGAATAACTGTTCCAGGACCTAGTTGAATGTTTTGATTGTGGTTGACATGATTATAAAGGTTTATTAAAATAAGAATATGTCAGTATTACTAGAAAATGAGGTTTACGAGGTCATTGACTTGGATATTGATTTTTATGTTATAGAAGTGTTTGACGAACGAGAGTGACCAGGATTTATTATCGCTGATCAGGCAAGTGTTTATACTCTTCACTTAATTTCCAAGTGTTGGTTCTTTCACACTGAATTACAAGTGTTATTATTATTTCTTGTTAATGCAGTTATCGGATTCAGTCCCTTATTCAAACTTATATATGTTATGTATAATTCAGTTTATTTCCTTCAGAATGTAAGGCTTATCTGTTATAAGTATACTTTTTGAAGGACTTGAACTATTTCTTCAGTATTCAATAAACCCTCTGATTGATATTGTTATTTATCAAATTCATATTGCCATGTTAAATGAGAAAAGTTTAATTAGTTTGTTAAAACTGTGAATTGAGTTATGAACCCGATAAGGGTAAAGTTGTGATTTGGAAAAAGTGAGGGTTTTATATTGAACCCGTGAATTGGAAATATACAGGGTCGTACGCCGGTCAGGAGATGTTGAATGATATTTTGGCCATGGTCAATAAGTGCCAAAATGGGCTGATTTTTGATTGTGTTGCCCAGGGATCCCAGTTTAGCCTGCTGTGTACCACAGTATGGTTGGCGAGCTATGAGCGATCGATCGTCGGCTTAGCTCGTAGCGTTTAGTAGATTCCAATTCATTTATTTTGATGATAAAGTGAGAAAAGTTACTTATATGATATTAGACTACTTTTAAAGTTATGTACTGGTATTGATAATCAAGTTTCATTGCTCTTACATTCCATAGATCCTTTCCAAATATTTGTTCTGTATTGTTGAGTTAAAATGCATATTTATTGAATCATACATTGATATTCAGAGCTATATTTTATCGCACTGGCTGAGCATTTTGGCTCACTCTTGCTTCTCTATTATTCTAACCTTTCAGATAGTTACGAGGATGTCTCATGTTAGGCGAACAGGTAGGATGAGAGTGAACTGTCAGTTTCCTAGTGTCCGCGGTCAGGTAGTAGTTTGGAGTGTAATTTGTAGAGGGATTGTATGAGTAATGTAACCTTAACTGAATCAGTGTGTAAAAACTTCGGTAGACATTTAGTTGTTAGCGTAATTCCTTATCGGGGTTACCCTAATAACATAGTGGTTTGTAATAATATTAGTAGTTGTGTTGACTTGTTTCATATTATAACATGTGCTCGATCCTTAGTATTTTGGGGTCACTTTTAAACTGATATTATATTTCCCGAGTTGTGATTATTATTGGTTGTGCGCTACCCGATTTTGACCCCGGGTCGGGAGGGCGTCACACTCAATCAGATCGGATTGTAGTTGACGATGTTTCTGTCTGTCACGAATTTGTATAGTTCTTTGGATATACATTTCATAAGAGCCTAAAGGTTCTTCGCCTAAATTTGGAGGTGGTAAGCCATTTGTTACATCATCATAAGATGATAAATGGCCAAAGGGAGTGGCATATGTGTCTCTCTCATCTTCAACAATCATATTATGTAATATAATACACGCTCTCATTATTTTAGCGAGATCTTCTTTATCCCAAAATCGTGCTGGACCGCGTACAATTGCAAATCGAGACTGCAACACGCCAAACGGTCTTTCTACATCTTTTCGTTGGCCTTCTTGATATTTAGAGAATAATTTTCTCTTTTCACCCTGCAGGCGTGGAATTGTTTTCACGAACGTAGCCCATTCAGGATAGATTCCATCTGTTAGATAGTACCCCATGTTATAGTTGTTACCATTAATACTGTAATTTACCTCAGGAGCACGACCTTCTAGTACATCATCAAATATCGGTGACCGGTCTAATACATTTTGTTGTGCCCGAAATCTCACGTGGGCTCGATTCAAGGCCCATATGTACTGAAAGTCCGATAGTGGTAAATTGGGCTGGAAGGCGAGGTACAGAGGCACAGGTTCAATGTGATGAGGTATAGGCTTAAGACATCATAGGTCAGATGCAGGGCACGCTAAGGTGTCTCGGGGTGCTGAGACAGGTTCGAGGTATTGAGGTTCAGGTAAAAGGATTCGAGGTTCAAATGATCTGAACCTTGAGACTGGTCACAGGTGGTGGGTAGCTAGAACCTCAAGAGACAGAGTACCAGTAGGACAAGGACTCGATTATCTATATTTTAGGGGCACGAATCAACACTTATCAGAGGACTCCTAAATCTGGTTAAAGAGGATGGACGGAACAAATATAGTCAGTATGGGACTCACATTGAGTATTCGGATATACCTGATCCGCATGAAGGCCTCTAGGACTTAGAGTTGGATATGGACCAGGAGACTAGGAAGCTCGGCTAGAGCAGCCTAATTCGGAAAGAACTCTAAGATGGATTATCTTGGGGTGGTGGGATTCGCATGGATTAAGAAGTATAAACCTAATAGAACTACATGGGGCTTGATTCCTATAAATAGGATATGTAGGCACTTGACTAAAGGATTCGGATTTTCACTGTTAACACGCATAAGGCTCGCGTACCCTTAGTGATACACATTCCGGCGAATTTACTGGTGGTGTAGGATTTACACTACTTATTTCGGCCGGTGGTTTTGTCAACTCAGCCCCCAGAAACATACTTCAACTATTCTATTCATACCGTGAGCTTCAGGCCTCGAGCTTTGAACCTGTAAGCTCTGTCCGATAATCAAGGACGTTTCTTACGAATATTCCAGCAAGATTCTCTCAATTGTGTTGTACCAAATTTCTCTCACAACATAAGTGGCGCTAGAAGGAGGGGAACTCCATCAGAAATCTTAAGAGAGAAAAGATGTCGGATGATTCCGGAAAAACGCAAACACCAACTAACAATGAAGAAGGCCGTGGAACAGGTCCTCATGGCGAGGTTACGAACAAGGATATTTTCGATCACCTCAAGAAAATTGGTGAAAGGGTGGATTCCTTGGAGAAAAAATCTGAAAAGATGAAAAGATGGCGAAAGAAGCAAAAAAGGCCTAAGGCTCCAAAGGTTACGCCTACTCGGCTGGATTTTGGCAGTGAGGAGGAAGGACCTGAGAAGGAGAGAACTAAGAAGACTTTTTCTGATGTTGAAACTGATCAGAGTAATCCCGACTGGAACTCTGAAGCTGAGCCCAAGGATAAGGAGGATCCTGAACCTTCGGTTACAAGGAGTGTCACTGTATTCGACCGAATGGGAAAGAAGCTAACGAGTAAGGATTTGAGGCTTAAGCTATTAGAGGCAAAACAGAAGGGTCCCAAGAAGGTACAAAGTGAGAAATCACTGTCTAAGGCGTCAGGGAGTCATAAGGATAAGTCCCACTCAAAACCTGAGGATGAGCACAACTCAGATTCGTCCTATAAAGCTGGTGATAGCTCCGATGGAAGCTCTAATGATGGGGATGACACTGATGATACCTCTGGATCAGCCGAAGGTGATGGAAGATATAAGGAAGAGGACCTCAGGAAGGTACTCGAAAAGATCATGGCCGAGAAAGGCCCTCAGTCGGGATTGACAGTAGGGTCACCTTTCACTAAGAAGATGAGAGATTCGCCCTTACCCCGTAGCTACAGGGGGGTAGGAGACTTGAAGTTCAATGGGACCACGGACCCTGTGGAATTTCTTAGCCGTTTCAACACGGAGATGGAAGTCTACCAAATCAAGGATCGCACGAAATGTCGTTTGCTGGCTGCGACCCTTAGGGATAGTGCTCATCAGTGGTTCAAGAGGCTTCCCTCTAATTCTATCAAGTCATGGAGGCAGATGGGTGAAATGTTCGTAACCCAGTTCAGAGCTTCAGTCACGTTCGCACCACCAGCTAACACACTGGCAAACATCAAGCAACGTGACAACGAGACACTTAACGAGTATTTCAAGAGGTTCAACGCTGAGGTTCCAAGGGTAAGGAAAACTACTGACGAAACTTACAAAAATTTTCTGATAGCTGGAGTTAGGCCTGGGACTGAATTCTGGAAGGAGCTGCAGAGTAGGGAACCTACCACTTTGGCCGACTTCTACGCTAAGGCAGAAAGACACAAAGTCGTAGAACAGTCCTTGGAAAATTTGAAAAAGGATAATGCTTCACGAGATTGGAGCAGGAATAAGAGGAATAGGTCGTACAGCCCGAAGGAAAGGAATTATAGCAAGCGGGCAACCTATAATACAGCTTCAGGTGATGGCCGGGATGTAAGCAAGGAGGCGAAGACTGCACCTCTGTCAGTCAACGCCACAGGTTCAAAGAGAACGGTAGAGTACAAATATCCATCTTCTAAGGGTAGTAGGAGGTATTCGGAGTACACCCCTTTGGCTGCACCTGTGGAACATATATTCGAAGTTGGTGATAAATCGGGGATGTTTAGGAAGCCCACCAGGTCGGGACCTCCCGGAAGAAAGGATTTGGCTAGATATTGTGCTTTCCATGATGCTAATGGGCACGAAACAGCCGACTGCCGACACCTCAAAGATCATATTGAGGACCTAATCAGGAAAGGTTTCCTCACAGAATTTGTGGCCCAGGAGGCGAAAAAGTACAAGGATGACAGGTCCAAGAGAGATGAAGAGAAGTCTGCACCTGAACGAACTGCCAGGGCTGGTAGTATCCACACCATCATTGGTGGACCATATATTGGAGGCTTCAGCAGGAACGCAATGAAAAATTATACTCGTGAGGCTAGAGGAAATCCCCTCACGAATATTTATCATTTGGCAGATAGGCCCCCGAAGCTGTTTAGAGGTGAAGCTGCGGACATCACCTTTACTGAGGACGATGCACGGCATGTGCACCACCCCCACAATGATGCATTGGTGGTAACTATCACAATTGGAGGGCTCAATGTACATCGAGTTTTGGTGGATAACGGAAGCTCCTGTAATATATTAGCCTATGACACCTATCAAAAGATGGGACTCGCAGACAAGGAAATGTCTCCTGCTTACAACGACTTATATGGATTTACTGGCGGACCGGTACAAGTCGTAGGAAGAGTGAAACTCCCTGTTGTGTTAGGGGTTGAACCTATAAGAGCAACGCAGGTGGCAGAATTCATGGTTGTAAATGAGGACATATCGTACAATTGCATTATAGGCAGGCCCCTCTTAAAGGAAATGAGAGTGGTAACCTCTATTTACCATCTCTCCATGAAGTTCCCTACTCCCCACGGGATTGGATGCTTAAAGGGTTGTCAAGCAGATTCAAGGGAGTGTTATAGCAAGGCCTTGCGCACCGCTGAGCAAGCTTCAAAGCATTTGTTGTTAGTTGACGGAGGTACCACGGATAATTGCTACAAGTACCTGGAGGCATCAACGAAGAATGAACCTTCACAACAGGTACATAATCTGTGCAATGTAATTATGATTATCCAACATCCAGGTGAAGAAAGCTCCACGGATATTGTCTTTTCTTCGGGGGTAGATACCCAGAATGAGGTACGGATGCTGGAGGCACCCCCACCAAAACTTGTAGAAGACAGTGAACCTTGTAGTGACTTTGAGGATGCCCAGGCGGAAAGCTCTCCCAAGGTTTCTTCAGAATCTAGAAGAATGAATACAGAGGTTCAGGTGAAGATTGATCTAGATCCACGGATGCCTGAAACTAGGGAAACAACAGGCGCGGCTGGTGACACTTTGTCAATCCAAGTGGATGCAACAGATTCCTCTAAGGAGCTGAAGATAGGGAAACAGTTGGAACCTGAAACAAGGGAGGCATTGACTCGCTTCCTAAAAAGTAATCTAGATGTTTTCGCTTGGTGCCATTCTGATATGGTAGGGATTGATCCTAGGGTGATGTCCCATCACCTTAACGTTGATCCCGAGAGAGTTGCTGTGAGACAAAAACGAAGGGCAATAAGTGGTGAGAGAGCTTTAGCCCTCAAAGAAGAGGTTGACAGGTTACTAGAAGCTAGACTGGTAAGAGAATCATTCTACCCGGACTGGTTAGCAAACCCGGTGCTTGTCAAGAAACCTAATGGAAAATGGCGAACATGCGTGGATTTTACAGATTTAAACAAGGCATGCCCTAAAGACAGCTTTCCACTCCCACGGATTGACCAATTGGTTGATGCTACAGCCGGGCATGCTCTTTTGAGCTTCATGGACGCTTACTCCGGATATAATCAAATTCCCATGTATGAACCTGATCAGGAGCATACATCCTTCATCACAGATAGAGGTTTATACTGCTATATCGGCATGCCTTTTGGGTTGTTGAACGCTGGAGCTACTTACCAAAGGCTTGTTAACAGAATGTTCAAAGATCAGATCGGAAAGACTATGGAAGTTTATGTTGATGATATGTTGGTCAAGTCAAAAGCTGCTACGGATCATGTCTCGCACCTATCAGAGATGTTTAACATATTACGGAAGTTTAGAATGAAGCTCAACCCTCAAAAGTGTGTCTTTGGTGTGGAGTCAGGAAAGTTCCTAGGTTTCATTGTCAATCATCGGGGAATTGAAGCAAACCCTGCCAAGATCAAGGCGCTAGTCGAGATGCGATCTCCTCGAAACATAAAGGAGGTTCAGAGTCTCACCGGTAGGATTGCAGCTCTAAACAGGTTTGTATCTAAATCTTCGGATAAATGTAGAGAATTCTTTGCAGCAATCAAGAAAGGGAAGAACTTTGAATGGAGTCCAGAATGTGAAGCTGCTTTCATGAAAATAAAGGAACAGCTCGGCAGCCCCCCATTACTGTCTAAACCTCTTGATGGAGAGGTCCTCATATTGTACTTGGCAGTTTCGGAATACTCAATCAGCGCTGTGCTTGTCCGGGAGGAGCTGCAGGTTCAACACCCGGTTTATTACGTAAGTAAAAGATTACTGGACGCCGAGACACGGTATTCTAACATGGAAAAGTTGTCTTATGCCTTAATCTTGGCTTCAAGGAAGCTTCGGCCTTATTTTCAAGCACACCGAATTGAGGTACGTACTTCATTCCCTCTAAGGCAGGTTTTGCACAAACCTGAAGCTTCGGGGAGGCTTATGAAATGGGCTGTGGAATTGGGACAATTCGATATCGACTTCAAGCCAAGAACGGCTATAAAAGGGCAGGTGTTGGCAGACTTTCTGCTAGAATTTCTTCCAACATTCGAGGTTAAGGGCGATGAATGCATAGTTGAACCTACAGCCCCCGAACAGATGGCTGAAAACTGCTCACCATGGTGGACACTCTACGTAGATGGAGCAGTAAATGGAAATGGGGCAGGAGCTGGTATTGTTCTTATTAGCCCGGAAGGTCACAAGCTCCAAAGCTCTATTCACTTCGCTTTTAACGCGACCAACAATGATGCAGAATATGAAGCTTTGATTGCTGGTCTGAAGCTTGCGTTGGAAATGAGGGTGGAAAACCTGACTGTTTTTAGTGACTCTATGTTAGTTGTGTGGCACATTCGAGGGGGATTCCAAGCTAGAGGTCCTCGTACTGACCTTTACATGAGATACTCTCAAGAGCTGATTGGCAAGTTCAAGGAGGTGAATCTTGAGCAAATCCCAAGGACACAAAACACCGATGCTGATGCACTTGCGAAGTTGGGTTCACAAAGGGAGGCTACTATGTTAGGGGTTATACCTTTGGAGATTCAGCTTCAACCAAGCATTCCTAGACTCGAGGTCATGAACTTGGAACCTACAACTGAGGCACTGTGGACGACACCTATTATGAATTACATCACAAAAGGGATTGTTCCAGAAGGAAAGGAGGAAGCCAGGAGAATAAGATACCAGGCAACAAGGTATGTTATCTATGACGGTTCTTTGTACAAAAGGGGATTAAACAAACCACTTTTGAAGTGCATATCAGGCGATGAATGCGAGTATATCATGCGGGAAATTCACGAGGGAATTTGTGGTAACCATTCGGGTGGAACCTCTTTGGCACATAAAATACTCCGTCAAGGGTATTATTGGCCCACAATTCAAAAGGATACCCATAGGTTCACTCGGGCATGTGATCGTTGTCAAAGATTCGCGAACTTCAACAGCACTCCAGCTGTCCCATTGAAACCCCTTACCAGCCCTTGGCCTTTCGCTGTGTGGGGAATCGACTTGATTGGGGAGCTGCCCAAAGGTAAAGGGGGAGTGAAGTACGCGGTGGTGGCTGTAGATTACTTTACCAAATGGGCTGAAGCTGAACCTCTGGCTACAATAACAGCTGCAAAAATAAGGGAATTCGTGTTCAGGGCAATTGTTTGCAGGTTCGGAGTTCCATATAAGCTAATTTCAGACAATGGAAAGCAGTTCGACAGCAAAGAGTTGCGAAAGCTATGTGATGACCTTGGGATTCAAAAGGGCTTCACGGCAGTGTACCACCCTCAAAGTAATGGTCAAACTGAAGCTGTCAATAAGATCATTAAGCACACCTTGAAAACCAAACTGGAAGAGAGCAAAGGGTGTTGGCCTGAGGAACTCCCTATGGTTTTGTGGTCATACAACACAACACCACGAACCACCACCGGGGAGTCACCTTTCACCTTAACTTATGGTTGTGAAGCGATGGTGCCCGTGGAAATCGGAGCTGGATCATTCAGAAGGGATAACTATGATCCAGGGAATAACGAGGTAAATCATCGCTTGTATCTGGATTTGGTAGAGGAGGTTCGAACCACTGCGCAGCTGAAGCTAGCTGCTTATCAACAACGTACTCGGAAGTACTTTGACAGCAAAGTTCGTGCTCGTCCATTGAAGGTTGGCGACTTAGTCCTAAGAAGGATGATGCCCAACATGAAGGTTCATGGGCATGGTGTGTTTGGAGCAAATTGGGAAGGTCCGTACCTCATAAAGACTGTTTTGTGGGAAGGCACCTATCATCTCACGGATTTGGATGGAAAGCTCATTCCAAGGGCATGGAATGGTGAGCACCTCAAGAAATATTACCAGTAAATCATCAGGTACTATTTCTGTAGGCCTCTTTCAGGCATAGGAACAATAAAAGCGGTTTATTAGTTGTAACTGCCATGCTTAGGTATAGCTTCATAGTCGCTGGTTTTAGCTTCATAGCTGTGTGGCTCAGCTTCGAAGCATTTTGTTTAAGGTTTATAGTAGGACATTTTCATTTTGTTCTCTGAACACTCGGGGGGTAGTGTATGCACACCCTACCTATGGGATGTCTTTTAGCAAATTTTACAATATTAATGAAACCTCCATTTTTGGTTCATACGGCTGTTTTCGTTTGGATGCTTTGTTATTCTTTATGTGTTTACCGTAAGACTTACATGTGGATAGAGGTTTGATGCGTAATTATCTCTGAGTAGTTCTTCACCATAAACGACTATATGATAAAGAACTGGGGGGTAGTGGATATACTCTATACAGACTCAAATTTCGAAATTTGATATTATGGATTTAATATTATTGGATTGGATTTAATATTATTGGAATAGATTTAATATTATTGGATTAGATTTAATATTATTGGATTGGATTTAATATTATTGGATTAGATTTAATATTATTGGATTGGATTTAATATTATTGGATTGGGTTTGATATTATAGATGTGATATTATTAGAGTGGATTCAATTGGATAAAAAATTAATACTCATGGATTACGAGGTAAAGGTTAATACTCGTGGATTATGAGGAAAAGATTAATACTCATGGATTATGAGGAGAAGATTAATACTCATGGATTATGAGGTAAAGGTTAATATTTATGGATAAATATATAAACGTATCAGCTCATATAAGCCCTACGAACACTAGGCATGAGTATTATGGAAAAGTATGGGAATTGCACACGGGCCACACTCTGGTTCAAACTTCTTTGCACGGATGCAAGCTGGAACGTTGACGGATTAACACTACAGTAGGGAGGATCGAGGCTAAGGACCCCTTTAGCTGTAATATGGATAAAACTTCATAAGGATTTTATGAAACACATGGAATTCAACGACGCATTACCCTAGAGAGGGAGATGTACGGATAATTACTTTGTCTTCTAAGGCATTGGATAAAATGGCTTATGGATGTCCTAATCTATGGAAAATAGGTTATGTACCTAAGGATATTAGGTGCAAGGGTGGATTATTTACGCGTCAGATTATTGGTGAGTAACTTTTACCATCTACGGTTTACATCTCTGGTCAAGAAGTAGAAAAGAATCTCGGGTGAGCCTCAGGTTTATGGTTATAATGACGCAATCATGCCAACATGAATGTTGGTGAATTTTGCGTAAAATATGATCTTACAGGGCAGATCTTATTAGCTACCCACATGGCACATATCAAGGATATCCTCGGATTGGTCCATAATTATTTACTAGTACAGGCATATTAGTCATCTAAAAGATGCAAGACAGGTTTGTCTCATACATTTGGGATTTCACATGGAGCTACAGCTACTTATATGTGGACCCAATATGGTGATCTAGTGGTCATACAGAAGAAATAGCATGGAAAATCTAGACATGGATTCCGGGCATAAGGAAAATGAAAGTACGATAAATTTAAAAAGATGAAAACCAAATTTAAAGGTTACATCTTGCGAGGTATTCCGAGGTACCCGCACCCTCATCCGAAAGTTTAGAAACTATGGCGTGAACGCCAGGAATGTTATCAAAACCAAAAACCATAAAGTCAACCCTTCCAAAGGGTATGAATGTTTTCAAAGATAGAAATACTTAAAAACGGTACTCATAAAGCAAGGTTGTCAGGAGACGTCCCAGGAGCATCCTGGTCAGCAACAGGGTCGGCCACCTCCACACCTTCCATTTGGGCATCTGGGTTGGAGCTCTCACCGGGGACCTGCACCTCAACCTCGGGTTCAGATGGAACAATCTTTCCCTGCTCCACAGCTATGGCGGCCTCTCTCCTCCGAATCTCTCCCACCAGCTTCACTGCATCCTCCCCGAGCAAGGTCCAATCTAGGGTCGGGAAATGGTCGTAGGTGGACTCAATGTAATCGTTTACCCCGCGGCTGTATCCGGCCTCAAACTTTTCACGTTTGGCCGCCTCACGGGTGGACCGCTCCAGAGCAATGGTGGTGTTAAGAGAATCAAGCGCCTTCTTGAATTCCCCGACTTTCTTGGTATAAGAAGCTTGGAGGGCGTCCTTTTCGTTATCGAGGTTCACTATGGAGGTGTTCAGCTGTTCACGTTCTTTTAATAGCTTAGCCTCGGAAGCCTTAAGCTTCTTGCTGGCATCAGCTAACTTCTTCTTCTCATCTTCACTTGTTTTAAGGAGGGACTTTAAATACTTGACTTCATCGGATAACTTCTGATCATTACGAGCCACGACCATCATTTCTTCATTTCGTTTCAAAAGGAGAAAGAAACTTTGAGCTTCGCACAAGGTGGTGGCCTTCGCAGCTTCAGCCGAGCTCATCCTGTCCCATTCAGCAATAGCCTCCTCTGGGATCTGATTTCCTACCATGGTGGAAAACTTACGGGCCAGAGAGCTGGAACCTTCACCTGGGGTACTGGGGGGTGATGGCTTGGACTTTTTGAAACGAGATCCCGGGCCTTTAGCCGAATCGGTGACAGCAGGAGGCGGTAATTTCCTTTTGGAAGAAGTAGCAGACTTGTCCTGGGAAGTTGGAGTGGATTTCATTCTGGATATCGGGGTAGCATCAATAGGGACAAGGTCTTTCCCTTCATCTCCAAACAGGTCATCATAGCTTGCGGATTTGTTAACAAAAGATGGCACACCAGAAGCCATATCTGCAATGAAAATTAAGGGTTAATACATGATCTATAAGGTATGAAAACGAGATAATAGCACGCCGAGAATGCACGAATAATGAAGCAAAACACAAAGACATGATAGGGAATCTATTTTACTTGAGGTTTCAACTTCAGAATCCTCCATTGAAACCAGGTCCAGGGATTTCTTATTTGGCAAAAAACCACATCTTTTGAGGTTCTGATCTGTCAACAGACTGGCACCATCCCCTAGCTCTGCTGACAGCTTCAAGGCCTCAAGGGCCCTTTCCAAGGAATGACCTTTAAGTGCTGTCTTACTTGGAATCTCTATATAAGGATTAGGTGCAGGTTAGAGTGCAATATTTAAATTATTTTGGAAGGAATGAAGAGAATATGGTATTACAACTTACTGGGGTTCCTGTTGAATTCAGTTCGGTATGTCGGACAATCATAACAATAGAGAAATTGGGGCAACCAATCGGTCATCCCCTTCCTGTTTCCTTTGATGCATTGTCCATCATGGACGTTCCAGGCGGATAGGTAAAAGAAACCGGAATTCTTTCCCGTTTGTTTGAGCTGGTAAAAGAAACCCAGCTCACGGGCAGACATCTTCTTCTCAAACTGCTGGTCATAGAGAATATACATGCACATGGCCATTCTATAGGCATTCGGGGTCATTTGGAGAGGGGCAATGTCATAATAAGTAATGATGTTGTAGATAAAAGGATGTAAAGGGATGGACAAACCCATTCTAAAAAACGTGGCGGAAAACACAGCACAGGGTATCTGTTGGTCAGGTTCAAAGTTGTCAAAACGGTGACACCTTTCCCCAGGGGAAGGTACCACCAGGCGGCACTTGGGACGGTGTTTTTGGAGAAGAATCTTTACTCGGTTAGCGTTCATTGAGGTGTCTAGCTCCTCACAGGCAGGGATTCTGCCCTGAGATTCATTGGGAGTGTCATTTTCTGAAGAAATCTCGATTTCGACTTCTGATTCAGGGAGTGGATAATTGTCAGAAGACGTTTGACGAATGGCTATGGGTTGAGAATCCCTAATCTTGTGGGAAAAGAGATTGGTTCGGACAGATACGATGGCTCGTTCGGGAACCAGAACCTTGACTTTGGAACGAGTCCTGGTACTGACTGGTTTGATAGCAAGTGAATTCACTGGAAGGGTTCTGGCAGATAGAGGGTCAGAGTCCACGGGAGTCTGCACCCCATGGGCCGTCGACTGCTGGGAGCTTGTAGGGGTTGAATTCCCTGACATCTGCAAAAGATGATGCAGGGTAAGATAACAAGTAACCAGGTTCTCCGCAATCAGGCAAGAAAAAGGGGCAAGTAAACCAAAAGGCTTAAGAAGATTTTTCGGTTAGGGCTTTTTCCGGGGATTGTCATTGAGGGCATAGGTCAAACAGGTGAAGGTCAGAGTAGTTTCCCAGGTTCGTGAATTACAAACTACCAGGTTGCCCTCACCTATAAAGGACAAATAAAGATTCACAGGGGTCTTCACCTTGGAATAGGTTGTGAGACATAGAAATCTAAACCTAAAACTACAAGAAAAGCTTTCTGCTTCTTACTAAAATCTCTCCATGAAACCTGATAAGTGGGTATTTTATCTACTTAGAACGTTTCCATTTGACTTAAAACGAATGTTTGTACTTGAGTTGTGGTACTTTTGATCTCTTTTTAGGGTATTGTGCAGGAACATCATTCACAGGTGTTAAAGGAACAAAGCGTACCAATCGAAGTGCGAAACGGAGTCAATTTGAAGAGAGGTAAAAAAAGCTGAAGTGGCTGGACAGTAGCTAGGGCGACGCGTCGCCGGATTTGCACTGTAGGAAGGCGCCGCGTCGCTGTGGAGTAACAAGGGCGCCGCGTCGCCGAGTTTTAGCTTGAGGACGGAGCCGCGTCGCCGGCCCGTCTGACCCGATTTTCTTGAATTGTTTCGGGCGGAATAAAAATAAATAAAAAGAGACTCTTTCGAGGACTAGCTCCTGGAGGCCTATATAGAGGAAGTAGAAAACCCTAGAAGGGGGAGAAAAGGCTTGTATTATTCTACGTAGTTTTTAGCACAAAGAAGAAAAGGAGAAAATCATTTTTTTCAGTTAATTATTGTATTCTTCCTAGCTTGTGGATGCTTACATTGGTGTATTCTTTGGAACCCATTAATCTTAATCTCAATTTCTATATGTTTTCTTTTATCATGTTTTCATTTGAACCCATGGTGACGATTAGTTTAATTATGAACTAACTCGTTATCATGGGGTTTTAGCGGATTTATTCATGAAGTCTTTTTGTTGAATATTCTTGATGCCTATAGTGTGATTGATGCGATATCCTATCATGGTTGCTTTAATTCGTTATAGGAGAGTAGCTAACTCCTATAATTGTGTGTTAATTCTTATTGAAGCGAAAGTGGATTTAAGAGTTTAGAACTTGCCATGCTAGCATAGGTTTATGCATGAGAATATCATTCGTAATTAGTGTCGTAACTCTAACCGTTTTATGACGACTATGTGATCAATTGAATGCTTGTACTTCAACCATTATGTTTTCAATCTTTATAGACATATAAGGACTAAGCATAATTGGAAGACTAAGTGATTTCTATCTTTATTGTGGATATTATTTAGGATGGTATTTGTGCAACGAAAGTTGGCTTATATCAGTTTTGTGTATTCGATCAGGTATTAATAAATCACATGAAAGGGCTAGAGAATTGAAGACTTTAGATGGATTGTTTAATGAAGTTGAAATCCCATGTTTTAATCGCATAAGTAAATCAGTATAATTCTTAGAGTAATTGTAGTGATAACACAAGTCCACTTTGTTATTTGTTTTAGCATCGAATAATAATCATACATTGGTGAGTAATTTAACTAGACAAACAACGAGTCCCTGTAGGAACGAACCTTATTTGCTATCTGTATTACTTGAGATCACGTGCACTTGCGTGTTCAGTTTGGTCGTAACAAGTTTTTGGCGCCGCTGCCGGGGACGCGGTTTTATTTGTTTAGTTCAATATTTGCCATCAGTGGTCATTAAATTTCGGTGACTAGGACGTTTTCATAAAATTTCTTGTTGGTGAATTTCAGGTACGTGTTGAGAGTTTATGCGTACACGAGCTCGGGCACGTAGAGACGAACTAGCAAGGAGAAGACTTGATTTTGGGTTAGAAGACAATCTGGAAGCCAGGGAAGTTATGGCAGATCAAGAGCAACCAGCGAGGGCTTTGAGTGAATTCTCTCAGCCGAAAGTGGAAGACATTCATACTAGTATTGTTCGCCCAGCTATAGGGGCTAACAATTTCGAGCTAAAGCCAAACATCATTCAGATGATTCAGAACACAGTCCAGTTTGGGGGTAGTCCTGCTGAAGATCCCAATGCTCATATTAGGGACTTCCTTGAGATTTGTGACACCTTCAAATTCAACGGAGTTACAGATGACGCAATCAGATTGAGGCTATTTCCCTTCTCTCTTAAGGATAAAGCCAAGAGTTGGTTACATTCTATGCCATCAGGCTCTATTACAACGTGGGCGGACTGTGCTCAAAAGTTCTTGACCAAGTATTTCTCCATGGCGAAGACAGCAGCTTACAGGAATGCCATCTCTCAGTTTGCTCAGCATTCCCAGGAAACTTTGGGAGAAGCGTGGGAGAGGTACAAGGAGATATTGGCACGTTGTCCTCATCATGGAATGCCGGATTGGATGATAATCAGCAATTTCTATAACGGGTTGGGAGCTCAGTCCCGGCCTATGTTAGATGCAGCTTCTGGAGGTGCGCTATGGGCAAAAAGCTATGAAGATGCTTATAATCTGATTGAAATGATGGCGGCCAATGAGTTTCAGAATCCTACTCAACGCTTGCCACCTGCTAAAGTGGCTGGAGTTCTTGACTTGGATGCAGCTACTGCTATTGCTGCCCAACTCAAGGCGTTGACAATGAAGGTAGACTCCCTTTCTAATCTTGGGACTAACCAGGTTGCTATGGTGTGTGAATTGTGTGCAGGGGCACATGACACAAATATGTGTGCTATCTCAGCTGAATCCGCACAATTTGTTGGTAATTTTCAAAGACCTCAGCAACCAGTGCCAAACTTCTATCATCCCAACAATCGGAATCATCCTAACTTCAGTTGGAGCAACAATCAGGGAGGTGCTCATCAACCACAAAATCAGCAGTTCAATGCAAGGCCAAGTAATCAGAACTATCAACCACCTCCGTATGCGCCAAGGCAACCATTCAATCCACCGGGGTTTCAACCATCTCAAGGAACTTCCTTGAATCAGTCTGAGAAGTCGGAATTGGAAGAGCTTCGAATGATGTACAAGAGTCAGGCGGTGTCATTGAAGACTTTAGAGAATCAAATTGGCCAGCTTGCCAATGCTTTGTTGAACCGACAACCAGGAACGCTTCCGAGTGACACAGAGGTGAATCCAGGCAAGAAAGATCAAAAGGAACAAGTTCAGGCAATAACCTTGCGATCAGGAAGGAATCTACAGGGTCAGAGCGACGAAAAATCAAACGAGGAAGAAAACGAAAAAGATGGACAGACCCTACGGCGCCGCGGCGCCGATGTGCAGTACAATTTGGGCGACGCGTCGCCGACCTCCCTGGAGAAAAAAAATGACTTTTCAGACGGGGACGAATCTGGTTCTGATTTTCTGCCCAAGGCTACTCCTGTAACTCCTATCAGCCTCAAGAGTGATAATTCCAAGAAAGAAGTGGAAGATAAGGTGTTCCCGCCTCCTCCATTTCCAAAAAGAATTCAAAGGCAAAAGTTAGACAAGCAATTCGCTAAGTTCTTGGATGTATTCAAGAAGTTGCAGATCAACATACCATTTGCGGAGGCTCTTGAACAAATGCCGAGCTATGCAAAGTTCATGAAGGGTATTCTATCGAAGAAATTGAAACTTGAGGAGTTAGAGACCGTTGCCTTGACGGAGGAGTGTAGTGCCATCTTGCAACAAAAGTTGCCACCTAAGTTGAAGGATCCGGGAAGTTTCACCATTCCATGCACTATTGGAGACCTCTCATTCAGCAAGTGTTTGTGTGATTTGGGTGCAAGTATTAATCTCATGCCCTTATCAGTTTTCATGCAACTTGGTCTTCCAGAGCCAAAGCCCACTACCATGACTCTACAACTTGCGGACCGTTCTGTCACTTATCCGCGAGGGATAGTTGAGGATGTTTTGGTGAAGGTCGACAAGCTTATCTTTCCAGCCGACTTTGTTATTCTTGACTTCGAGGAAGACAAGAAAATCCCTATCATCTTGGGACGACCATTCTTGGCGACGGGCCGAACTCTTATCGATGTTCAAAAAGGAGAGCTCACAATGAGGGTGAGTAATCAAAAGGTCATCTTTAATGTGTTCAAGGCTATGAAATTTCCGACAGAGGAGGAAGAGTGTTTTAGCTTGAATATGGTTGATACGGGTCAGAGAAAGGAGTTCGATCAGCTGTTGAGCAAAAATTCGGACATGCACAAGTTCGAGCATCACATCAGTGATTCCATTGACAATTCTTCCATTCGAGATCTTTCGAATGTCAAGCTTGGAAAACTTCCACCACATTTGAAGTATGTCCTTTTGAATGATGAGTTGGTGATTTTTAAAGAGTGTGAAGATAATGTGTTGAGAAGGTGGAACAAGGATGATGAGGTAAAAGAGTGTTCTTATCAATCGACGGAGAAGCATAAACACCTTAGAGGTGTTAAGAAGAAAAAGAAAAAATCGATTGGTGGAAAAGTCAAGGTGAAGTTTGATTGGGAGAAGATGTGGGAAGAAAGCAAGAAGGTTATCAAACAATGGGTGAATGGTCCTTCTGCTAAGGACAAGTCAAATGCGATCTTCGAGCCACCATGATTTGATTCACATTTGTCCGGCTAAATGACATTAACGACAGCGCTTCGTGGGAGGCAACCCATGTGTAGGTATGTTTCTACTATCTTTTTATTACCTTCAATGAGGACATTGAATATTGTAAGTTTGGGGGTGGTAATTAAGGATAGTGTGTGTGTCATATAGGTTTCATATTGCATATGTAGTTAGTTCATTCATATCTTTGCATGTTTGTGTCGTATAGAGCATTATGTTTTGCATTGGTATGTATATCTGTTATGTGAGTCCATTTTAGTTGCATGCATATTTCATGATCCCGTAGGACTTGACTATTTCCGTTGGTGAGTCGATGTTGATTAGAGTGTGGTTGTGATGAATAGGGGGTTGATTAAGTTTCTAAGTATTGACTTGCATGCCAGAAACAAATCTATTTCATAAGTCTCATTGGTTGCTTTTGAATTTGATCAGACCATGCTTGTTTGGTGTTAGAATTTAACCACTTGTTTACATTTAGAATGTTGGCTAGATTCTTGATAATGTAAGGACACTAAAGTATAAGTTTGGGGGAAACTAGGGATTTTATGCTAGTTGTTAATAGTTGTTATGAGTAGTGGATAAGGTATCATTGTCTTCCTTTGAGATCATTGGGTAGCAATGTTCTAACCATTGGTTACTGGAAAAAGACTTGACCGTTGTTGTAATGTCCTCCTTTGAGATCATTGGATAGCAATGTTCTAACCATTGGTTACTGGAGAAAGACTTTACTTGTGAAAAAAAAAAAAAAAAAAAGGGAAAAAATTTGTTATGTGTCGTAGTTGTTATTTAGTAATAAAGCATGAATTCTTGTCTAACTCCGATGGACTGCGAAGGTGTCTCTTAAGAGTTCTTGTGTCTAGCGTTCATTCTGTTTGTAAGCTTGTGGTTGTGTTGGCTAAGAGTAGGTATGGTTTTGATTTAGTTTGGGAGTATATTGGTGAGCATCGCACACACGCACGTTTCTGTGTTTGTCTTGTTGGTCGATGGGAATTTGGTCGAACTCTGTTTGGAAGACTGTGTTCTTTGAGATGTTGGCTCGTTGGTTGGTTTTGGTTGGTTTGAAGGGATCGTTGCATTTTCATATAGTTGCATACATGTAGTTAGTTGCATTGTAGTTGCATTGTAGTTGCATTGTTAGTAGATGGATTTTGTGGGTTCATTCACTATAGGCCCTCACGAGACCTTACTCGTCCACTAGGGCTACCTAGGGGTTTAAAGGGCTTGTTGCATATGCCAAATGCAACCGTGATCACCTACGGAAGTGGTACTAGTTAGTTGTACATATTTGGTTGGTTATGCTTGAGGACAAGCATCGGTTTAAGTTTGGGGGTGTGATAAGTGGGTATTTTATCTACTTAGAACGTTTCCATTTGACTTAAAACGAATGTTTGTACTTGAGTTGTGGTACTTTTGATCTCTTTTTAGGGTATTGTGCAGGAACATCATTCACAGGTGTTAAAGGAACAAAGCGTACCAATCGAAGTGCGAAACGGAGTCAATTTGAAGAGAGGTAAAAAAAGCTGAAGTGGCTGGACAGTAGCTAGGGCGACGCGTCGCCGGATTTGCACTGTAGGAAGGCGCCGCGTCGCTGTGGAGTAACAAGGGCGCCGCGTCGCCGAGTTTTAGCTTGAGGACGGAGCCGCGTCGCCGGCCCGTCTGACCCGATTTTCTTGAATTGTTTCGGGCGGAATAAAAATAAATAAAAAGAGACTCTTTCGAGGACTAGCTCCTGGAGGCCTATATAGAGGAAGTAGAAAACCCTAGAAGGGGGAGAAAAGGCTTGTATTATTCTACGTAGTTTTTAGCACAAAGAAGAAAGGGAGAAAATCATTTTTTTCAGTTAATTATTGTATTCTTCCTAGCTTGTGGATGCTTACATTGGTGTATTCTTTGGAACCCATTAATCTTAATCTCAATTTCTATATGTTTTCTTTTATCATGTTTTCATTTGAACCCATGGTGACGATTAGTTTAATTATGAACTAACTCGTTATCATGGGGTTTTAGCGGATTTATTCATGAAGTCTTTTTGTTGAATATTCTTGATGCCTATAGTGTGATTGATGCGATATCCTATCATGGTTGCTTTAATTCGTTATAGGAGAGTAGCTAACTCCTATAATTGTGTGTTAATTCTTATTGAAGCGAAAGTGGATTTAAGAGTTTAGAACTTGCCATGCTAGCATAGGTTTATGCATGAGAATATCATTCGTAATTAGTGTCGTAACTCTAACCGTTTTATGACGACTATGTGATCAATTGAATGCTTGTACTTCAACCATTATGTTTTCAATCTTTATAGACATATAAGGACTAAGCATAATTGGAAGACTAAGTGATTTCTATCTTTATTGTGGATATTATTTAGGATGGTATTTGTGCAACGAAAGTTGGCTTATATCAGTTTTGTGTATTCGATCAGGTATTAATAAATCACATGAAAGGGCTAGAGAATTGAAGACTTTAGATGGATTGTTTAATGAAGTTGAAATCCCATGTTTTAATCGCATAAGTAAATCAGTATAATTCTTAGAGTAATTGTAGTGATAACACAAGTCCACTTTGTTATTTGTTTTAGCATCGAATAATAATCATACATTGGTGAGTAATTTAACTAGACAAACAACGAGTCCCTGTAGGAACGAACCTTATTTGCTATCTGTATTACTTGAGATCACGTGCACTTGCGTGTTCAGTTTGGTCGTAACAAAACCACACAGCAATACTAGCATTCCGGGACATGTATGACACACACAGTCGATTATACATGCAAGCAAGAACAATCAAGAAGACGAAAAGACATGGTGAAGTATGCAACACAAAAACATCAAAGAAGATATGGGTTTAAAGGGTTTTAAAGTCTTGATTTTACACGGTAATAGAGCGAACACCGTCAAACGATCATGGTTCACAAGGAGTGAGGGCGCATGGTATTCTGGGTTTCCGGTGCGATTGGCGTGATAATACAGGTATGTGTGTACGTATACATGGTAATATATGTATATGTGTGTGGACAGATAAGAGGGATGCATTCAATAGCGGCATGCAATGACAAATCGGAAATAAAAGTAACAGATAAAGATGGAGTCATACCTTACGGAGTAACGTCGGTTGGGGAATGATGGAGGATTAAGGAATTGTCGAAACCCTGAGCCGTCTGGAAACCCTTCGCCGGAGAGAAGGTAGAGAAAATGAACAGTTTGTGTAAAAAGTGAGATAAAAAAGAGAAGGAACGGAGGTGAATGTGTGTTTAAATACACATTGAAAGAGGGTAGCTGTGCCAGGTGGCATGTACAGATAGGTTTAATGAAAGACGTGAAGGATTAGTGCATGGTTCAAGTTTCTAGGAGGAATATGAGAGGTTTGTTGTAGATTTTGAAATTCAAATTCTTTTCAGAAAACAAAGGATAATGTGTAGATAAATAAAATGTTCGTGGAAGCTAATTAAGGTGTGGATTTAATGTGTTGAGAAAAGAATAGTGTAATATAAGTCAGGGGTTTTAGTTAGGCACCGGGTGTTCGACTCGGGGTCTGCAGCTGATTATAAGGTTAAAAGTCGATCATTCGAGAAGAAAATAGGTTTTGGTTCCTTTTGTATTTAATACTGCAAGGAACCGGGGGGTAGTTGTTGTGCCCGAAATCTCACGTGGGCTCGATTCAAGGCCCATATGTACTGAAAGTCCGATAGTGGTAAATTGGGCTGGAAGGCGAGGTACAGAGGCACAGGTTCAATGTGATGAGGTATAGGCTTAAGACATCATAGGTCAGATGCAGGGCACGCTAAGGTGTCTCGGGGTGCTGAGACAGGTTCGAGGTATTGAGGTTCAGGTAAAAGGATTCGAGGTTCAAATGATCTGAACCTTGAGACTGGTCACAGGTGGTGGGTAGCTAGAACCTCAAGAGACAGAGTACCAGTAGGACAAGGACTCGATTATCTATATTTTAGGGGCACGAATCAACACTTATCAGAGGACTCCTAAATCTGGTTAAAGAGGATGGACGGAACAAATATAGTCAGTATGGGACTCACATTGAGTATTCGGATATACCTGATCCGCATGAAGGCCTCTAGGACTTAGAGTTGGATATGGACCAGGAGACTAGGAAGCTCGGCTAGAGCAGCCTAATTCGGAAAGAACTCTAAGATGGATTATCTTGGGGTGGTGGGATTCGCATGGATTAAGAAGTATAAACCTAATAGAACTACATGGGGCTTGATTCCTATAAATAGGATATGTAGGCACTTGACTAAAGGATTCGGATTTTCACTGTTAACACGCATAAGGCTCGCGTACCCTTAGTGATACACATTCCGGCGAATTTACTGGTGGTGTAGGATTTACACTACTTATTTCGGCCGGTGGTTTTGTCAACTCAGCCCCCAGAAACATACTTCAACTATTCTATTCATACCGTGAGCTTCAGGCCTCGAGCTTTGAACCTGTAAGCTCTGTCCGATAATCAAGGACGTTTCTTACGAATATTCCAGCAAGATTCTCTCAATTGTGTTGTACCAAATTTCTCTCACAACACATTTATGTCGTTATTAGAACCAGCAACTCCAAAAAATGCATGCCATATCCATAGGTCCGTTGAGGCAACAGCTTCAAGTAATATTGTTGGAACTCCTTTATGACCACTCATGAACATCCTTTTCCATGCTTTAGGGCAATTTTTCCACTGCCAGTGCATGCAGTCAATACTAACCATCATTCCGGGAAAATCGCGATCCTCTCCCATTTTTAGGAGACGTTGTACATCATTTGAGTTTGGCTTTCGCAAATATTCACTCTCAAAAATTAAAATAACATCGTTGACAAAAAATTTCAAGCATTCAATTGCAGTGGACTTACCAATACGCACATAATTAGACTTCTTCGTGTATTTAGTTTTATGGAAGTCATGAGCTGCCGCAATAATGTTGTCTAAATTTGTACCACTCCCCATTTTTCGGACAGCTTCCTCATAACATGATCCATATCGCTGAGCCCCTTCATTTATTCGTTGCCACCTTTTTTTGATAGCTACTACCCCTCTTTTGATATGCCCGAGATTACTTTCTTTATAATAGTTACGAATTCGATCCCAAAATGCTTCACCTTTTTTATCCGCCCCGATCACGGGATTAGTGGAGACATTCAACCATGCGCTAATTAAGAGTTTATCTTCAGTCCAATTCCACTGAGTTCCACCTCCTCGTGTGTCATCGAATTCATTGACATCGATCATCGTTCAGATCAATAATATTCGTAGCATCAAAAATAGAAGTTTGTGAGTGGAGAATTTTGATTAGTGGGAAGGGTTTGTTGATTTCCGAAATGTGGATTTGGAAAATTTGGACCATACGGAAATTGTGAATTTTGAGCATAGGGGTAAAAAGGATTAGGAAACGGGAACTGAGAATTTGGCGTTTGAGGATTATAACACGAATTGTTTGGGTGGGAAAATTGAGAATTATTGATATTTGTATTTTGGGCAAACGGATAATAAGAATTCGGAAATGAATACGGAAATTGGGTGTTTGAAAATTGAGAATTCGGGTTTGTATTTTGAGGATTTGAAGATGAATATTGATGAGGATTCATTTTTTCTCTTTAGAATTTTTTTTGAAGAAGATTAGAAGTGTGGAAAAATAGAAGTGAAATTTTCATATTTATAGTGTCAAAAAATGTGAACGTTAAATTTTCTGGAGTTGGTAACGTTAATTCATTTTTTTTGAATTTTGTAACGTTGATATTAACGTTATATTTACAGGTATTATTCAGTGGGAAGAATTTTGCTCACCTCGGTTGAAAAGAGAGACAAGATAATAATAAAAAATATAAAAGTGACATACATCTGCATCAGTTGGGCAGCCCAGCACCGTGGGTCTGACCAATTTTTTTTGTTCTGCTCCAACACATGGTCACTGCCCAGGTACAGTTCTCTCTCCTCCACCTAAGAAAATGGGTCACACATTGGACCTGCTCTAAGGGGTGGATGAGCCAATTTATTCCAGATCAGCGCCAAAAATTATGCCACATCACTGCCATTTCATTCCCACATCAGATTTGATTAAATAACATTACCTCTGTATGAATATGTGTATAACTGAAAAGTTACAGAGCTTAAAATATATTTCAAGAGAAATCTTTGAAGCACATCAAACACCTATAAGTTAGCTGTTATGAAGAGATTCTGTTCTGGTACGGGTTGGCTCAAGGTGAATAGCTCGTAACTGTATATGCGATTTAAATTATAAACTAATGTCGTGTTCTATTTTTACATTAGCATCTGACATCATTTCTTGAGGCTCTTCTCGGTGGATGAGGTTTTTGTAGTGATTGAATGGATACTAAAGACGTAGTTATTGACTTCTTCTCTTGCACTCTTTTGTTTATTGAGGCTGAGTACGAATCTGCGTTTTGTTATTTCGATTCAAAGGCTTAGAGCATCTCCAACGACGTTATCTAAATTGGTTATGTAAAATCATGATTATGTAAAATTTGTTGAACTTGTAGAAGAGTTACTCCAACAGGGTTATGTAAAATGGTTGGCTATAGTTCAAAATACAAAATATTGATGACGTGTCAAATTTACGGCTTATGTAAAATTTTACAGATGTTGGCCAAATATAGCCAATGAGAAAATGGTTGGCTAAATATTTGATAAAGAGTGAAGTATGATTGAAATAAAAAAAATTATACATATTATGTAAAATGAGGTGACACGTCAGCTTTTTAGCTATTTCAATCCCTTCGTTATTACTTAGAAATAAGAATAGATCCTTCAGCAACCGAGCATACGACTGACCTTCTGATATCTCTGATTTTTTTAATTTGGATAATGTCTTGAAAATGGGATTTATTTTTGACAAACAACAAATATTATCTTTTTTCCGTTTTTACTGGTCTGATCCTCCTAAAAATTGGTTCTGTAATTGCTTATTCCACTCCCTAAATCAGTTTCTCCGCATTGGGATATCTATTAAAAGCATTTGTTTTAGAAAGTTTATTTGGGTAACTTTATTATATATAATAGAGTGTTATATGCAAAGCTCCCAACTGTTTTGAGATTAAAGTTTGTTGTACTTACAGCTGAGATGAAATCTGCAATTTGCAGATTTTTTTCCAGTTCATTTTTCGAGTCCATCAAGACTCAGATTTCACTCAAGGAGGGAGAGTTATGGATTCAGTTATTAAGCCTAAATCATGTTTTTTAGCTGCATAAAATTTTTGTATGTGTACTCTCTCCTTTCCCAAAAGGCTGCCTTGATTCAAATTTGCATGCAGATAAGAGAATTTCCACTCTTTCATTAATGTACCTTCTGGTTCAGGTGTTCTCATTATGACTACCTTGGACATTCTTTTGGGGACATATCCTTTTTGGTTCTTTTATACCGTTTTAGGACATGGGAAGTATTCTTTTAGATGGATCATTAATCAATATAGCAAAAAATGTATTATTGTTAGCTACCTTATTGTTTGGATATCATTTTGGCATAGGCTCATTACTTGCAAGTAAACTAAAACCCTGTTATCTCACAGCTTTGTTCAGTTGTTGAGGACTATATTCCGATTTTCGGGTTGTTTTGGTAATGTACACTTTACTTTTTCCTTTGCTTTTATTCCTGCAACCTGTCTCTTATACGGAGAGCTGAATATGCCTTCTCTTACCTCAGTACAAATGCTTACCTTTTTAATTAAATCCTTTCGTGTTACCCAGATATGATTATTGATCCTTGAGCAACTGAGCTCTTCACTTGCTAGAATCTTTGGATATTTTTTATGGCTGGAAAATATCATCTATGTTTTGACATATTACCAATGATATGTTTTTTACATTGTTACTGGTCCCCTGAAAATTGGTTCTTTAATTGCTTACTTCACTTGCAAAATCAGTTTTTCCTCTTATGGTTGTCAAATATCTATGATATTTCAGTAAGTTAATTTGGGTGCTCAAGTTGACAACTTCAGTATATATTGCATGCAATGCTCCCAACTGTTTTGGGATTATACCTTAACACACTTGTTGTGCCCAAAATTTTGCATGGGCTCAATTTAAGGTTCATATGTATTAAGGGTCCAGTAGGGGTGTAGTGTATTGGGCTAGGTTGGTGTGAACTAGGATATAGGTTCAAGGCGTCGAAGGGCAGGTGCAGGCTGCCTAGGCAGGATCAAGGTGTCAGAGTTCAAGTAAAGGGCATTGAGGTTCAGGTGGTCTGAACCTCGAGACTGGTCTCAGGTGACGAGTAGTTGGGACCTCAGGAAGGCAGAATACTAGTAGGACAAGGATTCAGCTACCTATGCTTTAGGGGCACAGATTTGTACTTATAAAAGGACTTCTAAATCTGATTAAATACGCTGGATGGAGTAAATATAATCGATATAGGACTTATATTAGTTATTTCGGATATACATTAAATATATGAGGTTTTGTAGGACTTAGTGATGGACATGGAATAGGACACTGGAAAGCTCAGCTACAGGTGCATAATTCGATTATAACTCTAAGATGGATTATCTTAAAGTGGTTGAATTCGCAAGGATTGAGAAGTATAAACCTAATAGAACTACATGGGGCTTGATTCCTATAAATAGGATATGTAGGCACTTGACTAAGGGATTCGGATTTTCACTCTTGAGAAGCATAAGGCACGTGCACCTCAATGATACATATTCCGGCGAATTTATTGGTGGTGTAGGATTTACACTGCTTATTTCGACCGATGGTTTGTCAACTCAGTCCCCCGAAGACATACTTCAATTACTCTGTTCATACCGCGAGCTACGGGCTTGGAGCTTTGAACCTGTAAGCTCTGTCCGATAATCAAGGACGTGTTTCACGAATATTCCAGCGAGATTCTCTCAATTGTGTTGTACCAAATTTCTCTCACAATATAAGTGGCGCTAGAAGGAGGGGAACTCCATCAAAAATCTTGAGAGAGAAAAGATGTCGGATGATTCCGGAAATAAGCAAACACCAACTAACGATGAAGAAGGCCGTGGAACAGGTCCTCATGGCGAGGTTACGAACAAGGATATTTTCGATCACCTCAAGAAAATTGGTGAAAGGGTGGATTCCTTGGAGAAAAAATCTGAAAAGATGAAAAAATGGTGAAAGAAGCAAAGATCCTCGGAAAAACGTCCTAAGGCTCCAAAGGTTACACCTACTCCTCTCAATTTTGGCAGTGAGGAGGAAGGACCTGAGAAGGAAAAAACCAAGAAGACTTTTTCTGACGTCGAAACTGATCAGATTAATCCAGACTGGAACTCTGAAGCTGAGCTCAAGAATAAGGAGGACCCTGAACCTTCGGTTACAAGGAGTGTAACTGTATTCGACCGAATGGGAAAAAAGCTAACGAGTAAAGATTTAAGGCTTAAGCTATTGGAGGCAAAACAGAAGGGTCCCAAGAAGGTACAAACTGAGAAATCATTGTCTAAGTCGTCAAGGAGTCACAAGGATAAGTCCCACTCTAAACCTGAGGATGAGCATAGCTCAGGCTCGTCCTATAAAGCTGATGACAGTTCTGATGGGAGCTCCAACGATGAGAGTGACACTGATGACACCTCTGAGTCAGCTGAAGGTAATGTAAAATACAAGGAGGAGGACCTCAGGAAGGTCCTCGAGAAGATTATGGCAGAAAAAGGTCCCCAGTCAGGATTGACGGTGGAATCACCTTTCACTAAGAAGGTGCGGGATTCGCCCTTACCCCGTAGCTACAGGGGAGTGGGAGACTTGAAATTCAACGGGACGACGGACCCTGTAGAGTTTCTCAGTCGTTTCAACACGGAGATGGAAGTCTATCAAATCAAGGATCGCACAAAATGTCGATTGTTGGCTGCAACTCTAAGGGATAGTGCTCATTAGTGGTTCAAGAGGCTTCCCTCCAACTCTATTAAGTCATGGAGATAGATGGGTGAGATGTTTGTAACTCAGTTTAGAGCTTCAGTCACGTTTGCACCTCCGGCTAATACCCTGGCGAACATCAAGCAACGTGACAACGAAACACTTAACGACTATTTCAAGAGGTTCAATGCTAAGGTTCCAAGGGTGAGGAAAACCACAGACGAGACTTATAAAAATTTCCTGATAGCTGGGGTTAAGCCCGGGACTGAATTCTGGAAGGAGTTGCAGAGTAGGGAACCTACTACCCTGGCTGACTTCTACGCCAAGGCAGAAAGGCTTAAAGTCGTGGAACAATCCTTGGAGAATTTGAAGAAGGGTAATGCTTCACGAGATTGGAACAGGAATAAGAGGAATAGGTCGTACAGCCCGAAGGAAAGAAACTATAGCAAGTGGACAACCTATAACACAGCTTCAACAGAGGGTCAGGATACTAGCAAGGAGGCGAAGACCGCACCTCTGTCAGTAAACACCACAGGTTCAAAGAGGACAGTAGAGTACAAATATCCGTCATCTAAGGGTAGTAGGAGGTACTCGGAGTACACCCCTTTGGCAGCACCTGTGGAACACATATTTGAAGTTGGTGATAAGTCGGGGATGTTCAGGAAACCCTCCAGGACGGGACCTCCCGGAAGAAAAGACTTGGCTAGATATTGTGCTTTCCATGATGCTAATGGGCATGAGACGGCCGACTGCCGACACCTCAAAGATCATATTGAGGACCTGATTAGGAAAGGTTTCCTCACGGAATTTGTGGCCCAGGAGGCGAAAAAATACAAAGATGATAGGTGCTGGTAGTATCCACACGATCATTGGCGGACCATATATTGGAGGTTTCAACAGGAATGCAATGAAGAATTATGCACGTGAGGCTAGAGGAAACCCTCTCACAAATGTTTATCATTTGGCAGATAGGCCCCCGAAGCTGTTTAAATGTGAAGCTGCGGACATCACCTTCACTGAAGACGATGCAAGGCATGTGCATCACCCCCACAACGATGCATTGGTGGTGACTATCACAATTGGAGGGCTCAATGTGCATCGAGTCTTGGTGGATAATTGAAGTTCTTGCAACATACTGGCTTATGACACTTATCAAAAGATGGGACTCGCAGACAAGGAAATGTCCCCCACTTACAATGACTTATACGGATTTACTGGTGGACCATTACAAGTTGTGGGTAGGGTAAAGCTTCATGTTGTGCTGGGGGTTGAACCTATGAGAGCTACGCAGGTGACAGAATTCATGGTAGTGAATGAAGACATATCATATAATTGTATCGTGGGCAGGCCCCTCTTGAAGGAAATGAGAGTGGTAACCTCTATCTACCATCTCTCCATGAAGTTTCCTACTCCTAACGGGATTGGATGTCTAAAGGGTTGTCAAATAGATTCAAGGGAATGTTATAGTAAGGCCTTGCGCACCGCTGAGCAAGCTTCGAAGCATTTGTTGTTGGTTGATGGAGGCACCACGGATAATTGCTACAAGTACCTGGAAGCATCAATGAAGAATGAACCTCCACGACAGGTAAATGATTCGTGCAATATGATTATGATTATCCAACATCCCGGTAAAGAGAGCTCCACGGATATTGTCTTTTCTTCGGGGGTAGATACCCAGAACGAGATACGGATGCTGGAGGCACCCCCATCAAAACTTTTAGAAGACGGTGAAACCTTTGTCGAAGGTATTGTTGAAGAGGTGAATGATAGCGACTTCGAGGATGACCATCTGGAAAGCTCCCCAAAGGTTCCTTTACAACCTAGAAAAAGGGATACAGAGGTTCAGGTAAAGATTGATCTAGATCCCAGGATGCCTGAAGCTAGGGAAACAACAGGTGCTGCTGGTGACACTTTGTCAATACTGATGGATGCAACCGACCCCTCTAAGGAATTGAAGATCGGAAAACAGTTACAACCCAAAGCTAAAGAAGCATTGACTCGCTTCTTAAAAGATAACCTAGATGTTTTCGCATGGTGCCACTCTGACATGGTGGGGATTGATCCTAGGGTGATGTGTCATCATCTTAACATTGATCCCGAAAGGATTGTTGTGAGACAAAAAAGAAGGGCAATAAGTGGTGAGAGAGCTTTAGCCCTCAAATAAGAGGTTGATAGGTTACTAGAAGCTAGACTGGTGAGAGAATCATTTGAAAGGCATATGCAATAGCCTATTTGTAATTCGAGGATTCTACTCAACTTAAACAAGTATGTAATAAGTAAATATTAGATTAGATGTCACAGGAATCTCATAAGATTATATCTGTCAAAAGAATGAAGATTAAAGTCATCTACAGACTTGAAGTTATTCTACATTGAAAGAAGTTCATTTATTTGATCAAGCCTCAGTGAAGTATTCAAGAAAGTGGATCTATTTAAAGTGACAGAGATTTCAGAAGTGTGACGGAGAAAAGTACAGGTTACAGTCCTTTGTTTAATTAGAAGGAGAAAAGAATCACAGCTTAAAGTCAAGTATGAAGAACAACCATTAAAGTTTGTCACTCATGAACCAGACAGTACATGGAGTGCCAACGTCAGCCAGTGGAAGTTCGTCATCAATTTTAGTGGTTCTAAGAATTAGTGTAATTCTCTTTTAATATTATTCTATAAGATAATTAATTTAATCTATGAATTAATTCTTTCAGAATTAATTCATATATTAAATTAATCAATCTAGATCTTAAGTAATTTAATATATAAATTAATTCTCCAAAATTAATTTATTTATGAAATTATTTTAGTCATTTATTTAATTTATTTAATCAGTGAATTAATTCTAATAGAATTAATTCATTTATTAAATCAGTTAAAAGTAGAATGTATTAAATCAGGTTTATTCCTAATTCTTTTCAGTACTAGTAGTACTATCATATTAATACTAGTAGTACTATCATACTTAGTACTACCGATAGTACTACAAATACAATTGGTTAGTACTACCGATAGTACTACCAAGTGTATTGGTTAGTACTACCAGTATTAATGTAATTATCAATTGGCTGGCGCGTGAGGATTACTCTGTGACTTGTATTAATACTTTGATTGATCAAACAAGGCAGGGTACTTCAACAATTAAAAAGACAGAAAGAACACAGCTTCTTATTTTCTTTCTTCTGCCATTTCAAGCGAACCAACCAGAAGCATTCAATTTAAATCCTTGTAATAAATTCTAGACATAAATGTTATATCCAATCCACTAGAATTCAATTACTTGTATTGCTTTGACAATCTAGCGGATCATAATCCCTAGAATTTCAATCGAACTACTTTTTAGTATTCGATCCTTTTATTACAAATATAGATAAATTCATGTCGAATTTATTCTAGATTTGTTTTAACAAGAACCTTGTAATCTGTGCACTGATTTGTAACACCCTTCAAGTTCAATAGAGTTTTATTTAACTTGAATCTTGTTTCATTTTATTCCGCATTAAATTTGATATTGTAATTGTTAAATTCAACAATACAAATTCGATTAAACGGTACAATTTGTATTCAACCCCCCTTCTACAAATATATCAGGACCTAACAATTGGCATCAGAGCCTTTTGATTGATATACAAATCAAAGATCCAATTGTTTTGAGATTTTTCTTAAACTCTGAAATTTTTTATTATTCTAAAAATCTCAAAAGATGTCTACTACACAGAAAGTTGGTACTGTCAAAATCCCAATGTTCAGCAAGGAGCATTATCCTATGTGGAAGAAGAAAATGCTCCTATTTCTTAAGGTTGCAAATCCTAAATACATTGGTGTGCTGAAGAATGGTCCCAAAATCCCTATGATTATTGAGGAAGAGATAACAGTGGATAATGTTGTTACTAGGGCTGCTAGTATGTACCCTAAAAATCCCAAGGAGTACACTCCTGATGAGAAAGAGGATGTTACCTTGGATTCCTGTCTTCAGTTGATCCTTATTGATTGTCTTGATCCTATCATGCATAATCATGTCCTAAACTGTGATACTGCCAAACACATTTGGGAAACCATAGAGATAATCAATGAGGGGACAGAGGAAGTTAGGGAGAATATGCTGGAAATTCTCACCTCACAATATGAGCATTTCAGATCAAACCCTGGTGAAGGTATCTCTCAGGTTTTTGAGAGATACAACAAATTAATCAATGATCTGAATCTCAATGGGAAGCACTACACCAACAAGGAGATTAACAAGAAGTTCCTTCTTACACTCCCACCTCATTTGGAGCACAAAATATCTGCCATTAGAGAAGCAAGAGATATGAATGAGATTGCTTTGGAGAGATTGTATGGTGTTCTGAAGACCTATGAGCTGGAGCAGATTCAACAAAGGGAGCTGTATGGAACTGGGAAGATTGTTAGTACTTCTACTGCACTGGCTGCTGAAGTCCCACTGAAACTGGAAGTGAAGCCTGTTCAACCTTCCAGTTCTAACATGAATGTTATTGATGCTGAATATGGATTAACATCCATTGATCAATCTGGTGGTGACTTCTATTCTTTAGAAGAACTTGATCAGATGGAGGATGGTGATTTGGCTTTGATAGTCAGGAAGTTTGGGAAGTTTAGATTCAAGAGGAATCCCAATCTTAAGTTCAGACCCAGATTTCAGAGAGGTGGATCTTCCTCTTCAAGTGGCACAAGGGGTGGCTACAAAACTGGAACTGTGGAAAGGAGCACAATCAGATGCTACAATTGCAATGAGTTGGGTCACTTTGCTACTGAATGTAAAAAGCCAAAGCAAGTGACAAGGAACTCATTTGATTCTAGCAAGAAGAACAAGATTGGGAAAGCTTATGTTGCTCAAGGAAAGAGTTGGGATGACACTGACAGTGATGAAGAAGCAGGTGAGATTGGGAATCTTGCACTCATGGCAATAGGAGACAAACTCTTTCAGTCCATGTTATCTTCACCCAACATGTCTGAGGTAAAGTTCACTGATACTGAAATGATTCGTCATCTTGGTGATACTTTAAGTTGTGCACGCACTGAAAATGATAAAATAATTCTTTTGAACACAAATCTTGAAAATGAGATAAAAGAATTAAAACTAGTGCATATTAATCAAGATGAACTCACTAAAAATGTAGCAGTTCTTGAGAATAGGGTTAAATTGTATCAACAACTGAAAACCATTCTCAAAGATCAGATTAGTGAGCTTAATACCAAAGCTAATGCCTATTACAACTCTTGTAAGACGGCTAAAGAAATTTTTAATAAACAAGCTATTGGTAATCATGTCAGTATAGGTTATGATTACAATGAGGCCATTGGATTGCTTGGAATTAATTCCCCCTGTAGAGTCAGATCTGAAGGAAGGAGTGTTCCATATGTGCTAAAGGGTATTGAAACACCCTTCTGTAAGGAGTCCGAGGCAGATCCTCTGAATGAATACTCTATCATTATTGCTGAGGAGATTCGTGAAGAAGATATTGCTTTGGAAGTTGCACAGTCCAAAAAGTGTATATCTGATATTCCAGTCAAAGTTGCTAAAACTAAAAAGACTAAATCATATATCCATAAGTTGGATCAAAACAACTGTAGAACTAACATGCCTGCTGTTAATTCTTCTCATAAAGCATGTGGTGTGATTAATTGCATGTCTTGTGCTTTCAATGTTATGTATGCTTATTTTAATAGTAAGCATGTATCTAGTGATAAGACTGCTCCACGTCAACATGTTAATAATAAGAAGCATGTTAAAGCAAAGACTACTAGTCCTCCTCAGACTAGAGTGGATTCATTTATCCCTAAGCCTACTCAGAAATGTGTTAAGGCTGGCTATAAATGGAAACGCTCTTATGTGAAAGAGGTTGAAGTAGTTTTAGTTAAAAATGTTGTTTTGCCTGACAAAGGCCAATTCTTTAAGTATGCCGGACCCAATCAAGTGTGGGTTCCGAGGAAGGACTAATCAATCTGGTATTGCAGGGAGTTAAACAGGTAAACCGTGTTATGTGGATTCTTGACAGTGGCTGTTCAAGGCATATGACCGGATTTTCTGTTGGAATTCCCTCCGTCATTTGAGGTTAAAGGTAATGAGTGCATAACTGAACCTAAAGCCCCTGAAGAGACGGTTGAAAACTGCTCACCATGGTGGACACTCTACGTAGATGGAGCAGTAAATGGAAATGGAGCAGGAGCTGGTATTGTTCTTATTAGCCCGGAGGGCCACAAGCTTCAAAGCTCAATTCACTTCGCTTTCAATGCGACCAACAATGATGCAGAGTATGAAGCTCTGATAGCTGGTTTGAAGCTTGCTTTGGAAATGAGGGTGGAAAACCTGACTGTTTTCAGTGATTCTATGTTGGTTGTGTGGCATATTCGAGGAGGATTCCAGGCTAGAGGTCCTCGTACTGACCTTTATATGAGGACTCTCAAGAGCTGATTAGCAGGTTCAAAGAAGTGAACCTTGAGCAAATCCCAAGGACACAAAACACTGATGCTGATGCGCTTGCAAAGTTGGGTTCACAAAGGGAAGCTACTATGTTAGGGGTTATACCTTTGGAGATTCAACTTCAACCTAGCATTCCTGGACTTGGAACCTACGACTGAGGCATTGTGGACAACACCTATTATGAATTACATCACAAGGGGGATCGTTCCAGAAAGAAATGATGAAGCTAGGAGAATAAGATACCAGACTGCAATATATGTTATCTACGATGGTTCTTTATACAAAAGAGGATTTAACAAACCGCTTCTGAGGTGCATATCAGGTGATGAGTGCGAGTACATCATGCGGGAAGTCCGCGAAGGAATTTGTGGCAATCATTCGAGCGGAACCTCTTTGGCGCATAAAATACTCCGTCAAGGATATTATTGGCCCACGATTCAAAAGGACGCTCATAGGTTCACGCAGGCATGTGATCGTTGTCAAAGGTTTGCAAACTTCAATAGCACTCCAGGTGTTCCGTTGAAACCTCTCACCAGCCCTTGGCCTTTCGCTGTGTGGGGAATTGACTTGATTGGAGAGCTGCCTAAAGGTAAAGGGGGAGTGAAATATGTTGTGGTGGTTGTAGATTACTTTACCAAGTGGGATGAAGCTGAGCCTCTGGCTACGATCACAGCTGCAAAAATAAAGGAGTTTGTGTTCAGAGCAATCGTTTGCAGGTCCGGAGTTCCCTACAAGCTAATCTCAGATAATGGAAAGCAATTTGATAGCAAAGAGTTGCGAAAGCTGTGTGATGACCTCGGGATTCAGAAGGGCTTCACGGCAGTTTATCACCCTCAAAGTAATGGACAGACGGAAGCTGTCAACAAGATCATTAAGCATACTCTGAAAACTAAACTGGAAGAAAGCAAGGGGTGTTGGCCTGAAGAACTCCCTATGATTTTATGGTCATACAACACAACACCGCGAACCACTACAGGAGAGTCACCTTTCACCTTAACCTATGGTTGTGAAGCGATGGTACCCGTGGAAATTGGGGCTGGATCATTCAGAAGGGATAACTATGATCCTGGGAATTATGAGGTCAATCATCGATTGTACTTGGACTTGGTAGAGGAGGTTCGAGCCACGGCGCAGCTAAAGCTAGCTGCATATCAGCAACGTACTCGGATGTACTTCGACAGCAAGGTTCGCGCTCGTCCATTGAAGGTTGGCGATTTGGTTCTAAGGAGGATGATACCCAACATGAAGGTTCATGGTCACGGACACGGTGTATTTGGTGCAAATTGGGAAGGTCCCTACCTCATAAAAGTTGTCCTTTGGGAAGGTACCTACCATCTCACGGATCTGGATGGAAAGCTCATTCCAAGGGCATGGAATGGTGAACATCTTAAGAAATACTACCAGTAAATCATCAGGTACTATTTCTGTAGGTCTCTTTCAGTCATAGGAATAATAAAAACGGTTTATTAGTTGTAACTGTCACTCTTAGGTATAGCTTCATAGTTGTTGGTCTCGGCTTTGTAACTGTTTGGCTCAGCTTCAAAGCACTTTGTTTTAGATTCATAGTAAGACATTTTCACTTGTTCTTTGAGCACTCGGGGGGTATTGTATGCACACCCTACCTATTGGATGTCTTTTGACAGATTTTACAATTTTAATGAAACCTTTATTCATGGTTCATATGGCAGTTGTTACTTGAATGTTTTGTTATTCTTTATATGCTTACTGTAGGAATTACATGTGGATAAAGATGCGATGCATGATTATCTCTGTTTAAGTTCTTCACCATAAACGATTATATGATAAAGAACTGGGGGGTAGTGGATATACTATGTACAGGTTTAAATGTACAAGTTTAAATTACTAAATTTCGAAAATTTAATATATTGGATTGGATTTAATATTATTGGATTGGATTTAATATTATCGGATTGGATTTAATATTATTGGATTGGATTTGATATTATTGGATTGGATTTAATATTATTGGATTGGATTTGATATTATTGGATTGGATTTAATACTATTGGAATAGATTTTATTGGGTTGGAAATTCACACTCATGGATTATGAGGTAAAGGTTCACACTCATGGATTATGAGGTAAAGGTTAGTACCTATGGATTATGAGGTAAAGGTTAATACTCATGGATTATGGGGTAAAGGTTAATACCCATGGATTATGGGGTAAAGGTTAATACCCATGGATTATGGGGTAAAGGTTAATATTTATGGATAAATATATAATATAAGCCCTAGGGACACTAGGCATGAGTATCATGGTAAGGTGTGGGAGCCAAACGCAGGCCACATTCTGGATTAAACTCCTTGCACAATTGCAAGATGAAGCATAAAAAAAAAGGGGTCAAAACTGCACTAGGGAGGTTCAAGGCTAATGACCCCTTAAGCTGTAATATGGATCAACAAGCTTCATAGGAATTTTTATGAAACACATGGAATTTAACGACACATTACCCTAGAGAGGGATATGCATGGATAATTGCTTTTTCTTCTAAGGCATGGGATAAAACGGCTTATGGATGTTCTAATCTATGGAAACTAGGTTATGTACCTAGGGATATTAGGTGCAAGAGTTGATTATTTATACATCAGATTATTGGGATCATTTTGTTGAAAATAGCAACAATCATCTACGGTTTATACCTCTGGTCAAGAGGTAGAAAAAAGCTCGGGTGAGTTTCAGATTTACGGCTATAATGACGCGAACATGCCAGCATGCGTGTTGGTGAATTTTGCGTAAAGTATGGTCTCATGGTGTAGATCTTATTGGCTACCTACATGGTACATATCAAGGATATTCTTGGATTGGCACATAACTATTTACTAGTACGGACATATTAGTTATCTAAAAGATGCAAGACAGGAATAGCATGGTGAATCTAAGCATGAATTTTGGGCGTAAGAAAGATAACGGTGCGGTAAATTAAAAAGATGAAAACCAAAGTTAGAGGTTACATCTTGCGAGGTATTCGGAGGTACCCGCACCCTCATCCAAATGTCAAAAGCTTACGGCGCAAGCTCCAGGAATGTTCTCAGGATTAAAAACCACAAATTTTAACCCCAACAAGGGTATAAATATCTTGCAAAAGAACTCATGATTAAAAAATGGCAGTTATGAAGCAAGGTTGTCGGGAGACGCCACAGGAACATCCTGCCCAAGAACGGGGTCATCCGCCTCCACCTCCTCCATTTGAGCATCCGGGTTGGAGCTTTCGGCCACGACCTGTGCTTCAGCCTCGGGTTCGGAGGGAACAACTTTCTCTTGCTCAGCAGCTACAGCAGCTTCCTTCCTCTTAATCTCTTCCACCAGCTTCATGGCATCATCCCCAAGCAGGGTCCAGTCTAGAGTCGGTAAATGGTCGTAGGTGGACTCGATATAATCGTTCACCCCGCGGCTGTACCCGGCCTCAAACTTTTCGCGTTTGGCTGCCTCACGGGTGGACCGCTCCAAAGCAATGGTGGTATTAAGAGAGTCTAACTTCTTCTTGAAATCTCCGACTTTCCGGGTATAAGAAGCTTGTAAAGCGTCCTTTTCAGCGTCAAGGTTCACGATGGAGGTGTTCAACTGTTCACATTCTTTCAACAGCTTAGCCTCGGAAGCCTTAAGCTTCTTGGTGGCATCAGCTAACTTCTTCTTCTCATCTTCACTTGTCTTAAGGAGGGTTTTTAACTGCCTAACTTCTTCAAGTAGCTTCTGATCGCTGCGTGCTGCTGCCACCATTTCTTCATTACACTTCAGGGTGTGAAAAAGACTTTGAGCCTCACACCAGGTGGTGGCCCTCGCGGCTTCAGGCAAGCTCATCTTATCCCACTCGGCGATAGCTTCTTCTGGAATCTGGTTCCATGTCATAGTAAAAAACTTGTGGATTAAGGAGCTAGAACCTTCACCTGGAGTACTGGGGGGTGATGGCTTGGACTTTTTGCTAAAGCGAGATCCCAGGCCTTTAGCAGAATCAGCAACGGCAGATGGCGGCAGTTTCCTTTTGGAAGAAGTGGTAGACTTGTCTTGGGAAGCAGGGGTTGATTTCATTCTGGATATAGGGGTAGCATCTATCGGAACAAGATCTTTCTCATCATCTCCAATGAGGTCATCATAACTTGCGGATTTGTTGACAAAAGATGGCACACCAGAAGCCATGTCTGCAAAAGAAATCAAAGGTTAGCATATGAGCAACAAAGTATGTAAGCAAAGTAATAGCATGGCAAGAAGATACAAATGATAACGTAAAGTGTAAAGACATAATAGGGAACCTATTTTACTTGAGGTTTCGACTTCGGAATCCTCTGTAGAAACCAGGTTCAAGGATTTCTTATTTGGAAAAAAACCACATCTTTTAAGGTTTTGATCTGTCAACAGACTAGCACCATCTCCTAGCTCTGCTGACAGCTTCAAGGCCTCAAGAGCCCTTTCCAAGGAATGACCTTTAAGCGTTGTCTTACTTGGAATCTCTATATAAGGATTAGGTGTGGGTTAGAGTGCAATATCTAAATTATTTTGGAAGGAATAAGGAAAATATGGAGTCATTACCTACTGGGGTTCCTGTTGAATTCAGTTCGGTATATTGGACAATAATAACAATAGAGAAATTGGGGTAACCAATCGGTCATTCCCTTCCTGTTTCCCTTGATGCACTGTCCATCATGGACATTCCAGGTGGACAGATAAAAGAAACCAGAATTTTTTCCCGTTTGTTTGAGCTGGTAAAAGAAACCCAGCTCACGGGCAGACATCTTCTTTTCAAACTGTTGGTCATAAAGGACATACATACACATGGCCATTCTGTAGGCGTTCGGGGTCATTTGAAGGGGAGCAATGTCATAGTAGGTAATGATATCATTGATGAAAGGGTGTAGAGGGATGGACAAACTCATTCTAAAAAACGTGGCGGAAAATACAGCACAAGGTATCTGTTGATCAGGTTCAAAGTTGTCAAAGCGATGACACCTTTCCCCAGGGGAAGGTACCACCAAGCGGCACTTGGGACGGTGTTTTTGGAGAAGAATTTTTACTCTGTTAGCGTTCACGGAGGTGTCTAGCTCCTCACAAGTAGGGATTATGCCTTGGGATTCATGGGGAGTTTCATCTTCTGAAGAAACCTCGACCTCAACTTCTGAATCAGGGAGTGGATAGTTGTCGGAAGATGTTTGACGAATGGCAATGGGTTGAGAATCTCTGATCTTGTGGGAAAAGAGATTGGTTCGAACGGCTACAATAGCTCGTTCAGGAACCAGTACCTTTACTTTAGAACGAGTCCTAGTACTGACTGGTTTGATAGCAAGTGGATTTGATGGAAGGGTTCTAGCAGATAGAGGATCAGAGTCAATGGGAGTCTGCACCTCGTGGGCCGTTGACTGTTGGGAGCTTGCAGGGTTTGAATTCCCTGACATCTGCAAAAGATGATGCAGTGTAAGATAACAACCAACAAGGTTCTTCGTAATCAGGAAAGCAAAAAAGGGACAAGTAAACCGAAAGGCTTACGAAGGTCTTCGATTGGGGCTTTCCCGAGGGTTGTTGTGAGGACCTAGGTCGAACAGGTGGTGATCGCAGTAGTTCCCAAGGTTCGAGAATTACAAATTACAAGGTTGCTTCCACATCTAAAGGACAAATAAAGGTTCATAAGGGTCTTCACCTTGGGATAGGTTGTGGTACATAGAAATCTAAACCTAAAGCTACAGGAAAAGTTTTTTAATCGTTAACTTAAATCTCTTTACGAGGTCGCCCAGCAATGCTAACATGCCGGGATATGTATGATACATACAGTCGATTATACAGGCAAGTAAGAACAAACAGGAAGACGAAGAGACACGGTGTTGCATGCAACTCGTAACACCAGGGAAAACAAGAGTTAAAAGGGTTTTATGGTTTTTACTTGATTATATGGCAGCAATATTGAGCAATTACAAGTCACAAAAGGAGGGTATATGCAGCCTCTAGATCTTCTATTTGACAACACAGATGATACGAGAGTCTGGGTGTGCATATATGATTGTGTATGTATGTATATATGCATATATATACGAGTTGAGTACATTCAAGAGCAGCATGCAATGACAAATCGGGAGTAAAAACAGCAGATAAAGGTAGATTCATGCCTTACGGAGTGATGCAGGTGGGGATGGTCGAAGATTGGAGTATCGCCGGAACCCGGAGCTATCTGGAAGCCTTTCGCCGGAGAGGAAGTAGGGAGAATGAACAGTTTGTGTGGAAAAGTGAGATAAAAAGAGAGAAAGGGGGGTGAATGTGTGTTTAAGTACACACGGAAGAGGAGCAGCTGTGCCAGGTGGCATCCACAGATAGGTTTTAAAAAAAACAATGAAAAATGTGAAAGATTAATGCATGGTTCAATTTTCTAGGAGGAATATGAGAGGTTTGTTGCAGGTTTTGAAATTCAAATTCTTTTCGAAAAACAAAAGATAATTTGTGGATAAATAAACGTTTCTTGGAAGCTAATTAAGATACGGGATTAATTTTCCGGAAAAAGGAGGTGTATGCGCCGAGGATTTTGATTAGGTGTCAAGTGTTCGATTAAGGGATTGCAGCAGGTTATGAGGTTAAGAGTAGGTCATTCGAGAATAAAATAGGTTTTGGTTCCTTTTGTATTCAATACTGCAAGGAACCGGGGGTAGTTGTTGTGCCCAAAATCTTGCATGGGCTCAATTTAAGGCCCATATGTATTAAGGGTCCAGTAGGGGTGTATTGGGCTAGGTTGGTGTGAACTAGGATATAGGTTCAAGGCGTCGAAGGGCAGGTGCAGGCTGCCTAGGCAGGATCAAGGTGTCAGAGTTCAGGTAAAGGGCATTGAGGTTCAGGTGGTCTGAACCTCGAGACTGGTCTCAGGTGACGAGTAGTTGGGACCTCAGGAAGGCAGAATACTAGTAGGACAAGGATTCAGCTACCTATGCTTTAGGGGCACGGATTTGTACTTATAAAAAGACTTCTAAATCTGATTAAATACGCTGGATGGAGTAAATATAATCGATATAGGACTTATATTAGTTATTTCGGATATACATTAAATACATGAGGTTTTGTAGGACTTAGTGATGGACATGGACTAGGACACTGGAAAGCTCAGCTACAGGTGCATAATTCGACTATAACTCTAAGATGGATTATCTTAAAGTGGTTGAATTCGCAAGGATTGAGAAGTATAAACCTAATAGAACTACATGGGGCTTGATTCCTATAAATAGGATATGTAGGCACTTGACTAAGGGATTCGGATTTTCACTCTTGAGAAGCATAAGGCACGTGCACCTCAGTGATACATATTCCGGCGAATTTATTGGTGGTGTAGGATTTACACTGCTTATTTCGACCGGTGGTTTGTCAACTCAGCCCCCGGAGACATACTTCAATTACTCTATTCATACCGCGAGCTACGGGCTTCGAGCTTTGAACCTGTAAGCTCTGTCCGATAATCAAGGACGTGTTTCACGAATATTCCAGCGAGATTCTCTCAATTGTGTTGTAGCAAATTTCTCTCACAACAACA
Organism: Heracleum sosnowskyi; assembly: GCA_030848705.1. Taxonomy (NCBI): domain Eukaryota; kingdom Viridiplantae; phylum Streptophyta; class Magnoliopsida; order Apiales; family Apiaceae; genus Heracleum; species Heracleum sosnowskyi. Next base: position 129,949,068 of record CM061238.1, on the reverse strand, counting down.
CTTACAGCTTAGATGAAATCTGCAATTAAGACCGTGTTGTGGAACTTTTTCCAGTTCTTTTTAGGAGACCAACAGATTCAGATTTCATGCAAGAAGAGATTTGTGGATTTAGATTGCGAGTTGCCTAATATACGTTTTAGCTGCATTAGTTCCTGTCCCAAAAGGCTGTTTTGATCAAAATTTGCATGCAAATTGAAGAAAATCCCCTCTTTCATTGATGTCCCAGAAGGCTGTCTTGATCAATATTTGCATGCAAATAAAAGAAATTCTGCTCTTTCATTAATTTAACTTTTGGTACGCGTTCTCACATTATCACATTATGATGCTCTATGTTACTGCCACTCTTTTGTTTAGGTTGCCATACCTAGATAAATTGATTCTTATCCTAGTGATGGTAAAATCAATCAATAGTCATTATGGTAATTTATTGATTATAGTTATCTTAAAACATGAGGGATACTTTTGTAATTGAAGGAGTTGATTAAATAAAATTTATTATTAAAATAATTATTATCTATTTATTCATAAACATTTGTTTTTTATGTTCATTGTTTTTAAAGATATTAACCTTTTCATATAGAATCATTTTTTTTAAGAACAACGGAATTAATTCATTAATGAAAAGTCATACGGCATCTACAAAGATAGTCGAGTCGAACAAACATAAAATAGAAACAATCGTCTATCCTCCTGAAGAGATAGTCAAACGATATGTTGAAAATGATATATTTACATGTATCCGCTTCACCGCAACTTGTTTCACCGCAACCTGTTTGAGCTATCGACCAAAATTGTAATTTCATACAAACTTTTATCATTAAATCAAAACCAGCCCTCACAATAAAGAAGAGAAAACAACACCCTCTCACTATGGAGAGAAAAACAAACCAAAATTACAAATTAAAAAATCAAATTAAAAGAACTTATCTTTCAACTATCAAGTAAAGAAAAATTAAATAAGTCGCTATTAGAATTTGTACAATTTTCTCGGTATTTCATATAGAATCATTCTTTCAACTATCAAGCAAGAAATATTGAACAAGTCGATATTTGAACTTGTACAATTTTCCTGGTAAATAATGTCATGAATTAACACCCGCTTCTCAATCAATCAATCAATATATCAATATAAAGGAGGATACGTGGGAGGTTATGTGGCACCTCTACGATCGTTTCAATCTATTTTTTCTAATTTTTTAGAATTTTAGAGTTTTAAATGTTGGAAATATCAAGTACTACAGCAACATGGAGGCAGTTATATAATAGATATAGCATTGACAGGCCAAGACCAAAGTTAACAAAACAAAGCATGAAGGTTGAAAGCATGCATATCAGAAACTGATAAATAACCAGGGAGACAGAAACAGTACCTGTAGCCATAGCTTAACAGTGTATATAAGAACAGAAATAACGAAGCAACAGCTGAGTCGTCAGGAATTCGAGAAATCCTGACTGTTCTTGAAGAGTTATTCGCCCCCACTTACTGTGTCAGGTTGTCGGCGAGATACTACTTCCAGGATAAAACAGCTCCGAGCAAGGTGTTCACAGCAACAGCAGCGCTCAACTACGACCAGCACCTCAGTCGCCGGAGAACCAGAAAACTACAGAGAATACTATATGGAGAGGGAGGGCAGAGTGAGTTTTTGAGAGAAGTGTGTTTTGCAAACTTCTGTGTTTTTCAACTGAGCTACAAGGGCCACTATTTATAGTGGTTCCTTTCTGTAACTGAAGCACACACATTAATTTTCGTAACAGCTGATCATATTAAAAAAAAAAATCAAAACTGACCATTAAAGAATAAAACGTTTTGATTGAATTTAATAACCTGTAGATGTTACATATTTTTCATGTTTATCCACATATCAGTTTTAATATTTATTTTAAACATATCCATCAAATCATGTCCAGGTTCATATCAGTTTCTGTTGCCCATCAGAGTTTAGTTTCTGTTGTCCATCAGAGTTTAACCAGTTGTCCATCAGAGTTTAGTTTCTGCTGTCCATCAGAGTTTAACTAGTTGTCCATCAGAATTTACTGACAAACCAACTCCATCAGAGTTTACTAGTTAAATACTGATAAGCCAACTCCATCAGAGTTTACTAGTTAAATACTGATAAACCAACTTCATCAGAGTTTACTAATTAAATACTGATAACCCAACCCAATTTGACAACTGATAACCCAGCCCAATTTGATAAATAATTCTAATAAAATATTAAATCACATAAATAAAAAACTCTCGCCCAGGTCGCCTCGCGTACGCGAGACGCCGAGACATACGCCCAAATCGCCCTTCGACCCGACCCGGTCCGGTGCGGTGCGGTGCGTGGCGTGGCGAGGCGGGCGGCGGCGCGCGTGTGTGTGTGTGTGCGCGTGAAGCACACACCAACACCATGCACCATCACACACCTTAGTAGTTGTATACTACTCATGTGTGTAATGCTATATAAAGCCACCAAGTCCCCTTATTCTTTTCTATGTGGGATAAATGAAACATCATTATAACAAGCTTTTTCAAACTACTACCTTCATATCAATTTCTCTTATGGATTTAAACAAGAAAATTATTAAACCCATACATGAAAGTTTAAGTTCCCATAGCAAGGAACAACTTCCAATCATTAGAAATTTGAATTAACATCAAGAATATACTTAATTATATCCTTAAACTATCAATTTTCTAACAATCCCCCACAAATCCATATAGAATTGTAGACAGGTTCTTAACATGACTTGGTTTTTCAGAGTCGGTACCCTTCCGGGTTTGAACCCTCCTAAGTCCCCTACTTCGATGGCTACCGGATTCAGATGGAATTATTTCACCTTGAATCTTAATCCGTTAAGTGTAACCATTCTCCATAGACGACGACAAGTCAAAGTCTATGGTGCCAATCTACGGCTTTGAGACATTAATGGTCTTGTCTCGATCCTGTTCGTCGAATGCTTCAAGGAATAACCCTTTCCTCTAATTGCGACCTCACAATCACATTCGCTTAGCTGGGCATCTCCGGAGATGTACTGCAACCATCTCGTCAAATGACTTGACCCCATTCAGAGTTCTTAAACTCTTACTATTCAGCAGTTTCAGTACCTTATAGGTTTACAGGGGATAGACTCAGATACTAAGTATCATCTATGTATCAAGGTACTCCCAACTCATCCTTACAGCTTGTTATTACCACATTGAATACACTTCGAGGGATCTCCTCTCATGTGTATTGGGTTCCCACTGTTGATGAGTCGTGATGGGTTGTCAGTCCCATCCCCAACCTCGACTTAAGGACCACTGCAGGTTCCAGTCCTTTAGTCAAAGGATCAGCTATATTTTCCTGAGTTCCAATGAACTCTACAGCTATAATCCTATCAGACACTAATCCCCTTATAGACTTAAGTCTAACTTGGACGTGTCTCTTTGTTTTAGCATTGTACTTTTTACTATTAATCTTGTCGATAGTTGTTCGACTATCACAATGAATAGCAATAGCAGGAAGCGGTCTGCTTACTACAAGTATCACGGACATCAGTCCGTGTAACCATTCAGCCTCCGTCCCAGTGGCATCAAGTGCACATAACTCAGCCTCAAAAGTAGACCGAGTTACTATAGTCTGTTTTGTCGACTTCCAGGATATTGCTCCACCCCCTAGGGTGAACACGTATCCAGTCACTCCATTGGAACCAGACTTCTTAGCTATCCAACTTGCATCACTGTACCCTTCAAGTACACCAGGAAATCTCCTATAGTGTAATCCAAGGTACATTGTGCCTTTCAGATATCTAAGCACTCTATCAAGAGCATCCCAATGAGTTCTGTTCTGACAGCTTGTATATCTAGCTAGCTTAGACACAGAATATGATATATCTGGTCTAGTACAGTTAGCAAGATACTGCAAGCTTCCAATAATCTGAGAATACCTTAATTGAGACACAGGGACTCCTGAACTATTCTTGACAAGGGCAACTTTAGGATCATAGGGTGTACTAGCGATTCTACATTGTGAATAACCATATTTCTCAAGTATAGATTTCTCTATATAATGAGATTGCGATAGGGTTATTCCATCAGCTGACTGAGTCAGCTTGATTCCAAGAATCACGCTAGCTTCACCCATATCCTTCATCTCAAAGTGCCTTTTCAAGAAATCCTTTGTCTCGTTAATAATCTCAATATTGGTTCCAAACAGTAGTATGTCATCCACATATAAGCATAATACAACACATTCACTACCTTTAACTTTTGAGTAGACACACTTATCGCTATCATTACTAACAAAACTGAATGTCACAATCGTTTCATCGAACTTCTTGTGCCAGTCCCTGGGACCTTGTCTTAAGCCATAAATAGATTTGATTAACTTACATACTTTCCTTTCGTTGCCAGATGCAACAAACCCCTCAGGCTGATCCATATAAATCTCTTCTTCAAGTTCACCATGAAGAAAAGCTGTCTTTACATCCATTTGATGGATGATCAGACCATGTACGAAAGCCAATGCTACAAGCATTCGGATTGTTATCATTTTGGCAACAGGAGAGTATGTATCAAAGAAATCAATTCCTTCCATTTGCTTAAAACCCTTAGCCACCAGTCTAGCCTTGTACTTCTCTATTGAGCCATCAGGGTTCAACTTCTTTTTAAAGATCCACTTGCACCCAATAGTAGAACACCCAGGAGGGAGATCAACTAACTCCCATGTTCCGTTAGAAACAATAGAGTCAATTTCACTCTTTACAGCGCCCTTCCAGTGCCTAGACTCCGAGGAGTCCATAGCCTGTCGGAAAGTTAAAGGTTCATCCTCGACATTGTAAGTGATGAAATCACTTCCAAAGTCCTTGACTACCTTTGCACGCTTACTCCTCCTAGGTTCCTCTTTCTCCATAGGAGTAGAGCTACTACCAGGTTCCGCCCCCACATTTGTCATCTTTTCCACATGATCAGGAATAGAACTTGATGTGTGAGTGTGATCTTCCTCAGAAGTACCTTGAGGTATACCAGTCTTCATAGGGTAGACATCCTCAAAGAATGTAGCATCACGAAATTCAACTATCGTGTTAGCCACTATACCATCTATGTCAGATTTTATTACCAAAAATCTCATAGCTGTAGTGGTTTCAAGATAGCCCAGAAAGATACAATCAACCGTCTTCGGACCTAGTTTCTTCCTCTTGTGTTCAGGGACAAGTACCTTTGCAAGGCACCCCCACACTCGAAGATACTTGAGCCTAGTCCTCTTGCCTTTCAATAACTCATAAGGTGTCTTATCCATGTGTTTCAGAGGGACTCTGTTCAGAATATGGCAAGCCATATTCAGAGCCTCTCCCCACATGTATTTAGGCAACCCAGAGTTAATAAGCATACTGTTAATCATATCTTTGAACGTTCTGTTCTTTCGCTCAGCGACCCCATTAGACTCAGGTGTGTATGGTGGAGTAACTTCATGAACTATTCCATTGCTTGCGCAAAATTCATTAAAGGAGTTACTCGTATACTCACCACCTCTATCTGATCTCAACCTTTTAAGTACCTTACCAGTTTGTTTCTCAACTTCAGTTTTATAAATCATGAATTTGCTAAGTGCTTCATCCTTATGTTTAAGTAAATAAACATAACAGTATCTACTACTATCATCTATAAAAGTAATGAAGTATCTAAAATGGTCCTTAGTTAACATACCACCAAATTCACAAATATCAGTGTGTACTAAATCTAACAAGTCTGAATCCCTAACAATATTATGAAAAGGTTTCCTTATTTGTTTAGCAGACACACATACTTGACATTTAGAATTCTTTTCTATAGTATGTTTTGGAATCAACTCTAAGTTCATCATATTTTTAAGAGCACCAAAATTTAAGTGACCAAGTCTAGCATGCCATAAGTTGGATGATTCTACACAGTTAACAGAAGGAGTAAATTCATTAAAGGAAGTGCCCAAAACAGGCTCAGCATTTATAACAAATAAACCATTTGACAAGTAACCCTTGCCAAAGAAAGTACCAGTGTGAATAAGAACTACTTTATTACACCTTAAGGAAATTTCAAAACCATTTGTAACTAAACGGCTTCCACTTATTATATTTCTACGCATGTCGGGAACATGATGCACTCTTGTCAGGGATAGAATACGCCCCGAAGGAAACTTCAGGTCCACGTCTCCCACTCCATGAACTTGAGCGGCACTCGCATTCCCCATCGTCACTGTCATGCTATGACTCTGTTGATAAGATACAAACAAACTAATATCAGCACAAATATGCACATTAGCTCCAGTATCAATCAACCATTCATTTGACAGATAAGTGGAAAATAGTACAGGGTTGTAGGTCACATACCGGTTTTCGTTGGTTTCAGAAGCCGAAGCCTCACCAACAACCATGTTCACTACAGGCCCACTTGTGGTTCCAAGTACAGCATTCGCTTGCGCTACCACCTCGGTTTTCTTCGCTTTCTTTCTAGGACAGTCCTTACTCCAGTGCCCAACATGCCCACAAGACCAACATGGTTTGTTTGCCTTTGGTTTCTTGGCCTTATCCTTGTCTATCTTAGGTTTATTAACATTACCCTTCCTAGCAACAGCCTTCCTTTTCTGTCCTACGGTTACTACATTCACCTTCGAGCTACCGTGTTCAGATGGCATCACATGTCCCTGTTTGGACTTGTGTTGTTCTTGCACCGAGATGTCCAGCATAAGGTTGGTCCAGGTGATCTCTCCTTTCTGTCTTTTCAGGGAGAGAGCGAACTCTTCCCAAGACTTCGGAAGCTTTTCAATCACGCTCATAACCTTGAACTTATCAGGGAGATCCATGCCGGATTCCTTCAAAGCATGCACTATCATCTCGAACTCATGCACCTGCTCAGTCATGGATTTGTTGTCTACCAGCTTGAATTCAAGGAACCTCGCTACAGAATACTTTTCCAGACCTTGAGAGTCAGTATTGTGAGTGAGGTCCAGCTTCTCCCATAAGAGCTTAGCACTATAGGCATCAGATGAATAAACATCAAACAGAGTGTTCGTTAAGGCTGCCAGAATGGCTGCCCTAGCCACCCCATCCTTCTCAGCCCACATTGCATAAGCCTTAACTGTTTCAGCCTTTTCTTGAATCACCACCGGTTTCTCATACTCCACAACAGGCCACAGACCCTTTACAGTCAACCACAATTTCATCCTTTTCTGCCAACGAGAAAAGCCGACACCACCGTTGAATTTCTCCGGTAAGCCCGTTAGTTCAACGGGTTGTGGGAAACGGTAAGTGGTCCAATCAATGACCACAGCAGACACATTAGACGTACTACCATCTACAGTAACTCCAGTTTCATTAACCATAATGCTAAATATTATATAACAGAATAACTCTTCAAGAATGTTGGAAATATCAAGTACTACAGCAACATGGAGGCAGTTATATAATAGATATAGCATTGACAGGCCAAGACCAAAGTTAACAAAACAAAGCATGAAGGTCGAAAGCATGCATATCAGAAACTGATAAATAACCAGGGAGACAGAAACAGTACCTGTAGCCATAGCTTAACAGTGTATATAAGAACAGAAATAACGAAGCAACAGCTGAGTCGTCAGGAATTCGAGAAATCCTGACTGTTCTTGAAGAGTTATTCGCCCCCACTTACTGTGTCAGGTTGTCGGCGAGATACTACTTCCAGGATAAAACAGCTCCGAGCAAGGTGTTCACAGCAACAGCAGCGCTCAACTACGACCAGCACCTCAGTCGCCGGAGAACCAGAAAACTACAGAGAATACTATATGGAGAGGGAGGGCAGAGTGAGTTTTTGAGAGAAGTGTGTTTTGCAAACTTCTGTGTTTTTCAACTGAGCTACAAGGGCCACTATTTATAGTGGTTCCTTTCTGTAACTGAAGCACACACATTAATTTTCGTAACAGCTGATCATATTAAAAAAAAATCAAAACTGACCATTAAAGAATAAAACGTTTTGATTGAATTTAATAACATGTAGTTGTTACATATTTTTCATGTTTATCCACATATCAGTTTTAATATTTATTTTAAACATATCCATCAAATCATGTCCAGGTTCATATCAGTTTATGTTGCCCATCAGAGTTTAGTTTCTGTTGTCCATCAGAGTTTAACCAGTTGTCCATCAGAGTTTAGTTTCTGCTGTCCATCAGAGTTTAACTAGTTGTCCATCAGAATTTACTGACAAACCAACTCCATCAGAGTTTACTAGTTAAATACTGATAATCCAACTCCATCAGAGTTTACTGACAACTGATAACCCAGCCCAATTTGATAAATAATTCTAATAAAATATTAAATCACATAAATAAAAAACTCTCGCCCAGGTCGCCTCGCGTACGCGAGACGCCGAGACATACGCCCAAATCGCCCTTCAACCCGACCCGACCCGACCCGGTGCGGTGCGGTGCGGTGCGGGGCGTGGCGTGGCGCGGCGGGCGGCGGCGCGCGTGTGTGTGCGCGTGAAGCACACACCAACACCATGCACCATCACACACCTCAGTAGTTGTATACTACTCATGTGTGTAATGCTATATAAAGCCACCAAGTCCCCTTATTCTTTTCTATGTGGGATAAATGAAACATCATTATAACAAGTTTTTTCAAGCTACTACCTTCATCTCAATTTCTCTTATGGATTTAAACAAGAAAATTATTAAACCCATACATGAAAGTTTAAGTTCCCATAGCAAGGAACAACTTCCAATCATTAGAAATTTGAATTAACATCAAGAATATACTTAATTATATCCTTAAACTATCAATTTTCTAACATTAAATACTAATAAATAAAAAATATCTTTTAACATATTAGAAGTAGAATATGTGTTCGAGTTTATAAGGGAGAAGATTTCAAATTCACAGAGAAAACATATAAGCAAAAGTTTTATTTGAAACAGAATAGTTGTTCGAATTTATAAAAGAAAAGAGTTCGAATCCATAAGAAATGAGGGTATGCGACTATTATTTTGTTTATGTTCTAACATAACTAGAAGTTGAAAAATTATTCGAATATATATAAAGAGAAGAAGAGTTCACGGAATTAAAAATTATTGTTTTGTTTTATATTCGAAGTTTTTTCCAGTTTTTCACGTTAATATCAATCATGTTCAATGACTTGATTTGTTTGTTTTTGATTTTGCAGACAATCATGCACGAAGAGGAGAAGAGGAGCGTGTCCTGTTAAATCAAATTTACCATCAAATTTAATTGTAATGTGTTTTGCGAGAGAAAAAAACTCACATCAACTCAATTTTGTAAATATTTCTAAACCCTTCGATCTTTTTTTTTCATCTCCTTTATATACACGTTGATGTCTGCATTATATATATTCTTTTGGTTCATGATATTTTAAGAATTTTACAAATTTTGAATGTTATTAAAAAATATTTTTTGAGTTTTTGGGTCCTCCACTTTATCCTTGAACGGAACTGTCGGGACTATGTTGGTAACTCTGCATCATCTCTCACCGTCCCTTTGCTTGCAAACTGTAGTACTCTTCCTTAAGTTTGAAAGTCACAACTCACAACCAGCAACCTATACCTAGAATTAATATTATATTCAAATAATTATATTTTGATATCATCAAACTTAGGCTCCGTTTGGCATTGCTGTTGCAGACAGCAACAATAGCTTTTTTTTGAAAAACAACTAAAAAAGTGTTTGGTAAAATTTAAAAGCTGTTTTTCTAAAAAGCGCTTTTGGATGAAAAACTGCTTTTAGAGAAAGAAGGTCCCCTCATGCTTTTGAAAAAAAAACTATTTTTCAGCTTTTGCGGGAAGTATCTACTGATTTTAACATCAAAACTCACCAAAAACATTAATTTTTTATATTAATTTATACACCACATCTCAAAAAAATTACCAAACAGTTATCTGATTTTCATAACAACACTTATTTTAACCGAACTTTTTCAACAACACAGTAATTTTTAACAGCAATTTCACACAGAGCCTTACTCTCTAATTCCTTGCGTAGTGTTTAAACTTTTATGTACCTGATCTTTGGTATTCAAAACATAGTTAAAATCAAATTTTTTAGTTTTCTTTTCACAAATAAAAATATTAATATAATGGATCGAGAAAGTATTTTTGATATAATTAAATAATTTTATTTTAATTTAACAAAAACTTTAAAGTGCATTAAAAAAAGATTGAAAAGATTTTTTTTATTTATCAAAATTAATATGCACTCTCTCAGTTGTATTAAGACAAAAAAAATTTAATTAATTTGTCAATATCATACTGAAAGCGTTAGTTATGAAGTCAGAGCAGGTTTAATCAATTATACAAAGTTGTGTGAAGAAATTCATATAATGAAAAGTTCTATCGAGAGTAAAATAGGTGTTTGTAAGACATAATTAAAAGTTTTATTAGAAGTAAAATAGGACTGCGAATTTAGATATGAGATTTTTCAATGAAAGAGCAGCTTATTAGAAAAAAGTATGTTAACATGAAAAATTTATATATAAGATAAGTATTAAATATGTTAAAATTAGGATTTCGATCTTAATGAGAGAAGCATGTTTAACGAGAGAACGACTTATAGGGAGGAATGAATAATTGTTGTAATTTTAAAAAAATATCCTTTAACATAATAGAAGTAGAAAAGATGTTCTAATTTATAAAGGAGAACAATTCGAATGTACAGGGAAGAGACATAAATAAAAGTTATATTTGAATTATAATAGGTATTAAAAATTATAAAGGTGAATAGTTCAAATTTATTGGTTAGATATACAATAAAAAGTTTTATCGGATGTAGAATAGGTCTTTGAATTTATGGAGTAGAACAATTCAAATTTATAAGAAATACATATAATTAAAAGTTTTATTGAAAATAAAATAGATGTTTGTAACACATAATTAAAAGTTATATTAAAAGTAAAATAGGAGTACGAATTTATATATGTGTTTTTTCAATAAGAGAAAGACTCATTAAAAAGGCACATGTTAACATAAAAATTAATATATAGAATAAACATTCAATATATTAAATTTGGGATTTCGATTTGAGCAAGAAAACCGTGTTTTGCAGGACGGATTTTTAAGGAGTAATAAATAATTGTAGTAATTTTATTAATAGAAATTTTTAAAAAATTAAACATGCCGCCGCGAAGTGCGGCTTTCTCAACTAGTATATATGTAAAGGAGGATACGCGGGAGGTGATTTGGCGTCTCTAAGATCGTCTCAATCTATTTTTCTAATTTTTTTAGAGGTTTACAATTTTAAATACTAATAAATCAAAAAATATTCTTTAGCATATTAGAAGTAGAATAAGTGTTTGAAGTTATAGAGGAGAAGAGTTCGAATTTATAGAGAAGACATATAAATAAAGTTCTATTTGAAGTAGAGTAGGTGTTCAAATTTATAAAGGAGAATAATTCGAATTGATAGGTAAGCCATAAAATTAGAAGTTCTATTAAAAGTAGAATAGATGTTCGAATTTATAGAGGAGAAGAGTTCAAATTTATAAAAAATACATACAATTAAAAGTTTTATTAGAAGTAAAATAGGTGTTTGTAGATATAATTAAAAGTTCTATTCGAAGTAGAATAAGTGTGCGAATTTATAAAGGAGAAGAATTCGAATGATAGGAAAGGCAACTTAAGACAAAATATATCAATAAAAAATATAATTTTACCCTTATTTTCAGAATATTAATAATAATAATACCATTCCTCTATTTTTATGCAAAAAATATATACGTATTTGCTTGAATCGAATTACTAACTTTATTCTAAGAAGTTCACGTTACACCCCCTGTATATGTAATATTCTGCAATTTCACGAAGCAAATGAGAAAACAACCTATCTGGGACTTCCTAAAATTAATATTTTAGGGAGAAACAAGAATGCTGTTCTCGGGTATTTAAAAGAGTGTATACAGAAAAGAATTGAAGATTATGATAAGAAACTCCTTTCAAAGCGGAAGTAGTGAGGTGACGTCTCTAAGATCGTTTTAATCTATTTTTCTAAATTTTTTTAGAGATTTACAATTTTAAATATTAATAAATCAAAAAATATTTTTTAGCATATTAGAAGTAGAATAGGTGTTCGAATTTATAGAGGAGAATAGTTCGAATTTATAGAGAAGACATATAAATAAAGTTATATTTGAAGTAGAGTAGGTGTTCGAATTTATAAATGAGAATAGTTCGAATTTATAGATAAGCCATAAAATTAGAAGTTCTATTAAAAGTAGAATAGATGTTTGAATTTATGGAGGAGAAGAGTTCAAATTTATAAAAAATAGATACAATTAAAAGTTTTATTAGAAATAAAATAGGTGTTTGTAGATATAATTAAGAGTAAAGTGCATTTTGTGTACTCGCACTTTAGTCAAGACACCACTTGCAATACTATAATTCAAAATCGAGCAGTTGCAATATCAATGTTTGTATTTAAATGCATTTTGTTGCATTCCGTTAACTGAGGTTAACTCCGTTATTAATTTAGGGAGTAAAGTGCACTTTGTGTACTCGCACTTTACTCTAAAGTGTATTTTGTGTACCTGCACTTTGTTCAATACATCACTTGCAATACTTTACTTCAAAATTTAGAGTAAAGTGCGAGTACACAAAATGCACTTTAGAGTAAAGTGCGAGTACACAAAGTGCACTTTACACCCTATATTAATAACGGAGTTAACCTCAATTAACGGAATGCAACAAAGTGCAGTGAAATACAAACATTGATATTGCAACTGCTCAATTTTAAACTATAGTATTGCAAGTGGTGTCTTGACTAAACTACGAGTACACAAAGTGCACTTTACTCTATAATTAAAAGTTCTGTTCGAAATAGAATAAGTGTGCGAATTTATAAAGGAGAAAAATTCGAATTATAGGAAAAACATATAGTTAAAACATATAGTTAAAAGTTATATTGAAAGTAAAATAGGATTGTTAATTTATATAGGTTTTTTTCAACGAAAAAGTGGTTCATTAGAAATTAGAAAGGAGTATGTTAACATAAAAAATAATATATAAGACAAGTATATATTCAATATATTAAATTTGAAATTTTGATCTTAAAAAGGAAAGAGTGTTTTACAGGAGAACGACTATTAGGGAGTAACGAGTAATTTTTGTAATTTAATTGATATATGTATTTTTTTCTAATGAGAGAACGACTCATTAGAAAAAGAGGTATGTTAACATGATAATTAATGGAGTATATAACAAAAGTATTCAATATATTAAATTTGAGATATTGATATTAAAAAGGAAAGGCGTTTTACGGGAAGACGGCTTATTAGAGATGATCGAGTAATTTTTGTAATTTAATTGATGAAGTTTTAAAAAAAAAATGACGCCGCCGCGAAGCGCGGTTTTTTCGACTAGTTTTTTATAAGCCGAAAATAGATGAACGTAAAAAAAAATTGAATGAAAAGCAGTCAAACTATTTTGATAAACATGCTCCTAAATTCGGAGAAAATCATGCAATCGAACATCAAATTATAATCTCATCATTATATTGGTAAATATCAACTCATTTTCTTTGTTTACATTTGTATTTATTTTCCTCTTCGTTCCGTTTTTGAAATAAATATTTTTAAAAATTTCACTTGATTTCCTACTTTTAAAACTCTGAGAGCAAGAGTAAAAATACAAATTAAATAAGTTGTTTTTCTCTTTTTCTCTTTATTATAACTGTAATAATTAAAATAAATTTGATAAATAATACATTTGAAAGATGATATTAATTTTTATAAAATAAAATCATTAAAAATAAAATAAGTGACTGCAAGCTGTTTTTTAAACTTTAAGTCAATTTCTGAATTATTACACAAACACATATTTTTCAACTTAAAAGTCAAAAACCCTCTAAACTTACTTGCAAGGTCATTTCACAGGCTCACGTTGAAATATTAAATGAAGAAAATTATCGGCTATATATAGCTTGTGCTTTGTGGTGGACTATAAATTAACTTCTATTTCAAAATTTGTAATTAATAAAGAAAAAAGGTAATAAGTAAAACAACATATGTTTTGTAATACTACAAAATTAAATTTCATCATCCCATGTGGCTCTTTCAACCTGCTTCTCAGGCCTATGAGTATTGTATGAGTAACTTTGAACAAGATGTGACAACTAAACAGCAATACCTATATTACTCTGTAGTCCTGAGGCTTTCGGCTGTGAGCCATAATTTCTTTTGGGCAATAAATACAACTTCGTCTCCGTCCTGGTCCAACTCTGTAGAGGTATTTGCGGTTGTCACCGCTTCCCAGTGCAAAGCTGTTAAATACTTCTTAACAAAATCGATAACATGTTGTTTGTCCCGTATAATAACGAAACCAGTTGGCCTTAGGATACGATCCATCTCAATTAATAGATCTTCGCCACTGCAACCTTTCTTCTCGATGTCAGAAAACAGAGTCCAGGCATGGAGGAGGTCATATGTTCTAGGGTATGTTGAGTAAGCTTCGCACCTGTTAAAAACCATTTTCGTGTGAATATAGATTATGATAATACAAATTATAATTTCACGAGCCCTTTAAAAGGAATGTGGGGTTCTTGTGAGAAGAAGAACTGAAGTGTGCATAAAAAAATAGACTCCATATACTTCATAACATACCAATCATGAATTGAGCCAATCTGGCCTCTGTCATAGACCAGCTTGAGCGTGTTTGGCCCCTCTTCAGAGACAATATTCATCACCCACACATTCTTGTTCTTCAATGCAGCTCCAAATGAACCCATGTTGGCCTTCATGTCCATCACATTACGAATTGTGTCATATGAAATCTTTGGACTTAACAGATTCCAGTAATTCTCAACCCTATGGTGCCAAATTTCCTGTGCACAAACAAGCAAATTTTAAGCCTAAAACTGAGAACTGTGTTCCTCCATTGACCATGCACAGGGGTGGAAGCAAGGAGCAAGGTTACAAGGGTTGCGGGGTTGGTAAGAACCATACATTTAAATAGAAATTACAGTTCAAAATAAGGTATTAAAGACTGTTTTTGCAATTACCGTGTCCTTCTCAAACATGTCCTTGGAATAGCCAAAGTCAGCCAGACGTGGAGGGGGAGCAGTTGAACGCGCTGGCCAAGGTGCCAGTCCACTTCCTCCAGTTCTATGATCATCTGATAAACAGACCCCAAATTAGAAGTAATGCTTCTAATTCTAAATTCATTATTGCAATTTTGAACATACAATTGTGACGTGATTGGTCAAGCAAGTATTCATAACATCATTCAACAAACAAAACATCTGTATATCATAATTAACTGGCAACAGAGAGACACCTAACTTACGTAGACTCAAAGAACTTCTCTTTTCCTTTTATTAAAATTTAGGCATATGGAGGAAGCTATAAATATCATTAAGTGGCCTTTATCACTAATGTCACACAACCTCAATTTTAGATAGAAATATCTAATGGGATATCATAAAATCTCCTAAACCTCTTTGGCTATAAAACTTACCAGCTAAGAAGCAGGGACACTCCGGTACCCAGCCGTATCCCCGTGTCGGACTCTTGGACACACGTGTCCCCGTATTCGACACGGGGATTCTTCAACAATTCTACTTCCGTATATTGTTTTCACCAATTGTAGTCACAATTTGTGTTAACCAACTACTTTCACAAAATAAAGTATCAAAGTCTATAAGGATATACAAAAAATTTGATGATCATGTTTATTTTTGCATAAATGAATAGATTATACCTATATTTTTGTATTTTATATGAACAAATTATGCAACATTGAGTTTCCATTCAGTTTTTGGTTATGTATATTGGTTTCAATATGTATGACATGAAATAAATATGAAAATTTATATTTAGGTATGACGTGTCCCCCCGCACCCGAGTCCCTATATTTTCAAATTTGACGAATTCATGTGTCCCCGCACTACGCACCCGCACTACCGCACCCGTGTCCTTGCTTCTTAGCTTACCAGGCTATAGAGTGATATGAAATACTAATTAGTAATTACCAAACTAAGATGTTAATTCCTAATATCAAATTAATCATAAGGAAGAAATACATTTGATTACCACTCTCCAGTTACTAAACCAAAAAAGACTACACTCTTCAAGTAAAAATATTGGCCGTCATATTGCGCATCTAATCACCAGTAACAATGCAAATGTGTGATAGAATTTCTCCCCTCGAATTTAAATGAAAGACCACCCAGTCATAAGTAAGAAAATGTAAAAAAGATAATCTTTAACTAATCAATAACACTATGAGATAAACAACGGGAAACAGAAACTTACGGTCAGAGTATGGGGTGATACATGCTTCCATTGATACACCCCAGGTTGCATCAGGATCTTGGTCAGATCTGCAAAGAGGAGGCTGGGTACCAGGCTCTCTTTCCATGTAACAGTCGTTATTTAAAGGCTTAACCCATATGACAGTTTGGTTCCTTTTTTCAGCTATTTTCCAACACATGCGCTCCACAAGTGCACTCATCTTTCTCCAGATTCTAAGATCCTCTTCATCTTGTGCATATGCTTCAGGCGAAGAGTATGCAAAGTAGCCTCCAGGTCTGAGCAACCTATCCAACTCAAGAAGAAGGATTCCATCCCTTTGCAGCCAATCTATCCTGCAACGAGAGCAGTGTGCAAGTTCAAAGGATCTACTAGGGTAGGGAAGCCTCTTCGTTCCTAGAACACCAAGATATGCAGGAATTCCTCTCTCCAGAGCAAACTGAATTTGATTCTGGTGTACATCGTTAGGTGCGACAGACATGGTTAGTACATCATACTTTAAAAGATAGCCCCCAAAGCTTGCAACACCACAACCAATATCCAATACTGTTCGTAATCTTCCCTTATTGTTTATTTTATTGTATTGAAACTTGAGCATCTGCCATTGAAACCACATGTATCAAGAGGGAAGAGTTAAAAAAAATCCAAATCAATAACCAGTATTAAGCAACCTAGAGAAAATCTGGCATAGTAATAGAGGTGGTAAACTGCACTCCTTGGAGATATTGTTTCAATTTAGACGAAAAATACTTACATTAGCAAGCGATTTGATGTATTTATCAGCTCCGTAGTGAAAATGAGTGCCTCCACCAGGGAATACAATCTTCTCACCATTGACAACCATCCAGTTCTGATCAGATTTCTCTTGTGCAAGGTGAGTGTGAGGTATGTTTGCTTTCCACACCTCGTCCCTACTCATTGGCCACTTGATTGGAATCTGTAAAGAAGACGAAATATAGAAAGAATAAATATTTAATTAAGTTTAATACGGAAACCTTCTTAGTCATTTTCGTGTTTATCAGTTCCCACCTTATACCCTGCGGGAGGCGGAATCAAGCAATTAAAACGTCTTTCAGGCAGAGGGCAATGTCTTTCATAGTGTTCCATCAGAGAAAGATCCAACTTGAGTCTCGTTTGGTATATAAGATTCCTGTCTAGGCATGGAATCAGCTCTGAATGACGATCATCACAAACCTTCAACACAAAAACAAAAACAATAAACAAGGTCATTAAACAATCAAATACAGAATAAAGTGGAAGACTGGAAGTAGCAAAAAATACAGATGCCGACTCCTGTAATTGAAAGTAGTTATATAGAGAACTTACAGGGAAGCTCTTCGGTACAATGCCATCTTCTCCATCATCCAGCCCTAACTTAAAAGAAGTGTCATCCTTGTCAAGATCAATATCTTCCTCACCACTCAAATAAGATGATCCAAATTTCTTTAGAGACCGGCTTCCATACTCTAAAGCCGACTCACCGTCGCTCTGGGAGCCAAAATATAAATAGAGAAAAAGAATCACAACTGCCACTACACCTACAGAAGTGAGCAACCGCTTTTTCCGTGATCCATCTGATCTTCCCCTCATAGTTTAAAGCAATTTGGCACACTCTTCGAAGTGCTTATTGTTTCAGCTGAAATTATTCAAATTCACAATGGGATCCCACAGATGATCACTGGGTTAAGAAATCTCATCAGATCCTTTCACATTAATTAAAAAAGTTTGGTTCTATCTTTGTACCAAAGGCACATGCAAACACAACTTAGAAAGGTCCAACTATCAAAACGAATTAAAATAATTCGTGAACCTTCACAGAAACCTGAAAAAAGAAACAGTGAAACAAATCAGAACTACTTGCAGGTGCAACAAATACTCATTGTAAGTGTCAAACAAGGGTTGCAATATACTTAACAGACCATTGATCAATACTTTCCTTTCACAAGAAAATATAATACGGATAAAACCAGATAGCCATATTACTAACATTTTTAATTCAAATTGCATAGCAAATTAACTGTTATCCAACTTGTAGCCAACTTTAATAACTGATGGAAAAATCATATCAAGTGCTTATAAAACTATTTCTGTGGATTCAAACTAAAAAAGGAAAACTTATGTGCTAACCCTCGACTTAAACTACAGAAAACAACCAATGATCTGATTGCAAAACATATGTATTTGTATACACATTCAATCTTGACATGTATAGCGAAAACCTCAGATCTTGTGTTACGTCACATAGCACTTAGCAAGGATAGAAAACCGCAAACAGGATCTTATCTAATATAGAACTCTGCACTCGGAAGATCAAGCCTCAAACAACAAAATCTAACTACAAATAAGTACCTAATCCAAAATTCAGCGCAATAACCCAAGACAGAAGGCTCTATACTCAAACACTCGCAGAAGGATGCACTTCCAATACAGCCACTACCCCATAAACCACAAATGCAGCATTAACAAAACCGAAAAATTCTTCGAAAAAAGGGTTTATGGGCTACATAATTTTCATGTGTCAATCAGAACATAGATATCCCAAAAAAACACAAAACCCATAAATTTTTTAATCAAAAAAACATACAAAGACCACAACACTTTACATACAACAATCATATAATTTTCCATCTTTTCACCCAAAACACACAAGATTGCATTAAAGATTTGAACCTTACACAACAAAAAGACATAAAACACTATTTTAACTTACCCCAACAAATCTACACTAATATCTAACAAGAAACACCATTGTAACTTAGCTAAAATCGACACACAGACATTGATATAAGCAAAAAAAGATAGATCCACCGACACTTACTGAGAGGAGGGTGTCAGATCTGAGATGGGTCTTGCTCAGATTGCGGAATTATATAGTGGGAAGCCTTGAAACAAGAAAGGAACGTTGAGAGAGAGCTTGTTTACAGTGTAACAATAATATGATGATACTCACAGTATGAGGATTTAATGGAGATTAAAACAAATCGAAAGCTTCAGATCTCGCTGTTATTTTATACGCCCTGGATTTTTATTTAAGCTTTTTCTAATTGCCAGCTTCTGTGTGTTTTTATAGCTAATTATTTAGGTTTTCCATATATATAATACAGCTAAAGATATAGAGTATGCAAAAATATAAATTCGATAAATAATTATAAAACACTTGATTATAGAGTAATTTTTTAATTTTTTTATGTTGTTAGTTTGTAAAATTTATTTATTAAGATTGTTGATGCTTAATTTATCATTTGGGATGTATTCTGAATTCTAAAAATTTAATCATTCTTTTTTAATTAAAACTATCTTAACACTACAAAAAAATGTGACAAATTTTTACGTTCGGAATTCTATTCAATTTAAAAAAAATTATATTTAATTTAAATTATCAGAATATTTTTTTAATATTTAAATACAATTCTACCAACAATCAAAAATATTTTTTAATACTAGATTTAACATTTATCATTTATATATTTTAAGATCTAACTAAATCTTGTTTATATTATAATTTCTACTTTTTAATATGATATAATATTGAACGTTTATTTTTAAAAATAGATTGGACAGTTAAAACTGTTTTAACCGACCATAGTATCAATTTTTTTATGAGAGTTTTAGACCTTTTAAAAATTCAATTCTAATACACCTTTTTTAACTTATGTCATTTTTAAATTATAATTTTTTTATATGATATAATTTTTAATGTCTATTTTTGAAAATACTAGATGTGACCGTTGATATTGTTTTAACGAGGAACATATTATCAAAATTTGGAATAATATACCTTTTTTATTTGTTATATATAAAAATATAATTAGTTTATAACTTTATATATACGTGAATTACTTTTAATAGTTTTATGTATATGTATTTTCTTCCAACATATGTTTATATTATAAAATTTGTATAATAGAATAAAAACAATGAGGCAAATTAGAATATGACAATTGAAAATTGAGACGTGTTTACATTTTAGTTAAAAAGAATGTGATATCTTGCAAAATTGATATGTGCTGTGCACACTTTTTATCAATAACTAATCAATATCTATCTATACTATTATATTAAAGACGAAACATTGAAATTTTTGTAGTCTGGTCACTCCATTCATAGCCGTTAGATATTTCTGATCAAATCGATGAGAACCGTTAGATAAAATATTAAAATTATTATATATAATATCGTTTCTATTTTTCCTAACTAAAACATCTTATTTTCCAAAAATATCGCAAACAATTTTTTTTAATAAAATAACATAATAAGATTATAATTGCTAATAACTAACTCATTGTCATTTTTAGCCAAAGTGTATATTCTTTTTTATATTTTCTAACTAAAATTTGTACTTTTCTATTTTTCCTAAATAACACTTCTCATTTTCCAAAAATATCACAAACAGTTCTATTTAATAAAATAAATAATAATATTATAATTATTAATGACTAACCGATTAGTGTTTTTTTTCAAAACGTATATTCTTTTTTATATTTTCTAACTAATATATTTCCTAACTAAAAGCACAAAAATATCACGGGCTATTCCATTTAATAGCATAAAATATTAATATTATAAATCTATATATCTATCTATACGATATTATTAAAGACGAAACATTGAAAGTTTTGATACATGTTTTTTGGTATGATACTTGCCTTATTTAATTTTTTATTTAATTAGTATAATCAGTTACCCTTTCAGTTAAAATACATTACCATTTTTTTCTAAAACAATAACGGGCAATTTCCTTTTCAGATAAAACATGTTACTCTTTCTATTTCCCTTACTAAAATCCCTCATTTCCCAAATATATCACGAGCAAACCATTACTTATTTATTTTAAAATCTATTTTAATACTTTTAATTTGCAATTAAATTTCCTCTCTTTTTCTAAAAAAATCACGAGCAATTACCTTTTTCGGCTAAAACATGTTATATTTTCAATTTTCCTTAGTAAAATCCCTCCTTTTCCAAATATATCACGGGCAAACCTTTACTTATTTACTTTAAAATTTATTTTAATACTTTTAATTAACAATTGCCTTTTTTAACTAAAACATGTCACGTTTTCTATTTTTCTTACTAAAACGCCTCTTTTTTCAAAAATATCAGGGGCAAATCGTTACTTTTATATTTTAAAATTCAACGAAAACATGTTACTTTCTATTTTTCTTACTAAAACCCCTCTTTTTCCAAAATATCATGGGTAAACCGTTACTTATTTATTTTATAATATATTTTAATATTTTTAATTATTTAAAAATGTTTAACACGTCTACTTAATTTTTTTAATAAATGCAATTAATAAAATATAAAATATAAATAATAAAATTAACAATTATTAAAAATAATTCGTTCATCGCACGGGTTTTAAGCTATATTATTAAAGACGAAACATTAAAAGTTTGGTAGTCGGACGGACGGACGGTCGATACTTTGTGATTTTACTTAATTACCCTTACTTATTTTTTTTTAAAACTATCACTAAATAATAACATTATTTATAACCAATTACCTTTTCAGCTAAAATACATTACTTTTTTTTTCTAACAAAATCCTCTATATTTCTTAAAAAACACGGGCGATTATCTTTTTTAACAAAAACATGTTATTCTTTCTATTTTCCTTACTAAAACCCATCATTTTCCAAAAATATCACGGACAAACCCTTACTTATTTATTTTAAAATTTATTTTAATACTTTTAATTATAAGCACTTTTTCAGCTGAAACGTGTTACTTTTTCTATTTTTTCATTTTCTAAAGAAATTATTATTAAATAATAACATTTTTATAACCAACTACCTTTTCAGCTAAAATACATTACTTTTTCTATTTTTCCTAACAAAATCTTCTCTTTTTCTAAAAAAATCATGGGCAATTACCTTTTTCAACTAAAACATGTTACTCTTTCTATTTTTCCTTACTAAAACCCCTCATTTTCCAAAAATATCTCGGGCAAATCCTTACTTATTTATTTTGAAACCTATTTAAATACTTTTAATTACGGGCACTTACCTTTTCAGCTAAAATATGTTATTTTTTCTATTTTTCCTTACTAAAACCATTCTTTTCCAAAATTGTCATGGGTAAACAATTATTAATTTATTTTAAAATATATTTTAATACTTTTAATTATTTAAAAAAGTTTAACACACCTACTTATTTTTTTAACAAATGCAAATTAATAGAATATTAAAACATAAATAATAAAAATAATAATTATTAATAACAATCCGTGCATCGCACGGGTTTTAAGCTAGTATTATATAATAGACGAAACATTAAAAGTTTGGTTGGTCGGTATGGTACGTTGTGATTTTACTTAATTGCCCTTAATTAACTGTACTTTGTGTTTTTACTTAATTAATCTTACTTATTTATAGAAATATATTATTAAATAATAATATTACCTATTTATAACCAATTACCTTTTTCACCTAAAATTCATTATTTTTTCTAACAAATTCCACTACTTTTTCAAATATATCACGGACAATTACCTTTTTAAACTAAAACATGTTAGTTTTTCTATTTTTCTTACTAAAACCCTTTCTTTTCCAAAAATATCACGGACAAATATTTAGTTATTTATTTAATATTATAATTATTTTTTAAAAGTTTACCTATTTTAACATGTCTACTTATTTTTCTTAACAAATGTAATTACCAAAAATATTAAAATATAAATAATCAAATACCTATTTATAACCAATTATTTTTTCAGCTAAAACACATTATATGTTTTTTCTAACAAACTCCCTCATTTTCTAAATATATCATGGTAAATTGTCTTTTACAATTTACTTTTTCTATTTCTCTCAATAAAATCCATTCTTTTTCCAAAAATATCACAGGAAACCCTTTACTTATTTATTTTAAAACGTATTTAAAATAATTTTAATTATTAAATTTTAAAACCTCATTTTGCAAAAATATCACATGCATTTACCTTTTTAAACTAAATATATGTTACATTTTTTATTTTTTCTTACTAAAACCCCTCATTTCCAAAAATATAACGGGCAAACCCATAATTATTTATTTTAAAATCCGTTTTAATGTTTTTAATTAATTAAAAGTGTTTAGCTATTTTAACATGTCTACTTATTTTTTGCACAATTACAATTAATAAAATAATAAAAAAAATAACAAATAACAATCCGTGCATCGAACGAGTTTTAAGCTATTAGTATCTAATACATATAAGCTCCCAAAAAATATTTATACATGTTAACATAATTTTTGAGTGAGATTTTATTAAAATATATTTTTTAAATATGTGTATATGTTTATAATTTAAAACATCTAAATGCATTTTGAGTTGCCAAAATCAATAAACAAACGGTGAAACAAAGCCCATAAATCGATACGCGTTGTTTTTGAGTTGGAAGCGGGTGGCAACTAAATACAAATGACACTGACCAACACAAACTTGTGAGTCTTTAGTAGAGCTGAGCAAAAAATTGAATTAAAAATAAAATTGAATCGAAATTGATAAAATCCGAATCATAAAAAATTAAAATTGAATTGAAATCGGACCGAAACCAAAAATTTAAAAACTGAATCATTGCTGAGGTTTCGGTTTCGGCTTTAGATCCAAACCCGATTAATAAAAATAAATAAATATATATTATATATATTTTTAAAGTAATAAATACATATATTTTTATAAATATAATTAGTAAAAATTAAAAATCAGAAGTTAGGCTTTTGTGTTGGATGTTGGAGATGCTCAAATCGATATTGCAGACAATATAGTGCATGTTTAGGATATCTTAAAAAAATTGACTTATATTTTAAAATGAACAAGTGTCATATAACTTATTTAAGTGATAATTGAATGAATTCTTAGGTATTTGAATAAATTTACTTATAAGTTAATTACAAATTTGTTAATTTACATTTTAAAAATAATTATTAAATACAATAAGTTAAATACATACATTTTAAATTTAAAAAATATATTTAAAACACAAATGTAAAAATATGAAGTATTAAAAGATAAAGAGATCAAGTAATAAATCAATAAGTGTAAAATGTCTCTGCTCTGAAAAGTATTTGATGCATGCATATTAGCTTAACTACATTAGAGACTTGAGAGTGGAGATCATTAACCTGATCTTTCCGAAAAATTATACTCCCATCTATATCATCAAGTCTCCTGAATATGAAAGTGATTTTATTATTGATATAGGGGTTCTGATGCTTGCAAATTGTAAAAACAATAATTTGTCTCAAACACCACATAAATTTTAGTTCTTATGTTCTCTGCAATAACTCCAGTGACTTGTTAGACTTGTATTTTATTTCGAGAAAGTAAATGAATTTTATGAATATAATCTTGAATTTTACGTACTTTCGATCAAGTAAGTTATGTTTATTTTGTTATTTTTATATGAGTCGATTTTAAAATCAAAATCGAACCGATTATAACCGATCCGAAGATTTTGAATCCGAAATCGAACAATCAATATAGGTTGCAGTTTCGGTTTTAAATTTAAAAAACCGAAGATTTTTTGTTTCGATTTCGATTTTATCATAAAAGCGCATGGATTCGAACCGTGCTCTCCCCTGATCTCTCGTGACGTCTCGCATAAAATTGCTCGAAACACTAAAATTGAAACTACCAACTCGTAAATTGTAGAGAAAAACGATTTCGGTCTAGTTAAAATAAAACTGGTCTTTATACATTGCTCCGGTAGGAAATCAATATTAAAACAAAATTAAGTAAAATAATTTGAAAAAAGAAAGTAAAATCAGTGAAAATTAAGTAAAATAATTTCATTTTTTATTTTCACTCTCATATTTGTACTTTTGATTTTTCTATTAAAACAAAAGTAAGTGAAAATAAATATAAATTACTGTATGCGCATTTTCACTTCAAAACTTTCACAACGTATTTTACTTACTTTACTATTTTTACTCACTTTACTGTTCTTCGTATTTCAAATTCGGGAGTAGTAATAATCTTTAAATGCGGAGAAGTGTATCACTGTATCCTACTTACTTCCCGAGTTAATATTAGAGGGAGACTGACTGACACAAGTCACACCACCGACGGGGCGCTATCATTTTTCTATCCAAGTTGCAATATTGCACAAGACACGGGTTGTAAATAAGATCACTTTTGGCAATCCTGACTGGTTTAAAGTGATTTTTATTTTTAAATTAAAAAATATCTGTTTTGTGAAATAAGTCAAAAAATAATTTAAAATAAAAAAAACAGCTTAAATCCTTGGTATTAGAGTACTTTACTCATATCACTTCTCGCATATCACTTTAAACAAATGAGAAAAATGACACCAAATACGTATTTAGGGGAGTTATATGAGTACATAATATATTTTAATGACAAAGTTGTAAATATTTGATCAAATTTTAAGATAATAATGTAATTACAATAATATCCTCGCGCATTCATATTAAAGTTAAAAATATATTTGTACTCACCTAATTTACGTGAATATTTACTTAGGAGCATTAAACCCTAAATAAATTTATTTTAAATTTACCCGAATGGCCTCTAAATCAATCGTCAACCAAAATGGCATTTTAGTTAATTATCCTCTAAAAATATCATTATAGCTTTAATGACTTTTACGGCTAAAACTATTTAGCAATTTTATTTGCTTGTGTGGGGTGCCAAACCATGATCATTCTTCTTGTTGTCAACGAGTGGACCAGGCCCAAAACTAACAATGACTTACGCCATTAATGTGTTTAAAAATACTTAAATTGCTTACTTTTGATTGGCCTGTACATTGGCAAGGAGGAGGGTTCGTCGACTGATATGGCGGCCTTCGATGTGTGTGGGACTGTGGGGTGCGTGTTACAGTTTTTGTTTTTGGTTTGGGGTGCCTCGGCTGAAAAAAGGGCAAGGGGTAAAACTTAAACTGATTTAGAGAAAAGTGATAAAAAGACTTGAGATGGTGCCCTCCTTTTAATTTTTTTTAATTTTTTTGTTTATTTAAAATATTTTCATCTTGTATTAATTTGAGTAATATTTCAAAATTTATTTATATTCGTATCGTAATATTAATTTGAATAATATTTGATAATTTATTTAAAGTAAAATTATAATATTAATTTGAATATAAATTCGATAATTTATTTAACTAATACTTGTAATATAAATTTGAATAATATTTATTCAAATTCAAATTGTAATATTAACTTGAATAATATTTCATAATTAATTTAAATTCAAATTGTTGGTTTGTGTGCCATATCTCACTAACGGGGTCAAAGGTTAGATTTTTTGCAGTACACTATTACATTTATTGAGATGTGTGTCTTATCTTACATTCATGCTGAAATATTTAGATTTTCAAACAGTACAAAATCTTATCTTCTGATTAACATATTTATCTTATTGGCTTTCTATTTATGTACATTCAGACATAAATATTTTCACCACATCTACATTGCACCACTACTCCATATACATTGCACTACTACAACAAACATTGCAATACTTTCGGTGAATGTATGTAATTATTTGTATTGATATATACGTTGTTATAATTTGCATATGTATCCTTTTCATATATTTATACCTTGTATTAGTACCTTGTTAATGCATTGTTAGTTAAACGTTAGTTATAGTTGATATTTTGTTAATATATGTTGTATATGTTTTTAAATCAGGAAAATGGACGGTTGTACTTGTGTCAATGTGAATTTCTTTTGGGGTGGAAAAATAATTAGGCAAGATGATGATATAACATATTTCATGGATCCAAAATGTATGCGTTATGTTATGTTCAAAACAATTTTTGAACAAGGTAATTATTTATGAGGTTATGAACATAAGTCAGAATCATTGGAATTTGAAAATAAGTTATAAACAACCATAAATGGGTATCGATAATGTCGTTCAACGATATTATTTAGGTCATATCACTTCCAACGCGGATGTCGGTAGGTTGTTGAGTATTCTTCGGACCATGCAGATGGGTTGGGGTGATGTTTCTGTATTTAATTGAGGCCGAACAGATTCAAGTGGAGGAGTCGTACTCATATGCTTATAGTACGCATTCTCAGCCTACCCAACCAAGTTACCAACAAGTCTATGTGATGAGCAGTCAGTTTCCCGAATTCGGAACAACAGAATGGTCAAACTCTTTTTTCGGTGGAGGTTCTAGTTGCCAAGAAGTCCAACAAAGCTATCATGACGAGGATTCTCAGATGCAAGAATTTTATAATCGTACAGATTATGTGGAACCGTCTCCACCACGTCATACAATGACGGGTAGAGAGTTGGCCCGCATAGATGATAATTCTCTTGAATTTAATGTTGATAGTTCAAGCAGTGAGGAGTTAGACGATTTATACGTTGACGATAAAGAGGATGTATCAGATGAGGACGATGAAGAGGTATTGAGGAGCCATGTTCCGATAGCAACATGGTTTCAGACGGAGGAATATTCACCGGTTGTATTAAACAACCAAGCTGGAAACTACCTTGCTCTTATTGAAAATACAAATGATCTTTTCGTTGGTCAAATGTTTAATAACAAACAAATGTTAATTGATGTTGTGCGACAGATGCACATTAGTACCAATCGGATGTATATCGTGTCTAGGAGCAATCCGGAACAGTTTATTGCAAAGTGTGTCGTGGAAAATTGTCCTCGGAGAATGAGAGCCGCAAAGAGAAGAATCCATGGATTGTTTGAAATCAAAAAGTGCACAGAGCACACTTGTTTGGTTGATCTACCTACGTAGGATCACAGAAAAATCTCTGCAAAATTTATTGCAAATCTTGTTAAACCACATGTAAGTTATCCATGTGCAACCATCTTCTACATTTGTACAATTCATATATTATAAACAGTTGATTAACTTGTTTTTGTGAATGTGACACAGGTTAGGGAATTACCAAATATCCAAGTGAATACCATTATAACAATGATTAATGACGAATTGAACCACAATGTAGGTTATAGTAAGGCATGAAGAGGAAAACAGTTGGCTATTGAGGATATTTATGGTAACTGGACTACGACATATGATGCACTATCATAGTTTTTCATGCCCATGGTACATGCCAATCTTGGGAGTGCCGTTGTGATCGATGTCGTTCGTCATGAAACTGATAGAAGCAGTTCTGTTTGCAAACGTGTTTTCTGGTGCCTTCAAGCAATGATGGATGGTTGGAAACATGCTCGCCCAGTACTTTCGATTGATGGTACCTTCTTCAAGGGAAAATACAATGACAAATTACTCGTTGTGATGGGTGTGGATTCTAATAATCATCAGTATCCAGTTTGTTATGCCTTGGTTGACGAGGAATCCGAGGAAAACTAGTCTTGGTTTCTTAAATTGCTACGTTAGTTCCATTTTTACTTCTCTCAAAAGTTTGAAACTTAATGACATGCAAATTTAAGAATAATGAAAAAGTAGTCATACATTGAACAATTATTCATACTTGAAATAAAAAAGTACAATAGTTTAGTCCTCGTCGGACATGAAGCTGTCTGAGTCATTATCGGCACTCACGCTCCATTGATGATACTGTCTAGACTGTGTCGATGTAAGCGCAATCACAATCATATTCGGTTCTCTTCTTCTCGTGCACGGAACAATGCAACTTCAAGTTGTTGTGGAGTATTGCGTTACATCATTATAACGCGTTACAAGAAAGACATTGCGTACGCCATTCCCATTCCATCTGCATTGTTGTTATTGACTAACTTGAGTAACGATTATTAGGGTTCATTGAGTACACAAAATCATCATTACATAACCATTTTCTACCCATGACTTTGAAAATATCACTAGTACTATAACTATTTGCCATTTTTAAGATTTGATAATAATTAGCATAAGCAAGTGCACAATCATAGGAGTATTTATAAAAGAATTGGATATTAAAATTCGTAACACTCAAAGCAAATAATTTGGATCACGGGACAATTTTTCTGTGTATTCACAGTTCCAATAATATAGAAAAATTCAGAACTGCATACACACTTTTATTGCCTTTTCTTGTGTATTCACGGTCTCATGTTCGGCTTTAAAATAATCGTAGTCACGCTTAATATTTTTTACTTGTAACAAAGTTGAACGGTTCAACTTTAATACAAAACAAAAAAAAAAATTCAAATTTACAACAAAATTTTTAAATCTTCAAAATTGAAGGTTAAAAACTAATTTTACTAAGTAAATAAACATGTGTTTACTAAATGACAACAGGAGGAAGAAGTGAAAAATGAAAATAAATAAATAAATAAAGGGATCGTCACCCGAGATGACGAATTTTGGCGGGGATCACCACCTTATGTGACACCCTGTACCATTTTTAAATAGCTCAACGTGGTTGTACCATTTCTGCATTTATGGTACACAAATGTACTACAAATATGAAGGAGCCCGTATGTTGAGTGATGGCGCAGGCAGGCCCAGTTCCTGGCCCAACTGCCTTCTTTTTCAAGAATGATAATGATCAAAATTCTAGTTGTAGGTTGGTATGGTCCTACGTCCTAGCTCATTTGCTATATACGGGTCCAACTTAACTTTGGCCCAAGTTTTGTATCCCCATGTATGAGTAGTATACTCTATTGGTGGTTTTTCGGGACTTTCTTACTTGAAAATACATTTTAAAGGGTTTTTTTTTAAGAAACAAAAATTAATTCAATAATGAAAATACATACAACATCTCACACCAAAACACACCAACTCTCAAGAGGATAAACAAAATCCAAATGAATTGGGAACAAAACTCATCAAGATAAGATTTAATTAAACAAACAAAACAAATTAAAAGGAGGGATATCCTTACCTCTCGATAGAGCTGTTTACGAACAGAGCTGTTCGTGAACAAGTTCGAGCTCGGCTCGTTAAGGGCTCGACTCGGCTCGGCTCGTTAAGGGCTCGAGCTCGAGCTCGAACACAAAAAATTGTTCGTTAAGAAAACGAGCTCGAGCCGAGCTATTAGTGAGCTCGACTCGAACTCGGCTCGAGCTCGACTCGAACTCGGCTCGAGCTCGACTCGAGCTCGTTCGGTTCGAGATCGGCTCGATAAAGCTCGAAAAAATTAAGATATATTCGACTTATTTTTATATTATTTGTTAACATTTTAAATTAATTTTGTAATTTATAGTATGTGTATTTTAGGTTTATTGAGAATTGATTGGGAAATTGGGTTCGGTTTCGACAATTTTTTTTTTAGTTCGTTGGGCTAAGAAAAATTGTGCTTTATTATTAATTAAAATTGTAAGTTTTAATGAGCCCTGCTCGACTCGGCTCGGCTCGACTCGGCTCGTTTTTGTTCGATAAAAACTCGTGTTCAGCTCGTTAGTTAACGAGCTCGAGCTCGAACACGAATTTTGTGCGATAAAAAAGTTCGGCTCGGCTCGGCTCGTCAGAGAAAAAATTAAAATTCGGCTCGTTTACATCAAAACTCGGTTCGGCTCGGCTCGTGAACAGCCCTACCTCTCGACGACTTCTATGAAAAGAAGAAAGAGGATAGGGTTTGAAATCTTAATATTATTTGTATCAAATAGAGACTAATATAATTTTTTCTGGTTTTTTCTTATTCTATATCTCGTTGAATCTTAACGGTAAGATATGGTATCGTACTACAAATATTTCTTGACAAATTTTGGAAAGAAAAAAGAAATTAAACTGAACAATCAATTATAAAAAATCTTCAATTCCACCATAGTAATGTAGTTTACATAGAAAACAGATTCTTCCAATTTTCTTACTTTAGTATTTTCCTTTTTAATTTCTGGGATACACTGGTAAATGGTAACAGATTCATAGGATATATAATGTAAAAGATTTGTACTCTAGTAATCTAGTTCAATCGAATAAGAAACCAATTTTTTTACTATTTGTTGTCTTTTAGAAAAATTTTAAAGATTTAGGCGATTTTTATTCTCAAAATTCCTTGACCATTTACTTACTATAATAGCAAAAAAATCAATAGGATTCTCGGTAGCTTGGTTCAAGACTGCCAGTTGCCACTCGGCCTATCAAAGCAGAACGAACCTCTAGCAAGGGAAAAAAATAAAAAAATATTTCCAGTATTTGTAAAAATCTCCAGGAGAAGTTTTTCTACCATGAAATGAAAAAGGGTCGTATATGTTAGACAAATGATTTACGAGAAATTTTTTTATGATTCCCTAGCATTTTTCTCGTAAAAAAATTTCCGACATCATCTTCGCTATTTTTTCTCAATGCTCCTCCTTACATGTATAAAAATCCATACCAGCACGTGTACAAAAACCATTCACCAGGGGAACCTGTTCTGCCATGAAGTTGCAAAAACCGTATCATTCCTGTTATTGAAATAAATGCCATCTTCCCTTGCTTGCCAGTAACACATATTGGAGTATTTAGGTTTCATCCTTTCACATTGATGAGGCTCCAAGTAACTGAAAACCTTGACGTTTCGAATCTTTGAGTTCCACCAGAACTCGCAAAAAAATGTGGTTGCAAAGTAACCTGGACTGAACCGCCAAGAGAATGATCTTCCACCGGAGAGCGAAAAATCGCCACCCATCGACTCGCAATGGACTATTAATGGTTCGGAATTTGGTGGCAGAGCATTCATCACGTAGACTTTTACTTTGCTGTGAGGATTTCTTGTATAGGCTGATGTGAAAACAGCGAGAGACATTAGAAGGACTGAAACAATTGATATTCTCATGACTGGTTGTTAAAATACAAATGATTTTAACAGTTTTATGAAATATCACGGGCACGCATATATAGAGGTTGGGAATTGTTTAATTTCACATTTGTAATAATGCCATGTTGAATGTTTTGCTTTGCCTAATTGATTAGCTCGTATCTACTTTTCTGAGCCTGGATATATATAATAATCTTCCGATGGGATTTAGATTTGATTTGATTTAATTTTGTATGAATCTTGGATGTACTTTCAGAAAGTTACCGTAATCGAAATATACAATTTATGATGAGAAAAAAGAAAATGCGACACCAAAATCTTCACTTTTATTCGATGGGATATGTTATCCGCCATGCATTGATACAAATATACTCTTATAGAAAATTTAGTCTATTGTGCAGATTATCGACTGGGAAAAATGACAAAAATGTAATCTACGTTTTTCAATATTAGTATCATTTCAATTTATTTATAAAATCTTATAGATTTTTAAGAACATAAAAAATCAGGGCTCATGTAACAATGGATGAAGGTCAGTCATGGTCAAATCATGTTCTTTCATGTGTACTATACCATACAAGTTTGCTGGTAATTTATTCGAATACAGTGCAAGGTCTGGGCGCAAAGTATCCCTACAATGTTCGATTTTTTGTCTTGGCCATTGCTCTTCTATTCTCTTGTCCATCGATGATTTTTCGAAAGTGAAACGGAAACTTTGGCAAAAATGCAATAGATACAACTTATGAATGATCAGAAAAAGAGCTCGAAGCTTAAGAAAAAAGGAGTAGTCATGCAGAACACATTCCCCTCTACAAGATTGCTGGATCTTTGTATCTCTTGAAAATTTCCTCAATATCTGCCATGACTTCTGCTGGTAAAGGCCGTTCCACTGTCAAAAAAGCATCAATGTCTTCCTTCAATTGCTCGAGAGAGGTCGCACCTATGATTGAACTTGTCATAAACGGACGGTCGCGTGCAAATCCAAGTGCTAACTGAACGGGTGTAAGCCCGTGTTTCTTTGCCATTTCAATATATTTCTTTGTAGCTTCCTGAAAATCAAATATGCAAACTTATCATGCCAGTCAATTTGCTGTACAAATTCAACTTACCTTGCATATTAAAAGTGTAATCTGAGAGATGATACAATACATAATTCTTATGAATGACGACTATAAAAATCAAACTTGCATAATGTAAATGATGAATTTACACGACAATCTTGAATTACAAAATTTGTTGGCATCCAGATAAAGAATCAGAAACATTCAAGAGCAAGTTAGATCAATGTAAACTAAATTAAGAATTGACCAATGTAAAATAATTAATCATCAAGAATTTGTTGACAAAATTGCTCTACCTATCAGCTTAAGCTTCTAAATTCATTGTGAGTTGCCTAGTGCTATACGGCACCTTGTGGTGCATATGTGATGAGCAACCTATATATGTGGGTGGAGTGACTGAGGCAAAAAAGCTGGTCAATATCAAAAAGTTCTGTTTAAAAAGGTCTGTGAAAAATACAATACTCCAAATAACAATAGGTTCAAGCTTTGCAACTACAGTAAGGAGAAAAAGAAAAGGCAAATTTAGTTGATACAAGAGATATGCAATGTTTCGTATATTTTATATTTACAACTAAATATGCAATCTCTTGTATCAACTACAGTTGTGCAAAATCATACCATGGCCATGGATTTGTTATATCTTTCCATGTACCCAGGAAAGAGGTTCATCCTTCCTTTCTTTGAAGCTTCAGAATTCAAATCTAAATACTTTCCGGACAATGCGCCACCAGCCAGTGGGGAATAACAGAGTAACCCAACATTGCAATTATTAGGGTGGCACACTTCGACGAGGTCAGCTGCAAACAATCATTGAGATTCATAAATCTTTTTGTTGACAAATAATTTGCTTTAATACATTTCTCTTTCATTCAGGAACCCTGCATCTACAGTATCCCAAGTTTCTGAGAACATGGAATTTACTCATTCTCATTGCAGCACCAATATTGATTAAATTAAATAAAAAATTTAATTATGTATAAAGTTAACGAGACCAAATAATTGCAAAGTAATTCATAAGTTTTTGGATCCAAGGTTATTAATACTGAGCTTTAAAATCAGGTCTTTATGTACATTCTCAAATAAGCTTCTTGCAGGGGCAGAATCAATAACTTAAACGGTGTACATAAAACGTTCATTCCTTGAGAAGCAGAATATAATAATTAATAAGTTTGTATGAACAAATTCTCGGTCACACATATCTCAAAAAATTTACTCGCCTTGAAGCCTTGATTGTCTTCTAAAATGACTCACTATTCCATGTTGGGTAGCAATGTAGCATATATAGCTTCAATTATGCCTGTTGATAAACTAATATATTACGCAGGTGCAAGCTAAGTGATGCTTGCCAATGTCAGTCCTGAAAGGCTAGAGGTATGATATAGCAGACATGGAAAGGGCCAGGATCTATAGGTCTAGGGGGAGAAAAACATTTGAGTTTACATACTGAAAATGTATATACTTTTTTTTTGAGGCTCTGATAATGTATATACTTTATATAATATATCTATTAATTTATTACTTTCATAACTATATATATTTATAAATTTAATCTAATTTCTATATGTAAATTTATACACTTTTTAGAAATTACATACAGAAAATGTATATACTTTATATAAGATATATCTATTAACTTATAACTTTCATAACTATATATATTTATAAATTTAATCTAATTTCTATATGTAAATTTATACACTTTCTAGAAATACCATTACTTCTACCAAAGGAGTAAAAAATTATTCACATATACTCAAATTTCGTTCGATGTTTTCCTTATAAATTATAATTCACATACACTCAAATTTTGTTAGATGTTTTCCTTATAAATCATAATATACGAAAATCTAATATGTTTTTTATTAAAGCCCTGGAGTTTGGGGTGGTGGCTGCACTTTCCAGCCACTCCTACCGCCGGCTCTGATCAAAGATTTCTATGGTTTAGTGATAATCAGTACACGTATACTACCAAATTCTTTAAATGTGACAACACCAAGAAGAAGAATCCCTGGTCAACAAGCAAGTTGGAGCAGCTTTGAAAATTAAGATAAAGTGATTTGCTACTATGCGTTTAACTCAAAACAATTCTGCTCTGACAATATTTAAGTTCAATACATTCTATAAGTAACAACCCAGCTAATAAACTTCTAGCCAAAATACCTTCAAATTTACATCTCACGAGCAGGCTGTAGCTGTTTTGGATACTGACAATCTTTGGTAGTCCTCCTATTTTTGCAGCATGAACAAACTCCATCACTCCATAAGATGTTTCATTTGATACACCTATGTAGCGCACCTAAATAAAGTTGTACACTTACTATGTCAATACAGTAGGTACTCCAGCAGAGAACCGATAATTAGCAATTATTTGACATTGTACATTTCTTACCATGATGGTAAGTTGGAGAGTTGGTAACTATTACTTTTCATATTTAAGTACTCAAAGAATTACTTTATTTTCTTTTATCTCATTTTAAGTACTTGGTTCCCTAGAACATATATTGAAGTAAATTAGATTTTGAAATGAGGTAATATGTTTGAAACGTTTATTGTTAGAAGTGATTAATAATGATTACTGTGTTATTATCGATTTTTTTGGTGGAGAAGTATACAACAAACACATCTTTTCTCCTACGCAGCTATGCTTACAGCACCAAGCCACTAAGTAATCCTATTTATATCCCTACACATTTCTCTAAAATGAACACAAAGCATAACTTTCCAAATGAAAAGTTGAAAAAATAACTTATGCAAGTAGATTCTTGCATAATATCATAATTTTATCACGCTAACACCATCAGAAAGAATTAAGTTTAGGTCCAAGAACAAATCCCTGTTGCACATGGCCACCTATCTTGATATGTGTTTTTACTGGTAAATTGGTACAAGACAGTGCCATCTGATATAGGACAAGGAAAAAGAAACACAAAAATGTTTGAAATCGGAGGGGACATAGAATAGGATAAGTCAGGCTGTAAACCTTCAGAAGGCGCAATTGAACAAATTCTAGTCAAAGGTATGCAGTGGTGGAGCCAGGAAATTCTAATTGAGGGGGCTAAAATTTTTATTTTTTTTATTTATATCAAGTACTACTATGTAACTTTTGCGATCCTAGTGGGGACTACAGATCCCGCTATCCCCTATGTAGCTCCCCAAACAATGAAAGATCTCCTTATATAAGAGCACTAGAGTGACAGCCTAATTAAATGATATAACCTCTCATACTTATATTTTTAAAACACCCATAGGAAAAATCATAAATGTTATCTACAACACCTGATATTCAATCCTAATGGTTATCTACCACCTAAAATGACTGCACACCTTAATTTATCTCAAAATAATAATATGAAATCCATAACAAATTAAAGAAAAAAACGTGACAAGAATCAATTGTATTACTTTCTCGACTTTTCGATTTTCGTCAAAAAATATTTTAGGGAATCAATTCAAGTCAATTTTTGCTGCTTTGTTTTGTGGGATCTTAATATTTAATTTGTTTCTCCTATAAATCTAACACAGTAGTGGTTGCTATATAATACAATTAACTTGCAAAAACATTATGGTAGAATTATATAACCGGATGCAAATTTAAACAGTGTTACCTTCCCTTCATCAATCAGCTCCTTAAATGCCAAGAGCTGCTCAACAAATGGTATACTTGGCCTCCATTTTAAAGGGTCATAAAAAAATTCACCAAAGAGTGCCACATAGCGGTCTGGCCTATTATGAAACAGTAAAGAATTACCATGGGGAACAAAACCCTATAAAGTAGAAATAAAAGTGATTTATACAATGGTTTTTCCAGAAACTAAATGTAATAACTGAATTTAGGATAGATAACCTCTCCATAAGGCTAAATACTGAAATTTCTCTCAATCACAAGAAGCTTACTTGTGTACCATTGTCCAAATCACATTACAGTATGATATTGTTTACTGTTTAGATAAATAAATTGTTAGGAGTAAAAAACCCTGGCACAGAGCCACATATCACATTCTACTCTTTATTGAAACGATCTTATTAATTGAAGGGGCTCTAAGTAACTAATCTCTCCTCTAGATTCCATACTGTTGTGGTCAAAGAGGATATCACAACATTTAATTAACATTATCAAGTTAAAGATTAGTAACGGGAGTTTATAATGGAACATCGAAACTTCCAAGTTCTTACTACCCTCATAGTCTCTCCTGGCGTTGCCATGGTTTCAGATGTGCAAACATGAATGTGGATATGATTTCATTTTCGTGGACGGATAAAATATATTAGGATCAGAATTGACCTAATACATTTAATTTCTTAAAGAAATTTTCTTACCAATGTATTTGCAACAAATCGATGTAATCAGTATTGAGACGTTTAAGACTTTTCTCAACACTTTCTTTGATATTTTCAGCATCGACTCTGCAAACCTTTGCATTGTCACGAATGTAACTTGATCGCTCTGAATATCCACACACTTTAGTGGCCAAAATAACCTAGTCATAATTCATGAAGCATCAAGCTGCAGTATATCACTATACACAATTAAAAAGAAAAATAAAATATCCGAGGACACTACTATAAAAAACAGCCATGCATTTTGATTGTACTACCGACACAAAAATTATACTTTATGAACTGACCGAAATTGTTCAAGCACTTGTCAGAATTATATAGATCACAATATAAAATGTTAACAAAAATAGAAATATTCGAGGACATTACAGAACGTGGAGACTATGAGCAAGATACCAAAAGAAGGAAAAGCAAGTGGATATATTTCTCAACATAGCTTAACACACCTTGTCACGAGGTTGAGACTTCATCCAGTTACCAATATACCGATCTGTACTTCCTTGCGTCTCCTTCTTCATTGGGATTGGATACTTTCGGCATTAAAGAGAATAACATTACATAGTGGAATTGCTTAATTGCGACATGTAATAATGTAACTTATAAGAAAAAAGAAATTGAACAAAATGCAGTAGCAGTAACAACTATACTGAAAATACTAATCGAGAAGAATAAATAACTGACCGCCTCAGCAGTATCTATAGCATTAATGCCTTGCTCGAACGAGTAAGAAAGCATTTCATGAGCCTCTTTCTCGGTGTTCTGCTCCCCGAATGTCATCTAAAACATTAAATAAATGAGAAGTGATCAAAATTACATTATTACAGTAACTTTACCGTGAACTATAGTACTAGCATTTACTAGATACATCAAGCAAACATATCGAAGAAACGATTTAGCTTCTAGAATTCAACAACACAGACATGTTCTTGTAAATAATACTTGTAAACATTGTTAATAAAATTTACATGTCACTTGTAATTAGACCTAAGCATAGCAATAAATAAATATTATTTTTAGTTTAGCTTAAATGCTAGTAACAACTAACAAACACTATCTATTGTTTTATAAATATCGGAGCGAACGAGAATCGAACCTAAATACTTTCGACAAACGAATAAAAGAGGCAATTACTTACAGTGCCGAACGTGATTTCACTGATTTCGAGGTCAGAGTCTCCAACTTTTCTGTACTGTAAAGCCTCATTTCTCCCATGCTTTGCAGCAACTCTAACGCTAATCTTTCTAAAATTGTACGGGCGTGGCTTCTTTTGGGAAGTGAACAAGGGGCGCGTGAATCTACGGAGATGTGAAAAGCGAGTAGTGTTAGTGTTTTTGGATAGTGAAAAGCTTGAACAAGATGAAGCCATTGATTATATAATATGATAAGCCTTATCAGTTGCTACATGGAAAGCTCTCTCTATAGTCTATACACAGTCACAGTGTGCCATGAGAATGAATTTGAGATTAAAAAAATAAAAATAAAATCAAGAAGAGGACGACGTGGGCTGTTTTAAGCCAAGTACAGAGTTCTGGAGTTTGTTGTAGGCTCGATCCATAAATGAATAAATTCGAATGATCTTTTTTTTTTCCGCTTTTAAGTAGTGATCTAGATTGTGTTCGTATCACACAAAAATTGACTTAGAATTCTTATAAATTATACGGGTGTTTCGATTTGAAAAAATAATTATTAAACGCAATGATCTCAATCCATGCATTTTAAATTAAAAAAGACATTCAAAAACACAAATATAAAAAAATAAAGTATTAAAAATCAAAGAAATCAAGTAATAAGTTAATAAACTAGGAAAAATGTACGTAGTGCGTGTTTGGGGTATCACAAAAAAGTTGACTTATAACTTAAAATGAGTAAGTGCTTTATAAGTGATAAGTTGATGGATTCTTATAAGTTATACGGGTGTTTGGATAACTTTACTTATAAGTTAGTTAATAGTTTGCTAAATTAAATTTGAAAAAATAATTATTAAATACAATGATTTCAAAACTTGCATTTTAAATTAAAAAAATATTTAAAAACACAAAGGTAAAAATATAAAGTTTTAAAAAAATAAAGAAATCAAAGAATAAGTTGATAAGTTAAGTAAAATGTTGGTGATTTCTAACATTCAACTTATCAATTTATAAGTTATAAGTTATCAAATAAGCCGAGTACACAAACATCCCTCATAAGCTGAAATGGGTTTATAACCCTCATAAATTCTTATGAGATTATAAGCTATAAGTTGGCTTTTATTTAGGTTGCCAAACAAGCAAACACCCCTCATAAGTTATTATAATTATAAGCTATAAGTTGGCTTTTATTTAGGTTGCCAAACATGTCCTTAATCTTTGGATCAGAATTCATTACAACGATTACTATAAGGAGAAAGAGTTAGCTAAAGTTAGGGTTGCACAACATTCTGGTCTGGACCTGTAAATCGGACCGGACCGAGTTTACCGGTCCAAGACATGGACCGGACCGAATATAACAGGTCCGGTCCCCGGTTCACAATATTAAAAAAATCCGGTCTGCAGTCCAGTCCAGTCCAAATCCTAAAAAAAACCCGGACCTGACCGGAATGCATGTATAGAGTTGATTTTACTTTACTTTAGGTCTTTAATTATCATGTATATAAATTAAATATTAACACATATCGTATATTAATCATCCAAATTAATAGAAAATAATTTGATGAAACAATAGAGATCAAAATTACAAACTAAATAATAAAACATATACTTCTTTTAAAATTTTGAGCAGTGCTAAGCCCCTAAAATAGATTCCAAATTTGATCACAAATGTAAAGTGTCGTTTTTAATTCATGAAGTGTATATATATATATATATATATACACTTTATATTTTAAATACACAATCAATAAGATCATACTAACTAAATATTTGGGAATGCTTTTGGGAACTTTAGCACTCATCTTAAACCTTTATTACCGTATAAAACAAATAATATGTTTATGTATTTAAATTCAAATGAAAAACAAAAATTAACTAATTAAAATCTTATATAAATATTAATCAAACCGGTCCGGTTCCGGTCCGGTCCGGGTTTTTCCGGTCGGGTCTGGTCCTAAGACCGGATATATACCGGTCCGGTCTCCGGTCCATGAATTTCAAAAATTCCGGTCTTCGGTCCGGCTCGGGTCCGTCCGGTCCGGTCCTGTTTTGGACCGTTGTGCAACCCTAGCTAAAGCTATATCGATTAAAATAGATAATGAGGTAAAATTTGTTGAATCTGTAAGATATTATGCTCGCTATAATTGCCTATATTTTAAAAATAGTAATCGATTATTATTTGATGTTGTTATAAATAAAAAATATAATTTTAAAATAGTAATAAATGATGTGAAATTTTCGATAAACTTTTTACATATTTTTTATAAATTTTATTTTTGGTATGCCACCTAGATTTTTAGCTAAGCGATTTTGTGGGTCGGAAATTCTCTTATAACATCATATTAAATGATTGACAGTTAAATTATATGGAACAATTTTTTTTTAAAAAAAATTCGAGCAACGAATAATTTCAACACACAATATCCTTACATTTTAACAAGAGAGTTTTACTTCAAATTAATTTTACTAGCATAGGGTGCTTTATAAATTATTATTGTAGATATTATTTTAATTTTATTTATTAAGTTTTCTAAAATATTAGCCTTAGTTTATTTCAATTTTATAATTATTTTACTAAATATTTAAGTTGATAATATACATTTTCTTTCATATATTATTTTTGTTTGTTTTGTATTTTTGGTATGATATATTTTCTTAGTTTTAAAATTTTTAGAACCATTAAAAAATTTGGTTACTTTTTTGTTCATTTATTAATTTTTTTAAAACTAAAATTGAAAGCTTTTAATGTGAATATCTTTTAATATGAAACTATCTCAAACACGTTATTATTAGTTTGATTAATATTTTTTTCCATCCCGATTTTTAATATTGTAGTGTTCATTTAGATGAATTAATTATTATACGCCACAAATGAATTTTATTAATATATTATAATAGTTGAAATTATTGATATATTTTATACTTAAAATTTAGATTTTTAAGTTTCAAATCACTAAATATTAAATTTGTATTAGTTCTACTAATCTTTTACCTTTCAAAAATACTATTTTTTATAAGTTATAGTGTTGTTATAGATTAAAAAACGTGCTTTGTGAATTAAATGCTAGGGTTTGTGAGCGTTCAAGCTTTAATGGCTGCTCTTGTGTTTCGAGACTAAATCGATCCTCACAAGATGCTTACGTATCTCTGTATAGAGAATCAAGCCAATAAAACGTAGTTCTAGAATGAAGGACGAGGGTCCTTATATAGGCGTCAGGAGCCTTGTATTTAGAGTATGTTTAGGAGACTTAACGGATAAGTCTCGTTATTGATAACTGATAAGGAGTGCATTACTTGGCAGGCAAGTATTATCCTTATCTGATAAGTGCTGTGACTCATCATATTATTTGATTGGGATTCTGGATCCTTCTATGAAGATATTACTTCGATTTGGTCTCTATTTATGATATGTATATTTCCCCTATTCATTAATTACGAAATTAATGAATAATTAGGGTTTCGGGCCTTTTGTCGGGCCTAATTCTTAGACCAAACTAGGTCTAATTAATATATCATTAATTATTTCTAGGGTTATATTTCAGCCCATATCATTTGCTCCCCAACTTCTGGGAAAATACCCTTGGGATTTTTGTAGAAGTTATCGCATTTTTCCTGAATTTTTCCATTTTTTCAGAGCATTTTCGACCAGGAATCCATGCCATTTTCGACCAGAATTCTAGGTCATTTTCGACCAGAAATTCGACCAGGACTGGGGTGAGGTCGAACGTTTCGACCAGGAATTTTAGTACAATTTCGACCAGGATTTTTCGACCTCACTCAGTATATTTTCGACCTCATTTTTGTAGTCGTTTTCGACTAGGAAGTGGGGTGAGGTCGAACACGTCGACCTCGATTTCCAGTGCAAATTCGACCTCGATTCTTCGAGCTCGTTTTAACTGCTTTTCGACCTTAAATCTGGTTTGGGATTTCGACCTCAAGTGGGATAAGGTCGAACACTTCGACCAGGATTTTTAGTTCAATTTCGACTTCGTTTTTTCGAGCTCAACCCCAATCTTTTTCGACCAGGATTTTCGAACATGTCTCAAATCATTTTCGAACTCAAATAGGAATGAGGTTGGGACCTGCGCCCTGGTTTTTCAATGTAATTTCTACCTCGATTTGTCGACTTCAATTAGGGTCTTTTTCGACCTCAATTTTTCTGTTCAATTTCGACCTCATTTTACCGTGAGATCGAATGGTTCGATTACATTTTTCAGTTTATTTTCGAACTCAATTTTTTGAGCTCAACTTAGAGTTTATTTCCAACTTAATTATGAGTTAGAATTTTTCCAGCCTTTTAACTTATTGTTGGGCCTTCAATTTCTTGGGCCCTAATTCCATATTGGGCCTCGTACCTTTCTTAGGGCCAATCCCAGGGCCTTGACCCTTATTTGGGCTTTGATCCTTTATTAATATTGGGCTTAATTTCCTTGAGACTCGTTTATATTGAGTTTTTTCTGTCATGTTGGGCCTTGAACTCTTTTGGGTTCACTTTATGGGCCTTGTTTGTTTTGGGGGCCTTGAACTCCCTTAGGCTCACTTCCTGGGCCTGACCCTTTTTTGGGCCTTGAACCTCGAAAGCGTTTTGGGCCTTGGTTTTTTCTTGGACTTCATTTATATTGGGCCTTGGGCCTTGAATTTCTTTGGATTCAATAGCTGGGCCCTGATCTTTATTGGGCCTAACTCTTTGGGCCTTGATTCCAGCAGCCCAAAGAATAATTATGGGCTTTGACTGGCTGTAACCGGTTAGACTTCCTTGACCGGTTGAGTTTCCAGTCACTTTGCCTATAAAAGAGTGAGATTTCATTTCTTACTCTTCACTCAAATTTTTCCAAAAAATTACTTTCCT
This sequence comes from Heracleum sosnowskyi, assembly GCA_030848705.1. Classification (NCBI taxonomy): domain Eukaryota; kingdom Viridiplantae; phylum Streptophyta; class Magnoliopsida; order Apiales; family Apiaceae; genus Heracleum; species Heracleum sosnowskyi. Next base: position 129,905,835 of record CM061238.1, on the reverse strand, counting down.
TAAATCTCCCTGTCTTTCTCTCTTTTTCTCCGTGGTAAGGCAATTTTCGGCGAGTCTTTTACGGTGGTGTTCTTATTTTTCTGGAATTTTTCTTCCTTCGTTGAAGATTTTCTGGAATTTTTCTTCTTCCGTTGAAGATTTTCTGGAATTATCACGCTTTTCTGGGTTCAAATCTTCTTCCCAAGAAGGTTTCTGGGTTTTGATCTTCATTGGTTGAAGATTTTTCTGGGATTTTATTGAAGATTTTAAGGTTTTTTCCAGTTTTTTGAAGATTCCTGAAATGGTTGATCGTTCTGCTCAACGCCTCCAGAAAATGAATCAAGCTTCTAAGAGAGGTATCATCATTCGTTCTCCCACTATGTCTTTACAAGATATGATATTAGAGCGTAGTGATGAATACCCTTCTGTATCTCATTTGGATTCCTTTAACCATAGCAATAGATTTCATGATGCTGATAAAATTGCTGATTATAAAAATATGTATAGAATTAGGCCACCTTATAGGTTAGTCCCTGCCGGTCCCGGGGATCGATCTTGCCATTGGCGCCCCGACGCTCTTTGCGTTTATAGGGGTACCCTTGTTGCAGGGGTTCGATTCCCTTTTCACCCTTTTATTCCTCAACTTCTAGCAGACGTAGGAATCAATCCCTGTCAGCTTCCTCCAAATGCTTGGAGATTAATCATGTGGTTTATTGTTTTGTGTTTAAAAAACAAATTCCCTCTTTCTGTTGCTCTTTTTAGAAAGATCTTTCAATTTAAGAATAGTTCTTCCAACACCCTGGGTTGGGTGTACATTAGTCATCGTTCTTCGACACCCCCCATTTTTCACCCCAAATCCATCTCTGATAACAATCCCAAGTGGAAGAGTGAATTTATGTACCTAGTTCGGGATGGAGGGGATTGGGGCACCTTATTCCAAAGCTCATTCAGTAGAGTTTCGGATGGTAGCCCTGATGACATAGTTTTGACTGAGGAGGAGGCCCATGCTTACACTGAACTCATCAAGGATGATTATGCCACCATGGCTTGGGAGCTCCTGGACGAGTTTGCACTTAAGTCTCTGAAACTTTCAAAAGTTTCTGATCAGGGTAATTCCCTTTCTTCTATTTTCTTTTATTTGCATTAAGATTGCCTTATACCGAATTTTGCATTTCTTGATTTTTTGTTTGCAGCCGCTGTTTTTATAAACAAGTCGAATGAGCCGGCAGACGGGGAGACAGCCAGAATCAAGAGGGCTTGTTTGAAGGACCTCAGGCTGGCCGAGAAAGGCCCTGCTATCCTGAGGCCTCATGTGGCCGAGGTTGAAGAAGTCGAGGGTTCTTCCTCGGCTAAGAGCTCAATTTGGCGCCCCAACTGGGGAATCAGGAAGAAGGATACCATTGTTGGTGTGTCCAAGCACGCTGTTGAGTGGTCACATCATTCCTTAACTCCTTGTGACTACAAGGATTTTGTGGCCAACTCCACCATTGAGGGGGCAGAAAGTGCGGGCTCTCAAGCCTTTGCTGCTGTAAGTCATTATTCTCTTTTTCTTCTTTGTAGTCCTTAGTATATTTTAAGTTATCATTCTAACTTGTGATCTGTTTGTAGGCTAATGCCAGCTTTCAAGGAGCTTTATTCCAAGCCAAAGCCTGGTGTGCATCTTCGGAGGCCAACAAGGCTAAATTTGATAAGGCTCAGTTGGAGATGGGTTCCCTTAGAGCCTCCTTGGATAGAAGGGAGAAGGAGCTGTCTGATGCCCAGGCGGAGCTGGTGGAGCTCAGGAAGGAGAATGAGAGCTATATTGATGAGTACCTTGACTCTAACGAGTACAAGGACTTAATCAGTCAGCACGATGACCTCCTCTTCCCTGTCCAGTATACAAAAGGATGGGACGAGGCATTGGCTGAGGTTTCGAGGAGACTTCCTGGATCCCTCACTATATCTGACTTTCCCAGCCCCCACGCTCCCACTCGTTTGGAGATGGCTTTGGCTGGGGAGGATGATATGGATGAGGATGACAAGATTCTTGATCCTGAGCATGAGTCTCATCCTAATGACGATGAAGACTCTGAAGGTTCCTCCTCCAGTTCTAAAGAAGGAGAAGAGTCTGGTGAAGAGGAGGAGTCCGCTGAAGAGGACCAAGGGAATGACGATGCTTAGTTGTAGATTTTTATGGCCAACTGTGGCTTTTATTTATTTATTGTAATCTGTCTTCGGGCATAACTTAACTTTTGTTACAAGTTGTTAACTTTATTTATTTGCAGTTCTTCGTACTTTTGCCTTAGCAATTTTTGCATATATAATACGTAATGCTTTGCAGAATATTTTTGAAATTGCTGAATGAATTCATAACTTGAAGAAATGGGTTCAACCCTTACATAGTATACTACTTCTAATCCAAGTTTAAAAACTTGGATTGGTTTCGTCGACCTTATTTCTAGTAGTGAGTCCTCTCAGGAAACACCTTAAACATAATAAATTTTCAGATTGGAGGCATGCCAAGTCCTTGGCACCTCATGCCCCTCAAGGGTTTCTAGCTTGTACGAGCCTCGACCAAATACGTTCTTGACGCGATATGGTCCTTCCCAATTGGGGGCCAACTTGCCTTTTTGTCCAACTCCGGATGCTTCAATCTTTCTGAGAACCAAGTCTCCTTGACGAAAGAACCTTTCTTTAACCCTTAGGTTATAGTAAAAAGACGCTTTCTTTTGATGTTCAACTATCTTGGCGTTTGCCTCATCTCTAACTTCGTCAATTAGATCTAAAGCCAGCCTCAAGCCTTCTTCATTTGTTTCTGGTTCATAAGCTTCAACTCTTGGAGACGTGTGTGTAATCTCCACTGGAACCACTGCCTCTGCCCCGTATGCCAGCAAGAAGGGGGTAGCTCCAGTGGTGACTTTACAAGTAGTACGATATGCCCATAGTATGGGGATCAATTCATCTACCCAAGTATTTCTGGAGCGTTCAACTCTTTTCTTCAGTCCATCTAGGATAATTCGATTTGCAACCTCAGCTTGCCCATTTGCTTGAGGATGGGCAACAGAAGTGAAGCGCAACTTGATATCATTCTCATCACAATATTTCTTGAACTCATCATTGTTGAATTGAGTTCCATTGTCCGTAACCAGGACTCGTGGAATTCCATACCTGCATATCACATTTTCCCAGAAGAATTGTATCACTTGCTTGGTGGTTATCTTGGCTAATGGCTTAGCCTCAATCCACTTGGTGAAGTAGTCAATTGCCACTATCAAGAACTTTCTTTGAGCACTCGCCATTGGAAATGGCCCAAGTATATCCATTCCCCACATAGCAAAAGGGATATGAGAGTTAATGGATGTCATCATCTCAGGTGGTTGTCTAACCACTGGTGCATGTTTCTGGCACCGTTCAAATTTTCTCACATAGCTTTTAGCATCAGAAAGCATGCTTGGCCAATAGAAACCTAGACGGGTGACTTTATGTGCAAGGGCTCTGCCCCCCAAGTGTTGCCCGCAAATTCCTTCATGTACTTCCTTTAGGGCCAATTCTGCCTCTTGGGGTCTCAAACACTTCAGATAAGGAATGATGAAAGACTTCTTGTATAGGATTCCCTCAATTAGGGCATACCTTAGTGCTCTGACGTATAGCTTTCGTGCTTCTGAAGTGTCGTTGGGCAGCCATCCAGTTTCCAGATGAGCTTTGATGGGATCAATCCAACAACTGGTAATACCAATGGATGCTACCAACTTTCCGTTGATGCTTGGGGTCTTCAAGACTTGGAAGTATACACTCCCTGCATAGTTTTCAATTTCAGAAGAGGCAAACTTAGACAAGGCATCAGCCTTCACGTTTTCCTCCATCAGAACGTGCTCCACCTAGCATTCATCAAACTGAGTCATGATGGCCTTAACAAGTTTCAGATACTTAGCCATGACTTCATCTCTGGCTTCGAACTCTCCATTTACTTGAGAAACGACTAACCTCGAGTCTCCACATACTTTCAGAGTTTTGACCCTCAGGGCTCCAGCCAGCCCTAAGCCAGCAATCAAAGCTTCATACTCAGCCTCATTGTTTGTCGTTGGGAAGTCAAGTTTTAGTGCATACTATATTATGAATCCATCAGGACTTTGTAGCACTAAACCAGCTCTACTTGATTTTGTTTTTGATGCTCCATCAAAATAGAGCACCCAACATTCCTTGGACACCGTGTCTTCATCTTTGTTGTCTTCCACTACTAATTCCTGCCCCCCGACTTCTTGGTTATCAATGGTACATTCAACCATGAAGTCAGCGAGTGCTTGAGCTTTTATGGCCGTACGAGGCTTATACTTGATATCAAATTCCCCCAACTCAATAGCCCATTTGATCAATCTTCCACTAACTTGAGGGCTGTGCAAAATGTTCCTTAGAGGTTGATTAGTCAAAACTTCTATCTTGTGCGCCTGGAAGTATGGACGTAGCTTTCCTGAGGCCATTATCAAGGCTAAGGCAAACTTCTCTATGGTAGAGTAGTTTATTTCTGCCCCATGCAGAATCTTACTCACATAGTAGATGGGTTTCTGAACCTTCAATTCTTCCTTTACCAAAACAGCTCCAAGGGCAGTGTCGGAGACTGCCAAGTACAGATAGAGAATCTCTCCTGGCTTTGGTTTTGCCAACAGTGGTGCTTCAGCCATGTATTTCTTCAGGGCCTCAAAGGCTTCTTGGCTTTCAGGTGTCCACTCGAAATTTTTCACATTTTTGAGTGCCTTGAAGAAAGGTAAACACTTTTCTCCTGACTTGGAGATGAACCTTCCCAGTGCTGCAACTCTTCCTGTCAATTTCTGCACATCCTTAACAGACTTGGGTGGTTCCATGTCTAGGATTGCCTTGATCTTGTTGGGGTTAGCTTCGATTCCTCTCTTGGAGACCATCAGGCCTAAAAACTTTCCTGAGCCTACCCCGAAGGCACATTTTGCTGGATTTAACATCATCTTGTGGTGCCTCAGCACTTCAAACGCTTCTTGAAGATGTTTTATATGGTCTGCCTTGTCGAGGCTCTTGACTAGCATGTCATCCACATAAACTTCCATTGTTTTACCAATCAGTGGTTCAAAAATCTTGTTCACCAATCTTTGGTATGTTGCCCCTGCATTCTTAAGTCCAAATGCCATGACTAAATAACAGAAAACACCAAAGTCGGTGATGAATGATACCTTGGAGATGTCGTCCTTGTGCATCTTGATTTGGTTGTATCCACTGAAGCCATCCATGAAACTTAGCATCTCGTGCCCAACAGTGGCATCTATCAAAGCATCAATCCTCGGTAAGGGAAAACAATCCTTAGGACATGCATCATTCAAGTCGGTGAAGTCCACACACATTCTCCACTTTCCATTAGCCTTCTTGACCATCACTGGGTTAGCCAACCATTCAGGGAACTGAATTTCTTCAATGAAGCCTGCTTCCAAGAGTTTTTCTACCTCCTGCTTGATGGCTTCTTGCCTTTCTGGAGCAAAATTTCTTTTCTTTTGTTTCACTGTCTTTCTTTCAGGATCCACATTCAATTTGTGGGTTATCAATTGGGGATCAATCCCTGGCATATCAGCTGATGTCCAAGAAAATACATCACTGTTTTCTTGAAGAAAGGATGTCAACTTGCTTTTCATAGATTCAGGTAATAGAGCTCCAATGTAGGTGACCTTGTCTAGTTCTCCTGGAATCAGGGGGATGGGAACAAGATCCTCAGCTGGCTTTCCTCTTCTTTCTTCATCGTTTCTGATGTCCATGTCTTCAATTGGGAGAACCTGCCCCCCAACTCCATCAAGCCTCAACGCGGCTACATAACAGCTTCTAGCCATTTTCTGATCACCTTTCTCTTCGCCAATTCCATTCCTGGTAGGAAACTTGATCTTCAAATGATAAGATGAGGCAACAGCTTTGAATGCATGAAGACCCGTTCTTCCCAGAATTGCATTGTAGGTTGAAGTCGCTTTGATAACTATGAAGTTCAGCATTTGAGTAGACGTCTTTGAACCTTGTCCCATTGTCATGGGGAGTTGAATCGTGCCTTCTACCTTCGATTCCACTCCATTGAACCCATATATGGGCATGTTTGAGGGTGTTAGCTGAGAGTCAGTGTAACCCATCTTGATGAAAGCATCATGGAACAAGATGTCCACTGAAGCTCCATTGTCAATAAGAACTCTCTTTGTTTCAGAGTTGCCTATCACAGGTACTATGACCAGAGGGTCATCATGGGGAAATTTCACTCCCTCAAGATCAGAATCATCAAAATTCAAAGATACTTCAGTCTTGGCACACTTTGGTGCTTCTCCAACCACAGTCATTACCTCACGGGCATAAGCTTTTCTCGAGTTTCTGGAAGGTCCGGCAGCAGTTGGCCCTCCAAATATCATATTGATGACAGGCCTTCGGGGCTTTGGATTGCAGTCATCTGTATCGTGGCCAACTTCTTTGTGAAACCGACAGTATTGGTTTTGATTTCTTTTTGACACATCGGCCCTCATAGGCTTCGGCCATTTAAGGTCTTCTTCCTTTGTAATCTCCATCAGAATTTGGCTCTTAGGAGCATTCAATCTTGCATACTCCGTAAACTTAGGCCCAAAATTGTTCTTCTTGGGTGGTGAATCAGAATCCTTTGATGTTCTAGGATACTTCTCTCTTGCATCATATTCTGGAGTATCCTTTCTCTTCTTTGAATTTCCATTGCCAGTAGCAACGGGTTCATACTTTCTCATGTTCTCCTCAGCCTTGATGTATTTTCCAGCTCTATCTTGTAGTAACAACATGTTTTCGGGGGGATGTTTAGCCAAAGACCTCCTGAAGTGGTCATCGGTAGTTCCTTGCTGTAGGGCTATCATAGCCACTTTATCTTCCAAATCTGGGACTTTTATAGCCTCCTTAGTGAATCTACTCAAGTATTCTCTCAACGTTTCATTCTTGCCTTGTCGAATCCCCATAAGAGAGGCGGAACTTTTCTCATGTATCTTCCCACTAACAAGTTGATTGATGAATGCCTTACTCAGCTCTTTGAAGGATCCAATAGAATTGGGCGGAAGACGACTATACCAACGTTGAGCCATGCCCGCTAGGGTTTGTGGAAACGCCCTACACTTTACAGCGTCATTGGCAGGCTGCAACAGCAGTGCATTTGAGAAGGTTCTTACATGATTTGCGGGATCTCCCGTTCCATCATAAGCTTTGATGGTTGGCATTTTAAACTTCCTGGATATAGTGGCCTTCATTATCTCTTGAGTGAAGGGTGGTGTAGGATCGTCAGGATCTCCTAGGGGTAACAATACAGTAGGATCTCCTCTTGGGGTTTCAACCCTTCTGGATCTCAGAGGAGTAGGATCCAGATTAATTACCGGAGGCCTCCCGGCTGCTCTTGCAGCCTCTTCTTCCTCTAACTTCTTTTTGAGTTTTGCAACCTCTGCCTCATGGGCTGCAATCCTTTCCTGAGTGGTTTGCTCCTTGTTTGCAGAACGTCTTCTTCGTGGGGGATAGTCATCATCAGTATTGTAATTTTCATCCTCAGTGTAAGGACCAGAGAAATCGTCTCGATACATCTGACGAGTTTGGGTTTGACGGTTCAGGGGTTCCAAACCTTGTACGTAAGGGGGCACATATGCCTCATGATGTACCAGATTGGTACCACTACTGCCCACCGGGGGTCGAGGGGGCTTGCCATGGGTAGGCATCCCAAGGGTCTGATTCACATATTGAGGGAGATCAGTAGTATGGAGTTGAAGGCTCCTCGGGGCATTCATGAGCAGTGGGGAGGTTGTGATCGGTTGCTGGTGAACGGTCTCTTGTGAATTAGATCCATGAATGACCATCTGCAGGGGGTTCGTCCCTTCAACCGATGTCGGGACTTCCGGTCCTTGAGTGTTAGTGGGGATATTCGCCCCTTCGATGCCAGTAGTTGGCGGTGGTTGATCTCTGTGAGTATCAGCCTCAGAGGTGACAGGGTGATCCTCAGGAGTTTGAGTATCTCGAGCTGTTCTTCGTGTGTTTGCCATGGTTGATGTTGTTTTCCCACAGACGGCGCCAAATGTTATAGATTAAAAAACGTGCTTTGTGAATTAAATGCTAGGGTTTGTGAGCGTTCAAGCTTTAATGGCTGCTCTTGTGTTTCGAGACTAAATCGGTCCTCACAAGATGCCTACGTATCTCTGCTGTATAGAGAATCAAGCCAATAAAACGTAGTTCTAGAATGAAGGACGAGGGTCCTTATATAGGCGTCAGGAGCCTTGTATTTAGAGTATGTTTAGGAGACTTAACGGATAAGTCTCGTTATTGATAACTGATAAGGAGTGCATTACTTGGCAGGCAAGTATTATCCTTATCTGATAAGTGTTGTGACTCATCATATTATTTGATTGGGATTCTGGATCCTTCTATGAAGATATTACTTCGATTTGGTCTCTATTTATGATATGTATATTCCCCCTATTCATTAATTACGAAATTAATGAATAATTAGGGGTTCAGGCCTTTTGTCGGGCCTAATTCTGGGACCAAATTAGATCTAATTAATATATCATTAATTATTTCTAGGGTTATATTTCAGCCCATATCAAGTGTTGTTAATAATTGTTTACAAATATTTTTAGATGCTTAACAAACAATACAACATTAACAACCGTACACCAATTATATATAAGGATTAAGGATATCATTAGTTGATTAGTAGTTTTTTAATCCCCATTTCTAATATTGTAATGTTAATTTAGTTATTATATGTCAGTAATGAATTTTATTAATTTTTTTTAATAATTTAAACTAGTGGTATTTATAATAATTGTTTACAAATTTTTTAGATGCGTAGAATTTTTTTTAGCTAACACCAATTTTATATAAGGATGTTATTAGTTTGATTGGTAGTTTTTTTTCATATCGATTTCTAAAATTGTAAGATTAATTTAGATAATTTAATTATTTATGTCACTAAATTTTTTTAATGTGTTTTTCTTATAAAATTTGAAATTAATGATATTTATTAATATATTTTCTACTAAAATTTTAGATTTTTATGTTTCAAACCACTAACTATTAAACTTGTATTAGTTCTACTAATTTTTTACTTTTCTTATGGAAGGTTCCATGGCTTCCTTGTAAGGAGAATGGGTTCATGACAACAGTGATGCCTGTCTAGTTAGAAGGAAGTAAAGTATTCAATTTGATGCAGGTTGATCGACAACAATGGGATGAGGATATTTTGATGGACATTTGTAATGAAAGGGATCGCAAGTTAATCAGAAAGATTCCGTTATCGATAAGGGAGAAGACGATACATGGTTTTGGTACTTGGATGATAAAGGAATATTTACAGTAAGGAGCTGCTACCGAGAATTACAAGGGGAGATAGATGCACCAGACAAAGTGTTTTGGAGAAAGATGTGGAGTTTGAAGCTGCCAGGTAAGGTTACTCACTTTATGTGGCGTGTGTGTTCTTTATGTTTACCTACAGCAACTCGATTAGCTGGCAAGCGAGTGCAGATTGATGGAAGGTGTCAGTGGTGTAGACAATATTTTGAAACAGATGTTCATATCCTGTTTGAGTGTGAAGTGGCAAGGAGAGTTTGGGTTGAGGTGGGTCTCCAGAATAGCATACATATTATGGCTGATGGAAATGTTTTTGAAGTTATACGCAGCTTTTTTGATAGATGTAATAGAGAGCAATGCACTCTGTTAGCTATGGTTTGTTGGAGTATTTGGAATGGACGTAATAGGTGGGTATGGGAGAGAATCAATACGTCAGCTTTCAGTATTAAAGCAGCTGCGGTAAATCTGTTACTAGAATGGAAGAAGGCTCAGGAGCAAAATGTGAAGCTTGGCAGTAGCAATGCAGCACCAATTCAGGTAAGAAAATGGGAGCGACCCCAAACTGGTTGGATCAAATTAAATATAGACGCTGCTTTGTTCGAGAATATCGACTATATTGGACTTGGAAGTGTGGTTCGAGGATCAGAGGGGCAGTTTATTATGGCACGAAGCATGAGGAAAGAAGGCTTGATCCCTCCGAGAGAAGCTGAGGCAGTGTGTTTAAAAGAGGCGCTTTCATGGTTAAAGAATAAGAATTTTAAGAAGTGTTATGTTGAAACTGATTCTCAGATACTTGCTCGAGCATGCAAAGGGGTGGATGGAAGATCTTACTTTGATAATATTGTTAGAGATTGTATTGATTTATGTAAACACTTTGATGAAGTGTTAGTGCGTTTTGCAGCTAGGTCTGTGAATGAGACGGCTCATGTACTAGCTAGAGTGGCTTGTTATTTGACAGACTATCAGGAATGGCATGAAAGTGCTCCTGACTTCCTATATCATGTACTTTTTTCTGAAGCTTTATGATAATGCAAGTACAATTTTCGTCAATTTTTTTTTTTTTTTTTACTTTTCTAAAAATCCTACTAACGACCCCATCATAGCAAAGCAAACTATACCATGTAAACTGTTTTACACCAATTATATATAAAGATATATGATATAATTATATTGCATGAAATTAAACATCTGTCACCAGTCACCACTATTGAAACAAAGTTCTACAGATTGGTTATTTAATTTTGATAATCATAAATAACAAGTACAATGTCCTGATAAATATACCATCCAAATTACACAAGCTTAGTTAACTTGTACCCATTCTTACAAGACGTCGCTCTTGATAAAACTTAACAATTCTCTCCTTTGATGGCAACTTCTCTTTGATCACAGGCTGACTCGTAAAATTTTGCACCCACAAAGCAATTCCAGGAAATTTAATCGGATGGAGAATCTTCATAGATCCGAGTTCTTCCCAAGCCGGTAGCCAGAGAGATATCCATCCTAGTGCAATATCTAAAAACCCAAGTGATTCTCCTCCAAAAAATGTCTTTCCTTTTATTTCCTCCTCTATTTTTTCAAATGCTTCTATGATTGACTCCACGAGTTTCTCCTGTGCTTCCCCTTGGCTCGCCATAGCAGTATATGAATCATATATTAGCTATTACACAAACAGTCATAAGTTATTACATTACACACCACCTTCGTATATACATTGAAAAACAATGTCGGAAAAATTAAATCATATCTAATTCATAGTTACCTTTTCTGCGAAAATAGCAAAGGATCGAATTCTCGCTTTCTCATACGGATCTTCAGGAAGCAAAGGATGATTTATCCAAGTTTCATCTATATACTCCACAATAACTAATGACTCGATAATGGCCTTGCCTTTGTGGACAAGAACCGGAACTTTTTTGTGAATCGGATTGAGCTGAAGAAGCAAAGAGCTCTTGTTAATTGTAACATCTTCATCAACATATTCATAATCTGTAATGCCCTTCAACATTAAAGCCCACTCAACCCTAGTAACCAGAGGACTAACCCAAAATCCCAAGAGCTTTAGTTCCTCTGAGTTGTCCATTTTCATATCTATTGAGAGGGAGTCACATCCACTACTATATATACACGTGTCAGTCGTTTAGAGCACTAAAATTTCCTCAAATCAATAGTGGTCTTGTCTGACTATTTGGCCCTGATAGACGATTTCAATTTGTATACTTCTGCTGTGACTACATACTGTTGTTTTGCTATTTTTAAAAGTGGTGAGACTTGACGTTCTCCTGCAAACCACTTTTCGTTTTTGACTAAATTTACTAAACTACGTTCGCATGCAAAGTGCAAATCACTTTTCGTTTTTGACTAAACTTACTAAACTACGTTCTCTTGCAACCACTTTCCAATTTTGATTTAACTTGCTAAACTACTGAATGAATGAGTCATCTTATTGTGAAATTTTAATTGAATTAACCTATGGTTGTTTTGGTTTCACAATCAAACTTCCATTTTAGTTGAAAGATTACAATCTTATCTAGTCATTGAAAACTATTTCTTGGCACAGTAAACAACCAAACTCATAGCTGAAGTGGTAAATTGGCATATTAAATCAAACTCTTAGAGCATCTTCAATGTGGTTGGCTAAAATGGTTGACTAAAATAATATAAAATACTAATTATGTAAAATTTGCTGAACCTCTAAAATATTTTGCTTTAGTGGGTTGGCTATATTTTGAAATAATATATTATAATTATAAACCATACTTTTTCAATAAAATTAAACTTAATATTTACATTCTAAAAAATAATTTATAACTAATTATAACTAAAATAATATTTTCTAAATTATAAAAAAGAAATATATTGGAATCAACTTTTGCACAACTAATTTTAATTGAAAATAATTAAAGTAAATTTGGAATATAACATACATGACTGAAAAATGAGAGCAAAGTTGTTCAAACCTGCTGACATGGCTTATCTTACAGGTCTGTAGTGCTTGATCATATATAGCCAACAAAACATGATTGGCTATTATTTCGGACAAGGGGATTTGTCGGTTGGAGTGACCAAATTAGAACAAATTAGCTATATTCATTCTGTACATGTTGGTTATATTCATTCCTGTACATGTGCCAGCAACACATTTTAGTTAAGGGATTGAGTGCGTTGGAGATGCTGTTAGCTGAAGTGGTAAAACGACACAAACATAGAAAAAAAATGTACCTCTCATAAGTTGTAGCTGAATAAACAAGGCAGCCTACAACTGCCCAGAAACAGAGAGCTCAAATCCCGTTTGCCATTGTTGGATTGAAAACTCTTAAAAAGCAAGAACGACATATCCCAAATTTTCATTCTGTTGTTCCAATATAAAGTTACACACAAAGTACAATCATACATTCTTATTTTTATGCATACATATACTTTCAACATTTCCCAACTGTTTAAGGAGAACACTTGCAAATAACACAGGCCTACTTAACTATACCCATTCTCACAAGACGTCTCTCCCGATAAAACTGAACAGCTCTCTCCTTTGATGGCAATTTCTCCTTGATCACAGCCTGACTTGTAAAATTTTCCACCCATGAAGCAATTCCAGGAAATTTAATCGGGTCGAGAATCTTAAAGGACCCGACTTGTTCCCAAACTGGTAGCCAAAGAGATATCCATCCCAATGCAATATCTAAAAACCCCAGTGATTCTCCTCCAAAGAATGTCTTTCCTTTTATTTCTTCCTCTATTTTTTCAAATGCCTCCATGGTTGATTTAACAAGTTTTTCCTTTGCTTCCCCTTGGCTCCACGAAGCAGTATATGATTCGAATATTAGCTATTACACAAACAATCAGGAGTTAGCACAACAATGCGTTCTCACCTTCATATATACACTATAACACTAAGAAGATATAGTGCGTGTTTGGGGAATCACAAAATAGTTGATTTATAGTTTAAAATAAGTAAGTGCAGTATAAGTGATAAGTTGATGAATTTTTATAAGTTATATGAGTGTTTGGATAAATTTACTTATAAGTTAGTGAAAAATTTACTAAATTAAATTTGGAAAAATAATTTTTAAATATATTGATTTCAACACTTGTATTTTAAATTAAAAAGATATTTAAAAACACAAATGTAAAAATATAAAATATTAGAAAAATAAAGAAATCAAAGAATAAGTTGATAAGTTAAGTAAAATATTGATGATTTTTAACATTCAACTTATCAATTTATAAGTTATAAGTTATTAAATAAGTTGAGTACACAAACACCACTCTTATCAACTTTAAATCAATAAACAAGGTCAGCCAAACAGGCCCATAGTGATGAAAGTGAAATGGATAATACAGTTACCTTTTCTGCAAAAATAGCAAAGGACCGAATCCTTGCTTTCTCGTAAGGATCTTGAGGAAGCAAAGGGTGATTTTTCCAAGTTTCGTCGATGTATTCCACAATAACTAATGACTCCGCTATGGCCTTCCCTTTGTGAATAAGAACAGGAACTTTTTTGTGAACGGGGTTAAGCTCAAGAAGCAAAGAGCTCTTGTTATGTAAAAGATCTTCATCTACGTACTCATAATCTGTAATACCCTTTAGCATAAAAGCCCACTCTACCCTGAGAACCATAGGGCTAACCCAAAATCCCAAGAGCTTCAACTCCTCTGCATTTTCCATTATTTTCTGTGTGTGTAATAGAGAGAGTCACAGACACTAGTACTATACATATAATTGTCAGCTGTTTAGAGCAATTAGTGTTTCTCATCTATCTATACTCTTTATTAATAAGCAAAACAATGTGAAAATGGCGCGCGGTACTAAAGTACTAAAGTATCAAATTTGGTTATCACTTAACCCGGGTTCGATTTCTCGCAATTACATAATTATACAAGATTTATTTACTTTAAATTCTTTAGCTTCATCCAGGATTCGATTTCTTACAACTACGTAATTATACAAGATTTATTTATTTACTTCAAATTCAATAGCTTCATCGAACGTTAGATTCTTTGCAGCTACGTAATCATACAAGATTTATTTATTTACTTTAATTTAATACTATTATTTTAATGTCGAAGCTACTATAAATAATAGCCTTGCCTGACTATTTGTCCCTGGTACTTGGACGATTTCAATTTGTATACTTCTCTTGTGACTATATAAATAATAGCCTTGCTGACTATTTGGACTACACTGTCACCGGTTAACTCAATGAATTTATGACATCTTACTTTGCAATTTCAAATAGATCACGTTAAGGTCGGTTTGGTTTCACTATTATATTTGCAAACCAGTTAAAAGTTTCAGACATTTCATTTTACAATCTTATCATGCCATTATTAAAAAATGGCAGAGTGTAGAAGAAAAAAAGGCAGAGTGTACCTGCCTAGAGACAGAGAGCTCAGACTATACATACTAATCTTATCCGAAACGGAGTCCGTTTGATCGTTGTTGGGAGCACTTCTTCAAGGCTGGTAAATGGAATCAGCGAACACTGTTTTTCTCTCTCGCCCGTCTGTGCACATCTTGGCTGCTGCCTGCTTTATTTCCTCCTCAAAACTTTGATTGATTCTCTAAACCACTACCATTTCTACTTACTAATGCAGGATTTTCAGATGGTCCCAATATTTCCCTTTTACATAATTAGCATATTTAAAATACTAGCTTATAACTCGTGCCAAGCACGGACCTGTTGAATTTAAAGTAAATAAATAAATCTTGTATAAATTACGTAGTTGTAAGGAATCGAACCCTGGATGAAACTAAAGAATTTAAAGTAAATAAATCTTGTATAATTATGTAGTTGCGAGCAATTGAACCTGGGTTAAGTGATAACCAAATTTGGTACTTTGGTACTTTGGTACCGCGCGCCATTTTCACATTGCTTTGCTTATTAATATAGAGTATAGATTTGACGATACCAAAGTAAACTCAGAAACTTAACTATAAGAAAGTAACAAATTAAATTCAGAAAACTAACATTCTCATGTCATTGAAATCCTTGTACAAGATTTTCTCAGAAATATTCAGTTTTATTTAGTCATACTCTTTTACGAGCATGTGTTATACATATCCTGTTAACATTTTATTATACTCAAGGAGAACACTCGTGATTAACACAATGCTATCTGAATACCCATGCTAGGTAGATGTTAAAATAGCACGACGCTCTTGAAAATACTTGACAGCCTTATCCTTTGGCGGCAACTTCTCGTTGATTACAGGCTGCCTCAGAAAATTTTCCACCCATAATGCAGTTCCAGGATATTTAACAGGGTCAAAAATCTTCATGGATCCGACTTCTTCCCAAACCGGAAGCCAAAAAGATATCCATCCCAATGCAATATCCAAAAACCCAATAGATTCTCCTCCAAAGAATTTCCTTCCTTTGATTTCTTCCTCTATTTTCTCAAACTCCTCTATGATTGATTTCACGAGTTTCTCCTTCTCTTTCCCTTGGCTCAACATTGCAGTATAAGAATCAACAAATAGCTAATACACAATGGTAACCATGGTCAGTAATATAATCTTTTGTTTCGGTGTATTTTACAAGTGGAACATATTTTTCTGATGAAAATGGAACATGGTGTTCCATTTTCATTCTGGACCATATAACTATAAACAATAGGAAACGTAATTCTCTACGTTCTGGGTTCAATTCTCGCCTCTAGAGATAAGAGTAAAATTTTTTTAAAAAAAACACCATTACATAGTTTTACCTTATCTCCAAACGCAACAAAGGATCGAATTCTAGCTTTCTCATAGGGATCTTGAGGAAGCAAAGGATAATTTTTCCATGTTTCATCTATGTACTCCACGATAACGATTGACTCAGTTATGGGCTTCCCATTATGAACAAGAACCGGAACTTTCTTGTGAACCGGGTTGAGCCGAAGAAGCAGAGGGCTCTTGTTGTTCATAACATCTTCCTCTACGTACACATAATCTTTGATACCCTTTAACCCAAGTGCCCACTCGACCCGAGCACCAGTTGGGCTAACCCAAAGTCCCAGGAGCTTCAGTTCCTCTGAATTTTCCATTCAAGTTATACAAGACAGAGGGAGAGTTTGTACATCAGAGAGTATATATAATTATAGTGTCAGTTGTTTTGGTTAGACTAACTGGTTGATAATTTTCCATTTGTGACCATGGACCATGTTTTTAGAAATTCGGGGGCCAGACACTGGTGAAACCGAAAACACTGATAAATTCCAGGAGAGTGTGCTTTCATAAAAAAATTTACTTTGAATTTTAATTCTAAAAATTAACTGGTAAATGGAATGTGTGACCACTGTTTTTCTTTCTCTTTCGTGCACATCTATGCTGCTGCCTGCTTGAATCCAACCGTGCAATATTGTTATACTCGATTTTGATATGGGCCCTAAACAGGTCCATATGTGGTTTGGGCTGGAAGATTGTAAAGGGTATGGGCTAACAGAGCTCAGTTCGATGATTAAATTGAGATTGGTTTAGTGAGCTAGGGTTGGGCTCTCCTCATTGTGGATTTAGTGAGCTCGCACCACGATAACACGACACGAAAACGACACGAAAATTACGGGTTTGGTTTGACCTTTTCAATACACGAACACGAAATTACACGAGCGAATTTAGTGTCGGTTTTGGGTTTACGCTTGGGTACACGACACGAAACAAAAGTACACGAAATAATTAAATAATTAAATAAATATTTTAAAATTATATAAATACATATCATAAATAAATATTGTATTTATTATTTTTATACAAAATTATATACTCAAAATATTGTATATCATAATTCATAAATACTTAAAATAATCTATATGTATTGGTCATGGTCAATGGGCACTCAGCACTTATCGTTTTCGTTTCGTTTTCGTTTTCGTGCACTTTTTGTGTACTTTTCGTGTAAGTATGATGGGTTCAAAATAATGCATGGTTAATGATGGGTTCAAGTATGATGTATGTGTGTGGACAGTGCTGAAGTAAAAATGAAGGGGTTCAAAATAATTAGAAGAAAAAAGATTAAGGTGAGAGAAAGGATCGAACCCTCGTCTCTCAAAAGAAAACAAGACTAGAAGACAGAGAGAGATTAGGCCGGAGGAAGAATCCAAGGATTTTACAGATTGTCACATACTCGCATATAGTTAGTTTACATGCATAAATAACACCAATTAATTTTTAGTTATCTTCCATATTTGAATGTGAGTTTAATTCTGTTGTTGCAGAGTTAACATCCCCCCTCCCTCATAGTTCACATGGCTCCTTTCTTTGTTTTCATTGCTCTTTTTCTTTGCCTCCCTTTCCCATCTATCTCAGAAACTTCCAACCACAAAAGTAACTTTGAAAAAGATCTCGATAGGCTTTATAATAATATCCTATCAGCTCAAAATTCTTCAAGACTCTCAAAACTTTAAAACTGCCCCTTATCCATCAAAGTTGCTCAATCTGAGCGAACTTGCCCTTGCTCTTCAGAACTATGACAATGGACTTAGCTTGGATGTCATCATTCAAGTTTATAACAATCTCGATGGGAAAGAGAAGTATGAGGGTAATCCACCTTCAATGTTTAAAAACATTAAGCTTGAGTCAATAAACCTAACAGTTTTCCACCTCTATGAAGACCTCTCCCCGGTTGGCAAAAAGTTACCTTTACTTTTTGCCAACCAGGGTCCTCCACTGACGGTTTTGCAGAAAAAAAATCATCGCACAGTTCTCAACCACAACAACGGTTTATGTGGTTTGACAACCTTAAGTGAACAGGAAGGGTGCTTTGCTTCACTGGAAGAGATGTTGGAGTTTGTAACTAAAAGGATGGGAGAAGACATCAAGCTTGTCTCTCCCTTAGCAGGGAAATGGCAGAAGTACATGGTGAGTAGAATCCCAAAAATTATTAGCCGTTAGGTGACAGGATGCCATAAAGTGAAGTTCATTCAGTTTGGCGTCTACAAGTGCCACAACTTCCCCGGCACCATAGCTCGGGTTGTTCCTCTAATGGGAGAAGACGGAGTGAAACTGGAGGCAATCTCCATCTGTCATATGGAGACCTCCTCATGGAATTCAAAGTACACTACTAGAAAAACTAGATTAGACATCACACATTAGACATCGGTCAGAAAAGCCGCTAATGTTAAAATTATCTCTTACATTGGAAAAATTAAAACTGATGTAAAAGAAACATAGACATCAGTTCCTTATTAAGGAAAATAAGGAACTGATGTAAAAGAGAAACATAGACATCAGTTCCTTATTAAGGAACCGATGTAAAAGAGAAACATAGACATCGGTTCCTTATTAAGAAACCGATGTTAAACCGGAACATAGACATTAGTTTCTTATTAAAAAACCGATGTTAAAAATTAACATAGACATCGTCTAAAAACCGATGTCTAATACCCCTATCTTTCTCTACACATGCAAAGACATCGCTTCTCTTTTTCAATAGACATCGGTTTTTAGCCGATGTCTATTACAGTTTTTCTAGTAGTGGTACCTTGCCTTTCGGCTATTAGGCACCAATCCGGGCATTCCAGTGTGCCACTTTTTGGCCACCGATGACATAATATGGTTGACTAACTCGCCCCCCACAGGAACTAATTACTAGAACGTGTCCGTTTAAGTGCAAGCTCTTCAAGACTGAATTAACTACTGAATTGTATTGCTCACTATGAAATAAATAAATTATGATGATTTTGTGAGAAGTGGTTGTGTTAAATCTTTCATACTTGCTTTCGGAAAAATTACATCTCTCTCTCTGTTCTGTATTCGTTTCCAACATAGATCGGAGAACGGACACAATTTTTCATGAGCATAAGCATATACTAAATGAAGTTGAGCCTTCTGTTTTAGCTTCTTTGATAACCCAAGTCAAATGCTAAAGTAAAATTACCTAACAGAAATAAACAAATCAGAAATTTTGCATACAAAAGAAATCTACATTTTTTTGAGATTCATCGGAGGGTTTCATCATTTGATAGGATGGTTCATTAAAGTCTTTCAATCAAACTCTCAGCAGAAGTGGCAAAATGGCATGAATATAGAAGAAACATGCATCTCTGGTAACTGGATAAACAAGACATCTTACAACTGCCTAGAGATAGAGAGTTCAGATTTCAATCACCATCTTTGAATGTATAAGTCAAGAAGTCGAGAACAACATACTAAAATCCCAAACGGCCTTATTTGGGTCATCGATCAGAGCACTTCTTCATGGCTTGCAAATAGAATTTGTGAATAGTGTTTCCGAGCTCTTCTGTGTATATCATCTTTGCTGCTGCCTGCTTGTTGGACTTTGCAATATACTAAGTTCAAACTAAAGAGAAATCATACTATACTGTCAAAACTCAAGTTGAACCAATAGAAAGTTGTCCTAAATTATAGAAGAGTTATATATTCATCTCTATCCCTCTTTTAGCAATAAGATGACAGTCAGAACAAGTTGCTCACATTTCTTCTCTGAATGGGGAAAACAAATCTGTTCCAGCTCCTTCTCAGAACTTTAATTTATTTACTAAACCACTACTGAGTACTGAGAAAGAATTTTCCGATGGTCCAATATTTTCTTTTCACATAATTAGCAAATTTGAAGTTTGACGATAACAAGGTAAACTCCGAAAGTTAACATTCTCAAAAATAACAAACTAAACTCAGAAAGTTAACAATCTCATCTCATTAAAATCCTGGTACAAGATTTTCTCAGAAATATTCAGTTTTATACAGTCACACATTTTTACGAGCATGCATCATACATATGCTCTTAACATTTTATTATTTTATTCAAGGAGAACACTTGTAAATAACACAATACTAGCTAATTACCGTATATGACTGATGTTATAAAAGCACGTCGCTCTTGAAAATACTCGACAGCCCTATCCTTTGGTGGCAATTTCTCGTTGATTACTGGCTGGCTCAGAAAATTTTCCACCCATGAAGCAATGCCAGGAAATTTAATCGGGTCAAAAATGTTTATGGAGCCAACCTCTTCCCAAAGGGGTAGCCAATAAGATATCCATCCCAATGCAATATCCAAATACCCAATTGATTCTCCTCCAAAGAATTTCCTTCCTTTGATTTCTTCCTCTATTTTCTCAAACTCCTCTATGGTTGATTTCACGACTTTCTCCTTCTCTTCCCCTTGGCTCCACATAGCAGTAAAAGCATCATCAAATAGCTATTACACAAATTGTTAATGCTGGTCAGTGATCTAATTTCTTATTTTGGGTATTTTACAGGCAATTTATGTTTATAAACATTACATAACTATCCTGATCTAGCACCAACCAAATATCCAGCAAACAAAATATTATTCCCTATGGCAAAACAAATTTGCCAACCAACCAAACAAATTTGGTTAGTTTGAAGGAAACAAATTTGGTGGGAATAGGAAGAAACTAGTACCAACCAAACAAAACATAACCAGCAGAAAATATCCTGATCTAGCACAACTAACTGCTAATGCTAACAAGAAATAGTATTCCCTATGACAACCAGCAGGGATATCATATTGCTATTATCTATCAATTCCCGTTGTCAGTTATCTAACTATGAGTACATAACTAATATATAGTAACGGAGATCAGATAAATAAAAAAAGTGCCTTTTCTCCTAACTTAGCAGATGATAGATAGCGAAGCGTAATGTCACACACAGTTGGTTCTATTCATTACAGTGCAGGGTCAGGGTGAGGCTAACAGCAAGCATTACAGTGGTTCGAAACATTACCTACTTGACTCGAGTCTTTTTGCAATCAAATAATTATTAAACAACTTCAGCTCGAAACCAAGCTAACACCTCCAGTGAGGTATTGACACAGGCAAGTCAATCAATGGTTTTCGTTTAGTTCCTACTCTGGAAAACGTGCTTGTATAGACTATGCAATATAATCAATTCCAAGTGAAGAGAAATCACAATAAACAAAACATTATAAAACCAAAAGCAAATCAAGAGACATATACTCTTCGTTAGCACAACTAGTCCTGGCTTCGATTCTTGTATCTAGAAATAGTTTAAAGAAAATTAAAATGGATAGTATTATATAGGTTTACCTTATCTCCAAACTTGGCAAAAGATAGGATTCTAGCTTTCTCATAGGGATCTTGAGGAAGCAAAGGATAATTTTTCCATGTTTCATCTATGTACTTGACAATAACATCAGACTCAGCTATGGGCTTCCCCTTGTGAACAAGAACCGGAACTTTCTTGTGAACCGGGTTGAGCTCAAGAAGCAAAGGGCTCTTGTTGTAAATAACATCTTCCTCTACGTGCACATAATCTTTGATACCCTTCAACCCAAGAGCCCACTCGACCCGAGCAACAGTCGGGCTGACCCAGAATCCTAAGAGCTTCAATTCCTCTGAATTTTCCATTGATGATTATAGTGTGTGCAACAGAGAGTATTTATAATTCTAGTGTCAGTTGTATAAAAGCACTAGCTTTCCTCTTACAAAGAATAGTCTTGGTTAGACTAACTGGTTGAACAATCTCAATTTGTATTCTCCTCGTGTGACAATAATCTATCTATATAATAGTGTCTGTAGCGTGTTTGCTACAGTCTAAATTCAAAATGTAGAATTGCCACTGATATTGATCAATATTACAGCTCCTTGCCACTGCTATAGTCCTACTAATTACAAGTTGCACGTGCTACTGATACAAACAGATAGATTGCATACAAACAATATACTGCATATATAGCATACAACTAAAAGTATATTGAAACTTTCTTTGGAATCTTCATTTCAAATTTGAATTCACAAAATCAAACACAGTATCCAAGAATTCAAATTTATTTGTATTTACGAACTACTCTTCCGATCTTTCAGTTTCTTTTTCTCTCCAAAGTTCTTAATGCATTTCTCTTACTTCTTTATCTATTTCTCTCCTATTTGGTAGTCTCATATTCTATTAATTTTGTTGTATGATCGTGTTTGTTAAAAACATTTTAATAATCTTATTTGTTCTATTGCTATTTTGCAGATTGAACTTTGCATCTGGGTTATTTGAATTTTGTTGTTCCATGATTTGTGCAGGAGAACAAGATTATAAGAATAGACGCATTTGCGTTTTTTGAACACTACATTATGCACATGAACTGTTCGACGCATTGAATATGAGAAGAAAATTGATAGGTACATCAGTTCATGATGCTATAATTTTACTATGCTATAATTTCACTATCACAACTGTATCAACTAATATGCTACCACCATTTTGCAGGTACAAAAGATATGGAGCTAAAACTGTCAGGTGCTATGAGGCATATGCTATTAGGATCCTGAAGATTGATTTCACACTTCGCCTCTTGCCTATATTCACATTCTCATGTGAGTTTGTTTCCTTTTGTTTCCTCCATAGTCCAGAGAGTCATAATTTTCGGTTGTTATTCATAGGTATGGACTTTTATTCAAAATTTACTTCAATTTTTTTTGATGTGAAAATATTAATTTACAGGTCTTTGTATGCAAGATTACATCTCGGAAAAATTATATGAAAATCAATTTGTAAATACAACATTTTTGTGAATGTAACATTTTTGCCTGAGAATTGTAGGAAGCAGTAGCAACAATACAATTGTTGCGGGTTCACATGATTTTACTTAAGCTTTCTCCAATCTAACCATTCAAAATTCTAAGAATATTAGTCAAGTTGAAAAAAGACAGAGGAAATGGTGCCTGTTTAATCAGAAATTAATCAACAAGCAGTTGTTCACAATGATTACAATTTTACATTTATTAGTATTAGTAGACGCTTTATCTTAAAACTTCTATGAAATTTGTTGTTTGATTGCAGTTTATTGGTACAGCTCACTTATACTTTAACTTGCTTGAATAGACAAAAATTGGTTTGGTTAATCTGCCAGAAAAAAGTGCAAAGAAAATGGGACTGTGAACAACTTTAGATAAATTTGTTTTTACGGAATCGTGAACAATTTACGAATACAAGTTTACCCGTTGATAATATACTATGCATAATACATCACAACGTGCACATTCTGTTTTGATGTGACATTTGAGTAAAGTATACAACAAATTCATCTAACATTCTGTTTTATTGGCAAGAAGACTTTGGAGGGTGAAGACATTTATATGTACAGGTTAGGTAGAAGAACTTTTCTGTTTGTTTTTTCCCTTTAGCTGACACATTGTGTTAAAGCTTTGATTGTATTGTTTGTGTGCTTCAGAGGTGAGACATTTTGCAGTTGAAGTTGTCACGCAGAGGAGATCTCAGTTCAGGAGAAACTGAAGCAGTAGAACTACTCGAACGACTCTGAGAAACTTTCTGAAACTAGCATGTTTTTGCTACATAAAAGCTAGCACCATGGTTGCTGAGAGAGCCACTATGCGGATGATCGATGACACAAATGAGATAGGTAGACACCCCTGATCATCTGTTTTACCAAGAGCTGTATGTGTATCATTTTAGACAATTTGAAAAATCACCGTACAATGCAAATGCAGACCTGTTTCCAAATCCTCTTAACTTATTTTGAGGTGTGTTACATAGATTCTGAAAATAGACTAATAATATGTAAAGTTTTTTTTATGCTTGAAGCAGAGGAATATCCATGATAATGAGATATCTGATTTCAAATTTTTATTGAAACAGCAGTATCTTGATTTGTTATGTATGTGATTGTTATCCTTGATTGTGTGTAATCTTTGTAGGTGTTACTATTTTAATTTGTCTTTTTTTATCAGCGTAATATATTAAGTTTCATTCTATAACTGTTTGGAGTAACAATAGAACTTTTTCAATCAACTTATAACTCAATGATAGTAGTTCAGATATAAAGTGACTTAAGCAGTTCCCTTGAGTTTCTTAGTAATGTCAGCGATGTACTTCCCCTGATGAAAAGCCTGTGCAAGTTCAAGCTCAGAAGGCTGTCGGGAACCATCTCCAGCGTAAATACTAGCACCATATGAACTTTCACCTTTGACTTACTCCATCTCAAACATACCAGATCCAAAAGTATAGCCAATCGGTACGAAAATCATACCATGGTGAACAAGCTGAGTAATAGCCTTTAAATTTTGAGTTGTTACAAGATATTATTAGACAATTGAAGTTAATCGACTCTAGAAATTTCTTGAATATATGAGTTCTTGGCATGTTGGTTATTATGCTACATTATTGACGAATTCACTTGCAGGTGTATTGAGTTATTCGTTATTTGAGTACTTGAAAGTTGCAGGTATATTGAGTTAATTATTATTTGAGTACTTAATAACTGTGATTTTGAGTAAGATAAACCAGACAAACTTGAACCCATATCAAAGTGTTATGGGTAGAGTATCTTCTATATCTATATAATAGTGTTTGTTGCCTGTTTTGTACAGTAACTCACCTCATTTTAAGTCTCTGCCCTTGGCTTTTTAGTAATTTACAATATTGCCTGGTCTTGATGTCGTGATGTTTATACTCACTTTATTACATTGAATTCAAAAGTTAATTAACATTCAAATTCTAAAGCTTCTCCCCGAAGCTTACTACCAAGTTTGAAAGCTCATGTTCCAAGAATTCAAATTCAAATGATATATTATTTATTTCTTCCCACTCTCATTAGACTATCTCTATTTAGTTTGCTTTGTTTTCTCTCTGTTTTTGTTTTTGTGAAGTGTTTCAAGTTGCATTTTTGCTTTCTAATTTTTTATCTCTGCTCACAAAATAAGGAAAAGTTACCTGTAGGGAATATAATACAAACTAGCCCAATACAAAATTTGCCTTCTTTTTCTTTTCTAAATGCATTTTGTAAAATATGATTTTGTGACAGAACTACAAACTTATACATATTTACAAAAATATACCCTCCGTCCCCCTCAATTCTTTACATTGAGGTTGGACACGAAGATTAAGAAAACGTGTAGAAAAGTAAGATAAGAAAAGTGAGTAAAATATCAATATTTAATGTATAAAGTGGGGATAGTGGGGAAAATAGTGGATGTAGTTAATTTTTATATTATAAAACTTTACTATTTTAGGAAATTTTTGGAATGTAAAGAATTGATTCCAAAAAAAAAGTGTAAAGAAACGAGAGAGACATGAACTATTAATTTATTAATAATTATTAATAATTTATAGCTATTATTTATTTACAGACAAATGGAAGGCACAATTTTAAATTTTATTTAATTATGTGAAAATGTAATATTTTGATAATTGAAATATATACTTTGACTGATATTTTGATGATTAAAATATATTTATGAAGTTAAATTTTATTTTATTATAAATGTATAGGGCTTGAGGGAGCTGAGGTGATTTAATTTATAATCATAATGTAATTTTGTAGTACTTAGGATCACAAACTTTATCATTTTTATTTATTTACATTATTTGTTTCAACTATGAATTTGTTTTTTTTTTCAAATTTAGTATAACTTTGGGTGAAAATTTGAAATTTATTTAACATTTTTTAAATATTTTTTTGAATAAATAACGTTCGAGGCTCCGCGAAAGACGGAGCCGAGGAGTTTGTGTTAACTCTAAAAATATTTGATAATGCTATACATTCACAGTTTCAATTAATATAATCTAATTACAAAATTAAAATATAATTATTTGATATTGTAAATAATTTATATATTCAAATTTTTTTGTGTGTTGAAATGAAAATTAATTGAATGTATAGTTTAAAAACTATACACTCTTGAATCGTAATAAATTGATTAATAAAAAAACACTATTTCAATAAGGTAGAGGATAGTTGTGTAATTAACTGGGAAAAAGTTGTAATTATTTGTAGTCATGATTTCTTTTAAAAAGAAATCGAGGTACCGCCGGAGGCGGTGCCGAGAAGTATTATTTAGAAGAATTTAGAAGTATTATTTAGAAGTCTCCCTTGAAAAAAAATTAGAAGAATTTTCTATTGTAACTCTAAAATATTTATTATTTTAATTAAAAATTTAATATTGTAAAAATTAACATTATCATTATAAAGTTAGTAATCAATGATGAAGATTAAAACAAAATTGATTGTACACTGATATTTTGATGTCCATCAACTTCCAAAAAAAAAAACCCCAATTATTTCGTCACAATTGAATTGTTAAAAAAACATCATTAAAATACAAAAAGGTATAAAAAAAAATTAGTAACTAAGATTACACAACAACAATTATGTTTTAATTAACAACGGCACTAATTGATCTCCAAAATTATTTTTCCAAAATTTAACAAAACATTAATTATTTTGGATTTTTTTTTCTAAATTCATATGTTGCTAAGCCCAGCATCGCGGGCATCAACACTAGTATTAATATTTATTAATATTATTATGTTGATTTCGACTCATACTTGACCCATGCTTAACACTGGTTATCAGCTAGTATAGAATTAATTCAAAACAGAAGTTGGCCACTGCTGCGTGAGAATTTTCAGATGGTCCAGTAAGTCCTTTTAACATAATTAGCATAGTTAAAGTTACGATGACAAAGTAAAATTACAAACTAAACTCAGAAAGTTAACACTTTCATCCCATTGAAATCCTTGTACAAGATCTTCTCAGAGATATTCAGTTTCATACAGTCCTACATTTTCACGAGCATACATTATACATAAGCTCTTAACATTTTATTATATTTATTTAAGGAGAACACTTGTAAATAACACAATACCAGCTGACTACCCGTACTTGATTGCTGCTAAAATAGCATGTCGCTCTTGAAAATACTTGACAGCTCTATCCTTTGGTGGCAATTTCTCGTTGATAACTGGATGGCTCAGAAAATTTTCCACCCACGAAGCAATTCCAGGAAATTTAATCGGGTCAAAAATCTTTATGGAGCCGACTTCTTCCCAAAGGGGTAGCCAATAAGATATCCATCCCAATGCAATGTCCAAAAACCCTAGTGATTCTCCTCCGAAGAATTTCCTTCCTTTGATTTCTTCCTCTATTTTCTCAAACTCCTCTATGGTTGATTTCACGAGCTTCTCCTTCTCTTCCCCTCGGCTCCACATAGCAGTATAAGAATCATAAAATAGCTATTACACAATTGGTAGCGAGGGTCAATGATATAATTTCTTGCTTTTGTGTATTTTAGAAGTGCAGGGTGAGACTAACAGCAAGCATGACAGCGGTGTGAAACATTTACATACTTGAATCCAGGTCTTTTTTCAGTTAAATAAGTATTAAACAACTTGAGCTCCATCCCGTGACAGGCAAGTTAAAAATATTACATACAAAACAAAATCGAACCAAGAGAATATATATATACTCTTCTCTAGCACAAGTGCACAACTAGCAAATAATAGTAACAAGAACATGATACTATGCTGTATATTTCTATTCTCCAGGTCCTCGGTTCAATTCTCGCATGCATTAAAAATTAAAATAGACAGTTAGAATACAATATATGATCCTGAAAGAGTAAAACACTTTTAAGCACGGATAATATTATATATTTTTACCTTATCTCCAAACTTGGCAAAAGATAGGATTCTAGCTTTCTCATAGGGATCTTGAGGAAGCAAAGGATAATTTTTCCATGTTTCATCTATGTACTTGACAATAACATCAGACTCAGCTATGGGCTTTCCGTTATGAACAAGAACCGGAACTTTCTTGTGAACCGGGTTGAGCTGAAGAAGCAAAGGGCTCTTGTTGTACATAACATCTTCTTCGACGTAGACATAATCTTTGACACCCTTCAACCCAAGAGCCCACTCGACCCGAGCAACGGTTGGGCTGACCCAAAATCCTAAGAGCTTCAGTTCCTTTGAGTTTTCCATTGATATTATTTGAGACAGAGGGAGAGTGTGTATCAACTATCAAAGAATATTTATAATTATAGTGCCAGTTGTTTAAAAGCACTAGCTTTCTTCTTACAAAGAATAGTCTTGATAGACTAACCGGTTGAACATCTATCTTAATCTATGTATATAATAGTGTCTGAAGGCTATCTTAATCTATGTATCTATGTATATATAATAGTGTCTGAAGGCTGTTTTGTACAGTGTTTTTAGAAATTTAAGTCTTTACGATTTCACGTGCTTTTCTCCTTTTCGTACTAGCTTTCTCTTATTTAATTCAAAAGAAATGAAAACCTAACTACTACATCCATAACATTCAGATTATGAAAGCTTCTTCCGGAAGCTTACCATCAAATTTGAAAGCACGAATTTCAAGAATTCAAATTTGAAACAATATTATCTCTACCCACTTTCAATTTAGTCTTCACCTCTCTTTTAGTTTGTTTTCTTTTCTCTCTAATTTCTATTTACTTTCAATTTAAATATTTCTGTTTTTATTTTGTATTGCAGGATAAACTTAATATGCATTCAATTCCAGTTCGCATTTGATAATATAATTTTAATCCGACTTTATTCTAAGGTTTGAAATTGATGATTGGGTGTTTTATTTAGATATGTATAAATACATGTTATTGTTTTAATTTTGGTATTTATACTAACTCATTTCAACTGGTTATCTTCTTTTGCAGGTTTGGAGTGAAGACTTTTTTCGGTGAAAGAAGATACACGATTTGTATATCCATGGTTTTATGTGCTCGGTCATTTATTCAAGTAAAGTATATTTATAATCTCTTCTTACATTGTTTTAGTTGGATGTATCCAAGATATTGGAACTAATGACTGTTGGATATTGATTTGCACTTCAAGTGTTTGATTTTAGTTCTAATAGAGTTTTTCGTTGTTATATTATTGTTTGAACCTCCAATATTTCGTAGTGTATTTGATGTTCAGTTTTATTGTTCCTGGACTTTGGGTGCTTTACATATTCGTTATAAATAATCTGATGTTATAATAGTTCTAGCTATTGTTAGATGTTTTTCTTAACATTTAAAGTTGTATGCGTCTATATTTTACCCAGCATGGTAAAACTTAACATAAGAATCAACTACCAACTTAAATGTCAAAAGGACAATGAAGTATTACCTGATTTTAGTGAATTTTAATTGTTGTTGGAATGTAGATTTATCATTTACTTGTTTTTTCCTGACTGGTTGGTTCCACTAATCTTACCTCTAGCAGAAAATCTCATGTCCATATTGATATCGGTGCATGATTACAAATTACCATCACGTTTTCTTTCATTTGGATACTTCACGTGAAATATTACATAGCTTAAAAGAATAAAATAAATATTTTTAGACTACTGTAAATGTTCATGGCTGGGCACCCTTTTACGTCTGTGTTTGATCATACATCTTCAAGATTTTCGATGCAAGTAAATAATGATTATTTTTAAGGACATATAGTTATGTGCTTTTTTATAATGGGTCCTGAAGTAACCGTAAGAGAGAACTTTCATTTAAGTCGACCGATGGTCACATGTAATGTTACTATTGGTTATATGTAACAGGTCCAGGTTGTCTCTTCCCCGTCATATAAATTTGAGAAAAAATTGGGCAAAGTAGGATTTGGACAAGTGTATGTAGGACGTCGAATCAATGCACCACTTTCACATGATAGAATAAGTGTGGAGCAGTTGAGGTATCGTACCCTTAGTGGTTTTACATGTGAGCATAACGATTATTTATTGGCTAATTGAAATTCTTTGAAAATTTGCTCTAAAATTTGAGCACAAGAGTAGCAAATGGTGTAATCATGGACCACCTTATAAGTGGCAAGTCTATGGGTGAGGAGTTCTCTATTATATTCTTAAGTTTTGTTTTATGCAATACATTTTTTTAATGATTGGAAAGTCGGTAAATTTTAATAAATTCGTTCATTAAGTACCCTTGGAGGAATTCATGGTATCCCACGCGTGCACTACAAAGGCAGGCAAGGTGATTACTACATAATGGTATGTCAGTATTCTTATTTTCGGTTAATTATAGTTGATGGCGCTACTCATAGACTAAATGCATATCTCTTATTCTCTTATATTTTTGCTTTACCTGTTCTCATGTAATGTAGTGAGTGATTACAGCTACAGATTTGAAATAGCTGTGTGCTTACAATTTATATGCGTTGATTTTGTTGTTTATGTTTCTCTTTCTCTGTAGCATACAAGTTGTGAATATTTCAGCCAATAAGTTGTGAATGTCTTACACTTTGCGGGTATAATTTTTTACACTGCATCTTATAATTAAAAAAATGTATCTTGATGAAATGTTTATGTTTAATGATTAGTTCTTAGTTTAAAATTTCATGACGCTCCAAGTGGATCACTTTCTGGATTTATGGGTCGTCTTGAACAATTTATTTAATATTTTGTTCAGTTTTTTAAATCAGATCTCTATATTTTACAGGTCAGAATTCTCATTGTCCAAGTTTACCATCCATTGACATGGACAAATTTGTTACAGTTAATTTATGAGCTTCAAATAAAGAGATAACATGGACAAATAGTATTGTGTGTTCTGTCAAAATTATAATGCTTTTGATATTCTATACAAAAGATTTTTTCAGTATTAGTGTTGAGTTGATACATGATTCAGAGATGAGACTTATAAATCATTTTAGTTAAATTTTAATGAATCTCCAATAATTGTCATGTTTGCAAAAATATTTTGGTGCGAGGCACTATTATTTGCTTCCTATTTTTTTAGGTTTTTAAAGACTCAAGCAAACCCATGCATTAAAAGAACAACAAGTGTGGCAGATGATTCTTAGTCGTTATATGTGAGATTCTAAGTTGAGAGGATTCATCTTCATCATGTGCAAGCTCAGATCAAAATTATTAACTTAAATCACCAAAATACTATAGGAGTGTGATATCATTGTATTATAATTGTATTATCTAAGTTCTTCTGAAGGCACTTTAAACTAACCCACTTGCATTCATAGAACTTTGTAAATTTTATTTAACGATTATTAACATTTTTATATTTTATTAATTTATATAATTTATGAATATAATGTGTTTGAGACTGCATCTAAAAATTAGTTATAACTGAATTATATATATTATTTAAACGTTACATTTTTTACTAACCTTTAAATTTAATTTTCGCATTCACTCTCAAAGACCTAAAGATCTAGAAGACCTTTTAACAAAAAAAAATAATTATAAATTTTTTCAGAAAACCCAGGAGCTCTGTTTGTGGCATGCTTGGCTACGGAAATATCAAACTTACTTTCTTGCATTATTTATTTCACAATATATTCATTTTTTTTAACTTTTCAATCCAACTTCTACTAACTTGAGAATATTTGAAGCTACAATTTTTACTACACTCGCTGCCGGAAGTCCGGGACATTTTGCAATTTGACAATGATTTTGGTACTTTCCCTGATAATTGGTTTTGGCTTAAGTCTTTCATCCTTAAGTTGCATTCTTTTGAATATATTTGAGGATTTTGTAATCGAAAAATTGTTTTCTTGGAGAATAAGGGCTTCTAAAGAACTAGAAAGAAATTGAGGAATTGGTCCGGTCATGCTGTTTATTCGACAAATCCAGAATTTTGACAAACTCCCCACCATAATCATTGGTGGAATAGCTTCGGTCAGTCTGTTGTTAAGCACAATCTACTGAACTGTGTTTGACTATTAAACTTTTACTTTGCAGAGCAACTGGATTTTGTTACATGGATGTTAGATAATTAGCAGAAAGGTCAATTGTCTCAAGGTGATCACTTGCATTTCATATTCAATGTGGAATTTCACCGTAAATTTTGTGACCACCCCCATCTCATTCAATTACAAGCAATCAATACTACTTTCTCCACTAGCCTTTCAAGATCCAGTTTTTGAATAAGCAGAGGAATCGGTAGAGACTGACTTGTTTAGAGAAAAGCTTTGCTTAAATTGTAACAAAGCATACCTCTCATGATTGTGGCACAAAATTGTGCGTTAAAGCATTTGACATAGTAGTAATAAATGAAGAGAATGTAGAAAAAGCAAGAACATGGAGCTTTCAGTGCCATATGGCGCCATAGCATAAATTTTAACAACTCCTCTTTATCTGTAACTACAAATTCTAGCAATATTTGGTGCAAGTACAAGTGTTTCACCACTATTGCCTTTCACTATCAAAGCTCTGAACCGAACTTGTGGAACTAATTTCCTACCTTAGAACGTAAATGTAGCTTCATCGATCAATTTGTATGTAACTTGAAAGTAATATTTGAAGCTGTGAATTCAACGACACTCCCTGGCCTTTGGTCGTTGTCGTTCGTCAACTACCTACACTCCCTACCAAAACTACTTGCCACTAAAAGTAACATTATTCAAGACATAAGTTTATCAAACTTGGTAGTTTATTTATTAGATACATTATTACTACACAAATTTTCAGGACCAGACTACAAAACTTTCAATGTTTCGTCTTTAATATAATAGTATAAATATATAAATACTAGCTTAAAACCCGTGCGATGCACGGATTGTTAATTGTTATTTTATTATTTTTTTTAATATTTTATTAATTGTAATTGTGCAAAAAATAAGTAGACATGTTAAAATAGCTAAACACTTTTAATTAATTAAAAATATTAAAACAATTAGTTTCTTATTTTAATAAAAATAACGTTTTTTAAAATATTAAAGGGTTCGAGGTTCCGTCGGAGACGGGACCGAGGAGTAATCATTTAAAGTGTTTTGTATATGTTACTTAAATTTTTATAAGTGCATCCGTAATATAGTATAATATGCTCCAATACAAAATTTGTATTTCTTTATATAAACTCCAACTCAAATAACAGTTTTAAAAATTTTGTAAACTCTTGAGTAGTAAGAATTTCAATATTATAGGCAAAGCAACGAGTATCATCCTGGACTTTTATTACGATAAACATAATTATTTTATTAATTTTAAAATAAAATAGTAATTGTTTCTATAAAAATTATAGACCCAGCATGGCGGGCATAAATACTAGTCTATATAATAGTGTCTATCTATATAAAAGTGTCTGTAACTTGTTTGCTATAGTTTAATTTGAAATTGAATATTTACTCTTACTTTTGTTAAATATTACAATCATGCTATTGTCAGTGTGTCACCTGCTTCGTGTAAAACTTGCTATTTTTATCATTTTATACATGCAGATATACGCATATTCATGCATACTATACGGATAAGGCACAAATAACAAGAATTCAAATCAATTATTGATATCGAGAATTCAAATTTAGATCCATTACAAATTTAAATTAGTTACTCTCTTCTTCGTCAATCTTTAACAACCGAAAACAAGTTCTCTCTAAAAATTCTCTCATTTCTACTAATTTTACTAATTACAATTGCTTAATTTGTTTTGTATGTTTAAGTATAAACATCAATTGTATAATGAATTTAGGGATTTTTTCAAAAATGCCTTCATTATGAATCTTTTTTTTAAAAATACGTTGATTCGGAAAGTTATTTACAAAAATACGTTTTTTTGAAAACTATTTTCAAAAATACGCTTTGCAACCCTT
Organism: Heracleum sosnowskyi; assembly: GCA_030848705.1. Taxonomy (NCBI): domain Eukaryota; kingdom Viridiplantae; phylum Streptophyta; class Magnoliopsida; order Apiales; family Apiaceae; genus Heracleum; species Heracleum sosnowskyi. The sequence continues at coordinate 129,872,252 of CM061238.1, read as the reverse complement.
GCAACCCAAAATGCAACTTAGTAATTTTTTTGACATTTTATCAAACAGCGTTTGCAACCCCTGCAACCCAAAATGCAACTTAGTAATTTTTTTTTTGTCATTTATCAAACAGTTTGAAAACATCGGTTTGCAACATCTGCAACTTAATATGCAACTTATTCTTTTTGTCATTTGTCAAACAGTTTACAAATGTCGGTTTGCAACCTTCGCAACTCAAAATGCAACTTCATTTTTATTTTTCTGAAAATTGATTTTAAAGTTGCATTTGTTACTTTTTCGAGTTAATTTAGTTGCATATGCTGCAAATCTCAACCAATTCAATTCAACTTCCAATTCAGCTACTTATGCATCAGTTATTTTTTTTATGTAAATTCGAGTTACATCAATCCAACCTTTACAATGAACCAAAATCATATCAACTAAATCATAACCATCATCAATTAATTCACACAACTTCACAAACTAAGCAAAATCAATCAAATTGATACAACTTTACAAACTAAGCAAAATCAACTTATGCATTTTCGTGTATTATGTGTCATTCAACCGAACAGTTGATGTGCTTTCTATTAGAAGAGGAAGAAGAAAATGAAAACCCAAATCAAATCAAAATCAATATATTGCAACTTACTTTAATTCATTTATAACTACCCCTACGGGGCCAAATCAATAATTGTATTGAACATCAAATTGAAAGAATCAATATTTGAAATCAAAATAAAACTTTAGAAATCGATATCTTTGTCGGAGTTGAACAGCATTGTCTTGTTAATTCATTTGTATATATATATATATATATATATATATATATATATATATATATATATATATGCCTAAGTGAGGTGTTTGTATGTATATATTAGTACATGAAAAAGGAAGAAGAAGAGATGATAGAGTGAAAGAATAAAGAGACAGAAACCAACAGAGCGTATTTGTTAAAAATAAAAAGGAAGGCAGCGTATTTTTGAAATAAAGATCAATTGATCGTATAAATGGAATTAAGATAGAAAAACGAGTATACAAGGAAATTTTCCATGAATTTAGTATGAGATGAAGATAAATTTAGTATTTCCATTGAATTTCTCTTCTTTTCTCTCTATTTGTACCTCAATATATTTTAGATTCTGAAATATTTCTCATATCTTTGTTCTTCTTTCTTTCAGATTGAGCTTTGAACACGGTCTATTTGATACAATGAGTAAAAGTAAGGTTCAAAATTGATATTTTATGAATTTTATATTGCTTTTGTTTTGACTGTGTATATTTCTTAATTTTTGAAATATATGTGTTTTTTATTCCCAGAGATTGAACTTTGTAGAGGAGATCTATACTATTATATTAAAGACGAAACATTGAAAATTTTGTAGTCTGGTCACTCAATTCTCAACCGTTGGATCTTTAAAATCAATATAATATAAGCCGTCGGATAAAATACTAAAATATATTATATATAAATATAATATTTTATATTATAATTACTAATAACTATTTAATTACCTTTTTAGCTTCAACATATTATCTGTTTATATTTTCTAAATAAAACGACTAATCTTTTAAAAATAACACGAACACATTATTTATTTTATATTTTTCAACTTAAACAACTCATCTTATAAAAATAATATGTGCAACATATATATAGAAACATGATGTAATTTTATATAATTATTAATAAAAAATCAACTGCTTTTTTCAACACATTACCATTTTTGAATTTAAAGTATTAAAGTAGTACTTTTAATTCTTTTTAAAAAGGTAGGATTTTCAGAAGTATTAAAATCTCAAAAAATTTTAAAAGTAAATTTCAAAATTAATATTAAAGTCGTCCTTGCGTTGCACGGGTTATAGGCTTGTATTTGATGATTTGTGCAAGAGGGAAAGTTGATAAATATCTCATTTGAGGAATTTTAATTATGAACGTACAAAAAATAATTGTTATAGTTAGTTATAAATTCATAAGTTAAAAATAATTTATTATTATTTTAAATTGTTATAAATAAAATAAATTATTTTACTATAATAAAATAATATTCAAATATAAACATAGCAAAAACATTCTCAAAAGGTCTCGAGAGGTTTAACAACAAATATAATTATAAAGTGTAATTTTGCTACCCTTTATAAATGCTTTTTGCCTATAAAAAGAACATTACCAAAATTTTAGACAATTACTTATTTATATGTACACAAAATTATAATTATAATTATGTGATATGATCAAAGTATTTTTAATAATAATATCTCCCCTAATTTTTTTTTAAAATATATAGTTCGATGCCTCGTCGAAGGCGGAGCTGAGAAGGCTTTTAAAATATTAAATCCTAATTATAACATAATGTAAGCAATTCAAGTCATTGATATACAAAAGATGGTTATTTTTAACAACAAAAACTTATCTTAATACTATTTAACTTTAATTATAAAAATAATATAAGAAATTTGGATTATATAATTTCATAGATATGTTTCTAAAAAACAAAAAATTATCTAATTTTTTGTATTTTTTTATGTGTAGAGTTCGAGGTCTGGTCGAAGGCGAGGCCGAGGAGATTTTCTGTAAGTACTAAATTCTAACTTAAGAAAACATATAAGAAATTTCAATGTACGTACAAAAAGTAATAATTATAGCTAGTTATAAATTCATAAGTTAAAAATAAATTTATTATTATTTTAAGTTGTTATAAATAATTTATTTATTATTTATTATTATTTAAAAATGTATGCGGATCCTTTTTTTTAACAGTGTTCAAGATGCTTTTATAAACATTTATTTTCACTTACTATCTTCTTTTTCTTTTTTGACGAATTACAATCTTTTTTTTGACGAATTCCACTTATTTTTTCTAATCTGATCTTATACAATCATCAACGTCAACATATATATACGAATGAACTTTTGATTTAAAGTGAAGATCGAGGAACAGGAAAATGAGTTCATTTTGTAGAAATCATTGGAAACAAAAGTTAACTTCGTATTTGAAAAGTATTTTATTTTTTCAATTATTTGCAAAATGTTTTGATATATAAACATTATCATATTAATTATATCCTATATATAATTGGTATAAGGGAGTTTAGGTGGTTTGGTCGTCAGGGCTAAAACAGTAAATTAATAATAATTATTATTATTGTGAAAAAAGAAAAAATGTAGATAGACTCGAAATACAAGTAGATAAGCTCTCAGTTAGTAATGAACTACTACTATATATATCATTTTATTAGAAAGGAACGTGTAGTATCTAAATATTTTAGAGTGAAAAAAATTAAAAATTTTAAATTCAGTGATTTCAAATTCAAAGGAATAAAGATTTCATCAATAATATACAAAATTATTTTAATAAAAAATGAATACTAATCAATTTTATAATAATATTTCTACTAAAAAGTAGTACTTGAAAAATCTACAAAAAAGATATATTGTATAAATTTAATATTGATGATCTAATATACAAAATCAATTAAAATGAAATTTTAAAAAAACTAAATATACTAAAATATAAACAAAAAGAGTTAAGTTCTATGGATACCATCTTTTTTGTGGAGACCTGGAGATCACATACGTTCTTCAATCTAAATTTAGAAAAATATAATATTTTATAAATTCTGTTTTATGAAAATACTATTTTCATTTAAAATCTTTAAAATTATTTATGTTTTGCAACTAAAATATAGCAAAACATATTTTTCTGCAAAACATGTTCGGTTTGCAGAACATTCATGTTTAGTTTGCAGAACTTACATGATTTTCAAAATTTTCAATGAAATAGTGATTTTCATATAATATACTTTGCATAATAGTACGTTTTGTAAATTTTTGATTACAAAATATGATCTATTTTGTTAAATTTAGATTGCAAAACGTCTCCCGATCTTCACAAAAAAGATGGTCTTAATAGAATTTAATTCTAAACAAAATTAAAAAAAATATAAAAAATAATTATAAAGATTCCCGTGCTTTGCACGGGTATAATGCTAGTATATTTTAAGAATGTTTACGTTTTAATTTTTCTAACACTCAGCACCGCGGCTTAAATACTAGTTTCAATTTGTACTCTCCTGGTGCGACCATGGCCCATGTTTTAGAATTTCTAGGGGAACGAAATCACTGACAAATGAGGAGCCAGGAGAGTAGGGGTGAGCGCGGGTCGGATCGGTTCGGTTTTAAGTTAAAACCGAAACCGAAACCGCATATCCTCGGTTTTTAAAATCGAAAACCGAAACCGCAACCGAAACCGTCGGTTCGGTTTCGGTTTTAAAATGATCGGATCGGTTACAATCGGTTCGGTTTCGGTTTTAAAACCGCCTCAAATAAACATAACAAAATAAATAAAATAACTTCGAATTTTTAAGCTTGCAAAGTTACAAATTATTTTTTCGTCCAAAATAAACATACAAAGTTTTCATAATAAATTATTTAAGTCCAACATAATCCAAGAATAATAAAAATTTAACATGATCTTCAAAAATATTTTATTTGAAATTTATATAAGACAATGTTAGAAATTCAACAATCTCGAGTCTATCTGAAGTCTTTGTATAAGTAAAGAGTTTTTCCAGAAAGTCAAGAAAAATCGTCACATCCAAAAATAAAACAACATATAAAATACCTAGATATAGAAGTTTATTAAACTACATTTATTAATCAACTATTACAAATTAAAATTTCAAAAACAAGAACAAAATAGTATAATTATTAAAAGGAATGTCACGGTCTTTATTAATCTACTCCCACTACTCATAAAAATTGGTGTAGTAGAATATATAATATATTTATTTCTTTATTTTTATTAATCGGATCGGTTCGGTTTTTTTCGGTTCGGTTTGGACCTAAAACCGAAACCGAAACCTCAAGAACGGTTCGGTTTTTTAATTTTCGGTTTTAATTCGGTTTTTTGCTCACCCCTACAGGAGAGGGTGCTCTCGTAAAAACGAACTTAACTCTAAATTATAATTTTAAAAAAGGTTATACTTGTAAATATTTAGATTTTTAATAAAGTATTATAATAAATATTTATTTATATTATGATATATATTTATTTATAGAGAAAATATGTTACAAATACAAATCTGAAAATAAAAAAGTGTTTTGAAAATAATTTTTTTTATAAATTTAAATTTACATTTTGATGAAGCCTCTCGACACCTTTTGAAAGATCATTAACTATGTTGATAAATAATTCACTTATTGATATGTTCTCTTTAACATTTCTTGTACAATTTATTTATGATAAAAATAGGATATTGTTCCTTTTTATCATAAGAGCATCTCTAACCGGAGATACCCTTGTCTAAACTATCCTACGTGGCAGAGCAATTGTTGATATTATACATAATCAGTCTGAATTGCAATGCTCCAACCAGCAAAAGCCATTAGCTATAAATATAGCCAATGTCAACTTCTTGGCCATATTTGTTGAATGCATCCAGACCTGTAACAAAGCCATGCCAATATTTTATACTTAATTGTGGATGTCGTGTGATGTTTTGATAGTACTTCTGTAGGATAAACAAGAACTTCACGTGATTGTTTTGAATTGGTTAAACATTTCTACGTTGTTTATTAATATAATAAAATTTAATTGATTTTTTAATTTAAAATTTTGATAAAATCAAATTTTAAGAGCAATAGTGTTGATATTAATTTATTAAATTCAAATTTTTTTGAATTTTTTTTTGTTAAAAATTAATAAAATATTATTTTTAGAATATAGCAAATCACTATAGTCAATCCCATTGAAGCACAACAACTTACAGATTCAGCAAATTTTAGCCAACAATTATCTTATATTATTTTAGCCAATCATTTTAGTTAACCCCGTTGGAGATGCTCTAAATGAACTGTAATACTATATATATTGTAAATACTATATATATTTTTATCATAATATTGTGACTCACAGAATTGTAAATACTATATGTTAACGGAGAAATTTGGTATTAACAAAGTTTGAGGTTCATCGTCGGAATCAAGATCTATAACGGTGGTTCTTAGGTGGTGAATTCGTCGGAGTATGGTGGTTGTGTGTAATTGGTGGCTGAGATTGCTTAGGGTTAGTGGTGGCTGCCTCAGAGCTCTCGCTTCCCACCCCTTACAATGTGCCTACGTATCCCTTATATAGGGAATCAAGCCAACGTAGTTCTTGGGGAGGAAGTTTCCTCCATGGGCTTGGTCTCTGATCTTCGGAGCCCAGCCGAAGCCTTCTACTGCCTTTCCATGCTTAGACGTAGGACTTTTCCACCGCCTTCCATGTGTAGGATACCTTCCATACTTAAACATAGGACTTTCATATCTTTCCTTACTTGAACGTAGGTCTTCCATATCTTTCCTTACTTAGAGTTTTAGCTCACTTTAGGAATGTCTAACGATAAGGCCTAGTCACAAAAGGCCCAAGGCTTATCTATGACGTCAGGACTTCATGGATAAGGAAACTTCCCCCGTCGAGGACTAGTCCTATCCATTACCAACTATTTCCTTAATTCATAGATACAGGTATAGCCATGACTTACCTTAAATGCCAGACGCATCCTTGTCCCCCGAATGAGAAGCACCCACCAGATAGCAGGACAAGTGATCCCAAGTGTTTGGGTGCAAAGTGCAGGATTACTCCAAAGTTCCCCAATGAGGACGCGCCCATTGAATACAGGAACAGAGCTCCCAAAGCACACACCAAGATTAACCCCACATCCCCAATGAGGGCGCGCCCATTGAATACAGGATGAGGCCTTCAGCCACGGACATCCCCCTCCTAGGACACATCCTAGAAGGGAATTCTTCAATATTTTGCCAATACCAAGCCAAGGGAACCATCCTTCATTATCAAGTTGCAACTACAAACCAAGAGGACGCACCCTCAAGGGGTAGACGGCCTAAAGGGCGCGCCCACATCCCCATGAGGACAAGCCCTAAGTCTTCCTTGTGTCAAATGAAGTTATTATTCTCCGTAAAGTCTTCCATTCATGTAGAGTTGTCAGTCCACACCGAGAGGACGCGTCCTTAGGAGTTAGATGGCCAAAGGGGAACACCCTCTCCCCTAAGAGGACAAGTCCTGAATCTTTCCCATGTCATGCCATGTCAATATAGTTGTTATCCTTTGTCAAATCATCCAAGCTGCCATTATCATGAGGGTGCGCCCTCAAGGGGTGGACGACCTAAAGGAGTGCGCCCTTACCCCTATGAGGGCAAACCCTAAGTCTTCCATATGCTAATCCCATGTCAATCTAGCTGTTATTCTCTATCAAATTATCAATCCATACCAAGAGGATGTGTCCTCAAGGGTTGGACGGCCAGAGGACGCGCCCTCACCCCTATGAGGACAAGCCCTGAGCCTCCGTTGTACTTGTTCAATCCCTAATTGCACCTTGAATATCCTCAATTGATTATTACTTGACTCAAATCTTCCCTAAAAACTCGATACTGAATTTTGGCTATAACAACTACTCCCTAATTCCATGTGAAATCAGAGATGAAGCATGGAATTTTCAATTTTCATATTCCAAAATTTTCCTTCAACAACTCTAATCTTGATTTTCTTAGAGATATACCACTAATGCATCAAGCCTCTAAGCTTACATGAGTTAACTCGGCGTAAGAAACAAGAGATTTTATGCAAAAGTGTTCACCTCTTACGGGCACACTCGGTAATAGAGTATAATCTTCTAACCCAAGTCTTTCATACCTCTCGCGACATAAAAATTTATATTTTTTATTCGAACATTCTCTGAACCATCCATAAAAGAATTTTGCAGTTTAGCTTGCTAAAAATCCAAAAACCAAGTTACACATGCATGTTTGTACAACTGCCAGCTTCCCATCCAATCGTCCAACTTGCACGACGCGTCCTCCATATTTTCTCCAAACAATTAACAACACCATCACAACTAGTAATATATAACCATTTTGACCGCCTGACCAATCCTGCTTTATCAACTATTTATTTCAGATGCAACATTGCTGCTTCACTTCATCTTTTATTCTGTGTAGGGCGCACCCACAACCATAAGCAAACACTATTTTATAACGGGCATATGTAGTGCCCATCACACTTCAGTTTTTGGTTAAATTTGTTAGCTCCTCTTGTTTACCTTGAAAGCCACAGCCTCCATTCTATTTTATAACGGGCGCGCCTTCAATATGTTAAAAATTATCGTGCAAACTTGTCGATATCAGCTGCCTTCTATAGTTGTCACAAGTGTTCTTCTTTTTTTGTTTGAGGCTGCATGCAACTCCTGGCGTGTCTTCATAACATTGCCACGTATTTTATATTAAGGACGCGTCCTCTTTTATAATTTTTTATGCAGTATCAATGATTTCTTTGCGTTTCGGGGTGTTCACAATGCGAACTTCATTGTTTTTAAGCTGCACCGAATAAAATAGTAGCATCACCAATATAATGCTTCATTCTTTTCATGAGTTCCAAGATGGTAAGATGTAAGCAGGTCATCTTTTTTAATTTGATTCTTCTCTAATACTTTTCCAACTCGCAACAAAACATTAACTGCCCAGCTCTGGTAGCCAAATGTAAGGCAGAGTCGCCTCGGTGATTTCTGCAGGTGAGCAGTTGGGAGAATTCATAAGCAATATAAGTGGTTAGGTTGTGCTGTCCATATCTGGCTGCAACATGAAGGAATGTATTTTGTTCAGGATCAGTCAAAACAAACTTCAACAGTGTCATACATGCTCTCCACAACTGCAGTAGCCCAATGTCGTCACCAAAACACCCATCCAAAGATACACAAATCATAACTAGAGCAATCGTGGCTTTCTCTGACATGCATACATATATTACATTTTTTAAGGCGCGTCCTTTTTACATTTCGAAGACTTCACATCTCTTTCTTGCAATCAATCTGTAGCTTCTCAATAATGTATTAGTTTTCTTTATTTTTATATGAGGTACACAAGGTCATGCACATAGCTTTTTCTTCTCTTCAGAAAAGACGCGCCTTCCTGCTTCATTCTTGTTTGGTACCTTGATTTTCTTCGCCACTCAATCAAGTGATAATATCATGTAAAATCTCGAACAAAACCTTCTCTATGAATTTAAGAAGACGTGTGTAACTCTTTATCTTCATAATATTAAAAATTCTTTTAGGCGCGTGCTTGTCTTCAAGTGCTACAGAATTTCCTTTTTATTTTTTACTTGTAGTTTTGCAAACTTGCAAGCTCCTTTGTCTTCTGTCATGGCGTAAATATATCTTTTACCTCTTTTTTCTTTTCATTAATCCAGGCGTGAAGCAAGGCATCATTTTGATTTAACTTTGAAATGTTGATTTGTAAACTATGAAATCATAACTGCAATTCTCTAAAATCACAGGAATGCAAATTGTAAATTAAGATATTAGCAGCAAAAAGAAGGCAAACAGATTGCCAAATCTCGTGTTTAGAAGAGCAATAAAGATATTAAATCTGTCACAAAGAATGAAATACTATCAATATAATCTTCTTTAGAATAACGAGAAATAACATTTGTAGACAAAAATTTTGTCGATACTCCCGATCTCCGATCTCTATAAAATTACATTTGAATGTGATTTTTTTGGTATTGTTTGAGTTATGAAACTTGTAACATCTCATGCATTTATTTTCTCTCGATTACTTTTAATTTGCTTAAACTATTTTTTGGAGTAATAATTATTTATATAATGTATTCAACAACACTTTACATCGCGTTGCTAGTCCTACATGACTTAGGACTTTTGTCTATTAGAGAATATACTTTAATAGAGTTTTTTTCAAAGGCTATTAGAACAAACGTATATGCGTCTGAATGTCTAATGAATTTTTTTTTACCTAAGTTATTAAAAATAAACCGAAACATCTGTATGTTGAATGAATATATGTTACGTTACTACTTAAAATGTAGACAACTTATAAACGCAAAACCTCCACATTTTTAATTAAATTTGCTTTGAAAATTAATAATCAAAAATAATAAATTGTAATTTTAGTTTCAATAGTGTCTAGTACCAATATATCATTAAGTAATTGAAAATTTGAACTCATGTTATGGGTCTGTTTGGCTACATCCATTTAAGATAAGTTGATAAGAGCTTATTTAGCTCAACTTATTTACTTTTGTTTGATTTTTTTTTCCGTTTTAGTAGTTTATATTTTTACATTTGTATTTTTAAAAATCTTTATAAATTAAAATGTATTTATTGAGATTATTATATTAATTAATTATTTTTTAAATTTAATTTAATGAAAATTTTACTAATTTATAAATAAATTTATCCAAACACTTACATAACTTATAAGTATTCATCCACTTATCACTTACTAGCTTAAAACCCGTGCGATGCACAGATTGTTAATTGTTATTTTATTATTATTTTTTTAATATTTTTTTAATTGTAATTGTGCAAAAAATAAGTAGACATGTTAAAATAGCTAAACACTTTTAATTAATTAAAAACATAAAAACAGAAAAATAAATAAGTATGGATTTGCCCGTTATATTTTTGGAAATTAGGGGTTTTAGTAAGAAAAAATAAAAAATATAACATATATTTAGTTTAAAAAGGTTAATGCCGTGATATTTTTGGAAAATGAGGTTTTAAAATTTAATAATTAAAAGTATTTAAATACGTTTTAAAATAAATAAGTAAAAGGTTTCCTGTGATATTTTTGAGAAAAATGGATTTTAGTGAGAAAAATAGAAAAAGTAAATTGTAAAACACAATTTCCCGTTATATATTTAGAAAAGTAGGGACTTTGTTTGAAAAAATATATAATGTGTTTTAGTTGAAAAGGTAATTGGTTATAAATAGCTATTTGATTATTTATATTTTAATATTTTTAGTAATTGCATTTGTTAAAAAAAATAAGTAGATATGTTAAAATAGGTAAGCTTTTAAAAAATAATTATAATATTAAAATATATTTAAAAATAAATAACTAAATGTTTGTCCGTGATATTTTTGGAAAAAGAGGGATTTTAGTAAGGAAAAATAGGAAAACTAACATGTTTTAGTTTAAAAAGGTAATTGTCCGTGATATATTTGAAAAAGTATGGGACTTTGTGAGAAAAAATAGAAAAAATAATGTATTTTAGGTGAAAAAGGTAATTGGTTATAAATAGGTAATATTATTATTTAATAATATATTTCTATAAATAAGTAAGGTTAATTAAGTAAAAACTAATTAAGGGCAATTAAGTAAATTCACAACGTACCATACCTACCAACCAAAAGTAAAAACTAATTAAGGGCAATTAAGTAAAATCACAACGTACCATACTGATCAACCAGACTTTTTATGTTTCGTCTATTATATAATAGTATAGTATTGATTGATGATGATTTTTATATATATTAGCTTAAAACTCGTGCGATGCACGGATTGTTAATTGTTATTTTATTATTATTTTTTAAAATTTTATTAATTGTAATTGTGCAAAAAATAAGTAGGCATGTTAAAATAGATAAACACTTTTAATTAAACTAAAAACATTAAAACAGATTTTACAATAAATATGTATGGGTTTGCCCGTTATTTTTTTTGAAAATGAAGGGTTTTATTAAGAAAAATAAAAATGTAACATATATTTAGTTTAAAAAGGTAAATGTCCGTGATATTTTTGGAAAATAAGGTTTTAAAATTTAATAATTAAAAATATTTAAATATGTTTTAAAATAAATAAGTAAAGAGTTTTCTGTGATATTTTTGAAAAAAGAATGGATTTTAGTGAGAAAATAGAAAAATTAAATTGTAAAAGGCAATTTCTTGTGATATATTTAGAAAAGGTGATATTTTGTTAGAAAAAATAGATAATGTGTTTTAAGTGAAAAGGTAATTGACTATAAATAGGTATTTGATTATTTATATTTTAATATTTTTAGTAATTGCATTTGTTAAGAAAAATAAGTAGACATGATAAAATAGGTAAACTTTTAAAAATAATTATAATATTAAAATATGTTTAAAAATAAATAACTAAATGTTTGTCCGTGATATTTTTGGAAAAGGAGAGGTTTTAGTAAGGAAAAATAGAAAAACTAACATGTTTTAGTTAAAAAAGGTAATTGCCCGTATATATTTAGTTAAAAAAGTAATTGGTTATAAATATGTATTATTATTTTTTAATAATATATTTCTATAAATAAGTAAGGTTAATTAAGTAAAAACATGAAGTGCAGTTAATTAAGGGCAATTAAGTAAAATCACAATTTACCATACCAACCAACCAAAGTAAGGTTAATTAAGTAAAATCACAACGTACCATACCGACCAACCAAACTTTTAATGTTTCGTCTATTATATAATACTAGCTCATAGCCCGTGCGATGCACGGTTACTTAAATTTTATTTATAATTATTTTGTTTTTAATTATATTTTAATTACCCATGGAACACACGATTGTTTTTTTAATATTTATAATTATATTTATTTATGAATATTTTAATATTTAAAAGTTATTAGTTTACATGATTAAATTATTGTTAAAAAAGATTTAGCCAAAAACAATTATAATTACAAATTTGATATTTATTATATTTTACACGCTCAATTTAATATTTGTTTATATTGAGTTATAAAAGTTAGATTTGGCGAATTTTACGGTCCATATGAAATTCACAAAATAATCTTTAATTTAGTTGTGGTTTAATAGTTCTTTTTCAATTAAAAACTATTCTAAAACTAAAAAGAGAATAAAATGACGAAATTTAATATCGAGAATTCTATTCGATTTAGTAAATCTACTTATATGTAGTTTAGATTATTAGAATACCTTTTATTAACCAAATACAGTTTTTAATGTTAAATCTAACGGTTTTCACCTATCTATTTAAGATTAAACAATTTTTATTATTTTGATATTAAATGAGTTTCCTTATTTAATTACAACTGTTTTTATGTTTTAACTTTTTGGAAAATTCAATCCTAATATAATATCTTTTAACTTATATAATTTTTAGATAATAACTTCTTTTTATATGATATAATTTTGATCGTCTATTTTTAAAAGTATTGGATTTAACAGTTGAGAATGTTTTGGCGGTATTTAGGACCACCAGGATAACATCATTAATTTTTTTAATATATATTTTTAAATATTTATTGCTAAAATATAATATACTCTTTTTTGTAATATGTTAATGATGCGGGAACTTTGAACTTTTGAGAAAATAAATTATCAATTAAAATATAATTTTTTTGTAATAGTTCTTTTTTTAAAGTAGTACACCGTGACGATCAAAATTCTGCATAAAATTCATTTTTTATAGTATATCACGTAAAAATCTATGTTATTATAACAAAGACTAAATAATGAAATCTTTATTATAAGTCTGGTCGCTTGATAATCGTTGGATCTTTCAAATTAAATTGTTGAGAAACGTTAGATATACACTAAAATTATCACGTAGAATGATCTAAGGTTTGAATCTACCAACAACATATTAAAATTTAGAGGGTTTTTTTGAAAAATAAGAATTTTTTTCATTTTTTTTCTTGTAGACATGGCTTATTTTGATAATATTTTTTATAAAGTACGATTTTTCAAAAAAGTACTATACTAATTGATTAACAAACTTTTAAAGTTTCGAATTTAATAATTTACAATGTATATAGGTTAAAAAAGTTAGACGTTTTCTGTAGCTGAGTCTAAAATTTCAAAATACGGTTTTTTTAAATATGAATATAGTCCTGCTAACAATGAAATTAAGTCTCTATGAGTTCTTATAAAACAAAATCACCATTTACGTATAATTTATTATTTAATAATAAATAATATTTAATTAGTTAAGATATAAAATTTAATAAAATAAGATAAAAAATATCCACAAATTTATAAAATTTTATCCTCGTATTATTATATTCTTTGTTTATTTGAATTTTTCTTAGATTGATTTGAATTTTTGAACATAGATTTCTAAATTTAAAATAGTTAGAAAAAAGTTATTAAATTGACATTAAAATAATGATGACGTAATAATTATTATTAGAATTTAAATATCCACTTTACTAATTTGGCCTTTATCTTGTGTTTTAAAAATTAGATTTTGACGATTTTACACCCCACATGAAGATAACTAAATTATCTTTAATTAAAAGATGGCTTAATAATTTTTATCTAACTGGAATTGTTCATGAAAGAGAAAAGAAAGTCACGAATTTTTTACATGGAGAATTATATTCAATATAGAAAACTTATTTATATTTGGTATATTTGGTTTAAATTATCAAAATACACTTTTTAGAATTTAAATATAATCTTATTATTAATAAAATACACTTTTTTAATATTTGATCTAACGATTTTCATTTATCTAGTTAAGATCTAATGGTCCTTATTAGTTTGGTTGTCCAAGACCGTACGATCAAAATTTTGGATAAGATCCCTATTATGCTTATTATATATAAGGATTTAATATAATAAGGATATCAAGTATATACTCATATAAGTATCTTACTAACTGCTTTTACTTTTAATGTTTCGGTTTTATTTATAGTGTATATAAAATTTTAAAATACATTATTACTTAAAAATTATTAAATAGAATAAAAATTATGTTATGATTATATAAAATTTTATTCTCATATTATTATATTCTTTATCGATTTCAATTTGTTCTTAATTAATTTTAATACTTTATTGAAAGAAACATAAAATTTCTATATTTAAAACAATTAGTGGAAAAATAAATAAATTGGTGCTACAAAAAAAATATTTATTAAAATTTAGATACTCACTTTACTATTTGGGTTCTATCCTGAGTTTTAGAAATTGAATTTTGACGATTTTACAACCCATGTGAAACTAACGAAATTATCTTTAATTTAATGATAGTTTAATAATTATTATCTAACTTAACCTGTTGACCTACCCATAAACCGAAAAGAAAAGATGGTTAAGAATTTTTACATAAAAAATTCAATTCAATATAGAAAAGTAATTTATAATTGGTTTAAATTATCAAAACACACTTCTTAGTATTTAAATATAATACTACATTTAATCAAATACACACATTTTAATATAAGCATTATATTCAAAATTATCGTTTATGAATATGAAACCCTCAATATTTTAATAATATTTTGATATTATTCTTTTATGTTTGTTATATCTAAAATAATATAATTATAATTTGGATTAATCAAATTGTTATGTTCCTTCAGAAAAAAAAGTGTTTAAATTTATTTATGTACATGAGTTCTCGTAAGTCTCTGTAGGTTCATGTGTATCATTGTTAGTATGATATACATTAGCATTATATTGATAATTTTTAATATTGTAATCAATATGAATTGTTATCTTGATATTTGGTTTAACAATTATTATCTAATTGGAACTATACATAAATTCAAGAGAAAAGATATTTAAGAATTTTTACATAGAAAACTTTTAAATGATCAAAATACACTTTTTAGTATTTAAATATAATTCTATTATTAATCAGATACACTTTTTAATATTAGATCTAACAATTCTCATCGATCTATTTAAGATCTAACTGTAATTATTAATTTGGTCGTATAGTGATCGTACACGAACCAGATTGATTTTAATTTTTTCTTAAATTGATTTTAATATTTTATTGAAATAAAAATAGAATTTATAAATTTAAAAGAATTAGGAAACAAAATAAATTGGTGCTACAATAAAAAAATATTTATTAAAATTTAGATAATCACTTTACTGTTTGGGCTCTATCTTGAGTTTTAGACAACAGATTTTAACGATTTTACAGCCCATGCAAAGCTAACAAAATTATCTTTAATTTAATGATGGTTTAATAATTTTTATCTAACGGGAACTATCCATAAACTAAAGAGAAAAGAAAATTACGAATTTTTACATAAAGATTTCTATTCAATATAGAAAACCCATTTATAATTGGTTTAAATTATCAAAATACATCTTTTAGTATTTAAATGCTATCCTATTATTAATCAAATACAATTTTTAATATTACATCTAACGGTCATCATCTATTTGAATATTTATAGTTTTATAATCCAACGGATCATATACTTTTGGTAGTACAGTGACCGACCAAAGTTTTGGATAAGATCTCTCTTACGCTTATTATATATAAGGAGTTAATAGTATTGATATTACACTTATTTATTATTAAATAAAAGTTATTTTTTTAAGATACCCAAAACATCTACTATATCATATAAGGTGATTCGTTCTATTATATAACCTGAGTCTTTGATCTCTTTTTTAATCTCAGCTGTTAAATTTTTAAGCATTAATTTAAAACTAGCTTCAATACCCGTGCAAGGCACGAGATCGCTCTAACCGACAGAACTTGATGTTATTTTGTGACGATATTTTCTAGTTCACGTCAGTTTAATTTTGCGATGATAAGTATTCTTCAGTTTGTTGTGGTGATCCTGCCACCAGTTTGAACTTGTTGGTGACACTATGTGACATGATTGAGAAGATTTGCAAGGAAGATCGGTTTGGTATTAGTCTGAAGAAGATTTTGTTCTTAGTTGAATGTGTTTGATGATTAGTTTTATAAGCTAATTAATAATCAGATAGGAATTAGTTAAAGGTGTCAAATAAAGGCTCCATTTCGAAAGTATCAATACTCTCCGGTCTCCATAATTCTCTATAAGCGGCCGGAGTAGTATACTTGTCCTTAATGCATGAGGTGGAGGGATTGAGATGCACACAAATTCGTATTCGAAAAAAACTGTTCGAACTGGTTAAAAAAATCGGAAAAAATCTGATTAAAAAAAAGTCCACCTCAATTGGATCCAGCCCGTAGGCTTAAACGGATCGCATATTTTTCACAAAACCCCGATCCGGTTCGAGCCGAATAAACCCAAATTTAATCTCGATTTGGACGTAGTCTTGATCAGGATAAAAGTCCAATCCAAAAAGTTAGAATTTTCAATTAAATCTCGGATAAAATCTTAAAATTTTTAATTAAATCCGAAAAAATAAAAAAAAGTTAAAGCTAAAGTTAAAGTTAACAATATCTAAAATAATTTGTAAAAATCCGATTTGGCCCCTCCTGGATCCGACCCTATCTACAGGTATAAATATTTTAGAGGAAATTTGTCTCGATTTAAAAAAGCCCGGCCCTATCGGATATCGAAAAATCCGACCTGAATCCGAATTACGTTCATCTCTATTCAGGGTAACAACTATAGAGGTGCTTATATTATTACTTATATTATTTGATATGTATGAACATAGTTGAGACAAAATGATTACTATTTTGTATTTTTTTGTATTATTGGATGCTCGGACTAAAAAGTGATATTATGTGACTAAAAATGCATTTGTACTTTGTCTTAAAATTGTGAATACAAAGGAAGAAACATAATTAAATTTAATTAAAGAGATACGTGTCTATTGGATATACTTTATACCAATAACCACTTTTATTAATAATCAGACAAATGAAATTATCATGAAAGAATCTTGAATAAAAACTAAAGTGTAAAATAATATTTGTGAAAGACATTACCATACTAATGGGTTTTATACCACAACAAAAAAGCCCAAGTAGCTCAATGGTTAAATTGGTGACTTGAAATTATTAGTAATTAGTATTGAAGTGTCTTAGGTTCGATTCTCATCAAGATGAAAATTTTCTTACATTTTTATAACATTTAACTTTGGAGGGGCAGTTATGTAATTTCAAGTTGTTGAATAAAATGTTTCACAAAGTCCTTGTTGCAGTATAAGATATATAATAGATTTTAAGAATGTAAAATGGTTAGACCGATTTTCATTTTTACTTGACTTTGACCGTTTATTCAACGATATTAATCGATATACTAATAAAGTACAAAATCGAAATTGCGTGTAAATAAAACTAATCTGTTTACATTGAATCAAGATAAATAAACACAGTTTCTATCAAAAGAAACATAAATAAAAACAATTGATCCCTAAAAATCTAATGCTCATAAATAATATAAGAATAATGTTAGATGTATTGAACTGAATTAAAAAAATTATTACAAAATGATACGATGTTAGTGTAAGAATAAGTTACATTTAGTTGCTTTCATTGTAAACCGTATTTTTATAAATATTTTCAAAAAATGATAAAATCACAATTTTTTTTAAAAAAATAGTATTTTTTGTAATTTCTTGCAACAAAATTATCAAGTCTTAAATTATATATATATACTAGCCTATAACGTGCAAGACACGTGATTTAAAAAATAATAAATTAAAAAATTTAATGTGAACGGAAAATATTAAGATAAAAGTAAAAATTAATATGATAAATTATAAAATGAAAAAATTAAATATTAATTGAAACATAAAAAAATATTAAAAAAATACATATGGGGATGAAGAAGATAAATGAGGTATTATTAATGTTATTTTATAATAAAATAATATTAATAATAAGGACATATGGAAAATCTAACATGTTTTAATTAAAAAAAGTAATTGCCCGTGATATTTTTAGAAGTGTTTTAATTATATTAATTGTATTTATTAAAAAAATATGTTGACATGTTAAAATAAGTAAGTTTTTTTTAATAAGGACAAATAGAAAATTTAACATGTTTTAATTAAAAAAAGTAAGTGTCCATAATATTTCTAGATGTGTTTTAATAGCTTTTAGATTTTGTTAGAAAAAATGTTTTAACTATAAAACTCAATCAACTAGTTACTATTTTTATATTATTTTATTATTTATTAAATAGAGTATTAAAATAAATAAGTAAGGATTGCACCTCATATTTTTGGGAAATAAATATTTTAGTGATAACAAATATAAAAGATAATATATTTTAATTTAAAGGTAATTGTCGTGATATTTTTGGAAAAGGAGTAGATTTTGTTAGAATTGTTTTTTAATTATAAAAGACAATCAGCTAGTTACTATTTTTATTTTATTTTATTATTTATTAAATATAGCATTAGAATAGGTTTCAAAATAATTAAGTAAGGATTGCGGCTCATATTTTTGGAAAAAATAAATTTTTGTGATAACAAATATAAAAGGTAATTTGTTTTAATTTAAAGATAATTGTCATGATATTTTAGGAAAAGGAGTAGATTTTGTTAGAAAAACAAATATTTTAATTATAAAATGCAATCATATAGTTACTGTATTTATATATTTTTATTATTTATTAAATAGAATAAAAGACCGAAAACCAAAACTGACCGAAAACCGAAAACCAAAACATATTTTTGGAAAATAAAGATTTTAGTGATAACAAATATAAAAGATAATATATTTTAATTTAAAGGTAATTGTGGTGATATTTTTGAAAAAGGAGTAGATTTTGTTAGAATATTTTTTTAATTATAAAAGACAATCAGTTAGTTACTATTTTTATTTTATTTTATTATTTATTAAATATAGTATTAAAATAAGTTTCAAAATAATTAAGTAAGGATTACACCTCATATTTTTGAAAAAAATAAATTTTTGTGATAACAAATATAAAAGGTAATATGTTTTAATTTAAAGATAATTGTCATGATATTTTAGGAAAAGGAGTAGATTTTGTTAGAAAAACAAATATTTTAATTATAAAATGCAATCATATAGTTACTATATTTATATATTTTTATTATTTATTAAATAGAATTAAAAACCAAAAACCAAAACTGACCGAAAACCGAAAACCAAAAACCAAAACTTCCGATGTTTGGCTTTAATAATATTGTAAGTATACCTAGTGCATTTACAGATATGCCCACCGCTGCTGCTATATGATCATCCATAGCTCTACAGTCACGGACTTATCGTTTACATTATCAACCCTTTTCTCTCATTTTTGTGAATCAGATCATCAAATCTTTCACAAAATGGCGAAAGAACCAGCTCGAGTTCTCGTTACCGGTGCTGCAGGTAATCTTTTCCGATCCGCTCTTTATTTCTCATTATCACTTAAATCATCCTCTTTTTTTTTTTAAAATAAATATTAGATTAATCGGATCTGCTGATACAAATACTACTTGCGTTTAGTTAAATTATTATGTTTTAATCTCTTTTTTAGTTTTATTAGTTGCTGATGTGGTTGAATTAGTGAATTTTTGTGTTTATCATGTGAATCAGCTAGTTTTGTTACTGTTTTAGAATCATGTATCGTGTTTGATTTTGTTTTTGATTGATTTTTTGTGTTTATGAAGTATGCAGTTTGTGTTTAGATTGATCGTGTTTCGATGAATGTTATGATCTAGTAGTTGAAGGATTGATGTGTATCTGGTCTCGGTGATTTGCTTAATGATGATAGCTTATTGTATGATTCGTATGTTGAATTCGTGTTTATTTGTTTGGTTATTAAGTGAACCAGTGTGTTGTGGTACTTTTCGATACAAATTTGTTAATATTGCACGAAAGTGTCTAGAGAGGACTGAGGAGGGAATAAAATAGAAAAAATGTAATTAAGTTTTGGATCTTCAACTAAAAACGTAGGTACACTATGATAAATGTAAATGTAAGACAGAATCAATTGTAGCTACTAGCTTGTTTTTGATTCTGGGACCAATTTAAACCGGTGGGTACTATGTTCATGACATGCTCGGTCAATCAATTGATTGACATGTACCAAGTGGATGTAAAGTGTAATGTAATATCTCCGGTGTTAATATAAGAATAAGATATTCCAATACCACTTCATTAAATTTTTCTTGTGTTTGTATGTGTGATTGTGGAATGTATGTTGTTTTGTATAAAGTAGAATGTGTTTTTTAATTGGCAGGACAAATCGGATATGCTCTTGTACCAATGATCGCGAGAGGAGTGATGTTGGGACTTGACCAACCTGTGATCCTCCACATGCTTGATATTCCACCAGCTGCAGAGGCACTGAATGGAGTGAAAATGGAGTTGGTGGATGCTGCATTTCCCCTCTTGAAAGGTGAATTCATCACACTTTACTAAAAAGTTACAAGTCAATACACAAATCAGCAGACCAGCTTATCTTTTCATTGGAAACTTTGGAGTATTGATTTAGTTTAACAGTACCTTTTCACATTTTGATATATGTATCAGGTGTTGTTGCAACAACTGATGTTGTTGAAGCATGCACTGGCGTCAACTATGCAGTTATGGTTGGTGGTTTCCCCAGAAAAGAAGGCATGGAAAGGAAGGATGTGATGACAAAGAATGTGTCCATTTACAAGAGTCAAGCTTCTGCTCTTGAGAAGCATGCTGCTGCAAACTGCAAGGTTTGTGAAATTTGTTGTCATAGTCAAATCTGACTTGGTTTCTTTTAAAGCCAAGTAATAAATTTTCCCATTTTGTTTATTCACTTGATTAAACCACAAGCCGTTTGTAGTATATCTTCATTACTCACCACCAGAAGTGCTCATCCACATATTCTTGGGTTATTTTTCCATTCTTTTGTACACTTTAAATCTTTTCGGCATTACAAAAAATGACTTGGGAGTTGTAAGTTGAAAAAACTAAATGGTGTTCGAGGGTTAAATTTTAGATTTTAAAAGAGGTGAGGGTGAGCTATTTTTTCTCAGCAATAGCCAAGTGTAACATGGTTGCAACTTGCAAATGGTTGAGTAACAAATCCACACTATAGTTCTTCAATATGAGTGTGGATATATAAATATGAGGCTACACCAAGTAGTTTTGCTAAAAAAAATTCACATCATTGTTTCTATACTTATATGAAGGTAAAGGGATTTAATGTTTAGATTATGTTATTGATGTATGTGCATATGTTTAAATGTCATTAGAAAGTAGTGTGTTGGTACGTGTTCCCAATAGTATCCTGTGGGTGCTATTTGCAACTGGAATGGATATACAATATGAGATTAATGATATGCTAGAATTTCTCATGGGTAAATCTACTATGGTTGTACTTTCTAAATTTTTAACCACTCCTTGTGATACTATCATATGTTTTTTTTTTTTGCAGCATTACTTGTATTCTAATTTTTTGCTTGATCCAGGTCTTGGTAGTTGCAAACCCTGCCAACACCAATGCATTGATCCTGAAGGAATTTGCACCATCAATTCCAGAGAAAAATATAACTTGTCTTACAAGGTTAGATCACAATAGGGCACTTGGTCAAATCTCCGAGAGACTGAATGTTCAAGTATCTGATGTTAAGAATGCCATCATTTGGGGAAACCACTCATCAACACAGTATCCTGATGTCAACCATGCGACTGTTGGTGGCAAGCCTGTCAGGGAGCTTGTTGCTGATGATGAATGGTATAACAATGTGATTATCTTTTCTTGTTCTGAATTATTGATGACATCAAATTGTGTCAACTAATTCATAGTTCTCACATATAACCCGAGTGTTTTCTGATTATAGGTTGAACGGAGAATTCATTAAAACTGTCCAACAGCGTGGTGCTGCAATTATCAAGGCTAGAAAACTCTCTAGTGCCTTATCTGCTGCTAGTTCAGCTTGTGACCACATTCGTGATTGGGTCCTTGGAACACCAGAGGTGGTAACTCCTGTCTAAACTCTGTTATACATTCTTTGATACTCTTTCAAGTTGGTGGTCTAGTTTTCTGTCAACTATTTCTTGGACTAAAACTCACCTTCCTGCCGATTCTAGGGTACTTGGGTTTCTATGGGAGTATACTCTGATGGCTCATACAATGTACCTGCTGGGCTTATCTATTCCTTCCCTGTAACATGTGCTAATGGAGAATGGAAGATCGTTCAAGGTAAGCACACGACATGGTTGTCCTTTTCACTAAAGAATGGATATTTGTAATAGAGATTTCAGTGCTAAAATTGGTATTTTTCATTTACTCCTTTTAGGGCTGTCCATTGATGAATTCTCAAGGAAGAAACTGGACTTGACAGCTGAGGAGCTCAGTGAGGAAAAAACCCTTGCATACTCCTGCCTTTCTTAGGTTTCTTCTTGTCCTCTGCATCTGTATTGGAAAATAGGGTGAACATGATTCAATAAGGCAGCTGTTTAGTAATTGCAAAGCTGTAATGATGCAGACTGTTTATGTGGATCCTGTTGTTGCTGGATCTATATATAGTTTGTTTTCTATTTCGGGAATATTTTAAGTGTAGACTTTAGAATATTGTCATGGAGAGGTGAATCGAACCTTATCATAGTGAATGAATGTTGCGTTGCTCATTGTGGTAAAAAGTAATGTTTACTCATGCATTTGGTCAATTTTAGATGTTCGTTTTCCGTTAAACATCATTGGCAAGTATTTTTGCCACAAACATCATTGTAATTTCTGATGTTGTTGGGTACTGCTTTGCTACGTAGATGCACACCCACGTAGGATCTAAGCTTGTCACTTAATATCCGAGCTTCCATACATCATTATACTTTCTGGTGATGTTGATACTGCTTTGCTATGTAGCTACACACCCACACAGGATTACACACCCACGTTGGATGTAAGTGTTTCACTTAACAACGGAGCTTCCAAATTGTTCATCTATTATTTTCAGTTATATCAGTTTATTATGTATCCCTATCATTTCTTCTACACTGTGAATGCACTCGTACAATCTTAATTACTCCCTCTGTCCCAACGAATTATATACATGGAGGCTGGGCACGGAGATCAAGAAAAAATATAAAAAATGAGCAAAATTAGATGAAAAGTGGGTAAAGTCGTGGGATTCATTAATATTTAATAATAGATTTGAGATAGTGGAGAAAAATAGTGAGTGTAATAGTGTTTTATATTATTATAGAATAGTGATAGAGTAAGTAATGGGTGGTGTAATAATGTTTTATATTATTAAAAGTTACTATTTTTGAAATGTATAGAAATGAGAGGGATATCCCAAAATGAAAAGTTTATAGAAATGAATGGGACGGAGGGAGTACATATTAAAACTTAGTGCCGTTGGCACCTTTTTAAATAACCCTCTTAAGTGTCTCGGCAAGAAAAAGCTTTATTAGTTGTACACTTGCTTAGTTGCTTTTTATGTTGTCCGGTTCTTAGTCTAGACTCTGGATGATGCTACTGATTTTAGGCCTTTGAAAGACCTTTCTAAGTGACGCTGTAATGTTGGCACAAATCCGAATCAATGTTTAATCAACAACCTTTGCATGCATGAAGTTTCCCCCTTTTTGTCCAAATTATAAAATACACCCAAATAGCCTGTCAGAATTTTGGTAATTCCTCGGCTGTCATGAAAAGATTATACCAGTAATCCACGCCATCATCACCTTTGAGACATTTTAATTCCCGATCAATATCGAGACACACTTTTAAATCTTGATCAGCTAGTAGATCTTCTGACCAAAAACTTTCCCCGATCTCGGACAATATATCCTTTGATGAAATCAATAGTTCTTGCATGACAGTATCTGAATTGGTACCGATTGATGAGAGTTCACCAGAAGAACTTTCTGGATTGGTGCCAACTGATGAGAGTTCACCAGAAGAACTTTGCCGCGAAATTGACCCGTCGTATCCCAAACTATCAGTCGCTTTACTGGTCAAAGAATCCAGCTTTCCGGATTGGGGTTCCATTTTTTTGTTTTTCTGCTTTCTTGTGTCTGGAGTAGATTGGTAGCTTTTGAGCTTTTTCTTAATGTGAGTATGCCATACATTTTTAATTTCGTTGTCAGTTCTTCCTGGTAATTTAGCCGCCATGACAGACCATCTGAAATTTATACGAACAGAAAACAAATTCAAAAAATAGTAACACAAGTGCATGCTACTTGGTACGTCATTTGTAGTTGACCAAAGGAAAGGTTAAGCAAATTATATTGACAATTATAAGACACTAGCCTAAGTATAACAGTGCACGTTTAAAATCAGTATTATATTGCAATAATTTTAAAATTGACTAGTGTTCTTCTTAAAGAAGTACTACGATTCATATAGTTGAGTCTTACCAGATCTGATTATATTTTACTCTATAGTCAAGTTTCCAGACACAAGTCCATGCTGCAACAGTTGCAAATCTGTCAATTTAAGTTCTACCTAATTGTACCTATTACTATAAATCAAGTTTATCGTTTATCATATTTTTAATTAACTAGCTTGCCATGCACGATAGCATAAGATTGCCGTAAAAACTTATATAAATAATCGTAACTACACTACTGTAGTTTTTTTGATAATTCAGTGTCCGGGTTAGCTTTTGCGCATCTCGAATAATTTGGAGGACTGCTAGCACACTCGTACTCACCGAGCATGGCAGTCCACTTACTTCCGTGCATCCAAAGGAATGTGGAACCTATTACCTTGGAATGATAATCCCCTAAGTCATGGTCTCAACCAACTGTGACACCATGATGGGTACTACTACTGTAATTCTTATTCTATTAAATATAAATAAGTTATAGAGTGTGACAGGTCTTTTAAACAGATTTTACTATTTGCATGTACCAGAAAGTTGTGTATTGATCCTGTTCTGGATATTTACTTGTTAATTCAAAATTAAGGGCGAAGATAAAAGAAAGCATTTTAATTATTTTAAATTTGTATATGCACCTATTTCCGATCGTTTCATGTAGCTGAATGATAGTGTCCTCCTCTTCTTTGCTGAAATTTCCTCTCTTGATGTCCGGTCTTAAGTAGTTTGTCCATCGGAGTCTGCAACTCTTTCCGCATCTCAGAAGACCTGAATATACACATATAAATCAACGATTAGTGCATCAAATATGTAACATTATTAACTCCTATGTGTCTATAACATACTCAAATCCGCGGTTTTGAATATAACTAAAACCCTATCGCATTTATACTTGAACAAATTTCTGTGTATATTAGATCTTTCTATTGAATTTACTGAACATGCATGTTTTCAGGCAGACCAGAGCCTTCGCCACATATGTTTAACTAAATATAGTGTCAAAGTTACATTTTTTGATGTAGCGTCTTTGAATTTCAAGTATACTATGTGTAGGTTAACTCTTAGAATCATAAAAGCATGTGTGCGTGAGTATTTAAATTTCTTATAATTTCAATGTCCGTGCATTTAAATTGCGAATTAAAGGTGCATAATTAATTTTGAAAACAAACCAGATAGTTTAGGAAGAGCCCTCCAATTAGGATGGCCATTTTGTAGAATGTAAGAGATGAGACGTTGATCTTCATCATGCGTCCATGGCCCTTTTTTGAGTCCCATCTTGTCACAACAAGGAGCTCTCACCATCTCTATATATCTTGAACAACTGTGACACTCTCTCTTTGTTATTTTCACTAGCTCTCCTTTCTCGTATTCTTTCAGTTGACAGATAGAGAAAGATACAAATGAACAAGAGAAGGATTATACTACTACTTATATACTAATTAACAATGCAAGTCACAGGATGCATAATCCAACCAAGGCATCTCAACTCAAACAAAGACTTGGGCGAAATTTCCAGGAAAGAGAATCTCTCATGATTTCTAATAGTTTTTTTAATTGTATAATATATTATAAACTTGGTACTCAGTTTTAATAGAGAATAAGCTTATTGGTCAGCAGAATTTGGAGAGTACTAAATAGTCCTAATCAACTTGTGTTCTTTAGCAATTTGGTGAACAAAATGACAAAGGTCCACTAACATTGCATGGTCACCTCTGCGTTATTATATAAGTTAATGTATATGTTATTTATACATCATGTTGAAGAAACAAGTTGCACTACTTTGACGTTGTTTTACCCTCAGAAAACATGTTTTTGTAAATCTTTTATTATAATACAGTCTACCCAAATATACTCAAATATACCGGTTAACTAATAGAAATTTTGAATTATTTTAGGATCAATTAAAGAGTTTTGCTAAATTTTAGACCAATCACATTATACTATTTATTTTTCTTATTTATCGTTATCATCCCACTACACTAACCACGATTAGTTAATAATCTTAATCTAAATACATTAGTTACTTATTTAACATATCCATATATTAGCCAATTATAATCCTAATATAAATACAACACTTACTTGATTTAACATATCCATATATTACTCATAATTTAAATACATTAGTTATGGGTAAAATTATGGGTAAAATTATGGGTAAAATTGTAAATTTTTAATTTTTTTAGCAAAAAATTAAAATAAATATATGTAATAAGGGCATTTACCTATTGTATTTGATAACAGAATAAAAAATATATATATTTACATGTTTTATGTATACAAGATATTTTTTGATATTAAAACTAAATTTTATTGAAAATAACATTTTAATACATCCGATTAATGCTCCGATTAATCGCCGTCTAACCGATTAATCGCTAGAAGGTGCTATAGTCGCTTAGACCGGCCTAGCGTTTTCTGGAACATTGCTTATAGTATATATGACAAGAATTTTTTAAGATCTCTTATAATAATACTAACTATAGTATAATTTAATTATTATATTTAAAATTATTGTTACAATGAAAACAAGGACAACATAATATTTTATAAAATTTCATGTTAACCAATCAGAAAACATGAATTATTTTAGAACTAATCAGATATTAATCATAAATTTTAGACCAATCTCAAGAGCCTAAAACTTTTCTTATATAATTTTATTACCCAAGTGTGGTTAGACTATCCAAACAATGCTATTAAACAAATCAAAATAAAAAAATTATTTTATTTTTAATTAAAATTTAAATCCATTAAAACTTTCCTCATAAAATTTTATTAATTAAGGTTGATTAGACTATTCATACGTGATTAACCAAACAAACATTCAAAAAATATTTTGTTTTTAATTAGAATTTAAATCCATTAAAATTTTCCTCATATAATTTTATTAACCAAGGATGGTTAGACTATCCATACAACACGATTAACCAATCAAAATTCACAAATTATTTTTTTTATAAATTAAAATTAAAATTATTTATTATTTTTATATATTTCGAGATTTTGATCACGTTGTGAGGAATTATTACGGGTATATGTATAATTTTTACGAATTTAATCAATAATTAATATTTTTGATTATTTAAATTATTAAATGTCGTAATTTAAGATTATTACGAGTTATCCAATATTAATATTATTTATTATAATTAGAAAATTCGATGTTAATTGATTATATTAACAATATTAAATCCATTAACTATTATATTTATATATTTCGATAATTTTTTTATTCATTAAATTTTTTTTATTTCTAATTATAAATTAAACTCTTTATTATATTTATATACTTCGAGAATTTGATCACCGATTATTCTATGCGTTTAATATATAATCATCTATTTTATAAATAAACCTCTAATACCACTCCACAATCTAACGCATTTAATGAGTAAGCATTATGAGTATATGTATCATTAACTATACCTACAAATGCAAATGTGGCAAAATCGTGTCGAACCCGAACATGAGATATCATGTTCAACAAATCAAATGCTTCGAAAATATTATTATTATTAACCTATTTACCATAATTATATATAATTTTATTAGGTTTAAGGTGTCCATCTACATTATTAAATCAATTGAAGTAATTCAAAAAATGTGAAAGTGAGACAATCAATATCAACAAACAACAAATGTTGACGACGACGTCAGTAGTCAGGATCTAAAGGTAATGACGTGATAAATACAAAATCCTAAAAATATAACATACTGAATGTAAGATTAAAATTTATTTGTAACAAATTTAAAATCTCCGTCATATGAAGATAATGAAAATCGGTATCCTGAAAAATTGGGTATTATCATAGGAAAAAATCTGGCATTCACTGTATCTTTGAAGTTTCAAACTTAGCATATAGAAATACATCATACTTCGGCTCGATTGTGGTAAAATTAGTTCAAACTCTAGAGCTTTAACGCATCTAAAATCACATCATACACGGTTGATTATGTCCCAACGAGCATAATTTTTTTATTTAAAATAATAAATTATGATATTTGTCCAACATCAAATTTGCATCAACCATTTAATTTTTTTCAAATCAGGTACCTGATTAAGCTAATAATGATAATTTTATTAATGATAATCTAGAATCAAAATCAGAAACAAATAAATGTATATCCACATCGATGATAATGGAGTTAATAAGAAGTTTAAATCTAGAATGTTTAGGACGTTTAACCTTCTTATTATTTTAAAAATTGATGTTACATTTCAAACAAATTCTAATATCATAGTTTTATGTTATTTTTTTATGATGTAAACATTTTATTTATCTGTTCAATCAATATTTTATGCATTGTATATTTAATTATAAATATTATTTTCATAGCAACCAATAACATAATTTATATTTGTTAATACATGCATGCTTATTTGGATAAATAACATTGTTAAATTTGGAAATCAAATATTCTCACAGTTCCAAAATGTAAATCATTTTTTGTGAAAAACATGTCTCCATTTACTTGTTTATTTTTAATGTTAAATTTTGAAAACATGACTAATATAAAAAGAGTAAAGCGCACTTTGTAACTTACAATTTACTCAAAACATTATTCACAATACTATAATTTAAAATCAAGCATCTGAAATATTAACATTTATATTTCATTGTCCTTTGTTGCATTCCGTTAATTTGGTAGGTCAATGGAGTAAAATGTGAGTCTACAAAATGCACATAAAAACACGTAAGTATACATAGTGCAGTTTACTCCCTAAATAACAACAGAGTTCTTAACGGAATGCAATAAAATGTAGTGAAATTTAAATATTTATATTTCAAGTGCTCAATTTTGAACTAAAATTTTACAAATAGTGTGTTGAGTAAAGTGCGAATACATAAATTACATTTAGTTGTATAAAAATAACACTTTGAAATTTACTCATCGTGTCAGCCGCTTTTTATTCATTCTATTATATGCACTCTCCCCCTCACTTGATTTTTAACATTTATAAGGTGAATACAAAATTTAGGGATATGCATTACAACTGCCCCGTCCGATTCTATTTCGATCTCCATTCTATTCGGGTCAGGAATTGGGGGATTTTTTCGGATCCGGATGGGGAATGGGGGAATATTTCAAAAAAAAAATCGGGGATTGGGGCGGGGTCGGGATTAGGATATCTACGCCCGGATCCCCCGATTTCCATATTTTAGAAATATAGATATATATTTTTAAATGTATATAATTAAATTATTATAAATTAGTATATTTTATATGTAGTATTTTTATTTTAAATTTTAATTCTTCTAATAAATTAAAAATTTTAATAATAAAATATAAAGTAATTGCAATAATTTAATTATATCTTTTGTCTATTATTGTAAATGTATTTTAATTCAAATTAATTTTTTAAATGTAATATTAAATTTAAAACATGTACTCCCTCTGTCCCTCTGAATTCTTTAAAGTAGGGGGACGACACGGAGCTTAAGAAAAAGTGTAAATTAATAGGAAAAAGTAAGAAAAATAAGTAAAGTGGTGGGGCCAATCAACATTTAATGTATAAATTGGGTATAAAGTAGGTATAGTGGAGGAAAGTAGTGGATGTGATTGGATTTTATATTATAAAATGTTACTATTTTTGGTATGTAAAGAAATGAGAGGGACATACCAAAAAGGAAAGTGTAAAGAGAAATGAGGGGACAGATGGAGTACTACATATCATTATTTAACAACTTAATTTTGTTACTAAATATATTCAAATAAAAATTATTTTTTTAAAAAAAATAAAAATCCACGATTACATTTATTTTTTTAAAAATAAATAAAAATAAACAACTTAATTTATTTATTTTTCAAAATAAATTCATATTTTTACATTTGTGTTTTTAAATGCTTTTTTAATTTAAAATGTATGTATTTAACTCATTGTATTTTATAATTATTTTTAAAATGTAAATTAACAAATTTGTAACTAACTTAAGTAAATTTATTCCAACACAATTCATCTACTTATCACTTATTATAAGGTATAAGTCAATTTTTTAAAGATATCCTGTGCTAAGTTGTTGCTAGTATATAAGAGCTATAAGAATCATTATTTTACATGTAGCAATCAGAAATTTTTTCTGGGTTATTTTTTTCTTACAGCTAAATAATGTTGTGCATGGATCTCATCAGTCCACTTGAACTGTCTATTTTTTCCTGACGCAAAAGAAAGGGAGAGAGAAAAAGAGCACAGCACCCTGCCTGCATAATTGAATTTAGGAGTTGTAACCCTGTTTTACAATATAACTAGCCTAAAAACCCGTGCGAAGCACGGGCCTGCTTATTTACTGAAATAATTTTTCGCACGAAAATGTATATATATCGAAACAATTTTGTAATTAAAATTAATTTTGAATTTATCTTATATTTGTATAAAAAAAAATTAATTTTTTTAATATTTAATAAGATTTCACAAAATTTGGAAAAAAAAATCTATAAAATAAAGATCAGATTATTATTTTCATTTGACAAAATATTAATTTAGTTTTAAATGTCGTGAAATGCATTTTATCAAATTCAACAATTAAATATAATCTAAATGATTATTTTAGTATAGTTGTTTATGATATGGATGTATCTAAACTAATGTGTTTTTAACGAAATGACAATATACTTGTAAATAAAATATAAAGTTGGTCAGGTACGTAAGACTACACACCGTGATCACATCTTAAAATCTTTTAGTCTAAAGTCCGTATATAACATTAGTGTATGTAAATTAATATGATAACGTAACTGTGCCAAACCCAAGGCTTTAGGACTTGTTCATAGTGAGTATTATTGATATTAAGAACAAATAGAAACAATGTAAAATTTGAAACACGATCGAACTATTGTTCTTGTTGCAATTATAATCAGGTTTACCGGAGTTTTCTATGTTGGAGAAAGTATAATTTGTAAATAGGTATTTTGCCTTAGTAGTTGTTGTTTGTTTTTCAGCGATCAATTGATTTGGTTTTTTTTTATTTTTTTGCAGTCTAGAATATAAATCGTTAAATGCACACAATGTTGTTGTAATATAATCGAACACATGTGAATGAGATAGAGGATTTTAAAAAGAAGCTGAAGGTTGGTGCATCTTTGCACACTCTCACAAGACTATCTTGCGGTGTAAATTACAAAATTGTCGGTATATAACATAGGCGATGCAGTCTTAACATTGTCAGATATAAACGTAGGGCTGAGACTTATTACAAAATCTATTAATATTATTTAAAAGTCATCCATGCGGCGTCTCACTCAATTTTTTTACTTTTAAAATTTTATAAAAATTTTATACTCTAATCTTATATGTTATCTATAACCTTATTATTATGTAGAAATTATATGTTATCTATAATCTTATACTCTTTTAAAATTTTATTTTTTATATCAATCATTTAAAATAAAAGAAAGAGAATCGTAGAGTATGCTCAATCCATTAAAATATTTTTGGTAATTATATACAATGCAATATTTTATAAATAATATAAACCAACATTTTATTTATTTAAAAATAAAAAATTATAAAAAAGAAGATGAGAGAAGAAGAGAAATTAACATTAATAAGATTTTAAAGAAAACTTAAAACAAAATGTACTATGCTACTTATGCATGAGCTTGATTAGAGAAGATTAATGGTTCAATTTACTACACTAACATAATTTTATCTACTATTTGCATAAATATAAAAGAGTTGACGTTTTTGTAATTTTTTAACATGTAGGGGCAAAATCATAAATTCAAGGTATTAAAATGACATATATCAATAATTTAAATTGATAAAACAGAATTGTAGATTATGTTCAATTGCTAAAAATATTTATTATAACTATGTATTGTGCAATATTCTAAAAATAATATAAATCAATGTTTATTAACTCAAAAAATAAAAAAAATTGGAAGAAGAGGTGGTTTATCTAATAAGAGTTTGAATATAAGCTCAACACAAAGTGTAGCACAGTTGGTTATGACATGAGTTTGACATGGATATGTTAAGGGTTCGATTCCCATCATTAACATAATTTCACAATTTTTACATTTTCATTAAAGAATGGTATTTTTGTAATTTTAGAAAATATAAGGGTAAAATCGTAACTTCACAGCCATTAAAATGGCAAACTTTGCCTTTTAGAAAATATAAGGGTAAAATTGTAACTTCACAGCCATTAAAATGGCAAACTTTGCCCTTTGTTGGCTTTTAATATATAGAGAAAGATGTATCTGATTTTTCTACTATAGACGAATTATGACTCCTCAAATTATTGAGAACTAGCTTATACTCTGATGCACGGTTACTTAAATTTTATTTATAATTATTTTGTTTATAATTATATTTTTATTACCCATGCAAGATTGTTTTTTTAATATTTATAATTATATTTATTTATGAATATTTTAATATTTAAAAGTTATTAGTTTACATGATTAAATTATTGTTAAAAAGGATTTAGCCATAAAAATTATAGTTAAAAATTTGATATTTATTATATTTTACACGCTCAATTTAATATTTGTTTATATTGAGTTATAAAAATTAGATTTTGCCAATTTTATAGTCCACATGAAATTCACAAAATAATCTTTAATTTAGTTTTGGTTTAATAGTTCTTTTTCAATTAAAAACTATTCTAAAACTAAAAAAGAGAATAAAATCATGAAATTTAATGTTTGAGAATTCTATTCGATTTAGGAAATCTACTTATATGTAGTTTAGATTATTAGAATACCCTTTATTAACCAAATACAGTTTTTAATGTTAAATCTAACGATTTTCACCTATCTATTTAACATTAAACGATTTTTATTATTTTGGTATTAAATGAGTTTCCTTATTTAATTACAACTATTTTTATGTTTTGACTTTTTAGAAAATACAATCATAATATAATATCTTTTAACTTATATCATTTTTAGATAATAACTTCTTTTTATATAATATAATCTTGATCATGTATTTTTAAAAGTATTGTATCTAACGGTTGAGAATGTTTTGGCGGTATTTAGGACCAAACTACCATGATAACATCATTAATTTTTCTTAATATTTATAATTTTTTTAAATATTTATTACTAAAATATAATATACTCTTTTTTGTAATATGTTAAAGATGCGGGAACTTTGAACTTTTGAGAAAATAAATTATCAATTAAAATATATTTTTTTTGTAATAGTTATTCTTTTAAAGTAGTACACCGTGATCCAAATTCTGTATAAATTTTATTTTTTTATAGTATATCTAGTAAATATCTATGTTATTATATTAAAGACTAAATAATGAAAGCTTCCTTATAAGTTAAGTTTGTTCGCTTTGTTTGATCACTCAATCCATAATCGTTGAATCTTTCAAATTAAATTGTTGAAAAACGTTAGATATAACAGTAAAATTATCATGTACAATGATCTAAGGTTGGAATCTACCAACAACATATTAAAATTTATAGTTTTTTTTTAAAAAAATAAGAATTTTTTCATTTTTTCTTGCAGACATATGTTATTTGATAATATTTTTTGTAAAGTATAACCCGTAAATATCTATGTTATTATATTAAAAACTAAACAATGAAAGCTTTATTATAAGTATGGTCGCTTTGTTTGATCACTCAATCCATAATCGTTTGATCTTTCAAATTAAATTGTTGAGAAACGTTACATATAACAGGAAAATTATCATGTAGAATGATCTAAGATTTGAATCTACCAACAACATATTAAAATTTACAGGTTTTTTTTTGAATTTTTTTTTGAATTTTTTTTCTTTGAGACAGGTTATTTGATAATATTTTTTGTAAAGTACGATTTTTCAGAAAAGTACTATACTAATTGATTAACAAACTTTTAAAGTTTCGAATTTAATAATTTACAATGTATATAGGTTAAAAAAGTTAGGTCTGTTCTGTAGCTGAGTCTACAATTTCAAAATACGGTTTTTTTAATATGAATATAGTCATGCTAACAATGAAATTAGGTCTCTATGAGTGCTTATAAAACAAAATCACCATTTGCGTATAATTTATTATTTAATAATAAATTATAATTGATTAGTTATGATCTATAACTTAATAAAATAGGATAAAAAATATGCACAATTTTATAAAAATTTATCCTCGTATTATTATATTCTTTGTTGATTTGAATTTTTCTTAGATTGATTTTAATTTTTGAACATAGATTTCTAAATTTAAAATAGTTAGAAAAAAGTAATTAAATTGGCGTTAAAATAATGATGACATAATTTTTATATTTATGTATCATTGTTATATGATATACATGAGCATTATATTGATAATTTTTAATATTGTAATCGATATGAATTGTTATCTGATATTTGGTTTAACAATTATTATCTAACTCGAACTATACATAAATTAAAGAGAAAAGATATTTAAGAATTTTTACATAGAAAAATTTTAAATTATCAAAATACACTTTTTAGTATTTAAATATAATTCTATTATTAATCAGATACACTTTTTAATATTAGATCTAACAATTCTCATCGATGTATTTAAGATCTAACTGTAATAATTAATTTGGTTGTATAGTGGTCGTACACGACTAGATCGGTTTTAATTTTTTCTTAAACTGATTTTAATATTTTATTGAAATAAACATAGAATTTATAAATTTAAAAGAATTAGGGAAAAAATTAAATTGGTGCTACAATAATAAAAAAAATTATTAAAATTTAGATAATCACTTTACTGTTTGAGCTCTATCTTGAGTTTTAGACAACAGATTTTAACAATTTTACGGCCCACGCGAAGCTAACAAAATTATCTTTAATTTAATGATGGTTTAATAATTATTATCTAACCGGAACTATCCATAAACTAAAGAGAAAAGATAATTAGATTTTTTACATAAAGATTTCTATTCAATGTAGAAAACCTATTTATAATTAATTTAAATTTTAAAATTTTTTTATTAAAATTTAGATAATCATTTTACTGTTTGGGCTCTATCTTGAGTTTTAGACAACAGATTGAACAATTTTACAGCCCACACGAAGCTAACAAAATTATCTTTAATTTAATGATGGTTTAATAATTATTATCTAACTGCAACTATCCATAAACTAAAGAGAAAAGATAATTACGATTTTTTACATAAAAATTTCTATTCAATATAGAAAACCTATTTATAATTGGTTTAAATTATCAAAATACACCTTTTAGTATTTAAATACTATCCTATTATAAATCAAATACAATTTTTAATATTATATCTAACGGTCCTCATCTATTTGAATATTTATAGTTTTATAATCCAACGGATCATATACTTTTGGTAGTAGAGTGACCGACCAAAGTTTTGGATAAGATCTCCCTTACGCTTATTATATATAAGGAGTTAATAAAGATTTAATATAATAAGGATATCAAGTATATACTGATATAAGTATCTTACTAACTGGTTTACTTTTAATGTTCGGTTTTAATTACAGTGTATATAAAATTTTAAAATACATTATTACTTAAAAATTATTAAATAGAATAAAAATTATGTTATGATTATATAAAATTTTATTCTCATATTATTATATTATTTATCGATTTGAATTTATTCTTAATTAATTTTAATACTTTATTGAAAAAAACATAAAATTTCTATATTTAAAACAATTAGTGGAAAAATAAATAAATTGGTGCTACAAAAAAAAATATTTATTAAAATTTAGATACCCACTTTACTATTGGGGTTCTATCCTTAGTTTTAGAAATTGAATTTTGACGATTTTACAACTCATGCGAAACTAACGAAATTATCTTTAATTTAATGATAATTTAATAATTATTATCTAACTTGACCTGCTGACCTACCGATAAACCGAAAAGAAAATATGGTTAAGAATTTTTACATAAAAAATTCA
Source organism: Heracleum sosnowskyi (assembly GCA_030848705.1). Taxonomy (NCBI): domain Eukaryota; kingdom Viridiplantae; phylum Streptophyta; class Magnoliopsida; order Apiales; family Apiaceae; genus Heracleum; species Heracleum sosnowskyi. Next base: position 129,835,683 of record CM061238.1, on the reverse strand, counting down.
ATTCAAAACCAATTTATAATTGGTTTAAATTATCAAAACACACTTCTTAGTATTTAAATATAATCCTACCTTTAATCAAATACACATTTTAATATAATTATTATATTCAAAATTATCGTTTATGAACATGAAACCCTCAATATTTTAATAATATTTTGATATTATCCTTTTATGTTTGTTATATGTAAAATAATATAATTATAATTTGGATTAATCAAATTGTTATGTTCTTTCAGGAAAAAAGTGTTTAAATTTATTTATGTACAGGAGTTCTCGTAAGTCTCTGTAGGTTCACGTGTATCATTGTTAGTATGATATACATCAGCATTATATTGATAATTTTTAATATTGTAATCAATATGAATTGTTATCTTGATATTTGGTTTAACAATTATTATCTAATCGGAAAGAAAAGATATTTCAGAATTTTTACATAGAAAACTTTTAAATTATCAAAATACACTTTTTAATCAGATACACTTTTTAATATTAGATCTAACAATTCTCATCGATCTATTTAAGATCTAACTGTAATTATTAATTTGGTGATCGTACACGGACCAGATCGATTTTAATTTTTTCTTAAATTGATTTTAATATTTTATTGAAATAAAAATAGAATTTATAAATTTAAAAGAATTAGGAAAAAAATTAAATTGATTTGATAGTACAGTGATCAACCAAAATTTTGGATAAGATCTACGTTACGCTTATTTATTATATATAAGGAGTTAATTGGTGAACAAGCTGGTGTAGTTTTGTATATGTAAGTGTAAATTGTTTGAACATTGGGTGATTATTATTGTGTAATGCTACGTATTATAAAATGAACGTGTTCTTCCAAATTCTTATCTGTTCTAGGTATCATATTTAATAAAAATATAAGACTTTGTATATACATATAGTTTATGGATTAAAACATGTCATGTGATGCCACAATACAAGTTTTTGAAGAATTTATTATCATCTTTAATAATATAATATATAAGTTAGTTTGTTTAGAGATTTTATTTATACGACAAAGTGTTATAATAAATAAGTACAAGTATTGTGGATAATTAAGTAAAATAACATTGAACCAAAAAATAAAATATTAAATTATGTGTTTGAGTATTTTTTTAAATAAAATATTAAAATATATAAGTAAAAGTAATTAAATAAAAATATTTTAAATAGATAAATAACTTTTAATGTTTCACCTTTAATAACATAGTATAGATATACGAAATTTAATTCATTTATTAAGCATCGATCAATTGAATTATTCTTTGTTGTCCGGAAAATTTTGCGTTTCATTGTGACATGTATGGCTGTATCAATATATATTGAAATAACATTAGTATCTTAATATTTAATAAAAATTTAAAAATAATATAATAATAAATTAATATTTGAAAATAATTTTGAAAACCCTAACAATTTTACATTATTATTTAGTGAGAAAAAAGCCCTAAGGTTAATCTTAGTGAACTTACCTAAATGTTTTGTAATATTAAAAAGAATGATAATTTTATAAATAAATATAATTTTTTGTAATTATAATAATACCCTCTTGAATTTATAGGTAGATTTACTACCTAAACCCTTATTTAGTTATCATATATAAAAGCAAGTCAAAGCTCCAACGTACTCGTTGAAATTAGAAAATGGAAATGGCAAGTAAACCACAAACAGAATAAGACGACTTTGACTTTAATGTTTAAGTCAAATTTATAGGGTTAGATATTGACTATATATTTTATGTAGAACAATGACTACATACAAACACGTTTAAAACTAAAGAATGAGTGTAGATTGAAATTATTATATTTTATTATTAGTGTCATTATTCACTTGCCAAACAAATTGATATCAACGTTAATTTTTATTAGTTTGTTTGTCTAACGGTTCCCGGTTAATTTAATAATACAAGTGTGCATGTGAAGTATGGATAGGTAGGTGGTCATGTTCACGAACCGAGCTAGTTTTGTTTGTTTTGCATTTTACTTTTTTTTTTTTAGATTTTTAATGAGCAAATAAATACGAATTATTTGATTTATTATTTTAAGATATTTTATATTTTAATATCTAAAGTACTATACTAAAGGTTTAAGGTTCGAATCCTGTCAAAAATAAATTTAAGTATTTATATTGTTAGATATATAAATCAAATTTATTATATATATAAAAATTTCATCAAATAATATATAATTACTAAAATTTAAATTAAATAATAAAAAAAAATTAAAGAAGACTGTACATTAAAAGTTTGGTAGGTATTTGGGCTGTTTCATGGCCTATCTATAACCAATTTATTTATAATCAGTTATCTTTTTGAGCTAAAACACATTATCTATTTTATTTATTTTTAACTAAAACAACCCATCTTCTAAAAATAAGACGAAAATATATATATAAAATAGTAATATTATTATATATTTAAAATCAATTATCTTTTTCACCTAAAACACATTACCTATTTTATATTTTCTAAGTAAAATAACACATCTTCTAAAAATAACACGGGAAACATATATAAAAAATAATAACATCATTTTAAATAACTATTAATAAATAACTGGTTACACTTATAAAAAATTAATTGCCTTTTGAAGCGGGCAACATATGCATATTGGTAATATTATTATATTAAACTTAAAAAATTCATGTTTATTATAATTTTTTAGAACTTAACAATTCAATAAAATAATTAATAACAAATAAAAGTAATGTAATATTAAAATAAACCCGATACATTGCACTGACATATATTTTGATATTTGAACTTTAGTCCCTTTTTTGATTTTTTAAGAGCAAATAAATATGAATCGTTAGATCTATTATTTTAAAATATTTTATATTTTAATATCTAAAATACTACTAAAGATCACGTCAACAATATATTAAATTTAAATATTTATAATGTTAGATATATAAATCCAATTTATTATATATGTATATTAAAATTTTACCAAATAACATATAATTACTAAAATTTAAATAAAAAATAATAAAATATAATCGCTTAGCCTGAATTTTTATAGACAAATATATACACACAATATAACGTTGAAAATACTAGAAAGAATCAATCAGAAACTTATCTTTACGCGAAAAATCAAGAATCAAATCATACTAGAGCACACATCCAATTCTGACCAGACATGTATTTAGCCTTTTTGACCCTCTAAACAACGTTTTCTTGGCTCATGAAAAACAAACTCATAACGAATCATGAATTAAATAAAATGTCTACTGAATTTGAAAAAAAAACTGAAAAACGAGATCTGAATAAATTTTATGACTTTAAGAACAGTTTAAAGCATAATCTGGAAAAACAATGTGAAACAAAAGTTGTAAAATTGAAAAAACTTTCAAAAAAGGGCAGAATCAACAAATTCCGACTTACGATGAATTCTTTACAAATTTTACAAGATTGCTGATTTGTTTACGGGAAATACCTACGAATTTTGAAAATAAAGACGAGTAAGAGTATCTCCAACCATCATGAACCCTTAGCTAAAAATCCATATGACATGATTTAAATAAAAATTATAGAGAATGTGTAAAAATTTTGTCACTCCAATGATACATTACTATCGACTAAAAATTTAGATAACCTCATCGGCTATATATGTCTCATCGGCTATATATGTCTCTAAGACTAGCTAATTCCATTGGAGTAAAATATATTACAGGTTCAACAAATTTTACATAATCAATATTTAACCAATCATTTTACATAACACCGTTGGATATGCTCTAAAGAGAATATGATGTATATTTAGCGGTACAAAACCCTAAACCCAAATAGATTAATTATCTGTATTCAAATTTTAATCCATTTTTATTCTTATTATTAACCTAAAAATCTCACTCCCACCCATTTTACTTCTTTTATCGCCCCCTGCATCAGTCTTAATCTTGATAACATTGTTGGAAACAACCATTTAGTGTTACCTCTTCCCGTATTAATTAGTGACTATATAGTTAATCGCGTATACATAATTTTTCACTAAACACAATGATGACAAGAAACAAGTAATATTCTGCAGATGTTCAATGTCTAATTCATTTCTGTCAAAACAAATGTCTAATTCATTAGCAACCAACATGCATAAATTACATATATGTCTGTCTACCTGGGCCGAAGCCCAAAATGGAAGACAAACCTAAAAGTGGGCTCAGTGACGCAAATAAGATTTTGATTTTGTGCTGGTCAGCTGATGGGATTGCAAACTAAAAACATTGTTCTCCCACTTACGGAATTCGAATAAATTGTAACCCAAGTTTCATACGCACAAAATGTTACCGACACAAAATGACAGTGCTGCGAATATATCCGGATGGACATTTGACGGGACAGAAGGACATGGAGCATTATTTATTTGAGTGTACCTGTTTCACAAGAATCCATCAAGCCCACGTGATAATGAAGGGAACCCACGTGATGAGATAAGTTTCCTCACACTAGTCCTACTTTTTATTCACATAATTTCTTTTATTGTACCGACATGTTTACACTGTCACCGACATCAAATTTGTCAACATGCAGTTCCTTTGATTGACACTGTTTCTTGTTTTTTTACGGATGTAGCGAATGAAAATTGTAGCAATTTCTATTTCATAACATTTTCATTCGTATTTATTTTGATGACTAAAACTTAAATAATCAAAAAGTATAAGATTTTGTTGAGTTCTTTCTCGAATAGTTTAAGATTTTAGGTGAATCGGTTACTTATCGTGATAAGTCTGGTTGAATACTTCAATTAACCCTGAATCTATGGTGTAACCATGGTGAAGAAGACGATAACAAGTGTGTATAACTGTGTGTATAATAGAGAGAGAGAATGAATCAACTAACTCGAAAAACATTACTATTCACTTAAAGATACAAGATCTAGAGTTTATGTATTTATACATCTACATACAGCGGTCAACATTGTAAAAGAATCAGTTACATATACAAGGTCTTGTTTGGCTAAATGGTAAAACCAACTTATTGTTTATATGAGTCACATTATTAGCTAAAACTAGTTTTGCTATCTCAGTAGCCCTCTTTGAACTGGAATGGCTGTAGAAGAAGTAGAAACACATGAATCTTCACAATCGTTAGTATCTTCCCCCCTACAAATTGAGGATGAAATGAAAAAGGAAAGACCCAATTTGTCACCACAGAACCAATGAGGAGACTTTCCTAAACCTTTAGTAAGGATATCAAAAATATTGTTTTTAGAAGTAACCTGCAGAACAGAAACAATACCAGCAGCTATCTTTTCTCTGATAAAGTGACAGTCTATCTCAATATGTTTCGTGCGAGCATGATAAACAGGATTAGATGTCAAGTCTATGGCCGCTTTATTGTCACAATAAAGAGACACTGGTCCAGAAATAGGAAGATTTAAGTCTGTCAGAAGATTTCTGAGCCACATAACAGGAAGCATCAGCCAATGCCCTATATTCTGCCTCTGTAGAGTTCTTAGACGTTAAAGATTGTTTTTTGGAATGCCAAGAAATAGCTACAAGGCCCAGGCTAAAACAATAACCACCAACTGATCTTCTATCAACTGGATCCCCACCCCAGTCACTGTCACTATAACCAGCAAGTTGCAAAGAATTACTGGCAGGGAAAAATAAACCATGTTGAACAGTCAACTTCAAGTATCTCAAAACCCTTGTAACAGCTTCAAAATGAGCAGTTCTTGGAGCATGAAGAAATTGACTTAGAGACTGAACTGAAAAGGAGATATCAGGCCTGGTAGATGTATGATATAACAATTTGCCCACCAATGCTCTATAAGAAGAGGGATCAGGTAAAAGAGGCCCAGAAGCATCATTATCATACAACTTGACATGAGGATTACTGGGAACTGATAAAGGTTTGCAGTCCTGCATGTCCACAGATTTGAGAAGATCCAATATGAACTTATGTTGACTTAGTAAAAGCCCATTAGCATTTCTCTGCACCTCCAAGCCCAAATAATACTTGATGGGGCCTAAATCCTTAATACTAAATTGTTCATGTAACATGGATTTCAGACTTGTAATGTTCTGAAAATCATTCCCAGAAACAAGTATATCATCAACATAAACTACTAAAACAGTAAAAGAGTCTCCTGATCTTAAGGTGAACAAAGAATGATCTAAGAGAGATTGTTTGTAACCAGCCTTGAGAAGAAAAAAAGCTAGTTTAGCAAACCACTGCCGTGAGGCTTGCTTAAGACCATAGATGGATTTGTTGAGTTTACAAACCCATTTAGACTTATTATCAGGTGGAGTATATCCCAAAAGTAACTGCATGTACACTTCCTCATCCAAGTCACCATGGAGGAAGGCATTATTAACATCAAGTTGCTCAATAAACCAGCCTCTAGCAACAGCAACAGCAAGGAGACATCTGACAGTTACTAACTTCACTACTGGGGCAAAAGTATCATGATAATCAATGCCAGCAGATTGAGTAAAACCCTTAGCAACTAACCGGACTTTATATCTGTCAATATCACCATTAGGTTTGTATTTGACCTTAAAAACCCATTTACACCATACACTCTTCTTACCAGGTGGCAAAGGCATGAGGGTCCATGTGTTATTAGATTCCAAAGCTGTTATCTCAGATTGCATGGCCTGGATCCATTTTGGATCTTTGATGGCCTGAAAATAGTGATTAGGCTCAAAGACTGAATTGGAGTAAGTAGTGATAGTTTGTTCTGAAGTGTCAATAGAATGATGAGTAAGATGAAGAGAGAAAGGATCTGGAACATAAACAGTGGAGGCAACTTTATAGTCTTGCCATCTGAAGGTCTATGTGTAACTCTACTAGAATGTCTTATAGGTGGAGGAGGAACAGAAACATTAGGACTTGGAACAACCTCAAGAGTAGTATCAGGACTGGAATTATCATCAAGAATAGGATCAAGAGAATTAGATGTTGTAGAATGACCAATAGGAACAGTCATTGTAGGTGAAAAAGAATGATCAGAATCAGTGTATAAGGATTGATGTAGCCAATTGAGAAAAGTATATGAATTACCGGATGAAGTGGTGGTGGACTTAGCCAAAGGTAAAACAACATTGTGATATGGAAAAATATGTTCCAGAAACCTTAAATGTCTACTAACAATCACTGAATGATTGTCAAGCCTCAAAAGTTTATAACCCTTTTGAAGATTAAGATATCCAATAAAGACACGCTGAATTGCTCTTGGTAAAAATTTGTCCCCAGAATGAGTTGAGGCATAACATAAACAACCAAAAACCTTAAGAAGAGAATAATCTGGAGATTTGTTGTAAAGAATTTCATATGGACACTTGTGTTGTAAAACAGGTGTTGGTAAAAGATTAATAATGTGAGTTGCAGTGAGAATACAATCTCCCCAATATTTGAGAGGCAATCCAGATTGAAATCTTAAAGCCCTAGCGACCTCTAACAAATGCTTATGTTTACGTTCAACCCTTGTGTTTTGTTGAGGTGTGTGAACACAAGACCTTTGATGGGTAATGCCTAAATTGGCAAGAAAAGGACTGAACAAATGATTAATAAACTCACTACCATTGTCAGTCCGAACTGATTTAATAGAAGTATTGAAATGATTTTTGACATAAGCAACAAAGCTTTTAAAATGATAAAAAACTTGTTGCTTACTGGAAAGTAAAATAGACCAAGTGGCCCTACTGCAATCATCTACTAATGTAAGGAAGTATTTATGTCCTTGATTTGTAGCAACACTGTAGGGACCCCAAACATCCATATGGATTAAAGAAAAAAGAGATTTTTCATGTGAAGTACTGTGATCAGGAAAACTCAACATAAACTGTTTAGAAAATGGTCAAACAGGGCAATCTTTATTACAAACATCAGTATGTTTAACAAAAGGAATGTGATTAAGTACAGTAGTATGTGCATGACCTAACCGTAAATGCCAAAGTTTGGAAGAAAGTACAGTAGAAGACACTTGAACAACATAGTACAAGTAGCTGAAGGCAAAGAAATATCATGAGGAGACATCTTGAAATGAGATTGAGACATGTAATATATGCCATTTTGTTCAATTCCAGTTGCCAGGACTTTCCCCTGGTTCTGGTCCTGGAAAATGCAATCAGTGGAAGTGAATTTAGTGATCAAATTAGAATCAGTAGTCAATTGACTTCAGATAATAAATTGCAAGTGAATTCTGGGACAAACAAAACTTGATATAGAATAAGATCAGGGTTGAGAATTACTTGACCAACTAGACCAACAGTAATAGTTTGTTTGTTTGTCAAAGCAATATGAAAGGGTTTAGACACATCATGAAGATTAGTCATTAAGGTTTTATCACAGCACATATGATTAGATGCACCTGTGTCAATTATCCATAATGACTTTAGAACATAAGAGGAATATGTAAGCATTGAATAAGCCAAACCTGCCATGTTGAGATGAGAAATATGATCTTCAGGAGTAGTCACATTAGTGTTTTTCTGACTCATAAACGTAGTCATAAGTTGAGCCATCTAATTAACTTGCTGTTGCAATTGATCAAGAGAATTATTGAAAGGTGGAGTAACATCTTTCACAACTGGACCAGGTAAAGCAGAAACCTGCATAGCCTGAGAAGGTTTGCCAACAGAATTATTGTAAGAACCAGTAATAGAATGAGCAAATTTGCCCCTACCCCTTCCTTTAGGTGGATAGCCAATTAGTTTGAAACAAGTGTCCTTAATGTGACCATCCTTGTGACAATAAGAACATTTCAAATTCTGTTTCTTCAAGTATTCAGTGTTAGGTTCAGAATGATTGAAAGAAGCCTGAATACCATTCCTTGCATTAGCTATAAAGGAAACATGAGAAGAACCCTGTCTCTGCCTCTCCTCTTGCTTAACTAAAGAGAAAGCCTGTGCTAAAGAAGGTAATGGATTCATCATTAAAATTTGACCTCTGGCAGCTGAAAAGCTATCATTTAAACCCATAAGGAAATGCAGTAATTTTTTCCTTTGTTCTCTTTCCTCCTGCAATTTGTGAGATTCACATGTACAGACAGTTTTACATGGAATAGAAGGCTCAAGTGCAGCATACTCATCCCAAAGGTTTTTCAACTTGTGGTAATAAATTTCCACAGACTTATCACCTTGTTCCAAAGTGTGAATATCTTTCAACACTTGATAAACCCTATGACCATTAATACTTGAGAACTGAGCCTCTAATTCAACCCACGCTTCTTGTGCAGTAACAACAAAATCCATGCCATTGTTAATTTCATCTGAAATAGTGTTCAAAATCCAACTAATAACCATATCATTTACCCTATCCCATTGAGATCTTAAAGGAGAAGAATCATCAGGTTTTGGTATAGTTCCATTAACAAGTCCTAACTTGTTCTTGGCTGATAAGGCTATAGTAAGAGACCTTTTCCAAGGACCATAATTCTATGTACCAGTAAGTTTCTTAGAAATCAAAATTAAGCCTGGATGATCAAGATTCTGCAGATAAATAGGGTGTGAATTGGAGGTAATGACATTGTTAATTGTGTCATCATATTGCTCCAAATTAACCGGATTAACCGGACTAGAAGTAGGAACACTACTGCTACCAACAACATTTGCATAAGTGTTTCTGGTCATTGTAATCGTCAAGATATAGAACAACTAGGTGTAATCACAACTGATAAAGATGCGTATACCAAGATATATCTCAAACTAACAAATCAAAGTCACATTTCGAAGTAAAAAACACATGAAGAAGCAAATTTACTCATGAATTTGCAGAAATCAACACACAATTACTTGAGATCAAAGATATCGATTGTTAACACAAAGATTATCAAAGATCTTACGCGAATTTGACGAATTTTCACGAAAAATTTGATGAATCTGAGAACAATCAATCCGAAACAAATCATATCTGTCGATTAACACCAATTCGATCCATAAGAAACCGTTGCGGAATGCTCTGATACCATGAAGACTTCAATTAACCTTGAATTTATGGTGTAACCATGGTGAAGAAGACGACAACATGTGTGTATAACTGTGTGTATAATACAGAGAGGAAGAATGAATCAACTAACTCGAAAAACATTATTATTCACTTAAAGATACGAGATCTAGAGTTTATTTATTTATACATCTACATACAGCTGTCAACATTGTAACAGAATCAGTTACATATACAAGGCCTTGTTTGGCTAAAGGGTAAAACCAACTTATTGATTATATGATTCACATTATTAGCTAAAACTAGTTTTGCTATCTCATTATTGGTTACTTGACATACACAAGTGTCCAAATAAAGATGGGAGTGAGAGAGATGCTAAAAGAAGAGTGTAGAAGAGGGTGATGAAGGTGGGGGCTGTCTTGGCATCTACCCATGACTCATGAGGAGTTTTCACCTATTTTGGCTGTCACTTTCTATGCAATGAAATACACATGGGACATATACATCTTACTTTATTTGTTTTTTTCTTGTCTACTTGCTGCTGCTGGTCCTCTACTTTACTTCTGTGGATATTATTTGCTATATGTGTGCGGATCTTGGTAGTTCTTTTTTTTTAAATTTCTGCAACTTTGTCACATGTCATGCAATCCTACTGTCTGCTTCAAATTGCTACATATTCGTTATTTCAATAATTATGGTTGCTAGATACTGTTTCTGATCTTTCTTTGTTGCTCTCCTTATGTGTTTACAGTTTATTTTATTATTTACTTGTTGAGTATCTTAAAGATTTGCTGCATGAAATGAGAAATTTAAGGGTCTTGATCAACTTCTTGAAGTTTATATAGGGGTACTAGGATTATGAGAATGGTAGGTTGGTATTAGCTGATCTTGGGTTTTGTTTGAAAGGCAATAGAAACTGAAGTAAAGGATTAATTTTAGCTATTCATGATGGATACTGATTGTAAGACCATTGTTTGGTTTCGGAGGGATCTTCGAATCGATGACAATCCTGCCTTGGCTGCAGCTGCTAGAGATGGTTCTGTTTTGCCTGTTTTTATATGGTGTCCACAAGAAGAAGGCCAATTTTACCCGGGAAGGGTTTCAAGGTGGTGGCTTAAGCAGTCTCTCATACATCTGCAGCAATCCATGGAGTCTCTTGGGGCTAAACTTATCCTGATCAAAGCTCGGAGCACTTTGAAATCCCTTCTGGAATGCGTTAGTGCTGTCGGGGCAACAAAAATAGCCTACAATCATCTTTATGGTATGTTTTTGCTCTTCTGACCATGTCTTGTTTTCCTGTTGGTATATGATCTGGAACTCAACAACTTGTTTCAAGGGCTACTAAAGATTCATAATTGGGGAGGGGCGGGGATTGGTTTTTCATATAGGATCCTTCAAAACGTAGAAGAATTCATGTTAATCGTGTTCCACAGTAGATCGTATTTGTTCAAGATACCTAGTGATCAAAGGAGTTCTTAACGGAGAGCTTCACCTCGCTTCATATTCATAAAATTTTCAAAAGGTTAAAGAACAATTGCTTTTGGATCAGCCTTTAGTTATCAAAGTTTATGCTTCCCCTTTGCTGTGAAACCTACTATAGCGCGATAAAAAGTACAATAACATACTCTTATGCTGAGCCACGACAAAAGGTTGTTATTCGAGTCAAATATATAATAATTGGATAGGAAATTTTGTAACATTTTTTTGTTACGACTTCATTGCTATAATTATATCATCTGCATTGAACTGTTACAAGCTCAGTCATCAGTGTATGAATTTTGTGTTCTCGGATACTGGGAACTCTGGTTAGTATGTAAACTTGGTGAAACATAATGTTGCTAGAAGCTAACTTCATAATTCTGTACTCTTAAGTATAATTAGTGAGATGTTGAACTTAGAAAGAGCTGAAATCATTGTTCAAAGCTTGGCAACATGACCACACTAATCTCATAGATTAGAGAGCAAAATTTTCCATTTTTAAAGGGTGAGTGGTAATTTAAATTTTTTTCGTCCAGAAAAACTTTGTAGTTTGTAGTTAAGGTCAGCTGATGAATTGTTGCAGAGGAACACACAAGTAACAAGTTGAGGGTGTAGCTGTGTAAACATAGGCATTCCTATGATATTTGATTACGCAGAAATTACACTAGATTTTTAAAAAGGCATGGGATTTGGATGCAAATGTATGAGATATAAAACCAGTAAGTGCTGCAGTTCCATGTGCTCTTGGAGAATCACACTTACTCAATCAACTATGTGTATCACTAGGCCACAAATCGTTTTTATGTCCTCTACGTGCATAGCTGAGTCTCAAGTAATTATGTAACCACAGTCAGTAGAAGCTTCCAAATTCCTTATAGAGCATACATATTACCGTGTACACATAGAAAGCCTACTATAGTTAAAATTGCATCAGTTTTCACCCACATAAATATACAATACAACAATGTAGAAGCTCACTTGCTTACTATGATATGACAATCTCTAAGCATATCATATTGTTCTTCGGTTTTGATTATTATCCAGATCCCGTTTCACTTGTTCGTGATCACACTATCAAACAAAAGCTCGGGGAGCTTGGTATATCAGTGCAAAGCTATAATGGAGATTTATTGTATGAACCATGGGAAATATATGATAATGAAGGACACGCATTTACAACCTTTGATGCATACTGGGAGAGGTGCTTAAACATGCATAAAGAACCTGATTCACATCTTCCTCCGTGGCGCTTAGTTCCTGTTGAAGGTACTCTTAATTTTGTCAAATTTGCAAGCTTTCTTGTAGTAATTGAAATTTTCAAACCTCCACTGCTGGCAAGACTATCTAAAAAATAGTTGTGATAAATAATTGCATTCCTATATTAATATATTTTAGCATTAAAAGTAGATAGAAAAGCTCAGTATATATAAAACTGCACAATTTAAGTGTGGGTTCCAATGTGCAAATGACAGGGATAGTTGAAAGTTGTTCGATTGACGATCTGGGGCTTGAAAATGAAATGGAAAAATCCAGCAATGCTTTATTAGGAAGAGGATGGTCTCCTGGTTGGAGCAATGCCGATAAGGCTCTATCTGCATTCGTTGAAGAAAATCTGATCGACTACTCAAAGGAGAGGGCAACGGTTGCAGGAAACACAACATCGCTCTTTTCACCATATCTTCATTTTGGGGAAATGAGTGTGAGGAGAGTATTTCACTGCGTGCGTATGAAGCAGATAATGTGGGCAAACGAAGGAAACTGTGTTGGACAAGAAAGTGTTGCACTATTTCTTCGGGCTATCGGTTTTAGAGAATATTCTCGTTACATTTGTTTTAACTATCCGTTTACTCATGAAAGATCATTGCTGAGCAACCTTAAGTATTTCCCCTGGCAAGCAGATCAGGCCCATTTCAAGGCTTGGAGACAGGGTCGTACTGGTTATCCATTAGTTGATGCAGGTATGAGAGAGCTTTGGGCAACTGGGTGGATGCACAATAGGATAAGAGTGATTGTTTCCGGGTTCTTTGTGAAGTTTTTGCTTCTACCATGGCAATGGGGAATGAAGTATTTCTGGGATACCCTTCTAGACTCAGATTTGGAAACTGATATACTTGGCTGGCAATACATATCAGGTAGCTTGCCAGATGGACACGAGCTTGAGCGTCTAGATAGCCCACAGGTACGTCTTGATTTCCTTTCTATAGAATGATTACAGCTTTGGTTAAAATATGTTAGTGTGTTCCTATTGTGCATATTCTTAGAAGTTCTGTATGTATGCCTTGTTACCTGTACATGTGTAGTTCTAGTTTGTAGTGTGTGTAGGAAAGAAACTTTTTAGGTTGTTATAAACTCATCTTGTGAATGAACCCTTACTGGAACAGGCTTTCACAATTTCGGACTGATTTGACAGTATGTTGTTTTCTAATCTTCCGTGTTGAATAGATTGACTGTAAAACTGGCTGATCTTCTTTGACACTTTAGCCAATTGAAAAATTACATCTATGAATTGAGCTAAATCATTTATACGTAAGTGTATCAATATGAGACTCATGCTCGAGAAAACTTGAGATAAAGTAAAAGGCAGAAACAATAAATGTTTGAGTTACTGCACAGGAGGTTCTAAGGTACTTTGGTGAGTGCTTTCTCTCCCTTTCCTTCTCTTTTTTGCGGAAACTTGAAATAAGTTTCCTGAAAATACTAATATCTACTAAATTTGTAATAAAACAAGTGATTTTCTTGTTGATGCCATTATGAGCTATACCCTGCCAAATGGCTGATTTTATGGCGCTTTCTGCTGAGACCTCAGATCTTAATTGTTCTTCAATTATGATCCAGGTTCAGGGATTTAAATTTGATCCAGAGGGTGAATATGTGAGACAATGGCTGCCTGAGCTAGCAAGAATGCCCTCCGAGTGGATCCATCATCCTTGGGATGCACCTCCTAGTGTACTTACATCTGCAGGAGTGGAATTGGGATTAAACTACCCGGTGCCTATTGTTGACATTGATTTAGCAAGAGATCGCTTAACTGAGGCTTTACTGATCATGCGAGAAAGAGAAGCTGTTGCAAGAGCGGAGAAATCTGATGGGAATGATGAAGTTGGTGATAACTCCGATTGCATTGACAATTTACCGATTCCTAAGGTTGTTCTAAAGGAGAAGGCTCCTTGTTCTGCGGCTTCTTCCCGTGACCAACAGGTACCTTCAATGCAAAATTTCAAGAATGGCTTCCCCAGTCGAAAGAGATTACTTCCGCTTGAAGAAGGACAACTTCAAAGGAACATGCAAATCAGTAACAGTGAAAGTGAGACATCAAAGATAGATGAAGACTTGTGCTCCACAGCTGTATCCTCTTCAGCAAAGAAACAAATAACTTGCAGCATGACTTCCTGTTCGGTCCCACAATCGTGTTCAGTATCTTCTGATCTGAAGCAACAAAGCCGTGTAGAAATAGATGCGGGGAATAGTCCAAGCAAGCAAGTAGGGTAAACAGTCCACCGTTGTTAATAGCTGGGCTCATATCTCCTCCAATTTCATATTTCTGGAACTTGCACAGTAGAGGTTTCTGTAAAGATCCTATTTTAGTCCTGTAATCAGCAAGATTAAATTGATCTAAAAAGTTGCCCACCTTGTTAGGGTTTATTCCGTAGACTTGGCAGGTTGTCTATGCAGTATGTTTACTCGCTTTCTCCTTTGTGCAATCCAATCTATATTGCAGTTCGAGTCTTATATACACAGTTTCATGCTGAAAATAGAATGGAAATAACAGAATCAAAGATGCTGTTATTGCACATGTTTAAATGCCTCCTAGAGGACAAGCTACTTTGACTGTTGTCTCTTACACCAAGCTCTACTTGGTGTTGGTCCAATAACTGTCCTTTGATTGCATGACCTTCCTCCTGATATCGGGTAGGTTATTGACATCTTCTTCCACTCTTTTGAACCACGTCGGCAAGTCCTCTAGAGGGTCTCCATTTTTTTTTTGGGGTTAACTAGGCTGACTTGACAATATTAAATCGGATTTTGATCTATTGTTGAAACTTGTAATCTTCATAAATCTGCCTATTCATCAAATTTTTTGGCTTGGAACAAATGCCAGAGGAAACAAGACCATTCCCAACTGCTCAAGCCTCTGGTGTAGTACAACAATTGGTTGCAAGGCAAACTAGCGTCAACCATAATTTCGTATACTACATTTATCAAGTCATTTAACTATGAGAAACCAATAGGGGCAGGAGTAATCGCTATAATTCATCTGCACTATGATTAAGAGAGAAGAATCATTCCTAGATTTTTTCCCTGCAATTTTACCAATGAAGAGGCTTTCTCTAATTCTCATGCCATTTCCTTGATGTCCCTAACCAACCGATGGGCGTCCTGAAGGGATGAGCATGATGCATGGCACCACACTAAATAAGCAGTCCTTCAGGACGAGCATAATGCAGGGCACCACACTAAATAAGCAGTCCTTCAGGACGAGCATAATGCAGGGCATGTTGTGTTACTTGCCGCACTAAAGAAGCATTCGTAGAGCCGTAGAGAGTGTTAAACTAAGTTTGGCTGGCAGAGAATAGCAGTATCGATCATTGACCTGCCACACATCTGATCTGGGAGCACAAATGTGCAATGACTAATAACCAGCTTAGAATAAGCACCTCAAGAAAAGCTGTTGTAAAGACTCTCCATTTTCCTATCCCAGTGTTCTGAGCTGAGAAAAACATCATGAGAGACATCCATGCCAATCCTAAGAGTACAATACCTAGTAAGAAACCGGCTCCTAATGATCAGCCAAAAAAAAAAGGAAAGAAAGAAGAAGCACATATTTGGAATAATTGTATTCCAAACATTAGCAAGCTTCACATGTGGATGTGGATTACAGTCACTTAGCGCGATGTTGTCGTGAGGAGAACGATGAACATTTAGCTGTGATTACATCGTTAGGTGACTTAAAGGTGGGATATGAAGAATGTTGTAGTTTAGATGCGATCATGTCAATATGTGACTTCAAGGTGGTGGGAAATAGAGAATGTTGTACTCCAGAATGACTCATGCTCGAGGATTGAAGATTTGAATGTTGTGGCTAAAAGATAGTTGCAATAAGGTGCCAATCAACTAAAACTTTTAAGACCAAGGCCTCCCTTTTTTAGCAAACAGTTGCACCATGCTACCTTAAGATGACAAGAATTGGTCCCACCTTTCCCAAAGAAACAGGAAAATATTTGGCAGGGTTAATGAGCTATTTCAGTACTGTACAATACATAAACTTTCCATTGGATTACCAGTCCAAAAAAGTTTTCACTCAAACACTTGAACCACCAAAACCTTTCAATTAGGTGATGTGTTGTTAGTCCCGTTAAAAAAGTTAACGGAATGCTGACGTGTACACTGCCGAAACGAAGTTTAACTACAATTCTATCACTTAACTTTATATCAATTTTCAGTTGGGTTACCATTCAATTTATATGCTTATAAGTGTATTTTTTTTTTTTGAATTTGTAATTTTGTTCGGATGATTAGAATTTAATTTAATTTAAAATTGAACATACTCATTCAATTTATATGCTTATAAATCGATATAAGTGAACAATTTTTTTTAAAGATATCACGTTTTTTCAATCCAAAGTGTAATTTTTTCAATTTGTAATTTTTTTAGGATGATTAGAATTTAATTAGATTCAAAATTGAACATACCCATTCAATTTATCTGTTTATAAATCGATACATGCGAACAAATATTTTACGATATCATATATTTTTTCAAACCAAAATGTATTTTTTTTTGAATTTGTAAATTTTTTCGGATGATTAGAATTAAATTTAATTTAAAGTTGAACATACCCATTCAATCACATAACATACCCCTTGAAAGTTTTCTTTGAAATGGTAATTATTTTCGGATGATTAGAATTTAGTTTAATTTAAAATTTAACACACCCACTCAATTTATATCTTTATAAATTGATACATACGAACAAATATTTTAAGATATCACATTTTTTCAATCCAAAGTGTAATTTTTTTAATTTGTAATTTTTTCGGATAATTAGAATTTAATTAAATTCAAATTTTAACATACCCATTCAATTTATATGTTTTTTCAACAAATATTTTTAAAAAATTCAGTTCAAATTTTAACTGAAAGTTTTTTCGTTCAGTGACCTAATTGAAAGTTTTTTCGTTGAGTAACCTAATTGAAAGTTGACCAGTACTTTAACGGCGCTCCGTTAAAGTCAAACCAATTTTAACGGCAGTGAAAATTTATGACTGTACAGTGTTGCGATTGAAAATAATTGTTACTTAAATTATGCGATTGAAAGTTTTTTTGGACTGGTAACCCAACTGAAAGTTTATGTATTGTACAGTACTAAAATAGCTCGTTAACCCATATTTGGCACAAGAGCCTAAGATCACAGAGCACATTAATAGTAAGCAAAACAGATTTTAGAAGCTGAAGTCCACATGGGAAGTGAATTCTCCTAGAAATTGAAGCCACGAGAGCTTGACAATCCTGAACTCTGAGCTTGGTAGGAAACAGGGTCTGTATAACATTCTAATTTATTTTAGGCATCTACATTTGCTCAAATATCATCTCATTGTATGGTGTAAAAAAAGACTGCAATGTTTTCTCAGAATAAATAAAAAATACATAATAACTGGATAGCACCCGATTCATCCCCATCTATCAGAATAAATTCAATATTACGATGTGTAACACAGAACATATCAATAATTGTGTGAGTAATTTGTAATCACCTCCACATGACCATAACGAAAGGCAAGATCCTGCAATTACTTACTGTTTTAAATATGCTGATTCTCTTCCTTATCTCGGGAAGCCAAAAATGTCTTGCAAAAAACAAGATCATATTCACCGGGACAAAAAGGCTACCTAGATATGCCAACTTGCAAGTTCTTCCATAGAATCTATGAAATAACTGAAGAATTTTACTTATAAAAGGAGATATCAAGGGCGGAGTGAGGATAAGATATAACATAACGACACAGAAAACAATAATCACACGCATCTCGTAAAATTGCAAAGCACCGTCAACAGCTCAAGACTTTGGTTCCTAGTGATGTTTCGATTTCCTCAGAGCATTTCAACCTTTAAAAAGAACAAAAGAAAACACAGCAATTCTTTTGTCAGGGTAGAGGATTTTTGGTCCCTTGCCAAAGCAATTTGCTTTTTACATTTCAAACAACATGTTAATTTAGACCCTCCTGTTTAATAGCATTAGGAGGTTTGTGCTACATCTTCTATTTGCCAAGGAGTGCTTCCATGATTCGATCATCTTGTACCAAGAAAGCTCTGGCTTCTTAGACAACAGGCTTTTGCTCTATGCAACCACATATCCCCGACAGTAACCTTCAGGAGCCTTTCGATATTCATGAGCATTTTCATCATACCTTTGCACCCAAAAAAAAGTATACATTAGTGGAAGCATAGTACGAACCCCTGTAAATATCTTTATACAAGTTAAATATCATGGACCATCTTTGCCTAGTAATGCTAGCAACATACAAGGATGGGCTATAGAAGCGTTTAGGAAAAAGAAGTATCAAGGAAAAGGAGATCCTCCAATTAATTTACGTATTGATTTGTAATCACATGATACAGACGTTAGGTAACATACAAGCATAAATAATAACCATAACAATAAGCAGTAATAAAGGTAATCTCAGCAAACGCCCACATACAAAGCATGTACACATGCAGCCGTAAGCAGACTATAAGTAAAAGAGCAGAAGCATCACCAGTCACTTGTATGAAGAACATATTTGCCACAAAGCATCACTATTAATCGTTAAAGGTCTCTATAATCAATAAGGGCTGAAGACTCATAATTCACTTGCATGATAGGCCCTAATTTCTACAAAGGCGGGAGACTGAGAACTACAGGTTGTCACGATCTCTTACACTGAACTATTTACATTTTACAGAAGAATACCTTGTTTTTAATGAAAGGGCTTCCTTGCTTGGTTGTTGTAGTACTTCCAAACCCAAATTTTGGTTTCTTTTCTGCAGGCTTTAGTATTTGGAATGAGCACATTAATGTCTCGTCTACACTCATCATAGCACCAGCATTATCGAATTCTCCACAGTAATTAGGAGCTGAAAATATAGTTACAAGTTGTCTATCAGCAAAAAACTCATACCCATCTTCCACAACCTGCAAACAAGAGATAACGTCAGAGAAACCGAGATTATGATTTACAGTTACATATTTATATAAAAAGAAGAAACAAATATAGACCTGGTGAGCACGACATATAAGGTCAAGATCCAGCTTCTGAAGATATTCTGTCACCTTATCAGCTCCAAAGGTAAAGGAAACTCCCCTATCATTCATTCCCCACCCTTTAACATCTTTACTAGGGTCTGACCAGAGTAGATCACAGAGAAGACCACTTTCTGGAACATCAGTTGGCCTCTTTAAGTTCCTGATTTGATCCAAATGAGTCAAGTCCGGAGAAAGACCCCCATGCATACATAGTATTTTTTCATCAATGAGAGCTGCCACAGGTAAGCAGTTAAAACAATCCGTGAATACTTTCCAGAGCCTCACATTAAACCTACGCTTACACTCATCATAGAATCCATAAATACGGTTAACAGATGCGCATTCATGGTTGCCTCTCAACAGGAAAAAGTTCTCCGGATACTTTATCTTAAATGCAAGGAGAAGGCATATTGTTTCTAAACTTTGCTTCCCACGGTCAACATAATCCCCCAAAAATAAGTAATTGGAATTAGGAGGTAAACCGCCATACTCAAAGAGCCTTAGTAAATCAGAATACTGACCATGAATATCTCCTGACAAATTAAGAGTACAATTATTAATATTACACAAGTTTCAAGATTATGGTAAAGATGATACATTTCCATACCATGTCCATCCCAAACCAGACCTATATCGCTGTTAATAACATTATATAAGGATACATGTCAGTTTTACATAGAATTGGGCATACGAGTCGTATACACGTAATACATGTACATGACCCAAATACAATGTTATGTAAAAAGTTTCATGTTTCCATCTAGTGCACTTAACCATCAGCAAAGATAGATGTACAGCCTAGTGACTAACTTGACTGCATATGGTTATTTACTTGGATAAAACATGATATCAGACAAAACATAAAACAGGTTTCCTTCATATATAACATAATTCAAAATAAGACCTCCATAATTATATAGAATAGGATAAAGACGCACAAGAAAAGGTCATACAAACTACAAGATAATGCTTCTAACAGAGTAAATCATTCAATGCCTCAAGTAGGGTTTTATAAGTTAATGTATAGTATAAGGCAGGACTCAGGCTCTCCTGCAAAAGGGGAAATCCCTCGCAAAAATCTGAAAGCAGCAGCTAATTGGTTGCTCAAAACTTTATAACAATAAAACAAAAATCTGATAGCTACAGACTTATTATTCCATACCCTTCTAATATAGAGCTATAAAAAGTGATGTAAAAAGTTAAATGTTTATCCATTCCCACAAAATGTCAGACGTCTATATCATATAATAAAGAAACATTTCTGTCACACGCATTAGATAATGGTTTCTTCAATAACATCCTTCAGCAACAAATTAAGCAATCATTATTATGCCACATACAGAAAAGCACTACCATATTTCCAATTCCACACTACTTTAACTAAGGAAGATATGAACACGAGTTTATTATGTAACATGTACCGATCTAGTTAGAGAAAATCCCGACTCCAACATAAAATTTGTAAAAGGTATCTACACAATTTGGCTACTAAAATCTTTCTTATCGGGATTTAGGACAAGAAAAGAAAAAGGCCAATGTTGGACTTCATAAGATATAGAGTTGACAGAAGTAGAAAGTTACAAGTGACCCATCTACACAAAACCGCATAAATTTCTAGCTACTAAAAAGGAAACAACTCTTTATACACTTTAAGAAATGGATTCTTCAATATCATCATCTGGAAACATAATAAGTATTAATTACTTAATTCACCAGCAAAATCAAATTGTAAAATTATCTACCATGTTTAGCAATTGGAGTATTGGACACAAGTAACAGTGTAATACAGCATTCCAGAGAAGATATTGACATGAAATACTGTAATTCTAAATCTTCAAAGACCCTGGGCCTAACGAAAATTTTGGCAATCATCCTAAATTTCAGAACAGCTTGATTACACAACAATACAGAACTAGAAAATTCAGTCGCATGCTATTAAACTGTCATAATCCAGTAACAAAAAATACAGTAAATTGAAACCAACAAGTTGCATAACAAAGTACTTGACTATACAAGGAACTAAAACAATCATAAAACAAGAAGAAACAAAAACAATAACCAAGTAAATTGTTCAATATACATTTCCACACTTTAAACCAAAAGTATACTACTATCCACCACCATCATATTGTATAACAACGAAATAAATATCTAACTGTCTTCAACGAAAACAATGATATACCACAAATGATTTCCAATGATCCGTAAACTCACACCACATCAGCTCAAATTAGTACTTCTAGTCATCTACCAAACATCATCAATACCAACAACAACAATCAAATAATGAGCATACAACACACAGTAAACAGGTAATAAAGCACTCAAAAACCACTCAACTCACTAAATCAACAAAACCCCACATCAAATTTCAAAAAACACAAAACAAGCAAAACCCTTATCAAAACAACAATCAAGAACCAAAAATCAACCAAACCCATCTCACAAAACCAACAAAAACACAAAAAAAAAAAAAAATCAAAAAGTATACCACAGATCTTGATAGGTGCTTCAAGTTCCAACAAATTAGGCTGTTGCATAAACACATCTTTAGATTGAAGACAAAGCTGTCTAATTTCAGACTCAGATAGCTGCACTTGCTTCCCTGGCTTCCCTCTAACTTCAAGTAATCTATTAATTATACCATCAACACCCAAAGGCTCCATACTCAAATTAACTCAAAAGGGGTCTCAAGAAAAGCAATTAAAAAGCAAGTAAAGGGGGTTGAAGATGAAAATAATAAACTGGGGCTTGTTCTTGGGCTATTAGCATTATTTGAAAAAGGGAGCAACTTGGGGTGTTTTTGAAAATGGGGAATTAATTAGTTGGTTTTAGAACATTCGTGCCTATCTTTGGTTATTTATGGCCGCTCAATTGAAAAGGAGAAAGAGGGTAGTATATGAGAGTTGGTGCCCACGTATATACATACAAATTTGGAAACGCGGTGAAGTCAACGGTGGTCTCGGACTAGTCTTTTGTATTATCCATGTTTAAATAAAGTCTCCCGTGATATAACTAAATCTACGATTCTAATATTTTTAGCTTTAAAATCTTTATTAACAAAAAAATATCTCAACTGATTTTAAAATCTTTATTAATGAAGGAAACTAAATATACAATTATAATATTATTGCCTTCAAAATCTTTATTAATGGAGGAAACTAAATATACAATTCTAATATTCTTGGCTTTAAAATCTTTACTAATAGAAAAACTAAATTTACAATTTTAATAGTCTCCTACATTATTTTATTAGAAAATATCTTAATTGCCTTTTAAATTTTTACTAATTGGGGAAAGTAAATATATAATTTTAATATTCTTGCCTTTATAATATTAGATAAATTCTCAATTTTTTTCTTACTATTTTCTAACGGAGGAAACTAAATATAGTATGTTAATATTCACCTATAATTTTCTCATTTTTTTGAATTATTAATATTAAATTTTTTTGAATTATTAATATAAAAAATTCGAAAATATCTCATTTGCCTTTAAAATATTTACTAATGGAAGAAACTAAATATATAATTCTAATATTATTGCCTTAAAAAATCTTTACAGATGTAGGAAACTAAATCTAGAATTTTAATATTCTCATAAATTTAATTTTCTTTTTACTATTTTCTAACGGTGGAAACTAAAAAACGTTCTCCACTAACTCAATTTATTAATCTTTCTTACTGTTTTTCAAGTAGGGAAACTAAATATGCGATATTAATATTCCCCTAAACTTTCTCTTCAAGTACAATTTATTTACTAATTCAATCCTACTATATTTTAATGGCGGAAACTAAGTATATCTTATTAACATTATTCCTAAATTTACTCTATGAGTCCAATTTATATATTAATTTATTTTTTTACTATCTTTCAATCGAGAAAAATAATAAATGAGACGAATTGAATTTGTGAGGCGCTATAAAATAAAATTAAATATACAAGTTTAATTTTCATTTCATTTATTTTCTTGAGTACCTATATTTTAAACAATAAAAATTAGAGTTTTTTTTTAAATACTTAAATTAAAATTTATGGCATAATAAAATTTATTAATATATGATGTAATTTATTTAGTAAATTAGTTTGTTACCTGTTTAGATTTGATTACAACGAGTGAATGAGAAAGCGGGTCATTGAGAGAAAACATGTTTAACGAGAGAACGATTCATTAGGAGGATCATGTCATTTGCTAGAATTTAATATTGATGTTATATTATGTATTTTAAAATAGAAGTTGGAATATGAATTTTGAGAAAAATAAAAATGGGGACAAATATACTAATATTTGATACAATGTTAAAATAATTAAAAATATTAAACAATTGTTCTTTTCTATATTTATTCAAAAGTTCGGTAAATGATCAAAGATGAAACAGAAAATTCAAAAGAAAACCTTAATTTTATTTCAGAAATATTATTTTTTTTAAAAACATATTTTGTAGAATATTTTTTAGAAATATTTAGAGAAATTTTTACAAAGTCGCTGCAAATCGCGGCTTAGTAAACTAGTTTTAAATAATTTTTTAAATTTGGAGATTTCTAGTTAAACTTTTTTTTTGAAATTTCTGGATATTCAATTAAAAATTTAAATTCTTAAAAAAATTAATGTATAAAATATTGAATAATTTAAAGTTATTGTAAATATTCAATTCAATCAAAATTTTAAATTATTTTAAATTTCTTTGAATTTGAGTTGTGTACGGAGATTAACAAAATGTCTAAAATACCGAAGAAAATTAAGAAAATTGAGTAAAGTCAAAAGACCAATCAATTTCAATATATAACTATTTAATGTATAAAATGACCACATTGGAGAAAAGTAGTAGATATATTATACATTTATTAGTTTAGAAATTTTTTGAAATGTAAAAATTTAAAATATTAAAAATAAAATAGAAAGAAATGGATGAGAATAGATATAAAAATTATGAAAAAAATATCTTTTAACATATTTGAGTTACTATTGAATTTAATTATTAAATTGTAATTTTTTTAATTATTAGTAAATAATTTACCATGAAACTTAAAGATTTACTTTCAAAAATTGTGAGCCGTGAAACCCTATTGATTTTGATGATAACACATACTCCCTCCGTCCCACCCAATTGTTTACATTTGGGTTGGGCACGGAGGTTAAATAATCTAAAAAAGTAGGGAAAAAAGTAAGAAAACTAAGTAAAGTAGCGGAATCCGTTAAT
This sequence comes from Heracleum sosnowskyi, assembly GCA_030848705.1. NCBI lineage: Eukaryota > Viridiplantae > Streptophyta > Magnoliopsida > Apiales > Apiaceae > Heracleum > Heracleum sosnowskyi. The sequence continues at coordinate 129,810,826 of CM061238.1, read as the reverse complement.
ATTTAAGGTATAAAATAAGTAAAGTGGAGGAAAGTAGTGGAAGTAGTTGGTTTTTATATTATAAAACTTTACTATTTTTGGAAAGTTTTGAAATGTAAAGAAATGGATGGGACATCCTAAAAAGAAAAGTGTAAAGAAATGGATAGGACTGGGGGAGTAGTAAACAAACTGGATATTTTGTTTTGGACTAACATTGTTTGCAGGGCTTATGTATGTAAGTTTCATACTTGTTGTTAGCAAGCTAACAGTGCACAAACAGAGTATCTTAGAAAGCTAATAGTGCAGTAACGGAGTATTCCAGCAAGCTATAATTGTTCCGCCAGAAACTGTTCAAGTCAAACGGAAGTCCTAATTTCTTGGAGAATTTACAGGACACGATATGTAAGGACTCTAATGATTATATAAACGTAATATATAATTTTAGAGCTCAGTTTTTATTCAAAAACTTTTTCAAATCAGTTTTCTTATCTTTTTGGAGTTTGTTTCTTTCAAACGTTTTATTCTATACAAACTCTCTAAACATGTTTTTAGTTTATATACTGAATGTTTTATATCTTAAACGTCTTTTTCTCTAAACTTCAATATGTTAACGTTATGTGAACGTTATGAGCGAATATGTCAAACAAACTAAACCTGAGAAAAGGTTTCAAGACCGTTGGAGTTTGGTTGGTTAATTGGAAGGTTAATTGTTCAAGATATATATACTTGCAATTCTTGTCTTTTTTTTTCAAGGAAGAACATCACAAGATTATAAGTTCAACTCAGTGCTTATTTCTGAAAATCTTTTTACTCGAGCTCTAATTTACATATACGTTCATATTCTTATTTAGAGTTCATAGTTTGAGTTGTATTATTCTTGATTGATTGTATTGTTCAGAATGTACGAGTTGTTGCTGAGTTGTGAGCTTGGACACAAGGGTTCGTGAATTAGTGAATTAGTTAGATAGAGAAGTTTATACTTGGGCAGTATAGTCCTTAGAGATCATTTGATTTAGGGAACAAGGGTGTCATCAAGCTGCTTTCAGTGACAGGGAACAAAGGGAGAGATATTCATTAATCTTGTAATCGGTTTTTATAGTGATTAATAATATATTCTCTTACCTGTTTTGGTAGGGGACCAGGACATAGACCATTAGTGTTAGGGGTCGAACCTGACTAAAATTCTTGTTGTTCTTTACTTATTGTTTATTAAGTTCTGCATTGCATTCTATATCTTAGCTAGCTGACACAGACTATATTTTGTTAATAACAGCAAGCTGACTAGTCACTATAAATACTTGGCAAAATTTTAAAATTGATCATTGTTAGTCATAACACCTATTCACCCCTCCCCTCTAGGTGTGCATTCTCAAGCCGTTGGAACAAATAGTATATTTCTCAAAAAGATCTCAAATATTTTTCCAAAAAATTATGTGTCAACTTGTAATTTGTGGACCGGTTGATTACTTTTGTTAAAATATATAACTTTTATTAATAAACGAAATCCCTTTTAACATTGTACCAAATTTAGTTCACAATTTTTTTGGTTCACACTTTTTTTAGTTTCACCCCTAATTTGTTTTTTTAATATAATTATATAACTTTAAATAAATTATATTATACCCTAAACTCCTATTTCATGTAGTAGAATTATTATATCCTAAATTCTTATTTCATGTAATAGAATTTTATGTTATTTTTAAATTATTTTTGTTTTGTTCAATGCTCTACTTTCACCGATGTTCTAACAATTCGATTATTATTTTTGACTTTTTCGTCTTACAAACAAGATTATTATTTTTAGACTTTTTGTCTTGTAGATACAAGCAATTAAATCATTAATATTCAAGTCCGTATTTTAAAAGGTTACTTTTCTTCTTTGTCACTTATTTGTCATTGTATAACACTGATATACATATGTCTATATTATCTGTGATCGCATACAATGGACACTTAAGCCATACAATTTAAACATTTGTATCAACTTTTTTTAAAAGAATAAATTTACTACGCACTTGCTGCTTCAATTTTCGACTCATATATTTTATGTTATTATTATAACCTAAACTCCTATTTATTGTAGAATTTTATGTTTTTTTTAAATTAAAAATAATAATTATCTAATCCGAATAAATTATATTATTATTTTACTATAAACTCCTATTTCATGTAAAATTCCATGTTTTTTAAGAAAAGAATAATTCTATGTTGTTTTTAATTTTAAAAAAAAATATGATTTTCTAATATAAAATAGATTATATTGTTATTGTACCCTAAACTCTTATTTCGCCTAAAATTCTATGTTATTTTGTTTTAAAATAAATAAATAATCTAATCTAAATATACAATATATTAAATTATTATTGTACAAAAATATATTATATTGTTATTAAATTACATTACTATTGTACAAAATTATATTATATATTATATTTTAAAATTATATTATATTATATTGACCGATTTCTTAGTTTCCTTATAATTATCCCTTACAGTTACGCCTTCAAAATTGGAATTGTAAAGATCTATTGGAAGAGAAATATATCGTCAAACAAGAAATTCTGAAACTAATGAGCAGTAGAATAAACATAATAAGAAACGTCTCAAAAATTATGGCATATGTATTGGCGATGAAGTTTTTTTTGTTTAATTTTATATAATTTTTTAGTTCAACTAATGATCTCTTACGTTTTTATATAATAGAAAGTTGTTGCTGAAAATAAAAAAATTCAATTGGATGAGAATCTTTTGGATCTATATACAGGTTGGTGTTTTAGTTTTAAAATTAATTTGATTTTAATTACTTTTTCTATTTAATTAAAAAAAAGTTGTTTTTAGAAATAAAGAAACTCAACTGGATGAGAGTCTTCTAGATCTTATCCCAAGTTGTATCAACAAAATTTTAATTATATGTATACATAAATAGTTTATACTACATTTGGCTCATTTGGTAGTACCTTTATAATTATCCCTTATAGTTAAACCTTCAAAATTGGAAGTTTAAAGATCTGCTGGAAGAGAAAGATATCATCGAACAAGAGATTCTGAAATAATGAGCAGCGAAATAAACTTAATGGGAAATGTCGAAAAAGATATATAGCATATGTATTGCTTAATTATATACAAGAGATTAAAAAACAATTCAACTATTAATCTATTATGTTTTGTATATAATATGAAGTTGTTGCTGAAAATAAAGAAATTCAGTTGGATGAGATTTAATTGGTTGGTGTTTTAGATTTTTAAAAATGATTTTTCTTTTGATATTGAAATAGAAATAGAAATAATTTACCATTAACATTCGAGTTGATACTGCTTCACACTTCATTGAGATTTCTGTAAATGGATAACTACATATAAAGTTTTTATATTTAACCGAATAATAATAATATTTCATGAGTAAAATAATGTAACTTTAAACAATATTAAGTTAAAATTTAAAATAATATTATTGATAATATTAATGAAACAATACTAGTAATAAAACAAAATTTGAAAAATATCACTAGACTCATGCTTCGCACGGGTTATCTTCTAGTTACTTACTAAGTATAGTGCAATATCCCGTAATTTTTAGATTAATATTAATGAAAGAATTTTTAAAAGAATAGGATTTAAAATTAAATTAGACTAATGGGCTTAAAATATGGATCAATTTTTTGTTCGGATAACTACTAGGTGATATGGGCTAAAAATAACCCTAAAAATATAATTAATGACATATTAATTAGACCCGAATTGGTCCAAGAACACGGCCCAATATTCAAGGCCCGAAACCCTGATTATTCATTAATTTCGTAATTAATGAATAGGGAAAATATACAGTTCATAAAAAGAATCCAAATTATGGCAAATTGGTCAAAGAAGGATCCAGAATCCCAATTAAAGGCAATTAATGAGTCATAGTCTTTATCAACAAGGAAAAGACTTATCCTGCAAGAAATACAACGTTTATCCAATATCAAAAAGGAGACTTATTCGCTAAGACTCCCAAACATACCATAAATACTAGGCTCCAGACGCCTATATAAGGTCCCTGATCCTACAATCAGAACTACGTCTTTGGCTTGATTCTCAATTACGAATTGAGATACGTAGGCATCTTGTGAGGACCGATTTAGTCTCGAAACACAAGTGCATCCATTAAAGCTCGAAGCTCATTAAATTCACAAAGTACGTTTTTTAATCCATAACATTTGGCGCCGTCTGTGGGAAGACAACATCAACCATGGCAAACACGCGAAGAACAACTCGAGCTTCTGAAGAACTTCCTATCACCTCAGGGGCTGATACTCATGGAAGTCAACCACCACCAGTTACCAGCACTGAAGGGACGAACATCCCCACCAACACTCAAGGACCAGAGATCACAATTGAAGGGACGAATCCCCTGCAGGTGGTCATTCATGGATCTAATCCACAAGAGACCACTCACCAGCAAGCAATCACAACCTCCCCACTACTCATGAGTGCCCCGAGGGGTCTTCAACTACATACTACCGATCTCCCTCAATATGTGAATCAGACCCTTGGGATGCCTACCCATACCAGGCCCCCTCGACCCCCGGTGGGCGGTAGTGGTACCACTCTGGTACACCATGAGGCCTACGTGCCCCCTTACGTCCAAGGTTTAGAACCCCTGAATCGACAAACCCAAACTCTTCAAATGTTTCGAGACGATTTCTCTGGGCCTTATACTGAGGATGAAAATTACAATACTGATGATGACTATCCCCCGCGAAGGAGACGTTCTGCAAACAAGGAGCCAACCACTCAGGAAAGAATTGCAGCCAATGAGGCAGAGGTTGCAAAACTCAAAAAGAAGTTAGAGGAAGAAGAGGCTGCAAGAGCAGCCGGGAAGACTCCGATAATTAATCTGGATCCTACTCCTCCGAGATCCAGAAGGGTTGAAACCCCATGAGGAGATCCTACTGTATTGTTACCCCTAGGAGATCCTGACGATCCTACACCACCCTTCACTCAAGAGATAATGAAGGCCACTATATCCAGAAAGTTTAAAATGCCAACCATCAAAGCTTATGATGGAACGGGAGATCCCGCAAATCATGTAAGAACCTTCTCAAATGCACTACTGTTGCAGCCTGCCAATGACGCTGTAAAGTGTAGGGCGTTTCCACAAACCCTGGCGGGCATGGCTCAACGTTGGTACAGTCGCCTTCCGCCCAATTCTATTGGATCCTTCAAAGAGTTGAGTAAGGCGTTCATCAATCAATTTGTTAGTGGGAAGGTACATGAGAAAAGTTCCGCCTCTCTTATGGGGATTCGACAAGGCAAGAATGAAACATTGAGAGAATACTTGAGTAGATTCACTAAGGAGGCTATAAAAGTCCCAGATTTGGAAGATAAAGTGGCTATGATAGCCCTACAGCAAGGAACTACCGATGACCACTTCAGGAGGTCTTTGGCTAAGCATCCCCCCGAAAACATGTTGTCACTACAAGATAGAGCTGGAAAATACATCAAGGCTGAGGAGAGCATGAGAAAATATGAACCCACTGTGGAAGCAAGTAAAAACGGAAAAAAGAGAAAGGAGACTCAAGAGTATGACGCTAGGGACAAATATCCCAGGACAACGAAAGATTCTGACTCTCCACCTAAAAGGAACAACTTCGGACCCAGGTTCGATGAATATGCAAGGTTGAACACCTCAAGAAGTCAAATTCTGATGGAAATTGAGAAGGAAGAAGATCTTCGATGGCCAAAGCCGCTAAGATCCGACTTGGAGAAACGGAACAAGAATCAATTCTGTCGTTTCCACAAAGAAGTTGGTCATGACACCGACGATTGTAGACAACTGAAAGATGAGATCGAGTTCTTAATCCGAAGAGGAAAACTCGATAAGTTCACTAAGGATGGGAGCCGAGGAAATCAACAAGGAAACTATGAAAGGAAAGACTATGATAGGAGGGACAACGACCAAGATCGTAATCCTAAGCCCCGAGGGCCTGTCATCAACATGATATTTGGAGGACCGACTGCTGCTGGGTCCTCCCGAAACTCAAGGAAAGCTTATGCCCGAGAGGTAATGACTGTTGTAGGAGAAGCACCGAAACGTGCCAAGACAGAAGTGGCTATTAGCTTTGATGATTCTGATCTTGAAGGGGTGAAGTTCCCCCATGACGACCCATTGGTCATTATACCTGTAATAGGTAACTCTAAAACCAAGAGGGTTCTGGTTGATAACGGAGCTTCCGTGGACATCTTGTTCCATAATGCCTTCATCAAGATGGGATATACCGATTCGCAACTGACTCCTTCAAACATGCCCATATACGGGTTCAATGGGGTTGAATCTAAAGTAGAGGGAACTATTCAGCTCCCTATGACAATAGGGCAAGGTTCACAAACAACGACTCAAATGCTGAACTTCGTGGTGATAAAGGCAACCTCGACTTATAATGCAATCCTTGGGAGGACAGGCCTTCATGCATTCAAGGCTGTGGCCTCAACTTACCATTTGAAAATCAAGTTCCCAACAAGGAACGGAGTTGGTGAAGAACAAGGAGATCAAAAGATGGCTAGGAGTTGCTATGTAGCCGCGTTAAGGCCTGATGGAGTCGGGGGGCAGGTTCTCCCAATCAAGGTTATGGATTCGAGAGACGATGAAGAAATAAGGGACTGAGATGCCAAGAACATGGCATGCCTCAAATTTGAAAGTTTATTATGTTTAGGTGTTTCCTAAAAGGATCCACAAATAGGACAAGTAGCAATAAGGTCGACGAAACCATTCTGAGCTCTTAAGCTCTTAGTAGGAAGTAAAGTACTATGTAAGGGTCGAACCCTCTTTTCAAAAAATACTTCAAGTTCTTTTTCACTATTTTATTACTTATCTTTGTTTGGGCATTTCCTTATTGTTTTACTAAAGAGCAAGTTGTACCAATAGCACTTGATCAAAGTGCCAGCCCATTCAAGAGGCCAAGTACTAGGAATTGCCTTACAAAAGATAAGTTAAATAAATATAAGTGAGCAAGAATGACAAAACAGAATATGCAAAAATAAAGTTGCATAAACCCCGAAGAAGAAGTGTCGAAAAATAGCATGCATGAATAGAAGATTTCGAAGGATCAAAGAGTTATGTTACAAGCATCAAATAAATCTTAAAGTCCATGAAAGGACCCTGAATAAAAGCAAGATAGAGAGCCACGCATGGCCAATAAAATCTGATCTAAGTCATCAAACGAATCATTGTCAAGGACAGGGGCATCTAAGTCCTCTATGAAGTCGTCAGTAGGCTCGAACTCCTCCATTGGCAAGAAGAAGTATCAGAAGAATGCCAAAAAGGGCAAGCTGCCTCAAAATGGATCCCCAATTTAGATTAAAAAGTCATGAAGACCACGATTCTTAAAGTCGGAAGATCAATTGTAGTCCTAAAGACCTCAAGCTCAAACTAAAAACCTAAAGAGGCCTATTGGAAGAATATTAATGAAGGGTTGAAACCCCAGAAAATTCGAGGAAGTAGAGCTCAGAACGAGCTTCGATTCGATATACTGGAAGCTCAAAATTAAAGAAACGAGTGAAATGTTATGTCTATCTTCGTTCATGAAGACCCCTCAATGTGTTTATTACTTTTCATGATCCAATCATAAATAATAAATAAACAAAGCATATGTCACAAGCACAAATTAAAACAAAGCCCTAACCCGAAAATCATGTATCAGAATACTAGCAAAATCATGTATCAGTATACACACGACCCAAATTCCTGGTCGAAAAATGTGAGGTCGAAAAAGACCCAAGTTGAACTCGAAGATTTCTGGTCGAATTTACACTTAAAATCAAGGTCGACATGTTCAACCTCACTCCACTTCCTAGTCGAAAATGAATACTGGGAATGAGATCGAAATAATACTAATTCCTGGTCGAAAATTTGAGGTCGAAAAAGGCCTAAACTTTCTGGTCGAAGTGTTCGACCTCAACACTGTTCTGATCGAAATTAAGCTATAATTCCTGCTCGAAAATGCAAAGAAACGAGGTCGAAAATTCCTGCTCGAAAATGCAAAGAAACGAGGTCGAAAATTCCTGCTCGAAAATGCAAAGAAATGAGGTCAAAAATTTGAGGTCGAAAAAGACCTAAATTTCCTGGTCGAACTGATCGACCTCATTCCAGTTCAGGTCGAAATTGACTTGACTTCCTGGTCGAAATTGACTTGACTTCTTGGTCGAAATTGACTTGACTTCCTGGTCGAAATTGACTTGACTTCTGGTCGAAAATTCCTAAAATATTAGGAATAAATGTTAAAAATACCTGTGGGTACACGAAAATTCCTAAAATATTAGGAATAAATGTTAAAAATACCTGTGGGTACACGAAAATTCCTAAAATATTAGGAATAAATGTTAAAAATACCTGTGGGTACACGAAAATTCCTAAAATATTAGGAATAAATGTTAAAAATACCTGTGGGTACACGAAAATTCCTAAAATATTAGGAATAAATGTTAAAAATACCTGTGGGTACACGAAAATTCCTAAAATATTAGGAATAAATGTTAAAAATACCTGTGGGTACATGGAAATTCCTAAAATATTAGGAATAATTCATATAAATGTCAAATTAGCCTCGAATAAGGCAACAATCGTCGTAAATGTGTAGGTCGCTCCACACTTTGCAATAAGGCGATATTTGTGAAGCACTAGTGTGAATGAAGTCCTAGGTAAAGGATAAAAAGACCCCGAATCTCGAAAAAGGTCAATATAATTTCTACGAAAGCTTGAAAAGTTTTCCTAGAAATTGGGGGGCAAATGATATGGGCTAAAAATAACCCTAAAAATATAATTAATGACATATTAATTAGACCCGAATTGGTCCAAGAACACGGCCCAATATTCAAGGCCCGAAACCCTGATTATTCATTAATTTCGTAATTAATGAATAGGGAAAATATACAGTTCATAAAAAGAATCCAAATTATGGCAAATTGGTCAAAGAAGGATCCAGAATCCCAATTAAAGGCAATTAATGAGTCATAGTCTTTATCAACAAGGAAAAGACTTATCCTGCAAGAAATACAACGTTTATCCAATATCAAAAAGGAGACTTATTCGCTAAGACTCCCAAACATACCATAAATACTAGGCTCCAGACGCCTATATAAGGTCCCTGATCCTACAATCAGAACTACGTCTTTGGCTTGATTCTCAATTACGAATTGAGATACGTAGGCATCTTGTGAGGACTGATTTAGTCTCGAAACACAAGTGCAGCCATTAAAGCTCGAAGCTCATTAAATTCACAAAGTACGTTTTTTAATCCATAACACTAGGTTTGGACTTAGGGTTTTTAAAGGCTATATAATACCATTGTTCTTCTTCCTCATCGTTGTGTGTAAAATTCGTAAGTATTTTTCTATTAAAAATCAGCAGTCTTGTGAAATTCGTAGTAAATTCATCGTAAGTCAGAATTTGATGATTCTGAACTTTTCAGAAATCTCTTTCAATTTTATACAACTTTTGTTTCACAGTGTTTTTCCATATTATGATCTGAACTGTTCTTAAAATCACAAAACACAGACAGATCTTGTTTTTCAGTTTCTGTTCAAATTCAGCGAACGTTTTATTCAATTCCCGGTTCGTTATAAGTCCGTTTCTGATGAGCCATACCTTTTTGGGAAGGACTTTTCATTCTCTACAACTTTCGTCCTTTGCGTTTGTCAAGAAAACGTCGTTTAGATGGTCAAAAAGGCTAAATAGAGTTCTGGTCAGAATTGAATATATGATCTATGATGCGTTGATGTAAGTTTTCGATTGTTCTTTCTAGTGTTTTTTTTTGAAACTATGTGTTGTGTGTGTTTTTTTATTATATAAACTTGGGCTTAGTGATGATATAGTTTGAACATATATGTGTTATTGTATCTATGTGGTGTCTATACGATAATTTTGGGATTCTGATTTGTGTCATGGTTTGTGAAAATATCGAATACGAATAAGGACCGAGTCACCGGGTTATAGTGACAGTTTTCTGAAAATTTAGGACTGTTATCACCGGGTTGTAGTGGTCGTGGCATGAATTGTGGGTTTGAAGTTATTGTTGTTATGTGGTATCGTATTTATCGAATAAGAATAAGAATATGCGAATCAAAAGTTAGTTATTGTGTATCGTTATTGTATCGTATTGAATATCGTATTATCTTGTATGTATATACATGTTATTTTCCCGACTAGTTGGATCGATTGGTTTCTTGCTGGGCTGTATGGCTCATTCCTTACAATTTTCAGGTTCGGTGTAAGATCGAATTGGATAGCATTAAAGTTTGAAGATCTTAGGTTTGTAATAGATTGGCTTTTGGATCACCGTTAGCTGCGCTTTTTGTAATAGATAGTTTTTGTAATTGAACCTTTGTCACGCTTCCGTCTGTAATTGTCATTGTATAGTACTTTATTTAAGTTTTGTATTTAGATTTAATAGTCCGAAAAGTCGGGCTGTTATAGTTGGTATCAGAGCCGACTCTCGAAAGCTTGTCCAGACAAGTTACCGGAGGTAGGGACGCGAAGGCTGGTGGTATTATCCCACAATGGACAGAGGTCCGGAGGTGGGGACATGAAGCCGACCGATATTATTCCACAATGGCTAGAGAGGTACGATTTTGGAACCTATGGGATATCCGTTCAGGTCTGACGAGGACGTCAGGAGTTTAAATGGGGGAGTTTGTAACACCTCAGTCCCACATCGAGTAGATTTGGGACTTCTGTTCAATTTATAAAGCAAACTACTACTATTAATTAGCACCAACAAATCATTATCTTTTGGGGGCCTGTGGTGGGCTCGTCGTTACCCGAGTTGGCTGCATTTGGGCCAGTATGCTTCGGCTTATTTTTGGAATCGTGATCGGGACTTGACCCGATTTTCGAAAAATACTCGGGATTTGACCCGGGTTGTCACATATGGTATTAGAGCCAGGTTGTCCTTCGAAGTGTGTTAGGTATGGGACTAATACATTTTCTAGGGTACGATCTTGTGGTCGATAGATTAAGTTTGACTTGTGGGAGACTAATAGGTAGACGTGTCATGAACCTTTTAGATTATAGAATTATTGTGAATTTGGGGACCAAATTATTTTTAAGAAGGGTAGTATGTAATATCCTGTAATTTTTAGATTAATAATAATGAAAGAATTTTTAAAAGAATAGGATTTAAAATTAAATTAGACTAATGTGCCTAAAATATGGATCAATTTTAGGTTCGATAAGTACTAGGTTTGGACTTAGGGTTTTGTAAGGCTATATAATACCATTGTTCTTCTTCCTCATCCTTGTGTGTAAAATTCGTAGGTCTTTTTCTATTAAAAATCAGCAGTCTTGTAAAATTCATAGTAAATTCATCATAAGTCAGAATTTGATAATTCTGGACTTTTCGGAAATATCTTTCAATTTTATACAACTTTTGTTTCACAGTGTTTTTCCATATTATGATCTTAACTGTTCTTAAAATCACAAAACACAGACATATCTTGTTTTTCAGTTTCTGTTCAAATTCAGCGGACGTTTTATTCAATTCCCGGTTCGTTATAAGTCCGTTTCTGATGAGCCATACCTTTTTGGGAAGGTCTTTTCATTCTCTACAACTTTCTTCCTTTGAGTTTGTCAAAAAAACGTCGTTTAGATGGTCAAAAAGGCTAAATAGAGTTCTGGTCAGAATTGAATATATGATCTAGGATGCGTTGAGGTAAGTTTCCGATTGTTCTTTCTAGTGTTTTTTTTGAAACTATGTGTTTTGTGTGTTTTTTTATTATATAAACTTAGGCTTAGTGATGATATAGTTTGAACATATATGTGTTATTGTATCTATGTGGTGTCTATACGATAATTTTGGGATTCTGATTTGTGGCATGGTTTATGAAAATATCGAATAAGAATAAGGGCCGAGTCACCGGGTTATAGTGACAGTTTTCTGAAAATTTAGGACCGTTATCACCGGGTTGTAGTGGTCGTGGCATGAATTGTGGGTTTGAAGTTATTGTTGTTATGTGGTATCGTATTTATCGAATAAGAATAAGAATATGTGAATCGAAAGTTATGTATTGTGTATCGTTATTGTATCGTATTGAATATCGTATTATCTTGTATGTATATACATGTTATTTGCCCGACTAGTTGGATCGATTGGTTTCTTGATGGGCTGTATGGCTCATTCCTTAAAATTTTCTAGTTCGGTGTAAGATCGAATTGGATAGCATTGAAGTTTGAAGATCTTAGGTTTGTAATAGATTGGCTTTTGGATCACCGTTAGCTGCGCTTTTGTAATAGATAGTTTTTGTAATTGAACCTTTGTCACGCTTCCGTCTGTAATTGTCATTGTATAATACTTTATTTAAGTTTTGTATTTAGATTTAATAGTCTGAAAAGTCAGGCTGTTACATATAGTTTCAAACATAATCACTGGGAGCAATTTTGAATTTTTTTATAAATTCTTTGATATTTCTCTATTTTCCATTGCTAATATTTTATAGTTGTATAAATGAGTATGTTAGGTACTCAAAAATGTTTCAAAAACTTTTTTCAAATGACGTAATATTAACAAGTGGTTAGTTTTGATTCGTAAGGCGCATAACAAGTGGCTAGTTTTGATTCATAGGACTCATATATATATATATATATATATATTTACGCAGGTCTCATATTATTTTAAGAAAATTACCCAACAAGAATTTGAGAACAATTTTGGAATATTTTTGGGGAATTTAACATTTTTCTTTATAAATATAAGAAACGTGCCTAATGTCATATTTAGCCTCTATGTTACCGTATAGTTAGTTTATAAAGTATGCGCTGCATAGACATAAACTAGGTAAAATTATAATTCTACAACAGTTCATCCTGTCTTAGTTTTCATGCGTTGATTTCTTGTGTCGCCTTCCCTGATTTGGAGTTCGTGGTGCCCTCTGGAGTCCGGCCTCTACCACATCTGTATAAACATTAACAACATCTTGGTCCAGTTTAGCATGTCTCAGTTATCTGTTTTTTTTTTGCAGATGTCATTTGTTAACGGAGGAATTTGGTATTAACAAAGTTTGAGGTTTTGTCGCCGGAATCAAGCTCTGCAACGGTGGTCCTTAGGTGATAATTGCCGGAGTATGGTGGTTGTGTTTAATTGGTAGCTGAGATTGCTTAGGGTTTATGTTGGCTGCCTCAGAGCTCTCAACATTCGACCCCTTACAATGTGCCTACGTACCCCTTTACATAGGGGATCAAGCCAACGTAGTTCTTGGGGAGGAAGTTTCCTCCGTGGGCTTGGTCTCTGATCTTCAGAGCCCAGTTAAAGTCTTCCACCACCTTTCCATGCATAGACGCAGGACTTTTCCACTACCTTCCATGTTTAGGATGTTTTTCATACTTAGACGCAGGACTTCCATCTCTTTCCATACTTAGAATTTAGATCACTTTAGGAATTTCTAACGATAAGGCCTAGTCACAAAGGCCCAAGGCTCACCTATGACGTCAGGACTTCATGGATAAGGAAACTTCCCACGTCGAGGACTAGTCCTATCCATTACCAACTATTTCCTTAATTCATAGATGCAGATATAGCCATGACTTACCTTAAATGCTAGACGCATCCTTGTCCCCCGAATGAGAAGCACCCACCAGATAGCAGGACAAGTGATCCCAAGTGTTTGGGTGCAAAGTGCAGGATTACTCCAAAGTTCCCCAATGAGGACGCACCCATTGAGTACAGGAACAGAGCTCCCAAAGCACACACAAAGGTTAACCCCACATCCCCAATGAGGACGCACCCATTGAATATAGGAGGAGGCCTTCAATCATCAGGTAAACCCCTGGAGGCCTTCAACCACGGACATCCCCCTCCTAGGGCACATCCTAGGAGGGAATTCTTCAATATCTTGCCAATACTAAGCCAATGGAACCATCCTTCACCACCAAGTTGCATCTTCAAACCAAGAGGACACGCCCTCAAGGGGTGGACGGCCTAAAGGGCGCGCCCTTGTCCTCATGAGGACAAGCCTTAAACCTTCCTTGTACCAGTCTTATGTTAATGAAGTTATCATTTTGTCAAGTCTTCCATTCATGTAGAGTTGTCAGTTCACATCGAGAGGACGCGTCCTTAGGGGTTAGATGGCCAAAGAGGCACGCCCTCTCCCCTAAGAGGATAAGTCCTACATCTTCCTCATGTCATGCCATGCCAATACAGCTGTTATCCCTTATTAAACCATCCGTCAAACTGTCATTACCATGAGGGCGCGCCCTTAAGGGGTGGGCGGCCAAAAGGGCGCGTCCTTACCCTTATGAGGGCAAGCCCCAACCATCTCTTACATCAAACCTAGCCCTAATTACATTTTAGATATTCCAATTGGATCCTACTTGACCCGAACCTAACCTAAAAACCCATTATCAAATTTTGGATATAACAACTACCCCCAATTCAGTGTGAAGTTAAAAAAAATACATTGAATTTTCTAAAACCTTACCCAATTTTTTTCATATTTTATTAAACAGGACGCGCCCTCTCAAGAGACGCGTCCTCCCCTTACCTATGTACTACCTGTTTTTGACAGTTGTCATTCAACCGGCGGGCCTTCGTCTATAAATACATAAAAGTCGCTTTCCCTTTCTCACTTTACTCTTTTTTCTAGAAAAAATCCTAGTTGTCGCAGTTCATCATTTTCGAGCAAAATCGATCAAATCTTCCGGTTTTTTGCCGTTTTTCTTCTCAATCCTTACTCAGCAACTTCAATGGTATGATTTAGTGCCTTCATTTTGTGTTTTTACCGTATTTTTTGCCCAGGTTGATGATATGACCGTTGAACTTATTCGTGTTCTTGATGAAATGTTTGTGTGTATATCTGTATCTATCTGCATTTGATCTTTGTTTTATTACTGACTAATTTTGAATTATGCTTCTGCCGCTCTGATGTTAAATGTAGACTTAGGGCGTGCCTTTAAGTTAAACGTGTACGTCTTTTACTTGCTACTTTAATCGTGTTGATTACATTCAATTGTCTGTAGATACCCTTAGGGCGCATCCTTATTGTCTTATTAACTTTTTACTTGCCATTCTTCCGTGATTTTCATCATTCATCCATTATGTTTTTCTTTCAGGACGCGTCCTTACCATTTTTCCTTTCTTTTTTCAGCTGGACGGTAAGGGCGCGTCCTCCCCTTTTCATCCTTTTAAGGTCTTTAACAAACTCCTAGGGATTTACTCCTCACCTTCGCTTTCTTTTCCAGCACAAAGTTCATCATCTATTAAATCCTTCCATACTCAAGCGATTGAACAGCTACGTGAAGTATCCCCATTCAAAGGTGATACAGAAATTATGTCATCTCCCACAACTTCTAATTCATCTCTTCCTCATGTCGATGACCTCAACCTTGAAGTGACAAGTCAACATAATAGGGCGCGTCTTCACCAATTTAGACCGATTATAGACGAAGGGAACGATGTCATAGAAGACATAGGGGCTAATGTCTCTCGGAAAAGAAAAGGCAAGCAAATAGAAGCATCAAATTCTGAGGGCGCGTCCAATTCTGAGACAAAATCCAATTGTGAAGACGCGTCTTCAGATAGTCCATATCCACACATAGACGAGGATGATCGTACACTTCCTCCTGAGAGCTCTCCTATCCCATTCATTCACCCTGAAGTTGCCGAGGAAGACATTGATCTTGATTGGGGCCAATACAAAGATACACTCACAGAGGCCGAGAAAAGGAGAATGAGGAAACAAAACTACAAATTATTCTGTTTAGCCATGTCGTCTACTGTATCCGTCGAGGAGATGACCTGGTGTATGACTTATTACGGAATGGACGGTAAATGGGCGCGTCCTCCCTCCCTCATGAGGCCTCACACCTTCAAATGACCTGAACCTTTCAAAGCGCCTAGAATGGTGACTTCTCCAAAATTGATGGCATTAGGAGTGGGCGCGCCTCTTCACCTTTATTTCAAAAATATTCTTGAGTGGTATGATATTGCCCCTATCCAACTCTCTCCAAACTCCTATAAGTTGGCTCTTGCTTTGTTCATCCTATATCATGACGAAGAAATTTCGACCCCACCAACAATGGAGGAATTCAGCTACTTCTTTGTCATCAGAAAGAGTTCAAAAGGATACTTCTTTCTAACTACTCAACACAAGCACAAAAAAATGGGTTTTTCTAACGGAAAAATAAGCCATGAGAAGAACTGGAAGGAACCATTCTTCTATCTTTGGAATGTAGAAAGAGTTAGAGTGGTCTTCAACTGCAACTACAGTAAGGGTGCGCCCTCTTTTTTTTTTCTTTTTTTTAATCTATCTATTTAGGACGCGCCTGTTTATCATTGTCCTGGCTCCATTACTTTATGTAGATAACAGAAATACCAAGGAACTTTTTGGTGAAGCAAAGAAAAGAGCTGGCAAAATCACTGCCCTACCTCTATCTAGATTTCACTTAAAGACTATAATCACAGAGGAAAATCTTAAAAGAGTTGGGATCCTTAGAAAGGAGGTTGGAACCATTGTTCATTTCCAACGTTTTAGGAATGGAGTGTCAATCAAAGGTGGCAAGGATTATGATTCTGACGAAGAGGACGAGGAGTATGAGGATGATGAATCTGGAAAAAGTACGCATGCTACTAAGGGCGCGCCTCTTGAACAGGGTAGACAATATTAACGTTGTTAAACTTGTTTGACCCATTTCTTTTAATTTTTTGAGTGTGTTATACTTTAACTTGTAGATAATTACACTTTTTATGGATGCGCCCTAACATTTCTTTTTTCATATTTTCAGATATGGATGGTCTTCCAACTGGCTGGGGCCTTGAGATGGGAACTATTCCTGCTACTGGTAGCTCCATAGTGAAAAGGACGCGCCTTCATAAAAAAGATACAAAAAAGCCAAAAATAGGTGCTACAAAAACTCAAGTGGTAATTGATCTTGAAAAGAACAAGAAACGAAAAGAGGTTCCTGATAATATTGCTCCTGAAGAGGACGCGTTCTCAAAGAAAACCAAACCCACACCTTCCTTCTCCTTGGTCTCAGCTGCTCTAAGCCCACTTGCGGTTCTATATGTAACTGATGATGAAATTGTGAAGTGGAGAAATAGAGACCCTCTTGAAGAAAACGAAGTCATCATCAAAGCTTCATCTGAAATTCTCATTTCAGCTCTTCATAGACAATCAACTCTCCAAAAAGAAGGGACGCGCCTTGAAACCTTGGAGATGGAGAAAAATAGGTTGTCTAAAAAAGTTGAAGATCGTGACAGGGTGATCACTAAGCTGCAAAATGACCTCTCTCAACAGAAAAGCTTTTATGAGAGTAATCTTCAAACTCAAGAAGAGGTTTCCAATGGTCTAAGCATCACCATTGATACCTTGAAAGATGAAAAATGTAAGTTATTAGAGCAGATTTCTGAGTTGACCGAAGACCAGAAAAATGGTTGGGCTAAGGAAAAAAAGAAAGTTGAGGGTGCATCCTTCATGAAAGGTTTCAGAAACTATGCTTCAGGGTTCCTGGCTCAAGATCCTGGCTATGACTTTTCCAAGTTTGGTGAGGAAACTGTGTTATGGATTAACAAATTCAAAATTGATGAAGCTACTGAAATCAAGGCAAAACGAGTTTTCCTTGGACTAGAGGAAATGTCACCTGCGCATGATGGGGAAAAGGACGCGTCCTCGGAGGACGTGTCTCCTAGAAAAGAGACGGCTGCTCCAGAGACTAATAATGCTTCTAAAGGCACTCCTCCTACTGATCAAACTCAGGGCGCGCCCTAATCCTCTTATAACTTTTAACATTATGAGGTGCAGGCCCTCCTTTGATGCCTTGCAAGTTGTAACATTTAACTTAACTTATTTTGTTGATGTCTTTTAACAAGGGTTTACACCCTTGGAAACTTGATTTAAATATTTCCATTCAATGTTTGCCATCTACCATCCTTAAGATTATTCTTGTTGCCAAATATTTTACTTCAAATCTTTCCCAATGAATTGCTTTTTCAAAGAATATTAATTTGTTTAGGGCGCGCCTTGTGGTAACTTATATGAGGGCGCATCCTCTTCATGCAGAAATTGATAAAACTTGTAAATAACAATTATAAATCATGAGCAATCAACAATTCTCTAACTCTGGTGATGAAATCTCGAACGATTGAAATAATCTTCATACATATTCATGTTTGTCTTGTTTATTTGCCTTAACTGCTTGCATTTTACCATTGTAACTTGTACCTGGTAGTATCGCATGTCGAATTTGTAAACATGATAAAGACGCGTCCTCCCTGGGGGAACTATTTAGGACGCGTCCTACTAGCATATATTTACCTTCCATTAATTCAAACAGGGCGCGCCTTGTCGTGGTTTTTCTCAAGGCGCATCCTCATTAAGCAGAATTTATAAAAAACTTGGTAATCTATAAACAATCGAAATTCTTGATAAAACTTTGGAATAATCTTCATAAATAATGCGCTCCGGTGTGAAACCCGCACTGGTCCCAAGGCTAATGCTCTTTGGGGAAATAAAAAGATAAAAACAACACTTCAACTCAACTACTCAAGGAAAGGTATACATGCACTACCCTCCCTAGACTAGAAGGAATTTTATTTCTTCTAGTTTATTTAGATAGAAGATATAGGGGGTACAAAACCACTCCCTATTGATAGTATTTCTTCAAATGCTCCACATTTCATGCTCTCGGTATAAGATTGCCCCCTAAATCTTCCAGGTGAAAGGTTTCTTCCCAAAGCACAGACTTGATCCTGTAAGGTCCTTCCCAGTTAGCTCCAAAGACCCCATGACTGGAAATTCTGGTATGAGACATCACCCTTCGTAACACAAGATCACCAACCTTGAGACGACGTACCCTTACTCTTCGATCGTAAAACCTGGCCACTCTTTTCTGATATGCAGCTAGTCGTAAAGATGATATGGTACGTGTCTCTTCCAAAAAATCAAGATGAAGCCGTTGATTGACCTCATTAGACTCCGTATCATAGTGATCACTCCTGAATGACCCATATCCAACCTCCACAGGCACCATTGCTTCAAAGCCGTAAGATAACATAAATGGAGATTCCCCAGTAGTAGATCTTGGTGTGGTGTTATAAGACCATAACACCATAGGAAGCTCCTCAGGCTAGTTACCTTTGCTTTCCTCTAATTTTGCCTTCAAAGTATGCTTGATTATCTTATTGACAGCTTCCGTCTGCCCGTTGTTCTGAAGGTGGTAGACTGCCACGAAATCCTTCTTAATCTTCAAATCAGCACACAACTTTCTAACCTCCTTGCTGTCACACTGCTTTCCATTGTCCGACACAAGCTTGTATGGTATTCCAAACCTGCACACAATAGAGCTGAACACAAAATCCCTTATTTTCTTCGCTGTGATTTTTGCCAAAGGCATAGCCACTGCCCACTTTGTGAAATAGTCTACAGTAACTACAACATACTTGACACCCCCCTTAGCCGTGGGAAGCTCTCCAATGAGATCAATCCCCCACATAACAAAAGGCCAATGACTCATCATTGGGGTTAATGTCGTGGCAGGAATAGATGAGTAATTTGCAAAGCGTTGGCACTGATCACATGCTCTTGTGAACTTCATAGCATCGTCATTTAAAGTTGGCCAATAATATCCATGTCTTAACACCTTCTTGGCAAGAGAGCTACCCCCGAGTGATTACCACATATTCCTTCATGTACTTCCCTCAAGACGTAGTTGCACTCGTCTCCATCAACGCACCTCAACAAGGGTTGATTAAAACATCTTCGGTACAATACCACAACATACTCCACATATCTCGCAACTTGATACTTTAAACGTCTAGCCTCCCCTTTATCATTGGGTAAAATTCCTTTCTGTATATACTCTTGAATGGGAGTCATCCAGGTTGTCACTGGTACTTGATCCACAACCATCAATTCTACCTCAGGAATACTTGGAATCTCCTGAATCTCCAATGGAATTTCACCCAGCAACAATGTGTCCATTTGGGAACCCAACCTGGCCAAAACATCAGCTTTAGAGTTATCCTCACGAGGAACTCCCTCGATTCTGACTATGTTGAACCTTTGAATTAATCGACGAGTACCCATCATGTATGCCTTTGTTTTTGGTCCTCTAGCCTGGAACCCTCCTTCAACCTGTTGAATGACCAACTTGGAATCACTGAACACCACTAAATTTCCCACCTTCATTTCCAAAGCTAGCTTCAAACCATTAATCAGTGCCTCGTACTCCGCTTCATTATTGGTTACCACAAATTTGAAATTAATAGCACTCATAAGCAAGTGACCTTCGGGAGATGTCAAAACAATTCCGGCACCTGCTCCATCATTGTTGATCGCTCCATCCACATACATAGTCCACCAGGGGGAAGGGTACTCTTCCTTCAAAGGGCTAGTCTCTTGTTCATGAGAGCTAGGATTTTCCAAGATGATTTCTCGTCCCACGCTTTCATCTTCAAACTCCAAAATAAAGTAAGATAGGGCTTGTCCTTTAATCGCCGTTCGAGAAGTATATTCCAAATCGAATTGTCCCAACTCAATTGCCCACTTCAACATTCTACCTGAAGCCTCTGATTTATGTAAAATATATCTCATGGGGTAAGAAGTCCGGACTTCAATCTTATGAGCCTGGAAGTAAGGACGTAGCTTCCGTGCAGCCAGGACCAAATCATACACCAGCTTCTCCATGCTAGTATATCGAGTTTCTGCATCCAACAACCTTTTACTCACATAGTAGATCAGAGATTGCAAACCATCCTCCTCCCATACCAAGACAACACTAATAGAATAATCAGAGATGGCCATATACAAAATCAACACTTCACCATCAACAGGCTTGGCCAAGAGTGGGGCTTACCCAATTGCTCTTTGATTTTTCGAAAAGCATCTTCGCATTCATGAGTCCACATAAAATCTTTATCAACCCCCTTAATGGCTTTGAAAAACTCTTTGCAACGATCGGAAGATTTTGAGACAAAACGATTCAAGGCTGCAATCCGTCCACAAAGACTTTGAACCTGCTTCACACTGGTAGGGGACTTCATTTCGAGGAGTGCCTTAATTTTTTCTGGATTAGCCTCGATCCCTCTATGATTCACAATAAAGCCTAAAAACTTCCCCGACTCAACACCAAAGACACATTTTTGTGGATTTAACTTCATCTTGTACCTCCTCAGAATACCAAACGTCTCTTCCAAGTGCCTCACATGGTCTCTTGCTTCTTTGGATTTGACAAGCATATCATCCACGTACACCTCCATGGTCTTTCCAATTTGCTCTTTGAACATCATATTCACCAACCTTTGATAAGTCGCCCCTGCATTGATGAGACCAAAAGGCATGCCCACATAACAATACAATCCTCTATCTGTGATAAACGAAGTATGTTCCTGATCTGGTCCATACATGGGAATCTGATTATATCCCGAGTAGGCATCCATAAAACTTAAAAGAGCATGTCCAGCTGTGGCATCCACCAACTGATCAATCCGAGGAAGCGGGCTACTATCCTTTGGGCAAGCTTTGTTCAAATCTGTGAAATCCACACAAGTTCTCCATTTTCCATTAGGCTTCTTTACCAATACTGGATTTGCTAACCACTCAGGGTAGAACGACTACTTGATCAATCCCACATCCAAGAGCCTGTCGACCTCTTCCTTCAAAGTTACTGCCCTCTCACCACTGATAGCACGCTGCTTCTAACGCATCCCCTTCTTATTGGGATATATGTTTAGATGATGGAACATAACATCAGGATCAATTCCAACCGTATCAGCATGACTCCAGGCGAACACATCCAAATTGACCATAAGGAAATCAGTAAGGGTTTTTTTCAGCTCATCATTTAATTGTGACCCAATCTTAAGAAACTTACTGGGATCTTTTGTGTCCACCAGGATCGAGATTGTGTCTTCAGCAGGACCTGTCTTCTCATTGAGGACGGGAATTCTTGGATCAAGATCAAGGTCAAAAAGACGTGGGTCTTCAACAGGTACCTCCTCCCTCGAGGGCGCGTCTTCAACATGTACCTCCACCCTTGAGGGCGCGTCTTCAACATGTTCCTCCACCCTTGAGGGCGCGCCCTCTAGGGTGTGACCACCTTCCAAGATCCTTTTCTGACCCTCCTGATGATTTCCTTGGATATTTATTGAAATTGATTCCTCCCAATCTTCTGTTGATATTTCCTCCACAACCCCTTCCTGGAACTCGTCAGTCAAAGGGGGGTTTCCAATAATAACATCTGAGGACGCGCCCTCCATAGAGGGACGTCATCTTCCAGCTCTTGGACTGTGTAATGAGCATGGATCTCCCCCTTAGTATTTTTGAGCACCCCTTGGGCATCTTCCTGAGGAAGGGCGCGCCCTCCTAGTCCACTGCGACGAAAACCCTTGACAGTTCTATGATAACACTCCCTCGAATCATACTGTGAACCACGAACTACACCGATCCCGTTAGAAGTAGGGAACTTCATTGTCAAATGATAAATGGAAGTAACTACTTTCATCTCCTTCAATAAGGGTCTTCCTACCAGAGCATTGTGGGCAGATTTTTGATCTAACACCATAAATTCTACCATTTGAGTCACAGATAAGGGTCCTTCACCAAGCGTGACTGGAAGCTTAATTGTACCCATAACTCTGACAGCCTCTCCTGTGAAACCATAGATCCAAGCATCCTCTCTGACAATATCCTTATCAGGTAAACCCAATTTCTTGTAAGTGTTGTAGTAAAGGATATTCACCGAAATTCCATTGTCTACAAAGACTCGATGCACGTTCATAGGACATATTTGAATGGCAACCACCAGTGCGTCATTGTGGGGGTGATGTACCCATCTTGCATCCTCCTCTGTGAAGGTGATATCCACTGATTCCCCCTTGAAAAACTTGGGGGGCTTGAGTTCCAAGTTGTTCACACTAGTTAATGGCTTATGACGTGCCTCCCTAGCATACCTCTCCAGTGCATTGTTACTGTCATCACCAAGATGGTGCCCTCCAAAGATGGTGTGAATGCTTCCACCCCGGGTGAAATGAACATCCTTAGCACTATCATCATCGTTTCTGTCTAGAGCGCGTTCTCTTTCCATCCTCCTATCAGGTTCATCTTTACGTTTCTTTACCTCTCTAATAATCCAGTCAGTCAGGTATCCTGCCTTGATCAATTCTTCAATTTCTTCCTTTAACTTTCGACACTCATGAGTGTTATGTCCAGCAGACTCCTGGTACGTACAATACTTCTTATCCATGCTCTGCCACGAAGATAAAGGTGCGGGCTTCTTGAATAAGCCCTTATCCTTGTGTACTTCGAAGATATGTTCGACAGAGGCCGCCAGAGTATAACTCCCTGTTTGATACCTGTTCAACTTGTCGTAATTCGGTGGAGTCCAACCTCTCCTAGCATTAGCAACATTCACCCTGTTTGGGCTATAACCTCTCCTCCTATAGTCGGGGCTTGGAGATCTATCCTTCCTCTTAGAACCTTTTCCTTTCCCTTGAGGGCCAGACTTTTTGTTATCAGCCAGAGACTGTTCCACGATCTTGAAATATTCAGCCTGAGCAAAGAGGTTTGCCAAAGTTGCTGGGTCCTTTCCTTGGAGGTGTTTCCAGAAATCAGTTCCAACTTGAAGCCCAGCAATCAAGAAACTTTTGAGTGACTCATCTGTTGCTCCTCTAACCATGGTAGACTCTTATCTCGAATAGGTGCTTGCTCATGTCCATGGGGCCTCGACCTATGATCAAGAGGCTCTCGCTGTGGATCATGAGGTTGTACGTCCAGATTACGTCTTGAATCATCACGAGGACGAGTATGCTCTTGTCCATGGAGCCTCGACCTGTCAACAGGGGGCTCACGTTGTGGATCAAGGGGCTGTTCTCCTTGAACTTCTCTGTCTCTTTGCCATTCGACCAATAACAGTCGTAGGTCATCATTGTTAAGTCTTATGCCAAGACGATCTTTCAACCTATTCAAGCGTTGTTCTTGGTCTCAGTGGATCTCATCAGCCCTCCGAACTTCACTCTCGGACCGCCCTGACCTATGAGGGTGGGAGGTGTTTCCAGAAATCAGTTCCAACTTAAAGCCCAGCAATCAAGAAACTTTTGAGTGACTCATCTGTTGCTCCTCTAACCATGGTAGACTCAGCATTGAACCTCTTGAAGTATGACTGTAAACTTTCTCCTTCCTTCTGCTTGATGTTGGCCAAGGTAGTTACTGGCGGAGCATACTTCACAGTGGCTTGGAACTTCGTTAGGAAAAGGGTCTTCATCTCCTCCCATGAAGTAATCACCCCTGGTCCAAGCTTTTGAAACCATTGTTGAGCACTTTCCCTAAAAGTTGCTGCCAAAAGACGACACATAGCCAAATCAGGTACTTGATACACATCCATCTCTATATTGAACCTTCCCAAGAACTCGACAGGGTCGGCATTCCCATGAAAGCGTAAGTCATTGGTTGTATTTCTATACCCTGTTGGAAGCTGTGCTTCACTCACCGCTGTCGAGAAAGGGGAGGGAGCCTGAGCTGTTGAAGTAACTCTTCCTCCCTCAAGATGCGTAAGGAGTTTCTTTAGGTCGTCCATATTGAAATTTCCCACACCTGGGGTAGTTTGGACATTATTCTGGACACCTCCCGCAAGCGGAGGTTGGGTATGCACTACTGGTGGAGGTTGCGGTGGAGGTTGATTGGTTTGAGCCTCGTCCCGTCGTTGATCTTGGCCCTGGGTTTCCCTTTGGGCTGCAGAGTTCCCTTGTAATCTTATGTTGGGACTTGGAGGACGCACCCTTTCCTCAGTACTGCGAGGTCGCGTCATTGGCTCCTTATACCTTCCTCCTTATCTACTTTGAGACCAGACTGGCGTTATATGCGGGTCTCTTCCTCCAGAGGGTCCCCCGCGGAAAGGGGCATCGTACCTATTCCGTCGATCATTACCTCAATTGCCGCTCCTATAGTCCAATTCGGTATCCCGTCTCCTTCCTGACCCTTCAAATTGGGGGGCTCGCTCATGATCACGGGGCCTCAACCTAAGGTCAGGGGGCGCTCTCTGTGAATCACGGGGCCTCGCACCTTGATTACCTCGTAGATTATCTCGAATAGGTGCTTGCTCATGTCCATGGGGCCTCGACCTATGATCAAGAGGCTCTCGCTGTGGATCATGAGGTTGTACGTCCAGATTACGTCTTGAATCATCACGAGGACGAGTATGCTCTTGTCCATGGAGCCTCGACCTGTCAACAGGGGGCTCACGTTGTGGATCAAGGGGCTGTTCTCCTCGAACTTCTCTGTCTCTTTGCCATTCGACCAATAACAGCCGTAGGTCATCATTGTTAAGTCTTATGCCAAGACGATCTTTCAACCTATTCAAGCGTTGTTCTTGGTCTCGGTGGATCTCATCAGCCCTCCAAACTTCACTCTCGGACCGCCCTGACCTATGAGGGTGTGGGGATGGACGTCGTTCCCCCTAGGTTGCTCCTGACTATCTGTCTCCTCATCTGGAAGTTCAAAAATAGGAACTCCATCTTCTTGATACTCCAACCTTGGGGTAACATTCTGAAACCTCCCAGCATTGGGTCTGTCACCCCCTTGCCCTGTGGTGCCTCTTCCTATCTTATGGTGATTATGGGGTTGTCACCTGACTCGACCCCTTCCTTCACTTCGCTCAACCGTATCTAGCCTTGCCTCGAAACCATTCAGGGCATCACCCATGCGATACAGCTGTTCCATCAGATCTGAGTTGCTAATGAGCACCGGTGGTTGTCCCCCGACAATAGGTGTTCCATAAGCAGGATTTGGAACACTCCGAGGAACATATTCTTCATGGCGGGCGTGAGTTTGCTCTTCACTATCGTCTGAACCGACCTCATCCATAGGACGTTCGTTGCGATTGTGTGACATCTTTTCCTCCAAAGATTATGATCTTAATTAGCACCCCTCCTTCTAGCGCCAATTTGTTAACGGAGGAATTTGGTATTAACAAAGTTTAAGGTTTTGTCGCCGAAATCAAGATCTGCAACGGTGGTCCTTAGGTGATAAATCGTCGGAGTATGGTGGTTGTGTTTAATTGGTGGCGGAGATTGTTTAAGGTTTATGTTGGTTGCCTCAGAGCTCTCAACTTTCGACCCCTTACAGTGTGCCTACGTACCCCTTCATATAGGGGATCAAGCCAACATAGTTCTTGGGGATGAACTTTCCTCCATGGGCTTGGTCTCTGATCTTCAGAGCCCAGTCGAAGTTTTCCACCGCCTTTCCATGCATAGACGTAGGACTTTTCCACCGCCTTCCATGTTTAGGATGATTTCCATACTTAGACGTAGGACTTCCATCTCTTTCCATACTTAGAATTTATCTCACTTTAGGAATGTCTAACAATAAAGCCTGTCACAAAGGCCCAAGGCTCACCTATGACGTCAAAACTTCATGGATAAGGAAACTTCCCCCGTCGAGGACTAGTCCTATCCATTACCAACTATTTCCTTAATTCATAGATGCAGATATATCCATGACTTACCTTAAATGCTAGACGCATCCTTGTCCCCCGAATGAGAAGCACCCACCAGATAGCAGGACAAGTAATCCTAAGTGTTTGGGTGCAAAGTGCAGGATTATTCCAAAGTTCCCCAATGAGGACGCGCCCATTGAGTACAGGAACAGAGCTCCCAAAGCACACACCAAGGTTAACCCCACATCCCCAATGAGGACGTGCCCATTGAATACAGGAGGAGGCCTTCAATCATCAGGTATACCCCTGGAGGCCTTCAACCACGGACATCCCCCTCCTAGGGCACATCCTAGGAGGGAATTCTTCAATATCTTGCCAATACTAAGCCAAGGGAACCATCCTTCACCACCAAGTTGCATCTTCAAACCAAGAGGATGCGCCCTCAAGGGGTGGACGGCCTAAAGGGCGCGCCCTTGTCCTCATGAGGACAAGCCTTAAACCTTCCTTGTACCAGTCTTATGTTAATGAAGTTATCATTCTGTCAAGTCTTTCATTCATGTAGAGTTGTCAGTTCACATCGAGAGGACGCATCCTTAGGGGTTAGATGGCCAAAGGGGCACACCCTCTCCCCTAAGAGGACAAGTCCTAAATCTTCCTCATGTCATGCCATGCCAATACAGCTGTTATCCCTTATTAAACCATCCGTCAAACTGTCATTACCATGAGGGCGCGCCCTTAAGGGGTGGTCGGCCAAAAGGGTGCATCCTTACCCTTATGAGGGCAAGCCCCAACCATTTCTTACATCAAACCTAGCCCTAATTACATTTTAGATATTCCAATTGGATCCTATTTGACCCGAACCTAACCTAAAAACCCATTATCAAATTTTGGATATAACATCATTCAAAATACTGCTCTTGAAAAGACATTACACAGGGTGCAAAAACCACCACTTTTGATGGGATGATCCGTCCATCCTCTGTACAATCCTTAGGACTATCACATTTCACAGGCTGTGCGCTAGGGACCTTCGCCTGAGGCGAGGTAACATATATCTGATCTCGATCCTGCAAACTTTGGAATCATGATCGGGGTTAAAAATAGTGATTGTCACATTTTGTGCACCATTGATCTTCCGAACAGACTGAGCCTCAAATGCATCCACTTTGGCGTCTTGTTAGAATTTCCTCTTCAAGTCTCTCACAAGACTATCAATCTATTGTGTTTGGTTGAGATGATTGAAATAGAATGGAATGGAATAGAATGACATTTAAAGTATAAAATAGTTAAATATTCACAATTTTTATTCTTTAGTTTATTTCATTCTTAACCACCTATATTATATTTTAAACACTCCACTTTACGATGGATTGTTTCATTCCTTAACTTATTCATTCTCTTCACGAGTTTCATCATAACAATTTTTCACTATCTCATTTTTTTTTCAAATCTTCTCTCCAACTCCCATCATTTCCCTTCAATTTCATTTATTCCATTTTATTCACATCAACCAAACACAACATAAGAGTCACAAATTTGCTCCGTTTCAACATTCAATAAATCCTTTATCTTTCTGATACAGATCATGGATGTGCTTGGTCAACAAGTAGTTGTTAACCCTGAGAACCTCACAAGAGTCCGACCCGACAGAAATCTAATTCGAACACTAAGAGCATCCGCACCCATTCCCGATCTTCAATCCATTTATTCATCAATTTAGTTGATGGAGTTTATTACTATGCAAATAAAATTAACTATTTTGCTATTTTTTATGCAGCAGTACAAATCAAAGTAGTTAATCTGTCTAACGAATCAATGAATTGATCGAGTTTTATCAATGCAACAATGTTTTTTGGTCCATCAATCAAATTGATGGTCATCAATCCATAAATTACTCCATCAATTTTTGATGGAGTAGCTAACAGATTGACGGTGTTCAATTTTATTGACGGACTAAAAAAACACTGCTCCATAACTAAACTCCGTCAATCCATCCAACGAATTAATTATTTTTTTTCATTGATGCATATGCTCTAAGCCACATTATTCATTCATAAATTTATCAGAGTGGTCAGGAAGCATAATCTTTTTCATATTTTTACTTCTATAAAAAAGTTTCAATTTTTTTATTATTTTGTATCTATAATTTCAAATGTAAATAAAAATCAACCTTAAAGTTCGAAGATTAGTACTCTCTGTCCCCCTCAATTCTTTACAGTGGGGATGGGGGTTTGACATGCATTTTAAAACTCCTATAAAATATACTTCGATAAATTATTTTAATTTATTTTTCTTCTGAATAAAAATGTAATGCTTATATTTTTATTTAAAAAAAGAAAATTTTGAAAATAAGTTGTAGAACTTTACTAATTTATAGGAATTTTAAATTACGTGACAAACAATGTAAAAAAACTGTAAATAAATGAGAAGAGTAAAGAAACGAGGGGACGAAGAGAGTATATATTAAGGGTTAACTAGAGCAAAAATGTCCTTGTGTATTACATGTAGAAGATATATTTCTCTTCTCATTTTAAAAACGAGAAATAAGCCTCTAATTTTTAATTTTATGGATCAATAAAATCCTTGTAGTTAATTTTTTTTTAATCATAATTAGAAATAAATTTAAAATTAAAACAAGCTTAGGATCTTATTTTTAATATATAAGAGCCACACTTTTTGTTTTTGTTGTTCAACCACTTTATATCTCGTTTATCTCTTGTATCAATCGCATAAACTTAATTTTTTTCTGATGAGGAAGAAAAAATTACAAGACTAGACAATTCACCGACTAGCCATGTAGTTGTTTTTCTTGTGTCGTCTTGTTTTAACCAACATAATTGTAGTATATATCTGTGGGTCAAAAATGGCAGTCGATTATTTTGACAATCACACAATCCTCACTGACTAGCGTGTACCTACTTTAGTTGTAAAATCCAAGTGTCAACTTCTACTTGATGAGATTTTTGTTTGCACAGGGACTCGCGCGGCTCTTTTCTTTCGGTTTTCATGCCTTCAGATTTATTTTCTGATGTTACGATCAATGTTGTACGATGGACGTGGTAAGCCTCAAATTGCAGTCCAATATTTCGACACAGCTGCACTACATGCAAACATCACCCTTTTCATGAAAATCAACCAAGATCAAAATTTCAAAATGTCCTAATCACTTTGTTGAAACTTTGTACATCCCTCTACGTCTAAAAAGCAAAATAATTCAAATTTGTTGACAATCATTCTAGCTTAATAGTGATCAGAAACTCCTATAAAAACCCAATCACTCTACTTGAAAATGCAACATCAACGCCCTCAATCCTCATCACATATATTCTCTCAAGATGTCTCTCACTTACTTGAAGCTACTCCTCATTTCAGGAGTTGTGTTATTCACAGCTCCCTCCCTCGCTGATTATCATTCTCATCCACCGGTTCACAAGCCACCTGTTTATACACCACCTGTTCACAAGCCACCTCCGGTTCACCAGCCACCCATTTATACGCCTCCTGTTCACAAGCCACCACCGGAATACAAACCACCTGTTCACAAGCCACCATCAGAATATAAACCTCCAGTGGTAGAAAATCTCTCCGTAAACGATGATCATTACCCTAGCAACCCCATTCATAAACCACCACCAGTGTACAAACCACCTGTTCACAAGCCACCAATTCACAAACCACCACCAGTGTACAAACCACCTGTTCACAAGCCACCAATTCACAAACCACCACAAGAATACAAGCCACCTCACAATACTCCCTCCTTAACTGATCATTATCCTAGCCACCCTATTCATAAACCACCACCAATTTACACGCAACCAATTCACAAGCCACCAGTTCATAAGCCACCAACAGAGCACAAGCCTCCAGTTCACGAGCCAGCAACAGGGGAGCACAAGCCAAGCCCAGTGTACCAACCACCAAAGATAGAGAAACCTGTTCCAGAACATAAGCCACCACACTTGCCACCGATTGTTCTGAGGCCACCGCCTACTCACAAGCCTTTACCACCATATGGTCACCACCCTGGACATCCTCCTGTAGAGAATACCGGAAACTAAGACGTGCGATTATACTGCCCCGTCCATGCTATCTAGAGTCGAATTACTATAAATAAGAGTGGCCGGAGACAATGTTACTAATGTTTGGATGCTCGTTGTCTTATGTCTTGGCTTTGCATAGATCATGAGCTTGTACTACTATAATAAATCAGTGTATGACAAATTTGCTCTCTTTATATTTCACATACTTTTGTCATCTAGCAGAAGTAATTACTAATTGCTCTACTCTTGAATGCATGAACGTATATATCAACTCAATAGACACAAAGAGGCTTTAAAAATTGACTTGAAAGACACACCAGTGATCAAAAAAAAAAAAAAACTTCATAGAATGCCATTAATACATAGCCATATAAAAAACTTAACACACAAAGAGGCTGTAATTATTGAACCTTCATATGCATATAAAAACTTCATAGCATCATCAGTCCATGAACAAGAAGCTTTGAAATAAGGAACTGCAAAAATAAATAAAAAGGCACCACCCTAGGTTCCTATTTACTAATTCGAGCTGATATGAAATTTGAAAAAAGGAATTGATAAAGTACCTAAAAAGTTACTAGCCTAAGTTCCTAATTAATTACTAACTTAAGCTGATATGAGATTAACAAGAACGGACAAGTTACGAGACTACTTGTTACTGTAAACCCACAGAAATGCCATTAATACATAGCCAACAAACTGGTATAATTAAAAAAACCAAAGCATGCTACTTGCAAAGAAAAAAAAGAGCCGAATTGAGTTGAACTGAGCTGGAATAATAATATTTGATAGCCCGTTCAGTAACAGGGGAAGTGACAGTGGCGTAGGATTGAATTGCGCTTGATGAGTAGTGTTGTTGGAGGAATTTTGTAACAACATAAATTCAACAGTGGAGTTATTTTGTATGCACGGGGCTGTTTTAGGGTTTATGAAAATATTGGGGGCCTCGATCTTTTTACCAAAATGACTGTGTACTAATTTATATTCGTGCAATTGTGTTTATCCCGAGAGATTTAGGGATAAACTGTGTTAATATGGACACTTACAGAT
Source organism: Heracleum sosnowskyi (assembly GCA_030848705.1). Lineage (NCBI taxonomy): Eukaryota > Viridiplantae > Streptophyta > Magnoliopsida > Apiales > Apiaceae > Heracleum > Heracleum sosnowskyi. The sequence goes on along the minus strand of CM061238.1, from coordinate 129,779,365 downwards.
TTTATCTCGTATTATCTTCTTGATTTGAAGGATATCGTTTGGAGACATTTTCCGTTATTCGTTGATTTAGATTGATTTTTTTTACTCGTTTCAGAGAGAGGATATTACTTAGTGGTTAATCAATTAATTATTATTCTAAATTAATCTATACTCTTTATTAAAAGCAGAAAGCCCCTCTAAATGGTATGCCATGTATACCGCGGTATACATATTATTTTTATCTTAATATTATTACCGCGGTATACATATTATTTTTACCTTAATATTATTATATTATTATTAATATAATTCTAAATAAATATAATAAGATTTATTATTAAATTAAAAACTTATACTTACTATTTATTAAAAACAGAACATCTGTTATTGGTATGGTATGTCATGTATACCACAGTATACATATATTTATTATCTTAATAATCTTAATATAATTAACATAATTCTAAATTAATATAATATGATTTATTATTTAATTAAAAGTTAATTTTTATTACTTTATTAAAAACAAAAACTCACTCTTAATAATGTAGTATGTCATATACAACGGTAAACATATAATTATTATATTAATATAATTAACATAATTCTAAATTAATATAAATAAGATTTATTATAAAATCAAAATCACATATCCAACTTAATGTTCTCATATGTTGATACATATAATTTGATTGAGATTAAAAGATTTTTTATATTACCTATTATTTTATAAGTTACTTTCGATCAGTACAATTCTTATCTCTCCTACTTCTAACAATTACAGATGAGTATTTTATTCGTCCCATCGATCTTACTCTGTTCTCACGCCCCATTCGGGACGGGAATTTGAGACATTATTCCTATTCAGGACACAGGAGAACAGAGAAGAGAAGTATAAAAACAACTCGGGGATTGGTGGCAGGAACGGAGAAAAGTACATAAAAATAATTCGGGATTAGGAACTTGATTGATAAGACTTGATCGATAAGGAAAACTCTTTTTCGTTGGAACACAATAGTACAAAGCCAAATTTGGGTATCTCTCATACTTCTAACAACTATATTCGGGACGAGAATTTAAGAAATTAGAAATTATTCGCGTTGAGGACAAGAACAGAGAGAAGTAAAAAACAACTCAGGGATTGATGGCGGGAATGGAAAGAAGTATAATAAAATTATTCGGGGGATCGGGGACTTTATTGATAACGAAAACTCTTTTTCGTTGCAAAACAATAGTACAAAGCCAAATTTTGGTTAGTACGATATATCTAAATTAATTTGTTTCATTCCAAACTCATGTTCGATTCGCTGCAATTGCATAATTATATAAGTTAGTTATTTATTCAATTTCAATTCTTTGATTTTACCAAATATTTGATTATTTCTATCGACATAATTAAATAATATTTATTTATTATAGACTTTCATATTAATTTCATGTAAAATTCTCTGCAAGTACATATTTAAATAAAACTTATAAATTATTTTTATTCTCAATATTTTAAATTACCTTTTTAGTAATTTAATTTTTAATCTTGATCCGTGCTTCGCACGGGTTATGAGTTAAACGAAGAAATTTGGGACTATGCCAAAATATGGCATAACAACAAGCCTCCAGTTCTTTAGTGTAGCTTGCTGCAGTGGAGAACTAAAACTCTTCGAGCTTCCAAATTTCTTCTGTCGCTGAAACAGCTAAAAATAGAAGATTAATAAAACATTCAGAGCACTACCGTGCCCGTTTTGCATATGCGAATGCAAGTACTATAACATGCGATGAACCATATTAGGATATATATTTTTGCAGAGGTTTCAAAAATGCGAGTATATGTAATATCATTTTGAAATCCGTTGCGGTTTCATTGTCAAGTTAGGACCTTGGCGTTCTGTATATAGCCCGAATTGGATGTGTATTCGTTCATCCACGAGCCCCCGAGCCGAGACTTTAATAACATATACCAAAACTTTTAATGCTTCGTCTTTAATAATATAAAATATGTAAATATTTTTAAATAATTAAAAGCATTAAAAATATGTTTTAAAATAAATAAATAAAGGTTTGTCTGTGATATTTTTGGAAAAGAAGGGGTTTTAGAAAGTAAAATAGAAAAAATAACATGTTTCAGTTAAAAAAAGGTAATTACTCATGATATTTTTTCAAAAGGAGGAAATTTTATTGGAAAAATAGAAAAATTAATAAATAGGTAGGCAGGTTAAAATATCTAAATATTTTTAAATAATTAAAAGTATTAAAATATGTTTTAAAATAAATAAGTAAGAGTTTGTCTGTGATATTTTTTGAAAATAAGGGGTTTTAGTAAGAAAAATAGAAAAAATAACATGTTTAAGTTAAAAAAAAGTTATTACCCGTGATATTATTTCAACATGAGGAAATTTTATTCAAAAAATAGAAAAAGTAATGGATTTTAGCTGAAAAAGGTAATTGGTTATAAATATTATTTAACGATATTTTTTTAGGTAAGAATAATTAGGTAAAATCACTTAGTAACCAACTAAACTTTTAAAGTTTCTTCTATTATATTATAGTATAGACAGTATAGATACTATAGATTTTATGTTACTAAATGAAATTTGCCCTTATATCTTTGAAGTTTTATTTATGAGAAATTTTAGTTAGAAAATATTAAAAAGAATATACTTTTTGGAAAAAAAGCTAATCGGTTAGTCATTAGTAATTATAATATAATTATTTTATTGTATTAAATAGAAGTATTCGTGATATTTTTGGAAAATAAGAGGTTTTAGTTAGGAAAAATAGGAAGGTAGAAATTTTAGTTAGAAAATATAAAAAAGAATTTACACTTTGGCTAAAAAGGTAATTGGTTAGTTATTAGCAATTATAACTTTATTATGTTATTTTATTAAATTAAATTGTATGCGATATTTTTGGAAAATGAGATGTTTTTGGGAAAATAAGATGTTTTAGTTAGGAAAAATAGAAAAGATAACGGTTATGAATTGAGTGAACAAACTTTTGTAGGAGCCGACTACATACAAGAAATTTAATGTTTTATGTTTAATATAATAGTATAGATAAGTTCAACAAAATAAATAAAATAACTTTCTCGGGGTTTTTTGAAATAAGAAATTATAATAATAATAATTAAAAAGTTAATTACAATAAGACTAGTATAGAATAATAAAATTTACATTCAGTACTTTTTATTAAAAATTTATATCAAACACGTTTTGTTTTGCCGACACCCTCTCATTATTGTCCGTTACATGGATAACCCTTTGAGATGCAAGTTAAAAATATGTAAGTTAAAAATTGGAAAAAATTAATTTGTTAAACTATTGATATCATAATTTTAAACTACATTTTTTAATTTTATTATTATGTTATAGTTTAAATATTGTTACTCAGATATAACAAATTATAATTATGTTTCAAACAATTTATTAGTTCATCTAAATTTTGTAGATTAAGTTTCCCATTTTATATCCAAAAATATATTTATAATGATTTGATTAGTTTATATGAAATTGAAGGTCATTTCTTTATAAAGAACACTCATATATAAATAACAATAAAGAACACCATATAATTTTACATAAAATTGCATGTAGATTTTAATTTCACACTAAAAACGAATTTTACGAATAAAAATAAAATCTAACAAAAAATTATGATCATATAACATAATTACATGTAATTTCATTGTGACAAATTTATATATAAGATTTTGTACTCAATTCTATATAATGTTTGATTTTTAATTTAGATGAGATTATACAAAGTTCCTTCCTCTAATACTATAGACTGATTGAACTAGTTATTTAATATAATTATTATTTAATTTTGTGATTCTAATCTTAACAAATTAATTTTTATACCAGGAGGCAGGGACTTACCTGAGTTCAATGCGTGCAGCGCCACCTTTATTGGACCTGGATATGTGTATTCCCAAGGTTTTCTCATTTTTTTTAACTGCTTGACATTTTAAGGTTAGTATAAAATATTATTTCACAACTTATTTTTAATTTTTTTTGAATAAAAATTTATTTAAAAAATAAATTAAAATAATTAATACCTTATATATAATAAGCGTAAGGGAGATCTTATCCAAAACTTTGGTCCGTCACTGTACTACCAAAAGTATATGATCCGTTGGATTATAAAACTATAAATATTCAAATAGATGAGGACCGTTAGATATAATATTAAAAAGTGTATCTGATTAATAATAGAATTATATTTAAATACTAAAAAGTGTATTTTGATAATTTAAAAGTTTTCTATGTAAAAATTCTTAAATATTTTTTCTCTTGAATTTATGTATACTTCCAATTAGATAATAATTGTTAAACCAAATATCAACATAACAATTCATATTGATTACAATATTAAAAATTATCAATATAATGCTGATGTATATCATACTAACAATGATACACGTGAACCTACAGAGACTTACGAGAACTCCTGTACATAAATAAATTTAAACACTTTTTTTTTCTGAAGGAACATAACAATTTGATTAATCCAAATTATAATTATATTATTTTACATATAACAAACATAAAAGGATAATATCAAAATATTATTAAAATATTGAGGGTTTCATATTCATAAACGATAATTTTGAATATAATACTTATATTAAAATGTGTATTTGATTAAAGGTAGGATTATATTTAAATACTAAGAAGTGTGTTTTGATAATTTAAACCAATTATAAATTGGTTTTCTATATTGAATTGAATTTGTTATGTAAAAATTCTTAACCATCTTTTGTTTTCGGTTTATGTGTAGGTCAACAGGTCAAGTTAGATAATAATTATTAAACCATCATTAAATTAAAGATAATTTCGTTAGTTTCGCATGGGTTGTAAAATCGTCAAAATTCAATTTCTAAAACTTAGGATATAACCCAAATAGTAAAATAAGTATCTAAATTTTAATAAATTTTTTTTTAATTTTTGTAGCACCAGTTTATTTATTTTTCCACTAATTGTTTTAAATATAGAAATTTTATGTTTCTTTCAATAAAGTATTAAAATTAATTAAGAACAAATTCAAATCGATAAAGAATATAATAATATGAGAATAAAATTTTATATAATCATAACATAATTTTTATTCTATTTAATAATTTTTAAGTAATAATGTATTTTAAAATTTTATATACACTGTAAATAAAACCGAAACATTAAAAGTAAAAGCAGTTAGTAAGATACTTATATCAGTATATACTTGATATCCTTATTATATTAAATCCTTATATATAATAAGTATAATATGGATCTTATCCAAAATTTTGATGGTATGGTCTTGGACAACCAAACTAATAAGGACCATAAGATCATAACTAGATAAATGAAAATCGTTAGATCAAATATTAAAAAAGTGTATTTTATTAATAATAAGATTATATTTAAATTCTAAAAAGTGTATTTTGATAATTTAAACCAAATATAAATAAGTTTTCTATATTGAATAGAATTCTCCATGTAAAAAAATCGTGACTTTCTTTTCTCTTTCATGGACAATTCCAGTTAGATAAAAATTGTTAAACCATCTTTTAATTAAAGATAATTTAGTTATCTCGGTGTAAAATCGTCAAAATCTAATTTTTAAAACACAAGATAAAGCCCAAATTAGTAAAGTGGGTATTTAAATTCTAATAATAATTATTACGTCATCATTATTTTAATGTCAATTTAATTACTTTTTTCTAACTATTTTAAATTTAGAAATCTATTTTCAAAAATTCAAATCAATCTAAGAAAAATTCAAATCAACAAAGAATATAATAATACGAGGATAAAATTTTATAAAATTGTGCATATTTTTTATCTTATTTTATTAAATTTTTTATCATAACTAATTAAATATTATTTATTATTAAATAATAAATTATACGCAAATGGTGATTTTGTTTTATAAGAACTCATAGAGACCTAATTTCATTGTTAGCAGGACTATATTCATATTTAAAAAAACCGTATTTTGAAATTTTAGACTCAGCTACAGACGAGACCTAACTTTTTTAACCTATATACATTGTAAATTATTAAATTCAAAACTTTAAAAGTTTGTTAATCAATTAGTATAGTACTTTTTTGAAAAATCGTATTTTATAAAAAATATTATCAAAGAACCCATGTCTACAAGAAAAAAAAATGAAAAAATTCTTATTTTTCAAAAAAATCCTGTAAATTTTAATATGTTGTTGGTAGATTCAAACCTTAGATCATTGCACGTGATAAATTTTACTCTTATATCTAACGTTTCTCAACAATTTAATTTGAAAGATCCAACGATTATGAATTGAGTGATCAAGCGACCATACTTATAAGAAAGCTTTCATTATTTAGTCTTTAATATAATAACATAGATTTTTACGGGATATACTATAAAAAAAATGAATTTTTTACAGAATTTTGATCGTCACGGTGTACTACTTTAAAAGAAGAACTATTACAAAAAAAAAATTATATTTTAATTGATAATGTATTTTCTCAAAAGTTCAAAGTTCCCGCATCATTAACATATTACAAAAGAGAGTATATTATATTTTAGCAATAAATATTTTAAAAAAATATATTAAAAAAATATTTAAAAAATTAATGATGTTATCATGGTAGTTTGGTCCTAAATACCGCCAAAACATTCTCAACCGTTAGATCCAATACTTTGAAAAATAGAAGATCAAGATTATATCATAAAAAAGAAGTTATTATCTAAAAATGATATAAGTTAAAAGATATTATATTAGGATTGGATTTTCCAAAAAGTTAAAACATAAAAAAAGTTGTAATTAAATAAGGAAACCCATTTAATATCAAAACAATAAAAATCGTTTAATCTTAAATAGATAGGTGAAAATCGTTAGATTTAACATTAAAAACTTTATTTGGTTAATAAAGAGTATTCTAATAATCTAAACTACATATAAGTAGATTTCCTAAATCGAATAGAATTCTCAATATTAAATTTCGTCACTTTATTCTCTTTTTAGTTTTAGAATAGAATTTCATGTGGACCGTAAAATTCGCCAAATCTAACTTTTATAACTCAATATAAACAAATATTAAATTGAGCGTGTAAAATATAATAAATATCAAAATTTTAACTATAATTCTTTTTGGCTAAATCTTTTTTAACAATAATTTAATCATGTAAACTAATAACTTTTAAATATTAAAATATTCATAAATAAATATAATTATAAATATTAAAAAAACAATCGTGTGTTCCATGGGTAATTAAAATATAATTATAAACAAAATAATTATAAATAAAATTTAAGTAACCGTGCATCGCACGGGCTATAAGCTAGGTCTTACTAACTGATATTTATAAAATTGTGCATATTTTTATCTTATTTTATTAAATTTTATATCATAACTAATTAAATATTATTTATTATTAAATAATAAATTATACGCAAATAGTGATTTTGTTTTATAAGAACTCATAGATACCTAATTTCATTGTTAGCAGGACTATATTCATATTAAAAAAAACCGTATTTTGAAATTTTTGACTCAGCTATACAGAGAGACCTAACTTTTTTAACCTCTATACATTGTAAATTACTAAATTCGAAGAAAAAATTCTTATTTTTCAAAAAAACCTATAAATTTTAATATGTTGTTGGTAGATTCAAACCTTAGATAATTCTACGTGATAATTTTACTGTTATATCTAACGTTTCTCAACAATTTAATTTGAAAGATCCAACGATTATGAATTGAGTGACCAGATTTATAAGAAAGCTTTCATCATTTAGTCTTTAATATAATAACATAGATATTTACGGGATATACTATAAAAAAATGAATTTTATACAGAATTTTGATCGTCACGGTGTACTACTTTAAAAGAAGAACTATTACAAAAAAAATTATATTTTAATTGATAATTTATTTTCTCAAAAGTTCAAAGTTCCCGCCTCATTAACATATTACAAAAAAGAGTATATTATATTTTAGCAATAAATATTTTTTAAAAAAATATTAAAAAAATTAATGATGTTATCCTCGTAGTTTGGTCCTAAATACCGCCAAAACATTCTCAACCGTTAGATCCAATAATTTTAAAAATAGACGATCAAGATTATATCATATAAAAAGAAGTTATTATCTAAAAATGATATAAGTTAAAAGATATTATATTATGATTGGATTTTCCAAAAAGTTAAAACATAAAAATTGTTGTAATTAAATAAGGAAACCCGTTTAATAATAAAAATCGTTTAATCTTAAATAGATAGGTGAAAACCGTTAGATTTAACATTAAAAACTGTATTTAGTTAATAAAGGGTATTCTAATAATCTAAACTACATTTAAGTAGATTTCTTAAATCGAATAGAATTCTTAAATCGAATAGAATTCTCAATATTAAATTTCGTCACTTTATTCTATTTTTAGTTTTAGAATAGTTTTTAATTGAAAAAGAATTATTAAACCACAACTAAATTAAAGATTATTTTGTGAATTTCACGTGGACCGTAAAATTGGCCAAATCTAACTTTTATAACTCAATATAAACAAATATTAAATTGAGCGTGTAAATTATAATAAATATCAAATTTTTAACTATAATTTTTTTTGGCTAAATCTTTTTTAACAATAATTTAATCATGTAAACTAATAACTTTTAAATATTAAAATATTCATAAATAAATATAATTATAAATATTAAAAAAATAATCGTGTGTTCCATGGGTAATTAAAATATAATTATAAACAAAATAATTATAAATAAAATTTAAGTAACCGTGTATCGCACGGGCTATAAGCTAGTATATATAACTATAAAAACTTTAAAATGTGTGCCGATCCCAATAAAAAAAACCAAGGGAAAGAGAGAGTATTATTTTAGAAATTCGTTAGGACTGACTGCGAGCAATTCACCTACTATTAGTATATAAATAGATAGGTATATATTTGAGAAGAAGAAAATACAAGAGACAATTCACCGACAATGATTTAACTTTTAACCTATATATGTGATAAAATTTGGTAGTCGTTTATTTTGACAATTACACAATCCTCACTGACTAAATCGTGCACCTACTTTAGTTGTAAAATCCAAGTTTCAAATCTCGAACTTGATGTCCTGTACTCCTGTCGTTTTTCTACCCTCTCCGTATTTAACTTATCAGAGTATCTTCAAGGATTATTTATAACGATTTTTTAAAATATAATAAAATAATAATTATTTAAAATATAAGAAACTAAAAAGATAATTTGTTCCAATAATACCCTATATTGTTCCCTATATGTTCGTATAATATATTTAATTAGTTATTTAATAATTTAACATCAATCAAAATATTCTAATTTATTATATTTAGTCATTTGCTCATATTTTATAAATGTAACTTAATTTATAAAAAGTATTTATAACAATAATTATAAAAAAATTATTTAATTAAACATATATTTTGTAAAAAATCTAGCAAAATAAATAAATATAAATTTGGATTGAATTTATGTGTTTTTAAATTGAATTCACAAATACTCGATCCAAAACGATACCACAAAAATGAATAATCAAGATAGAGAAATAATATATCATTTTCTCTCACTTAAAAATTTAGGTAAGAATTATATACATTGGAGATGAGTTTTTGAACAAGAATCTCTATAATTAAGTATGTAACAAAAATATATGTAAGGAGAGAAATACATTGGAGATACTGGTTATTAATGTTTGGAAGTGTATATGTTAAGGAGGGAGGAACTCGAAATGGAAAAGAAATTTAGCAAAAGAAAATAGTTGAAAAATTATAAAAATACTGTATAAAAGATTTACTTTCATAACTTGAAAGTTTATTCAAAACCCTTCAAAAACTTGTTTTTCTATATAAAAAATAACTTGTTACAAGAAGAGATAACAATAACAAAATTCACAAATACAAAAATGATTAGAAAACGTATGAAAAAGAGATGAAACTTCTACTTGATGAGATTTTTGTTTGCATAGGACTTCTCTTTTCTTTCGGTTTTCATATGCGTTCAGATTGATTTATTATTTGCTGATGTGATGATCAATGTTTTACGATGGACGTGGCAAGCCTCAAAATGAAGTCCAATTTTTCGACGCAGCTGTACTACATGCAAACTTCACCTTTTTCATGAAAATCAACCAAGATCAAAATTTCAAACGTCCGAATAACTTTGTTGAAATATTGTACAACCTCTACGTCTGGAAGCAAAGTAATTCAAAATTGTTGACAATCATTCTAGCTTAATATATAGTGATCAAAAACTCGTATAAAAACCCAATCACTCGGCCTTCAAATACAACACTCAACACCCTCATCACATTTATTCTCTCAAGATGTCTCTCACTTACTTGAACCTACTCCTCATTTTAGGAGTACTTGTGATTTTCACAACTCCCTCTCTTGCTGATTATCATTCTCATCCTCCAGTTCACAAGCCACCGGTTTATACACCTCCTGTTCACAAACCACCTCCAATTCACAAGCCACCAGTTTATACACCGCCAGTTCACAAGCCACAACCAGAGTACAAACCACCTGTTCACAAGCCCCCATCAGAACATAAACCTCCGGTCGTAGAAACAATCTCCGTCTCTGAAGATCATTACCCTAACCATCCCGTTCATAAACCACCACCAGTGTACAAACCACCTGTTCAGAAGCCAGCACCAGAGCACAAGCCACCTGTTCACAAACCAGCACCAGAGTACAAACCACCTGTTCACAAGCCACCAATTCACAAACCACCACAAGAATACAAGCCACCTCACAACACTCCCTCCTCAACAGACCATTATCCTAGCCACCCTATTCATAAACCACCGCCAATTCACAACCCACCAGTTCATAAGCCACCAACAGAGCACAAACCTCCGGTTCACGAGCCAGCAACAGGGGAGCACAAGCCAAGCCCAGTGTACCGACCACCAAAGGTAGAGAAGCCTGTGCCAGAACATAAGCCACCACACTCGCCACCAGTTGTTGTGAGACCACCACCAACTCACAAGCCCTTTCCACCTTATGGTCACCATCCTGGACACCCTCCTGTAGAGAATACTGGAAACTAACCGTGCCGTCCATGCCAACTACTATAAATAAGAGTGGCCGAGACTATGTACTGATGTATCTTTGCTTGTTGCTTCTTTGTTTCGGCTTTGATATACTAGTATAATAAATCAGTGTATAATTCACACCACATGCATGAACGTATGTTTTTAGTAACTTATTCTGCATGCAAAGATATGTATGCTTTATATGCATCAACTCAATAGACAAAAAGAGGCTTTTATAATTAACTTAAAAGACACACCACCAACGGGGCTGCATATGATTGAGCGGTTTAAAAAGTTTACCATCATTTAAAAACAGTGCTTAATAAATTTAAAATGTATATGAGCTTATCATACGAAGACAGAAAAGTAAGAACAAATTTGAGAAGATTTTGCGAATATTTCAGAGTAAGTGCTCCAGCAAGTTTGCAAACAAGCAAACAATTTAATGTCTTAGATAGGGAGACCCATTGTCATCTTCTTGGCAAGGGTGAAAAATAAACAAGAAAATTTGGCAAAGCAGCATGAGTTTGGATATTAGGGATTACAAGTTCGGCAAGCCGAACGGAGATTTAACCTCGAGAGGATACAATAAGTTCACGGAATCAAGATTCCAAAGTTCAAATAAAAATGCAATAAAGATGGACAGAACTACCTATATAAATAGCACCTAGTTCATAAAGGAATTAAGACCAGGGAGGCCTAAGACTAAATGTTCTTGTTGTTGTTGTGATATTTGTCACCATTTCGCAGCATAATCCCGTGATTCTGTACTCGCAGCACTTGTTTCCCTGATACTATCATTGTAACACTAGTCACTTTGCAATCTTTGCTTCCTGCACACAGCCATCTCCAGTTCATCAATTTCCTTTGCTTATTACCCTGCTTCCAAAGTCGCCAAGCAATTCCACTAGCTTCAGTTCTAGCCATGGTCATAGTCATAAGTTTCATCTTATCCAAAACCACTTTCTCGTTTTCACAAGAAAAAAAATCCCAAATAGACAGGCTCCTTCATAATGCACCATACCACTCACAGATAGAGCCACAACCTCAACAATAGTCTCAAATTTCCAAACCCCATAATTAGAAACTGGATTAACAAAAGTATATCCATCGCAAAACACCATGCAAATATTATATTGTTGTAACAAGTTCACAAGTTTAACCAAACCAAAATTCAGAGAGACTAATTTCAAATTAAAACCAAAGTTAACAACTTAAAGAACAAGAAGATCCCGAAAACTCACAACATAAAAGGACCCAGTATCAATAACATTGTACAAAATCTCAGAACCAATTTTAAAGCATTCCGCCGAAGTGAAATCCATTTTCAAATCCATTTTACCAGTACAACAGAGCTTCAAGTCAATAGGACAGTGGGGATGTTGGAAAATATGGGTGAATTATGGTATGGGTGAGTTAATTGATTTGGTAAAATCGATTCCGGTTTTGATTTTGAGTTATTTGATAAAGTCATTGATTTTGAGTTATCTGATAAAATCAATTCTGTTTTTAAATTCGGATTTTTTTGCCATTGACGCGATTAATTAGTTTGACTAATTAATTAAGGAAATTGCCACCAACATAATTGTCACCAATTCAATTAATTAGTTTGACTAATTAATTAAGGAAATTGCCAACTGATATAATTGAGCGCACAAGTTTTCCTAGCCTATATAAACTCGTGTCTGGCCTTAGGATTATTCACTCAAAAAATACATCCTCTCTTACACACATCTCTCTTCTCTTCCTCCGGTGATAGTTTTCTTGTTCGTCTCAAGCTCGCTGAGAGTGACGCTATTCGACAGCCTCACTGCAAATCGTTTTATCCTGGGAAGCAATTCGCTCGCACATACGGTGAGGGCTAATACGCTTTAAGGAGACAGTCACGCACTGGACTCGGTTTTTGTTCCTTGTCTCCTTATTTTTATTTGTTTATTTGTTTATTGTTTACATACACTTTATCTGTTATTCACACACGCCCACGTCGTTTTATGTACTAATATCACAGATTGTCTAACAATCTTAAAGCGTATTATTTATATCTGTGACTTATACATATCTGTTTGGGTTTTTTTTTGAGTAACAGATCTATGGAGAATATTGAAACTATAAACAATGGAAGCTTGGTTGATCCCAACGCACAGGTTACACCTGATGGGGGTCACCAGTTGTTGCATAACCCTAACGCACAGGTTACACCTGATGGGGGTCAGACATCAACTGGACATGTGCCTACGACACATGTGCCTTTGGGACACACTGTCAATGGACAGTTTAATGTTCCGTTTGGACAGACTATGGGAGGTTTCGGTTCTACTGGTGTGCAAACGCCTGTTGTGCCTATAATGGCTACTGCACCTGTTGTGCCGACGGTTTCTGCTGTGCCTGCTGCACATGCTGAGAAACCTGAGAAGTTCAATGGTACGAATTTCAAACGCTGGCAGCAAAAGATGTTGTTGCACTTTGATCGCTATCTGAAAGAGGATGCACCGTTGCTCACTGCTGAGAGTAACGAACATACTGTGTATGCTGTTGATGCCTGAAAGCACGCCGACTATATCTGTCGGAACTATGTGCTTAATGGTTTGGCTGACTCGTTATATAACGTGTATAGCTCGAAGCCAACAGCTAAGGCCTTATGGGAATTTCTTGACCATAAGTATAAAACCGAGGACGCTGGGGCGAAAAAGTGGATTGTTGGCCGCTTTCTTGATTATAAGATGGTGGATTCAAAGACTGTGGTTAGTCAGGTGCAAGAATTGTAATTGATCATCCATGAGATTCATTCTGAAGGAATGGTCATAAGTGAGTCTTTCCAAGTTGCTGCTGTGATTGAAAAGCTGCCACCTGGTTGGAAAGATTTCAAGAACTACCTTAAGCACAAGCGAAAGGAGATGTCTATGGAGGATCTGATCGTTAGACTTCGCATTGAAGAAGACAACAGGGGATCCGAGAAGAAGACTAATGTTGCCACTGAAAAGGCAAACATGGTGGAATTTAAGCCCAATAAGAACAATTCAGGAAAATGGGCAAAATTGGCACCCAATGGAGGAATTTCGAAGTCGAAGTTTCAAGGGAAGTGCTATAACTGTGATAAAGTGGGTCATAGGTCTTCCGAATGCAGGAAGCCCAAGAAACTCAACAAGAAAAAGGAAGCAAACATGATGGATGATATCTCCAAGGAGATGGGTGACATAGACCTATGTGCTACGGTCTCTGAAGTGAACCTGGTTGGCTCCAATCCAAAGGAATGGTGGATTGATACTGGTGCTACAAGGCATGTTTGCTCAGACAAGGCGATTTTCTCTAGCCTCATAGCTTCCAATACTGGTGAGAAGCTCTACATGGGGAATTCAGCGACTTCTACCATTGAAGGGGAAGGCACGGTGATTCTGAAGATGACCTCTGGGAAGGATCTGACTTTGAAGAATGTACTTTATGTGCCTGATATTCGCAAGAACCTTGTGTCTGGTTCCTTGTTGAATAAGCATGGCTTTCGCATTGTAATAGAGTCAGATAAAGTTATTTTGTCTAAGAATGGTATGTTTGTAGGCAAGGGCTATTTAGCTGATGGGCTGTTTAAGCTCAATGTAATGTCCGTTAATGATAATAATGGAATGAAGAATTCTTCTACTTACTTGCTTGAGTCTCCTAATTTATGGCATGCTAGATTGGGACATGTAAATTATGACACTTTACGAAGGTTAAGTGTAAAAGAATACATACCGAAATTGAATATCGATTCAAAACATAAGTGTGAAACTTGTGTTGAGGCAAAATTAACGAGATCATCGTTTAAACAAGTTGAAATAAACACCAAAGTGCTAGACCTAATACATAGCGATATATGTGATTTAAAATATGCTCGAACTAGAGGAGGAAATAAGTATTTTATTACATTCGTTGATGATTTTACGAAATACTGCTATGTATACTTGCTTAAAAGCAAAGACGAGGCTATAGATAAATTTAAAATCTATAAGGAAGAAGTTGAGACACAACAAACAGAGAAAATCAAAACGATACGAAATGATCGTGGAGGTGAATATGTTGAACCCTTTGGGGAATTCTGTTCACAACATGGTATAATCCATGAAGTCACTGCACCATACTCCCCTCAGTCAAATGGAGTGGCTGAGAGGAAGAATCGTACTCTCAAAGAGATGATGAATGCGATGTTGCTAAGCTCTGGACTTCCGCAGTCGATGTGGGGGGAAGCCATCTTAAGTGCGAACCATATTTTAAATATGATGATTCGTAAGAATAAGGATATGAGTCCTTATGAGATGTTTAAGAAAAAAAAAACCAAGTTACCAAACTCTGAAAGTGTGGGGGTGCCTTGCGAAGGTACTAATCCTAGCACCTAAGAAGGTGAAGATTGGTCCAAAGACTGTGGATTGTATTTTCATCGGATATCCACCACATAGTACTGCATATCGGTTTCTTGTGCATGAATCGAAGATCCTTGATATTCAAAAGAATACGATAATGGAGTCAAGAAATGCCTCATTCTTCGAGAATGTATTTCCTTGTAATCCTGAACGCCCTACAACGTCTAAACGCACTCATGAGTCTATAGAAGACGATAATGAGAATGCCGAAAGTGAAGACGAAGATGTGGGGGTAGTGAGAAGGAGGAAAAGACAAAGAAAGGAGAAATCCTTTGGGTCAGAATTTCTGACCTATTTGCTCGAAGAAGGTGATCCGACAACATACAAGGAAGCGGTAACATCACCTGATGGACCTATGTGGAAAGAGGCCATCAAAAGTGAAGTTGATTCTATTTTACAGAATCATACTTGGGAATTAGTGGACTTGCCAAATGGTAGTAAACCGTTAGGTAGCAAGTGGGTTTTCAAGAAGAAGTTGAAAACTGATGGAACGATCGATAAGTACAAAGCTAGACTTGTAATCAAAGGATACAAGCAACAGTATGGCCTTGATTACTTTGATACATATTCTTCAGTATCGAGAATAACGTCCATAAGGATGATGTTTGCTATCGCTGCTATGCGAAATCTAACAGTACATCAAATGGATGTGAAAACAGCTTTTCTAAATGGAGATATAGACGAGGAAATCTATATGGAACAACCTGAAGGGTTTGTGGTCCCTGGACAAGAAAGAAAAGTCTGTAGATTGGTGAAATCTTTATATGGCTTGAAGCAAGCACCAATGAAATTGCATGAAAAATTTGATGAAGTCGTATTGGCTAACGGTTTCAATATCAATGAATGTGACAGTTGTGCCTATTACAGGGATAACGAGAATGGATATGTCATGATGACATTGTATGTAGATGATCTACTTATTGTTGGAAGCAATGATTAAGTGATCAAATCTACTAAGGACATGTTAAAAGCAAGATTTGACATGAAAGACATGGGACTAGCAAATGTGATTCTAGGGATTCAAATTTCTAGAACATCTGAGGGTCTCGCACTAAGTCAACCTCATTATGTTGACAAAATTCTTGATAAGTTTCTCAAGGATGATTTTGAGAAAGCTAGAACACCTGTGGATCTAACTTTGCATCTATCCAAGAATAAAGGTGTAGGAGTCTCCCAGTTAGAATACTCGAGGATTATTGGAAGTCTGATGTACTTAATGAGTTGTACAAGACCAGACATCACATACTCAATTAGTAAGTTGAGTAGATTTACGAGTAATCCGGGAGCTGATCACTGGAAAGCGATCATACGAGTACTAAGGTACTTTAGGGGAACACGAGACTATGGATTTCATTATGGCAGTTATCCAGCAGTATTAGAAGGCTATACTGATGCAAACTGGATATCTAGCAAGAAAGCACTAAAGTCTACGAGTGGCTATGTGTTTACACTAGCTGGAGCGGCAATATCATCCTCAAAGCAAACGGTGATAAATCATTCCACGATGGAAGCTGAGTTTGTGGCGTTAGATAAATGCGCTGAAGAGGCTGAATACTTACGCCAATTTCTAGAGGATATTCCGAGATGGCCAAAGCCTGTGACTGCAATAGGACTGCACTGTGATAGTCAGTCTGCTATTGGCAGAGCACAGAGCACGATGTATAATGGAAAGTCCCGTCATATACGACGACGACATAGTTCCATTAGACAGTTAATGCCAACCGGAATTATCACTATTGACTTTATACCGTCAAAGGATAATATCACGGATCCGCTAACCAAAGGGTTATCAAGAGAACTGGTTGACAAATCATCTAGAGGGATGGGCCTTAAGCCTATTGCTTAATGGCGTCATGGTGGACACCCAACCGTTGCTGACTGGAGGTCCCAAGAACATGGTTCAATGGGCCAACTAAATCATGATGACCAAATCACTGTAGGGGTAACCCCTGGCCTGTTCCTATGATGCAGAAACAGTGAGACCCGTATGGTACAAGGGTAAGCTTTTGAGCTTTTAATGATCTTTCGTGGAATACATGGAGTTCAAGGTTTTGAACGCATGGAATTCAGTTGAGTAAACGCGGGTTACTCTATAAGACAAAGATCACCTATGTGGGAGAGAAGTGGGGCCGCTTCAAAGGAGAATTGCGAGGCACAATTCTTTAGAAACTCCTGCAGAACCAGGACGATGTTCCATGGCCAAAATGGACATAATCATGAGAGCTGAACGAATCAGAAAGGATATAGTGATAAGTATATCATCGTTTACACAAACGGTCGAACAGTTCAAAGACACTCGCGCCTACTGTCTACCAGTAAAATCGGTATGCTTACTCGAGCGAAGGTTCAAGGAGCATTCTCTACCTATCGTATGCTATATCTGATCGAAGAAACTATCACCAAGCCAAACTCTGTGTCAGTATGACTTGTGCATGCTACCGAAACATCAATTTCACCCATGTGGGGGATTGTTGGAAAATATGGGTGAATTATGGTATGGGTGAGTTAATTGATTTGGTAAAATCGATTCCGGTTTTGATTTTGAGTTATCTGATAAAGTCATTGATTTTGAGTTATCTGATAAAATCATTGATTTTGAGTTATCTGATAAAATCAATTCTGTTTTTAAATTCGGATTTTTTGCCATTGACGCGATTAATTAGTTTGACTAATTAATTAAGGAAATTGCCACCAACATAATTGTCACCAATTCAATTAATTAGCTTGACTAATTAATTAAGGAAATTGCCAACTGATATAATTGAGCGCACAAGTTTTCCTAGCCTATATAAACTCGTGTCTGGCCTTAGGATTATTCACTCGAAAAATACATCCTCTCTTACACACATCTCTCTTCTCTTCCTCCGGTGATAGTTTTCTTGTTCGTCTCAAGCTCGCTGAGAGTGACGCTATTCGACAGCCTCACTGCCAATCGTTTTATCCTGGGAAGCAATTCGCTCGCATATACGGTGAGGGCTAATACGCTTTAAGGAGACAGTCACGCATTGGACTCGGTTTTTGTTCCTTGTCTCCCTATTTTTATTTGTTTATTTGTTTATTGTTTACATACACTCTATCTGTTATTCACACACGCCCACGTCGTTTTATGTACTAATATCACAGATTGTCTAACAGGGGTAAATTACAACAAAGAGAACATTCATAAATCTTGTTTTTTTTAGAATTAACACCCACTAATGTCCCATTCTTTACGATGTACAAACATTTCCCTTAATATAAGAAGAGGGGAGAAGAAGAGGGGAAGAAAAGAGTACAGTAGACTCTTATTAATATAAGTTTGTTTTTTAAATCTATGGTTCCCGGCATTTGCAGGAAAGAGGAAAAAAGACTTGTTTGAGTCTATTCGAAGTAAAGTTTGGAACAAACTTAAAGGGTGTAAAATTTCTTTATTTTCATCCGCTGGAGGGAGACACTAATAAAAGCCATTATACAAGCAATTCCTACATATTCTATGAATTGTTTCTGATTCCTTCAAAGTTTAATTAAAAGTTTACATAGCATGGCAGCAAGGTTTTGGTGGGGTTCATCAGAGGGAAAAAAGAAAATGCACTGGTGCAAATGGAAAACCCTTTGCAAGCCGAAATAAATAGGGAATTTAGGATTTCGTAATTTAGAACTTTTTAATCAGGCTTTACTTGCAAAACAAATTTGGCGGTTGTTGAGAAATCCTAACTCTTTGTGTATCAAGGTTCTCAAAGAAAGTTACTTTAGAGATACAAACATACTTAGAGCAACTCCAACAGTGTCTTTATACAAACTCTTTAGTCAATTTTTGAAGAATTTGAAGCTCAAATCAACTCCAACAAGCTCTTAGTTCCACCTCAAAAACTTAAGAGCTCTATTTTCTTCCTGAGGAGGACTTGCTCCCTCTTAACTCAATTTTATATTATTTTCTCTCTTTTCAGTGTACTAACATGCATTGATATTATTTATGTGCACAGAACAATTAATTAAAAATAGATAGAGAGTGAATTTGAGGAAGATTGTTGAAGGATACCTTGAATTTTAATTCCTAAATAGTTAGGAGTGAATTTTTTACATTATTTTTAGAGAAAAATTAAGGTGATTGTTGGAGTTGCTCTTAGAGAATCTCCAACAAGCTTCTTAAATCCACTCTTAAGTCAAAATTTGGAGAAAACATATCAAAAATCAACTCCAACAACCTCTCAAGTCTTCCTCAAACTTTTAACTTTTAAGAGCCAACATTTCCTCTTCATATTTAACTCTATCTCCTCTCCTTACTTCATTTTTTATTACTATATATCACATTTTTCAACTTTTTTCCTATAGAGATATAGTGAGTGTTTGGGGTATCACAAAAAAGTTGACTTATAGCTTAAAATGAGCAAGTGCTTTATAAGTGATAAGTTGATGGATTCTTATAAGTTATACGCGTGTTTGGATAAATTTACTTATAAGTTAGTTAAAAGTTTGATAAATTAAATTTGAAAAAATAATTATTAAATACAATGATTTCAACACTTGCATTTTAAATTAAAAAAATATTTAAAAACACAAAGGTAAAAATATAAAGTATTAAAAAAATAAAGAAATCAAAGAATAAGTTGATAAGTTAGGTAAAATGTTGGTGATTTCTAACATTCAACTTATCAATTTATAAGTTATCAAATAAGCTGAGTACACAAACACCCCTCATAAGCTCTTATAGATTTATAAGTCATAAGCCAACTTATTCTGGGGTACCCAAATAGGCCCATAAATAGGGAAGAAATTTGAAGAGAATTGTTGGAGTGGAAAGATATATTTGTATCCTAAATGATTAGGAGTTTATTTAATAATAATTTTTATGAGGAGAGTCTTAGGTGACTGTTGGAGTTGCTCTTAGAGCCAAATGTGGTTGTAAAGCTTCATTTGTATGGAGAAGCCTCCTTTGGGGTAGATAAACCATTGAACGGGGATACCGCTAGACCTCTTAATTTTAATATTTTTAGTATTCCCCTGAATCTTCGTGTAACAGCCCGACTTTTCGGACTATTAATCTAAATACAAAACTTAGATAAAACAAATTCTCTATTCAATAATTAACGAAAGTCGCAAAAGTCAAAGCATCGGTCAAAGTCAATAATTCAAAAACATAAAAATTAGAGTCGCAACTCCACAATTTCAATAATCGGTATCTTGCATTTAACAAAAAGTCTTCTTATAACACGATAAATCCTATTCAATAAAATTACATCAAATCACGTAGCACGAAATTAACAGGTTCATGAATCACATCCATATTCTTACTTAGCTTCCACAACGAACGAACCTGAAATGTTAGGAAAGGGGTGAGCTACAAAGCTCAGCAAGTAACAGATTGACTTACAGATATTTCAAAATAAATGGGTGTTTTAGCAAAACAGATTTTCTCAAAACAATAATAAATTGCAAAACATTTGCGAAAACAAGTCCAACCCAAAGTTTATATTTTTAAAATCTAGAACAGAAACAAAATTAAAACAGAAACGAAATTCTTATAAATACCACAGTCTTGCTCTACGGCCACACTTTCCCAGTAGCCGGGATCTTATTCTTATTCTTATTCTTTCGCCACACTTTACCAGTGACCGGCATCTAAAGTTCAATAATTACGCCCCCTTAATAGGTATCTAAAGTTGCACACTTGTGCGCCTACTAAGGGTATCTAAGGCTAGTTCCGGAACTATAGCGTAAATTACGAACGGGTTCGAAACGTAGAGACTGAGGGATTCACAAAGATTCTCGTATCTTATTTCTTATATCTTATACAGTTCGAAACAATATTTCTTATATCTTATACGGAATTTAAAGCAGAGTCAAAATATCTTTTCCGAAAATAAAAGTAAGTCAAAAAGTACTTACCTCAAAAGCGATCAAATACCGAAATCAATGCGAGCAAATCCTATAATTTTATTAAACCAATCAAAGTCAAATAATGTTCACACCACCTTAATAAAACCCATGCGACGCTTACATATAACTTAATGAATGGAATTTCAAAAATCAGACACCAAAACATCTTGCAAAATAGACCATTATTAACAAAATCAGTTATGACCAGTTCTAGAAATTGACAAATTACTCTATGAAAATGACTTTATCTGAAAAAGTACAAAACACGAAAAACGTAGGCAATTCTGAGACCTTTCCAGAATGATAAGGCTCGTTAAAAACGGACAAGTAACGAACTCAGAACATAGATATTTGCGGACTGCATAACAGAATCAGCCGCTGATCAGGTTAGTATTTCGACGTTTAAGACATCGCAATCACAGAAATAGTAAGAGGAATGAAGAACAAAGTGCAGAGGTCGAAAAGAGCTTTCCAGAATGGTATCGTTCGTAATTTTTGGATAAAGACTCAATTTACTATGAATTTTCAAAGTTAGACTTCTCAGTTTCAAAAACATACTGGTTGGTCAATAAATCCCAGAAAAACTCATGTCTACAGACCTAATTTCGGAAAACACCAAGAATCAAAGTTGTAGATAATTCAAATACCTTTTCACAGAGTCTAATATCATAAGAATCCAATTAACAACGAATCAGATACGAATTTTATAAGAATTCAGAATCCAAACATATACATACGAAATTGGAGTAATCATACGACGACAATTAATATAACAAATAACTCATGGATATACATCAAATTATACACATATACAAATACTCAAGAGAATATACAAAGATCCTTGACATAATCAAATAAATCAAATATCATACACATAAAATAACACGAATAACAAGAGAATTAAAGAATCGTTACCTCTTCTTCTAAACTTGTTATGAATCTTCCTCTTTTCGCGTTCTTCTTCTCATCTCTCTCTCTCTCTCTCTCTCTAGCGGCGTCTCTTTTCTTTACCGATGCTAGGGTTTTCATCTCTTTTGTTTAACACGCTCGTATCTAGATATGTATAGGTCAATTTTAATTAAATTGGGCAAACTAAAACTTTAAACTAAAGTCCAACAAAATTAAATTAGCAAGACTCATTAATTCTATATTTTTATTCCAAAATCAAATTATATAATTATCGTAAATTTTAATCCACTTCTAATTCTAATTTCTAGCAAATTTTAATCTATTAAATTTACAAAAAAAATCCGGGATATTACAAACTACCCTCCTTAAAAAGAATTTGGTCCCCAAATTCACAACAATCCTATCACATGACACGTCTACCCCCTAATCTTCTACAAGTCAAACTTAATCTATGGTCCACCGAAACGCATCCTAGGAAGTGTACTAGTCCCATACCTAACACACTCCGAAGGACAGCCTGCTCTTGATACCAACTGTAACAGCCCGACTTTTCGGACTATTAATCTAAATACAAAACTTAGATAAAACAAATTCTCTATTCAATAATTAACGAAAGTCGCAAAAGTCAAAGCATCGGTCAAAGTCAATAATTCAAAAACATAAAAATTAGAGTCGCAACTCCACAATTTCAATAATCGGTATCTTGCATTTAACAAAAAGTCTTCTTATAGCACGATAAATCCTATTCAATAAAATTACATCAAATCACGTAGCACGAAATTAACAGGTTCATGAATCACATCCATATTCTTACTTAGCTTCCACAACGAACGAACCTGAAATGTTAGGAAAGGGGTGAGCTACAAAGCTCAGCAAGTAACAGATTGACTTACAGATATTTCAAAATAAATGGGTGTTTTAGCAAAACAGATTTTCTCAAAACAATAATAAATTGCAAAACATTTGCGAAAACAAGTCCAACCCAAAGTTTATATTTTTAAAATCTAGAACAGAAACAAAATTAAAACAGAAACGAAATTCTTATAAATACCACAGTCTTGCTCTACGGCCACACTTTCCCAGTAGCCGAGATCTTATTCTTATTCTTATTCTTTCGCCACACTTTGCCAGTGACCGGCATCTAAAGTTCAATAATTACGCCCCCTTAATAGGTATCTAAAGTTGCACACTTGTGCGCCTACTAAGGGTATCTAAGGCTAGTTCCGGAACTATAGCGTAAATTACGAACGGGTTCGAAACGTAGAGACTGAGGGATTCACAAAGATTCTCGTATCTTATTTCTTATATCTTATACAGTTCGAAACAATATTTCTTATATCTTATACGGAATTTAAAGCAGAGTCAAAATATCTTTTCCGAAAATAAAAGTAAGTCAAAAAGTACTTACCTCAAAAGCGATCAAATACCGAAATCAATGCGAGCAAATCCTATAATTTTATTAAACCAATCAAAGTCAAATAATGTTCACACCACCTTAATAGAACCCATGCGACGCTTACATATAACTTAATGAATGGAATTTCAAAAATCAGACACCAAAACATCTTGCAAAATAGACCATTATTAACAAAATCAGTTATGACCAGTTCTAGAAATTGACAAATTACTCTATGAAAATGACTTTATCTGAAAAAGTACAAAACACGAAAAACGTAGGCAATTCTGAGACCTTTCCAGAATGATAAGGCTCGTTAAAAACGGACAAGTAACGAACTCAGAACATAGATATTTGCGGACTGCATAACAGAATCAGCCGCTGATCAGGTTAGTATTTCGACGTTTAAGACATCGCAATCACAGAAATAGTAAGAGGAATGAAGAACAAAGTGCAGAGGTCGAAAAGAGCTTTCCAGAATGGTATCGTTCGTAATTTTTGGATAAAGACTCAATTTACTATGAATTTTCAAAGTTAGACTTCTCAGTTTCAAAAACATACTGGTTGGTCAATAAATCCCAGAAAAACTCATGTCTACAGGCCTAATTTCGGAAAACACCAAGAATCAAAGTTGTAGATAATTCAAATACCTTTTCACAGAGTCTAATATCATAAGAATCCAATTAACAACGAATCAGATACGAATTTTATAAGAATTCAGAATCCAAACATATACATACGAAATTGGAGTAATCATACGACGACAATTAATATAACAAATAACTCATGGATATACATCAAATTATACACATATACAAATACTCAAGAGAATATACAAAGATCCTTGACATAATCAAATAAATCAAATATCATACACATAAAATAACACGAATAACAAGAGAATTAAAGAATCGTTACCTCTTCTTCTAAACTTGTTATGAATCTTCCTCTTTTCGCGTTCTTCTTCTCATCTCTCTCTCTCTCTCTAGCGGCGTCTCTTTTCTTTACCGATGCTAGGGTTTTCATCTCTTTTGTTTAACACGCTCGTATCTAGATATGTATAGGTCAATTTTAATTAAATTGGGCAAACTAAAACTTTAAACTAAAGTCCAACAAAATTAAATTAGCAAGACTCATTAATTCTATATTTTTATTCCAAAATCAAATTATATAATTATCGTAAATTTTAATCCACTTCTAATTCTAATTTCTAGCAAATTTTAATCTATTAAATTTACAAAAAAAAAATCCGGGATATTACAAACTACCCTCCTTAAAAAGAATTTGGTCCCCAAATTCACAACAATCCTATCACATGACACGTCTACCCCCTAATCTTCTACAAGTCAAACTTAATCTATGGTCCACCGAAACGCATCCTAGGAAGTGTACTAGTCCCATACCTAACACACTCCGAAGGACAGCCTGCTCTTGATACCAACTGTAACAGCCCGACTTTTCGGACTATTAATCTAAATACAAAACTTAGATAAAACAAATTCTCTATTCAATAATTAACGAAAGTCGCAAAAGTCAAAGCATCGGTCAAAGTCAATAATTCAAAAACATAAAAATTAGAGTCGCAACTCCACAATTTCAATAATCGGTATCTTGCATTTAACAAAAAGTCTTCTTATAGCACGATAAATCCTATTCAATAAAATTACATCAAATCACGTAGCACGAAACGAAATTAACAGGTTCATGAATCACATCCATATTCTTACTTAGCTTCCACAACGAACGCACCTGAAATGTTAGGAAAGGGGTGAGCTACAAAGCTCAGCAAGTAACAGATTGACTTACAGATATTTCAAAATAAATGGGTGTTTTAGCAAAACAGATTTTCTCAAAACAATAATAAATTGCAAAACATTTGCGAAAACAAGTCCAACCCAAAGTTTATATTTTTAAAATCTAGAACATAAACAAAATTAAAACAGAAACGAAATTCTTATAAATACCACAGTCTTGCTCTACGGCCACACTTTCCCAGTAGCCGGGATCTTATTCTTATTCTTATTCTTTCGCCACACTTTGCCAGTGACCGACATCTAAAGTTCAATAATTACGCCCCCTTAATAGGTATCTAAAGTTGCACACTTGTGCGCCTACTAAGGGTATCTAAGGCTAGTTCCGGAACTATAGCGTAAATTACGAACGGGTTCGAAACGTAGAGACTGAGGGATTCACAAAGATTCTCGTATCTTATTTCTTATATCTTATACAGTTCGAAACAATATTTCTTATATCTTATACGGAATTTAAAGCAGAGTCAAAATATCTTTTCCGAAAATAAAAGTAAGTCAAAAAGTACTTACCTCAAAAGCGATCAAATACCGAAATCAATGCGAGCAAATCCTATAATTTTATTAAACCAATCAAAGTCAAATAATGTTCACACCACCTTAATAGAACCCATGCGACGCTTACATATAACTTAATGAATGGAATTTCAAAAATCAGACACCAAAACATCTAGCAAAATAGACCATTATTAACAAAATCAGTTATGACCAGTTCTAGAAATTGACAAATTACTCTATGAAAATGACTTTATCTGAAAAAGTACAAAACACGAAAAACGTAGGCAATTCTGAGACCTTTCCAGAATGATAAGGCTCGTTAAAAACGGACAAGTAACAAACTCAGAACATAGATATTTGCGGACTGCATAACAGAATCAGCCGCTGATCAGGTTAGTATTTCGACATTTAAGACATCGCAATCACAGAAATAGTAAGAGGAATGAAGCACAAAGTGCAGAGGTCGAAAAGAGCTTTCCAGAATGGTATCGTTCGTAATTTTTGGATAAAGACTCAATTTACTATGAATTTTCAAAGTTAGACTTCTCAGTTTCAAAAACATACTGGTTGGTCAATAAATCCCAGAAAAACTCATGTCTACAGACCTAATTTCGGAAAACACCAAGAATCAAAGTTGTAGATAATTCAAATACCTTTTCACAGAGTCTAATATCATAAGAATCCAATTAACAACGAATCAGATACGAATTTTATAAAAATTCAGAATCCAAACATATACATACGAAATTGGAGTAATCATACGACGACAATTAATATAACAAATAACTCATGGATATACATCAAATTATACACATATACAAATACTCAAGAGAATATACAAAGATCCTTGACATAATCAAATAAATCAAATATCATACACATAAAATAACACGAATAACAAGAGAATTAAAGAATCGTTACCTCTTCTTCTAAACTTGTTATGAATCTTCCTCTTTTCGCGTTCTTCTTCTCATCTCTCTCTCTCTCTCTCTCTCTCTCTAGCGGCGTCTCTTTTCTTTACCGATGTTAGGGTTTTCATCTCTTTTGTTTAACACGCTCGTATCTAGATATGTATAGGTCAATTTTAATTAAATTGGGCAAACTAAAACTTTAAACTAAAGTCCAACAAAATTAAATTAGCAAGACTCATTAATTCTATATTTTTATTCCAAAATCAAATTATATAATTATCGTAAATTTTAATCCACTTCTAATTCTAATTTCTAGCAAATTTTAATCTATTAAATTTACAAAAAAAATCCGGGATATTACAAACTACCCTCCTTAAAAAGAATTTGGTCCCCAAATTCACAACAATCCTATCACATGACACGTCTACCCCCTAATCTTCTACAAGTCAAACTTAATCTATGGTCCACCGAAACGCATCCTAGGAAGTGTACTAGTCCCATACCTAACACACTTCGAAGGACAGCCTGCTCTTGATACCAACTGTAACAACCCGACTTTTCGGACTATTAATCTAAATACAAAACTTAGATAAAACAAATTCTCTATTCAATAATTAACGAAAGTCGCAAAAGTCAAAGCATCGGTCAAAGTCAATAATTCAAAAACATAAAAATTAGAGTCGCAACTCCACAATTTCAATAATCGGTATCTTGCATTTAACAAAAAGTCTTCTTATAGCACGATAAATCCTATTCAATAAAATTACATCAAATCACGTAGCACGAAATTAACAGGTTCATGAATCACATCCATATTCTTACTTAGCTTCCACAACGAACGAACCTGAAATGTTAGGAAAGGGGTGAGCTACAAAGCTCAGCAAGTAACAGATTGACTTACAGATATTTCAAAATAAATGGGTGTTTTAGCAAAACAGATTTTCTCAAAACAATAATAAATTGCAAAACATTTGCGAAAACAAGTCCAACCCAAAGTTTATATTTTTAAAATCTAGAACAGAAACAAAATTAAAACAGAAACGAAATTCTTATAAATACCACAGTCTTGCTCTACGGCCACACTTTCCCAGTAGCCGAGATCTTATTCTTATTCTTATTCTTTCGCCACACTTTGCCAGTGACCGGCATCTAAAGTTCAATAATTACGCCCCCTTAATAGGTATCTAAAGTTGCACACTTGTGCGCCTACTAAGGGTATCTAAGGCTAGTTCCGGAACTATAGCGTAAATTACGAACGGGTTCGAAACGTAGAGACTGAGGGATTCACAAAGATTCTCGTATCTTATTTCTTATATCTTATACAGTTCGAAACAATATTTCTTATATCTTATACGGAATTTAAAGCAGAGTCAAAATATCTTTTCCGAAAATAAAAATAAGTCAAAAAGTACTTACCTCAAAAGAGATCAAATACCGAAATCAATGCGAGCAAATCCTATAATTTTATTAAACCAATCAAAGTCAAATAATGTTCACACCACCTTAATAGAACCCATGCGACGCTTACATATAACTTAATGAATGGAATTTCAAAAATCAGACACCAAAACATCTTGCAAAATAGACCATTATTAACAAAATCAGTTATGACCAGTTCTAGAAATTGACAAATTACTCTATGAAAATGACTTAATCTGAAAACGTACAAAACACGAAAAACGTAGGCAATTCTGAGACCTTTCCAGAATGATAAGGCTCGTTAAAAACGGACAAGTAACGAACTCAGAACATAGATATTTGCGGACTGCATAACAGAATCAGCCGCTGATCAGGTTAGTATTTCGACGTTTAAGACATCGCAATCACAGAAATAGTAAGAGGAATGCAGAACAAAGTGCAGAGGTCGAAAAGAGCTTTCCAGAATGGTATCGTTCGTAATTTTTGGATAAAGACTCAATTTACTATGAATTTTCAAAGTTAGACTTCTCAGTTTCAAAAACATACTGGTTGGTCAATAAATCCCAGAAAAACTCATGTCTACAGACCTAATTTCGGAAAACACCAAGAATCAAAGTTGTAGATAATTCAAATACCTTTTCACAGAGTCTAATATCATAAGAATCCAATTAACAACGAATCAGATACGAATTTTATAAGAATTCAGAATCCAAACATATACATACGAAATTGGAGTAATCATACGACGACAATTAATATAACAAATAACTCATGGATATACATCAAATTATACACATATACAAATACTCAAGAGAATATACAAAGATCCTTGACATAATCAAATAAATCAAATATCATACACATAAAATAACACGAATAACAAGAGAATTAAAGAATCGTTACCTCTTCTTCTAAACTTGTTATGAATCTTCCTCTTTTCGCGTTCTTCTTTTCATCTCTCTCTCTCTCTAGCGGCGTCTCTTTTCTTTACCGATGCTAGGGTTTTCATCTCTTTTGTTTAACACGCTCGTATCTAGATATGTATAGGTCAATTTTAATTAAATTGGGCAAACTAAAACTTTAAACTAAAGTCCAACAAAATTAAATTAGCAAGACTCATTAATTCTATATTTTTATTCCAAAATCAAATTATATAATTATCGTAAATTTTAATCCACTTCTAATTCTAATTTCTAGCAAATTTTAATCTATTAAATTTACAAAAAAAAATCCGGGATATTACAAACTACCCTCCTTAAAAAGAATTTGGTCCCCAAATTCACAACAATCCTATCACATGACACGTCTACCCCCTAATCTTCTACAAGTCAAACTTAATCTATGGTCCACCGAAACGCATCCTAGGAAGTGTACTAGTCCCATACCTAACACACTCCGAAGGACAGCCTGCTCTTGATACCAACTGTAACAGCCCGACTTTTCGGACTATTAATCTAAATACAAAACTTAGATAAAACAAATTCTCTATTCAATAATTAACGAAAGTCGCAAAAGTCAAAGCATCGGTCAAAGTCAATAATTCAAAAACATAAAAATTAGAGTCGCAACTCCACAATTTCAATAATCGGTATCTTGCATTTAACAAAAAGTCTTCTTATAGCACGATAAATCCTATTCAATAAAATTACATCAAATCACGTAGCACGAAATTAACAGGTTCATGAATCACATCCATATTCTTACTTAGCTTCCACAACGAACGCACCTGAAATGTTAGGAAAGGGGTGAGCTACAAAGCTCAACAAGTAACAGATTGACTTACAGATATTTCAAAATAAATGGGTGTTTTAGCAAAACAGATTTTCTCAAAACAATAATAAATTGCAAAACATTTGCGAAAACAAGTCCAACCCAAAGTTTATATTTTTAAAATCTAGAACAGAAACAAAATTAAAACAGAAACGAAATTCTTATAAATACCACAGTCTTGCTCTACGGCCACACTTTCCCAGTAGCCGGGATCTTATTCTTATTCTTATTCTTTCGCCACACTTTGCCAGTGACCGACATCTAAAGTTCAATAATTACGCCCCCTTAATAGGTATCTAAAGTTGCACACTTGTGCGCCTACTAAGGGTATCTAAGGCTAGTTCCGGAACTATAGCGTAAATTACGAACGGGTTCGAAACGTAGAGACTGAGGGATTCACAAAGATTCTCGTATCTTATTTCTTATATCTTATACAGTTCGAAACAATATTTCTTATATCTTATACGGAATTTAAAGCAGAGTCAAAATATCTTTTCCGAAAATAAAAGTAAGTCAAAAAGTACTTACCTCAAAAGCGATCAAATACCGAAATCAATGCGAGCAAATCCTATAATTTTATTAAACCAATCAAAGTCAAATAATGTTCACACCACCTTAATAGAACCCATGCGACGCTTACATATAACTTAATGAATGGAATTTCAAAAATCAGACACCAAAACATCTAGCAAAATAGACCATTATTAACAAAATCAGTTATGACCAGTTCTAGAAATTGACAAATTACTCTATGAAAATGACTTTATCTGAAAAAGTACAAAACACGAAAAACGTAGGCAATTCTGAGACCTTTCCAGAATAATAAGGCTCGTTAAAAACGGACAAGTAACAAACTCAGAACATAGATATTTGCGGACTGCATAACAGAATCAGCCGCTGATCAGGTTAGTATTTCGACGTTTAAGACATCGCAATCACAGAAATAGTAAGAGGAATGAAGCACAAAGTGCAGAGGTCGAAAAGAGCTTTCCAGAATGGTATCGTTCGTAATTTTTGGATAAAGACTCAATTTACTATGAATTTTCAAAGTTAGACTTCTCAGTTTCAAAAACATACTGGTTGGTCAATAAATCCCAGAAAAACTCATGTCTACAGACCTAATTTCGGAAAACACCAAGAATCAAAGTTGTAGATAATTCAAATACCTTTTCACAGAGTCTAATATCATAAGAATCCAATTAACAACGAATCAGATACGAATTTTATAAAATTCAGAATCCAAACATATACATACGAAATTGGAGTAATCATACGACGACAATTAATATAACAAATAACTCATGGATATACATCAAATTATACACATATACAAATACTCAAGAGAATATACAAAGATCCTTGACATAATCAAATAAATCAAATATCATACACATAAAATAACACGAATAACAAGAGAATTAAAGAATCGTTACCTCTTCTTCTAAACTTGTTATGAATCTTCCTCTTTTCGCGTTCTTCTTCTCATCTCTCTCTCTCTCTCTCTAGCGGCGTCTCTTTTCTTTACCGATGCTAGGGTTTTCATCTCTTTTGTTTAACACGCTCGTATCTAGATATGTATAGGTCAATTTTAATTAAATTGGGCAAACTAAAACTTTAAACTAAAGTCCAACAAAATTAAATTAGCAAGACTCATTAATTCTATATTTTTATTCCAAAATCAAATTATATAATTATCGTAAATTTTAATCCACTTCTAATTCTAATTTCTAGCAAATTTTAATCTATTAAATTTACAAAAAAAATCCGGGATATTACAAACTACCCTCCTTAAAAAGAATTTGGTCCCCAAATTCACAACAATCCTATCACATGACACGTCTACCCCCTAATCTTCTACAAGTCAAACTTAATCTATGGTCCACCGAAACGCATCCTAGGAAGTGTACTAGTCCCATACCTAACACACTCCGAAGGACAGCCTGCTCTTGATACCAACTGTAACAGCCCGACTTTTCGGACTATTAATCTAAATACAAAACTTAGATAAAACAAATTCTCTATTCAATAATTAACGAAAGTCGCAAAAGTCAAAGCATCGGTCAAAGTCAATAATTCAAAAACATAAAAATTAGAGTCGCAACTCCACAATTTCAATAATCGGTATCTTGCATTTAACAAAAAGTCTTCTTATAGCACGATAAATCCTATTCAATAAAATTACATCAAATCACGTAGCACGAAATTAACAGGTTCATGAATCACATCCATATTCTTACTTAGCTTCCACAACGAACGAACCTGAAATGTTAGGAAAGGGGTGAGCTACAAAGCTCAGCAAGTAACAGATTGACTTACAGATATTTCAAAATAAATGGGTGTTTTAGCAAAACAGATTTTCTCAAAACAATAATAAATTGCAAAACATTTGCGAAAACAAGTCCAACCCAAAGTTTATATTTTTAAAATCTAGAACAGAAACAAAATTAAAACAGAAACGAAATTCTTATAAATACCACAGTCTTGCTCTACGGCCACACTTTCCCAGTAGCCGAGATCTTATTCTTATTCTTATTCTTTCGCCACACTTTGCCAGTGACCGGCATCTAAAGTTCAATAATTACGCCCCCTTAATAGGTATCTAAAGTTGCACACTTGTGCGCCTACTAAGGGTATCTAAGGCTAGTTCCGGAACTATAGCGTAAATTACGAACGGGTTCGAAACGTAGAGACTGAGGGATTCACAAAGATTCTCGTATCTTATTTCTTATATCTTATACAGTTCGAAACAATATTTCTTATATCTTATACGGAATTTAAAGCAGAGTCAAAATATCTTTTCCGAAAATAAAAGTAAGTCAAAAAGTACTTACCTCAAAAGCGATCAAATACCGAAATCAATGCGAGCAAATCCTATAATTTTATTAAACCAATCAAAGTCAAATAATGTTCACACCACCTTAATAGAACCCATGCGACGCTTACATATAACTTAATGAATGGAATTTCAAAAATCAGACACCAAAACATCTTGCAAAATAGACCATTATTAACAAAATCAGTTATGACCAGTTCTAGAAATTGACAAATTACTCTATGAAAATGACTTTATCTGAAAAAGTACAAAACACGAAAAACGTAGGCAATTCTGAGACCTTTCCAGAATGATAAGGCTCGTTAAAAACGGACAAGTAACGAACTCAGAACATAGATATTTGCGGACTGCATAACAGAATCAGCCGCTGATCAGGTTAGTATTTCGACGTTTAAGACATCGCAATCACAGAAATAGTAAGAGGAATGAAGAACAAAGTGCAGAGGTCGAAAAGAGCTTTCCAGAATGGTATCGTTCGTAATTTTTGGATAAAGACTCAATTTACTATGAATTTTCAAAGTTAGACTTCTCAGTTTCAAAAACATACTGGTTGGTCAATAAATCCCAGAAAAACTCATGTCTACAGGCCTAATTTCGGAAAACACCAAGAATCAAAGTTGTAGATAATTCAAATACCTTTTCACAGAGTCTAATATCATAAGAATCCAATTAACAACGAATCAGATACGAATTTTATAAGAATTCAGAATCCAAACATATACATACGAAATTGGAGTAATCATACGACGACAATTAATATAACAAATAACTCATGGATATACATCAAATTATACACATATACAAATACTCAAGAGAATATACAAAGATCCTTGACATAATCAAATAAATCAAATATCATACACATAAAATAACACGAATAACAAGAGAATTAAAGAATCGTTACCTCTTCTTCTAAACTTGTTATGAATCTTCCTCTTTTCGCGTTCTTCTTCTCATCTCTCTCTCTCTCTCTAGCGGCGTCTCTTTTCTTTACCGATGCTAGGGTTTTCATCTCTTTTGTTTAACACGCTCGTATCTAGATATGTATAGGTCAATTTTAATTAAATTGGGCAAACTAAAACTTTAAACTAAAGTCCAACAAAATTAAATTAGCAAGACTCATTAATTCTATATTTTTATTCCAAAATCAAATTATATAATTATCGTAAATTTTAATCCACTTCTAATTCTAATTTCTAGCAAATTTTAATCTATTAAATTTACAAAAAAAAAATCCGGGATATTACAAACTACCCTCCTTAAAAAGAATTTGGTCCCCAAATTCACAACAATCCTATCACATGACACGTCTACCCCCTAATCTTCTACAAGTCAAACTTAATCTATGGTCCACCGAAACGCATCCTAGGAAGTGTACTAGTCCCATACCTAACACACTCCGAAGGACAGCCTGCTCTTGATACCAACTGTAACAGCCCGACTTTTCGGACTATTAATCTAAATACAAAACTTAGATAAAACAAATTCTCTATTCAATAATTAACGAAAGTCGCAAAAGTCAAAGCATCGGTCAAAGTCAATAATTCAAAAACATAAAAATTAGAGTCGCAACTCCACAATTTCAATAATCGGTATCTTGCATTTAACAAAAAGTCTTCTTATAGCACGATAAATCCTATTCAATAAAATTACATCAAATCACGTAGCACGAAACGAAATTAACAGGTTCATGAATCACATCCATATTCTTACTTAGCTTCCACAACGAACGCACCTGAAATGTTAGGAAAGGGGTGAGCTACAAAGCTCAGCAAGTAACAGATTGACTTACAGATATTTCAAAATAAATGGGTGTTTTAGCAAAACATATTTTCTCAAAACAATAATAAATTGCAAAACATTTGCGAAAACAAGTCCAACCCAAAGTTTATATTTTTAAAATCTAGAACATAAACAAAATTAAAACAGAAACGAAATTCTTATAAATACCACAGTCTTGCTCTACGGCCACACTTTCCCAGTAGCCGGGATCTTATTCTTATTCTTATTCTTTCGCCACACTTTGCCAGTGACCGACATCTAAAGTTCAATAATTACGCCCCCTTAATAGGTATCTAAAGTTGCACACTTGTGCGCCTACTAAGGGTATCTAAGGCTAGTTCCGGAACTATAGCGTAAATTACGAACGGGTTCGAAACGTAGAGACTGAGGGATTCACAAAGATTCTCGTATCTTATTTCTTATATCTTATACAGTTCGAAACAATATTTCTTATATCTTATACGGAATTTAAAGCAGAGTCAAAATATCTTTTCCGAAAATAAAAGTAAGTCAAAAAGTACTTACCTCAAAAGCGATCAAATACCGAAATCAATGCGAGCAAATCCTATAATTTTATTAAACCAATCAAAGTCAAATAATGTTCACACCACCTTAATAGAACCCATGCGACGCTTACATATAACTTAATGAATGGAATTTCAAAAATCAGACACCAAAACATCTAGCAAAATAGACCATTATTAACAAAATCAGTTATGACCAGTTCTAGAAATTGACAAATTACTCTATGAAAATGACTTTATCTGAAAAAGTACAAAACACGAAAAACGTAGGCAATTCTGAGACCTTTCCAGAATGATAAGGCTCGTTAAAAACGGACAAGTAACAAACTCAGAACATAGATATTTGCGGACTGCATAACAGAATCAGCCGCTGATCAGGTTAGTATTTCGACATTTAAGACATCGCAATCACAGAAATAGTAAGAGGAATGAAGCACAAAGTGCAGAGGTCGAAAAGAGCTTTCCAGAATGGTATCGTTCGTAATTTTTGGATAAAGACTCAATTTACTATGAATTTTCAAAGTTAGACTTCTCAGTTTCAAAAACATACTGGTTGGTCAATAAATCCCAGAAAAAACTCATGTCTACAGACCTAATTTCGGAAAACACCAAGAATCAAAGTTGTAGATAATTCAAATACCTTTTCACAGAGTCTAATATCATAAGAATCCAATTAACAACGAATCAGATACGAATTTTATAAAAATTCAGAATCCAAACATATACATACGAAATTGGAGTAATCATACGACGACAATTAATATAACAAATAACTCATGGATATACATCAAATTATACACATATACAAATACTCAAGAGAATATACAAAGATCCTTGACATAATCAAATAAATCAAATATCATACACATAAAATAACACGAATAACAAGAGAATTAAAGAATCGTTACCTCTTCTTCTAAACTTGTTATGAATCTTCCTCTTTTCGCGTTCTTCTTCTCATCTCTCTCTCTCTCTCTCTCTCTCTCTCTAGCGGCGTCTCTTTTCTTTACCGATGCTAGGGTTTTCATCTCTTTTGTTTAACACGCTCGTATCTAGATATGTATAGGTCAATTTTAATTAAATTGGGCAAACTAAAACTTTAAACTAAAGTCCAACAAAATTAAATTAGCAAGACTCATTAATTCTATATTTTTATTCCAAAATCAAATTATATAATTATCGTAAATTTTAATCCACTTCTAATTCTAATTTCTAGCAAATTTTAATCTATTAAATTTACAAAAAAAATCCGGGATATTACAAACTACCCTCCTTAAAAAGAATTTGGTCCCCAAATTCACAACAATCCTATCACATGACACGTCTACCCCCTAATCTTCTACAAGTCAAACTTAATCTATGGTCCACCGAAACGCATCCTAGGAAGTGTACTAGTCCCATACCTAACACACTTCGAAGGACAGCCTGCTCTTGATACCAACTGTAACAACCCGACTTTTCGGACTATTAATCTAAATACAAAACTTAGATAAAACAAATTCTCTATTCAATAATTAACGAAAGTCGCAAAAGTCAAAGCATCGGTCAAAGTCAATAATTCAAAAACATAAAAATTAGAGTCGCAACTCCACAATTTCAATAATCGGTATCTTGCATTTAACAAAAAGTCTTCTTATAGCACGATAAATCCTATTCAATAAAATTACATCAAATCACGTAGCACGAAATTAACAGGTTCATGAATCACATCCATATTCTTACTTAGCTTCCACAACGAACGAACCTGAAATGTTAGGAAAGGGGTGAGCTACAAAGCTCAGCAAGTAACAGATTGACTTACAGATATTTCAAAATAAATGGGTGTTTTAGCAAAACAGATTTTCTCAAAACAATAATAAATTGCAAAACATTTGCGAAAACAAGTCCAACCCAAAGTTTATATTTTTAAAATCTAGAACAGAAACAAAATTAAAACAGAAACGAAATTCTTATAAATACCACAGTCTTGCTCTACGGCCACACTTTCCCAGTAGCCGAGATCTTATTCTTATTCTTATTCTTTCGCCACACTTTGCCAGTGACCGGCATCTAAAGTTCAATAATTACGCCCCCTTAATAGGTATCTAAAGTTGCACACTTGTGCGCCTACTAAGGGTATCTAAGGCTAGTTCCGGAACTATAGCGTAAATTACGAACGGGTTCGAAACGTAGAGACTGAGGGATTCACAAAGATTCTCGTATCTTATTTCTTATATCTTATACAGTTCGAAACAATATTTCTTATATCTTATACGGAATTTAAAGCAGAGTCAAAATATCTTTTCCGAAAATAAAAATAAGTCAAAAAGTACTTACCTCAAAAGCGATCAAATACCGAAATCAATGCGAGCAAATCCTATAATTTTATTAAACCAATCAAAGTCAAATAATGTTCACACCACCTTAATAGAACCCATGCGACGCTTACATATAACTTAATGAATGGAATTTCAAAAATCAGACACCAAAACATCTTGCAAAATAGACCATTATTAACAAAATCAGTTATGACCAGTTCTAGAAATTGACAAATTACTCTATGAAAATGACTTAATCTGAAAACGTACAAAACACGAAAAACGTAGGCAATTCTGAGACCTTTCCAGAATGATAAGGCTCGTTAAAAACGGACAAGTAACGAACTCAGAACATAGATATTTGCGGACTGCATAACAGAATCAGCCGCTGATCAGGTTAGTATTTCGACGTTTAAGACATCGCAATCACAGAAATAGTAAGAGGAATGCAGAACAAAGTGCAGAGGTCGAAAAGAGCTTTCCAGAATGGTATCGTTCGTAATTTTTGGATAAAGACTCAATTTACTATGAATTTTCAAAGTTAGACTTCTCAGTTTCAAAAACATACTGGTTGGTCAATAAATCCCAGAAAAACTCATGTCTACAGACCTAATTTCGGAAAACACCAAGAATCAAAGTTGTAGATAATTCAAATACCTTTTCACAGAGTCTAATATCATAAGAATCCAATTAACAACGAATCAGATACGAATTTTATAAGAATTCAGAATCCAAACATATACATACGAAATTGGAGTAATCATACGACGACAATTAATATAACAAATAACTCATGGATATACATCAAATTATACACATATACAAATACTCAAGAGAATATACAAAGATCCTTGACATAATCAAATAAATCAAATATCATACACATAAAATAACACGAATAACAAGAGAATTAAAGAATCGTTACCTCTTCTTCTAAACTTGTTATGAATCTTCCTCTTTTCGCGTTCTTCTTTTCATCTCTCTCTCTCTCTAGCGGCGTCTCTTTTCTTTACCGATGCTAGGGTTTTCATCTCTTTTGTTTAACACGCTCGTATCTAGATATGTATAGGTCAATTTTAATTAAATTGGGCAAACTAAAACTTTAAACTAAAGTCCAACAAAATTAAATTAGCAAGACTCATTAATTCTATATTTTTATTCCAAAATCAAATTATATAATTATCGTAAATTTTAATCCACTTCTA
Source organism: Heracleum sosnowskyi (assembly GCA_030848705.1). NCBI lineage: Eukaryota > Viridiplantae > Streptophyta > Magnoliopsida > Apiales > Apiaceae > Heracleum > Heracleum sosnowskyi. The sequence continues at coordinate 129,740,755 of CM061238.1, read as the reverse complement.
ATTCTAATTTCTAGCAAATTTTAATCTATTAAATTTACAAAAAAAAATCCGGGATATTACAAACTACCCTCCTTAAAAAGAATTTGGTCCCCAAATTCACAACAATCCTATCACATGACACGTCTACCCCCTAATCTTCTACAAGTCAAACTTAATCTATGGTCCACCGAAACGCATCCTAGGAAGTGTACTAGTCCCATACCTAACACACTCCGAAGGACAGCCTGCTCTTGATACCAACTGTAACAGCCCGACTTTTCGGACTATTAATCTAAATACAAAACTTAGATAAAACAAATTCTCTATTCAATAATTAACGAAAGTCGCAAAAGTCAAAGCATCGGTCAAAGTCAATAATTCAAAAACATAAAAATTAGAGTCGCAACTCCACAATTTCAATAATCGGTATCTTGCATTTAACAAAAAGTCTTCTTATAGCACGATAAATCCTATTCAATAAAATTACATCAAATCACGTAGCACGAAATTAACAGGTTCATGAATCACATCCATATTCTTACTTAGCTTCCACAACGAACGCACCTGAAATGTTAGGAAAGGGGTGAGCTACAAAGCTCAACAAGTAACAGATTGACTTACAGATATTTCAAAATAAATGGGTGTTTTAGCAAAACAGATTTTCTCAAAACAATAATAAATTGCAAAACATTTGCGAAAACAAGTCCAACCCAAAGTTTATATTTTTAAAATCTAGAACAGAAACAAAATTAAAACAGAAACGAAATTCTTATAAATACCACAGTCTTGCTCTACGGCCACACTTTCCCAGTAGCCGGGATCTTATTCTTATTCTTATTCTTTCGCCACACTTTGCCAGTGACCGACATCTAAAGTTCAATAATTACGCCCCCTTAATAGGTATCTAAAGTTGCACACTTGTGCGCCTACTAAGGGTATCTAAGGCTAGTTCCGGAACTATAGCGTAAATTACGAACGGGTTCGAAACGTAGAGACTGAGGGATTCACAAAGATTCTCGTATCTTATTTCTTATATCTTATACAGTTCGAAACAATATTTCTTATATCTTATACGGAATTTAAAGCAGAGTCAAAATATCTTTTCCGAAAATAAAAGTAAGTCAAAAAGTACTTACCTCAAAAGCGATCAAATACCGAAATCAATGCGAGCAAATCCTATAATTTTATTAAACCAATCAAAGTCAAATAATGTTCACACCACCTTAATAGAACCCATGCGACGCTTACATATAACTTAATGAATGGAATTTCAAAAATCAGACACCAAAACATCTAGCAAAATAGACCATTATTAACAAAATCAGTTATGACCAGTTCTAGAAATTGACAAATTACTCTATGAAAATGACTTTATCTGAAAAAGTACAAAACACGAAAAACGTAGGCAATTCTGAGACCTTTCCAGAATAATAAGGCTCGTTAAAAACGGACAAGTAACAAACTCAGAACATAGATATTTGCGGACTGCATAACAGAATCAGCCGCTGATCAGGTTAGTATTTCGACGTTTAAGACATCGCAATCACAGAAATAGTAAGAGGAATGAAGCACAAAGTGCAGAGGTCGAAAAGAGCTTTCCAGAATGGTATCGTTCGTAATTTTTGGATAAAGACTCAATTTACTATGAATTTTCAAAGTTAGACTTCTCAGTTTCAAAAACATACTGGTTGGTCAATAAATCCCAGAAAAACTCATGTCTACAGACCTAATTTCGGAAAACACCAAGAATCAAAGTTGTAGATAATTCAAATACCTTTTCACAGAGTCTAATATCATAAGAATCCAATTAACAACGAATCAGATACGAATTTTATAAAATTCAGAATCCAAACATATACATACGAAATTGGAGTAATCATACGACGACAATTAATATAACAAATAACTCATGGATATACATCAAATTATACACATATACAAATACTCAAGAGAATATACAAAGATCCTTGACATAATCAAATAAATCAAATATCATACACATAAAATAACACGAATAACAAGAGAATTAAAGAATCGTTACCTCTTCTTCTAAACTTGTTATGAATCTTCCTCTTTTCGCGTTCTTCTTCTCATCTCTCTCTCTCTCTCTCTAGCGGCGTCTCTTTTCTTTACCGATGCTAGGGTTTTCATCTCTTTTGTTTAACACGCTCGTATCTAGATATGTATAGGTCAATTTTAATTAAATTGGGCAAACTAAAACTTTAAACTAAAGTCCAACAAAATTAAATTAGCAAGACTCATTAATTCTATATTTTTATTCCAAAATCAAATTATATAATTATCGTAAATTTTAATCCACTTCTAATTCTAATTTCTAGCAAATTTTAATCTATTAAATTTACAAAAAAAATCCGGGATATTACAAACTACCCTCCTTAAAAAGAATTTGGTCCCCAAATTCACAACAATCCTATCACATGACACGTCTACCCCCTAATCTTCTACAAGTCAAACTTAATCTATGGTCCACCGAAACGCATCCTAGGAAGTGTACTAGTCCCATACCTAACACACTCCGAAAGACAGCCTGCTCTTGATACCCCCAACTGTAACAGCCCGACTTTTCGGACTATTAATCTAAATACAAAACTTAGATAAAACAAATTCTCTATTCAATAATTAACGAAAGTCGCAAAAGTCAAAGCATCGGTCAAAGTCAATAATTCAAAAACATAAAAATTAGAGTCGCAACTCCACAATTTCAATAATCGGTATCTTGCATTTAACAAAAAGTCTTCTTATAGCACGATAAATCCTATTCAATAAAATTACATCAAATCACGTAGCACGAAATTAACAGGTTCATGAATCACATCCATATTCTTACTTAGCTTCCACAACGAACGAACCTGAAATGTTAGGAAAGGGGTGAGCTACAAAGCTCAGCAAGTAACAGATTGACTTACAGATATTTCAAAATAAATGGGTGTTTTAGCAAAACAGATTTTCTCAAAACAATAATAAATTGCAAAACATTTGCGAAAACAAGTCCAACCCAAAGTTTATATTTTTAAAATCTAGAACAGAAACAAAATTAAAACAGAAACGAAATTCTTATAAATACCACAGTCTTGCTCTACGGCCACACTTTCCCAGTAGCCGGGATCTTATTCTTATTCTTATTCTTTCGCCACACTTTGCCAGTGACCGGCATCTAAAGTTCAATAATTACGCCCCCTTAATAGGTATCTAAAGTTGCACACTTGTGCGCCTACTAAGGGTATCTAAGGCTAGTTCCGGAACTATAGCGTAAATTACGAACAGGTTCGAAACGTAGAGACTGAGGGATTCACAAAGATTCTCGTATCTTATTTCTTATATCTTATACAGTTCGAAACAATATTTCTTATATCTTATACGGAATTTAAAGCAGAGTCAAAATATCTTTTCCGAAAATAAAAGTAAGTCAAAAAGTACTTACCTCAAAAGCGATCAAATACCGAAATCAATGCGAGCAAATCCTATAATTTTATTAAACCAATCAAAGTCAAATAATGTTCACACCACCTTAATAGAACCCATGCGACGCTTACATATAACTTAATGAATGGAATTTCAAAAATCAGACACCAAAATATCTTGCAAAATAGACCATTATTAACAAAATCAGTTATGACCAGTTCTAGAAATTGACAAATTACTCTATGAAAATGACTTTATCTGAAAAAGTACAAAACACGAAAAACGTAGGCAATTCTGAGACCTTTCCAGAATGATAAGGCTCGTTAAAAACGGACAAGTAACAAACTCAGAACATAGATATTTGCGGACTGCATAACAGAATCAGCCGCTGATCAGGTTAGTATTTCGACGTTTAAGACATCGCAATCACAGAAATAGTAAGAGGAATGAAGCACAAAGTGCAGAGGTCGAAAAGAGCTTTCCAGAATGGTATCGTTCGTAATTTTTGGATAAAGACTCAATTTACTATGAATTTTCAAAGTTAGACTTCTCAGTTTCAAAAACATACTGGTTGGTCAATAAATCCCAGAAAAACTCATGTCTACAGACCTAATTTCGGAAAACACCAAGAATCAAAGTTGTAGATAATTCAAATACCTTTTCACAGAGTCTAATATCATAAGAATCCAATTAACAACGAATCAGATACGAATTTTATAAGAATTCAGAATCCAAACATATACATACGAAATTGGAGTAATCATACGACGACAATTAATATAACAAATAACTCATGGATATACATCAAATTATACACATATACAAATACTCAAGAGAATATACAAAGATCCTTGACATAATCAAATAAATCAAATATCATACACATAAAATAACACGAATAACAAGAGAATTAAAGAATCGTTACCTCTTCTTCTAAACTTGTTATGAATCTTCCTCTTTTCGCGTTCTTCTTCTCATATCTCTCTCTCTCTCTCTAGCGGCGTCTCTTTTCTTTACCGATGCTAGGGTTTTCATCTCTTTTGTTTAACACGCTCGTATCTAGATATGTATAGGTCAATTTTAATTAAATTGGGCAAACTAAAACTTTAAACTAAAGTCCAACAAAATTAAATTAGCAAGACTCATTAATTCTATATTTTTATTCCAAAATCAAATTATATAATTATCGTAAATTTTAATCCACTTCTAATTCTAATTTCTAGCAAATTTTAATCTATTAAATTTACAAAAAAAATCCGGGATATTACAAACTACCCTCCTTAAAAAGAATTTGGTCCCCAAATTCACAACAATCCTATCACATGACACGTCTACCCCCTAATCTTCTACAAGTCAAACTTAATCTATGGTCCACCGAAACGCATCCTAGGAAGTGTACTAGTCCCATACCTAACACACTCCGAAGGACAGCCTGCTCTTGATACCAACTGTAATAGCCCGACTTTTCGGACTATTAATCTAAATACAAAACTTAGATAAAACAAATTCTCTATTCAATAATTAACGAAAGTCGCAAAAGTCAAAGCATCGGTCAAAGTCAATAATTCAAAAACATAAAAATTAGAGTCGCAACTCCACAATTTCAATAATCGGTATCTTGCATTTAACAAAAAGTCTTCTTATAGCACGATAAATCCTATTCAATAAAATTACATCAAATCACGTAGCACGAAATTAACAGGTTCATGAATCACATCCATATTCTTACTTAGCTTCCACAACGAACGAACCTGAAATGTTAGGAAAGGGGTGAGCTACAAAGCTCAGCAAGTAACAGATTGACTTACAGATATTTCAAAATAAATGGGTGTTTTAGCAAAACAGATTTTCTCAAAACAATAATAAATAGCAAAACATTTGCGAAAACAAGTCCAACCCAAAGTTTATATTTTTAAAATCTAGAACAGAAACAAAATTAAAACAGAAACGAAATTCTTATAAATACCACAGTCTTGCTCTACGGCCACACTTTCCCAGTAGCCGGGATCTTATTCTTATTCTTATTCTTTCGCCACACTTTGCCAGTGACCGGCATCTAAAGTTCAATAATTACGCCCCCTTAATAGGTATCTAAAGTTGCACACTTGTGCGCCTACTAAGGGTATCTAAGGCTAGTTCCGGAACTATAGCGTAAATTACGAACAGGTTCGAAACGTAGAGACTGAGGGATTCACAAAGATTCTCGTATCTTATTTCTTATATCTTATACAGTTCGAAACAATATTTCTTATATCTTATATGGAATTTAAAGCAGAGTCAAAATATCTTTTCCGAAAATAAAAGTAAGTCAAAAAGTACTTACCTCAAAAGCGATCAAATACCGAAATCAATGCGAGCAAATCCTATAATTTTATTAAACCAATCAAAGTCAAATAATGTTCACACCACCTTAATAGAACCCATGCGACGCTTACATATAACTTAATGAATGGAATTTCAAAAATCAGACACCAAAACATCTTGCAAAATAGACCATTATTAACAAAATCAGTTATGACCAGTTCTAGAAATTGACAAATTACTCTATGAAAATGACTTTATCTGAAAAAGTACAAAACACGAAAAACGTAGGCAATTCTGAGACCTTTCCAGAATGATAAGGCTCGTTAAAAACGGACAAGTAACAAACTCAGAACATAGATATTTGCGGACTGCATAACAGTACTACTACTAATTAGCACCAACAAAGTCATGATATTTTGGGGGCCTGTGGTGGGCTTGTCGTTACCCAAGTTGGCTGCAGTTGGGCCAGTGTGCTTCGACTTAATCGGACTCAGAATCGGGACTTGACCCGATTTTCGAAAAAGGCTCGGGATTTGACCCGGGTTGTCACATATGGTATCAGAGCGAGGTTCTCGAAAGCTTGTTAACGCAAGTTGCCGGAGGTGGGGACACGAAGGTTGGTGGTATTATCCCACAATGGACAGAGGTCCGGAGGTGGGGACACGAAGCCAGCCGGTATTATCCCACAATGGCTAGAGAGGAACGATCTTGGAACCTATGGGATATCCGTTCAGGCTTGACGAGGACGTCAAGAGTTTAAGTGGGGGAGTTTGTAACACCCCAGTCCCACATCGAGTAGATTTGAGACTTCTGTTCAGTTTATAAGGCAAAGTACTACTACTAATTAGCACCAACAAAATCATGATATTTTGGGGGCCTGTGGTGGGCTAGTCGTTACCCAAGTTGGTTGCGTTTGGGCCAGTAGGCTTCGGCTTATTCGGACTCGGAATCGGGACTTGACACGATTTTCGAAAAAGACTCGGGATTTGACCCGGGTTGTCACACTTCGTGTCTTAGATCTCAAATTTCAGAATGGGGATTTGAATAGACATCTTATTAAATCTTTGTTTTGTGAGGAAGATTCTAAACTTATTCTTAGTCTACCTTGTGGCAATATAGAAATGGAAGATAAAATTTTATGGCATTATTCCAAAATAGGGGAATATAGTGTCAAAAGTGGTTACAAAATTGCGTAAAATATGTTATGTAGTGCCGAAGCTTCAAATATGACAAAATCTGAAAAATGGTGGAATGTCATGTGGAAGTTGAAAGTGCCTCCTAAAATTAGACACTTTTTTATTTAAACTCAATAATGAGTGGATTCCTACAAATTATGTGTTTTTTTCTCGGGACATAAATATTAATAAAATGTACGGAAGATGTTATCAAGTGTAGGAAAGTATTTTTCATGTACTTTGGTGTTGCTCGAAAGTGATTCCCACTTGAAAAATGAGTGGCTTATGGGATAAAATAAAAATGTGTCTCACTCACAATGTTAATGATTTTTTGAATAAGATTTATGAAGTATTAACTCCTTCTGAGTTTGATATTTTTGTTATTACTTCCTAGCAGTTGTAGAATGCTAGAAATAATTGGACTCATGGGGTTTTTTTGCCTTTAGGTTCTCAGTTACTAGACTGGTGCGGGTCAATTCACAAAGACTATAAGGCTCTTGTAAATGGTTCAAGAACTATGAACTATTACTCAGGGAGACAAAACCAGATGGAAACCTCTTCCTAACGACGTCATCAAAATAAATATAGATGCAAGTTTTCTGGAGGACTCTCGAACAGGTGGTATTGGAGTAGTGGCTCATGATCATGATGGGCAAGTGCCAAGTGGTAGACTCTATGTCTATATTTATTCCTCACGTTCTTTCTGCACTAGCCATGGAGTTGTTGGGAATAAAAGAAGGGCTTATTTTTTGCTATTAGGAACGGGTGACAACACTTTATTTTGGAGACAGGTTGTGCTAATGCTAACACTCTAATTAAAAGGTTTCCTAGTACGTGCTCAAATGTTGATGACATATTGTGGAGTATTTCTTCTTTAGAATCTATATGTGGGAATGATAAAATAAGCGTAATTCCACGATGTTCGAACAAAGCCGCACATGTTTTAGCCAAAATTGCTTTAGGTAACAAAGCAAGTGTTGTATGGGGTAGAGTACTTCTCTCTGATGTGAATCAAGTTTTGTTAACTGATTCACCAGTCCCTTTGTAATTGTCTATGTCTTTTTGTTGGAATATATGTTTCAATTTTAAAAAAAACACCAATGAAGTGTTAATTCATTACTGATTTTATCAAATATGTAAAAATGAATTATATATAGTCGAATTGTTCGTTACCTTCAAGAATTGTTTATTATTATTACTTAGGAGGCTTGAATCGATCGCTCCTCGGCCCTCAAAATTATATCAATAGCAGATAAGAAGTGTATTGGTCGATAAAATTATATTAGAATACTAAAAAGTGTATTTTAATAATTTAAATCAAATATAATTATATTTACTAAATTGATAGAATTCTTAATGTAAAAATTAGTTCCAGTTAGATAATAATTGTTAAACCATCGATAAATTAGAGATTATTTTGTAAGTTTCCCATCAATTGTAAATCATTCAAATATTTTGCATAATTTTATTCTTTTATTAACTATATTTTCTATGAATTAGATTTTCATAGATAGAATTTAAAATTTTATTAGAAAATAAATAATTTCTAAATTTGAAGAACTTAAAGGAAAGAAATAACCAAAGTTGAGTTAAAAACAATAAAAAATATTATTTATTAGATTTGGAGGGTCACTTTACTATTTGACTCTATCTTGAGCTCTAAAAATCAGAATTGGTTTCGTTGTACAGGAACTAAAATATTGGATAATATCCCTATTACGATTATTTTATTTAATGATATATTATTTATTCTTAATATAATCGTTATATCTAAGTGTGATATAATAGCAAAAGGGTTACAGATTTTTCATTTCGGTTCGATTCTCACTCGTCTCAAGATTTATCCAAGAACGTATACTACTCTTAGCTTATAAGTTGTATTAAGAAAAACTTATTACATTTTCATTTTAATTAATTTTATGTCCTAAAATGTTAATTATTTCGCAACAGGAATTAATTTGTAATTTTAATTTGATTTTCAGTTTTCATTTAATTTGTTTTAATATTTAACAGAATATAAATAACATATAACATGTTTTTTGTATTTTATTCTGATTTATCCTTTTTGGAGTATATGCTACAATCAGAATCGATGTAGATATCTGGTTGGTAGCGCATGATTCCCTCATACAAAACTTAAGTAGTGGAATACAATACATATCTATACTATTATATTAAAGACGAAACATTGAAAGTTTTGTAGTCTGGTCATGAAAGTTTTTGTAGTCTGGTCACTCCATTCATAGCCGTTAGATATTTTGATCAAATCATTGAGAACCGTTAGATAAAATTTTAAAATTAGTATATAGAATATCTTTTCTATTTTTCCTAAAATATCACAAACAGTTTCATTTAATAAAATAACATAATAAGGTTATAATTGCTAATAAATAACTCATTACCATTTTTAGCCAAAGTGTATATTCTTTTTTATATTTTCTAACTAAAATTTCTATTTTTCTATTTTTCCTAAATAAAACCTCCAATTTTCCAAAAATATCACGAATAGTTCTATTTAATAAAATAAAATAATAATATTATAATTATTAATGACTAACCGATTAGTTTTTTTTTTCCAAAACGTATATTTTTTTATATTTTCTAACTAATATTTGTCTTAACTAAAACATCAAAAATATCACGGGTTATTCCATTTAGTAGCATAAAATACTAATATTATGAATATATCTCTCTATCTATACTGTATTATCAAAAACAAAACATTGAAAGTTTCGGTACATGTTTTTTTGTACCTATTTTTTGATACGATATTTGCCTTATTTAATTGTATATTTAATTATTATAATCAGTTACTCTTTCAATTAAATTATATTACCATTTTTTTCTTAAAAAATCAGGGGCAATTTTCTTTTCAGCTAAAACATGTTATTTTTTCTATTTCCTTTGCTAAAATCCTTCATTTTTCAAATATATCACGAGAAAACCCTTACATATTTACTTTAAAATCTATTTTAATACTTTTATTTGACAATTACATTTTTCAACTAAAACATGTCACATTTTCTATATTTCTTACTAAACCCCCTCTTTTTTCAAAAACAACACGGAGAAATAGTTACTTTTATATTTTAAAATTCAACGAAAACACGTTAATTTCTATTTTTATTACTAAAACCCCTCTTTTTCCAAAATATCGCGGACAAACCGTTGCTTATTTATTTTAAAATTCATTTTAATACTTTTAATTATTTTAAAATGTTTAACACGTCTACTTATTTTTTTTAATAAATGCAATTAATAAAATATAAATAATAAAATTAACAATTATTAAAAACAAATCGTGCATCGTACGAGTTTTAAGCTATATTATTAAAGATGAAACATTAAAAATTTGGTAGTCGGATAGACGGACGGTCGGTACTTAGTGATTTTACTTAATTACCCTTACTTATTGTTTTTTAAAAACTATCACTAAATAATAACATTATTTATAACCAATTACCTTTTCAGCTAAAATACATTACTTTTTTTATTTTTTTTCTTACAAAATCCTCTCTTTTTCTAAAAAAAACACGGGCGATTATCCTTTTTAACAAAAACATGTCATTCTTTCTATTTTTTCTTACTAAAATCCCTCATTTTCCAAAAATATCACGGGCAAATCCTTACTTATTTATTTTAAAATCTATTTTAATACTTTTAATTATGTTACTTTTTCTATTTTTTCATTTTCTAAAAAAATTATTATTAAATAATAACATTTTTATAACCAACTACATTTTTAGCTAAAATACATTATCTTTTCTAACAAAATCTTCTCTTTTTCAAAAAAAATCATGGGCAATTACCTTTTTCAACTAAAACATGTTACTCTTTCTGATTTTTCTTTACTAAACCCCTCATTTTCCAAAAATATTCCGGACAAATCCTTACTTATTTATTGTGAAACCTATTTAAATACTTTTAATTACGGACACTTACCTTTTCAGCTAAAACATGTTACTTTTTCTATTTTTCCTTACTAAGACCCCTACTTTTCCAAAAATATCACGGGCAAACAGTTATTAATTTATTTTAAAATCTTTTTTAATACTTTTAATTATTTAAAAAAGTTTAACATGCATACTTATTTTTTTTAGCAAATGCAGATTAATAGAATATTAAAACATAAATAATAAAAATAATAATTATTAATAATAATCCGTGCATCGCACGGGTCTTAAGCTAGTAGAGTTTTATATGCATATAACACTAAAAGTACATTGAAAATATGTAGTTGTTTAGAAAATATTAAATCTAATTATGTTTTTAATGAGTTTAGATCCCCTAGTTTTTGATAATTTTTTCAAACTATCTCTTACTCATTAATATTTTAGACTTTTTAACATAGTTGAGTTCTCTATATATAAATTTTTTATTTGATATATGTAGTTGACAGAAATCGATCCATTAACCTAATGTAGTACTCTTTTATTATCCTTCTTACTATTATTATTATTATTATTATTATTATTATTATTATTATTATTATTATTATTATTATTATTATTATTATTATTATTATTACTATTATTAATATTACAATTATTATTATTATAATCATTATTATCATTAGTATTAGTATTGTTATTATTATTATGTATACTCAGCTAATAGAACTTGTGATAGATGTTTCGAAAGAGGTTTGTGTTGATGGATTGGGCATTTTATTGATTATGAAATGTAAGTCGAAATGTATCAATTAAAATCTTGATATTGGGCTCGTTTTTTAGGCCAGTGTGTGCATACTCATCCAAATACCTACATGTTCGTATATCGTTATCATCGCCTTCATTACCTATAGCTTCTTTTATATATTTTATGAAATCTTCAAGCCACAATCGTGAACAACACTTTTATGTTTAAAAAAAATCTTTGGTCTGATGATTTTTTGATTGAGGTAAGTATTTGTACTTTGTTATGTAATTTTAAATTTTTATATCTAGATGTAACAATCACAATCTTTTCAAGAAAATTCATGTGATATTAAAGATATATGATATATGTCAATATATCATGTTGAAATTAATAAATCAAATTATATAATTATTCCAAAATCAAATTATATAATTATCGTAAATTTTAATCCACTTCTAATTCTAATTTCTAGCAAATTTTAATCTATTAAATTTACAAAAAAAATCCGGGATATTACAAACTACCCTCCTTAAAAAGAATTTGGTCCCCAAATTCACAACAATCCTATCACATGACACGTCTACCCCCTAATCTTCTACAAGTCAAACTTAATCTATGGTCCACCGAAACGCATCCTAGGAAGTGTACTAGTCCCATACCTAACACACTCCGAAGGACAGCCTGCTCTTGATACCAACTGTAACAGCCCGACTTTTCGGACTATTAATCTAAATACAAAACTTAGATAAAACAAATTCTCTATTCAATAATTAACGAAAGTCGCAAAAGTCAAAGAATCGGTCAAAGTCAATAATTCAAAAACATAAAAATTAGAGTCGCAACTCCACAATTTCAATAATCGGTATCTTGCATTTAACAAAAAGTCTTCTTATAGCACGATAAATCCTATTCAATAAAATTACATCAAATCACGTAGCACGAAATTAACAGGTTCATGAATCACATCCATATTCTTACTTAGCTTCCACAACGAACGAACCTGAAATGTTAGGAAAGGGGTGAGCTACAAAGCTCAGCAAGTAACAGATTGACTTACAGATATTTCAAAATAAATGGGTGTTTTAGCAAAACAGATTTTCTCAAAACAATAATAAATTGCAAAACATTTGCGAAAACAAGTCCAACCCAAAGTTTATATTTTTAAAATCTAGAACAGAAACAAAATTAAAACAGAAACGAAATTCTTATAAATACCACAGTCTTGCTCTACGGCCACACTTTCCCAGTAGCCGGGATCTTATTCTTATTCTTATTCTTTCGCCACACTTTGCCAGTGACCGGCATCTAAAGTTCAATAATTACGCCCCCTTAATAGGTATCTAAAGTTGCACACTTGTGCGCCTACTAAGGGTATCTAAGGCTAGTTCCGGAACTATAGCGTAAATTACGAACAGGTTCAAAACGTAGAGACTGAGGGATTCACAAAGATTCTCGTATCTTATTTCTTATATCTTATACAGTTCGAAACAATATTTCTTATATCTTATACGGAATTTAAAGCAGAGTCAAAATATCTTTTCCGAAAATAAAAGTAAGTCAAAAAGTACTTACCTCAAAAGCGATCAAATACCGAAATCAATGCGAGCAAATCCTATAATTTTATTAAACCAATCAAAGTCAAATAATGTTCACACCACCTTAATAGAACCCATGCGACGCTTACATATAACTTAATGAATGGAATTTCAAAAATCAGACACCAAAATATCTTGCAAAATAGACCATTATTAACAAAATCAGTTATGACCAGTTCTAGAAATTGACAAATTACTCTATGAAAATGACTTTATCTGAAAAAGTACAAAACACGAAAAACGTAGGCAATTCTGAGACCTTTCCAGAATGATAAGGCTCGTTAAAAACGGACAAGTAACAAACTCAGAACATAGATATTTGCGGACTGCATAACAGAATCAGCCGCTGATCAGGTTAGTATTTCGACGTTTAAGACATCGCAATCACAGAAATAGTAAGAGGAATGAAGCACAAAGTGCAGAGGTCGAAAAGAGCTTTCCAGAATGGTATCGTTCGTAATTTTTGGATAAAGACTCAATTTACTATGAATTTTCAAAGTTAGACTTCTCAGTTTCAAAAACATACTGGTTGGTCAATAAATCCCAGAAAAACTCATGTCTACAGACCTAATTTCGGAAAACACCAAGAATCAAAGTTGTAGATAATTCAAATACCTTTTCACAGAGTCTAATATCATAAGAATCCAATTAACAACGAATCAGATACGAATTTTATAAGAATTCAGAATCCAAACATATACATACGAAATTGGAGTAATCATACGACGACAATTAATATAACAAATAACTCATGGATATACATCAAATTATACACATATACAAATACTCAAGAGAATATACAAAGATCCTTGACATAATCAAATAAATCAAATATCATACACATAAAATAACACGAATAACAAGAGAATTAAAGAATCGTTACCTCTTCTTCTAAACTTGTTATGAATCTTCCTCTTTTCGCGTTCTTCTTCTCATATCTCTCTCTCTCTCTCTAGCGGCGTCTCTTTTCTTTACCGATGCTAGGGTTTTCATCTCTTTTGTTTAACACGCTCGTATCTAGATATGTATAGGTCAATTTTAATTAAATTGGGCAAACTAAAACTTTAAACTAAAGTCCAACAAAATTAAATTAGCAAGACTCATTAATTCTATATTTTTATTCCAAAATCAAATTATATAATTATCGTAAATTTTAATCCACTTCTAATTCTAATTTCTAGCAAATTTTAATCTATTAAATTTACAAAAAAAATCCGGGATATTACAAACTACCCTCCTTAAAAAGAATTTGGTCCCCAAATTCACAACAATCCTATCACATGACACGTCTACCCCCTAATCTTCTACAAGTCAAACTTAATCTATGGTCCACCGAAACGCATCCTAGGAAGTGTACTAGTCCCATACCTAACACACTCCGAAGGACAGCCTGCTCTTGATACCAACTGTAATAGCCCGACTTTTCGGACTATTAATCTAAATACAAAACTTAGATAAAACAAATTCTCTATTCAATAATTAACGAAAGTCGCAAAAGTCAAAGCATCGGTCAAAGTCAATAATTCAAAAACATAAAAATTAGAGTCGCAACTCCACAATTTCAATAATCGGTATCTTGCATTTAACAAAAAGTCTTCTTATAGCACGATAAATCCTATTCAATAAAATTACATCAAATCACGTAGCACGAAATTAACAGGTTCATGAATCACATCCATATTCTTACTTAGCTTCCACAACGAACGAACCTGAAATGTTAGGAAAGGGGTGAGCTACAAAGCTCAGCAAGTAACAGATTGACTTACAGATATTTCAAAATAAATGGGTGTTTTAGCAAAACAGATTTTCTCAAAACAATAATAAATAGCAAAACATTTGCGAAAACAAGTCCAACCCAAAGTTTATATTTTTAAAATCTAGAACAGAAACAAAATTAAAACAGAAACGAAATTCTTATAAATACCACAGTCTTGCTCTACGGCCACACTTTCCCAGTAGCCGGGATCTTATTCTTATTCTTATTCTTTCACCACACTTTGCCAGTGACCGGCATCTAAAGTTCAATAATTACGCCCCCTTAATAGGTATCTAAAGTTGCACACTTGTGCGCCTACTAAGGGTATCTAAGGCTAGTTCCGGAACTATAGCGTAAATTACGAACAGGTTCGAAACGTAGAGACTGAGGGATTCACAAAGATTCTCGTATCTTATTTCTTATATCTTATACAGTTCGAAACAATATTTCTTATATCTTATATGGAATTTAAAGCAGAGTCAAAATATCTTTTCCGAAAATAAAAGTAAGTCAAAAAGTACTTACCTCAAAAGCGATCAAATACCGAAATCAATGCGAGCAAATCCTATAATTTTATTAAACCAATCAAAGTCAAATAATGTTCACACCACCTTAATAGAACCCATGCGACGCTTACATATAACTTAATGAATGGAATTTCAAAAATCAGACACCAAAACATCTTGCAAAATAGACCATTATTAACAAAATCAGTTATGACCAGTTCTAGAAATTGACAAATTACTCTATGAAAATGACTTTATCTGAAAAAGTACAAAACACGAAAAACGTAGGCAATTCTGAGACCTTTCCAGAATGATAAGGCTCGTTAAAAACGGACAAGTAACAAACTCAGAACATAGATATTTGCGGACTGCATAACAGTACTACTACTAATTAGCACCAACAAAATCATGATATTTTGGGGGCCTGTGGTGGGCTTGTCGTTACTCAAGTTGGCTGCAGTTGGGCCAGTGTGCTTCGACTTAATCGGACTCAGAATCGGGACTTGACCCGATTTTCGAAAAAGGCTCGGGATTTGACCCGGGTTGTCACATATGGTATCAGAGCGAGGTTCTCGAAAGCTTGTTAACGCAAGTTGCCGGAGGTGGGGACACGAAGGTTGGTGGTATTATCCCACAATGGACAGAGGTCCGGAGGTGGGGACACGAAGCCAGCCGGTATTATCCCACAATGGCTAGAGAGGAACGATCTTGGAACCTATGGGATATCCGTTCAGGCTTGACGAGGACGTCAAGAGTTTAAGTGGGGGAGTTTGTAACACCCCAGTCCCACATCGAGTAGATTTGAGACTTCTGTTCAGTTTATAAGGCAAAGTACTACTACTAATTAGCACCAACAAAATCATGATATTTTGGGGGCCTGTGGTGGGCTAGTCGTTACCCAAGTTGGTTGCGTTTGGGCCAGTAGGCTTCGGCTTATTCGGACTCGGAATCGGGACTTGACACGATTTTCGAAAAAGACTCGGGATTTGACCCGGGTTGTCACACTTCGTGTCTTAGATCTCAAATTTCAGAATGGGGATTTGAATAGACATCTTATTAAATCTTTGTTTTGTGAGGAAGATTCTAAACTTATTCTTAGTCTACCTTGTGGCAATATAGAAATGGAAGATAAAATTTTATGGCATTATTCCAAAATAGGGGAATATAGTGTCAAAAGTGGTTACAAAATTGCGTAAAATATGTTATGTAGTGCCGAAGCTTCAAATATGACAAAATCTGAAAAATGGTGGAATGTCATGTGGAAGTTGAAAGTGCCTCCTAAAATTAGACACTTTTTTATTTAAACTCAATAATGAGTGGATTCCTACAAATTATGTGTTTTTTTCTCGGGACATAAATATTAATAAAATGTACGGAAGATGTTATCAAGTGTAGGAAAGTATTTTTCATGTACTTTGGTGTTGCTCGAAAGTGATTCCCACTTGAAAAATGAGTGGCTTATGGGATAAAATAAAAATGTGTCTCACTCACAATGTTAATGATTTTTTGAATAAGATTTATGAAGTATTAACTCCTTCTGAGTTTGATATTTTTGTTATTACTTCCTAGCAGTTGTAGAATGCTAGAAATAATTGGACTCATGGGGTTTTTTTGCCTTTAGGTTCTCAGTTACTAGACTGGTGCGGGTCAATTCACAAAGACTATAAGGCTCTTGTAAATGGTTCAAGAACTATGAACTATTACTCAGGGAGACAAAACCAGATGGAAACCTCTTCCTAACGACGTCATCAAAATAAATATAGATGCAAGTTTTCTGGAGGACTCTCGAACAGGTGGTATTGGAGTAGTGGCTCATGATCATGATGGGCAAGTGCCAAGTGGTAGACTCTATGTCTATATTTATTCCTCACGTTCTTTCTGCACTAGCCATGGAGTTGTTGGGAATAAAAGAAGGGCTTATTTTTTGCTATTAGGAACGGGTGACAACACTTTATTTTGGAGACAGGTTGTGCTAATGCTAACACTCTAATTAAAAGGTTTCCTAGTACGTGCTCAAATGTTGATGACATATTGTGGAGTATTTCTTCTTTAGAATCTATATGTGGGAATGATAAAATAAGCGTAATTCCACGATGTTCGAACAAAGCCGCACATGTTTTAGCCAAAATTGCTTTAGGTAACAAAGCAAGTGTTGTATGGGGTAGAGTACTTCTCTCTGATGTGAATCAAGTTTTGTTAACTGATTCACCAGTCCCTTTGTAATTGTCTATGTCTTTTTGTTGGAATATATGTTTCAATTTTAAAAAAAACACCAATGAAGTGTTAATTCATTACTGATTTTATCAAATATGTAAAAATGAATTATATATAGTCGAATTGTTCGTTACCTTCAAGAATTGTTTATTATTATTACTTAGGAGGCTTGAATCGATCGCTCCTCGGCCCTCAAAATTATATCAATAGCAGATAAGAAGTGTATTGGTCGATAAAATTATATTAGAATACTAAAAAGTGTATTTTAATAATTTAAATCAAATATAATTATATTTACTAAATTGATAGAATTCTTAATGTAAAAATTAGTTCCAGTTAGATAATAATTGTTAAACCATCGATAAATTAGAGATTATTTTGTAAGTTTCCCATCAATTGTAAATCATTCAAATATTTTGCATAATTTTATTCTTTTATTAACTATATTTTCTATGAATTAGATTTTCATAGATAGAATTTAAAATTTTATTAGAAAATAAATAATTTCTAAATTTGAAGAACTTAAAGGAAAGAAATAACCAAAGTTGAGTTAAAAACAATAAAAAATATTATTTATTAGATTTGGAGGGTCACTTTACTATTTGACTCTATCTTGAGCTCTAAAAATCAGAATTGGTTTCGTTGTACAGGAACTAAAATATTGGATAATATCCCTATTACGATTATTTTATTTAATGATATATTATTTATTCTTAATATAATCGTTATATCTAAGTGTGATATAATAGCAAAAGGGTTACAGATTTATCATTTCGGTTCGATTCTCACTCGTCTCAAGATTTATCCAAGAACGTATACTACTCTTAGCTTATAAGTTGTATTAAGAAAAACTTATTACATTTTCATTTTAATTAATTTTATGTCCTAAAATGTTAATTATTTCGCAACAGGAATTAATTTGTAATTTTAATTTGATTTTCAGTTTTCATTTAATTTGTTTTAATATTTAACAGAATATAAATAACATATAACATGTTTTTTGTATTTTATTCTGATTTATCCTTTTTGGAGTATATGCTACAATCAGAATCGATGTAGATATCTGGTTGGTAGCGCATGATTCCCTCATACAAAACTTAAGTAGTGGAATACAATACATATCTATACTATTATATTAAAGACGAAACATTGAAAGTTTTGTAGTCTGGTCATGAAAGTTTTTGTAGTCTGGTCACTCCATTCATAGCCGTTAGATATTTTGATCAAATCATTGAGAACCGTTAGATAAAATTTTAAAATTAGTATATAGAATATCTTTTCTATTTTTCCTAAAATATCACAAACAGTTTCATTTAATAAAATAACATAATAAGGTTATAATTGCTAATAAATAACTCATTACCATTTTTAGCCAAAGTGTATATTCTTTTTTATATTTTCTAACTAAAATTTCTATTTTTCTATTTTTCCTAAATAAAACCTCCAATTTTCCAAAAATATCACGAATAGTTCTATTTAATAAAATAAAATAATAATATTATAATTATTAATGACTAACCGATTAGTTTTTTTTTTCCAAAACGTATATTTTTTTATATTTTCTAACTAATATTTGTCTTAACTAAAACATCAAAAATATCACGGGTTATTCCATTTAGTAGCATAAAATACTAATATTATGAATATATCTCTCTATCTATACTGTATTATCAAAAACAAAACATTGAAAGTTTCGGTACATGTTTTTTTGTACCTATTTTTTGATACGATATTTGCCTTATTTAATTGTATATTTAATTATTATAATCAGTTACTCTTTCAATTAAATTATATTACCATTGTTTTCTTAAAAAATCAGGGGCAATTTTCTTTTCAGCTAAAACATGTTATTTTTTCTATTTCCTTTGCTAAAATCCTTCATTTTTCAAATATATCACGAGAAAACCCTTACATATTTACTTTAAAATCTATTTTAATACTTTTATTTGACAATTACATTTTTCAACTAAAACATGTCACATTTTCTATATTTCTTACTAAACCCCCTCTTTTTTCAAAAACAACACGGAGAAATAGTTACTTTTATATTTTAAAATTCAACGAAAACACGTTAATTTCTATTTTTATTACTAAAACCCCTCTTTTTCCAAAATATCGCGGACAAACCGTTGCTTATTTATTTTAAAATTCATTTTAATACTTTTAATTATTTTAAAATGTTTAACACGTCTACTTATTTTTTTTAATAAATGCAATTAATAAAATATAAATAATAAAATTAACAATTATTAAAAACAAATCGTGCATCGTACGAGTTTTAAGCTATATTATTAAAGATGAAACATTAAAAATTTGGTAGTCGGATAGACGGACGGTCGGTACTTAGTGATTTTACTTAATTACCCTTACTTATTGTTTTTTAAAAACTATCACTAAATAATAACATTATTTATAACCAATTACCTTTTCAGCTAAAATACATTACTTTTTTTATTTTTTTTCTTACAAAATCCTCTCTTTTTCTAAAAAAAACACGGGCGATTATCCTTTTTAACAAAAACATGTCATTCTTTCTATTTTTTCTTACTAAAATCCCTCATTTTCCAAAAATATCACGGGCAAATCCTTACTTATTTATTTTAAAATCTATTTTAATACTTTTAATTATGTTACTTTTTCTATTTTTTCATTTTCTAAAAAAATTATTATTAAATAATAACATTTTTATAACCAACTACATTTTTAGCTAAAATACATTATCTTTTCTAACAAAATCTTCTCTTTTTCAAAAAAAATCATGGGCAATTACCTTTTTCAACTAAAACATGTTACTCTTTCTGATTTTTCTTTACTAAACCCCTCATTTTCCAAAAATATTCCGGACAAATCCTTACTTATTTATTGTGAAACCTATTTAAATACTTTTAATTACGGACACTTACCTTTTCAGCTAAAACATGTTACTTTTTCTATTTTTCCTTACTAAGACCCCTACTTTTCCAAAAATATCACGGGCAAACAGTTATTAATTTATTTTAAAATCTTTTTTAATACTTTTAATTATTTAAAAAAGTTTAACATGCATACTTATTTTTTTTAGCAAATGCAGATTAATAGAATATTAAAACATAAATAATAAAAATAATAATTATTAATAATAATCCGTGCATCGCACGGGTCTTAAGCTAGTAGAGTTTTATATGCATATAACACTAAAAGTACATTGAAAATATGTAGTTGTTTAGAAAATATTAAATCTAATTATGTTTTTAATGAGTTTAGATCCCCTAGTTTTTGATAATTTTTTCAAACTATCTCTTACTCATTAATATTTTAGACTTTTTAACATAGTTGAGTTCTCTATATATAAATTTTTTATTTGATATATGTAGTTGACAGAAATCGATCCATTAACCTAATGTAGTACTCTTTTATTATCCTTCTTACTATTATTATTATTATTATTATTATTATTATTATTATTATTATTATTATTATTATTATTATTATTATTATTACTATTATTAATATTACAATTATTATTATTATAATCATTATTATCATTAGTATTAGTATTGTTATTATTATTATGTATACTCAGCTAATAGAACTTGTGATAGATGTTTCGAAAGAGGTTTGTGTTGATGGATTGGGCATTTTATTGATTATGAAATGTAAGTCGAAATGTATCAATTAAAATCTTGATATTGGGCTCGTTTTTTAGGCCAGTGTGTGCATACTCATCCAAATACCTACATGTTCGTATATCGTTATCATCGCCTTCATTACCTATAGCTTCTTTTATATATTTTATGAAATCTTCAAGCCACAATCGTGAACAACACTTTTATGTTTAAAAAAAATCTTTGGTCTGATGATTTTTTGATTGAGGTAAGTATTTGTACTTTGTTATGTAATTTTAAATTTTTATATCTAGATGTAACAATCACAATCTTTTCAAGAAAATTCATGTGATATTAAAGATATATGATATATGTCAATATATCATGTTGAAATTAATAAATCAATTCATGTTATGATGTGACACCTTTTTTAGAATGTACATCAATTTAATTTTAAAATCACATCTAAAAATTCTTTACTAACGATACCACATTAAATTTGGCATGTACTAAATCACGAATATGATCAGTATTAATTGTATAGTTTCTATCATTTGACATCTATTACTCAAAAATCATTGTTCAAAACAATTTTATAATATGTTACATTTTTGAATCATAATGTTCAGATCTAGTTTATTATCTCCAATCGATACAAAATGTTCTAAACGGTTAAGATGTTTTGTGTAATTTCAATATTGTTAATTTATCATCATCATGATAGCTGAATTTTTGTTTATTTGCTTACACAGATTTAGATCTGGATATTAATTACATACATAGAACAATTTATTTCTCAAGCAATGAAGAAGATGCTCCAGATCGAAACGGACAACGAATCCAGTGGCTTCGTGATGGGTAATTTTTTTTTATCTTATTTACAATATTCACATCTTTATCTATACTATATTATTAAAACTGAAACATTAAAAGTTTGGTCGGTTAGTTGGTCGGTACAATTTTTTTGTACTTCATGTTTTTACTTAATTACCCTTACTTATTTATAAAAATATTATTAGGCAAAAGAAAACAGGTAAGTGTATATTGGGTTGATGTCAAGTAATTATATAGTTTAGTGATTCCTTGCTCTTAATATTTGTTTTACTTCTTGATTTTGTTAGGATCATTTTACCTTTTTTGAGCAATTTCACGTACAGATGGAGATTGTGAAAAGAAAAGACCAGGTATGTAATTAATATTACTTACTTAAAAAATCTTAAAAATTTTGAAACCTTAAATTTTGATCAATTGTTTTACCTTTTTCATAGTTTTTTACTATTCTAAATTAAAAACTTTTAGCTTCTGTTAAAATACTCAACTATTTAATTATAGAAAGTTAAGTTTTCCCATATATTTAAATTTATGTTGATTTAGGTTGAAGTCGTGGTACACAAGATCATAACACATGGAAATACTAGACATACATGAGATTGAAAGATTTTTTGTTAAAGAGAATGGAAAGATAAGGGGAGATGACTATCAATTTTAAAGATGATAAAAAAATTCAGATGCTACATTTGTGATCAGGATGTCGATGAAGCGGCTGACAAAGTTTTTTGTTTGGTTTTTGAGTACTAAAATTTTTAAGTTATGATTTGTTGTACAATTATTGTAACTTTGTTTGACATTGGTGATTTGTTTTGTGTTTGAACTTTGAATGATATTGGTTATCATGTTGTAATAAATATACGACATTACTATAGAAATATTAAATTTAGTAAGTTCTTTGAGAAAAAGCTTAAATTGAATTCTCTCATATGTATAACATTTGTTTAAACCAAAAGTTTTTCCTATGTAATTTAAAAGTACTAAAATTTGGTCTAAAATTATTCCAGCAAAATGGTGTATCTCTAAATTGTGCAATACTTTAACAAAGACGTTGATGCACATAACTGTTGCTAGGAATAATTGTTATACTTTTAAAAATGTTATTGTAGCCCAGAACATGTTGTTATAGCCTGCAGTTGCAATGCTTTTAAAATTGTTGCAATAGGGTTGAAAAAGTATTTTTGTAGTGTGAAGGCTAAATGTAAATACCACAGTGTAACACATTGATATAACTTAATTAATATAAAGATAAGACATGTAGATAATACTATAAATCACATGAATCAGGAAGATACGAACATATGGTAAATACAAATACCCAAAATATTATATTAATATATGAACAAACAACTCACTAGAAAGTTCATTAATATGTTCAAGACTCGGTGAGGAATTAAAGTTGATCAAGACTTCAAGAATGTAGAAGTATTGAAGATATTACATAAGTACCAAAAGATTCCAGAAAACTTACATTGATTAGTTATAATCAATGTTACAATAATAAATTGGTGAAATTTGGTTAAGTACATTATATACATGATAAATGAAGATCTCAATTGTTGTTAATCACTTGTGAACCGGACTAGTAGACTAAGTGTTAACAAAATCAAAGGAAATATCGTCACCAAATTTGTCACGAGAAGAAACAAAAAACACATATTTCTAAGTGAAAACAAAGAAATATCGGTGCATCAAAAAAATTCAAGGTAAGACATAACTATAGTTTACATGAATCAAAATTTATACAAGAAAAATCGACTATGGTCATAGTAAAAACCATAATTGAAGTATTCAAATTATTCCAAGTTGAAGGATTCAACTCCGGTGCATGCCTACCTAAGTTCTCGGTGTTGGAATAAGAGGAACTTAAGATTTTTTGAAGTACATAAGTCAAACTCTGGAGACACCATCACCACATTTCTCTGCACCTGAGTTGGTGGAACTAGAGTTGGCTAGAAATGATTAACTCAAGTTTGGTCTTGTCAATACCTTAGTTCCCGACACCAGACCGATCAATGCTTGGAGATCCATTACCAAAAGCTTCAATACTACTCTTCGCGACAACAAAGTTGGAGCAGTTAAAGATACATTCAATTTGTTACTAACTTATTGAATAAGATAGCTAAACGCATGGACACAGTTTGGCTACATCAGCTAGAAAGGTTACAACACCAAATTTGATCTTCAATAAATTGAAATGAACGACCAAATTATTTTTTTTAAATGTTTTATTCCACATAATTTCTCAAGGCTCAATAAAAGCTTGAGAATTATTTTTTCTGAAGAAATCAATGTAGCTAGTGTATTTAATTAACCAGGTTATAGATCACATAAGTATGAATAAATATATATACTTCAAAAATTTTATGAGTTTATTTCAATAATCCTAAAAGTTATAATGGATAAAAAATTTAGTGTATTATATTCAACCCTCTTTTACAATACAATTTGGGACTAATAGTTGGTATCAGAGTTAGTTTATTGACATCCAAATCAAGATCCATACTTTTTTAAATCAAGAAATCAATTTATTGAAAATTTCACTCTAACTTTTCAATTTTTAGAAGTTCTCAAATTTTAAAAATTGTTGAATTTTAAATAATTTGATATATATCTTAAACCATGAGTGCCCTAGACGTTGGTAGTATCAAGGTTCCTCAATTCGACAGAGCGAACTATAATCTATGAGAGAATAAAGTGACTTTGTTCATTAAAGTTGTAAATCCTCTTTATGTGGGTTTGTTAGGAAATGATCATTTCGTCCCAATGAAACTTATTTTAGAAGTTGCTTTGTATACGAGACGTCAAATAATTATAGTTGAGTCGCTTGATTCTGAATGTTTCATCAAATTGTAAACTACAACAATGTTAAACACATTTGGGATACAATTGAATTAATTATTGAAGGAATAAAAGAAGTGAAGGAGAACATGTTGGATCAGGTTGTACATCTTGACATCTCAAGATGGAGATTTTTATTCACTCCTCGTAGAAAGTATTACTCAAGTTTTTGATAAATTCGATAGATTGGTTAAAATGATTTACGTATCTAAGGGAAGACTTATCCTTTAATAGAGTCAATAATGAAATTTACGTTGACATTATCCTTTAAGAATTTACAAGAAATAACGTGTATTTATATAGCAGTGTGGAATACAATACACGGTTATACTAATACTATATTAATACTGTTATACGGTCAATGACAAGTATATCATGCATAGTATCTACAAGGTAAATGCAAGCATACATGAATATGTAGATATATGGTGACTGTCCTAGATTGTATTCCCGATGATACAAGTACATGGGTCTTCGTGGCCATTATAACGAATTGGAGCCTTATGGTTAAAAATGTCAGAATAATGCCTTTGAGCCAAATACAGAAATTTCCAGAACAATATAAGACAAGACATGTCACAACAAAGAGATTAGAATATGATAAATGAGAAAGCACTATGATTTAAATAATATAACTGACTTTTATCTACTAGAGTTAATCGATGAAGGTTTACGTTCATTGAATTGCGAGTCATCAAAATTGCTCATGTTTTTCTGGTTCAGTTGAGATCGGCCAGCTGGTGCTCCAGAGTCCCTGCATTTGACATATATAGATATAGCTAAGTTTTCATTTTCCGCTACTAATATTTTTTTGAAAGAAATACTTTTATTGTATTTAGTAAATATTTTAAATTAATCTGTGAATTGTGTTGCATATTGTATAAGTTGATTTGAATATAGTAGATTACAAGGGTGTCATACTGTCTTTCTCATCCTCTCTTCTCGGGAATTAGACTGTGTTGTACTTTCACTGTTCTTTATACCATGAAATCGAGTTCACTTTCAAGTGACGAGTTCTGCTTGCAAGAAAAAAAATTGATGATAATTTTTTGGAAAGTGCATCCAACAAACAACGTTTGATCCCAAAAAAAAATCGTGATGTGTGGAAGATGAAGTCTCTAGCCTTCTTGGAAATACACTCCACTATTTAAATGAAATTCGTTCCGATTTTTTTGGAGTTAACACCAAATCACTTCTTAATGAGTAAGACGGAGGCTCTCAATGAGACTTATTATTACGTGAAGATGATATTGGATCTACATCTAGGCATCATGATCATGTCTATTATGGTGCTCTCTATACATGGCCTATTGGAAAAATCTACTTGACCACCCTTGAGGTTCAAGACAAAACTCTCTAAAAATAAGTTCTTTCACATCACAAAGCCAAGTAATCAACTTGAACCTCTCTCAAAATAATTTTGATGCTCAACTAAAGAAAGAGAATTTTGGTGGGGGGGGGGGGTGCTCTTCTATTTCATTTTGTACCAGCACATGCTTTTTATAACTTGACTGATTTTTGTTAAATCTGTTGTATATATCCTATAACTAAAAAGGCTTTTATGGGTTTCAATTTTTTTTAATTTAATGGGGCGTGGGTTTTCGTGTCATATATTTTGTGCGTGTTATCTGCATTGGTTGGTGAATCTTGACTTTCAGTACCCTAAAAAGTGATAATTGAGTCAAGGTTTGTGTTGGATGAGGTTGACGGAAAGTTTGAGATTCAATTGATATGGAAGCGTATGATGATGGATTTACCGACAGGAAGCCTGTTAAAGTGGGAAAAAGCGAAGTTACGTGTGGTATGGTAGTTGGCCCTTGCACCGTGGATTAATAATGATGATCTTGAGGAGTTGTTTCTCAATAAGAATTTGTTTGGACTCAAGATAGAAGAAGATGGAAGAGAACATCACAATTGTTTCAAAAGTTTGATCAACTAGGTGAATAATTTGGATGATACAATGTTGTTCTTCTACGAAGGATTGAGAAAAGAAGGATCAAGTGACTCAATAAATGGAACGACACTCGTGGTTGATGCACATGATTTTGGAGGTCTCTATACGGGTTTTAGCGACATTCAAAGTTTCCAGGAACAAGATGGAGAGGTTCTTGTTCGAGGAGAGGCATTGGCAAACCAACTTTGCTGGCTTGATGATGACCGTTAATTCGGTTGGGAAATCTTATTGGATTGAAGGAATTCTGAGAGGAGGATTGTTGGGTTAATTTCAACCCAACATGATAGTATAGGCTTGGGTGATACAAGACAAATGTGGGTTGGATAATAAGTGTACGTATACATAATTATTAGATATGGGAAGACTTGTATAACGGTTGGGATGTGGGTTTTTCACGTCATATATTTACTGTGTGTGTCTGCATTTATTGGTGAATCTCGTATTTATGTATTCCCCTAACACAAATTCAAGTTGATTCTTGAGTGAAGGGTCAAATCCTTGTGTTATATGTCCCCCAAGCGAGAGTTAGAGGTCCCAAGTTAGGGTGGTAATGCAAAAATTCTGATTCTTTTAACACGAGAGCCAGGACCAAAATCCCTTGAGGAATGATTTTTGCAAATTTCATAATTTATCTCAGACTTTTTCAAATAAGTCTACACTATACAAGCAAATAATGAATTGCTTATTGAGTTTCATGATACTCTGGTCAAGCCACACCACTTGTGGGTTCGTGTCTGTAATGTATGTTGTTCAAAGATGGATAAAAGGTTCAAGCAAGCGAAATATGATCAGATGTTATTTTATCTGCACACCTACATACGTTTCCCTATTTTCAGTTTTGGACTTTGAAGGACACTAATGTCAACTCTCCTATGGGTATGATCTATGTATATGAGAATGTATGTCACTCTTATTAGTATGTGGACTTAGCATCTCATATATAAGGGAGTCCTTACGACAACTAAGAAGATCTAGTGCCTTGGCACATTCTTTTTTGTTTATGATATTGAAATATAATTTGCCATAAAATACATCGAGTATGATTTTTGAAAGTTAGTTATGGATTACATTCCAATATTTTTCACATAGAGTTAGGGTTTTGCACTATATAATGAAAAAATAAATTTTAAAAAATGGGAGAACCAGATAGGCACAACTAAGTTTTCAGGGAAAGTATGCCTACATGACTATGTTAGATTATTTTATTAATAATCACAATTTATGGGATTACAAATTAAAGACAATTACATTTAATGTTTATTCTATATTTGGACTAATTAAGTGGTCTAAAATAAAGGGTCCAATAACATCTTATTCGATATGGGATTTGTAATGTGTAATACCCAATAGTATTTTGATTAGGGTTAATGGGGTCTAATTGGACTACTATATAAAGAACATAATAGGGTTTTGGTCCCCAAGGCTATTCACAACCTCTACTCCTCTATTCCCATCAAGTTGAGCGAGATACGGATAGAGGCAAATCAAGTTTGTGGAAGATCAAGTCCCATAATCCGTATTCATATCTAATGTCATGGAATCAGGTACGCTTTCGTGCTACAGTTTATTACGTAACCTTTATAATATCGCATAAGATGATCCTAGATTATTTATTTAGATCTAACAAGTGGTATCCGACCATTTACGTGAATTCTGTTTTCACATAATTTATTAATTGGCTTCTGAGTTCTGACTGAGAATTAGGATATGGGTGAATGTTTATGCCGGTGTGCACCATTTTTTTTAATAAGGTCATGTTACACGTAAATCAATACATGATTGTTTTTTGTGGTGTATAGTAAATATGTTTTTTTTGCTTCTGGCTCGTGGCTACGTATGTAGAATCAGTCAGCAATCTTTTCTAATTATCATGAAATTTTTCCTCTGGCTTCTATAAATCACAAGTTTTTTTTTGTTGATTGTAAATTATATTAAAATATTAGGTGATTATTTTAATTTTTTTTACCAATTATACGGATTTGGGCACCATATTTTTTGTTGAGATAGTTATTTATCTTGTCCTTTTATTTTGTGAATAGGTGAATTGAAGCAAAATATCGCCAAAGTGATATTTATGTGTAGATTTATTTATTCTGAAATAATATGATGTGTATATTTATTATTTATGTGTTACAATGATCGGCCCAAAGGAAGGTTATGTAATGGCCAAATAATGAATGTACGTGCGAGAATAAATATGTAATAATTATAAATTTTTCATGTGAGCGATAAATCGGCCCAAAGGAAGGTTTTTTGTTTGACCGAATTTATTATTAATATTTGATTTCTGCGTGGAGACTGGAGAGTACCACTTGCAAGTTAATATTTCTGTCCAAAGACTAAATATTAATGTTGTGTTAGGTATCTTGTTTAAATAGGCCCACACACTATAGTATTTAAATTCATGTTTTATTTTTTATGCATGTATATGACATGATTTTTTGCGAGCTAATATATTTTTAGTTCTAAATTGCTAGTTAATACATCTGCTACTATTATAACTGCCAACATGAACTCCATTCATGTGCTTAATGGCACAAACTTTAAGATCTAGAGAGAGAACGTTCTGTTAGTTCTCGGTTGCATTCATTGATTTAGACTATGCTATAAGGAAAGAACAACGTTCTTCTCATACGGATGGAAGTTCTGCTTATGTGAAATTGAACTTTGAGAGGTGAGAACGTTCTAATCGCTTAAGTCTATTGATGATAAAGCGCAACATTCCATATGCATTCTGGGGCGGTATGTTTGATGACTCCGATGAGGTATCTGTAAAGGATTTCCTTGATGATCTTGAAAAGCGTTTTGCAAAAAAGAAAAGGCCGAGACAAGTAAGCTTTTAGCTGATCTTGTTCAGATGAGGTACGTATAAGGCTAAAGGAAATATTCGGGAGTACATTATGGAGATGTCTAACATCGCTTCAAAACTTAAGGCACTAAAGTTTGGCTTGTCTGATGACTTGCTTGTACATTTAGTACTTATCTCTCTTCCTGCACAATGCAGTCAATTTATAGTGAGTTATAATACTCAGAAGGATTAATGGACTCTTAATGAGCTCATTTCACATTATGTGCAAGAGGAAGATAGGTTGAAGCGTGAAAAGACTGAAAGTACTCATGTTACAACTACCTCAAAGGTTAACTACCGAAAGAGGACTAAAGATAAAGAGATTGCAGTGGGAAAATCACAGCCTAAGAAATAAAAGACTCAGGATCAAGCTATTACCTGTTTCTTTTGTAAGGTTTTTGGGCATGTGAAGAAGGATTGTCCCAAGTACGTCGCATGGCGTATAAAGAAAGGTAGACTTTTCACCTTTGTATGTTCTGAAGTTAATTTGACTTTTGTACCTAGTAATACATGGTGAGTAGATTCGGGCGCTACTACTCACATAAGTATTTTTATGTGAGGTTGCATTTGGAGTCGGAAACCAAGTGATGCTGAAAGATTCATCTATGTGGGTGATGGCAATGCAGTTTTAGTTGAAGCCATTGACACTTTTAGATTGTCTTTTGAGACTGGTCATTTTGTTGAATTAAGAGAGACTTATGTAGTACCGTCATTTAGACGGAATTTGGTTTCTATTTCTGCTTTTGACAAATATGGTTACTCTTGTTCATTTAGAAATAATAAAGTTAGTTTATTGTTTAATTCTTCTTTGGTTGCAACTGGTTCCTTGATTGATAATTTATATATGTTGAATACAATTGCTTCATCTGATGAAACCTTGCAAATAACATCAAGGGGTACAAAACGAAAATTATCAAGAAAAAATTCCGTTATGTTATGGCATAAGCGCTTAGGACATATCTCTAAAGGGAGACTAGAAAGACTTGTGTCACATGGAATACTTGAATCTCTTTATTATTCAGACCTTAACGTATGCATTGAGTGTATTAAGGGTAAACAGACAAACAAGAGAAAATCAAGTGCCAATAGGAGTACTAGTGTCTTACAGTTGATACATACTGATATATGTGGTCCATTCCCTACAGCTTCTTAGAATGGTCAACGGTATTTTATCACTTTTATAGACGACTATTCTCGTTATGGGTACTTGTATTTAATTCATGAGAAGTCACAATCTTTGGACGTTTTTAAAGTCTTTAAAGTCGAAGTTGAAAATCAGCTTGATGAAAATATTAAATCTGTCAAATCTGATCGTGGTGGTGAGTACTATGGTCCTAGAGGAATGCGGAATCGTCCCACAGTACACAATGTCTGGGTAACAACGCATGAATGGTGTTGCTAAGAGACGAAACAAAACGCTTAAGGACATGGTAAGAAGCATGATTAGTTACTCTTCTTTACCATAATCTCTCTGGGGAGATGCACTTAAGACTGCAGCCTACCTACTAGAGTACCTAGCAAAACAGTAGCTAAAATCACTTATGAATTATGGATTGAGAAAACACTTAGTCTCAATCATTTACATGGGTGGCATTGTCTAGCTGAGGCAAGGCCTTATAGGCCGCATGAAAATAAACTGAAGTCAAGAAATGTTAGTTGCTATTTCGTTGGGTATCCTAAAAAACCAAAGGGTCTCAAGTTTTATGATCCTTTGACTAAGTCTTTTTTCGAAACGGGAAATGCTAGATTTCTTGAGGATGTTGAGTTTTAGGGGGAAGATAAAGTTAGGGATGTTGTCTTTGAGGAAGATTTAGTTTCCATACCTCATATTGTTCAAGACAACAATGTGGATATACCTATACAGTTTCCTACTCAAAATCAAGATGATGTTCAACAAGATCAAACTCATCAACCTCAAAAGAAAGTGCCACTAAGGAGATCTACTAGAGACAGAAGGACTGAAATTCCAGATGACTATATTGTATTTCTTCAAGAACATGAGTTTGACATAGGGGTAATGGAAGATGATCCGATTAATTTCCAACAAGTCTCGCGAAATGGTAATAGTCGAAAGTGGATTGAAGCCATGAATGATGAGATGAAATCCATGAAGGAAAATGACGTTTGGGATCTTGTCAAGTTACCTGAAGGTGCGAAACCGATTAGTTGTAGATGGATATTTAAAACCAAAAGAGATTCAAAGGGCAATAATGAAATATATAAGGCACATCAAGTCACAAAGGGTTTTACTCAAAAGAAGGCATCGACTATGAAAAAACTTTCTTTCCAGTATCATTGAAAGATTCTTTTAGGATAATAATGGCATTGTGGCACATATCGATTTAGAGCTACACTAGATCGATGTCAAAATAGTTTTCTGTACGTGGAATCGCAAATTTCATCAAACCATTGTCTCATACTGTTTTGAGTCCAATGTTGTTGAAAAATGCATAAATCAAAAGTTCAGTGGGAGTAAATATATGTTCATGGTGCTTTATGTAGATGACATACTATTAGCTTTTAACGATATAGGCTTATTGCACGAAACCAAGAGATTTCTCAAAAATCATTTTGAGATGAAAGATCTTGGTAACGTCTTTTTTGTATTAGGAATTAAGATACATCAAGACCGTTCTCGAGGTATCCTTGGGTTATAACAAAAGAGCTATATCGAGAAGGTGCTTGCTAAGTTTGACATGAAAGATTGTGCACAAATAAATACTCTTATTGCTAAAGGAGACAAGTTTAGTCTCAAACAGTGCCCTAAGAATGATCTTGAAGGAAAAAAGATACAAAACATTCCCTAAATTTCGGCTATTGGGAGTCTTATGTATGGTCAAGTTTGTACCCGGCTGGTTTTGGAATTCATTATGGGTATGTTAAGTAGATATACGAGTAAACCCAGAATGGATCATTGGATTACGATCAAATGGGTCATGAGGTACTTGTAAGGAATAAATATATTGCATGCTCGTTTATCGGAAGTTGGAAATTTTGGAAATCATTAGGTATTCTGATTCTGATCTTGCAAGTTGCGTAGAAAATGAAAAATCTACTTTTGGTTTTGTTTTTTATGTCTGAACTATGTAGACATTAAATATCTAGTTATAGAGAGAGTGAAAAATCAGACAGTGTCTATCGAGCACATAAGAACAAATTTTATGCTAGCGGACTCACTAACTAAAGTTTATTTGACACCTAAGGTCTTCATGGGCATATTGCTCATATTGGTGTTGCCTCATTGGAGGATATTAAGTTTTAGTGAGAGTCTTATTTTGTTCTTATATTCGGTACTCGATTTTATATTGACATTATTGTGATATATTGGGTTTTCTGAAGAATAAAGTTATTTTTGTTTATTTTAATCTCTTTATTATTGCTCTAAATGAGTTATCTCTTTGAATTGTGGTTTTGACATAAAGTTGAAATAATAAAGATTGATCTCACTTAGATATTAAGGATCAATTGGAAATAGGCATGACTGAGATCACATTGCATGTAATTTCCAGTTACACATCCATACTTGATCTATGTCATTGAATATATTTATGTGATGATCATTGAGGATCGAGTTACGGTAATGTGATAAATGTCGCTTTGGTTTCATGTTTATATATGAGATGGACCAGATTGACTAAAGAAGATGTTTCTAAAGAATAAACAGTTTTGTGCGCATCTAAGGTTATTGAATATAATTTTGGGTTGGAATAATTTGTAGCCCAAGTGGGAGATTGTTAGATTATTTTATTAATAATCACAATTTATGGGATTACAAATTAAAGACAATTATATTTAATGTTTATTCTATATTTGGACTAATTAAATGGTCTAAAATAAAGGGTCCAATAACATTTTATTCGATACGGGCTTTGTAATGTGTAATATCCAATAATATTCTGATTAGGGTTAATGGGGTCTAATTGGACTACTATATAAAGAACATAATAGGGTTTTGGTCCACAAGGCTATTCACAACCTCTACTCCTCTATTCCCATCAAGTTGAGCGAGATATGGATAGAGGCGAATCAAATCTGTGGAAGATCAAGTCTCATAACCTTGATAATATCGCATAAGATGATCCTAAATTATTTATATAGATCTAACAGACTAAGCATATGCAGCTGCTTATAGATGGACACTTAAAAGCCGCCATTTTTGTGTTGAATCAAAAGTCCATCAATATCAGAATAATTGCGACCAGCTAAATGTTTGGAGAAAATATATACTAATTTGATGAATTAAGTTGTTTGATCATGCATGTGTGTTGTTAACTTGTTGGTTATTGTACTTTGTACCTGTTGTATTTTCGTGCAGGAGACTGAGGCCGGGGGCATGCAGATGTAAAGAAACAACCCACGATTGTATACATGAAACTAATTTCATTTTTTTTTTGGCTTAGGGTCCGTTTGGCTGCTGCAGCAACTTTTTTCTGAAAATCAGCTAAAAAAGTGTTTAGTAAAATTTAAAAGATGTTTTTCTGAAAAATGCTTTTGGCTCAAAAGCTGCTTTTAGAAAAAGCAGGCCCCATGCTTTTGAAAAAAGCTGCTTTTCAGCTTTTGCGGGAAGTATCTAGTTTCAACATCAAAACTCACCAAAAACATTAATTTTTTATATTATACACCAAAATATGCACATATCAAAAATATTACTAAACAGTTATCTGATTTTCACAATAGCACTTATTTTAACAGTACTTTTTTTAACAGCACAGCAATTTTTAACAGACATCCCAAACAGAGCCTTAATTTAAATATAAGTTACTTAGTTTATCTATGTATTGCGGAAACTAGAGCGTATTCAGTAAAGGACAAGACATGTATTCTCCTAAAATACAATTTAATACTAATTATTAATTAAAAAATTATACATATGAATTTTTTTTTTTCGAAATTGACCCGCTACTCTTATTTGACAAAATTTCTAAATCCATTTGCTGATCCAGACAATTTTTAAATCTTTCCATTCCCGTTGACCGATGATCCTTTAAAATAACTACTACTCCTACTTCTATATCTCTCATTTTTTTTACATTTTTTTGGGATGTTTCTTTAAATTATTTAAATTTCAAAAGTTTCATAAAATAGTAAAGTTTTATAATATAAAAATTAATTACATGCACTATTTTTCCCCACTATCTCCACTTTATACATTAAATATTGACTAGTTTAAAACTCGTGCGATGCACGGATTGTTAATGGTTATTTTATTATTATTATTTTAATTGTATTTGTTAAAAAATAAGTAGACATGTAAAAATAGCTAAACACTTTTAATTAATTAAAAACATTAAAACATATTTTAAAATAAATAAGTAAGGGTTTGATCGTTATATTTTTGGAAAAATAGGGGTTTTAGTATGAAAAAATAAAAAATGTAACATATATTTAGTTTAAAAAGGTAAATGTCCGTGATATTTTTGGAAAATGAGGTTTTAAAATTTAATAATTTAAATTATTTAAATACGTTTTAAAATAAATAAGTAAAGGATTTGTCCGTGATATTTTTAGAAAAAGAATGAATTTTAGTGAGAAAATTAGAAAAAGTAAATTGAAAAAGTCAATTTCCCGTGATATATTTAGAAAATGAGGGACTTTGTTAGAAAAAATCTATAATGTGTTTTAGCTGAAAAGATAATTGGTTATAAATATGTATTTGATTATTTATATTTTAATATTTTTAGTAATTGTATTTGTTAAGAAAAATAAGTTGGCATGCTAAAATAAGTAAACTTTTAAAAAAATAATTATAATATTAGGTTTAAAAATAAATAACTAAAGGTTTGTCCGTGATATTTTTGGAAAATGAGGGGTTGTAGTAAGAAAAAATAGAAAAACTAACTTGTTTTAGTTAAAAAAAGGTAATTGTACATGATATATTTGAAAAAGTAGAAGAATTTGTTAGAAAAAATAAAAAAAATGTATTTTAGGTGAAAAGGGTAATTGGTTATAAATAGGTAATATTATTATTTAATAATATATTTCTATAAATAAGTAAGGTTAATTAAGTAAAAACATGAATTTAATAAAGGGCAATTAAGTAAAATCATAATGTACCATACCGATCTACCAAACTTTTAATGTTTCGTCTATTATATAATAGTATTCATGATTGATTGGTCCCACCACTTTACTCATTTTATTTACTTTTTTTCACTAAATTACACTTTTTTTTAATATTCGTGCTCAACTTCAATGTTGAGAATTGAGGGGGTCGGATGGTGTATAATACTACTTCATAGTTTTCCATTTTTGTTGGTCAAAGATTAAGGAGCTACCACGTGCTGGTCTGCACAAAGACTTGAAAAAATCCTTTGATTCCTCGCCATCTATTTTGGCTTTTACAATTTCTTAGCTATTACGAACGTGCCGATTAGTTGATGGTTAATTGACTGCGTTCATCGTATTCCCCCACCATCCTATAACGATTTTCTTTTATTTTTTTTATTTTGCCAGTAAAAGGGAAAATTTTATTTCTTCAAATCATTATAAAGAACAAAATGGAAATCGTGATGGACATTCTCCATCATCCACCTACGCTCAGCTAGTGAAGAGATATATCTCGCTAAGTAGTGAACTACGCTATTCGCAGAACGTTTAATAAATCTTAACTTCACGTTTTGATTTTGTAGAACCATCAAGAGACTCCTACATTCTTCCACCACCCTCCCCAAATACGAAAGAGCAACGAAAGAACTACGGATCCATTGCACCACTTTCAAGCAGTCTGATTCAACAACCGCGTTCTGTTGTTTCGATTTCTTGACCCAACTAAGGGTCTCGCGGATACCTATCGCTTCTGCAAGATCTGAAGACACTGTACCTTGGTAACAAGCTGAGTTGGCTTCTATTAGTTTGCCGTTATGATCTCGAACTAGTGCAGCGTGGCTGAATCTGTTTAAATCATCAAAGATTGCCGCGTCGGTATTTACCTTAACACTATTTAAATTTGGAGTCTCCCACTGTACATGCTATTTAAATTTGTAATATTCGATAAATTCATGTATTTTACCGAGAACAACCTACGCCACTTGAAAATTAAAGGATCTTTCTGATTCTCGAAATAGATTAGAATGATGAATATTTAGGCATTAAAACTTCGTAAAGAGAGATTGAGGTTTGGAAACGATCTTGAGTCATACGAACATAAAGAGTTACCACGTCAGAACTATCAGTTATTTGAAAATTATATCAATACTTGTGAAAGGTAAACCTTTCTAAACTCATCACTGCATAGAAATATAGACATTCAAGAAAAAATTAACGACAATGTATGTCAATATATATCAAGATATAAATACACATATTGTAGGATATATAAAAGGCACATATATATATTCTCATTAATTTATTGGTTTTTAAGAGTGTCCGGTGTTGAATAGTATAATATTTCATTTATTGGGATGTTAAAATTTTAGATGAACTATTTTGAGTTTCGAATTTTTCGAATTTTATTTATTTTATTTAAATATTTATTTATCTGTTTCAATGGGTTGTCTAATCAATTGGGACCAAACGAAACGGATGGTAGTATTGATATTACATCTTAAAAATTTTAAAAAATATTCTACAAAAAATGTTTTTAGCTAAAATAATATTTC
The DNA here is from genome assembly GCA_030848705.1 of Heracleum sosnowskyi. Lineage (NCBI taxonomy): Eukaryota > Viridiplantae > Streptophyta > Magnoliopsida > Apiales > Apiaceae > Heracleum > Heracleum sosnowskyi. Next base: position 129,703,512 of record CM061238.1, on the reverse strand, counting down.
TAACATAAAATTAAGATTTCTTTTGAATTCTCTGTTTCGTCTTGGTCATTTACCAAAATTTTGAATAAATATAGAAAAGGGCAACTGTTCAATATTTTTCATTATTTTAATATTATATCAAATATTAGTATATCTATCGCCATTTTTTTATTTTTCTCAAAATTCATATTCCAACTTTTATTTTAAAATACATAATATAACATCAATATTAAATTTTAAAATATAATATCTTTCTCCTAATGAACCACTATCTCGTTAAACATATTTCCTCCCAATTATCCGCTTCAATTATCCTCTTGCTCATTGTTACCCAATTTAAACAGATAACAAACTAATTACTAAATAAATTACATCACATATTAATCAATTTTATTATATCATAAAATTAAATTTAAATATTTTTAAATATTCTCATTTTTATTGTTTAAATATAGGTATTCGAGAAAATAAGATTTTTATATTTTATTTTATTTTATGTAAAGGAGAAAAAGTGGGTGGCAAGGTGGCGCCACTCAAATCGTCTTCTTTATTACTCAAATTGTCTTCTTTATTACTTTCCTCGATTAAAAGATATTAAAAAATTAGTAAATAAATTGGACTCATAGAGTAAGTTTAGGAGTATATTAATATAGTATACTTAGTTTCATCCGTTAGAACCTAGAAGGAAGTAATTAGTAAATAAATTGGACTTGATAATAAAATCTATGGAAATATTAACATATCATATTTAGCTTGCTTCATTGAAAGATAATAAAAAAAGAAATTAGTAAATAAATTGGATTAGTAGTAAACATTTAGGAGAATATTAACATAGTATATTTAGTTTCTTTTTCTAGAAAATAGTAATAATGAAATTGAGAATATTGAATAGAAAGTTCATAAATAAAAAAAACTCAAGCTTCTCCATAATATTTTTCAAATATTTTTTTAAATTTTAGGATTTGACTTAAATAAAAATTCAGGAGAATATTCCGATAATATATTTAGTTTCCAATGTTAGCACGTATATTCATAAAAATCTAGAATAATATTAAAATTATATATTTAGTTTACTCAAATAATAAATATAAATATTAAAATTGTATATTTAGTTTTCTCCATTAGTAAAGATTTAATAAACAATAATATTAAAATTGTATATTTAGTTTCCTTCATTAGTAAAGATTTTAAAGGCAATTGAGACATTTTCGAATCTTTGATATTAATAATTCAAAATTTTGAGAAAAATTAGAAAAATAGATGAAAGCGATATTTTGAGAGCCGTCACCGCACCGTTCTCGTCTTCTACTTTATATAAATACTAGGTTACTGAGCCGCGCTTCGTAGCGGTATTAGAATATATTTGTTAAGAAAAAGAATATTAGAATAAAAATTGTGAAATAAATATCTACAAAATTATTTAAATTATCAAATAAAATATATTCTGTAAAATTTGCATTTGGGTAAGTAATATTATAAATTATTTACATATTCCTTTTGTTTATAGAGTTTGATTTTTTATTTTTTGGACCGATACCATTGCGAGATATATATTAAAAAAATTATATTGATAAAATCAATATAAACATATACTATTACTTATATTTATAGTATTATGAGAAAAGATGATATTAGAACATGATAGTTTGAATTTTAACTTATATAATATTATTACTTATATATTACTATAATATATTACTGCATGAAAATACCCGAGAGTGTGTTAGTGTCATTAATACGTGCATCAATCATATCCGGACATATGAACAAAAAGAACAATAAAAAACAATTAACAGTTATATTAAAATTAATATAATGCATAACTTACTAATTTGTGACAATTTTGAGATCTCTTTTTTTCCAACCGCCTTTGACAACTAGTTTGAATTATAACTTATATAATAGTATTACTTATATATTACTCTAATATATTACTGCATCAAAAACCCGAGAGTATGTTGGTGTCATTAATACGTGCATCAATCATATCCGGACATATGAACTGAAATTCATGCAGTGATATGTTGACGATGCCTTCTTCCAATCTCTTAGGCAACATTATGCGTATGAAGAGCAATTTAGACCCATGTGATAGTGGTCTATATTTCCCTGTACTTGAAATAACTTTAAGATTTTTGATGCTGTATACAGAGCCTTCCTCTAAAAGATCTTTGAACCGAGAGACCAGAATCTTCAGGATCGTAGCATGGATCAAATTTTCCTGTCATACAACATATCTTAGAAAAGTTAATAACATCATACAATTTGACAAACTAATAAGTTATAAGTATATTGATTTATTAACATTTTCATCGATCAAAATCATGTCAAGACTGATCAGTTCTTCAATATTTGGATTGACAGATTCCCACATTCTACACACTCATACTCTTATCATCCAGGTATAGTTGCTGTCGTTCAAATCATCCAACATGTTGTAGGTCATAGTTGTATTGATTGTAAATATGGTTGTAAAAATTTGAAGCTATATAAAAAAGTTTCGGTGTAGATTTTTTGTTATGAATGGCCTTTAATTTATAGGTGTTTGTAAGGTGAATAATATGGAAATCCATCATGTTTAAAAGTCAAGAAGTATTATAAAAGAAAAGTTCTATAAAGTTTGAAAATAATAAAAGAAAGTTCTATCAAGTTTGAAAATAATAAAAGAAAGTTTTATCAAGTTTGAAAATAATAAAAGAAAGTTCTATCAAGATTGAAAATAATAAAAGAGAAAATTGCAATTATTAACATAAGATCCTAAAAATCCGGAAGTTGTAATTTGATAAATCAAAGAAAGTTCTATCAAGTTTGAAAATAATAAAAGAAAGTTCTATCAAGCCAACAAATTCGAAAATAATAAGGAAGTTGTAATTTTCTAAATCAAAGAAAGTTTTATCAAGTCCTACAAATTAGAAAATAATAAGGAAGTTGTAATTTTCTAAATCAAAGAAATTTTCTAAATCAAAGAAAGTTCTATCAAGTCCTACGAATTCGAAAATAATAAGGAAGTTGTAATTTTCTAAATCAAAGAAAGTTTTATCAAGTTTGAAAATAATAAAAGAATGTTCTATCAAGCCTACAAATTGGAAAATAATAAGGAAGTTGTAATTTTCTAAATCAAATAATAAGGAAGTTGTAATTTTTTAAATTAAATAAATTTTCTAAATCAAATAAAGTTTTATCAAGTCCTACAAATTCGAAAATAATAAGGAAGTTGTAATTTTCTAAATCAAATAGAGTTCTATCAAGTTTGAAAATAATAAAAGAAATTTCTATCAAGCCTACAAATTCGAAAATAATAAGGAAGTTGTAATTTTCTAAATCAAATAAAGTTCTATAAAGTTTGAAAATAATAAAAGAAAGTTTTATCAAGTTTGAAAATAATAAAAATGTAATTTTCAATTTCCTTCCTACAAAATCGAAAATAATAAAGGAAGTTGTAATAAAGGAAATTGTATTTATTAAAATTAAAAATAAAAATTGAGAAAAATTGAGAAAATTAGAAAAATAGAACGGAGCGATTCTAGAGTCGCCACCTCACCATCCCCGTCTTCTCCTTTATATAAGTATATTGATACTAACTTAAAACTCGTGCGATGCACAGATTGTTAATTATTATTTTATTATTATTTTTTTAATTGTATTTGTTAAAAAATAAGTAGGCATGTTAAAATAGCTAAACACTTTTAATTAATTAAAAACATTAAAATCTATTTTAAAATAAATAAGTAAGGTTTTGCTCGATATATTTTTGGAAAATGGGGGTTTTAGTATGGAAAAATAAAAAATATAACATATATTTAGTTTAAAAAGGTAAATGCCCGTGATATTTTTGGAAAATGAGGTTTTAAAAATTTACTAATTTCAATACGCTTTAAAATAAATAAGTAAAGGGTTTGTCCGTGATATTTTTATAAAAAGAATGGATTTTAGTGAGAAAAATAGAAAAAGTAAATTCAAAAAGGCAATTTCCCGTGATATATTTAAAAAAATGAGGGACTTTGTTAGAAAAAATTTATAATGTGTTTTAGGTGAAAAGGTAATTGGTTATAAATAGGTATTTGATTATTTATATTTTAATATTTTTAGTAATTGCATTTGTTAAGAAAAATAAGTAGACATGTTAAAATAGGTAAACTTTTAAAAAAATAATTATAATTGTTGTGGAATAAAATCTGAGCTTACGAATTTAATGCGAGGGTTCAATGAGCTTGAAGCTTTTATGGCTGCACTTGTGTTTCGAGACTAAATCGGTCCTCACAAGATGCCTACGTATCTCAAATTGTTATTGAGAATCAAGCCAAAGACGTAGTTCTTGGTGTTGCCCTCGGGGCTATGGTGGCAGGGGCACACCAAGGACGTAGTGACTTGTATGTCCTTATTCGAGGATGAAGTCTAAAACGTAGTTCTAGGGGTGCCTTCGTGGCTTGTTGCGCCTTCGAGGCGTTGTGACGTATGGAGCTGTGCCCAAAACGTAGTTCTGATTGTAGGATCAGGGTCCTTATATAGGCGTCTGGAGCCTAGTATTTATGGTATGTTTAGGAGTCTTAGCGAATAAGTCTCCTTTTTGATATTGGATAAACATTGTATTTCTTGCTGGAGAATTCGTTTCCTTGTTGATAAAGGCTATGACTCATTAATTGCCTTTAATTGGGATTCTGGATCCTTCTTTGATGAATTTACCATATTTTGGACTCTTTTTATGAGCTGTATATTTTCCCTATTCATTAATTACGAAATTAATGAATAATTAGGGTGTCGGGCCTTAAATATCGGTCTTTCCATTGACTTGTCAATTATATTTCTATAATTACTTTTCTGACCATATCATTTGCCCCCCAACTTCTGGGAAAATATCCTTGGGGTTTTCGTAGAAGTTATAACGTGTTTTTCCTCAAAATTTTCCATTTTTAAGGGCATTTCGACCTCAAATTAGGTCATTTCCGACCTCCTTTTTGACCAGGAAACAAGTCATTTTCGACCTCAAATTCGACCAGGAAACTAGTCATTTTTGACCTGAAATTCGATCTGGATTTCGACCTCGACTGGAGTGAGGTCGAAGGTTTCGATCTCGATTTTTAAGTCTTTTTCGACCTCGAGCCTTCGACCTCGATCCAGCCTTTTTTCGACCTTGATTGGTCCCAGGTCGATGGTTTCGACCTCGACTTCACAGTCATTTTCGACCTCGGTCATTCGACCTCGATCCCTTATACTTTCGACCTCGATTTACAGGTCATTTTCGACCTGGGTCATTCGACCTCGATTTCTCATACTTTCGCCCTCATTTTGCAGGTCATTTTCGACCTGGGTCATTCGACCTCGTTCCAGCCTTTTTCGACCATGATTTCTAGATCAATATCGACCTCGATCTCTAGGTCGTTTTCGACCTCATTTGGCGTGAGGTCGAACGCTTAGACCTCGTTTTCTAGGTCATATTCGACCTCATTCTTTCGACCTTGAATCCTTCTGTTTTCGACCTCACTTGGGTGTGAGGTCGAGGGGTTCGAGCTCGATTTATAGTGTATTTTCGATCTCAATCAATCGACTTCGATCTAGGGTCTTTTTGACCTCGAATTTTCAATTTTTTGACTGGATTTTTGGTGCGAAGTCGATGGAAACGACCTCAATTCCTCGTATATTTTCGACTTCGAGCCTTCGATGTCGTTCTAAGGTTTTTTCGACCTCAATTTCATTATTTTTCGACTTTATTTGGGAGCGAGGTCGTTGGAATCGACCTCGTTTTCCCATATGTTTTCGACCTCGGTCGGACGATTTCGATTTAATGTCTTTTCGACCTTAAATCTTTGATTTTGCCTTGGCTATATTTCAAATTTCATTCTTTTCTTGGGCCTTAACTAGCCCAATTTTTAATTGGGCTTAAATTATTCCAGCCTTGAGCCTTATTGGGCCTTTATTGTTTGGGCTTCGAATTTTCCTGAGACCCAAATTATTTGGGTTTTAATCTTTATAATCCATAAATGGATTTGTGGGCCTTAACTGGCTATAGACGGTTGCCCTTTCTTAACCGGTTGGGTTTCCAGTCACTAGGCGATTCCTGGCGAGATTTTCTGTTGAATCTCATCGTTTTCTGGGTTTCTTACTTGAAGTTTTGAAGAATTCTTTGAAGATTCTGGGTTTAAAATGGCTGATCGCGCTTCCCAACGTCTATGATAATGCACTAGGATTTCATAGAAGTTATACCGGTCTTTTTCGAGACTTGGGGTCTTTTTATCCCTTACCTGGGACTTACTACCCTTTTTTGAGGATTTTAATATACACTAGTGTTTCACGAGTATCGTCTTGGTGTAAAGTGTGGAGCGACCTACACATTTACGACGATTTTGCCTTATTCGAGGCTAACTTGACATTTGCATAAGCCTTTTATGTCTTATACCATCTTGTTTTGGCTTCAAGCCTTTCATTGAGCATATCGAATGATGGGGTTTGGACTGAATGTCTTAGGTTTCTGGGGTTTCAACTCTTCATTTGCTTTCTAGGAAGCTCATGATTTCATCGAACCTTATTTCTATTTGTCCTAGTAGTGAGTCCAATCAGGACACACTTTAAACATAATAGACTTTTAAATTTGAGGCATGCCAAGTCCTTGGCACCTCATGCCCTTCGAGGGTTTCTAGCTTGTACGGGCCTCGACCAAATACGTTCTTGACGCGATATGGTCCTTCCCAATTTGGGGCCAACTCCGGATGCCTCAATCTTTCGAAGAACCAAGTCTCCTTGTCGAAAGAACCTTTCTTTAACCCTTAGGTTGTAATAGAAAGATGCTCGTTTCTGATGCTGAACTATCTTGGCATTTGCCTCATCTCTAACTTCATCAATCAAATCTAAGGCCAGCCTCAAGCCTTCCTCATTTGTTTCTGGCTCATAAGCCTCAACTCTTGGAGATGTGTGAGTAATCTCCACTGGAACCACTGCCTCTGCCCCATATGCCAACAGGAAGGGGGTAGCTCCAGTGGTGACTTTACAAGTAGTACGATATGCCCATAGTATGGGGAGCAATTCGTCTACCCAAGTGTTTCTGGAGCGTTCAACTCTTTTCTTTAGTCCATCTAGGATAATTCGATTTGCAACCTCAGCTTGCCCATTTGCTTGAGGATGGGCAACAGAAGTGAAGCGCAACTTGATATCGTTCTCATCACAATATTTCTTGAACTCATCATTGTTAAACTGAGTTCCATTGTCCGTAACCAGGACTCGTGGAATTCCATACCTGCATATCACATTTTCCCAGAAGAAATGCATCACTTGCTTGGTGGTTATCTTGGCTAATGGTTTAGCCTCAATCCACTTGGTGAAGTAGTCGATTGATACTATCAAGAACTTTCTTTGAGCACTTGCCATTGGAAATGGCCCAAGTATATCCATTCCCCACATGGCAAAGGGGATTGGTGAGTTTATGGATGTCAACATCTCTGGTGGTTGCCTAACCACTGGTGCATGTTTCTGGCACCGTTCACATTTCTTTACATAGCTTTTAGCATCAGCAAGTATGCTTGGCCAATAGAAACCTAGACGGGTGACTTTATGAGCAAGGGCTCTGCCCCCCAAGTGTTGCCCACAAATTCCTTCATGTACCTCCTTCAGGGCCAATTCTGCCTCTTGAGGTCTTAAACATTTCAGATATGGAATGATGAAAGACTTCTTATATAGGATTCCCTCAATCAGGGTATACCTTAGTGCTCTGACGTATAGCTTTCGTGCTTCTGAAGTGTCGTTGGGTAACCACCCGGTTTCCAGATGAGCCTTGATGGGATCTATCCAACAACTAGCAACATCAATGGGTGCTACCAACTTTCCGTTGATGCTTGGGGTCCTCAGGACTTGGAAGTATACACTCCCTGCATAGTTTTCAATTTCGGAAGAAGCAAATTTAGACAAGGCATCAGCCTTCATGTTTTCTTCCCTTGGAATGTGCTCTACATAGCATTCGTCGAACTGAGTCATGATGGCCTTGACAAGTTTCAAGTACTTGGCCATGACTTCATCTCTGGCCTCAAATTCCCCATTTACTTGGGAAACCACTAGCCTCGAATCTCCACATACTTTCAGAGTTTTGACCCTTAAGGCTCCAGCCAGCCCTAAACCAGCTATCAGAGCTTCATATTCAGCTTCGTTGTTTGTCGTTGGGAAGTCCAGTTTTAGTGCGTACTCTATGAGGAATCCATCAGGACTTTGTAGCACTAAACCGACTCCACTTGATTTTGTTTTTGATGCTCCATCAAAATAGAGCACCCAACATTCTTTGGAGATTATGTCTTCAGTTTCCTTGTCTTCCATTGTTACTTCCTGCCCCCGACTTCTTGGTTGTCAATGGTACATTCAACCATGAAGTCAACGAGTGCTTGAGCTTTTATGGCCGTTCGAGGCTTATACTTGATGTCGAATTCGCCCAATTCAATGGCCCATTTGATCAATCTTCCACTAACTTGAGGGCTATGCAAGATTTTTCTTAGAGGTTGATCAGTCAAGACCTCTATCTTGTGAGCCTGGAAGTACGGGCGTAGCTTTCTTGAGGCCGTTATCAAGGCCAAGGCAAACTTCTCAATCGTTGAGTAGTTTATTTCTGCCCCATGTAGAATCTTACTCACATAGTAGACGGGCTTCTGCACTTTCAATTCTTCCTTTATCAAAATAGCTCCCAGGGCAGTGTTGGATACTGCCAAGTATAGATAAAGAACCTCCCCTGGTTTTGGTTTGGCCAATAGTGGTGGCTCAGCCATGTATTTCTTCAGGGCCTCAAAGGCCTCTTGGATTTCAGTTGTCCATTCAAAAAATTTCACTTTCTTGAGTGCTTTAAAGAAGGGTAAACACTTCTCTCCTGACTTGGAGATGAATCTTCCCAATGCTGCCACTCTTCCCGTTAATTTCTGGACATCTTTGATAGTCCGTGGTGGCTCCATGTCTAGAATTGCTTTGATTTTGTCGGGATTGGCCTCGATTCCTCTCTTGGAAACCATCAGGCCTAAAAACTTTCCTGAGCCTACACCAAAGGCACACTTAGTTGGATTCAACATCATCTTGTGGTGCCTTAGCACTTCAAATGCCTCTCGGAGGTGCTTAATGTGATCGGCCTTATCGAGGCTCTTGACTAACATGTCATCTACGTAGACCTCCATGGTTTTCCCAATTAGGTGTCCAAAAATTTTGTTCACCAATCTTTAGTATGTTACCCCTGCATTCTTAAGTCCAAATTCCATGACTAAGAAGCAGAAAACACCAAAGTCAGTGATGAATGATACTTTTGCGATGTCATCCTCATGCATCTTGATTTGATTGTATCCACTGAAGCCATCCATGAAGCTAAGCATCGCGTGTCCAGCTGTAACATCTATTAGTGCATCAATCCTTGGTAAGGGAAAACAATCCTTAGGACATGCATCATTCAAGTCAGTGAAGTCGACGCACATCCTCCATTTTCCGTTAGCCTTTTTGACCATCACGGGGTTAGCCAACCACTCAGGGAATTGGATTTCCTCAATGAACCCAGCTTCCAAAAGTTTATTAACTTCCTGTTTAATGGCTTCAAGCCTCTCTGGAGCAAAATTCCTCTTTTTCTGTTTCACCGTCTTCCTTTCAGGATCCACATTCAGTTTGTGAGTTATCAATTGGGGATCAATCCCTGGCATGTCGGCCGCTGTCCAAGCAAAAACGTCATTTTTTTCTTGAAGAAAAGACGTGAGTTTGCTCTTCAATGGTTCGGGCAGTAATGCCCCAATATAAGTCACCTTCTCTGGTTCTCCTGGGACTAGGGGAATTGGGACCAAGTCCTCAGCTGGTTTCCCCCTTCTATCCTCGTTGTCGCTGACATTCATGTCTTCAATTGGGAGAACTTGCCCCCCGGTTCCATCAGGCCTTAACGCGGATACATAACAACTTCTAGCCATCTTTTGGTCTCCTCATTCTTCACCAATCCCATTCCTCGTTGGGAACTTGATTTTTAGATGATAAGATGAGGCAACAGCCTTGAACGCATGAAGACCAGTCCTTCCCAGGATTGCATTGTAGGTTGAAGTCGCTTTTATAACTATGAAGTTCAACATCTGAGTAGACGTATTCATCCCTTGCCCCATGGTCATTGGGAGTTGGATAGTGCCTTCCACTTTTGATTCCACCCCGTTGAATCCGTATATAGGCATATTTGAGGGTGTTAGCTGAGAATCGGTGTAACCCATCTTGATAAAAGCATCGTGGAACAAGATATCCACTGAAGCTCCATTGTCGACCAGGACTCTCTTTGTTTCGGAGTTACCTATCACATGTACTATGACAAGAGGATCATCATGGGGTAACTTTACCCCTTCCAAGTCTGAATCGTCAAAACCTATTGACACTTCTGTTCTGGCACGCTTCGGTGCTTCTCCAACCACAGTCATTACCTCTCGGGCATAAGCCTTTCTTGAGTTTCGGGAGGACCCAGCAGCGGTTGGTCCTCCGAATATCATGTTGATAACTGGCCCTCGGGGCTTAGGGTTACGATCTTGGTTGTTGTCCCTTCTGTCGTAATCCTTCCTTTCATAGTTTCCTCTTTGACTCCCTTGATTTCCATCCTTGGTGAATTTGCTGAGTTTTCCTCTTCGTATCAGGAACTCAATCTCATCTTTCAATTGCCTACAATCATCGGTGTCATGACCGACTTCTCTGTGGAACCGACAAAACTGATTTTGGTTCCGTTTGGACAAATCAGCCCTCATTAGCTTTGGTCATTTGATATCTTCTTCCTTGGCTATCGCCATCAGAATTTGACTTCTGGGAGTATTCAATCTTGCATATTCTGTGAATTTTGGCCCAAAATTGTTTCTCTTGGGGGGAGAATCGGAGTTCTTTGACGTTCTGGGGAACTTTTCCTTGACGTCGTATTCCTGAGTTTCTTTTCTTTTCTTTGAGTTTCCACTACCGCCAGCAGTGGGTTCATACTTTCTCATGCTTTCTTCAGCCTTGATATACTTTCCGGCTCTATCTTGGAGCTTCAGCATTCTCTCGGGTGGATGTTTAGCTAAGTGGTCATCAGTAGTTCCTTGTTGCAGGGCTATCATATCCACTATGTCCTCTAAGTCTGGGACTTTCAAAGCTTCTCGAGTGAATCGATTGATGTAGTCCCTTAAGGCTTCATTCTTTCCTTGCTGGATTGCCATGAGGGATGCAGAGCTTTTCTAGTGCACTCTCCCACTTACGAATTGGTTGATAAACGCCTTGCTCAATTCCTTGAAGGACCCAATAGAATTGGGAGGCAAGAGGCTATACCAACGTTGTGCCATGCCTGCCAAGGTTTGGGGAAACGCCCTACACTTGACCGCATCGTTGGTCGGCTGCAACAGCAGTGCGTTGGAGAAGGTTCTCACATGGTTAGCGGGATCTCCCGTTCCATCATAAGCCTTGATCGTCGGCATCTTGAATTTTCTAGAGATGTTGGCTTTCATGATGTCTTGAGTGAAGGGTGGTGTTGGATCATCAGGATCTCCTAGGGGCAACAAATCAGTAGGATCACCCCTTGGGGCCTCAGCCCTACTGCTTCTCCTTGGTGTTGGGTCGAGGTTGATCATCAGGACTCTTCCTTGATTTTGTGTCCTTGTGGCATCCTCTTCTGCCAATAAATTTTTGAGCCTTGCAGCCTCGGCTTCAAGGGACACAAGTTTTTCCTTAGTAGTTTCTCGATTGGTTTGGGAGGAACGTCTCCTTCTTGGGGCAACATCCCTCTCATCTCCTGTTGAGTAATTCTCATCCTCGATGTAGGGACCTGAGTAGTCTTGAAAAGGGGTTCACTGATTTTGGGGTCCCAGACCTTGAATATATGGGGGCACATAGGCCTCGTGATAGATGGGGTTGGCACCACTACTGCCCATCGGGGGTCGAGGTGGCATACCATAAGTTGGCATACCGAGAGTTTGGGTAGTATATTGGGGGAGATCCGTGGTGTGAAGTTGGAGACCACGTGCTGCGTTTGCAAGCAATAGAGTGGTTATGATTGGTTGCTGGAGAGTGGTCTCTGGTGGATCTTGTCCATGAACAACCATTTATAGGGGATTCGTCCCTTCAGCAGTAATCGGGACTTCCGGTCCTTGAGTGGTGGTGATGGGGGCATCTGCCCCTTCAGTGCCAGTGATTGGCGGTGGTTGGCTCCCCTGAGTTTCTGTTGCAGAAGTAAGAGGAAGTCCATCAGAAGTTTGAGGACCTCGAGCTGTTCTTCGTGTGTTTGCCATGGTTGATGTTGTCTTCCCACAGACGGCGCCAAATGTTGTGGAATAAAATCTGAGCTTAAGAATTTAATGCGAGGGTTTAATGAGTTTCAAGCTTTTATGGCTGCACTTGTGTTTCGAGACTAAATCGGTCCTCACAAGATGCCTACGTATCTCAAATTGTTATTGAGAATCAAGCCAAAGACGTAGTTCTTGGTGTTGCCCTCGGGGCTATGGTGGCAGGGGCACACCAAGGACGTAGTGACTTGTATGTCCTTATTCGAGGATGAAGTCTAAAACGTAGTTCTAGGGGTGCCTTCGTGGCTTGTTGCGCCTTCGAGGCGTTGTGACGTATGGAGCTGTGCCCAAAACGTAGTTCTGATTGTAGGATCAGGGTCCTTATATAGGCGTCTGGAGCCTAGTATTTATGGTATGTTTAGGAGTCTTAGCGAATAAGTCTCCTTTTTGATATTGGATAAACATTGTATTTCTTGCTGGAGAATTCGTTTCCTTGTTGATAAAGGCTATGACTCATTAATTGCCTTTAATTGGGATTCTGGATCCTTCTTTGATGAATTTACCATATTTTGGACTCTTTTTATGAGATGTATATTTTTCCTATTCATTAATTACGAAATTAATGAATAATTAGGGTGTCAGACCTTAAATATCGGCCTTTCCATTGACTTGTCAATTATATTTTTATAATTACTTTTCTGACCATATCAATAATATTAGGTTTAAAAATAAATAACTAAAGGTTTGTCCGTTATATTTTTGGAAAATGAGGGGTTTTAGTAAGGAAAAATAGAAAAACTAACATGTTTTAGTTAAAAAGGTAATTGTCCGTGATATATTTGAAAAAGTAGGAGAATTTGTTATAAAAAAAAATGCATTTTAAGTAAAAACTCGAATTTAAGAAAGTGTAATTAAGTAAAATCACAACGTACCATACCGACCGACCAAAATTTTAATGTTTCGTCTATAATAGTATTGATTGATTTTCTAAAGCAACTGATTATTCAGGGGATGGACCATTTAAAATGGATACAATGAAAGAATAAAATCATTGTAACTTGCATGAAAAGCCTTAATTTGGAATATTAACTATTATTACACACTGTTTTACAAGTCAATAAGCTAATCTCTTGGAGAATATTCTTATCTTACAAAATCTAAACTCAAAATTGTGTTGCATATAATTCACTAGCTACGAGAACAGAACTGCACTCTCAAAATCGTCTTGATGTAATCATATCTAATTTTCTAGTGTCACCCTTAGGACGACTTATTTTGTTCTACGAATAATTTTCATCGTACGTATTTTTCATTTACTTTTGACCCAGCTACATACATATAATGACGGAATATTAAAAAGGTAAAATACATAATCTGATACTAATCTAATCCCAAAATGGTGGGGATATATAATCCTAATCTGTATGATATGGATATCTTATGCATGTTCCACCATGAAGAATCCAATACTATAAAATTTTATTTCTAGCCAAAAGTAAGTAGTAAGTCGGTAGATACACCATTGTCACGAGTGTAGTCGGTAGAAAATCGGACACAGATTTTTGTTCAGAAAGGAACTGGTGGAACTTTTTCACAATATTTTATGTATGAGAGTTGAAGAAATGAACAAGACGTTAAAAGAAACAAAAAATTAATGGTTTTTGTCTTGAAGCTTTGATTGATTTGATTTGCTCAAATGCGAGATCAAATTATAAATATAATATAATATAATTTTTTTTTGTGATTTTGAAAAACAAAATTATGTAGTAAGAAAGTGTTTATAGTAGAGATAAAAGTGTTCAAATTTTAATATATGAAGTCCAAGTACATTTGTTTTGTTATCATTGTAATTTATAGATATTAAGCAGAGGCAAGCCCGCACGAATTTGTTTTTGGACTCCTCCCAAAAGGCTTCATACTAATGGAGTTGTTTTTGGTTACTTATATTCAAGATAATTCTTCTTTATCTTATCGATGTGGTTCTTAGGTTGACATCCACGGTACAATCTACCCTCAATCCAAGAACCACTAATCTTGTAACTCTTATATCGCCGCCTTTCATCTGTTACACATCTTGCGGGATACGCTGCCCGACCACCTCAGTGTCAGGAAGACTTTCAACACAAGTTGTCCAAAATCTCCGACCGTAGTTCTGGAGAGCCTCCCCCACACCACACTACTTTCAACCCGCAACCCCATGATCAATTCTTATCCATAGGCTCTGATACCACTTGTTGGGTCGCGTAACACCCATTAACTCCACATTAGTATGATATTGTCCGCTCTGGGCCGTGGCCAAGCCCGCACAGATTTGTTTTTGGGCTCCTCCCAAATGACCTCATACTAATGGAGTTGTTTTTGGCTGCTTATATTCAAGATAATTCTTCTTTATCTTATCGATGTGGGACTTGGGTTGACACCCACTCTACAATTTCAACAAAACTCTCGTTCCCGCGACATAGAAAGTTTAAGATTACATCCAAAACAAAGACACATAAGCAAACATTCAAGTTCGTCTTTATAGCTTACAAAAATTTAAGTGCCTAAAACATGTCATTATTTTCAACCTTCGTCGGTCTCAATAAGATCGCCTCTAACATTTTAAGGTACTCTTAACGAAATAATTTGGTGAAAACAAATTCGGAGAGGATTGCTGGAATTATGGTGGACAGCGTAGAACGTTAGAGTTAGTGTTTGTAATTTAGGGATGATTGAGATTGTATGGAGAGATTTGGTTACAATTAAGATCGAACGGGGAGTTCTCTCTTTTTCGCAAGGATCGCATTGTGCCCTACAATGTGCATATGTACCCTTATTTATAGGGATCAAGCCAAACGTTGTTCTTAGGGAGGAAGTTACCTAGATGGGCTAGGTTTCCTTCTTTAGAGAGCCCATAGGACCGGGGCCACCTGTAATCGTCTTGGGCCTTTAGAGCCCAACTACTTTCTCGGAGCGTGGCGGCCAAGTCATTAAACCGAGATTATCGGAGTCAACGCCCACCTTGAACCACAGAGTAAAGATAGCTAATCAGAGGGCCGACCTTGAGATCACTAGGAGGCGACACCCTTTTACTCCCCTAGCAGGGAGATGTGTGTTAGCCTGGATGAGGCATAATCCTCTTCCATAGCTGCGATAGTAGATGATTTGGGCATGGCCTATAGTGTCCAGTGTCCTTCAAATAACTACTTTGGGGAGATTCTCCCACTCCTACGCCCAAGCGAGCGAGGTTACTTCCAGAAGGCGAGGCCTTTCAAGGGTGAGAGGCCTTTCTAAGCTGATAACCTAGGCTTCATATATGTATAATGCTCCACATTAAGCGATGCCCTTCATAGATGGGCGAGGCTGTCCTTGTATTTTGTCCTGAGTTTCACATTTCTTCCCGATAATAGTTTCTTCCTCCTTACCAAATAGTCCACAGGAAATGTACTGACAGATAGGGGTGAGGCGACGTACAAGTTTGGGCTAAGCCCATTAGACATTCCCTTCCCTTGTACATGTATGATATGGGTCTACGCCTATTAATCTTCTTTTTTAAACAACATCTAGCCTAGGTTGAATCCAGCATATAGCCTAGGCTGATTCCAGTGAGTGACGCCAATGATTGCGGGCGAGGTCGAGAAATGCGGTGGATAATTTTTACCCATAACAGGTCCTAATTTATTCGTATTTCAAAATTCCTTAATTGGATCTAAACATTCCCAGCAGGACCATCTTTAACATTTTTAAAAACCCCAACTTATTCTCATTTTAAAATCCCTTATTTGGATTAAATGTATTAGCCTCTAAAAATTTATAAATAAAAAAGGGAAATTCTATATGGTACCACTGTAGTTTTGACTTTTACATATGGTACCACTACATTATTTTCTCCTCTATGTGGTACCCCTAAAGTCTTGTTTTCTTCTCTATAATACCCTTCCGTCAGTTGAAACGTTGTAGAACCGTTTAAAAACCAATTCTTGTAATATAAAATAATTAAATAATGTAAAAACACATCTAAAAATAGAAAAAAAAACACTTAATCATTAATAAACACATAAAAAGAAATAGAACCCACTCAACCGAGGTATTGCGGGAGTGTGATAAAAAAACGAAAGGGCTTACAAGAAGAGGGTTGAGGCGATAGGGTTTAATCGGAGGCCATATTTGACAGTTGAGGGCTCAATCGGAGGTGATAAGACAATGCTACTGTTCGTAGAAGTTTCAAACAGATATCTCTTCTCAATAGTTGTAATCTTTTCGTTGTATGTATACATGTATGTATTACTTTCGTTGTATGTATAATATGGGGTTTTCTTGGATGTTTGTGTATTTGCATAAGTTTGGTTTGTATTAAATTGCAGAAATGGATGAAAAAATGTTGAGACTAAATTGGAGGGATAGTATGGTTGATATTTAGGTCGATATAGATAAGTGTACCATATTGGATATAGTTTTAGAGTATGAAGAAGAAGCAAAGAAGAAGGGTATTAGACTTGATTATGCTTTCCCAAACTTTAGGTATGCGTATAAGATGGAATCATGGATTTTACTAACCGATAAGGACTTGATGTTGATGTTTGAAAGATTGCCTGAGAAGAACATGATAGATATATGGGTTGGGTCTGTGATGAAACCAAATGAACTGTATAAATTAGTCCTAAATCTGAAGAGGCAGAATGAGAAAACAAGGGATGGTGATATGACTGGGGGTGGGAATGTGTCACTTGATGACCTTGAGGATACTAGTGTTACAGCTACAACCCAACCAAAGAAAAGTGTAGGTAAGAAGGCAAAAAACATACCAAAACCAAAGAAAAAGGGAATGGTGACTGTTAACTTACCACCACCTCCTATTTCTCCTAAAACAACATTTCAAAATCTACCCATTAGAAGGAGCCCTAGGTTTTCCCCAATCCAAAACACAACATTGACTGCTCCAACTTGCAAGAGCAGTCAAGCACTAAAAGATCCCATATTTAACAGAAATATTCCAAAAACAACAGCAAGGAGTAAGGGTTTGACTGTGGGAAAATCAAGTGTCACTGAACCTGTGAGTGAGTTGGGAGAATCTGAAAATTATGGAAGAAGTGTGAGAAGGATGGTGGTATTCAACTCTGAGAATACTAATGCAGGTGATGGTAATGCAGATGATGGTAATGCAGATGATGGTAATGAAGATTATGGTAATGAAGATTATAGTTATGGTGAGGATGATCAAGAAGTGGATGCTGACTCAAGTGATGATGTTGACTCTGATGGAGAGGTAATTGCTAAAGGGGATAGTTTGGAAGATGAGATGGAGGTTATCAACAAGGTTCCTAAGATCAAAGAAAGCTGGAAACCTGAAAATTGGAATGCATTCATAGATGATCAGGATGATGAGGACTACTTTCAAACTCTGTATAGAAATGGAGAGTTGTATGAGGATAAAGTGTTTGGGAAGATAGTGTTGATGCCATGGATGATTTTCATGGACAAAAGGCACTTCAAAGATACATTGAATGATTACTGTGTCCAGGAAGGGTTTGCAGTTAATGTGCTTCATGCAGATAACAAAAGGTATACTGCTACCTGTTATGGTGTGGCTTGTGAATGGAGGATACATGCGGCCACAAAAATGAGTGAAGACATTAGGGCTAACCCTGATATTCCTGGAAAGGCATTGAATGAGCTGTTATTTCAGAGGTATGGGCTTTATATGAAGCAATCTACACTATATAAGATGAAGAAGTATGCAGTTGAAAAACTATTTGGGGGGCATGATGAGTCCTACGCAGATTTACCAGCTTATGCAAGGGTTATTGCTGATACAAACCCAGATTCAAGAGCTTTCTGTTTTTATGTTGAGACTGAAAGCATTCCAAGAAATTTGTTGTTTGATAAAATATTCATTTCTTTCTCTGCAATGTGGAAGGGGTTTTTGGGAGGCTGCAGGCCCTTAATCGGTGTTGATGGAACACATCTGAAAGGGGATTATGGGGGAATATCAGATAGATAAAAGGTATTTTTTACCTAATCTTTTTCCATTTTATATGTCATCATATATGTCTTATGGTATTATTATTTTCTTTTAGGGGATAGAGTGCAAATCAGGGGACTGCATCACAACCATCACAAGCTTATGTTCTTACTGCTTCCCAATCTCAGCAACACAGCTAGACTTTATCATATTATTAGCTTTTTGTTTCTGCAAACTGGTCCATATTCTAGCATGAATCATGTTTTGATCATAATTTCTGGATGATATTTAGTTATTCTGGATGTAATGTGTATTCTGTTGGTTTATTTTGGATATTAGATAGTTTGGATGCTTAATTAAGGTGATATCAGTTGTTTTTACTTCATTTTTTATTGTTTGGTGTTTTTGGCGCCAAAAACAGTTTCAAAACTGGCCACTTTTGTGCTTTTAAACGGTTCTACAACGTTTCAACTGACGGAAAGGTATAATAGAGAAGAATACAAGACTTTAGAGGTACCACATAGAGGAGCAAATAATGTAGTGGTACCATATGGAAAAGCCAAAACTATAGTGGTACCATATAGAATTTCCCATAAAAAAACATGAAAATCGCCATAACACAATAATTCTCAAAAATAAAACAAGTTAAGTTATAGTAACAATTTTCAGCTAATAAGTTTCAACTCTTCTCACTTTTAAATATGCAAAATCTCGAATTAACTCATTGTAATCTACTTTAACTAACATTTTTTTTAATGGACAAAATAGCCAAGCTGTTGAG
The DNA here is from genome assembly GCA_030848705.1 of Heracleum sosnowskyi. Classification (NCBI taxonomy): domain Eukaryota; kingdom Viridiplantae; phylum Streptophyta; class Magnoliopsida; order Apiales; family Apiaceae; genus Heracleum; species Heracleum sosnowskyi. The sequence continues at coordinate 129,684,602 of CM061238.1, read as the reverse complement.
TCTCTCTTGTGACATGGTTGATCGAAAATAATCTTTTATGAACTTCAATTTTAAAAAACTTTTTCCCGCAGTAGCAACTCGATCTGGTATAGTTAATATAATTATGTAAGCAAAAAACATATTATTGATATGATCTAACATTTCAACCAGTTTAACTAAACTGTCTTTCAATGAATTTATCAACAATTGTAATTCTAAAAATAATTCAAGTACAACAATATCTAATTCGTAATATGAGTTACAAAACATAGTTAGATAATATGAAGTAATAAAAAGAAAATGAGAAGATTAACCACAATATTCATGTAATTGATTATATTTTGGAGAATTATGTATTAGGGTTCCTAAACATGTCGTAATGTGCATATACATATATAATCTATAGCATACAATAACTTAAGTTCTTTTAATTAGGCTCAAGACGAATAAACATGATTTTGTATTCCTGTATTTAAGTCGAAATTCATTTTCCACTTAAAATTTTAACAATCGACACTTTGCATCTTAGTGGATTGCATTCTACTACTTTTTGCACCCTTTTAACCCAAGTCTGTCAAATTTGACCGTTAATGTCTATTTTTATAGGTTATTATAGTCAATGTTATTGCAAAACACATCAAAACTAATCGAAACAGATCATTAACATGTTTAATTAAGCATGGAATGATTGTATGAGCATGATAACATAGAGGACCTTCTAACCATCAAAATGATTACTTGTAACTACGATTCGAACATGCAACGAATTTACAAACCTATATTTGCTTGTGTCCATGCTGTTTGTTGAACCAAACAATGATCACAAACATACCTTTCATCCATGGATTATATATATGTGGAGCTTAATTGAAAATCTATTTTATATATAATAGGAGACAGATATTTTAGGGGCATTTTGAGCCAATAAACCCCCAGTGAATTTATCATTTTACCCTTATATATTATGAAATTATATGGCATGCCACTACTCTCTTATCTAAAGAAAAGAAAAGTAAATAATGTTTTTGTGATGGATCCAACCCCTGACTTTCTCTGAAGAATTCATCATTATAACCATTGAGCTACATGAACCCCAGTACCCACATCTTTCTTTATCCTATATTTATTATTATTTAAACTTTTGAGTAAAAATAAAGGTGATTTATAATATTTTTCAGACTTGATTTTTTTAATTCTTAAAATATTATACAGAATTATACATACTACCAATCTTTTAAAATTTTAATATTAAGTTTTAAAAACAATATTATGTGTGATGTATTTTTATCTTTCCTTTAGTTAAACAAATATTTCGTATATGTAATGTTAACTATAATATATTCTACTTTCTAAAATCAAGGTCTAACTTTTCTTGTACAACACAATATATTTGAATTATTCATATAATTAATATATAAAATGTATTATTAAGCATTGATATAACATAAATAACATATTATAAATAGTTTCTTTACATATTTATTTTTTAAATTAATGAAAATTAGTGTTAAAAAATATTTTAAAATTAGACAATAATCTAGGTATGGGCGATCGGTCACTTCGAGGTCGGGGAGTACTATCCCCTCCCCTGATCTCCGAACATGAACTCACTCGCCGAACCCACCTCGATCCCCGATCGAGAATTATTTTACTTATTCCTACAATAATCATTGTTATATATCACATATCGATAACATGCATACATGATATTTATGATTATTCTTCTTATATATACAAGCATAGAGCCGGTGCGATGGACGGGTGACTTTTAAATTTGTTATCTTACTTGTATTTAATATTTTATTTTACTTTTATACTTACTTTTTTCTAAATATGATCTTAAATTTAAAAAGTTTTACAGTTAAACCTCTTTAAAGTAATATTTTATTACTCTTGGGACCAGAGAAAAATATTACTTTATCGAGTTTATTAATTTATCGATCTAATAAACTATTATTTTATTGATACATTAATATTTTATTATTTTAAAGAAAATTATGTACATGTTTTTTGTAAATTTAAAATTTGGTAGAGATTTTTAGTGTGAATTGAAGTATATTTGTATTACAATAATAAATTTATACTATATAAACAAATTATAATCGATTAAGGGTAAAATATAAACATATGTTAGATCTATCACACTCAGAATAATGCTTATAAAATCACTAATAAAGTAAAATTAATCATAATTAACGATTGATTGGATATCGATTAGAGTTAATATCAAGATTCGTCATCTAATGTTAGGTAAGGAAGTCTCAAGATATATCCTACAAATGATTATTTGCTATATTACGAATAATGTCTATAATGAGATATAATTTGTATATACTCCACAAAAATTATGAACAAAATTTATTTTGAATTTAGCGGAAACTGAAAATTATGAATATAAATTCATTTATATATATATAGTCCTACTCTAGTAGAAACCACTCTTAAAATAGAAACTAGAAACTAAATATTTTTTTTTTAAATCTCGTCGAAATATAGCACATATGGTATGCAAATTGATCGTTGGGAGATAGAAAAAAATACAGCGAAGTCGGATTTCGAAAACAAAATCACCGATTAACGGGAAAAATCAAATTAAAAATGGAAGGGATTAGGTGGGATTGTGTATGTGATGGTGTATTTTAATTATATGTGTGCCTCTAGGGAAGTCATTAGATTAGATTGATCTAATGGACTTAAATTAGTTTCTAGTTTCTATTTTAACTTTGGTTTCTATTTGATCACTAGCATATATATATATATATATATATATCAGTATATTACTTTATATTTTCATTGTGCCCTAAAAAAATTTCAAAAATTATTATCTTATGCTTTTAGCGAATATATTACTTTATCCTATTGTCCCAAGTCGGGACTGGAGAAATATATTACTTCATCATATTATTACTTTATCGAGGTTTAACTGTATGTGATTGTTGAACTCGATGTTGAATTGACGTGTGTGTTTGTGTTTGAGCGTTATTAAATTGTGTTTTAAGAGTTTTGTGTTTAACAATATTTTAAAAATATATTTTAACTAAAATTGTTGGTTTTAATAAATTAAGGTCAAGTTGCAAAAGTAAAGGGACTAAAGCGCAAATATGAAAATATGAGTAACGTACTAACCGACCGAGTACCAGACTATATTTTGATTAAAATTGTTGTTTTTAATAATTTAACGTAAAGTAGTAAAAGAACTGAAATGCAAATATCAAAATATGATTGTTGTACCTACCAGATATCAATATATATATATATATATATTTGTAAAATAACTGAAAACCCCATAAATAAAACATATGAAAAACTATTTATTTTAAGTTAAAACAATGTAAAAGATGAGATAATAAAAATAAATAGATAGTAAAACAAAATAATTAAACGAATTAGGTATTCTAAAAATTTGATAATAATTTGTGTAAAAAATAAATAAATTAAACATATAGTCTAATTAAAAGTATAGGATCCGACCAATCAAATTATCTATATAAATTAAAGTACATTATAAAAAGACGAAAAAAGTGCAACTAAACCTAGAAAAAATCTTTAAACCGCAATGAATAGAAATTTATGCTAATTGCTAGAAAATCACATGTGCCTCGCACGGGTTTTTATGCTAGTTTTAGAGTAAAAAACTAAAAGAGGGTATTGAAATTGTTTTACAAGCATTGATATGTATGTTACATGTTAGTATACATGCCTTCAAAAGTACACGTTATTGGTCAAATTTAACAGAGTAGCGTCAAGAAGGTGCTAATTATAGCCAGTGTCAATCATGGGGCAGTGCAGGTGGTGTGACCGCACTAGGCCCACCGGGATCAAGGGACCTAAAATTATATTTAGCCATGTATGTGCCCGAGTGAGTATATGTGGATACGATACATATAAATCTATTTTCAAATTACAAACGTTGAAATTTCTTAAGTCCTCGTATTAATATGGTAAAAAATGCAAGAATAAGTCATTTCAGATGTTATTGAATTTTACAAGTCATATTTTTGTAAGTGCACTAATTCAAAATAATAAGATGAAGAAGAATAAAGAAAACTGAAGAAGCATGATTTGCGGCACAAAATGATGTACCAGTAATACTTCAGTGACTTGTTTCTATATATTTAAGTTGTAAGGTGATTAGTACGAGAAAATGCCCTGAATAACTACTATTCATGTATAGTTTGCCCAAAATAACAAATGTCGGGTTTTGTGCCCTTTTTAACCACTCGGCCTCGCATTCAAGAGATGTGAGTACACTATGGAATACTTTAATGATATTGGACTCTCTCATCTCATTGTATACACTAAAAGCTCGCACTTTCCTCTCTCATCTCTTATTATACACACTCTACATCTGCACCACATACACACATTGATAGAGTATATATTTATATATATTTTATATGATTTTATTTCTCATATTTATTATATTTTGCATTTAATTGGATTTTTATTTAATAAATTTTAATGTTTTATTGTAGGAAGCATGAAAATCTCAAACTTGGAAGGATTGAAGAATAAAAAGCTTAATTTGGAGATTTATTAGAAGGAAAATCGGATTTGTTGGGCTGCCTGCACATAATTCACTGTTTGGGTCATATCTTGAGTTCTAGAAGTCAGAATTGGACGATTTAACAGCCCACGCGAAGATAATGGAAATATATTTTATTATAAAGTGGTCCAAATATCAAATTACTTCAGGAACGGCTCAGATTTACTGAAGAAAAGTCAGCTACGAATTTTCCTTGTAAAACAGAATCAGTTTAGGAAACGTACTTGTACTTTCCTCAAGGCATTAAAATATTTGAGGATATATATATAGACATCAGATCTGAGAGATAGAGAGACATACAGAGATACATAGATACATACATACGGAGCGGATCTTGTACTTTTCTTCTTGGAGAAAGATTGAAGGTTTTCTTCTCTGTTCTTAATATTATTATTATGTGTTCTTATTATATTATGTGTTTTGTTAATTTAATTATGAGTGAGTAGATCTTTAATCTAGGGTTAAGTTGAACCCTAGTTATGATTGATGTATGATTTTTCACAAACCCCCAATTTAGTTATGTTGTATGCTCTTGCTTATTGAGTTGTGCTTAATTAACAATAACATGTCAGACGTGATTATGCGTATTGTTTGAACCTAATATCTATTTATCATCGAAAGTTGGACTTAGATGGTTGTGATTTATCCAATAAGGACATGAACTTCTCCATGAAAATAGGTAGAACGGATTGTTAGGAAGTTAGGATGCTGTGTTTAATGTCTCTAAATTGCATGATACCATGAAAATAGGCTTGAGTGTATTTTTAGAGAAGCCATTAATACTCGAGAGAGGTTATTGGTATTTTATAGGGCGCATCTTTCCTCTTGAGTAGCGTATGATTAATTGGGGTGGAAAATCATAATTGCATCGATTCATGCTAGTGGGGATACTTAATTCTAGATGTTTTAGTTAATTGATAATACAATACAATTTGCCTTAGTATAATATTAGTTTAAAAATCTCTCAATAATTTATTGTGTTACTTGCTTAGTTGAATTAAATCAAGAATAACTAGTGATTGATACGTTTGTCTCTGTGGGATCGACTCTGACTTACCCTACTACATAGTTAGAAGGATTTGTTAGATATTATTATTTGATAGGCACGCGACAGCCTTGTCAAATTTTTGGCGCCGCTGCCGGGGACAAAGCGGTATTAGATTAGTTAATTTTTGAGTTTGTTTAGCTAAGTCTTTTGGTTGTGTTGCTTCGGCTATTATTCCCTTGTTATTTGATCTTTGTTTCTAGTTTTCTTGTTGCATGCACACTCGAAGTTCAGGTACAGAAAATTTGATTGCTCTTGATCCTGAAATTGAAGCTACAACAAGAAGACAAGCAGGACTACGAAGGAAAAATAAAGACAAGGAAGTTATGGGTGAGACAGCAAAAGCTCTCAGGGAGCATGGTATGCCAGATGCTACAGACGTACTCTCCAGTATTGTCAGACCAACAATCACGGCTACCCACTTTGAACTCAAGCCACAATTCATACAATTCGTCTCCAATGATTCTTTCGCAGGATTGTCCACTGAAAATCCTGTTGATCATCTTGAGAGTTTTCTGGAAAAGTGTGATACTATAAAGCTGACCAATGTTAGTGATGATGCTATAAAGCTGCGCTTATTTCCTTTCTCTCTCCGAGATACAGCAAAAGATTGGTTGAAGGATGAAAGACCAAATACATTCACTACTTGGGATAGTCTTGCAAAGGCGTTTCTACTTAAATTTTTCAGTCAAAAGAAAACTTCAAAGCTCAGGAATGAAATATCTAACTTTCGTCAAGATGATGACGAGTCACTTCATGATGCTTGGAGAAAATTCAAACGACTTCAGAGACAATGCCCTCACCATGGAATTCCTGACTGGTTGTTGATCCAAACATTCTACAATGGGTTAACACAAGAGTTTCGAAACTTTGTTGATGCTTCTTCTGGTGGATCTATTATGAAAAAGAGTACGGAGGATGCGAAAACTTTGTTAGACGAGATGGCGTCTAATGATAACTATCCTTACAGTGACAGAAATCATCCAAAGAAGGGTGGTAAGTATGATGTTGATGCTCTAACCATGTTGAATACTACTATGCAGGCAATGGTTAAGAAGATTGAGCAATTGGATTCTAGAACTTCATCTAAAGTTCCCTCATGTGAAATATGTGGTGTAATTGGACACACTCAACATGCTTGTCAATACAATCCTTCTGGAACAACAATGGAACAAGCAAATGCCCTCTACAACCAAAATCAAAGGCCACAATATAATCCTTACTCCAACACATACAATCCAGGTTGGAGAGATCATCCTAATTTCTCCTACAGAAATAACCAGGCTCAAGCTCAACCTCCACAAAATAATTTTTCTCAGCCGCCCGGTTTTCAACAAGCTCAGCCGCAAAAATCTAACTTGGAAAATCTTTTGGAAGGATTTATCTCTACACAAGCAAAGAAGAATGATTACTTTGAATCAAGTATCAATGAGATAAAGGCTCATAACAAGTTAATGGAGAATTCAATCACTCAAATTGCTCAACAGTTGAATCAACTTAACAAGTCTTCAAGCCAACTTCCTGGCCAAACTGAACAACCACATAGAGCCCACGTGAATGCTATAACGTTAAGAAGTGGTAAGGAATTTCAAGGGCCAGAGATGAAGATGATTAGTGATAATTTTATTGTTGAAGAAGATGGGGAGAAAACTCAATCTGAAAATGTTGTTGTGCAAGAAGCAGTTGAAGAAGAGAAGAAGGAACCCACAGTTGCTCCAGTCAGACCTTATGTACCACCTGTTCCGTTTCCGCAAAGGTTGGTGCAAGCTAGGCTTGGAGAGAAGTTTATGAAGTTTATGGATATCTTGAAAAGGTTAGAGCTTAATATCCCTTTCTTAGATGCTATCAAAGAGATGCCTTCTTATGGGAAGTTCCTTAGGGAATTATTGTCAAACAAAAGAAAGATTGAAGAAAGTTCTATTATCTCATTAACGACAGAGTGTAGTGCCATCTTGCAGAATAATCTTCCTAAAAAGCTAACTGATCCAGGTAGCTATTCTATTCCTGTGAAACTTGGAAATTTTGAAATCAAAAGAGCTCTATGTGATCTTGGGGCAAGTGTAAGTCTGATGCCCATATCAATCTGCAATAAACTTCAGATGGGTGAACTCAAACCCACACGTATATCTTTACAACTTGCAGATAGAAGTGTAAAAGTTCCACTTGGAATACTTGAAGATGTTCCTGTCAAGGTAGGAAAGTTTTTTATTCCATGTGATTTTGTTGTCATGGAGATGGAGGAAGATGCACAAAATTCTATTATTCTCGGGAGACCTTTCTTAGCTACAGCTGGTGCAAAAGTTGATATGATGCATGGAAAAATTTCTTTTGAAGTTGGAGTTGAGAAATTGGAATTTAAATTTTCCAACTCTTTGCTTAGCCCTTCTCTGAAGAAGAGTGATCTTGAAAAGAGTAATGAAGCTGTTCTTATGGTTAAGACCTTGGGTGGAGATCAAGATATGAGGGCTGATATTTTTCTCTCTGAACCTCCAGCAATTTCAGTGAGAGATTTACATGTCACTAATGTTGATTTGAAGCCTTCAATAATGAAATCGATTGGTGAAATTCAGTTTGGTGGATTATCTGTTGAAGATCCTGATGCTCATATTGAAAACTTTTTGAAGATTTGTGATACTATCAAGTGTGATGGAGTTTCTGATGAGGCCATTCGACTTCGATTATTTCCTTTCTCTCTAAGGGATGGAGCTAAAAATTGGTTATTTTCGTTACCCTCAAATTCCATTACTACTTGGGAAGACTTACTTATAAAATTTCTTTTTAAGTTTGTCTCACGAGATGAAACGTCAAGGATAGTTGTGGCACTCTTAAAGTTTGCTCGAGATAGAAGAATAGTATTGTTGGATAAAGCCGTGGATGAAAGTTATAAGTTTTTGGGAGAGATCATGAGAAAATATGTTGAGAAAGTGGATGATCCACTTTCGATCCATTCACCAGGTTGATTAACAAGAAGGTCGAGCTAATGACCTTAAAAAAAAGCGCTTCTTGGGAGGCAACCCAAGATTTTGGAGGAGGAACACTCTCCCACAATTTTCAACTGGGACTTCATGCACTAGGGGAGTATTTCTAACCTTTCTTTGTATAATTTTTTCATTCTTATTCTTTTTGTATTTATTTTAGGATCTTTTTACTTTTGTATATTTATATATATTATTCATTGAGGACAATGAACCACTTAAGTGTGGGGATGAGTTCTCAATGACGTAAAAAACCCAAACAAATTATATATTATAAAAATCTAAAAAATTTAAAATTTAAAATTTTTTTGTATATAATTGCCTTGTCTCAAAAGCATGTTAGCATGGATAAGTACACATTGTGTAGATTAATTTCGCATGATTAATTATGAGTGTCATATTCATAAAAAATCATTTGATGCTTGGTAATTCCTTGTGTGTGCTTGCGAACATTTAAAAACTTGAGATGTTTCTTGGTCAATTTTAGTGAGTTAAGCATGCTTTCACCATGTGAGGATTTGAGCCTAATTTATGATTGATAGATTTTTTATCAATCCATTTTTTTGTTGTGTGTTGTTCATCATGATTCTTGTTGCTCTAGAACTTGTTTTAAACCGTTTTGAGACTACATGATATGTGTATGCATGAATATGATAAAGGCACTAGGATTAACCTCATTTACCCAAACAGTACCCATATGAAAAATAATCCTTAGTGAACCCCTTGAGCTTATACCCGTTTCTTTCGTATATCACCAATCTAAAAATTTTTGAGCCTACTTATTTATTCTTGTCTTGATTTACTGGTAGAGCATATTGATTCAATTCAAGGGTTGGTGAATATTTAGTGTGGGGATTTCTTTTGGTTAAAGTGTTACATTTTTGTGGGATACAATATGGTATGAAAGTTGCAAACAAGTATCAAGTACTCCTTTGAGATTAATGGGTGGCAAGTGCAATGTCATATTAAAGGGACGATCCATGTGTGCTGGTATTAAGTACATTCTTGGTGACTTTTCACTGTCCTTGGTTACTGGAGAATGACTTGACTTTTGAAAAAAAAAAGAAAAAAAAAAGAGAAATTATGAGCAAGAGGAAGATAAAGTAGAGTTGTGTTCATTTGATTGATACAATGTGAAAGTGGGAAAGTACATGGGGTATATGTGCTTTGAAGTTTAATGCTTGTGAAAGCTTGATCAACTTTTACATGATCTAAGTTTCATGTTGGGTGCTTTAATTAAAAGTGAACATTATGCTCTATTAGTTATCAAGTTTAGCCACTTGTTAGCCTGTTTCTTTGATATCCTACCCCGTACCTAAGCCCCGTTACAACCTTTAACAAAGACCTTTTGATTCATGTATGCATGTGTACGAAGTAGTGGAGATTTGGTGGACAACCAAGCATATGGTAGCATATGAGTACATTGATTGAACTTGAGCGATACACTTATACCCATACACTTGTGTGAAGTGAGAGCAATGTGAGATATTTATCCATAGCATGCTTACTTGTTGAATGCGACTTTGATGTCTATCTCATGATATTTTTGTCTATCTAGACATTGTGTGTATACTTGGATTATTTTGTGTTAATGATGCTTAAAGTGAGAGTACTTGTACTTTCAGACACTTTCAGGTTGTTATGTGATTGAGATTTACAATGTGTGGAGTACTATGATATTTTGCATGTTTGAGAGACTTGGTGGTTGAAAATATTTGATTTTGTGGGTATATCTTCTATAAACCCTCACGAGACAAAACTCGTCCTACTAGGGCTGCCTAGGGGTTTAACGGCTTGTTGCATACGCTCAATGCAATCGTGTCATCTACGAAAGTGGTGGTCCTATTAGTTAGTATTATTTTTATTTCTTTATTTGTCCGAGGACGTGCAAAATACTAAGTGTGGGGATGTTTGATAGAGTATATATTTATATATATTTTATATGATTTTATTTCTCATATTTATTATATTTTGCATTTAATTGGATTTTTATTTAATAAATTTTAATGTTTTATTGTAGGAAGCATGAAAATTTCAAACTTGGAAGGATTGAAGAATAAAAAGCTTAATTTGGAGATTTATTAGAAGGAAAATCGGATTTGTTGGGCTGCCTGCACATAATTCACTGTTTGGGTCATATCTTGAGTTCTAGAAGTCAGAATTGGACGATTTAACAGCCCACGCGAAGATAATGGAAATATATTTTATTATAAAGTGGTCCAAATATCAAATTACTTCAGGAACGGCTCAGATTTACTGAAGAAAAGTCAGCTACGAATTTTCCTTGTAAAACAGAATCAGTTTAGGAAACGTACTTGTACTTTCCTCAAGGCATTAAAATATTTGAGGATATATATATAGACATCAGATCTGAGAGATAGAGAGACATACAGAGATACATAGATACATACATACGGAGCGGATCTTGTACTTTTCTTCTTGGAGAAAGATTGAAGGTTTTCTTCTCTGTTCTTAATATTATTATTATGTGTTCTTATTATATTATGTGTTTTGTTAATTTAATTATGAGTGAGTAGATCTTTAATCTAGGGTTAAGTTGAACCCTAGTTATGATTGATGTATGATTTTTCACAAACCCCCAATTTAGTTATGTTGTATGCTCTTGCTTATTGAGTTGTGCTTAATTAACAATAACATGTCAGACGTGATTATGCGTATTGTTTGAACCTAATATCTATTTATCATCGAAAGTTGGACTTAGATGGTTGTGATTTATCCAATAAGGACATGAACTTCTCCATGAAAATAGGTAGAACGGATTGTTAGGAAGTTAGGATGCTGTGTTTAATGTCTCTAAATTGCATGATACCATGAAAATAGGCTTGAGTGTATTTTTAGAGAAGCCATTAATACTCGAGAGAGGTTATTGGTATTTTATAGGGCGCATCTTTCCTCTTGAGTAGCGTATGATTAATTGGGGTGGAAAATCATAATTGCATCGATTCATGCTAGTGGGGATACTTAATTCTAGATGTTTTAGTTAATTGATAATACAATACAATTTGCCTTAGTATAATATTAGTTTAAAAATCTCTCAATAATTTATTGTGTTACTTGCTTAGTTGAATTAAATCAAGAATAACTAGTGATTGATACGTTTGTCTCTGTGGGATCAACTCTGACTTACCCTACTACATAGTTAGAAGGATTTGTTAGATATTATTATTTGATAGGCACGCGACAGCCTTGTCACACATACATACTTTCTTCTTCATCCACCTTCTTCAAACCCAAAATCTACAACACTATAACCCCGATAATACATGTGATCATAAATCCAACTTACCCATTAATTTCTCTTCAAATGAGTAGTGTCTTGCCCAACTTTGGTTCGAGAAATTTTGAATTTTGAATTTCGGGATTTTGTTGGATTTTTGTTGTTTCTTCTTAAAGATAATAATTAGAGTGGTTTGAAGATTTTCTGGGATTTTCGTTGAAGATTTGAAGAATTTTTCTGGGTTTTCAACTTTCAAATGGCTGATCGTGCTTCCCAACGTCTTCAAAAAATAAATTCTGCATCCAAACGAGGTACCCCAATTTCTATTCGTTCCAAGTACATGTCTTTACATGATATGATCAATGAACGTGGGGATGAATACATGTATGTTTCTGCTCTAGATTCATATGATTGTAGTAATAGATTTTATGATGTCGACAAAATTAAGGATTAAGGCTCCCTTAAAATTAGTCCCCGCCGGTGCGGGTGACCGTTCTTGTCATTGGCAGTCTAATGCCCTGTGTATTTATAAAGATGTCATAGTTTCCGGTCTTAGGTTTCCGTTTCATGAATTTATACCTAGACTTCTGGCTGATGTTCAAGTAAACCCTTGTTAATTACCTCCAAATGCCTGGAGGATAATTAATTGTTTTATGGTTTTGTGCTTGCGCAATAATTTTCCTCTTTCCGTCCCTTCGTTTAGAAAAATATTCCATTTTAAGAATAGTTCTGCCAGTAACTTTGGTTGGTGTACATTAACCACCGAGTTGGCCTTCCCTTCATTTTCCACCCAAAATCTATTCCTGATAACAATCCTAGGTGGAAAAATGAATTCATGTACCTCGTTTGGGAAGGTGGGGATTGGGGAACCTTATTCCGCAAATCATTTGGTAGAGTTGTGGAAGGTAGTCCCAACAAAATAATTTTGAATGATGAGGAGTCCCATGCTTATTCTGAGCTAATCAAGGATAATGGGACTACTGTGGATTTGGAGCTTCTAGACGAATTTGTCCTCAAGTCTGTTGACCTTTCAAGTGTTTCAGACAAGGGTAAATTTCCTTACTTTCTTTGTTTATTCTTTTCCTTTTTGAGATTTCTTATACCCATTCTTGTTTGTTTTTATATTTACAGTTGCGGCCTTTATTAACAAAACAAATGAGCCCAAGGACGATGAGACTGCCAGGATGAAGAGGGCCAGGATAGGGGATGATCCTCGTGGGAAACCTGATGTTCCCAGTTTTCTGATCCCACCTCAGATTCCTGTGGATGTGGCCGATGCTCCTGTATCTTCAAAGTCCTCAGTTTGGCGCCCCAACTGGGGTATTAGGAAGAAGGACACCATCACTGGGGTGTCCAAGCATGCTATTGAGTGGTCATACCACTCACTCACTCCCTGCGACTACAAGGATTTTGTTACAAACTCTATTATCGAGGGAGTTGAGCATCTGGGCGCTCAAACCATAGCCGTGGTACTTTTCTTTCTTTGTTCTATTTAATCCTTCTTCTTTTTATGTAATCTTTATCTTACTTTGAATTCCTTTTTGTTTGGCAGAGTAATGCCAACTTTCATGGGGGCCTTTTTCACGTTAAAGCTTGGTGTACCTCTTCTGAGGCCAACAAGGCTAAGCTTGATAAATCTGAGGAGGAGGTGAAGTCTTTGAAGGAGGCTTTAGCGAGAAAAGAGAAAGAGCTTGTGGATGCTCAGGTTGAGTTGGTTGAGTTGAGAAAGAGTAAAGATGATTATATCAATGAGTACCTTGACTCCCAGGAGTACAAGGACTTAATAAAGAAACATGATGAAATTCTTTTCCCAGTTCAGTATTCTGCAGGATGGGAGGATGTTGTTCAGGTCATCTCAGCTAAACATCCTAAAGCTTTTGATCCTGCTCAATTTCCAAGTCATCACCCTCCTACTCCTCTAGAGAGCATCTTGGCTGGGACAACTAGCATGGAGGGGGATGATAGGATTCTGGATCCTGAGCATTCCTCACCTCCTGGTGACATATCTGTCAATGATCCCGAGGCTACTGATTCCAGTTCTAGTTCCAGCTCGGAAGAAGAGACTGATACTGACAGCAAAGACATGGGTGAATTTTTAGATATGTTTATCTTTATATGGCCGCATGTGGCTATTTTATCTATCGTGTATTTTCAGCCTTCGGGCTTAATTTAAACTCTTTATGTAAGTTTAACTTAATATCTTTCGGTTTCTTTCAAGATTGAATACTTATCAATGTTTGTCAAATACAAGTTGTCATAAAAATGTCGAATGAGAACATCTTTCATAAATAACAGGAAAATGGGTTCGACCCTTACATAATACTCTACTTCATACTAAGAGCTTAAGAGCTCAAAATGGTTCCGTTGACCTTATTGTTACTTGTCCTATTAGTGGATCCTTTTAGGAAACACTTAAACATAATAAACTTTCAAATTTGAGGCATACCAAGTTCTTGGCACCTCGGTCCCTTCAAGGGTTCAGGCAACAATGCTCCAATGTACGTGACTTTTTCCGGTTCTCCCGGGATTAGGGGAATATGAATCAGATCCTCAGCTAGCTTTCCTCTTCTTTCTTCATCGTCTCTTGAATCCATAACTTCGATTGGGAGAACCTGCCCCCCGACTCCATCAGGCCTTAACGCAGCTACATAGTAACTCCTAGCTATCTTTTGATCTCCTTGTGGTTCACCAACCCTGTTCCTTGTTGGGAACTTGATTTTTAAATGGTAAGTTGAGGCAACATCCTTGAATGCACGAAGGCCTGTCCTCCCAAGGATTGCATTATAAGTCGAGGTTGCCTTTATCACCAAGAAGTTCAGCATTTGAGTTACTGTTTGTGAACCTTGCCCTATTGTCATAGGGAGCTGAATAGTTCCCTCTAATTTAGATTCAACCCCATTGAACCCGTATATGGGCATGTTTGAAGAAGTCAGTTGCGAATCGGTATATCCCATCTTGATGAAGGTGTCATGGAACAAGATATCCACGGAAGCTCTATTATCTACCAGAACCCTCTTGGTTTTAGATTTGCTTATTACATGTATAATGACCAATGGGTCGTCATGGGGGAACTTCACCCCTTCAAGATCAGAATCATCAAAGCTAATAGCCACTTTTGTTTTGGCACGTTTCGGTGATTCTCCTACAACAGTCATTACCTCTCGGGCATAAGCTTTCCTTGAGTTTCGGGAGGACCCAGCAGTAGTCGGTCCTCCAAATATCATGTTGATAACAGGCCCTCGGGGCTTAGGATTACGATCTTGATCGTTGTCCCTCCTATCATAGTCTTTCCTTTCGTAGTTTCCTTGTTGATTTCCTCGATTCTCATCCTTAGTGAACTTATCGAGTTTTCCTCTTCGGATTAAGAACTCGATCTCATCTTTCAGTTGTCTACAATCGTTGGTGTCATGACCAACTTCTTTATGGAAACGGCAGAATTGATTCTTGTTTCGTTTCTCCAAGTCGGATCTTAGTGGCTTTGGCCATCGAAGATCTTCTTCCTTCTCAATCTCCATCAGAATTTGACTTCTTGAGGTGTTCAACCTTGCATATTCATTGAACCTGGGTCCAAAGCTGTTCTTTTTAGGTAGAGAGTCAGAATCTTTCGTTGTCCTGGGATATTTGTCCCTAGCGTCATACTCTTGAGTCTCCTTTCTCTTTTTTCCGTTTTCACTTCCCTCAACAGTGGTTTCATATTTCTTCATGCTTTCCTCGGCCTTGATATACTTTTCGGCTCTATCTTGAAGCTTCAACATGCTTTCGGGCGGATGCTTTGCCAAGGATCTCTTGAAGTGATCATCAGTGGTTCCTTGTTGTAGGGCTATCATTGCTACTTTGTCCTCCAGATCCGGGACCTTCAAAGCCTCTCTTGTAAATCTATTTATGTAGTCCCTCAAGGCTTCATTATTACCTTGTTGGATTCCCATAAGAGATGCAGAACTCTTCTAATGCACCCTTCCACTGACGAACTGATTGATAAACGCCCTGCTTAGTTCCTTAAAAGATCCAATATAATTGGGAGGGAGACGACTGTACCAACGTTGAGCCATGATCTCCAGGATTTGTGGAAACGCTATGCATTTGACTGCATCATTGGTAGGCTGCAACAACAATGCATTAGAAAAAGTTCTTACATGATTTGCTGGATCTCCTGTTTCATCGTAAGATTTAAAGGTTGGCATCTTGAATTTTCTGGATATATTTGCTTTCATGATATCCTGAGTAAAAGGTGGCGTAGGATCATCAGGATCTCCTAAGGGTAACAACATAGTAGGATCACCCTTTGAAGCTTCAGCCCTCTTGGTTCTTCTTGGTGCAGGATCTAAATTGATCACTGGGACTCTCCCAGTTGCTTGGTTTTGTGCTTTTGCGACCTCTTCTTTCGCCAATATTTTATTGAGTCTTGCAGCCTCTGCCTCATAGGCCGCAATCTTTTCCTTAGTGGTTTGGGGTTGTCCAGATTTGTTTGGGAAGAACACCTCCTTTTTGGGGTACATCCCTTTCATCATCGGAGTTATAATCTTCTTCCTCGGTATAAGGACCTGGGTAGTCTTGAATCAAGGGGGTGTATCGAGTTTGAGTTTGTTGATTTTGGGGTCCCAGACCTTGAATATAAAGGGGAAGATAAGTTTCGTGGTATGTTGGATTAATACCACTACGCCCCACTGTGGGTCGAGGTGGCATACCATAGGTTGGCATCCCGAGAGTTTGAGTCGTGTATTGGGGAAGATCCATGGTGTGAAGTTGAAGGCCACGTGGTGCATTCATGAGTAGTGGAGAGGTTGTGATTGGTTGCTGGAGAGTAGTCTCTTGAGGATTAGGTCCATGAACGACCATTTGCAGGTGATTCGTCCCTTCAACCGAAATTGGGATTTCTGGTCCATGAGTAGTGGTGAGGGGGATACTCACCCCTTGAGTGCCAGTAGTTGGCGGTGGTTCGTTTTCGTGAGTCTCTGTTTCAGAGGTAAGAGGAAGCCCTTCAGAAGTATAAGTTTCCCGACTTGTTCTTCGTGTATTTGCCATGGTTGATATTGTCTACCCACAGACGGCGCCAAATGTTGTGGAATAAAATCTGTATATTCGAATTTACTGTTAGGGTTTGAGAGCTTTCGAGCTTTAATGGCTGGTCTCGTGTTTCGTGGCTAAATCTGCCCTCACAAGATGTCTAAGTATGGTGTTGCCCTCGGGCCTATGGCGGCAGGGGCACACCAAAGACGTAGTGACTTGTATTTTCTTATTCAAAAATGAAGTCTAAAACGTAGTTCTAATTTGAAGGATCAGGGTCCTTATATAGGCGTCGGGAGCCCTGCATTTAGAGTAGAATTAGGTGACTTGGGGGCCAAGTCACCTTCTTAGAACAGGTTTGTGAATCCTATTTTGTAGAAGGATGACTCCTATTAGGTTTATATGCCTTGGAGGCTACTCTTTGACGAAGTTGGCACACTTTGGACTCTTCTGATAAGCTGCAGATTTTTCCTTTTTATTAATTATGAAATTAATAAATAATTAGGGTTTCAGACCTCATTAATTGGGCTTAACTCTTGGACCAATCTAGGTATAATTAATACGTCATTAATTATATTTTCAGGGCTGTTTTTGGCCCATATCATCAACAAATGTTTGTTTCAGTATTAGTATATATATATATATATATATATATAGGCCATTATTTCAGATAGAACCATTTTATATAGAGAATCGGAGAGAACCGTTGGTTCTATCACGGAATCTCTCAAATAATTTAAAAATTTTATTTCACAAAATATAAAGTTTGATTATAATATATATTATTAATGACAAATAAATTTTATTAAAAATTAAACATTCAAAATTTGAACAAAAAATTGATTTTAAATTTGATTCTACTGTATAATCATTTTGAATAAGTGTGATTCTACTCTAGAATCACTTTGAACTATTTCATTAATTTTTAATGATTTTTTAATAAAAAAGTAGTGTAATTTTATTTTTTGATTTACTAATTTACATTTGTAATTATCAATACTATTATATAATAGACGAAACATTAAAAGTTTGGTCGGTCGGTATGGTACGTTATGATTTTACTTAATTGCCCTTTCTTAAAATCGTGTTTTTACTTAATTAACCTTACTTATTTATATAAATATATTATTAAATAATAATATTACCTATTTATAACCAATTACCTTTTTCATCTAAAATACATTATTTTTTTTAACAAATTCCCCTATTTTTTCAAATATATCACGGGCAATTACCTTTTTTAACTAAAACATGTTAGTTTTTCTATTTTTTTTCTTACTAAAACCCCTCATTTTCCAAAAATATCACGGACAAACCTTTAGTTATTTATTTTTAAACCTAATATTATAATATATTTTTTAAAGTTTACCTATTTTAACATGTCTACTTATTTTTCTTAACAAATGCAATTACTAAAAATATTAAAATATAAATAATCAAATACATGTTTATAACCAATTACTTTTTCAGCTAAAACACATTATAGATTTTTTCTAACAAAGTCCCTCATTTTCTAAATATATCACGGGAAATTGCCTTTTTCAATTTACCTTTTCTATTTTTCTCACTAAAATCCATTCTTTTTCTAAAAATATCACGGACAAACCCTTTACTTATTTACTTTAAAACGTATTTAAATAATTTAAATTATTAAATTTTAAAACCTCATTTTCCAAAAATATCACGGGCATTTACTTTTTTAAACTAAATATATGTTACATTTTTTATTTTTCCATACTAAAACCCCCTATTCCAAAAATATAACGAGCAAACCCTTACTTATTTATTTTAAAATCTGTTTTAATATTTTTAATTAATTAAAAGCGTTTAGCTATTTTAACATGCCTACTTATTTTTTCAACAAATAAAATTAAAAAATTAATAATAAAATAACAATTAACAATCCGTGCATCGCCGGGTGGTTTTAAGCTAATATTTAATAAAAAAATGAAATACATATATGTTTTCTATATATTTATATAGTGGTTATCGGATTGTCTCTGGAATGTTACTCACTAACGGTACCTGGATTTGTTATTTTTTATCTTCAAAACCCTGATTTGTAAGTTTAGTATATCCCAAATTTTACAATTGTTCACACTTTTATTTCTGGTTTATATTTATAATATTGTCTTATTTTTGTAGATATTAAACCTAAATATTTGTATTTTACTAGAAAATAAATTATTCAGCTTCTTTAGAAATCTTCTACAAAAACAATTGACAGGCAGATTATAAAAGTTCACATTTAACAGTAAAGATAAAAAGTTCAAATTTTAAAAGAACCTTGATTTTTCATACAAAACTTGAAGAAAGTTCGAGGAATGACAAGCTGAGTATATGGCAAATATATTTCTTAAGCCATCTATAGACCACACTTTCGTTCCTTAGCATAGCTAACTGGTAGACCACACACACGTACGTACACAAACATTCTACAATTATATATTCATTCAACATAAATTACAATATAATATTCTCGAGCAACTCTATATAAAGATGACAGCAAGTTTGAATTGAGACAAAACAAAAACACAATGGAAGGAAGTTCTCGAGGTGGAAAAAGCATGGAGGGTGGCGCAGGGAAAGAAGATGTTAAGCACCGCGGTGTTAGACGTCGGCCATGGGGGAAATTCGCGGCGGAGATACGGGATCCTTCTCGCAATGGGCAGAGGCTATGGCTTGGAACCTTTGAGACAGCAGAGGATGCTGCTCGTGCATATGATAAGGCAGCATTTAGCTTAAGGGGACATTCGGCTATCTTGAATTTTCCAAATGAATATTATTCTCAACTCACCGATTGTCGATATCAGTCGTCGTCGTCTACGCCTACTAATTATGGGAGCTCATCAAGTGGAAATAATCAGAAACAAGTTATTGAGTTTGAGTATTTAGATGACAGTGTTCTGGAGGAGCTTCTCCAATCAGATGAACAGAAGAAACTCAACAAACGTTAATGTGTTCATTTTTTGGTACAGCTTAATTTATTGTACGTCCTTCATACTATAACCCGACCAAAAACTTGACAATGTCAAACTTGACAATCTTGTTAAGATTTACTCGTCGTAATTGTGCAACTTTCTGCGGAACTAGACGATTTCATTTACCTGTCTAAACATGACTCATCTGAATTCCTCTCTTGTTAATTAGTTTTTTGCTTATGGTATGATATTTGTTTCTGAACCGAAAATGAATCAGTGGTCCGAACCCAACGACATCCCTCTCTATACACTTTGTAATTAAAGGTCGAAGATTCAAAGTTCAGGTGCGTGTGTCTGAGTGTTCAAAGTGCGTATTAAAATTTCTGTATGAACGTTAATACATTCGGGTGGTTGTAGGCTGCAGCCACATTCAGCGAATCTCTTAAACCTGGAATTTAATTTCAAAATACAATGATTAAAAGTTGAAACATGGTTAATTAACAAAATAGTTAAGACAAAGTAGCACGACAACTAAACTCCTGTTCTTAAGAACAATGCAGTGAAAACCCGAATGCACTGGACAGATACTGTGTGAAATGGATTCGCCATTTCAAACCAAATTAGCCGACATGAATGTTAAATCTGATCCTTTTAGATACGTTTAGCTTACTTAATTAGCAACCGAGTTATATATACTGTATTAATCCCAGCATTCATGGACCCTGAGGCTTGATTTTCAGTAAATACATTGTACTAGAACTGAAGCCTCGTCGACATGAGTATTTCTTTATTTTAAGTAATTTTCGTAAATAAACCTTTTTTCTTATATTATTGTGTTGAAATTTATTCTATACTTGGCTCCAAGACTTGCGGCCAGTTTTCCCTGTATTTCAACAAAAGATCAAACTACAAAGTGCTACTCTTAAGTCTTAATAATGAAGTCAAAACTCTTTTGTAAGAAATAATCGTCTTAATCTGTTAAAAATATATTTAAATATTGAAATCGTAAATATTAATTGTTAATGATGGCGTAATATACACTGCAGAGGTGACCTTTCTCCGAGACCTCAAAATTTTAAATAAATTCATTCTTTAATGTGATATAGAATTTAGGCTGTCCGAAAATTCAAATTTGACTTCCCATCATGTATAATATTCTCGTAATTTGTTATGAATACGAACAATGTCCAGTTTTTCACCCAAAAATAGGTGAGCTTGTTATTTAATATATATAGATACTGGTCCCTTTTTTTCCTTTTCTGCTAGACATGCAGTCAAGATGTATGTCATCCATGACCCAACTCAATTGGAGGCGTACCGGGTGCATGAACATTTCGGCCTCATACGTTCACTTCTGACTGGTACCTGTACAATTATGTGTGCATTCAGGTAGAAATCCAGTAACCAGCTCCGCCTCCATGCAGTAGCCAGTAGGTGTTGAACTTTTATCCCCATGTTTGCACTATATTGTAAAATCAATATTTTGCAAGAAAAAATAGTGTAGCTTGAAAATAATTAATTAATGGATTCCTTCCCCTAGGCTTGCATGTGGCTTCAACCGGACCGCTTTTTTTTTTTTTGCATGCTGATGCTGAGTATCTGAATGCTTTAGAAAAACTGCAAGATCATCACTATCAGTCGATTTAGAGATTCTACTTTTGATTTAAGATAAAATGTAGATCAGAATCTCAAGATAATCAAGAATAAAGGTTTTCAAGAACACAATATTGGACCAGCTGGAACATATATTAAACAGCACTAAAGGGTTTGATTTAAAGTTTTTTCAGATCATATATTGTTCTTACTATCATGCAACTTGGCCGCCAAGTTGCACCTTGCACCACGTGCTAACAAATTCTTGAATGTAGAATCTTGTAAAACATGGTGTGTATATTGTGGATGAAATAGAGATTAGTGACAACACAAGGGTCCATTGTTTTCGATAAGTTTGGTAATTGTTTTAGAAGACTAGCTAGCTTTTAAAAAATCTGTCATATGGTCAACACAATTTGCAGAATCATGAATGTATGGAGCCCGTAGGTGTTTAGATGTTATATTCGGTAACAGTTTATTCGATCTATTCGAATTTAAGTAATACAAAAGTCAGTATTTACGATCAAAATTTCTATCGAAATTACTGATCATTTAAGTGTTTATTTGTAGTACTGTAACGGTCTTGAATGATAATTTGTTGCGTAATTGTGAGCGACAGGTTAGGTCTTGCGCTTACAGAGCAGTGTCTACACTTTGTAATCGATAGTTGTATGTGTTGTTAGGTCAACTTTTGTTGGAAATAATAAGTACTATAGCAACATAAAAGCAGTTATATAATAGATATAGCATTGACAGGCCAAGATCAAAGTTAACAAAACAAAGCATGAAGGTCGAAAGCATGCATATCAGAAACTGATAAATAACCAGGGAGACAGAAACAGTACCTGTAGCCATATAACAGTGTATAAGAACAGAAATAACGAAGCAACAGCTGAGTGGTCAGGACTTCGAGAAACCCTGACTGTTCTTGAAGAGTTATTCGCCCCCACTTACTGTGTCAGGTTGTCGGCGAGATACTACTTTCAGGATAAAACAGCTCCGAGCAAGGTGTTCACAACAACATCAGCGCTCAACTATGACCAGCACCTCAGTCGCCGGAGAACCATAAAACTACAGGGAAATTTTTTGGAGAGGGAGGGCAGAGAGAGTTTTGTTTTTGAGAGAAGTGTATTTGCAAACTTCTGTGTGTTTTAACTGAGCTACAAGGGCCCCTACTATTTATAGTGGTTCCTTTCGTAACTGAACACACACGTTAATTAAAACGTTTTGATTTAAATTTAATAACATGTAGCTGTTACATTTTATTTTATTAATCTTTTTAATCTTGAATTATTTTGACTTGGTCAACTGGACCATCTGATTAATAAATCTGGCCCAGGTCCATCTGATTTAATTTTAATAATTAAATCTGGCCCAGCCCAATAATAATTCAATTAAAAAAATAATATTAAAATCATAGAATAAAACCCCTCGCCCAGGTCGCCTCGCGTACGCGAGACACCGAGACATTCGCCCTTCGGCCCGGTCCGGGGCGTAGCGAGGCGGGCGGCGGCGCGCGTGCGTATATGTGTTAGTGTGTATATGTGTGTGTGTGCGCGCGCATGAAGCACACACTAACACCATGCACCATCACACACCTTAGTAGTTGTATACTTCGCATGTGTGTAATGCTATATAAAGCCACCAAGTCCCCTTATTCTTTTCTATGTGGGACAAATAAAACATCATTTTAACAAGCTTTTTCAAGCTACTACCTTCATCTCAATTTCTCTTATGGATTTAACCAAGAAAATTATTAAACCCATACATGAAAGTTTAAGTTCCCATAGCAAGGAACAACTTCCAATCATTAGAAATTTGAATTAACATCAAGAATATATTTAATTATATCCTTAAACTATCAATTTTCTAACAACTTTTTCATTAATATACTGTATTACTAGTATTAAAAGAAATTTGGAGTCGTCTGTCAAGGTACTTAATTTTCAGTACTTAATACAAGTACTTATTAAAATCATTAAAATCGAAACTTCTAAAACTTCATTAAAATCATTAAGTACTTAATACAAGTACTTATTAAAATCATTAAAATATTTTTTTCGTATTTTTATGTTATTAACTTTTAGACTTTATTTATTTATTTATTAGATTTTTGACGCTCAATTAATTATGTGTGTTGTATCTTGAGTTCTAAAAATCATTTTTGAATATTATACAGCTGAGACGATACTCACAAAATAATATTTAATTTAGTGACGGTTTAACAATTATTTTTCAATTAAAACTATCCTGAAACTGAAAAAAAAAGTGACAAAATTTTACATTAAGAATTTTTATTCAACTTAAAAAAATTATTTACTGCTTTCAATATTTAACTATAGTTCTACTAACAACTAAATACACTTTTTAATATTACATATAACGGGTTTCATTTAACTATTTTAAGATCTAACAAATTAATGTTTAATTAAGTGATGGTTTAACAACTCTTTTACTATTAAAACTACCCCAAAACTAAATAGAAGAAAGTAGGAAATTTTCGTGTATTTGATTTAAATTATCAAAATACATTTTTTAGTATTTTTAATATAATTCAACAAACAACCAAATACACTTTTTCGTATTCGATCTAACAGTTCTCATCTATTTGTTTTGAAAACTGACGATCCTTATTATTTTGATATATAAATAGGAATTGAATTCCAGTTATTAATAAAAACAGGTCTTTTTATTAAGTTATAAGTACGTCTAATCCAATTCTAATATTAATATGTTAGATATAATTGCTGACGTTTGTTCATCAGTGTTTAAGTACCAGGTACATATCAGAGTTTATCTAGAAGCCAGTCAGAGTTTGATAAAGTCTGACTGGGTGAAGAGTTTACATTGAAGCCAGTCAGAGTTTGATAAAGTCTGACGTGGTGATAGTTGACTTAGCTGTCAGTGCAAAGATAAAGATTCTAGAAGCAATATATTCTGAAGATGGAAAGAAGTAGAATATATTGAATATTGATACAGCTAAGGAAACGGAATAGAAGACTGAAGCAATCCTTAATTGATATGAATTGTATCGCTAACTTATAGGAATATCAATTAGAGATGGATTGTATATAACTGTGTACTATATAAACACAGATAGGTTATCCCTAGAAGGGATGCAATTATTGAAATATTATTCTTGTAACCTAGTAGCTCTTTGTGATTCATTAACATCACTAAGAGAGAATTATTTTAATATAATTCAGTTTGTTGATTTATAAACTTGTGTTCTTGATTGTTATTCTCATACATACTTGATTATATATTGTGTATTCGGCCTAACAATTGGTATCAGAGCCAAGGCTGTTTAATATATACAGTTTTTCGATTCAAACACAGTAATAATCATGTCTGAAGAAAATCAAACTTCTCCCAAGGTTGAACAGGTTAAACCTAATTCTGTGAGTCGGTATGAAACAATCAGGGTTCCAATTCTCAGGCCAGTGGAGTATCCAATTTGGAAGGTGAAGATGACCATGTTTCTGGAGGCTACAGATCCAGAATATCTTGACAGAATCAATGATGGTCCTCATATGCCGACTAAATTGTCTCCTGTTGTTGATGGTCAAGAACAAAAGACTGTTCCAAAGGAAAAGAAAGATATGACTCCTGAGGACATCTCATCAATTGCAAAAGATGCAAAAGTTAGACATCTTCTACACAGTGCCTTAGATAATGTTATGTCTAACAGAGTAATTGGTTGCAAAACTGCAAAAGAAATCTGGGATGCTTTGGAAGTCAGGTGTCAAGGAATCACTGCTATAAAGAAGAACAGGAAAACAATACTCACTCAGGAGTATGAGCACTTTGATTCAAGAGCCAATGAAACCTTGACTGAGACATATGACAGATTCTGTAAACTACTGAATGATTTATCTCTAGTTGATAAAGAATATGATCTTGAAGAATCAAATCTCAAATTTCTCTTATCTTTACCTGAAAGATGGGATTTGAAGACAACAACTATAAGAGATAATTACGAACTTGCTGAAACTGAACTTGATGAGATTTATGGGTTACTGAAAACTCATGAATTGGAAATAGAACAAAGAAACAGAAGATCAAGCAAGAAGACAAAATCTGTTGCTCTCAAAGTTGAGGAGAAGCCCATCAAGAAGGAATCATCAAGGAAGAAAGCCAAGGGAAAGGCTTTAGTCATTAAATCTGAAAGTGAGTCATCAAACTCTGATGATGACTCAAACTCTGATGAAGCTTCTGACTCTGAGGATGATGAAGAACAGATGATGCAAATGGCTGCATTGATGGTGAAAACCTTCAAGAAGATGGGATTCAAGAACTTCAAGAGAGGAAAGAGATTCTCAAGGAAAGATTCAAACTCTGAAAGGAAAAGTTTTAGAAAGTCTGATGGAAGGGAGACCAAGTCTGGCAAGAAAGATAAATCTGAAATCCAGTGCTACAGGCAAAGAAAGGAAAATCTGAGAAAGCACTCATCTCTAAAGGCAAAGACTGGGCAGATACTTCAGACTCTGATGATGGAGTAAATTATGCTCTTATGGCAACTGTCAGAGATGAGACTGAATCATCTGAAAATAAGGTACCCCTAACTACTTATGCTTATGATACTGATAATATATCTGAGTTAAGAGTATATCTGAAAAGTGTACATGTTAGTTATAGGGATCAGACTTTAGAGAATGAGAGAATTAAATCTGAGAATCTTAGTCTTAAAGAAAGAAACAAGTTTCTTGAAGGAGAACTTGAGAATATGAAGCAGATTCAAAAAGAAAGAGATGATGCTGTTTATGTTGAACAGGAGTTGCTCAAAAGATATAAGCAACTAGAATCTGATCTAGAAAAAGAAAGAAAAATAATCAAGACTTGGACAAACTCTGGAAGAGACACTCATCAAGTGTTTCAGACAGATTCTGTAGGTTTAGGCTATTGTGAAAATGATGAACTTAGGTTTAAAGACAAGGTTAAGGTTAAACCACAACTTAAACCTGTGAAATTTGTTCCAGAATCTACTATGTTAAAATCTGTTGTAGTAAGAGAAACTGATATGGAATCAGATGAAACCTGTGAAAAACAGGAAAATATTGTAACAGAAAATCTTATGGAAATAGAAGCTGTTAGAAAGTCAGTAAAAACTTGTGAAAAACAGGTTAATGTTGGTTTGATGACAGGAAAACAGTTCAATCATAAGCTAAAAGAGGTAAAGTCTGCCATGAAACCAAAAGGGTCCAAGAAAAATAGGAATGGAAAGATAGGCATAAATAATAGAAATAATCATTTGCCTACTGCTGGTGCTCCAAGGAAAACATGTTATAATTGTGGTAGTTCTAATCATCTTGCTAGATTTTGCAATAAGAACAAACATATTAATTCTTTACCTTCTACATCAGGAGTAAAGAATGATTATGTAAGGGTTAAACCACAGACTTTATGCACACACTGTGGGAGCACTTGGCATTCTATTTATACTTGTAAGAGTTATCATGCTATTTATCACAACTATTATGAGCTAAAACCCAACTTGAAATGGGTTAGAGCAAACTCTGCAAGTGTAAAGTCTGACAATGTTAGTTTAAACTCTGTTGATAGTGATTCCGCTGCAAAAGCTAACACTGTTAAGAAAGCCAAAGGATCCAAGCAAGTCTGGGTCCTCAAAACTAACACTTAGTGTTTGTTTGTGATTGCAGGGTATAAAAGAGAGCACACTTATCTTGGACAGTGGATGCTCAGGACATATGACTGGAAATAAAGCCCTGCTATCAGACTTTGAGGAGAAGGCTGGCCCAAAGGTTTCCTATGGAGATGGCAACATAGGACACACTCTGGGATATGGCAATATTAATCTTGGAAGTGTCATCATCACGAATGTAGCTCTAGTCTCAGGACTCAAGCATAATCTGCTATCTGTGAGTCAAATCTGTGACAGAGGAAACCATGTAGATTTTCATACTGAATACTGTGAAATTATCAGTAAATCTACTGGAAAAGTTGTTCTAGTTGGAAACAGGCGCAACAATATTTCTGAAGCAAGTTTGGTAACAAACTCTGATGGAAAAACAGTGTGTCTGTCTGCAAGAATGTCAAATGAAGAGAGTTGGAAATGGCATAAGAAGCTCTCTCATCTAAACTTGAACAACATCAATGATCTTATACGAAAAGATCTTGTAAGGGGACTTCCAAAGTCAATACTAAGCTTAGATGGTCTGTGTGATTCTTGTCAAAAGGCCAAGCAAAAGAAGTCATCTTTCAAGAGCAAATCTGAATCTTCAGTAGTGGAACCTTATCATCTTCTACATGTTGATCTCTTTGGACCAGTGAATGTGATGTCTATGGGCAGAAAGAAATATGCTCTAGTAATTGTTGATGAATATACTAGATATACATGGGTGTATTTCTTATCAAAGAAGGATGAAACTGCTCAAACTCTGATGGATCATGTAAACCTACTGGACAAAGGATCACAGCACAAAGTGAAAATTATAAGAAGTGATAATGGAACTGAATTCAGAAATTCAATCATGGAAGCTTTCTGCAAGGAAAGAGGAGTGAAACAAGAGTTTTCTGCACCTGGAACTCCACAGCAGAATGGTGTAGTTGAAAGAAAGAACAGAACTCTAATCGAAGCTGCCAGAACTATGCTTGATGAAGCAAAATTACCAACTTATTTCTGGGCAGAAGCTGTTCAAACTGCTTGTTTTACTCAAAATGCTACACTGATTAACAAGCATGGGAAAACACCATATGAGATGGTGAAAAATAAGAAGCCAAATTTGAAATATTTTCATATATTTGGATGCAAATGCTTTGTGTTGAAGACTCATCCTGAACAGTTGACCAAGTTCGAGTTAAAAGCTGATGAAGGAATCTTTGTTGGCTATCCATTATCAACAAAAGCATTCAGAGTTTACAATCTGAGAACTAAAGTGATCATGGAATCCATACATGTGTCATTTGATGACAAGAAAATAACTGGACTTGAAGATGAAATTGAATATGATCAACTGCGCTTTGAAAATGAAGGTTTATTTTCTGATGATGTAAACTCTGATGAAGCAGTACCGACAAACTCTGATGAAGCGGTTCTGATAAACTCTGACGAAGCATACTCTGAACCTCTACTGGTAAATACTGGAGAAACTGAAAATTCTCAAATTGAAAAACATAAAGAACCAGTTGAGGGGGAGCGTGAAGAAGCTCAACAAGACACAGAAAATGAGTCAGTTGAGGAAACTGATTCAAACTCTGACAGTTCAAACTCTGAGCCATCCAATTCAGGGGGAGCCTCAGATGCTGCAGAAAGTCAACTTATGAATCAGGAGAGCATGGATCAAGGGGGAGGATCCAATAATGATGCAAGAAACCACTTACCAACAGCAAGAAAGTGGACACAGGCACACACACCTGATCTCATAATTGGAGATCCTGATGCTAGTATGAGAACTAGAAGTGCAACAAATAATGAGTGTCTGTATCATGCTTTCTTGTCTCAAACAGAACCAAAGAAGGTGGAGGAATCTCTTCAAGATGCTAATTGGATTACAGCAATGCAAGAAGAGTTAAATGAATTTGAAAGAAATGAAGTCTGGACACTTGTACCTAGACCAAAGAATAGATCAATTGTAGGTACAAAGTGGGTTTTCAGAAACAAGACTGACAGTGAAGGTGTGATTACAAGAAACAAGGCTAGACTTGTGGCTAAAGGTTATTCACAACAGGAAGGGATTGACTATGATGAAACCTTTGCTCCAGTTGCAAGATTGGAGGCCATAAGAATTTTTCTGGCCTATGCTGCACACAAGAAGTTTAAAGTCTTTCAGATGGATGTGAAAAGTGCTTTTCTCAATGGGAAGCTTGAAGAAGAAGTGTTTGTTGAACAACCACCAGGATTTGTAGATCCCAAGCATCCAGATTATGTCTACAGGCTTGACAAGGCATTATATGGACTAAAGCAAGCACCAAGAGCATGGTATGAAACTCTTGCTCAATTTCTTTTAGAAAATGGGTTCACAAGAGGTACAGTTGATAAAACCTTGTTTTATTTCAATTCTGGTGATGATTTGTTTTTAGTTCAAATTTATGTAGATGATATTATCTTTGGATCTACTAATGACAAACTTTGTAAGAAGTTTGCAAAGCTTATGCAATCCAGGTACCAAATGAGCATGATGGGAGAGCTTAGTTACTTTCTAGGCTTACAGGTCAAGCAAACAGATGATGGTATTTTTATCAATCAAGCAAAATATACCAGAAATCTTCTCAAGAAATTTGGTATGCTTGATAGTTCATCTGCTACAACTCCCATGGCTACTGCAACAAAGCTAGACAAAGACACAGGAGCCTCAGTAGATATGACAAACTACAGAGGAATGATAGGGTCTTTACTGTATCTTACTGCAAGTAGACCTGATATCATGTATGCAACATGTCTTTGTGCAAGATTTCAAGCAGATCCCAGAGAGCCTCATCTAACAGCTGTAAAAAGGATTTTCAAATATCTCAAAGGAACCATAACCTTGGGTTTGTGGTATCCTAGAGAATCAGAGTTTAAGTTAATTGGTTACTCTGATGCAGATTTTGCAGGCTGTAAGATAGACAGAAAAAGTACAAGTGGAAGCTGTCAATTCTTAGGTGACAGATTGGTTTCTTGGTATAGCAAGAAACAGAAATCAATTTCCACATCCACAGCAGAAGCAGAGTATATAGCTGCTGGTAGCTGTTGTGCACAGATTCTGTGGATGAAGAATCAGTTGCTGGATTATGGTTTGAGGTACTCTAAAATACCTATTTTCTGTGATAACCAAAGTGCTATTGCTATGACAGGAAATCCAGTACAGCACTCCATGACCAAGCACATCAGCATAAGGTATCATTTTATCAGAGAACATGTGGAAGAAGGAAACATTGAGCTTCATTTTGTGTCTACAGACCAACAACTTGCAGATATCTTCACCAAACCTTTGAGTGAAGCTACTTTTACAAGATTGGTAAATGAACTTGGAATGATCTCTGGTTTCGACTAGAGATACGGGTTAGACTCAAAAACTATACATGTTTGATTTTTATGCTCATCATTCCTTGCATGTATTAGCTGTTATGAGTACCAGTGTCATAAACTCTGAAAGTAAACTCTGATGCTAAACTCTGTTAGTCATACTCTGTCGGTTAAAGTCTGATGTTAAACTCTGATTATGATTTTTTTGTCTGAAACACATGGACCGATGAAGAAAAATGTATGAAACATGATTTTCAGTAAGTAATCATGAATTATTCTAAGTATTATAAATTCTGATTACAAAATGTACAGAAATTTTACACAACATGATACTGTCTCTATATTTATAGCATCTCTTAGTTTATTGATTCTATACACTGAAGTTGTATTAGCTGTTTGCATTTTCTCTCATAAATTAATTGTATTAACTGATGAAAAGTCTAAACTCTGATTATAAATTGCAAATAATTCACCCTCAAATCAAAAGATGCCAAACAGAGCACAAATTCCTTTGAGATCATGTTGTGCCTAGGAAGATCCAGGACCTTATTGTATGAAATAAGGGCTAAAATCTTTGATTTTTTGGTGACTAGTGCCAACCACTGATTACTGGAAAAATATAATAATAAAAAAAATTAAAATTAAAAATATATATGAAAACATATATAGAAAGGGGGTGAAAAATAAAAGATATATCCAAATGAAAGGATATCAGTATACAGAGTTTAGATATAAAATCAGATTTTATGTTATACATGAGAGTTTAGGCAATCAGTTTTTACTGCTTTAGTCTGTGGATTTTATGCACTTTGAGATGGTCTAAATATTCATATTCAGTAAACTCTGCTAATTCACACACAAATACTCACACCTGTACAGTTTGTGAAAAGAGTTTATTTATAAAGGAGGAGGATTGGTAAACACTGATGATTTGTGTACTCTACGCCGAGGTAATTTCATTTTAATCTCTGTTGATTAAAATGAAATTTTGCTTGTTTCAGATAAATTATGATTTTTGAGAAAAGACATTTGTTTTGAAAATACAAAAAGAGTATGATTGGACAGTTGTTCAAGAATGTTTTAAACAGAGGAGAGAGGTTAATTTCCTAGAAAAGTATAACAGGTAGTAATTATTGATGTTTTTACTGCGCATGTGCATTGAAAACTGTCAATTCTTGCTGTCATAGTCATTGCATGTGTGCCACGTGTCCCACTAACACAGTTAACGGAGTAAGACAGTTGTGTATTAGTGATTAAAAACTGTTCAGTTTTTAATTTTGAATTTTACATTTATACAATACACACACCTTCGTCTAAACTTTTCACATCTTACTCCAACACACATCTATTGTCACACAAGCATATTCACAAACACTTTTCTACACACAAACTCTTTTGAAGCTTTTGAATCAGTTTCTTTGATTTTTCTTCTCAATTCGTACTAATGGCTACTACAGCTTTTGTTTCTTCTGGGTTAGAGTTCGTTCCTAATAATTATGCAGCCCCATTAAACACTGTCAATGCACCAGAGGCGTTTCATATAATACAAGACTTTCTTGCTCAGTCAGCAATTGGGCGTGCTTTGGTGTAGCCTGAAAAGCTTTATGGATCTCAGATCAAAGCTTTCTGGGAGACTGGTGTCTATGATGATGGTGGTGTTTCTGGTACCCCATCCATAGTTTTTGAGTTCCAGGAGAAAGAATTTGTCATAACTCCAGGAACTGTTCATGAAGCAATGGGCTTTGCAGAGTCTGACGCGTACACCATTAGTGTTGGTGATACTGATCTTCAGAGAATGATGCAAGCTATTGGGTATACTGGATCTTTGGCAAAGATAGGCCAACTGAAGCGACCGCTTTTACGAAAAGAATGGAGTTTCTTTTTCGATTGCATAACAAGGGCGTTCGGGAAGAAATGTACAAATTGGGATGCGATTCCAATCGACAGTCTGCAAATCGGGTATTCACTTCTCTTTGCCAGTAATTATGATTTTGCTAGACTTGTTTTGATGAACATAGGTGAGAAGTTAACAGAGAATAGGCATGTAGTCTATTTTTCTAGATTTTGTCAAATTTTATTCTCTGCTTGTGTTCCAAATGTTGAGATTGATGAGGAGGACGTAATTCCCTCTTTCAAATTGCACAAAAGGGTATTCTCTGACCTTACTAATAAGGATTTAAAGAAGGTTAGTGTTGGTGAATTGCTGTTGCCTGAGACAGTGCTTCAGTTCTTAAACCCTCAACCTCAACCACAACAGCCATCAGAACCAGTAAATGCTGAAGCCTCTACAGTTCAACCACGGACTGGTGGTCGGACTAAGCATGTTGGTACAAAACCTGCAAGGATTGCTAAGCCAGCTACTGAAGTTGGTATCTCAAAATCTTCTGTGCCAAACTCTGTTGGTACATCTAAAAAGAGGAGAGCAAATCGATCCAGAGCTGACAATGAAGAAGCAGCTGTGCTTGTCAAAAGGAGGAAGTTCGTAGCAAATTATCTTTTTGATGATTTGGATGAAGCTGAATTACAAGAAGACTCAAATGTTGTGATTCAGGAAGCTGCAAATGAAGCTACTATGTCCACAGAGGATAGAGCAAATGTTGAAGAGACATTTGAAGCTCCTGAAGCTGGAAATCAGGAGATTGCAGTTGAAGCTCCTGAAGCTGGAAATCAGGAGATTGCAGTTGAAGCTCCTGAAATTATTGTTCAGGAGGCTACAGAAAATGTTGAAGCAGCCTCTATGCCTGACTTGGCAAATGCTGAAGCAGAGGCTGAGATTTTTGAGCCACAAGGATTTGATATGGAAGTTGAAGCAAACATTTCTACAAACTCTGAACATTTTACAGAAGGTGTGAAAGCTGATCATGATACTGTTGAAATTGAAGAATCTATGGCTTCTCACACTGAAATCATTTCTTTTGAATTTGAAAAGGGTGAGGAAGTCGATCAGACTTTACAAGCTACTGCTACTGAAACTGTTGCTGCACATCCTGATGTTGATGACAAGGATGCAACAGAGAATGTTCCTGTTGAAGCAGAGTTTGTTGCAAACTCTGAGATTCATGAAGCTGAGCAGATAAATACTGAGACTGCTGCAGAAAATGTTCCTTTGGAAGATGATGCTGTTGTTGTAGCAAATTCTGTTAATAGTGAGGGAGCTCAAGTTGAAGCTGAGGAAGATGTTCCTGATTCTTCTAATGTTGATTCTTTTGCAAACTCTGTTGATAATTCTGAGAGAGTTGCTGCTCAACATGCTACAGATGCTCATTATCAAGATATGTATTATTCTACTTGGTCATCCAAGGATACTATCTTTTCAAATGAAAGAGCTGCAGAGTTTGTCACAAAGTCATCTAAAGAGATTACAAATCCAGAACTTCTCAGTCATCTCAAAGCAACAATTGTTCAAATCAAATCATTAAACAATCGTTTTGATGATTCTGACAAGGTGATTGAAGGATTAAGGAATGATCTAGCAACAAGGGAGCTTACACAGCAAAAGGATAAATCATTATATATTTCCTTATGTAAAGATCAGAAAGTTTTTGATTCCAGGTTGTCCAAGGTTGAAGAAAATCAAGTCAAAATGTCAACTAAGTTGGATGAAATTTCAAATTCCATTGAATTGCTCACATCAGTTTTGCTGTCTGATGATGTCAAAAAGGGGGATAGAGTATCTCAAGACAAATGCAAGAGCTCTCAAACTCTGACTCGGAAAGATGACACTACTGATGGTGGTGCAAAAGATAAAAATTCAAGGACAAGGAATGTTCAAGGGCAAGGGAGGAGATCAAACTTTGATGCTCAGATAAATGCTGGAAAGAGAATAAACTATGGTGGTCAATCTTCTTCAAAACTCAAGAGTTTAGTTGTTTCAGCTAATCCAACTACTGATGAAGAGATTGCTGCTAAGGTGTTTATGGCAGAACATGGAAAAGGTGTTACAATTGAAGATATCCAAGCTGAAGAGCAAATGCTTGCTGAGGAACACAAGAAGAATCTTGAAGCTGGAATCTACAAGAAGAAGGAAATCAAGGCTCCTAGAAAGAAAGAAACTGGAATTTCTATTAAAGAAAATACTCAACAGAGTATACAATACACCAGGAGGCCTGTGATTACAAATGCTGATAAAGGAAAGGGTATACTGGTAGAAGAAGAACAGTTACCAAAGAAGAATTATTCAACCTCTGACAATGCTCAAGTTGTGCAAACTCAGCTATCTTCACCACTCCAAGGTTTCAAAAGATCCTCATTATCTGAAACTCTGAAGCCTAGCCAGGTGAACTTTCTACAAACCAGAACAGTACTTGGAAAACAATCTTATGATAAATCTGGTTTGGGTTCCCACAAAGAGAAAAGAGTTAATAATAGTCCTTTAGATCATACATCACTGGCAGAACCTGGTGTTGGGGTTACTCAAGAAAACCTTGATAAACTAGAATCTGTTCAGATGATTTACCACAGAGGCTTGAAGAAGGAGTTTTTATTATACTTTATGGCTGATGGCAGAGTTTACAGAATTGGAGAAGATGATATTCGTCTGAAATTATGGGAAGAGCTAGAGTATGTTCTATATCTCCTGAAGATCAAAAATAGAAATACTCATAATGTTGCTCTGGTTTTAAAAGACAGAATGATGAAATCGAAAGTTCTTCTTGGAGGAAGTGTTTCCAGTGCTTATATTCCTAAGTACAGAGATGCTTATGGAAAAATTGTTGAAATGAAGAGGAATAGTGCCAAATTCACAACAGCACTTGGAACCAAAGTTTTAGAATTCAACCTAGAGTCAGACAAAGCTCATTATATTTGGCTAGGGAATGACATGAAGAAAAACAGTATCTATTCTCTGAGAGCTGCCATATATCAAACTGGTGAAGGAGATCCAGAGTATAAGGAGCTGAAAGAGATTATGATAGCTGAACTTGAAAGAGCTGAGAGAAGGTTACTGTCAGAATATATCAGGACTGTGCCTGATATCCAAGAAATTCAGTAAAGTCTGACTGTAAGTTTTTATGTTTTCTGTTCTAAGTTAAATTTAAACTCTGTTTTAAAATTAAACTCTGATATATTTTAAACACTGCATTTGTTATATGTTTTGAAATCATCAATTATTTGTTTAACTTGTACATTTTTATTATGCACAAGTTGGGGGAGATTGTTAGATATAATTGCTGACGTTTGTTCATCAGTGTTTAAGTACCAGGTACATATCAGAGTTTATCAAGAAGCCAGTCAGAGTTTGATAAAGTCTGACTGGGTGAAGAGTTTACATTGAAGCCAGTCAGAGTTTGATAAAGTCTGACGTGGTGATAGTTGACTTAGCTGTTGGTGCAAAGATAAAGATTCTAGAAGCAATATATTCTGAAGATGGAAAGAAGCAGAATATATTGATACAGCTAAGGAAACGGAATAGAAGACTGAAGCAATCCTTAATTGATATGAATTGTATCGCTAACTTATAGGAATATCAATTAGAGATGGATTGTATGTAACTGTGTACTATATAAACACAGATAGGTTATCCCTAGAAGGGATGCGATTATTGAAATATTATTCTTGTAACCTAGTAGCTCTTTGTGATTCATTAACATCACTAAGAGAGAATTATTTTAATATAATTCAGTTTGTTGATTTATAAACTTGTGTGCTTGATTGTTATTCTCATACATACTTGATTATATATTGTGTATTCGGCCTAACATAATATTTTCACTTTTGATTTATATCTCTTTTAGATAATAATTTTTATTTTTATAAGATATAATCTTGATCGCCTATTTTTAAATGTTTTGGGTGTAGTGAAATGCCAGACTACCAAAGTGAGTAACAGATAGGGGTGTTCGCGGTGCGGGCGGTGCGATTTTTCTCTAAAATCGTGGACCAACCCGCACATGCGGTTTGGTTAAAATTTTAAACCGCGACCGCACCGCGTAACTTAAAAACTGTGTAAACCCACATAAATGTGGTGCGGTGTGGTGCGGTCTATGCGGTCTAATAATATCAATATAAAAATTATAATAAATTGCAAAATTAAAGATTACAATAAAATTGAAATATGAAGTCAAATTACCAAAAAAATAGAATTGAGATTTGAAATAAGGGTAGATTATTCTTAGCAGTGACACTAGAAATGAAATAACAATGGCTAAACATCAAAGAATCATCCACACAAAAGAAAAAAAAACAGTGCAAAAAAATTTAAATGTATAGTGTATACTGCATACAAATGAAGATGAAAAAGTGAAAGTGAGAGGCACAACTACGATTAAAGATTAGGGTTTAAGATGAAAGGAAGAAATAGACTGATCCAAAAATTACACACATATTATAAATGGAATGGGGCAAAAAGTCAAATAAATATGTTTATAAAAAAAACTATTATTATTATAGTAAGATGCGGTGCGGTGCGGTGCGGTTTGAACCGCGAGAAATAATTCTCAGCCCACAAACTGCACCGCACCGCGCGGTTTGGCTAAAATGCAAATCACAATCGCACCACGAAAGATTTAAACCACGCGGGACGGTGCGGTGTAGTGTGGGGCGGGCGGTTTATGCGGTTTGATGAACACCCCTAGTACCAGAGTTTTTGATAAAATTTATGTTACGCATTTTATATAAAGATATAATAAGGATATAAAGTATATACTGATATAAGTATCATACTAACTGGTTTTACTTTTAATGTTTCGGTTTTATTTACAATGTATATAAAATTTTAAAATACATTATTTTCAAAAAATTATTAAATAGAATAAAAATATTTTATGATTATATAAAATTTTATTCTCATGTTATTATATTCTTTATCGATTTGAATTTTTTCATAAATTGATTTTAATATTTTATTGAAAGAAACATAGAATTTGTAAATTTAAAAGAATGGGGAAAAAATTAATTTAAATTGGTGCTACAATAATAAAAAAAATTATTAAAATTTAAATACTCACTTTACTATTTGAGCAATATCTTGAGTTTTAGACATCATAATTTGACGATTTTACAG
The DNA here is from genome assembly GCA_030848705.1 of Heracleum sosnowskyi. Lineage (NCBI taxonomy): Eukaryota > Viridiplantae > Streptophyta > Magnoliopsida > Apiales > Apiaceae > Heracleum > Heracleum sosnowskyi. The sequence goes on along the minus strand of CM061238.1, from coordinate 129,647,336 downwards.
CCCACGCGAAATTAACGAAATTATCTTTAATTTTATGATGGTTTAATAATTATTATCTAACTGGAACTATCCATAAACTAAAGAGAAAAGATAATTATGAATTTTTACATAAAGATTTTTATTCAATATAGAAAACTCATTTATAATTGGTTTAAATTATCAAAATACATCTTTTAGTATTTAAATTTAAATATAATCCTACTATTAATCAAATATAGTTTTTAACATTAGATCTAACGGTCCTCGTGTATTTATTTAAGATCTAACGACTCTTATTAATTTGGTCATACATGCGGACCGACTACCAAAGTTTTGGATAAGATTCATCTTACGCTTGTTATATATAAGGATTTAATCTTATCTGGTTCGCGCTCCATTGAGAACCTCCCTTATTGTGAGATATGAGATCTAATCATAGTCATTCATTTATAAATCCTATATTCATCTCCCACCACTCATTAATTTATTAATATTTAATATTCCACCACCCTCACTCATCCACCACCTCCAGTCACCAGAGATCGCCAATTTCGGTCACTGGCGACACTTACTCCAGTGACTAACAGTAATCACCAACGTCATCACAAAAAATCACCACCGTAACACAAATATCACCACCATTTCCGGCCAGTTACTTTAAATCTTCTTCTCCCACCATCATCTCACTCCTACTTTTTGTTCCAACTCCGATCACCACCAATCTCCGATCTTCACTCAACTCCAACCATCACTTTCCAGCCACCCACAAATCACCAACATCTTAACAAAAAATCACTAAAACAAAACGTAAATAACCAGTATTACCTCCATTCACCGTTTCGGCCACCTTTAAATCATCACAATTTTAACAAAATCACCACATCAAACATAAATTTTCATATTTAAAGTATGAGCGTCATAAAAATCACCACAACGTCACCATTAATCTAATCTCCACCAGAACATCACATATCTGCTACCACTGAACCACCACCGCCATCAACACCATCGTTAAATTTATCGTCAAAACAAAATTTAAACATAAATAATCAAATGTTCAAAAATCATCAAAAACTGATTGAAACCCACCAGAATTGTAATACTAGGTATTCTCTATATTCATCGTCACCACACCTCTATAAACTACATAATCACCCATTACCATCGTACTCATCAACGATTTCATATCTGGAAACAAAATCGAAGATGATAAATATATTAAAAAGTCACTTAAAGAGAAAATTGTGTATAGATATATGTATATGTATGTATATACGGGATATGGATTGAGATTATAGAGTGTTTGTGAAATAGATCGGAAAATGGCAATGACATAGTGATGGTGTGAATAAACATGAAGATGGGTGAGATAGGCATATTGGAGATAGAGAAATAATTAGGGGATGAATAAATGAATGGTAGAGATTAAAAAAATATTATAAATTGAATGGCTGAAATTAAATCAAAATTTTCACTATAATATGGGGTTCTCACTTGATCACAAGCTTATCTTATTAATTAAAGTGTTTTGCAGTGTGTCAAAAAAATAATTTATAAGCTTCTTCTATTTAAATACATCTATAACTACTTAAATTATGCAAATTTATAAATCCCACTTTTTAATAAATCTTTCTTAACGGGTTTGAGTGTTTTAGAAATTTAGTATAAAAAAATTTATTTATAACAAAAGAAATATTAAAATTAATAAATAAATTGCACGAGATATAAGTTTTCTAAGTTTTTTTTGCAATTTTACCATCTTCTAAAAATATTTGCAAAAAAACGATATTCAACTAGATTCAACCAGATATAACTTAAAAATATTTACAAAAATACGGTCTATAACCAAAGTAACCAGATACAACCAAATGTAACTTTTCAAAATCCGGTGAACCACCATGAATTTCGACGAACTTAAAACTATTCAAAACTCAAATTTTTTTACATAAACAATCTTTAATTACAACGATCTACAATGCTACGCAACCTATAACATCAAACTCTAATCCAAATCTCAAGAACGAATTAAAGTTTATAAAACTTGAAATTAAAACTGAAAATTGATCCACTTACTCCAATGTTTCCATTAACCTTTCAGTTAATCAGCCCTGCAGGGGAATTTGCTTACATATACAACCTATTGTGCAACCAAAGATGATTCAAAATTATTAAATTTCTATAATTTGCATTTGTAGTTGATTTTGATTTTGGTTGCAGTTGCAGATTTGGTCGCATCTAGTTACAGACCGTATTTTTATAAATATCTTCAAAAAGTTGGTATTTTTGCAAATATGTTGGTATTTTTTCAAAACATTCAAAAAAACATAGTATGTTTGCAAAAAAGTTTCCAGGGTTGAGTATTTATGAAAAAACCCCTAATTTTTTATGTCGTCATATGTAGTTGCTATAAGTTTTTTTTTTGACAGAAAGTTGCTATAAGTTCATGTATCCAAAGTAAAATTTCTGAATGATTAAAATTCTGAACGAATGATTAATCTGAATGATGAAAAAGTAACGTCGATGTTTGTTAATTAATATTAAATTTTTCTGAATGACAAAATCTATAATTATAAAATTTAATGATATTAAATTTATTTACTTTTTTTTGAAAACTATTAAATTTATTTACTTCATTATAATACTATGTAGTATTGTATATATTTATTAATTTTTGGTTTATTATCTTAAAATAATTTAAGTAATTCTTAAATTATATTGTATATTTCACATTAATATTTATTTAATGTTATCAAAGTAATTCAATTAAATTATACTATAAAATATGTAGCTATGTGAAATGTAAAAATTTTATAATGTGAATGCAGGAGTGCACTTTTTAAATTAAGAGAAATTATCAAAAAATACTATTTTTTTTAAAAGTTTTTTTGCGATTTTACTATTTTCTAAAAATATTTGCAAAAATACGGTTTGCAACCAAAACAACCTTTAACTTATATTTTATATTTTTTCTGAAAAATATTTGAAATTGCTTTGGGTTAATTTGAAGTTGTTTTGGGTTACATATGAGGTTATTCAGTTGCAGTTGATTGCAAAGTCATATTTTTATAAAAGAAAATTCAAAAATCTGTTTGCAAATTTTTTAAAAATAAAATGTATTTTTATGAAAAAGGTAAAAAAATTGTATTTCTGAAAAGAAAATCTTATATTAATGAAAAAATAATAATAGAAGTAACCTGTAATAAAGTTGATTGCTTTAGAATAATAAGGTGGAGACATCTTTGATTGATAAAAATTTTAGTGTGACTGGTCCAGAGTTTGTCTAGATGAATATGAGTGATCAAGAAGAATTAATATTAAACCAAACAATCTGAATAAAAAATAATCACTCGTACAGTTCATTTAAGGTCATTCATCCATTAACAAATGGGACCTTAGGGGTCATTTGGCAAATCTGAACAAAAAAATCTTAATCATTAAAAAATCTGAATAATTTATTAATCTGAATACTTATTGAATAATATTGTTTGGTACATAAATTGAAAAATTATCTGAACGATGCAAATTTTTTAATTGATGCAAATTTTTTAATTTCTTCTTTTGATTAAAATAATATATTATACTTATTTGAATAAAATAAATGTTATATGATTATAATTTATAAGATATTTGTTTAGTATAAAATTTTCAATTTTCAATAATTCATATGTTAAAACCAATACCATCATACGTAATTAATATTTAAATAAAGGAATACAGGTTGATGACAAAATTTATTTAAAAAAACAAGTGTGATGTGATGTTTAGTTTTTTCTGTATGTCAAAGTGATGGAAATAGCTAATCAACAGTTGCTTCTTAATGGCTAGGCTGAGTGTGTGTTTCTTAGTGATTAAGAAGAATTTTAACGAAAAATTAGAATATAAACCGAACAATCTTAATATCTTAATTATTAAGATAAGTTCTATTAAGACATGTTAAGAGATAAACAAATGACCCCTTAGTCTTTTAATTAATCAAACTAGCGTAAAAGCCCGTGCAAGCTGTTTATATACTGACATAATTTCTCGCATGAATATATATATATATATATATATATATATATATATATATATATATATATATATATATATATATATATATATATATATATTAAAATATATAGTAAATGATAATTAAAAATGTAGTAAAATAATATTAAAATGTAGTAAAAATGTAGTAAATGAATATATATATATATATAACTAGTTTAAAACTCGTGCGATGCACGGATTGTTAATTATTATTTTATTATTATTTTTTAATTGTATTTGTTAAAAAAATAAGTAGGCATGTAAAAATAGCTAAACACTTTTAATTAATTAAAAACATTAAGACATATTTTAAAATAAATAATTAAGGGTTTGCTCGTTATATTTTTGGAAAAAGAGGGGTTTTAGTATGGAAAAATAAAAATTGTAACATATATTTAGTTTAAAAAGGTAAATATCCATGATATTTTTGGGAAATGAGGTTTTAAAATTTAATAATTTAAATTATTTAAATACGTTTTAAAATAAATAAGTAAAGGGTTTGTCCATGATATTTTTAGAAAAAGAATGGATTTTAGTGAGAAAAATTGAAAAAGGCAATTTCCTGTGATATATTTAGAAAATGAGGGACTTTGTTAGAAAAAATCTATAATGTGTTTTAGCTGAAAAGGTAATTGGTTATAAATAGGTATTTGATTATTTATATTTTAATATTTTTAGTAATTGCATTTGTTAAGAAAAATAAGTAGAAATGTTAAAATAAGTAAATTTTTTAAAAAATAATTATTATATTAGGTATAAAAATAAATAATTAAAGGTTTGTCCGTGATATTTTTGGAAAATTAGGGGTTTTGGTAAGGAAAAATAGAAAAACTAACATGTTTTAGTTAAAAAAGGTAATTGCCGTGATATATTTGAAAAATTAGGGGAATTTGTTAGAAAAATAAAAAAAATAATGTATTTTAGGTGAAAAATGTAATTGGTTATAAATAGGTAATATTATTATTTAATAATATATTTCTATAAATAAGTAAGGTTAATTAAGTAAAAACACGAATTTAAGAAAGGACAATTAAGTAAAATCACAACGTACCATACCGACCGACCAAACTTTTAATGTTTCGTCTATTATATAATAGCATTGATATATATTAAAATAATTTTATAATTAAAAATGTAGTAAATGATAATATTTTGAATTCATCTTTTATTGGTATAGTATAACTTTTTAGTATTTTTTGAATTCATAAAATTTGGATAAATTTTTATAAAATAAAAATCAAATGATTATTTTTAATTTCCAAAATATTATTTAGTTTTAAATGACGTGAAATGAATTTTTATGTAGACTCGCTTATATTTTAATGAGTAAATAGCAGTTTGCACCCCTTTACTTTGGACGTTTTTTCGATTTGGTCCTGAATAATGTTCTGTAGCAGAATGCACCCTTATGTTTAATTATCGCTTCGATTTGCACCCCTTTGACCAAATTCCGTTAATTTTGACTTTCACCGTTAATTAGAGCAGGGGTAAAATTGGAAAATATATTCCAGAAACACTATTCATGAAATACTTTACTAACCAAATGGATCAAACGGTGGCTTAATCAAGAAACTCGCCGGAATCAGACGAACAACCTCACCGGAACCGGAGAATTCCAGAATCCGGCCGATAGCCTCACCGCCGGCGAGCCCAAATCAGTCTAAAACACGAGCTTTCACCGGGGAACGTAACACGAACCATTTCCCCAACAAAAACATCAACAAAGCGGCTCGGAAGTGAGCCAAAACACTCACCGATTCCGGCCAAGTCGCGAAGCCGGCGGTCGGCCGATTTTCCGACGAGTCAAAAACGAACACCACACTCACAAATTATTACATGTATTCATTCCTCTTCCTACGATCTATCTAATGCTGGAAACATAAACAAGAACCAATGAATGAGTCAAAAATCCGACCAAAAGCTCAAGAACTCCGGCGAGCTTCTAAAATTTCGATTTGCTTAATTCCAGGCTCCAAAAATCAATTAAAAATCATCAAAACATTCATCACAACACACACAATCCATTCATATCACCAATTATCAAGAACAATCGAAAACAAAGATTCCCCCTAATTAAATCAATTAATTCGAAAATAATTAAATAATTAAAAATAATAAAAACTCAGAAATCATACCCACGTGAATTCTGATGATGGATTTGGATAGAGGATGATGAGAGATTCGATTCGACTACTAGAGTGTCGAAATCGGATTCCGATAACGCCTTCAAATTTGAGTTTGATTCTCAAGAACACGAAGAACACGTTTCTGGAATATATTTTCCAATTTTACCCCTGCTCTAATTAACGGCGACAGTCAAAATTAACGGAATTTGGTCAAAGGGGTGCAAATCGAAGCGATAATTAAACATAAGGGTGCATTCTGCTACAGAACATTATTCAGGACCAAATCGAAAAAACGTCCAAAGTAAAGGGGTGCAAACTGCTATTTACTCTATTTTAATGTACAATTTATGTTTTAGAAATTGTTGTTTAATAATCTTGACTAATCGTTAGACGATATCTAATTGATTCAATTATGTTAAAATCGGGTTAAAAATTATATTTGATAAAAATTGATGAAGATGTCATAAAATTAGGTCTAATCATCCCAAAATTGGTCTGATTTGTAAATATTAGTAAATTTATAAGAAAAAATAAAAGGCTAAAACTTGATAAAAATAAATAAATAAATCCCCACTAATTATTCCAATAATATCCAATTATTCGATTAATGTTCCTCTATCGATTACTCCATTATGGGTGTCATGGTTTATCAACCCTACCCAAACAATTTAGGTTACAATTTTTGTTTAATAATATATGTTATACAACTACATATTATATGATATATCATACTTTCATTTATAGATGTGCTTAAATTTTGTGTGTATACACACGATTTACGACATAATTTACTTTACTAACATTATAATATTAATCGAAATAAAATATTAGTACTAAAATCATTACATATACGTATTTTAGTTTTACTTAGATTTTCGAAAGATATTATATAATATTTCAATTTATATATATATATATATATATATATATATATATATATATATATATATAATAAAATTATTAAAGCCATTCAAACCAATTCATGATCCAAATCGATATATGATAGTTAGGGTTGGGTCACGAATTAATATTTTGCGAGGCGAGTTTAAATTTTTTCAAACCGATTTAACTGGGTCGGGTTGCAAAAATTCTTTTAACTCCGCCAACTCGATCCATAATTACCCATAACTCTGATTCGTTTTTTAACAATACTAATTTAAAATATATTCTAAATTATAAGTAACACATAATATGTTACTTATATTATATCAACTTTAATATTATATTAATGTATCAATACCTAAATTATTTATATAAAGTATAATAACGGACATATTATTAATATGAAAATATAAATAATATAAAAAGTAACAATCTAATTAATATTTAATAAAAAAATACAAGTGAAATAAAAATTTATTAACATAATTAAATACATCATCATATATAAGATTACGATGAAAAGGTAAAATTACAAAAAAGTGAATAAACATGTTTTATAAATAATGTAAAACAACATGTTATTTACTAAAAAATTAAAATAATAAAGAAAAATATGATGACAGAATGTAGTTTATCTAATAATATTTTTATAATAAACTCAAAACTCGGTATTACATACTTGACTATGAGATAAAATTTATACGATGAGCTTAAGAATACGATCATCAATATTTACATAAACTCAATCTACTTTATTTTTAATAATAAACATGTGACATTTCTGTAATTCGTAAAAAATATAAGATTAAAATTATAAATTGACTGCCAATTTTTGACCTTTTTTTTTCTTTGTTGGTTTTTAATATATATACAAAGTAGATAATATATAATTATACATGAAGGTATTGAAACTAAAAAGATAATAATATAAACCAACATTTTATTTAAAATAAAAAAATAAGACAAAAGGAGAAGATGTGGTTTATCTACTATGATTTTTAAATCAAACTCAAAAGTGAATGTCCTTTTTAAGAAGATGTCATAAGGCAAAATTGTCATTTCACAATCATTTTATTGGCTCAAATTACCCGTAGACGCAATTTAATATATATAACTAGATAAGTAGATGTTGGATTTCATACATAAAATTTTGGACCTTCGGTAACTGATAATCATTCAAATCATGGGCTTGGTCAAGGATAAAGAATTTGGAGTAAGAGATTTAGACTTTTCGGCAAGCGAAGATACAAGTGTGTATATCCATAACATGGGCTCAAATCAAAACATGAAAGACTGTGTCCTCCCTTATTTTTGATAGTCTAACATTCTCAAATTTTTAATATTTATTAATTATTAATTCAAAAGTAAGAATTATTGTTTAATATCTAAGTAATATACTCTCTTTGATAAAAGAATCAATCTCAAAGCACTAATTACGAAAAATATCTTCGCACAATTCCTTCAGATGAGAAAGGTATCATACATCAAGATAAATCAGGAATTAATCATTTTTACAAACTTTATCTAAAGTCTTTTAGGAATAAATACAATTAATTATCTTTTTATAGTAATAATATTAAGCACGTCAAAAGAAATAATTTTACGATGTCTGCATGAGCATATCTCAATGTTTTGCTGAAAGAGCATCACAGAAGATGAAAAGATTTGCTAGGAGAAAAATAGAATAAAATAGTCAGTATTTCACCCTACTAAAAAGATCTCAAAAAACCCGTTTTAACAAGAGAGGCGGAAGCGATTAGTTTAAAAGAAGCATTATCCTGGGTCATTGAACGTAAGTATGATCATTGTGAGTTTGAAACAGATTCGAAGTGTCTTGCTGCGGCTTGTAATGGAGTTCCACGGAAAGCATTCTTTGGTACCATAAGTTCAATTATTAAAGCACATAAGTCCAGTGCTAATTGAGTTTGTATATAAATCTGCGAATAGTGCGGCACATTTGTGTTGGGTTTGTGGAGTCTAACAAGTTTTAGAATTGGTTTCTGATTTGAGTTACAATTTCCGGATCTGAATTCTAAATAGAGTTAGTAATTTCAGAATTTCAGAATTAGACTCTGATTAGTTTTAGACCCAGTTTTTTCTCTTATAAATAGTCTCGTGTAATTGTAAAACACCAACACATCACAACACATCATAACACAACATAGTTATGAGAGATCTTTGTCTTGTGTGATTGTCGTTTATTTTTTTGTTCTTGTTTATTCGCTTTGGGTTTTGCTTTCGTTGTTGTATACTCAACAACTGGTATCAAGAGCCTAGGTTTTCAGGCGAGTGGGAGCGATGGCAGAAGAAGTAAAGTAAAGATCGATAAATTTGATGGCAAAGATTATGGATATTGGAAGATGCAAATTGAAGATTATTTGTATCAGAAAAAACTACACCAACCGCTAGAGGAGAAGAAGCCAGATTCAATGGATGAGACTGAACGGAAGCTATTGGATAGGCAGGCTCTGGGTGTTGTCAGATTGACTTTGGTGAAGAACGTTGCTTACAATATCGTCAAGGAAATGACAACTTATGGATTGATCAAGGCGTTAACAAATATGTATGAGAAGCCATCTGCTTCGAATAAGGTGTATTTGTGTCATTTGTTGTTTGCCGCGAGATTGAATGAAGGTGATTGTGTTGCTGATCGTGTGAACGAATTTAATTCTATCATGTCAAGATTGGCATCAGTGGATATTAAATTTGATGAAGAAGTACAAGCCTTGTTATTGGTATCCTCGTTACCTGACAGTTGGTCAGGATTTGTCACTACTATTAGTAATTCATCTGGGAGCGGTAAGATGACTTTTAATGGAGTTCGAGATTCGATTCTTGGAGAAGATATTCGTAGGAGAAACTCAGGAGAGTCGTCAGGTTCCTTATTGAGTACAGAGAGCAGAGGCAGAAAGTCTGAGAGGGGACAGAATCAGGGGAGTAGTAGATCGAAGTCACAGAAAAGAAGGCAATCCAAAGATCGCAAGGAGATTGTTTGTTGGAATTGCCAGAAAAAAGGGTCACTTCAGAAATCAGTGTACGGCTCCGGCAGCTCCTAAAGGAAAAAAGAAAGAGGATAATTCAGCCAATGTAGTTGAAGAAGTGGTGAGCGACGATGCTTTGATTTGTTGTGTTGAATGTTCGGTTGAATCATGTGTTATGGATTCTGGTGCATCATTCCATGCGACCCCTTGCAAGGATTTGATGTTAAATTTTAGACTTGGAAATTTTGGTAAAGTCCGTCTTGTTGATGATGAGACTTTGGATATTGCGGGCATGAGAGATATTAATCTCAAGACCTCTTTGGGGACTAGCTGGACGTTGAAAGATGTAAGGTACATTCCTGGACTTAAGAAGATGTTGATATCCGTGGGTCAGTTAGATAAGGAAGGGTATCGAGTTTCTTTCGGAAACGGACAGTGAAAGGTTATAAAGGGGAATCTAGTTGTTGCTCGAGGAGAGAAGAAGGGGACTTTGTACATAGTTGAACAATCTAGCTATGAAGCAAATGCAGTTGCTGATGAGATTGGGTCTTCAACTTTGTGGCACCAAAGACTTGGTCATATGAGTGAAAAGGGTATGAAGTTGTTAACTTCAAAGGGGAAGATTCCAGAGCTGAAGAATGTGGAAGTTGGGTTCTGTGAGCCATATGTTCTTGGAAAGCAGAAACGAGTTACTTTTGCAAAATCAGGGAGGACCCCGAAGGCTAAGAAGTTAGAGCTAGTTCATACAGATGTATATGGTCCAACAACAGTTGCGTCGTTGGGAGGATCTCGCTACTATGTCACTTTCATTGATGATTCCACTAGAAAGGTATGGATTTATTTTTTGAAGAAAAAATCAGATGTGTTTGATACTTTCAAGAAGTGGAAGACTGAAGTTGAAACTCAGACTGGTTTGAAGGTTAAGAGTTTGATGTCAGATAATGGTGGTGAGTATAGTAGTAATGAGTTTAAAAGCTATTGCGCAGAGTACGAGATTAAAATGATTAAAACTATTCCAGAGACACCGCAGCAGAATGGTGTTGCAGAACGCATGAACAGAACCTTGAATGAGAGGGCCAAGAGTATGAGGTTACATGCAGGGTTGCCAAAGATTTTTTTGGGCAGATGCAGTTAGCACAACATCGTATCTCATAAACAGAGGACTTTCAGTTCCTTTGGGGTTCAAGATTCCTGAAGAAGAGTGGCAGAAAAAAGAGGTAAATCTTTCACACTTGCGAGTTTTTGGTTGTGTTTCTTATGTGCGTGTTAAAGATTCAGACAGAGACAAGCTTGATCCGAAAGCAAAGAAGTGTATCTTCATTGGTTATGGCTCAGATGATATGGGTTACCGTTTCTGGGATGAACTGACGAAGAAGGTCGTTAGAAGTAGAGATGTTACTTTTAATGAAAATGCAGTGTACAAGGATAAACTTGCAATCGATTCTGAGTTTACAAAGGAACAATCTGAAAAAGAGAAAGCAGTGCTTGAAGATATTACTGAAGAAGATCTTGCAGGAAATAGTGGGAGTTCTGGGAATGCTGATGAGACAGGTTCAGTTACTCCACAGGCTGAGGTAAGAAGATCTAGCAGAACTGTGAGGCCGCCACAAAGATTTTCTCCTTCAGCATATTACATGTTATTGACCGATGATGGAGAGACTCAGTGTTATTCAGAGGTAGTTCAGGTGGATGATTCAGTTAAGTGGAAATCAGCCATGGAAGAAGAGATGAATTCTCTTGAAAAGAATGAGACTTGGTTTTTAACAGAATTACCAGCAGGAAAGAAGGCTTTACAAAATAAGTGGGTGTTCAGGATCAAAGAAGAACCAGATGGCAGCAAAAGGTACAAGGCAAGGTTAGTAGCCAAGGGATATCAACAGAAAAAGGGTATTGACTATACTGATATATTTTCTCCGGTTGTTAAGATGACTACTGTTAGACTTGTGTTAAGCATTGTGGCTGCAGAGGAGTTACATCTAGAGCAACTAGATGTTAAGACCGCGTTCTTACATGGTGATCTTAAGGAAGACATCTACATGGTTCAGACAGAGGGATTTCAGGTAGCTGGGAAAGAAAACTTGGTTTGTAAGCTTATAAAAAGCTTGTATGGTTTGAAGCAAGCACCAAGACAATGGTACTTGAAGTTTGACAGCTTTATGATGAAGAATGGGTACACGAGGAGTGCTATGGATCATTGTTGTTACTTTAAAAAATTTGATTCATCTTATATCATATTGTTGTTGTATGTTGATGACATGTTGATAGAAAGATCAAACATGAGGGAAATCAACAGGTTAAAGAGACAGATGTCTGAAGAGTTTGAGATGAAGGATATGGGTGCAGCAAAACAGATACTTGGTATGAGCATCATAAGGGATAGATCTGAAGGTACTTTGAAATTATCTTAAGAGAAGTATATTGAGAAATTATTGCAGAAATTTAGTGTCCAGGATGCGAAGACCAGAACTACACCGTTGGCAACTCACTTTTATCTCACGAAGAAGCAGTCACCTAAAACGGATGAAGGCAAGAAAGATATGGCTAAAGTTCCGTATGCATCTGCAGTTGGCAGTTTGATGTATGCTATGGTGTGTACAAGGCCAGACATTGCTCATGCAGTGGGAGTTGTTAGCAGGTTCATGTCAAATCCAGGAAAAGAGCATTGGGAAGCAGTCAAGTGGTTGTTACGCTACTTGAAAGGCACATCCAAGTTTGCATTATGTTTCAGTAAGAAAGATGTTATCTTGGAAGGGTTCTCTGATGCAGATTTGGGTGGATGCTTGGATACAAGAAAAAGTACTGCGGGATATATTTTCACTTTGGGTGGCACAGCAATTAGTTGGGTGTCCCGACTTCAAAAGAGTGTTGCTCTTTCAACCACAGAAGCAGAATATATGGCTATCTCTGAAGCTGGCAAGGAGGTGATTTGGTTAAAGAATTTTCTTGAAGAGTTGGGCAAGAAACAGGCGGACAGTGCTTTGTATAGCGATAGTCAGAGTGCCATTCATCTTGCGAAGAATCCTGTGTTTCATGCTAGGACGAAGCATATTCAGCTGAGATATCACTTTACGAGGGAGTTGATTGGCAATGGTACTTTGTCCTTGAAGAAAATCCTTGGTTCAAAGAATCCTGCAGATATGTTGACTAAGGTGGTTACCAATGAAAAGTTGAAGCTTTGCGTAGCTTCAACTGGCCTTCAGAATTGATTAATGAGAAGGCGCTGCACTAGTTAGAGTTATTGATCGAAGTATTGGGTGTTACTAGATTTACAAGAGTGAAGAGAAAATGCGGTCAGACTCCAAGTGGGAGATTGTTGGGTTTGTGGAGTCTAACAAGTTTCAGAATTGGTTTCTGATTTGAGTTAGAATTTCCAGATCTGAATTCTAATTAGAGTTAGTAATTTCATAATTTCAGAATTAGACTCTGATTAGTTTTAGGCCCAGTTTTTTCTCTTATAAATAGTCTCATGTAATTGTAAAACACCAACACATCACAACACATCAGAACACAACATAGTTGTGAGAGATCAATACAAAATTAGTGCGGCTTGTGGAGTAGGAATTTCCGAACCACGTAAATCTTTGTCTTGTGTGATTGTCGTTTATTTTCTTGTTCTTGTTTATTCGCTTTGGGTTTTGCTTTCGTTGTTGTATACTCAACAATTTGTTAGCAAAAGCGGCCTATTCCAAGCCAGGTCTTGAGGAGTGGTATGATATTCCACCAAGTTTCCTCACTCATGTACTAGATCTTGATAATTTCTAATGAAAGCAAGTACGTTTATTTCAAAAAAAAACACCCTAAAAGCTAAAAGTAAAGAAATCGCCTTCCAGTAAATTTTAGTAGCATGCCCAAGTAAATTCAGTAGAAAAAACACATTAAATTATTAAAAAAACATAATCGTGATAACAAAAACGGAGAAAAAGAGATCCTTTAAATTATTACATCATTGTGGCAATAACAAAAATAAGTTAATTAGGGGTGTTAAAAAAATCAGTCAAACCGTAAATTCGGACTGGACCACAACAATCCGAGCCAATAAAAACCAAAACCGTAAAAGCCGTTGTTAATGGTTCGGTTAACTGGACCGTTTACACATAAATGGTTTGGTTATGTTTTCTAATATATTAAATTCGGTTAAACCAATCCGGACTATTATATAATATTTCCTCCGTCCCATAATAAACGTCCTACTTTTTTTTCAAGTTTGTTTCACGTATTTTCACACACGTAAAAAACATGTTTGTATATATTATTTTCTCATTTTTTTTTTGTTTTGTATAAAAATAGGATGTTCAAACTTTTATACAAAATAAAAAATTCAAAAAAATAATATGTACAATTACATTTTTTATATGCGTGAAAATGCGTGAAACGAACTCTGAAAAAATTAGGACGTTTATTATGGGACGGAGAGAGTAATATGTTAAAAATTCTAGTAGATAATTATAAATTAAGACTATTATTTATAGTATATAATATGTATACATATATATAATAAAAATATTAAATTACTTTATACATATAATATTAATTTAATTGTTAATATATTGTAGTTTGATACTAAATTAATTTTTTCATATTTATTTGAATTCAATTAGATTATATGAACGCAATAAGTAAACTAAATGTTGTTAAATATATATTGTAATACATATATGAAAATATAATATTGATATGTATTAAATTTTATGTTACATATATTTAAATCACAAATTTATTTTTAGTTTACAAAAATAAAAATGTAAAATATTATGAAGTTCAAACCGTGGTCCGGAACCGAAACAATCCGTTCTTATATGGTTCGGTTTGGTTTTCACATCTAATTGGTCTGGTTTGGTTTTGATTTTTTAAAAACCGTTTACATTGGTTTGGTTTGAAAAATATAGAAATCCAGACCGAACCAATCTGCGAACACCCCTAAATTTGACAACATGTTTCTTTCCCTTTTTTTAACATGTTTTAACAGAAAAACGCTGATGACATACTAAATTTACAAAATTGGGCTTTTTGGTGTTCCTTACTACTCCCTCCATCCCATCCATTTGTTAAAATTTGAAATGGAGGGGTCGACACGCATTTTAAGGCTCCTGTACAATATGGTTTCATTATTTATTTTTAATTTTTTTCTTTTTTGAATAAAAATCCAAACATTTCATTTTTATTCAGAAGAAAAAAAAATTAAAACAATTAATGAAACTATATGTTGTGGAATAAAAACCGTGCTTGCGAATTTAATGCTAGGGTTATAGAGCTTCGAGCTTTAATGGTGTGGCGGCTCTTGTTGTCGGGGACTAACTCGGTCATAACAAGATGCCTACGTATCTCTAGTATTTAGAGAATCAAGCCAATAAAAATGTAGTTCTTGGTGTTGCCCTCGGGGCTATGGCGGCAGGGGCAGACCAAGGACGTAGTGACTTGTATGTCCTTATTCGAGGATGAAGTCTAAAACGTTGTAGATGACGTATGGAGCTGTTTCCAAAACGTAGTTCTGAGATGAGGGGTCAGACCCTTTATATAGGCGTTTAAAAGCCTAATGGATAAGTATTGATTTCTTTGAAGGATAAATCTTATCATTGACGATGGATAAGTATTGATTTTCTTAAAGGATAAGTCTTATCCTTGACGGTGGATAAGTATTGACTTTCTTGAAGGATAAGTCTTATCCTTGACAGTGGATAATGATAAATTCTAGATCCTTCCTTGTAGGAGTTGTTTCCATATCATAACAGACTTTTATTGAAACAAGCCCACTTGTATTAGAACAATCCTGTATTGGACGTCTCCTAATACAGGTTGTACTTCTAGCCCAAATATTAATTACGAAATTAATATTTAATTAGAGTTCCGGGCCTTATTAATGGGCCTTATTTATGGACCATCTAGGTTTAATTAATGCAATATTAATTATGTCTTTAGGGTTATTTTTAACCCATATCATTTGCCCCCAACTTCTATGATAATGCACTAGGATTTCATAGAAGTTATACCGGTGTTTTTCGAGACTTGGGGTCTTTTTATCCCTTACCTGGGACTTACTACCCTTTTTGGGGATTTTAATATACACTAGTGTTTCACGAGTATCGTCTTGGTGTAAAGTGTGGAGCGACCTACACATTTACGACGATTTTGCCTTATTCGAGGCTAACTTGACGTTTGCATAAGCCTTTTATGTCTTATAACGTCTTGTTTTGGCTTCAAGCCTTTCATTGAGCATATCGAATGATGGGGTTTGGACTGAATGTCTTAGGTTTTCTGGGGTTTCAACCCTTCATCTGCTTTCTAGGAAGCTCATGATTTCATCGAACCTTATTTCTACTTAGTCTCATTAGATATGTCCTACGAGGATATATCGTCTGTAATAAACCTTCAGGTTTAAAGTGCGCCATGTTCTAGGCATCTCCTTCAAGTCTTTCGAGATTGTAGGAGCTTCGTCCTAACACGCTTTTAACTCGATATGCTTCTCCCCAATTAGGAGTCAAGTACCCTTTTTGTCCATTTCTGGATGTTTCGACTTTCCTGAGAACAAGTCTCCTTATCAAAAGAATCTTTCCTTTACTTTTAGTTTGTAGTAAAATGAAGCTCATTTTTTATGCTCTACGATCTTGGCGTTGGCTTCGTCTCTTACTTCCTGAATTAAGTCTAGAGTGAGCCCATACTTTCTTTTCTTTTCACTGGCTCAAAGGCCTCAACCCTCAGGGATGCGTGAATGACTTCTAAGGGCATCACAGCCTCAGCTTCTTAAGCTAACAAGACCGTGGTAACTCATGTTTTAACTTTTTAAGTGGTACGATACACGCAAATTATGGGGAGTAGCTCGTCCATCCAACTGCTCCTCAAGAATTTAACTCGCTTCTTCAGTCCATCAAGGATAATTCAGTTGGCCACCTCGGCTTGTCTGTTTGCTTGAGAATGAGCAACTGATGTGAATCGCAACTCAATGTTGTTCTCCTCACAATACTTTTTGAAATCTTCATTGTCAATCTGCTTCCCATTGTCCGTGACCAGGATTCGTGGGATTCCATATCGACACATTACACTTTCTCATAGAAATTGCAATACTTGTTTGGTGGTTATCTTGGCTAGAGGTTTAGCCTCAATCCACTTAGTGAAGTAGTCAATTGCCACTATCAAGAACTTCCTTTGTGCACTTGCCACTGGAAATGGCCCAAATATGTCCATGCCTCACATGGCAAATGGGATTGGTGAGTTAATTGATGTTAACATCTCGGGCGGTTTCCTAACCACCGGTGCATGCTTTTGACACCGTTCGCACTTCTTCACATAATCTTTCGCATTAGCAAGCATATTTGGCCAGTAGGAGCCTAGACGGGTGATTTTATGAGCAAGGGCCCTGCCCCCCAAGTGCTGCCCACAAATTCCTTCATGTACTTCCCTTAGGGCTAATTCTGTCTCTTGGGGTCTCAAGCATTTCAAATACGGAACAATGAAAGACTTTTTGTATAGGATTCCCTCAATCAAGGTATACCTTAGTGTTCTCAAATATAACTTTCGTGCTTCTGAAGTGTCATTGGGTAACCAACCAGTTTCCAGATGAGATTTGATGGGATCCATCCAACAGCTAGCAACATCAATGGGTGCTACCAACTTTCCATTGATGCTTGGGGTCTTCAAGACTTGGAAGTATACACTTCCTGCATAGTTTTCAATTTCAGAAGAGGCAAACTTAGACAAGGCGTCGGCCTTCATGTTTTCTTCCCTTGGAATGTGTTCCACATAGCACTCATCAAACTGAGTCATAATGTCCTTGACAAGTTTCAGATACTTGGTCATGACTTCATCTCTGGCCTCAAATTCTCCATTTACTTGGGAAACAACTAGCCTTGAGTCTCCACACACTTTCAGAGTTTTAACTCTCAAGGCTCCAGCCAGCTATCAGGGCTTCGTACTCAGCTTCATTGTTTGTCGTTGGAAAGTCCAGTTTTAGTGCATACTCTATGAGAAATCCATCAGGACTTTGTAGCACCAAACCTGCTCCACTTGATTTTGTTTTTGATGCTCCATCAAAATAGAGCACCCAACATTCTTTGGACACCATGTCTTCATCTTTCTTGTCTTCCACTATTACTTCCTGCCCCCGACTTCCTGGTTGTCAATAGTGCATTCAACCATGAAGTCAGCGAGTGCTTGAGCTTTTATGGCCGTTCGAGGCTTATACTTGATGTCAAATTCTCCCAATTCAATATCCCATTTGATCAACCTTCCACTAACTTGAGGGCTATGCAAGATGTTTCTTAGAGGCTGATTGGTCAAGACATCTATCTTGTGTGCCTGGAAGTATGGGCGTAGTTTTCTTGAGGCCATAATCAGGGCTAAGGCAAACTTCTCTATCGTAGAGTAGTTTATTTCTGCTCCATGTAGAATCTTGTTCACGTAATAAATGGGTTTCTGAACCTTCAACTCTTCTTTTACCAAAACAGCTCCAAGGGCTGTGTTAGAAACTGCCAAGTATAAATAGAGAATTTCTCCTGGCTTTGGTTTTGCCAACAGTGGTGCCTCAGCCATTTACTTCTTCAAGGCCTCAAAGGCCTCTTGGCTTTCAGTTGTCCACTCAAAAAATTTCACGTTCTTGAGTGCTTTGAAGAAAGGTAAACACTTCTCTCCTAACTTGGAGATGAATCTTCCCAATGCTGCCACTCTTCCCGTTAGTTTCTGAACATCTTTGACAGTCCGTGGTGGTTCCATGTCTAGAATTGCTTTGATTTTTTCGGGGTTAGCCTCGATTCCTCTCTTGGAAACCATCAGGCCTAAAAACTTTCCTGAGCCTACACCAAAGGCACACTTAGCTGGATTCAACATCATCTTGTGGTGTCTCAGCACTTCAAATGCTTCCCGTAGATGGTTTATATGATCGGCCTTATCGAGGCTTTTAACCAACATGTCATCCACATAGACCTCCATGGTTTTTCCAATTAAGTGTTCAAAAATTTTGTTCACCAACCTTTGGTAGGTTTCCCCTGCATTCTTAAGTCCAAATGCCATGACTAGATGACAGAAAACACCAAAGTCAGTGATGAATGATACCTTGGAGATGTCATCTTTGTGCATTTTGATTTGGTTATATCCACTGAAGTCATCCATGAAACTCGGTATCTCGTGCCCAACTGTGGCATCTATTAGGGCATCAATCCTTGGTAAGGGAAAACAATCCTTAGGACATGCATCGTTTAAATCAATGAAGTCCACACACATCCTCCATTTTCCATTGGCCTTTTTGACCATCACTGGGTTAGCCAACCATTCTGGAAATTAAATTTCTTCAATGAACCCGGCTTCCAGAAGCTTATCTACTTCTTGTTTGATGGCCTCTTGCCTCTCTGGAGCAAAATTTCTCTTTTTCTGTTTCACTTTCTTCCTTTCAGTATCCACATTTAATTTGTGGGTTATCAGTTGGGGATCAATCCCTGGCATGTCAGCCGCTGTCCAAGCAAAAACATCATTGTTTTCTTGAAGAAAAGATATGAGCTTGCTCTTCAATGGTTCAGGCAATAGTGCTCCAACGTAAGTCGCCTTCTCTGGTTCACCAGGGACTAAGGGAATTGGGATTAAATCCTCAGCTGGTTTCCCTCTTCTGTCCTCATTATCTCTAGTATCCATGTCTTCAATGGGGAGAACCTGCCCCCCGATTCCATCAGGCCTTAACGCGACTACGTAACAACTTCTGGCCATCTTTTGGTCTCCCTGTTCTTCACCAATTCCATTCCTCGTTGGGAACTTGATTTTCAGATGGTAAGATGAGGAAACGACCTTGAACGCATGAAGACCCGTCCTTCCTAGGATTGCATTGTAGGTTGAAGTTGCCTTTATAACTATGAAGTTCAACATCTGAGTAGACGTATTTGACCCTTGCCCCATTGTCATTGGGAGTTCGATAGTGCCTTCCACTTTCGACTCCACTCCATTGAATCCATATATGGGCATATTCGAGGGTGCTAACTGAGAGTCAGTATAGCCCATCTTGATAAAAGCCTCATGGAACAAGATTTCCACTAAAGCTTCATTGTCGACCAAAACTCTCTCTGTTTCAGAATTCCCTATCACAGGTACGATGATTAAGGGATCATCGTGGGGAAACTTTACTCCTTCCAAGTCAGAATCATCAAGACCTATTGATATTTCTGTTCAGGCACGTTTCAGTGCTTCTCCAACTACGGTCATTACCTCTCGGGCATAGGCTTTTCTTGAGTTTCGGGAGGACCCAACAGCAGTTGGTCCTCCGAATATCATGTTGATGACTGGCCCTCGGGGCTTGGGGTTACGATCTTGATCGTTGTCCCTTATGTCGTAATCTTTTCTTTCATAATTTCCTATTTGACTCCCTTGATTTCCATCCTTGGTGAATTTATTGAGCATTCCTCTCCGTATCAGAAACTCAATCTCATCTTTTAACTGTCTACAATCGTCGGTGTCGTGACCGACTTCCTTGTGGAACCGACAGAATTGGTTTTGATTTCGTTTAGACATATCAGTCCTTAGTGGCTTCGGCCATCGGAGATCCTCCTCCTTTGCTATTTCTATCAGAATTTGGCTCCTGGGAGTGTTTAATCTTGCATACTCCGTAAACTTTGGCCCAAAATTGTTCTTCTTGGGTGGAAAATCAGAATCCTTCGACGTTCTGGGAAACTTTTCCTTGACATCGTACTCCTGAGTTTCCTTTCTTTTCTTTGAATTTCCACTGCCACCAGCAGTTGGTTCATACTTTCTCATGCTTTCTTCAGCCTTGATGTACTTTCTGGCTCTATCTTAGAGCTTCAGCATGCTCTCGGGTGGATGTTTTGCAAGTGATCTTTTGAAGTGATCATCATTGGTTCCTTGCTGCAGAGCTATCATAGCTACTTTGTCCTCTAAGTCTGGGACTTTCAAAGCCCCCCGGGTGAATCGGTTGATATAATCCCTTAGGGCTTCATTCTTTCCTTGTTGGATTCCCATGACTGATGCAGAGTTTTTCTCATGCACCCTTCCACTAACGAATTAATTGATGAACGCTTTGCTTAATTCTTTGAAAGACCCAATGGGATTGGGAGGTAGACGGCTATACCAGCGTTGGGCCATGCCCGCCAAGGTTTGTGGAAACGCCCTACACTTGACCGCATCATTGGTTTGCTGCAACAGCAGTGCATTAGAGAAGGTTCTTACGTAATTTGCGGGATCTCCCGTTCCATCATAAGCTTTAATCGTTGGTATCTTGAATTTCCTGGATATGGTAGCTTTCATGATGTCTTGAGTGAACGGTGGTGTAGGATCATCAGGATCTCCTAGGGGCAACAAAACACTAGGATCATCCCTTGGGGCTTCAGCCCTCTTGGTTCTTCTCGGTGTTGGGTCCAGGTTGATTATCGGGACTCTTCCACTTGCTTGGCTTTGTGCTTTCGCGGCCTCCTGTTCTACCAATAATTTCTTGAGCCTTGCAGCCTCCGCGTCATGGGCCGCAATCGTTTCCTTGGTAGTTTGGGGTTGTTCCCGATTTGTTTGGAAAGAACGCCTCCTCCTTGGGGAAACATCCCTTTCTTCTGTAGATGTATAATTCTCGTCCTCAGTATAGGGGCCCGAGTAGTCTTGAATCAGAGGGGTTCGTCGAGTTTGTTGATCTTGGGGTCCCAGACCTTGTATATAAGGAGGAACGTATGCCTCATGGTAAGTGGGATTGAGACCACTACCGCCCGCCATGGGTCGATGGGGCATGCCATAGCTTGGCATCCCCAAAGTTTGAGTTGCATATTGGGGAAGATCTGTAGTATGGAGTTGAAGGCCACTTGGTGCATTCATGAGCAGTGGGGAGGTCGTGATTGGTTGCTGGTGAGCGGTCTCTTGTGGATTAGATCCATGAACGACCATCTGCAGGGGATTCGTCCCTTCAACCGAAATTGGGATCTCCGGTCCTTGAGTAGTGGTGAGGGAGATATTCGCCCCTTGAATGCCAGTAGTTGGCGGTGGTTGATTTCCGTGAGTATCAGCCTCCGAGGTGATAGGAAGCTCCTCAGAAGTTTGAGTATCTCGAGTTGTTCTTCGTGTGTTTACCATGGTTGATGTTGTCTTCCCACAGACGGCGCCAAATGTTGTGGAATAAAAACCGTGCTTGCGAATTTAATGCTAGGGTTATAGAGCTTCGAGCTTTAATGGTGTGGCTGCTCTTGTTGTCGGGGACTAACTCGGTCCTAACAAGATGCCTACGTATCTCTAGTGTTTAGAGAATCAAGCCAATAAAAACGTAGTTCTTGGTGTTGCCCTCGGGGCTATGGCGGCAGGGGCACACCAAGGACGTAGTGACTTGTATGTCCTTATTCGAGGATGAAGTCTAAAACGTTGTAGATGACGTATGGAGCTGTGTCCAAAACGTAGTTCTGAGATGAGGGGTCAGACCCTTTATATAGGTGTTTAAAAGCCTAATGGATAAGTATTGATTTCTTTGAAGGATTAATCTTATCATTGACGATGGATAAGTATTGTTTCTTAAAGGATAAGTCTTATCCTTGACGGTGGATAAGTATTGACTTTCTTGAAGGATAAGTCTTATCCTTAACGGTGGATAAGGATAAATTCTAGATCCTTCCTTGTAGGAGTTGTTTCCATATCATAACAGACTTGTATTGAAACAAGCCCACTTGTATTAGAACAAGCCTGTATTGGACATCTCCTAATACAGGTTGTACTTCTAGCCCAAATATTAATTACCAAATTAATATTTAATTAGAGTTTCGGGCCTTATTAATGGGCCTTATTTATGGACCATCTAGGTTTAATTAATGCAATATTAATTATGTCTTTAGGGTTATTTTTAACCCATATCAATATACTTTAAAGGAGCCTTAAAATGCGTGCCGAGTATCCTCTTCCAAATGTTAGCTTCTTGCTGGGATGGAAGGAGTATCATTTACGCATTCTTAATCACAATAAAACCAATCACATCCAGAATAAAATCTGTTATATTACTCTAATAAATCAAATCCAACTAATATATAATAACAATCTATTAAAAGTTATATGAACAAATAATCAAATTCGTTGGACTTTGTTAATTAGATATACAGTTGCATTTCCATTTTTATATTTGGATGGGCGGTTAATAGATGGTTGTTATTTATTTGTTGGATTTGGAGATAGAACGAGTTTTATTCTAGATATGACTTATTTTGTTGTGCTTTAGAATGCACGAATGATGAGGAGGAAGATAGAAATATTTATTTATATTAATTAGGATATCATTAATATGTTTATTTTATTCTGCTTTAAGATGTGCAAATGATAGGGAAAAATAATCTCTTACCAACACTTGCTGGAAAATAAAACTATCGGGTAACTAAGTTCAATGAGATTCAACCGCACACTTTTCTCTCCCTCTCCTCCCTCCCTTTTCTCTGACCCAAACAACAGCCTCTTTCTTTCTCTTTTTTCCCCTGTTCTTTTCTCCTCTCCGAGATTAGATTGTGATGTCTTCTTTCTTCACTCCAGTTTACCTTCGATTTGGGTTACTTTTGACTCAACGATGGGAGATATAGATCTTGGTATCTCTGTTATTATTTTTGGGGGTTTCCCTCAAGTGAACAGGTTTTTGTGACGGAGAAAGGGATGGTGTTTCAGAATCTTCGAAATACATCTCGATCTACAACACCAGAACTAAAACCTGAAATCCCAAGGGTGCAAACTCCTCTGACTAAACTTGGGTTTAGTGGTGAGGATTTCCTCTTGGTAGTGAATGGGGTTTCAACACAGGTGATGGCTCCATAGCTGGAAGGTGAACAAAATTGGCTCGTGCAGCAAGTAAAACAGGACAATTTAGATCTGGGAAATTTTATTGAAGCTCTGGATTTTATTAAAAAACAAACCATTGGTGATATGGTCCACATAGAACTGGTTTTGCACGGGCAGAGAGGCTCTCTCGTCTCTAAAGGAAAAGGTATTAAGGATTTATCTTATCAATTTACCCTTCATTCCATGGATTTTAATTTTGACATTGTACCTTGGTCTATTGCGAATTGTAATTGTGCTAGCTTTCGTGTTTTTTCAGATTGCTGCTTTGATTACTTTGATTATGTTTTAAGAGTTTATGTCTCAAACTCCAGGATTAATATAGACAATTTGGTTCTGAGTCTTGTTGGTGTTAAGGATGTTGCGATGGGAGCAACTAATTGGGTGGGAATTATTGATATACTATATCGCTTGGAATCTCTGTGTTCTCGATTTGTTGGTTTGTATAGTGTCCTTACACATGTTCTTGCTACTCCTTGTGAATTTCTCTGTATATTTCAACATGTTTATGTAATTTGTCTTCATCTGTGTTCATCTTGGACTTCTTTTGTGGTTTTGTAAACCCAAGAGTCGCAACTAGGTTGGCTGCAATTTTTTATGTGAGAATTTTGAATGACCATAACTCATTTAAAATGAGTATTGATAATAGTGGACGCATTTGAGTTCAAATATGGGTAGCCATGGTGAAAATTATAATTATGGATCTATCAATATACATGGATGGTGAAACGAATCTGAAACATATTGGGGTTGTTGTTGTATGGTAAGGGATATGGCTGACCATGGTGAAAATCATGTTTGTGGATCTATCAAAGTACATAGCTGGTAGAACGAATTTGAAACAGATTGAGGTTGTTCTTATGTGGCAAGGGTTTTAGCTCCTCAAGAAATTTGAGCATGAGATGATAATGGATGTTGGTTGTGCAAACATAGTGAACCTGATGAAGGGTAATGCTAAGGAGTACATTGAAGAAGAGTCCCTACCTCTGCTACCTTTGGTAGTCGAGAAAGCTTTACTATTGGTCCCTAAATTCTGGATAACAATGCAAGTTGGTGACAAGTTGGTCGTGACCATGGCGACAATGGAAACGAGCATAAAGGCGTTGCAGATAAAAGAGATGATCAAGATGGTGATATGGATGTCATTGATGACGATGGCAAGGATGGTGATGTGGGACATAGCTGCTTCTGCTACTGGTGATGAAGGAAAGTCCGTTACTCTGAGTTTGGTCTTCGGGGCTGATCAGGGACACCTTAGTTCTAGTTCTGGCTTTCCTGGAGAGAATAATGGTGATAAGGATGGTGATCATGCTGATGCTCGACGCTCGCAGGACTCTTGTTAGTCGTGTTGCATGCTCTATGAGTTGCCTTTTTTATGTTAATTTGACTATGTTTATGGCGCTATAATTTAACTATGGTTTGTATGGTTATCAACTTTGCTTCTGCACCTACTGTTTAGGTTGTGTGAACTCGCTCCTAAGGGATCTGGGGGTACTGTAATGGTCCCTCTGTTTCTTTCTCAATTATTAATATAAAAAAGGTTACCCAAATACAAATGATAGGGAGAAATATATAAGTGTCTCTTTATATTAATATACCACTAATGCTTTTGGTTGAAATAAGATAAAGAAGCATGTTAATCATAGAGGCATGTATGTACCTATAAATAACAAGCCTACTTATTTTAGTAATACTGTGTATTACTTCGTGAACATCTTGTTGATCTATCTGTCAGTAGAACTGTACTTAGGTCTAGATATCAAAATCACTGCAATGTATAGAATTAGTCATGCAATAACCCTTGAAAGAAGATTGTTAATCATGCCTCAAGTTTAAAGATGAAGACTACAAAATAAAGCAGTTGGTGTTTGAAGACTGAAATTCTCACTAAGTACAAATTCGAGAAGTATGATTGTAATGGTCGACAAGTCAAGGATTCGAGATGTCAAGAAATCGAGAAGTATTTTGCTCTATTCGAGATGTCAGATACATTTTACTTGCTCGAGTTCTCAAAGGTTTCAGAAGTAAAGTGTACTATTCGACATGTCAATGAATCGAGAAGTACATTGTCTCATTCGATATGTCAGGATTCTCTCAAGTCAAAAGTTTACTCGACATCTCAAGGATTCAAGAAGTAAAGGCTCATTCGAGAAGTATGGTTCGATATCTCAAATAGACTTGATCAAGAACTTAGATATGTCCAGCAATTTAAATAGTACTTCTCGAATCAAACACTTAGTCAATTCTCAAGTACGCCAAAGACAAAATTCAACAAAGATACGAATGACAGAAAAATCTACAGATAAGTCAAGGCACCTGCAATTGATGTAGAGTGCACATAGAAAAGTCTACACAGAAGCTCAGAGAGACAGTCAAGGAAGAACATCTAAAGAAGTGGATCCGCCAGTATGCAAAACAAAGTAAAGTCACATGACACCATGGTTTCACCAAAATAGTATAGAGGGGGTTTGGCTAGCTTTTTGTCTAGTACTACTTTTGTACTCATAAGTTGTGTACATGTTATAAATATACAGACTCATAACTTTAGTTGTCCAGTTTTTCATATACATTCAAGTTGTATCTCTTTGAGAAAAACGAAGCTGAGAATTCAATCTTGAGTTCACAGTTTGTAGCATCTTTTAATCTAATACAATCTTAGATTTAAAAGTAAATTTGTGTGTTGTTTTGTTCCGTAATATTCTTAAGTATAAAACATACATCTTCTAGCTGCAATTAAAATAAATTCAAAATGAAGATAATCAAATAAACGACTGATAATATATTCACCACCCCCCTCTATATTATCTTCTAGTGAAACTCATACTTAACAAAGCATGTAATTAAGAGGAACTCATAAAAGTATAGATTTCATGTTCTTTGTACCTAATGTTATTGTATGATATTTTTTAGCTTGTTTTTTATTGGTATGATGATGTAATGGTCTAGGTTAGGGGAGTTTGTTTTCTCCGTTTTTCTCCATTTTTGCTTTCAAGATTATGTTTTTCTGGTGATTTGATGTTGTATATTTTACTGAATCTACATGGGTGTGCTACTGAAATTTACTGAATTATGTCTATATCGTACTGGGTGTTAAAAAATTGTCTTTAGAGGTCTTTTAAGTAGGCTGAAATTTGTTATGTCCAATTTTTTGGAGGATTACCATCTCATTTTTTTTCTCTCCCGACCATTTTTTTCATCTTCTTTGATGCTCTAATTTCAGCAAACATTATCTGAATCATTAAAGTTTGCTCATGTACACACTGAAAAATTATTTCACGTGCCTTTAAGTATGTATTTATGTCTCGGTTTAAAAGAATAATTTGTATGCAAATGATATGAGCTAAAAATAACCCCAAAGACATAATTAATGTCGCATTAAATTAAACTTAGATTAGTCCAATAATGAGGCCAATTAATGAGGCCAGAAACCCTATTTATTTATTAATTTAGTAATTAATAAAATGGCTAATAATATAGCTCATTAAATGTATTTGAATAAGAGCCAACTCCTACAAGGAGTAGCCTCCAAGACACCGAGTCCTAGAAGGAGTCAGCATCCTACAAAGAAGGATCTAGAATCATAGACTCTCAACATCTATATAAAGGGCCTTACCCCTCATTCTAAAAAGGACGGTCGGGGGCAGAGCTCCATACGTCATGCACAACGTTTTAGAATTCATCCTCAAATAAAGACATACAAGTCCCTACGTCCTTGGTGTGCCCCTGCCGCCATAGCCCCGAGGGCAACACCTAGAACTACGTTTTGGCTTGATTCTTGATTCTCATCAAGGTACGTAGGCATCTTGTTAGGACCGAGTTAGTCCCCGACAACAAGAGCAGCCACACCATTAAAGCTTGAAGCTCATCAACCCTAGCATTAAATTCATGAAACCCTAGCAGCAATTTGAAGACCTAGTTTTTATTCCATAACATTTGGCGTCGTCTGTGGGAAGACAACATCAACCATGATGAGAACACGGAGCACTTTTAGATTTGGTGACGAGGTACCACCAACCTCAGAAGTTGTACCAACCGTTGATGAGACTCAACCCATCCTAGCTACTACAGTTCGAGGGTCGACACCCCGGCATGATTGGTGCCCAAAGCACGAGCTCTTAACTATTAGGGACGAAACCCCGAGTATCGGGATCTC
Source organism: Heracleum sosnowskyi (assembly GCA_030848705.1). Lineage (NCBI taxonomy): Eukaryota > Viridiplantae > Streptophyta > Magnoliopsida > Apiales > Apiaceae > Heracleum > Heracleum sosnowskyi. The sequence goes on along the minus strand of CM061238.1, from coordinate 129,619,422 downwards.
ACCCTCAAGAGACGAATCCATGGCAGATCGTGTTCACCCCAATTGTGAATGCATCTTTGGGGTCGTAACTTTCGACTTATGTGCTGCCACCGCACACAAATCTAAACCCCACTCTCGGGATGCCTTAATATCCCGAGTTCGGATTAAGTAGGCTTCCACCCTTGTCTCATGAGGCGTTTGTACCTTCGTTCATCCCAGGATTAGGTCTTCTAAATCAAGGATGTCCAGAATTGTCTAGTATCTATACTAGGAAGAAAAAGACAACCATGGAAATCACACGGGAATAAGAAAAACAATTGGAAGTGATGATCCACCAGTCTCAAAACACGTTCCCACCACCATTGTTGGAGTGGAACCCACACCAACTACTGTTCAAAGGTCGAACCCTTGAGGAACAGGAATTTTGATGAATCTCCAAGGAGTTGTAGTCCAAAGAATGATTCTAAACCCTCAAGGGACGGCACCCCAATCCTAGGCATGACTTCGCCCATAATTGCAAATAGGCAAGCATGATTACAAATCTATACTGCGATGCTTCCACTACTAACAGCTCAGAACCCAAGTTATAGGCTCCCACCCCCAACGAGGGGATGATTCGCCCCATATTTGAGGTTTGGAACCTCTGCATGTAGAAGGAGTGATAAGTCTTTATCGTGCACCAAAGACGATGAACGAGCAATTGAACTGATAATCCATCCGACTTCCGTTCAGGGAACGACTCCCCCGGAGACGAGTCTCCAATGGATGACCCAAAATCCACTAACTCATGGAGCGAATCTCCAATTGCAGATGGTGATCTCACATTGGCTAGTAGAGCACTAGGAACGCAAATCGCCACCACCATCGTGCCAAACCAAATAACTCAAAACCCCGTTTATGGGTTATTATCGTTCCCAACTGCTGAAGGAACCATTTACTCTCATCGATCTACTCATGAGAAGTATGAGCCTCAATACATTGAAGGCTTGGTCCACATACCATACAACGAAGATGATTCCTCATCTGAAGAAGAGGAGGAAGATGACGTCAATTCTAGAAGGAGACGTCAAGGAAAGGAGCCCACCAGAGGAGCAGGATGTTCTCAATCGTGAGGGACTCAAAAGAACGGCTATTCAGATCATAAAATAAAGGATTTGGGTGCTCAAATTACTAATTTGCAACAGTCAGTTTTGAGTTCCATGAATTCAGGGACGAATCTTCTTTTAAATGGTGCTGTTGCCCCTCGTTGGTGCACCGTCGGGGATGTAGATTTCTACCTTTGTTATTGTACAACGAACATGGGATCCCATTTATGGGATGCCGGTTATCGATGATAGAAACTCAATCCATCCCCAACAATATGGGGGCAAACTCTCAAGGAACAAGCAGATAAGGGACGAATCCTTGGCCCATAGGGACATCGTAGTTCTTTTGACTCGAGGAGTGGATGCGCCAATAGCAAATGCACCTTCTGGCTTGTAACTATCAAACACCGTGATACCTACATCTACTATTCAAAATCCCATCTACGGGATGCCTAAATACCCCGAGGATGGAGGAAGTGGACTCCAAGCCCCGACCCAAGGACCGTATATTCATGGATTGGTTTCCAAAAATTGGGGATCGGGTCCCCTAAATCAAGAATTAGGTCCTCAAGTCCAAGGATATATAGATTTTTCAGTCCCGTACACTGAAGATGAGTCATGGTCTACTAATGTGAATCGTGACACAACCCCTAGAATGAGGCGTCAAGGTAAGGAAGTGGCTAGGGGAGATGGGTGTTCCCAAAAAGGTCACTCAACCCTTAAAGAATGGATTCTTGCTCATAGAGCAGAGATCCTTAAAGGGATTACTTGAACTGATTTACCAAGGAAGATTTGAAGGTTCTAGATTTCGATGATTAATTGGCTATGATAGCTCTGCAACAAGGAACCACGGATGTCTATTTTAAGATGTCACTAGCAAAGCATCCCCCTAAGAGCATGTTGATGCTCCAAGATCGGGTTGGCAAGTATATCAAAATCAAGAAAAATTTAAAGAAACATTTAACCCTCGTAGGAGGCAACACAGAAAATAAGAAGAAAACTGGAGATCAGAAGTATGCTACTAAGGATAGTATCCCGAATTAGCAAAGACTCTGATTCTCCCCCGAAGAGAATGCACAAGAATTGAGCTTTACCAAGTATGCACGGTTTAAAACTTAAGAAGTCAGATCCTGATGAACATAGAGAATGATAGAGATTTTCGATGGCTGAAGCAACTAAGCACTGATCTAAGAAGAGACGCGAGAGTCTGTATTGCAAGATTCTAAAAATACACTGGGCATGACACCAATGACTGTCAACATCTGAAAGACAAGATTGAGTTCACGATCCAAAGAGGAAAGCTCAACAAATTCACCAAAGACGGTGATCAGAACAACCCAAGGTGGGATTATGATTAGAGACACTACGAAAGGAAGGATGGTGATTGAGGTCAAAATCCTCAGCCCTAGAGGCCGGTGATAAACATGATCTTTGGAGGCCCGCAACAGCTGGGACAACAAGAAACTTCCGAAAAGCTATTAATTGGGAAGTCAGACACATGGTTGGAGAAGCACCAAAATGTGAAAAGACTGAAGTGACAATAGCCTTTGACGATTCAGATCTTAAAGGGGTGAGATTCCCCCATGATGACCCATTGGTCATCATATACGTGGTAGGAAATTCAGAAGTGAAGCGAGTCTTGGTAGACAATGGGGCTTTAATGGATATCATGTTCCATAACACAATTCTGAAGATGAGATACACAGATACCCAGTCAACTCCCTCTAATATGCCCATCTATGAGTTCAATGGGGTTGAGTCTAAGGTAAAAGGTATTATTCAGTTTCCCCTAACCATAGAAAGGGAACCATAAACTTCTTGGTGATCAAAACAAATTTTACCTACAATGTTATCCTTGGAAGGACATGTTTGCATGCCTTTAAGGCGGTTGCCTCAACCTATCACTTGAAAATCAAATTCCCTACAAGGAACGAAGTGGGAGAAGAGTAGGGAGACCAAAAGATGGCAAGAAGTTTCTATAAAGCAGCGTTAAGGCCTGATGAAATCGGGGGGCAGGTCCTCCCGATTGAAGATATGGATGTAAGGGATAATGATGAATGTCGAAGGAAACCAACTGAAGATCTAATTCCCATCCCCTTAGTTCCCGATGAACCTGAAAAAGTTACATACATTGGTACTTTATTAAGTGTACCCTTAAGGGACAAGTTGTTTACTTTTTTGCAAGAAAATGATGATGTGTTTGTATGGACAACAGCTAAAATGCCCGATATTCAGTTCCTTGAATGGTTGCCCAATCCCGTGATGATCAAGAACGCCAATGAAAAATGGTTGGATATGTATAGACTTCATTGATCTAAGAGAGGCTTGTCATAAGGACTTTTTCCCTCTACCAAGGATCGATACATTGATTGACGCCACCGCTGAACACAAGATGTTGAACTTCATGGATGGCTTTGGTAGGCACAACCAAATCAAAATGCACAAGGACAACGTTCCAAGAGAAGATATATTAAATATTGGTAAATAAGATTTTTTGAGCATCTTATTAGGAATACTGTGAAATTCTATGTAGATGACATGTTAGTCAAGAGCCTTGATGGGGCATATCACATTGGACACCTCAGAGAGGCATTTGAAGTTCTAAGAAAACATAATATGATGTTGAACCCGACTTAATGCGCCTGGGGTATAGAATCGTGAAAGTTTTTGGGTTTGATGGTCTCCAAGTGTGGAATTGAGGCCAACCTCGACAAGATTAAAGCAATCATTCACATGGAAGCCACACATTCTATTAAGGACATCTAAAAACTCATAGGAATGACATCAGCTTTGTGGAGATTTATCTCCAAATTTGGAGAGAAATGTTTGCTCTAATGAAAGCCAAATGGCCTTTAAAAAATTAAAGAAGTACATGGCTGGAACACCATTGTTGGCAAACCAAAGCCTAGAGGGTTACTTTATCAATAATTGATTGTATCTGAAATGGATTTGACTGTCGCCCTCATGAAACGTGAGGACAAGGTTCAGGATCCCATCTACTATGTGAGCAAGGTCTTGCATGGGGAGGAGTAACCACAATAAAGTCCTAAACACTCATTGTCTTCATGGTTGAATGCATCATTGACAACCAAGATGTCGTGGGGGCAGGAGGTAGTACCACAGGAGAGGAAGAAACTATAGAAGGAAGATCGAGAAGCGATACTCAAGAAGTGTTAGGTGCTCTATTTTGATGAGACATCAAAAACAAAATCAGGTTGAAGAATAACTAGTTTCACAAAGCCCTGATGGGTTCATGATTGAGTATGCCTTGAAGTTGAATTTCCCAATGACAAACAACGAGGATGGATACGAAGTCCTGATAGCTGGACTTGGCTTGACCAAAGGGTCAAGAACCTTAAAATTTGTAGAAACTCAACATTGGGTGTTACAAATATATCTGGAAGGAGTAAAACGTAAAGGTTGATGTCCTATCTACGTTTTCCACCTCGGAGATAGAGAACTATCCGAAAGGTATTTACTACCAAGCTTTGAAGACCCGAAGTATTGATGCAAAGCTGATAGCACATGTAGGTGTAGAAAGATGTTGGATGGATCATATAAAGGCTCACCAATAAACCAGTTTGTTACCCGACAATGCCTTGGAGGCACGGAAGTTGTCAGTAAGAACACTAGGGCATTAAGAAGCGAAGTTATCCTTGAAAGAAGTTAATGAGAAAATACGTGGGTAGCACTCAGGGGGCAGGGACCTTACCCATAAGATGACTCGGTTGAGATTTTAATGGCCAAATATGATGGCTAATGGAGTGTAACCGATGCTAGAAACGCACACTAGTTGTGAGGCAACCACATGAAATGTTGACATCCATCAGGTCCCCCATTCCATTGGCAATGTGGGGGGATATATTTTCTTGGTTTAATCCTATTGGCAAGTGACCAGAGGAAGTTCCTGATAGTAGCAGTTGACTACTTTACTAAGTGGATTGAGGCTAAACCTTTATCCAAGATAACCACTAAGCAAGTAACACAGTTCCTGTGAGAAAGTGTGATATGCAGAAATGGACTTCCATAAATACTGGATAACGGACGATAGTTCGACAATGAGAAGTTAAATGAATAGTTGTGATGATAATGATATCGAGCTACTAGCTACTTCAGTAGTCGACCAACATGTTGATAGACAAGCCGAGGTGGCCAATCGAATTATTCTTGAGCTGGCCAATAGGCCAATGGACAAGCCAAGGTGGCCAATCGAATTATGCTTGATGGACTAGGGTTCAATGCTCAAGGAACACTTGGGTGGACGAGCTACTCCCCATAATTTGGATGTATTGTACACTTGCAAAGTTACAACATGAACTATTCTATTCTTGCGAACTTGCATGGCTAAGGTTGTGGTGCCCTTAGAAATCGCTCGTGTATTCGCCGAGGTTTGAGGCCTATGAGCTCGAGAAAAACGAAAAAGATATGAGACTCCCTTTAGACTTGCTTGGTGAAGTCAGAGATAAGCTAATGCGAAGATTGTAGTGTATCTGAAACAAGTTTTTGTTTACTACAACTTAAGAGTAATGAAAAGATACCTTCATCAAGGGGACTTGATTCTCAGGAAGATTGAGGAATCCATAGTTGGACAAAAATGAAAGATGGTCCTTCATTGGGAAGAATTGTATTCAAGTGAAGAGCATGCGAGAACGAGGCTCCTACAAGCACGAAATCATTGAGCGAAATGAATTACCCAGAACTTGGTATGTTTCAAACTCAATATTTATTACGTATGAAGTATCCCGGTAGGACACATTATGAAGACTAAGTAGGAATTGAAGGCTGCAAGATGGCCACGTTCCCTCTAATTAAAGGCTCAAAGAAGCCAAGTTTAATCAATTTGAAGGCTAAAAAATGCTGCATTTCATCTCATTGGAGGCCTGTGGAGGTCATGTTAAATCCAACTAAAGGCTCGTAGAAGCCACGAATCATTCAATTGCACTCAGTTGAACCTGAGTAATGCTCAAGCCAGAAATCTTAAAAGGCCTCAAAAGAGGCTCGAATGAAGTTTTTTATGGTTAAAAGATGATAAACGAGTTAGAGCTCGGAGCAAGCTTCAATTCGATATATTATAAGCCCAAATTGAAATAACAAGCAAAAAGTTGTTGATGTTTTCGTGTATGAGGCATATTCGACCTAAAGACCAAATTCGACCTCCATCCCGGTCGATTCTCATTGATATGGGCCTCATTTTGTCCGATTATCAACCTCAAGGGTTGAAACCCCATTAGACCTCAATCCAGATCGAAGGTGTTCGACCTCGGTGCAAAAAAAGCCATATTAACCCCAATTTAGGTCGAAATTGCAGCCCCGATTTAGACCTCAATCCAGGTCTAAGGTGTTCGGCCTGGGTTCAAGGAAGGCCATAATTTCGACCTCAATTTAGGTCGAATTTTCAGACCCATTTAGATCTCAATCCAGGTCTAAGGTGTTCGACCTTGGTGCAAAAAAGGCCATAATTTCGACCCCAATTTAAGTCAAAATTTCATCCCCGATTTAGACCTTAATCCAGGTCGAAGGAAGCTATAAGTAATGCAACTATGAATCTCATGGAGAGTTCGATCTTGGCTCAGGATGAACTCTGGCGGCATGCTTAACACATGCAAGTCAGACGAGTAACGCGTAAGAATCTGCCCTTGGGAGGGGAACAACAGCCGGAAACGGCTGCTAATACCCCGTAGCCTGAGGAGAAAAAGTAAGAATCCGCCCGAGGAGGGGCTCGCGTCTGATTAGCTAGTTGGTGAGGCAATAGCTTAACAAGACGATGATCAGTAGCTGGTCCGAGAGGGAGAGGATGATCAGCCACACTGGGACTGAGACGCGGCCCAGACTCCTATGGGAGGCAGCAGTGGGGAATTTTCCGTAATGGGCGAAAGCTTGACGGAGCAATGCCGCGTGGAGGTAGAAGGCCCACGGGTCGTGAACTTCTTTTCCCAGAGAAGAAGCAATGACGGTATCTGGGGAATAAGCATCGGCTAACTCTGTATCTAGGTCGAAGGTGTTCGACCTCGGTGCAAAAAAGGCCATAATTTTGACCCCAATTTAAGTCAAAATTTCAACCCCGATTTAGACCTCAATACAGGTCGAAGGTGTTCGACCTCGGTGAAAAAAAGGACATAATTTTTACCCCAATTTATGACGAAATTGCAGCCCTGATTTAGACCTCAATCCAGGTCTAAGGTGTTCGACCTGGGTGCAAGGAATGCCATAATTTCGACCTCAATTTAGGTCGAATTTTCAGCCCCATTTAGACCTCAATCCAGGTCTAAGGTGTTCGACCTAGGTGCCAGAGAGGCCATAATTTCGACCTCGAACCAAGTCGAAATTTCACCCCCTTTAGATCTGAATCCAAGTTTACGGGGTGTGGAAATTTTTTTTGGGAGAGGAAAATTATTCTTGAAAATAATTATTAAAGGATATAAATTGGAAAATAAATTCCAAAAATCCTAGAAAAGATAAATTATTATTATACGATAATAATATTAAAATCTGGGTTGGACTATATTTTAAAAAAAAAATTATCCGAGTAGGATACCCTAATTTGAAGACCAAAATTATTCAAAGATCGGATAAAATAAATATTATTGTTATAATATTTATTTATTTTTAAAAATTGTCGACCCGGAACCAGGTCGGAGTGTGTCGACCTCACTGTAAAACGATCACTTTTTTCGACCTGAAATGAAGTCGAAGTGGTTCGACTTGACAGCAAACTCACCACTTTTGTCGACTATAAAGGAGGTCAACTTACCTGGCCAAAGTGTTGTTTCGTACCCCGACTTCTGCAACCCTGACATATTTAATACTAAAGTTGAAAAACCGGCGATGAGTTTAACCTTTTAGTTTATGAACTGACAGCGCCACCCCTAAAGTTTCTAAAATGACATATTAACCCCTAAACGTTATAAACTGACAGATTCACCCATGATGTTTAGAATCTAACAGATTCACCCCTGATCTTTGAAAAATTACAAAGAAGTCCCTGCAAAATTACAAGTTGATAACTGCTGGTAAAAATTACGAATCAGCCCCTGGAAAATTATGAAAAGGTGCCTATAATTTTGAAGTAATTGCAAATATTATATATTTGCAAAATTGAAGTGCCCCATCGAAAATAAATGCACGTTTTCACGAAATTAATATTTTTGATGAAAATATTTAGAAAAGTGTCTGATAACACCGAAAATTTACGAAAATTGACGAAAATATTAATTTTTGTACATTTTAATGATTGAATTCCAAAAATTAATTTAATTTTACTATAAGACCAAATTACTCGCGAAAAGCATGTTTAAATAGCTATGAATGGCCAAAAGTAGAGGTATACGAAACCCAAAGATTGAAGAAGAAAAGCTCGGAAAATAGAGTCAAAATTTTGGAAAATTCGAAAAATAATAATCCAAAAAGATATAAAATATTGTATGCACGATTGCACACATTTTATATGCTCGGTAGCACCAAAAAGTTAGAAATAATTATAAAAATTATTTCTTGAGCTTTGAAAAATAAGAAATTATTTTAATGCTCGAGGGCACAATAAGATATTTTGAAAAATAGAGAAAAAATATTCGTAGGTACAAATAAATTCCTAAACTAATTAGGAATGATAAAGAAAAATACCTGTGGGTACAAGAAAATTCCTAAAATATTAGGCAAAATTAAAGAAGAATAACTGCGGGTTGAAGAAAATTCCTAAAACGTTGGGAATAAAGAGGAAAAATACCCGAAGGTACAAAATAATTCCTCAAAAATTAGGAAAAGTAGATAAAAATGCAAGAAAAACTATAAAAATATTTTCTTGACAAATAAAGGCAAAAATTAATGCAAATGATGCATAAAAAGCTTCGTAGTTTCTAAAAGAAAGCACAAAAAGGGCTTTTATCCCCATAAAAGCTTCAAGCCAGGGCATCCCATTAGATAGTGGCCCAATTAGACAATGAAAGGCCGAATTAAGACATTATACGCCATAAAAAGCTTTTACAAATGTCAAGTTAGCCTCGAATAAGGCAAATCGTTGTAAATGTGTAGGCCGCTCCACACTTTACACCAAAACGATACTTCTGAAACACTAGTGTCCATGAAGGAAAATCCCAAAATGAGGGAAGGAAACAATAAATCCCAGGTAATGGACAAAAAGTCTTTGAATCTCAAAAAAGGATGACTATAACTTCTATAAAAACTCAATAAGTTTTTCCAGAAGTTGGGGGGCGAATGATATGAGCTAGAAAATACCCCAAAAACATAATTAATGTCGCATTCAATTAAACTTAGATTAATCCAATAATGAGGCCAGAAACCCTATTTATTTATTAATTTCGCAATTAATAAAGGGGCTAATAATATAGCTCATTAAATGTATTTGAATAAGAGCCAACTCCTCCAAGGAGTAGCCTCTAAGACACGGAGTCCTAGAAGGAGTCAGCATCCTACAAAGAAGGATCTAGAATTGTAACCAAAGGAGGTGGCTTACCCACCAAGTCTCCTAAACCTAGTCTAAATCATAGACTCTCGTGCATAAAGGACGGTCGAGGGCAGAGCTTCATACGTCATGCACAACGTTTTAGAATTCATCCTCGAATAAGGACATACAAGTCACTACGTCCTTGGTGTGCCCCTGCCGTCATAGCCCCGAGGGCAACACCTAGAACTACGTTTTGTCTTGATTCTTGATTCTCATCAAGGTACGTATGCATCTTGTTAGGATCGAGTTAGTCCCCGACAACAAGAGCAGTCACACCATTAAAGCTTGAAGCTCATCAACCCTAGCATTAAATTCACGAAACCCTAGCAGCGATTTGAAGACCTGGTTTTTATTCCATAACAGCAAATAAAAAAATTTGGATATTAGATATATATATATATATATATATATATATATATATATAGGCCATTGCTCCATGAAGAACACTCTTATATAAAGAACAATAAAGAACATCATAGAATCTTACATAAATTGCATGTTTATTCTAATTTTCTCACCAAAAAAGGTTTATTACGAATAAAAATATAATATAACAAAAAATTAGAATCAAATAAAACATGATTACATGTAATTTCATTGTGATAAATATATATACAAGATTCTGTATTGGATTCTATACTGGATTATATGTAATGTTTAATTTTTAAATTTAGATGAGATTCTACGTTAAATTCGATATGTTAGGCTTAATTGTTGTTCAATTTTATGATTCTAATTTTAAAAAATCAATTTTTATGAAAAATAAAGTGTTTATGACGGTGTTCTTTATTGTTCTTTATATAAAATGTTCTTTCTAGAGTGCAACTCTATATATATATATATATATATATATATATATATATATATATATATATATATATATATATATATAGGCCATTGCTTCATGAAGAACACTCTTATATAAAGAAAAATAAAGAACACCATAGAATCTTACATAAATTGCATGTTGATTCTAATTTTCTCACCAAAAAAGGTTTATTACAAATAAAAATAGAATCTAACAAAAAATTAGAATCAAATAAAACATGATTACATGTAATTTCATTGTGATAAATATATATACAAGATTCTGTACTTGATTCTATACTGGATTATATGTAATGTTTAACTTTTAAATTTAGATAAGATTCTACGTTAAATTCGATATGTTAGGCTTAATTGTTGTTTAATTTTATGATTCTAATTTTAAAAATCAATTTTTATGAAAAATAAAGTGTTTATGATGGTGTTCTTTATTGTTTTTTATATAAGGTGTTCTTCCTAGAGTGCAACTCTATATATATATATTAAAAGAAATGGTAGATTAATTTAATTGACCCGAATTCATTATAACCCCAATGAAATTTAAACCACATTTTAATTAAACATATATCAAATATGATTTTGGATCAAGACCTAACCCAAATTATTATTTACTGATTCAAAACGGATCCAAATTTATTGTATACCAAACATGCTCTCAAATAAAGCAATAAGGATAAATGCATCTGTTTTTTTGTTTACTAGAATGACGAAGAACAAGCATAAAATTAGAAATCTGATGTCGTTGGTGCTTAAAAAATTTTGCTCTTAAATTCCACAAATTTGAGATCCATTAGTCTGATAATGCAACAAATTAGAGCACCTGCATTAGTCTGATGGGCACATCATTTTAAAGTCAAGTATATGAGACATTTGAAATATCTTTTAGGCATTGAGGTTGCTAGGTCTAACTCTAGCATTATCTTCATCAAAGGAAGTACATCTCAGATATTTTTCAAGGTTCTGGTCTATTTAGCTCCAAACCTTCAAAAAAGAAAAACCTATGGAGCAGAATCACAATATACATAATTCTGAGAGCCCTCTTCTTTTAGCACTTGAGGTTGAGAGTCCTCTTCTTTCAGCACTCGAGGTTGCTACTTACAGAAGACTAGTGGTAGGTTGCTTTGTGACAGCAAATCTACATTATACATTATTTCTAACTTAGTGTTTCATGAAAAGATAAAACACATAGAGTTAAATTGTCATCTAGGTAGAGAAAAGCTTCAACTTTGTATCAGTTACCACTGCTCATATTGATTCTAGTCATCGACCTGCTGATATACTGACTAAAGCTTTTCCTTCCGCTTCTTTTGCTACTTTCATCTCCAAGTTGGGGATTTTCAACTTGTTTCTACCCTCCACCTTGAGGGGATGTTATACAGAAGCTACATTACAGTTAAGAAAGTCAACTTGATCAAGAAAATCAACCAAGTACAAATCAAGATCAAGTGGCACCAAAATCAGATTTATGACTTACCAGCTCGTGAGACAAAAGCTTATAACAAAATTAGTTAGACAAATTAGATACAAAACTTGTATGCAAGATTCTGTTGAGGGTTCAGATTGCAGATATAAGATCCAAAATGTAATTTTCTTATTATGATTATAGAAAAATAGATCAATCATTCTTTTAATGTGTATTGTTTTTTCATCTTCTTCAATACGGTAGTAAGTGTTTACCGATTGCGGTAAAACTTTATGGTGTTAGAAGAAGGCCACAACATGATCTTATACTACAATAAATATTATTGGATATTCTCCGTCAATTATACGATACGTTTCGTCACAATTGACTAGACAGAGATAACAGCACACTGACAAACAAATATTTAAATTAAATAAATTGGGGGTGGCATGACTGAAACCCGATACCTCTGTCTAAGTAGAGCTTTGATATAATGTTAAGTTACCAGTTACACTAAAATCTTAAGGTGTCAGAGAAAGGTCACGACAAAATACTCTACTACAACAAATATTATTAAATAGTAAGCTTCATTTTTTTGCAATATCAAAACAAAATCTCATTTTTCTGATAAATTAAATTTCGTGTATGTTCACTTTAATGAAAATTCAAAAATTATTATTTATACATGATCCTAGTTTCTAGATAATGTCGTCCGTGCTTACCGGCAGAGGCGGATCCAGGGGGTCCACAGAGGTCTCTGGCCCCTGAGATCGTGCTATAATCGGGCTCCGTAGCATATTTGGTACATTTATGTACCATTTTTGCGAAAATGGTACAGCTGGGTTCAACATTGCAAAAATGGTACAGGGCGCCACAGCCTATGGCAACCCGAGCTAGAGTTCGCCACGGCCTGTGGCAACCCTAGCATTTTAATTTTTTTTTTTTTGATTTTCAGTTCTGACATGGTTACTTAGTAAAACATATGTCCTGAAATTTATTTATTTAAGGCTGTGGCGCCTTACTTTTGGTTTGCCACAGTCCGTGGCGCCCTCTTACTAGTTTGCCACAGTCCGTGGCGCCCCTGCCCCACCTCAGAATAAACACAAAAAACCTCACACCAAAAAAACATACACAAACCGAACATAAACAAAAACACCCCAGCCAACAAAAACACCCCAGCCAATTTATTGGACCGGCATAGTCCCCGGCGCCCTCAACACAAAGCTGCCATAGTCCCCGGCGCCCTCTTCATTTCGGGTAAATCTCTTCCTTGCTTTTAATTTTGTAACCTGCTTTTAATTTTGTAATTTGTGAATCTCATTTTGGATTTGTTTTTGGTTCGATTGTTTTATGATTGTAGTAGAGAGCTTAGAGATGATCTTGTTTAGCATTTTGTTTGTGTACTTGATAATCTTGTTTAGCATTTTGTTTGTGGACTTGATAATCTTGTTTAGCATTTTGTTTGTGGACTTGATAATCTTGTTTAGCATTTTCTAATAATCAAATTAAATTTTTGGTCAACTCATATAAGTACTAAAATAGAATTTCGTAATCTAAAATAGATAAAAACTTAAAAAAATCAAATTAAATTTTATTTCAACTCATATAAGTACTAAAATAGAATTTCATAAACTAAAATAGATAAAAACTTTAAAAATGCAAATCAAATTAAATTAAGATTTTCGTCTACGTACAAACTTCGGCAGTTACTGGGATATAGTGAGGACAGAGACACCGCCACCAACTATTATTGAAGCCATTACGAGTGCTGGTTTACTGGGTGTTTTTCAGATAGGGATGATGAGACATGATGCTGGACTGATTACTGCTTTTGTTGAGAGATGGCGTCCTGAGACTCACATGTTCCATTTTCGTTTCGGTGAGGCCACTATCACACTAGAGGATGTATATCACATTCTAGGTCTCTGGGTTACTGGATATCCAGTGTTCACAGATCAGGGCTTACCCGATGCGAGTTTGGTACATGAGCTCTTAGGGGTTCACCCAAATAGCGTTGATGAGGGGGGCACTCCCACTACCATTCAGAAGGGGGGGCTTAATATTCTTTGGTTGATTAACAACTTTGCTAGGTGTGAACGTCTACAGTATGGTATAGATGATTACGAGACAACTTTTATTTCACAGGCGTGCACATATTTTGCTCGTACTTGGTTCTTTGTTCCCCCACTCCAGCGGGAACCGACTTCAGCTACGCCTCCTTCATTATGTCCGTGATATTGATCATGTTAATGAGTACGGTTGGGGTAGTGCTTGTCTTGCATACTTGTACAAGAACCTATGTGAAGCAAGTGTAGGCTGGAAGAAAGACCTTTGCGGTTCCATGACTCTATTGCAGGTACATGTCCCTTAACTTTTACCACCTTTTCGTTTACATGTTCTTATGTTGGTCATTTAATGACTTATTTTCTTACATTTGTGTTAGGTTTGGATATATGAGCGTTTCACAAATTTATGTCCCACACAGGGACAAAGTTATCTCATACAGTTACCACTTGGTCTCAGGTAATGAACATAAATACCCGAATCTTTGTCATTACGTACTTATAATATTCATGACTTATTTATTTCATACAATGATTTTAGGTGGATCAGGATCCCTTTGATTCATCATAAGGTGCCATTCAACAGTTCACGGGGAACTCGTTTTGAGCTTGATAGCATGTATGAGCATGGCTTTAAATGGAGGCCTTACCTAGACATTGCACGAGAGGCCATGTCCATTACTGATCGTGAAAAATCACTCATGACTGCACCATGCCCCTTGATATTTGAGCGAATTGTGGAGTGGTGTTATACAGATCGAGTTACAGGGCAGTTTGGATTTCTTTAGGTGATTCCGACATCATCACCATTGCCTGGCCACAGTTCTTTTCATGGTGCACCCGGTCGATGGACCAACTCACATGATCAGGTTGTTCAGCAGTGGTATTCACGACATGCTCATATGATGTCATCACCCACATACACCCGTACGAGAGAACCAGCATGCTCCGATCAGTATCCCTCGTGGTATGTAAAAGTCACCCGTCGTTACATTATCAATCCTCGTATCTGGGCTACGCAACAGGGTTTGCAGGCAACACAGGGACACCTCCCTATAGCTGTAAGTTTTTCACTTTGAAAATTTCATATTATATATCGTTGTCAAACCTTATATTTATTCATGATAGTTGTTACTGACCACATATTTATACAGGCTGAGGGGATTTCCAGTGCTTTCCACGGGATGTCGAGGACTGGCATTTCCAATGATGCTGATGTAGTGGATGAGGCACGACAGATTCTACATAGTACTTTGGATGTGACGGGTTTCCCTGGCCTTATTGACAAACCTCCTCCACCACCTGCCCCTACTAGGCGACGTAGTAGAGTACGTACGAGAGGTGGACATACACAGAAGTTCACCTCATATGGATGGGATGTTCCGTGGCCCAACCCAACAGTTGAGGAGGCAGGAGAGCGTTATTTAGGTCCTGGATGGGATGGTCCCACTACAAGAAAAGGGTCAATAGACATCGGTTTTCAGCCGATATCTATGTTGTTTTCAAACCGATGTCTTAGTCGGTGATGTCTATCTTAGACATCGGCCAGAAACCGATGTCTATTTAGCTCTTAGACATCAATTTTTTAGCAAATAAATTGATGTATATTATCATCTTATACATCATCTTGTACTGATGTCTAATGAACTTATAAACATCAATTGTTACAAAAAAATACTGATTAATATTCTTTCTTAGACATCACTTTGTTATGATGTCTGTTTTGGTTTTAAACATCAGATTTTATAAATTTCGATGTATTTCTTATCATTAGACATTAGTTTCTGAGCCTATATTAAATAAACAGTTGTCTTTCCAAGCGTTAAAAAAAATTAAAAACTGGACCATTCATAATATATATCCAACCATTTATATTACACCATTCAAAAAATACATCCAACACCACCACATCAATCCGCAAAACTAACCACACCTCCATCATCATCATTACACAAAATTAACTACACATCTATCAACATTCAATCGATAAAACACACAAAATAACTACAAAGCATTTGCAGAACTGCCTACAAACTAGCAATTCAATCCGCAAAATAAATCTACCATTGGCAGTTACTACATCACTTAACAAGCAGTGTTCTTCTTTAGCCAACCTATATCTGTGACGTTGGGCTCAAGCCTTGGGACAATAAGCATTGAGAATAGAGTAGCAGTGTAGCTCAATGAGGTTTTTACCCAGCGCCAGAGTCAAGTGCACTGCACCCTCTGTGTAGCTGGTATTTGAAACACACTACTGTACCCTTCAGTAAAATCACACTTGGACACTCAGTGACTAGTCTGTAATGACTACCAGCATCAAGTAATCTAGAGATATAAAACAACACTACGCCATAAGTGGGCTACAGCAACGCCTGAAAAAGTGTGGTTATAGCCCAAAAAACTGTTGGTAAAAGGAAAAAAATAGGCTATGGTCACACTTTGACCAAATTTGAGGGTGTTAGAAAAATGGCCGCTACCATAGGGGTCTACGCCAACACTTTTGTAGTTTTTGGTAACACGGGAGAAATGTGTAGGCGTAGACCCCTACGCCAACACTTTTTATTTCTGTGGCTACATATTATTAGTTATTGCTATAGATCTATACCAACACAGTTATCTTTGTAGTAACACTACTAATAGTATTGCTATAGACCTATACCAACACAGTTGCAGTACTATGCCTACACTTTTTCTTGAACAGTTTTAGATTTTGTGCCAACACTTTGCTATACTTTTGCCAACACATAAAGACTAAATACTTTGAAGTTAATGGTTACACTTTGCATGCTTTTTACCAACACTTTAAATACAGAATAGCAACATATGACATTGAAATATAGAACTTCCCATTCAAAATATTACCAAACAATCCAATACCTAAATAGGCTGTCCAGAAGCCATTTCAATACATAAAAAACCATCCAAAATAACAACAAATCCACAAACCATTCCAATCATCCATCTACTACATAAACCATACCAACATTGAAAATGGAACAGGCATATGAGACGAAGCAAACTTAATTGGCATTTGATAATGTCCATCAAGACTATGAACCCTCGAGGATGCCATCATGTTTACAAGATCTTGTTCTTCCTGATGCATTTGCAGTGTCTCACTAGCAGAGTTTTCGTCTTCTTGCCTGGCATTTGAAGTAGATTGACTGCGATATCTATTTGGGGCAGTGTGTGAAGAAATGGCAGTACTGGATCTTGCAGTGTTGTGAACTGATGCTTCTTGACTAGAATTTTTTCTGCCATAATCTGATCTTGATGCAGCAGGTTGCTCCTTTATCATTTCTGATGTTCTGTTATGCCTGGATCGATATAAACTTTCACTCTCTCTTCCTACAGGCTCTGTGTTTGAGTTCGTCCTTTCATACTGATACCTTGAGTTCACTTTGTTTCCCATGTGCTCTACTTTCCTGCAGGCTCTGTGGTATATGATTGCTCTGATTGGATGCCACTGAGTAAGTTAAGTTAGCAGATGTCTTCTGGCTCTGTAACCTAGAAGTATTATTATTTGTCCTGGAGTTAGTCTTGAAGACGTGATTTCCTTTCTGTGGAAGAATGCCATTAGACGAATGAGAACTTTTCTGAAGCTTAACTTCACGTCCCACAGATTGAATTTTTTTGTTGTTTAAAGGATTTGTAACATCACTAGACCCATTAACCTGATTCAGATTAAGATGTCGTAGACTACGAAGACCAGAATCCAGTGCATCAGGGCGATGGCCTTTGCCATGTATTTAGAAAAAACTGGTTGACTTCTGCAATCACATTCTCCCTTGGACAATCAAACAATCTTGCTAGTTTTTCGGCCCCAAAAACGAAGGCACTACGAATCCTAAAGAAATTACCTGTCAAAAACAAGAAGCAGATTACATACCAACATATAGAAACATATATGAGTGACATAGTGCTCATCAAGGAACATGTATAACATAATATGCATGAAAACCAACTTTCAGTTTGTAGAAGGTACAAACATAATAATTATGCAGCAGTACTTCGTGGTTGGCTTATCAAACCTTAATACTTTTATACAACTTCAATTCAGCTCTTGCTACTTAAATAGTGCAAGTATGATAATGGATCAACGTAAATAAAAACTAACTTCTAAACTCATATATTCCATATCAACATAATGTAACCCTTATTGTTCATCTAATTTTCAATATTCAGACGAGTAAACAATTATGATACACAACAAGCTTACCAGAACTCAATACTAATACACATCGGGCAGAAACTTATAAGAAAAGACCACCAAGAAAAGAACTTTAAATTCTTGCAGTCTCAGAGGTGCATCATGCATAGATTGAAAAAAAAAATCAAATCTTTCGAGGAAAATCAGCAAGCACACTTTGGCTACTACATTATAGTAACACGATCAGAAGTAAAATGACTTCTCAATTGGCCACAAGTTTCAATTCCTCGCCAAAAAATAAAAAAAAAATTGATACAAGTAAGACTCTTTTGCAAGAAACACTCTAGCAATTCTATCTTGAGTTAGTAATATGAATACCTTTACTCACACTACGCCCAAGGTTATTATTTGCACGTAAAGGATCGATAACATTAAAATGTTTGGGAATGAAGGGTAGCTCATTGTTTTCTTGACCTCCAGGAAAAACAGAGTATACAGTGCTGCAAGCACGAAGAAATACTTTGTTGAGTAATAAATCTCCACCATCTTTTCGAGGAGGATCGGCTGTAAGAAGTTGACAAAAAGAAACATCAGAGGCAACTATTTCTTAAAAACATAGAATGTACACAATAAATATCACGAACCTCAGTAGCCCAGGAGTCCTTCAGATCTAGATTCTTACTAAATGCAGTTAAATCAATATCTCGAGAAAGGGAGATAACTTCAATGAAAGTAATTCTCGAGATATATACTTTCAGCTGAACTTCAATCCACAGGTCATATAACTTTTTAATTAAGAAAATGTACCTGCTGATGCGAAGGGGATGAAAACAGAAAGTATTACATTTAGAAATTTTCCTTAAGTTTTATGTCAAATCATGCTTAAACACCTTCATGATGCACTCCCACATAAGCACAAAATTTAAGAGAAAAAGGTAGTTTGAATAAATTCATATTTCTTTTATATATCCTCTGATGATATGCATGATCGTGTCCATAATGTACTTTTCAAAATAAGGTAGTACATCAGATTTGATTGGAGGAAACTTCAATCGAGAAAGGGAGTATAAAACGATTAAACAGCTTATATGCACAATGAGGAAAAACCACCTCAATAAGAAATTATTCCGCATAGAGTCAAAACAAAAACAAGGAAAATAAGGTAAAAGTTTGAAACATGATATCAATTCTTATGTTAACAACGAATATTATAACTATTGCTGCAAATCAAATAGGCACAAGAACAGAAAGAACAATGCCTGACAGGTTTGAAAAATGGAGCAACGAGATTTAAAGAATTGAAAAAAAACCACCTCACACGAGAAACACTTAGTAATAAGTTGTTGCACGTAATTCGCAAATGCATTTCTTTTGTCTTCCGAGGGTTTGTTTGGCTGAATGCTGCCAATGAGCTCATCAATCCTCTCTTCGGCTATCGCCCATCTCTCCAAATCAAGAACTCTGGTCACAGAAGCTGCCTCGTCCGGTAAAAGACCATTAGGATAAAACACATCTGGCTGAGACAATCCCTCGTGACTACCCATGTTGTAAGACCCCTTTTAATAGCCTATCTAGAACAATAGAGAAATGGGCACACAACCACTGCAAGCAATTACTAAATTAGAACAATAAGCTAAACATAAAGTACCAACTACCAACGTAAACCAAAACATGCAACCAAAACATGTTATAAGCATGAGAAACAATTATAATCGCAACATGCAACCAAAACAAGCAATCGAAACATGTTATAAGCATGTTATACACAAACAAACATTCATAATCTACAAGCCCCAATTCTACCCGAAAGAAACCCCTAATTTACAAACCCTAGCTAATTGAACCCGAATAGAACAAATAAACAGAACCCAAATAAAGCAAATAACCCTAATTGAACCCGAATTGAACACAAATAAGAAGAGCAAGATGAATACCTTATCAAGTAGAGAATGTAATCGAACCCGAATTAAAATTGAATTGAACCCGAATTGAACACAAATAAGAAGAGCAAGATGAATACCTTATCAAGTAGAGAATGTAATCGAACCCGAATTAAAATTGAATTGAACCCGAATTTACAAGCCCGTAGAGAACCCGTAGAGAGAGAATCTGTGAAGAACCCTTAATTTGAACCCTTAATCTACAAGCCCTAATTTGAGAGAGATTTGAGAGAGAGTTGAGAGAGAGTTGAGAGTTGAGAGTTGAGAGAGATTTTGGTGAGTGAGAGAGTGCGGTGAATAAGTGAGAGAATGGGAATGTCTGAAAATTGACCCGCTTAAATGAAATATTTGGGCAAATATTTGGCCGCCTTTTTTTATTGTCTAAATTTAGACAAATATTGAGAGCTGTTTTTTTTTTTTTTTAAAGACCAACGGTTACACATTTTTTAAAGACCAACGGCTACACCGAGTTAGGCGTTAGCATAGATACTGAATGACGTCTACCGTAACACTTATTTATAGCAATGCTAACAGAGAAAAAAAGTGTAGGCGTAAATCAATTTTAAGACATATATGGTTACACTTTTGCTTGTAACACTGAAAAAAGCGTTATTATTGCCCACTTATGGCGTAGTGCAAGAAGAGGGTAAACATGAAGTAGTTATCGACACAGTACATCTTAAATATTAGTT
Source organism: Heracleum sosnowskyi (assembly GCA_030848705.1). Classification (NCBI taxonomy): domain Eukaryota; kingdom Viridiplantae; phylum Streptophyta; class Magnoliopsida; order Apiales; family Apiaceae; genus Heracleum; species Heracleum sosnowskyi. Next base: position 129,598,825 of record CM061238.1, on the reverse strand, counting down.
CCTTGAAACCAATGAATTGAATAAGCTTTAAAAAACCATAGAAGTTGCATGAACTTATCAGAAACATACAAGGCAAAGTCACTTTACTAGTCCTAGATCACTCAAAAACATCAATAAGCTACTAATTAGTTAGAGATTGTAGATGCTAGCAAGATCATATTAATTAGAAGATAAAATGATAAAATAAGCTACTAATTAGTTAGAGATTGTAGGCTTATCTAACAAATTTTGACCTTGTGAGAGAAAAAACAGAAAGTTGTAGGGGTTAATGCATTTTCCAAGGAGAAGATAAATGCAAAGAAAGAAGGAACAAATACACAATGTAGTTGTGACTCATGATTCATATATAAAATTGTATGCTTTGATATTAAGATGCATATTTCGCTTGCTCCACAAAAGAGGTTTCTCTGTGGTGAGTTTGACAATAAACATGAGTACTAATGAAGTCTAAATAAGTTCAATGTGAAGAGTGAAGACTGAAGAGAACAACAATTATAGTTAACTGCATTTATCCAAAACAGGCTTCTAGTTTGAATTAATCAAGGACTACCTTCATTAAAGCGCACCAATCGACTAGCTTTGCCAAGATAATTAGAGAACCATTTTGATGATTTAGCTCCCTTATCTAAGGCAGAACCAGACCATTCCCACACTGAGACACCATCAGCTGTTCCATTTGGTTTACGCAATGAAATATTCAGTTCAGCCATCCCAGGGGCCTTGATCACTGCGGAGAAATTGAAATTTGTTCATACTGTTACATTGTTATTCATATCAACCTTCAAGCTTGCCCTTTCGGACTAGAATTTTGTGACAATCAATACACAGTTTTTTCTTCAAAGATTATGTAAAACAACATAAAATAAAGAGTACATAAAAGGAAAGGATTGAAAAAATAACAGAACAAATCAATTTGTAACAAACATGTTTTTAAGTTTCGTGGATCATTTGGAACTTTTACCCATATAGGAGTTATTGGTAGGTTTCCACCCCTCAGTAAAGGCATCAGTAGGAAGCTCGATATCCACAAGGGCTAGCTTTGGTGCAACCCTTTGGGTATATGCCCTGCCATTTGAATTCACAACCAACCATTGTCGATCCCAGCGAAAACCTGTATTCAGGTACCAAAACCATAAAATTGCATAAGTATTCCACTAAGATCAAATTTTGTAAAAATCCAAGTAAAGTACACCTCATAGAAATGCCTAGCAGCACACGATTCATACATAAAAATTGTTAGACCATATTTTGCATTGTAAAAAAATAATGACTAAAAATACAGTTTTGCAACGTCAAAAATTATATGCTACTTCCATCACTTGGAACCAAATTAATCATTTATTCCCAAACAGAAACACTCTTTAAAAAAAATATTAAAAGAAATTTAAAATATATACAGCAGGCTTCTAAAATGGGGCGAGCTAAATAAAATTCAGTGACCAGTTGGGGTGTACTTGCATTCAGCATTGTTTTGTATGTTTTCCATTTAGAGCTTTTAATTTCAACTATGCAATTCAAACAAAAATAAAAGAGAACGTAAGCAAAGTATTTCTGGTCCAGCCTCGCTCTCTTTACCGGATGTCGAAAATTGTAAGACAGAAAATAATGAAGCACGACATGACTTGAACAGCTAAGTTGTAGAAACTTAAATATACCTGTAGGAGTGAGGGGTGCTTGAGAAACAGAAATGCCACGACATGATTTAATTGGGTACACGTATTTTTGATTTCACAGGCAATACTGCAAGGCTGGAGAATTGGCTTGAATCTAATGCAAGAAAAGAAGACAAATTCAGTAATACATTTAGAATCATAAATGTTAATGTAGTCAAGAAGATTCTGTTGAATAACAGGGAATAGTCCTGACTCCTGACTGAGAACCATCACCACAAAATACCAATCCCTGAAGACAAGAACCATCAGAAAATTCCACCTAAGTAAAAAAAATACTATCAGCAAATTCCAATTTAAAAACCATAGCATTGAGTTTATGATTATCTAGAAACAAAGAAGTGAGAGCATACTTGATATCAAGCTAACAAATGTGTCAATCAATCACTCTTATAAAAAGCCCATGCCAGGTGACTAAAAAGATAATATTAGAAAAAACAAATCCATAATAAATGCAACTAGCAAAAAGGTTCAAATCATTTTACATATTGAAATTAAACTAATAGAACTTTCACAACACAGAATGCAAATGATGTTGCATCCTCCACTGAAAATTGTAAACATTACCAGAAAGTACATCGTTGTATTATCACCCACTCTATAGAGGAAAGATGTGAAATAACACATAAACAGATTTACCAAAGAATATAAAATAAAATACAGATAAACTTGAGTTGAACACTGGCACTTACTGTATGCTTTTCAGTTTCCAGGCAAGTAAGCTTCTTCTTCAACTCCTCAATTTCTGATTTCAACTTTGATAGCTGTGAAAAACTCGCCTCTTGAGATTTTTTACTAAAATCAACAGCCACTTGTAGGTCATCTCTTAGTCTCTCATTCTCTTGACACTTCTCCATGATGTAGCAAAAACAAGATTAGTATAAATGAATGTAAACGTATGTACTTGACCTAACTTCAATAAGTTTCCTCCCCACAATAAGAGCTTAATAAGATACAAGGTAAAATAATTCACAACATCTAATAACTAACATAAACAAACCAGCAAACAAGTCATTGCACAAGAGCTGCACCCACCTAAAACAAGTCAGTGTTCATAGGAATAATCCGGTTTTGCTAGTTAATTAAATCTACTATATTTACTTAGACCAAGAACCAAAATCACCACACTTAAATTCAACTCTGTTAAAAAAAGGTAATAATCGACATACACTTAAATCTTTCAGTAGTCACTTATATTAACCACATTGGCACATCAGAAGTACCAATTCTCGACAACAAACAATTAAACAACAATTAATTATTAGAATGAAGAAACAACGAGAAAGAATCAGATCTTAAAGAAACCCCCAAATTAAAGATAGAGAAATTAGGGCTTACCAATTTGGAGGTGAGTAGAGCAGGACGGAGGTGAATGGTGGTGGAGGTGAATGGTGGTGGAGGTGAGTGGTGGTGGAGACGAGAGAGAGAGAGAGAGAGAGATTCAACAAGGTGAGAGAAGAGAGAGTCGGGGGAAAGTATTTAGTTTTTAGTCGGAGGGAAAGTATTTGGCAAGAGGGGGAAAATAATTGGAATAAAGGGGGGGAAATAATTGGTATAAAGGGGGGAATTGCGAAATTTTACTAAGGGAAAAATAAAAACTGAAGTACTAGGTGCGTTGAATTTTTTTAGTCGAACTTTAGACATCGGTTCTAAAATAAGAGATGTCTTCAAACAACAAAGACATCAGATTAACGCGGGGTGATGTTATTATATCTTTTAACATCAGTGGTATTAGTAACCGATGTCCAATGTGTGATGTCTATTGAACATTTTCTTGTAGTGTTCGCAGGTGTCTCTTAGTTCTCAGGGAGATCCATTCACGGCTACGCAGGTGTCTGAGAGTTCTCATGGACCTACATTCACTGGTACACATACTTATCAGGGATCTCACATTTCTCAGACTTTCCCGGGATATGGATTTGCTAGTTTTGGAGATACCAGTGTTATAGGTTCGCAGCAGTACATGTCCACACTAGAACAGTCACATTTCACATATGCAGGTGGATCAGGTAATGAACATAACGCCCTTCATTATTTTTCCATTATGTACTTGTCATGTAGTTAGCTTAATTATTCACATTCCATATACACAGGTGTATTAGGATTCGGTACGCCAGAAGAGGGTTTTCAGCCTTTTCAATCACTTGCAGGTGGATCAGGTAATAAACATAACTCACATAATATGTCTTATTAAGTACTTTTCATATTTGTAGTTTAATTATTCCCATTCCACATATGTAGGTGGATCAAGTTTTATTACGCCATCTAGGGGTTTTCAACCATTCACATCACATGATACTTTGTCATCTATGCGTACCGCGCCTGTTGTAGAGGAGGATGAGGAGGACGAGGATGACGAGGAGTTGGTGGATGAGGAGATCGAGGTGGAGGAGGCTCCTGCTGTGCAGTTGAGGAAGCAACCAGACAGACATGTCAAAGGAAATGAGAGGCTTTGCATCACTGGTGGACCAATTTGTGATCACAACAACAACAAGAAAAAAAAGAATGGCAAGGGTCCTCGTTAGGTTTAGGCATCACTTTTATTATGTTGTAAGGATTATGCTATGAAGTTAATATTTTTACTTGGAATGTTCTAAATCATGTTTAACTTCATAATTTATGGTGGAATATTTGGTTTGTATTTGTTTGACAAACAACATTATTCTTTTACTAAAATAATCTGATTGCTGAAGAAAACATGAACACACAGGTTAAAGGAAATGGAATTGCAAACGGTTACAGAAAATTAAAAAACACAAAGTTACTGAAAATGAGTAAGGACACAGATACACAGTTACTAATCATCATCTTGGGCATATTCAGCTTCCTCAAGATCCTCAAGCTCTTTCATTTTAGCAGCGAACTCATCATCATTCTTTTCCATTGCAGCTCGATACTCGCTCAGCGTGATCTGCCTCCTGTTAAAAGCATCATGTATTGGTTGATTCTTCTCAACATTGGCTTTACACAGGGCGTGGTTCACTCCATAAATATCCAAGTATTCCTCCTTACTTTCGACCCAATCTTTACCCTTTCTATCCTCTTTGTTCTTCCTTCTACGCAGCTGGCCACATAATATCTCGTTCTCATATTGCTTTTCCATCTCTCGTTTCTCAACTTCATAATCCCTCTTACCAATTGGTCCAAGGCCAAACTCTTTTAGCTCAAGGAATTTTTGAAGATGAGACTTGTTACTTTCCGAACCCGAACTGACTGGCCTCTTTCCCTTATCCATTTGAAGCAAAATGACTTAAAGAAAAGAGAGAAAAACTATGATTATGCATAAGAGAGAAGACCTATTTATAGGGAAAATGTATTGATTAATATTACACAACATTAATACACGTCCATTATTTTGGCCTGCAAATTGTGAGATATGAGGTGACAACTCAACTTTGTAACTTTATTTTAAAGTTGATTTGATCACTCATCCCTACTGTTTTGCAGTGTCAGCAATGTTGCTTTGCAGTGTCTGCAAATGTTAAAAAAGCACTGTCAAGGTCTGAAAATTAAAAATGAGTAGTCTTGTAGTCACGAGATCAATTTCACAGTATGCACTAATTTACATGTTAAGCCTATATAAAGCCTCATGTATGCAATTACTTCTTCACTAAAATACTTCAAATATATCTACCACTGGTTTGTTATAATTAAGATGTCTAACGTTCCTGATCTGGATATTTGCTTTTGCAATAAGTTAATGGTTGAAAGGATGTGCTGGTACGGGGCCAATGCTGGAAGAAGGTCCGTGAACTGTCCAGATGGATCGAATGGATGTGGATACAGTCGTTGGATTGAAGACCCACTGGAGGAGCGTGCAGCAATTATCATTGAAGATCTTAAAAAGCAGATAACAAGGCAAAAAGATCACCATGAGTATGATATGCAACAACTAATGCAAAGTTTCAACATACAACAGATAACTGACTCCGGGGATGAAGTCCAAAATGAGAATGACGTTAAGGATGATGATGCTGATGATGAGAATCGTAACGAGTACGAGAATTAAGATGATGATGAGAATGAGGACACAGATGAAGATGATGATGATTTTTAAAGTTGTTCATGATGTTTGTGTTTTTTAAGTTTTTCTTATTTGTTTTTCAAGAATGTACATTCTTTCTCGTAAAGAATGTCAGTTATGTTATTTTCATGTATTGTTATGTTGTTCTTATTTATGCATTGTCGTGGTGTATTATCATGAATCTTTCATCAAACTACTAATAGGGGACTCAAGATACAACAATAGAAATTTAGAACACTTGGTCATAATTAAAAGACAACAGTATAACAATACATAATACGCATATCACTCTTCTTCCGTTTCGTCGGATATGGCTCCATCGGACACATAGTTCGGATTATGTTCAAGATGATATTGCTCGCGTTCTGTGAGCTTTCTGCCCATAGCACGAATGGAATCTGTGGCAAGTTGATACATATACTGACGACCTCTACGCACCAACATTAGATTATTTTCAAATCGTATCTGTGACACATCACCAATAACTCTTTTCCTATACTTATTCCAATTTCCACATTCCCCGGGATCAGGATACATGATAAGCGAATCACGAGTGGGAACCCTTGCACCAATACGAATGAGGTCATTTCTCAATCTTTCAGATTCCTCGCGTCGATAGGCCCATTCTCGACGAATGCCTGCAAAATACTCTTTTGGATCGCTTCGTCTTAACCTACGGTAATCGTCATCTCTTTCAGCAAGCAACCAAACACGACACTCGTACTCACCCATTTTTTGTATTCCAAAGTGAACAATACATTACAAATTAATTTGTGAGGGACGGAATGAAGCTACATTCATCAAGTATATAACATACTTGAAAGTGGAGTTGTCATGTCTTACTGCTTGTGCAGGTCTTGAAGTTACCACTCATATTTTGCAGAAATTTAATGCTTTGGTTTAATTGTCATCTTTTTCATAAATAATATCTCAAATGTATAGGAAAAAGATATCTAGTCACGTCAAAATAAAAATTCAGCTTTCAACTGTCATGCTATCAGAATACAACTGTTGCTATTATTATTATTGTTCTGAAAATGTAAAAGTGGTGTAGTCACGTCAACAGTAACATAAAACTTGCATTATTATCATGTTTCTAGATGTTGAGTACTTGGTTTTGTTATATTCGTTTTCGGGCCTGAAAATATCATTATTCATAAACTACAATTTTGTGTAGGTATCATTTTTGGACCTAAATTTTACATAGTTACGCTTATTATTTTTTTCCAAATTTTGGGTAGTAGCAAAGTACAACATTTCAAGTTTAATTTAAAACAAAGAAAATGAAAATATATTTTTTGCAAGTACAATTTATAAACCTACAAAAGTGATTGTTAAAAACAATTTTTACAACCGAAAATCAAACAATTTTTACTTCTTGCCAGGTCACCACGGACTGTAGCGCACTCTACCTTGGGTTGCCACGGTCGGTGGCGCACTCTACCTTGGGTTGCCATGGCCTGTGGCGCCCTGTACCATTTATGATAAACTGAACCTAGCTATACCATTTTTGCAACTTTTGTACATTTCTGTACCAGAAATGCTACGGAGCCCTATAATCGAGCCATTATGTACTTAACATGAATTGTTTCTGCAGTGTGCCTGGTTTATGTTCATATTTTCTACCAAGCTTTAAAATTTTAGAAGGTTAAAGTATAAAATTATATATACAAGTAATTCGACTTCAAATTTTAAATTTTTTTAATTCTGTTTATGTAATTTAATTGTCTTTGTGTTTATTGTTAACGGAGAAATTTGTGATAACAAAATTTGAGGTCGCATGCCGAAATTAAGATCTACGATGGTGGTTGAACGTAGAATAATCGCCGGAGAACGGTGGTAATTGTGTTTATAAGAAGCTGAGATCAAAGGAGTGGTGGTGGTCTCTCTGAGCTCTCAACGTCCAACCCCTTTAATGTGCCTACGTACCCTATATTTATAGGGATCAAGCTTCACGTAGTTCTAATAGAACAATGATACTAAGTCTACTAGAGATAGGTCTCTTTGGTCAGAGTACAAGGATCCTAAGAGCAAGTCCAACAACTTACTTATATCATGTCCTAAGCTCAAATATAAGTAATCTAGCAAAAAATGGTGCTCCAACAATGTCCTAGTGGTTACCTAAATCACTAGGACATCCATCTCATTGCCTATTAATAAGTAACCACTAGTCATTACCTATTTAATTTCCATGAATAAAAAATTCACTTCCCTCCTTTTCTACATTTCTTTTCTCTCTTTCTTCCACTTTTTTTCTCTCTCTTTTCAAATATATTATTATAATAATAATAGGGAATGGATATAAGTAATGTTGTTGGAGTTCCTACAAGAAATCAAGTGCCTAAATCACTAGGACACATGATTATATAATATTTATAAGTAACCAACTAGGACATTGTTGGACTTGCTCTAAGTCTACTAGAGATAGGTCTCCTTGAAGATAAGCGTCAAACATAGTCCATGTCGGACTAGAACTCTCAACTCATTACGGAAAGTGTATCCAAGCCCACTAAGGAGAGCCCATACGATGAAACTTAGCTCAATGACCCCAAGGCTCAACTATGACCGTGCCTTCACGGATACAATATTAACCCCAAATACCGGAGCTACCAACTACCACATCAGTCTTCTAGTTACAGGGACAAGTCATGGCTTACTTCAAATGCACAAGTTGATCCTTACCCCCCCCCCCCCCCCCCCAATGAGGATAACCCACCAGACTACTTGGTAAGTTCTCCAAAGTTATCGTCGCCCCAGGTGTATCTTACTCCCCCAACAAGGACAACTTGCTAGAATACAAGAATAGACCCTTTGAGTGCATAGACAAGCTTAATCATACCTAAATTCCTCAATAAAGATAACTTATTAGAATACAAAATCAGGCCTTCATTTTATAGTTTTCTATAGATCCTCAAGGCATGTCACTCATTAAATAATATTTTGTCCCCTCTCCCTGTCACCTCCAAATTGGCACCGCAACCTGACCTTCCATCGCATGTTGGCGCGCCATATTGTGTCTTGCCCGGGGTTGACGCTCCAACCTTGGTCCTGACCCTAGTTGGCCCTCCAACCCTGGTCCTGGTTGGCGCTCCAACACGTATCCACTCATGTTTTGGAGCTCCAAGTTCACCTGCATATTAACATATTCTTACAATCATGTCATCCTAATAGTTGACCATCTTCAAATAGTCAATCTTTTCCTCGTATAAATTTTGGGCATAACATTTATCATTATAATTATAATTATAATAATAATTACTTAAAATTGCACAAACTTTTTGAAATTCGATTAAATTATTGGCTCACGTACAAGCATGTATATAGATCAGGGTCACGGAACTCTGGCTCCAGCATAAGTTAGCTGAACTCTAATCTGTCTTAGGTAAATAGTAATGTTTTTGCAAGGTAGTGCAATGACTGCATGGTCTATGCTTCCTTAGTTTGTTATTCATCTCCTTTCTGACTTTTTTCGTGAAAAAAAGAAAAACTTTGAAATTTTCCTGTCAGTCAACAATTTTACATGTATTAAGCCCTCAAGATTTGACCATTAGAAAATACCTTTCGATTCGTAGAATGACATACACAAACAAAAACCTACATACATACCATGTCTACATTTGACCAAGGAAAAGAAATTGGTACTGGCGAAACCAGAATAACAAAATATTTAGTATTAAAATACATTATTACTAGTTTTTTGAGACAAGTCCAAACCCAAAATGAAATTCATTTTAATTTTTAACTAAAAATTATGATTTTATAAAAAGAAATTTTTACTTAACCGAGGCTACAACTTTAGATTAGTCCCCTTTAATTTAGTCCGCGCATCTAGTGGCCTAAATATTTGTAGAACTAGTCAACAAGTATGGTATGAAACTGTCAGCCAACTCATCTTTACAAAAACATACAAATACTATTTCTTCTCTCCCACTCATTTGTTTACATTTGTGTTGAGTACAGAGATTAATAAAAAATAAAAAAATAGTAGAAATAGTTGAAAAAGTGAATTAAGTGATGGGTTCAATCAATTTTTTAAATATATAAAGTGAAGATAATAGAGAAAAGTAGTGGAAGTAGTTAATTTTAATATTGTTAAAATTTTAATATTTCTAAAAAATTTAGAAATGTAAATAATAGAACGAGACATCTCAAAAAAAAGTGTAAAACAATAGTTGAAACGGAGACTAAATTCCACCATTCCAAGGTTTCTTTTCCTTTGAAAGACTAGACTTTTCGTGTGTGTGTATTCATAATATATCTGCCATGTACTGAAGTCAGGACCTCAAGTAGGCAAATACTCTATTTTATTTATACTACTACTTACCCAAGCGTGTTTAGGTTTCTATACTGTTTTGCAATTTCTTGTAGATTTGAAATTGAAATTTAAGTGGGGACATAAGCTTTAATAGAAATAATGCAAAAAAGAAAAGAGCAATTCTATGGATCTCAAAATGATTTTCGAAATTATTTTAAATAACACGTGTTATTTTTTAATTCATAAACACATATTTATACATGAAAAGTCTATTTATTTTTAAAATATATATTCAATCAAATCTTATCACGTAAACACTCACGGACTGTTTTAGAAATATTTATGGGTAACATTTTTAAAAGAAAAAGTAGTTTTGCATGTGGGTAAGAAAACTTTCTTCATTTACTTTGAGACAAAAACTTTTTCGAAGAAAGCGTGTGTAATGATTAAGATTTGATGGCATTTATGATCCACATATATAGGCTTTTTTGGATGTAATTACGGTTTATCTGTTTGAATTTAAAAAGTGTAGTGATTCAAAAAGAGAATTTGACATGATTTGCTGATAATTTGGCTATATTTGCCTAGTCAGGATGGATGATTATCGATTAATTGTCCAACGAATCATTTAAATTGACTCAAATTATTGCAACGTGCACTAGTGCTACTCAACGTCCCGCAAAATAAAGCAGGATTTTAGGATAAATTGTGATCGTTTCTAATTGCCGGGCGCGACTTTTCCTAATGTAAAAGCTCGTATATTTAGACCGGGCATGAGTATTCATGTCACTGAACATTCGGTGGGAAAAATGTGAAATGTAACCATCATGTATGCGTTTTAATGGTGGCTGCACCACTCCTGCTCACTTTTGTTTATTCAAACTTTATGTTCTAAACATTTGAATATCTCACTGTGGTCACTACTGTTGAAATACTTTTAGGTCACTGTGATGTGTATGAAAATATAATTATACAGGAGATAGAGATCTAATTAAAGAAAATTGAATAAAAAATGGTGAGTGCTAGGAACATTTCTTTAATTAGGTTCCATCCTCAGTGCAAAATAATAATGAAATTTATTCTTAGCATTGTATAAAAATACTTAGCTTCTTTTAATTTTAACACATGTGTGAATTATTTGATAGGTAAAATTCGTTTTTATATTAATTTTAGAGTAAATTGGAAACCGATGGATTAACTGTATTTACTTTAGCACTTTAATGATCAGAGTTTTAAATTTGCAATATGATTGCCCGACATTAGTTTTATTTTTCAAAAAAATGATAAATTTAAAAATATTTTTCTCAAAAAAGTGGTCATTGACCACTTTTTCGAGAACTAAAACTAATGATTTTCCACCATATTATAAATTTGATATTCTAATCACTAAAATGCTAAATAAGATTAAATTCGATTAGATGGGTAATGAATTTAATTATTTAAAAAATTCAAATTTCTTATATTTGTTTACTTTAAAATCATAACATTGTTTATAGTAGAAGCATACATTAATGCTATAAGAAAGATTGAAAATAAATAGGCCATCTCCTTCTCCTATGATAAGTTGGTAAGTTGGTAAGTTGGTAAGACAAATGCAAAGTATAATACTAGCAGTGGTTGCAAGAGCCATTGTACTAAACTGCATTACTGCAATTTAATCAGAGTAAAGGACTTTAAAAAAATCTATTTGACAGCAAAATTTGTTTCAATTGGTTGGCCAGATATTCTCCTCCAAGGTCCCCCAACAACTACTCTTATTTTTTTACCTCTGTTTTTCTCTCCTACTATATCAATGTCACCTTCATTACTCAATGTCATTTCAAGGTACATGTAGACTTACATATTTGTAAGCATATATCACCCAAACATATTAAGACCTCCTCCTCAATCAGTGGCTACCCTTTGTCTTTCAATGTTGTGACACCTTGAGAAATGACCCCATATCCTTCTTGTTTCTTTCCATTTCTCTTTTTAACAATTTGTGCTCCTTGAGTAAACTCTTCATGTGTTCTCAAGATCTACAAAAAAGAGCCCTTTCTTTAGCCACAACTTTTGTCAATGGATTCCTTAAGCCCACCAAGCCCTTCATTGTTAAACACTTCACATCTTCATTCTTCTCATAATGGTTTTCCTGTCATAGTTATAGCCATCATTGGCATATTAGCCACAGCGTTTCTGTTACTAGGGTACTACATTTTTGTCATCAAATGTTGTTTGAACTGGCACAGAATTGACATTCTTGGACGTTCTTCATTGTCGAGAAATCGTGGAAATGAAAACCCTTTGATGGGCTATACTCCAGCTATTGAGAACAGGGGACTGGACGAGTCGGTGATTCGTTCAATCCCCATTTTTCAATTCAAGAAACTAGAGAACGAAGACCCTGAAAAGGGAATAAGTTTTTCGGAATGTGCTGTTTGTTTGAATGAGTTTCTTGAACGAGAGAAGCTAAGAATGATACCAAACTGTAGCCACTTGTTTCATATTGATTGCATTGATGTGTGGCTTCAAAACAATGCTAATTGTCCACTTTGCAGAACCAGCATTTCGTTAGCTGTTCAATTTCCAGTGCTGGACCAAGTCATTGCTCCAACTACAACTCCTGCTAATCATGATCAAGCACAACTTAATGACAACTCGGTAGGCCTCGAAGAAGATTATGTTGTGATTGAACTAGGAGAAGAAGAAATGGCAGCTAGTCCTTCACAAAAAAAGATTGTGCACAAGATAGTGAAAAAAGGATCCAAAAAAATTGGATTTTGTCAGTCAAGCATGGGAGATGAATGTATTGACATTCGAGTTAAAGACGAAAGATTATCGGTGCAGCCCATTAGACGATCATTTTCGATGGATTCAGCTACGGATCGACAGCTCTACTTAGCAGTTCAAGAAATCGTAAATCAAAATAAAAATGGCAATGCCAATGGAAGTGACATTGTAAGTAGTAGTGAAGCTTGCAGTAGCAAAATTAGAAGATCATTTTTTTCATTCGGGCATGGCAGGGGATCAAGAAGAGCAGTTCTATCACCACAAATGGAACCCTGAAGATGGTTGGTTTTTTTTTAAAATTTTACTTTTTTTGTAATAATATTTTTATGATTTGTGTAATGATGATGATATAGAAATAGGGATTTTAATTTAGATTTATTAAGAGAAGGTTGTGATTTAGATTTATTTTTTTAAAGTGATAGAAAGACAGCTTAGGCCCATACTGCACATTGGTTTTGGATTATTCATGCTTTGAGATTATTTGCATCATTATAATATTTGTCTAATGTCTCCTTGCACTAGTTTAGTCCCTGTCAATTTACTCTCCTGTCTATTTTTCTAGTGAGAGTTCTTCTATTATTATGTCACTGCATATAATTTGAGCAAAAACAGACTTATCTGTAAGTTATAGAAGTAACTGAAAAAATACCATCAGAAAATATAAAACATAATTGCAAAGGCAATAATTGAGTGGTCGTTTGGTTCGTAAAGTGATATGAGGTTGGAATCAGAAATCGGGTTAATGTGGTATGAGGTTAAGATATCATTTCTGATATCATGTGTTTTGAGGAATGAGTTTAAAAAAACAATCTGAACCAAACATCAGGATTGGAATGAACTAAACACATATCTGATACCAGAAAAGCTCGAACCAAACAACCCATGAATGGGATGGTGCTGGACAATTCATATTCTAACTCTTTTTATCTATTTATATTGAGGAAAAAATATATCCAACAAAGTCATCACTTACTTATATTAAGTTGGATTGTAAAATTGTCAGTCATGATTTTTAATTTCATTTTTCAAATATAAACGTTGAAGAATTTTAGTTCCCAACTAATTTTTGTTTTCTTGCAGCCCGTCGGGTAACCCGGCCCAACTTGACCAAAGGGTAGGTTCTGAATATGAATTTGCTAGTACCCCTGGTCAAAGAATCAAAGCAGGCGAATGACGAATGTACCTGATAGATCGAAGCCTCGCCAATTATTAACAGGAATTGAGGGAAATTGGGCCTTAGATGATCTGAGATTCCCCGAGATTATTAGTACTCCCCGAAATTGAGGAGTATTTTTTTACAAAATTAATGGTATTTTAACAAATATAAAGAAACTCTTGGAATTTACAAATCCAGTTTTTGATATATATAAATATTATTATAACCGGATAATAATAACTGAGATCATACTAAAATAAATGATTCTTAATAAAACTATGACATATAACAAGAATATATATTTTATATATTTTGTCGGGGGTTTTCGGAAATACCTAGTTTCAGATTATTATTTTTTGCAAAATAATTTTTAAAAAAAAAATATTTTGCAGAAATATCGATTTTTGAAGAAATATTTACAAAAATACGATTTGCAATTTTGCGAGGCAACTAATATTAATCAAAATCACACACAAATTTTTGGACTGTATCTTTTACAGGAGATTGTTCTTGGACATTGAAAAAACTTCTATCATTCCGAGAGGAGGCTGCAAGACACCTCAGGTGGATATCGACAATGAAGAAGATACTAGATTAATTCTGGAATGAGTCTTGGGAGAATAGGGGTATTATCATCCAGGCAGTGAATAGCAACACTACTGTTCGAGAAATGGTGGCTCGAGGTAGATTACTTGACTTCTCTGATGATTCACACATAGATATTATACGATGGCTTCTCTGTTCTGAATTTACTGCTCTCCTCAATCTTAGTGATAGACCTGACTAGTACTTGTGGAATGTAGGAAGATTGCCAAAATTAAATCTAGATTTATTTGGGAAACCATTCGGTTTTTCAATATCCCGGTGACATGGACAAATCTTGTATGGGGAAAACTTTTCATTCACAGATTCGCTTTCATTCATTGGTTGGTCTGTCATTATAGATTACCCACTACAACCTGATTAATTAGATTTGGTTGTGCTATAGATGATCAATGTCCATTCTGCATCTCAGGGAGGGAGTCACAAGATCATATTATTCTCCTCTATCCTTACACTGGGTATATCCTGGAAAACTTCTAATTGCTTGTGACATAGATCTCAATCAGCAATTTACTTCGTGGCTTCAACTTCTACACTTTCTTCGGGTAATGAACCTTAACAAACTTATTCATGCTATCATTGGCTTGGTTTTACAGGTTCATTGTTATCACACTTGGAAATATCGGAATCAAAGAAGACATGATGGTGATCAGTTATCTTCTGAAGCGCTCTTTCACTACATTTGTGTGGACATCTAAAGTAGAGTTCGATCCTCGTCCTGGATCTCTGCTAGGGCTAATTGTTTGCATGACTCTCTTCAGTCCTTCTTGCAATTGTAACTTTGATAGAAGTGATAGATGATCGTTGTTATTTGATTGCATGTCTTGGTAGTTAGCATGATGACTATTTCTGTTATTCCTGTTTAGACACTTTTGTGATAGTGTCTCATTTTCAAGGAGTTGTTTATGTTGTCCAATATATTTATTATAAAAAAGATTACCTAAAAAAATAGTAATTGAAATCATTTTGTTATATGTATTGCACTAGTTAAATCAAATGTAGCTTCATATGCAACCAAAAAAAATATTATAATTAATAAATTATCTTTAAACACTTATAGTTATGGTTGTAAGAATCAGAAATCATAACTAATGTACTAAAATATTGTTTAGGGATTAATCAGTAAGCTAGGGAGTTAATCCGAATAATAAATCAGAAAAAATAGATAAAATTTTAGTAATTAATAAAATTAATATATTAGCCTTAGTTCTAATAAAATATAGGGATATTCCATTTGATATCATTGTACAATTGGCTTTTTTATTTGGTACCACACAAACTTTTTGACTTCCAAGTGGCGCCATCATACTTTTGGCTTCATCAACATGATATCACTCCGTTAACCAAACGTTAATCGGCCGTTACAAAATTATGAGATTGTCCATTTGGTACCACTCAAAGTTTTCGACTTCCAAGTGGCACCATTCTATGTTAGGCTCAAGACATGTCTGAATACCACCATTAACAAGTCTAAGTTATGTGACTATGTCACACTACATGACCTAGTGAATTCTATCACTGGGATATAGTATAGGTCTCTCTATGTACTTGTCTTATTCTCATGAACATCAGTTTGATCATGTATGCTCAGAATTATAATGAGCTTAGTAAGCTTCTTGCATCTAGAATTTATATAGGTCATTAAATAATTGTCCTGGTAGAAGTTCAGAATTGTTCATGCAGCAGGATAGAGATGAATAAGGTCCTGAAGAAATAAGTTACAGAAATTTGTATAAGGCATTATATAGCAAAGTCAGAATAAAGCTATGTCGTGAAGTCACCAATATCCATGTCGAGAAGTGCTGGATCGCATAGTCCATTTTGTACTATGTCGTGAAGTCCTCAAGACTCATGTCGTGAAGTGTTGAAGTCAGCAAAGTCAAAGATGCCTAGATCGTGAAGTCCTCAAATGACTTATGTCGCATAGTCCTCAAATGACTTATGTCGCATAGTCCTCAAATGACTTATGTCGCATAGTCCTCAAAAAGACTAGATCGCGAAGTCCTCAAATGACCTATGTCGCAAAGTCTTCAAAGGCCATATCGCATAGTCTTCACAAGTGACATCGCATAGAGGTACAGAATCAAGAATCAAAAGAGACAAATACTGAAGCATTTGTTCTGGCAAGGTGGTCCAAAAAACAGATGGAAAATCTACAGCTAAACTTGGAGAGAATGAAAAGAGACAAGTAGCTACAGAAACGGGAAAGACTCCGAAAAACAGGTGGTCCTTCCTGACACAGTTAACCTCTTATGGCAGGACAAGTTGGACTTTCAGCTAGGGGTAACTGTGTAAATAGTGGTGTGCCTAGTTTGTATAGGTGAATATATATCGAGCACATACTACTGAAAGCAGCAAGAGAGATACACATAGTTTTATCTAAAACACTCTTTTCTCTGTAAACAAAAACAAGTTACAAACTGTTGTTGTTTAGAAGCCAGAAATTCCGTTGTGAATTTCCGGAAAGCTGTAGTATTTAATTTACTCAATACAAAGTAGATTAAAGTGATTGTGTGTGTTGTTTATATTCCGCATATTACATAGCATAATCATATACAACTTATCTTGGGTTTCAAGAATCGAAAAACATCAAACTATCTATTCACCCCCCCTCTGTCTAGTTTCTAGTGGTATTCATTTCTAACATTCTACTTTCGGCTTCAATTCCAAAATACCATTTTTTAATGAATCTGATGAATCTATTCAAATTCCTTGATTTTATGCCTCTCAAAAAAATTGTTTCGCATCCCTATGCCCACCAAAAACCAAGGAGTTTGATGAGAATGATCAGATTCATCGAATTTATTAATATAGTGGTATTTTGGAGTTGAAACACAAAGTAGAAGGGTAGTACTTGGAAGTCGAAAACTTTGAATGGTACCAAATGGACAATCTCATAATTTTGTAACGGCCGACTAACGTTTGGTTAACGGAGTGGTATCATGTGGATGAAGCCAAAAGTATGATGACTACACTTGAAAGTCAAAAACTTTGAGTGGTACTAAATGAAAAAGCCAATTATACAACAACTTCTATCTCCTCTGGGTCGCATTAGACTGATCCTTAGTCCTTCTCCCCCGCAACCAAGCCAAGCCTTAAGGCTTTCCTTATGAGATGGAATGTTACCGAATGGAATATTCCTAAAATATACCGTAAGAAATCGAATTTTCGATCTTTTAAGAAATAAATAAAGAATTTATCGAATTGTTTTAAAAATACTGGGCAATTTTTAGAAGACTGATCCTAGTAATGATGCAAAGATCATAAAAAAAGAGAATAAAAAAAATCACAAAATAATCAAACTGGATTATTATACTCACACACACGTGACGTACAATAAATTCAGATAATTGCATATCTCCATTCTATTGTGGCACTACACTCAAGAAAAAGCAAAGCCATCAAGGTCGAATTTTTTGCAAATCATAAATCAAATGAAATGTCACAAAACAATAATAATAACACAGTAATTAGCAGCTGGGATTATAATTATATCGATTTTGACACGCTTCTCAATGACGTTGCTTCCTCTGATTTCAATTGGGTCGATCAATGGTATCTTAACTTAACTGTGTGTTTGTGTGTGTGTGTTTTTAATTGTTTGTATTAATGTTTTGATTGTTAATCCTGGGAATTTACCCTTTTTATATGTGTTCTATATCTATGTATGTGATTTTTGATTGAAATCAGGCTTTATAATCCTTTCTTGGTTAGGAATTATAATTAGTTTGGTGATCCTAATTATTTACTGATGCAACAGAATTAAGATACTAGATATAGGGTGACCAAATTATGTGTTTGATTTTTATGCTATGTGATCTGGTGTATGTTGGTAGCTGCTACTATCGTTATAAAATCGATAGCTTTACGTGTTTTGGTGGTAAATGGTAATGGTTCTAGTTGTGGTTCACGGAGCTAGAACACGTATTTTGTCTTATTGATTTGTAAATTTCAGATTAGGAGTCTAAGATATGCTGAGTTTTGAAATTGAGCTTTATTTCATTGATTCTAGTTGATATTTTTCCATATAATGCTGAAGCTAGCGATCAATTTGGTTTACCGTTTTTTTGGTTTGATTTGAGAGTACGAGACTGGATTAATTTGGTTTTGCTGTTTGGTTGCAGTGCTGTTCCGGAACTTGATGCTCCACTTTCTAGTGGTGCTGCTTTAGAAGTAAAAGAATGCGCTGAGAAAGAATGCCCGAGAAAGAGGTTTGCGTTTTGCAATTAATCTTTCTCTATCTTATTTGTTGGTTGTTTATATTTCTGGGATAAATTAGTTAGAAATACTAGATAATATGCAAGTAGTTGTAAATAAATAGATTGCCTACATTATTCATGTCCTAACAAGCAGTGCAATGTCATGTCAATATAGTTGTTTTAATGTGTTTGTATGTGCATACATCAGAGTTCAGACTAAGACTGTTCAGAATGTCATTTTTCTATCGTATGCAAACAATGGTGTTTTCACCAGGGCAATTGCCAATCAGATTTCAGGCCAACAGAAATATAAATAGAAACAAGAGGAAACAAATAGATCTAGGCAATTATGTTGGCATCTAAATGTGAATCTTCAAATGATATAGGAGCAATTCAATTATTTCTGATACAAGTACATTGTAGTTGGCCTTTAAAGCTTTTGAGTTTTAGGGAGAAAACAGGAAATAAATTGAGAGAAGAAGAAAAGCCAAACAAATATTCTCTTTTGTGTTATTAAGTTTTTGTAGATGGGAACGCACAGTGAACTACGAATGCTTCTGCCTAGTATACACAAAATGTTCTTATCCTTAATTATTTACTTAATATCCTTCCAGCTAGTTATTATACTTCTATTTTTTCGCTTTGTAACATGGTGCTTCCAGAAAATTGAGATATTTCCTTGAATTGCTAACATGACTGACTGTTTTTGACTGTCAGGGGTCGCAGTGAATCATGCGGCAGCATCGGAAACAAAGCATGCCGTGAAAAACAACGTAGGGAAAAGTTGAATGAAAGGCATGCAAATTCTAGTCTTCCACTGTGAATATATTTGCTTCGAACGTTTATCTTTGTGTCACCCATCACCTTGAATATATTTGTTTCCGACGTTTATCTATGTACCACCCATTATGTAATGTAAATGAGGTTTGACAAGTCCATTTACGTGTGCAAACATCATTTATTTGCATTGCCCATCATTCCTCTTCTTATTTTTATAAAAGGTGTTTGACGGATACCTTTCTGGAATAGTAATCTGAAGTGTTTGTAAGAAAAAATCTTGAATGTCTGTTGCAGGTTCCTGGAATTGAGTTCTACCTTGGAACCGGGGAGGCCTGCCGCCTCTGACAAATTAGCCATTCTTGGGGATACCATTCGTGTTTTGTACCAGCTTAGTACTGAAATACAGGAGACCAAAGAATCAAAAGTAAAACTTGAAGAAGAAATAAAAACCTTAAAGGTTAGTTATGTTCATTGCACAATTTAATTTTTCTTGTACACTATATTAATAATTTTCTTTCATCTTCGAATGTTCCATACTATTTCTGATTTTCACTAAATAATGATTTTCTGGTCGTTTTTCCTTTTCTGTGAATAACTTATGGTGGAAAGACCACACTATTGCTTACGATTAATTGGTGGACGGCCAAGCGCCTCCTTTAACTCAAACTTATGACAGTCAATTACGAGAATTCCTATTGTTTGATGGGAAAGCTAGTATATGTAGCAGGGAAAAAAATTACACATCAGATTCAGATCTTTGTGGAAAGCAGCATTGACTGACTGGAAGATAATATTAAAGAACCAGTGTCTATTTACATAACATGATGCTTTGAAGTATTTCGTTTTCAGCTTATAGGGGGGTTAGCACAGAAAAAAATAAATTTTCATAGGAGCGGAAGTGTATTCCAAATCTGAAATGATTTCTATTGATGTGAAACTTTCCACATTACCTAGAGGTCAGAGGATGGACTATAATTGCAACCTCTGGTTTAGAAAACATGTCCTTTTTATTTAGGATGGGATAAAGCTTATTATTTGAGATAGTGTGTTACTGATAGTTTCGTATGTCAAGAAAATTGGAGTACCTATCTACTAAAGGAGGCCATTGTTGAATAAAATTAGTCAAATGTTTTTCCATTAAATACTCTGAAAATATGTTGGGCCAGTCAGGTTCTGATTTCTATCTGCAGTTCAACATTTGTTTGGTGACAAGGATGTTATTCTTATATTAATTATGATTTTTAAAGTACAAATCGAACTATCTTGATTTTTGTGAAGTACAAATAGAACATTCTGTCTCCTTTTTGGCTTGCCTAAGCAAGTATCAATTAACAGTTTGTAGTTTTTCTTTAACAGGCCGAGAAGAATGAACTCCGTAAAGAGAAACTTGCTTTAAAAGCGGATAAGACCCTGATGGAGCAGCAATTAAAAACCATGACAGCTTTGCCTGCTGGGTTCTTGCCGGTCCACCCTGGAGCTGCCTACCAGGCCGTGCCTACCAATATGCCGGCCCACCCTGGAGTCACATATCCAGCTGTGCCAAGCAACATGCCGGCACACCCTGGAACTGTATATCCCACTGTGCCAAACAATATGCCAGTCTATCCTAGCTATAGCGTCTTTCCAATGTGGCATTATCTACCTCAATCTGTTCGAGATACTTCTCATGATCATGAGCTCAGGCCTCCTGCAGCTTAAGAAGAAAGTATTGCAGGAAAGCCATCAGCATTCCAGAAGCGCAGCATTCATATGTAGCTGTAGATACTACATCTTGGTTTTCTTTTCTCCTAAGTTTTTACTTTAATTTTAGATTTTATGTAGTTGCAAATGTTGTCTACAATTAGTTTGCTTAAAGTCGGATTCTCTAGTCGCATATTAGTTGACTGTCTGAAATTACCAAGTGTTATTGATATACATTAGGGCAGTACTCTTTCAGTTATCCCCTTGATTCTGCAATTTGACAGCAATTTTTCAAGCATTCATTATATTATAGAGATAATTTCAGTGTCAGTTTTTTCTTATTTTATGTTTTTTAAATATCTACTGTATTTTCTGTTCTTTATTCCTATTGTATGTAAAGATTCTTTCTGTATAAGTGAAATGACTATGTAATTTGAAATCCAAACAAGTCGATCAGATCCAATTTCCATTGCTTGTATTAGATACAGTGTTCACACAGCAGCAGAAAGAACTCTAGCTTAGGCTATTTCCGACAAGTATGATAGTGTCTGAATGTTTCAATGCTTATATTTGTACATTCAATCTTTGTTGCAAAACTGCTGAGTAAAACATTTTTTCTTCTCAGTATACTTCTACTAGCCTGTTTATACTTTATACACCATAAAATTCTCTGTATGTTAAAAAACATAATCCTAATTCTGTTCAAACATCCATATTCCTGTTAAAACAGAAATGAAGGAACAAACAAATGGACTATGCAGTAAAAGTAAGGAACATGATAACGATCTATCCTGCGGCTAAAATCCAAAACATAATTAAAGACGATATTCCAATTGTTATCCATGTTAGAAAGGCCAATCCTGCAGCCAACTGTAACTTTTGACATTCTTCTCCAAAACGGCATCCACCCAAATCACTGAAGGACAATACTGTAATGGCGGATGAGGACGAGGCTGCTGCAAGGGACAATGTTGCTGTGACCTGGAAAATTTCATGAGATAACAACTACGTAAGAACGACCCTCAAATATGAAGTGAACAAATAATTTAAAACTTAAGGTGATCAACTAACCCAGTCTCCGACTACAAAAAGGCCTACTAGACCACGACTCTGGATTATTTTCTTCTTTGCCAAGGCATAAGCATCTACACATGCGATTCCAAAGCTCCAAACGAATTGCAATCCCATTGAAGCAACTAAAAAGCTGTCAACAAAAGATTAGAACTAAATTATGGTGTTAAGAATACTGATGCAGTTCTTTAGTATATGGGACCACAAAAATTATTTTCAACAGTTGAAACTTATTATTTGTAGGAAAACATTCCAGGCTTGTATTATAATTTTGAACCATGGTTATTTTGTTAAGAATCTTCCTCTTTATTTGTTAACAAAGACTGTGAAAGTTGCCATATAGTTTTTAGGTGGGTGCCAGATTCCTAGGCATAATTTATTGTTTCATGTGTTTTTCATCTGATGTGGCTAATGTTGGTGTCACTGCTTAAGTGATGCAACTTGCAAGTAACATAAAGCGAGAACGAAGGCCAATTGGTAATACCTAAAACTTCTTTACTTACCATCAAACTTAACAAATTCCGTACCTTTCATTTAACAGAACAGAGAGTTATAAGGTATGACTTAATGTATAGCTCTGTCGAGTATACATTTCTCGGTAACTTACTCGTGCCTGCACATATCTATATTTGATAAGTGGGAGAACATGTGATGCAGGTTGGTGGACAGGATACATGATAATTACTCCGCCCCCTTATTTAATGTGACTAACGTCACCTTCAATGCTTAAGAAAAACTATATGGTGATGCAAGTAACATAGAGCGAGAACAAAGGCCAGTTGCTAATACCTAGAACTTCTTTACTACATATCAGACTCGACCAATTCCGTATATTGATTAATTGAACAGAAAGTTGCAATGTATAACTTAATGCATAGCTATCTTAAGTAGACATTTTTGCATATTCTAATTAGGCCTGCACACATGAATACTTGTTAAGCAGGATGTAGGATGGTGGATATTACTTCTATCTATCTGAAGAGAGTGGCCATCATGGTAATATTAATATGCAAATTTCAGCCTAAAGAGATGAAACTGAGCTTTATGATCAACAAGGAGTTGCCAGAAGCCTCACATCATTACTCTACTTAATCTTACTGAGTAACAAACTAGCAATATACTTGTGGCAGTAATCTACACAAGTGAGTAAGTGACACAACAGACAGAAAATGCCATAATGCTTAAAATCACTAATATAGATTTTCATCTTCAAGAATAACATCCATGTATACCAGAACAGATTAGCAGTGATCAATATTCAACAATTCACATGCCTCAAAATATATCATTGGTGATTATTGCTTTAAATATGGACTCCTAGTAATGCACTTTTCAATCTTGAATTAGACTTTCATTAAGGAGTTCTAACACCTTAAGAATTAAGATTTGCGAAGAGCTTGTAACTTGACATTCATTACATCAACAAAAGTATTGCGGCCAAGTAAGCAAGGGTGAAGCACCATTATAGCTAACACTTCGATATTCGATTGATAAAACATAAATTTGTAATTAGGAATGCTGGACCAAAACTTGCAACTACAAGAGTCATAAAAACTACAATCAATCCTCTTTTTTCTTAATTCTTGTTTAGCAAACATTATACGAAAAAATGGGAAAAAGAAGTTTATACCTGAACGCAGTGACTTGATAGAAGTTAGGGGTAGTGACCATATAAGTGATTGAAGCAATTGCAAAGAAGCACTGGAATAGCCTAAGAACAAAAGCAGTTACAGTCCCAGGTGTGCCAGCAAATTCCATCATTTTTTATCAAGAAAACAAGACTATACCAGAATTCTTGACAGCTTATTTCAAACTCACAAATTCTACCACAATCATTCATCAAAAGATAAGGCTTAAGCACCCACCTCCTTAAATAATTTTCCAAGAAATTTAAACCCTTATCAATTAGTACAAAATGGAAAAATACCCAGTTGGTAACAAATAAAATCAGAGATGCCCATGTAATAAATATCAAATCTTGATGACATTTTGTTTGTGGGTTGTAAAAGGCAATAAATAAATTAATGAAAACAAGATATACATAAAGAAAAGGAAAGATGATTTCAGTATAAGCAAACTGGTGGTGAATTCAACAGTCAACTAGCGTGCGTGGGTAGATTAGATAAGGCCAGATAAAGTGCAAAAGAACTACTCCCTCCCGACCCTTACATTTAGATTGTTCACGGATGTCAAGAAATATAAATAAAATAGAGAAAATTATGAAATATAAGAAATAGATTTAGTGGAAGTAGTTGATTTTTATATTATAAAACTTTACGATTTTTGAAAAGTTTTGGAATGTAAAGAAATGGATGAAATATCCCAAAAAGAAAAGTGTAAAGAACGGTTTATGTGTCACATGACTCACATTCTATTGTTATTATTTGTAGAGCATCTCCAAAGGAGCAGACTAAATTGATTAGCTTAAAATGTATAAAATATTAATTATGTAAAATTTAGGGTTTTTTTCATAAATATCTAATCTTAGAATTTTTTTTGCAAAAATACTATATTTTTTTGATTTTTTTTTGCAAAAATATCAATTTTTTGAATATATTTGTAAAAATACGATTTGCAAGTAGATGCAACCGTATATAGGGCTGAGTATTCGGTTAAAACCGAACCGAACCGAACCGAACCGAACTTTTTTTCGGTTAACCGAAACCGAAATTAAGGGAAAATGCCTACCGAAAACCGAACCGAACTATTTTCGGTTATAAAACCGAACCGAAATTACTATTCGGTTTTTACCGAAAACCGAAGTTAAAAACCGAAAATTGATAAAAGTTGATAGAAATTAGAATTACATAAAAAACAAACTGAAATTTTGAATTCACCCCACATAATTTTGCACCTAGTTTACTGTTACAAGAGTAAAACATTCGGAATTCAAATTTAAACTACTCGATAAGTTTACACTGAAAAACAAGAATTAAAAATTTAAAATGAAATGTGGCCAGGCCACTTTGAGTTTTGTGACAATATCAATTACTAAAAAGTAACTTGATGCTGCCTGCTGCTGGCCTGGAATCCTCTTGCTCGGCCTCGGCTCCATTTAACTTTCCTGGGCACTAGTTCTGCAAATTAAAGTAAAACACATGTTAGAAACTGTACTGCAGGTTTACTAGCTAGTGGCTACTACAAGTTTACTGGCTAGTGTACAGTAGCACTGCATCTTGATATTTAGAGTAACAGTATCATGCATCTTTCTTATCAAACCAAATCGAGTAAGTAAGGAAATATAGAATCTCAGTCGCCCTTCTTCTTCTTGTACCAAATCGCCACGTAGTATGTAAACAGAAAGTGATAGTTGATAGATACACAGACTCGGTGACTCCTGATAAAAAAAAGGGGTATTTCTAATATTATATATAAATAATATAAATGTTTTATATATTAATTGAAATTCGGTTATTTAGTCGGTTTTTCGGTTAACCGCGGTTAAAAACCGAAAAACCGAAAAACCGAATTACTGATATTTATTTACCGAAAACCGAACCGAATTATGAATATTGATTAACCGAACCGAAATTATTTCGGTTATTCGGTTCGGTTATCGGTTAACCGAACCGAATGCACACCATAACCGTATATGCAATAATAACCAAAATCAACCACAAATGCAACTTATAAAATTTAATAATTTGAATCATCTTTAGTTGCATAATTGGTTGTATATGTAAGCAAATACCCCTGCAAAGTCCTCTGAAGGTTAATGAAAACATTGGAGTATGTGGATCAATTTTTAGTTTTTATTTCAAGTTTTATAAATTTTAATTCGTTCTTGAGATTTGAATTAAAATTTGATGTTATGGATTGCGTAGCATTGTAGATCGTTGGAATTAAAGATTGTTTATGTAAATTTTTTTGAGTTTTTAGTAGTTTTAGTTCGTCGAAATTTATGGTGGTTCGCCGGATTTTAAAAAATTGTATTTTGGTTGCATCTTTGAGTAGCTAAAGGATCGGTTGAAGATGCTCTTATGTTGGACTTGTAAAACTAAATATGGAATGGAAACCAGACATTTGTGCTAAAGATTTGACAGTTTGCCTACTATCTGTGCTCAGCATTTGACATTTTATGTTTGCACCAAATCAGCCTGAACTACTGTATGTTTGTCCGGCAGTTCAATAAAATAGTGCAGTAATCTTGTAATCTTTGCAAGTCAATACTCCTCATCCGAAAATTATCTAAGAAGTGATATCACATTATAACTTTCATGCCGACTTTCTGACCCTTACTCTTTCTAAAGTAGGTTTATTTCTATTTAAATATGAAAAATGTTAGAAATCTCAAAATATATTTCAAATTTGTTACCAAATATTTGTATATGTATACATATGCACCCTCAAATTATAATTTAATATTTGACGTGCCACATCATTTGGGAAGAATTTTGAAAACGGTTTTGATGTACATAGCACTACTCGTTAATATTTACTTGGCAAAAAAAAAAATACTCATTAATATTTAGATGATGCCAGATTTTCCAGTTTACCTTAATTTCATTTCTATTTTAGCATATAGAAGAAAGTTGAATATCGAGCGTGATTGGATAGTTCAAGTGATAATGCTTAAATTACGTGATTTTGAATTCGATTCTCGTTCAAACTCGTCTCTAGTCAGCTTTTAATCTTTTATATGAAATTTTCTGCTGTATTTGCACTTTTATGTGCTAAAATATACTACATGATTATGATCTCCCTTACTCTAGTTTTTCTTTTTATTTCTTCTCATTAAATTACTTTCTTTTCTGTATAAGAATATGCTAGATTCTGTTATGGAATATTTTCTGTTGTTCTGCAAATTACAAGACAAATTAGTAAAAAGAGAAAAATGCTCTGAGGTTTTCTACTATAAAAATGTTGTGGTATTTAATTTTTTGTAAATATGTGTAAATTCTTGTAATTACAATTACTAGCTTATAACCCGTGCCAAGCACGGGCCGAGCATGAGTCGACAATAAAATATCAGTATTAATAAATTATTAATGAATATTATTTAAAAATGTATTTTTCGAGAATTGAATGATAAAAATATATAATAAATAAATAAATATTTAATTATGTAGTTATAGACAATTGAACCGTGCATAAAGCTAAAGAAATTAAATTAAATAAATAAATCTTGTATGATTACGTAGCTGCAAAGAATCTAACGCTCCATGAAACTATTGAATTTAAAGTAAATAAATAAATCTTGTATAATTACGTAGTTGTAAGGAATCGAACCCTGGATGAAGCTAAAAAATTTAAAGTAAATAAATCTTGTATAATTATGTAGTTGCGAGGAATCGAACTCGGGTCAAGTGATAACCAAATTTGGTACTTTGGTACTTTTTAGTACCGCGCGCCATTTTCACATTGTTTTGCTTATTAATAAAGAGTATAGATTAATGAATATTATTTAAAAATGTATTTTTCGAGAATTGAATGATAAAAATATATAATAAATAAATAAATATTTAATTATGTAGTTATAGACAATTGAACCGTGCATAAAGCTAAAGAAATTAAATTAAATAAATAAATCTTGTATGATTACGTAGCTGCAAAGAATCTAACGCTCCATGAAACTATTGAATTTAAAGTAAATAAATAAATCTTGTATAATTACGTAGTTGTAAGGAATCGAACCCTGGATGAAGCTAAAAAATTTAAAGTAAATAAATCTTGTATAATTATGTAGTTGCGAGGAATCGAACTCGGGTCAAGTGATAACCAAATTTGGTACTTTGGTACTTTGGTACTTTTTAGTACCGCGCGCCATTTTCACATTGTTTTGCTTATTAATAAAGAGTATAGATTAATGAATATTATTTAAAAATGTATTTTTCGAGAATTGAATGATAAAAATATATAATAAATAAATAAATATTTAATTATGTAGTTATAGACAATTGAACCGTGCATAAAGCTAAAGAAATTAAATTAAATAAATAAATCTTGTATGATTACGTAGCTGCAAAGAATCTAACGCTCCATGAAACTATTGAATTTAAAGTAAATAAATAAATCTTGTATAATTACGTAGTTGTAAGGAATCGAACCCTGGATGAAGCTAAAAAATTTAAAGTAAATAAATCTTGTATAATTATGTAGTTGCGAGGAATCGAACCCGGGTCAAGTGATAACCAAATTTGGTACTTTGGTACTTTTTAGTACCGCGCGCCATTTTCACATTGTTTTGCTTATTAATAAAGAGTATAGATGCCTTGCTAGACAAGATTAATTTTTGTAAATTCTTGTATACACTTTGCTAATGTTGCTCCAGTGAGCTCCACAATTGAGCACAAAGAAAGTGCATCAACTTTATATTCATTTCCAGACTTGTAAAATTCTTCCATTGTCATTTCTCTGTAGACTGGGGGGTTCTCAACTGATATCAACTCCTTTATTGGACCATACTTTCTTGTTCCATCTTGACCATATGTTCTGAAAAAACATGCTACTGAAATCCTTGCCTTGCTATTTCTATTAGCCAGCACTCTGTGTTTGATGCTCTTGAACTTGTCGTTGCTGATTAGCTGCAATAAGCTCGGAAAAATAACACAAACTTTAGTACAATATTATCTTTGGACCATTGGCAAAAATAAATATTAGTATTGCCCTACATATCACTTTCGCCAGTGCAATACTGAAAATACAGCTGCTGAACGAACATCTTTATACAGTTTATCGCGTTTGTAGTCTAGACTAGTTTGTAATTGAACGAACATCTTTATACAGCTGAAAGATAAGATGGACATAAACTTGCCTGCATAAGATCACCAATGTTAACTAGCAGAGCTCCAGGAAAAGGGAGAACACTAAACCACTGATTTTCATACAGTATTTGGAGTCCACCAATTTGGTGACGTGTGATTTCACTACAGGTCCCTAGTGGTTCAGCAAATATGGCCAATCTGTAGGGGTTGGCTATATTTTTTGCTAAGGGTTTTGTAACATTGGAGTTGTAAATTTTTTACACAATGTTTAAAAATCTTATTTATGGGATGCCATCTAACATTTTAGCTAAGGGTTTTACCCCATTGGAGATGCTCTAAGAGTATAGTAAAGAAGCTATTATCGGTATGACACCTATTGCAAAGTGTTAAGTCTGGTTCAGGGCATTTCGGGCTGTAATGCCCCATGAGTACAAGCCCCTTGGCACAATTCATCTCCTCTAGGTAATTTTTCTGGAGCCCGAGAGCCTCTGAAAACAATTCCAGTAAAGAAATCCCCAATTTCATAACATAGCTAGCATACTCTGTCATTATATGCCTGCAACACGCTCACTCAGACATACATACCTAAATCTTGCTGCAGATCATGCTACAACATGCACAGAATATTGAGTACATCTAATCACTAAACGAAATAAAAGCTAGAAAAAGAAAAGTATTTTTCAAGTACCTGCAAATGACCGGATATTGTTCGGGGTTTGTTGGATTGGGAGCCATAATAGCATGAACACTATCCTTCCAATCAACTACTGAGCGACTAAAAAGCCCAAAATTACTACAAAAAGCAAACGGTCTTGTTTTGTCACGCGAATAAAATTTATTCTTAGCCTCAGAATCTTGCTCATTAAATTGCCTTACTCGGTCCAACATTTTATCCATCACACCTACTGGAATACCATGATTGACTAGCTGAAAAAAACCAAACTTCTCACATGCTTCTCGAACTTGTTCCACTGCTTTGGCTCTTGGAACTGCATCTGTATTAATGTGTTTCAAGTCTAGGACTGGCACAGTTAAGTTCCGGGGTCGAGGATCAACAAATTTAGCTTTTGGATCAATAAACATAGGTGGAAGCTTAGTTATACCAGCATCTACAAGTGCTCTTACACAACCTTTAGTTTCACTAAAAGCATGGCGTTCAGCTAACCACTCCATTTCCTACCAAATCAAATGATAAGAGAGCTTGTCACATAAATGTTGAAGTAAAAATGTGGTTCCTCTGGATTAAGTGTTTTGTAGGGCTGTTCACGAACCGAGCCGAGCCGAGCTTTGATGTAAACGAGCCGAGCTTTACTTTTTTCTCTGACGAGCCGAGCCGAGCCGAGCTTTCTTATCGCACAAAATTCGTGTTCGAGCTCGAGCTCGTTAACAAACGAGCTTTTATCGAACAAAAACGAGCCGAGTCGAGCCGAGCCGAGTCGAACCGAGCTCATTAGAACTTACAATTTTAATAGATAATAAAGACCAATTTTTCTTAGCCCAACGAACTAAAACATTTTTTGTCGAAACCGAACCCAATTTCCCAATCAATTCTCAATAAACCAAAAATACACATACTATAAATTACAAAATTAATTTAAAATGTTAACAAATAATATAAAAATAAGTCGAATATATCTTAATTTTTTCGAGCTTTATCGAGCCGATCTCGAGCCGAACGAGCTCGAGTCGAGCTCACTGATAGCTCGGTTCGAGCTTGTTTTCTTAACGAACAATTTTTTGTGTTCGAGCTCGAGCTCGAGCCCTTAACGAGTCGAGCCGAGTCGAGCCCTTAACGAGCCGAGCCGAGTCGAGTCCTTAACGAGTCGAGCTCGAGCTTGGTCACGAACAGCTCTGTTCGTGAACAACTCTAGTTTTGTGGACATGAAAGAATGAAAATCTTTTATGTTAACTAGGTACTTGAAATTTTTTGTTGTTTAGCTAGGAAGGTATATATACCTCTAGAATTATTCGTACAATTAAGTAAAAACTAGCTCTTTAGCTCTTTAGCCCGTGCAACGGATGTTTTTAAATTCGAATTTTTTTTTTCTTGTGTATGACGTATTTAAGTGTTAAAAAGTGTGATAAATAAGCTATATCTTCTATAATTTTGGAAAATAATTTGTGGTGATATTAATTATCTCCAATTTTATTAAAGTGATATACATAAAAATTCGATGTAATATATATAAAAATTCTATGTTTGTTGATGAGAATTAGCTCAAATTTTAATTTAATTCAGAGCTTACGTAAATTATAAACTTCAAATGTTTCTCTAAAAAATAAGTTATATGTATTAGTTATAAAATGTGATGCCTTTCAAAAAAAAATGTTATAAAGTGTGAAGTATTTTTGAAATTTTTTCCTTTCTACATATAAAATTTTGTTACAAGATTACTTAGGTATATATTGGTTAATTTAATTCAGAACTTACGTAAATTATAAACTTCAAATGTTTCTCTAAAAAACAAGTTATATGTATTAGTTATAAAGTGTGATGCCTTTCAAAAAAAAAAATGTTATAAAGTGTGAAGTATTTTTGAAGTTTTTTCCTTTCTAAATATAAAATTTTGTTACAAGATTACTTAGGTATATATTGGTTAATTGTTTTTAATATTATGTTATCTTCAAATAATATTTTTTGTTAAAAGTACGATAAATTAACTATAATTAAATAAAAATATTAAATAATCAAGTATTCCTAAATATAAAATTAATGTTATGTAGTAATGAGTTAGACACAATTAATATGCATAAATATTATAGCAATTAATACATGTATATTAAATTAGAAAAGGGTTAAATATCAAAGTGGTCACTGAAGTGAAGACCAGATCTCACTTTCATCACTGATCTCAACGAGGTATCACTTTAATCACTAAAGTCGTCATAAATATCAAACGGATACCTCTAAATATGTGTTCGAAAACTAAAAATAATTTATATCGAGTTCTACACATATTTCTTGAATGCTACCACAATCAAATGAAAAGTTGTGAATTTTAGTATTTATGATATTATATTTAGATTTAAAAAAAATTATTTACTATTTATTTTTAATTTTATAGTTATTTACTTTTATTTAATTAAAAATAAACAGTAAATGAATTTTTTAAAATCTAAATAAATTATCTGAAATACTAGAATTCATAACTTTTCATTTGGTTGCAGTAGTATTGAAGAAATATGTGTAAAACTCGAGAAAAGTTATTTTTACTTTTCGAACACATATTTAGAGTTATTTGTTTGATGTTTATGATGACTTTAGTGATTGAAACGATACCCCGTTGAGATCAGTGATGAAAATGATATATGGTCTTCACTTCAATGACCACTTTGATATTTAACCAAATTAGAAAACTATTAATACATAATAATGAGGTACATGAGGGTAAAATTGTCAATGAACAAAAGTTAGGAGGACAAAAGTATTCATGAATTAAATTGCTTAACCAAACTCCTATGTTATTGTATTATATATATATAGGTTTGTGCTCATATGAGAACCTCATTAATTATGAGAACTGAGATCTAATCTCATTCACACATTTTTTATATCTAAACTAAGGGTCGCGCTCCATTGAGAACCCTCATTATTGTGAGATATGAGATCTAATCCTAGCCATTCATTTATATCACGTATCTTAATCTATCACCATTCATTAATTTTATTATTATTATTTTAATATTACATCACCCCTGCCCAGCCACCATCCCCGACCACCGGCGACCACCAACTCCGGCCACCGGTGATCACCAACTCCGGCGACTAGTATTAATCAACCAACGTCATCACAAAATCACCATCGTCATCTCCAGTAATCACCACCGTAATCACCAGTAATCACCACCGTCGTCACCGGTATTCACCACCATCACCGATAATCACTACCGTTGTCACCAGTAATCACCACTATCGTCACCAGTATCAACATAATCACCAAAACGTCACCATTAATCACCAACCCCATCAGACCATCAGACTACCACCACTAAACCACCACCACCACCACCGTCACCATCAACTCCAACCCCATCAACAAAACGCAAAATCTTTAATTGATCATCAAAACACCATAATTTTATCATAAACAAGCAACAAGTCAACTTAAAATCACTAAAACTCAAATGAAATCCACCAAAATTCTAATCCTATATATTCCTCATATCCATCAATATCATCACACCTCTCTCGACGACATAATCACCAACCACCGTCGTATTCGACAATGATTTCAGATCGGGCAACGAAATCGGAAATAATGAACATATAATACAAATTACATAAAATCTATATGGATATATGTATGTCTATGTATATGAGAGATGAAGGTGAGGTTATAAAATATTTGTTTATTTGATCGGGGAAGATGGCAGTGAAATGGTGATAGCCGAAATTAATGTGTTATATAGAGAGAGAGAGGATGCTAATCATGATCGGTAGTGAATGGCTGGTGGGGAAGTGGTGGCAAGTAGTGAGGTGGGGAAGACAAAAAGTATGGTTGGGATTAAAAGTCTCAATAAAAATGGAAGGCTGAGATTAGATCTCAGTTCTCACCATAATATGAGGTTCTCACATGAGCAATAGCCTCTAAACTAAATCCTAGCCACACAATTAATATTTTAATTTTTATCTTTTTAATCTTTCATCTCTATCATCTAACCCCATTCTCTCTTTACCCAACACCACCACCACCACCACCCCACCACCACCCCCTGCCTCCACCACCACCTGCCTCCACCACCCTCACCCTCCGCCCACCACCACCACCACCCCCCGCGCTGCCGCCACCCGCGCCACCACCACCATCACCCACCCGCCGCCGCCCCCATCTCTCTCTCTCTCTCTCTCTCTCTCTCTCTCTCTCTCTTCTCCCTCTCCATCTTCACCACCATCTCCGACGCCAACCTTTTCAGATCTGAAACTAGTAATTCAATTCATTTTTTCTTGAATTTTCGTTCAATTTTTGGTGATTTTTTGCAATTTGGTAATTCCATTGTGGTGGTTGTGTGGTGATTACTGGAAACGACGGTGGTGATTACTGGTGGTAACGGTGGTGATTACTGATGACAACGGAGGTGATTAGTAGCTGCTATTAAAAAATTGTGATTATTTTTTGTTAAATATTGATGTTTGGAGATAGTGGTGAAGTGATTATTTGTAGGCAGTAGCTATAGCCGGAAGTGGTGGTTAGAGTTAGTGGTGGCCGGAAGTGATGGTGGGAGATGGTTGAAATTTGAAGAAGATGATGGTGATTTTCTGTTTGACGGTGGTGATTTTATTCTGAACTGTGGTGATTTTAGTTATGATGTTGGTGATTATTGCTGGTCACCGGAGGTGGTGGTCGTCGGAAATGATGGTCACTGGTGGCAGGAGGTGTTGAGTGGGTGAAAGTGGTGAAATAATAAAATGTTAATAAAATTAATGAGTGGTGTATATAAATAAAAGGTATATCATTGAATGGCTAGGATTAGATCTCATATCTCAAAATAATGTGGGTTCTCAATGGAGCACGACTCTATATATATAATAGATTTATCAATTGCATTTTTTCTTTATTTCTATGGGTTTTTTTAACAAAAAACAATAAAAATATATATAGCATGGCCTATCACCTAGGTGAACTAGTTGGACAAATTTACCCTAAAGAAAACTCGTTAGGTTAGGACTCAGGAGTGCTGATAAGCTCGTCAGATCAGAAATAAATAAGCATCAGAAATTGCTAGATATTTTGCATAAATATCTATTTTAAAAAACAAATTCAAATATTATTTTCTGATAAAATCTTTTCAATATTTATGTTAGGGATTCTCTCATTTAAATCTATATTTCAGTTTCATATCTTGTGCATTAATCTTCCTTATCTTTTATAATTATGGCTCATATTTATTTATCCTTACTATTCTTTTATTCTCTCGTATATATATTTTGTTGGGTTAGAGATTGTGTTATGTGAAATAATTAATATAGAACTATTCTCTCTTTATTCTAACAAGAGGAGTATTCTAATAAGAGCAGCGGAAGTTCTTCGTTCATTCCTCTCTTCTTGTGTGCACGGTAGAGATGGACACCAAAGGGGTGTTTTACAGCCAGAGATTTGCCATTTAAAAGAAGGGGCAAAAATACTTAGGGCAGCGTTGTTACGCGACTAACTCCAAATTAAAATCGATATCCTTTTATTAGTTTAATTTCTTGTTTAATTCTATTATTCATGATTTTATTCTATTAGTTTAATCGATATCCTTTTATTAGTTTAATTTCTTATTTATTTCTTTTATTACTGTTAACTACTAATATTATTTTGATGTTTATTCGTGATTTTTGCAGGTTAAGAAATGTAAAATTCCTAACACAAATTTCAGATCATACTCTTACATATACATATAGTAGCAATAAAGTAAATATGCAAGTCTATAACTAGCAACCGAGCTATCACTTCTTAAAGTGCAAGAAAGCTGAATTGCCATCAAGCCCTTTCGCCAAGACGTGATCAAGAAACTCTTTCACTGCGAAAGCCCTATATTTTGTAGGGGTGAGCAAAATTGGATATCCGGTCCAGTTTATAAAAATCGGATCGGATATCCGGTTTTTCGGATTGTGAAAAACCTATTCCGGTTCCGGTCGGATATCCGGAATTCGGATAGCCGTTTAAACCGGATCAGAAATCGGATAATCCACATCCGAATTAATTAATTAAAATATATTTTAATTTGTAAAGAAAAAATAAATTTTATTATATTCTGATAGGTTATCGTTAACTTTACAAATTTTGAATTGATTAATAACATTTTAAACATCAAAATCTCATATTTTAACTTTTATAAATTTATATTTTTCCTAATTTTATTTTGACCCATCAAACTATCATTCATTTGTTTGATATGTACCTGTACGTACTTTTTAAGAGATATTAATAGCACATTCACTCTCAAATTTATTATATTAAATGAAAAAATAACATTTAATGAGAACACTTTTCATCACCTTCATTTTAAAATTTTATTTACCTAAGATTACGAGGTTTTTCACGTACAAATATATGTTATT
The DNA here is from genome assembly GCA_030848705.1 of Heracleum sosnowskyi. Classification (NCBI taxonomy): domain Eukaryota; kingdom Viridiplantae; phylum Streptophyta; class Magnoliopsida; order Apiales; family Apiaceae; genus Heracleum; species Heracleum sosnowskyi. The sequence continues at coordinate 129,562,869 of CM061238.1, read as the reverse complement.
GTATTTATAAATGCGCACTCAAATATACAATTTCATGTGTATCCTTACGATTTTACATTTTGAATGCTTATAAACTCGATCAATACACAACAAACTTAGTAATTAATAATAATAATTTATTACTTCATCTAATATATCATATGTTGAATTATTTTTCTTTAATATTATTTATTATACATATATAAATATATTACTTTTTAAGATATATTGAAAACCGGATCGGATCCGGATATCTGATTTTGTATTAAGTTGTGATCCGGATCCGAATTTATAAAATAAATTCGGATCGGATATCCGGACTTTTAAAATCGGATATTGGATCGGAAATTAGGATAATTCGGTTTTCGAATTTTTATACTCACCCCTAATATTTTGGATGATTTTCTTATGATAAAAGCTCCTTAATGGGTTCATAAATCTTTGATGATGCATACGGACCTGTAGTAAAGAAACAAGCAACGGATATTCGGGGTCCAATTCGGCTTGCTAGTACTCTGTGTTCAGCACTAATAAACTTGTCATTTGATAGAAGCTGCATGTACAATAATAATCGGTCATAGAAATTAAGGATGATTTTAACAGTCACTACTAGTCTGCTACTCAGACCACCTAAATGTTCTTGCTTATGTTTCAGCTGTCTTTAAAATGATAAACAGTAAACACTGAATTCTTAGGAGAAGGAAACAAAATGAGACGAATAGGGTTGTCAATACAGGGTGACCCAAATATGATGAAAAGACGGATTTCACTATGTGGCAATTAACCGTCAAGGATGTGTAAATTCAACAAGGACTTGATGATGTCTTGGAGAAGGCGAAGCCAAAAGAGATGAGTGATGCAGATTGGGCGAAGATCCAGAAGAGAGCGACGAGTACAATCAGGCTGGCACTTGCACTCGATGTGAGATATAACGTGTTGAAGGAGTCGACACCGAAGGAGATATGGGACAAGTTAGCAAGCATATACGCTTCGAAGTCGTTTGTTAGGCTCAAGACATGTCTGAATACCACTATTAACAAGCCTACACTATGTGACTATGTCACACTACATGACCTAGTGATTTCTATCACTGGGATAGAGTATAGGTCTCTAAATGTACTTGTCTTGTTCTCATGAACAATAGCTTTATCATGTATGCTCAGATTTATAATGAGCTTAGTAAAGTTTCTTGCATCTAGAATGTATATAGGCCATTGAATAATTATCCTGGTAGAAGTTCAGAAGTGTTCATGCAGCAGGATAGAGTTGAATAAGGCTATGAAGAAATAAGTTGCAGGAATTTTTCTAAGGCATTATATAGCAAAGTCAAAAGAAAGCTATGTCGTGAAGTCACCAATATCCATGTCGTGAAGTGCTATATCGCATAGTCCATTTTGTACTATGTCGAGAAGTCCTCAAGACACATGTCGTGAAGTGTTGAAGTCAGCAAAGTCAAAAGAGCCTAGATCGTGAAGTCCTCAGAAGCCTTATGTCGCATAGTCATCAAATGACCTATGTCGCATAGTCATCAAATGACCTATGTCGCATAGTCGTCAAATGACCTATGTCGCATAGTCGTCAAATGACCTATGTCGCAAAGTCTTCAAAGGCTATATCGCGTAGTCCTCACAAGGGAGATCGCGAAGTCAGTGATAAAGTGGAGTTCACGATATCAACACTTAGCCGTTTATAACAAGACAAATCAAGGTACAGAACCAAGAATCAAAGGAGACAAATACTGAAGCATTTGTTCTGGCAAGGTGGTCCAAAGAACAGATGGCAAATCTACAGCTAAACTTGGAGAGAAAGATAAGAGACAAGCAGCTACAGAAACGGGAAAGACTCCGAAAAGCAGGTGGTCCTTCCTGACACAGTGAACTTCTTATGGCAGGACAAGTTGGACCTTCAGAAGGGGTAGCTGTGTAATATTGTGTGTGCCTAGTTTGTATAGGTGAATATATATATCGTGCACACACAACTGTAAGCTGTAAGAGAGATACACATAGTTATTTGCTAAGCTCTTTTCTCTGTAAGCAAGCAAGTTCAAACTGTTCTTGTTTAGAAGCCAGAAATTCGATTGTGAATTTCCTGGAAAGCTGTAGTATTTAATTTGCTTATACAAAGTAGATTAAAGTGATTGTGTGTGTTATTTACTTTCTGCATATTACATATCATAATCACATACAGTTGTTTACTTAGTTTTCAAGAATCGAAAAATATATCAAACTATCCATTCACCCCCCCTCTGTCTAGTTTCTAGTAGTATTCATTTCTAACAAGTGGTATCAAAGCATAGGCTGTTAACGTACAAACATGAAAAGATCAAGAATGAGTTCACAGAAACTAAGCAGTATCAAGATTCCTCCCTTTAACAAGGAGCACTACAGTTTATGGAAGAAGAAGATGTTGCTTTTCATCAAAGCTTCTAACCCCATGTATTTAGATATTCTAAAGCATGGTCCCTTCATTCCAATGATCGAGATTGGTGAAACAACCATTGGCACTGAGATTGTACCAGCAAAACATGTGCCCAAAGATCCCTTAAAATACACTGATCCTGAAAAGGAAAAAGTAGCATTGGATGGACATCTTCAACTTATCATTTGTGAATCTATGGACTTCAACATGTATGGCACTGTTGCTCATTGTACTAGTGCCAAGAAGATGTGGGATCTTATAGAAGTGCTCTGTGAAGGAACTACTGAAGTAAGAAAGAACAAGAAGCAGATTCTCGTTTCACAATATGAAGCCTTCATGGCTCAGCCAAAAGAGGGAATCACAGAAGTGTTTGAGAGATTCAACAAGCTGATAAACGAGCTCAAACTCTATGACAAACACTATGAAACAGAAGAGCTCAATATGAAGTTTCTACTAACTCTGCCAGATCACTTGGAACCAAGAATCTCTTCCCTTAAAGAAAGAGATCTGACAAAGATTGGTTTTGATGTGTTGTATGGTGTTTTAAAGACATATGAGTTAGAGCTGTTTCAAAAGAGATCTATTCAAGCAAAGCAAGGATTAGTGGCTAATACCTCCTGTGCACTTATTGCTGACAACCTAGGTCAAAGAATGGACTCTCTTAAAATCAGTCAGGTCAAGATTGAGGAACTGGAAGTTGAAGACACTGGTGATGAAACTCAGGTTGTGTATGATTTACCTGAAGAGGATGAGTTCTACAGTATAGATGAGCTGGACAAAATGGAAAACAAATCTTTTGCTTATATGGCTAGGAGGTATCCTAACATAAGGTTTAAAAGAAAGCAGCCATTTAGGTCCAAGTTCAATAATGGAAACACTGGTGGATCTAGTGGCTCAAACACCTTCAATAAAGGAAAAGGGATTGCTGGTGCTGCTAAAGGTGGATACAAGACAGGAAGTGTGGATAGGACCAAAATAAGGTGCTATAACTGCAATGAACTTGGGCATTTTGCCACTGAGTGCAAAAAGCCTAAACAAGTCAAGAAGGACAAAGCATACTTAGAGCTTGAAGCTAAGTATGAGGCTCTACTCAAGAAACAACAGGGCAAAGCTTTTATTGCTGAGGGAAAATGCTGGGATGACTCTGATGAAGAAGAAGAACAAGAGTATTCAAACTATGCCTTGATGGCATTTTCTGATGAAGGTGATTCAAGTCAGGTACCTATTCTTACTTCTCTTGATATGACTCCCCTTCAATATAAGCAAACTGTTGAAGATATGAGCACTGAGATGTTTAATATTCATACTAGCATGTTAGTAGATAATGAAGAAATTGACAGACTAACTGCTAAGAATGTTGAGCTTACAGAAAAGAATGAGCAACTTGAGTTAATGGTTGTGAACCTGGATGGTTTGAAAAAGGAGGTTGAGTATCTTAAAAACAAAGTGATTTGTGCTGAGCAGATAGAGAATGCCCTTAGAAAACAAATTGCTGAAACTGAACTGAAACTAAGAAGCTTCAAAAACTCCTCTGAACTTATTCAAACCTACCACAAGGAACACACTGAAGACTGCAAGGTTGGAGTTGGTTTTGACTATGATAATGACAAGGGAAGGAAGAAGGTCAAGGGCAAAGGAAAGGAAACTTTTACAAACAAAAATGCCCCAACCATACTGTCAAGTGTTGAACTGCCCATCTTCAGAAAGAGTGTTGTTGAGTTTGATGAGGAACTACTGATCATCAAGCAACAACTACTTGAAGAAGATGAGGCTGCTAAGAACACTTCTTCCTTTCCTGAACTTGTCAATCAGAAAGAGACCAAAGACAATCTTGTCAAGAGTCCTAAAGCAAAGAAAGAAGTTGTTAAGAAAAGGAAACAAAACAGAAATGGTAAAGTTGGTGTTAACAAAGGAAACAACTATGCTTATGTGCCAAATGCTCCCAGGAAACAATGTCAAAAATGCCTATCTGTTAATCATTTGACTCATAAGTGTAGTAAGCCTGAAATTGTTGAAGTTGACAACCTAAGTAACCTTTCTGCAAGCATAAATTCTAGTCATGATTCTTTCTGTGGTAAGCCAAACTGCATGACATGCTATGTGACTGTGATTGCTAACTGTTTATCTCTTAAACATAAACTTGACTCTGCACAATCTGGTGAATCACACACACACATACATTCTCATAGGACAGGGTCCCCAATCAGGGTTGAGAGGGTGAAAACTTCATGTGAGCCTAAGAGTGTAAACTCCAAAGCCACAGAAAAAGTGAAGTCTCCTACTATGAGAAATGCAATTTATGACAGAAGAATTATTAATCAAAATGTTTCTAAATCATCTGGACCCTACCAAGTGTGGGTACCAAAAACAACTTAGTCACTTTGTGAATGCAGGGCAACAGGAATAAAAGAGTCATATGGATCTTGGACAGTGGATGCTCAAGTCACATGACTGGTGATATGGCCCTGCTATCACATTTTGAGGAAAAGGCTGGCCCATCAGTAACCTTTGGAAATGACAACATTGGTTATACAATGGGATATGGCAGTGTTAAATCTGGAAATGTCATTATTGAAGATGTAGCATTTGTTGAAGGACTGAAGCATAATCTCTTGAGTATTGGACAGTTTACCAACAGAGGCTTCAAAGTGGAATTTGATGAAGACCTTCGTTCAATCTCAAAAAGGGAAAGTGGTGAAGTTGTTCTAACTGGTGTGAAGAAAGGAAGCTTGTTTGTAGCTAATCTCAAGGCTGCAGATAAGGGAGAAATTTGTTGTTTCTACACAAAAGCCACAAATGAGGAATTCTGGCTGTGGCACAAGAAACTGTCTCACTTGAATGTTCAGGCAATGAACTCTCTAACCAAGAGAGAACTCATCAGGGATTTGCCTGCCTTGGAGTTTGTTCAAGATGGAGCATGTGAAGCTTGTCAGAAAGGGAAGATTAAAAGATCAAGTCACAAGAACAAGTTGCTCAATACAAACTCAAAACCTCTGCAACTAATTCACATGGACTTATTTGGCCCTGTGAATGTAATGTCCCTCTCCAAAAAGAAATATGCTCTAGTGATGGTAGATGACTATTCAAGATATACTTGGGTAGAATTCCTATTCTCCAAGGATGAAGCACCCCAAGTCATAATAGAGCATATCAAGAGAGTTGATAAAGAAGCACAAAGCACTGGTTCCTCTGTAGTTGCTTTGAGAAGTGATAATGGGACTGAGTTCAGAAATTCAACATTGTATGAGTTTTGCAAAGATAAAGGAATTTCTCAACAATTCTCAGCTCCTAGAACACCTCAACAAAATGGAGTAGTTGAGAGAAAGAATAGAACTCTCATTGAAGCTGCAAGGACAATGCTGCTGGATGCAAAGTTACCCACTAGCTTTTGGGTTGATGCTGTTAACACAGCATGCTATGTGCAAAATAGAACATTAATCTATAAGAAGTCTGGCAAAACTCCTTACTCATTAATGACTGGAAAAAGAGCATCCTTCAAGCACCTGTATGTGTTTGGAAGCAAGTGCTTTGTGATGAAAGATACCTCTGAGCATGTTGGAAAATTTGATGCTAAGGCATTTGAAGGTATCTTCATTGGATACTCTCTGGAAAGGACAGCATACAGAGTGTTTGTACCTGAGCAACACAAAGTCATGGAAAGCATGGATGTTACCTTTGATGACAAGAAAACTCCAGGACTGAAAACAAGTGATCAAGACAGTGTGCTATTGAGATTTGAGAATCAAGGTTATCTTGAGGATTCTGAAAGTGAAGATGAACCCCCTGTTCAAACTGTTCTAGAAAATGAAATTCTTGAAGTTGACAATCTTCTTCAAACACCTGTGCAAGGATTCACAAACACAGGGGGAGAAGAAGAGAATGCAACTGTCAACCAAAATGAGATTGGAACAGATCAAGGAAATGAACAGGGGCACACAAGGAAATGGGACAGAGCCCACACTAGGGATCAAATTATTGGAGATCCTAGTGAGGGAGTTAGAACAAGAAGGGCAACATTAAATACATGTCTGTATAGCTGCTTTCTGTCACAAGAGGAACCTAAATTAATTGAAGAAGCTTTGAAGAATTCTGATTGGATTGTTGCCATGCAAGAAGAGTTGAATCAATTTGAGAAAAACAAAGTATGGGAACTAGTGCCACCTCCAAAAGGAAAGAATGTTATTGACACCAAATGGGTGTTCAGAAACAAGATGGATGAAGAAGGAGTGGTAGTAAGAAACAAAGCAAGGCTGGTTGCCAAAGGATATAGTCAGCAAGAAGGCATTGACTATGATGAGACATTTGCACCTGTAGCTAGACTGGAAGCCATAAGAATCTTCCTGGCTTTTGCAGCTCACTCAGATTTTAAGGTGTATCAAATGGATGTGAAAAGTGCATTTCTCAATGGTGATCTTGCTGAAGAAGTCTATGTGTCTCAACCACCTGGCTTTGAAAGTGAAGACTTCCCAAACTTTGTGTATAGACTGCTCAAGGCGCTCTATGGACTCAAACAGGCACCAAGAGCCTGGTATGAAACTCTATCTCAATTCCTTCTTGAGCATCAATTTACCAGGGGTACAATTGACAAAACCCTATTCTTCAAGAAGCATGGAAATGATATCATTCTTGTTCAAATCTATGTGGATGATATCATCTTTGGCTCTTCAAATGAAAAACTCTGTGAAAGGTTCTCTAAGTTGATGCAAAGTAAATATGAGATGAGTATGATGGGAGAGTTAACCTACTTCCTAGGCCTGCAAGTACATCAAAGGGAGGATGGCATCTTTATAAACCAATCTAAGTATGTCAAGGATCTTTTAAAGAAATATGGTTTAGAAGAGTCATCCCCAGCTAAAACTCCTATGTCTACTGCAATCAAGCTGGATGAAGACAAGAAAGGCAAGAGAGTTGATATCAAGGTCTATAGAGGAATGGTTGGATCCCTACTCTATCTCACAGCTAGCAGGCCAGACATCATGTTTGCCACATGCCTTTGTGCAAGGTTCCAGTCTGATCCCAAGGAATCTCACATGATGGCCATCAAAAGAATTTTCAAATATCTGAAGGGGACTCCTAATCTTGGGCTATGGTATCCAAAGGGCACTGGGTTCAACCTGGTTGGTTACACAGATTCTGATTATGCTGGATGCAGAATTGACAGGAAGAGCACCTCTGGAAGCTGTCAATTCCTAGGTCAAAGGTTAGTGTCCTGGTTTAGTAAGAAACAACAGTCCACAGCAACATCCACAGCTGAGGCTGAATATATTGCTGCTGGAAGTTGCTGTGCTCAATTGCTTTGGATTAGAAATCAACTCATGGATTATGGGCTAGTGTTAGAACACATTCCTCTAATGTGTGATAATACTAGTGCAATATCCATAGTTGCCAATCCTGTTAATCATTCTACTACAAAGCACATTGAGATCAGGTACCATTTCATTAGGGAACATGCTGCAAATGGTACCATAGAAGTCTCTTATGTTCCCACTGAGAAACAACTAGCTGACATATTTACTAAACCTCTGAATGAAGCAGTCTTCAACAGACTTGTGAGTGAAATTGGAATGCTCAATCCTTCATTCAGTTGTTCTAAGTAAATATGCTGGTTAATAGTTGCAGCAGTAAATTTTCACTGTATTTAAATGATTTATTTGTTTGGAGTGAAAATTAGCTGAGATATGATTTATAAATATTTCAGTATTTTACTGCATATTTTTCAAAATCATATTTGTTAGTGGAGTTGTGAGCTTTTGAGACATCTCGATATAGATGATTTTCAGAGTTCACGACATAGTTCAAAATTAAACAGACTTATATCGCAAACTGTTGAGATTGTGAGACTTCGCGACATAGTTCATTTCATGAGTTTGCGACATAGTTAATTTTATGACTTCGCGACCTAGAATAACTATATCGACAAGTCTCCATAGTTGACAGAATTTTGATTTAAATTAATTTTATTTCAAAATTTGATAAAAGTCTGACAAATTGCTTAAAATTCCTAAAAGAGAGCTTTAGACAGGGTATTTCTACTATATCGCAAAGTCTCCCCGATCCTTTCATTTTGAAGACTTTGCGACATAGTTCATTGTTGAGACTATGCGATATATTTTGCAAGACTTTGCGGTACAGGCTATTATTGACTTCGCGACATACATATAGACTGTACATATTCATAACTCCATATCGCAGTGTCTCTATCATATAAATACCTTTTTCTAACCGTTCACAACTTTTCATCTTGTCTATTGCTCTCAAACTCTCAAACCCAAGCACAAATTCTCTACTCTCTTTCTTACTCTCTCTCTTGAAATGGCACCCAAATCTCAAACAGTATCATCCTCTATTCCTCTAACCATCCCCAAAGAAACCAATCTTCTCACCATTCCCTCTGAGGCGGAGGCTAAACCAAGGTACAAGTGTTTTGTACGGTTCTTGAACACTTCCTACCTCAGCCAAGCCCTAACCTTGAACCCTACACTGTATGTCGATGTGTTGGAAGGATTTTGGCGAACGGCGTTGGTATCAACAATGGCAAGAGAAGATGGAACTTCATTCCAGGAGGTTACTTGTTCAATTGGAGGCAAACACTTCCAGTTTGGGGAAAAGGAAATAAATGAAGCATTGGGGTTCAAGGTGGCGGGTCATGACCAAGAAGCTACTGATGCTCAAATAGTAGACTTCATGACCCTCATTCGGTATGCAGATGAGATAGATACTGGAAAGCTGAACAAGAAATTTGTAAGAAGGGAGTGGTCATTTCTATTTGATGCACTCCAGAAGGTGTTCCTTTGCAGAAAGACAGGATGGGACCATATCAGTCACATTGCTGTGAAGCTGGCCTATTCCCTAGCCTACAATCAGGAAATCAATGTTGGAGCAATAATCCTCAAGGAATTGGCTCAAAGGCTAGGGAGGACAGTCCGTGGAAGAGGTAATGACATCTTTTACCCTCGCTTTCTTCAAGTTATTTTAAATTATCTTGATGCTAATGTCCATGACTTGGAGGGTATTGATAAATCAAAGATGGCTTATTCCAAGTCCATGTCCAAAATTCTGTTTGGTTCATTGGACACAAGGAATCAAGTGGATGTGATCTTGAGTGTGACCAAGCATATGCAGGACACATTCGAGTCTTATCCACTTGATAAGCCCATATACCATGCTCTTTCCTGGACAGGGGAGGCTGAGACTGAAGGAGCATCACAGTCTAACCCAAGCCTCCCTATCCCATCCAGCAACCCCACTGTAAACACCACTGTAGAGGCTAGTCAGCCAAGTGCATCAATCTCTCAAAAGGTTGATGTTACTAAAAAGAAGAAGAAGAGAACCCTAGCTATTATCCATGAATCTGTAGAGCTAGCAAGTGAGATTCCTGAGTCACCTCTCACCAGACCAAAGAAGAAATCAAAATCTAAAGCTACCACTGAATCCTCCCAACAGGATTCAGATGTGGAAAAAGGGGTACACCTACTACTGTCAATGGCCTCCCAACAGGTTATTGGTATTGAAAAGAGTAGTCTCCCCACTACAACTTGTATTGAGTCTGCACAGGATCAAGAACTCACTCTTGATCCTAGGAGTGATAAGGCTGATCATACACAGAGTGGAGAGCACATCACTGTTGAAACTCCTCCTCTTTCTCAGGGGGAGTTGCCAAAATCTGATCTAAACCCCACTTCTCTCTCAGATTCTTCCATAAAAATTTCTTCTGAACAAGAGAGTCATTCCAATGACAATCTTGCCTTTGATCAATCACAATTCTCTCCTGTGATTGAGCCAATTTCAAGTGACATGGTGCATGACACTGTGCTCACCACCCAGGAACCACATCTAGTTGGTCAGGGAATGCATGCTGGGGCATATCCTAATGACACCAACACAAACATGGAGGATTCACCAGTTTTCACTGGAGACTCTGTGCCAAATTCTCCCATCCTTAGGGATGTGGAAATGTCTTCACAGACAAATAGGGCTGATGTTGTAACACATCCCATTTCAATGGAGACAACATCAGACCCTACAGCCATTCCAAGGCTGGAGGAGACTCAAACTCACACATCTCATGAAGTGCCTAGCACTAGCTCTCACTTGGCTCAGGCCACAATGTCAGAATGGCTGAAGCCTGTGCACCATGACAGGCCTTCAGGATCATCATCTGTGCCTTCCCAAATGACAGAAGAAGCTATTCAAGATCTCCATGTGGCACAGATTGATGAGTTCTCAAAGATAGCTCAACATCTCCTCACCTCTAACCTTCCAAATGCTGATTATGAAGCTATCCTGCTATGCCATAAGGAGGATGTTGAAGCTCAACAAGAGAAGATTGTGGATACAGCTGAACCAGAGGGGAATGTGGATGCCTGGTTGGATGCTAAGAGGACTCTCAAGCTCAAGGATGCCCTAGCTTTTGTGAGAGAAGAATACCTAACCTCTCTGGGCTCCAATGCTAAGGATCTTTCTCCTGTTGCCATCTATGAGGCTGTAAATGATGTGTACAAGAACCAGTTGAAGGCTCTGCATTATCTTGGGAAAGCGCTTCAATCAGAGATTTCTTCAATTCAGGAGGAGACAGACAGATCCCTCACTAAGCTCAGAAACTCTTATCTCTCTGATTTTCCCAAGGTGGATGGTATCCTCAAAGAAGTCCAGAAAACCTCCACAAATGTGTCCATGATGGATGTGACTCTTGCCATGGTCACAGACAACATCAAGAAACTGGCTTCTACACTGGAAAATCAAGCAAAAACTACCATCACCACCAATGCTATGTTGAATGTCATGTGGAAAAATCAGTATGGTGATAAGCTGGTGGATGAAGTCCCTCTGTCAGACATCTCCAAATATGACTTTGCCAGGGTCAAAGATCAATCTCTAAACTCCTTCAAGTCTCACCAATTATTCTCCAAGGTGGATGGCTTAGAAAAAGAAGTGGCCTCTCTCAAGGATGAAAACAGAATGCTATCTACATCCTTAAGCCAACTCAATGACAAGCTGGATGACCAAGGCAACAACACCTCAAACATCTTACTGGTGCAGCAACAAATGATGACTTCAATGATGAGATCCATGAACCTGCCTATCCCTGGTGAAGCTCAAGACTTTTTGTCTGATCCCAAGCCTAAGGGGGAGAAAGTTAAGGAGGTCATTGTGAACAAGAAAGGGGGGGTACCTGCCAAGCAGTCAAAACTTAAGGGCAAGCTCATTGAAGAGACAATAAAGCCAATCAATCTTCCCCCTGTAGAGGTCATAAATGCACAAGGCCAGAAAAGCACAGTCACCACAACCTACTATCCCTCCACAATGCCAAAAGATATCTCCACTTCTCAACCTGCTCAACCTTCTTCCAATGCTCAACCTGCCAAAGCTACAACAATCACAGAGGCCAAGCTACAGGAAGTTGCCAATTCTCACATCTATCATGATGAGGCCTTCCTGGAGTTTCTGAAAGCCACCTACAGAGATGCACAAGAAGATGCAAGAACTTACAGGATGAAGCTCAAGGAAAACATTAAGTACTTCACAGTTGCAGTAAGGAAAATCAAGGATGTCCATCTAAGAGAGATAATCATGGTGTGCAAGGACAACTGCTTGTGGCACCTAGCTTTTCAAACTCTAGAGAAACTGAGATTCACTGAGCTGTCAACAATAATGGACTTAATAGAAAAAGGTGGGGCTAACAACAAGAGACTGTTTGATGACTTGAAGATGGATCAAGATCAAAGACTGCCTGAGGTTATCTCAAAGCCAAAGACAATAATCTTCCAAAGTCTATCTCAAGACAGCAGCATTGACCAGTTGGTGATCCCTTCAGATTTGACAAGAAAGAATAATACAAAGATCAACCAAGTGCTGCAAATGCTAAGAGCCAAGAGGGGAGTCAGGACAGCTGAGGAACTAGAGATGATTCACACTCTACAATCTTTTCTGATTCATGGAGTCATTCCTGAATCTGTCAAAGAAAAGAACAAAAAGAAGGATGGAGATGATGATGATGATGATAAGAAGAAAACCTATGAAAGGAGATCTCAGTCAAGGAGAGATAAGGAAAGGAGCAAATATTCAAAGAAAACAAAGGATGCTGATGAGAGCAAGAGGGATGACAAGGGGGCAAAGGAATCAGTTAAGAAAACAAGAAGTGGAATTCAGCAAGTCAAGGACATTGCTAGTAGTACTTTAACCACAACACAAGACTCTAAGTCTAGGGTGGGTACTGTTAGCAATGATCCTCCAAAATCATTATCCATGACTTCTAAACCTGAATTGCCACAGAAGAAAGATGAAGCCACTAAAGTAATTTCAAGAAAACACTTCCACAAAGTTACAGCTAGTGGAGTGTTACAGTGGATGAAAGGGAAAGAAATGAAGCTACTTCCAAGTGATGTGGCACTGAAGACTAATTCTCTTTGTTCCAGAAAGGTATCTCTTGTGAAGCATTTGAAGATCAAGAGTGTACCCAAAAGGATAAGGATAACAAAGAAGACTGGAAAACTCACAAATGTTATTGGCATCAATGTGCTTCCACTAGATGAGGACTATGATGAAGATGCCCTAGCATTTTTGAGGGCTCAAAGGATCTTTGAAGTCAAAGTGAAGTTGGATCATCTAGAGATCAAGTACACTGATGGAAGAGAAAGGATAATGAAGCAAGGAAGCTGGCAATATTTCTATAAGTATGAGCTTGAAAGGATAAATGCCTTACTGAATTTTGAAGAAAAAGAAGAAAGGACATGGAAGATAGATATTGCCAGGTACTTGAAGATGCATGCTGATTATGAAGAAAACATGAGGAAAGAGAATGAAAAGAAGAAGATACAGAGAGAAAAAGAAATGGCTGAGATGGAGGAGAGGGCTAAAGAGCTAAGGCAGAAAGGGTTGTGCAGGGTCAAGCAAAATCCTTACATTGTGGAGTACAAAAACTCACATGGAGGTCAAACCAAAATAAGGATGGAGTTTCTTGATTCCTATGTAGAAAGTGCACTCAAGGCTGCAATTGATGACTTGGAAGGCTCACCTCTCATTGAAGAACTGATTGCAAGAGAAGAACTTCAAGAAGCCATCATAGACATGAAGAGAAAAGAAGAGATAAGGAAAAAGAAGATATATGATGATTTGCTAGAGAAGCAATTGGAAGCTGAAGCTGCTGAGCAACAAAAGTAATCTGTAAGCTTTCAACTTTTCTATGTAATCAAATTTCTGATCTCAAGGTTCATGAATTGTCCTCTCTGTTACTAAATTTCCTTTTATGTAAGTTAGGCTTGTTATCAGACATGAAATTGTGCCTAAGGATCTTACTCACAATTTGGGGGAGATTGTTAGGCTCAAGACATGTCTGAATACCACTATTAACAAGCCTACACTATGTGACTATGTCACACTACATGACCTAGTGATTTCTATCACTGGGATAGAGTATAGGTCTCTAAATGTACTTGTCTTGTTCTCATGAACAATAGCTTTATCATGTATGCTCAGATTTATAATGAGCTTAGTAAAGTTTCTTGCATCTAGAATGTATATAGGCCATTGAATAATTATCCTGGTAGAAGTTCAGAAGTGTTCATGCAGCAGGATAGAGTTGAATAAGGCTATGAAGAAATAAGTTGCAGGAATTTTTCTAAGACATTATATAGCAAAGTCAAAAGAAAGCTATGTCGTGAAGTCACCAATATCCATGTCGTGAAGTGCTATATCGCATAGTCCATTTTGTACTATGTCGAGAAGTCCTCAAGACACATGTCGTGAAGTGTTGAAGTCAGCAAAGTCAAAAGAGCCTAGATCGTGAAGTCCTCAGAAGCCTTATGTCGCATAGTCATCAAATGACCTATGTCGCATAGTCATCAAATGACCTATGTCGCATAGTCGTCAAATGACCTATGTCGCATAGTCATCAAATGACCTATGTCGCAAAGTCTTCAAAGGCTATATCGCGTAGTCCTCACAAGGGAGATCGCGAAGTCAGTGATAAAGTGGAGTTCACGATATCAACACTTAGCCGTTTATAACAAGACAAATCAAGGTACAGAACCAAGAATCAAAGGAGACAAATACTGAAGCATTTGTTCTGGCAAGGTGGTCCAAAGAACAGATGGCAAATCTACAGCTAAACTTGGAGAGAAAGATAAGAGACAAGCAGCTACAGAAACGGGAAAGACTCCGAAAAGCAGGTGGTCCTTCCTGACACAGTGAACTTCTTATGGCAGGACAAGTTGGACCTTCAGAAGGGGTAGCTGTGTAATATTGTGTGTGCCTAGTTTGTATAGGTGAATATATATATCGTGCACACACAACTGTAAGCTGTAAGAGAGATACACATAGTTATTTGCTAAGCTCTTTTCTCTGTAAGCAAGCAAGTTCAAACTGTTCTTGTTTAGAAGCCAGAAATTCGATTGTGAATTTCCTGGAAAGCTGTAGTATTTAATTTGCTTATACAAAGTAGATTAAAGTGATTGTGTGTGTTATTTACTTTCTGCATATTACATATCATAATCACATACAGTTGTTTACTTAGTTTTCAAGAATCGAAAAATATATCAAACTATCCATTCACCCCCCCTCTGTCTAGTTTCTAGTAGTATTCATTTCTAACATCGTTGACCAACAGACTTAATTTGAAGATGGAGTTGTACTCTTTAAAACTGGATGAAGAAAGTAGTCTCCATGATCACATAAGTTGTTTTAATCAGCTAGTATGTCATTTGGCTAATGTTGATGAGCCAATGAAAGACGAGTAACAAGCTCTGTTGTTGTTGTCATCATTGCCAAAGTCCTTCAAGTATTTTAAGCAAACGCTTTTAGTAGGGAGGACAACTCTTACGCTTGATGATGTGTTAAAGGCGTTAAGAGATAATGAGAGGTGACAAAGGATGCTGTTTCTCAAAGTGGTGAGGCAGTTTTAGATGTCCAAAGTGCTGAAAGAAGGAGTCGCAACCGCAATGATCTGCAAGGAAGAAGTAAATCTCGGCCGAGTAAGAGAGATATGAGCACTGTTAAGTGCTATTATTGTGATGAAACGGGTCATATGCAGATGTTCTGTCCAAGCTTTAAAAAAGATGTGAAGTCCTTTAATTCTTCTTTATCTGTGAGACTTGAATTGACACCCACTCTACATCAACATCATCAACTATGCCATTAATCACCTCCATGATATCCTCGAGAATTCGAATTTTTTATTATCAAAGGGATATCAGTTTCAAATTTTATACAATAATAAGGTAATAGAAGGGCTGCACTGACACCAACTCAACAAGGTCTTGGCTATAAATAATTTTGCCGACAATGAGTTCTTATCTTTATCTTTGCTCTGCAGTATTATTAGGATGAGCATTGATGAAAGAGATATACACCTGCCAAATTCAATATGGGCACCTACGCCTCCATGCATACATGAGTGTTTACTTCGGTTGGCAGAACGTAAGCCAGTAGGTTCATGTTTATAAATGGACCATTTCTTGGACACAAGATTCACAAAATACATATAAGAATATGAGGTCTGCTTGTCCCCTTTAATTTATTCAAACAACATTACAATAATTCAGTATCTGCTTATCGTTTTCTTGTTTGTATTACATGAGATCATGTATAAAATACATTAATAAGAACTATAGATAGCTACATAAGTCCCTGACTAGTAATCAAGCTATCATTTCTTAAAATGCAAAAGAGCTGAATTGCCGTCAAGTCCTTTCGCAAAAAAATGATCAAGATACTCTATCACTGTGAAAGCCCTATACTTTGGATGATTTTCTTCTGATAATAGCTCCTTAATGGGTTCATAGATCTTTGATGATGCAAATGAACCTGTAGTAAAGAAACAGGCAACTGATATTCGGGGTCCAATTCGGCTGGCCAGTACTCTGTGTTCAGCGCTAATAAACTTGTCATTTGATAACATCTGCATGTAAGATAATAATCAAACATAAATTTTAAGCATGATTCTGAGAGTCGCCGCCAGTCTGTACTAAAATATTACTCCTAATTACATAAATATAAACATATCTTCAGTGAATTTTCATGCCTGCATAAAATCTCCGATGTTAATGACTAAAGCTCCGGGAACAGGAGGAACATCAATCCAATGATTCTGATGAAGGACTTGAAGACCTCCAATGTGATCTTGTAGAAGAACAGTGATGAAATCGTTGTCAGCATGCTTGTTAGTGCCAATTGCTCGTTCTGGCTCAGGGCATGCAGGATAGTAGTGACCTAGTGTTGCTAGTCCATCTGCACAACCGATGTCTTTCAGATGGTTTCTGTTTAACCCAAGAGCCTCCGACAATAATTCAAACAAAGATTTTCCTAATTTCATTACGTGCTTGCTGTAGTCCACAAGCACATCCCTGCAACAATATATATAGGATCATTTTGAAATATAAACCATTATTGTAGCCTCCAAACATTAATAGTTAGCTATAGATGATCTCCTATGACATATGATAGGCAATGGTCTTCATAGTACAAATCCGAATCACTGGTGTGCTAAAGTAATTTGTTTCTGAACAAATGACTCGAATATATTCCGATGCTAAAACTTGAAATAGCACATCTCCAACACACAACACTATAACGATGTTATAGAAGTAATTTGTATTTTAACAAATGACTCCAATATATTCAGATGCTAGCATCTGAAGTCTGAACCCAACACTAACACGGAAATATTATAATAATGTAAAACTTACACCACTCTATTCATTTCGGATAACTTTTACATCAATTTAGTTTTCGAAATTTCAAATAAATTATTACACTCGTTACTTAAAACATATTTTTTCACACGTACACCAAAAAGTAACCAAAGTTTGAAAAAATTCCTTTTAATACAAAAGATAGTAGTATTATCTAGTGTATGATTTGGTATAACGGGGTTGAAATGATATTGAATATAATGTAATATGTACCAAAATAATGCAAAAACTACACTGTTTTGGTCTTGTGGGTTGAAGATGATCATTACCTATTCCAATCCAACGGAAGGAAACAAACTTAAAATCAATTCATTCCTTAGAAAAAAAACAACTTATTAGTTTACCTGCATGCCTCGGGTAGTTCCTCTGGATCGGGAGCAGTAGGTGCCATAGTGCAGTAAAATGTGTCCCTCCAGTTAGCCACAGGAGCACTGAACAAATCAAAATTACAATTATAAAGGAAACGTTTCAGGTTGTTTCGCGTATACAACAGTTTCTTAACCTCCGTATCTTGCTCATAGAACTGACGCACACCCTCCAACATTTCATTCATAACAGTAACCGGGATCCCATGATTCACAACTTGAAAGAAGCCCCACGTCTCGGATGCATCTCGAACTTGATCAATTATCTTTTGTCTGATAGGATCTTCATCCAGGCCATCAATATCGATGATCGGAAACTTGAAATGTCCTCCTTCCGAGCTTGATATTGAATCTTGTAGATCATCCTTTGGACGAGTAAATATGCGAGGGACGTGGTTGATCCCTGCATCAACAAGGCCTTTAACTCCAGCTTTGGTGTCGTCGAACGCCTTTAGTTCACTTTCCCTGTCGTACTTAAGTTGAGTAGCAGTTGCTGCAACAACATCAGCTTTGTCATTAAGCACCTCCATATTGATTGTATTTTATTTGAGCTCCCAGAGTGATCTGTAATTATATTTGATAAGTGATTAGTTGTTTAGATCCAGGGCCGACAGTGCTAACTGCTAAGGTGGTGTTGTACCAATTAATGCTGTGAACAATATTTGGCTACTTTTGGGTTCGCTTAAGTTTTCTCTGTTTTGGTGCAACTTGAAAAAAATCAAGAACAAGACGTCAGTATAATAGGGTAAGAACGGAAGACTTGGGTTTGAATACAGAAAACATTAATGAAAGAGATAGGCAGATAGCTACCAAATTCAATATGTGCAGTTACGACTTACGACATTGATGAAAGAGATAGCTACCAAATTCCTTCGAGATGAACTAAATTTGAACACAAAATTGACACGGAACATATTCTGGATTGTGATCATTTTTCCTTTTGACAAATAATTTTTCGTTAATTTTTTTATATGTCTTTTACAAAATGATAATTTTCTTGTGTTTGAAAATTTACATGATGGATGATAGGGGTGAGCAAAAAACCGAATTAAAACCGAAACCGATAAAAACCGAACCGTAAAAAACCGAAACCGAGTTGAAACCGAGCCGAAACCGAAAATTAAAAAACCGAACCGTTCTTGAGGTTTCGGTTTCGGTTTTAGGTCCAAACCGAACCGAAAAAAACCGAACCGATCCGATTAATAAAAATAAAGAAATAAATATATTAGATAGGCAAGTGCTCAAATGAGAACCCACCTTATCATGAGAACTGAGACTCAATCTCAACCCTTACATTCTTTTAATCTCTACCGTTAAATTAGATAATACACATACACTCTTGTATACATCACTCGTCACTGCTCTTTCTCTCTTCTTCATTTATATCTTTTTTTTCTCCATCTCTGCCTTTTTTCGACCCCACCAAACTCTTCTGATCACCAACTCATGTCTCTTCGGTCACATCTTCATGTCTCTCCAGTAACATCTTCTCTCCCCAAATATGTCAAACAATGTCACCGGTGATTACAATTATGAGCGTTGCTTTAAAGTAAATAGAATTTTGAAAGTTCCGGCTAAGTTAATTGATATCGCTGAACATACCGATGGCGATACTGATTTTTGACATAATATCCGGCGATCTAATGTTGCCATCAAGATCGATGCTATACATAAATACTTATGTAGATTTGGTTTTTTTTTTGATGATTTTGAATTAAATTTTTGGTAATTTGTTTTAAAAATTTTGGTAGTTTGTTTAAAAGAATTGGTGATTTAGATTGAAAGTTGGTGATTCTGTCAAAAGCGGTGATGTTGATGTTCGATTTTGTAGTGATTATTTTTCATAATCGTGGTGATTTTAGTTACGATGGTGGTGATTTTTGATAACATATGGTAATTTGGGATGACAACAGGTGGTGATTTGTGTTTTCCGGTGGTGATTTTTTATTTTCCGGTGGTGGTCGGAGTGATGGTAGTGGGGTGATTTTTTGTTTCCGGTGGTGATTTTTTGGGTTGGCCGGAATTGGTCGTCGGAGATGGAGGTTCCCGGTGGCCGGAGGTGGTGGATGGGTGGGGATGGTGAAAAATTAAAATATTAATAAATTTAATGAGTGGTGGGAGATTAATATAGTGTATTTAAATGAATGGCTAGGATTAAATCTCATATCTCACAATAATGTAAGTTCTCAATGGAGCGCGACTCATATTAGATATTCTACTAGACCAATTTTTATGAGCAGTGGGAGTAGATTAATAAAGATCCTGACATTCCTTTTAATAATTATACTATTTTGTTCTTGTTTTTGAAGTATTAATTTATAATAGTTGATTAATAAATATAGTTTAATAAACTTTTATATCCAGGTGTTTTATATGTTACTTTATTTTTGGATGTGACGATTTTTCTTGGCTTTCCTGGAAAAACTCTTTACTTATACAAAGACTTCAGATAGACTCAAGATTATTCAATTTCTAACATTGTCTTATATACATTTCAAAGAAAATATTTTTGAAGATCATGTTAAATTTTCATTATTCTTGGATCATGTTGGACTTAAATAATTTATTATGAAAACTTTGTATGTTTATTTTGGACGAAAAAATAATTTGTAACTTTGAAAGCTTAAAAATTCGAAGTCATTTTATTTATTTTGTTATGTTTATTTGATGCGGTTTTAAAACCAAAACCGAACCGATTGTAACCGATCCGATCATTTTAAAACCGAAACCGAACCGACGGTTTCGATTGCGGTTTCGGTTTTCAATTTTAAAAACTGAGGATATGCGATTTCGGTTTCGATTTTAACCTAAAACCGAACCGATCCGACCCGCGTTCACCCCTATAGATGATGCTTGCACTTTGTTTGAACTTTAGTGTCTCAACATATTTTTTTTATAGCTAGTTTAATACTCCCTCCCTCCTTTCCTAATAAATGGTTAACATTATCTATTTTCATATATTATCTATTTATGTATTAAAATTTTAAGCCTTAAACAACTCGGCCCGGCTCGACTCAGTTTGGTTCATTTTTTTAAAAAAAACTCATGCTCGGCTTGTTAGTTAACGAGCTCGAGCTCGACATATTTTGTGTGATAAAAAAGCCCGGCTCGATTTGTCAAAAAAAAATATATAAATCTCGGCTCGCAGCTCGGTTCATCAAAAAAAATATAAATCTAGGCTCGTTTAAGTCAAATTTCGGCTCAGTTCATGAAAAATCCTAAATGTGTCCCATTGCACCAACATTCTCAACTTTCCTTCATCTTTACTCATTTTTCTTAAATTCCGTGCCCAGTAACAATTCTAACAGGACAGTAGGAAGTATTATATTAAATTAAATCGAGATGGATACTGGATGACACCATCCCGACTTTAGTTGGAATGAAACTCGTGGTTACAGACACTTCAAAAGAATCACGAGCTAATAGCTCGACGTTCCTAAGATAGTTTAAGCAAAAGAAGCTATGTTAAGCAAAAGAAACTAAGGCCTCTGATCTTTCCTTACCTTTGCTTTACTTTCATGTGCTTTCAGCTTTAATCTTTCTAATCTACTTCATGTTCTGACTCGGAGGCCTCAGGTAGCCTACTTTAGTGTCCATAGCAGTAGCTTCCAAGTCAGCAGGCTTGTTAAATAGCAGGTCCAGATTCAAGTCCAGCAACACTTTTCCTGAGATCAATGTCCCCTTCATCGTTAGTACTTATTTCAAATAGTTCTTCTTATATCTCATATCCACATCAGGATCTGCAACAAAATTTGTCTACCATCCCGCACAAGACCAGTATTAGTATCTAATGCTTTTTTGTTTCCCAGTCGGAGCATGTGAGCTCTCCAATCCCCTTTTCTTAATTTTTCAAAGAGAGTTAAAAGCATTTTCAGAAGTATCACCAACTTTCAAGATCAGAGTTTCACCGCTGTCATCAATTAAGAGTGATTCCATTAGCAAGTTCCAAGTGATCGACCTCATACCCACTATGCTCAAGGATGGTTCGTCAAGGCAATCATTACTTTCAGATCATTCATTATTCAGGAAGACAAAATCGTTGATCGTTCTTTCCTCAGCAGGGGAAGCAAGTTCTAATGCTCCATAACCAGTCACAAACTCTAATACAAAAACAAAATGTGCAATGAATCACTGATCAAATTGATAATTAATAAACATCTTAGCCATCCTATCCGATGAGTGAGCATGCAGAGCAACTATAAGGAGCAACTTGAAATACGTCCATTTCAACCAACAGTCTACCAATAGTTAATTAAGGTTCATTAGAGTAAGCAATATTTAATTTAACCATATTTTTGACACCCATGCAATGTGCGGACTATAAGCTAGTATGCTTTAATATGCGAGGCATGAAAACTTTCTTTTACAGATCCCATGCAAACGGTGAAGAAGGTTCAAAGTTACGCATATCATGTGTGTATAGATCGCTAGTTGCACTACGTGAAAATGCAACAAAGAAAAATCCTTTGAAAATTTAAAAAGACTTGTACAAGCCAATAATGTGTCAAAAATACAACCTAATTCATGTGAATGAAATTCTGCAAACATATGTAAGTGAGATATGCCCAAAAAAGTTAAGGCGAGTTTGTACCTGAACAACCATGTTATTTCTATTAAAAGTATATCACTGTTTTCACAAAGCAGGTTTTGCAAAGACTTAACTTTTTATTGATCAAAGCCTCACAATACATATATTGAAATAAAACAAACTACGTGCAAAGTAACTGGCTACAAACTAGGACCTGAAAACAAACCTACCACTACTACTGACTTATTAAAAGCTCCTAAAAACACTCCTGAAGACCTAGTCCAAACGACTAAGTCCAACACTGCATATCAGACACTACAACCAACTTTCAACTTTATTCAGCTACATGTTTGAGATTATTCATGCAACATTGCCTCCCTTAATCTCAAACATTACTTGCTAACTCCTTGACTCCCAAAAGATTCCGCATCCTCTCGAACTGAACTGTTGCCAGAGCCTTAGTCAAGCAATCTGCACGCTGTTGATTACTGCAAACATGTTTGATAACAATTTCCCCTCGTTCTACACATTCCCTGATGAAATGATAGCGTATGTCTATATGCTTGCTTCTACCATGGAAAACAGGATTCCTTGCCAAATCTATTGCCGATTTGTTGTCAATCATCAAAGTGACTGGACCAATGTGACTAGCAGTGATTTGACTTAGCACGTTACGCAACCATATACCTTGACATGCAGCCGCCGTGGCGGCCATGAATTCAGCTTCACACGAAGACAAAGCTACACACCTTTGTTTTTGTGAAACCCATGAGACCAAACTTTCATTCAAGTAATAAGCCATTCCACCCGTGCTTTTCCGATCATCAGAAGTTCCTCCTAAGTCGCTATCCGAGTAGCCCGTAACCAGGTTGTTCCCACTGTGACTAGAATACACCAAACCGTAGTGCATCGTTCCTTTGATGTAGCGAAGAATCCTTTTAACAGCGTTGAGATGCAGAATCGTAGGTCGTTCCATATAACGACTAACAATACCAACCGAAAAAGCAATATCTGGGCGTGTATTTACCAAATAGCGAAGACCTCCTACCATGCTTTTATACATTGTCGAATCAATTTCTTTTCCCCCTTCGTCTTTAGTAATCTGCTCTCTCGGATTCATGGGGTACTTGGTGGGATTGCATTCCCCCAAACCTGCTTTCTCGAGAATCTTTTTGGCGTAGCCTGATTGTTTAAGCTCTATATGCCTATCACCTTGATCAACCTCTATTCCCAGGTAATAACATAACTTGCCAAGGTCTGTCATTTCGAAGATCTTTCCCATCTGCTGCTTGAATGCATCAATCTCATTAATGTTCGCTCCCGTGACTAATATGTCGTCGACATAAACAGCTATGATCAAACAGCAACTCCCTTGTCCTCTTGTATAAACAGCATTCTCATACGCACACCTCTTGAACCCAAGTTTCTCCAACCAGTAGTTGAGCTTAGCATACCAAGCTCGTGGAGCTTGACGTAACCCGTAAAGTGCTTTCTTCAGTTTATACACCAGGTGTTCACGACCAGCTCTTTCAAATCCACTTGGCTGCGAAACATAGACATGCTCCTTTATATCACCATTTAGAAATGCGGTTTTAACGTCCAAGTGATGGACTTGCCAGTTGTTTTTCGCTGAAAGTGCTAGCAGTAGTCGTACGGTTTCCAACCGTGTTACTGGTGCATACACTTCATCGAAGTCAATCCCACGTTCCTGGACATATCCCTTGGCCACTAATCTGGCCTTGTGTTTGATTATGTTGCCACCAGCGTCTTTCTTCAGTTTGAATATCCATTTCAGGCCGATAACTTTCTGATGTGCAGGCAATTCCATGAGTTCCCAAGTCCCATTCTTTTCGATTGATTCTATCTCGGCATTCATGGCCTTTTTCCATTCCAGACTCTTTGCAGCCTCTTGGTAATTCGCTGGTTCTTCAACCCCCATCAGATACAATTCTTCCTCAGTTATGATTTGCTCCGTGTCATTGTACACGTCCATGATTGGTCTGCTTTTCCTTGGCTCCTCACTATCATCGTAATTGTCTGAGTTTAAATGGCTGGGGCTGTCTTCTCTGTTAGAGTGTACTGGAGTATGAGGCTCTACTGTACTTCCATTCCCATTGGTTTCATCCTCGTCTGCGAAATTTTCAGAGACATAGAACGTTCCCGTTTGCACCTCAGTATCTTCATCTTGATTCTCCCACTGCCATGGTTTATGCTCGTCGAAAACAACATCTTTGCTGACATAAATTCGATTCTCCTTTGGGTCGTAGAGTCGATATGCTTTCGATCCAGGCTCTTTTCCGAGATTAATAACACACAGGCTACGATCATCTAACTTTTTAACACCATTTCCTGGAACTCTCATATAGGCAGTGCATCCAAAGACCCGTATGTGTGCAATGTCAGGCTTCAGTTTCTTCTCTGACCATGCCTCGTATGGTGTCATCCCAGTTAAAGCACGTGTGGGCAAGCGATTAAGAACATAAATTGTGTGCCTTACTGCCTCGCCCCAGAATTTTGTCGGCAATTTCATTTCCTTTAGAAAGCTTCTTGCCATCTCCATCATGGTTCTGTTCCTTCGCTCCACAACACCGTTTTGTTGTGGAGTATATGGGGCTGTATACTGTCGAGCTATCCCATTTTGTGCACAATAACCTTCAAATTCAGTACCCGTGAATTCCCCACCTCTATCAGTTCTGAAGGTTTTGATCTTTCGTTCCACACCATCTTCAACTAGAGCCTTAAAATTTTTGAACGCAGCAAATGCCTCTCCTTTCGTTTTTAGCAAATATACCCACATAACTCGACTAAAATCGTCCACAAGTAGAAATATGTACCTTTTTCCTGAAGCAGTCGTTGGCGTAATAGGTCCGCACAAGTCTCCGTGTACTAGCTCCAGCACCCTACTTGCACTGAAATTTGCCCGTGCAGGGATGTGTTTACGCGTCTGTTTTGACATGAGGCACCCCGTGCACAAGAGGTTTGGAATCACAACACGTGGTAAACCCCTCACCATCTTTTCTTTATCCATAATCTTCAGGGCTTGATAGTTCACGTGCCCCAATCGGGCGTGCCACAGTTTAGACACTTCCTCTATTCTTGACAACAGACACTTCGAAACATCAGAATCCAGTAATGCCTTGTACAGTCGATTTTGAGACCGTTTGATCTTCATAAACAGATTTTCTTCCTTGTCATAGACCCACATGTGTTCCCCTCGAATTGTCACTTTGCCACCATCCTCTGTTAA
This sequence comes from Heracleum sosnowskyi, assembly GCA_030848705.1. Taxonomy (NCBI): domain Eukaryota; kingdom Viridiplantae; phylum Streptophyta; class Magnoliopsida; order Apiales; family Apiaceae; genus Heracleum; species Heracleum sosnowskyi. The sequence continues at coordinate 129,537,645 of CM061238.1, read as the reverse complement.
TTGCCCAATACTAATAATATTACTACGTAGATCAGGAATAAAATATACCTCGTTCAACATGCGTTCCTGTCCGTCTTTGCATCTCAACATAATCGAGCCCTTTCCTTTTATTTCCACGGTTGATCCATCCCCGAACTTCACCCGTCCAGTGGTTCCTTCATCGAGCACACTGAACTTCGATTTTTGCCCACTCATGTGGTTACTAGCACCATTATCAAAATACCATAAATTTGATTCAAACTTCGTACCTTCGTTGTCTGACCCAAGTCGAGGCCTTACCTCAGTTTCGTTCAGCATCATCAGCCTTGAATTGTCCCGTTCATGCTCTGCAATAAGTAGGGCCGGTTCATCATCCTCAATTTGTGTCAAGTTAGCTTCTTGTCTTTGTTCCTTAGTTCTCTTTGGCCTTTTACACTCTGCAGCAAAGTGTCCGTAAAGGTGGCAGTTGAAACATTTCACCTTGCTCTTGTCACGAACGAAACGGTTTTTGAACCCCGATGACTGACCCTCTGTACCCCCTTTGTTGTTACGCCTTAGCCATTCTTCGCGAGTGAACAGTAACTTGGCTTCACTGCCCTCTCGTTTGTACCATTCCTCCTCAGTGAGCATCAATTCTCCTTCCTTCATTTCTACCTTTCCCTTCGTCCTTTCTTCGTGGGCCTTGAGTGCCCCAATCGCCTCTTCGACCGTCATGGTCTCAAGGTCACTGAACTGCTCCATAGTAGCAGTAATCTGCAAGAACTTTCCTGGCACTGCACGTAAAAGTTTCTTTACAACGTAAGATTCCTGCATTGTTTCGCCCAGTGCCCGTATGTTTGTTACGATGCTGTTCATCTTCATGTAAAAGTCGTCCAGAAGATCCGTATCCTTCATGCTGAGTCCTTCAAATTCTGTCTTCAACGTTTGAATACGTGCTTTCTTTACTCTGTCAACACCTTGACATAGAGTTTTAATTGCTTCCCAAGCTTCTTTAGCTGTCTTTTTCTCCGCGACGGACAACAAAATCTCTTCAGGTATGCCCTGATACATCATAGCCAGTGCTATTTTGTCCGTCTTTTCCTCAATCACAGCCTTCGCGTCCTTCGTGTCACTAGATTCCACCGTGTTCCAAACTCCCTGAGCTTGCATGAATACCTTCATTTTAAGTGACCAAGCTGTGTAGTTGCTTCGGGCTAACATTGGATAGCTCAGTCCGAATGAGCCTCCCTTTCCTTTGCCCACATCCATGATTGCCGTCCTTGAACCTCTTCGACCCGCTCTGATACCACAATGTTATTTCTATTAAAAGTATATCACTGTTTTCACAAAGCAGGTTTTGCAAAGACTTAACTTTTTATTGATCAAAGCCTCACAATACATATATTGAAATAAAACAAACTACGTGCAAAGTAACTGGCTACAAACTAGGACCTGAAAACAAACATATAACTCCACTACTACTGACTTATTAAAAGCTCCTAAAAACACTCCTGAAGACCTAGTCCAAACGACTAAGTCCAACACTGCATATCAGACACTACAACCAACTTTATTCAGCTACATGTTTGAGATTATTCATGCAACAAACCATCTCTCGGAGAAAGGCTTCCCGTAAAAGGATCTCCCGTATGGACCTTCCTTAAAAACAGGCCCTTCTTATGTTTTACTTCCTCAGTCCCGCCCAATTATTTATATTTGGGTTGGACATGGAGGTGGTGGGACCATCAATATTAGTATAAAGTAAGTAAAGTGGAGGAAAATAGTGTAAGTAGTTAATTTTTATATTATACTAATTTTACTATAGTGAAAGTTTCGGAATGTAAAAAAATGAATGAAACATCCCAAAAAAGAAAATGTATTATCTAATTTTGTTAATGTAAGTAGTCCTCGTATTATGGGCTGTTTGGGTAGCTCAACTTATGTATTATAAGTTGATAAGAGTTTATGAGAGCGTTTGTGTACTCGGCTTATTTGATAACTTATAACTTATAAATTGATAAGTTGAATTTTAGAAATCACCAACATTTTACTTAACTTATCAACTTATTCTTTGATTTCTTTATTTTTCTAATATTTTATATTTTTACATTTGTGTTTTTAAATATTTTTTTAATTTAAAATACAAGTGTTGAAATCATTGTATTTAAAAATTATTTTTTCAAATTTAATTTAGTAAATTATCCACTAACTTATAAGTAAATTTATCCAAACACCCGTATAATTTATAAGAATTCATCAACTTATCACTTTTATCACTTATATGACACTTACTCATTTTAAGTTATAAATTAACTTTTTGATGATACCCCAAACACGCACTATATATGTTCGTACTTTAAATGTTACACGCAGCAAATTGTAGATGGGCTTTATTATAGTCATAGTCATAAATTGAGTAAAGTGCATTTTGTGTACTCGTACTTTAGTCAAGACATCACTTGCCATATTATAGTTTAAAATCGAGCAGTTGCAATATCAATGTTTATATTTCACTGCACTTTGTTGCATTCCGTTAATTGAGATTAACTCTGTTATTAATTTAGGGAGTAAAATGCACTTTGTGTACTCGTACTTTACTCTAAAGTGCATTTTGTGTACTCGCATTTTACTCTATATTTTGAACTAAAGTATTGCAAGTGATGTATTGAGCAAAGTGCGGGTACACAAAATGCACTTTAGAGTAAAATGTGAGTACACAAAGTGCACTTTACTCCCTAAATTAATAACGGAGTTATCCTCAGTTAACAGAATGCAACAAAATACATTGAAATACAAACATTGATATTGCAACGGCTCGATTTTGAACTATAATATTGCAAGTGGTGTACACAAGATGCACTTTACTCTCATAAATTTCAGCATCGTTAGATGGTTCAAATCTTGTTGTTGACTTTGGCTTAGCAATTTTATTTGAGCACGAGCATAGTACTCGACCAGAATTATTTCTTGGAGTCACCTGTTACGGTGTTGCAGTTAATCTTTACAATAGGGGTCAAGGTGATACCGAGAAGTTAATCATAATAAATTTATTTGAAATTTTTTACAAAAATATATTTATTATAAAATAGTTCATTAAAATAATTAATATTGTTCCTAATATTCTCCCTTTAACAAAAAATTAAATTATAATTTATATTTAAAAATTGAGTTATCGCCGCAAGGCGATACCAAAAAACATTAATACAAAAATTTTAAACACAATTATTTCTTTTGTTTTATATTATTCGGAGAAGAAATTCATTAAAGACATACATTTTACTATTTTATAGATGACACCTTCAAAAATAAATGTGAATGAGAAAAATGAATTATATATTCGAAAATTAAAATACACAATGGTAGATATTTTTGCATTTCAATTCTAATTTTGGAAAGTAATAATTTCATATGGCCGAATAGGTGAAAGAACAAAAAACCTCAAGAACAGAGTAAGAGTTCAATTCTTACAAGATTAGTTAAAGTGCTATTAATTACGTTAAAAAAAGGAGTTATAACTGTTTTTTTAAATAAAGTAGGAAGAACGGTTGAATTTACTATATTATTGAAATGCTCAAAATTTTGGTAAATATTAGTCAAAATATCTATCAATTTAAACCTAAAAAACAATATAAACACGAAAAAAAAAACTAAACCAAAATAATATGAAGCAAAAGTAAGGGCAATGTTTTAAACATAAAATGATGAAATATGATATTTTTTAGAAACTAATATAATTTTATAAGATTTTTATATAAAATATTATAAAATTTTTAAATCTCATGCATAGCGGGCATAAATACTAGTAACAATATATTTGTAATCTTCTAAAATAGGCCGAATGATATAAGAAAAATAATTCTTTTTAAAGAAAATTAATTTTATGTGAACTAACAAATTAAATCCTGCAAACTTATTCCATGACGAAGGATATCTCATCTCCAAGATAACTAGTTTACTAAGCCGCGCTTCGCAGCGGCTTTATAATAATATCTTTAAATTTTCTCAAAAAATATTTTACAAAATATGTTTTTAAATAAAATAATATTTCTAATATAAAATTAAGTTTTGTTTTGAATTATATATATATATATATAATTCTAGATCGTTTAATCAAAAACTACGATTATACCTTCAGAGCTATTAAAATATTCATTACCTCCAAAATCTATTCTCACTAAGAAAAAAATCAAAAAATATGAACAAACATCTTTTTTGTTGCTGAGAGATTTTTTTTTATTAATAATGATCTTTTTTTGTCAAAACAAATAACAACAAAAACAACAACAACCTCTTCCTTAAAAAAAAAATAAAATATTGACCCCTTCTCAATATTTCTTATTCTTGTATGACTTTTGTTATAAATGCACCGACTTATTGAATTTTGTTAAAAATGCACACACTAAATAAATTTTTCGTACCCTTGGGTCATCATTTCAACACATTTTCACCGTCATCATTTTGAATAATTAGGTTTATATATCTTACAAGTAAGTATTCGTTCATTAATATTGATCCGCACGAGTTGAATTCAACCTTTTAGCACCCTTCCACCGCCATTTTGAATAATCAGGCTTATATTCCTTATGTTAGAATAAATCTATTAAACATAATATATACAGATGCTATATTCTGAAGGAAATCAATCCGTGACTGTTTCATTCTCATGTCAAAAGATATATACATCTTACAAGATAGAGTTTTGGCTAACTAAACGCTAACAGCTAGGCTACAAATCAGGAAACTAAATACAAATCAGGAAACTAAATATGTGCTAACTGAAAATAGAATAAATCTATTAAACATAATATATACAGATGCTATATTCTAACACACCCCCTCAGTTGAAGCAGGAGGTTCTCGTATGCTTAAACTGTCTCTGAAATCAGTAAATAAGATGCGCGGAAGCCCTTTTGTAAAAATATCTGCAATTTGGTAACGAGACGGTACATGAAGCACTCGAACTTCGCCACGAGCCACTTTTTCACGAACGAAGTGAATATCCATCTCAATATGTTTGGTGCGTTGATGTTGAACAGGATTGCCAGATAAGTATATGGCACTAACATTATCGCAATAAACCAGTGTAGCCTTCTGAACCGGACAATGTAATTCTAAAAGCAAATTCCTGATCCAACATGAATCAGACACCACATTAGCAACACCCCTGTACTCTGCCTCAGCACTGCTGCGTGAAAGAGTTGGTTGTCGTTTCGAGGACCAAGATACTAAGTTATCTCCGATGAAAACACAATAACCAGAAGTAGACCGACGGGTGTCGGGACACCCACCCCAATCGGCATCAGTATATGAGACAATACGAGTCATATCTGACTTATACAAATGGAGGCCAAAAGACAGAGTACCCTGAACATATCTTATGATGCGCTTTAGAGCACTCATATGCTCGTTAGTCGGAGCATGCATATGAAGACATATTTGTTGTACAGCGTAGGATATGTCAGGTCGAGTGAATGTGAGATACTGAAGAGCACCTGCAAGACTACGGTATTTAGTTGGGTCATCATATGGAGTGTCTCCTGTTGATACTAAGTCATGGTATCAGAGCAAGGTTACAATCCTCTCTTGCTTTAATTTTCGTCTTCTCCTTGTTTCTTCTTCTTTCTTCAATCTGTCATGGCGGCTTCTACATCTGCCTCTCCCAAGTTTCACTTCGCCCTTACCATCACTAATGTTAAATCTCTTGTTCCTATAACACTAGACAATGAGCAGGGCTTGTACCATTCTTGGGCTACTTTATTTACCAATCTTGCTAGGGTTCATGATCTTTACGATCATTTGGTTCCACCAACTGAAGCGAAGGCTAAGGCAGCTTACGAGGCCTATAAGTCTGAAGATCTGAACCTTTGGACGCGTTTGGATGCTGTTGTATTACAATGGATTTATGGCACCGTCTCGAACGATCTTCTTCATGCCATCCTCAAACGCAATGACACAGCGGAAGGGGCATGGAATCGTCTTGAAGCACTATTTCAGGACAACAAAGCCTCTCGGGCTACTCATCTCGAGGAGGAATTTACTAATTCTGTTTTTGAGAATTTCACCTCAATGGATAATTATTGTAATCATCTACAATCTCTAGCAGACAGGTTGGCTGATGTTGATGCTCCTGTGAACAATGGTCGTCTAGTTTTACGTCTCATTGGATCTTTACCAGAGGCGTATAGTGGTACGGTGGATTTTATTCAAAATCAGGAGCCTCTGCCATCCTTTGAAAGTTGTCGCTCGAGGTTGAAAATGGCAGAACGTACTATCAAGGCTCGTCACGTTCGTGAAACAGGTGGTTATGGAGGTAAGTCAAGTGATGGTGCTATGGTTGCGGCTGATTCTTCTTTGTCGTCTGACTCCTCTGCCAGAAACAAGCGCAACAACAATAATAAAGGGAGGACTGTGAAAAATAATGGCATAAAAAAGGCTCAACAACATTTTAATGGAGTCGGGCCTGGTAAGACACCATATCAGCCCCAACAATACCAACCACGGCAACAGTCAGTCCCTCAACAATGGCCTAGTTGGGGTGGGTGGACTATTCCGCCTTGTCCTTTTCCAGCATACTCCTGGCAGCCAAGACCTATTGCAGCGGCCAACCGTCCTCCTTCTTCTAAGTCCGGTTTACTTGGACCTCGACCTCAAGCTTTTAATGTTGCTGCTTCTCCTGCTCCAAATTACATGCCTACTCCGAGTTACACTCCTACTGATATTGAGGCTGCTATGCATGCTCTTTCCGTCTCTCAACCTGATGGTAACTACTATATGGATACTGGTGCTACATCTCACATGACAGCAGATGCAGGTATTTTCTCATCTTATTTCAGTTCTAGCAATAAGCATCATAACATTGTTGTTGGTAGTGGTGATTTAATTCCAGTTGTTGGTCACAGATGCACTAAATTGCCTCCCCCATATCCACCATTTACTCTAAACCATATGTTACATGCTCCTAAACTCATTAAAAATCTGATTTCTGTTCGTAAGTTTACATCTGATAATAAGGTGTCTATCTCTTTTGACCCTTTTGGTTTCTCTGTGAATGACTTACAGACGGGGAACACAATTATGAGATGTAATAGCACTGGGGAATTATACCCACTTGTCTCCACCACTCCAGCCATTTCTTCTAACAATCATTCTGCTTTTACTGCTTTGCCATCGAACATTTGGCACAACCGATTAGGTCATCCGGGAAATGCTATTGTTAAGTATCTTTGCAACAAAAATTTGATTGATTGTAATAAGGCTCGTAAAACTTTTTGTTCTTCTTGTTCTCTTGGAAAACAGACTAAACTTCCGTTTTCTGATTCTATGTCATATACTTTTCTACCGTTTGATATTATTCATAGTGATTTATGGACTTCTCCTATTGTTAGTAGTTCTGGCCATTGCTATTATGTTTTGTTTCTTGATGATTACAGCAAATTTTTATGGACTGTTCCAATTGCAAACAAATCTCAAGTTAAACAACATTTCTTCACCTTTCATGCTTTAGTCAAAACTCAATTTGAAAGAAATATTAAAACTTTCCAATGTGATAATGGAACAGAATACGTCAATGGTTCATTTCACAAATTTTTTGAGCAACATGGCATGCTTTTCCGTCTCTCTTGTCCTCATACCTCTCCTCAAAACGGCAAGGCCGAAAGACATATCAAATCCATAAATAATATTATACGAACACTACTCTCTCATGCTTCTATGCCACCTTCTTTTTGGCATCATGCCTTAGCCATGGCTACATATCTTCTCAATATTCTCCCTTCTAAGGTATTGAATAAACAATCACCTACTCAAATTCTATATCAAAGTGATCCTGATTATTCGGGTTTGCGCACATTTGGTTGTTTATGTTTCCCGTTATTTCCATCTGCTACCATTCATAAATTACAAGAAAGGTCGACCCCGTGTGCTTATTTAGGTCCAGCTCCTAATCGTCGTGGCTCAAAATGCTATGACATGTCTAGTGGAAAAATCATAATTTGTCGCCATGTTCGTTTCGTTGAAACTGAATTCCCATTTTCCAAAATACATAAACCACAACCACCAAATTATGAGTTCTTGAATGATGATGTTAATCCTCAAGTATTACATTATATCACTCAAAACACCACACACCATGTCACGCAGCCTGACCCAAATGCACCGCCCGACTCGCCCACTCTCTCTCATTCTAGGTCGCAGTCTCACACGGACCCAGAACCTATTCCTCCTACTCCTTTCGTGCAACCTCCCCGAGCTCCTCCTACAAGGTCCACTAATCCCACAACCACCCGCATGAGTACTCGTGCTTCTCATGGCATTGTTAAACCGAACCCCAAATACTCTTCCAATTACCACACGTCCACCACTACAGAGATATCTCCTCTTCCCAAAAATCCTGTTAGTGCACTTCGTGATCATAATTGGAACAATGCAATGTTAGATGAGTTTAATGCTTTAATTGATAATGAGACTTGGGAGTTAGTGCCTCGGCCACCGAATGTAAATGTAATTCGGTCTATGTGGATTTTTCGCCACAAACATAAATCTGACGGTTCTTTTGAGCGATATAAGGCTCGTCTTGTAGGTGATGGAAGCACTCAGCTAAAGGGTGTTGATTGTGATGAGACCTTTAGTCCTGTTGTTAAACCAGCTACCATTAGAACGGTTCTCAGCATTGCTCTCTCTCAGTCTTGGTCCATTCATCAACTGGACGTAAAGAATGCGTTTTTACACGGTCATCTCAACGAAACAGTTTATATGCATCAACCCATGGGTTTTCGTGACAAAAATTATCCAGATTATGTCTGTCGTCTGAAGAAATCTATATATGGATTACAGCAATCTCCTCGTACGTGGTACCAACGATTTGCTGATTTTGTTGCTACCATTGGGTTCTCTCACAGTAAGTCAGATCACTCCCTGTTTATCTACAAGAACGGGTCTAATGTTGCTTATATTCTGTTATATGTCGATGACATTATAATTACAGCTTCTTCAACTAGTCTTCGTAAGTCTATTATGAGCATCTTAGCTTCAGAGTTTGCTATGAAGGATCTTGGTCCTTTGAGTTTTTTCTTGGGCATTGCTGTTACTCGTCATGCTCATGGTCTGTTCTTATCCCAGAAGCAGTATGCTACTAAAATTATAGAGCGTGCTGGCATGTCTAACTGCAGTGCTTGTCCAACTCCTGTTGATACTAAGTCCAAACTTAGTGCTACTACAGACACTCCATATGATGACCCAACTAAATACCGTAGTCTTGCAGGTGCTCTTCAGTATCTCACATTCACTCGACCTGACATATCCTACGCTGTACAACAAATATGTCTTCATATGCATGCTCCGACTAACGAGCATATGAGTGCTCTAAAGCGCATCATAAGATATGTTCAGGGTACTCTGTCTTTTGGCCTCCATTTGTATAAGTCAGATATGACTCGTATTGTCTCATATACTGATGCCGATTGGGGTGGGTGTCCCGACACCCGTCGGTCTACTTCTGGTTATTATGTTTTCATCGGAGATAACTTAGTATCTTGGTCCTCGAAACGGCAACCAACTCTTTCACGCAGCAGTGCTGAGGCAGAGTACAGGGGTGTTGCTAATGTGGTGTCTGATTCATGTTGGATCAGGAATTTGCTTTTAGAATTACATTGTCCGGTTCAGAAGGCTACACTGGTTTATTGCGATAATGTTAGTGCCATATACTTATCTGGCAATCCTGTTCAACATCAACGCACCAAACATATTGAGATGGATATTCACTTCGTTCGTGAAAAAGTGGCTCGTGGCGAAGTTCGAGTGCTTCATGTACCGTCTCGTTACCAAATTGCAGATATTTTTACAAAAGGGCTTCCGCGCATCTTATTTACTGATTTCAGAGACAGTTTAAGCATACGAGAACCTCCTGCTTCAACTGAGGGGGTGTGTTAGAATATAGCATCTGTATATATTATGTTTAATAGATTTATTCTATTTTCAGTTAGCACATATTTAGTTTCCTGATTTGTATTTAGTTTCCTGATTTGTAGCCTAGCTGTTAGCGTTTAGTTAGCCAAAACTCTATCTTGTAAGATGTATATATCTTTTGACATGAGAATGAAACAGTCACGGATTGATTTCCTTCACCTTATTCGTGAATATTTGTTTACACAAGAAAGAAGTACTTAATCACTTAATCTATCTCGTCGCGCACAATATATACTTTCACCGTCATCATTTTAATCCTAAATTAAATTGGGAAATCTTTAATATTATTCTTCTGCTTCTAACCTTTTAGAATGATATTTTTGCTTATATTTTAAGTGTAAGGTATACCATATCACTCCATTTGAATAAATGACTTTTTTATCCCTTTAAATTTCAATTTTTTTACGCTTTCAACGCCCGTAAAAATCTATCATATTTAGAAATATCGTCCTCAAATATTTTGAACAAAGCATATGTTAAAACATACCATTATACTATTGATTTTTCCAAGTAATAATATATATATTTTTAATTTTTACATATGGTATTCTTATATTTTAACGTTTAACTAATGTAATGGCATAATATATTAAAATTTAATATACAAGATTACCCCTTTAAACTAAAAAAAATAAAACAGTACCATTTGAAAAAGTCAACATTAGAAGATACCACTAAAAATTTCCAATTGAATTTGTACGAACGTTTCGAGAACAAAATAAGTGCAAGTTAAAAAAAATAATATTAAAATATAAATAATAGTATTACAAAAATTAAAATGAGCTCATGAATGGTACGAAATATAAATTTATCATAGCAATGAATGAAATTAATTAAATTTTATATGAAATATTTGTTGTAACTTGTAAAAGATAGTAATATTTAGACAAAATGCATAAACGGCTTGGAATTTATAAACGTAGCAGTAGAAAACCTTTCTATTCCTTTCAATTAGTGCGGTTTATAATTATATGTAATTAATGTTTTTTAATGATTCAATCGTACGGATATGAAAATTATATCAAAATATAGTTGTAAAATATTTTTTACGCAAATTTAAGTTGTAGATTATTGACTTGTAATAATATAATTTCTTAAATAATATTTACGATAGAGATTAGTAAATAACATTTTTGTTTAAAAATAATTAATTTAAATCATTAAATTATTTAAAAATATATAAACCTATTCATTTTCACCGGATACCTCAATCAGTTGGATTTTTAAATAGTGATAGGTACTTCAAAATTTGTTCCCGATTTTTTTTTTCAAATAACATGATCGTTATAGGATGCCATTATATTAATAAAAAAGTTATCAATTATACAAGTTTTTGATAACAAATTTAAAATATTTTTTAGAATCTATAACATTTTTCTTTAAATAAATCTAAGACACATCAATAGAAAACTTTTTCACTTTTCCATAAATTATAAATCGAGACCGACTATCCGAAAAAGAAAAAGGAAAAAAAAAAGTAAAATCAGATCGAAGAGTTGTAAAGCTGCCGGAGGGTGAGAGGCAGGCAGGTCGAGATTTGCCGCTAATGGGTTTCTTATCTTTTCTCGGAAGGCTTCTCTTCGCCTCTTTTTTCATCCTTTCTGCTTGGCAAATGTACTCTCTCTCTCTCTCTCTCTCTCTCTCTCTCTCCCCCTTCCTCCCTCCCAGTTGTTTGTGATTTTTACACACGATTGTGATCTTATATATCGATTTTGCTTGTTATTAGATCTAATTCCTTTTGTAGCTAAAAATTAGTATATTGATATCTTGTTTAATAATTCTGGATGATGCTGTAGTTTATTAATAACTCATAAAATATAAGTGAGATTATTTATTTCCATATATTTATTGAAATCCACTTAGACTTATATTTTTTGTCTGTAGTTATTGATTTCCAGTTCACTGGTTGATTCATTATTAATTTTGGGGTTTATGGGTTATGTTGTTTCGTAGGGATTGATGGTGTATTGACTATAGATTATAAACGTCATCTAGTTTTGATAGGGGCTTGATAGTTTTTTTAGTAAATTAACGGGTGCGGATAGTTAATGTAGATCATTTTTTACCATTCTTTAGGTCTGCGTAAGTACATTGATAGCCATTATTTGAGAGTTTTCGATGTTTTAGTTCCCGGGCCTCTTATTTAAGTAAGCTTTTGCTTCCTGTTTACTTTGACGTAGAGGTTTAACTTTAAGTTTGTTATAGATAGAATCTGCTCTTAGCACCTTATAGTCATGTTTTGATGATTATCGGTTGTTTCGCGTTATAACCCCATCAACAGATGATAAACGTTGAACTGATTTTTTGTATAAACATATTTAACTAGGATTCCAGAAATCAAGAATACTGGTGCATACTGGGAGGTTACATGGATTTGACTAATATTATATTATGGGGATTCGGGGGTAACAGCATTTATGAAATTATATAAATAATGAATTGATGTTATGTATAGTTAAACGCTTTAACAAGACTAGAAACTTTATGCATATTGATTCAAATGCATAACTTAGAGGGTGTTTGGGGAAGCTTATTCTCCTCATAAAATGTTGTAGTTATAATGTAGACCTGATTAGCGCACACGTACGTGCGCGCTCCCGCACATCTGTTTATGTATGTGTATTTTAAAAAGTAAAAAGAACTCCTTGGCAGGACCTTTAACCTACTGTGCTCTGAAGTTGCCTAGTGATATTCTAAAAATGGATGAAAAAGGTTTAATGCTCAAGTTTCATTCGGTTACCATTGAATTAGGTGGTCACATTAAGTTTGAATAACAAGAGTTTAACGAGATATAGGCACCATCGGCATATCTAATTGTTTCCCACCCGAGTGCATTGTTTAAAGGATAGTTTTATTGAGCACCAATTTTTTTATGACATGATAACTTGTTCACCAAACCACTAGTGCATCTACATGGTAAAGATTAATGCATTGGTGATGCCAATGTATTTTTGCTACTTCTATATTTTATGTTCCTATTCCAAAATTGGATAATGTCTTCAGAATATGAATTGCTGGTACATTTTTGTGGCAAATTGTCCAAGACTTCTAGCCTATGAAAGTAATATATTTTTCTTGTTTATTTGGCACACATGACTGCAGGTACAATGAATTTGGTGATTATGGTGGTCCTGCAGCAAAGTCATTTGCTCCCATGGTATCTGATTTTTGCAGACTTGTGAAGTCCAAGTTAAATGTTGCTCCTGCTATCAATGTAAGATCCAAGTTATTTTTTTTGTTTGTTTAGTTGAAGTGTTTAAGTTTCATTTTTTCCTGTGTTCCTTGTCTGATTTGATGATAACCTTCTTCAGGCCAAAGATATTGTCCTATTCTCTCTATTATCAAATGGTATTGGAGGTTTACTTTTTATATTTGGCAGCCGATTTGGTGCTAATCTTTTGGTAATGTGCATTCTCCTATTTTCCTTCAAGTACTCCCTACATTCCTTGTTTGTTAACTGTGGTTCAGTGCTAACCACACTCTGGCTATACTCCAATTAATTGAATGTGAAACATTGATATTGGTTTGTAGAATGTTATAAAAATATGAGAAAGAAATAAGTTTTTACTTGTAGTTGGGGATCCTGTGGAAATTTAGTAATTAATGTCACTGCAAACTAGGAGCGATTTAGATGCTTAAGGAACAATGAGATTTCTAAATAGGACTACATTGATTTGACGGAAGGAGGCGATTTTCAATTCTATCTACTCACTGTCATTAAATGCATCTTTTTGCTATATCCAATCATTACGTAGATGTCAGACCGGGTGCTCACCATTGCTCAAATATGGCACGGCCACTACTTTAACAAGGACATTACTCAGTCATCCTTGAAGGCAATACAGACGGACTTTGTGCTGGTTTGTCCTTTTTACTAAGTGTCATATATATATGTAACTCATTTAATCTTGTGATATATTACCATTTGCATTTACTCTGTTATTTGTTTTGTTTTTGTTATTTATTTTTGCAGAATTTTGCACTTTTTGGTGCATTGATGTATTTCATAGGCATGAAGAACTTAATTTTAAGCAAGCGAACTAAAAGGAACCTCGTGAGACTAAAGACAGCTTAATGAATTAAGTACTTGCGTGAAATATTGTGCAAGCTTTTGGATGTTATGTAGATTAAAGACAGCATTGTGAATCTTGTTTGCTCCCCAGTATAGTTGTCGATCTTTGGTGCTGTAATTACCATTTTCTAGAATAATTTTTTAAACATCAAACTAGATATGTTTGATTGTCATTTTTAGATGCAGAGCCTTCAGTGAATACATGTATTAAGATACAATGGTATAATATTAAGCTCCTCAATACTCAGAGTTACTCTGTTGCATCAGACATTTGTTTTTGTCAGATTGTTCCAACTAATGGATATTGGGACTTGGGTCCAAATCCAAAAAAGTACCTTTTTTTTAGAATATCTTTTCTATATAGAATATCTTTTCTATTTTTCCTAACTAAAACATCTCATTTTCCAAAAATATTGCAAACAGTTTCATTTACTAAAATAACATAATAAAGTTATAATTGCTAATAACTAACTCATTACCTTTTTTTAGCCAAATTGTATATTCTTTTTTATATTTTCTAACTAAAATTTTTACTTTTCTATTTTTCCTAAATAAAACATCTCATTTTCCAAAAATATCACGAACAGATCTATTTAATAAAATAAAATAATAATATTATAATTATTAATAACTAACCGATTAGCTTTTTTTTTTCAAAACGTATATTCATTTTTATATTTCATAACTAATATTTCTTTTAACTAAAACCTCAAAAATATCACGGACTATTTCATTTAGTAGCATAAAATACTAATATTATAAATCAATCTATCTATCTATACTATCAAAACTATTATATAATAGACGAAACATTAAAAGTTTGGTTGGTCGGTATGGTACGTTGTGATTTTACTTAATTGCCCGCATTTTGGTTAGTCAGTATGATACGTTGTGATTTTACTTAATTGCCCTTAATTAATTTTACTTCGTATTTTTACTTAATTAACCTTACTTATTTATAGAAATATATTACTAAATAATAATATTACCTATTTATAACCAATTACCTTTTTCACCTAAAATACATTATTTTTTTCTAACAAATTCTCCTACTTTTTCAAATATATCACGGACAATTACCTTTTTTAACTAAAATATGTTAATTTTTCTATTTTTCCTTACTAAACCCCTCCTTTTCCAAAAATATCACGGATAAGCCTTTAGTTATTTATTTTTAAACATATTTTAATATTGTAATTATTTTTTAAAAGTTTACCTATTTTAACATATCTACTTATTTTTCTTAACAAATGCAATTAATAAAAATATTAAAATATAAATAATCAAATACCTATTTATAACCAATTAACTTTTCAGCTAAAACACATTATATATTTTTTCTAACAAAGCCCTTTTTCTAAATATATCAGGGGAAATTGTCTTTTGAAATTTAATTTTTCTATTGCTCTCACTAAAAGGGTAAAAGCCCTATATATCAGTTTTTCGTGGAAGTTTGCCCAAAATACCAGTAGGCGTAAAGAGTGCCCAAAATGACTATTTCAATACGCATTAAGTGGATTCGTCATGCGTGTAGCTTAGATCAATATGACTATACGCATTACATGGATGCGAATACATCGTATACGCATGTCAAATATGTGTCTATCGGAGGAATGAGGTTACTATGTATACGCATATGGGACATGCGTGGGTACCGTCATCTTCCCGAGAAATATTTGCAGAGTCAAGCTCGGAGGTACAATACATCATCTCCATGTGAAAATTCTTGTAATTCTTGTAAGTTCTATTTCCAACAACAGTCCTCGTAACATACATACTTAGAACACATAAAGAAGAGTAAACATATATACTCTATATATATATAAGTATGTGCAAGCAAACGAACAGGACCATTGTTTGGAGATAATAGATCGGAGAGCGCTAAGTCTATTCACTCTTACAATAATTCAATTGGATGGAGAAAGTAAAGGACCTAGGTGTATTTAATGCAATAATAGATCTTTATATATGAATGTATATTTTTTGATTTTGAACTTGTAGGCAAGTGATGGTGTACACGTCATACATGAAAAAGCTATACACATAAAATAGTACAACTATTAGAACATACATCAAGAAAAATAAGGTGGATAAAAGGTATATATATAAATCTATTATAAAAGTGTAGATAAAGAACCAGAACAAACTGTATATACGCATGATGCGTGTGCGAATGCAATGTGAGATTTTGGGCAAAAATCCCGACAATTGTTATTTTGGGCAAGCTTATCCGAAAATGTGTTAATTAGGTCATTTTCTCCACTAAAATCCGTTATTTTTCCAAAAATATCACAGAAACCCTTTACTTATTTATTTTAAAACGTATTTAAATACTTTTAATTATTAAATTTTAAAATCTTATTTTTCAAAAATATCACGGGCATTTACCTTTTTAAACTAAATATATGTTACATTTTTTATTTTTTCTTACTAAAACCCCTCATTTTTCAAAAAATATAACGGGCAAACCCATACTTATTTATTTTAAAATTTGTTTTAATGTTTATAATTAATTAAAAGTGTTTAGCTATTTTAACATGCCTACTTATTTTTTGCACAATTACAATTAATAAAATATTAAAAAAAATAATAATAAAATAACAATTAACAATCCGTGCATCGCACGGGTTTTAAGCTAGTAAATATATATAATTAAATATTGATTAAATTGATAAATAAAATATTACCATCATAACAAAATAGCATAAACATAAGATATTAGAATTTGTTTGAAATGTAACATTTATTTTTAAATTAATAAGAATGATGAACGTCCTAAACCATTTTAGATTTATATTTCGTATTAACTCCATTATCATTGACGTGAAAGATTTTGACTATAGATTGTCATCAATAAAATTATTATTATTAGCTGAGCACCTGCTTAAAAAAGTAAAATTGATTGGGTTATTAAGAATGAGAAAGACAAATTTGATGTTGGACAAATATCACAATTAATTATTTTAATTGAAAATTTTACGCACACCACAACAGATTCAACATTCTATTACGTGATTTTAAATTTTTGTGAGAGCTTTCTCTAGAGTTAAAACTAATTTTACCGCACTAAATTTCAATCATTGAATGATACAATGGATGCCAGATTTTTTTCTGTAATAATTTTCAATTTTTCACCGATTTTCATTTTCTTATTATGACAGAGGTTTTAAATTTGGTGTAAACCTAAACATTCAAAGATAGAGTGAATGGGGTTTTTTTTTTCATTTTCTTCTTACTTCATTTGAATTAATAATGTAGATGTAAACCTAATAAAATTATATATAATTATGGTAATGATGATAACAAGAATAATATTTTCGAAGCATTTGATTTATTGAACATGATGTCTCATGTTCGGGTTTGAGACAATTTTGTCTCATTTACATTTATAGGTATAGTTAATGATATAGAGTTCCACTATGCATGAGTCACATATTCGACATTGCAAATTCATAAATGAGACATCACTTTCATCTATATTAAGATTTTAAAAGTTTAACAATGAAAAATTGGGGAGTCTAATGACTGAACCTAATTGATAATGAAAAAAGAAAAAGTAACATACCGCTGTACTATTTGAACTTCTAAGATCCATAATAAACTTTTATCGAATATATTATCAAGCTAATGTGAAAACATGTCATATTAATTGTTAACGGAGGAATTTGGTGATAACCAATTTCGGGGAATTGCCGGAATAACGAATTATGATAATAGGGGGATTTGAGATTTTTGGATGTTTTGGGGCTGGACTTGAAAGGTGTCTCGACTTGTTAGATGTGTCGGATCCTATTCCAAGATGCCTGCGTACCCTGTTTATATATAGGGATCAAGCCAACGCAGTTCTGTGATAGGATAGTATTTTTAATCCCCGTGATTGTTAAGGGATATGTTGAGATAAGTTGATTTTATCTTTTTAGAGTTATATTAGCGTTGTGATTCTTTCCTGATTTGAAATAATCGTTTGGAGATATTTTTAGTAATTGATTGATTTATATTGATTGTTTCCTCGTTTCAGAGAGAGGATATTACTTAGTGGTTAAGCAATAATTATTATTAGATCAATATTGGGAAATTAGGAGATAATTGAGGCAACCAAAATTATGGCGTAACAACTACCCCCAGTTCTTCAGTGCAGCTTGATGGACTGGAGAACTAAGTGTGCTTTGATCTTCCGAATTTCCTGAGTCAATGAAACAACTAGGAGTAGAAGATTAGCAGATAATATGAAGAAGATAAGTACCCGTAATATGCCTGTAAAATCGAGAGAGACAACATGATGTGCCCGTAATATGTCTGTGCTTGCGAGAGAGACAACATGTGAGATGTGAGAAGAACATATCTACGAGTAACTTTGTAAGTGTAGGAGAATGAGAATTAGATAATTACCTCGCCTTCTTATACACTCATGCAAAGCAGAGTTTAAGAAAAGGGAAGAGTAACCTCGCCTTCTTATACACTCTTGGTTAATGAAAATTTTTATACTTTTGTGATTGGTCTAAAATTTAGAATTGACATCTGATTGGTCCTAAAATAATTCAAATTTTTTGATTGGTTAACTGCACAGTGTGGTAGATTCAGGTATTATAATAAATGATAAATATATAGGCTTGTGCTCATGTGAGAACCCTTAATAATATGATATATGAGATCTAATCTCAACCCTCTATTTTATTATATTTTTATAAAATTCTTTTAATCTCCACCATAAATTTGTTTCTCTCTCTATTTCACCCAACATTTTCTCCCATACGATACGTACTGCTCCCTCTCTCATCAAACACTTTCCGATCACTTTTTTATTCCGGTCACCACCGCCTTATCTCCGGTCACCTATCTTCATCAATGACATCAATTGTTGATGTCTTATATGCGAGAAAATCGAGATCTCACACTTTTGTAACAAGCGAATCGATATCCAAATGATCGATTACAAAACTTGATCAATAACGAATTAAGCTCCGGCGAGTGAAAACAAGTTTCGATCATGATTTGTATATCAAAAAGGCCTGTATGTAACGATATTGAAAGTGATGTGGTATAAGATTTGATTTTATGTCGTGAATATTAGGTGTAGCATTTTTTTTATCATTCCTAGATCTGAATTTTAATGGTGTTTTTGTTTAAATGTTGGTGAATAGTTCGTGATTTTCGTTCGTATGCTGATTTTCTGTTCAATTTCTTGTGATTTGGCGATGAATTGATTTTGTATATAGTGGCGATTGTTGGTGGTGGCGGTAGTAGTTTTATATTTTATATTTTTATGAGTTTGTTTTAATTTAACTAGTGATAATGTGGTGGTGGTTAAGTGGCGATGTAGTGATGGTGTTGGTGGCAGGATGATGTTAGTGGTGATAGTTGTATAGTGGTGGTTGGTGGTGTGTGGTGGTGGATCTACTCATAATCAACAATCGATGGTGATTTTTCTTGCAATTATGGTGATTTTTTTTATTTTATGCTGATTTGTAATGATTTTCTAGTGATTTTGGCACATTGTTGGTGATTAGTTGAAGATGGTCAGACTTGGTGACTAGAAGCAGTGGTGGTGTGGTGGTTTGTGATGGTTTGTTGTGGTGATTTTCGTAAATTGGTGGTGATTTTTTGATAATTGCCGGAGGTGGTGGTGATTTTTTGTTTTCCGGTGGTGATTTTTTGTTTTCTGATGGTGGTCGGAGGTGACGGCAGTGTGGTGATTTTTTGTTTTCCGGTGGTGATTTTTTAGGTTGGCCGGAATTGGTAGCCATAGATGGTGACCAGAGTTAGTGGTGGCCGAAAATGGAGGTTCCCGGAGGCCGGAGGTGGTGGATGAGTTGAGGTGGTGGAATATTAAAATGTTAATAAAATTTAATGAGTGGTGGGAGATTAATATAAAGTATATTAATGAATGACTATGATTAGATCTCATATCTCACAATATTGAAGGTTCTTAATGGAGCGCAACCCAATATATATAATCGTGACAAACCAAAATCGCAACTAGACTGTTTAACAATTTTATAGATCTATTTTTAAACTAACTAGGTAACAATATCACATTCTTTCTGTTATGCAATATTTTGGCATAGTCCAAATTTCTCCGTTTAATCATTATTAATTCAGATTAATAATTAATTGCTTAACCAATAAGCAATATCCTCTCTCTGAAATGAGGAAAGAATCAATCTCAATCAACGAATAACGGAAAATATCTTCAAGCGATATTCTTCAAATCATGGAAAGAAATGTGGAGATGCCGCGAGATTGTAGGAAAACGTGTGAAGACCGGACTATTTATGGGAACTTGAAGAGGATTGATAATCCTTGAACTATTTATGGAAACTTGAAGAGGATTGATAATCCTTGAACTATTTATGGGAACTTGAAGAGGATTGATAATCCTTGAACTATTTATAGGAACTTGAAGAGGATTGATAATCCTTGGACTATTTATGGGAACTTGAGGTGGATTGATAATCCTTGAGCTGTTTATGGGAACATAAATCTTGACTATCTTATGGGATTGGACTGAATGAACTTATCCAATGACTTGTTTTCCAAGAACTACGTGAGGCTTGATCCCTATATAAATGGGTACGTAGGCACCTTGTATGGTACAGTGGTACAGTGGTACACGACAATTGACACTCGGGAAAGAGGAAGAGAAAGAACCCATTCTCTATTCAATTTCTGAGGAGTCATCATACGAGCTCAACCCCCAAACAACAAAAAATCCCAAATCCCCCTATTTTCATAATTCGTTATTCCAGCAACCTCCGATTCGAGTTGTTACGAAATTCCTCCAACAACAATTGGCGCTAGGAGGGCATTATTTTTTGATTGTGGAGGACAATCAAATCATCTACATCATACGCAAGGGGGGTTATTATGGATCTGGAGCGGCTTTAATGGAGGAGAAGAACAATGGAGGCGGTGGATCATCGTTCCATTCAAAATTAAGATAAGTTTTCTTATGATCTTATTAAATTCGTAGTAAATTTAATACATGTCAGATTTTGATGATTTTTTATGATCCGGAAATCTTTCGTGATTTCCTATAACTTTCGTTCTTGGTGTTTTCTGAGATTATGTTCAGGTCTATTTTTGAAATCACAAAATATAATCTGATCCCGTTTTTCAGTATTGAGAAGTTAATCAGCAGATTTTTTATTTGATTCCCGATTCATTATAATTCTGTTTCTGACGAGCCATATATCATCGGAAAGCTCTTTTCGTTTTCTACAACTTTCATGTTTTGTGTTTTCCAAGAAAACATCGTTTACAGGGTCATAAAGGTAAAAAACAGATCTGGACAGAATCTGAATCATGGAGATGTTAAAGAATCGTGATGCAATATTCGTAGCGCGTGATTTGATTACTTCAATAGCTCGTGCATGGACAAAAATAAGTGTGGAAGGTCCTTATCAGATAAGGGTAATGTTTTCGAAAACTCTCTTTTCCAAGGAGGATTAATATTGTAGACCTCACTCTCAGAGGAGAGTCCATGAATAAAATTACATTATTGAAGGTCCATTGGTAGATGGATATTTCTTGGTTGTCACAAAACATTCCTACAATCACGGGAAGAAATGCGGAGATGCCGCGAGATTGTAGGAAAACATGTGGGACTGGACGTGATATGGGCTGAAAGCCTGACATTTGAAATTGGGTATCTTATTAAAGCCTCAGCTCGGGGGCTCGTGGACAATGACACTTGAAAAGCGTCGACCGAAGAAATTTGGAAGCTCGAAGATTTTTAGTTCTCCACTACAGCAAACTACACTGAAGAACTGGGGGCTTGTTGTTATGCCATATTTTGGCATAGTCCAAATTTCTCCGTTTAATCATTATTAATTCAGATTAATAATTAATTGCTTAACCAATAAGCAATATCCTCTCTCTGAAATGCGGAAAGAATCAATCTCAATCAACGAATAACGGAAAATATCTTCAAACGATATTCTTCAAATCATGGAAAGAAATGCGGAGATGCCGCGAGATTGTAGGAAAACGTGTGAAGACCGGACTATTTATGGGAACTTGAAGAGGATTGATAATCCTTGAACTATTTATGGGAACTTGAAGAGGATTGATAATCATTGAACTATTTATGGGAACTTGAAGAGGATTGATAATCCTTGAACTATTTATGGGAACTTGAAGAGGATTGATAATCCTTGGACTATTTATGGGAACTTGAGGTGGATTGATAATCCTTGAGCTGTTTATGGGAACATAAATCTTGACTATCTTATGGGATTGGACTGAATGAACTTATCCAATGACTTGTTTTCCAAGAACTACGTGAGGCTTGATCCCTATATAAATGGGTACGTAGGCACCTTGTATGGTACAGTGGTACAGTGGTACACGACAATTGACACTCGGGAAAGAGGAAGAGAAAGAACTCATTCTCTATTCAATTTCTGAGGAGTCATCATACGAGCTCAACCCCCAAACAACCAAAAATCCCAAATTCCCCTATTTTCATAATTCGTTATTCCAGCAACCTCTGATTCGAGTTGTTACGAAATTCCTCCAACAACACTTTCAAATTCGAAATTGAAGTAAAACAATCATTAATCCGTGACCAAGGTATTTGTCTCGGTCGATCCCAGAGCACAACATAGCTCTATAAACAATGCCTTTCTTATTATCAGCACAACAATGAACTTGAATTATGATCCTAAAATATTACTAGCTTATAGCCCGTGTAATGCACGAATATTTTTAAATATTTTTTATTATATTAATTCACAATTTTAGTTTTAGTATTTATAATTGTTTTAATTTTTAATACTTCTAAAATACAATTTTTTTTAAGATATTATTGACGACTTTTGAACCTTGCACTTTTGAAAAAATAATATCTATTAAATATAAAATATTACTTGACATTATATTCAACGGTTCTCATCTATTTATTTTAAGATCCAATGATTCTTAATTTTTTATAGTAATATCGTCCCTTAACGACCAATATTATAGACTTTTTAAAAAAACAAAATTAGATCCTTGTCCGGCTAGATTCCATCTTATTTTCTCTGTACCATGATGACTAAAAAATGGATAAAATATATAATGATTTATTTTTGGATAAATTATTTTATGTTGCGTTTACCAAGTGCAAAACACATATATTTTATGTATATTTATTCAAAATTTAAATTTCTTGTTAATTTTTGAAATAGCTAATATAATATGTTATTGAGGTAATTTCAAACTTAAATTTTTGTTAGTATGTTACGAGTATGAGAGTAAAGATCCCGACTCCTGAGATAGAAATTGATCATTTTGCGTGTATTACATTTACTATCTAATTACTCACTTTCCTAATTTATAAACAAATCAAAATATATGATAAGTAAATATTTAACAATAGATGATTAGATATGTTTGTTTACATGTGTTAGTTGTGATTAGGCCTGTCAACGGGTCAGATTCGGATCGGATTACCTTAAATCCATATCCGAATCCGTTAAGATTTTTCGGGTTCGGATCGGATCGGATCAGGAGTCGGATATTTTTTAGGTCGATCCATACCCGATCCGTTCGGATTTCGGGTTATCGGATCGAAGGTCCGACCCGTTTAATATATTAAAAAATAATAATTTTGTTCATTTTTTTAATTCAAAAAATATTTTTTTTTAAATTTTTTTTACGAAATTAAAATAAATTATGACATATACATTGACAAATTCAAATTTAAATTTCAAAATAATATTATTTATATAAAATATAAAATATTATATATGTTTTACATATAATAATATATAATATTAATATATAAAATATAAAATAAATATAATATATTCGGATCGGATCCTTATCGGATCGGATCATACTAAATCCATATCCGCTCGTTATCGGATCGGACCCTTATCGGATCGGATCATTAACGGATCGGATTTTTTTTGACAAGATCCATACCCGTTAATTTAGCTACGGATCGGATCGGATCGGGTCGGATTTCCGACCCATTGACAGCCCTAGTTGTGATCTTAGAAAAGTATGTTGAGATTAAACTCATAATCTTTATTCTCTATAAGTATTATTTTCAAAATTATCGTTAATGAATATGAAACTCTTAATTTTTAATAATATTTTGTTATTATCCTTTTACGTTTTTTATATGTAAAAAAATATAATATAATTTGGATGAATTAAAGTGTTAGATCCTTAAAAAAATTATTATGTAATACTAATGAACCAAGTCATTCTAATTGTAATTTGTACAGTAAAATTTGCAACATAAATTCATATACAAGATTTTTCAACGGCTACTTGTAATTTGTATAATAAAATTTGTAATATAAATTATGTACAGTACTTTTTCTACGTTTCTTATAACATAGGATCAACATATATTATTGTTATCCATGATATACATGAACATTATTGATTAGTGCATATTTTTGCATTCTCTTGTACCTATTTTATTGTTAGTTTTCGTATTTTTAAATAAATTAATTAGTTGTTTTTCATATTTTGTAGATATTTGGAAAAATAAAGAAAAAAAGAAGAACAAGAAGAAAAAGGGACAAGGAAGGGCAAAAGTGGAAAAGAAGAATTCAAGAAAAGAAGAAAAAGACAAAGGAATGAGTTGGTTGTTTAAAAATCAAGATGAAGGGCCAAGATTAACCCAACTATTCCCCAAAACCCTAATTTTCCCCTATAAATACCCCCTCCTTCCCCTTTGTAAAGAACCCTAGTTTTAGCCTAGCCTAAATTTTTAGTTAGACTCTCTTTTATTTCCTAGATTTAGTTTTCTCTTTCATTGCAATAGCTTAAATTTTGTAAACTCTTTTTCATTTTAATGTCAATTCAAGCATTTACTTTAATTCTCCATCTTGTTCTTTTCATTTCTTGGCTATGAACTTTTATAAATCCAATAAAGTGGGTCAAATAGCCTTTGTGCTACCACTTGAGGTATAAAGGAGCCCTTTTTATTTAATGTTATGTAGTGTTAATGCTCTAAATTTACTTTTTATTTTGTTCTTGAGTTGAGCCTCTTTAAATTTAAATTTTAAAGTGGGTTTGATTTTTCAAGATTTAGATTTACTTTACTTGTTGGGCTTGGTGAAATATTGTAGTGGGTTTGGTAATTTAGTGTTAGATTTGATGTTGGGTGTTTAATGTAGCTTGTAGATTTAATTTTTGGTGTTGGATTTGGTACTTAAATGAAGTGGGTTTGTTAGTTTAGAGCTTGATTTGGTGTTGTTAGTGTTAAAATTGGGGTCTTTAATCTTTAGATTTAGTGTTAGATTTAATGTTAAAGTAAGTTTTTTATTTTGTTTAGGGACTAATCTTAATTTTTGGTGGTTTAATTTTTCCGGTTAGAGATCATTTTCCGGTCAGTTTTTGAGCTTTTCTGTTAATTTCCCGGCCTGAATTCTGAACAGCCGCCGGCTTCAAATTTTCTTCTCTGTTAAGTTTTGCTGCGCGTGGCGTTCGCGTGGGTGTTTTTTTTGTCTGCCACCAGTTTTTTCGTTTCCAGTTTTTTTTGTTTCCTTTTCTTTTTTTTTGCCGCCGTTTTCTTCTTGTACCTTTTGTTTCCTTTTGTTTTCTTTTGTTCTTTTTTTTTTTTGGTTTCCTTTGTTTTTTTCTTTTCTGTTTTCTATTATTTCTTTTCTGTTTTTTTTGTTTTTGTTTTTTTTGTTGATCATTTCTTTTGTTTTTTTTAATTTTAGTTAGTTAAATAATTTTATAATTAATAATTAGATAATTAATTTTTAATCGTTAAATGTTTTATTAATTCTAGAATTTCTCTTTATGTCTCTTTCTATGGTTAATTAATAAAAAAATCTCTCCTCAAAATTAATTGTTCTAATTCGCCTAAATTAAATAATTAAGTGCTTGCGAGAAAATAAATAGTCCCTGTGGTTCGAACTTTATTATCTAAAATGACGATCGTGCGCTTGCGATTTTATTTGCACATCAATTATATTAATAATTTTTAATTATTATCTAATTAGAACTACCCATAACTTGAAAAGAAAAGAAAGTTGCGAATTTTTACATAGAGAATTCTATTCAATATAGAAAATCCAATTATATTTGGTTTAAATTATCAAAATACACGTTTTAGTATTTAAATATAATCCTAGTATTAATCAAATATAATTTCTTTAATATTAGATCTAACGATTCTTAGCTATTTATTTAATATCTAATGACCCTTGTTAATTTGGTCGTACAGTGGTCGTATAGGAACCAGACTATCAAAGTTTTGGGTAAGAATTCATTTACGTTTATTATATACTCCCTCCGTCCCACCAGGTTCTGTACATTTGGGGCGGAGGGTTCGACACACATTTTAAGGCTTTTATTAAATGTCGTTCCATAAATTATATATTTTTTTAAAAATTCTGAATAAAAATTTAATGTTTAAATTTATATTCAAAAAAAGATTTTAAACATTTAATTAAAACTTTAACATTTAATCAAACTTGAGAAAAAAATTAATTTTAAATTTGATTCTATTATAAAATTATTTTGGATAAATTTTATTTACTATAAAATTGCTTTGGACTTCAATAATCTTCAATGATTTAAAAAAATATATTTGACTAAATTATATGTATTTATATAATAGTTGTTTTATCGGATTCTATATAACAATTTTGTGCGAGTGCTATTAAAATTTAGGGTTAATAATCAAGTGAGTCACTAAAGTGGGCTCAATGTATCAAGTTGGTCACTGAACTGAAAACGGTATCAATAAGGTCATTAAAGTGGGTTACGGGTACATTTGATTAATTCTGCTAAATTTTTGTTAACGGTAAATGATGATGTGTTTAGTATAATCTGATGCAGGAATTCACAACACTTTATCAGATACTTGCCACGTCAGATTATACTAAACACATTAGATTATAACTTATTAGATGCTGGCCGATGTCTATGTTGTTTGGCAACCGATGTCTTAGTCGGTGATGTCTATCTTAGACATCGGCCAGAAACTGATGTCTGAACTTAACATACACATCGGTTATAACTTAAATTTGGATGTCTATTCTACAATTTTTATAGATATAATTGATTTTATAAACAAAGTACTTGCATTATATTGTAGAAAATATATAACACACCATTATCTGCCGTTGCGTGTCATTGCAAGGCTTATCATAATCGGTTTCGGTTGCTAATGAGCAGTAATTATTATTATTATTATTATTATTATTATTATTATTATTATTATTATTATTATTATTATACAGTAAAGATTGATCAATAATTATATGCACCCTGATCACAAACACTGTTTTTTCATATATATATTTTAATTTTTTTCTCTTTGATATCGTTCCGCAATCCCAAGCTAAAGTTTTTTATTTTTATTCTTGCAGAAAGCTTAAGCTAAGAAAAGTTTTTGGACAAGTGCCTAAAAAAAATTGAATAAAAGGTTGACTTGAAATGGAAACCATGATTCTCTCGGTGATAGTATCCTGAATCATAACTTATTCAGAAGAGTTAACTTATTGAGAAGAGTTATGTTCGTTTACCAAAACTAAATACTTTTTTTTTCAAAAACATCTTAACCAAGCATGTGTTCTTAGTTTCTCTTTTGGGTGAATATTTTCACCAGTGTATCTGTCCGAGTTATAGGATGGTTTACTGGGAAAGAATGAAGTTTTTTTTTATTATATAGTTTTTCAATAAAATAAACCGAAGTTGAGAGGTAAGGCAGTGTCTCTGATATCGTCTCAATCTATTTTTCTAGAATTTTAGAATTTTAAATACTAATAAATAAAAAAATATCATTTAACATATTATAAGTAAAATAGATGTTCGAATTTATAAAGGAGAAGAGTTCGAATTTATAGGTAAGACGTATAAATAAAAAATTTATACGAAATATAATATATATTTGAATTTATAAAGGAAAATCGTTTGAATTTATAGGTAAGACATATTATTAAAAATTCAATTGAAAGTAGAATAAGTTTTCGAATTTATAAAGTAGAAGAGTTCGGATTTATAAGAAATACATATAATTAAAAGTTCCAATTGAAAATAGAATAAATGTTTGTAAGACATAGTTAAGAGTTCTATTTAAAGTAAAATAGAAGTGCGAATTTATATATGTATCTTTTTTAACGAGAGAACGACCATTTACAAAGAAGTATGTTAATATGAAAATTAACATAGAAGGGAAGTATTAAATATGTTAAAAAAGGGATTTCGATCTTAACGAGCGAAATGTGTTTAACGGGATCACAACTTATTGGGGGAGGAATGAGTAATTGTTGTAATTAAAAAAATATATCTTTTTACATATTAAAAATAGAAAAGGTGTCAAATTTAAAGAGGAGAATTGTTCGAATATATAAGGAATACACATAAATAAAAGTTATATTTCAAATATAATAGGTGTTCGAATTTGTAAAGGAGAGTAGTTTAAATTTATAGGTTAGACATATAAAGTTCTATCATAAACAGAATTGGTTTTCAAAACTCTGAAGTAGAAGAATTTGAATTTCTAAAAAAACATAACTAAAAGTTCTATTGGTAGTAGAATAGGTTTTTGTAAAATATAATTAAAGTTCTATTGAAAGTAGAATAAGAATACAAATTTATCTAGATATTTTTTCAACGAGAGAATTACTCATTAGAAAAAATATGTTAACATGAAAATTTTTACAAGCCAAGTATTCAATATATTAAATTTAAGATTTTGATCTTAACCAGGAAAACATGTTTAACGGGAAGACGGTTTATCAGGGAGTAATGGATAATTGTTAAAATTTTATTGATAAATTTTTAAAAAAAAAATTATAACGCCGCCGCGAAACGCGGCTTTCTCAATAGTTCGCTATAAAATACATTCAAAAAGCAAACATCAACATATTACCAATTAATATGTTTGAATAGAACTGAATTTTTTATTTTTGATGAAGTTAAGAAGTCTGCTAGTTTCTAATCGTTTAATAATTAAATTCTAAACTTTATCGAAGTACTACTTTAAACAACACCTCTTATTTTTATCAGTGTTGTAAAAAGCGCTCCGAAGCGGTGAGAGAATCTTCTAGCGCTTAAGCGAAATTTTAAGCGGGCCACTAATCGGATTAATAATATATATTTTTAAATTTTTAAATATAATATTATTACATGTAAAATTAAAATTATGTAATAATTAAGTAATAAGAATTTAAAGATAAAACATTTTTAATCAAAAAATGTATTTTAAAATTTTATGATAATTATAGTCATAGTATAATAAACATTATTATTTTAAAATTAAAAAAATAGCAGGTCAACATCATTTTGACCGCTTAAATCCGCTTAATGATCGCTTAATCCGCTTAATGACCGCTTAATCCGCTTACTAGACCGCCTAAACTTCATTAACCGTTTTCCAACCCGATTATGCACTAATCGCTGCGTTTTTATCCCGACTCCGCATAAGCTATATAATATAATTCGTAGTTGTTAGAAGTTGATCCTTTGACTTTTGTAGTACTTCTTTATTATCCCTTTTACTTTTATTATATAATAGTATATAATTATCGATTGTGCTTATTATATATTAATTTTAAAAGAATAAAGATAGTTGATCTAAAATGATAGAAATTTTTCTATTGAATACAGGTGTAGTTGAATTTACGAGAACTATAAGTTACATGACAATTTTTCGTACAATTTTTTTCTAAAATTTTACACATCAGTAACATACTTATTATTATATTGTAAATTATATAAATTTTCTTAGACTTTAAATTATATTATATTTAAAAATGCATTTGCAATAGTAACATCATTTTCTAAATATTTTGTACCCTGATCACTAGTTTCTACATAATTTGTCCATAGGTGTGCGCAAATTTGAAAATAATTGTTAAAAATTGGTCTTAAGGAATTTGTGCAGGAAACCTTTCCAGCATGTTTCATAGATTCTCTTTAATTAGTTACCCTTTAAAAGGTTATCAAATACAATAATTTAACTTTACTTTTACCCCTTATGTTTAGTATCAGTGCTAATTTCATTCAAGATTAATGCTTCTAAATAAATATAACCTTCAATTAATGTTAACAATTTTGTGATGTTAGAGTAAACTAAATACATTAATATTTTCTGAGCGAATAATTGTCTTGTCTTTTGACCTGGTTAGTTATATTTAAGGCGTGTGTGTATTTGTCTTATTGATTAAGTGAATGATGGCTATTGAGGCAGATGGCTATTGAGGCACATGATCTGAAATGTTTGGAGGAACAATATGCAAACATCACACCGGAAGATGAGGCAAATGAAGGCATTACTTACGAGGATGAGGATGGGAATGAACTAGGCCTGGCAAATCGGATAATCGGTTCGGTTTCGGATCGGATCAATCTCGGATCGGATTAATTTTCGGTTATGATATATTTTTGGTATAGTTCGGATCGGATCGGATTTGATCCGGTTCGGGTCTAATTCGGATTAAAATCGGATGAAATTTGGATTAAAATCGGATGAATATGGTTCGGATCAAGTTCGGTTCGGATCATTACTCATTCATTTTTTTTTAATTTGTAATACTTTCAAAATATCTTATTATTAAATATATTATTTTTTATATAAAATAAAGTACTTTTTCAAAAGTATTGATTAAATATCTATGATATTTTTGACATGAAATTATTCTAATTAAGAATTTTGCTTATAAATAGATTAATTTATTGAATTAAAAGTGGCCTAATATATGTGGATTATGATATATTAATATCACAACTCAACTAAAACTGAATTCACCATTTTTTTTAGTTCGGATTTAAATCGGATCTCGTATTTCGAATCATATTCGGTCCGGATAATTTATTATTCGGTTATGATCGGTTCGGATCATAATCGGATCGGATAATTTTCGGTTAAATTTTCGGTTCGGATAATTTTCGGATCAGTTCAAATCGGTTTTCGGATAATTATCGGTTTAACTAATTCGGATACAAAATCGGATTCGGTTCTATGAATTTCGGTTCGGTTCTTCGGATCCAGACCCATTTTGCGTCTAGAATGAACTGTCTCAGATTGATGCAAGGTGGTGTCTAGTTGGAAATCTTTTGACGGGCAGAGGGATGTATGTGAAAGAACTAGAACCAAATCTATATGTCTTTCAATTCTATCATGAAGTGGATATATCTAGGGTTATTGAAGGGGTCCATGGACCATTGATAGACGCCATTTGATATTCAAAAGGCTAAAGCTTGGAGAAAATCCTAGAAGCTTGGTGTTGAACAAGTTAGAAATATGGGTTAAGATACATGATATGCCAGTTGGATTCATGTCAAAACGAGTGGTTTGAGATATTGGAAAATATTTAGGGGACTTTGTTGAATCAGATCGAAACAACTTCATTGGTGTATGGAGAGACAAAATAAGACTACGTGTCTCGCTCAACATTGACATCCCATTAAAACGGAAGATGCGTTTGTGTAAGAAAAATGGAGAAGAATGTTGGGCACAATTCAAATATGAGGGCATTTCAACTTTTTGTTTCATGTGGCCTTATTGAGCACTGGGAAAACTTTTGTGAGAGGTTATTTGATACGCTTGTAACAGCCCGACTTTTCGGACTATTAAATCTAATACAAAACTTAAATAAAATACATTTCTTTATTCAATAAATAAAATTTCACAAAAGTCAAATGTAGCGGTCAAACTTAATAATCAAAAATATAAAATCGGAGACGCAACTCCACAATTCAACAATAAAGTCTAACATATAAGCAATTTATTTCCATAAATCTTTAAACAAAATCACATAGCAGCACGAAATTACAAAAGTCCACAGTCTTATTCTTACTTAGCTTCCACAACGAATGAACCTGAAATGTTAGGAAAAGGGTGAGCTACAGAGCTCAGCAAGTAACAAATTGACTTACAGATATTCTAAAAAATCAGTGGGCATTTTAATAAAACAGATTTCTCAAAACAATAATAATTTTTAAAAACCTTTACAAAAACAAATCGAGTCCAAAGTTTATATTTTCAAAACTAGAACAGAAACAGATTTAAAACAGAATTAAAACAGAAACGAAATTCTTATAAATAACCACAGTCTTGCTCTACGGCCACACTTTCCCAGTAGCCGGGATCTTATTCTTATTCTTTTTATTTCGCCACACTTTGCTAGTGACCGACATCTAAAGTTCAATAATTACGCCCCCTTAATAGGTATCTAAAGTTGCACACTTGTGTGCCTACTAAGGGTATCTAAGGCTATTTCCGGAACTATAGCGTAAATTACGAACGGGTTCGACAACGTAGAGACTGAGGGATTCGAAGATTCTCGTATCTTATTTCTTATACATTTCGAAACAATATTTCTTATATCTTATACAAAATTTGAAAATTGTGGAATTAAAATATCTTTTGCGGAATTAAAATATCTTTTCCGAAAATAAAAGTAAGTCAAAAAGTACTTACCTCAAAAGTGATAAAATACCGAAATCAATGCGAGCAAATCCTATAATTTTATTAAACCAATCAAAGTCAAATAATGTTCACACCACCTTAATAGAACCCATGCGACGCTTAAATATAACTTACTCAATGAAATTTCAAAAATCAGACACCAAAACATCTTGCAAAATAGACCATTATTAACAAAATCAGTTATGACCAGTTCTAGAAATTGAAAAATTACTCTATGAAAATGACTTTATCTGAAAAAGTACAAAACACGAAAACTGTAGGCAATTCCGAGAACTTTCCAGAATGATAAGTCTCGTTAAAAACGGACAAGTAACGAACTTAGAACATAGACATTTGCGGACTGCAAAACAGAATCAGCCTCTGATCAGGTTAGTATTTTAACGTTTAAGACATCGCAATCACAGAAATAGTCAGAGGAATGAAACACAAAGTGCAGAGGTCGAAAAGAGCTTTCCAGAATGATATTACTCATAATTTTTGGATAAAGACTCAATTTACTATGGATTTTCAAAGTTAGACTTCTCAGTTTCGAAAACATACTGGCTGGTCAATAAATTCCAGAAAAACACATATCTACGGACCTAATTTTGAAAAACACAAAGAATCAAAGTCGTAGATAATTACAATACCTTTTTAGAGAGTCTAATAGCATAAAATTCCGACAAATAACGAGTCAGATACGAGTTTTACAAGAATTCAGACTTTATATATAGTATACATACAAAATCGGAGTAGCCATACGAACACAATGAACAAAACAAAGAACTCATGGATATATATCATATTATACACATATACAAATACTCAAGAGAACATATAAAGATCTTTGACATAATCAAAATAAATCAAATACCATACACGTGAAATAACACGAATAACAAGAGAATTAAAGAATCGTTACCTCTTCTTCTAAACTTGTTATGAATCTTCCTCTTTTTGCGTTCTTCTCTCTCTCTCTCTCTCTCTATCTCTCTCTCTCTCTCTCTAGCGGCGTCTCTTTTCTTTACCGATGCTAGGGTTTTCATCTCTTTTTTTAACACGCTCGTATCTAGATATGTATAGGTCAATTTTAATTAAAATGGGCCAACTAAAACTTTAAACTAAAGCCCAAAAAAATTAAATTAGCAAGACTCATTAATTCTATATTTTTATTCTAAAATCAAATTATATAATTATCGTAAATTTTAATCCACTTCTAATTCTAATTTCTAGCAAATTTTAATCTATTAAAATTACAAAAAAAATCCGGGATATTACATCACTAGATCAGGTTGAGAAGCCATACGGTATCTGACTGAGGTCCGTGCCCAGAAGAAAGAATCACACAATCGGAGAAAAATGGCTGTGAAATGGGATGGCGGATAACTTGCCGGATGGTGGACGAGGACAACAATGGCAGTATGACGTATCCACGGAACGCTTAAAACATGGGAAAATAACAACAGTAATGGGAGAAAAATCAGAGATTGAATTGACTGGAAAAAAAGAGGTGGATAAAGGGTGACCATGTGGCAAATCGGATAATTGATTCGGTTTCGGATCGGATCAATCTCGGATCGGATTAATGTTCGGTTATGATATATTTTTGGTATAGTTGAGATCGGATCAGATTTGATTCAGTTCAGGTCTAATTCAGATTAAAATCGGATAAATTTGGTTCGGATCAAATTCGGTTCGGATATTTTCGGATCATTACTCATTCATTTTTTTTAATTTGTAAGACTTTAAAAATATCTTATTATTAAATATATTATTTTTTATATAAAATAAAGTACTTTTTCAAAAGTAGTGATTAAATATCATAGATATTTTTGACATGAAATTATTCTAATTATGAATTTTGCTTATAAATAGATTAATTTATTGAATTAAAAGTGGCCTAATATATGTGGATTATGATCTGTAAATATCATAACTCAACTAAAATTGAATTCACCATTTTTTTTAGTTCGAATTAAAATCGGATCTCGTATTTCGAATCATATTCGGTTCGGATAATTTATTATTCGATTATGATCGGTTCGGATCATAATTGGATCGGATAATTTTCGGTTAAATTTTCGGTTCGGATAATTTTCGGATCGGTTCAAATCGGTTTTCAGATTATTATCGATTTAACTAATTCGGATACAAAATCGGATTCGGTTCTATGAATTTCGGTTCGATTCTTCGGATCTGGACCCATTTTTCCAGGTCTACCAGATGGGCGTAATGGTAGGAGTTGAAATCAATTAAGTATTAATGACGGATTGGATAAAAGGTCAACATGAGACAACATAATTAAGGAGACGGGTATTCTTCATGAGGATATAATTATAGTTAACAGATCCTAGAAGGCGTAGAAAGTCCAATAATAATGATCATGGATTGGACGGAGATATAGACACAGAAATGGGCTATAGTGAAGAGGATCCAAAAAACAAAATAAGGTCGGGCTCTGCAGGGTAGACCCACCTAGCATATGAGTGATTTCAGCTGGAATTGTCGTGGGCTTGGCAACCCATGGGCCATTCAATTCCTAAGTGATATTATATATCAGAAGAATCCAAAATTTGAACTT
The DNA here is from genome assembly GCA_030848705.1 of Heracleum sosnowskyi. Taxonomy (NCBI): domain Eukaryota; kingdom Viridiplantae; phylum Streptophyta; class Magnoliopsida; order Apiales; family Apiaceae; genus Heracleum; species Heracleum sosnowskyi. The sequence continues at coordinate 129,502,701 of CM061238.1, read as the reverse complement.
TTATGTGAAATCATATGCAATAAAAGACATGTTGAGACAGTTAGGAGGAAACTAGGTCACGAGAGCATGTTTGTAGTTGAGTCTCAAGGAAGGAGTGGTGGGTTGGTACTCATGTGAAAAAATAATGATGAGGTAACATTACTTGGCTACTATAACAATCACGTTGATATTAAAACAAGTGTACAAGGCATGATTGAGTGGCGTCCAACATGCATGTATGGGGAGCCTAGCAGGAGTCGAAGAAGGAATACTTGGGAGTTGCTCCGAAACTTGAGTAGGATTCTAACCTTCCTTGCTGCGTTATTGTAGACTTGAACAATGTAGTGATGGAAGTTGAGAAATGAGATGGTAACCAGTATCCGGAATGGTTAATATCAGGTTTTAACAATGCAATTGCAGAAAATAATTTAATTGATATGGACTTGGTTGGATATCAATTACTAACTCATAATTTTAATTCTTAAAGACTACTCAATATTGAACTTTCAAGCTCTAATTACCATCCTATTTTGTTTGAGCCGAATCCTACTCAGAGAGAAATAAAACAGAGGAAGTTTCTCTTTGAGAATGCCTGGTTTTGAGCCCATGTGTAAACAAATCGAGAAAGAAGAATGGGAGATGTGTAATCATATGGATCTTGAAGATAAGATTTAAAATTGTGTAGAACAGCTGAGTCTGTGGGGAAAAGAAATCACTGATAATTTTGGGAGAAAAAATAATTAAAAGATGCAAGAATATTCTCAAACAATTAAAGCACAAAAAAGATCAAGAATATGTACGACGTTTTAAAGAGGGACACGAGAATTTTTTTTTACCTTAAATCAGAAAGAGGTGTATTAAAGGCAGAGGTCGAAGCAACTTTGGTTGAAAGAAGGTGATGAAAATAGTAAAAAATTTCATGCCAAAGCTAGCATCAGAAGGAAATCAAATTACATTCATAAGTTGCAGAATGACCAGGGTGAGTGGGTGGATTGGGATAGCGGTTTAGAAGGAGTTATAGTATAATATTTGGACAGTTTATTTATAGTAGGCAATATATAATATTATGATCTCATTCGAAGTCATGCATTAACTTAAGTGAAAAAAAGAGGTATAAAAGGTCGTATAGCGCTTAAACTTGACCTGAGCAAAGCGCACGATCGGGTTGAATGAGGATACCTTTAGGTTATTCTATAGAAAATGGAATTTTGTGAAAGGTGGTTAAAGTTGATACTGAGATGCGTAATATCAGTTAGATACATGATCATTCACGGTCATAAGGAGATGGGTCCAATTATCGCTAGCAGAGGATACGCGAGGGGGACCCATTGTCCCCATACTTGTTTATTTTGTGTGCAAAAGGGTTTTCCGCATTGATGAAAAGATACGAGGAAAATAAATGGCTGAATGTAATTAAAGTTGTTATAAGTGCTCCAAAAATCTCCCATATGCTCTTCGCAGATGATAGCTACATATTTATCAGGGCAATTTAAACGGAGGCAGACAAGTTCAATGAATTGATGGAGAATTTTGAACTAGCATCTAGACAGAAACTAAATACTTCAAAGTTATCGATATTCTTTAGCATGAACACTCAAGTGTCTACTTGATCAATAATTTGTCAGCACTTAGGAATGCATGAAGCAAATGAATATACCACGTACTTAGGGATGCTTAATATGATGGGTAGAAACAAGTCAGCGTTGTTGGGTTTCTTGAAAGATAAGGTCAAATCTCGGATGTAAGGTGGGGATTTAATGAATCTATCTCGCAGCGAAAAAGAAATTCTTATAAAAATTGTGGCTCAGTCTCTTCCAATTTATGCAATGAGTGTATTCCTTCTTCTAATAGAAATCTCAGGAGATATGTGGAGGATGATGGCAAGGTTTTGGTGGTTATCGTTGTCAAGTAGTAACGCCATTCATTGGATTCTGAAACCTTAGAAACTTCAATGTTGCACTCGTAGGCAAGCAAGATTGGAGGTTGATTACTCGCCCAAATTCTTTGTCGGACGAGTTTTTAATATTATCCAAAAGATGATTTTCTTAATGCCCGGCTTGGTCACTACCCGAGCTTTCTGTGAAGAAGCATTTGGGAAGCGCAAGGATAATTAAAGCATGTCCCAAATGGTGTATATATAGGTACTGTAGAGCAGGTCCTTATACTGGGGTAACCTTGGTTTCTGTGTGAATCTAATTAATATGTCATTTTTGATCATTCAAGACTGAAAGAGAAGATGGTGAATAGCCTTATGAAACCTGATACGAGAGAATGGGATGTCCCACTCATTTCTATATAGTTTTTTTCTTACTGCTTGGCACGCATTTTAATGTGTATATAAAATATAGTTCTATAACTTATTTTTAAATTATTTTTTCTTTGAATAAAAATTTAAATGTTAAATTTTAATTCAGAAGAAAAAAATATAAAAAAATTATTTATAGAAATATATTTTATAGGAACATTAAAATACGTGTCGAACTTCTTCCCCCAATGTATATAATCTAGTGAGACGGAGAGAGTATAGAGCAAGTTGTAGATTCTTACCAACGGACAAAACAAGTCTCTAGCATTTACTCGGTAAAAAATACATACAATTATATTCAAGTGCTTAAAGGTAGGTGGAACACTAACGATAACTCTGATTTTTGGAGGCAACTCTGGAATTTAAAAATTCCCCCAAATGTGAAGAACTTGTTATAGTGAGTTGTTACAGGCAGCCTCCCCACTAAGGTACATCTCACATAGAAACACATGATGATCCAAACCAACTACCATTTTGTCATGTTAATTCAGGAACTTTATATCATCTCATGGGTGATATAAACTTTTGTTGGTAATTGCCGGAGAAAAATGGGTTGGGATCAATTTAGCGTTGAGGAAAAAATTTTGGTGTTGGGTTTCGGGGCAACAAACGCAGCGATAAACAGTCGTAAAACAATAAAAATTCCGAAACCCTAACCCTAGGATCCGTGTACAAGACATGGCTGATTATGGAGAAACGAAATCATACCTTAAAGAGCTTTAAAGTTCGGAAAGATGGAGGTCCTTGTTGTAATCACCACACAGCCCTTGTCCAAGATCTGCGTCGCCAAAGTCGTCCACACGAACGCTCGATCGTCCAACGATCAACGGAGTTCGGTACTAGCCGAAAAAACTGCCCCCCTCTATCTCTCTCTCTAGCCTCTCTTAATGCAGAGCTGCTAGGGTTTTCTTTAATTCGAAATTGCAGAAAAATCATGCCTCAATAATACATCATAATGTATTTATATGAGATAGAGGATTGGGCCAAAACCCTAAATCCGTTTTTGGGCTTCTTAAAACCCAATCTGATTTTGGTTTTAGTATTAAATTCGAAATTCTATTTAATTAAGACCATCTCAATTAAATGACTAATTTTGAAAATAATCAGTTAATATTAAATTCGAATTCTGATTTAATTAAGACCAGCTCAATTAAATAACTAATTTCAAATTTAATCATTTAATTTAAATTCATAATTTAAATTAAAACTCCATTTAAAACGTTCTAAGTGTGTGACCCTTTAGGTTATTATTTCGTTGGCAATAATTTTATTCTTAAATAAAATTATAAACAATGAGCGGCATCTAGTAATACATCATTGCTCCCCAAGAAATAATAATAAATGGTGATCCAATTAAACCTTTCGTGACTAATGTTTCCGTGTAATATAATCCCTTTAACCAAATATTATAGATTAAACTCGAGGCATGTTATTAGTCATCCTCTTCAACATTTAATCCAGGTTTCCTTGATCAATGAGTAGACTATTAAAACAAATCAATATTTGAGCATGGCCATGCATTTTCATAGTCTCACTCAATCAAGAGACCAATAATATCTCTCCTAATAATAGGAGGGTTAAATCCTATATCTATCATTCATATTTCTCATACGACTCATAATATACCCGATGTCCACTTTTATCATCACCCGGTCAAAGGTAACTTTTAATGTAATCAAAGTATATTAATCCTCGTATAGAAATATAATGATCTCAAGTCTAAGGATCATTACACCATTATCACTGTGAGCTATTCTAATGACTTTATTACCATGTAGAATCTCACTGTGGGTCTATCCGGTGCCATGTAGAATATTACATGCACCTATGTTCTTGACTTTAGTATCATTATACCTATGACCAATGAGATGTGGTCATTTAGTCAATGAACATACTAATCTTTATGCATCATAATTGTCCTAATTTATAATGCTTAATTAGGGATAATTTAGGAATATAAACACTATTCATATAATCTCATTTTTAAGTCACATACTTAAAGATATAGAATACGTGTTCAATATTCCAAGGACATTTATTACTCTAACATTAATATCGCAGTAAATAAAGACATAATAATTGTTGTCGAATAATCAATAGAACATAATCATTATTAAATAACAAAATAGTGTTTCCCAGAAGTACAATTGTATTGTCTCTAGGGCACTAACACTAACATTTGGTACTCGGGTGGTTGACATGTTTCAAAGAACAGGCAATAAGGCTTTAGAAATGGTTGTTATGTATTGTTAGGCAATCAGGAAGGCTAGAAATGAGTTTATTTGGCAGAATAAATGATTGTCAATAGAAAACATAGTTGTAGCAGCAAACGCGTACCTTGATCATTGGGTGAAAGCCCGACCACCCTGTTAACGAAGGAATTTGGTATTAACAAAATTTCAGGTTCGTCGTCGGAATAAAGATCTACGATGGTGGTTCTTCTCCAGAAAGCCGCCGGAGTATGGTGGTTGTGATGAATTGGGGGCTGAGATTGTAAGGGTTTTCTTGGTGGTGGCTCGCTGAGCTCTTCACTTTCAACCCCCTACAATGTGCCTACGTACCCCGTATTAATAGGGGATCAAGCCCTACATAGTTTTTGGGGAGCAAGTAACCTATATAGGCTGGTTTCTGATTTCCGAGGCCCACTAGAATACCTGATCCGTCTTCTGGAATTGGTTTTCGACTCACTTTAGGAATGTCCAACGATGAGGCCTAGCCACAAAGGCCCAAGGCTCAACTACAGTCTAGGGACTTCATGGATACGGCATCGACCCAACTCAGGAGCCGACACTAACCTCTACCAGCTGTCTCCCTGACCAAAGTAGTTGCAGGTATAACCATGACTTACCCCAAATGTCAGACGCATCCTTGTCCCCCGAATGAGAATCACCCACCAGATTGCAAGACAAGTTATCCCAAGCGTTTGGGTGCAAAGTGCAGGATTACTCCAAAGTTTCCCAATGAGAACGCGCCCATTGAATGCAGGAACAGGCCTCCCAAAGCACACACCAAGATTTACCCCACATCCCCAATGAGGACGCACCCATTGAATATAGGAGGAGGCCTTCAGTACACATGCATACTCCTGGAGGCCTTCAACAACGGACATCCCCCTCCTAGGGCACATCATAGGAAGGAATTCTTCAATCATCAGGAAAACTCCTGGAGGCCTTTAATCACGAACATCGTCATCAGGCTAACCCCTGGAGGCCTTCAATAACGGACATCCCTCCTTTATGAGACATCTTAAGGGAGAAGTCTTCAATATCTTGCCATTATCAAGCCAATGGAGCAATCCTTCACCACCAAGTAACCACTTCAAACCAAGAGGACGCACCCTCAAGGGGTGGACGACCTAAAGGGGCACATCCTTACCCCTATGTGGGCAAGCCCTAACTCTTCCTTATGCCAATCCCATGTCAATGTAGCTCTTATTATTTGTCAAGTCATCACTTCGTACCATGATGGTGGACGGCCTCTCAGGGCGCGCCCTTAACCCTATGAAGGTAAATCTTAACCTTATGTGTGTCAGTTCAATCCCTAATTGCATTTTGGATATCCCCAATTGATTATTATTTGACCCGAATCTTCCCTAAAAACCCAATTGATTTGGCAGAATAATGATTGTCAATTGAAAACGTAGTTGTAGCAGCAAACGCGCACTACAAAAATTCGGCTAATTTCGACCATAAAAAACAGTCGAAATTAGCTAATTTCCACCGCAAACGGTCGAATTTAACTAATTCCGACCAAAAATAAAAAATGTCATTTTTAGCTTGGTCGAAATTGCTCAAAAGGGTCGAAATTAGCTATTTTCGACCATATAAATTCAACCCACTAAATTCGACCAAATATTTCAAAATTTGGTAAAAATTTCAAAATTTCGAATTTTGGCGCCCAAAGTGAATTTAATTCGACCAAATATAGTCGAATTTAGTATGCTAAATTCGACCGAATACAGTCGAAATTATTTGTTAAATTCGACCATATTCGGTCGAATTTAACGTACACCATTTTTAAAAAAAAAGCAGCAGAATCTGCTGCCCAAGAAATGCACAAATTTTCTGTAAATTTTCACTAGTTTCTACATATCAAGAAGGATGATTACATTAAACAATAATGGATATAATAGTTATTTTTTCTACTAATCCTAAAATAATATACATCAATAATGTTGAACTAAAAATACAATAATTTTTCATTCCTTTTGAAACACATAGTTAAAAATCAAACACTATAAAAATTACTCTACCCCAATAATATCCAAATGTGAAAAAATTTAAAAAAAAATTAACTTAGTGTGTGTATAATTATAATAACTTGTGTTATTTCGCTTTTAAGTTACCGGAAATGAACCCATCGGAGGTCGTAGAGGCCGGAAGTGGTGAAGATGAACTCGTCGGAATTAATTGAGATGAACTCGCCAAATGTTAAAAATGTAATTAAAGGATGAGCTAATATAAAGGATGTATATATATTGTTTGAAATGTATGAAACATGTGTTAGTATTTATGTATATAAATTGATATGTATGTTTGTTAGAGAAGAAGAATGGAGTAGGAGTATAAAAGAATGTTTATGAGAGAATATGAATGGATGAAATATATAAGAGAGAAAAAGATGAATGTAATTGAATTAATGGTTAGGATGGAATATCTTAGGAAAACAAATGAATGGTCTAGATTGAATGTAAAAGAGCAATCCATGTGCTTGTTTTTCAGCCACTACAAGCGTGACGTGGCATGAATAAATTGGCTTATTCTGAATTTTACTAAATTCAACCAAATTTGGTCGAAAACAGAACACGGGTAAATTCGACTGATATCGGTTGAATTTAGCTAAATTCGACCGATATCAGTCGAGCTAAAACTTAAATTCAACCAACTAGGGTTTATGGTCGAATTTAGTGTAAGTGGCATATATATTTGTTAAAATGTTTAAGATATTAATATTTAAATTAATTAATTTTTTGCACACACTATATTTTTTTTGATAATCTTCACATCCGTACGGTTGGATTAATCAAAATAATTTTTAAATAAAATAAAATATCTAACCCTAGCCCAACCCCTAAATCTAAACCCTAAACCCCCAATATTTTACTCAACTATGGCGATGTACAAAGCTGTGAAGATTTTTTTTTCTATCGACTATTATTTATTCAAGTTTATTTTATTGAATGTAGTATGTCGTAAACATACTTTCATATTGTTTTTTGTATTTTTTAACAACAATTAGATATTTTATTTAATTTTTCTAAAAATATCAAAAAATGAAAGTTCAACATTTTCTAATCATATAAAAAAATTTTGTAAAATTTTTGTACTAACTAAATTTTTACATGTAGTGAAAGGTATCCTTGTATTTTTATTTATTTTTCATGATGTGTACAAACATTTATAAAATTAATAACATATTTAAAAAATTCTGAAAAAATAAATTCAATCGAATTCGGTCACATTTATTAAATTTGACTAAATTCGGTTGAAAATATATTTGAATAGTTTGAGAAATTTTGGGTGGGAAATTTCCCACTTTTTACAAAAATTGAAAAAATATAAGCGGCAAAATTACCGTCAACCTTAATTTTAAATTCGACCGAATTTGGTCGAATTTAGTTTTCAAAATTTAATATTTTTGCGGGACTTTTCCCTCCATTTTTTGGGGGATTTTAGTTTCGACTAGACAAAAAAATCGGTCGAATTTAGGATTAAATTCGACCCTTAAGGAAAATCAGTCGAATTTAGTAGTAAATTCGACCATTTTTATTTTCGACCAGAAATGATCGAATTTATCCGCAGTCCATAAATTCGACCACAAGCGGTTGAATTTAGTCACGGTCGAATTTGTGAGGTCGAAATTGCCCATAATTTCTTGTAGTGGCATATCTTGATCAATAGGTGAAAGCCCGACCACCCTATTTCAATACTATACCTACAGGTTCCGTTGGATGGAGTTAGGAGTTGGGTTAGACCTTGATGATTATAAATCTTTGTTTGAGCAGATATGATCTGTGGCACCACTGTCTACTATCCAGTCAGTATTATACTTGGATATTAGACAAATGTTACCTGCCAGTAAAGCATGAGAATCCTTGTTTCTGTCATCCTGTCTTTGTTCTGAATTGTGCTTGTTGTACATCTCAAGAAACTGATTATATTGAGCTTTTGAGAAATGACTCGGTTCTTCTTCACTACCATGCTCAGTATCCAAGCTTACAGCATTAGCCACTTTTCTGTCCTTAAACTTAAATCCTGGAGGATAACCATGGACTTTGAAGCATCTTTCCAAACTATGACCACTCATTTTGCAATGAGTACAATAATACTGTCTTCTACCAGAGTTTCCCAAAATTCCTGTAGACATACCATTGTTCTTATTAGAAAAAGAATTACCATTGGTATTAGAAACCTGTGTGGACCTGCTGTATGAAGGATTTGAGTTTGAAGTCCTATTAAATTGCTTATAATTCCTTCTCTCTGAAAAACAAGCCATAGCTTCAGTCTGATTTGTCACTTGTGACAACTCTTTATGCCTTTCTTCTTGAGCAAACAGCCTATACGCATTAGATATACTTGGCAAGGGATACTGCATCAGCAAATTGCCTCGGATTGTAGAAAATTCATCACCTAGCTTCATCATAAACTGAATCATACGTTGATCTTGCTGCATTTGATATACTCTTTGTTCAAGATTACAAGTACACTTTTGACAAATACACTGAGGCAACGGATTAGCATCAGTAATGGAATCCCAAATTGTCTTAATTTTGGTAAAAAACTCAGAGACATTATCAGCACCTTGATTTAGCTCATTTAACTGTTGTTCTAGAGAATAGACTTGTGTCATTGATGTGTAACCAAATCTCTCTTCTAAGTCAATCCAAATTTCTCTAGCAGTTCTAAGAAACAATACACTTTTAGCAATCACATCATCGAGATTAAACAATAACCAGGAACAAACCAAATCGTTACACCTTTCCCAGGCTTTGAACTCATTAGACGTAGACTCAGGTTTTGATATACTTCCATCAACAAAACCAATTTTGTTCTTAGCAGACAAAGTCAAAATCATCGATCTCTTCCAGTTATTGAATCCAGTTCCAGAAAATTTAGTAGAAACTAATTGCGACGTATTAGAATCAGAAGGATGAATGAAATACACACTTGAAGGATCTTGATTAGGAGATTTAGCAGCCATGTTTAATCCAAGAAGACGAGAGAAAAGAAACAAACAGATCTAATCTTCACAGAACGAGTTCACAGAGAACAATCTTTCACAGATAGAAAGAAAAAAAAACACAGATTTGGAGCTTAAGAATCAGAACAAGTTCACCTGATGAATGACGATTGTGATTTGTTCTGGAACAGTGATTTGATCGGAGAAAGACGAACTGATTGCAGATTGCGTTGAGATCGCTCGCTCTGATACCATGATGATTTCGTAAACAGCAGCAAAGAAAAGAGATAGATTGATGAACACTACTGTTGCTTAACTGAACTAAATCATATTGTTGTGATTACAATACTGAAAGCTTACTACTACCATTATTACAAACTATTAGCTATATATATACAGATTAGGAGAGTAACTAACTAACTTGTAACAAACTACTTGCTTAGCTGGACCTAGCTGTCGACCTAGCTGTCATAACAGATTTGTAACAGAATTTGATCCTAGCTGGCAGCTGAGCTGGCAGCTTCAGTATCTCCAACAGACCTCAAACGGGTAAAGTAAAGGTCAATTTGATGCATCCATGTTTGAAGCTGAAGGTCAATTTTGATTTGGAATAGTAACTCGTAATCACAATGGTGAGCTAGTAGAAGTACATGCGTACATTTTCTCAGGCTCGCTCAATTGCTCCTGTACTAGCTGAAGGGATACTTATTAGGGAGGCTTTCAGCTGGTTGAAGGCGAAGCCTTTGTCGAAAGTCAGTCTAGAGTCTGATTGTGCTCTGTTAATTCGAGTTATCAGAAGTCAAGTATCCATGGCTTCAACTTTTGGCCTGATCATCAAGAATGGCAGGAGCTTATGTTTTCTCAATTAAAGCATGTAGTCTTATTATCTACCGTTCTGCTAATAAGTGTCAAAGTTTTGCTAGAGCAACTTGTTCTTATCCGGAACGAAATTTTAGCAGGAGAGATGTTCCCGTTAATCTTTTGAATTATGTTTTGATTGATAATAATGAATGAAAATATACCAAAAAAAACTTTACAATTTTTTTTTAGTATATGTACAAGTTGAACGTTATTATTACTGTAACATTTAATCATATATTTATAATTACACCATTAAAATATATTACATATTTAGCTAAGTTCCAAAAATAAGTACATTGAGAGCGTTTATGATGTGCAGTATTATTGCATTTTTTGTGGAATCAGATTAGCAATGATTAATTTAACCATTTTGGTTGTAGTTGTCATATGCCAACTAATTACGATCATTTAAATAATAAGCCTATGCACTTTTCGAGATATCAAGAAAGAGAGGAATAATTAACATGATATAACGCAGCTTAGATTTATAATTATAGACAACATTAAAAGTAACAAAAGATTACCCATATATTAATTAATTAGCTCCATATTTTGGACAGTTCAAGTAACCAATAAACCAATCGCCTTATCAAAAACATATCGTAGAAAAGCAAAGCAAGTATTTTAGGGTTCCTATTCAGGGTCCAGGACAAAATTTCTGCACACACCAAATGTGTTTTATCTGTTTTATGTGGGAATTTCACCCGTGACGGAGCTACATTGAGGCTAGTGGGGACTAAAGTCCCACTAGGGTTAGAATAAGATATTATAGTTTATATTTCAGCCCCCACTAAAATTAAGAAAAAAGTCACATATAATTATCTTAGTCAATATTTATATTTTTATATATTTTTATTTTATTTTTTATCTTTTAATTTCTTAAATGTGCATATGTTTTATATAATTCAAAAAATTCTCTTACAATTTGTTTAGTGTCATGTCAAAATTATGTTCCTCTTATTTTAATATTGATGCAGACATTTAAATTACGTTTATCTTAATTTAGTTATTATTTTTTAACTATTAAAATATAAATTTGAATCCAATAGATGGCACCAAAACTTTTATGAGTAATTTCTAGCATCGTAAAAAAGTTGTCTAATAATTTTAAAATTTTGTTTTCTAATATATGTAAACTCTTGTGTATTTTGAAACTATTGTTGTTATTTAATTTTAGAACGGGATAAAATTCTCCTTAAAAACCTAATTATCATCCCACTACACCAAAAACGGGCTTTTCCTACCGTCGAATCGGTAGGAAAAGGCCCGAAATCGGTAGGAAATGGGTCATTTCCTACCAACCCGCGTTGGTAGGAATTGCTTAAGTCGGAAATGTCATTGGTGGGAAATGCTACTGACTTGGTCAATGGGGACCCCACATGCTGACTTGGACTGCCACATGGCAGGGACCCATGTGCCAACATGGATGCTGACGTGGCGTGGGACCCATCCACGTCAGTTGAAATGCCAGATGCCACGTGGGTGGGACCCATCCAAGTCAGCTGCCACGTGGCATGCCACGTGGCATGCCACGTGGAATTTGTGAAAATTCTGCATACCCATTTCCTACCGAGCATCCCTGAGCACATTGGTAGGAATTATTTCAGAATGCATGTAGAATGTCATTTCCTACCGATCATTTCCTACTGTCCTTGTTAGCATTTCCTACCAACCATTTCCTACCGTCCTTACCAAACGGTAGGAAATGCCCCAAAATTGGTAGGAAATATTGGATTTCGAATGGTAAGGACAGTAGGAAATGAGTTGAAGACGGTAGGAATTACTAGGTTTTTTTTTGTTTTTTTTTCAATTTATTGTTTCCCCTCCTAATGATACAAATCATACTTGCAAACCAAATCTAATACAAAGAACACACAATTACATTTTATAGCAGAAACGCTCAATAAAAAAACAATCATCCATTACATCAAAAGATCATTACATTAAGTTCCCCCTTATCATGCCATAATATATAATCCCTTTACAACAAATACATATGTGTTCAACACAACTATAATACATATTTGTTCTAATATACTATAATTATAACCATTACAACAAAAAAGAAAAAATTAAAACTTAACCAATCTATTTCTCCTTCATCCTTTAAAATGCCATCACCCTCAAACTTGCTTTCAATCTCGTTTTCTCCATTTCTTTTGCCTTCAAATCCTAACAATTTACATAATAAGTGGAACCAATTAACAAACAAAGAACAATAAATACACAAAATTTCAACTTAGTGTAAGGATATGTAACAAAGAACTAATTAGAAAACAAAACACAAATGCACACATATTATATGTAAATGAAGTACATATATATATAAAAGATAAAAATAATTTATACCTAAATGATTGAAATGAAGGAGGAAATTGAGATGATTAAAGTGAATGAGATGAAGAGATTTATGTGAAATGAAATAGATGAAGAGATTTATATGAGATGAAGGAGGAAATTGAGATGATTAAAGTGAAGGAGATGAAGAGAATTATATTGGTGAAGTAGATGAATAGATAGAGATAAAATGAAAGTGAAAGTGGAGAAGTAGTTTATAATTTTGGGGCAAAAATTTGAATTTTTAGTTTAGGCGCACTTTTGAATTTTTTGTGAAATTATGGACCATTTCCTACCGACATGCGGTAGGTTTTGAGTTTGGGCGAAATTATGGACCATTTCCTACCGACATGTAGTAGGTTTTGAGTTTAAGCGAATTTTTTGAATTTTTGGATTTGGGCGGAATTTTTAATTTGTCATGTTTGGGCGCCTTGTTTTGAAATTTTTGTGAAATTATACCCATTTCCTACCAACATGCGGTAGGTTTTGGTACTTGTTTGCTGAAAAAATGTTAATTTCACAAGGAATCGAACCCGGGTGGACAACGAATTCACACAACATCCCAACCACTATGCCAAGGTGTTTCTTGTGTTGTATGGTCATTCCAAATTTTATGACAATACCACATTATATTATACTTTTTCATTAAAAAGTCGTTACAAATAACCTTTAAAAATTATAATTTTTGGCAAACATGATTTATTCATAGTGATACTGAGATTTGTACGGTTGGATCATTAAAAATTATTTTAAAAAAAATGAACCAATACAAACTATTAGTAAAATGTGACTAATTTTTAGTGATTCCTTATAAAATCACATCAAATCAATTCGAAAAATCACAATTTTTGGTACACGCGAGTAATTTGTAGTGATTTTGAGATCTGTACGGTTGGATCGTTCCAAATATTTTTTTTTTAAAAATGAGGTCCAACCCTAGAGTTACCCCTAAATCTTAACCCTAAACTTCAACCCTTAACCTTGGAAGTTCAGTTATTGAAGAATCTGAATATTTTTTTTTAAAAGAAAAATTGTAAAATGTCATTTTGTTTTTGTAACTTCATGCAATAACATAAAATATGTTTAACAAAATAAATTAAAAAACTTAGAATTTATTTTGTAACAATTAATTATTTAGTAGAAAACCTTTTATCATTATAAAATCATTGCAAATGGAGTAAAAAAAAATTTATTCTTTGCATACATGATGTAATTTTAGTGATATTGATATCCGTACGGTTGGATCATCGAAATTATTTTTTTTTGAAAAACATTTGTCTAACCCTAGCTAACCCCTAAATTCTAAATTTTATATTAAAATTAATTAATAAATAGAATGCGGTAGGAATTGTTCAGAACGGTAGGAAATAGTGTTAATATATCCTACCGCCATGTGGTAGGAAATGAGTTTAATCGCCATTTTTGAAATTTTCATGAAATTTTGGGCACCAGTTTTGAAATTTTTGTGAAATGTCATTTTTGAAATTTGCTAAAAAATAAATTCAATTCCTCGTGGAATCGAACCTTAGACCTACTTAACAAAAGCTAACACTCCAACCACTCTACCAAACATGTTTCTTGTTGAAAATGTTATCCAATATTTATTTAACCATATATGTACTCTAAATTTATAAAAAATAAACATTTTCATTATAAATTCATGGCAAATGAAGTTAAAAGAGTCTAATTTTTTGCACACATTATAATTTTATAAGAAAATGAAATTCCAAGATGTATTTACGATATGAAAATAATTTTTTTTATTTTTGTAATTATTAAATAATTAATTTATAAACGTAAATGTAGATAAGATTCAACTTTTCGTTACAGCTCATTTCCTACCAACATGCGTTAGGTTTTGAGTTTGGGCGAAATTATGGACCATTTCCTACCGACGTGCAGTAGGTTTTGAGTTTGGGCGAATTTTTTGAATTTTTGGATTTGGGCGGAATTTTTAAATTTTCATGTTTGGACGCCTTGTTTTGAAATTTTTGTGAAATTATACCCATTTCCTACCAACATGCGGTAGGTTTTGGTACTTGTTTGCTGAAAAAATGTTAATTTCACAAGGAATCGAACCCGGGTGGACAAAGAATTCACACAACATCCCAACCACTATGCCAAGGTGTTTCTTGTGTTGTATGGTCATTCCAAATTTTATGACAATACCACATTATATTATAATTTTTCATTAAAAAGTCGTTACAAATAACCTTTAAAAATTATAATTTTTGGCATACATGATTTATTCATAGTGATACTGAGATTTGTACGGTTGGATCATTAAAAATTATTTTTTAAAAAATGAACCAATACAAACTATTAGTAAAATGTGATTAATTTGTAGTGATTCCTTATAAAATCACATCAAATCAATTTGAAAAATCACAATTTTTGGTACACGCGAGTAATTTGTAGTGATTTTGAGATCTGTACGGTTGGATCGTTCCAAATATTTTTTTTAAAAAAATGAGGTCCAACCCTAGAGTTACTCCTAAATCTTAACTCTAAACTACAACCCTTAACCTTGGAAGTTCAGTTATTGAAGAATGTGAATATTTTTTTTTTAAAAAAAAAAATTGTAAAATGTCATTTTGTTTTTGTAACTTCATGCAATAACATACAATATGTTTAACAAAATAAATTAAAAAACTTAGAATTTATTTTGTAATAATTAATTATTTAGTAGAAAATCTTTTATCATTATAAAATCATCGCAAATGGAGTAAAAAAAAATTTATTATTTACATACATGATGTAATTTTAGTGATATTGATATCCGTACGGTTGGATCATCGAAATTATTTTTTTTGAAAAACATTTGTCTAACCCTAGCTAACCCCTAAATTCTAAATTTTATATTAAAATTAATTAATAAATAGAATGCGGTAGGAATTGTTCATAACGGTAGGAAATAGTGTTAATATATCCTACTGCCATGCGGTAGGAAATGAGTTTAGGCTTCATTTTTGAAATTTTCATGAAATTTTGGGCGCCATTTTTGAATTTTTTGTGCAATTTTGGGCGCCACGTGGCATGTCAACGAATCAGAGGACGACACGCTGTCTTTGGTGTGCTGAATAGACGACCCATTTCCTACCGCTTCGAAGGCGGTAGGAAATGGGTCAAAAAAGACAACAACTGACGTGGCTTATGAGACCCACAACACCTATTTCCTACCAACCTTGGTAGGAAATGAGCACAACATTTCCTACCAATTATCGACGGTAGGAAATGGGTCAAAAAAGACACCAACTGACGTGGCTTATGAGACCCACAACACCTATTTCCTACCAACCGTGGTAGGAAATGATCACAACATTTCCTACCAATTCTCGGCGGTAGGAAATAGGTGAAGCAAAACGACGTCATTTCTCGCTTGACGTGGCATTGTGGGTCCACATGACCCATTTCCTACCGTCGACGGTAGGAAATGGGTGGGTCCCATGGGTCATTTCCTACCGTATGCGGGGACGGTAGGAAATGACCCTTTGACTTGAAAATTGGTAGGAAATACTCGGTAGGAAATGCTTTGGTAGGAAATGCTTGGTAGTAAAAGCTAATTTTTGGTGTAGTGTCCATAAATTTTAACTTTTTTTATCATAATTTAGCCTCTACTACTCCATTTTTCTGGCTCCGACACTGAATTTCACTATGTCAATCTTCATGCCCTCATTTGGTTATGAACACCAGGCACGCGTTTCCGACCTTGTCACGTGCACATGACCCCACTAAACCCTAAATTTCCCCAACGAATCAAAAGAAAAACATAAACCAGGGAAAAGAAAAAGAGGAGAGTAAAACAAAAACAAAAATCCAAAGCTTCCCCAGCCATAAGGCCAAATAAAAGAAAGTAGACTTTTTCCTATTTAAAACTATATAATATAAGGTCTGTGTTCTATACATTATTTGTGTCTTAGCTCTGTTTGTGCTTTACATTTGTAAGTGATTCCTATCCTTTAATTCCAGGGTTTTTGCATCTGTTCTTTCATCTCTGTACATCACTTAATTAATTCTCCTACTTTCTTAACTTTCTCTTTTAATTGGTTGTATTATTCTAATCTCAGAGTTTAATTACACTGTTTCAATATCCTTCATGTTTATCTTCATAACTATTGCATCTAATTCCCTCCTTTGATTTCTCCTTTCATTTTCATTTTCGACAATTCATAATTATACATACCCTAGCTAATAGCTGTGTAGTCAAATTTTAGGACCCTTAAAGATCTTTCTTGGTTTCTCTCCTAGGTCAGGAAGCTTTTCGATCTTATTAGGCAACCATGGCTAATCCGTGGTGGACCGGACAGGTAGGGTTGCTTCCAGGAATCGATCCAAGGGATTCTTCTCTGATGCTAAACAACAAAACACATCAAGATCTAGGAATGAATAACAACAATAGCGGTGGGGATGAAGAAGATGAGAGAGATAATTGTGATGAGCCTACGGAAGGAGCTGTAGTTGTGGGCTCTCGTAGACCTAGAGGTAGGCCTCCGGGTTCGAAGAATAGGCCTAAACCACCTATAATTGTAACACGTGACAGCCCTAATTCGCTTCGTAGCCATGTCATGGAAATCGCCAGTGGGACAGACGTGGCAGAGAGTATAGCTCAATTTGCACGGAGACGACAGCGTGGCGTTTGTGTACTAAGTGGCAGTGGCTCCGTGGCTAACGTCACCCTTAGGCAACCAGCTGCCCCGGGTGCTGTAGTTGCCCTTCATGGAAGGTTTGAGATTTTGTCTCTAACCGGGGCCTTTTTGCCTGGACCAGCTCCTCCGGGATCAACGGGCCTTACGGTGTATTTAGCTGGAGGACAAGGACAAGTTGTTGGAGGAAGTGTGGTAGGGTCACTTGTTGCAGCAGGACCTGTTATGGTGGTTGCTGCTACTTTTGCTAATGCAACTTACGAAAGATTGCCACTAGAGGATGATGAGGAAGAGGGAATTGTGGCCGGAAACAGAGGTAATTCACCGCCAGATATCGGAAGTAGCGGTGGTGGAGGACCACATTCAGGGTTTCCGGATCCATCATCTCTACCAATTTACAATTTGCCACCTAATTTGGTACCTACCGGTGGGCAAATGAGTACTCATGATGCATACGCTTGGGCTCAAGGTTCTCGGCCGCCTTATTAGATGAAAAAAACCAAAATGGAGAGAAATTGTTGCTTCTTCTTAAAGAAGGATAGAAATTAAGTTGAAAAAAGTGTGGATCTGTTTGTAAAATATATAGAATGAGTGATGTGAAGAGAGCAAACACATGCAGTTCTCTACATATGTTGTACATATTGAACTTTTTTTAATTTTGATTGGCTCTGTGTTTGCAATAAAATGTTATTTTGCTGTGTAATGGTTTCGTAGTTTATGATTATTAATGTATGTACCTTTACATTGGTGGATTATGATGATCTTTTTTTCACTTATTAGTTATTACAAATGAAGAGAATAAACAATGTACAGCAGTTTGGATTGATTATCATTTATCGCATAGCTACGATTTCATTAAAAAATTGCAGGGAGCAAAGATTAACAATTGATGCCCAGCTGTTTGGAGCTGTTAATCATATGATCAACTGAAAATTTAAAATTGCAGTCGTTCAATTTTTTAAGTTTGGTGTAGCATCTTTTAAGTTTGCAAAAACGGCTATTGCGCAGCTATATATATGTAGCTTCTGTTGGATGCACGATTTAATACTATACTACTATACTAATTCATCAAGCACCGTCCTTATTTTTTCAGAATTCCTGTGGCTGTGGCGAGGTCATGAGATGAAACATGAGTGTATAGGTTTGTTTATATATACTGCGCGCTCCCTCCTGTCCCACCCTTTGTTTACATTTTGTTTAGTACTCAAAAGTATATATAGATAGTGAGAAAAAGATAAGAAAACCTAGTAAGAAATGCTACTAATTTAATGTATAGATGGAATATATAGTGATAAAAGTATTCAGTGTTGAGTATTTTAAAATTTTGTTTTAGGCCGTGTAACATTATTTTTCGTAAATATGATATGCTTATGTCTTACACAATTTATTCTTTTTCTTAGCTTCTCTTTTGAAAAAATAATTTAGTTTTCTACAAAACTTAACATAGTTTAAAACTCGAAAATTGAATTTACTCAATTTCGTCTTCAAAATCCGAGTATTCGATCGATTTCCGAGTATTCATTTTCAATATTCGAGTACTTAACCGAGTATTTGCTCAAATTCGAATCGATTGACATCCAATTTTCAAATACTCATCCAATCGAATATTCGGCCGAGTTAACCGATTTTTAGAACACTAAAAGCAAGACAAAATGATTATGCAAAACGATGTTCAATTTAATGTATTTTATAGAAGAAAAAAGTATTATATTCTATAACAAAGTATGTAAATTATTTTTAAAATTCTAATATTTAAATGATCTTAAATAGAACCTAACCATCAAATTTAGAATCGTTAAAATTACTTTACAATCCTCTTCTCTCTCTCAATTAGAGTCGACCCCCAACCCTAACTAGCGGCCTTAATAATTCTTAGATTTAACAGTTTTCTTCACCAATAAACCTTTCTTCCTTCTCACAAATTTATTTTCGTCTCCCTTTCTCTCATCTAATCATTATATTTCTTATTTTTCCTTTAACAATCACCCTTTTTTTAAGGATTAATGTACCCAATTTTTTGGGTGTTTTTTTTGTTCTCCTTTGGTTGATATGTTTTGGTATTTGTGTTTCTGTTTCGTTGTTTTGTCTCTTTGAGAATGATTCAATTGGTGTTTTGGGATCTGGAAAGCCCGCATCGAGGCTGGGTCGGTGGTGGAAATCATAAAAGCTCACCTTTCACAACGGAAGATTGTTCATATTATGTGGGCATCTGTCCCTCTAATTTTAGTTGGTGCAACAAAAAACTCTGAACATTGGACTACAATCTGACTTAATTGTGTGAAGGTCAATTGTGATGCTACTGGTTTCAGAGATGGTGTAAGTTGGATTTCTCGGGAAGCATTTTTTTGTTCAAAGAATATTTCTATTCTGCATGTTAAGCGATGCATGTTAAGCGATCCGGAAATAAAGCGGCTAATTGTTTAGCTCTTTTATTTATTTTTCAACCTGATTGCATAGTCGGTTGAAAATTTGTTCCGGCCAAGTTTTGTTCTAGTCAATGAAATTTGCTTTAAATTTATAAAAAAAATAGAAAATTTAAAATGATTAATGATATTCTTATTATTATACTATAAAGGATACGTACTATCTGTCTTTTCAATTTGCTATTTTCTCTTTTCTTGTTAGTTCTAGGTTATTTGATGAAAACCTGACATGAGTATCGTCAGATAAGACTAAAGCATGAAAAAAACCTGTAACCTGTGACACCTGACAAGATTGATACTGCGTACTTTATTATATTTAAAAGATCAACTACATACAAATGATTTTTTTGTCTATGAGTGCACCACCCACTCGCATTTCACTCTCTCTCTCAAATTTAGCAAAAAAAATATTATTACTGAAGAAGAAAAAACTTTTTACGTACTACGGGATCTTAATTAGATTTGTTGTTCTATAAATATTGATTCTGATTATGATTGATGTTTATATCGACACAACTAAGATAAAACTTAAAATAAGGAGCTTGGAACATTCAAAATTATATAAAATAGATAAAACTCATTGATGTTTATGATCATAATTGATCAACATCCAACTTCATGTCTGCTTATTTTATAAATATTGAGTAACTTCTAAAGTCCACCACCGAAAATTAGTAATCAAATCAAGCACTGTATATATATTCTACAACTCAATTTTTTAAATCATTATTTATTTTTTATTTTTCTAATTTCCTTTTATGTATTGCTTTATAGTATATTATCTTAAAACCTTTGCGATGTACGGATTGTTTTTTATAATTGTTAATTTATTATTTACGTTTTAATATTTTATTAATTATACTTGTTAAAAAATAAGGAGGTATGTCAAAATAGGTAAACCTTTTTAAATAATTTAAAGTATTAAAAAAGATTTTAAAATAAATAAATAAAGATTTTCCCGTGATCATTTTGAAAAATGAGGTGTTTTAGCAAGTTAAAATAGAAAAATTAACATGTTTAGTTGAAAAAGATAATTGTCCTTATATTTTTGAAAAATAGGGGGATTTTGTCAGGAAAATATCGAAAAAGTAATGTATTTTTTGTTGAAAAAGGTAAATTGATCATAAATAGATAATATTATTATTTAATAAAATTATTTTTATAAATAAATAAGGGTGATTAAGTAAAAATACGAAGTACCGACCAACCAAAATTTTAATGTTTTGTCTATTATATAATAGTATAGATATATTACTTACATTTCTTAAAAAATAAGTAGGCATGTTAAAATATGTAAACTTTTTTAAATAATTAAAAGTAATAAAATAAGTTTTAAAATAAATAAGTAAGGTTTTGTCAATCATATTTATGGGAAAAGAGGGTTTGAGTAAGGAAAAATAGATAAGATAACATGTTTAGTTGAAAAAGATAATTGTTCGTGATATTTTTGGAAAAGTACGAATTTTGTTAGAAAAAATAGAAGAAGTAAAAGGTAATTGTCCGTGATATTTTTGAAAAATGAGGAGATTTTGTTAGAAAAAACTGAGAAATATAAAATATTAAAAAAATATACATTTTGACTAAAAAAGGTAAATGGTTTGTTATTATTATTATTATTATTATTATTATTATTAGTAAAAGGTAAGTAATTAGAATATTATTATTTTATTTTATTAAAGGAAACTGTCCGTCATATTTTTGGAATACGAGAGAGGTTCTAGTTAGAAAAAATAGAAAAATAGAAATTTTAGTTATAAAATATAAAACAAATACAATTTTGCTAACAAAAAGTAATTGGTTAGTTATTAGCAATTACAATGTTATTATTTTATTTTATTAAATGGAATTGTCGTGATATTTTTGGAAAATAAGATATTTTCCAAACAAATATCTTAATTGCCGATTATTTTTAATAGTTGTTATTTTATTATTCATATTTTAATATTTTATTAATTGTATTTGTTAGAAAATAAGTAGACATGTTTTTTTTAAATAAGTAGACATGTTAAAATAGGTAAACTATGTTAAATAATAAATACATTAAAATAGATTTTAAAATAAAATGTAACGGCAGACCCATGTTATTTTTGGAAAATTAGGGGGTTTAGTAATGAAAAATAGAAAACCTACATATTTTATTTTAAAAAGATAATTGATCGTGACAATAGGGGTTTGATGTTAAAATAGTTAAATTCTTTTAAATAATTAAAAGTATTAACATACGTTTTAAAATAAATATTAACAGCATACTTGTGATATTTTTAAAAAAGGATGGGGTTTAGTAAGAAAAATAGAAATATACATGTTTTAGTTGAAAAGGGTAATTATCGTGATATTTTTGGAAAAAGATGGAATTTTGTTAGAAAAAATAGAAAAAGTAATGTATTTTAGCTGGAAGGATAATTAGTTATAAATAGATAATATTACTATTTAATAATATTTTTTATTGATAAGTAAGGGTAATTAAGTAAAACATGAATTACAAAAAAATTGTATCAACGGACTTTTAATGTTTCGTCTAGTCTAGTCAATTTTAAGATAGTATAGATTTTATTTTATTAAATATAATTGCCCGTTATATTTTTTGAAAATGAGAGCTTTTAGTTAAGAGAAATTTTATTTAAAGAATATATGTTTTGGCTAAAAAAGATAATCAGTTAGTTATTAGTAATTATAAGATTATTATTTTATTTTTTTTAAATTAAATTGCCCGTGATATTTTTGAAAAATGAAAGATTTTAGTTAAGAAAAATAAATAAGTAGAAATTTTAGCTAGAAAATATAAAAAATAATATACAATTTGGCTAAAAAAAGGTATTTGGTTAGTTATTAGCAGTTATAATATTACTATTTTATTTTATTAAATGGAACTGCCCGTTATATATTTGGAAAATGAGATATTTTAGTTTGGAAAAATAGATTGACTACTATATATTTAACTTATTAATAAATATTATATTTTATTAAATGAAATTGTCTGAGATATTTTTGGAAAATGGGAGATTTTAGTTTAGAAAATATAAAAAAGAATATATACGTTTTGGGAAAAAAACTAATCGGTTAGTAATTAGTAATTATAATATTATTATTTTATTTTATTATATAGAACTCTCCGTGATATTTTTGAAAAATGAGATATTTTAGTTAGGAAAAATAGAAAGGTAAAAATTTTACTTAGAATATATAAAAAAGAATATACAGTTTGGCTAAAAAAGGTAATGGGTTAATTATTAGCAATTATAACTTTATTATGTTATTTTATTAAATTAAACTGTGTGCGATATTTTTGAAAAATAAGATGTTTTAGTTAGGTAAAATAGAAAAGATATTTTTTATAATAATTTTAATATTTTATCTAACCGTTCACATAGATTTTATGAGAAATATCTAACAACTAAATTGAAACCAACCAAACTACAAACAATGTTTAGTTTTTAATATAATACTATACATCATAGACGTAAGAACTTTGTTAGAGATTCCTTTCGGAGTATGTTAGTCCTAACCTAATAAACAATATAAGTTAAATGTCATAACAGCATCATTGTTTTTTAAACAGATTAAAGTATCTTCGTTGAAGGAAATCCTTTAACTAAAAGTCCATGCTATCAGAATTAAAATTATACTTATATAATGTAAAAATTATATTTCTCTACTTCAATGATATAGTTTTTAGCTAATCATATTCAGTCCATTAGAATTGATCATACGATAAAATAATACCCAATGAAATAATAATTTTGCTAAAATAATATATTTCTCCGAAGACTAATAGGATAAAATAATATATTCGTTAAAAATATAAGATAATAATTTTTGGAAAAATTCTTAACGCCCAATGAAAATATAAAATTATATATATATATATATATATATATATATATATGAATTTATATTCATATATTCCAATTTTCACCAAATTCAAAATAAATTTTGTTCATAATTTTTGTGGAGTATATACAAATTATATCTCATTATAAACATTAATCGTCCGTTTGTACAACTTGAGACTTTCTTACCTAGATGAATAATCTTGATATTAACTCTTATCACTTTCTAATCAAACATTAATTTTGATTAATTTTTACTTTATTAGTGATTTTATAAGCATTATTCCGAATGTGATGGATTTAACATATATTTATATTTTACCCTTAATCTATTATAATTTGTTTATATAATATAAATTTATTATTGCAATACAAATATACTTGAATTCACACAAAAAATCTCTATTAACTTTAAAATTTACAAAAAAACATGCACATAATTTTCTTTAAAATAATAAAATATTACTTATTACATAGAATGTTTATCAATATATTAAAATAACACTTGATAATTACTTATTACATTTACTCTCTGAAATCAAATTAATATATAACTTTTTGTATAATTATATATTTTGTATAATTATATACAATACTTAATTATGTTGGACTAGTTTTTAAATAAAAAATGATTCCATTTTATTTTATTTTATTTGTAGCTCATGTAGTTATTTTATAACTTCTGGATAAAATTTACTTGATTATTATGAGGTAGGTTTAAAGTTATAATTTGTAATCCTAAGTTACATTCATGTACTAGTATATTAGTAGACATTTGTGTCATTAGTTGATATATACAAAATTATACAAGTTTTTTATAGCATTTTTTTTATATTCTTCTTGGAACCGTGTCATTACTTTTACTCACTTTTACATTTTATTATGTATCTCAGATTTATTTTCTCTTTAAAGAATATCTCAAACATTTGTTAAGAATATTTTAAGAACTGATTTGCTTTTATGTATAATCTTTTTCTCCCTTTATCGTATACATATTGCATAATCTACATCCCACGAGGGATTCATGGCTAGTTATAAGTTATAACAAACATGAAGGTCCCTCTTCACATGAATTCACGTGTCATGGTTTATGATAATCATTATTTAATTATCAATCTTAACTTTAATACAACATTCCACACTAAAGTCGTACTGTGATGGACCCTTCATGTGTTCAATTATTACACAACGATTTTAATTTGCAAACCAACTCTAATTATCATTTAGACACTCTAATTACTTTGTATGAGTAATTAAATGTTTACGCAATTGCATCAATTCTTATCTACCCTAAACCTCACACATGCAAGTACAGATTAAGTCGGGAGATCTTATCCAAAATTTTGGTCGGTCACTGTACTACCAAAAAGTATATGATCCGTTGGATTATAAAACTATAAATATTCAAATCGATGAGTACCGTCAGATATAATATTAAAAATTGTATTTGATTAATAATAGGATAGTATTTAAATACTAAAAGGTGTATTTTGATAATTTAAACCTATTATAAATGGGTTTTCTATATTGAATAGAAATCTTTATGTAAAAATTCGTAATTATCTTTTCTCTTTATTTTATGGATAGTTCCAGTTACATAATAATTATTAAACCATCATTAGATAATTTTGTAAGCTTCGCGTGGGCTGTAAAATCGTTAAAATCTGTTGTCTAGAACTTAAGATAGAGCCCAAGAGCCCAAACAGTAAAGTTATTATCTAAATTTTAATAAATATTTTTTTATTATTGTAGCATCAATTTAATTTTTTTTAATAAAATTCTATGTTTATTTCAATAAAATATTAAAATCAATTTAATAAAAAATTAAAATCGATCTGGTTCGTGTACGATCAGTATACGACCAAATTAATAATTATAGTTAGATCTTAAATAGATCGATAGAATTGTTAGATCTAATATTAAAAAGTGTATATGATTAATAATAGAATTATATTTAAATACTAAAAAGTGTATTTTGATAATTTAAAATTTTTCTATGTAAAAATTCTTAAATATCTTTTCTCTTGAATTTATGTATAGTTCCAGTTAGATAATAATTGTTAAACCAAATATCAAGATAACAATTCATATCGATTACAATGATACCCTACGTTATAAGAGACTTAGGAGAACTCCTGTACATGAATAAATTTAAACACTTTTTTTTAAGGAACATAACAATTTGATTAATCCAAATTATAATTATATTATTTTACATCTAACAAACATAAAAGGATAATATCAAAATATTATTAAAATGTTGAGGGTTTCATATTCATAAACGATAATTTTGAATATAATACTTATATTAAAATGTGTATTTGATTAAAGGTAGGATTATATTTAAATACTAAGAAGTGTGCTTTGATAATTTAAACCAATTATAAATTGGTTTTCTATATTGAATTGAATTGTTTGTGTAAAACTTCTTAGCCATCTTTTCTTTTCAGTTTATTTTATGGGTAGGTCAACTGGTCAAGTTAGATAATAATTATTAAACCATCATTAAATTAAAGATAATTTCGTTAGTTTCGCATGAGTTGTAAAATTGTCAAAATTCAATTTCTAAAATTCAAGATAGAACCCAAATATTAAAGTGAGTATCTAAATTTTAATAAATATTTTTTTTTATTGTAGCACCAATTTATTTATTTTTCCACTAATTCTTTTAAATATAGAAATTTTATGTTTCTTTCAATAAAGTATCAAAATTAATTAAGAACAAATTCAAATCGATAAAGAATATAATAATATGAGAATAAAATTTTATATAATCATAACATAATTTTTATTCTATTTAATAATTTTTAAGTAATAATGTATTTTAAAATTTTATTTGCACCATAAATAAAACCGAAACATTAAAAGTAAAAGCAGTTAGTAAGATACTTATATCAGTATATACTTGATATCCTTATTATATTAAATCATTATATATAATAATCATAATAGGGATCTTATCCCAAATTTTGGTCGTAGACAACCAAATTAATAAGGACCATTAAATCTTAACTAGATAAATGAAAATCGTTAGATCAAATATTAAAAAAGTTTATTTTATTAATAATAGGATTATATTTAAATTCTAAAAGGTGTATTTTGATAATTTAAACCAAATATACCAAATATAAATAAGTTTTCTATATTAAATAGAATTCTCCATGTAAAAAATTCGTGACTTTCTTTTCTCTTTCATGGACAATTCCACCTAGATAAAAATTGTTAAACCATCTTTTAATTAAAGATAATTTAGTTATCTTCATGTGGGGTGTAAAATCGTCAAAATCTGATTTTTAAAACACAAGATAAAGCCCAAATTAATAAAGTGAATATTTAAATTCTAATAATAATTATTATGTCATCATTATTTTAACATCAATTTAATTACTTTTTTCTAACTATTTTAAATTTAGAAATCTATGTTCAAAAATTAAAATCAATCTAAGAAAAATTCAAATCAACAAAGAATATAATAATACGAGGATAAAATTTTATAAAATTGTGCATATTTTTAATCCTATTTTATTAAGTTTTATATCATAACTAATCAAATATTATTTATTATTAAATAATAAATTATACGTAAATAGTGATTTTGTTTTATAAGAACTCATAGAGGCATAATTTCATTGTTAGCGGAACTATATTCATATTAAAAAAAAACCTTATTTTGAAATTTTAGACTCGGCTACAGAAGAGGCCAAACTTTTTAAACCTATATACATTGTAAATTATTAAATTCGAAACTTTAAAAGTTTGTTAATCGATTAGTATAGTACTTTTCTGAAAAATCGTATTTTACAAAAAATATTATCAAATAACATATGTGTGCAAGAAAAAATGAAAAAAAATCTTATTTTTCAAAAAAACCTATAAATTTTAATATGTTTTTGGTAGATTCAAACCTTAGATCATTCTACATGATAATTTTACTGTTATATCTAACGTTTTTCAACAATTTAATTTGAAAGATTCAACGATTATGGATTGAGTGATCAAACAAAGCGACCAAACTTATAAGGAAGCTTTCATTAATTAGTCTTTAATATAATAACATAAATATTCACAGGATATACTATAAAAAATGAAATTTATACAGAATTTTGATCACGGTGTACTACTTTAAAAGAAGAACTATTACAAAAAAAATTATATTTTAATTGATAATTTATTTTCTCAAAAGTTCAAAGTTCCCGCATCTTTAACATATTACAAAAAAGAGTATATTATATTTTAGCATTAAATATTTAAAAAAATTATAAATTAAAAAAATTATAAATATTAAGAAAAATTAATGATGTTATCATGGTAGTTTGGTCCTAGATACCGTCAAAACATTCTCAACCGTTAGATCCAATACTTTTAAAAATACATGATCAAGATTATATCATATAAAAAGAAGTTATTATCTAAAAATGATATAAGTTAAAAGATATTATATTAGGATTGGATTTTCTAAAAAGTCAAAACATAAAAATAGTTGTAATTAAATAAGGAAACTCATTTAATACCAAAATAATAAAAATCCTTTAATGTTAAATAGATAGGTGAAAACCGTTAGATTTAACATTAAAAACTGTATTTGGTTAATAAAGGGTATTCTAATAATCTAAACTACATATAAGTAGATTTCCTAAATCGAATAGAATTCTCAACATTAAATTTCGTCACTTTATTCTCTTTTTAGTTTTAGAATAGTTTTTAATTGAAAAATAACTATTAAACCACAACTAAATTAAAGATTATTTTGTGAATTTCATGTGGACTATAAAATTGGCAAAATCTAATTTTTATAACTCAATATAAACAAATATTAAATTGAGCGTGTAAAATAAAATAAATATCAGATTTTTAACTATAATTTTTTTGGCTAAATCTTTTTTAACAATAATTTAATCATGTAAACTAATAACTTTTAAATATTAAAATATTCATAAATAAATATAATTATAAATATTAAAAAACAATCGTGTGTTGCATGAGTAATAAAATTATAATTATAAACAAAATAATTATAAATAAAATTTAAGTAACCGTGTATCGCACGGTTATAAGCTAGTATGTATAAAAAAAAATGAAATCATATACATAAACTTAACTACTCACACATAGCTATTTTACCTCTACAACTCAACTTTCCTCAGGCAACATGACGGTAAGTTGTAACCTTAGATATTCTTCATGGCCAATAAAATAATTAAACAAATTGATCTTGTTAATGCTGAAATTTAAGGTGTTAGGGAAGCGAGATCATATTATATATTTAATATTTATTCACTTGAAGACCCATTATTTGGATCAAAGATTGGATCACTAGGTTGTTCGTACATTTTTTATCCTAGCATCCCGTCCAATTTTTAATACTAAGGAGAATATATTAAACAGATCTCTTCTGTTCACATGTGTCTTTGGACCACTAATTTCTTTATCTTTTTGCTAGTTTTGGACCACTAATTTCATGCTAAGACAATTTAGTGATCTTAATTAAGGGTCAGATTAAGTTAATACAAGAAACACATCACCTTGAAAGGTAGACCGCCCATTAGTATGGACTAATAGTATAAAATTAGCGCTGGAGAAAGCAATATGTATTCAAAGGTGGGGCCGGGCTGCATTATAAATCTGATTTTCATGTGTAAAATCTAACAACTATTTGTCTGTTTTGTGAATTTCAACCCTATGCTGATATTGAGATCCAACTGATCAAATTGCACTTGTACGTTGTGTACACATCATCGTTGTCATCATCATCGATCAAATTTACCTTATTAGTCGTCGTCTAACCTAATTTCGAAGAGGCACGAATGTGTGTAAATTGAAGATCTGAGTGTGTTAGGGATCCAAGACGGTATATGTTAAAGCCAAGTTTGTGTTCCGTGGAAAAGCCTAAGAATTATTGAACCAGAAAAAGTTGCATGTGTAAAACATGAATATAAAATGTATGGCTAGGGTAAAGTGTCAAATGTTACGAAGAACCCTAGCTAGAATTTATAAATGTTACAAAGAGTCGTGCTTGCATGCTATATATAAATATAATATGTAATTTTTATCCAAAACAGCAGCTCCAGATTGGCTAGCTAATTAGCTAGTGTGATTATTTTGACTGCATAAATAATTATTTTATGGAATTATTTAATAATATTCATGGCATGTTTTAGGACTGTCAATTCTTTTGTTTATTAGTAATTAGTAAAAATAGAATATTATATTAGGAAAAAGGCGCGAGCATATGATGATGAGCTGTTAAATATTCTTTGCTTTGATTAGCTAATGATGTTCATAGGTATATAATTTGATTATACCTTAAAATTGGATTAGCGTGCAGTTTACTATTGATAGAACAACTAGTTAGTTAAAGTGCAGAGAATACTGGAGCACGTATTCTATTAGCTAGAGAGCTTTACAGAAAGATGGTAATTAGCTAGAAATTAACCGCTTTAGCAAAATATTAAACTAATTATACAGTTTTTAAATTTCTTACATAGGGTTGAAGCAGTTCATTAGTCCCTAAATTTATCTGATGCCATCACTTGTCGATCTTATTAAAATCAAGTAAAATTAGTCCCAGGTGAGCCCATACATACTTCCGTCAAGCAAGTACAGTAAAATCTCTATAATTTAGAAATGGGACCAATCAATTTATTGTGAGTTATTAATTTATCGATTATTAATTAATTGAGATTTTAGTGTAATATATAAGGACCAGCAAGATAGACTTACTAGCATAATTTAGAGATGATCTGAATTCTACTTTCTATGAGTATATGAGTATCAAAGCAGAAAACAACATTAGTTATTCCTTCCTCTTTTAACTCTGTTATGTATATGTCTGCACTGTGTAGTAATCAGTAAATTGTCATTTGACATACATGAGAACAATGGAACCAAAGGACAAGTAGATCATAACCAAAACAAGGCATGGTACTGTAACGGAACGAGGGACTTTACCATTGTCACTGCGTAATATCATCCCTTCTATGATCGGATAGCTCACGATTAAGATGTGAAATGAGAGAATAATTTGTCCAAACATTTCGCGCCATCCTCCTGAAGCAATCACACTAGCAAATCCCCAAGTAAAGGACACTAAATTCAGTATTACTAAACTTACCATTGGGTAAAGTATCATAGCTGATGCTTGAAAATCAAATTTCCCCTTGAGGTATCTTTCAAATTGTTCTTCATTAGCGACTTTAGAAGTTAGTGTGAAATTGGCTTTCTTCGTACCAAGAAAATTGCATATTCCATTTAAAGTTCCATAAAAATAAGATGTAACTGATCTTATCATCCACATACGCCATTCATTCCACCACATCTGAGTTGTTCCTCCAGCAAGGACTATGTCCGTTAAGTATTTCAATAATGAAGATATGAAAACAAATGAAAATAAGATAAACCATGGACTTGAGACCTGTGAAAAGATTATCACATCAGAAGGTAACATATTAAACTATGTAGCATTTAAGTATATGCATAGAGTGTAGCATAGTTTACCTCCGGATATAATTGGATATGATTTAAGAGACAGAGCTGGGGGATGGTAGCTAAAAGAAATACTGGTAGACAATAGAAGGGCTGAAATGCCAAGTGTTGATAACATATTGTTTGAAGAATGGGCATTCTAGATGGTCCATATATCAAAGGGCAGAACCTTGAAAAAACCACCTCAAGCAGGCCTGAAGTCCATCGAGTCCCTTGAACTAATGTGTCACTTAAATTTGTTGTAGCAGTTCCCAAGAATGCTGGCTTCGAAGGATTACAAAAAACAGACCTCCATCCTTTGCAGTGCAAGGTAAATCCAGTAAAGTAATCTTCTACAACAGACAGATACAAGAATCCCTCCTGCAATAAATTTAACAATACATGTACATAAGTATCTCTAACAATAACTTTAACAATACATATTGATAATTGTTTATGAGTCAGACAAATAATACAAGGGCTACTATATGTATAGTTGCTACAAGTTCTATGTACGCTTAAGAGACAACATAAAAAGAAGCTAATTACTATATAAGTTGATGACATGGTAATTCTCTTGCCTGTTGACCCCATTGTGTGTTCTCTTCATATAGACAAGAGGCCAGTAACTTGGTTTCTCGTATCAATGTGTCCATCGACTTTTCATTGTAAATGTCCTTGCATTTGTAGACATTCTTTCCAAGTGATTTAAGGAACTCATTAGACATACCAAAAGTGCGCTTGAGCTCAGATATTTCCGTGCCTGAATACAAAATCAACGCAACACTACTTCACAAGGCACTATTTACAGATTACGGCTTCCGTGCCTGAATACAAAATCAACGCAACACTACTTCACAAGGCACTATTTACAGATTACGGCTTCTTTTACTTGGAATGAGGAACGTTATCTGCACTAAAAATTAGTACAATATGTGAGTGTAGACCTTACCCTTTTCTTCCTGACCACTTCCATAAAGTGCCTTTCTTTTCATGTAATAACATGTACCAGACAGCATTGGTCCTCTGAGTCCATCAATTCCAGGCCATTTTAACTGTAAATAATAATAAGAAAGTATCACAAACATTGCTACTCCCTTCATCTCTCCAAGTCATAGATACATTCTGTTTTTCCCCCTAAAAGTAGGGCATCTGTGTACGTGTACTCTATCAATAACGCATGGCACCTATTTAGTGACTATACATTTATACTGAGCATCATGAGTCCATGACATTAATGATGCATTTTACAAATCTCAGGGATCTCTTTCAAATATACGATATACTATCCGTTTAGTGGTTTCACTTTCACCCTAAGGTTTTTGGAGAGCTGAACATCCAGTAATATTTTATTTTGGAACAAAAAGACTAATCTAAATTCAAGAGGCTTTTGTTTCATACCACAAATACTGGTTTCAAAGCAGCGCCATAGATGTCATTGTTGCTGATATTGTGGAATCTCTGAGGGAATTGAACGAAAGCTAGGGAGGAAGTAATGTTCTGATCAAGGTGAAAGCACATTGCTTGTCTTGCAGAGCTTGCATCATTCATGTACATGTCACAGTCCAGCACTAAAATGTATGGTGAATTGCTTATAATACTTGATACCCTAAGCTGCATAACGTAATAGCATGACCATATTATGCTATATACAAACAGACATAAACAGATCTTTATATATTTAAATGTACAAACCAGAACGTTTAAGGCTCCTGCTTTAAAATGATGTGGATAATCAATCCTTTTCTCTCTAGAAACATAGGCAAGAAGAGGCATCTCTACTTTTCCATCTTCAGTGTTGTTAAAGTCATTACCATGTATTATCTGCAAAAAGGAGTACAAAGAAATATTTCAACTATTAGATAGTTAAAAATCCGAAATAAATTCCAATTAACAGGAACTAAAATGTTTTAAAGTAGTTTTGATGTTGTTTATTGGTACATAGTACAGTATAGATAGATGTACCTCCACAAAAGGGGGGTGAGTTTGGCCAAGTCTGGCATGATTGTCTTCTTCTACACAAGCTGATCCAGGTTTCTCCAGACCTTGGGCAAATTGCTCATACTTTCTCTGCCAATATTATGTTAAATTCTAGTACCTTCTTTTGACAAAGAAATTCTAGGACTTCATGAGTTAAATAAAACAGTACTATGTTCTCCGGAACTTATAAGTACATTTTAAAAAACGAAAACAATTGAAACCTATGATTCCTGACAGTTTATTCCGATAAGCATTATTTTTTTAATTACACATGAAACAGAGGAAGCAGCCACTGCATAACATTGAACAAAATACTACTAATCTTGTCTCGACTACAACTACCTCGCAGATAATAACTTTGAAAATAGCCACCACTTTATATATTAAATACCTTTATATTTTCTCTGTCTTTCTGGAAGTCATCATAGCCACCATTATCACCATCACCCTCAGCAGAAAAATAGAGCTCCGGACACCTAGTCTTAATTCCATACCTCCTACAAAAACCAGTCCACGGCTTAGCAAACCCCCAAGCCCCCCTAATCGCATGCAATGTGACCGGAGACCCCCCATCATCGGATAGATACACTGACAACTTCTCCGGTGGATAGTCAAGAGCCATAGCCGATATAACGGTGTTCATAACCTTTAATGGTGGCTCCTTGACAGGATCAGCAGTGCACACAAAAACATCAAGTCCTGGAAGCTTATCGTCTTCTGGTAAGTTCTCAGGGAAGGTAGTACGGGAAAGTGGACGCCATCCGTATGGCTGATAAAGAATCCATAAAAACGAAAGAATGAGTTCAGATGAAAATGTCAGAAGCCATGGTAAAAAAGGAGGTTTTACTGTTTTATTGTGGTTGGGATAAAGAAATGACGAAAGTCTGTAATATATTAGAAGGGCTAAAGCAATGGAGTGAATGAAGGTATGTGATATGTTGATAATAGCTGAGAGTTTGTGGACTGTGGAGTGATGGAGAGAAGGAAGAGAGCTCATCTTCTTCTTCATCTTTTTTATGTTTTGTTCGGAGTTTTTGATAAAGTTTAGTTTTAGTTTTATAAGAAAGTAACTCTACTTATAAATTTTAGTCAAAATTAAATCAATTTGAGTGAGAAAAATTAAAAGTGAACAACTATTTTTAAACGGAGGGAGTGCATTTTATCAATGATAATATTAGGCTACCTAAAGTAGTTTCGGAGAAAAGATCCCCAATAACACAATTTGAGAGCAAAATGCCTCAAATGACACAATTCAAAAATAAGGCCCTTGCTGGCACTTTTAAACGGGTGATCGTCTTGAGTTTTTTGTCCTTTACATAAATTGGTTTATGGTTGCTGCCTTGCTGGTGATGCATGTGGGACCATCAAGGACATCGTTTTTCTAATCCAACGGTGTGACACGGCAGTGGTATTGCATGTGGGTTGGGGGTCATGATTGGTATTTTATAGAAAACGTTATATAATTTGACGTTTTTGTGCGTAATGAAATAAAGTCACATTTTTAGACTATAAACGCAACGCAACGCGAAGTAACGTTGTCAGCATATTTTTTATGAATATTTTCAGAAAACGTGTATTTATATGACGTTTTACTGTGCTATTTGGAACCATTTTTTCACATTGTGCTATTTAGCACATTAAAATTAAAATATATGTTATATGGGGTCAACACCCATAGTTTCGCTGCCTACCTCTTTTGATGTCATGCATCAATTCATGTAGTGCCCCATGTTTTAGTTACAGGTGACACCAGTGCTCACATGCATACGAGTACAAAAGTGTAAGAGCATCTCCGACCTTCCTTCACCCTTGGCTAAAAACTCCAGCAGACCGTGAATTGTAACAATTATAGCCAACTTATGAGAAATGTACCCTCTCCAACCGATAATTCCCTTTAGCAATAGTTATAGCCAATGTCATTTGCTTGATTAAATTTGTTGAAGCCTTACATATCTGTAAGGGCTTCCACCTCAGCTTTTCTGTTTTTTTCCTCCAGCTTCTTTTCTCACCTTCTGATTTTGCAAGCAAAGCTATGTATTTCATTCTCTTATTTTCTTTATTTATTTTTGTTTGGTGTGGGTATGTTGGTAAACAACGAAGAAATGGAGTATGATAGTGTATTCAAAAGTAACAAAAAAAATTTATTCTAGTATTTAATAATTTTTTAATTTTAAAATCTTTAAATATCTGTTCACATTTTCATATCAATTAGTTTAATTATTTTATTGAATTTTAATTTTTATTGTAAAATAAAGTTCATAATAATAAAATATTAGTTTAAATATATAGTCAATGACTATAGTCAACCCCATTGGAGCCTAACACATTCAACAAATTTTAGCCAATCATTATTTTATATAATTTTAGCCAATCATTTTAGCTAAACTCGTTAGAAATGTGCATGTTAGTTATCAGTATATGTGTTTGTCTTGTTATCAGAGTTGCTGCTCAGAAAAAGTGTATAAAAGATTAAGCTTAAGGATACTCCAGATCGGACCTGATAAGAATAATTGGATTAATTAGTAATTAAGTAAGCGATTCGGCAATGAATTACATGCATAGGTATCCTGTGAATTATGCTTTTTTCTTACTATTCTATGTATTACAAACAAGATTTCAGATTCAAACTTTGTAGGGAGCGCGACCCATCTGCGTCTCTGCGTCTCAGAAGATACTGCAGAAAGAGATCAAGCCGTCAAAATATTATCTTGCTTAATTTGTAATATTCAAATTTCCTACTTAATTTGTAATCTTAAATTCATACTGATCGATCGGTACAATAGAATCACAGAGGATCTGGAAGAAAGCCGAGGCCACTAAGAAACACAAATAGGTGAGGGATCTCAAGTTGAACCTGAAAGAGGAGGTTTTTAATATATTGCGAGTAAATAATATATTCCAACCTATTTTTACCCTTTAAGTGTGTCAAAGTGTATAAGTTTACCCCGGCCAATTTGACAGTAAACGTAAATCCGGCAAGGGATAATATATTCCAACCTATTTTTACCCTTTAAGTGTGTCAAAGTGTATAAGTTTACCCTGGCCAATTTGACAGTAAACATAAATCCGGCAAGGGATAATATATTTCAACCTATTTTTACCTTTTAAGTGTGTCAAAGTGTATAAGTTTACCCCGGCCAATTTGACAGTAAACGTAAATCCGGTAAGGGATAATATATTCCAACCTATTTTTACCCTTTAAGTGTGTCAAAGTGTATAAGTTTACCCTGGCCAATTTGACAGTAAACGTAAATCCGGCAAGGGATAATATATTCCAACCTATTTTTACCCTTTAAGTGTGTCAAAGTGTATAAGTTTACCCCGGTCAATTTGACAATAAACGTAAATCCGGCGAGGGATAATATACAAAGAAACTCAAAAAAAAAGGTTGATTTGTATAATGTATAAGTATAATGGACAAATATAAGGAGTCCAAATGAACAAATGTTTAGTTTAGGAAACGATGTGTCCGTTAAATCTCATACTTGAAGGGTAAGAACTCTTGAAAATTACAAGTGTTATTGATGGGTCAAGAATAGAGGGTTCCTGAGTTTCTAAAATTAGTACCAAAAAAACTTTGTAAATGGAAAATAATCAGGGATAGTGGGGTTTTGTGTCCACGTTTGCATTTTTCATGCTAGGAATGGTTATAGTTACCGGTAGGGTGCATGCTTTCTTTCCTGGTGGAGCTTGATGGTTGTTCAGGGTGATGTTGGGCAGCAACCTAACTCAATACCAAGGTGACAGACTGACAGTGGTAGTTTAGTTGTCACATTTGATTAGCAAATACAATTTTTCATTTTGGTTTTAAGAAGATATTTTGAGCACTACAATTAAGTCTATCACACAAAGAAGGAGCTGATGCAGCTAAAGTCGTTATTCTTCTTAGGATCCGACATTTCATTCTATTCATGGAGGTACTGGTATTGGAGTTCTCTTTGTTGGCCCAAATGCTGCAACTCAATGCCTGCTAATATCTTTAGCTAATGCTCCACATAATACAGTTGAAGGAAGCAGCTGTGAGTAAGGTTCTTCTATCAAGTGTGGACTTATGTAACAATACAATGCTACAAATGTAATCACATCCCAGACGCAACACAGGAAACTGCCTACATTTGAATCTGCAGATGCATCTACCAAGCTCCTGCCATTTTCTGCACTGGACCAGGAAGCTCAGTGTAATCTCAACAACAGAAGTTCTTCCTGGCGCAGTCTTGATGATATTGGAATCCTGGTGGTACCAGTAATCCTGTCGGATACCAGTGCGCTTGTAGTAGAAGTGTCAAATTTATATTAGGGACTGTCTTCTTCAGTTGCTGAATCGGAATAATAACCGGCAGTGCGGGTTGGCATTTTGTTGGTAGGTTTGGCGAAGCACAACAAATGTTCTTCACACATCACGAGAATAGTTCTTATTAACTGTCTACATGGGTTATTTACTTTCAGGTATCATTGTTTTTATAACTCTGGGAGTTACTTCACTCAGCATTTACTTTAGACGGACATGAGAAATTGCAGAACTTAATGCCGGCAGAGTAGACAAAGGGAGAGGAGTGATGAATAGTGATTGTGCTGCTAGAGGGCTACAAGCAAACAAGAATCATGAAGGTCATACAAATGCTGAAGATCCCGGGGTGCAGGTCAGTTGATTATAAGATATACAAAAACTGTTGATGCTTAATATGGTGCCTTCAGCCTTGGTGTAACTTGTAACGATGCATATAATCTGTAATTGCAAGGAAGTTCTACCTTTGAGATCAGGAAAAAGATTAAAAGTAATAAAAGTGACACTGGGGAGGAAAGGAAGGTACATGCATAACCAGAATACATGTCCCCTGAGACTAAGAGAGCTAGCAGCAATCAGAATATTTGAATTGAGGGTACTTGTTGAAAGAGAAAATGTACAGAGTGTTTTACTACATCCCAAGAAACCTCATGGGATAGTTTTTAATACCGGAAGTCAAGATTTCAAGGAATTAGAAGAAAAGTAGGAAAAGAAACTGCACTAGAAAATAGAACGACTTCTTTAGTACTTCTTAGGAATATATTAAAAGTTACTCCAAGCCTCCAATCAGTCCACTACTCACATCCCTCTTCAAGACTTTCAAAGACAGACTAACATTATGGCAACCAGGCCACACAATGAGGTCTTCATATAGGGGTATGAGAGATTCATTTAATGCAAAGAAATTAACTAATAACTTACAAGATATGTAGGAGCTGATACAGTTAGAGACCGGACCAAGGGCCAACTTTTTATACAGAAATTAATGCTGGTTCTAACGGTACAACGTACGTCTTGAATGGAGCTCCACCTGCCCCTGTTCTGTTCCAAAAAAGATTGCGAAGAGAATTTCTTATATGGGTGAAAAGATTATGAGAGAGTTTCCTCCACAGAGCAATTTGGTTCCGTGGGCAAATTAGTGAAAAAATGTCCTCGGATATTAAGACTGGAACTCAAGCGACTACTGAAGCTGGTTGTGGTTTAATGAACAAAGTAGTGAGGCCAATGTGACTGCAAAAGCTGATAATGTAAAGGTACACCTAAGGTTGACTTGACAAAGGCAAAACAAAAAATAGAATAAACGGAAAAAAGTGTAAAGTCAAGTCTAGTAAGAATTTTGATACGATGAGTATATCTGATAGTGTGAAGAGACAGTTACGAAGAGATAGTATACGGGGTTCAATTATATGTAACTACATAATTAAATAGTGTTTATATATTATATATTTTTATCATTCAATTGTTTACAAATACATTTTTTAACAATATTTATTAATAATTTATCAATTTTAATATTTTAATATGACTCTAGACCCGTGGTTGGCACGGGTTATCCGCTAGTACATACATATAATGAAAATATAGCATTGACATAGAAGACAAGAGGGAGATGTAAAGAGGAGGAAGCTTACCAGTAAAGAAATAGCGGAGCCTGCAAGTGCAAGAATAACAAACTGATCGACATCACTCTGGCCTGCATGTTTCACTCACTGTATTTCAATGTATATCAATAAGTACAATCCTGTTCAACATTGAATATTTATTAAAAAAAATTCCAGGTATGAATGAGGAGAATCTTCTGAATATTATCTGTCGAAACTATTCCTTTTAGCTAACTATAATCTACCTGATCTATGCTGGCCGGCTACATTCTACTCTAATCTTTTGGTGCTCACAAAACTCAGAGCCCCCTACTTATAAATACTTGTACAAATCACCCTCCAAATCATATCGAAGCATATATCAATTTCTCAACAAGTAAATAGATCACCACCAGTTCATTCTACAGAAAATGTCTAGTACGTGCAGAGGTAAGATGTATAATTGATATATATTCTTGAACTTGCTCGTTTTATTTGCATAAATTAATAAACAAAATATGTCTATTTTCTATTATGCCGAATGTGTATTTCTAATGCTTATTATATAATTTGTCATCACAAGGTAAGAGTTCATGGGCGGAACTAGAGGGCATTAACGGGGAATTGGCAGCTCAGATCATCGAAAGGGAGAACAAAAATGTGAACGCTGTCATTGTTTCAGCAAACAGCTTTGGGACAACGGAGATCAATTGCTTTAGAGTTCGGGTAAAAGTTGACAAAGAACAATGCTCGTAAAGAGAAGCAGAAAGAACCTTTAGTAACTTGAATGAATCTGGTAAATAAGCAGAAAGTCCTATTAATTTAACTACCTACCTTTATCTGCACAGGTTCAGCAGAATTTTGATAATTTTCAACTCTCAACATACTATTCAGAAGCCACAATTTTCTTGGTTTCGTTGCACTTCAGTAAGAACTAAGATGTAATAAGTGGTCTCACTATAGTCAATATAATAGTACATCTACATAACAATTTAAAACCATCGTTAAGCAATGCAAGGTAATACTGTCAATAATGTTCATAGTTACAAAACTAGTTCATATATAGATTCTGATCAGATAAGCTACACATACCCAACTCATGTATTAATGCATATCTAACATCAATTTCATACATGATTGCTAACAACTTTAATCTCCCTAATTCAGAAATACTTTACAAATAGAACATGAAACTCAGAGCAAAAACAAATGAGTCCAAAAAAACTACACTGAACGTAAGCTCTAACCTCATTTTAATCCAGTTAATTTTCCATTACATCTAGACCATTGGTGACTTGCCCTTCCCCATTGCACGTTTCTGTTGCACACTATACTCATGAAACTGCTTAGCTCTTTCTTTCATGTTAGAAATTAACTCTTCTGTCTCATCGTGTATCTTCTTAGGTAAATACACCTCCAGAAAATCAAACCACTCTCCAAGTGTCATATTTTCCAAATCTGGCTCCACTCCTAAATCAACATTACCTTTCTTAACCTCCGACCATTCCTCCTTTTGCTCAACATCCTTCTTTTCCAACACATCGTCAACTCTTAAATCATCAGAAATCTCATTTATTGTACTCTCTTTAACAATCTCATCAAGAACCACTTCAGGTAAATCTTTCACCGATTCCTCAACCTCGATTCTCTCAACAACCTCTTTCTCAACCTCGATTCTCTCAACAACCTCTTTCTCAACCTCGATTCTCTCAACAACCTCTTTCTCAACCTCGATTCTCTCAATAACATCTTTCTCAACCTCTATTCTCTCAACAACCTCTTTCTCAACCTCCTCTTTAACAACCTTTTTCTTCCCCCTACCCTTCTGCGTCTTTCTCTCAATCGCAGCCAAGCTCTCCAATTGCTTACCAAAATCCTCAACTGAACCCAACTTCCCACCTTCCTCCTTCACCGCATTCCTCGTAACCCTCGACCTCAACTGCCTCCCATGATTCACCTCAACAGCCACCACATTACCATTTTCTTTCACATTCCCAATCTCCTCAACCTCATCATCCCCCCCTTCCTTCACACCCCCCTCATTTCCCCCCACCTTCGCTTTCCTCCCCCGCCCACGCTTCGGTTTCTCCACAACACTTTCCTCAATCCCCACCTCAACACAAACCACATTATCACTTTCCTTCACATTCCCAATCCCCTCAACCTCATCATTCCCAACTTCCTTCACACCCTCATTTCCCACCACCTTCGCTTTCCTCCCCCGCCCTCGCTTCGGTTTCTCCACAACACTTTCCTCAATCCCCACCTCACCACAACCCCCATCATCACTTTCCTTCACATTCCCAATCCCCTCAACCTCGCCTTTCCCAACCTCACCATTCCCAACTTCCTTTACACCCTCACATCCCCCCACCTTCGCTTTCCTCCCACGCCCTCGTTTCGGTTTCTCAACAACACTCTCCACCTCACAACCCTCCCCAACCCCTCCCTTACTCCTCACCACACTACTCTCCACAGCCCCTAATCGTCTACTACTCCGTAAAACCCCACCACCGTCACAAACATTCACAACAATCATCGTAATTTCACCCAATTTAACAACATCATTATTCGAAAGACTAACAGCTTTATTAGCATCAATCAACACATCATTCAAAATAGTACCATTAGAAGACCCAAGATCAGTAATAACCCACTTGCCTAAACCACTTTCAAACTTAATTTCAAGATGTTTAGTAGAAATACCTGAGTCTTTAATGGTGACTGAGTTGCCTCGGAGAACTCGACCGAGTCGAATTAAAGATCCGGGTGGGAATTCTAGGGTTTCACCTGCTCGTGGGCCTTTCTCAATTACAAGCTTTAGTACTGAAGAGTCTCCCATTGTGTGAGAATTACAAGTGTAGATACAGATATAGATATAGGATATAGATACAGACAAGGGAAGCTTAGGTGTATCTTTTAGTCTTCCTGATTATATTCAAATTTTCACTGTCGTTCAATTTGAAATTGAAATTTTTAAATAAATTTAGGGAAATGATGTATATACAATACACCGTATTTTTTAAGTGTACATCTAAAATTGGATTTCAAATCAAATTACTCTAATTTTTTATTTATATTTGATGTTACATATTTTTTTTGATAAAGTTTTGTTGAATTAGTGTAATACAGTTACTTTGAAATTTGTACTAATAAAAAAACAAACTAATTTTGTCATCCCACAATGTTAATTACTCCCTCCATCCCACTCAAATGGGCTTTTTTGAATTTTCTTGGTCAAATTGACCAATTTTGTAATTTAAATTACGTATATTATATGTCAAATATATTTAATGAAAAATATACTGGTTGATAGTTGGAAATATAGATAATTTATTATAGCATACAAATTTTAAATTTATAAAAATGCATGTCAGTTTTTTTTTAAATTAGTCAAAGTTGAGTCAATTTGACCAAGAAAAGTCAGAAAATATAGAACACAAAGAACAAGTTCGATAAAGAACAAAATATACCAAAAACTTGGACATTATAAGAATTTACGAGAGTGTTTGTCAATCATCAATATACTTATATAAAGTAGAAAACGGGGGCGTTGAGGTTGGTGCCTCTAGAATCGTTCCGTTCTATTTTTCTAATTTTCTCAATTTTTCACAATTTTTAATTTTAATAATTACAACTTCCTTTATTATTTTCGATTTTGTAGGAAGAAAATTGAAAATTACACTTTTATTATTTTCAAACTTGATAGAACTTTCTTTTATTATTTTCAAACTTGATATAACTTTCTTTGATTTAGAAAATTACAACTTCCTTATTATTTTCGAATATACTTATATAAAGTAGAAGACGGGGGCGTTGAGGTGGCGCCTCTAGAATCGCTCCGTTCTATTTTTCTAATTTTCTCAATTTTTCACAATT
This sequence comes from Heracleum sosnowskyi, assembly GCA_030848705.1. Taxonomy (NCBI): domain Eukaryota; kingdom Viridiplantae; phylum Streptophyta; class Magnoliopsida; order Apiales; family Apiaceae; genus Heracleum; species Heracleum sosnowskyi. Next base: position 129,459,959 of record CM061238.1, on the reverse strand, counting down.
TTTAATTTTAATAATTACAACTTCCTTTATTATTTTTGATTTTGTAGGAAGAAAATTGAAAATTACACTTTTATTATTTTCAAACTTGATAGAACTTTCTTTTATTATTTTCAAACTTGATAGAACTTTCTTTTATTATTTTCAAACTTGATAGAACTTTCTTTGATTTAGAAAATTACAACTTCCTTATTATTTTCGAATTTGTAGGACTTGATAGAACTTTCTTTGATTTAGAAAATTACAACTTCCTTATTATTTTCGAATTTGTAGGCTTGATAGAACTTTCTTTTATTATTTTCAAACTTGATAGAACTTTATTTGAATTAGAAAATTACAACTTCCTTATTATTTTCGAATTTGTAGGACTTGATAGAACTTTCTTTGATTTCGAAAATTACAACTTCCTTATTATTTTCGAATTTGTAGGACTTGATAGAACTTTCTTTAATTTAGAAAATTACAACTTCCTTATTATTTTCGAATTTGTAGGCTTGATAGAACTTTCTTTTATTATTTTCAAACTTGATAGAACTTTCTTTGATTTAGAAAATTACAACTTCCTTATTATTTTCGAATTTGTAGGCTTGATAGAACTTTCTTTTATTATTTTCAAACTTGATAGCGAATTTGTAGGACTTGATAGAACTTTCTTTTATTTAGAAAATTACAACTTCCTTATTATTTTTGAATTTGTAGGCTCTTATGTTAATAATTACAATTTTCTTTTTTATTATTTTCAATCTTAATAGAACCTTCTTTTATTATTTTCAAACTTGATAGAACTTTCTTTGATGAAACATGTTTAACGAGAGAGCGATTCATTATGAGGAGCATATTATATTCTAGAATTTAATATTTATGTATTATGTATTTTTAAACAGAAGTAGTAATATAAAGTTTTAGAAAAATAAAGTGATTAATATACTAATATTTGATATAATATTAAAATAATAAAATATATTAAACAATTGCCCTTTCTATAATTATTCAAAATTTCGGTAATGAACAACACTAATACAGATAATTTAAAAGAAATCTTAATTCCATGTTTTAAATATAATTTTGTTTAAAAACACATTTTTTAGAATAGTTTTTAGAAAAATTCGGAGAAATTATTATAAAGCCGCTGCGAAGCGTGGCTTAGTAAACTAGTTTAATTTATAAACCAACTTATAACTTATATGTTCATAAGTTGAATGTTAGTAACAACGTACATTTTCCTTAACTTATTGACTTATTGTTTGATTTTTTTGTCTTTTAATACTTCATATTTTTACATTTGTGTTTTTAAATATTTTTTTAATTTAAAATACATGTATTTAGCTCATTGTATTTAATAATTATTTTTAAAATGTAAATTAGCAAATTTGTAACTACTTATAAGTAAATTTATTTCATTCACTTATCACTTATATGACACTTATTCATTTTAAGATATAAGTCAACTTTTTTAAGATACTCCAAACACGTACTTAGTTTGTGTGACAACCCTTGGTCCTGATCGTACCTCTCTATCCATTGTGGGATAATACTTGCTGGCTTCGTGTCCCCACCTCCGGACCTCTGTCCATTGTGGGATAATACCACTAGCCTTCGTGTCCCCACCTCCGGCAACTTGCGTTAACAAGCTTTCGAGAGTCGGCTCTAATACCATATGTGACAACCCGAGTCAAATCCCGAGTCTTTTTCGAAAATCGGGTCAAGTCCCGATTTCGAGTCCAAATAAGCCGAAGTATACTGGCACAAATGCAACCAACTTGGATTACGACAAGCCCACCACAGGCCCCCAAAAGATCATGATTTGTTGGTGTTAATTAGTAGTAGTACTTTACCTTATAAACTAAACATAAGTCCCAAATCTACTCGATGTGGGACTGGGTGTTACAGTTTGACATGGTGAGATCTCGAGGTATTGTTTGTTTGCTTTTGTTTCTTTTCACATGTGCTTTTAATTAGTGTTTAATATGTGTTTGATACAATACTCCATCGATGAATTTCTTAACTTAAATTTGTGATCTTAACTGGCATTATGTGCATTGTTGTTTTATTTTTTTGGCTTATCTCCTTTAACATGTCCAAATTAAATAGTCAAGCTCTATTGTTTGTTGGTGATGTTTTGGTATAGGACATATGGGATCGAGTTGCAGAGAAGCGAACTGCTTACCAACCCTGGATTTCGATTTTGGACTACTGGAAATCACGAAATTCACTTTGTGCCTGAGATTGTAAAGCTCATTTGGAATTCAGGTTGATATTAACATATGGTTGTAGTTTGGTGATATCAGTAGTGTTTGTTAATTGTGTGATTGTAATGGCAGAAAAATTGCTTTAAAATGGATGATTTTCGCTTGTTTTTTGTGATTATATAGGTGGTTGTACTACTGGTCTGGTGGTGCCGGAGTGGCGGTAGTTTTGTTGATTAATGGTGTAGTGTCTTGGCGATGGTATTTTAAATATTGGTGATTTCTGGGATGATTTTGGTGATTTTCTGATAAATTGTGGTAGATTATGTTCATTTGTATTGTAGGTGGTGAGTAGAAGTGGTGGTAAAAAATAATGGCTGGAAGTAATCATTGACAATGGTGGTTTGCTTTAAATCTTGTCATATGATGTTGGTGATTTGTAGGTGGCTGGAAATAGTGACCGGATGTGCGTGGTGATTGAAGTTATAAGTGACAAGAAGTGAGGCTGAGGCTGAGTGGCGGCAGAGGGTGCAGGTTGTTGTTGGTGGTGGTTGTGGTATGGTGATTTTTTTTTTGACAGTGATGATTTTTACATGGTCGTCGAAGTTAGTGACCGGAGGGAGTCACCGGAGGTGGTTGCAAATGGTGGTGAAGTTGACGAAGTGGATAAAATAAATTGGTGATGTAAAATAAAGATGGATAATAAAATTAATGGGTGGCTTAGATTTAATTATAGTATAAAAAATGAATGAATAAGATTAGATCAGTTTTCACGTTAAAAGGATTCTCAGTATAGCGCGACTATTTATATGCTACCAATAACCAAAACAAGAATAATATTTTACTCAGGCGACATTACTTTTTTTTTTTTTGAAATTCAAAATCGCAATTTTATTAATAATTCAAATCTTTAGCAAGAACATCGATAAGAAAAGAGGGTACAGAAAACCACTCCTCCTGACCAGACATAGAACTAGCTACTCTAGCTAAAGCGTGAGCTGCTGAATTCACTGATCTCCTAACAAAATAAACTCGAAGGGACCTCAAGTCCTTTATAATATTCAAACAATCTGAGATTACTACCCCGAAATAAGAATCGTCTATAGTCTTACTACGGATAGCTTCGACCACATTGAGACTATCAAGCTCCACCAGGATATTATGATTCCCCAGCTTTTTCAACCAAGACAACGCTTCTCTAAAGGCCATAGCTTCAGCGACTCGGCAATCCAACGCACCCAAAAAACGACCTCCATAACACGCCACAAAACCACCCAAATCATCTCTCAGAACACAACCAAAAGAACTCCTGCTGCCATTCTCTGAGAACGCTGCATCTACATTACAGATTTGCCAACCAGAAGGGGGGGGATGCCATACCATCAAACCTTCTCGCTCCAGACAACTACTCTGCCTGTTTTGAATGACTTGTGCCTGCTGCCACTGTAAAAGAGAAGAACTTGCTTCGTTAGTCACCTGGATACAAGTTTTGACGAGTTTATTCCACACCACTGAGTTACGGTGATTCCATATACTCCACATAACTGAACAAAACAGTTCCAGATCCTTTAAAGAAAAAGTATCAAAGATACTCACCACCTTTTGAATAAAAGATTGACCTGCAGCAACAGTAGGATTAAGATTGCTCAACTCCCAGCATTTGTTAGCAAAAGGGCAGTCTAAAAGAACATGTTCACCCGATTCAACCATCAATTTGCAGACCTGGCAGATTGGGTCTACATCAACAAATTTTCTCCTGAGATTTTCGACAGTAGGAAGGCAGTCATGCATCACCCTCCATAAGAAATTTTTAACCTTCGGAGGAATAGATAAATTCCAAAGCCTCAACCATTTAAAAGAGAGATTGCTTACTGAGAACTGAGGGAGCGAAGTACTAAGTAACCTGTAGCCACTTTTGACTGTATACTGCCCCTTAACATCCTCTAACCAAATCCATTTATCAACACCCTGAATAGTGTGAGCTACTGGGATCTTGATGATCGTTTCTACATCCTCCTGATTAAAAATATCCCTAAGAAGATCATAATCCCATTCATTCGAACCTGTTCTGAAAAGGTTACTAACCCTAGCCTCCTCCAAACCTTGAACTAACGGCGTCTGAACTCTTGTTGAACCATAAACTGGAATCCAGGGGTCGTTCCATATGTTTATGTCCTCACCATTTCCCACCTTCAAAATACTACCAATGCCAATAAGATCCTTGGCAGCTAATATACTCCTCCAAACGTAACTAGGGTTGTTTCCTAGGCCTGCATTGAGAATCGAAGTAGAAGGAAAGTATCTTGCTTTCATCAACCTTGCTACAAACGACTGAGGCACAGTAAGAATTCTCCAGATCTGCTTCCCAAGCAAAGCAATGTTAAACTTCCTTATTCGTTTAAAACCCATGCCACCAATTTTCTTTGGGTAGCACATTTTGTCCCAAGCCATCCACCGAATCCCACCACTTTTCTCCATATCAGACAACCACCAGAACTTATTCATGAGCCTCTCTATTTCCTCACAAAGCGAGTTTGGAAGAAGAAAAATGCTCGATACATAAGACGGAATTGCTTGGATTACCGACTTCAACAGAATTTCTTTACCTGCTCGAGAGATAGTCTTTCCTTTCCAGCTTTGCATACGATTCCAAATTTTATCTTTGATATACCCAAACACTTCTCGCTTATTTCCACCAACATTTCTTGGAAGGCCCAGATACGAATCATCACTGCAGATAGGCACTTGGAATAACTGACTAACCTCCTCCATTGTATTGGCCCCTGTATTTCGACTAAAACTTATACTTGACTTCTGGTAATTAACCTGCTGTCCCGTTGCCTTTTCATAAAGACTCAAACACTCCTTAACACACGAAGCTTCTCCAACTGTTGCTCTAAAAAACAGGTAACAATCATCAGCAAAGAACAGATGTGAAACAATAGGGGCAGAATTTGCAATTTTACACCCATGAATAGCACCACTTGCTTGTTTTTTCTGAAGAAGAGTAGAGAGGCCTTCTGCACAAAGAAGAAACAGATAGGGTGAAATTGGATCGCCCTGACGTAATCCACGACTCGGAATTATAGGACCAACTTCATTTCCAGACACTAGAAAATTATACTTTACCGTCGACATACATAAACGAATCCAATCAATCCACTTGTCTGTGAAACCCATTTTCTGCATAATGGCCAAAATAAAATCCCACTCTACCCTGTCATACGCCTTACTCATATCTATCTTCAAAGCCGAGTAGCCCATTTTTCCTTGAGTTTTCTTCTTCATCCAATGATTAACCTCATAAGCTGCAATCACATTATCAGTAATAAATCTACCAGGGATGAAAGCACTTTGCATTTCTGAAATTGCATTCGAGAGAACTTCCTTCATTCGATTAGCCAACATTTTTGTTATAATTTTCATCATAACATTGCAAAGTGAAATCGGCCTCAAATCGTTCATTGTTTCCGGAGTTTTCTTCTTTGGAATAAGAACCACTAGAGTATCATTTAAGCCAGCCGGAATATTGTTATTAGATAAGATGTTTATACAAACAGAGGATACATCATTACCTATAATATCCCAAAATCTCTGATAGAAAGCTGGATTCATTCCATCCGGGCCAGGACTTTTATCCGGGTGCATAGAGAAAATTGCACTCTTAACTTCCTCCACTGTGAAGCTAGTTGTTAGCATCTCATTCTGGTCATTGGTAATTCGAGGACCAATACTCTCAAGCACTTCTTCGTAGACCACATCGTTTGATTTGAAAAGCCTTTCATAATAATCGCCAATGACCTCTCCTAATCCGTGTTTCCAGTCACGCCAACTACCACTATCATCTTTTAGCTGCGTTATCTGATTCTTCTTCTTCCTTGCAGATGCATACACATGAAAATACTTCGTATTATTGTCAGCCGCTTTCAACCAATGTTGCTTAGCCCGTTGCCTCCAGAAATCCTCTTGCTGGCTCAATAAAATCGAATACTCCTTCATAGCTTCTGTGAAACACTGCTGAGAAAATGCATCCATTCCTCCCCTGAACCTGTTCATTCTCTCACGACATTTACTTAAATTCTCCTTGAACTTTTTTGATAGCCTATCTCCCCATGCCTTGAGCTCTTTTGCGCACAAATTTATTCGATCCTCAATGCTATTATCTCTGCTCTGCTGCCAACAATCATGAACTATTTCACTGCATCTCTTCTCCCTTAACCACGCGTTCTCAAATCGAAAACGAGTTCTACGAGGGATTGGTCTCCATATTTGAACTTGAAAAAACAAAGCTGAATGGTCAGAAGAAGGTGCCACCATATTCTGAACACTATTATTTGGAAACATCTCTCTCCAATCATCACTAACAAAAACACGATCTAGCATTTCTTGAACCCATCTGTCGGTACCTTTGCTTCTCTCCCATGTAAAAGGATATCCTTCCAACGGTAAATCAGAGACTCCACAATCCGACATAGCCTCCTTAAAACCATTGATCAACCAATTTGGTTGCCTATGTCTACCTTTTTTCTCAGTATTCCTTAGGATATCGTTAAAATCTCCCAAGATAACCCAAGGAAGAGATGACCTTGCAGCTAGATTTCAAATAAGGTTCCATGATTCTTTTCTTCTCGCACGTTCTGGGAAGCCGTAATAACAGGTAAGTCTCCAAGGATCCATGTTGTCTATGCATACTTCAGTATCAATAAAATTCTGGGAAGAAGATTTAATCTTAATTTTACCGTCTTGCTTCCATAACAACGCTAAGCCTCCTCCATGGTCTTACTTAAGAAAATGCTTTTGTCAAATATTATTTTTCGGCCATCTCTCCCCCATCACTTGTTTGTTAGTTTTTGTAAAACCTTGATATAACTGATTAATATGAAGATTAACATATCTTGTTTTCTGGAACTGCATGTATTATATAGGGCATGTTTGGCTCCTCTTAAAAGTTCGAACTTATGTATTATAAGTTGATAAGGGTGTTTGTGTACTCAACTTATTTGATAACTTATAATTATAAATTGATAAGTTGAATGTTAGAAATCAGTAACATTTTACTTAACTTATCAACTTATTTTTTGATTTCTTTATTTTTCTAATATTTTATATTTTTACCTTTGTGTTTTTAAATATTTTTTTAATTTAAAATGCAAGTGTTGAAATCATTGTATTTAATAATTATTTTTTCAAATTTAATTTAGCAAATTATTCGCTAACTTATAAGTAAATTTATCCAAACACCCGTATAACTTATAAGAATCCATCATTTTAAGATATAAGTCAACTTTTACGAAGACAGACGATTATAATGCAGTGATTTCTTGCACATCAACTATTGAGAACTACGCCAAAAGTGCAAAAATCAGAAATCACCTTGCATTTTACTTCAAATAATAATAAAATTTTACAACTCCTGTATATATAATGGATTTGTCGTATGTAAACATCCACACCCTCATTACTTCACTAGTTCATCCCAAGTAAGTGTCCAAGAGGGCCTATATCCGAAACCTTAAGATTTTTGATGAATATGTTTCGTTATGTTGTTCAATCGTACGACTGAGATTGAGGGGGAGTGTTGAAGAGTATAAGGTCGGGCTTAAAGAAACACCCTAATTCCGTCATGTATAAAAATCCACTCTCACATATTTAGCTTTCTCAGACCTACTTATCATTCATAGTGTTCGATTTTGTCATCTTTTGTCCACAAATATAGAAAGACTGATCATCACATGTCAAATATAACTGATCAAAGTTTTTCTTGCTTAGAGTCCCTGAGAAAACTGACTTGTAATATCAGTAGAAGATGGCGCTTGGATTTTGCAACCATCTCCTCTTCAAGAGCATTTTCTTTTCTAAACGGATCACCTAAACCCCAAAACAACACAGAAAACAACCGGTTAAGTTTCACCCAGCTGGTTACAGATAAAGATCTACAGTACCTTGAGAAACTAGGTGGCATAGAAGGTGTAGTTTCTGCTCTAGAAACACATGTGGAGCATGGAATACTTGAAGATCATCATGATGGCATTTCCCGTCGCAAGGAAACCTTCGGCATGAATACTTATCCTAGGCCGCCTGCAAAGACTTTCGTTAGTAGTTTAATGGAAGCCTTAAAACATTCAATCGTGGTTGTTGATATCCTTGGAGTTGTCCTTTCTCTTGTTTTGGCATTAAAAAATATGGACCTAAAGAAGGATGGTACGAAGGTGGAAGTATAGTTGTAGCGATTTTTCTAGTGATCACTGTCTCAGCAACCTGCAACTACAGGCAAAGCATACAATTGGACAAGTTGTCCCAAGTTAGTAATAATATTCAAGTGAAAGTCGTAAGAAATAGAAGGCATCAGCAGATATCAATTTTTGATGTTGTTGTTGGAGATATTGTTTGCCTAAATATTGGCGATCAAGTACCTGCTGATGGATTGTTTCTAGCCGGTCATTCTCTACTAGTTGACGAGTCCAGCCTGACTGGGAAATCTTACCTTGTGGAAATCAGTCATGATGAAAATCCATTTCTGTTTTCTGGTACAAAAGTAGCTGATGGATATGCCAGATTTCTGGTCACTTCTGTTGGAATAAACACCACATGGGGCCTGATGATGTATTCAATTGGCGAAGATTCTAGTTCTGAAATGCCTCTTCAAATCAGGATTAAAAAGCTCAACTCCTTAATAGGTAAGATTACTTTGGTAGTTGCTTTACTAGTGAATATAATCTCACTGCTTAGATTTTTTACGGGGCATACGAAGGATGAAAATGGAATAACCGAGTTTAATGGAAGCAAGACAAAGGTTGATGTTGTGATCAATGGCGTACGGGACACTGTCTTATCTGCAATTAGTATTATATTTATTACCATTCCCGAGGGATTGCCATTGGCAATTACCCTTGTACTTGCTTACTCAATGAAGAGAATGATGGCTGATCAAGCACTGGTGAGGAAGCTATCTGCTTGCGAGACTATTGGCTTTACCACAACTATTTGTACAGACAAAACAGGTACTTTGACGATGAACAAGATGAAAGTGACAAAGTTTTGTCTTGGACAAAAATTGATAGATGAAAGTCGTTTTGTTTCTAATGATTCTTATAATGTTCTTGAATACCTCTACCAAGGAGCTGGTTTGAACACAACTGGCGGTGTTTACAAGACTAATTCAGGATCCGAATTGGAGTTCACAGGTAGTCCTACTGAAAAGGCAATTCTTTCTTGGGCTGTCTTTGAGTTAAAAATGGATATGGAGGTATTGAAAAGAAATTATAATATTTTACATGTGGAAGCATTCAACACAGTGAAAAAGAGAAGTGGGATTTTATCAAAGAAAAATGAAGATAACACTATGCATGTCCACTGGAAAGGAGCTCCAGATGTTATTCTAGCAATGTGTTCTCACTATTATGACCAACTTGGAAACGTTAATGCTTTAGACGATTCTGAAAGGGAGAAATTTGATAGACTTGTTCAAGTCCTGGGCGCAAGTAGCCTCCGCTGCATTGCATTTGCACACAAAGAAGTTTCAGAGCATGAATCTTATGATGGAGATGTGAAATTGAAAGACGAAAACTTGAACCTGTTGGGTCTAGTTGGTATGAAGAATCCATGCCGACCTGGGGTGTGGAAAGCTGTTCAACATTGTCAACAAGCTGGTGTGAATGTAATGATGATCACGGGAGACAATGTTTCTACTGCAAAAGCAATAGCCACCGACTGTGGTATACTAAAGTTTAATCAAGACATTGATAGCAAGGACATGTATGGTGGGTTGGTGGTTGAGGGTTGGGAATTTCGGAACTATACACCAGAAGAACGAATGGAGAAAGTCGATAGTATTTGTGTTATGGCAAGTTCAACTCCTTTCGACAAACTTCTAATGGTACAGTGCCTCCAACAGAAGGGACGCATAGTCGCAGTTACTGGTGATGACATCAATGATGCACCTGCGCTATTTCAAGCAAATATTGGTCTTTCAATGGGGATTGGGGGAACTGAAGTTGCAAAGGAAAGCTCAGATATTGTTATACTGGATGATAATTTCACAACTGTGGTTAATGTTTTAAGATGGGGAAAATGTATCTACAATAATATCCAGAAAGTCATTCAGTTCCAGCTAACAGTAAATTTGTCAGCTCTTGTAATTAACTTTGTGGCAGCTGTTTCAACTGGTAAAGTACCATTAACAGCAGTGAAGTTAGTGTGGATAAATCTCATCATGGACACGTTGGCCGCACTTGCTCTGGCTACTGAAGAACCAACCCTGACACTGGTGGAGAAGTGGCCTTTGGGTGATAAAGAGCCACTAATATCAAATATAATGTTGAGAAACTTGATAGGTCAAGCCTTGTATCAGATACTAGTCCTGCTGACACTGCAATTTGGAGGCATGACAATTTTTAATGTTAGCAAGAAGGTAAAAGATACACTGATATTTCACACATTTGTTCTTTGCCAGGTTTTTAATGAGTTCAACTCAAGAAAGCTAGAAAAAAAGAATGTTTTTGTGGGAATGCACAAGAAAAAGTTGTTTCTCGGAATCATTGGAATTACTGTCATTTTCCAAGCTTCGATGATAGAGTTTCTAGTGAAGTTTGCTGATACAGAGAGGCTGACTTGGGGACAATGGGGAGCATGTACAGGACTTGCAGTTGTATCTTGGCCTATTGGTTTCCTGGTGAAGTTAATTCCTGTTCCAGAAAGGCCATTTTGCTGTTGGTGAATTGTTGCTCTATCTAGGCTGATTGATTCTGCCAAGTTTAGAAAGTAGTTATTTGTATGTACGTAATATGTAACAAAATAATTTAAAAGGAAACCAAAAATTAGTTGTTTGATAAGCAACTAAGGTCTAGCTTATTCAGTTGGTCAATAAAGTGAATGAGAGATGACATGCAGTCTCCCGTAAATAATTGTGAAAGAAGACTTGTTGGTTCATCACTGAAACTTTCACATTGATCTGGAAATAAAGAAATCAAGCACATCATGATTTCGCTTTCTTATGATTCGTATCTGAAATCAGAGTTAGAATTCTTTTTCACCTTTGATTATTTTTTCTTCAAATAATCATTTTTCTTTATTTTGCGGAACTAGAGAGACTGGTTCTATGTCTGAATGTAAGGAATGGTGTGATGTACCATTCTTTCTTATCGATGTATTAAACTTTGATTTATAATAAAGCTTCCTTTTGATTTCAAAAAAAAAAAGTAGTATTTTTATGCTAGTAGTACTGTGAGTCTTATTCCTTAGAGATCGAGCTGTTGGCAGAAATTGAAAAAGGAAATTTGGAAGCATTTTGTACTCCATGTTTGTTAAGATCGAGCTGTTAGTCTTAATGTACTCATCTAACTTATTGACTGATTCTTAATGTAATATCTGTGTGTTTAGCTAGTTTTTGAGTCTAAGATTCTTATATGCAGACTGCAGATACTGCAGATTCTAATATCTGTGTGTTAATGAAAATATAGTGTTGCCATAGAAGACAAGAGGGAGATGTAAAGAGGAGGAAGCTTACCAGTAAAGAAATAGCGGAGCCTGCAAGTGCAAGAATAACAAACTGATCGGCCTGCATGTTTCATTGACTGTATTTCAATGTATATCAATAAGTACAATCCTGTTCAACATTGAATATTTATTAAAAAAAAATATCCAGATATGAATGAGGAGAATCTTCTGAATATTATCTGTCGAAACTATTCCTTTTAGCTAACTATAATCTACCTGATCTATGCTGGCCGGCTACATTCTACTCTAATCTTTTGGTGCTCGTACAAAACTCAGAGCCCCCTACTTATAAATACTTCTACAAATCACCCTCCAAACCATATCGAAGCATATATCAATTTCTCAACAAGTACATAGATCACCACCAGTTCATTCTTCAGAAAATGTCTAGCACTTGCAGAAGCAGAGGTAAGATGTATAATTGATAAATATTCTTGTACTGACTAGTTTTGTTTGCATAAATTAACAAACAAATTATGTCTATTTTCCATTATGCCGAATGTGTAATTCTAATCCTTATTATATAATTTGCCATCACAAGGTAAGAGTTCATGGGCGGAACTAGAGGGCATTAACGGGGAATTAGCAGCTCAGATCATCGAAAGGGAGAACAAAAATGTGAACGCTGTCATTGTTTCAGCAAACAGCTTTGGGACAACGGAGATCAATTGCTTTAGAGTTCGGGTAAAAGTTGACAAAGATGGCATTGTCACTTCTATCCCCAGAATTGGTTAACTTGCAGCAGCCTTCTCTACGTGTGTGTTATATAATCTCAAACATTGTCCTTTGTTTTAATGTTTGTGAGGTGGCATTAATAAGACTTAGTCTGCTGTTTTTTAGGAGTTGTTTGCATCATTTTGAATAAGTAGTAGTGCAGAGTGTTTTTAGGCAAGAGGTAGGCAAGTGGAGTCCTGGTTTTTAGCTATAGTCTGTTATATTGTTTTCCTTCTATATGTACTTGTTTTTCCGGTTAATAAAGATCAATCCAACGTCTTTACTTTCATTCTTGAGTATATCATTAAGTTATACAGTCTGTTTACCAACAGTGGTATCAGAGCAAGGTCATGGATGGATCGAAGACGTCAGTTGTGGATGTGAACAAGATGAAGGGAGGATCATTTGGGTTGACATATCCGATGTTAGCTCGCAGCAATTACACGGCGTGGTCTGTCAAGATGAAAGTCTTTATGCAGGCTCAAGGGGTGTGGACTGCAGTGGAGCCATCTGATGAGAAAGCTGTGATTGAGGACAAAACTGATAAAATCGCACTTGCTATGATTTATCAGGGTATACCTGAGGAGATCCTACTTTCAGTTGCGGAGAAGAAAACTGCTAAAGGAGCATGGGATGCCATTGGAACGCTGTGTCAGGGAGCAGATAGAGTGAAAAAGGCACGAATACAGACACTCAAGACTGAGTTCGAGGCATTGGGCATGAAGGACTCTGAGCCCCTCGATGACTTCTACATGAAAATGAATGCACTCGTCACAAATGTTAGGAATATGTTGTTCTTGATGATAAGCATAAAACACTTAGTAGAATTTGTGTAAAGTCAATTTTGTAGCTGTCAACGGAATAGCATGCTTAGCAGTGTTTCGTTGACAGGAAGCTCATCAACGAAATGAGTGTTGTAGCAATTGCATTGTACAATACTTCACAGTATGATAGGCATTCTATTATATGTTTTAGATAGGTTTTCTAAGTCATGTTGACTATGTACTAGATAGGCAAAATAGGTTGGTTAATTGTAAATATGTTATGCCTTGTAATTCTGCCTAAGTGAAGACATGTCAACGGTATGAAGATTACTCTGTCAACGGTATGGAGTTTACCCATCAACGAAACGAGGGAAACACCATCAACGGAATGAAGAATGAAGCTATCAACGAAACACATCTCCTTGCTATCAACGAATCAATGTTGCTTTTTGAACAGTTGACAAAGTGATAGTGACAGTTTACTGAACAGATCTAAAAGGAGATATGGAAGTGTACTTTGCATTGGAAACCATTAAAGTGGTTACTGGAAATAAGGAAACATTCCAATTTCCAATAAGGCTCCTGGGAATGATTATAATGAGCATGAAGACAAAAGCAAAGATCTCCAAGGACCATTGGACAAAAGGAATGAAAAGCAAGCTACTGATGGTTACTTCTATTATTCTTTAGTTTAACCAAATGTAGAATTGTAAACTTGGGATTTATAACCAAGTGTAGCAGTCACTTTAGAAAGAGAGAAGAAAAACAAATAGATTGTATTAGCTATTTTTGAGAGCATTCTTCTCTACAACATTGTAACTGAGCAGCTGTGAACATTTGTATCACAGATTATTTCCGTAATAAAAACACTTCAGTTGGATCATCAAACAATCCAACTGAATTATTTATATCTTGTGTTTTTATTTATTCAGTTCAGTTTAATTTCATAAAGTGTTTTAGTTTCAAGAAAATATCAAGAATTGTATTCAACCCCCCCCCCCCCCCCCCCTTCTACAATTCTGTTAGGTCATTTGGGAATAACAATTGGTATCAGAGCAAGCTTCTAACATACAAGAAGTTTAAAGATCAAGACCAAAAACAGAAACCATGGTGAAGAAGGATGCAGGTGTGAAGATACCAGTTCTTGATAAAGACAATTACTTTCACTGGAAAGTAAAGATGCATTTACATCTCATGTCTATGGATGAGAGGTATGTAGACTGCATTGAGAAAGGTCCACACGTTCCCATGAAGCTTGACTCTAGAGTTGGACTGCCAGATGATGCACCTGATGTAGAGATTCCAAAAACTGTCTCAGAATGGACTGTTGAAGATATTGCAGAAGTTCATAAAGACAAAAGGACCATGAACATTCTGTTTAATGGTTTGGAGCAAGAGATGTTTGACAATGTTATCAACTGTACAACCTCTAAGGAAGTATGGGATACTGTTAGAACACTCTGTGAAGGAACTGAGCAAGTCAGGGAAAATAAAATGCAACTCCTTATACAACAATATGAGCATTTTCATTTTAAAGCTGGTGAAACCCTAAATGACACGTTCAGTAGGTTTCAAAAGCTTTTGAATGGATTAAAGTTGTATGGGAGGATCTATCAAACCAAGGATTCAAACCTTAAATTTCTTAGAGCTCTTCCAAAAGAATGGAAGCCTATGACTGTTTCTCTCAGAAACACTCAAGAGTACAAAGACTACACTCTTGAAAGGCTGTATGGAACCTTGAAGACTTATGAGCTGGAAATGGAGCAAGATGAAGAAATTGAAAAGGTACAGAAGAAGGGTGGATCTATTGCATTGATTGCATCAGTGAACCAACTTGAAGATGACAATAAAGAAGCTGCAAAGGCCACAACTAGTCGATCTAGTTGTAGGAGTGATGTTAGCAAGGGTAAAGACAAGATGACAGAAGAAGAAGAAGAATCAGAACCAGCCAACTTGGAGGACTTAGATGAGATTGATGAACACATTGCTTTTCTGTCTAGAAAATTCTCTAAGTTCAAGTTCAAAAGAAACTCAGAAGCAAGGCCACCAAGAAGAGACTTTCAACCTAGCAAAACAAACTGGATTGAAAAGTCTAAGTCAAAATGTTTCAATTGTGGAATGCTTGGTCACTTTGCTGGAGACTGCAGAAAGCCCAAGGTTGAGAAGGGCAACAGGAAATTTGAGCCTGTTGATTATAAAAAGAAATACTTTGAACTTCTCAAACAAAAAGAAAAGGCTTTCATGTCTCAGGAGTATGATTGGGCTGGTAATGGTGAAGATTCTGATGATGATGTTGAGTATGTCAACTTGGCTCTTATGGCTGACAATCATGAGCAGGAAGCAAGTTCCTCAAGCAACCAGGTAACAATTACTAATCTTTCTGAGCTTTCTAAAGAGGAATGCGACAATGCAGTAAATGAAATGTCTACTGTATTATATAATTTGCGTGTTACTCTTAAATCACTTACTAAAGAGAATTCAAGAATAAAAGAGACCAATCTGCTCTTAAGTGATAGGAATGCAATGTTAGAAGCACAGCTCATTGAATTTGAGAAAATGAGATGTGTTAGTAGGGATGCTAAGAAGGAACTTGAGAACGTGTTACAAAGGGAAGAAATTCTTAGAACACAACTTGAGATAGAACAAAGTGTGATTGCAAAATGGAAGGATGCCAGGAATGTTGCTACCAACATAATTAATGTTCAAGGCGTGGAATCCTTCTGTGAGCAATCATGGGAAAGGAACAAAGAGAAGCTAGGGTATGTTGGTGAAACCTTAGAATCAGGAACAGAGTCAACAAACAACAATGATCATTTGTTGAAGGTTGATATGTCAACGGAATGCAATGTTTCGTTGACACATGAACCATCAACCGATCAGGCTGTTTCGTTGACAGACAAAAGAAAAGATAAACTCACTAGACTTAATGACAAGTATGGTCCTGTCACCAAGAACTTTGTTCAAGGTGAGTCTAGTATTTTAAAGAAAATTGAGAAGCCTGTTGAGAGAGCTAATGTAGGTCACTTGTCTAACAAGCAATTGAAAGACAAGGTAGAGAAAGTTCATAATGAGGCTAAGGGAAATAAAAAGAATAACAGGAATGGCAAAGTAGGAATTAACAAACACAACAATTACACACCTGATAAATATGCTCCTAGAAAGACATGTGTTAATTGTGGAAGTGTTAGTCATTTGTCTACTAACTGCAAATCTGTTAAGAAAACTCCTAATGTGAGAATGCCCAAGCCTGCAATGAACAGTTCCATGCCTACAATGCCTGTTATGTCTAACATGTTTGCTCCATATGCACAATTTCAGAATCCATATGCTAGCATGCCATTTGTGTCTAATCCTTACATGAATATGTTTAATATGCCACAAATGCCATGGAACATGAATAACATGATTGTTCCTCCAACTATGCATGCTATGAATGAAAATATGAGCAACCCTCAGAAATCAACACCAAGGGTAAAGATTGATTTGAATCAATCTGAGCCCAAAGTGAAAAATGGTACAAAAGGGAATGCAAAGGCTAACAAGACAGGACCCAAGGAAACTTGGGTACCAAAATCGACTTGATTTGGTTTTATTGTGTGCAGGGAGACAAAAGGAATCTTTGGTACTTGGATAGTGGTTGTTCAAGACACATGACTGGTGATTCTACCCTGCTCACAGAGTTTCAGGAAAGAGCTGGCCCTTGTATTGCTTTTGGAGATGACATCAAAGGCTACACAAAGGGATATGGCTTGATTTCAAAAGAGAATGTCATCATAGATGAGGTTGCATTGGTGGATGGTCTTAAGCACAACTTGCTTAGTATCAGCCAACTTTGTGACAAAGGATTTTTAGTTACTTTTTCTAGAGAAGCCTGTGTTGTTTCTAAAGGAGGAAACAACAATGTGGTAATGACTGGATTCAGAAGGGGGAATGTGTACATTGCTGACTTTAGTAGCACAAGTTCAGACACCATCACTTGTCTTTTCAGCAAGGCAAGCAAGGATGAAAGTTGGTTATGGCACAAGAAGTTATCCCATCTGAATTTCAAAGTTATGAATGATTTGGTGAGGAAAGATCTTGCTAGAGGAATTCCACAGGTGGAGTTCTCCAAGGATGGTATGTGTGATGCATGTCAAAAGGGAAAACAGAAGAAGGCATCATTCAAAAGCAAGACAGAGTCATCAATTGTCCAGCAGCTTGAATTGCTTCATATGGACCTATTTGGCCCCGTAAATGTTATGTCCATCTCAAAGAAGAAATACTGTCTTGTGATTGTTGATGATTTTTCTAGATTTACATGGACTTTCTTTTTGCACTCTAAAGATGAGGCAAGTGAAATCATTATCAATCACATCAAGATGGTAAGCAATCATCCTGATTTCAAAGTAAGAAGGATTAGGAGTGACAATGGGACAGAATTCAAGAATTCAAGCATGAAGGTGTTCTGTGAAGAAAATGGTATTTTGCATGAGTTTTCAGCAGCAAGAACACCACAGCAAAATGGTGTAGTTGAAAGGAAAAACAGAACACTTATTGAAGCTGCAAGGACAATGCTAGATGAATCAAAGTTACCTACATATTTTTGGGCTGAGGCAGTTAACACAGCTTGCTTTACTCAAAATATTTCTTTGATTAATCAGGCCAAAGGAATGACCCCTTATCAGTTACTCAAAAGAAAGAAGCCACTATTGGATTTTCTTCATGTCTTTGGATGCAAGTGCTTTGTTCTGAGAAATCAAGCTGAGCATTTGGGGAAATTTGAAGCAAAGGCAGATGAAGCAATATTTGTGGGATATGCAGCAGGGAAAGCTTACAGGGTCTATAATCTCAGAATCAACATTGTTATGGAATCTGTACATGTTGTTTTTGATGATCTCAAAATCCAAGGTCTCTGTGATGAAGGTTTCCATGAAAGTCTTTCTTTTGAAAATAAGGAAGGAGATCAAGTGAATCATGATAAGGCTACTGAGAAACAGCCTAAAGTTGTTGTATCTAGCACAGATGAAAGCAGCAGTGAAGATGAAATTGCTGCATTAAGGTTAAAAAGGATAGCAGCTAGCAGACCAAATGGTCATTTCGTTGACAGTCATGATGGTGGATTCGTTGACAGTCAGAATGAGCGTTTCGTTGACAGCCAAAACGGTCATACCGTTGATAGTCATAGGAATACTTCTAGAAGTGATCACTTAGGGACAACAAACTCAGGGGGAGTTTCTCAAGGACAAATATCCAATCAAGGCAATCATGATCATGAAGCTACGTCTTCAAGAGCAAATCTACCTCCCTCAAGGAAATGGACTAAAGATCATCCCTTTGAACTTATTATAGGTGATGTCTCTTCAAAAGTCCAAACTAGAAGAGCAACTCAAGAAGAATGTCTATATAGTAGCTTTCTGTCTCAAGATGAGCCAAAGAAAGTTGAGGATGCACTTCTAGATCCAGATTGGGTTTTAGCCATGCAAGAAGAGCTAAACCAATTTGAGAGAAACAATGTTTGGAAGCTGGTGCCCAGGCCTAATGACAGGAGTGTTATAGGCACAAAGTGGGTATTCAGAAACAAGATGGATGAAAATGGCATAGTCACAAGGAACAAAGCTAGATTGGTTGCAAAAGGCTATTCACAGGAAGAAGGAATTGATTTTGATGAAACCTTTGCTCCTGTTGCAAGACTAGAAGCAATAAGGATTTTCCTAGCCTATGCAGCCCATGCCAATTTCAAGGTCTATCAAATGGATGTGAAGAGTGCTTTTCTGAATGGGGAATTGGAAGAGGAGGTGTATGTAAGTCAACCTCCTGGTTTTGAAGATGATGATTTTCCAGACTATGTGTACTTCCTTCTCAAAGCACTCTATGGTTTGAAACAAGCACCTAGAGCCTGGTATGACACTCTCTCACAGTTCCTCCTTGAGAATCATTTCACTAGAGGTACTGTAGATAAAACTCTTTTTCACAGGGTTGTAAATGGCTCTACTTTACTTGTTCAAATTTATGTAGATGATATAATCTTTGGGTCTACAGATGTGAAACTTTGTCAAAAGTTTGCCAAGCTTATGCAAAGTAAGTATGAAATGAGCATGATGGGAGAATTAACTTACTTTCTTGGTCTTCAAGTAAAGCAAGTTAATGAAGGCATTTTCATTAGTCAAACAAAATACATTCATGATTTATTAAAGAAGTTTAACCTAATGGAATGCTCTCCTGCCAAAACTCCCATGCCTATTGCCACCAAACTTGAATTGAATACTAAGGAAAAATCTGTGGACATTTCAAGTTACAGAGGCATGGTAGGCTCACTTTTATATTTAACAGCTAGTAGACCTGATATTATGTTTGCTACATGTCTATGTGCTAGATTTCAGGCTGATCCTAGAGAATCCCATTTAGTTGCTATTAAAAGAATTTTCAGATATCTCAAAGGAACACCAAACCTTGGCATTTGGTATCCTAGAGAATCTGGTTTTGAACTAATTGGTTATTCAGATGCAGATTTTGCAGGATGTAAAATTGACAGGAAAAGTACAACTGGAACCTGTCAATTCCTAGGAAACAAGCTTGTGTCATGGTTCAGCAAGAAACAAAACTCAGTTTCTACCTCCACAGCTGAGGCTGAGTATATTGCAGCTGGAAGTTGTTGTGCACAGATTTTATGGATGAAAAACCAACTACTTGATTATGGATTAAGAGTTGAGAAAATTCCTATTTTCTGTGACAACACTAGTGCCATTGCCATTACTGAGAATCCAGTGCAGCATTCAAGGACCAAGCACATTGACATCAAGTACCATTTCATTAGAGAACATGTTATGAATGGTACTGTGGAGTTACATTTTGTTCCAAGTGAACAACAACTTGCAGACATCTTTACCAAGCCACTTGATGAATCAACATTCTCAAGATTAGTAAGTGAGCTAGGTATGCTAAATTTCTCTTAATTATTTTTGAGATATTTGCAAGTTAAAATGCAGCCAGAAATTTGCTATGTTTTTCTGTGAATGAATTTTCTCAGGAAAAGGTAAAATTTTGTCTAAGTCAAAATTACTATGCCAACGGAATGCACCATTTCGTTGACAGTCTTAGCACTTTTTCTGGGTGTTTCGTTGATAGTTCTTTTGTATCAACGAAACGCAGTTTTATCAACGAAATAGACAGGACCTTAAACGCCCAATTCTGATTCGTTGATATAAAGCGCTTTTAATCTGAACCGTTAAAAAATTGACACGTCTTTTACCACGATCTATGCATACACCCCTGTAAGTATAAATCATGGTAATACTTTAAGAGTAACGGTTATATTTTTAAGCCAATCCAGTAATTTACATTTATTATTGGATTCATTTTCTGAGAATTTTTGGGGGAGTATTTAAGAAATTTTATTTTCATTATTTCTTTTTACCTGTTCTCAAAAATTCCAAAGGCTTTTTCTCTCTTCTTCTCTCTAACAAGCAATTCAGTTCGAAGCTTTCCTTTAATCAACAATGGCACCTATAGTCAAGCTTATGTCTGCTGGAGGGTTCATCTATGAGAAGAACAACTCCATCCCTTTTGTTGTCAAGGAAAACCCGAACAGACTGTTCTTCAAAATGATGGATTTCATGAAGAATTGCAAGTTGAGCTATGCAATGTTTCACTCTACACCACTCTACAATGAGATAATCGAGGAAATTTGGACCTCATGTGAGTATAGTGGAACACACTGCACACTAAAATTCACTCTTCAAGGTAATGAGTACATAGTTAATTCTGATGTTTTGCAAGCATGTTTACATATTCCTGATAATAACTGTGATGCTTTGCCTACTAACACTGAAATAACTACCATGTTAAATTCTATAAACTACTCTTTGCCTACTGATAATCTGGGTAGAATAATTAGGAGAGGTTTGGTTAGGGAATACAGTTATTTAGCTGATGCATTCATTAAGGTCTTTTCTGGAAAGATTAGTAATTTTGATGCATTAACTAACTCTATGTTAATTCTCCTAACCATGCTTCTAAATGATAGATATCACAACTTTAGCACCCAACTTATGTATGAAATTGGTGCTAAGTTGGGTGACAAAGCAAATAGGAAGAAAAATATCTATTATGCTAGGTTTCTGATGATGTTGGCTAACCATGTTAGTCCAGCACCATTAGTTATCTCTAACCCTAATGCCAGGTTCGAGTGCTTTGTGCAAGAAAAGAGAGTATTGACAGACATACTGAGGCTGAACCACAATGGTGATGTTCCAGTGGTGTATCTGCCAATCATTGAGGTAACTACTACTATCCCTGTTAGTGTAGCTAACACCTCTACTGTTTTACCTTCCAATGTTGCTATGGAGTCTGTAGCTGTGACCCAACAGGCTCCTACCCTAGCAACAAAACCAAAAACAAAGAAATCCTCCAAGCCAACCTCAGGTGCTTCTCAAAAGGCACCTGTTGTAAAAACTACCACACAACCTAAGGGGAGTGAGTCTGGAGTTGTGAAAGGTGAGGGAAGGGGTGAACATCAAAGAAACCCCAAGGATAAGGAAGGACAGGTTAGTGTGTACCAGCCAAGCCCCATTGTGTCTTCCCAACAAGGCACAATGAGTAACATGGATTTAAACACAAGTCTAATTGCATCCTCCCAAAAGGATGTGATTATTGAAACAAGCTCTCCTCCTAGAGTACAGTCCAAAAGGGTAAGGGACACTTCAAGCCCAAAGTCTACATTTTCCCAATACCAAAGGAGAGTGAAGCAAAAGTCCAAGGGTACACAGGGTGCACACACACTGGAAGCAACACTTCCAGTTTCTCAAATTCAGTTTGATGTAACCCCTATCATTTCTCTGGGGTTACAGTCCTCTTCTCTAAACATCAATCTTGAATTATCTCCATCAAATTCACCAACTCAATCTTTGGATGTGGACATGATCCATACATCTATTCCTGATTCTCCAACTCTAATCTTGGAGAAGCCCCACTCTGAAGCTGGTGGCCATCACTTGCTAAGTGATTTGTTGGGCCATCAACCAATTTTTCCTGAAATTGCAAGGGGATCTGTGGACCAATCTCTAAAATCAATCACCACAGACTCTACTGTAATTTCTCATTCTCAAAGTGCTTTCTTGACTTCATCAACGAAACAGTCTATTTCGTTGACAAGTGTTTCTCCATCAACGGTATCCATACCGTTGACAGTTCAAACTACCATTCCGTTGATAGTTCACTCTGCACCTTTAATTGAAAATCAAGTTGTTCCCACAACTAGTGCAGATGATCTAGTGGTAGTTGAGACACTTCTAGGACTGAGAGGGAGTGAAACTGAGAGGCTGGCTTGCAGCCAGGCAAAAGGAGAGAATATGAGTGAGAGGCTGGCTATTTCTTCCAGCCAGGCAAAAGGAGAGATTGAGAGTTCCACCTTAGAAGGTGAAGGTGAGGGTGTGAGAGGTGTGAGCCATGGGGAGCCCATGATGCAAGAACAGAGTGGAGAGAGAGAAGGGACTACAGGAGAAATAAGGATGGAAGCAGCCATTGCTAATGAGTTAATGGAGGTCAGTGAGGGAGAAAGGGAACTTACTTTCCAAGAGGTTTATCAGCAAACTCTGGATAGTATTTCCCTGGATCCTGAGACCTTTACTCATCCTGTGTCAGCCTATCAAATTTTGGCTCAACAGGGCAATGTGGAGGCAGAGAGGTCACTACAACTAATTCACACAACTGCATCAATGCAAAGAGCAAAGGATGCCTTGACCAATCTACCTCCAGGAGCTGAAGCAAGTGGAGACTTTGATTTTTCTGATAATGAGGATAGCTTTGGTGACACTCTACAGGTGGCCACTACTGCACAGACTGGGACTTCTGTGGTGCCTCCTACACCAAACTGGCTTTCTCAAGATATGCATGGTAGAAGCAATTTGGATGCTGCTATCACAAGGCAGTACAAAGAAGCATATCTAGCTCATGAGTCTGCAGGAGCAAGGGACAAGAAATTCTACAAAGCCATAATGGATTCTCTGGAAATTCAAAGGCTACAAATGTTGCAGACAAGGATTGAGGCTACAGAGATCAAGGATTCAATCAGCAACCTTAGGGCTGCTAATGATAGGAGGCTAGATGAAAAGCTTCCTCTTCTCACTGTGTCCAGGATGACCAGGTTTTTCTCTAAAGAACCTGAAGTGGATTCCTCCTTGAAGACTCTCTCTTCTAGAGTGGACAAGGTGGAAGCCACTCTATCACAGATGCAAAAGGAACAGGAGAAACAAACTCAACTATTGGCCCAGCTAGTGGCAGCTCAAGGACTCCCAGCCATCTCTTTTGATGATAACAAAAAGGGGGAGAAATCTAAGGAGCTAGACATTCAGATTACCAAGGTTATGGTCCCAGCCATTTCCCTACCAAAGGAGCCATTAGCAATGGGGGAGCTTGGCAAGCAGCAAAAGGATGGTATTGACCTTATACAAGAAGCTTCTATGAGGATGAGACTTGCAGAACAAATCAAAGAACATTGGTCCAACATAGAAGCAAAGTTCAAGAAGATTACTGAAGATAAGGACTCAAATCCATCAACGGAACAGCCATCAACGAATGCCATGGCACTAGCATCAACGGAATGGGAGCCACAGACAAATTCTTTCTATCACCAAGAGCCCTTTCTACATGGAGTCACTCAAGGACCAAGGAAGGAAAAAGGACAAACTTCATGCATTAGGGATGTGGAACAAGCTACAATTCAAAGAAGCCTATCTCCCAAGTCCCCTGCTAAACCAAAGGGCAAAAACATAGCAAGGACTTTCTATCCTGCACCTTATCCAGATGAGCACAAGCTTCTTGGTCTACTCATCACAAAAAGCAAGGAAAGTAATAATTATGAGATAAGGAAGCAAAGGGCAATTGTCTACAGGAATGGACAACAAATCTGTGTTTGGGCTGGTCATCCAAACTTTGCTGAAGCCAAGGCTGAGGAATCAGAAAGAGCAGCTATGCAAGCTCTTGCAGTAGCTCAAGCTCTAGATGAAGAAGAAAGGAAGCAAGAGGAAAGCACTAGAGAGGAAAGGAGTTCAAAGAAGAGCACAAGGCAACCCAAAGAGAGAGCTAGGAGAAACATAGACTTTGAGAGTGCTGATTCTCAGAGTACTGCATCAGACTCTTCTATACCTATTGCACCTCCAACAATTGCTAATCCAGTTTTTGAGGGAAAGTTGGCCTGTGATCCTGCACATCCTGTCAATTTTCATGATCAACCAATCATGCCAAAAGAGGAACCAATTGATTTTGATGAGGCATACTTTCCAAAGTTCCTGTTAGAAAAGGACCAACCAATGAAGACAAAGAAGAGGCCTGTCAAAGCAAAGCCTGTTTTTGTGAGAAAACCACAATCTCAAAAACCCCCTTCAAACCCAGAGGACTGCATGTACATTGCTGACATCAGGGAAGAATCCAGTCTACATCTTGACTTAGACAACCTGGTGGAAGTAAGGGGAATTGCAGCTTCTCAAAAGTTGCCTGAAAGACTAGTGTTCACATTCAAGGGTGGTAGAGAACAAGTGTGGCCTCTCTACAGAATTTTAGGAGAAGATTATCAAACACTACTCTCAGTGTTTAGATGCTTGAAAAAGGACTTCGGTTTCACCAAAACAGCCAAGTCTGAGGTGGTCTCCAAAATCTGTCAGTTAAAGGCTAGCTGGAACAAGCCTGAGGCTCTTCCAAGGATACTTAGAGTTCCCTCAACAGGAAAGAAAATCCATCTTCAACCTTATTGGATGATGGAGTTTAAGGACAAGGACAATTGCAGAAGATTCTTCAGAATGGAAGACCAGCTGGAGAAGGCATCTAATCAAACTCTAAAGCTGATGCAATCCAAGCTTGGTGATCAAGATGAAGAGGAGAAAATCTTCTACAGAAGACTACAGGTCCAGATTGAGGAAAACAACTCCAAGAGAGGGAAGAAGACTATGCCACAAAGAAGTCACAGATGAAACATTTGCTCAGACTAGAGGAGCACTTGTGGGCATTAGTCTTGTAAGTCTTATATTTTGTCTATAAAGTTTTGAAGCTTAATACATTTTCTACTTTTGTAATTTATGATGTATCTGAGTGTTTTTGTTATCATCAAGTCTCTTGATTTATGGCTGTTATTCTATCAGTCATAAATTGGGGGAGATTGTTAGGAATATGTTGTTCTTGATGATAAGCATAAAACACTTAGTAGAATTTGTGTAAAGTCAATTTTGTAGCTGTCAACGGAATAGCATGCTTAGCAGTGTTTCGTTGATAGGAAGCTCATCAACGAAATGAGTGTTGTAGCAATTGCATTGTACAATACTTCACAGTATGATAGGCATTCTATTATATGTTTTAGATAGGTTTTCTAAGTCATGTTGACTATGTACTAGATAGGCAAAATAGGTTGGTTAATTGTAAATATGTTATGCCTTGTAATTCTGCCTAAGTGAAGACATGTCAACGGTATGAAGATTACTCTGTCAACGGTATGGAGTTTACCCATCAACGAAACGAGGGAAACACCATCAACGGAATGAAGAATGAAGCTATCAACGAAACACATCTCCTTGCTATCAACGAATCAATGTTGCTTTTTGAACAGTTGACAAAGTGATAGTGACAGTTTACTGAACAGATCTAAAAGGAGATATGGAAGTGTACTTTGCATTGGAAACCATTAAAGTGGTTACTGGAAATAAGGAAACATTCCAATTTCCAATAAGGCTCCTGGGAATGATTATAATGAGCATGAAGACAAAAGCAAAGATCTCCAAGGACCATTGGACAAAAGGAATGAAAAGCAAGCTACTGATGGTTACTTCTATTATTCTTTAGTTTAACCAAATGTAGAATTGTAAACTTGGGATTTATAACCAAGTGTAGCAGTCACTTTAGAAAGAGAGAAGAAAAACAAATAGATTGTATTAGCTATTTTTGAGAGCATTCTTCTCTACAACATTGTAACTGAGCAGCTGTGAACATTTGTATCACAGATTATTTCCGCAATAAAAACACTTCAGTTGGATCATCAAACAATCCAACTGAATTATTTATATCTTGTGTTTTTATTTATTCAGTTCAGTTTAATTTCATAAAGTGTTTTAGTTTCAAGAAAATATCAAGAATTGTATTCAACCCCCCCCCCCCCCTTCTACAATTCTGTTAGGTCATTTGGGAATAACAACAAATATACGAGCATTAGGTGAAACCATGGCAGAGAGCTATGTAGTGAAGAAGTTATTGCGTGCAGTGCCAGGAAAGTTTTTGCAGATTACGTCTGCAATGGAGCAATTCAGTGATTTGGAAACCATGACTGTTGAAGAAGCCATGGGAGCCTTGAAGGCACACGAAGAAAGAACCCGAGGCAAGGTGGAATCAAATGAACAACAGCTGCTACTCACTGAAGCAGAGTGGCAAAAACGGGAAAGTAATGAGGACAAATTATTGTTCACTCGTGAGGAGTGGCTGAGACGAAAGGGAGACAATCAATCACCACAACGAGGCAACAATCGAATGGTACGGGACAAAACCAGGGTAAAGTGCTTTAATTGCTTCTTGTATGGACACTTTGCCTCTGAATGTCGAAAGCCCAAAAGAAATAAAGACCTAAGACAGGAGGCCAATTTGACAAGACTTGAGGATGAGGAACCAGCTTTGTTGCTTGCTGAGCATGAAGGAAAGAACTCAAAGTTGTTTTTACTGAACAACACGGACATGAGACCAAGATTGGCAGCTGGGAAGGATAGCTCAAGCTATGACTCAGACGTTTGGTATCTTGATAATGGGGCTTCTAACCACATGACTGGTGCAAAGTCAAAGTTTAATGTACTCGACGAAGGGGTAACTGGACGTGTCAAGTTTGGAGACGGAACAACGGTTGAAATTAAAGGAAAGGGTTCAATAACTCTGAAGTGCAAGGATGGACAAACACGCGTATTAAGCGAGGTATACTTTATTCCTAATCTACGAAATAATATTATTAGTATTGGGCAATTATCTGAAAATGGGAGTAAAGTTGTTATTAGAGGAGAGTACATGTGGGTGTATGACACTGAGGAGAAATTACTCATGAAAGTTAGAAGGTCACCCAATCGACTTTATAAGGTGATAATTGAATCTGAAAACGCTGAATGCTTGTTGTCTAAAACTGATGAGATATCAAAGCTGTGGCATGCTAGGCTGGGACATGTTAATTACCAAGCTTTGTCACTCATGTACAAGGACAACATGGTTAGGGGTATGCCACGAATTGTACAACCTCAAGATACTTGTACAGGGTGTCTTATGTCAAAGCAATTGCGCAAATCAATTCCAAAGTGTTCGATTTTTGCTGCAAGTCAAGCTCTCGAGCTCGTGCACGGTGATCTGTGCGGACCCATCACACCAGAAACAGCTTCAGGGAACAGATATGTGTTTTTGTTGGTGGATGATTACAGTCGAGTTATGTGGGTGTACTTTCTCAAAGCAAAAGATCAGGCATTTGAAGCTTTCAAATGTTTCCGAGCACTGGTAGAAAATGGAGCTGACAGAAAGGTGAGGACTTTCAGAACCGATCGAGGTGGTGAGTTCATGTCAAATGAATTCAAAAAATACTGTGAAAAGGAGGGAATAACGAGACAGTATACGGCACCATATACTCCACAACAGAACGGAGTCGTGGAACGAAGGAACAGGACCATGATGGAGATGGCAAGAAGTTATCTAAAGGAAATGAAAATGCCAGCCATATTTTGGGGTGAAGCAGTAAGACATTCCATTTATGTCCTGAACCGGTTGCCAACTCGAGCGCTAACAGGTGTAACTCCATATGAAGCATGGTCTGAGAAAGGGAAAAAGCCAGACGTAGGACATATCAAGGTATTTGGATGCTTGGCTCACATGAGAGTACCAAGCAAGGGGTTGAACAAGTTAAGTGATCGAAGTGTGTGTGTGGTTAATCTTGGAAGGGAACCTGGATCAAAGGCATATCGCTTGTATGATCCCAACAATAATCGTATTTATGTAAGTAAGGATGTCGTTTTCGAAGAAACAAAGGCGTGGAATTGGAGTGATACATCCAGTGATGACATGTGTCAGGGAGCTACATTTCACTTTCCTACTGAGTTTGAGGAGAATAATGACAGGGGTGATCAGAGTGGGACTGATGATGCTGAAGTGCAACCTAGCACACCAACTGAGACAGACAGTGAAGACACATCGTATCGTTTGGACTCTGACAACTACGATGACAGTGTTGAGCCCAGAAAAACTAGACAGATTGCGGACATTTACAATGACACTGAGGAAGTAATAACAGAGGAGGAACTGTACTTGATGGGTGTTGAAGAGCCAAGGAATTTCAGTGAAGCTTCGAAGAGCAGAGACTGGAATAAAGCAATGACAGCTGAACTCGATTCAATCGAGAGAAATAACACTTGGACTCTCACAGAATTACCTCCTGATCAGAAAGTAATTGGACTAAAGTGGATATTTAAATTAAAGAAAGATGCAGCAGGTAACGTGATCAAACACAAGGCAAGGCTTGTAGCAAAGGGTTATGCTCAAGAATTTGGAGTTGATTACAACGAAGTATATGCTCCTGTGACTCGACTTGAGACTGTGCGTTTGTTGTTGGCACTGGCAGCTAAAGAAAACTGGCAAGTTCATCATTTGGACGTCAAGACAGCCTTCTTAAATGGTGACATGGAGGAGGATGTTTACGTTTCTCAGCCTGATGGATTTGAGAAATCTGGAAAAGAGCATTTGGTTTATAAGTTAAGGAAGGCCTTGTATGGCTTACGACAAGCACCTCGTGCTTGGTATGCAAAATTAAACCAGTGTCTTGAGAGAATTGGTTTCAAGAGATGTCCGTATGAAACTGCTGTATATACAAAAGGGGAAGGAAAGAATTCTTTGATAATCGCGGTCTATGTTGATGATATTTTAATAACAGGAGCCAATGATGAAGCTATTCAGGTGTTTAAGCAGCAGATGGGAAGTTTCTTTGAAATGACTGATCTTGGAAGATTGAACTACTATTTGGGAATTGAAGTGGTTCAAGGGGACAAATTTATTGAACTTAAACAATCAAGTTATGCTGGAAAACTTCTTGAGAAAGCTGGCTTAAAGGAGTGCAATCCTTCGAAGTATCCTCTTGACCCCAAGGAGCAATTGTCTAAGGATGAAGGAGGAACGCGAGTTGATTCTACCATCTACAAAAGTCTTGTTGGAGGTTTACGTTATTTGGTAAACACTCGTCCTGATATTGCATATGCAGTCGGGGTTGTGAGTCGATACATGGAGTCTCCAACGGTTTTGCACTTGACTGCTGTTAAGAGGATTTTAAGGTACGTTAAAGGGACTTTGC
Organism: Heracleum sosnowskyi; assembly: GCA_030848705.1. Taxonomy (NCBI): domain Eukaryota; kingdom Viridiplantae; phylum Streptophyta; class Magnoliopsida; order Apiales; family Apiaceae; genus Heracleum; species Heracleum sosnowskyi. Next base: position 129,430,488 of record CM061238.1, on the reverse strand, counting down.
ACTATGGACTGGTGTACTTGAGCAACAGTGGAAACAACTTAATTACTGGCTACTCAGACAGTGACTATGGAGATGTCATTGATGATCGTAAAAGTACTGGAGGTATGGCGTTCTATCTTAATGAGAGTCTGGTGTCGTGGATGTCACAGAAACAGAGGTGTGTTGCTTTATCGACTTGCGAAGCTGAGTTTATGGCTGCTACAGCAGCAGCTTGTCAAGGTATTTGGTTACGTAATGTTTTGAATCAAATTTCTGAGAAAGCTGTTGGTCCAGTTGTGTTATATATCGACAACAGATCGGCAATAGATTTGGCTAAAAATCCTGTCTTTCACGGGAGAAGTAAGCATATTGATATACGTTATCATTTCATTAGAGAATGTGTGGAGCGTGGTGAAATTAAAGTTAAACATGTTACCAGTGACAAGCAGAGAGCAGACTGTTTAACTAAGGCTTTGGCAGCAATCAAGTTCGAAAGTATGCGTGGTCTTCTGGGAGTTAAAGATTTGAAGAAACGTGTTTGAGATTAAGGGGGGCAGTGTTATATAATCTCAAACATTGTCCTTTGTTTTAATGTTTGTGAGGTGGCATTAATAAGACTTAGTCTGCTGTTTTTTAGGAGTTGTTTGCATCATTTTGAATAAGTAGTAGTAGCAGAGTGTTTTTAGGCAAGAGGTAGGCAAGTGGAGTCCTGGTTTTTAGCTATAGTCTGTTATATTGTTTTCCTTCTATATGTACTTGTTTTTCCGGTTAATAAAGATCAATCCAACGTCTTTACTTTCATTCTTGAGTATATCATTAAGTTATACAGTCTGTTTACCAACAGTGTGCTTCTTATGTTTGCTTTTAATTTGATTTAGTCAAGCAATATTTGTTTGTATCTTTTAATTTCGCGAGATTGCAAACTATTTTGATTAATTTGAAATTTATTACATGAGTACAGTACGGAAAATCATAAGAAATACAACTTTATTTGGATAGCATAATAATACTGATAGCATAGGACTGATTTAAGAATTAACCAATCTGGGGAGTGCTGATGACAAAGCCATCGCAGTCGACCCAAACCCAAACTCTCTCGCAACTAAAATTTTGAATAACAGAGCTTCCTTCCTTGACTATAATAGCATCCACAAGTGTGTTCTCCCTTTCTATTGTCGCTGCAGCAACTTGTCCTGATGATCCAACAAGCTCAGGCCACGAACTTTTACCTGCACAAATAAACAATGAGAACAATTTGAGTAATCAAACATATGCTTCTTGATACTTCATCATCTATAATTGATCAACAAATCGTAACTTACCTTGGCATATCGACATTGTTGTAGCTAAAAGGGTATGAATCCCTTGAAGTGAATTGTTTGTAGGTTTATTTGTGGATGGATGCTATCTAGTTCGTTTGTGTCAAGTATTTATAGGCCAATATGGCAGCCAATTTACAACCAAAATGCCCAGGTAGGTTCATTGTATAGAAGCCTTTGTGTGGATAACTTGTGAAGACTTCATAATTATTTAATTAACGTGAGGTTGATGACTTTCATCTAGTCATAGCAGACATTGTCCTTATCCCACGACTCTTTGAAAAACTTGTCCAAGATCAAGATGGGGATCAAGAGTTGCATTCACATACCCAAAATTAAACGTGAAAATGATTATAATCCAGTAAATTTCAAAGGAAAACCAAGGGACGGTATTGAGTCTATTGTTGAAGATTAGATTATGTATAAAGGTGTGAAATAATTTTTTACCCAAGTAGGAGATTAAAGTAATAATCTGTCTTGTTGCTGTAACAACCCGACTTTTCAGACTATTAAATCTAAACCAAAAATGAAATAAAACTCATTTTATTAACAAAAAATCTATTACAAAGATAACTATTAAATCTAAACCAAAAATGAAATAAAACTCATTTTATTAACAAAAAATCTATTACAAAGATAACTATTACAAAAGCGCAGCTAAAGATGACAATCCAAGCTATCCAAACCTAAGATCCTTGAACTCGAAAGCACATCCACTCGATCTTACACCGAACCTGAAAATTGTAAGGAATAATGAGCTATACAGTCCAGCAATAAACCAATCGATCCAACTAGTCGGGCAAATAACATGTATACATACAAGATAATACGATATTCAATACGATACAATAACGATACACAATACATAACTTTCAATTCACACATTCTTATTCTTATTCGATAGATACGATATGACACCACATAACAACAATAACCTGAAACCCATAATTCATGCCACGACCACTACAACCCGGTGATAACGGTCCTAAATTTTCATAAAACTGTCATTATAACCCGGTGACTCGGTCCTTATTCTTATTCGATATTTTCACAAACCATGGCACAAATCAGAATCTCAAGACTATTATTGCTTACACATAACACATATCAAATAAACACATCACTTAAAAATATAATCTCACTTTGCCGAAGTTGTATAAGCAAATATATACATATAACACATAATTTCGAAAGCACTAGGAAAATCAATCGGAAACTTACCTCGACATCTAAAACCTTGAACGTCTCAATGATTTCAATCTGACCAGAACAGTATTTTGTCTTTTTGACCCTTTCAGCGACATTTTCATGAAAAACTCAAAGGACAAAAGTCGTAGAAAATGAAAATACCTTTCTGAAAAGATATGACTCATCAGAATCGGACTTATAAGGAATCGGGAATTGAATAAAACGTCCGCTGAATTTGAACAGAAACTGAAAAACAAGATCTGTTTGTATTTTGTGATTTTAAGAACAGTTCAGAGCATAATCTGGAAAAACACTGTGAAACAAAAGTTGTAGAAAATTGAAAGATTTTTCCGAAAAGTCCAGAATCATCAATTTCCGACTTATGATGAATTTATTACGAATTTTACAAGACAGATGAATTCTATGTATAAAAACCTTACGAATTTTGACAATAAAAACGGAAAAAGAGAATACGATGTTTATATAAAGATTCAGAACCCTAATTCCAAATCTACTACTTACTCGTGTTCAAATCTGATCCAAACTTTAGGCCCATTAGTCTAATTTAATTTTAAATCCTATTATTTTTCAAAATTTAATCCTTTTTTCTATTATTCTTTTATTATTATTAATCTAAAAATTACGGGATATTACAGTTGCACATTTCATTTAAAGTGTTGAATAATATTATATTATAAGAGTATACGATCCTGCTAGGGTCTTCTCGTTACTTAACATAAAGAATATTGTTTTGCTGCTGCAGTGCTAAGCATTCCAGAGTTAAACTTAAAAAAATGTTACATACTGATTTACTTTTGTAGAAATTTACATGTTACATTTAGATTAAAAAAAATGTAAATCTTAATTCTATGAATATACACACTGATTTACTTTTGTAGAAATTTACGCAGTAGAATATTGTCAATTTGTCATTATGCAATTATACTACAAGGAAAATGTCAAAGCTGAAGTGCAAAATGGAATATGAGCAAGATAAGAATTTATGAGGGTGTTTGTCTGCTCAACTTATAACTCAACTTATAATTTATAAGATTATAAGTTGAATGAACGTACATTTTCTCTAGCTTATTAACTTATTACTTGATTTCTTTGATTTTTAATACTTTATTTTTTTACATTTGGGTTTTTGAATGTTTTTTTAATTTAAAATGCATGGATTGAGATCATTGTGTTAAATAATTATTTTTTCAAATTTAATTTGACAAATTCTTAACTAACTTATAAGTAAATTTATCCAAACATCCGTATATAAGAATTCATCGATTTAAGACCTGTTTCACTTATTTTATAAGTGACTTATAAGTCTTTCAACTTATAAAGAGCTTACACCATCTTTATAAGACTGTTGCCGTAAATCAAATTATCACAAGAGCTGGGTATTGCCTATTAGCATGTGTAAATTATGAGTGTTGTTTGTTTGCTGATCCATGTATTTTGCGTATGGCCTCTTTTGTGTTCTACTCATGTCAATTGGTATGCCAGTTGCACAGTTTTACCATTTTTTACAAATAATGTCTGTGTCCAAAAAACTCTCTGGGAACCATGTGTGGAGAAGTAACAAATAATCTGGGTCATCTGCAAGCATGTACACTGCTAAACCAGATAGTGATCATCTGTTGATGGAACAATATTGCACAATAAACACATCATTGTAGAGCTTCGTGTTCTAAGTAGATTGTTTAGAGATGACAAAGCAGCAGGTGCATCACTGATATTTACCATATTTCTTATAGAATTCAAGTCACTAGGAAGTACCAGTAATCTCATATTGGAGGAGGCATTTCAATATTCCATGCATAATAAGATGACGTGAGAGATGGAATTAAGGAATAGTTTTTGCCTTCAAAAAAATGGATGGTGGGAAATTTGAAATTAGGCAGTTCAGACAATTTTCTGCACAATTCGGTTGGACAAAGATGGAAAACAGGACTAGCTATGAATTGAAATAGTCCAGCATTAGGCAGTGATGGCAACTCTGACTCACATATGTCTGGAAAGTCAGGAATTATTGGAAGCTCGGGTAAGGTTGTATCTAAAAGGTGTCAGCTGATTGGCGAAGATGAAGAGCAGTAGTGAGAGAGAAAAGAGGAATGCGGACTTGTGCTGATTGGCGAAGATGAAGAGCAGTAGTGAGAGAGAAAAGAGGAATGCGGACTTGTGCTGTAAGCAGTCCTGTTCAGGAGATGTGAGAGTTGTAAAGCAGAGAATTCAAACATGAAATCATCAATAAACACAATCGTCATTAAATATCTTAATAATCAAGATTCTTAAATAACTTGGTTGAGAGATCAAATCGAAAGGCAAAGGCAGTTCTAACAAATTGGCTTCAAGGGATTTAGGACTTCTGCATAGTTAACACTAGTAAATCATTTCGGACCAAACTCAACACAATGTGATTATGTGAATGTCACACTATCTTTTCTGGCAACACATATCTCAATTATCAATCAACAAATATTATGAATTCTCACCGAAAATACATCCAAAGAATACAACTTTTAAAAAAAGACACCACTTAGCTAGAACATCTCACGAGAGTGGAGTTCATACCAGCTAAAGTCCAAGTAAACCCAAAACTTCATCTTCTTTTTCCTAAGATTTACTAAAAGCTTGTTGCAATTGGGAGGACAATGACCAGAATGAGAATCAACAGCAATATGATTCCAATGCACATGCACCTCCTGCTACTCTTCTGGTACCCCTTTGCAGTCTTAAGGTTCTTAGATCCATCACTAACATACTGCGCGGCATTCATCACATGGTGCTCGATGTCATCCATTTGTTCTCCTTGTGCTTCCACCATCACTGCCATATCTAGGAACACCTGGTGTAACTCCAACAAACTCTTCTCTATCTCTTTCGCTGCATCGTGCCTGTCCTGTATCTCAACCACTGTCTCCAGCACTTTTCCCCTTCCATGTTCCTACATTATCAGCACAACATCAGACCGCAAATCTTAACAGAATAAATAACAATAGCCTCAATTAACCATATCCATCCAATGTTAGATCATCAAATCATGACCATAATAAAACCTAAACGTGCCTAAGAAAAAAATATCATTAGTTTCTTTTTTTCCTACCAACACTTACCTGTTCCTACAATCTTACATCATCACCTCAGCATCAATCCACTAATCTCTACAGAATTATCACAAACCCCTTCGAAATTCACATAGATCTCGTATAAATTCATAAAAAGTATCACCACAACCAAACTGAAGATCCTTAAAAATGTGATCTGAATATCTTCCAAAGAATCAAATTACAATTCTACACAGAATGAAGACAAAATCCCTCAAATTACACATCTATCTAATACAAAATCATAAGAGTTATCAAGTTGCAATTCGATATAAAAAAAAACCCCAATTCCAACATCTACAAACATCACAGACAAAATCATACGAATAGCCATCGAAACTGTAAACATTAACCACAAACAATAATAATTAAATACATAAAAGCATTTTATTGTATACCTGAATGGCCTTAGCCATGAACTGCTCCCCACCATTTCCATCAGAAATAATCTTCTCAATCACATCCTCATCCGGGTACTCACCCGTAACCGTATAATACTGTCTCCCCACACTCTCCTTATATTCACTCATCATCCTCTGTCTCAACCCCTGAAAATCCATCATCAACTCCTTCAATTTCTTCCTCAACCCATTCGTAACCGCAGACCTAGTCCTATCCACCGGAGTCCCATCTTTACACCCCGAAAGCCTCCTATTCGCAGCATTAGACCTATCCATATCTTCCAACTGACCCTTAATTGATCTAGCCATTTTAAGCACCAACACCACATTAGAATTAATCTTGTTTCGTATCGACTTCAATCCTTCGGGCTTATGAAGTGACTTGCTATCTTCACTTGCTTGTTCAAGCTGAACCAAGATGTCTTTAATTGAATTCATCTCTGATTTAACAATCTCTGCTTCAGCTAAAAATGAAGTGAGGCCTTCATCCATTTGGGTTGTTTTCGACATCTCCATGTCGGGCCCTGCTTCGAGATCTTTCAAGGCCTCTTTCTTTAAATCCACATAGCTCTTCCATGATTTTGTCATTAGATCGTTCATCTTGAATGAGTTATATATGTATATGTATGGAGAGGAGAGAGAGAGAGAGAGAGAGAGAGAGAGAGAGAGACAGAGAGAGATGTATAGAAATCTGAGTTTGAAGTGGAGATTGTGTGAGAGATTTAGATATGGAAAGACATTATATTCAACTTAGTACCTGAGATTTGAGGTGTGTTGGAAGTGGCCGTTGAAGTTTCCCAACGGCTATATATTTGAAAGTAACGTTACCTCAGATTTATTTGTATTATTATTTATGACAATTAATATACAAACAACAAAAATCTCAAAAAGTAATTAATTTTTTATTGTATGTTTATCTACTTTGTAATCCCTTAAAGTCTGACATTAATGCAAAAATCAATGTTAAAATCTCCAGTACAGCTAATTTGTTGAAAGGAGCTGCAATGTTTGAGCTCTAAAATTAAACAATTTATAAAAAGAAGAGTAGTGAACTTGTTTAAAAGAAAAGCTTTCAAGTTTTGAGTACTAAATGTAGACAAAATCAACGAGTATGCACACTTAAAAAATGTATTATCTTCGTCATCAAGTTCTGTGATATTACGGTAACTGAATCTGGGTTTTCACAAAGGGGTCCTGGTCCCTGACCAGGGATCAATTATTTAACAATCTGTTTCGTAGCCGTTTGATCAACATTTCAACTGTTAGGATTAAAAAAAAAAAAATCAGTTCCACGTTTTTTTTCCGCGGATAGCAGACCTTCCGCGCTTTTTTTTCACGGAGCACTGTACCGCTCCGCGTAAAAAAAGCGCGGAGCCGAAACTACCAAAACTTTTCAGTGGGTTTGTAAAGGTCGAAGCTTCACAAGGCCATTTAGGAGACAGAGAGTGTTAAGATAAACATATTAATCTACAACTAAATAATGATATATACATGTGAGTGGCATGTTAGGTGTCTGAAATTATCTACTTTAATGTATTTCTTTATTTGACAAATTACTGTTTTCTAGTGGTTGAGCTTCGGAAATGATGCCACTACACATCTGAAAATTTTTCAGATTAATATATCCATTCCCCTTCCATATTGTTTATTTATATCCATACCCCTTACAAATTGTTTATTTAGTTGTAGATTAAAATGTTTATCTTAACACTCTCTGTCTCCTAAATGGCCTTGTGAATCTTCAATCTTTACAAAACCACTGAAAAGTTTTGGAAGTCTCGGCTCCGCGTTTTTTTTACGCGGAGCGGTACAGTGCTCCGCGAAAAAAAAGCGCGGAAGGTCTGTTATCCGCGGAAAAAAAACGCGGAACTGATTTTTTTTTTTTTTAATCCTGGCCGTTGAAATGTTGATCCAACGGCTACGAAACAGATTGTTAAATAATTGGTCCCTAACAATCAATTGTCAGGGACCAGGACCCTTCACAAAGATGTGTAATTTGAATGGTGAGATTCAGAGTTTGATGTAGAAACAGTAAATTGAGTGCTCAAGGGAAACTAAAAAAATATATGAATGTTTTTAATAAACCACCACATTTGAAAATTAACACTTGTTCAATTATAATCTCTGAATATTATCTAAATTAATTGTATTTCAAGAATTTTCCAACCTATAATAGATCAAAAGATTCAGGTATAATTTTTTGCAATCCCAACATATAATTTAACTAAAACAGTGCAAACAGATATCAAAGAAGAGCAAGGATTATGGTACAGACAACTATATTTTAATCCAATTGCTTTGTCCAGTCAAATGGTTCCCATTCTTGATTGAAATTTCTAACTGCTACTCTCTGCGAGTCTATTGTTTCGTGTTTCCTGCGACTGTGCATGTCTTCTGCAGGCAACTTTAGCATTCCTCTCAAGACATTGAGACCAAAATTGCTCTTAAACTGTGTTTCGTCATCAATGACATGGACGAACCCCTTGCTTAAACCAAATTCCACGTGAAAATAGGGAAAGTCTTTTGGGATCGAGCCACGCAACCCTTTCACACTTGTGTCTATAAGCTTCTTTGCATTATGCTGACTCCACTCGTCTTCAGCTTCATCAATTGCCTGCAAGAAAACTAATAAGATATTTGCATGGAGCAAGATAGTAATGCAACAGGCAGCAAAGAGTTCGTGCAGACAAGATAGAACTGCTACCAATAGGTATATGATATGTAACCAGCCATCTAAAAACTTGTGCAAGAATACTCATGTAGAAGTGAAAATCTTCCTATGAGCTTGATACAGTTTTAGGCATATATAAAGGAAATACATGATACTTTTTGCTAGTCTTTATTTTGAATAAAAAAATTCAGGGTTCAGGCTTTTATCTGAACAAAAAGACCACACGACCCATAAGAGGACAAAACATAGCAAAACGTCAAGAGGGCTGGAAGCACACAATAACTCTACTTGCAAATGGACAAGAAGAAACTCAAGTTTTGACTACTCTAGAATCTACAGAAATTGGGAGAATGAAACTCTCTGTGCATGCAAAAACTCGCCAACTATATTGTTTTTTTAACTGCATATGTTGGCTAGCTTGATTTAAGGTGCAACCTATACAGCGAGACAAGGAGTCTAGCTTTCCCAAGTGATGCTGCACTATATCTTGCATATTTCCATCAATTTTGATCTAAAATGCATTATATGGGTAATAAAGTAGGTGATAGAATGTCCCTCGCTAATTAAGGTTTGCCGCCCAGACTATAAAAGACCGGTCCAGACAGCCTCACAATACAAGTTAATACATATTTGTGAGTAAACACATTTCTGATTCAAGAAGGTTCAGGAGTAGATTTTAGCCAGCTACTGTGAGAACATCAGAAAAGACATCATGCCTATTTTCTGAATAGATTAGAAACTCAACTTAAAAAAGTGACTGTCTGTTTCTCTACGTTTCAGCAATCACTTGTAATCTTGTATAGTTCCTAAATATAATAGTGGCGAGTATATAATCAAAATCTAAAAAAGCATAATTCCCATGAGCATACCTAAATTCAACATATCAACATGAAGGCGTAAAGCATTAACAAAAAATGATGAATCAGCTATAACGGTCAATTACTAACTACCCATGATGACAACTGGTATGAGATATACATGAACATAACTCCAACTGAACCAATCTGTATTACTAATTAATTATAGCTTGGACCGTGAAGTATGATGCTCTGTACACATAAACCCCTAAACAAAAATGTCGTGCACACGAACCCTTAGTATCGATTATGTATATATATCCTGACCCTTGCTCCGACAAACACCTCTGAATCATGAAACATTACATTTGTAGGCAGGGTATAGAGGGCAGAAATTTAATCAAGTAATCTTTGTAAACATCTCATCTCAAGGGCTGATATTTGTACAATTATTACAACGTATGTATTGGTCTAATTTGTTTCCCGAGATTAACCTCACCTGATACCTAACATTTCACAATTCAGAGGTGTTTGTGGGTCAGGATATACATAATCAAAACTTAAAGGGTTTATGTGTACAGAGCGTCATACTTCAAGGTTCAAGCTATAATTAAGCCTTTTCTTAACTAATATCACAAAATAATTTCGCACTGCTCAAGGTCGCAGGCCAATCTGAAAAGTAGTTGTGTAAAGTCGCAACAGTCTAGATAGAAATCAATATATATTAATATAAACTAATTGAGGAGACAAAATATGCTCCTCATTGTTGAGGAAAGTTATAGAGCTCTTAACATTTTAGAAAGGGACTAGGAGAGTGTTGGAGATGTTTTTTCTTTCGATCTCCTCAAATTTTAACTAAGGATGGTGTATAGAGTTGCTAGGTATCCGCTTTCTCTCTCTACTTTCCATATTACTCTAATTTAGTAAATGTACTTTTTAACAGTATAAATATGTTTAAAGAGTAATTATAAGGAGTGTTGATGGAGACATCAGACATGTATACACTAATAACCTACTAGGAGCCAAAAAAAAAATTATTCTTTAAGAGCGACTTAGGAGACTCTTGGGGATACTTAATAGAATCAAAAACTAGATTAAGAAGAGTATATTTGATAAATAGTTTAGTTAAAATGTACAAATATAAAATCACTACCTTTTTGAAGTACAAAGGTGCCTGTTTCGCAACAGCTTGGGGTAAAGGTATGCACTCAACCAAACAGTGCCGCCGTTGTTGTGACAACCCCATCACTGTTTCAATAAATACCACTTCCTTTTCTTGTTTGGCGAACATCATGATCAGACACTTCTTAAAGTTGCGTATTTCATCCCACACATTGTTGTCAACATTTCGTGTGGAAGACTCGTGCTGCCAAAAATATTAACATGAACAATACTGTGAGTTTAACTGAAAGCAATAACAGAAACCTTTTTCGCGTAGAACTGATTTTGTACGTATAAATTTTATTAAATACATGACATCAATTGCAATGCAATGATGAGCTTACTTTGGCTCGAAGCATTTCAAAAACCGATTTTGACTCATGGAAATGAATCAATGTAAAGAATTTTAGAATGACATACAACTATTATGCTAAATCCTACATCAGATAACTGCTTTCTGTGTCAGTCTAGCATCTAGAGGGAATGCTTAGCTCCTCACAGGACACTATTAAACATCTAGATCTTTACTCATATTAAAATTTAATTTCATTCAGTGGGAGCCAATATAGGGGGGAAATAAAACTAATAGTTTACAGTAGTTCCTTGTCTATGTCTACCAGGAGGAAGAACTGCGTAATGGAAGGAAGCTTTCTCTAATAACTTGTGCACTGAAATGATCCTTCATCGGTCTTTAAGTGAAAAATCTATCGCCCTAATTTCACACAAGAGTATAGAAGGCATATGGTGTTCCTATAAGCTCAACATCTTGTGGGCATAGATGTTCCTATAAGCTCAACATTTTGTATATAAGCGCGTACAGTGACCCATTTCTCATCCAATTCTTTTATCCTTCGAATTCAACTATAAGACAGGCAAGTTACAGTCAACTTCTTCCAGTCAGATAACTTTTCCGCATGGTCTTATTTCTAATTTTCTAGGGCCTCTGTAGCGATAGGTTACAGACTTCGTATGACAATACAAACCATCATCACTAGAACTTAACCTAGTGTAAGCCGCTTCATTCTTTTAGGTGACTTGAAAAAATTAAAATATGGTTGAACTAATTTACTCACCTGCATAGGTAATATGCAGCAATGTCCTGGTACAATCGGCTGCCACTGTGGTAGCATAAGATACACAAAATTGGCAATTGAGATAACAAGATGTCTTGGCCTCGTGGGATTCTCAAAACAAAATTGACACCGCTCGTGTTGGGTTAAGATGCGCTGTGCGAAATTAGACTTCACTCCTGATTTATGATCATTGCCTCCTTTATTCTCCCTCTTTTTTCTTGGGCCCTCGTCATAGTCATATTCATCATCGGCCTGTCCAGAGATGCTAAATTTTTTGTTTTGCATTATTTTGGTAGCTAAATGTCTGTCAGCGTCTTCTTCGTTCTTCTTTTGGCGAACACTGTTGTCATGCATGATATACCTGCAAAATAATGACATAAAAGATAAAGCATTATGAGGCCTACTGGAAAGGCTGATCTAAGTACAGTTAACCAAAAAGAGCAACAGGAACCAATATAGTAAGAAAAAATGTGTACATATGTCACATGTGTAGTGTGTGCAGATAGCAAACATTACATACTAAAGATTACATATCATAAAATAAATAGAGGAATTCTCGCATATTTATAGTTTTCCCTGTTCATTTGGCCTTTAGACATACTTAGTAGTATTACAGCATAGGCCTGCAATTAATGGAAAATGACAAACACTAAGAAAGCAAAAACTAGCTAACACCAAGTGCAAAAGTACCTCCGTGTGTGTCCCTCTTCTTGCATTCTGCTTGCACTTTCCTGACCACTATTCTGAGCTTTCATTTTCTCTGCTTCTTTCTGACACCCAGGAAAAAAATAGTGATACTAAGCGAACAAGTATCATTTGCTTACACATTAACCAAATGCAATACCATTACTTTAACCATTGCTACTATCAGTGCCTTGGTAAATTACGTATGCAGCCTTGAAACACCAGGACCACAAAAAAACATAATGCACTACTGACAGACCAAATGGTATGTGATAAGCAACACGACATATACTAAATTCATTAACCAGGTGCAATAACATTACGTTAACCATTGCTACTTTCAGTGAGTTTTTTGTAAATTATATATGCAACCGTGAAACGCCAGGACCACAAACAAATATACTGCGACCCAATGGCATGCGATAAGCAACACAACATCTACTAAATTTGGAACCTGGTAAAGATGAGAGTAACCAAGTGGATTGTCACCCGTAGAGCAAAGTGCAAGTAGAGAGTAATTACTCACCAAAAGATTATCAGCCTCTTCATGCTTTCCCTTCATTCGAAGCTGCATTACTTTCGCAGCTACTTGATTTGCACTCATTTCAGGTTTCACTGCTGAGTTACCAAGTTTATCTGAATCTACCGGAACAATGTCTGACTTTCTTTCTCTGTCACGCTTTGCTCCAGAATCAGCAGAACGTTGACTACTTACTTCAGACATAAAGCTTCCATCATTAGAAAACTTATTAAGGCTTGCTATAGTTGAAGATACGAGGCTTGCATCTTCAGTGGACATCCTATGAGTTCTTCCCTTTCCCCAAGATAAAGAATCGTGTCGTCTTGGAATTCTCATGTTAGAAATGGGAGTGGATACATCCTACATGTTCAAGTTTCAGTAAAGTCATAATTAGGACAGTCACAAAGGGTACAAAAATTAATTTATGCTTGAAAAGAAACTATCTTGGATCTATATTTATAACTGAGATTATGATTTCACAGCTCAATACATATCCATGGCAGACGTGTTATGTCAATATCAGCTCAACTTCTCATATTTTTATGCTATTCATAATTTCATACATCTTACTACTTGAAGCATCCATGCTTTCATTTCCCAATAAGTGTCAGATAACAATGACCAAATTACCTTCTCAGTACCCCTTTCACTATTTGCTTCTGTGACAGTTTGTTTTTCTTCTACTGGTCCCCTCCTTCGATTGTGTATAGCTGTCAGATGAGCACGTGATGGAGCAGCAGAACGAGATGCCACAGATACAGCCAGTTGACCTAGTGAACCCCATCGCTCTTCAACCACCTGCAAAGTTTAATGGTTTTCTTATATCTTTTAACAAGTAGTAATGGCTTAAACACAAAGCTCAAAAAACAAACCTCATCCAAATTGCGTAAGCTTTTAAAAAGTAGTAATGGCTTAAATACAAAGCTCAAAAAACAAACCTCATCCAAATTGCGCCCGTCACGAGCTGCTTGTTCCTTAGCACGTTTTAAAGCTTTCAGTCTCCAACTTGCACCTCCATCTCCTACAACAGAAGAAGAAAAAAGGTGATCTCCTCCAGCCTTTCCCTTATCTGTATCATCCGGATAACCACTGCCGTCATCCTTTAAATATGGATTCATTTCTTTGGGATTCAGTTTCTTCGTCTGAAGGAAAAGAAAGAGTTTGATAAAATTTAGTGTTTAATCTAAACATGTCAGTAGAATCTTCTAGCATTTCTATCAAATCATCTGCAGAGGGACCTATAAAGGTAAAAAAAAATAAAGCAGGAAATATGTTCTCACAGTGTCCTATAAGAACTGGTTTAATAAAAACATCGTTTCTTACTTCAATTTAATAAATCCGAATGTGCAATGGCCAAAGATATAATAAAGAAAAAAATGCTCACAAAACTATAATGCGTTGATGGAAAAAGGTAGAAAAAATAGTTATAAAAAAAATAAGGAGGGGAACTGGATGCTATATCCAGATTTATACATAGCTAAAATGCTAAGAAAACTAGAGCACATGAGTGTTGTCCTAATTTAAGCCTGAACCATCTTTTTTAGCAATAGAAAGGACTGGAAAACAAAAATGATATTAAGTTTATGAAGTTATTTTTCTTTAACTTACTAATGAAAATGAAAGAGGAGACCTAAATTCTGCCTCCATTCACTATACTTGTCAACTCCAACCCTAATCAAAACCTATTTAGCAACCACGGGAAATAAATAACTACTATACCTCTCTGGAAGATAAACTAATAAGTAAAGAACACGGTACATCTGCACTCACACAGAGAATGGAATATCAAGACAGTATCATATGGAAAGAGGTTTAGTGAATGCATATACAATGAACTACTCTAAAAGCTCGCACTCTAAGCCAAGATAGTTGGGTAAAATTCATCTATTCTGATTATTAGGCCAACTCTTTAATGCTTTCAAACGAAAAAGTGTACCCATTAAGATTTGTTTTGATATGTTCATCAAGAACTACATATACTAAGTTTTTAATATAGCAGTAACAGTAAACTAAACATTAACAACTAAAGTCTTTCTTTACTAAGGATCCAGAGGACTCAAACTTTAGTGTTCTTTGTACAAAGCAACTGCTTCAATTTGCAAGACTGGACATTATGCAAAGTTCTCGCTACATAAAACATCAATAAACCAAGGCATATCATTACCTTATTGTTATCATTCCTTAAAAATAAAAGAAGAAAGAATACATATGATGTCAGCTACAAACATTTATCCATGGATGCTTGGCCTATGTCTAAGATAATCTGTAAATTTACATGAATGGTATCATAAGATGATTTCAGCGTTCAACTACAATAATATTGTCAAAAGAACATGTATGTGAAAAATTCAAGCAAGAAGAACACAAATTTAAAGTGCAATATAATGCTTAATGTATATTTGTAACAAGGGTAGTATGGTGATTAAAACCAAAAAAAATAACTTTAGTAACGCAAATATCAGAAATTTTCCCAGTAAATTATTTTACTAATATATATGTTTATTTATATCCCTTCAGGTATATCACATATTAAAATAAATAAGCATTGGTGTATTCATACAAATTATAAATATATATGTATCTCATTCAAAACATACCTCATCAACTGGAGTTCTCTCTAGCAAATTGTCAGATACATCGTTGCACTTTTTTCCACCTTCATCTTTTGGCCTAAGCATCCAGTCAAGTCCCATATCTTTCCTCGCACTATCCTTATCAGATTTTCCAGCGACGTCTCTCCCTTCATCTTCCGAGGAGTCCTCGTACTTCTTTTTTGTCTTTCTCTTATCAATCTTTCTCTTCTTGTTTGATTTAGAGTCACTTTGACTGTCGCTATCATTTGAGGAAGAGATATCATCATCATCTGAACCATGCCAATTCGTTTTCTTCTTTGACCTTTTCCTTATTATCCCTAAATCATCATCTGAACTATAGGAACGAGCCCTCTCCTTCTTCTTGTGTTTCTTCCTACTCCTAGACTTTTTACTCTCCTTTGCAGAATCGTCAAACGTGTCTTCTCTAACCTAAATCAGCAAAACAAATAAAGAAACAAGAAGTTAAATACTTCTTAGTAAATAAATCTGCCCAAAACATGAACATCGAAGCAAAACCATGACATATTCCTAGTAAAAAACTAGATCTTACTTGTTCAACTTCATCACGCGGTATAAACTTCAATCCTGATAGCATCTTCTCGCTTACTTCTAGTTCTAAACCAAAAACTGAATTACGTAGTTAATCCCCAAAAAAATACTACCGTATCAATCATAAGTAAGCCGTAAACACAACAACTACAATTCAAAGACAAAATATAAAATAAGAATCAGATTAGGATAATGTAGAACTAACATTACTACTAAATTATATAGACATACACAGAAGCAAACATCGAATTATGCAAATTAATCAAACATGAGCTGAAATCACATATCCAGTTTGGAAATCGCAAGTTGTATATTTGTTTAACAAGTGTAGATTCAACCTATTGTTAGTAAAAACAACAATCACACAAAATTAAGGACATCTACGCGACCCGACCCGACCCGAAAAATTAAGAAAAAGATAGATTTGAATAAGAACACATACCGATTAGAATCGTCAAGATTTGAAAAGGCCGGAATTAGGAGGATAGATACGCTTCTGCTTCGATGGATACAACGATCTCGTTACTCTCGTTGCTTCTTGTTAATTGTTTCAATTTAATGGGGTTTTGACCCGCTTAAAAAATATTTCTTTTCGGCTCATATTGTGTATACTTTTTTAAAATATATCTCTATAATTTATTCATATTTTGATTTGAAGAAGTTATTAGAGAACTTTATTTTTCTAGAATTTTTAAACTTTATATCAAATAGAAATTTAGACTCTAATTTTTTGGAAATAAATATTAAATTAAAAATTACTTATTTATTTGTTCATTAATGTAAAAAACTTTTAAATGTATAAGAGGTAGTTATATACTTTGTATACATTAGAGAAACATCTTTGTAAAAAATACAAAAAAACAACATTTAACAATTTTGAGCCGTAAACTTAAAATTATTATTTATGATTTTAAGTTGTTTGAAGTTGAAAATTGAAAATTTTAAGTTAATATCTATTTATGTAATTATTATGAGTAATTTATGATTTATTAAAAATATAAAAATAAAGTTAAGTTTGATAAATAATTTGAATGATGATATTACCTTTTATCAAATAAAATTATTAAAATAAATTAAATTGTTAAAAAAATACTTGTTTTTTAATTTTAAATCATTTTCTGATTATAATCCAAACATTTTTCTGTCAAAACTCATTTTAAACTACTCAACTGCCTCTTTATGTCTTACGATAATAAATTTAAACAACAATATTGCACCACTCTCATGCAGAACTCTAGCACCTCTTTGATTACTCTGTTGGCAAAGCATTTGCTGCCAACGGACAAATTTTGGACATAACAGTGAGTTATGCATGGAAAGATCATCAATGAGAGCAGCTGCTCTTGCCTTTGATGTTACTGAACCATTCTTGATAAATCTACCAGCAACGAATACGCCCCTAATTCAACAACAATCTTCTGTGACTCTACATTAAGCTTCCAGATCTCAAAATCTCTACATTTGCTTTCAGTCCTTCTAATACAATTAATTTCTTTGTGAGTAGTAATTCTGACTTAGGAACCTAGCTACTACGTAGCTGAAGCCCTCCAATAGTAATACACCTTCATTGTCTGTTTCTCCAAGGACTGAAATTATAATTTCAGTAAGCCCTCCAATAGTAATCCAGTATTTGTTTATCGAGTTCTCTCTCATAAGATCCTTCAATTGGCCAAGGGCTTGCAAAACTGAATCATCTGTTCCTAGCAAGTTTGATTTGCAATTCCTGATTTTGTGGCAAAGAATATGTTCTTTCCATTCTTGCATCGACTGTCTAAGCGGATGGTTAGCCCTATATGAGCAATCATCAAGAAGCTCACGGGTTTGTGGATCACTTTTTTTTCCATGGCTAAACGAAGCTTCAAGGGCTTCTCTGTCACATTTAGTACCAGTGCATAGGCTAACTGGATCAACCATTAAACAGCCAGTTATGCAACATTTAAAAGATCTATATGGCTCGATATACTTTGTGTTTGCATATGATCCTTCTACAACCTGAAGCCTTTGGAAGTACTGTTGCTTGGGAGAGAATGCAATAACCTGCACAAAGAAAAAAAAACTCCAGCTCCTTCTTTCCTGTTTTCAGCCTCTTCTTTTTCTTTGTTGAAGCTCTCAAGCTCAACTTTCTCTGAAAGATCAACTGGCACTCCAACTGCCTTTGCTATCTCCTTCCAATTAAATTTTATTTGGGTCAAGTGTCTGGTCTGTGATACCCTGTGTTGGTTTATCAAAAATTTGTAGTTGAGAGAGAGAGAACTCTCAGATTCTTCTGTCTGCATCTCATTGTGTAACCTATTCACTTGGGTTGATATGCCCCGTAAGACTATGGTGTTTGCAAGAGGTAGGTCAACCAAAGAGTTTTCAATGTCACTAGTAACATCTTGTATATATCTCTTTGACAATGTACCAACACTTGAGAAGCAAGAAGAATCGAGACCTGTTAGTATATTGGTCAATCAAGCTTTGAGCCCTTTTGACATTGAGATCAAGAAATTTAAAAGATTTTCTTGCAGCTAACGAGTCATCTAGTTCTTTTAGCTGCAGCTCTTTTAAACAGGTACGATGTCATACAGGTGATTCAAAAGGACCCTGAAACTCTCCTTTTCACAAGCAACGTTCTGAGTTCCTTTAGCTGTCTCAATGACCTCAGTTGTAAGCACGGCCATTAGTGTACCTATAGCTAGGCACAAGCTCCATAATTGCCACTAAAAATGTGAATTTCTTTTTCCTTTTAAAAATCAGTTTGCTTCTAAAAATCAGCACCAACGTGTCTCCTCGTCAGCCGCCCACTGGCGCCTAGTCAGCATCCACTTTTCAGTCTAGTCAGCAGCCACGTTGAAGTTTCTCCTGATCAGTTGCCACCTCAGAAGCTTGTGGAATGCCCTTCTGCAAAAAAAATTTGGAAATGTTGAAAGTCAAAGGAACTAAACCCTTATATTCGAATTTCTTTTTCCTTCTAAAAATCGGTTTGCTTCTAAAAATCAGCACCAACGTGTCTCCTCGTCAGCCACCTGCTAGCTCCTATTCAGCATACACTTTTCAGTCTAGTCAGCGGCCACGTTGAATGCTCGGAAGCTTGTGGAATGCTCTTTTGCAAAAAGATTTTGGAAATGTTGCCCGTTGCCACCTCGGAAGCTTAATTTGGCAATTTGAAATGTTTTGATTGGTGTTATTGGTGTGAATTCAGGGGGTCCACTTATTATTACAACGAATCGGGAATTGTCATGTGTATTTGGAAAAAAATTTGGGAACAAATTTGGGGCCTCTAGCATTTTCCTTAAAACAATCAATATACATAAATATGAGAAAACTAGGGCGGTCACGTCAATAATTTAATCTATTTTTATAGAGCACCTCTATCTTAAATATTACTGTAAAAACTGAAATTTCCCTTTTTAATTTCTAATTTGTAGAAAATGTAGTACTTATAAAAGACAAGTATTCTAAAAATTATAAATCTGCTTATATAATAAGGGAGAGGACGGGGATTGAGGTGGCGTCTCTTAAATATAAAGGAGAAGACGAGGGTGGTGGGGTGTCGCTCTCAAATCGCTTGAATCTATTTTTCTAATTTTCTCAAAGTTTAGTGATTGAAACGATATCCCGTTGAAATCAGTGATAAAAATGATATATGGTGTTCACTTTAGTGACCACTTTGATATTTAACCCTTTTAAATTATAATGATTTATTTGCTCATTTTCTCCTTCTCCGGGTCCTTTTTCCCTCCCTAACCAACTCTAAAATACATAAATGAACAATTATTACTTTATTTATAATTTATACCAAAAATAATACATAAATTTATGTTTGCTCTACAAAATTTTACATGTTACAATATTTTATGTGAACTTTGAAAAATTCACATAAAAATTAAAAAAAAAATCTATCTATTATATATATAATAGAGCAACTAGGGGGTTGCTTGAGACAATTTATTCAGTCTGAAATTACTAAAATACCCCTACTTATTATATAATAATAATTTTGTAATGAATGCATATATTAATTACATATAATTCATTAATCATCATTAACACGTCTATATTTATTAATCCATCATTATTAAATATAATAATTTATAATTATATTCATCTATCTACAAATACTTAAATGATTAGATAATTAATATCTATAATTATATCTAACTCATTATTATGCAAGTATTTAGTACAAAATAATTAGTATAGTTAATGAAGATTAGTTATTAATGATTAGAGACATTAAAATGTATTAATAACGAAAATATTAATATGAAGTAAATAGAGTAAAGGGTTGAAAAGTCATTTTACACTTTGAAGGATATAATTGTCTTTTAACGGTGAACAAATTGGCTCAATGTACAGTCAAAGAGACAGTAAAAGAGGGATAAGAAGGATAAGAGAGGGGTCTCTAGAGAGTGACGCCAAAAATATAAGACAGTCATCGTAGGAGGGGGCATGAGAGAGAGAGCGCGCGATCAAAATACAGATCCAAAACAAAAGTTGAGAAGAAAAAGTGGAGGAGATCAAAAGGAAAGAAAAGCCAAAGAGACGGTAAAAGAGGGATAAGAAGGATAAGAGAGGGGTCTCCAAAGAGTGACGCCGAAAATAGAAAGCAACCACCACCGTAGGAGGAGGCATGAGAGAAAGAGGCAAATAACATAAATAAATTAACCCAAAAAAGCACAAACTCGACAATATCGATAAATAACAATTTGTCACTGTCAGCTCAAACAACAACCTATGACAAATATTTACTTTACTGAGCAGATCAACTCCAAGTGCATTTACATGCACAAAGCCTACAAATTTGGTTTAAGCATTCCATCAAACACATAATACACACTCTAAATAAACACAAACTAAACAGTCAAATAATGTATTTGAGCAAACAATTATGACGCACCCTAAATAAACAAAGCATAACATGCATTTCAGTAAATGTGTTGGAATATATTATGTCTTCCCGAGGATCATCACATAAGAGAGGCGTCTCTAGAGAGTGATACCGAAAATAGAAGGCAACCACCATTAGAGGGGGCATGAAAGAAGATATATATATATATCAAAATACAGATCCTAAACAAAAGTTGAGAAGAAAATGTGGAGGAGACGGAGAGAAAGGAAATAAAAGTCAAAGAGACAGTAAAAGAGGGAAAAGAAAGATAAGAGTGAGGTCTCGAAAGAGTGATATCGAAAATAGAAGGCAGCCACCACCGTAGGAGGAGGAATGAGAGAGAGAGAGAGAGAGAGAGAGAGAGAGAGAGAGAGAGAGAGAGAGAGAGAGAGAGAGAGAGAAGGGGGGGGGGATTTTGAGGTGGGGTGGAGAATGCAATAATTTTTCAATGAACTAAGAATTTCAATGAGTCAATTTATTCAATGCGAAATGATAATTATACTCTCAAATTTCGAAATGACATTTTAATCTATATTATAATTATCTCATTTCAATATATTTGTAACTCATAAAATACGTTGAAATTAATAAAAGTTACACAATATTCTAGAACGCGGGCTATAAAGCTAGTTAATTATTAATTCGTGAAAATGAGTTTCTTAAAACTAAAATCCGTATGACTGTATCGGATATTCCCCCTAATAATTTGGACAACAATAGGAGAGAATAAGAAACGGAAGAAAAATGAAAAATAAAAAAAGAAAGAAAAAAAGGGCAAAAGCGGAAAACGTAAAACCCTAGCTTGAATTTTTTTTAAGTCCAATTAAATTGAAATTGGGGGATTCTTGCTTAAACCCTAGGCTACAGTTGACAGAGCTCACTCTCTCTTCTTCTGGTAAACAATTTTTTTTATATACACTCTTTCTTCATTTTTTATTGCTTTTTATTTATGTATATATACACTACAATTGTGAATTCAACGATTCTTAAAGACTTTATAGTTATGTATAATTTCTGATATCATATTTTTACAGGCCTCTGCTTTTGGAACCATGAATGTGAGTTTTGGAGCAAATATTGAGCTATCAAGATGCAATGTAACATCTGTTAGCCCTTTTTGTCCAAAATCAGAGGCGCAATTAGGCTCCCCGTTGCACCATGGCTTCGTGAAAAGGTGTTCTGCATATTCGTCGGCTCCGAAACAAGGCATGTGTAGAAGATACGCAAGGGTTAGCAGTAGAATTGTGTGTGCAATGTCGAAAAGCAATGAGGATGGGCTTACTTATAAAAGTGCTGGAGTTGACATAGATGCTGGATCAGAGCTTGTTAAGAGAATCGCCAAAATGGCCCCTGGAATCGGAGGTTTCGGTGGACTTTATCCTTTTGGTATTGCCTTCTCCTTGGTTTTTCGATGGAAACTTGGCTTTGTACTCAACTTTTAGTAAAAGAAATATGTTGTTTTTATTTTATTTTTTGGAAGGGAAATATGTTAATTGTTAATTACTGTGTGTATGTGGTATCTAAATAATGTTGTTAGACTGGTTCCCCGATCTTAAATGTTACTGCTATAAAAAAAAAATTAAACAATAGATTTCAGCTTTAAGGAATTTTAATCTAAGCGGGTTCCTTTAATAGTATATGTCATCTTTTATGACTTTATTTGGTAATTCATTATCTAAAAATAAATTGGACTTTGTTTTTTTGCCCAAAAAATTGTGGTTTTATTCTCTGTCCCGCTTTCTATTCCTAAGTAGTTAGGAACTTGAGAGTAATTTAGAGTTACAAGTCTGCAAATGTGCAACTTAACCGAAGTCATAGGTAGAAGATTGCTTCTTCGTGTTTTTTATGCATTGTTGTGTTTTTGATTTGGAAGATTGCTTACATATGTACTTGTTGGCATTAAGTTGATCTTACTATGAAAGTTAGAGTTTTGAGTACTTTATAAATCTAAGGTAGAAGTTGTAACAATGTAATGAATAAGTTCTAAATTAATGTACGTGAAAACAGTAACATTATGCTTACTCAAGTAGGCAACCAGTCTCATAGTATACATGCTATATATGTTCTCAGTTCAGTCTAATAATTTATGGTATTGGGCTTCTAATATTAAAAAAATTCTCCCTTTTCTGAGCAGGGGATTCTTATCTTGTGGCTGGCACAGATGGTGTAGGAACCAAGCTTAAGCTAGCATTTGAAACTGGAATTCATGACACTATTGGCATTGATCTGGTAAATAATAATACTGCATGTGTCTTGTGATGTGAAAAAAGTAATTTTTGTGTAGTTACTAAACCACTTTACTTTAGGTTGCGATGAGTGTCAATGACATTGTTACTTCTGGTGCAAAGCCTTTATTTTTTCTTGATTACTACGCAACAAGTCGTCTTGACATTGATTTGGCTGAAAAGGTAAGCACTGTGATTAAACTGTTCTGTTTTGTCTTGAATACTTAGATTAACTTATTTATGTTTGCTTGATATTTATTCAGGTTATAAAAGGCATCGTTGATGGCTGCCAACAATCAGAATGTGTTCTTTTAGGAGGAGAGGTATTTTGACTAGTTGCTGTTACTCTGCAGTAATTTTAATACATTTCAATCATGCAAATCATTGTGTTGGCAATGTATCTACTCAAAACTAATCCAGATGTCTTAGAGCAAGTCCAACAATGTCCTTGTTGGTTATTTATAAATATGATATAATAATGTGTCTTAGTGATTTAGGGACTTGATTTCTTGTAGGAACTCCAACAATATTACTTATATCCATTCCCTATTATTATTATAATAATATATTTGAAAAGAGAGAGAAAAAGAGTGGAAAAAAGAGAGAGAAAAGAAATGTAGAAAAGGAGGGAAGTGAATTTTTTATTCATGGAAATTAAATAGGTAATGGCTAGTGGTTACTTATTAATAGGTAATGAGATGGATGTCCTAGTGATTTAGGTAACCACTAGGACATTGTTGGAGCACCATTTTTTGCTAGATTACTTATATTTGAGCTTAGGACATGATATAAGTAAGCTGTTGGACTTGCTCTTAATATATTACCAATCTGTTAAATTTGCTAAAGGTGTATTCCTGTAATGTATTAAAACTGATGCATATTAATTTATCTTTGAAGACAATTAGTTTTTTCTTAATTCAGGTTATTATTTAATCAATATCTAAATATTATATGTAGTGTTTATAGCACATTTTAGAATTTATGGTGGCCACACTAAGAACATGTTTAGTATGTAGTGTGGTTGAGTGAATAGTAGAAATTACATCCTCTTGCTTGGCTACGTTTTTATTAGTTTTACATAATTAATGATGTAGATTTACACGGTTTGATGCACATTTAATTGTACAATTATGCTGGGTGAAATGGCTGAATGCCGCATGTATCATATGCATGTAAGAAAATGACAAGAGGGTTGTAATTTTTGTGCATGTGAGTTTGGTAGGTTGATCTTGTAAGTGTGACTTAACAGAATTACTTGAAGTAAGTTCATTTTGTCCTTAGACTGCAGAGATGCCAGATTTCTACGCAGATGGTGAGTATGATCTTAGTGGTTTTGCGGTTGGCAGTGTAAAAAAAGATTCAGTTATCAATGGGAAAAATATCGTGGAGGGAGATGTCCTAATTGGCCTACCTTCTAGTGGAGTTCACTCAAACGGTTTCTCTCTTGTCAGAAGGTCTTACAACTCCTTTGTGATACATTTGAATCCTCTGCCTTTCTATTGTGTTGAATCCATTTTGACAGTACTAAATATCTAAAAAGGATCACCTACTAATTGATTGTACTCTATACTTCGCATTTAGCCTGAATTTTTGTGACACGTCTATGCAGGGTCCTTGCTAAAAGTGGACTCTCTTTGAAAGACAATCTTCCTGGTGAATCTGTTACATTAGGTGAAGCATTGATGGCTCCTACTGTTATATACGTTAAGCAGGTCACCCCTCATATCTGGTTTACATATATTTGGCACTGTTATGGAAAGGTATTATAATTCATTTTCTAAAAGCAGGTGCTTGATATAATCAGCAAGGGAGGTGTCAGAGGAGTCGCCCACATAACAGGTGGTGGTTTTACGGATAATATCCCTCGTGTGTTTCCAGAGGGTCTCGGAGCTGTAATCTTGAAGGATTCTTGGTTTGTTCCTCCTGTTTTCAAATGGATACAAAATGTAAGTCACCACATGTGCCTCTTTATTTCAATAATTGGATGTTACTGGTCATCATTTGTAAAGAATAAATTATGCTAAACGAAATTAGTAGTTTGGCAAACATTGTAGCTTATTTCAAATTGTCATGTTCCCTACAAATATGCCAAAAAAAGTGTCGTACTTTCCTATCCCGTTCCACGATCTCCCATACATTAGAATTCTCCCTTACCTTTTCTCTTTCTCTATTATTGTAAGGCTGGAGGAGTAGAAGATGCTGAAATGAGGAGGACCTTTAATATGGGAATCGGAATGGTTCTTGTTGTTAGCCAGGAGGCAGCTCCTAGGATACTTGGAGAAGCACACGCAACAAATATAGCATATCGGATTGGCGAAGTGGTAAAGGATGTCGGAGTGAGGTATCAATAATATATTTGCCTTCAAGAAATGTTGTAAAACTAGTGTTTTCACATGTTCGGTGAGATGTTCTGAGCCATGGATGTGTTATATGGGATACATTTTGGTGATCAAGATGAAATTCTAGGGTGTACCAAATAATGTTGTATTTATTTATAAGCTTACCATAATCTTACAGGCTACAACATCTAATTACTCTATTGTAATAGCATAGTGCTGTGGTATGGTCCTGGGCTTTTTCAGAATTCATCTTTTAGTAGAGTTTGTTTGGTCGCCTTCTGTTTTGAAATTAATATCTCCCAAATAAAATGTAATAATACCTTTATATCAACATTCAATAATAAATACTATATTGTCTTTTAAATAATAATAATTTGCTTTTGTGTTACTAATATTTATTTTTTTTGTCAGGCTTGTGTTACTAATATTATTCTAGGTGAATAATAATGATTTCTAGTTCCTTTAAAAAAAATATTTCTAGTAACTATTTCAATTGTTTTAATTGATAATTGGTATTTAATTCATATATTTATAACATCCAATTATAATATTCTGTGGTTGATTGAAGTTTGATAATTTATATATTGTTAGACACAACATTAATCCCAACATAGAATATAGTTATCTCATTTATTTATTATTACTATTTAATTATTCATAGTTGAGTATAATTGGTGTTAATAGCATTTTATGTAATATAACTAAAAATGTTGATAATGCTAGTAATAATAAGTCATATGTCAAAATTTTAGTAGGTTAATTCTGGTGGCTTTGCTATGTGAAGCCCTCCCACATGATATTTTGCTCTCGCATTGGAAATTAAATCAAAGGCAATATTGTATAAACTTCTGTAACAAATTACTCTAAAGTTCTTAAGGATGAATAACCAAATGTCAAGCAAATATTTGTACAAGCTAAAATGCTGAATGTATCTGCTGAAGTTCATATATCTCTTATATGCTCACATGTCAACTTGAAAATACGGTTATTCCGTTGACAGTGTAAGATAGGACATCAAACTATCAAGCAATAAGAGCAAGGGCTGAACCAGAAGGGTCTACATTGAAGTCCCGGCTAAATCGAAAATTAGAAGAAGTCACCGGTAACCAGTTCCTATTCGCAAAAAAAAGAATAAATTAGAAGATATAGGTGAGAGAGGTCAGTCGTTCCTTGCTTTCAAACACCATATAGTGCGTGTTTGTGTATCACAAAAAGTTGACTTATAGCTTGAAAGGAGTAAGTGTCATATAAGTTATAAGTTGATGAATTCTTATAAGTTATACGGATGTTTGAATAAATTTACTTATAAGTTAATGAAGAATTTGCTAAATTAAATTTGAAAAAATAATTTTTAAATACAATGATTTTAACACTTGTATTTTAAATTAAAAAAATATTTAAAAACACAAATGTAAAAATATAAAATATTAGAAAAATAAAGAAATCAAAGAATAAGTTGATAAGTTAAGTAAAATGTTAGTGATTCTAACATTCAACTTATCAATTTATAAATTATAAGTTATGAAATAAGCTGAGTACACAAACACCCATCTTAAACTCTTATCAACTTATAATATATAAATGACCTTTACCAACCGGGCCTAATCACAATCTTTCACCTAAAAGATGGGAGAGGTTGCGATAACAAAATAATTAGGAACCTTCCCATCTACATCTTTTCAAGTTTGAATCTCTCCAATACTCCATTGTTTGGAGAGACATGTCAACATCAGTGCTTTTAGTTCTTGATCCAGTGCGCATCTGGAAGAAACTTGTAGAACACTGGAATTTTCATGGATAACGAGTGAAAGGGGGCAAGAGGTAGTAGAGAATGTAGATTTAATAGGGAAAATTTCAGCCAGGCTTGGATCACTGAAATCGACAATTGAAAGCTACCATTGGTTTGTGCATACCAAGATTTTGATCAAGTTCATTCAATTCTGGTCAACATGAAACTAGAAAATCAGAATTAGTTGAGCCAAAAAGAGAAACTCAAAGACCTCCAACTTCCCTGACTGGCAAATATTAAAAAAACACAGGGCAGAGTTTATTTTCATCACCGGAAAAATGGTTCCAGTTTTAACTTTTTTTAAGATATCCCAGGCCAGCTCCCAACTCAATTTTCAAAGAGGTGGAGTAAAAATCAAGTGCATTTTACCACAATAAGCAAAACAAAAATCAACAGAAGAAAAATATAAATAACTTTCTGTCTATCATCAGGGGGGGACTTCCAAATTAAAAAAGGTTTAAACATTAACAGATCCAAACTGAAAATTCAAACCTAATACATAATTTCACTATGAAAACTCAAGAACAATCCAGACAACAAAAGATCTCACTTCAATGGGATGAACCTTGAAGAGTGGGTGGCACCAATACCAGGTCTTCCGTGCTTAACTGGCTTGTATGAAATGGAGAACTCAGCCAAATAATGTCCAATCATTTCAGGCTTGATCTCAATCTGGTTGAAGGTCTTGCCATTGTAAACTCCGATAACACTCCCGATCATCTCAGGCACGATGATCATATTGCGAAGGTGAGTCTTCACAAGCTCTGGCTTCTCGCCAGCTGGTGCCTCACGTTTCTGTAGTAAGAAAGTAAATATAATCAAATATGCCAACTTCATTTAGACAGAAATGCAAAAGAAACATCAAAACAAAATCTCATCATTCCATAACATATCGGCAATAAGAATAACAGACTCATATAAAGAAACATCACTCCCCGAATTGCTGAGCAATTATATCAGCCAATTTATTAACTTTTTACATCAATACATCCAATATATTTGATATTCTTAGAATTGATGATCAACTGTTGGTATTATCAGAAATTTGAGGCACTGTGTTATTCAGTAAAGTGTGTTTCTTTAATTAGCATAATTTAAAATAAGAATCTTGATACCTGTTTTTATCCCGAGCAACACATAATATGAGACTAACCTAGTTATTCAGATAATATCTGAGTCATGACAATACAATCTGATTAAATTCCAAATCTGAGTTTCAAGTAAAACTTGTCGATAAAAAAAATTATGTTCAGTTCAAGAAACAAGTTAAAAAAACATGTTTCAATTTGCCAACCCTGACATAGTAGAATCAGATGACAGCTGTATCTTATGCCTAATATTTTATATTTGCATGTATATATTCAGTGCAAGCAAAGCTCTACAGTCTCAATGCTCAATTTACAATTTTATTAGGCCAAGTGTTCTACTTAAAAATGAAGGCCAAGTGTTCTACTTAAAAATGATGACCAACGTAGCAAATAGCTATGACAAGATTTACTGGTACCTGCTTAATGAACCATAAAAACAGACAGATACTACCAACAAGCACAAAAACATCAACAAGTCGGCAATATTGAAAGGTCAAAATAGTGTCAAATTCACATTGCACCCTTCCAGATTTGATAACATGATTGTGTCCATATAACTAGCCTTCACATCATCCACACACATACATAAAACAATATACATTTTAACGCAATATTCGGGGAAAACATGGACAAAACATAAGAAATATACACATTTTCAAACAAGACAAATATTCCGCTAAAACGGAAACAAAAAACAACAATTAATATTAAAAAAAGAGAACACTACCGCCTTGCGGAGCTTCTTAATCAAGGCCATAGGCTTCCTCTTGAGACCTCTCTGAAACCTATCATTTCATAAAACCAAAAAAACAAGAAATTTAAAACAAAAGAAAAACAAACAATTAAAAACAAAAAAGAAATAAAAATAAAAAACCTTCTACGAGCACGAGCACCGAAGAGCTTAACAAGATCATCAGTAGACATATCAAGAAGAGCATCCAAATCAACACCTCTGAAACTGAACTTCTTAAACGTCCTCTTCTTCGGCGCTCCTGCCGTCGCCACATCAACTTCCACATCCGCCTATACACACACATATACACACACAAATTCACACAATTGACTATCAATTAACTGATAACACAAGTAATTGACTCACCATAGCTGTTTGAATTGTAGAGATCTGGCTGCTGCTGCTGCTAGGGTTTTTGAGCAAAATGAGGACAAGTTTGTTGTCTTAAAGGATGTCGATTGGGCCTGCTTGGGCCTCGCTTAGCCTGTATCCCTACAGGCCCGTTTAAATTTTCAAAGCTCTCAATTCATTGAAAAATTAAACTCTCCAATTCTTTTGAGAAATGACCCTTTCAAAACAATTAACATAAACTAGCAAATAATTACATTTTTTTTTGTACAATCTATACTTCTAAACTATTTATATAAAATAAACCAAACATTAAAAGTTTGGTCGCTATCATTTTCATGGTACAATGTAGTTTTACTTACTCTTATTTATTTATAAAAACAATATTAAATAATAACATTATATGTTTATAGTCAATTACATTTTCAACTAAAACAAATTATAGATTATTTTCTAACAAAACACTTTTTTTATCCCAAAAATATCACCATCAATTAACTTTTTCAACTTACTTTTTCTAATTTATTTATTTTTACTAAAATCCCTCTTTTTTCTAAAAATATCACGGATAAACCATTTACTTATTTATTTTAAAATCTATTATAACTAGTTTACTAAGCCGCGCTTCGCAGTGGCTTTGTAAAAATTTCTCTATTTTTTCTAAAAACTATTCTAAAAAATATGTTTTTAAACAAAATTATATTTAAAACATGGAATTAAGATTTCTTTTAAATTATCCGTTTAGTGTTGTTCATTACCGGAATTTTGAATAATTATAGAAAAGGGCAATTGTTTAATATATTTTATTATTTTAATATTATATCAAATATTAGTATATTAATCATTTTATTTTTCTAAAACTTTATATTGCTACTTCTGTTTAAAAATACATAATACATAAATATTAAATTCTAGAATATAATATGCCCCTCCTAATGAATCGCTCTCTCGTTAAACATGTTTCCTCCCAATGACCAACTTTCTCGTTGTTACCAAATTGAACATAAAACAAACTAATTACTTAATCAATTACATCATCTATTAATTAATTTTATTATATCATAAAATTTAATTCAAATCTTTTTTAAAATTCTAATTTTTATTGTTTAAAATATATGTATTTAAGAAAAGAAATGAAAAGAAAATAAGGCTCCTCTATTTTATTTTATTATATAGAAACTTGCATTTTCTGTAAGTATTATCTTCTACATAATTAGAAGGTAAAAGTTTTTTAAAAATGATTTTTAATGTATACGTAAAACATATAGATAAATTAAACGTGGGTTTTTTTTACAAAAAAATATGAGAACATTATTTCTAATAATTTTTTTAGAAGAATGTAAAGATGATAATATGATTTAAAGATAAATTTTGGAACTTCATGAAAAAATATATGAGAATATTAAAACGGTAACTTTAAATTCAAAAAAAAGTTTAAGAAAATATCAACATGGTAATTTAACTTAAAGATAAATTTTAGGACAATATTAATATAGTAATTTGACTTAAGAAAAAAGTTTAGGAGAATATAAGTTAATTAATATTTCCATTACTAAAGATTTAAAAGCCAATATAGATATTTTCTACTCAAATCATCTTGCACCTCACAAATCGTCTTCTTTATTATTTTCCCTGATTAAAAGATATTAAATAAAAATTAATAAATAAATTGGACTCGTGTAGTAACTTTAGGATAATATTAATATAGTATACTTAGTTTTCTCCTTTTGAAGATATTTTTTTTATAGTCAAGCAAGACATTTTTAACATAACATAACATATTTAACCTTCTTCCTTGAAAGATAGTATTAAAAAAAATGATAATTAACAAATTCATCACTCATTTGGTTCAAATTTATCAAATTAGTCACTCATTTTAAAAATATGAAATTGACTTAATTAGGTAACTAATTTGAAAACTATATTTATAGAAGTAGAGATCGAAGCGATTTAAGAGGCGCCACATCACCGCCCTCGTCTTCTCCTTCATATAAGTATATGATTGGATCAATAGAGAGCGTTTATGAGAATATTAACATACTATATTTAGTTTCTTTCGTTAGAAAATAGTAAAAAGGAAATTGAGAATTTATCTAATATTATAAGGGCAATAATATTAAAATTTTATATTTACTTTCCTCCATTAGTAAAAATTTTAAAGGCAATTAAGATATTTTCTATTAAAATAATGTATTGGACTATTAAAATTGTAAATTTAGTTTCATCCATTAGTAAAGATTTTAAAGGCAGGAATATTAGAATTGTATATTTAGTTTCCTCCATTAATAAAGATCTTGAAGGCAAAAATATTATAATTGTATATTTATTTTTCTCCATTAGTAAAGATTTTAAAGTCAATTGAGATATTTTCGAATTTTTAACATTAATTATTCAAAAATTTGAGAAAATTAAAAAAATAGATCGAAGCGATTTGAGAGACGCCACAGCACTTCTTCTCCTTTATTCGAGTAGAACAATTAACTAAACATATATAATCAATACAATCTCCTGCAAGACTATGGCGTGTTCGCGTGTGCAACAATTGGCCACCAAAACAAAGTGCAAATACATCCTCTATCTTTCCTAAATATTTTCATTCTAATTTAATCCGCAATTTTGCATGTAGACATATATTAGATCATGTAGTGAACAAAAAAAACGCATGTGTAACATGTTGGCCACGTAAAGGATTAATATTCAAAGCACGTTCACGCAAATATTTTGTTATTAAGAACAAAGAGAAGCGTACCTTTTTTAATGAAACCTACTTTCAACACATAATAATGAAAGCAATAATACTTAAACATCGAAAACACCACAAAAACAAAAAAAAAACAAATTAACAAAAAATACCTTGACATCCTTGTGTGGTTGCTTGGCTATCCATTTTATCGATGAATCTTTTTTTTTTTAACTTTGCTTTCACTACATCATCCATCAAAATCATCCATCAAATAACTTGTCCATGCATGATCTGCATTAGAAGAGCACAAACTTTTAATTAGATATATAACAAAAAAACATATAATCATACATGCTCACATAATCATATACACACCCCTAATAAAAATCAAATCAAAGTATATAAGAAAAAATATGATTACAAAAAAAAGTGCACCAGACGACGATTATCAGAGTCCATGTATTTATATAGTGTTGGTTATCTGATTAAAAGGAAAACAACGTTCCCTTAAAGTAAGAATTTATATTTAATTATCAAATTATTAATGTTTAAAATAGAGACTTACTTTACATGTTAATCATTACTATTATATAATAGACGAAACATTAAAATTTTGGTTGGTCGGTATGGTACGTTGTGATTTTACTTAATTATATTTCATGTTTTTACTTAATTAACCTTACTTATTTATAGAAATATATTATTAAATAATAATATTACCTATTTATAACCAATTACCTTTTTTCCTTAAAATACATTATTTTTTCTAACAAATTCCCCTACTTTTTGAAACATGACAATTACCTTTTTTAACTAAAACATGTTAGTTTTTCTATTTTTCCTTACTAAAACCCCTCATTTTCCAAAAATATCACGGACAAACCTTTAGTTATTTATTTTTAAACCTATAATATTTTATTTATTTTTTAAAAGTTTACCTATTTGAACATGTCTACTTATTTTTCTTAACAAATGCAATCACTAAGAATATTAAAATATAAATAATCAAATATCTATTTATAACCAATTACTCTAAAACACATTATAGATTTTTTCTAACAAAGTCCCTTCTTTTTTAAATATATCATGGGAAATTGTCTTTCTCAATTTACTTTTTCTATTTTCCTCACTAAAATTCATTTTTTTTCCAAAAATATTATAGGAAACCCTTTATTTATTTATTTTAAAAAGAATTTAAATTAATTCGGACTAAAACATATTATTATGTTTGCCATGGTTGTAGATTTCGGAAATTGGAACAAACCGGTTGAGCTACCGTATAGCGATTTATCGGCAAATCGGGGATTTATCGAAAGGATAAATCGGAACAAAAATCGGATAAATTGTAATATTTTAAATATATTTAGTATATTAGCCTTATGTATAATATAATAAACCATTTATTAAAACCTCATTTTCCAAAAATATCACGGGCATTTACCTTTTTAAACTAAATATATGTTACATTTTTTATTTTTTCTTACTAAAACCCCTCATTTTTCAAAAATATAACGAGCAAACTGTTACTTATTTTTTTTTAAATCTGTTTTAATATTTTTAATTAATTCAAAGTATTTAGCTATTTTAACATGCCTACTTATTTTTTCAACAAATACAATTAATAAAATATTAAAAATATAATAATAAAATAACAATTAACAATAATAAAAGAGAAAATTGCAATTATTAACATAAGATCCTAAAAATTCAAAAATAATAAGGAAGTTGTAATTTTCTGAATCAAAGAAAGTTCTATCAAGTTTAAAAATAATAAAAGAAAGTTCTATCAAGTTTGAAAATAATAAAAGAAAGTTCTATTAAGATTGAAAATAATAAAAAAGAAAATTGTAATTATTAACATAAGAGCCTACAAATTCAAAAATAATAAGGAAGTTGTAATTTTCTAAATAAAAGAAAGTTCTATCAAGTCCTACAAATTCGCTATCAAGTTTGAAAATAATAAAAGAAAGTTCTATCAAGCCTACAAATTCGAAAATAATAAGGAAGTTGTAATTTTTTAAATCAAAGAAAGTTCTATCAAGTTTGAAAATAATAAAAGAAAGTTCTATCAAGCCTACAAATTCGAAAATAATAAGGAAGTTGTAATTTTCTAAATTAAAGAAAGTTCTATCAAGTACTACAAATTCGAAAATAATAAGGAAGTTGTAATTTTCTAAATCAAAGAAATTTTCTAAATCAAAGAAAGTTCTATCAAGTCCTACAAATTCGAAAATAATAAGGAAGTTGTAATTTTCTAATTCAAAGAAAGTTCTATCAAGTTTGAAAATAATAAAAGAAAGTTCTATCAAGCCTACAAATTCGAAAATAATAAGGAAGTTGTAATTTTCTAAATCAAAGAAAGTTCAACGAAAATAATAAAGGAAGTTGTAATTATTAAAATTAAAAATTGTGAAAAATTTAGAAAATTAGAAAAATAGAACGGAGCGATTCTAGAGGCGTCACCTCAACGCCTCCGTCTTCTCCTTTATATAAGTACTAGTCGACTAAGCCGCGCTTCGCAGCGGTCCTATAATATTTTTTATAAAATTTTAAATTTTACTATTTAAGAAAAAAATTGAGAAATATATATATATAAAATATCATATAAATAGTGAACAAAAAAAACATATAACTAAAAAAAATACTAAAAATAGGCAATAACAAAAAAATTTAAATAATAACCACAGTTTCAAACTTCAACCATTCGTAATTTCACAAAAATTAATTTTTTTAAAATATCCCTTAATTTTATATAACGATTTTGTGTCATATTTACTTCGGTCAAAGGTCAATACCCGTTGCACTAAATACATATAAATTAAAAATACTAAAAATATCAAATAATAAAAATTTAAGTATTAACCACCGTTTGAAACTTCAACCATTATTATTATCACAAAAATTACAAATTTATTAAATGTCACTATATTTATATGTCGATTTTGTGTCATATTTTCTTGAGCCGATGCCCGTTACACTAAATGCATATAAATAAACAATACTAAAGATATGCAATAATAAAAATTTAAGTATTAGCCACCGCTTCAAACTTCAACCATTAGTATCATCACAAAATTAAAAATTTCTCAAATATATATATACTTTATATGCGATGTCATATTTTCTTGAGCCGACGACCATTGTACAAAACACATATAAATTAAAAATACTAAAAATAAGCAATGATAGAAATTTAAGTATTAACCATCGCGTCAAACTCCAACCATTTGTACATGAATTTTAAGCTAGTACTAATAATATTTAAATATTAAAAAAATTAAAAACAATATAGGCTAGTATACATGGGAAATTTTCAAGTTTTGTCGACTCTATCAGGAAGCTACAGAGGTGAAAAAAGTCCATGCAAATCAAGAAGACTGGTAATATAAAGTATTTATACAACATATTGTGCACAAACAAATAATCTTTAATATAATAATTGAACTTGATAACTCATGAATCCTCATCCACAAATATGAAATATAGCATATATGATAATTAAATCAAAGCCATCTCTTTGGCAGGAGTAATAACAATATAAATTGTCCATTCACGTTTTATCAACATGAAAAGAAAAGAAGATCCCTTTTATCAACCTAACTATTATATCACTAATGTTAGATAATAAAGATGATGATGTAAAAAGGATATTGTTGAAAGTTTCTGGTGATTGCAATAAAGACATCAGTAAATAAAAAATTGTTTAAATTTTGAATAAATAATCAAGAGTCATCAAATTTAATATAAAAGAAATATAATATATTACACGTAAGTTTTGACATATATTTTCTTGGCTAATTAAGTTTTGGCATATATTTTTATAAAGTTTTGCATCAAAAATTTTAAGTCAAAATGTGAAATTAATGAACATGAATAAAAATATTCCTATCTAAATAGGATAAGCATTGCCTTTGATCAGCATAATTACGACTCATGGTTTTCACAATTCATTGAAATTGATCTTATTTATCATTATTCATCGATATTCTAAAAGAAAAAGAAGATTCTCTCTCCATAAAACTTCAATAAAAATGAGTCAATTGTTATACATCCTACAAAGTATAATATTAGATTATTATTAAAAAAATCAGTTGTACCTCACAATATCGATTAAATCAAATTATAAAATATATCAAAAATGTTGGAACCCTAAATTGTCTAATAATAACCATGATCAAAAGGCCATGCATAAAATTTTACTGAGTGCATATATATAGTTCTAATTTTCATGCATCGTTGATAAATGATAATTGACATTACCTGGTTTGTTGCCCTGTTGCCATCACTGTATGTACCTTGCGGGATATAACACGATCATTGTTAGTTTTGATTTTTCAAACAAAATTATGTATAGTGCAAAGTTAGCAAGAATTACTGTATGTACCCTGCGGGATATGACACGATCATTGTTAGTTTTGATTTTTCAAACAAAATTATGTATAGTGCAAAGTTAGCAAGAATTGAAAAAACAAAATCATGTATAGCATAAGCTTAGCAAAACAAACAAAATCATGTATAGCATAAGGCAAAGTAGTGCACGATTTGAGAGCTCATGGTTATGTTTTATATAATATAAAAATTTAGAAAAAAGGAAATATTTGCTAAATTAAATTAAAAATAAGATTGATTTTTATATTTATTATCTTTCCTCCATATTCAAATGTAAATATGGAAATTTAATAGCTCTAGTTATATAATATAATTTTTTGTAATTTTCTAAATAAAAGAAAGTTCTATCAAGTCCTACAAATTCGAAAATAATAAGGAAGTTGTAATTTTCTAAATCAAAGAAAGTTCTATCAAGTTTGAAAATAATAAAAGAAAGTTCTATCAAGCCTACAAATTCGAAAATAATAAGGAACTTGTAATTTTCTAAATCAAAGAAAGTTCTATCAAGTTTGAAAATAATAAAAGAAAGTTCTATCAAGCTTACAAATTCGAAAATAATAAGGAAGTTGTAATTTTCTAAATCAAAGAAAGTTCTATCAAGTCCTACAAATTCGAAAATAATAAGGAAGTTGTAATTTTCTAAATCAAAGAAAGTTCTATCAAGTTTGAAAATAATAAAAGAAAGTTCTATCAAGTTTGAAAATAATAAAAATGTAATTTTCAATTTCCTTCCTACAAAATTGAGAATAATAATAATAAGGAAGTTGTAATTTTCTAAATCAAAGAAAGTTCTATCAAGTTTGAAAATAATAAAAGAAAGTTCTATAAAGTTTGAAAATAATAAAAATGTAATTTTCAATTTCCTTCCTACAAAATCGAAAATAATAAAGGAAGTTGTAATTATTAAAATTAAAAATTGTGAAAAATCGAGAAAATTAGAAAAATATAACGGAGCGATTCTAGAGGCGCCACCTCACCGCCCCCGTCTTCTCCTTTATATAAGTATATTGATATTGATGC
This sequence comes from Heracleum sosnowskyi, assembly GCA_030848705.1. Taxonomy (NCBI): domain Eukaryota; kingdom Viridiplantae; phylum Streptophyta; class Magnoliopsida; order Apiales; family Apiaceae; genus Heracleum; species Heracleum sosnowskyi. Next base: position 129,392,961 of record CM061238.1, on the reverse strand, counting down.
TTTTAATTATTAATTTTTTTTGCATATTTTAACATGACTACTTATTTTTTCAGCAAATACAATAATATTAAAACGTGAATAATATAATAACAACTATAAAAAATAAACCGTGCATCGCACGGGTTTTAAAGCTAGTATAATTTTAAGATATTTTATATTTTAATATCTATAAGATACTACTAAAGTTTACGACAACAATATATTAAATTTAAATATTTATATTCTTAGATATATAAATTTAATTTATTATTATATATATGTGTGTGTATATACATTTAAATTTCATCACATTATATATAATTACTAAAATTTAAATTAAAGGTAATAAAATATTGAATATCGTGCATCGTACGGGATATAAGCTAGTTAGCACTATACATAATGTACAAAAGCACGTCGTTCAAATTGTAATTTTAATTATTTTTTAGATTTGTTTGTCACTATTTTAAATTTCCTTAATATATGTATATAATTGTATTTTATAATTTCAGTGTTTTTAACATCGTTAATTAGTAATTTAAATGTCTATACGTGATATTTTAGGTTATCCGCGTATTTGTATGATAATTACTAAAATTTAATTTTTATCTCCGCAAACTTATTATTTCTTAATATATTTCAGGTAACTTTTTCTAAGATATTGAACAAATCAATTTAGTTTGATATGTGTAATATTTTGACATACACAGTCTTTTTAAATCTTTTTTCTATCTACACAATCTTTCATGGGGAAGTTATAGACACTTTTCCATATTTTGTAAAATTATTGTATACTGTATCTCAGAAATATTACCTGAGATGCATCTTAGGTTCCTATTCTATATAATTAAATAAGACATTATAACCTATATTTTGGATATGGATGAAGCCAACTATCAAATGCTTGTATATTTCCTAAGTTGCGTTAGTCAATAGTTATAACTATCGATTTGGGAGCTAAATAGTTATAACTATCGATTTGGGAGCTCTCGTGAATTTACCTTTATATATAGAAAAGATTATATATTGAAGATAAAAGACAAAGAAAAAATAAAGATTTGATAGTCTAATTTTTTTTATTTTTTTTTTTATAAATAGGCATATATGTGTGTGTATGGAGAAAAAATAGTGAACAACTCACGACAACCTTTACAAAAAAATTAAGACGTTTTATAATATGTTTAACTAATTTTATATATTATAAACGTATGATGATATTTCTTGTAGAACTCTTAATCTAAAAATCTTTAGAACTCTAATTTGTATTTTAAAATATTTTATATATTTATTATATGTAGATCGGGGGTAAAGTTGTTCAAAATGCAAAATACACGATTTAGAGCTAATTAATATTTGATTAACAATTATAATCACACATCAATATTAGTGTTTGTAGAGAATGAATCATTATGTAAGTTAGTAACAGGCAAGAATACTTCAGGTGTGGAGGCAAAATCAAAATGTGTGGAAGTTGTGGTAATAGGGAAAAAGAACTGAAATTGTGACTTTGTATTGTCTTTTTGAACATGAAACGGGAAATGTTGTTCATGAAATATAATATTCCTGGAAACAGATACTTCTAAAGTAGAGATATTGAGTACCTTATACCCCTTCTTCCCAGCTGGATATTTTAGGAACATATGAGGTCTAGATCTAGCTCAAACTTCCTTTTACCCTGTGCAGTAGAAGCCACAAAACAGAGGCGGTTAAAGACTCGAAAATAAGAAATATCAGGTGTCCTGCCAAAGAATTTCTCATACGGACTAACATTAGAAAGAACTGAGATAGGCATTCGATTAATAATGTGAGTTGCACATAGAACACATTCGTCCAAAAATTGAACTGGAACCTTAGATTGAAAAAATAAAGCCCTCAAAACTTCCAAGACATGTCTATGTTTCTGTTCTACTACACCGTTTTGCTGTGGTGTATGAACACAACTAGTTTGTAACTGAATACCTTTAGAAAGATAAAATTGAAGAAGATCTCATTTACTAAGCTCAGGTGCATTATCAGTTCGAACAATGTGTACATCATGTTGATACTGTTTTTGCAAATGAACTACAAGATCTCTGAAAAAATTAACAACATCAGACTTACTTTTCATTAAGAATACCCATTTCATCCTGCTAAAATCATCAACGACTGTAAAGAATATGTATCTATAATGATCATGTGTTGGTTCCTTAAACGGACCCCAAACATCCAAATGAAGCAGTGAACAAACTCTTGTACTCTTAATAGAACTATGAGGAAACATAGATCGAGTTTGCTTAGCCATTGGGCAAATCTGACAGATATTATTTAACATACAAGGTTTATCAAAAACATTCTTCATGTGATGAAACATAGACACAGGTAAATGCCCCATTTGAAGATGCCATAGTTTACTTTATTCTGATTGTCATCACATAGAGTAGTAGCAGCAAAAGATTCTTCATTTCGGGAGCTAGTAATCTATGAAGTCTGTGAATCTTCTAAGTAATAGATCCCACTCTTGAAACTACCAAGATGCATTGGTTTCATTAAAGTGTTGGGTTTTATACTGAACTATTCGTTTGAAGTATATAACATTGTCCATTTTATTGAGAATCTTGATTGCATATTACTACATTGTCTGTTTATTATATATTGTGGATAATCTATTATCAAATGTGATAACAGAATATTAGATTATTAGTGTCTGTATATAATATAATAAAGGTTCACAGTCTAAGTGGTACTAGACAAATCACTGGAATGACTGAAGTATTATTTGGGAATAATTTATCTTGACTATTGAATAATACTTGTATACTTTGTGTATATTGAACATGATCAAAATATCATAATTGTTATTTTATTCTGACAGTTAAGAAGAACTAAGATTCTATGATATTATTATTGCTTAGATTCTTAATCCGGATGTAGTGATTGACACTTGTATGCAATGTACATGCTTTGATTCATGTAAGATATAATTAATTATTAATTACAATATTATGTGCTGAGCAATGACATTGCATGCAGAGTGGGATATTAATTACAGAAGGAATCCATGTCCTGATAATATCCGGGTTGATGATGTCCTCTTGAAAGCTCATAAAGATAATTATGTGAAGCCCTGCAGGTAGATTAATTTCTCACATAATTATAAGGTTGAGTGGATGATCAAGGATAAATAAGATATTAATTAAATTAATTGTCAGTGATTAATTTAATTAATGGACATGCGATATCTTAAACGTGAGGAATTTAATAAGTAAATAATATAGGAGCCAAATTAAATAATAAAAGAATTGTGGTATTAGGAACGGTAATGCAAATATTAATTCTTTAGTGGATTGAATTAATATTTAATGACATTGGGCTTGACCCGGAATGTCATTGGAAGGCCCGACCTAATTGTCCATGATCCCTACTGAAGCCTATATATATTCTCGTTCTCCTTAAAGCTGGTTACACAATAGAAATCGAAATTGAGACCTAGGGGTAGCCGCACGCAGCTAGGGTTTTGGAATTTCGAGGCTTTGAGGAGAGGAAACTTTGGGAGATCGAAGGCCACACTTCGCTCAAAGGGAATCAAGGAATTCAGTAGAAGACGTGGAATTGAATCGCTTGCGTCGTAGTGATTAAGATTAATCTTCTTTTCGAACTCTTTAATTTATATCATAAAACGCAGCACTGTGATTTATTTGTTCCAACATAAAGGCTTCTGAAGAAAACAATTATCATTAGTGAACGTAACTATGCAACCAAGATCTTGACAGAGTTTTGGTATTGAAACCAAATTGAATTTGAAATCAGGCACAAATAATACGTCTTTGAGGATAATATCATCATTGATCTTAATATCTCCCATTTGTGAAACCAGAACTTTCTTGCCATTTGGGATAATAATATAAGTATTCAAATATTGTATAGGTTTGCAGCTCAAAAACAAAGACAAATCATGACACATGCGGTTAGTAGCCCCACTATCAACAATCCAATTGGTAGAGGAGAAAGTAGCAAGACAAAGTTTACCTGCAACACAAGCTGTCTTGTTGTCTTTGTCAGTATTTTCCTTGTCTCCAATGTTCCTTCCAAGTAACTGCATAAGCTGAGCATATTGTACATCTGTAAGCCTGCATTCTTGTGATCAGTAACTGAACTTGAACTATCTTTGTTTAAATCAGATTGAACACTAGTAGCCATTCTCCTGTCTTTATCATTCTTAAGGTGTGAAGGATAACCATGTAATTTGTAACATCTTTGAATCGTGTGGCCAGTCATTTTACAATGATTACAAAAATATTTTCCTCTATTATCATTGTTACCAAAACTGGGCCTAGAGACAGAAGTTTGTGGCCTGAAGTTAAACCTTCTGTTAGCAGCAAATGCCATTACTTCATCATGAGATTGAGATGTACCCTGATATAACTTTTTATGACTTTCTTCCTGCAGTAACAATCTATAAGCATGAGAAATGATTGGCAAAAAATAACTTCATCAAAAATTCAACAAGACATCTGTCCTCTTATGACTTAACCAGCTTTTGAGTAATAGTACATGTGCAATTGGCACAATCACAAGATGGTACAGGATCCACAGCATCTAACTGATCCCATATCATTTTGATTTTTGTATAGTAACCTGATAATGAATATGTTTCTTGCCTAATCTTATGTAAACTTTGTTGAAAAGAGAACAACAGAGTTCCAGAAGATTGACCAAACCGTTCTTCAAGATTCAACCAAATATCACGAGATGTATTAAAATACAACACACTTCTTGCAATACTCTGATCAAGAACACCAAGCAACCAAGAAATCATCATACTATTGCAACGATCCCAAGATTTATACACATGATCAGTAACAACAGGTTTTATACGAGTTCCATCAACAAATCCAGTTTTATTCTTCGCTGAGAGACTAATTAACATTGATCGTTTCCAATCGCTATAGCTTGTGCCATCAAAGATAATTGCACAAAATATGAACAAGTCTATTTCATACGATACAGATTGAACTGAACAAAAACAAGAATGATATGATCAATTGAAACAATCTTGCAAAAGATAAGAATTCGTCATGAAAACTTACAAGAAATGATTAATGTGCTAATAAATGCAGAATGATACACAATGCTACGAATCAAGACCGTCTTCCATGCTTTGATACCATGTTAATGTGTAGCAAACTGAAGCTTACAAAACCAGAGTATCAATGGAGTTTAACAAACAAACTTTGTAACAAACTTATACACATTTCTTACTAAAGAAGGAAAGGAATAAAGCCTATCATTTTACTACTAGCTACTGATTTTCTACTCTCTCTCTCTCTATACTAGATACAACTGAATGAATGAAGAAAACGTACTACTAGTTCCTTATATACTACTAGATGATTGGTTGTTTGTTGTAATAAACTTTTGCTGACATGGCATTCTCAATGTACTAACTTGTCCTCTTGTGACGTACTAGCATTTTGTGTATTAGTCTTAACAGACCTCAACCTACTTTGCTTAATATTTACATACCTCATTCCACTTATAAGAGAAATCTCTTTAGGTTAATCATATAGCTAAAATGCTCGAGGTGGATTCCAATATGATTAGTACCATATCCTCAATATAGTAGTAGTCCAGAATAAATATTGACAAACATATATAGAACACCATCAAGACAGGAGGATGGTCCTTGCCTATGGGAACCTCTACGCAGCACAATCTCCGACACTTGCCATTGTGTTCATTAAAAATGGCCTTCCGTCTCTTTACGGATAGGATATATCATGATATCTTAAGTCTTTGCAATATTACAAATTTGAGGTAGCAAAACCACTACAACATGTATTAACCAAATAGAACCAATCTAAGAACTAATCTTGACCGCTGATGATTATTTAAGCTGGAAAGTAATAAATCAGATGTCATCTCTACTAATAATCCAAGTTTAGTTTTCATGTATTATAATAGGCCACATCCACATTGCAAATGAAACAACCTAACTTAGCTTTAAGCTTTTAGTCCGAATGAAATAGCCTAACTTAGCTTCGAGTTCGACTTTCGTGACACAGTTCAAACGTAACACGTAAATTATTATGGCATCCATCTTTCACCATTAAGTTAGAGTAGTAGCAAAAACGAATTTGTATCAAAAGGTTCTAAGAGTGTGTCAGGCTTTATAGTGTAACGAACATGACATGCGATATAACAAACAGTAGTGTATTTGCTTTGCAGTAGCTTAGAACACGATATGCAATATATCAAAGACTTCAACTCAATTATTCTGCATTAGTCCTGAGGGCATTGTACCATGAAGCCTCGTAATTATACCTTGCGCAATGCAATGGCAAGCTCCCCGCGAGTAAAATTAGCAGCAACGGAGGTCGTCAAAGGAATCCCAATATTACAGAACTGATACGACACATTCTTCTGCATGAATTCCGTAAATTGAGACAACACATCCATTCCAACACCCACATAAGAAACCAAACTCACCATACTAAAAACAACATAGACAATAACACAAATTTAAATCACACAGATGCACCTATTATGACAAAAATACAATCGTTATACATTAATAAATGAGAACAAGGAATTTGCAGCAAACTAACCCTGTATAACTGTATTTATACGTCAAAACTTTTTATTATTAAGTAAAACAATGTTTAAATGGCGCAATAGTACCAAAGTACCAAATTTGTTTAATACTAGATTTGATTCCTTACAACTACATAACTATAAAAGATTTATTTATTTACTTTAATTTCTTTAGTTTCATCCCGAGTTCGATTCCTTGCAACTACGTAATAATACAAGATTTATTTATTTTAATTTAAATTTTTACCTTTATTGAGTGTTCAATTTCTTATAACTACATAATTAAATAGTGTTTATTTATTATATATTTTTATCATTCAGTTCTTTACAAATACATATTTTGATAATACTTATTAATAATTTATCAATAATAATATTTTAGTATTAGCTCATGCTCGGCCTTGCCACGAGTTATCAACTAGTATGTATACCTCTGTAAACCTAGATACATGCTAGCATTGTTGAATTATGTTCACAAAATATAATACATAAACCACGACATTTTTCATGTGCAATGCTATGTTCTACAACTAAAATCTAAGTAATTACTAAACTTCATTGTCCCTGTCAAAAAAAAAAAGTTAATTGCCGGTTTTTTTTAATATATATTCTACTGCACAATTGAGTGTTTTTCAATAAATAATATATAAACACAATGTTTGCAATGTTATATTCTATAACAGGAGTGTACATATTGTTTTTTAATTTTTGTTAAGTTCTACTGCAAAATTGAGTGTTTTCACATGGAGAACACTATATGTTCTGCTGTTGTACACGATATTTTTGTATATAAAGCACATTTTTCAATTGTTAATTTATATTAAGGTCTATTGTAAAATTGTGTATGTTCACATGCAAAATACTATATATTTCGCTCTGAAAAATGATATTTTTAATATATAGCACATTCAATTGTAATTTTTTTGTGAGAAATTTTAGAAAAACTCTCGGAATCCAATTGTTAAAATATTACGAAAATTTCAATAAAAAATACAACATTCAGTTGTAGATCACTACTATTTCAATGATATTTATATTGCATAAAATGCGAGTTCTGCAGCAAAACCTTAATGTCTTAGAAAACTTACCAAAGATATATCTCAGGTTATTTATTCTCTTAAATATAATAGGTAAAGAACCGAATCAACATGATGTGTTCACACTTTCCCATTTTCTATATATTATTTTTCATGGCCATAAGATCATTTCACTTATGTAATGATAAAGTTAATAATATATAATTTAAAGAATAATTCTAGAGGTACATAATTGGGTATAAAAATAGGTAAAAAATGACACATGTTAATATGTGATTTGTTATAAATTAATGGACCCCCTGCATTCACATCATTTTTACCAATCAAAATATTTAAAATTGACATATCATCAATGCCCCATCATTTTGTACCTAATTTCGTACATGTAGCATTACTCTAACTTAAAATGCGCAAATTTTTTTATTGTGTGTTATTCAAATTATGTTTGTAACTATACAAATTTAAATGTCTCTAGAAAAATTAATTTGGGGTTGTAATATAGATATGGAGTAAGATATTTTTCAATTTTTTTGAATTTAGCATTACTAAGCAAAGTTGGCAATATTTATTGTGGGTAATGTAAAAGAAAAATATTAAAGATCCTACAAATTGTCCCAATTTTTTTTCCAAATACAAATGTGACATATGTATAATTGGTAATTTTTCTAATAATATGATGGACCCTATGTGTATATATATGCTCTCACAAATAAAAATTTACTATGTGCCATGCCACATCATCAGAAACATTTTTGAGAAATATATTTGGTTTGCGTAACATTACTTATGAAAATATATGAGAAAAAACATTCAAGAAATTGATATGAATTTTTTCTATAGTGTGTTTTTTAATATTTAGGCTTATATGCGTTATAACTGAGTACATGTTATCAAATATCCAGTGGTAAGCGAGCATCGAACCAAGAATCAGCTCTTATTACTTAGTTATCTCATTGATTATATGGATTATGAGTGTATCTAGACATCACAGAAGATATGGATATTCACGGGCAATACATGAAATCCATTGCATTAAAGTAAATTACATGAAATTTTAAAGAAACTATGACAAAGTGTAACGTTAAAAGTGAATAAAATCTTTACAAACATGGTTATTACTGTGAGGATTTTCTGAAAGGTAACTATCTCGACTTCTACAAAGTATAACGTTAAAAATGAATAAAATATTTGCAAACATGGTAATTACTTTTCACAATACGTATATTTTATGTATATATGAAATGTAATTATAATTTAAAAATATTACCCTTATAGTGTAAAATAACGGGGGGGGGGGGGAACTAATTGATATGTATACAATCTAGACCATAGAATTAAAAACAACCAATGATAAAAATCATAAATATTTAATTCTCTTATATATATATATATATATTAGCTTATATTTGGTAAATATCAAGATCTAAAAATATATTTTTCTTAGCACAAAGTTCGATCGAGCATCTTCAAAAGATAAACAATAATAAACTCAACATTAGTTTTACACTTATCATATATATAAAATAGAGTAAAGTGCACTTCGTGTACTTGCAGTTTGTGTGTCAGACCACTTGGGATACTCTATTTTAGAAACTATCACGTGTTATACTGAACTTCCAACTTCGTTACATTATGTGTATTTTCGTTAAAACCTGGTTGAAATGTAAGGGTATAATCGTCTTTTCGTATCATCTTCTTCCTCAAACCCCTACACATCATTGATTTATTTTTTTCAGAAATTAAAACTTGAACATCTCATTTAATTCTTAACGAAATCGAGTCATTCAAGTTGCAACAAAATCATCACTATATCCTTTACAAATTGATATTGATTTTGAATATGAAAAAATAATTTCAAGAAATTTGTATATTTAGAGAATCTAAACTTAAAAATTTCTTGAAGTTAATATTTCATAGTCAAAATCAATATCAATTTGTAGAGGAGAGAGAGATGATTCTGTTGCAACTTCAATGACTCGATTTAGTTAAGAAATGAATGATATATTTAAGTTTTAATTTTTCAAAAGTTTCATCAATGGTGAAAATGGGTTTGATGAAGAAGATAATGATAAAAAGACTATTTTACCCCAACATTTTAACTTTATTTTAACTGAAATACACGTAATATAATGCAACTGAAATTTCAGTATAACAATTGATAGTTTTTGAATTAGAGTATTACAAGTGATCTGACACACAAACTATAGGTACACAAAATGCACTTTACTCTATAAAATATAATATAGATTATGAATTAACATTGTCTTGTCTATATATTCTTTATTGGATATATTAACAAACACCCACAATCTATCTGGATTACAACCATTATTATTATTAATGATAATATCAAACACAATCTACATTAATTACACAAATAATAATAAAATCGTAGAGAAATCCATCAAGATTACAAATGAACAAAAATCAGTTTTCCTACATTTATATCTTCTATTTTCTCTTTCCACTATAAAATGTCCATTTGGTAACATAGTTCACCATCTCATCTTTATTTTGTGCTTAAAATGGCCAAGACATTGGTTTCCTTACTTCTCATCTTTGTTTTATCCATCTCTGGTACATGTGTATATATATATATATAATGTAAAAATCAATATAAATGTTTTATGTGTTCCTTTAAACTATTTAAGTTTCAAGTTTGTCACATTCAATTCCATTTTACTCGATCGTCTAGTTACTGAATATAGTTTTATGCAAGTATTTTGATTTTTTTGTGAAAAATAATTCATACGTGAGGGCATCAACTTTTTTCGGTTTTGAAAAACACATAAAACGATTATCGTTTATCGTATATATAATTAAGTACAAAAAGTACACGATTAGTATAAAGATGATGGATTCTTATTTGTTTTCATAAATTTTTATGTTAATATGGTCAAAGAACAAGACATCTAAAAGATTTAATGACTACAACTTTTTTTTTGATTAAATTATAATTGTGTTTGTGTGTGTAATTTGAAATTTTGTAGGTATTAAAAACCAATCAATAGACATACAATAGAATAATTTTCAGATTTATCTTTCCAAATGAGGATTATGATACCCATTATCATTGATTATTTTTAATAAACTGTGTATTTATATTAAAATGATCTTACATTATTTACACAAAATATACTTAATCAATATTAATATTGATAAATGTGAATTCACAGTATTTCAGGTAAATGGATGTAGTGTTGATGCGGTAGGGGGAGGGTGCCCAGATTTAACAGCATGTGAACAGACTTGCGGAGGGTGTTATCGCGGTATTGGAAAAGTAATAGCATCTTGTGAAGCTCCTGGTGCCGGAGTATATTGGTGGATATGCCACTGTTATTTTGAAGATGGTGCGCCTTGTCCTCCCGTTGGTGGTCCTAAATGTCCTGACCCACCTGCTCTTGCCACTCACGCACCTCTTGTTCATCCACCTGCTCCAGCCGTAAAAGACATAATAGTTTAAGTATAATTTGTGATTGTTCTAAATATGGAGAATTTGATATACATCTGAATCTTTAATGTGGATTAAATATCCCTAAATCCAAGTATAATTATATATCTTTATAAATGTTTTGACTTATTGTTGACTCTTTAATAAAATAGTAATATAGTTTACAAAATGTATATTGAATGACATGTTTGAATTTGCGAAAGTTTTAAAAATAAATTGACGCAAATCGATAAATTCTTTTCACAATAACGTTTTACGTAATAAATACTGAAATATCATTATATAACGCAAGTTAAGATATAACCACACTTTTTGGTATAAGATTCAATTTTTTTAATAAAGGTGGCATTTATTTTGGATTCAAATTGTAATTATACTTTAGAGTCATGTAAAACTTCAAACAATGAATTTTTGTTAGCCACCATAGATTGACGTGCATGGTACTTTTTTGGAGATTCACGGATTTAAAAATCTTTAACTAATTAAAAAAACTATATAACACATCCAAACTCTTATATTGATAAATAGATTTAAAAGTTAAATACTATTTCTATCGTAAATACATTACTTTATCAAAAATAATTTGCAGTGGATAAATAAGTTGACATGAGATGACATAGTGTATATTTATTTAAGATACATTGGCTTTTTTAAAGTATACATCCAAAAAAATTAGCATTTGAACTCTTTTTCATCGTACTTAAATATTTAAGCAATAAATTTTGTTAAAAAACAAAACTCGTGTACATTTTATTTATGATTATTAGTCTTCCAAAAACACAAGTAAAATGGGAGTTGATTTGTTTTGGAAAAAATCGAGTTGATTACTAGTGTACAGAGTTATGCCTATATCAATTATTATTATTTTTTTGCAAACAAGGTGTAAGAAATTGAATATGCTAAGAATTTATAGATGATTATATATAAATCTTTTTATTGATATGATTCATTCAATATTAGAAAATCTCCAAAAAATCTTATTCTTAAGAGTTGTTAATTTGTGTTGCAACTCAATACAACACTTTTGTATATCTCTTTGTTTCATCAATCTATCTATACTATAATATAATAGACGAAATATTAAAAGTTTGGCTGGTTGGTCGGTCCTAAGTGATTTTACTTAATTACCCTTACTTGATATTATTTATTAATAATATTATTTATAATTAATTACTTTTTTGCCTAAAATACATAACTTTTTCTATTTTTTTTAACAAATCCCCTCTTTTTCTTAAAAAAATCATTGGCAATTACCTTTTTCAATAAAAACATGTTACTTTTGTCCTAAGTGATTTTACTTAATTAATTACCCTTACTTATTTTTAGAAAAGATATTATTAATTAATAACATTCCTTATAACCAATTATCTTTTCGGCTAAAACACATAACTTTTTCTATTTTCTCTAACAAATCCCTTTTTTTCTTATAAAATCACGGGTGTTGGTTCTTGACTATTGCAGAGGGGGGGGGGGGGGGGGTTGAATGCAATACTGATAAATCTCAATCTACGTTTCAACAACAAAAACTAAGATTAACGTTTATCAGTTTATGGAATGCAAACACAAGCAGACACACGAGTATTTCTCACAAAATAAATGTTTTATTTATTTTGCAATGGGTTGCTACAACCTCAAGAAAATGTTCGTTTTCTTGAGCTTCGGTTTCTCGAGTGATTACAAAGAATGGATTGAGAGATAGTCTAGGTAGACTAATCCTATCACTATCAACACGGGTCTTGTGAAGCTGCTGTCATTTTCATGTGGCAACTTCTTACAAATTGCCTACCCGTGAATCTTTCCTAAATTGCTATACAAACAGCTTATCAGTATTGGACAAAGCAATCTAGAAACATTCTATATTAAGCTAACACAATTCAGTAGATGTAGATTTGTCATACTCTGGAATTGGTGAGCTTTGTCATGTGATCTCTCAAGCTTCGGTCGTAATCTTGCAGACCTGTTGCAGTGTTGGGATACTGCAACACGCATGTTTCTTGAACATCCAAATTGTCACAAGTTTGACTGGGTTGTTCCCCAATACAAATGTTATCCCTTCGTGACAGTATCATGATGGCTAAACTTGCTGTCACAATAATGCGCTTTTGGTGACAGTAGGAAATTCTCGCAGAAGGTGCTGTCGGGATTTCCAAGGTTGCTGTCAGGCTAAAGTAAAGTTGTTGTCCGAGGGCTTCCGCCAATGTTGCTGTCAGAGTGAATGTACTGTTGTGACTTGCAACATGTTGTCTTCTTGTAACCTTAGTGTCAATGCTGTGACAATAATATTTATTCTTGTTGTCCATCTTGAGTACTTCTTGAGGCTTGAACAAATAAATGAACTTCTACCAAGATGTACTAGAATCTTATTTGCAATAAACAAAAACAGTTACAAAGACATACTCTAGCTGTGACAGTATGTTCATACTTAATAAAATTAAGTATTTAAAATATCTAGTTAAGTTGTCTCATAGCCATCACCCATAAATCCTAACAACAGGGCAATTACCTTTTTCAACTAAAACATGCTACTTTTTCTATTTTTTTTCTCACTACAACCCCTCTTTTTCAAAATTATCACGGGCAACTGTAACGCCCCCAAATCCGGGGTCAGAAGATTTGGTCGTCACACTAAAATCTCAATATTAAATCACCTGTTTAATCTTAAACTTTCACCTGTAATTATTTCACAATTGAAATGTAGCATATGTGACCCCAACTATACCAAGATCTTTTAGGCTATAGTGCTAGAAACAAGAATCCAAAATTCCATTAAATAAAATTTTCTTCTTTACAACAATTCTCTTTTCATAAATTCTATAACACTAGTATAACTTCGACAAGAAGTATACCAGGCAAAACTAATCTTATACAATATAGTATTTAATATAAATCAACTTTATACAATAACCTTACACTAGCTCCAAATACTCTGGATCATAACATCTTCACGCTAACATCTTTTCCCTTTTCTGTCCAAGCTACGCGGACAACTCTCGCCAATTTACCTTCTTACTGAAAGACTAAAATACGAAGAAAACAAGTATGAGCGAAAGAAATGCTCAGCAGGTGTATTATCAAAGGACGATATGATAATTTTCAAAATAAATTTGAGTTTTTCGAATAAAATAGGTCTTTGGTTTGAACATTTATGATTTCCAAATATTTTAAAAACAATTTTGATGTTTTGTAATAATTTTTCATTCAACCTTTAGCAACCGAATGGTTTAAAATGGAAGGAATTTATATTGGTCACCACAGTTATCCGAACAACAATGAATACAAGAGTATGTAGAAAAACATGATGTAAATGTAAATCAGTAAGTTTGAAGACAATAGTTTGACAAAAGTACCGCTTTTGAAGGTAACGGTTCTATCCAAGAAATCTTTTGAAAATAACAATTCTGGAAAGGTTAGAATAATAGAGAAGCAATAGTCAGCCAAAAATGCTCAGCCAGTGTATAAAGAACGTAATTCAAGACTTCAACATGGTATCAACTGAATATGCAGTATAAATAAAACAGAACAAGATAGGTATCTCACAATTGTCAATGGAATAAAGAAAGTGAATTTTGACTATTGATAAACCACAGTAATTTAAAAGTAAGCAGTTTCAACATAGTTAAAACCCCTTTTATTAATCAGTGAACCAACGGTTTTAAAACAAAAGGGTAAACATGGATATCAGAGTATAAATCACGAGTACAGAGCATATGGTTGTCTTCAATATCAAATGTAACAAATGGTATTAGAATTGGATTTCTACGTTTTAAGAAAACATCAAGGTTAAGCTGCTAATCAGTCACGCTTTAACCCCGGACTATGCACACAACAAAGTCCTTTAAGTAGGATCCCTGGCCTCATTTGGCCTTAATTCATTCCGACCACGAATCTAGTCCGACCATTATTGGTCCATTTTAAAACATTCCAATTCTATCGCAGAGTATCAGTAATAGCATGCTCAACAAAGTTAAGTATGAAGTGAAACAGACATTAAGACATTAAAAAGGAATTGCAACTGCTCAATATAAGGTAGGGTTAAAGAAATAGGCTCTAGACGGTCTCAAAAGTATAAAATTCAGAATTTTTGAATTTCTAAATCAACTCATCTCAATAAATATGCTTTTCCCCAATCACTTAGGATTTGCAACATTTCAACTCAATACTTTCACATCAGGATATTTGTAAAAAGGAACTTGTATAAGTTCAGTATTTGTAACTTCAAATCAATTCGTTTAAACATCTCAACCATATTTTGAAACAGTTATAAAACTGAATAAAAAGTCTGAATAAATATTCGTGGACTTACGAGTTAGATAGAACACTCGTAATTTAATGTAAAATAATCAACACTTGGAAATTAAGTGAAAAGTATAAACACTTGCCTCTAGTCCTTAGCTATTACGTAAGGCTGAAGTACTACGACTTCCTTTCTCTTTGGTTTCATGGCATCATAATTATCTTTCTCGATCATTTATGGATATGACATTTTTGTAGTTGTCACAAGTCTGATTCCTCGAGAGCGAATTCGTGTGTCTATTTCTATAGTCCAACATAAACACTACTTTAATCTCTAGAGTACGATCATTATGTAACTTAATTATGACGCATTAACTATTCCTACCAATATCTTTGTTGGAAGAAAATACTTGGAAAATGTTCCCTATGAGTGTTGACGTTTCCTAGGTGTTAAATCACCTCACAAATAAATCAGTCAATCACAATAATACTTCATCCATCTCCGATTTCCTTAATTTAACATATTTCTGTAATCGGGCTCGTCTCGTCCAATAGCCTCTGTACAACAATAACAATATTTCAAATGATAGAATAGTTACGATTAACTAAATAAATAATTCACGTATCACGCTCGTCTAAAATCTTTATAATATAAAAGTCAACATCTAAGTCAACGGTCTCGTCAATCTCATTTTCTAACAATACTGACAAATTTATGTTCTAACTACCCCTCGTGATAATATTAAACACGATTATAACATTTAAACAAGTCTCAAAACAATTATTCGTATTTATGACTCAATAACAAGATAATTCACATAATTTACGTAACACATATTGGCATTTAAATGCAACAAATAAATCACACAAGTCACATAACATTCATGAAATATTTTTAGAAAAATATTCGACTTTTGTTTTGGAAGAATTTAATCGTAAAACATCTTTAGATCGAAAATCGAATTGTTTTTCATAATATGAAGGTATTTAATAATTAAATTAGCCAACTAATAAAATTGATCGACCAATTATAACTAATTAAACAAATATTAGGGAATAAAACTCGTTAAGGAAAATAATAAAACTCAATTTAAATTAATTAGATTTAATTAATAATTAATTAATAAAAATAACTGATTAATAAATTAATCAGGCAATTAAATAAATTATTTATTAATTAAAAATAATCAAAATAATTAAATTTAATCAAAATTTGAAATTAAATAAATATAACTCGAATTTATTAAAAAGATTTAAGTAAATAAATGAATTTTAGAATTTAAAATCAAATTTTGAATTTTTTGAAAAATAAAACTCCAAAAACACTTTTTAGAAAAAGGATTTGGGAAATTTTGGATAAAAACCGGGTCGGGCAAGGAAGTAAAACGTGTCGCCAAGAAATGGGTCGTCAAGAACACCACCGGATTTCGGTAGCGGTTCCGGCCACCCTCCCCAGTTTCTGGCAACCCAAACTTGACCAAATCACGGGCTTTCTTACAGGGGAATTGTCCGTAAAAACACACCAACCTCAATACCCAACATCAATTCCCAACCAAAGCACACCGAAAAATGACCAGAATTGTCCGGAATCGGGCCGATTCTTCAAAGAATCTGGCGGTCGATTTTCCGGCCACAAAAATAACGAATATATTATTTCACGGCCACAAAAATAATGATCAATTGGATAATTATTAATTCAAATAAAGCGTACCGGTTACGAAACGATAATTATCAAGAAGATATAGATAATTACGAGAATAATTTAATAATATATATACGAACCAAAATATATCCATAACGAATGTTCAAGAATATTTCCCAAATAAACGAATGAATTATTGGTACGAACGATGTATCAATTACCCGAATAATTAGAGAACAGACTAAATTCTTTGTTCAATAATTAACAATAAACTATAATTAAAATAAACACCCCTTTTAAATAAAAATCTAATTATCACAAAAATTCACGTAGCATTTATAGGACATACATTTGACCATTTAACGACAATTTTCCACATTTAAACAAATAAAATATTTAAATAAAAATAAAAATAGATACGAAAGCAAATTTTATTAAACAAGTAAATGTTTACATGTAATTTTTCCCGGTTCTTACATCCTTCCCCCTTAAAGGATTCTGTCTTCAGAATCAAGTCAAGAAAACAAGTGGGGATACTTTTCTATCATATCGCTTTTTAATTCACACTTCACAGGTAGACTCTTCTACTCTTATACATTTCAAAACTTATTTTAATACTTTTAAGACTAAATTGCAGTATGGTGGCTTGAACTAAAATTTTTTTGCAGAAAAATGGCCGATGTGTTCGATGTAACACTTTAATAGCTAAACAAAAAATTTTAAAGCAGAAAAAGGGCTCCGCCTAAAAACGGGATAACGTCGTTGACGACGTTAGAAAATATCTAATAGATACGAGGGTAAATATGTATTTGTACAATTAATGAGTAAACATATGTTAGTGTTAGTGCCCTAGAGACAATACAATTGTACTTCTGGGAAACACTAATTTGTTATTTAATAATGATTATGTTCTATTGATTATTCGACAACAATTATTATGTCTTTATTTACTGCGATATTAATGTTAGAGTAATAAATGTCCTTGGAATATAGAACACGTATTCTATATCTTTAAGTATGTGACTTAAAAATGAGATTATATGAATAGTGTTTATATTCCTAAATTATCCCTAATTAAGCATTATAAATTAGGACAATTATGATGCATAAAGATTAGTATGTTCATTGACTAAATGACCACATCTCATTGGTCATAGGTATAATGATACTAAAGTCAAGAACATAGGTGCATGTAATATTCTACATGGCACCGGATAGACCCACAGTGAGATTCTACATGGTAATAAAGTCATTAGAATAGCTCACAGTGATAATGGTGTAATGATCCTTAGACTTGAGATCATTATATTTCTATATGAGGATTAATATACTTTGATTACATTAAAAGTTACCTTTGACCGGGTGATGATAAAAGTGGACATCGGGTATATTATGAGTCGTATGAGAAATATGAATGATAGATATATGATTTAACCCTCCTATTATTAGGAGAGATATTATTGGCCTCTTGATTGAGTGAGACTATGAAAATGCATGGTCATGCTCAAATATTGATTTGTTTTAATAGTCTACTCATTGATCAAGGAAACCTGGATTAAATGTTGAAGAGGATGACTAATAACATGCCTCGAGTTTAATCTATAATATTTGGTTAAAGGGATTATATTACACGGAAACATTAGTCACGAAAGGTTTAATTGGATCACCATTTATTATTATTTCTTGGGGAGCAATGATGTATTACTAGATGCCGCTCATTGTTTATAATTTTATTTAAGAATAAAATTATGGCCAACGAAATAATAACCTAAAGGGTCACACACTTAGAACGTTTTAAAATGGAGTTTTAATTTAAATTATGAATTTAAATTAAATGATTAAATTTGAAATTAGTTATTTAATTGAGCTGGTCTTAATTAAATCAGAATTCGAATTTAATATTAACTGATTATTTTCGAAATTAGTCATTTAATTGAGATGGTCTTAATTAAATAGAATTTCGAATTTAATACTAAAACCAAAATCAGATTGGGTTTTAAGAAGCCCAAAAACGGATTTAGGGTTTTGGCCCAATCCTCTATCTCATATAAATACATTATAATGTATTATTCAGGTATGATTTTTCTGCAATTTCGAATTAAAGAAAACCCTAGCAGCTCTGCATTAAGAGAGGCTAGAGAGAGAGAGGGGCAGTTTTTCGGCTAGTACCGAACTCCGTTGATCGTTGGACGATCGAGCGTTCGTGTGGACGACTTTGGCGACGCAGATCTTGGACAAGGGCTGTGTGGTGATTACAACAAGGACCTCCATCTTTCCGAACTTTAAAGCTCTTTAAGGTATGATTTCGTTTCTCCATAATCAGCCATGTCTTGTACACGGATCCTAAGGTTAGGGTTTCGGAATTTTTATTGTTTTACGACTGTTTTTCGCTGCGTTTGTTGCCCCGAAACCCAACAACATATACACAGGTCAGTCACTGAAAGGAAAAAGAGATTGATGCATCCGAGAGAAGAAAGTTTGGTGGCTGCCCCCGACCCCTGGAGAGACTTCCCTTCTACTTAAAGGATTGGGCTTTCCATCCAGAACTAGGATTTACTTGGTAGCTGGTGAAGCTTTTGGAAACGGAAGCATGCAACATCTTGTGGAAGATTACCCAAACATCTTCTCCCATTCAACTCTATCTACAGAAGATGAACTGAGGCCTTTCAGGAATCACCAGAACATGCTGGCTGGTTTGGACTATGTTGTTGCCCTGCAGAGTGATGTTTTTTTATATACCTATGATGGTAATATGGCAAAGGCAGTTCAAGGACATCGGCGATTTGAGGACTTTAAAAAGACTATAAACCCAGACAGGTATTTTTGAACTAGTTGACTAGGGTTCAATCAATATTTAGGTGATTTGGTCTGCCTTCTATTTTTGGAATCAAATATTATTGTTTAGCCGCTCATAGCTTTATTCAAACTATTTATGTCATATAAACAATTTACCCTTCCTTGCAGAATGAATTTTGTGAAAATTGTTGACGACTTTGATGAAGGGAAAATTTCCTGGAAAAAATTCTCTTCCAAAGTAAAAAAGCTTCACAAGGACCGAATGAGAGCGCCTTATATGAGGGAACCTGGTGAATTTCCTAAGCTTGAAGAGAGCTTTTATGCAAACCCCATGCCTGGATGTCTTTGTGATAAAAGTAGATGAAGGGCAAGCTGTCGCGACTTGAATTTAACCAAGGTTTACGTTAATTGGCTTGAAGATTGAATAGTTCTCATCGAGTACTGGGTGTATACTTCATGACAGAACTCTAGCTTCTCAAAATTTGATAGAAGATTCTATTTCGCTTAATTGAAAGAAGAGATGGAGAGATTTAAGTGTTTGTTAATTTCTAGGTTAGAATGAATTGGGGTAAAGACATACATACATATACACAAAATAGATCCTTTGGAATGCTCGAACTGACCAAAATACCCTTAATGACGTTAACGGCGTCTACCGAAAACAGGCGGAGCCCTTTTTCTGCTTTAATTTTTTTTATTTGGCTATTAAAGTGTTACATCGAACACATCAGCCATTTTTCTGCAAAAACATTTTAGTTCAAGCCATCATACTGCAATTTAGTCTACTTTTAATTATTTAAAAAGTTTAAATTGTATATTTATACTATTATATAATAGCTGAAAGATTGAAAGTTTTGGTTTAAGTCGTTTATTCTATTTAATAAAATAATAAAAAGTATAAATATAAAAATATTACTTTTTATTGAAAATATATTACCTTCTATAAACACGCCTAAAAATAAAAATTAGTATAACATATCTTTCAATTATTAGTATTGCCTTTTTTTCTAATTACATATCTTTTAATTATTAATACATTTCAAAAAAATATACTATAATATAATAGACGAACATTAAAGTCTAATTGGTTGGTCGGTCGCTAAGTGATTTTACTTAATTACTCTTACTTATTTTTAAAAATATATAATAAAATTAAAAACATTAATTTTAACCAATTACTTTTTGAGCTAAAATACATTACATTTTCTATTTTTTTTTCTAATAAATCCTTCTTTTTTTCTTAAAAAATCACGGACAATTACCTTTTTCATGCTATTGTTTCTATTTTTTCTTATTAAAACCCTTTATTTTTCGAAAAAAATAACGGGTAACCCTTATTTATTTATTTATTTTAAAATCTATTTTAATAATTTTAATTACGGGCAATTACCTTATTCAACTAAAACGTGTTACTTTTTCTATGTTTCCTTGCTAAAACCCTCATTTTCCAAAAATAACTACAAACTCTTTCGATTATACTTTAATTATAATTCAAAAATAAGACTTTTTTTAAAAATTGTTTTTATTTATATTTATATTATTATATACGAAACATTAAAAGTTTGGTTGGTCGGTTGCTAAGTGATTTTACTTAATTACCCTTACTTATTTTTAAAATATACTATAATATAATAGACGAACATTAAAGGTTTAATTGGTTGATTGGTCGCTAAGTGATTTTATTTAATTACTCTTACTTATTTTAAAAAAGATATAATTAATTAATAACATTAATTTTAACCAATTACTTTTTCAGCTAAAATACATTACATCTTCTATTTTTTTCTAATACATCATTCTCTTTTTCTTAAAAAATCACGGGCAATTACATTTTTCATGCTATTGTTTCTATTTTTTCTTACTAAAACCCTTATTTTTCGAAAAATATCACGAGCAACCCTTATTTATTTATTTTAAAAACCTATTTTAATAATTTTAATTACGGGCAATTACCTTATTCAACTAAAACATGTTACTTTTTCTATGTTTCCTTGCCAAAACCCCTCCTTTTCCAAAAGTAACTACAAACTCTTTCGGTTATACTTTAATTAGAATTCAAAAACAAGACTTTTTTTTAAAAAAAACATTTTAATTTATATTTATATTATTACAATAAAATATATTGATAATTTGGCTAGTTATATGCTTACTAAGCTAATAAACTTTTATAAAATTTATAAGTTTTTTTTAGATTTGAAGTATTAAAGTAGTATTTTTAATACTTTTTAAAAAGGTTGCATTTTCGGAAGTACTAAAATCTCAGAACTTTCAAAAATAAATTTCAAAATTAACGTTAAAGTTGTCTGTGCTTTGCACGGGTTATAGGCTAGTAATACTTAAATTATTGAGATCACATATTTTTCCACACTTATAATGTAAATAATAAAGAGAATAAATATGGATAACTAGAAACTGTATACGATTATAGTGCATAAACATGAAGATAGGAACACATATTTTATATTTTATATTGATAGCTCTTTCTAAGTTAATATTAGTATTTCTAAAAAAAATTTAACAAACAACTAAAAATGAATAAGATTTATAGTTTGGAAGAAAACAAATGACTAGAGAAAGTATTAGTAACTAATGTTCAAAACTATGTGAGATGGTTATAAAAACAAATTGTTTGTCGAGAATTTTAAAGAGAATTACAAACATCTTAATGTTGTGCGTTGTCAAAGGTCCTGTTAGAAATGAATACCACTAAAAACTAGACAGAGGGGGGGGGGGGTGAATGGATAGTTTTGATATTTTTCGATTCTTGAAACTCAAGATAAACTGTATATGATTATGCTATGTAATATGCGGAAAATAAACAACACACACAATCACTTTAATCTACTTTGTATTGAGTAAATTAAATACTACAGCTTTCCGGAAATTCACAACGGAATTTCTGGCTTCTAAACAAGAACAATTTGTAACTTGTTTTTGCTTACAGAGAAAAGAGTGCTTTTGATGAAACTATCTGTATCTCTTTCTTGCAGCTTACAGTGGTGTGTGCTCGATATATATTTTCCTATACAAACTAGGCACACAACTATTTACTCAGTTGCCCCTGGCTAAAAGTCCAACTTGTCCTGCCATAAGAGGTTAACTGTCAGGAAGGACCACCTGCTTTTAGGAGTCTTTCCCGTTTCTGTAGTTGTTTGTCTCTTATCTTTCTCTCCAAGTTTAGCTGTAGATTTGCCATCTGTTCTTTGGACCACCTTGCCAGAACAAATGCTTCAGTATTTGTCTCTTTTGATTCTTGATTCTTTACCTTGATTTGTCTTGTTGTAAACGGCTAAGTGTTGATATCGTGAACTCCACTTCATTCCAGACTATGCGATGTCACTTGTGAAGACTACGCGATATGACCTTTGAGGACTTTGCGACATAGGTCATTTGAGGAATTCGCAATCTAGTCTTTTTAAGGACTATGCGACATAGGTCATTTGAGGACTATGCGACATAGGCTATTTGAGGACTATGCGACATAGACTTTTTGAGGACTTCACGATCTAGCACATCTTTACTTTACTGTCTTCAACACATCACGACATGAGTCTTGAGGACTTCACGACATAGTACAAAATGGACTATGCGATCCAGCACTTCTCGACATGGATATTGGTGACTTCATGACATAGCTTTATTCTGACTTTGCTATATAATGCCTTAGTCAAATTTCTGCAACTTATTTCTTCAGGACCTTATTCATCTCTATCCTGCTGCATGAACAAAACTGAACTTCTACCAGGACAATTATTTAATGGCCTATATACATTCTAGTTGCAAGAAACTTACTAAGCTCATTATAATTCTGAGCATACATGATCAAGCTAATGTTCATGAGAACAAGACAAGTACATAGAGAGACCTATACTATATCCCAGTGATAGAATTCACTAGGTCATGTAGTGTAACACAGTCACATAGTTCAGGCTTGTTAATGGAGGTACTCGGACATGTCTTGAGCCTAACAGGTCCGTATTTATATTGAAGTGATATAAGTTTTTCAAATTATTTCACCCACCATGTTTATTAGAAAGTAATCCGACAAGAAGTCAAGTTATTTTCATGTAGTGTAAAACATTCTCATTCTTGTATATTGAAATGACATACTTCTTGAATTGGTAACTTTTTTCTTACTGTCCAAGGTTCGGTCATAGTCTGAATGTATTTTTAGAAATTACTAATTACTTGATTAAATCTATCTATTATATTTGTAGCTTCTTGGACTATAACATTAACATTATTCGGTATGGTTATTGGCAAGAACATATTATTGCATATCGCTAAACATTGTGCTAGGATGGTTTCTAAATATTGACTGACTATTTTTCAAACCTTGTTGTCAACTACACATATGATGTTACTATCAAGTCCTTTGCTTATGGAGTACTGACGGGCTGATTACCCGTGGGCAATCTCCGACACGCTAACGTATATGCGATCAAAGTAGTATCCTCGTAAGAGGGTTTCGTTCCCACATGGAGTACACATATAGGTTAATGTGTCAGTGCAACTAGGGCTGACCATTCGGTCGGTTCGGTCCAGAACCGGACCGAACCGAATAGACCGAGAACCGAATTATCAATTTTTTTCGGACCGAACCGAACCGAAATTGTATTTTGGACCGGAACCGAACCGAACCGAAATAATGCTATTCGGTTTGGTTCTATCATAAAAGAACCGAAATTTTTTATTTCAAAAAGCCAAAAAATATGATTTTTCTAAAAATAAAAATATTAGCTAATGAAATACAAGTATGAAATGTAAATATAATAGTTCAAACTTCAAATCTCGAACCAAAAATAAGCCATGCAAAATTTTGAATATATACATACATATAAAATTAATATATTATATCTATAAAAATTATATAAATAAAAAATAAAAAAATTTTGGTCTATTCGGTTCGGACCGAATTTTTTTTGAAAGAACCGAACCGAACCGATATTTATTTCGGTCTATTCGGTCCGGACCGAAAAAACCGAATTTTTAGAAAATTAGAACCGAACCGAACCGAAATTATACTATTCGGTTCGGTTTTTCGGTTCTAGTTCGGTTCTGCTCAGCCCTAAGTGCAACAGTGTGTATCGTTCTTGAAAGTTAACGCAAATCATAATTGTGGTGTGAGATAATGACTAATGCTAACAATTGTAATTTAATATTTAAAACATACGAGGTCTTTGAATCCATCCATGATCCATCCTCTCGATTGAAATCCTACCATTGCAATCTACATGTCTCTACCTAGGGTTTACATGCAAATTCGAGACACGAAACTAGTCTAAATCACGTCTGAGCGTGACCCATCATTTGTGGTAGTCGTGTCATCGTCATCTAAATTAAGTCATAATACCAGTCTCATGTGTACTTAAGGCCTTGGTTTATTAAAAAAGTCTCGAATTAATAACATGCAATAAGAATTCACTCTCGCTCCTACTTACGAGTTTTAAATCCATATTCTATGTTACACGCTAGTCCCACATCAAAGAGATTTGAGAATTTAGTTCAATTTATAAGGCAAAGTACTTCTACTAAATGCACCAACAAATCATGATCTTTTGGGACCTTTAGTGGACCACTAAAATTTTAAACTTTCATGGTAATTTAAGGTGTTCTTGCAGAATAAGGGCATGAAGCCCCATCAAGAAAAAGGTTGGATACCTTGATAAAGGAATCTCCGCCAAAATAATGATCGTCGCTATTTTTTGATAGAATGTGAACGACAAAAACTTAATGAAAAGAGACTAAAACTTTAAAACCTTTAAGGCTTCACCGTGATGAATTCATTGTAAACTAGGTTATAGCCCGTGCTACGCAGCCCGTGCTACGCACACGAGTATTTAAAAAATTATTTAATTATAAAATTAATTTAAGATCAAAGAGTACAATAATTTCTTTACTTTAAATGTTAAAATAAATTCGTTCAGAAAAAAATTATTTATATTTTGTTGTATATGTAACATATATTTTAAAATAATTTACATTAAATGCTTACCAAAAATTAAGAGATTGTTTTAAATTTTAATTAATGAACTTACCATAAGTATTATTATGGTATTAATGATATTCAAAAATTGAAATATAAAGTTTCTGTAATTAAAGATGGGTCAAAATAAATATATGGATCTTCTACAAACCTAAATATGGATAACAAGCCTAAAATGGATAGTCCATTGGGTCAAATCTATATATTAAAATGTTGTCCGAACCTAGATATGGATCATGAACCTAAGGTATGGGATATCCATAAATTTTATAATATATAGAATATAGAATATAGATAGATAAATTACTATAACATGCTCTAGTAGACGGAGTATATTATATAAAAAGTCATATGTGATCTCATATCTAGAGTGCACTACATCCAGAGTTGCTCGATTGAGATTTTATTGGAAGACTATACTGACTAATAACAAAAGAAGTGTGCTCTGGCACACTTTCTTGATGAGCACCTGTATGTCTGTTTAGACAACTTAATAATAAGAGGTTCCAACACTGCTACGAAAATACTAGTACCGACGTATATTTTAGTTTAGTAATAAACCCTCTAGTTATATGGTTTAAGTAATAAAATTCAACTAGGTCATTTTTATACGAGGACAATAGAATCAATTTTCGTGCACAATTTGCTAGTCTGAAGGTTGCTGCTTTTATAACATTATTATACATGTACTATGTTGTTCAGGATGATTTTGATAAAAAAAAGAACCCTTTCTTGATGATAATCTATATGACAGAACACTTCTGAAAATTTCGATGAAAGAAAAAGTAACAATACATTTTATAATGCTATCCTTTACACCGCTCGAGTACGAATTCATTTTAATTTTTTAGATCAATATCTAATTATTATTTAATATGAAATCTAGTTATTATTAACTATTTAACTATGTTCTCTAAATTTCTACCGTTTAGGCATGTAGTTTTTTTGACAAATCAACGACTTGAGTATGTGATAAAATTGTATTTGTGTACAATTCAAATAAAAAATTAACTATATGCTTATTAATTTTTATTTTCATTTCAAAATTTATTTATATTATATCAAGGCACGTAAATAATATATATATATATATATATATATATATATATATATATATAACACAAAATACAATTTAATCGATTCAACATATCACTGATATCAACGGGATATCATCAGAATCACGAAAGTCATCATAAAAATCAAATAAATACCTCTAAATATGTGTTCGAAAAGTAAAAATAATTTTTATCGAGTTATACACATTTGTTTTTGGATGCTACCGCAACCAAATGAAAATTCGTGAAGTCTAGTATTTAAAATAATATATTTAGATTTTAAAATATTATTAACTATTATTTTTGATTTTATAGTTATTTATTTTGTTTTAATTAAAAATGAATATTAAATAAACTTCTTAGAATCTAAATATATTATCTGAAATACTAGAATTCATAACATTTTATTTGGTTGCGGTAGCATTCAAGAAATATGTGTATAACTCGATAAAAAATATTTTTACTTTTCGAACACATATTTAGAAGTTTATATTTGATATCTCATTGAGATCAGTGATAATAATGATATATGGTTTCCACTATAATGACCAACTAGATTAGTACCTGTGCGATGCACGGATATGATAATTTTATTTATATATTTTAATAAGTTTGATTAGATTTTTATTATGAAAAATGTAATATTTTAACAAAGATTACATAATTTTGATCTTAATTAGTTATTAAATATAAAATTACAAAATAAATTGATAAGTACTGATAAAACTAAAATAAGACTGAAAAATAGATGTGAAATAAATATTTAAAAAACGAGAATGAGATAGAATTAAATGAGAAATGAGGATGAAAAAGAATTAGTGAGTTTTTAATTAATTGAGAGAGAAACTAAATAAATAAGTAAAATGAGATAGTGGAAGATGATATAAGCAAATCGGAGGAGAACGACACATCATCAAAGCTGATGTCATCGGTGTCTGTTTTAGTATTAGTATAAATTTGATATTAGTCGGCGGAAGAGTGAGATGTTTTTTTGTCGATCATGCACTAAAAACAAGTCAGGATCATACGGTAATTTCTGATTATTACATTAAGTAAAATATTATAACATTTAGCGATCATGTTATTCACTAAGGCTCTGTTTGGGATTGTTGGATTGTTGTTAAAAAATGTTGTGCTGTTAAAAAAAGTGCCGTTTAAAATAAGTGCTGTTACAAAAATCAGATAATTGTTTGGTAATATCGTTGTGTTGTGCTTTTGTAGTTTGCAAGTATTGGTTCTGTAATTGATGTAATAGAACTATATTTGTTATCAATGCGAATTTACCAATTCTTTATGTGAAATGTTGTTACTTTTTAATTCTATAGTAATTTTAGTCTTAGGAGGTTGTACTCATTCGATGTTTCAATGGACTCGTGTTGTAATATTACTGAGGAGTTAAATTAAGTATGTGAAGAGCATAAAATTGCGGTTTTCTGTTTTATAAAAAAACAAGTTCACTTGTCGGTTTTGCAGTTGGCCTTTCTTTAGGGAATTTTGAAGAAATGTGGTTATTTTCAGCTTGTATATGTATTGCTTTTGTAGGAGCTTTCTTGAACAAATATAACAATTTTGTGCCAGTTGTCAAATAACTATCAAGTGAAGCTTGGAATTTTTTTATTTGGTTTAGGTAACTTTATTTATGAATTCTATTTAGTATACTGCGGTCACTTGTTGCTAATAATGCAAACACATATTGACATCTTTGTTTAATGTTCTCCCACATTTACAGAAGCAATTGAACCATGTTGGTTCTACAGTGGATTACATCTCAGTCTTGGCACTTGGTTAAGGCATTATAACAGTTCAAGTTCTTCAAAAAAGTTTGATTTCACCGACCTCACGTAAGAATTTCGTGCCGTGCCTACTTGATATACGTTTCATTTCCATTAGCCTGATTTCTTTTGTGATTTAAGATGTATGCTATTTCTAAATGAAGCTTTTTTTTGTTGATTTTAGACAACCTGAAACATGGTATCCAAATGCTCGAAGAAAAAAGAGAAATGTTATTCTTCATGTAGGTCCCACAAATAGTGGCAAAACATATCACGCTCTAAAGCGGTTGGAGTGTAGTTCTTCTGGTACTTCCTGGAACCTCTTCCGAAGACGGAGCATTTTATTCATTTCACAAATTATTAGAGTCATCCCAAAAAGTTGCAAAACCACTTTGAGTTGGACTCCATTCCTAAACTATTCTTGCTTAAACTTGAAGTATATGTGTTGATCTAAATTGAATGAGAAGATCATTCTATGTATCTATCTAACTATGGATTCAATAAAACTTTATAAAAGGTCCTAAATGTTCTGAATTTTTGTAGGTATATATTGCGGTCCTTTAAGATTATTGGCATGGGAGGTGGCAAAGCGATTGAACAAGGCAAAAGTTCCTTGCGATCTTATTACTGGACAAGAGAAAGACCAAGTTGATGGTGCGAAGCATAAAGCTGTGACTGTAGAAATGGCTGATGTGACCTCTGACTTCAAATGTGCAGTTATTGATGAAATTCAGGCAAGTAATTAGCTTAATAGTAGCAGAACTAAAACAAGTAGTCCTAAAAAATACAGAAGTATAGTGTACAACAATTACAAGATTCTGGATAGGGCTGTCAAAAAAATCCGAAAAATCCGATATCCGTCCGAAATATTTGTATTCGTATCCGGAATAAAGCGGATTTTATCCGTATCCGAAATAAAGCGGATATTATCCGTATTCGAATTCGGTAGTTACGGATACGAATATGGATATAGGCGCATCCGTATCCGGTAATATCCGAATCCGAAATTAAATAAATATGATAAATAAATAATATTATATATATATATAGTTACATATTATTTAGAAATTATATTTTAAGTTTACAGAATATATATATATATATATATAATTTAATCATTAAACAATATATTTATATAAGTTGTAGATAATTGTAAACATATATATATATATATATATATATATATATATATATATATATTACAAATTTAATATTTTAAAATAAATAAAATTATACTAAAAAGTAAATTTTTGAAAAAAATAAAATAGACTTTAATAAATTTAAGTTTTAGTTTAGTTTACTTTTTTTTTTAAAAAAATTTAAATTTTTATTATTTTTCAATTTTTTTGAATTAAAATTTAATATAAAAACTAAAAAATTCTGACTAAAATTCGGATTCGGATATTATCCGTATCCGGATAGTATCCGGCGGATTCGGATTCGGATATTTTTATATAAATATTTTCGGATTCGGATTCGGATTCGGATTCGGATTCGGATACGAATTCAGATTTTCGGATTCGGATTCGGATACAGGCAGATCCGTATCCGAATTATCCGTTTGACAGCCCTAATTCTGGAGTACAAAATTGAATTCAGAATGAAGCAGTCTACCAGCACAATATTAGCCTAGAGAAAATGCAACTTTATTTGTGTATGGGGAGGAACAAAAGGCACACACATTATTGTCACAGTGATACTTTTTAATTTGTTGGTCATTCTTCCCAGTCTTCTCAGTCAGAATATCATTGCTACTGCCAAGTCTCATTAATTCCATGAATTTATTGCTAAGCTTTGTATGAAGATACGTGCCTCCCTATCCCAGGGGTGGTCCCTTGTTATAAAACATAACATTGCTTCATTGTTTCCATACTATGCTTAGCTGATCTGCAGAGCTAGAAATAGTAAATGTAGTACACGTCATATGATAGTTTGTCGAAAATCTGATGTGCCTCTCACTTTCATGATAAATTAGAAAAAGATTTTTGTTAAATACAGCGTGGGCCTTCAGATATGATATGAAAGCATAGATAGTATCTGCAGGCCCCGTATCCTCATGTATTTAGAAGGATGCACTGTCATTTTGCATCTTCCGGGAAAAGGAAACGCTTTGCCATATAATAGGCATAATAAGTGGCCTGTGTCTCTAGATATGATAAATACACATAGCCTCTTATGGTTTCATTATGTGTTAAGTTCAAGCTACAGACTACAGAGTTGCTATTACACCACGAATATTGATGCCTCCAAGTCTCCAAGTATGAGTATTAGTATTGAGTTCATTCTCGTGGTTGTGCATATCGATTGCTTCAAAATAATCTTGTACAAGTAGGTAATGGAAAATTGTCTTATGGGTGAATATGGTTGAGGAATGTGTACATCGTAGCTGCTGTTTCTAGGTAATAGTTACTTTAGACGATATTCGACCTTTCTGATTCCTGTATAATGTTGCTGATAGAAGTATCATGTATCCTTCAAGCTTCTTCCCTTTTTTTTTTTTGTTGCTAAGTTGATAAGCAAGCAGGATTTCTCCCTCTTTCGAAGGCCACTATGACCTTCTAGAGACTAGACTACAGGCTGGACCTCATTGAATCTATTACCCGCCTAGCACTCTTTTGTACCTCTGAGACGAGATACCAAAGAAATCCCCTTCGGGGAGATCCCTAATAAGCCTTTTAACGTCTTTACTCAGGACCAGCTTCTTCCCTTTTGAATGTTCATGAAGAAAAATAACGCAGTTCCTAGTTTTAACTGTGTTTTGTTGCAGATGATAGGCTGTAAGACTAGAGGTTTTTCATTTACACGAGCTCTATTAGGACTTTCTGCCGACGAACTTCACCTTTGTGGAGATGCTGCCGCTGTTCCTCTTGTCCAGAAACTACTTAAGGTGACTGGTGACGATGTTAAGGTACTGAAACTATTACAAGTATCTGCAAGAAAACAGTGTGAAATATTATTATGGAGCATTTATGTCTTATTCGTCTGCGCAAATCTGATTATGCTACAACAATATTGATTATACGTGAGCGTTGCTACCTAGATTTAATAATTCTGTGAGCATAGATGAATGGTAGATATGTGAAAAGTATTATACTATTATGTTTCCACTCCTTATCATAAATGCTCTTTTTTCTGTTGGGAAGGCTCTGCAAGGGAAATTGAAATATAATGCAGAGGCATATATTTGAGTAATGGGAATGAGGGTAGTGTAGAGATGGGATGAAGGGAAGTAATGATCGGCCAGAATATGAGGTTGAGACTAATAGTTAATGATCTTTTATATGTACTGAAAGTTAAAAACCACTCTGGTAATCACTTGAAGCTTATGTAATAAGTATTAAAAATACATTTGAATAAATTTAATAATATCTAATCATAATTAACACGGACTGGTTAGTAAGTTAAATTAGGCTAAATGTAGTTAAGTGGTTGTTACGATGCATGTAATAATTACTAATGACATTGCGAATGTATTATAGATATATTATGTGTTTGGAAAGGCGAAACCAATTATCTAGGTATACCGAGTGATATACAAAACTCTGGAAACGAAATTGGTCAAGCCAGTTGTCATTTTAGCTCATTTGAGGTTTGCTATTTACTTGTTTCGTAAATATTAACTTATTGTTCTGAACTAGACTCTTTGTCAAGTACAGTACAGAGTTTCTCTGTTTATTTTATTAATAAAAAATGAGTCTGGGCTTTATAAATGTATGCTACAGTTTCTTGATGTCTCTTTTCTGATAATTGTGTACATTATACACGCACACACAGGCGCATCTTTGTCTCCTGTTCTTTTCTTTCTTTTTGGTCACTGTATTGGATGGATCCCTTCCTTTTCAACCCAGCTTAAATTAGCAGATGCTCAATGTTGTCTCTACAGATTAATCAACCACAAGATGTTTTTACTTCTTAATCTCTCAGAGAGAAAGAAAATTTGCAGCTACTTGCATATGCATGGTGTATATATAATAAAAGGGTGGTACTCCATTAGCTTGCTGCCTTTCATATTAAACTTATTGTTCAGCCTGGTGGTTGATTCAGGTCCAACACTATGAGACACTTTCACCTTTGGTTCCGCTGAAGGTTCCTCTTGGATCTTTCTCAAACATAAGAACTGGTGATTGCATTGTAACCTTTTCACGCAAAGAGATATACAACTTAAAGGTCAGGATCAACTTTTAATCAAACACCCACGGCCCACCCCACTGCACCTTTTTGTTTTTTGTCTAGAGCATTACACTTGCTCTGTAAAAAATATAACACCGCAATGCATGTGATAGTTGGAAATATTTTTCTGGTCTTGATATTAATGTGCTATTTTCAGAAAGTAATTGAAACTGGGGGAAAGCACCTCTGCTCTGTAGTTTACGGTTCACTCCCGCCATTGACTCGGACGAGGCAAGTAGAATCTCTTTAGCATCTACCTCAACTTCTACTTTTTGGTCTTATTTTGATTGATAGAATCCACTTTTAGTTGTGCTGGTAAGGTTTTCTTGCTAAGAAACTTTAAATTTAATAAATTTATTTTCTATGACTTTACCTGCCTTCAAATTATAAAGAAATTTCTGCATATTTTGGTTTACAATTTCTGAAAATATTGCATCATAAAATTGTGACGCCTCCAGCTTTTTGTTTGCATGATTAATATTTGATTCTGGGCCCCTAAAGTATGAATCACTCTCTTCAGTGATGAGTTCTCTTTATTATCTATAGAAACGTCCTTGATCTGTATTTACCTTTTTCGCATTCTTATTCAACTTGCTAAGCAAGGATTACCCAAGGAGTCGTGTTAGGATTGCAGGCAACAAGATTCAATGATGCTAGCAGTGACTTTGATGTTCTTGTAGCAAGTGATGCCATTGGAATGGGTCTCATCTCAATCTTAACATCTCTAGAATCATTTTTTCTACCATGAAGAAATTTGATGGCATTGAAATGAGGAAACTAACTGTTTCAGAGATCAAACAAATTGCAGGTATTTCATTAGTCCACACACTTGTTAACTTTTACCATCTTTACCTGTACTTTTTCTTCTTCATTGATCGATTTTAAGCTTAACTTTTACTATCTTTACCTCTAATTTTTCATTGCTTCCCCACCAAAATTACTCTCGCATTTATACAAAAGAGTCCCACTTTAGTTTTCTAAATAAGGCATGTGAATTCCTAATATTTACACTTGAAATATAATTTTTATCTTTGATTTATGTGGAATTTAGTGGAACTACACTTTCCAAATACTAACAAATTGCAAAGTAATTTATTTTAAATATTTTTGCAAAGTTTGGATCTAGGTTTTGTAATTATGGTGATGCAAAAACTCAATGTATTAGACTTAATTGGTTAATAACCTTGATTAAATAATACATTTTCCCGGTCCCAATTTTAAATAGTTGCAATTTACTTTTTATCCTCTATTAATTGTTAAAATCCTCAGTTGCCAAGGTTTATATATAAATGTTTGACAGGGTTTTGTTTTTGGTTAAAACTATCCTCAAGTGCTCATAATTCTATTATGAGTATCAGGTCCATAAATCTAAATAATCTAGTAGTACGAACATTTTGAGTAGACACACATTTTTGGTGTACGTCTTTCCACTCCGTCTCTTGTTCAAACTTTGAGATATGATTTTGTTTTTCTTGGTAGGGGGAGCTGGAAGATATGGATCCAGTTTTCCAGTTGGTGAAGTTACCTGTTTGGATGCACATGACCTACCATTGCTCCATTCATCACTTAATGCCCCATCTCCGATTCTAGAGGTGTGGTACCGTTGGGCCAAGATCGCTCATCATTATGTTGAAAATTTTCCTTTGTTGTAGTCAGATAAACACAAATTGTGTTATTTATATTGTTTTATGCTCTTCAATTGTACCTTTGTGTTGCCTTTTTGATCTCTAGAACTCGTATATATTATATGCAGCGTGCCGGGTTATTCCCCACTTTCGACCTTCTATACATGTATTCTCGCCTGAATATTAAAAGTGGCCTTTACGAGATACTGGTAAGTAACTTTTCCAAGTTGCCTCATGTGTCTTTTTTGGCTTATGTGTAGGTGTATTATTCATAAATTATAAGTATCATCAAGTACATGCCCATGTCTCATGATTCAAGTGATAGATGGGAAATAGAAGAAGATTATATGTTCAACAAGGGGCTGGATAGTAAATATTCTTGGGGTCTGTGATATTCTTGTTTGGAAATTGACAGCTCGTTGAATGTGAACAAATGAAGCTGTATGACAATACAGTTCCCTTTCATATGTGACCTGATCATTATTTATCTACTTTATGTGTTTGGCAATTTTATTCTTATCTAAGCCTGATGTGCACTTTATATGAGAAAAGTAAAGACTATTCATCAGAACCGGGAAAATTTGGATTAACTGCTGTTCTCCACAGAAATCAGCTGGAGAGGAAACTTTTTAGGAAATGGTTTTAGATCTTGTATATGAAAGGTATTTGGGAATTTAAAGCAGTGCTGAATAAGTAAGCACTATATCCTTGTATGAGGGTGAAAGTGAACCTTTTTTTTGGCGGGGGGGGGGGGGGGGGGGGGGACAATCAACCTATTGATATTGGAAGACCCAACGGATTCTTCCAATGTATCATCTCTGGGTCCAATGGAATTCATAGGTATAGGAAGAAGCCCTATCAAATAGAAATTTTTTCTTTCGACTGTTAATACGATATATAAGGAACGCTACTACAAAGAGTATTACACCCTTGATCGTGAAATATCGATTGCTTGTTGAACCCTGCGAATTGCGTGAAAGTAGGATACTCCAAATTCGGGGGTCAAAAAGTTTTATAAAATGTTCTTGGTGGAAAAAAATGTGAATGAAAGATCCCACTGAATTGAATTGGGTCCATGAATCTAAGAAATGGTGAGAATCACTTGTGGATATATAGAGACTTGGGGTCTTAAGACAGCTTGCATTTGAAGAAAAGTAGAAGGGCAAATACTATAAGTTCATCATGTCACTTCTTATCAACCAAACTACATTACCAAGACTCTCCACACAAACTGACCAGTAACCATTGGACTAGTTGGTGCATATGTCGTTACTATTGTGCAACCGGTGTTGCTCTTTTAATATTCTGAACATAAATTCAAAGAAAACTTTGAGAGTATGTTTGTGTGCTTGAATGAGTTTTTAGATGTAAAAATTTGATTGTCTGGCATGATGCATGACATGAATGTAGGAAATTGGATTTCTAATTCAGTCATATCAATTGGAAGGCTTTTACTTTCATCTTGTTGCCACTTATTTGTGTCTGTAAAAGTTGTAAGGAAAGATGAAATGAGGAGCTTGATGGTATGTGCCTAGGATAATCCGTATCATTAGAACTGGGTCCTGAGAATCTATTGTATTTGTCAATTAGAAAGAAATTATTTTTGAAGGAAAAGTCGATCATTGATATCAGTGATAAATCACTTCCACTTCTACTGTACCTCTTGACTACTTTCTGAACCTTGATGATTAGTCATTAAAGAGGCTTCATACATAAATTCCATGGAGGGACTGGATTCTTTGAATCTGTTACTAACTTGAGTCTAACGAGGAGCGTGATGATCTGTGCCTAGGATTAGCTGACCAGAATAATTGGGATCTTTCTTTATCCATATCATCAGGCCCGAGTCCTGAGAATCTATTATATTTGAGAATTGAACAGAAGAATTTTGTGAAGGAGAAGTCAACCACTTCTTTGACCACTAACAAAAGTGACTAATTTCGATGTCCTGTTATTGACCCCCTGGTCCCATGTGATTGGTACTAATTTGTTTATCTTATAGTAGCGTGTAGTTGGTGTCCTGGTATTATTCCTTTCATTTTTTTCCCTAAAACTTGCAGCAATGGTTGTGCTCTATTTTTGTGTATATAATTGCGCAACCTTTTGCAGGAACATTTTCTTGAAAATGCCAAGTTGTCTGCAAACTATTTCATAACTGATTGTGAAGAATTACTGGTATGTTGTTTCTCTCTTTCTGTGCGGTCTGCTTTATCATTACTTTGGTTCTTCATTATATGCATATAATAAGTCATGCTTATCAGTTATGCCTTAGTGCAGAAAGTTGCGGCTGTTATTGATGAGCTGCCCCTTGGGTTGCATGACAAATACCTTTTCTGCATCAGGTAACAGCTTTAGTCACCAAAAAAAAAAGTAATACAAGTGCAAAGTCCTATCAATACATAAGAATCATGTCCCTGAGGATTATATTATGAAATACAATTAAGTTAATTCTGTAACGCAAGTCCTGTGGAAATCTTATCCTCCTATAGGCCAATTGCAATTCATATAATCACATTCTTTTCAAATCGGTGAATATAGTTGTTTTGATCTATCACACCAACTCAGTGTGGATGTTGCTGTATGTAGTGCTATTACCTGGACACATATCCTTTGACCTCTCACTAGATTATGTCTTAAATCAGCTGTCCTGTTCAGTGTCTACAAAGGTGACCTTGCAACATGTAACTAACAAACTGTACAAGTACTCATCACATAGCTTGTCAGATTACTAAGTTATAAGGATCGATCGGTTATTTTCACTACTCTCGGACCAATATATGTTGATCAATTTAGAATCGGATGTCAAGTTTTGGTGGTATAGAATTTATACCTTAGTAATTGTCTTATGGTAGATAATCAAGCGTAGATGAAGAATTTTATATCTTCTTTTATCTTGATTTGAGTATTTGCCGAAAACTGATAACCAATACATTGCACGTGTTGCGAATGAAGAAATGTATGTGCACATGTTGTTTATTGTACCCTTGCCATGATCATGTCTGTAGTATATCATTGCTAATGCTTTCTCTAGTAAAAGGAAATTCAGTTCAAAATTTTTACACAAACTCATTTTTTTTGTGTAAAATGTAATATTTTAGCAACCATTGTTCCTTTCAACTAATACTAAATTCTGTGATATTAAAACTGATAGATGTTGCCGTAAATTAATTGAAGTGTTATTCCTTATTTATAGCTCAATAAATTACTATGCCCGTTTCAGTTTTTTAATATGGGCAACTATTGATTTAACATCTTCTGTTTGTAGTCCAGTTGACATGAGCGATGATAATATTTGTACTTACCCAATCAATCTGCGCTTTTTCATTAAGTTTGCCCAAAATTACTCAAAAAATTGTTTGGTTCGGTTTAAAGAAATCTTTACCCCGGGGACGCTTGAAGTGCCAAAGATACCAAAAGCACTTAAGGAGCTTGAATCCATTCACAAGGTTAGTCTTGTTTACTGCTAGTACATTCGAGCTTCTTTCAGGGCTCTCTTCAAAGGTCAAGTCATAAAGTGATAAATATGTATGATCTCATGTGAAGAGGTGTTCTGCATGTGGTGATTCTTCTGTCTTCTTTTATTATAGTAGATGATAGGATACAGATGCAGGAGTTATCAGTAGATCATTGTACTTTGTGGGATATTGAAGTAAAGAACAGTTTACTAAAAATATTAAAATGGAAGAAACCCCCCTTACCCATGTAGAACCTAATATGGCCAAATTCAAATGTTTCTCTTTATTTCTATTACGACACCACTGAATGTATTGTATTCGTTTTGATTTTTGGTTATATAATTCAGCTACTGGTGCTCTTTTTGGTACAATTAGGTAATGATAAATAGTTTTGTGGTAAAGGCTCATTGCTTAGTTAATCAACAACAGTCTCATCTGTATATGATATATATGCTTGAAGGTTTTGGATCTCTATGTGTGGTTGAGTTATCGTTTGGAAGAGTCTTTTCCGGATCGTGAGCTAGCCTCTTCACAGAAGGACATTTGCAGCTTGTGAGTATATTTATGCCTTTATTTGTTGTTTCATGCATTGATCCCTTATATTTTGTTTATTTTCATGGCTGTTTGCTAATTCCGTATAACAATATTTTAAGATTAATCGAGGAGTTCCTGGAAAGATTTGGGTGGCAAAAACCAATGCCAAAGAAACTACAAAATAATGCCAGAATATCAGTTTTATCCCAGGATGTTCGGTAATATTGTGGATGCTATTACAGCCCGTCGAAGATCTTGTTAGTTCCTCTGTTCCATGTACAAAGAGTTTCATTTTGACCTTTTAAAAGATCTATTTGCAAAATTCTTATATTGAATCTCAACGTGGATTTTTCTGATTTAATGGACATAATACTGCATCCTGACATAGGTTAATTGCTGCAGTTAGTACGAAAGGGTTTAGAATCAAAGCTTTAACTTATTTTGTAAAAATGCAAACTTTTAGATTTTTGCAAGTTGATTTTAAAAAGTCAAAGTGAGACTCTTTGTGTGATCAGAGGGAGTTCTTTCCTGCCATCTGGTTGAGAAGACTGCCTAGAAGTGAACATAGGATGACAAAAGCTTGTAGATTATCCAACAGGCAACCAAAAGTATCTGAGTTCTACGGACAGACAATATTAACTGACAGTCTAATATTTCAATCCATTTGTTAATATTGTCATGATTAGTTCATCACTAACCCTGTTTCTTTTGGTCAATACTTTTCTTTACCTGAGGTATTTTTAATTCATGTTTTTTCTTTCAGTCCAAGT
The DNA here is from genome assembly GCA_030848705.1 of Heracleum sosnowskyi. Classification (NCBI taxonomy): domain Eukaryota; kingdom Viridiplantae; phylum Streptophyta; class Magnoliopsida; order Apiales; family Apiaceae; genus Heracleum; species Heracleum sosnowskyi. The sequence continues at coordinate 129,353,886 of CM061238.1, read as the reverse complement.
AATTAACGTAGAACTAAAGTGGTGATGACATTGACAGTGCTAGGTGTTAACATTATAAGCTATTATAATATATGTAATTAGATACAACTAATGCATTAATGTAAATATGAACAATTATTTGGAAGGTAAGGAATGAAGAACAGCCTGATGAAATCGAAAAATGCTGAAGTTATCAAAGCAAATTACAATCTTGGTCATGAGATATTTGAAATTTGAAATCTATTAGTATGATTTATGTGGACTTTGGAGAATTATATTTATATTCAGATCAAATATATTTTGTGAATGCGTGCTAATTACTGACTGTTACTATGTTATGGACTAATGGTATTGTTTTCCTGTGTAACAAGATACTTGTTGAAAAAATAAGTTATACTGTAGTTTTCATGCATGTGATACTCCTTCCGTCCCATTTATATTAAGTTATAGTACATGATATCGGTTTGCAGTTGTTTTTTGTTGAATATTTGGGTAGCCAGAGGGAAAGAATAAGAAGTACGGCAAAATTAGGTAACATGGTTATCTTCTTATATTCTTCCGTTTCTGTTTGGCAAACACTCATGTATGTAGGGCTGAGCAAAAAAAAACCAAACCGCCTTAACCGGATCGGACCGAACCGATCAAACCGTCTTTTTCGATTTTTTGGACGGTTTGGTTTGGTTTAGGTGTGGTAAAACAATAAACCGTTATTTTCTGGTCTGGTTTGGTTTTCATATCTAGACCGACCGTTTAGGTCGAACCGAACCGTTTCAGTTTTTATTAATATAATATATTATATTTAATCATTTAATTTTATACCTCACATATTTCTTAGACTTTCTTTAAGATATTTCTAATTTTTATCTTAGAAGTTAAAATCCTAGTCTATTTCTTAGACTTTCTTTAAGATATTTCTAATTTTGCTAAGACTTTCATATTTTAATGATGTGTATCATTAAAAACATGGTTTATTAAATGGACACCAGTAGTATATTTTGTAATTTGATTTAAGAACAATGTTTTTATTTATTTAGGTGTCTAGTTAGGTGATATGGTTAGAAAAGTAATTATAGAAATATAATTGACAAGTCAATGGAAAGGACGATATTTAAGGCCCGACACCCTAATTATTCATTAATTTCGTAATTAATGAATAGGGAAAATATACAGCTCATAAAAAAAGTCCAAAATATGGTAAATTCATCAAAGAAGGATCCGGAATCCCAATTAAAGGCAATTAATGAGTCATAGCCTTTATCAACAAGGAAACGAATTCTCCAGCAAGAAATACAATGTTTATCCAATATCAAAAGGGAGACTTATTCGCTAAGACTCCTAAACATACCATAAATACTAGGCTCTAGACGCCTATATAAGCACCCTGATCCTACAATCAGAACTACGTTTTGGGCACAACTCCATACGTCACAACGCCTCAAAGGCGCAACAAGCCACAAAGGCACCCCTAGAACTACGTTTTAGACTTCATCCTCGAATAAGGACATACAAGTCACTACGTCCTTGGTGTGCCCCTGCCGCCATAGCCCCGAGGGCAACACCAAGAACTACGTCTTTGGCTTGATTCTCAATAACGAATTGAGATACGTAGGCATCTTGTGAGGACCGATTTAGTCTCGAAACACAAGTGTAGCCATAAAAGCTCGAAGCTCATTAAACCCTCGCATTAAATTCATAAGCTCAGATTTTATTCCACAACATTTGGCGCCGTCTGTGGGAAGACAACATCAACCATGACAAACACACGAAGAACAATTCGCGATCCTCAAACTTCTGATGGACTCCCAATCACCTCTGCAACAGAGACTCAGGGGAGCCAACCCCCACCAATCACTGGCGCTGAAAGGGCAGACGCCCCCATCATCACCACTCAAGGACCGGAAGTCCTAATTACTGCTGAAGGGACGAATCCCCTACAAATGGTCGTTCATGGACGAGATCCACTAGAGACCACTCTCCAGCAACCAATCATAACCACTCCGCTGCTTGCAAACGCACCACGTGGTCTCCAACTTCACACCACGGATCTTCCCCAATATGCGACTCAAACTCTCGGTATGCCAACCTATGGTTGCCTCCTCGACCCCTGGTGGGCAGTAGCGGTGCAAACCCCATCTATCATGAGGCATATGTGCCCCCATATATTCAAGGTCTGGGACCCCAAAATCAGCGAACTCCTTTTCAAGACTACTCAGGTCCATACACCGAGGATGAGAATTACTCAACAGGAGACGAGAGGGAAGTTGCCCCAAGAAGGAGACGTTCCTCCCAAACCAATCGAGAAACTACTAAGGAAAAACTTGCGTCCCTTGAAGCCGAGGCTGCAAGGCTCAAGAAGCTACTGGCCGAATAAGAAGCCGCTATGCCACAAAATCAAGGAAGGGTCCTGGTAATCAACCTCGACCCAACACCAAGGAGAAGCCATAGGGCTGAAGTCCCAAAGGGTGATCCCACTGTTTTGTTGCCCCTCGGAGATCCTGATGATCCAACACCACCCTTCACTCAAGACATCATGAAATCCAACATCTCTAGAAAATTCAAGATGCCGACGATCAAGGCTTATGATGGAACGGGAGATCCCGCAAACCATGTGAGAACCTTCTCCAACGCACTGCTGTTGCAGCTAACCAATGATGCGGTTAAGTGCTGAGCGTTTCCACAAACCCTAGCAGGCATGGCACAACGTTGGTATAACTGCTTGCCTCCCAATTTTATTGGGTCCTTCAAGGAATTAAGCAAGGCTTTCATCAACCAATTCGTAAGTGGGAGAGTGCACGAGAAAAGCTCTGCATCCCCCATGGCAATTCAGCAAGGAAAGAATGAAGCTTTAAGAGATTACATTAATCGATTCACTAGAGAGGCTCTAAAAGTCCTAGACTTGGAGGACAAAGTGGCTATGATAGCCCTACAGCAAGGAACTACTGATGATCACTTTAAGAGATCACTGGCAAAACATCCACCCGAGAGCATGATAATGCTCCAAGATAGAGCCGGTAAGTACATCAAGGCAGAAGAAAGTATGAGAAAGCATGAACCCACTACTGGTGGTAATAGAAACTCAAAGAAGAGAAAGGAAGCACAAGAATATGATGTTAAGGAAAAATTTCCTAGAACGTCAAAGGACTCTGATTCTCCACCAAAGAGAGGCAATTTTGGGCCAAAGTTTACAGAATATGCAAGATTGAATACTCCTAGGAGTCAAATTCTGATGAAGATAGCCAAGGAAGAAGATCTCAAATGGCCAAAGCCAATGAGGGCTGACTTGTCCAAACGGAACCAAAACCAATATTATCGGTTCCACAAAGAAGTTGGTCACGATACCGACGATTGTAGACAACTGAAAGACGAGATTGAGTTTCTGATATGGAGAGGAAAACTCAGTAAATTTACCAAAGATGGTAATCAAGGAAGTCATAGGGGAAACTATGAAAGGAAGGATTATGACAGAAGGGACAACGACCAAGATCGTAACCCTAAGCCCCGAGGGCCTGTCATCAACATAATATTTGGAGGACCGACTGCTGCTGGATCCTCCCGAAACTCAAGGAAAGCTTATGCCCGAGAGGTAATGACTGTTGTGGGAGAAGCACCGAAACGTGCCAGAACAGAAGTGTCAATTGGTTTTGATGATTCTGACTTGGAAGGGGTGAAGTTCCCCCACGATGATCCTTTAGTCATCGTACCTGTAATAGGTAATTCCGAAACCAAGAGAGTCTTAGTTGACAATGGGGCTTCAGTGGATATCTTGTTCCACGATGCCTTTATCAAGATGGGTTACACTGATTCTCAGTTAACACCCTCGAATATGCCCATATATGGGTTCAATGGAGTGGAATCAAAAGTGGAAGGCACTATCCAACTCCCAATGACCATGGGGCAAAGAATGAATACATCTACTCAAATGCTGAACTTTGTAGTTATAAAGGCAACTTCAACCTACAACGTGATCCTTGAAGGACTGGTCTTCATGCGTTTAAGACCGTTGCCTCATCTTATCATCTGAAAGTCAAGTTCCCAACGAGGAATGGGATTGGAGAAGAGCGGGGAGACCAAAAGATGGCTAGAAGTTGTTATGTAGCCGCGCTAAGGCCTGATGGAATCGGGGGGCAGGAAGTAACAGTGGAAAACGAGGAAGACGGTAAAACAAAAGAAGAGAAGTTTTGCTCCAGAGAGGCTTGAAGCCATAAAACAAGAAGTTGAAAAGCTTTTGGAAGCCGGTTTCATTGAGGAAATTCAATTCCCAGAATGGTTGGCTAACCCAGTGATGGTCAAAAAGGCCAATGGGAAATGGAGGATGTGTGTGGACTTCACTGACTTAAATGATGCATGTCCTAAGGATTGTTTTCCCTTACCAAGGATTGATGCACTAATAGATGCAACAGCTGGGCACGAGATGCTAAGTTTCATGGATGGCTTTAGCGGATACAACCAAATCAAGATGCACAAAGATGACATCTCCAAGGTATCATTCATCACTGACTTTGGTGTTTTCTGTTACTTAGTCATGGCATTTGGACTTAAGAATGCAGGGGCAACCTACCAAAGATTGGTGAACAAAATTTTTGAACACCTAATTGAAAAAACCATGGAGGTCTACGTAGATGACATGCTAGTCAAGAGCCTCGATAAGGCCGATCACATTGAGCACCTCCGAGAGGCATTTGAAGTGCTAAGGCACCACAAGATGATGTTAAATCTAGCTAAATGTGCCTTTGGTGTAGGCTCGGGAAAGTTTTTAGGCCTGATGGTTTCCAAGAGAGGAATCGAGGCTAATCCCGACAAAATCAAAGCAATTCTAGACATGGAACCACCACGGACTATTAAGGAAGTCCAGAAACTAACTGGAAGAGTGGCAGCATTGGGAAGATTCATCTCCAAGTCAGGAGAGAAGTGCTTACCTTTCTTCAAAGCACTTAAGAATGTGAAATTTTTTGAATGGACAGCTGAAAGCCAGGACGCCTTTGAGGACTTGAAGAAATACATGGCTGAGCCACCACTATTGGCCAAACCAAAACCAAGAGAGGTTCTTTATCTATACTTGGCAGTATCCAACACTGCCCTTGGAGCTGTTTTGGTAAAAGAAGAATTAAAGGTTCAGAAACCCATCTACTATGTGAGTAAGATTCTACATGGGGCAGAAATAAACTACTCAACGATTGATAAGTTTGCCTTGGCCTTGATAATGGCCTCAAGAAAGCTACGCCCGTACTTCCAGGCTCACAAGATAGAGGTCTTGACTGATCAACCTCTGAGAAACATATTACATAGCCCTCAAGTCAGTGGAAGATTGATCAAATGGGCCATTGAATTGGGCGAATTCGACATCAAGTATAAGCCTCGAACGGCCATAAAAGCTCAAGCACTCGCTGACTTCATGGTTGAATGTACCATTGACAACCAAGAAGTCGGGGGGCAGGAAGTAATAATGGAAGACAAGGAAGTTGAAGAAATAGTCTCCAAAGAATGTTGGGTGCTCTATTTTGATGGAGCATCAAAAACAAAATCAAGTGGAGCCGGTTTAGTGTTACAAAGTCCCGATGGATTCCTCATAGAGTACGCACTAAAGCTGGACTTCCCAACGACAAACAATGAGGCTGAGTATGAAGCTCTGATAGCTGGTTTAGGGCTGGCTGGAGCCTTGAGGGTCAAAACTCTGAAAGTATGTGGAGATTCGAGGCTAGTGGTTTCCCAAGTAAATGGGGAATTTGAGGCCAGAGATGAAGTCATGGCCAAGTACTTGAAACTTGTCAAGGCCATCATGACTCAGTTCGACGAATGCTATGTAGAGCACATTCCAAGGGAAGAAAACGTGAAGGCTGATGCCTTGTCTAAATTTGCTTCTTCCGAAATTGAAAACTATGCAGGGAGTGTTTACTTCCAAGTCCTGAGGACCCCAAGCATCAACGGAAAGTTGGTAGCACCCATTGACGTTGGCAGTTATTGGTTGGATCCCATCAAATCTCATCTAGAAACTGGGTGGTTACCCAACGACACTTCAGAAGCACGAAAGCTATACGTCAGAGCACTAAGGTATACCCTGATTGAGGGAATCCTATACAAGAAGTCTTTCATCATTCCATATCTGAAATGTTTAAGACCTCAAGAGGCAGAATTGGCCCTGAAGGAAGTACATGAAGGAATTTGCGGGCAGCATTTGGGGGGCAGAGCCCTTGCCCATAAAATCACTCGTCTAGGTTTCTACTGGCCAAGCATACTAACAGATGCTAAAAGCTACGTAAAGAAATGTGAAAGGTGCCAGAAGCATGCCCCAGTGGTTAGGCAACCACCAGAGATGTTGACATCCATAAACTCACCAATCCCCTTTGCCATGTGGGGAATGGATATACTCGGGCCATTTCCAATGGCAAGTGCTCAACGAAAGTTCTTGATAGTAGCAATCGACTACTTCATCAAGTGGATTGAGGCTAAGCCATTAGCCAAGATAACCACCAAGCAAATGATGCATTTCTTCTGGGAAAATGTGATATGCAGATATGGAATTCCACGAGTCCTGGTCACATACAATGGAACTCAGTTTAACAATGATGAGTTCAAGAAATATTACGATGAGAACGATATCAAGTTGCGCTTCACTTCTGTCGCCCATCCTCAAGCAAATGGGCAAGCTGAGGTTGCAAATCGAATTATCCTAGATGGACTGAAGAAAAGAGTTGAACGCTCAAGAAACACTTGGGTGGACGAATTGCTCCCCATACTATGGACATATCGTACTACCTGCAAAGTCACCACTGGAGCTACCCCCTTTCTGTTGGCATATAGGGCAGAGGCAGTGGTTCCAGTGGAGATTACTCACACGTCTCCAAGAATTGAGGCTTATGAGCCAGAAACAAATGAGGAAGGCTTGAGGCTGACCTTAGATTTGATTGATGAAGTTAGAGATGAGGCAAATGCCAAGATAGTTCAGCATCAGAAACGAGCATCTTTCTATTACAACCTAAGGGTTAAAGAGAGATTCTTTCGACAAGGAGATTTAGTCCTCCGAAAGATTGAGGCATCCGGAGTTGGGCAAAAAGGCAAGTTGGCCCCAAATTGGGAAGGACCATATCGCGTCAAGAACGTATTTGGTCGAGGCTCGTACAAGCTAATACCCTCGAAGGGCATGAGGTGCCAATGACTTGGCATGCCTCAAATTTGAAAGTCTATTATGTTTAAAGTGTGTCCTGATTGGACTCACTACTAGGACAAATAGAAATAAGGTTCGATGAAATCATGAGCTTCCTAGAAAGCAAATGAAGGGTTGAAACCCCAGAAACCTAAGACACTCAGTCCAAACCCCATCATTCGATATGCTCAATGAAAGGCTTGAAGCCAAAACAAGACGGTATAAGACATAAAAGGCTTATGCAAATGTCAAGTTAGCCTCGAATAAGGCAAAATCGTCGTAAATGTGTAGGTCGCTCCACACTTTACACCAAGACGATACTCGTGAAACACTAGTGTATATTAAAATCCCCAAAAAAGGGTAGTAAGTCCCAGGTAAGGGATAAAAAGATCCCAAGTCTCGAAAAAGACCGGTATAACTTCTATGAAATCCTAGTGCATTATCATAGACGTTGGGAAGCGCGATCAGCCATTTTAAACCCAAAATCTTCAAAGAAAGCCCAGAATCTTCAAAGAATTCTTCAAAACTTCAAGTAAGAAACCCAGAAAATGATGAGATTCAACAGAAAATCTCGCCAGGAATCGCCTAGTGACTGGAAACCCAACCGGTTAAGGAAGGGCAACCGTCTATAGCCAGTTAAGGCCCACAAATCCATTTATGGATTATAGAGATTAAAACCCAAATAATTTGGGTCTCAGGCAAATTCGAAGCCCAAACAATAAAGGCCCAATAAGGCCCAAGGCTGGAATAATTTAAGTCCAATTAAAAATTGGGCCAGTTAAGGCCCAAGAAAAGAATGAAATTTGAAATATAGCCAAGGCAAAATCAAAGATTTAAGGTCGAAAAGACATTAAATCGAAATCGTACGACCGAGGTCGAAAACATATGGGAAAACGAGGTCGATTCCAACGACCTCGCTCCCAAATAAAGTCAAAAAATAATGAAATTGAGGTCGAAAAAACCTTAGAACGACATCGAAGGCTCGAAGTAGAAAATATACGAGGAATTGAGGTCGTTTCCATCGACTTCGCACCAAAAATCCAGTCAAAAAATTGAAAATTCGAGGTCGAAAAGACCCTAGATCGAAGTCGATTGATTGAGATCGAAAATACACTATAAATCGAGCTCGAACCCCTCGACCTCACACCCAAGTGAGGTCGAAAACAGAAGGATTCAAGGTCGAAAGAATGAGGTCGAATATGACCTAGAAAACGAGGTCTAAGCGTTCGACCTCATGCCAAAATGAGGTCGAATATGACCTAGAAAACGAGGTCTAAGCGTTCGACCTCACGCCAAAATGAGGTCGAAAGTATGAGGAATCGAGGTCGAATGACCGAGGTCAAAAATGACCTGTAAATCGAGGTCGAAAGTATAAGGGATCGAGGTCGAATGACCGAGGTCGAAAATGACTGGGAAGTCGAGGTCGAAACCATCGACCTGGGACCAATCAAGGTCGAAAAAAAGCTGGATCGAGGTCGAAAATGACTTAAAAATTGAGGTCGAAACCTTCGACCTCACTCCAATCGAGGTCAAAATCCAGATCGAATTTCAGGTCGAAAATGACCTGTTTCCTGGTCGAATTTGAGGTCGAAAATGACTTGTTTCCTAGTCGAAAAGGAGGTCGAAAATGACCTAATTTGAGGTCGAAAATGCTCTTAAAAATGGAAAATTTTGAGGAAAAACACGTTATAACTTCTACGAAAACCCCAAGGAGATTTTCCCAGAAGTTGGGGGGCAAATGATATGGTTAGAAAAGTAATTATAGAAATATAATTGACAAGTCAATGGAAAGGCCGATATTTAAGGCCCGACACCCTAATTATTCATTAATTTCGTAATTAATGAATAGGGAAAATATACAGCTCATAAAAAGAGTCCAAACTATGGTAAATTCATCAAAGAAGGATCCGGAATCCCAATTAAAGGCAATTAATGAGTCATAGCCTTTATCAACAAGGAAACGAATTCTCCAGCAAGAAATACAATGTTTATCCAATATCAAAAAGGAGACTTATTCGCTAAGACTCCTAGATGGGAAATGAAAACTATTAACCCCACGCGAGGTTTGTGAATAAGTGATTGTCTGATAATGAGCAAGGAATATCTGTCTTTCTGCTAAACAGGATGTATTGAACTCATAATTCATTAGATACTTTTTATGAATGTCAACTAAGTATCGTAAGTAAATTGCTCCCGGTTGTTCAATCATTTGATAGCCAGAGTCATTCTTTGATAAATGATCACTATGAGTCAGACTCAATAGAATTTGATCAATCCTTTTTTCTGTCGTTAAGGTGGATAACTGAACCAAGAATTCTCTTTCTTCATCATCAATCGAATCACTGTTTGCGACCCAGGATTCTATTTTATCATCAATCCAATCCCCGTTCACATTTTTTCTTTTTCTTATCAATGAATAGATCTCTTTACTTGTATGACTTATATGTTATAAATACTAGGCTCTAGACGCCTATATAAGGACCCTGATCCTACAATCAGAACTACGTTTTGGGCACAACTCCATACGTCACAACGCCTCGAAGGCGCAACAAGCCACAAAGGCACCCCTAGAACTACGTTTTAGACTTAATCCACGAATAAGGACATACAAGTCACTACGTCCTTGGTGTGCCCCTGCCACCATAGCCCCGAGGGCAACACCAAGAACTACGTCTTTGGCTTGATTCTCAATAACGAATTGAGATACGTAGGCATCTTGTGAGGACCGATTTAGTCTCGAAACACAAGTGCAGCCATAAAAGCTCGAAGCTCATTAAACCCTCGCATTAAATTCGTAAGCTCAGATTTTATTCCACAACATTAGGTTTAAAACCGAAACCGAATCGTTTAATTGCGGTCTGGTTCGGTCTGGTCACAATCTTCAAACGGTCTGGTCTGATTTTCAATAAAACCGTCATATATGGTCCGGTCTGATTTGATCGATAAAAACCGACCAAACCGACCGTTGCTCAGCCCTAGATGTATGCATATTGTTCTTCAGAATTATACTTGAAGCTTGAATTGTAGGGTTTGTTAAAATGTTAAAATGAAGCCAAAGGAATGGTTATAAGTACTAGTATTGAATACAGTGGCTCTATTACAAGTACTTACGTTTAGAGCTGGCCAAACGGGCGGTTCCGGACGTCTAAACCGGAACCGGCCCGCATAACTAACCCGCCTAACTTGGTTCGTAACGGTTTGATTCGGCCCGACACAATTCGTATAAATAAAACGGAGCGTTTACGGGTTTGTATATCAGGAACCGGAACCGGCACAGACCGGCCCGCCTGAACCGCGTAACAGGCGGAACCGGCACGCACAAACTGTTGAACCGCTATTTGGTGCTATGAAAATGCATGTGTTAAGTATTTGACTACTACATGAACATGCAAATTGTCTTAAATGTTTATTTATAAATCAAAAATTACTTGTAAATTGTAATTTTCAAAACATTCAAATACTTGTTTGACCAACCTAAGATCTTTTACTTTAATTCAAATACTTTAATTACTTGTTTGGTGCTATGTTAATACGGTTTGTTCCGTTTTTTTAGAGAGGAGTCATCTCTCAAATTAATTGTAATTTTTTTTAATTAATAAAATTTGCAGAGGTATCGTTCTCTTTTATTCCAAAAAATATTCGTATAATTTTAAATAATATTTAATCGAATTAAAAGTATATAATTTTTTTTTTGAACCGCAACCTGCACAACTCGCCCCCCAAACTCGGCGAGCTGTGCACGAGTTAGCCTCCCCGAGAACCGGCCCGGCCCGCCCCGTTTTTTCACGTGTGCCGTTCACAATCATTGCTTCCAGTGACATGGCCCGTTCCCAACCCGACACGGCACGTCCGCCCGTTTGACCAGCTCTACTTACGAACAATACAATCTGTCTGAAGTCGCTCTCCTTATAAATTCATTGGAAGGTTAAAGACAAAAGCTTCAACAACGTGGTCTGGTTTGAAAGTAATATTTTCTTTGGTAATACACAGATAATCACTTAGATTTTATTCACATTTTGCAAATTATATTTCCAAGTATCTTGGCCTGAGAAAACTTATGTGAATATGCATGCAATCTTTATGATTAGAAATATACTTAATCTTAATGCAATATATTCAGAAATTTATTTGATTGTTAATATTTACGAGTACAAGGTAATTTTGGTAAGACATCATTATATTTTAAAATTATTCACTACGGGGTTTTCAAGAAGTTCAATGATGAAAAAATGATAAAACTTTTCAGTCTCTCGTACAACAAATATGAAATGCTATTAAATAAATCTATTTTGCCAACTCTAGCGTGCCAATAATTGACTGTTACTATGTTAAGGTATTTGTTTACTTGTATGTATTCTTTGACAACTATTCAACTAGGGTGTGCATAGTGCGGTTTTTAGGATTAATCGTTATCAAATTAACACATTCGGTTCCATTTGGTTAATTGCTATTAACCGCTATCAAACTGCATAGAGCGATTTTTTCGGTTTCGGTTAACCGTTTATCGGTTTCGGTTTTTTTTCGATTTTTTAATATTAAAATTTTCTTTTAACTTGTACGAAGTTTTCATTGGTAATATATTTGGTAAAATAAATAGAGTCAAAGGACAATAACTATATTGTAATAGAAATTAAAAGATAGTCATTTTCAAATTCGTGAACCAAACTAAATTATTTTCATAAAATAATATTGTATATGTAATTCATATTATCACAAATAAAAATAACAACATATGCGACATGTATATATGTCCATAATAATGAAAAACAAGATTATAACATGTGAGTATCAACAATTGATATAAATTTAATATACAAAAAATTAAAAATTATGATTCAAAACTAATATAATATTGATCTTATAGAGTTTATGGAGATATATTATATAATGTATTTATACTAGTATAAAGTATATATTTATGTAATGAATATTAAAATCAATTTATTCGTTGTTATCATAATAATATATAATATAATATAGCGATTCGGTTAATTTCGGTTCGGTTTTGACTAAAAATCGGAACCGAAACCGAACCATTAATTTCGATTTTTTGGTTCGATTTTTTTCGTTTTTTTCTTTGGTTTGATTTTTTTCAGTGCAATTTATCGGATTTTTTCGATTAATTTTTCGGTTTCGATTTTTTATGCTCACCCCTGTATTCAACGATGATAGATAAGGTTTAGTTGTCATGCATGTGTTATATAATATCGGTTCACACTTCACAGTTGTTTTTTGTTGAATATTTGAGCTGCAAGTTTAGCTAGAGGGAAAGATTAAAAAGTACGACAAATTTAGGTTACGAATTCATCTTCTTATGTTCTTCCCTTTATTGTTCCTCAGAATTATTCTTCAAGATTAAATTCTAGTGATTGTTAGAATGTCAAAATGAAGCCAATGGAATAGTTATTACTACTATTTAATACAGAGATCCTATTTTTAAATCTAATAATATCTCTTATAAAAGTACCCGATGGCAGACAAATAAAAATTTTACACATAGGAACTATTAAGTTGAATGATGATATTATTTTGATGAAGGTTCTCCATGTACCAGATTTCCATTTTTGTCTCATCTTTGTGAATCAATTATGTGTTGATATGCAATGTCAAATACTTTTTACTAATCAAGGCTGTTTTATTCAGGACCTCTCTCATAAAAGGTCTCAGATTCATCTTGGTAGTGTTATCAATAATCTTTACAACACCAGAATTTCTTCTGCACCAGAACTTGGATTTCACTCAACTTCTTGTTATTCTGCTACATATTCCTCTAAAGAATCAATCAAGATTTGACATTTAAGGCTTGAACATCTTCCTTTCTCTCAATTGTCCCATGTTGCTCCAGTTAAATCTTTGCCAGATCTTCTCCCTGTCTGTCAAATTTGTCCTGCAGCAAGGCAAACTAGGCAATCTTTTCCTGTAAGTGAAATCAAGACTACTGATGTTTTTCAACTGTTACACATCGATATCTGGGGTCCTTATAGGACTATTGTTGATGATTTTTCAAGATTTACTTGGATACATTTGTTGAAATACAAATATGAAGTTTGTTCTATCTTAGAGATTTTTTTTTCCAGTATGTGGCTAATCAATTTTCTGCTAAAGTGTTGTGTTTTAGATCTGATAATGCCCTAGAATTAGGAGAAGGGAAACAGTTATACTCCAAATTTGGCATAATACATCAAACCACCTGTGCCTATACTCCACAACAAAATGGTGTTGTGGAGAGAAAACATAGGCATCTCTTAGAAACTACTAGAGCACTTCAGTTACAAGCTCACTTACCTAACAAGTTTTGGGGTGATTCATTCATGTGTGCCACATATTTGATCAATAGAATGCCACTCAAATGTTTGAATAATTTTTCTCCTTACTTCAAACTTTATCAGACTTTCCCTTCTATTGATCATCTAAAAATCTATGGTTGTCTTTGCTTCATCTCCATACATCAAGTTCATAGATCAAAACTAGATCCTAGAGCAAAAGTAGGCATTTTTTTAGGATACTCTAATACCACTAAAGGGTATAAAGTGTATGATCTTCAAGATAATACTACTTTCATATCAAGAGATGTTATCTTCCATGAGTCTATTTTTCCATATCATATCATCACACAGACTAATCAAACTCAAAATGATTTTCTTGGTCACATTTATATTCCAGATATTCCTCATCCACCTGATTCTTATGATCATATTCAGACATTTCCTAACACTACTGATCAGAATAATTCTTCTCAAACCATTGATCAACATAATTCTTCACAAACCACTGCTGTACATAAAGAGAATATACCTGTAAGACAATCTACTAGGTTCAAACAAACTCCTTCTTATTTACAAAATTATGTCTGTAATACTATCTCACAGAGTCCTAGTACAACACACTGGTGCAATCTTATAACATCTTCTTCTCTTCCTCCTACTCACTCATCTCTTGTGTCCAATCAAAGTGCTATTATTGAACCTCTCAATTACAAAGAAGCTTCTTCCAGTCTTTTATGGATTGCTGCAATGGAAAAAGAAATTCAGGCCTTGAAGGCTAATAAAACTTGGGAATTAGTTGACTTACCTAGTGGCAAGAAAGCTATAGGTAGTAAATGGGTCTATAAGGTTAAACTAAATGCTGATGGAACTTTAGAAAGATGCAAAGCAAGGTTAGTAGCCAAGGGCTATAACCAGAAATATGGAATAGATTTTGAAGAGACTTTCTCTCCAGTGGTTAAGATGTGCACTATCAGGTGTATAATTGCTTTGGTAGCTAGCAAAAAATGGAATATTTTTCAATTGGATGTGAATAATGCATTCTTGCATGGGGACTTAGTTGAAGAAGTCTATATGAAGGTGCCTGAAGGTTATCCAAATCTTCTAAATAATGTCTGCATGCTGATACAGTCTATCTATGGTCTCAGACAATCATCTAGAATGTGGTTTTCAAAATTGACTACTGAGTTACTGTCTCAAGGTTTCATACAATATAGAAATGACTACAGTCTCTTTACTTACAGAAATGGCTCAAATATTACTATACTAGCAGTGTATGTTGATGATATTATCATCACTGGTAGCAATGAAGTTCATATTAAAGAGGTAAAGAATCATCTTGATGCAGTCTTTAGTATTAAAGATCTTGGATATCTTCATTACTTCGTGGGGATTGAAATATCTTACTTATCAGATTGAATAATACTCAGTCAAAAGAAGTTTACTAAGGAAATGCTTAATTAATCAGATTTAGCTTCTTGTGATTTGTCTAAGAAAGCTGTTACTCCTTTGCCTATACATCTGAAGTTACAACCTGATGAAGGGCCATTATTTCCAGACCCTGAGCTTTACAGGTCTTATGTTGGAAAATTGAATTACTTAACACATACCAGATCAGATCTGTGCTATACTGTCCAATTGTTAAGTCAGTATATGCAAACACCAAGATTACCACATTATGAGGCTTTGTTACATACATTAAGGTATGTGTCACAAACATCTGGTCAAGGCATTATGTTAAGAGCTACAGATAAGCTAACTTTGCAAGCTTACTCAGACTCAGATTGGGCTTCTTGCCCTGATTCTAGAAGATCTGTCACTGGCTATGTTTTACTCTTAGGAAATTCTCCAGTATCTTGGAAAAAAAAAAAAACAACCTACTATTTCTAGATCCAGCTCTGAAGCTGAATACAGAGCCATGGCTGCAGCAGCTTCAGAAGTAACTTGGGTAGTAAGATTACTAGAAGAATTGGGTGTTACTAATATTGCCTCGGTTACTTTACATTGCGATAATCAATCAACAATTCATATTGCTAAGAACCCTATCTTTCATGAAAGGACAAAACACATTGAAGTGGATTGTCATTTCACAAGAGATAAAGTACTTGAAGGGTTGATCCAGTTGTCTTTTCTTCCGACCTACAACCAGTTGGCAAATGTCTTTACTAAAACTGTTCCATCTCCTCGGCTTAATTTTCTTACATCCAAGATGGGACTTTATGATTCTGCAGCTCATACAGTTCGCACCTTGAGGGGGGCTATTGAAGATACTAATATAGACTCAAAGTCACATGTATCTGGAAATGTACAAACAAGCCAATTTGTCAAGAGTACAACATCTAAGTCACATGTATCTGGAATGAAGAAACAAGTATACTAGACCTAGAAAATAGAAATACTTTTGTCTCTAGTATGACTTGTAAACTTGGGATGTATATAAACCAAGTGTAGCAGTTCTTTTGTGAACTAAGAAAACAGTTTACATTGTCTTTGCTTAGGTTTTCTCTCTAGCATTTTTTTTGAAGCAAAGAACTGTAAAAGCAGCTGTGTATTTGTTTACAAGTATCACAGATTATTTCTTCAATATATATCTCAGGTGGAAGATAAACAATCCACCTGAAATTTTTTAAAGTTCCGTGTCTTTATACTTATCCTGCAATTTAGATTTTCTGTCCTTAAATTTTAAATTGTTGATAAGTTGTGAAAAATCAAGAATTGTATTCAACCCCCCCCCCCCCCTCTGCAATTCTATAAGTGTACAACTGGGAATAACAATTGGTATCATAGCAAGCTTCTAACACACATGAAGTTTAAAGATCAAGCACAACCAGAATCATGGGAAAGAAGGATAATTGAGTAAAATACCAATTCTTGATAAAGACAATTACTTTCACTGGAAGGTAAAGATGCATCTACATCTCATGTCTATAGATGAAGGGTATGTAGACTGCATTGAGAAAGGTCCTCATGTGCCTATGAAGCCAAACACTACAATTGCTCTTCAAGGAGAAGGAGCTCCAGACACAATTCATAAGCTTCCATCAGAATGGAC
This sequence comes from Heracleum sosnowskyi, assembly GCA_030848705.1. Taxonomy (NCBI): domain Eukaryota; kingdom Viridiplantae; phylum Streptophyta; class Magnoliopsida; order Apiales; family Apiaceae; genus Heracleum; species Heracleum sosnowskyi. The sequence goes on along the minus strand of CM061238.1, from coordinate 129,337,451 downwards.
ACTTGAAGATATAGCTGAGATGCACAAGGATAAAAAGGCCATGAATATTCTGTTCAATTGTCTAGAAACTGATATGTTTGACAATGTTATCAACTGCACTACAACCAAGGAAGTCTGGGACACAGTTCAAACTCCGTGTGAAGGAACTGAGCAGGTTAAAGAAAACAAGATGCATCTTCTCATTCAATAGTATGAACACTTTCACCTCAAGAGTGGTGAATCTCTGAATGATACTTTTAGTAGATTTCAGAAATTGTTAAATGATTTAAAGTTGTATAGAAGGGTGTATCAAACTAAGGATTCAAATATCAAGTTTCTAAGAGCCTTGCCCAAGGAAAGGAAGCGTGTGACTGTTTCTCTGAGAAACACTCAAGAATACAAAGATTTCACTCTTGAGAGGTTGTATGGAACCCTGAAAACCTATGAGCTAGAAATGGAGCAAGATGAAGAGATTGAGAAGGTACAAAAGAAGAATGGATATTTTGCTCTAGTTGTAAGTGTAAATCAAGCCGAAGACATGAAGGAAGAAAATGCTAAAGCTACACCAAGCCCCGGTGCTTGTGAAGGTAGAGTTGAATCAAGCAAAGGCAAGGGAAAAATGGTTGAAGAAAGTGAACCCTCAAATCAAGAAGAAATGGATGATCTAGATGAACATTTAGCCTTTCTGTCAAAGAGATTCCCAAAGCTCAAATTCAAAAGAAACCCTGAGGCAACCAAAAAATTCAGAAAGGACTTTCAACCAAACAAGAACTATGTTGAAAGATCCAAATTCAAATGTTTTAACTGTGGAATGGGATGACACTTTGCCAGTGAATGCAAAAGGCCTAAGATTGAGAAGAAGGACATGAAGTTTGAGCATGTTGACTACAAGAAGAATATATTGAACTTATCAAGCAAAAGGAAATGGCATTCATAACTCAGGAGTATGACTGGGCTGATGATGGGAATGTTTCTGAGGAGGACATTGAGTTTGTGAACCTTGCATTGATGGCTGATTCAATTGAGCAAGAAGCAAGTTCATCAACCAATCAGGTAATCACCACTAACCTCACTGAGCTTTCTAAAGAGGAATGCAATAGTACTATTAATGACATGTCTACTGAATTATATCATTTGCGTGTAACTCTTAAATCACTTACAAAAGATAACACTACAATTAAAGATGCTAATCTGTTTTAAGTGATATAAATGTTGTGTTGGAAACTCAGTTTATTGAGTTTGAAAAAATGAGGTTGGAGTGTCAAATGGCTAAAGATGAACTGTTAACTGTACTAAGAGAATAAATTCTTAAGGTACAGTTAACAAAGGAACAAGAAGTGATTTCTAGATGGAATGATTCCAGGAATGTTGCCACCAACATAATCAAAGCTCAGGGTGTGGACACATTCTACAAGGAATCATTGAAAAAGGACAAAGAGAAACTAGATACTGTGGAGAAGAATCTAGGAGCTGATGATGCTTCCACGGATAATGATCATCCGTTGAGAGATAATTCGGCAACGGATGCGAATCATCCTGTGAAACATTCAGCAAGTGTAACCAAAGAAAAATTAGAGAAACTGAACAAAAAGTATGGTCCAATCAACAAGAACTTTGTTCAGGGTGAAAGTAGCAAAACCAAAAACATTGAAAAAGTTAACATAGGCCACTTGTCCAACAAGAAATTGAAGGACAAATTAGAAAACATGGAGGTCAAGGCTGAGGTTAAAAAGAAGAAGAACAAAAATGGTAAAGTAGGGATTAACAAGCATAACAATTACACACCTGATAAGTATGTTCCTAGAAAGACTTGTGTTAATTGTGATAGTGTTAATCATTTGTCTACTAATTGCAAGTCTGTCAAGAATCCCATTGTTCAATTGCCTAAGCCTGTGATAAATATGCCTATGTCTGTCATGTCTGTTATGCCTAATTTCTTTGATCAGAATGCTCATCAGTATACCAACATGCCATTTGTGCCAAATCCATATTTCAATGCATTCAGCATGCCACAAATGCCATGGAACATACCAATCATGAATAACATGTATGCAAATGTTGCTCCTATGCATGCATCAAATTTTTATGCTTCCGGGCATTTGACAAATCCTAATTTTCAGAGATCAACACCTAGGGTTAAGGTTGATTTAAATCAGTCAAAACCTAAAGTGCAAAATAACATGATTAATAGGAAGAAGGCTAACAAGATAGGACCCAATGAAACTTGGGTACCAAAATCAACTTGATTTGGTTTTGTTGTGAGCAGGGAAACAGAAGGAATCTATGGTACCTGGACAGTGGCTATTCTAGACACATGACTGGAGATTCTACCATGTTCACAGAGTTCAAGGAGAGAGTTGGCCCTAGCATTACCTTTGGAGATGATAACAAATGATATACTAAGGGGTGTGGCTTGATTTCAAGAGAAAATATCATCATTGATGAAGTAGCACTAGTTGATGGACTTAAGCATAATTTGTTAAGTATCAGTCAACTATGTGACAAAGATTTTTCAGTTTCATTCACCCAAAGAGCATGTGTTGTCTCAAACAAAAAGGACAACAATGTGGTGTTGACAGGCTACAAAAAAGGAAATGTGTACATAGCTGACTTCAACTCAACAAGTGTAGACATAATTACTTGTCTTCTCAATAAAGCAAGTAAGGATGAAAGTTGGCTATGGCACAAAAGACGGTCACATTTGAATTTTAAAGTCATAAATGATTTGGTAAGGAAAGATCTTGTCAGAGGTATTCCACAATTGGAGTTTTCCAAGGATGGATTATGTGATGCATGCCAAAAGGGGAAGCAAAAGAAGACCTTTTTCAAAAGAAAGACTGAGACATCTATTGTTCAGCCACTTCAACTACTTCATATGGATTTATTTGGGCTAGTCAATGTAATGTCAATTTCCAAGAAGAAGTACTACCTTATGATTGTGGATAATTTCTCTAAATTTACATGGACTTATTTTCTCCACTCTAAGGTTGAGGCAAGTGAAATCATAATCAATCACATCAAGGTTGTAAACAATCATCCTGAGTACAAAGTCAGAAGGATCAGGAGTGATAATGGGACTGAGTTCGAAAATTCAACAATAAAGGTGTTTTGTGAAGAAAATGGGATTGTTTATGAATTCTCTGCAGCTAGGACACCTCAGAAAAATGGTGTGGTGGAAAGGAAAAATAGAACCCTAATTGAAGCATCAAAAATAATGTTGGAAAAGTCAAAGCTTCCAACCTATTTCTGGGCTGAAGCAGTTAACACTGCATGTTTCACTCAAAACATTTCTTTGGTTAATCAAGCTAAAGGAATGACACCTTACCAACTACTCAAAAAGAGGAAACCAACTCTGGATTTTCTACATGTCTTTGGAAGTAAATGTTTTGTGCTAAGGAATCAGGGTGAAAACTTAGGAAAACTTGAAGCAAAGGCAGATGAAGCTATTTTTGTTGGATATGCAGCAGGGAAGAGTCTATAATCTCAGGGTCAACATTATTATGGAATCTATACATGTTGTCTTTGATGATCACAATATTTTAACTGTGTGATGAAGGTTTCCATGATATTCTCAGATTTGAGAATGAGGTAGATGAATCCATAAACTATGAATTTGATGAAGGAAATAATGATCATGATGATGAAACATCACCTAGAGTAAATGTTCCAACAATGGATGAAGTTATCAATGAACCTGGAGCATCCGTGAACAGACAAACGGGAGCATCCGTGAACAGACAAATGGGAGCATCCGTGGACAGACAAACGGGAGCATCCGTGGACAGACAACCATGAGCATCCGTTGAGAGTCACATTGGAACATCAATTAACAGTTCTCATTTTGACAATCCATGGTCAACAAACTTAGGGGGAGCTTCTCAAAGCCATCACTTCAGTCAGAATGATCATGCTAATGAAGCAACTTCATCAAGAGCAAATCTACCACCTCAAAGAAAATGGACTAGGGAACATCCTTTTGATATGATCATTGGTGATGCAACCTCAAGAGTCCAAACAAGAAGAACAACTCAAGAAGAATGTTTATATAGCAGTTTTCTATCTCAAGATGAACCGAAGAAAGTGGATGATGCTCTTCTAGATCCAGATTGGGTTTTAGCTATGCATGAAGAGCTAAATCAATTTGAAAGAAACAAAGTATGGAAGCTGGTGCCCAAACCTAAAGACAAAAGTGTTATAGGAACAAAGTGGGTATTCAGAAACAAAATGGATGAAAATGGCATGGTTACAAGGAACAAAGCTAGATTAGTTGCTAAAGGCTATTCTCAAGAAGAAGGAATAGACTATGATGAAACATTTGCACCTGTTGCTAGATTGGAAGCAATAAGGATATTCCTAGCCTATGCAACCCATGCCAATTTCAAAGTCTATCAAATGGATGTCAAAAGTGCCTTTCTGAATGGAGAACTGGAAGAGGAGGTGTATGTTAATCAACCTCCTGGTTTTGAAGATCCAAACTATCCAGAATTTGTCTATTTCCTACTCAAGGCACTCCATGGCTTGAAACAAGCACCAAGAGCCTGGTATGACACTCTATCACAGTTTCATTTAGAGAATCATTTCACTAGAGGTACTATTGATAAAACTCTTTTATTTAGAAATGTGAATGGCTCTAGTATACTTGTTCAAATTTATGTGGATGACATAATTTTTGGGTCTACAGATGAGAAGCTTTGCAAAAGGTTTGCCAAACTTATGCAAAGTAAATATGAAATGAGCATGATGGGTGAACTTACCTATTTCCTTGGATTACAAGTTAAGCAAGTGAAAGAAGGGATTTTCATTAGTCAAACTAAATATATTTTTGATCTTTTGAAGAAGTTTGATCTAATGGATTGCTCACCAGCAAAAACACCCATGCCAACTGCCACTAAGCTTGAAATGAATACTAAGGAAAAATCTGTGGACATTACAAGCTATAGAAGCATGGTAGGCTCACTTCTATATTTAACAGCTAGTAGACCTAATATTATGTTTGATACTTGTCTATATGCTAGATTTCAGGCTGATCCTAGAGAGTCTCATCTAATTGCTATTAAGAGAATTTTCAGATATCTCAAAAGATCACCAAACCTTGGCATTTCATATCCTAGAGAATCTGGTTTTGATCTAATTGGTTATTCAGATGCAGACTATATAGGTTGCAAAATTGATAGAAAAAGCACAACAGGCACCTGTCAATTTCTAGGGAACAAACTTGTATCATGGTTCAGTAAAAAAACAAAATTCAGTCTCTACTTCTACTGCTGAGGCTGAATATATTGCAACTGGAAGTTGCTGTGCATAGATTCTTTGGATGAAAAATCAACTACTTGATTATGGATTAAAAGTTGAAAAGATTCCAATTTTCTGTGACAACACAAGTGCAATTGCCATTACTGAGAATCCAGTTCAACATTCAAGGACCAAGCACATTGACATCAAGTATCATTTCATCAGGGAGCATGTGATGAGTGGTACTGTGGAACTACATATTGTTCCAAGTGAACAACAACTGGAAGATATATTTACCAAGCCACTTGATGAATCTACATTCTCAAGATTAGTAAGTGAGCTAGGTATGCTTAATTTTTCTTAATTTCTGTTAAATAATACAGCCAGAAGTGTGTTATTTTATCTAAGTCAAAATTTTTCATCACAAACGGCTGTCTGTATCCGTGGATGGTATAACACATTACTAGAATTTTTGTTCTAAAATGAATATCAGCTATTTGTTTCATCAACGGATAGACTGAATCTTAAAAGGCCAAATCTCATCTGTTGTTAGATCCATTTTAATCTCAACCGTTGATAGCCACGATCTCATCGATTGATGTATGCATACGCCCCTGTATGCTTACGCCCCTATATGCATAATAGTGGCTACTAATTCTCATTCCTTTATTTTTAAACGGTTACTTTTTGCACCAATCAGGTAATTTTCTGCAATTTACTTATTGAATTTCTGGGAAAGTATAAAAGGCTATTTAACTTTTACATCTCATCTTTTATCAAATTCCCAAAATTCTCTAAGGCAAAGAGTTCTTATTCTCTCTCTCAAAGAAAGTAAAACCAGTTCAGTACATTCAAATATCAAGCTCAATTCAATGGCACCAACCAAGAAGATAGAGTCACTCACTGGGTTTGTCTATGAGAAGAACAATTTCGTGGCATTTGTAGACACTGAAAACTCGCCACAAGAGTACCATATGATGATGAACTTCATCAAGAACTGTAAACTCTCATACGCCATGCTTACTCCTACTCCTCTGTATCATAAAGTTGTGGAGGAAGTTTGGACCACAGCTGAGTATGACGCTCTGAATGGTACAATCTCATTCTCTGTCAAGGGAAATCTACATGTAATTAATTCTGATGTGATAGCTACATGTTTTAAACTACCTGAAAATAATTGTGATGCTATGCCTAATAATTCAGAAATTGTTGCCATGCTAAATGCCATGACCTACTCTTTAAGTACTGATAATTTAGGTAAAATTGTCAGGAAATGTATGGTTAATGAATGGAGCTATCTCTGTGATGCCTTCATTAAAACTTTTTTTGGAAAAATCACTAACTTTGATGTTGTCACACACTCAATGATAGTCATGCTTAATATGCTTTTATCTGATAAGTATTTTGATTTTAGCACACTAGTCATGTATGAATTAGCTGCAAAACTAGGCAAGAAAGAGACTAGGGGTAAGAACATTTACTTCTCTAGGTTTCTAATGATGCTTGTTAATCATGTTTGCAATAATTCAATTGTGATTACTAACCTGGACATCAAGTTTAGCTGTTTTGTTCAGGAGAAAAGGGTCTTAAGTGATCTAATTCGAATGAACTTAAACAGTGGAGTGCAATTGGTATATCTACCAATCATTCAGGTAACTATTTATAACCCTTCTTCTTCTCAACCTCAAATTGCTTTGACTTCAAGTGTTCATATGGAAGCTGTAAGTGCCCCACGACTTCCTATCCAAGCAACCAAAACAAAAAGTTCATAAATCCAAGTCCGGAAAGCCAACCTCAGGTGTCTCTCAAAAGACATTTGTTGTAAAATCTACCATTCACTCTGAGGGGACTGCTCAGGTGGAAGAAAGAGGTGAGGGAATGGATGAAAGTCAAAGAAACCCCAAGGATAAGGCAGGAGAGGTGAGTGCTACCCAGCCTGGCCACCATGTATCCTCCCAAAAGGATACATTGGTTCAAATGGATAATAGCTCATTTCTAGTGGCATCCTCTCAAAAGGATGTCACTATTGAAACAAGTTCCCAACCAGGAACAAACTCCAAAAGGGTCAGGGACACAACTAGCCAAAATGACACTTCTCAAGCCTATCAAAGGAGAAAGAAGGCTAGAACCCTAGGGGATGCACATGGAGCACACACTACTCAGTCTCAAGTTTCTAACTTGATGACTGAGCCTTCATAAAGTCAGGTTGATGTGGCTCCAGTAAATGTGGAGTCACAGTCCCATTCTTTGCAAAATTAACTTTGAAACACAAAACTCTCCAACCCTATCTCTGGATGTGGACATGATATCCACATCAATTCCTGATTCTCCATCTTTGAAATTCATAGAGGAACCCCACTCTCAAATTGGTGGTCATCATCTTTTAGATGATTTGTTGGACCACCAATACTCTTTTTTTGAAACCCTAACTCAATCTGTGACACCTATCTTAAAATCAATGTCCACAGATTCTGTTTTGGTTTCCTCATCAATCTCTATTTCTTTTGCTCCATCCACGGATATCTTTCCTCCGTTGACAAGTGTCTCTCCATCCACAGATGAGCCCCAAATAAGCCATCTGTGGACAGTAACAATTGCTCCAACAACGGATGCACCCTTTAGTCATCCGTTGATGGCTACTTCTACACTTGGTCAAATTTCAAATGCTACATTTCCAGCAACAAGTGTAGAGGAGCTCATGGTTGTTGAGACACTTCTAGGCATGAGGGAAGGGAGTGCTATGACTGAGAGTGAGAGGCTGGCTTGCAGCCATGCAAAAGGAGAGAATGTGATAGAGAGGAAAGCTATTTCTTCCTGCTTGGCAAAACTGAGCTCAGAGAGTACCACCTTAGTAGGTGAAGGTGAGGGTGTGAGAGGTGTGAGCCAGGGGGAGCCCCTGATGCAACAAAAGAGAGAAGAGAGAAATGCAGGTATTGGAGAGATAAGGGTGGAAGAAGACACAACCATTGCTAGTGAGTTAATGGATGTCAATGAGGCTGAAAGGAATAGATTGATCCAATTAAATTACCAAAATGCATTGGATCAAATCAACCTGAATGCTGAAACATTTACTCATCCTGTTACAGCCTATCAAGTCTTGGATGGCCAGGGCAATGTGGAGGCAGAAAGGATGTTAAACTTAATGCATACTACTGAGTCAATGTCCAGGGTAAAAGAAGCTATCAGTAGTCTACCTTCAGGAGCTGGTGAAGATTTTGAGTATGACTCAGAATTTGAAGATGAGGAAGAAAACTCAGAAGGTGGTGAAGGAGGAAATGAAGGCCCTCCCACCTCAGGAAGCTTACCAAGTTGGTTATTCAAGAATGATGCTAAAATGGATGAAATCAACATGATAATTCTCAAAGAATACCAACAAGCTTTTGCTGAGTTTGAAACTGCTGCTCCTGCAAGGAAACTCGTTCTGTCCAAGTTCATGACTGGACTTCAACTCCAAAAAATGCAACTTCTTCATCATAGAGCTGAGACAGATGGAGTTAAACAACACATTGACAATCTTAAGGATGAAGTTGACAGAAGATTCGATACAGCTTTTTCAATCTCCACTATGCATTCACTCAAAAGAAGACTAAAGCAGGACAACTCTCTCCATAACAGTGTGGAGACCCTCTCAAAGAGAGTGGACAAAATGGAACATCAGATGGACACCTTTCTGGCCAACCAGACACTACAAACTCAACTACTCCAGAAGTTGTTGCAGGCTATTGGTGTTCCTCAACAAATTGTTCTTGGTAGCCGGTAAATTTATTTACCGGGTGTAGCACCCCTTCAAGATTTATATATCGAATATAATTCTTGGAAAATGTTGTGTTGTTATTTTCATGTCTAAAATACTATTCACCCTCAAGGACACGGACCCACTACAAGAACACTAATTTAATTATCCGCAAAAGATTCGAAATAATTTTTTATAATTAGTGAGTATCGTATTCAACCCCCCTTCTACGATACTTCGGGACCTAACAATTGGTATCCGAGCTTGTTGATCGATATACAGATCAGATCTGGTGTTTTAGACCAAACAGTCAAGTTCTCAGAATTTTCGGATTTTTTAATTTTCAAAAAATTTCAATTCTTGAAATTTTTGAATTTTAAATATTTTGAATTTATTTTCTGATTTTTTAATTTTCAAAAATTTTCATTTCTTGAAACTTTTGAATTTTAAATAATTTGAATTTTATTCTTGAAATATTTTTATTTTTCAAAAAGTTCAAAATTCTTGGAATTTAAAATATTTCATATCCTAAGCCAAGGGTTCTCAAAAGATTGTTAGATTCAAGATTCCTCCGAGCGGTAAAGATGATTTTAATCTTTTGAAGAAAAAGTTGACCATGTGCTATTCAGACGGAAAATCACTGAACACGGGAATCGAATAAAATGGTTGTCTTAATTTAAAGAAGTTGATTTCAGAACCTACTGAAGAAAATTGTGGAATTTCCTCAAAGGCTTACTCCATAGGATCCCACTAGATTTTCAGATGCAGAAAAGGAAGAAGTTTCTATGGATACAATTTTTCAAGAGATTTTTAATCAACTCTATTGATTCAGGGATACACAATCACAAAGTGAATTGTACCAATGCTACATTTATCTGCGAATCAAAAGAGAATATAAGGAAAGTAATTGAGGAGGTTAGAGAGAATGGAATGGACATTCAAATATCTCAGTAACATACATTAATGTTGGAACCTCCGAACAGAATAGAAGAATTACTAGTAGCTGAATCAGAGGAAGCTAAGGTAGATGAAAGTGACTTGTACACTTGAGAAAACCTTGAGAGACTGGACTATAGATCAGTGCTTCACATGTCAAGGAAGTTTAGTTACATCAGATTCAGAAGGAGTACAAAAGCTACATCCAGGGATCAGGCTTATTTATTCCGAAACAAAGACTCTTCAGGATTCAGTTCTAGAGGTAGTTACAAGGCTGAGATGGTGACAAAAACAAGATTGATAGTTACAACTATGATAAGAACTATGTTACAAGAAACTATCAGGGTTTGCTACACAGTACAAGGAGCCTGACAAACAAAGAAGAATAGGGACTTAGTTAATGAGCTGAAACAAAAGTGGAATGCCTTGTTGAGGAAGCATTAGGACAAAACTTATGTTGCTTAAGGAAAGAGTTGGGATGGATCGGATGACGAGAAGATCATGGATATCTTGCTTTCATAGCAATCTCTGAAGATGATTCACCTCACATATATTAGGTATCATTTCCTTGAGCTATTGCAATATTTAATTCTCAATATTCAAAGCATGTTAAGATCTTTGTATTTAACTGTTAACACACGCACAAGCATGATAGCATCTCACGTGGATAATGATGATCTAGTTTTTAGAATATTCTTCTGGATTATAGGATTGTTGAATCAGTACTTGTGCGTGTACATAGAAGATCTTATATATGTGTGTATTAATATTTTTAGAATAAGATTATTTGCAATAGTGAGATAGAAACTTTCGTAAGAAACAACTCTTAGTTTTAGGGGTTAAGTTTATGGCATATAAGACCTTCGTTAAGCTAAGTTTCAGTATCCCTAGTAGAACAAGATTTGCTCATTTATTCTGAATTGTTTGTTAAGGGATAAAAAGTTTAAAAGATGGTAGAATTACCTTTAGTGTCAGTAGAATCTGTAGAACACCAAATTATATCTAAAACTGACTTAGGTAATAGAGAAAGTTAGATGACATACAACAACATAATGGATTAGATAGAATTAGTGATCTAATTGTTAATTCTTTTATTCCATGTGTGTTTAGAAAATTATTGAATATCTGTAAATCTATTTGCTACCTGTTACACTTGTGTAGATTGGTTAAAGTAGAAAGTGCTGAATTTTCTAAAATGCATAACATGCCTAATTTGCACATTTCTTATCTGCAATGTCATAATACTGAATGTATGCCATGTATTTTTATAATTAACATGCCTGCTTATTTGAATGTCATGAATGCATCTCTTAGTACTTGCATGAATCATAGAAAAAGCATGTTTAAGAATCACATTAAGGCAAAGACTACAAGTCCTCCTTAAGTTATGAAGGAACTATTATCCTCCAAGCCTAGAGACATATTTTGTCAAGGGTGTTAAAAGATGAAATGGTCAGTCAGAGATAAGAATAAGCATGTAAAGGTTGAAGCTGTTGTTACAACTGTTAAAAACAAAATCTCTAATCCATCTGGACCCAAACAAATAAGTTGGGTACCAAGAACTTTTAATCCATTTGTGAGTGCAGGGAAAAGTAGGTTAATCGATTTTTATGGTTTATTGGTTATTACTACGGAAGACATATGATCATAGAAAGAACTTGCTGTCAAATGACAACAAAGGTTTTCATCACGGGACATGGCTACGTTGGAAAAGGAATGTCATCATGTTTACAATAATTGGTATCATTAATAACAACTAATAATTGGAGTCAAGGATAACAATCAGAAGCATCTTTCTTGCTAAAGATTCAAAGCACAAATCTTCTTTTTAGATAGTTCTGCATCAAAGAACAAAACGTCGATTCAATGAAGGAGCGGTGTTTTATCTCAAGCAGGAAGGTTGAGAAGCTTGCTCTTCAAAGAGTAAGGAAATAATATGTTCGTAGTTAACCTGGAATCTCAGGCAAATGTGAAGTCAACGGCTTCCACTATAAAGCTTCATTAGACAAGAGTTTAGCTATGACATAAGAAGCTCTCATACTTGCATGACAATACAATGAACTCTTTTGTAAAGAGGGAATTGGTGAGAGGACTGCCTCATCTGGGATTCAAGCAAGATGAAATATGTGAGGCATGTTAGATTGGGAAGTCAAAGAAACATCACAGAAAAGCTATAATCTGATGAGCATTACTGAGCCGCTTCAGATGACACGTATGGAATTCTACGGACTAGTTAATGTCATGTCTACATCAAAGTAAAGATATACTTCAGTGATGGTTGATGACTACTCTTAATACAAAAAGGTGTTGTTCGTGCAATCTAAAGGACATGACATCACAGATGATGGTTAATCACATTTATAAGATCAAGCTGGAAGCAAAACTGACTGAAACAATATTCAGCTCCAAGAACTTTGTAATCGAATGAAGTGGTACACATGAAGAATAAGACCTTGGTCAAAGCTTTAAGGACAATGCTGAGGGAATCAAGGCATCCTAGTACTTAAGGGCTGAAATAGTCAACACATTTTGCTACAGGCAGAATCAAACCCTGATCAGTAACGAATACAGGAAGACCCTGTATGAGTTAATGGCCAATAGAAGCAAACACTGAATTTCTTTCAGGTGTTTGGAGGAAAATGTTTTACAATAAAATATGGAAGTGAGCATCTTGGCAAGATTGGCAGCTAAGGCTCATGAGGATATTTTCCTTGGCTACTCAGTGGAATCTAGAGCCTACGAGGTAAATGCGATTAATCAACAATAGGTGATTGAAAGTCTGAATATGATGTTCAACAACTCCAAGCTCCCAGTTGTTACGTGTGATATTAATAGTAATGATGATTCAAATCCAAGCAGTGGTAATGGTAGTTTAACTACACAACTCAGTACTTCAACAAAACCACTCAGCGAGGATGAAGATTCTCAGGAAATCCCAACAATAGCTTAGGGGGAGCAAAAGAAGGATCAATTAGTCAGATCAACACCACAATGAAAATCAAGAGGACACTTCAAGAACATATATGTCAAGACAAATGGTTTAGATTCAAGACCATTCCTGGTTTCTAGTTCTTAGTGATCCTGATGGTGAAGTAAAGACTGGATCTATAGAGTATGCATGATTATTTCCTTGGTTTTCTTTCTGAAGAAGAAACTAAGAAAGTTAAAGAAGCTCTGATAGATCCAGATTGGGTGATTGCATAGCAAGATGAACTCAATCAGTTCTAAAGGTAGATTGCATGGAAGCTGGTATCCAGACCAAATGACAGAGTTGTAATTGGTACAAGGATGACCAGAAGTTTACTGGATGACAATGACATTGTTATGAGGGACAAGGCCAAACTGGATGCTAAGTTACTATCAGGAAGCAGTATCTAAAAAGAAGCACCAGTGACGAGACTTGAGGATATCAGGATATATCTGGCACCTGCTGCATAGTCAAACTTTAATCATACACTCACAGTGAGGAAGAAAGAGAAACACCAAATCCCATTCCCTATCCCTTAAACCTGGTTCGTAATTTCTTACCTTTAAAGACCTAACAGTTGAGACCTCATTTCGGAACCTAACATATTTTAGGGCCCTAACAAGTGTGATCTAACAGTTGGGAGGTATAAGGAAGATGTCGGGAAATTTGGTTCATAGGACGATCGACGGTGAAGCCATCTTGCAGTATTTAAAGGGCACGGTTGATCAGACTACATATTACTACTTCTTTTCTAACAGATGCTACATGAGAATTCCTTCAAGACCCAGTAAAAACTTCTTTTCTTAAATGCAATGGAGAACATTGAAGATTGGAAAAACTGCTATACTAAGGGGAGAAGTGAGTTATAATCAAATGATTGGAGGATTCCTCAACTAAGGGGGAGAAGTGGGAAGAAAAAGTAGAGGTACACCACACCACAATTCTATTGATCTTTCAACTATTGGGGAAAGAGAAGTGGAAAGGTATACTTCAGTAAGTGGTAGACAAAGACATATTCATTACCACTGAAGAATCTCGAGAAGCTGCTAATGATTACTTCAAGACTGAGAAGGATTATGTGGCAGAGATTTAAAGAACCAAAGAAATGAAGATGAGTTACTACATGAATATCAATTCAGTGCTAAAGGAACAATAATATATCATTTCAGTTTGAACAAGAAATCTGGAAGTGAAGAATTTGATTCAGAAAACTATTAGTATTATTTACAAGTCCTGGGTAATCACTTTTTCTACTTGTTAGTTGAGTTATCCTCTCTATAATTTGTTTGTTAGGTTTAACAATCAAATAGGGGGAGATTGTTGGTGAGATCACAAGGCAGTATGAACAGGAAGACGTGATAACTCAACACTAGAATATGAGAGGTAAATAATACTACGCCTACACAGAAATCAGGGAGAAATGAATACAAGGCAAATACAAAGAATCAAAACATTAGATATAGCTTTGAAGTCTACTACAGGTCACTGAAAAAAGTTTATTAACATGTTCATGCCCAAGTGAAGAATAAGGTTTAAAGACTTTCAAGGTTTCAGAAGGTGTGTAGATTCAGTATAAGTGCCACAAGAAGATTTCAGTGTATTAGCATTGATTGTGTTATAGACAGTGTTCGAAGCATAGGAATCTGGTTTAATTGAATACATGGTAAAGACAAAGGTTAAAGAAGATAGTTACAGTCTTGAAGTTATACTTACTGAAAGAAGTTCATTTATATGTTCGAGTGTCAGTGAAGAACAGAGAATGAAAAATTCAAGATTGTAGTAGCAATGAAGACGTTGTCTAAGTACCAGGAAGGATTCCAGTGAAAATGCGTTGTTTATTGACAATTTGTGTTCGAAGCAATTTGTACTGCTGCCGACTTATCAATTGTAATGCAATGAAGATGTGAAGATTCAATTCAGTGTTAGTGATCTGTGAACCAGACCAGTTGCACTAGGCGTCAACACATACGAAGAAGATCAACATATTTATTCAACAGAAAGAATTGATGAAGTCCAACATGATAATTCTAGAAAATATCAAGCAGATCAACAAGAATTGTCAGTGTTGAATAAAACCATGAGAAGCTAAATTATTGAAGGCAAATCGTACAGTCAAAAGGTGTTAAGTGTACAAAAGTTGAAACCTCAATAAAGAAACTGCAACAAAGGAAACTTGAAGGTTTAAGTGCTGACCAAACCAAACCTTGGGTACTAAACTACACTTTGACAAGGTTGGCCAAAAACCATCGAAATGGTCTGATAGTTTTTAGATTCAAACTTCGATAGTTTTCGTTGGGTTCACACTGGAACCAATTCAGCTTTGTTGGGGGCGAGATTTTTGACTGCTGCGATACTTTTAATGCTCCGATAGTTTATGAAATTTATTTTATAAACTTAAATAAATTTATTTTAAACTTATTAATTAATTTTATTATAAATTTAAATAAGTTTATTTTATAAATTTAATAAAACTAATAAGGAGTATTTCGATAGTTTCTTTATAAGAAACCATCGAAGTGGTTTGAAAAAGGAAAGGTTCGATAGTTTTCTAAAAGAAACTATCGAATTGTTTTTAAATGATTTGATGATTTTCTTTGATAGTGTTTTTTCTCCTACAGCATCTATCCGATAGTTTCTCAAATGGTGCTCAATTATTGGTGAAGAATTGTGGGGACACAATTAAATGTTGTGTTCGATAGTTTTCCAAAAAGACTAAAAAGACTACACATATTTTGAAGCAGAAGAAAAAGACTACTTTTGTTCTTCATCTTCTTCGACGAAGACTTGAAGAAAAAGAGAGAGAGAGAGAGACAGTGAAGGAGACATATATACATACATGAACTTCTCACTGGGTAAACGTTATAATGCCCAAACTTTGTTTAATCTTAAGGGCCATTATAAAGTTTCTCCGGTAATTAAATCCTTTAGACAAACAAATACGTACAAACATTGTGTAGGATTTAATTTGTACAATCTTTTTAGAAGCAAGAACAAAAGATTCTTGGTAGCTGGTAAATTTATTTATCGGGTGTAGCACCTCTTCAAGATTTATATATAGAATATAATTCTTGGAAAATCTTGTGTTGTTATTTTCATGTCCGAAATATTATTCACCCTCAAGAACACGAACCCACTACAAGAACACTAATTTAATTATCCGCAAAAGATTCGAAAGAATTTTTTATAATTAGTGAGTATCGTATTCAACCCCCCCTTCTACGATACTTCGGGACCTAACAAATTGATTTCATTCCGAAGTTTAGCATTCTTAGTGGGGGGGGGGGGCATACTTCATGAGAAACTTTTCGGCCAAATCATTCCAAGTTGTCACTAATGCCGATTGCAATGAATTTAGCCAAGCTCTTGCTATGTCTTAGAGAATAGGGAAACAGTTTCATCCTCAAGGCATCCTTTGTAACTCCCGGAAGTTTTAAAGAATCACTAACTTCCATGAAAAGACGAAGGTGAAAGTGAGGATCCTCAGTAGCCATCCCACTAAACTGACCAACAATTTGTAACATCTGGAACATGACCAGTTTCAGCTCAAACTGTGTTGCTTGAATATCCGATCGCACAATTCCCGAATTCAACTCATCGAAACGGGGTTTTCCATACTGTCGAATAGCACTATCTTTATCATCCATCACCATCATAGCATTTCGAGCATCAACATTTTCATCACCCATAACTAGGTTTGCTTTCTTAACTTCGCGTTGCACTTTTCTTCTTGCTTTGAAGGTTCACTCGATTTCAGGATCAAAGGGTAATAATCCTGAAGTTTCTTTGTTCATACACAAAGAGACCTGATAAGAAACAAATATTACTCTCATTAGAACAGAAGTAATTAATACCAAACTGCAAGAAAATTGACTTCGCAATTAACAACTAAAACAGTCCCCGACAGCGGCGCCAAAAACTTGTTGCGTAAAATACAGATGTGAAAGTGTACACAATCGCAAACAAGTAATATAGTAGTGAATACAAGATATCGTTCCTCAAGGACTGCAAATTTGTATTAACCGCAAGTAAAGTCTCATAATTCAGTTATCGAACAGAAGAATTGATTAAAGCTTGTTTTTAACTAAACTATTTAAAAAAACTAATTTAACCAACTAAATTATACTAGCAAAGAGAGTTTTCAATATGAGAAGATAAGTCAAGATAATTACTTCCCCCTAACACATGAAATCGGTAAAAGTGTCGCTTAGCACTATAACAATTCCACAGTTCACTAGCTAGAATTCAATGGTCATAGGTATCTCTCGAAATCACTATGGTATAACTCCTAACAAGTAAACTAACATATGTTTATGCCAGTTAACTCCTCAGAATACAATTAAGCATCAATTCACTAAGCTATGCATAGTCACAATATATGTCTATATCGTAACAATATTAAAATCAAGGATATAAGCATGCACCATTCAAGTTTTATGTCAATTAACTATAACTCTCTCGATATTATAATTAACTCATTAACCCACTAAAGTTGATCAGACAATATCAAGTTTTAGCATGAAAAACACTTGAACGAATAAATTGTAGAGTTGCATACAATACTCCTTAACAAAACACCAATAATCACATGCTAGGGTTCCATAAAAATCCCAACTTGATACAATTAGTTCATAATTAAGATCTCAATAACATCCAAGAACTAATAGCACATATTCATGATGTAAAAAGTTAAGGAGAGAATTCTGAACAAAAAAATGAAGAAAACAAATCTAGTTGAACGTCTCCACGGGCTGAATCTCCATTCTCAAGTTTCTTCTTTCTCTCTATCTTGGTGTGTCTATCTTTCTCTCTTACAATGTATATTCAGATTAGGTCTGAATTATATCTAATAATATCTCTAATAAAAATATTTTTTTTATTATTTAATACAAATACAAGGAAATTTCCCAAACAGACTTGAATTCCAGTAATAGAAATTCGTAGCTGACTGTTGGGCTCTGATTCTGGACTGACTCGGCTGGATTTTAATATCAAGGCCACTTCCAAAATAAAGCTCTTCTCATAAGCTTTCTGTGGGCTGTTGAATCGTCTGAATCGGACTTCTAGAACTCTAGTTATGACTCAAACAGTGTGGACTGCGCAAGTGGGTCATAAAATCCGAATTTCAATCCAAATAATCTCCAACTCTTGCCATTTAAACTCCAATCCATATTTAATTAGAACTCCTTGATACCTACAATAAAATATTATAATTTATTAAATAAAAATCCAAATCAATACAAAATAACTTAAATATAGGGACAATATATAGATAAAGCTCACGCTTATCAGTTTGGTTGGAAGAGGTGAATCATTTGAAGAAATTTTGAGAAGGAATATGCGGAGTTAGAACATCTAGACATGAAGAAGGTACCTTATCCCTATTTTAAGTTAAAGATACCTTATCTCTATTTTGTCGGGACATTTTTTTTATTAATTTAACAAAGTTATTTATTTATCGAATATTTGTTTGTCGAGTTTAAACTTTGTATATTTAAATGGTGATTGAATCGTGGAATGATTAGATCTTCTCCTGACATGTCAGGACCAAATCTCTTGAAACCCTTCTATTTAAGCAAGTGTAAATGTATTAATATTTATATTATCATATTGATCAAAATAAATTTGAGTTAATATAATTACAATCAAATTATAATAGAGAAATCTTTCAAAGTATATTTTTGTATTATTTTATAAATGATCACAAAATTTAAGCTAATATAAACCAAAAAATACACAAAATTATATTCTGGAGACTAGACCATGTGCCTTGCACGGGTATTAAAGCTAGTTTATCGAAAATGTTAAAGAAGACAATGATATTCAATTGTTTTATACTCCCTCCGTCCCTTTTTAGTTGTCCTCTTTGAAAATTTTACGCATATTAAGAAATTTTAAATGCTATGCTTATTTTCCCTTAATACCCATAATTAATACACTAGTTCTATACTTCTATGAGTAGAGGAAGAAAAGTCAATATTGGAAATGACAATAAATGAGGGTATTAGTGGAAAAATGATCAAAATTTTGTGTTGGATGAGGAGATGGACAACTAATTTGGGACAAAAAAATATTCCAAAAGGGACAACTAAATAGGGACGGAGGGAGTAACTTTTAAATAATAAATTAATATCATTTACAAAAATAAAAATAAAAATTGATGCTGTTTGATAAAGACAACATTAGGTAGCAAATGTCAAAGGGTTAATTATCAAGTTGGTCACTGAAGTGGACTTAAAAGTATCAAGTTGGTCACTAAACTGAAAACGGTCTCAAGCAGGTCATTAAAGTCAGCTAAAGGTACATTATGTTATGTAACTTACTTTTTTATGGACGAAAATTACTAATATTCATGCTGATTTCTTCGATTTTATGGTCTGAAATGAATATGTTACCCTACCATATTGATATCATATCAATTTTTTTTAATATATTATCATTTTTAGTCTAAAAAAAGTGAGTTATTTAACGGAATGTACCCGTAGCCAACTTTAATGACCTGTTTGAGACCATTTTCAGTTTGATGACCAACTTGATACTTTAGGTTCACTTCAGTGATCAACTAGATAACTAACCCAAATGTCAAATACCAATATTGTGACTGTGTGAGTAGAAACACAGACACTGTGTGTGTATTTTAATTTTATTTTCCTCCCATTTTTACAGACAAAAGCTCTCCAGCACAGACCAGAAACACAATTCAGAGTCTGTATCTATACTGTAAGTATTTCTTGTATCAACTTTCCTTTCTTTACACTTACAATCTAAAACCCCCTTTACTTCTTCTGCTACAAAACCCAAACCCTAATTTTGTGGTTTAAATTTCTATGCTATTTAGCCCTGAATATTATTTCTTAATGTCATATTATTTGTGCATGTAACAAGTAGGCTTTAATTATTGGTGGGTATGTCTTGTTTTAATGAGATGTTTTATGATTTTGGGTATCCCCCTTTTGTTGTTTACTACTACTCTTCAAGCCCTAATGTTTACTTTTTTCGAAATAGGCTTGTTTCGTGTAATCTGAGCTGTAATAATATTTGGGTTTCTGGACAAGAATCTGATGTTTTGTGTCTTATGTATATGTCTCACTAGTTGTAAATCAGGGTTTCGAGTTTTACCCAAATTTTCAGTTTAGTAAATTCTGAGTGGGTTTGTAGGTTCGATTTGTCATATAAGTTGATTTTTTTAGGACGTTAGGGGCTTTAGATGTTGTTGATTTGGTTGTCGGTACTAGACAGTTGAGTAGCTCTGTAGTTGTTGATTTTGTGCTTGAGTGCAATTAACGTCTCTATCAAACTAGAGTTCGGATTTTGAGCCAACTCAAATGGCAGCTTATTAACTTAATTATGTGAATCAGTTATATGAATATCTATACCTCAGGCAGTGGAATGTCCTCGAATTGCTTTATATGTCGAAGGCTGATGCTGCTTTCATGGTTTATGTTCTGCATATTTACATGTTCTGCAAATTTACATATGTTAGGTCTCATTTTCAAGGAATGTTGGCAACAATGATATATATAATGAACCGATGAACTAGCGATGTCCATTAGTAGGTTGGATTTATGATGAAACATGCATTCAAATTGTTTGAAGGAACCTCAAAAAACTGTGCATATTTTGTTTGTAATCAAGCTGAAAAGTATGAAATCATTTCTTAGTGGCAAAAAAAATAGAAGCGTGATAGGCTGATAGCACTATACTATAAATAATCTAATATGTTGTGGACTAGCAGTGAAAAAGAGGTGGATACAACCATCTCTGCCTATAATCTTTACTTGTTTCAGGTTCCCGAAGACCCAACCTCTCCCTTTCCTGACCTCTTTAAAGTGGGACTGAGAAAGGTGTAAAAGGTTAAATTCTATTAACAAGGGGCATCTATATCTCTATAAAAACTACAGCTACAAATTTTCTCTGATTTTACCTTACTTCTCTAATATGGAAGTATACACTGCAATAAGATGGCAACACGTAGGAAATGTTTTTACAATACAGATTATTTGGGATTTGCCCAATCTTTTGCAGGGGCTTTTGGGCTTTATTGAGAGAATGAGATGATTGTTTGTTGCCTAAACTCATGCGTTGTTTCAATTACGTTGAAAAAGGCCGTTTACAAATACATTTATCTTTTAACAAATTATAGAATAATTAGTGAGCCACTAACAGTTAAAATTGAACTTGTAAAGACAAATACCTTTGGATTTATGCTTAAATTGAATAGAGAATTATGAGTGCAAGTTGATAAATTACCTGCTATTTTACATATAATACATGGCTATTTATTTAAGGTCTAAAGCTTTCTATTCTCTTTCTTATTATTGGTTATCGATCCTATAATGATCTATGGCTGCTTATTAGGTTGCTGGAACTTTTTGACTTCACCCTTTTTTGTTAACATCACTACATCAGCTCTAGCACTAGCAGGAGCAAACACTACAGTTATCATCTTTTAGAGATATTTTTCTTTTTTCCTTTGACATGCAAGTGTGATCATATGATTGCCACAAAAATCCCTTGCAGTTTGGTGTACAGTGTTCTTTACAGTCAGTTGTCCGAATTGGTTCTAATGAACTGAAATTGTGCAGTTAAGGATCTTGATGTCATGATTAGCTAGCTTCTACTGTCAACTTGTCAATGCTTTGTCATGTTTAGTATGATTATGATTTTGACTATTATTATTATTGTTCGTGATGTCGCAGGTCTGTTGTGAAAATGTTTCTCAAGGCACAGTTGCAATGGAATGTTATAATTCCTGCTGAGAATCTTGATGCCAAAGGACTGGCCCTGCAGAAGGCAATAATAGTCCGCCTTTTGGATGAGTTTTCTGCTAAGAAAGCTACAAGTACTCTTGGTTATTTCCTTGCAGTCACTACTTTGGACAAAGTAGGAGAAGGAAAAGTCAGACAGCACTCAGGGGATGTGCTCTTTCCTGTAACCTTCTCATGCATCACCTATAAAGCTTTTGCTGGTGAGGTTCTAGAAGGAGAAGTCCACAAGATCTTGAAGCATGGCGTTTTCCTGAGGTGTGGACCAGTTGAGCACATCTATCTCTCCCATCTCAAGATGCAGGGTTATAGTTTCGTTCCAGGTGAGAATCCTATTTTTATGAGTGAGAAGTCAGCAAAGATTGAGAAAGGTGTCAAGCTCCGTGTTATGGTTATTGGTGTCAGGTATATGGAGGCTGAAAGGGAATTTCAGGCTGTTGCTAACTTGGATGGTGATTACCTGGGGCCTATTTGAGTAGTTTTTACTGATGACCTGTGCTGGATGTTTATTTTCTAGCTTCTAGATTCATGTATGGAAGTAGATTCCTATCTCCCTGTTATGGTGTATATTTGGGTTTAAGACTTTAATGTGTTGCACGTTATTTAAATTAAGTATTATGTCATTTTATGGACAGCAAAGTTTAGAATGGAAGCGCAGAATTAGAAATATTAGATTGCAGCTATCGTAGTTACAGTGTTTAGCCATGTTAATCCCATTTGTACCTCTGCTTGTCACAATCAGGTTACCATACACTTCTTTAATTGCTTTCCTAATCCTTGGCTGCAGATGCATCATTTGCCATTGTCTAGATACATATCTTTATAATTGAAAGCAGAGAAGAACAAGAATGTAATTATTTTATATAAATATTTTATTCTATATCATCATAAAAGCCTTATTGCAGCTTTGTCAATATTTTGATTTGAGCATTACATTATATAAATTAGAAATAAAAGATTAAAGATCATATCAAAGCATAATCAAAGACTGAAAGACAGAGCACCGGTGCTAGCAGCAGGGGCAAGTGCCTTACTTTTGTTGTCATTATCATAGTTGGCTGGACATGAGCCCGTGGGTTATACGAGCTACTGAAATATATGCAGGTATTCCTTTAGATAACTCGAGAATCTTGATACATGTTGCCGCCTGGTAAGTTGATGAGATTTGCTGCAATTGCCAATGTTATTGTTGCAATGAATGCAACAATGAACATACGCGTCCTACTTAGTTTCCTGGTTATTTCAAGCCTCTCGTCGGTTGCATTTTGGCGTGGCAAGGGCTTGTACATATCAAGTGTGTTTTTGAGGTTCAAGTTCTGAACAGCACCTATCTGTTCAAGTAGATTCTGAACTTTCTCCTGCAAAGAAAATAAATTTATAATAGAAAACAAGGGAAGTTACTTGATAAACAACATAGTTTTTGAAACATGTTTTAGGTTATACTTTTGGAAAAACTACGTTCGTACCTGTTCACTTCCACTTTCACAATAACGGCCACGAACTAGATCAAGGGGAGTGAGACTGTCCTTGTTTAAAGCATCTCTATGTGCCAACTTGTGTTTTATAAGCAATGGCACGAAACAGTCATGAATTGCAACATAATGAAGAGGTGTGTTGTTGCTGAACTTATCCTTTTGATTCAAAATGGTCTGAATCATTGGACAATTTTGTAAGATATATTCAGTCACAGTCTTGTGATTATACTCCACTGCGAGATGCAATATATTTCGACCGTTTTTGTCAACCATGTCACAAGAATAGGGACAATATTTGATCAGTTGCTTCACTGCAGCAAGTTTTCCGAGTTGAGCTGCAATGTGAAGAGCGGTTCTCTCAGCAGTTTTATCTGTTTCATAAGCTACATATTTTTTTTCGTCAGTGATATCTTTTATGATTCCAGAGAAATTAAAATAAGCTGCATAATGTAATGCTGTCCAGCCATTGTTGTCCTTTTCAATTGTCAAATTCAAATTCTGGCGCACTATACATCTTACACACTCTGAAAAATATTACGAAAATGTCAGTACATGATGTATATATATCGATTATAACTAGAAGGTATCTACTGTTTTATAATACGTACCGGTAGAACCGCTCATAACAGCAGCATGTAAAAGTGTTCTGCCGTCAGGACCCTTGTCAGTTGTTTTGATGCCAGGTGGTTGCTTGCAATTTGCAAAAACGGCATTAACTGAGGCAACATGTCCTTTGAGTGTAGCCAAGTAAAGCGGAGACATGTGATGCTTATTTGGCGAATGTTCATCTTCTGGATCTTTTTCTATCAAAAATTTCACAATTTCTACGTGATCATATCGAACAGCTTCGTGCAGAGCTGACTCTTGTTCCTCATTCAGCATCCTAATTAGCTGCAAATGAACATCTTTCTTTGATTTGTCGGAGGATGATGCTTTTTTAGCATAATCAAGAAGCACACGAACAACCTTCAAGTGTCCGCCTCGAACAGCTACATGAAGTGCTGTTTCACCTTTTGAATTGGTTTTACACAAAAGATCGGCATATTTTATGAGAATTTGCTCTACACATGCTGCTTCGCCCGACTCGGATGCAAGATGAAGGACTGTATTCTTTGTTGGTGTAAGCTGAGTTTCAACTCCGGTTACGGCATGTCTCATCTTAAGAATCTTTTTATTGCCTGAAATGGCAGCTGCAAACAAGTCAGAATCCATGTCTTAATTTTAAAGAGAGATATATGATTGTTTGTTTATAGCTTTCTCTTATGCATGCTATGCTATATTGTTGCTGCTATATATAAGTGTAAGAACCAAAACTACCTTTTGGTGCCTATCTCCCTTTTCAAGTCAGATAAATTTCCTAAAAGAGGCAAAAGACATTTAAATATCACTCATTCTTGACGTATTCCAGTTTACCACAATCATACACAATCTTTGTTTCTCCTTTTGTAAAAGATTGCTCAATGTCAAGCATGTTTCATGTTTTAATAGTTTGAACCAATAATAATCCTTAATTGTCCTTGTCTTTTTCTCAGAAAAGAATCTGATGATCCAAAATTTAACAAAGGCATGTGTGTGTAAATAATTAAAGTTCTGTATTATTTCCAAAAAAAACATCAAAATATGTACTTTTCATAATTAAATGTATCTTTAGAGCATCTTCAACCATAATCACCCATTAGCTAAAAAGTCTATGTGTCACTTAAATACTATCAATTACATACATATTCTCTAAAAAAATATACCACTCCAATGGGGCATTCCTGTTAGCTATATTTTTAGCCATCCTGATTCTATATTTGTTGATTCTTAATCCATTAGCTAAAACATCCACATCATCTCCCGCCAAATTTTTATGTATATAAAATGTCACACTTCATCTACTTTCAATTTTATAATCTTTTATTGCTTGTCTATAACAATAAAATATTGTTTTTAAAAACATAGCTAAATATTATAGCTAACAACGTTGGAGATAAAACACTTTTTCATGTATTATTTTATATTATTCTAGCTAATTGTTATACATAGCGTGGTTGAAGATGATCTTAGCTCGACAACGGAGTAGCAGAATCAAACTTAGGAATTAGGATTGATGGTTTCTCGTGAAAGAACTTGCGGTGGATGAATATGCTTTTCTCCAAAG
Source organism: Heracleum sosnowskyi (assembly GCA_030848705.1). Taxonomy (NCBI): domain Eukaryota; kingdom Viridiplantae; phylum Streptophyta; class Magnoliopsida; order Apiales; family Apiaceae; genus Heracleum; species Heracleum sosnowskyi. Next base: position 129,312,223 of record CM061238.1, on the reverse strand, counting down.
AACCTTTTTGGCAAAATGGAGTACAAATATCTTCATTTCTTCTTGTGTTGAACTTGTTAAATATTGTTCTTTTTTTGGCTTGAACGGATTGTTTAAACGTTACCGGAACAAGTTATATTGGTTCTTGCTTCACTAAATCCCATAAATAAGATGAACAGCAGGGGTGTACACGGGTCGGTTCGGCTCGGTTTTTACCGTTATCAAATCGTATATGTCGGTTCGGTTTGGTTTTTACGTATTAACCGTAAATGAACCGTCCAGAACGGTTTTTTCGGTTCGGTTAATCGTTTGTCAGTTTTGATTTTTTTTCTAATTAAAAGTATTATACAAATTTAATAATATTAAGCTTGAAAAAATTATAACATAAAAAAAAATGGCGCAAATTTTAATATAATAAATGATTCAATCTGGCGTTTGCTTAATTCAGAATCCTAATTGTTTAGATTCATTTTGCTTGGTTTGATTGCTCATGAAATTATGGAAATATAACTAAAATAACATTTATGATTGGCTAACTAATTTCTAGCTTTATTAGTTTATGATTGCTGATTATACGAGGTTTGATATAATAAATAATGTATTTTATATAATTATATATATATATAATATTATATAAACAGTTCAGTTACAAGGATAAAACCGTAACCGTTACCAAACCGTTCCATCGGTTCGGTTACGGTTCTTTTCGGTTTCGATTTTTTTCGGTTTGGTTTTTTAATTTTTCGGTCCAGTTTCAATTTTTCGATTTTTCGGTCCGGTTTTGATTTTTCAATTTTTTTTTGCTCACCCTAATGAACTCTAATCTGTATGCATATCCAATGCACAAACAAACCACAAATCTTAATACAAATCCACCCATAACAAGAATATATATAGATCTTGTAACCGTTCGATAGGTAGAACACATAAAACCACATAGGTACCAGTGAATCACCCATGTAGAGCAATAATATATACAAGATTTAGTACTAGTTCCCTAGAACATATATATAATAGAGCCATATATGCACTAGTAGCAAATCTCATGCTTTAGGTCCCTCAGGTATTAGTTTTTACTGCACGAGGTAATATTTTTGAAATTCTTTTAGAGAAATTATTATAAGGCCGTACAAATTTGAAAATCATGTAATTATATATAAGTTTAACTAGTATTTAAAATTAGTGCAAACATGATATATAAGGAAATAGTTGCTTTCAAATAGTCAACATTACGAACATGTCCAGCAGCGAAATTATACTGAAATTACAAGTCACAACATTGTTGGGTAATTCATATATCAAACAGATAAACAAGTAGTTAATTACTAACCATCAATTTTTACATGGAAACCATAGTGGCCAACGTACTCAAAGTACAACACATCATCTGCGGATAAATTGTTGTCCTCAATGAAATCATCCCATCCAATCCCAAACCGACAAACTCTGTGGTTTCTCAACGCTTCAACAGTCCATTGTTCGGCTCCTCTTACCCCTATGTTTATAGATAGACCATAAATTCTTTGCAATGTACTACAAAATTAATGTCAAACAATTTTGGTTAAGAAAAAAATTTTAGTACAGAACACATTTCCGTCATGAAATCATATTGTTAACATAGACAGATTGAAAACTTACCACGCCACGAGACTTCTTTTCCATATGAGAAGCTTTCAGAACCACTTTGAAGGAAAACAATTTGTCATCTTCGCTATTTTCATCATCTGATTCTGTTCAATCCAAGCAAAATATGAATGACATAAAATGTATGAGACCTAATTATTAACAAATAATCTTAAACTTCTAATACCTGCAGAACTATCGTCCGACGTATCTGAAGTATCATCAGTACTATCCGATAAAACAACTAAATCTTCAACACAAGACGGTCTAGTGAAATCTTCAAACCGATAATAACCATCACTATCTCGAAAGTGATTCATCCATTGAGAATCGTAAACAGGGACAACAAAATTTGAAGATCCAAGGTAATTAAAAAAACTACATAATCTTCCAGAACACTAAACTTTCCAAAAAAACGATGCAAATCATAAATTCTATAACTCCCAGGACAGTACTTCAATTGTGTGGAAATGCCACCACCAAGATTCACATTCAGAGTATTGCTCAATTCGTCCCCATAGTTGCAAATAAAAACACGAGGTACTTCCTGTTTTAGATTTCAAAAACTATCTAAAATAAAATAAATACAAAAATTAATTAAATCAAATTACCATACATATCAAACAAACTTACAATCTCCTCAGATTTCAAAGAACTTTCAGTCATCATTTTGAAAAATCTCGCATATGATCTTAAACCAATAGAAACTGTGAAAAACATCATATTTCGGTCAATAAACTGAAAAAGGAAAAAATAATAAAAATAAATTAACAACAAAGAAGTATAATACCTCCAATATTAACCTCCTTTGAAGCTAAGCTTCCATGAAATACACAAACTATATACTTGAAATTCTCATCAGTTTTACCAAAAGAAAGAGAATCACCAGCCATGACACATGATGCATCAACAAAGTCAATCCAACCATCACCAAAATATAAAGATCCATTCTTAAAGTCAACAGATATATTCCAGAAATGTTTTTCAAACCCCAACTTCAGGGTCTTACAAGATTCATCCAAACTCAATTGGTGACATGCATAAGAAGAAAGAACCTGCAAATCAGACAAATACAATCAAAACACTTTTAAAACACGAAAAAGACAAATGACAAAACAACAAATTTCACTTACGGGAAGCATCTTTGCACTGACCAAATGCTTATTCTCAATCACCAAATGATAAACCCCAGAAAAATTGTCAATAGCGTTTTAAGTAAACATATAAGAAAACTTAGCCAGTTCAATTTTATTATAAACCAGGTCAGAGGAAGGACAATGCTCATAATTGGAATACATGAGTTCGGTAGTATAAGAAGAATAAAGATGTACTCGAAAATTTACTCCTCCATCATATTCAAGTAAAACAAGAGAATATGACCTTATCCCGTAAAATCTCATCATACCTTCCAAACCCTCAATTTTCTTACCACCATCGACAACCGTACCACTCCAAGCATGTGAAGATTCAACATGCAACCTTACTTTAGAAGGCAAAGACTTACCATGTTCAACATAAAAAACTAACGGAAGAATCTGAAATAAAAGACAAAAAAAAATAGATTAGACCAAAATATTAACAAACGAAATCAATGAACAAAAGAGTAATTACCAATTCACCAGGCTGATAATGGGAAGAGAAGTTAGGGCATATGAAACTGAGTTGTCTATCTTCCGATTCCATTTCGTTTATCCTTGAAATCGTAAAGAGTACAACTATCCTAGAAGAGAAAAGTGAACATGGACAGCAGAATATGCAAACTGCAACGAAAATGGAGTTCAAAATGGAGTTACACAAAGTCCGATAAACCTGCTAGTGACTCAACATTAAGTCAATATTCATGTCAATAAATATATCCAACTAATTTAGTAAAGTCGGGATCAATTTTTTTAAAAAAATTTCATTTCAAACGAAAAAGACTTAATATTATTTTTGAAAAGTTTCTCGATGCAACGAAAATTTTATATATGCAACTTAAATAAAATTTTTGATTTAATCAATTTTTAAAGATAAATGCCTCAGCGTAGCAGACACAATGACTAGTATATATAATAGAGCCATATAGGCACTAGTAGCAAATCTCATGCTTTAGGTCCCTCATGTATTAGTTTCTACTGCACGAGGTAATATTTTTGAAATTCTTTTAAAGAAATTATTATAAGGCCGAATAAATTTGAAAATCATGTAATTTATTTAATAAATTAATGTGTTATTAATGAAAAAGAAGCTCATTGTGAGGAAATATCTTTAAGAGGAGAGCAGTTCATTAGGAGTAACGTATTATATGCTAGAATTAAAAATTATTATTATATTATGTATTTTAAAATATAAGTTGGAATTTAAATTTTGAAATATATATATATATATATATATATAGTAATCAATATAATATATTCAGCATAATGTTAAAACAATGAAAATATCAAACAATTTCCTTTTTGTATATTTATTCATAATTTTTGTGAATGATCAAGATGACACGGAAATCTCAAAAGAAATCTTATGTTGGAAATATAATCATTTACTTTATTTAAAAACATTTTTTGTAAAATAATTTTGAAATTATTTTAGAAAAATTATTATAAAGCCGCTGCGAAGATAAATAATTTAAGATGTACGCGATCCATCTCATTTTAATTTTATATTTTATTTTAGTAATTTAATGTGCATTGATCACATAATTTCACAATAATTTTAATATTTTTCCTTTGAAATAAAACTTAATATCCAAAATTTGAATTAGGGGAAAAAATATAAATAAAAGTCTATGATCAAACTTTGGTTGATTTGTTCTTCTTGACCCCCAACAAACAATCAAAAGACCCAAACACTCCCTGAAACCCACCATGTCAACACCACCCCCCACCCCCTCAATCACCACCCTAACCCGCCCCTGGCACGATTTCCTAGACATCTCCGCCCTCAGTCTCCCCATCTCCTTCTCCGAATCAACTTTCCGTATCAAAAAAAACCTCAATTACTTTCGCTTTAATTACACTCTAATCACCCTTATAATCCTCTTTTTCTCCCTAATTTACCACCCCATTTCAATAATAACCTTCATATTTGTAATCACAGCTTGGTTGTATCTCTATTTTCTCCGTGCTGAGCCTGTGTTGTTGTTCAATTGGGTTTTCGATGAATGGGTTGTTTTGATTTTCTTGTATTTTGTTACTTTTGTGGCCTTGGTTTTGACTAGGGTTTGGTGGAATGTGCTTGTGGCTTGTTTGATTGGTGGGGTTTTGGGGTGTGTTCATGGCGCGTTGAGAGCTCCTGAAGATGGGGATGATATGGAGTCTCCGTATGGCCCGTTGCTTTCGGTTGTGGATAGTCCTAGAGGGAGTTATGCCCCGGTTTAGTTAGTTTGATTTTTATAGTATTGTTGGTTATAACTGTTTGATTGTTATACTCATTTTTATAATGCTTTTGATTGACAATTATGTAGTGATTTTTGTGTTGTATGTTTGAAGTTATTGTGTTTAGAATGTGATTATGATCTGTGATAATGGTGTTTTTTAAGTAATTAATGTGACCGCGATTATTTCGTAGGGTCTTGTGATTGTAGTGGCTCGGTAGTAATTTGGAATATATAGAAGGGGCAGTTCTATGACCGTAGTGTAAGAAACCCGATACTATTCTACCCATCTTACTCCTTTGTTGAGTGGACTGAGGCTGAGCAGTCGAAATTAGAGAGGCCTAAAGTATACGCGCTTCAATTATAGTGAAAGTAAACTCTTTTGGCCTGAAATTTTGGCGTAAGTTGAATTAGAGCTTTTAATGTCGCTTGTTAATACTACCTATCAACAGTGTAAGATTGGTTGGATAGTACGGAAGCTCTGTCCTACAGTGGCTACTAAGTACTGACTATTCCCTTTATGAAGTGCATGACTTTTATTTGCATATAGCAATATATTTTGTTTATCTTCTAATGTTGGGGGTTTAATATGTTGATTTTTAGGGGATTTTAGACATGACTTTAGTATTAAAAATCTGTGTACAGTTGGATATTGTATGTTAGTTATATGCCAGATTACCAGGCTATTAACCTTCCAGTAGCTTCTGTACTTTCAGTAGTTTAAACTCTGCCGAGACTAATATACTCACTGTATTTAAGAATGGGTTGTCTCCAGGAAGGTGTATTAGTTTTAGGCCTCCTCTGGTGTAGTATCAAGTATCAACTGTTATCCTGAAGGTAAGTTATCTTATAGAATTGTACAGTTATGTTTATTCGTAGTGGCTAGTGATTTTAGGTTCAATAATGGAGTTGATAACTCAATGTATTAGGTGATTTTGAAATATGTAACTCGCGTTCTTCCGAATTACCATTTTTATTGTAGATATCTTAAGATATGCCTTCTGATTATCAGTTTATGCACAGCAAGACACTGTACGGTTTAAAACGTATATGGTATCTAGTAAACTTGTATTCCATATATAAGGTATAGTAACCTTCCTATGTCTTATGTGTTCTAGTTCTTATGTATGTTCTAGTTTAAACACTTTTAAAGAGTCAGGATAGATACCCAGTCAGTTCCTAATCTTCAATAATGGGCATTGTAGCTCCTTACCTGGACAGCTGAATTGTGTAAAAAGTGTCTGTTAGTTCATAGCTCCGCAAACACTGATATTTAGTATTCAAGAGTTCTCCCAGATGTTAATAAGGATTTCATTTTCTGGTGATATTTAGCATCCAAACTTAAGTTAGAGATGATCTTGAAACTACTGTAACATGAACATTCTTCTTAGCATATTTCTCCCAGATGTTTATACTAGCTCATTTGTTGTCAGGGAGGTGTGTTCTAACTAAACATAGAAATCATTTTGGAACTACCATACTGCAAGCGAATCATTTTAGGTGTTTGGAACTTTAAACGATTCCAGTATTATATTAGTAAAAGACCGTCGTCGTTATATCAGCTACCCTTCAATGCAACAGCTTATAATTTACTTAGCACAGTTTTTGGGTTGATCACTTTTGTTGTTTCAATAGATTGTGATTGGCGATTATTTCAGAGCAGCTTTTCGCACTGCACAGATGAGAAATGAAACTAATTTGTTCAAATGTTGACGAACCTGTATAATATGCACTGGATGAACCACATTGGCATACAAATAGGCTCAGTAATGACTAATGATAGACGTCGGTCATTGTTAATGAATTATGTTTGTATATTTGTGCATGTATGCCGGCTACAACTCTATTAGATAAACAAAATGCAGAGCTGTTGGTATTATACTATTATATACCCTACCTACAGCAACCTTGTCTTGTTAGGGATTTGTTCAGAGTTCGTCGGAGAATACAAGTTGTTAGGAGGGTTGGTTAAACATACAAGGGATTGTATGTTTGGCACTCTGTTGTTTGTTCCTCGATGTATTTGGCAATTTGTCTTCCTGCTGGAGAATCTTGTGCTGTGTCAATTGGATATTTGATTCTCCAGAAGCTGGAAGTTTTGTACACAACATTTTCTCCCGGTCTTTCTGAAAACTAAATAAATAAATTATATCGCAAACAGTAACACTAAAAACGATTATTTTTAGTGTTTAATGTTGATAAACTTAATAGGGGTAAAATGTTCCAATAGGATCCATTTTGATTACTGTAGCTCTGAACCAAATTTCATATGAATCTGGATGATCAGACATTCTTTAGGTCCAAGTTTGCTTTTTAAATTTTTTATTATAGCAGAGTAGATTTAATATATGATTAGCTTATATCCTGTGCGATGCACGGTTTTTTTTTAAATATTTTTTAAATATTTTTTTAGATTTTTGTAATTATATATTATTTTATGAAATTTTAATATATATTTATACGTGTATATAATAAATAAATTGATTATAGATAGGTCCGACCCAAATTATAGATAGGTCTGGCTCAAATACCGACCGACCACAATTTTTAATGTTTCGTCTTTAATAATAATAGCTTAAAACCCGTGCGATGCACGGATTGTTAATTGTTATTTTATTTTTATTATTTTAATATTTTATTAATTGTAATTGTGCAAAAAATAAGTAGACATGTTAAAATAGCTAAACATTTTTAATTAATTAAAAACATTAAAACAAATTTTAAAATAAATAAGTATGGGTTTGTCCGTTATATTTTTGGAAATGAGGGGTTTTAGTAAGAAAAAATAAAAAATGTAACATATATTTAGTTTAAAAGGGTAAATGCACGTGATATTTTTGGAAAATGAGGTTTTAAAATTTAATAACTAAAAGTATTTAAATATGTTTTAAAATAAATAAGTAAAAGGTTACCTGTGATATTTTTGGAAAAAAAATGTATTTTAGTGAGAAAAATAGAAAAAGTAAATTGTAAAAGGTAATTTCCCATGATATTTTAGAAAATGAGGGACTTTGTTAGAAAAAAATATATAACGTGTTTTAGCTGAAAAGGTACTTGGTTATAAATAGGTATTTGATTATTTATATTTTAATATTTTTAGTAATTGCATTTATTAAGAAAAATAAATAGATATGTTAAAATAGGTAAACTTTTAAAAAATAATTATAATATTAAAATAGGTTTAAAAATAAATAACTAAATGTTTGTTCGTGATGTTTTTGAAAAAAGAAGGGTTTTAGTAAGGAAAAATAGAAAAACTAACATGTTTTAGTTAAAAAAGGTAATTGCCCGTGATATATTTGAAAAAGTAGGAAAATTTGTTACAAAATTTTTTCTATAAATAAGTAAGGTGAAAAAGATAATTGGTTATACATAAGTAATATTAATATTTAATAATATATTTCTATAAATAAGTAAGGTTAATTAAGTAAAAACACGAAGTATAGTTAATTAAGGACAATTAAGTAAAATCAATGTCTATTATATAATAGTATTGATGGTATAGATATGCAAAAAAGGTCAAATTTCATTTTAATTACCGTAATGTAAAAATCACAGTGAAGATACCGCTTTAAATTAATCATAAAATCGGAATTAAAATTTTATTTTTTGAAACCAAAAAATCGGAATTAATTGTTGAATGGATTATATACTTTTTACTCTTCTGAATTTATTTTTAGTTATTCATTGACTAATACATATAGGATTATAAATTTGACAAGTATAGTATATAAAATTAAAATTTATTATTTGTATTAGTTTATTACAAACATATACAGCCCAGTTGCAAACTGCAATCCTTCTAACATCCGACCGACCGTACAAACAATACTCGGGGTTTAATTTTAATGAAACTGACAGAGGAGTTGAATTCGCGGATTGAGTTTTGTTGTGAATCATCTGCTGAGAATCGGCCGTGTGTAAGCTTCCTGTGTCATCCTAGGGTTTACTTAACTATTAATTTCTGATAATTTTGTTGCAAATTTGTAATCAGGTGCATCTCCCATCGTAATTACTAGATATTGTGAGCATAAATATGGTTGATTTGTGCCTTTAGTAACTTAAATTCATGGCTTTTTGAATCTTAATATGATGTAAAAAGTTGTTGTAAACTCTCCCAAGATGCAGCTTAAAATCGTATGCCATTCTTATAAATTGCTCCTTATTGCTCTCATCATACTAGTTAGGTCTATGTTTAGTTTTTTTACTTCTTTCTGGCTCATGTTTTATTTTAAGGGATTATTAGTTCATTTCTATGAGATTGTAGTATGTATGTAATGAGAGTGTGATTGAATTATTGCCCAAATTATAATAGATAGTAATCCACACTTGTTTATGAGATTATTTTATTATAATAAATTGAGTTTAAATCAGCATAATGAAGGAATCATAGTCCTTTCTAATAAAGATAGCTTTAGCGTGTGCTTTCTGTAGACTCTTTTAATCACCAGGATCATATTTCATGAATTTCTAGTACAGCCCTTTTTATAGTTAGACTTACTGACATGCTTATGTGTACATTTGATGAACTTTTATTATTTCTATAGTTAAAGTCTGGAATTCGTTGGCTAAAGAAAGAAGAGATCACGAAGAAAAGACACGATTATGAGGATTGTCGGATTGACAGGAGGAATCGGATCGGGGAAGAGTACTGTTTCTAATCTCTTCAAGTCGCACTCCATCCCAGTAGTTGATGCAGACCTTGTAGCTCGTGTATGATTTTCTGCTCGTGTGTGTGCGTGTTCTGTTGGTGTATGTGTGTGACCTGGGAAATATTTGCTTACAAATTTGATAATTGGATTGTCTGCTCTTCAGTTTTATAATTTCTGCTACTGCTTTATGTAAATATAATTTGAACTAAGGAACGATTTACTTAATATTTGATAACTAGATTTTCTGCTCTCTAACTGTATTGTTTATGCTAGTACTTTGCATTGAAATTTTGAGACCTTAGTTCATTTTCTTCACTGGGTAGAAGTTTAGAATTAGAAATTCATTTCTTGCATGTTCTTAAAGTTTCCTTTGGTGTTCTTTATACAATTTTGTTATAAATTTTATATTTAGGTTTACAGCCAAACTAACTACAACATAGAAAAGAAAACTCTATGTTCGATAATTTTTTTGCAACTACGTTCTGATACATATCAGTATCAAGATTTTATTTATTAAATATGCTTACAATTTTTTCCAAATGTGTAAAAATTATACCATACATCATAATTTACTTCACAGGATGTTTTGAAGAAGGGGACCGGTGGTTGGAAAAAGGTTGTGGAAGCATTTGGAGAGGACATACTTCAGGCCAATGGGGAGGTTGATAGGCCTAAGCTAGGCTATATTGTGTTTTCTGATCACGGGAAACGACAGGTTCTTAATAGGTAAGTCATGAATATGCAATCAAATCATCAACAGATGATTTGCCTTTTTCGTGGGAAGTGGGAACAATTTGATTGCATCTCTTTTGGTTCTTGTAAGCCTGAAGTGAACTTCGAACGAGAAAAAATGAATATTTAGAATTATTTGAGTTACCGCCTTTACTGGATTGTTTCTATCACCTTTCTTGGTTCGTTGAATATTACATTGCATTTATTCTTTTCTTCAAGAAGATGTGCATAAAATAACATGTGTTCAATATGCATCTATGTCTTTTTAATGAATATTGTACATATTTGTAGGTTACTTGCACCTTATATATCACAGGGCATCTTTCAAGAAGTTATAAAATTATGGATGAAGGGCTACAAGGTTATTGTTCTTGACATCCCATTATTATTCGAGGTTAAGATGGACAAGTGGACAAGTCCCACTATTGTTGTATGGGTTGATTCAGAAACTCAGCTTACTCGGCTTATGGAAAGAGATGGTACATCGATGGAAGATGCAAAAAACAGGATAGATGCTCAGATGCCTCTGGATTTGAAAAAGACCAAGGCAGATATAGTGATTGACAACAATGGATCTTTGGAAGAGCTGAAGGAAAATTTTCTGGAGGTACTAAAACTGGTCACAAAGCCCTTGACATGGACTGAATTTTGGCTTTCTAGACAAGGAGCTTTTTTAGCTTTTGGGTCGATTTTTGTTGGGGTTTTATTATGTAGGAAAGCTTTGTAAAAGGAATGGTTTTTTTTACAAAAGCTTAGCTGAAATTCATGGTGGTTGTGATTATTATGCCTCACTTAAAAGTTTTTTCCTATGTTGTGAAGCTAAGATGTTGACAATTGTTTCTAGTTGTAACACTTTATAACTGTAACATAACATTGTCATCATTTATGAAGGTGATTGATTAATAAATTCATTATGAACAGCTGAACACAGAGACTATTGCCGTTGAGGTCATATTTGTAGGAGATTACAAGAACTAAGAAAATGTAGTAAAAATAACCATTCAAGATACAGTCATGGTTTCAGATTCAGGTAATAAAATTATATCTAGCTAATTGTAGATGCTAGGGCTTTCTCACCTCTACCATTTATCATAAAATAGTGAGAGTGTTGATTTTTTCTATGCTTTAACCATAGTAGTTTCAGTATATAAATCAGTGACTAAATATGGTTCATAACCACTGATTGACATTTAATAAAGAAATGCAATGGGCTAGTTGGCTCTACTGAGGTGGAGGTAAAACACTGTTACAAAGGTACAGATAGATGGCTCTCTGGCTGAGGAGGTGCACTACAGGCATACAAAGGTGTGGATAAATGGCTAACAAGGATTGTTACCAGACGCGCACAATTGGCACGAATATAAGTTTTTTTTGTCGGGAGATACTAGCACGGATATAACTTATTGTCACAATAAAATAAAATTAGAAAATGTGAAACAGTAAATTGTAATCTTTAAGACAAAAACTGCTACTATGTTGTACGATGCCGGGAACTGTAAGTAAAGACGGCTAAAAGTTCTCTGTTGTGACTTCGTCTACCCAGTATAAGACTACATGTAGTTCAAAAATTTCACTCTATGATAAAATAGGAAAAGGCCTTCAGTTACTGATGGTCTGGATGTTTTCGACCATAAGTAAGAACCATAACAAATTCCTCAGCCGAGTCTCCCACCGCTGCTTGCAACTTTTCTGAATCTGATATTGCCTGTGACCACATATCAGCTAATTGATGCAGCTCCAAATCTTGAGGAAGACACATACCCCACAAACTGATCTCCACCTATTATACCACATTTTGAAAACAATCAGAATGTTAATGTGCATTTAGCATTCCACCATATATTACTACAACACATACATAAAACATTTATTTATATGATGATATGCTAGACAATGTTGGGAACATATATAACAGAGGTACAATATACTAGATGATTTGACTTACCTCGTCTTCTCTATCAAGTCCCAGTTTCTGCACAAGGTACTTCTTGATAAACGAAATTGTAAGGGTAACATTCCTTGGACACCAAAATAAAGTTAAAATAAGAATTACTGGCTTTGCACGATGCTAATTAAGCAGAAATCATAAAATATTTATTTGAGAGTAGAGACTATCGTATCTAAACTCATCAGCATACAGTTATGCATGCATTTTCATGCCAGTTAGACAATCGCAATGCTTAAAGGAAACCGAAGCCTCAAATAATACTTTACATAACTAATATTTTTCAGCAAAAGTAGTACACATGCTCATCGGATACTTGAGATGACAGAAAACTTCTGAATGAGGCGGCTTAGTGCTTGAGAACTAGGCAGGCAATCTACTAATTACCATATATGTGGATACATTATGTGACTAATTACCATAATAGAGGAAAAAATTATTTATCCACCAAGCATAGCATTGTAAAGAAATCATTCTTGCTTTTAAATGGAAGTACTAATAATGTGTTTTAGGCATAATAAAGAAGCCGCATGGTAGAAAAATACTATACTCTCAAACCATTTATATTGTGACTTAATAATGGGATCTGAGTGACAACAATTAAATACTCACTTTATCATCAAGTAGCAACGAGGAATTTGTGGCAGTTGTTCGACTCCTTCCCTGGGAACATAAACAATAAGCGCAAAGACAAATATGTTTATAACAGAGCTATAAAAATGAAATAACAAAATTTAGCTTATTGTGGAAAAACATTAGTATAGCACGAGTATAAGCTCACTGGTTATCAGAAGAAATCAAGGAAAGCCAAATTGGAACTACTCTCTTTGCATGTTGACTGCTTGTAGTATCAACGATGGTTTGTGCATGAATCAATCCCTGAGGCTCAACTGTCTTCCTAGGCCGACCACGATTCTTCCTTACAGGTCTTAGTATCGGAAGTGATGGTTGAGTAGATTTATTTGCGACATCAGCATTGTCGCTTCTCAAGTTCTTTTCTGAACTCCCGTCTTCCGTTTTGGATATGTTCATAAGCTTACTGGACACGTCTTCCTCTGGAACAGTTTTATCATTTTCGTTTTTTTCTGTTTCTGCCATCTCTTCTACAGGTTTCAACAAATTATTCACCAACTCAATTTTTTTGTCACATCTTTGAGTTCTCTCTCTGGCTATTGTAGTAATTTGTTTCTTGGAGGACTTCACAGCCAAAGAATTATGCACAATCAAAGTAAATACATAATCAGTTCATCAACTAAAGGCCTATTGACAAATTTCAATACTGGCAACTGGTTTGTAAATAAAATTTTCATATATATAGACTAGCTCATAGTCCTAGTAAGTTTTATAAATAGTTTCACCTGAGAATACCCTTTTACAATCAAGAGAACAACGCAAGTCCACGAGAGAGAGAGAGAGAGAGAGAGAGAGAGAGAGAGAGAGAGAGAGAGAGAGAGAGAGAGAGAGAGAGAGAGAGAGAGAGAAATTAATTATTAAATTCACATAGTGTAGACCAACCTGCTTATCACCTGGAACACAGTTATTTAAATTCATGGAAGGTTTTATGCTCTCTGAGTGTGCTTCCACTGATTTATGTGTGTCCTGAATGAAGGTAGCTGATCCTTCAGAGGGTAAAGCCTTTCTTGCAATGGATTTTCTTTGTCTACCCATACAATTTGAACCGGATGATTTTACTTTGTTCTCCAAAGAAGAGAGAGACCTCTGCTTTCTTTTGGCAGGCACTGTGATAGGTTGCTCAGCTTCTCCATTTAATAGCCCATTTTCCTTGTACTCTAGTTCATCATCTTGTTTCTCTGCTTGTCCTAGAGAGGGAAAAATCGCTGCTCTAATCGAACTCCAGTTGTGGTCTGGCCTGAAAATATAGTTTGATATATAAGAAATATTGAGAACTTTTATCAGACCTCTAATTGCTTCATACGATTTTAGGCAAATTGCCTCAATTCATTTCTTGCACTCTTTTATTTTGTGCACATTTTACGCAAGATATGAATACATAAGAATTCTGTTTTATACATGTGTGTGTAACCGTAGACTACAAAATTTCACACTGTACCCCTTGAACTGCTTCATTACATGCACTACTTATATGGATTTGATCTGTTACACTTGAAATGAAAGAAAAATTGTACTTAGTTTTCTGCTTTGAAATAATAAGATAAAATTTCTGCGTACCTAAGTTTATCTAGTGGCATACAACCAAGATAAACTTTGCACACAGGGCAGCTGTTCAGATCGTCTTCTTGTATCTTCGTGCTTATGCATCTGTTGCAAACTGTCAAGCAGACTTAATGAGGATCAGCGATTCGAAATATTGATATGAACAATAGGCATCAATCAAGAACAACAGAAAAAAACCATGAAACATAAAAAATCACTATCTTGTACATATTTCATGTACATTGTATTAAAATCCTGTTCTACTGTAGTTGATATCATAAAGTTCAAAACTGTTTCCATATACCTAATTTAAACTATAATAATGAACTCATAAAATTAGCTTCCATCAACTAGTAAATTTATATTTCGTGAAAATCCAAGAAACATGAATAATATAGTAGCAATTACCCTCCAATCCCAGAAACATGCTGACAAGATCGTAAACAAAGCAATTAAAGACCTAAACAAAACATAACCAATGTATCCCACTTGGAAGCACGGTTTAGGACATTCCTCTTTCCCACACATGAGCTAATTAAAGGGACCAAAAACAAACTCAAATAACACAGGGGCGTGGCAAACATACAATTCAAAAACTAACATATCATTCCCACACATACAAAACATTTATTATTCACAAATGAAAAAAAAAAAGAACACTCACAAATGTGAAGACACTTAGTGATGTTAACAGGGTCATTGAATATGTTGTTGCAGATGGAACATGTGAACAGTTTAGCCAAATCTTCCTTCTTAACTCGAACACTTTCGAAATCA
Organism: Heracleum sosnowskyi; assembly: GCA_030848705.1. Lineage (NCBI taxonomy): Eukaryota > Viridiplantae > Streptophyta > Magnoliopsida > Apiales > Apiaceae > Heracleum > Heracleum sosnowskyi. The sequence goes on along the minus strand of CM061238.1, from coordinate 129,296,985 downwards.
ATCTCGTCTTTACTCATTGCCATCTTCACGAAAAACAATCCTTTACAACACAATCTGAATTCTTGAATGCTGACTACACGTCCCAACAAAATTTACTGCATGCTAATCCAAAAATCAAGAACATATGTAATAAAATAAAATAAAGAATTGTAGTCTCCGTCAAAATATATGCCATTAAATAAAAACCATCAAGATTATTTCAAGAAACTGCAACTAATAATTATTTTAGTACATACCTTCGAAAATCCACGGCTCTACTTTGATTTATATGCGGGTTTGCTTATATATGTATGTAAGTAATATTGGAGGGGTTGAAGAGGTGATGGGAGATTGTATAAGGGACATGAATTGAATTGGGATGTATATATATCTCACAAAAACATGTTAAGCATGGCTTCTCATGTCTTGGCTTATATATTTTGCTCATGAACTCTCTTCTCGACTGAATTAGCAATGTTATATTTATAATAAATTTGGAATTTTATTTTCCTAATTTTAATGTAATTTTGTTTAATTTAGTATTTTGACAGAATAAATATATTCCAAAACGGATCCGTATGTAGAAAGTATTTTACATACGTATATTTATTTTGATATTATATTTTATTAAAAATCTGTATCAGTTGAAAAACAAGTATACGTTACACGTATACACGTGTATGTAGACGTGTTTATTGATAAATGAGTATATGTCAGCATCATTATACTAATTATACGTGTATATCATGCACTGGATGAATATACGGTGATGCACATATTATTTTAATATTATATATAGTATTATAATCACAAATTTGAAAAACCCAAAATCTACAAAATAGAAAACATAAAATAATAAATTTTGATTTATGTCTTTGAGGAAACATATGTGCCACAGCATATTTTAAAAAATTACTATCATGTTCGATAGTGGACATGATTAATATATGTGTTGATATAAAAAATCAATATTAGTTTGTTAAACAAAAATCAATGTACATATGTATCCAATAATTTCATTAAGACTAATTTTAAACATATTAGAAAAAATTGTTCTATGCTCATCAAATAATAAACTATGACACGGAAATTTGTTAAATAATAAACTATGACACAGAAATTTGTTAAATAATAAAATAATAACACAAAATCTATTATATATGTTGATGGTAAACAATAAAAAATCACACAAAAATGTAAAGTATATGCTGAGTCAAATGATTATAGTATACATTGAGTCCACCTCATACTCATTTAAAATTTAAATATAACATAAATCATAAAAGGTCACTTGAAAATTTTAGTTACACTTTTATGTAAATACAGATTAATACGGTGAGAGAACTAAATCTATTATTTTCATTTGTAAAAATATGCAAAAGACTATATAGGTTTGCCTATTGTTAAAAACATTCATAAGTAAGGTAAGGTTTACTTTTAAGTTAAAAGATGATATAATTTTCTCCCGTATTCTTATTAACAAAATGTTACCTAAAAAAATGTAAGAAATAAGAAAATAAATAACACAAACAATTGAAAGGTCCAAAATCCACTTTTATCAATTTAAAGAATAAATTTAAGATGAAATCACTATTAAGTTTTAGGTGTTTCAAGTTTTACTTAGTCAAACAATATTTTAGGATTGATATTCATTTTTTTTTCCGCTTTTTATGGCTTTAAAAAAATGTATTATATATTTAAAATTTATGATATTATAAGCCGTCACAAGCCCAAACTTGATTACTACTGTTTTCTCAGAAAACCTACAAATTCCGAGTGTGAGGCACTTGGCATTGCTGGAAAGAAACGAGTGCATATAGTAAATTAAATGAAAATAAGATAACTTTGATTTGTGACTAAGCAGACTGAAATGTTAACAGAAGAATATAAAAAAAATAAGAAGCATCAACTAAAACTTATTTAAAGTTTTACACAAATGCTTTCTCTGTTACAAACTGGGAAGATACTGTAATGTAGAATAACAAAGGTGAGGACTCAGCTTGAGCCGTAAGCCCGTGATCTGCATGTTGATCTATTATGACCTAAATTTACTAGACATCTGTACATGATGTCATTGTTATATGCAGACTCTTCTTGTTTGATAGTTTAAACAGAAATCCACCAACTTTAACTAGGCAGATGTATATTTCTAATGTGGATTCTTAATCACTTTCGAACTGCATAGACAATATATATTAATGCAACATTATATATCAAACACAATGACACTACACTTCCTATCGAAAAACATACTTGTAAAAACACCTTAACTAAGTCCAATAGTATATAAAGGTGTTTCCCAGGTTATCATCAAAGACAAATTTGCTACTCTGTTAAAAAAGAGCTTCAATGATGATAAACATCTTCCTTGCATGTCAACTTTTCACTTTTATCTTAAACCTTCATAAGGTAATATCTGTAATACTGAACCAATTTAATTACATTTTAGTAATATCTTCATTCTGTTGAAGGCCGGGCGTAGAAATTTGCTACTGGGATTCTGTCCATTGTTATATCCCTCTACTAGATTGTATAGTTCAAGATCCAACTAAACCTTTGAGGCGGGCATATGATATGATAAGTAGAAATAGTACAGCTGAAGCGATCCCTGATACACTGACCACCTGTGAACAAAAGCAATAACTAATTATACCGACTTATCAAAGAAGTTCGTTAACGTTCTGCACATATTGCAACTTCCAGGCTTACCCATTTGAACATATAACCATGATTATCGTTCCAAGTATATGGGATATTCATGCCAAATATTGCAGCCACCAACGAATATATTGACAAACAGACTGTACCTGAACTTAAAAAGAGTTCTAGCTGCAGTAGCATGTAGAAGACATATATTAGAGGCTAATGCGATAATTGATAAATACATTGCCTAATAAATATGGTAATAATTGTGTATAAGAACAAGAGACAGCAACATTGCCTAATAAATATGGTAATAGGTTAAGTGATTAAAAACCAGGAAATGCATCCATAACAAATTAAAGATGAGATTCATACAGCACCTGAATCAGTTGATTTCGGTGATTGTCAAGCTGCAATCGAATTGCAAAAATTGTTAGAGACCAATAAGTAGTGGACAATAGCAAATAACTAGTGTAGCTCATATGCTACCTGAATGTTAATATAATCTTCTGTATCATCAATATACTCGCGCAGCTGCATTGTTATGTCACAAAAGTTAATAGGAATGAACCAACCAATGTAGCTGTATATGAATAATGTGAAAATTTCTCATGCAAGGAACATAACAACAATGTAGTAGAAATTGAAATGTATAAGAACAATAAAGTGAACAAATGGTTTTGGATGCCTGACGCATCAATGTTGTCGATACTAGAAAGTTCAGTTCCATGTAAACTTAACCAAGTATTACTCAAAGCAATTTTCAGTTTGAAGCTCTACGACAGCTTTACTACAATAGTACAAATGTTAGATTTCTTATTAGAATAATCATGTCTATCTGCTCATACTTTTGAGGATTAAGCATAATTAAGAAAACCGATAACAGGGCAAGCAAACAGCATTCTTCAGCCAAAAAAAAGCACTGTATACTCATATGACATATCTCAATGGAAGCCCAAATGATAAAACATTTGTGTTATAACAAGTTAAAAGAGAATATATATGAAGGTCAACTAGTGACTTAACCAAACGGCAAAATATATATGATAGGAGACACAATATTTTGTTCATACTTGATGGTTTGGTCTTATAGTGAAAACTGGGAGATACAAGAAAAGTAACCCAAGCAAAAGTTTAGAAATTCATACTAGACAGGAAGCTGAAATGAAATATAAGAGATGAGAGTATGAAATATAAATTGGCCTCTTATATATATGCCAAAATTGTAGAAAACACTTGAAAGTTTTGGAAAGTTGAATTCGCTGACCAACCCATTCACTACCTTGTTAGCTCAAATAATTTAAAGCTCGCATATAATATTTACAACTTCATTCTAATAAGCACTCTGTTCCATGAAAATGGTTATAATTAGCTATCACTTATGGCCCAATTGGCATATCCTTATTCCACGTTATTCTGATTATAGACGCACGTCAATAATAATATCAATAATAAACAAAAGACATATATAAAACTAGATGTGGCAGAACTACTGAACTCATATATTTAGGTAATCGAGCTCCAACAACATGTGCAGATGCCGAGTCCTTTAAAAAAGTTAAACCAACTAGTCTTTAAAATTATATTTGAATCAGAATTCAAGCCTATTATTAAAACCCTATCCACAATGCATACAACTGAGTAGAAAACAACAGAAAAGAAAGGATAAAGAAGTACATACAAAGACATTAAGGAATAATTATGGGCATGGCACACAGTTGCTTCACACTTCTAAAAATTATGAACTAGAATTTTTCAACAAATCATTTCTGAAGGACGCTTATAGAAGCAGAAGACAAAACAGTTATACAGTTAGTTGGCACAACTAGAGTTTATTGTCACTGCTACAATAAAGTTAACTTTCACCAACCCCCCCCCCCCCCCTCTCTCTCTCTCTCTCTCTCTCTCTCTCTCTCTCTCTCTCTTCTCCCTCTCTCTTATCTTTCTTCCTCGCTAAGTTACTCAATTCTTATCTATTTCTGTCTATTTCTTCCCCCTTTCTACCTTATCTATCTCTGATTATCTGTTTCTTTACTCATTTCACTGTTATTTACTTGTTGTGTGATTACATAAATTGAAAAACACCAAAAAAATTAGTTTAATTAAGTCAGAAACTTAAAGATGCCAAGTATCACTAGATACCACAAGAAAACCCCGTGCCAAAAAAACATTATCATTCATATATACAAAAACTGATTTTTTGTACATGATATATACTGATGGAAATTTAAACTTAACCATGTGTGTGTAGTACTTCTAGATAAAGTAGAAAATGCCTTTCTATAACAGTACAGCTTTCTATCCAAATAAAAAATAAATATATAAATATCCAATAATGAGTATAAGATTTTAAGAGATTTTAAACTAAAATTATATTTATAATTTCTTTGACAAGATTAACAAATAAAACATAGATAAACCTCCCAAACATGTCATAATTAGAGTACAATAATATTTTTAATGTTAAATCAGCCACAAAGCCAACATCAAAGAATATGATGAACAAGCTATTATTATATATCAAAATACGGAACATACTTACCGTTGTCAATTTGTTTAACGTGCCATCAATCTGCATAAAGTAAGCCTAAAATAAAACCATCCACTTATTAGAAAATAGTGTGGCTTTAGATGGTAGAAAGCAAATAAGTTAGCATCTGACCTCAAGCAACATCTCAAGCTCCTCAACATCATTATCATCTCCACGTATAGTGGCCATGCTTGCCCTACTAGCTCTAGATATTTTAGAGCTTATGTTAGGGGAAGAAACAAACCAACTTGCAGCAGCCGAGCCACTCAAAGGTGATGCACTAGACAACTTTCGGGACAGATAAAGATCAGCCATATCATCATCATCATCCAATAGTTGTTCAAGCTCATCCCTCACCTGCAACTCATGAGCACAAAAGTAAAAACCTTGTATCCATAAATTATGGGTTTGTACAAAGGGATATAACATCAAGTAACTTCCAGATACATTAATTCTGCCTACTAAAAGTCAACTTTATAACCAAATCATCGTTTTACTATTGACAAAAATAGTCATGGACCAACTTTTATCATCCAAAATTACCGTTGAACTACAACATGACCCATTAGCTTAAACTTTTAGTGGCACAACTGTCTTTGAGGAATTAAATGTTATTAACTACCTTGATGAGACAGTCCAGCTCTTTCCTTATAATATACAAGGTTCTTAAGAAAACACATCAGGATCAAGTGTTTAATTTGCAAGTAGATATTGCAATACACAGCTCTTAGTTCTTACTGCTTCTATTATGTAGTGGAATTCAAAACAGATCAGCAGCGACAGCTAATTATTCAATACAAGCTAGAAGTTGTGCCAGGCCAGGGCCCCAGACCAACATATGTAAATAAATTACAATGACCAAGTTTGAAAAGTTATCAACAAGAATTTGAAGTTTCTACTTTTTGGTTACAAGAAGTGATAGTAGTTTGATCAGTAACATAGACTTTGTGCTTTTGTAAAACAGCCTTGGTAAGTAAGTGTTTCACTAAATATCATATTTTGAGACTATGAGAGAAAAAGTCAACACCTTCTGAACACGAGCAGTCAACCTTGTCATTCCACTCTTCAATTTACGAACTCTGTCCAAGTTGCGGCTACTAATCTGCATTCATTAACAGATGTAAGAACGTTAAAAGGAAAAACAATCAAACATATAACAAATGAATACCAGATTTACAAATCAAAAAAACTAAATGCAAATCTAGGGACCGTCCTTGCTGTAAGCACATAAAGAAGGAAAACATACAACTGAATTACAAAAAAAACTAGACAAAATCTAGGAGTCGTCCTTGCTCCCAGTAGCAGATCCAGAACACATGGGCCGTGAGGTGCAGACAAATTTTTTGAACACACTTGAGAATACAAGATATTAAACATTAAAGTACACTAAGTATATGATATATATACAAATCAAACCGAACACTTTTATTAGCCTATTGTAGGTTTCATGAATCATGCCTTCACTTCTTTTCCTTTTAATATAATTATTTTGATACCACCATCCTTCAGCCAATGACTCCCCCTTGGCAAGTTCTAATGCAGTATGGAGTAGCTATGAACTGTACAAGATTTTAAAATGTAGTTTCCTTCTACTAACAAGAAAATAACCAAGTACAGACCATGGTATAGCCTTGTACTAATAATAAAATAACCAAGTACAGATCATGGTATAGCAAGTGTGATCATGACAAAATGTTATATATCATGTTTCGAGCAAACATACATCTTGATACTGATAATGCTAGCAAGCATATAACCAAGTAGAGAGCATGGAATAGCAACTATTATCGCAATAATATGTTATATAGCATGTTTTGTTCAAAACATACATCTTGATACTGATAATGCCAGGGACAGGGTCAATAGGTTGAGATTTATTCCTTATTATGTGCCACATTTCAGTATGTATTTTCTTGAGCCACCAATGTAATGTAATAATTGATGTAAAGATAAAGTGTAGCATTTGAAAATTAACCTTAGATGTAAGCTCATCCAAGGCTGGATAAGCAGAAGTCTCCAGTTCAGTTGTTCGGGCAGCTAGAAAGCTACATATGGCTTCCAAAGCAACTTCAAGGGCCCGGAATTCAAAAGGAGATTCTGTTACATTACCATTCAAAATGTAGGACATAAGAAGTACTATAACTAAAATAAGAACATTAAAGTAGCTAAACTTAAGGCCTATAGATCAGGAAACATCAAGAATCATTTTTAGATATATATATCTTAAAAAAAGAACTTACCATCTTCTTCACCTGCTTCCCCATCATTTTGCCCACCCAACTCTTTTCCTTCTCCATGATCTTCTCGGGTATTGTTTAGTAAAGGCAACCGCCTCCGTAATTCTTCAACAACTGGGATGACGTTATCATCCAGTGGATCTCTAAGTAAAACCTATTAGTAGATAATGCATTGCAAAATCATTATAAAAAAGGATAAATTAGCAATACATTATCCTAATATCCAAATAAATTAACCCCACCGGTCCACCCTAACCATCAATCATCACGGAAAGTAGTACATATTAAGCTCAGGAGCATTATATAAATCAGAGTTATATGGTAACCAAGAAAAGTTATGTTCGTGCTTGCAGATTGGCCAATAAGCAGTTCATATATATCTATCTTTCCAAGACGCATATCTCAAACTAGTATCAAGTGAACTCATAAGTACAATTGGCAGGAATATTAATGACTGGCATTGTTTCATGTCAATATGTCATCATAAGTAGACACTTGTATTTCGCTTGATTACAGGGGATTATATATAAACTTAATAACAAAAAATAGTTGACATATTTTTCATAAGTCACCTTTTTTCTTAATCCTTTTCGTTGTCAATCCAAACTCCAAGAATACAATTTTTAGATGTGTGCAGATTTCCCTCACAATTGATTTTAAAGAAACATTTGGGTAATACAAATGTCCGTAATACACATAAAGAAATGAAGTCAACATGAGAACAGAGGCTAAGCATGTTAAAAAATCTTAAGCCTCACAATCTAGTCCAAAGTCAGAGAAGTTTTTGATCTAGTACATATTGTGATCAATACTGTCTAGTGTCTTCCTATATTGAAAAGTTCAACAAACCAGGCCTCCGTTACATAAAGTCACTAAACAGCTCAAACAATTCATATTCCAATTCCAATTTCCAAACCACCGCACCTTATTATTCCATTTTAAACTTATCTAACCACTTATTAACACTAAAAAAACAAAGAACTAGAAACAACACAAAAATTCAATACACACAAATCAAGTTCAAACACATACCTCTTCCGCAGTAATAATTGCCTTGATATGCTGCCAACACAAAAAAAACAAAACAAACATCAAACACAAATTTCAAAATCCAAACATCCAAACATAACCACTACAAACTATCTTTAGCCTAAACTAGTTTGTATTCACACACACACACACACACACACACACAGAGAGAGAGAGAGAGAGAGAGAGAGAGAGAGAGAGAGAGAGAGAGAGAATCAAAGTAAAACCAAAAGGGTACCTCAAGATTAACGACAATAGCATTTTCACGACCAAGAATAGTAGAAGGGTAAGACAAAAGAGGATCAAGAATACGAAGATCTCTAGCATGAATATGAACTCTATGCATAATAGCATACTTATCAACATCCAATATAGTATCTTGACCCGATGAATCCAACAATATCCATCCTCTTGAATTGGGGCCTTTTGTTTTCTTTAGCCCTATAACAGCAGTCTGTGATGGATCCACTGGCACCACATCTCGACCCATCTTCAACCATTCCAATTTCAACTATATACACACACATATACGTACATAATTTTTGTGGGATTGTTGTGTGTGTAAGTTTGAGATTAATAGAGGGGGTTTGGACAGGGGGTTATGTTTTGTAGTGTTGTGTTTTGTGTGTATAGGTTTAGGACAAGAATGAGAGAGATTTGGAATCAGTGGTTTTTAATGTTTGGGTTAAGGATGAGAGAAGACAGTTGCTGCATGAATTTTGTTTTCTACCTGTTTGTTTTAGGAGTTGGGCCGTGATTTGAGCCGGGGTATCCATTCAATAATCACTTGTCTAATTTGATTTTTTTTTTAATTATACAGGGTTTAATTATTTTATAAATTGTGATTTATTTCAATTTTTGTTAATAATTTGAATATATTCGATGTGGACATAACTGGTCTTATTTTAGACACAGATAAATTTGATAGATTATCACATGTGGATGATTGTGACAAATGAAGTAAAAAACCATGTGAACACAAAAATTGATCAGAGTCCAGAAGACAGCCTGATGGCTGAAGGTACTAGCATTAACATTCTTGTTTTAAAGAACCTTCTGTTAATAAGAAAAAACGATCATCGGAAATTGTGGAGATGCTCCTGCAATATTTTGGTGGTAAGTGATCCTCGAGATCATGTCTCTCCGGCGACATGATCAACATTGTTTCTGTTGATTCTTATGTTCTGACTTCCCCGCCAATTAGGTGGAATTGATAAATCATCTTTCAGAAAATCTGCTGATTTGTTTACCAACGCAATGTCCCTTCCGGGCGAACGCCAGAATCTTCTGCCCTTCCCATGGTACCTAACAAGGCAAAAAAGAAAAGAAAAATCAACAAATTAGTAAGAATCTTTTTATGCACTATGCAGACTACCTACAGGCAAAAATGTGCATCTGACATATCACAAATAGAAATGGTCATGTATATGAAATATGTTGATGACCTGGGAACTAGCATTATAGGCAATTAATTTACAAGCACACAAACAATCATAGTCCATGTCCTAGACACAAGTACTAACCCGTCAACCAAATGCAAGAGTGCTTCCAAGTTATGGCAGCATCCGAGGTCATTTGTTTTCTTCAAGAATGGGGAATTTTCGTGATCCAAAGCAAGCTCCACCCCCACATGGGAGTAGCACCATGGCGACATTTCACCAACCTTTTGCATTATTGGAGACACATGCTCATTGAAAAAAACTCCAGGCATATAAGGCACCTTGTCGTGAATGTTCACCACTCTCAGTACTTTTACACCAAGCCCTTCAAGTCTTTGTCTAAATCTAGCATTCCCAACTCTTGGCCCTGAGAATGAAAACACGCATATAGGTATGTCACGCCCATCTTTTCTCAAATCTATTCCAGTCTCAGCAATGTCATAGGCATTCAGTATTGCTAAAGCGCTACCTAAGCTATGTCCCGTAATTGTTATGCTCATCTCCTCATTTTCATACTTCTGAATCAATCGACTGAGTTCTGCTAAAATCTGTTCCCTTGCGGAGTACTTGGAGAATTTACATCTCTCGTCTTTATCAGTGTAAAGTTGAAGAAAACCAGCCTCAACTCTGATGGATGGATCCCGACTATCTATCTCCCGATGAGTGACTGGTCTTAGGAAATCCATCATATCTGCAAGCCATTCCCGCTTCAAAACAGTTCCTCTCCAAGCAATCGTTATGTCTCTACGACCTAAAAAGGCCGATGTTTCATCATTTGACACAGCAACATAACCACTCCAGTTTGCTGAACTACTCCAGCTGTTAGGCCAAGGAGACTTGAAATAAAAATTTGGTAAATTAATATTGTACGCTGAGTAAAGATAGGTAGTAACATCATAACCGTGTTTACTTAATCCAAGACCTTCAAAGAACATTTCAGGTGTAAGTTGACAACCTCCGCAGTTCTTAGAGCGAGGATCTTGATCAAAAGCATCATAACAAGCTTGTGCCATATCTCCATATCGTAATAACTCCGACTTCATGAGAGGCTTAATGGGATCAAGCATAGCTTCCCAATCATTTTCCCCGTGAATTTCCTTCCAAGATTCTGCTAAACTATTAGCGTTCTCTTCAACGACAACAGCCGCGTTGTTTTCTGATTGGATACTTTTGAACATCGTAGACATACGGAATCTTGTTGCTTTACTAGGAATAGCCAAGTTTCCAACTCCAAATGCCACCAAATTTTGACTCGGACAAACAATTTTGTCTTGCAAATGGATAGCAGTGAACCATCCTGCATCAGAAAGAGTTGCAGCCATCAAAAATTCCAAGTTTGGATGAATAAATTAGTGCTAATACTGACGAGAACGATACGATTAGAACTTAAAAGCACCGAAATAATTTATGTCTATCCATTGGCTGGTCCACACCAAAAATTGTATAAACGATGATACATGAAGACTCTTTCATGTAGAAATGTTGAAGACTTTCGAAAAAGCAACCCCAGTCTTTCTTTATTTAAGCCTTTACTAGCCAATGTAACATTTCATCATCTTATAAGTTACATGCTGACGTGATACTAATGACGACTAATAATCATTTATTATAATACAAGTAATCACAAATTTTTAATTATTTTACACCAATCAAATGTCATTCCTAAATTTTAGACCAATCATAATAAGTTAAATATTTTCATCATTACCAAAGTCCGGTTAACCAATCAGAAAATATAAATTATCAATCTGAAAATATAAATTATTTTAGGACCAATCAGATTCAATTCCTAAATTTTATTTCCTAAAATTTAAACTAATCATAATATGTAAAATACTTTCCTATCCAGTTAATCAATCGGAAATTATGAATTATACTAATTAGAAAATTTTAATTATTCTAGGAACAATCAGAGTCAATTCCTAAATTTTAGACCAATCATATTAAGTTAAATATTTTCCTCATTACCAAAGTCCAGTTAAACAATCAGAAAATATAAATTATCATTTAGAAAATATAAATTATTTTAGGACCAATCAAATTCAATTCCTAAATTTTAATTCCTAAAATTTAAAATAATCATAATAAGTAAAATATTTTCTTCATTACTGAAATCCAGTTAACCAATCAGAAAATATAAATTATCAATTACAAAATATAAATTATCTTAAGACCAATATTAGAGTCAATTCCTAAATTTTAGACCAATCATAATGAATTAAATACTTTCCTCAATTACCAAAGTTACAAAAAGCATATGTTAATATCTGATTGGTTATAAAAAATGGACCACCCTACATTCACATCATTTTCACCGATCAAAACATTCCAAACTGACATATTACTAACTCCACATCATTCTATACCTAAATTTTATATCACATTTCGGTACTTCTAGCACTACTCATAATACTATTTGTAAAAAGCAAAAAGTTATACTCAATCGTCGAAAAAATATTCAAATCAATCTTAAACCAAAAAACATTGCAACAATTTACTTAAAAGTGTTTCTTTGTAATAACTTAATAGTTAACGGAATGATGATCAATTGTAATAATCAAGTAGATACACGTTCGACTTACTGTGATCTAATTTTAGCATTGTCACACAAATCCTACAAATTGATCACCATTCAGAAGTCTTAATAATTGATTATCATCGTCGTACGAACGTGAATAACATGGAATCAGGACACATAATCAACCAAAAAAAGATATGTTATAAAGAATAAAGAGACAAAATCTTCTATATTTCACTATTCGAGAGTAGAACCAGATATGTATTTTTTGAGAGTAATATGAAAATTAAATTGATAATAGGTTTTTTTATTACCATTAGTTTCATGTTCTACTTAATTTGAAAAATTATTTTTCTTCGTTACTTTATAAATTTAGTCGACTTTCGAAATAAAAACTAAAGATATTAATCATTTGAATGCTTAAGAATGTACATATAGAGATAGAGTCATATTTTAATGAAAACTCATACTAAATGAATTATGAAATTAAATTATAGCCACCCATTTTAATATATGAGATTTAATCTTATTCACCAAATATATGCTCCCTCTTCATTTTCTACCACTCAGTGATGTTATCTACATCTACATCCACCACCACAATCTCCTTTTTACTTCAACCACAATTTTCCGACCACCAGCAACTATCGCATCTAGACACCAACTTTTGTCACAAACTCAAACCACCACTTTCGACAATCACTCACAATTCTTCACCTTCATATTGAAATAACCACAATTAACAACCACAATAATCACATTGCCAACACTTATCACTGGTCTTTTCACCACCACCATCACCAGTACCAATATCTACAGGTCATCATTATTTGATTGATAACCAAATACAAGCCAATGTCATCATAAAAATCACAAAATTCGACAAAAATTACCAAGTCATACGTTTGAAAATGAGGAAAAAGATAGAGAAGACGAACTAGAAGAAATAAATAATGCGTCATAGAAACATGTGTTGGTGAAAAGTCGATAAAATGAATACAACATAAATAGATCCGAAAAAACCGGGGGCGGGGGGGGGGGGGGGGGGGATGGAAAAGGAGGAAGTGATAATAAAAATTCATTTTATGCAAGTTCATCGAAAAAGATGAAGATCGACGAAAATATTAATACAATTCATGTAAACAAGGGACCTGTAATTTATTTTTATTTTATATTATAATATTATATAAAAATTGATAAAGTAAGACGTTTAACATCAACAAATGTTAACAGCCTCATCCATCAGAATCGAAAGGTAATGATGTAATAAATATAGAGTCATCAGAATATAGCATGCTGAATATAACTTTAAAATATATTCTGACGAATTTAAAACCTCCATTGTAGGAAGGGGACGACCAGTATCCTAAAAAATTGAAAGTCATCATAAGAAAAACAAATTTGGCACTCACTTTATCTTTGAATGAAAAAAACACATGGAGCATGATAATACTGTCTAATTTGCTACAGACGTGGTTGAGAAAATTGAAACCTCCGAAGGTTCCACACACCCTCAAAAAAATCTGAAATCAACTCACATAACGTTCTATTCAGTTGGAAATGGGAACATAACCGACTGAAACTTTAGTTGGTTATATTCAGTTGGAAATAAGACCGTAAGTGACCGAAGTTTAGTCGGTAGATGGTCGCTTTTGATATATTTCCAACCAAACTTGTTGGTTGGTTTTGTGCAGTCAGAAATAGCCGTCATTTCCAACCAATCATTGACGGTCCCTTTTATAGTGGTCGCTTTTGCTCGTGACGTGGAACGCCACATGGCTAGCTGTTTATAATATAGGGCCTACTATTGCATAACCAACCGAGGGTTGGTTGGTTTTGTTCTCATTTCGGACCAAATATTGGTTGCTTATATTCAGTTGGAAATGAAAACATAACTGACCGAAAGTTAGTCGGTAGGTGGTCGGTTTAGACCTATTTCCAACCAAACATGTTGGTTGGTTTTGTTTAGTCAGAAATAGACTTCATTTCCAACCAATCCTTGACGGTCCCTTTTATAGTGGTCGCTTATGACCCCTGTTTCTTGTAGTGTACGGTCGTGATGAATGTACAAATTTCAATTAAAACAGTTAGTTGTTAAATATGTACATAGGATCACGTTTCACACACCTTAGAATCAACTATTTGTTTATTTTTAAATAGGTGTATGATTCTCTAGAGTTAAAACCTGGAATAACGTCTTAACAAGACAGTGCTATTAAGTTAAAACCTGGAATAAATAAACGCAACTGCATAAATGATAATGGAGCTAATAATAAGAATAAAACTAAAATAGTTTAGGACGTTTAATATGTTCATCCATTTGGCATTGATGTTACGTTTCAAACAGTACTTAATTTCTTATTTTTGTGTTAGTTTGTCATTTAAATTAACTGAGACATTGATTGTCATCTTCGCTTATTTAAATTTCGGTTACAAATATTTATTTTCTAACAAATATATCATATTTACTGATACATGTACATGTGTTAGCATAATTCGTAAAGATATGTGGAAAATAAATATTGAAAATGGGTTTGATTTTAAAAAAGTCCTTAAAAATTAAAGAAAATTATCAGGTATAATAGTAACGTATTTATAACTTTTGACATTGTGCTTTCGGTGCGTAACACAGGTAAAATGCTAGTTAGTATCGTAGACATGTAATTACAATAGCACTACTAGAAAACGGTCAATAGACATCGCTCATATGACATCGGTTTGTGATGCCATCGCTCATACGCGTAAAAGAGCTTTATTAACATCACTATAAAAATAACTGATGTCTTTGTATTCTTACAACATCAGATTATGTCTTAACCGATGTCTAAACATTATCTTTAAAAAAACATTTCAGCCCGCTAATACTTTCCCCCCTTTGCCTAATTTTCCCCCCTCTACAAATTCCCCCCCTTAGCCATTTTTTCTTCCCCCAATTTCCCCCCCAATTTCCCCACCCCTTTCCCCCCCTTTTTCCCTGCCCCTTTTATTAAAACAAAATTAAAAATAAATTAAAACAAAAGTAAAAACAAATTAAAACAAAGGTAAAAACAAATCTCTCAACCTCTCAGTGCTCACTTGAACTCTCTCTCTCGAACTCTCTTGAACACTCTCTCTCGAACTCTCTTGAACTCACCTCACCACACCCCTCTGAAGAAACACAACTATCAGTGCTCGAAAGCTTAAAGCTCGAAAGCTGAATTGGTTTGTTTGAAGCTCGAATTAAAGCTCAAATTGATAAGTGCTTGAATCCCCATTTGTATGTATAATAAGTATTTGTAAGCATGTCTTTGAATTGAAACCCTAATTTAGTTTTCAATTTGGGGTTTTTAAAAATCAAAACCCTAATTTTTAAAATTGGGGGTTTGTAAAAATCGAAACCCTAAAATTTTAAAATTGGGGGTTTGTAAAAATCGAAACCCTAATTTTTAAAATTGAGGGTTTGTAAAAATCGAAACCCTGATTTTTAAAATTGGGGGTTTACATTCTTAGACATCATTTCTGTTGACAACCTGATGTCTATATATGTTTATAACATCGTTTTGTAACTACTTATCGATGTAAATACATATTTATACCGTGTGTATGATACATTTAAATTCATAACAATTTCTTAGGATATAAATACTGAAAAGATACCAAGTCCTTGCAAATTTAAATTAAGTTGACGAATATACATCAATTTGTTGCAACTAAATGATGTGAAAAGATAGTTAAGACATCGGGTACAAACCGATGTCAAAGCTCTGGACCTTTCTCTACACCCACGAAGACATCGGTTGAAAAGTTGGCAGACATCGGATTTTAGCCGATGTCTATTGACTGTTTTGTAGTAGTGTAGCTATATTATTGCCTAAACTTAGTTGCTGAAGACTGATATTTCATATATGGTAATTAAGACCTGTGCTTAAATCTAAAAAATTAAAGTAAAAACTAAAAACTCATTGCAACAATCATCTATTAACAATAATTTAATACGTAGTTCTTGTGAGCTACAACTGTGAATTATACCATTTTGATTGTACCATGAATGATAATATGTACTACAGAAATTGTTGATTTGTATCTCATTTTCTAGAATTTTTAGAACAACTTGATATTTATGGGGAGCACCTGAGCACGAATCCTAAAAACTAAAAAAAAAAACTGATTAATTATAATATCTTGAGGATATGGCATATATTCTCAAATAAACAGAATACTTGATGAGATCAATTTATTTATAAAATGTCATTCCATTCACATTAGACTTTTTTTTTTGTTCCCACACCTGTCAAGATTTTTAAAAAGATCAACTGTGCAAATCTATACTCTATATTAATAAGCAAAACAATGTGAAAATGGCGCGCGGTACTAAAAAGTACCAAAGTACCAAAGTACCAAATTTGGTTATCACTTGACCCGGGTTCGATTCCTCGCAACTACATAATTATACAAGATTTATTTACTTTAAATTCCTTAGCTTCATCCAGGGTTCGATTCCTTACAACTACGTAATTATACAAGATTTATTTATTTACTTTAAATTCAATAATTTCATGGAGCGTTAGATTCTTTGCAGCTACGTAATCATACAAGATTTATTTATTTAATTTAATTTCTTTAGCTTTATGCACGGGTTGATTGTCTATAACTACATAATTAAATATTTGTTTATTTATTATATATTTTTATCATTCAATTCTCGAAAAATACATTTTTAAATAATATTCATTAATAATTTATTAATACTGATATTTTAATGTCGACTCATGCTCGGCCCGTGCTTGGCACGGGTTATAAGCTAGTATACTAGAATACACCTTTTCGTTGCTTTTCATTGACATTGAGGTTTGATCTAATATCTGTTCATTAATTTGTTCCATTTGCTTAAATTTAGAGAACTGCATCACAGCTTCTGTCAGCTAACTAAAAACTAGTACAGGTAGTTTATAATTTATAACCTGGAGTAACGCTTAACTGGCAAATTGTCTGTAAATGAAAGGGAGCCATAATATGATTACGTAACTTTTTGCCGGACTGATCGATTATAACTAATTTACTAGCTTTTGTAGAAAGATACACGATACTATATTGTTTACTAGCTCTTCTTTAGTGCTTCGGATGACGGTTTGTGATGTAGGGTATTTTCCGTTTTGGGTTGAGTCGATAAACTTGCATATATTTGTTCGTGGACATCTCCCAAAAAGTCTCATACTAATGAAGTTGTTTAACAGTTTATATTCAACATAATTTTTCTTTATCTAATCGACGTGGAGCTAACATCCTCTATGTGTAGTACAGTAGATTACTAGATGATTTGTATTAATCTTTAAATTATGATGATCAGTTTTTATTAAATCTTTTGCCGAAATATTGAAGAAGTGGGCACTATGGAATCATATTTCAAAAGGCATAATATGACAGCTTCTGTTAGCTCTAATTTGGCTGGTCGAGATTTATACGTCTGGGTATGTACAATGGAGTTAGTAAATGAATGGCTAAGCTTCCTGTCATGATCGCGCACTCGACGTGTGCAACACCCAACAGGCACTCTCTGCCTAATGCCAATAGAATATACAGCAATTAACTTGTATAGTTCAGCAAGTTAAATCCTGTTGAGTTGGTTTAAAATAGACTTTTCAATGACATGCCTCAGCTCCCAGAAAACCTAGCTGATTAAGCTAGAAAACTTAAAAAACTAAAAAAGAAGATAAATTAAACTTAGTAGAGCAGTCTATTAATAGTCACTCGAATGTAGAGGAAAAGATATTTACTTGGAATGGAGTTTGTTTCAGTGAAATCATATGAAGGCCAGTTACCAGGAATCGTAATAGAACATCTTCAGCGCGGTGCTGTAGTGTAGGAACATTCAGTTAATAAATGCATTGCAGATTCATCATGACCATTGCAAAGAGCGCAAACCAGGAGAAGACTCATTCCTAACTTGATCATTCTATCTTTCGCCAAAAGTCTGTCCTTCAGGGCATACCTACCAAGGGTGTCCAGCTAACCTCTCTCGTCCAATATGCCGTCTAATATCACTACAAATGATTTTTACAGGAGCTTTCACATCATAGCTGGCAAGTTATCTTCAGAAGTCGAAGGTGATGTACTTTGCTCTATGAGGTCATAATAATTAAACTGAACTTAGCTTAATGGGAGTTGATGTAACCAAAGGATCATGTCATAAAAGTATAGTGTCTCCATTATTACGTATCTGGTATCTGATGCGATTTAGAGCCAAGGATCAATTTATCAAGGTTAAGATAATCCAAGTCTTTTAACAACCTTTGAAAAAGAGAGAAAAGCTTTTACTTATAATCACAAGATTCATGCTCAGAAAAAATTATTGGGCTTGTGTTTTGGGCTGTGTCCTTATTTAAGGCCATTGCCCATCGGGCCAAAACATGCTTGCTGATTTGGGCCTAAAAAGTACTCAATAGTCTAAAATTTATTGTATTATTTTTCGAATAATGGCAGGGTACGATCTCAAAATGAATCCCAAATATCGCATGTCATGTTATTATTGACTACAACTTAATTAATAATAGTGGATCTCATGCATTCACATTAATTTCTCAAATAAAATCATCCCAAACTTCCAAATCACCAATGTCACGTCATTTGGTACCAAAATTCGGTATAAATTAATATGTTGGAGCATTAAAATTCATACTTTAACTTGTCCCAGAAAAAGAGAGTTCAAAACCGAACACAAAGGTGTATATTTTGTGTGCATGCACCAGAAATTTGCGATCATATTATACGATTTTCGAATACGAACGTATGTAGTTTTCGATTTGTAAGACTTGCAGGCTAAAACAGTTTGCGATCACCGATCAAGATCTTATATCCTCCATGTACATTTTTAATTCAAAATACATTATTAAGTTTGAGTGATGCATGCACTTATAGATATTTTGGTTAATTATAAAACAGCAGCAAGAACGGTTTAGAATTTCAAGAATCACGAGCCAACTGAAGTATTAACTAATCGACATTGTATCCCTGTTGCAGACAATTTAGAGTACAAGAAATCAAAATGAGGGTCAATGATCGAGCTCAAGTAAATCACACTCCATTAATCTTCTGATCTAAGCATTAGAGACGAAGATTAATCATCTAAATTTATCATCTAAACTGGCCAATTTCGAAGGGTCTAACGAGATTACCAAAACATTTGCTATTGATTTTCGAAGGTCAACGACAGCTTGAACCTACGCTACACGTGCCCTGGTTCCGTGACCTGTACTAATGTACCCTCCATGAATTTTCGAGGTTGAAAACCTACCACCAAGCCCCATACTGGTGATGAACTATCCACACTAACAACCGCTTCCTTTGAATTCACATGGGATGGTCTATCTTCCACGAACCCCTAAAACGCATCTTGACCCTAACACATTCAAGTCCTCAGGTCTTCCAGATGGCTGCCTACATTTGTCCAACTCCTGTCCCCTAAATGTAGGAGCACTTGCCTCTAACATGCTACCATTGCTACCGACACCTTCTTTTTTCATTTGTCCCTACTTTTATTGCGTTTCATACCAATTCAAAGTCTTCCATCCATACATATAATAACATACCATCTTTGTTTATCAACAACTCCAAGTTTTTTAAACTTGTACCATACACTTATTAATCATCTTTTTCTCTTCAACACACGTTGTCTTTTCTTTAACAAAGAAGTTGATAATCAAGAATCAACAAAGATGGAAAGTGTTATCACTCATGAACAAGGTCTCAACCTTAAGGAAACTGAACTTAGGTTGGGATTACCGGGGAGCGATGAATCGTCAGAGAACGAAACCATCTCCACCTCAAGAACCAACAAGAGAGCTGTGCCTGATTCTGTTGAGGATAGAGAATCAGTTTCTGATGCCAAACATGAGATTGCACCTCCTGCCAAGTAAGTCATTGATCATGTTTACTTATTTGCTTTATGTTTTTTAGATTTCGTTTGATTATGCAACTAACAGTAACAGGGGTGCGTAAAATTACAGGGCACAAGTGGTTGGATGGCCACCAGTCAGATCCTACCGAAAAAATTGCTTCCAACCGAAAAAGGTTGAGAAAGATATAGGAAGTTATGTGAAAGTAAGCATGGATGGAGCACCTTATCTACGAAAGGTGGATTTGAAAGTTTACAAGTGCTACCCGGAGCTCCTTGAGGCTTTAGAAAACATGTTCAAACTCACCATAGGTAAGAAGAATAATTTATTTTATTTTCCTGATAAACTATTTATTTTGCACCACTAATCAGATTAGATGATAACTAAATGGTGAAATGATTCTGGATATAGGTGAATACTCTGAGAGGGAAGGTTACAAAGGATCTGAATATGCACCAACTTATGAAGACAAAGATGGTGACTGGATGCTGGTTGGAGACGTTCCGTGGGAGTAAGTTCTCTCCCTTCCTATGTACTCATTTACTACAAACACGCAGAAACCTTTTTTTCCTATGCAATCTTGTCTGACAAGTTAATATATTGCAGCATGTTTATGTCATCCTGCAAAAGACTGAGGATCATGAAAGGATCAGAAGCTAGAGGATTGGGACATAGCGCCTAAATCAACCTACAAATCGCAACATTAGTCACATTATATTATAGCAGAAATGGAGATTAGGATCTCTTCTGTGGAGACACAATCTGCCAGCTTGGGTTCTCGAAGAACTCTGATATATTCTTTTATCAATTTGTATGTAGACTAGTTTTTTCGTGGGACGTTTCAACAGCGAAGATCTCATCTGAAGTTGTGACAGGAAGACTGCTTAATTATGGTTTTAAAGTTTTATGATATTTTGTTTGTAATAATCTGATCAGACCGGAACTTTATACATGCTTCTGCAGCAACTGTATAAAGAACATACACTGAAGTTCCGGTCATGTATCACAAAAGCGATATAATAATACTTACTATAGATATTTACATACATGGTTAACAAAGCAACATAGTTTGTGTGTTGTTCGATGCTGTTGAAATATAGCATAAGATCCATTTGGGGTCTTACTCTAACATCTTAAGTTTTTAGATGAGCTGGTTACTCAACATGGTATTAGAGCTGTGGTCAGCGGGGGTTATGAGTTCGACTCCCTGCCACTTTCTGTAACACCTTAAGGTTTTAGATGAGCCGTCTTTTAGTTAATGCTGCGTCCACATTACAGACTGGCTTCTAATGACTATATAGTCATTTAAAGTAACTATTTTAAAAAAGGTTTCATAAGGATTGGATGATAAGCTTAATCCAAAAAAAACAGTGTTTTAACCCTGACAAATTTAAAATTTCTTGCTGCATAATAGACACTTAAAACCAGGACATTTTGAAAAAATTATAACAAAGGAGCTGGATGAATTAAACTCAATAGGCATCAAAAGTTAAACGACTTAGCTTTGGCCTCATCCCCTATCCTTGGTGTTAAATGGTTCCAGGTGCCTAAACTTCAAAAAATGTTACAGTAAGTTCTTTCCTGATAGGTCCGGGTTCTCCTTTGGTGGAATGACGAAGGTCTTCAAGCTCTGGTTCACTCGGTGTGAAGCCAATGTACGGGTGGAGCTGCAGACTCTTGTTGTGATATCCCGTTTCTTTCAGAAAAGAGTAACATAGCACTAATGTTTTGCACACAACTTATAATTTCTATATTTTTATGTAATGAACAAGTTTTACTATCATGTCATAGACTAGGTTGCAATAGAATCATCTTCAGATTCATCTCTTATCTTCAAATTACTACTGCATCACCACAATTTGCCTAAAATCTCTTTAATTTGTAGCGGCAAACAGTTGTTCAACACCTAGCTAAAATATATTCTTCTGATCATGCAAAGTTAATGCAGATTTGGTCTCGAATCATCCAGATCAGAGGCAGATATATTCGCTGCTTAAACCAATCCTCAAATCACTTACTACCCTGAAGGTAATGAAATGCACCTTCATAATCAAGGAATTGAAACTACAAACACAATGCCTAATCATTAAAATTAAAAATTATTTAGAATTATGTAAAATTTATCATAAATTGTGCTAAAGAAAAACAATTTGAAATAAAATGATGGAAGCCCTATCATACATGACAAAGCAAAACACTAATGATTGAAATCTAGATGGCCACATGGAACAGGATGTAATTTCCATGAAAGTTGGTCTGTACAGCAGAACATGTTCCCTCCAAAATTTTGAAGAGAGACATAAAAATCACAGCTGTGTTGTTTATTGGTATATGTGGGCTTCCAGGATAGGCCATCCAAATACTGGTTAATAATAAAAATGTAGGCTACTTGGTAGGGCATGAAGCTTCTTGGAACAAAACTCTCAACCAAGAGAATCTTTTTGGGCAGTGAACAGATTTAGTGTGTAGATTTGTTGTGCTTTGTAATTTATTTAAGGTAGTGATAAGTATTTTGAAACGGTTCCAGAATTTCATTTCAAACAATGTGACATGCAAAATATCGGATTATAATTTATGAGCACATATATATGTCAACTTTCATTAAAAATTTTGGGACTAACATTTTCCTTTATTTAAATAAATATTCATCTGCTAAAGGATGATTATTTGGGGCCCTTTGCAAGACCTAGAATGTATATTAGACTAATTATTAACCCAAAAAGTGAAATCTAGAAAATCATATATTTGATGGGGAATCAGCATATATAGCTCTTTCCATTTATTTTTTTGTTAAGCATCAGCATAAATGATCTTGTCAACAAAACAACTTTTCCCAAGCTGGTTTTTTAATACAATGAAATGAGGAAAACGAGTGTGAATTTTTTTTATGACGAGAGTTCGGCAGAAGATGAGTATAATGGAGAACTGAGTCTGGAGCATTTCTTTTCCCTCAAAATTTGGGAGGCGGGGTTGAGATCTGATATGGATAATAATGTAGCAAAAAATAAAAAAATTAAACATTTAATCATATTATAATTTCTTTTTGAAAACCATGTTCCTTCAAAAAAAAAAAAAATAGAAACATTAATCATGTTATAGTTAAAATTTCATTCCATTTCATTTTCTCAATTTTTATTTGTGTTAGATACCCCCAATAGATTTCTAAACGAGCCATTACCCAAATCATCATAACATATATTTAATAGATATTTATTCATGATATATGCAAAACTAAAATTAGACGATGATCAAGTAAGGTCAGTCCAACTGTATGATTAAGTAGGATTAATGTTAAATGCTATATATTTCTTGTGTTGTCAGACTTGCTAAATGCTAAACAAATACCGACTAATCAAAGAAGTGTAAATGTTCACCCAAATCGACGAGGTATTTTATCTGACATTCTTGGTGTAAGCAATTGTAACGGTTCGACTTTTCGAACTATTATTCTAAACACGAAACTTAAATAAAGTACTATACAATAACAATTAAGCGTGACCAAAAACTCAATTACAAAAGTATCTATTACAAAAGCACAGCTAACGATGACAATCCAAGTCAAACTAATCCAAACCTAAGATCCTCGAATTCAATGCTTTCCTACTTGAGTTACACCAAACCTGTCTGATACCAACTGTAACAGCCTGACTTTTCGGACTATTAATTCTAAATTCAAAACGTAAATAAAAGTATTTCTTTATTCAATAAATACGAAATTGCACAAAAGTCAAAGCAGCGGTCAAACTTAACAATAATTCAAAACATAAAAGCGGAGACACAGCTCCATAAATCCAATAATATTCAATGTCTAACAGATAATCAAATTGTTTGAATACTTCTATGCAAAATCACGTAGCACAAAATCCATGACTCCACATCCTTATTCTTACTTAGCTTCCAAAAGTCCGAACCTGAAATATATTAAAACAATGAGCTGCAAAACCCAGCAAGTAACTAACCTCGAACAACTAGTCGGGTCAAGCAATAAATTTATATGCAAAGGAAAACAATTAAATTTTGAAACAATAACGGATATTTTCGATACGATGCGATAACAATATTCGATACAATATTTTCAATGACTCTTAAACCCACAGTCTAAACTAAGGCCACTACAACCCGGTGACAACGGTCCAAAAGTTCAAAATGTCAATATTGCACCCCTTACTAAGGTATCAAAGTCGCACAACCTCGAAAGATCATCGATAGTGCTTGCACAACCCCGAAGAATAACCAATAGTGCCCCCTAGTAGGTATCAAAGACTAGTTTCGGAACTATAACGCAAATACTAACGGTCCAATACATAATCTAAACTGGGGTTCGAAGTTCTTACTTTTCTAAAATCCGATACGATAACGTTCTCAAAATATAATCACTAGACCCATTTTAAATAAATAAAATAGATCGCAAAACGTAAATTTTCAGAATTAAGGTGGGTAGTATGTAATATCCCTGATTTTTCTTATAATTTTAATAGATTTTAATTTGCTAGAAATTAGAATTAGAAGTGGATTAAAATTTAAGATAATTATATAATTTGACTTTAGAATAAAATTGGATTAACGGGCCATACTAATTTAATTTAGTTGGGCTTTAGTTTAATTGAATGATTTTGGTTAACCCAGGTTAATTAAATGGACTATTATATTGATACAAACGTAGGTAATTTGTAAGCGAAAAACAAAAGACAAAACCCTAGAAAATACTAGAGCACAACAGCGAGAAAAAAAATGTTGAGAGAGACAGAGAGAGAAGAAGAAGAAGAAGAAGACGAAAAGAGGAAGATTTGTGACAAGTTTAGAAAAAGGGGTAACGGTTCTTGTACTCTTTGTATATCTTTGTAAATTCATGTATATGATATTATGTGTAAATCATATTTTCTTGATTATTTGTTTAGATGGTAATGTTTTGGTATATAATATGATATATATCCATGAGTTCTTTGTTTTGTCTATTGTGTTCGTATGACTACTCCGATTTTGTATGTATACTATATAAAGTCTGAATTCTTGTAAAAATCATATCTGATTCGTTATTTGTCATAATTTTATGATATTAGACTTTATGAAAAGGTATTTGAATTATCTACGACTTTGACTATTTGTGATTTTCGAAATTAGGTCTGTAGATATGAGTTTTTCTGGGATTTATTGACCAGTCTAAATTTGAAAATTCGTAATAAATTGAGTTTTTATGTGAATTTAATGAGTGATATCAATATTAAAAGGTATTTTCGTGTTCTGTGTTTCTTATTTACACTCTCCTGCTATATTCTGTGATTTGGATGTCGTAAATAGCATAACACTAAAGAAATCAGGGGCTGATTCTGTTCTACAATCCGCAAATATCTATGTTCTGAGTTCGTTACTTGTCCATTTTTAACGAGCCTTATCATTCTGGAAAGCTCTCGGAATTGCCTACATTTTTCGTATTTTGTACGTTTTCAGATAAAATCATTTTCATAGAGTAAATTGCCAATTTTCAGAACTGGTCAGGATTGATTTTGTTAACAATAGTCTATTTTGCAAGATATTTTGATATTTGATGTTTGGAATCTTCTTTGAGTAAATTATATGTAAACGCCGCATGAGTTCTATTGAGTTGTGTACTTGTTTGCTTTATTTGACTGTTAATAGATTATAAGTTAATATTAAGGATTTGTTGTGATTTTATTTTCAGGGTGCGACATCGGTATCGAGGTAAGTGACTTTTCGTTGTTCACTAGTATTCTCAAATCTGTTTTGATTCAGTTATCTTATTATATTCGAAATATTTGATTTTGAAACTTGTGATATCGAAAATCGAATTTAGAAAAGATTTGTATAGAATTCCCCAGTTTTAGTTGCGTATCGAATCATAGAATCCGGTCACTGGATAGTGTGACATATCGAATCATAGAACTAGTTTACGCATGTTTCGGAACACATAGATACCTCGTTGAGTTTGTATTATCGAGGGACGTAAACTGGCCCCCATCGAACCATCGAACTATAGAAGCCGTGTCACTGGCATAGTGTGACCGTAATTTAGAACTGTCGGAATTAAATGTGATTTTATTGTTAAGATTATATTATCGATTTAAAGTTAAGAAATTTTGTTTTAAATATTACTTTGAGCCGTTGGGCGATAGTTACTTACTGGGCTTTGCAGCTCATTGTTTTAATATATTTCAGGTTAAGACTTTTGGAAGCTAAGTAAGGATAAGGATGTGGAGTTATGGATTTTGTGCTATGTGATTTTGTATAAGACTATTCGAACAATTTGATTATTTTTTAGACATTGAATATTATTGGATTTATGAAGCTGTGCCTCCGAATTTATGTTTTTGAATTATTGAGTTTGACCATCGCGTTCAATTTTGTGGAATATTGAATTCATCGAATAAAGAATCTATTTTTATTTAAGTTTCGTATTTAGAATAATAGTCCGAAAAGTCGGGCTGTTACAGTTGGTATCAAGAGCAGGCTGTCCTTTAGAGTGTGTTAGGTATGAGACTAATACATTTCCTAGGATGCGTTTCTGTGGACCATAGATTAAGTTTGACTTGTAGAAGATTAGTGGGTAGACGTGTCATGTGATAGGATTGTTGTGAATTTGGGGACCAAATTCTTTTTAAGGAGGGTAGTATGTAATATCCCGTAATTTTTAGGATAATAATAATAAAAGAATAATAGAAAAAAGAATTAAAATTGGAAAAAGAATATGATTTAAAATTAAATTAGACTAATGGGCCTAAAATATGGATCAATTTTAGGTTCGGATAACTAGCATATTTGGACTTAGGGTTTTATAAGGCTATATAACTTCATATTTTCGTTGCTCGTTTTTATTATCAAAATTCGTAGGTCTCTTCTATACAGAAATCATTTACCTTGTAAAATTCGTAAAATATTCATCGTAACTCGTAATTAGTTGATTCTGGACTTTTAAGAAAGCTCTTTCAATTTCCTACAACATCTATTTCACATTGTTTTTCCAGATTATGCACTGAACTGTTCTTAAAATCACAAAACAGAAACAGATCTTGTTTTTCAGTTTCTGTTCAAATTCAGCGGACGTTTTATTCAATTCCCGATTCGTTATAAGTCTGATTTTGACGAGTCATATCTTTTCAGAAAGTTCTTTTCGTTCCCTACGACTATCGTCCTTTGAGTTTGTCAAGAAAACATCTTTTAGAGGGTCAAAAAGACTAAATACAGTTCTTGTCAGAATTGAATATATGATATGATGCGTTGAGGTAAGTTTCCGATTGATTTTTCTAGTGTTTTCGAAATCATGTGTTATATGTATATGTCTGATTATATAAATTTGGGCAAGTGATTATATTTTAAAGTGATATGTGATATGTGATCCTGTGTATGTGTTATGTGTAAGCAATAGTCTTGAGATTCGGATTTGTGCCATGGTTTGTGAAAATATCGAATAAGAATAAGGACCGAGTCACCGGGTTATAGTGACAGTTTTCTGAAAATTTAGGACCGTTATCACCGGGTTGTAGTTATAGTGACATGCATTTTGGGTTTCAAGTTATTGTTGTTATGTGGTATCATATTTATCGAATAAAAATAAGAATATGTGAATCGAAAGTTATGTATTGTATAAGATTATTGTATCGTATTGAATATCGTATTATCTTGTATGTATATACATGTTATTTGCCCAACTAGTGGGTAGACGTGTCATGTGATAGGATTGTTATGAATTTGGGGACCAAATTCTTTCTAAGGAGGGTAGTATGTAATATCCCGTAAGTTTTAGGTTAATAGTAATAATAGAAAATAGAAAAAAAAAGAAGATTAAAATCTGAAAAAGAATAGGATTTAAAATTAAATTAGACTAATGTGCATAAAATATGGATCAGATTTGGATACAGTTAAGTTGTAGGTCTGGAGTTAGGGTTTTGCATCGCTATAAAAACATCATATTCTCCTTTCTCATCTTTCTTGTTAAAATTCGTAGGGTTTTATTCATAGAAATCAGTTGTCTTGTAAAATTCGTAGAGTATTCATTGTAAGTTGGAATTTGATGATTCTGGACTTTTCGGAAAGCTCTTTCAATTTTCTACAACTTTTGTTTCACAGTGTTTTTCCAGATTTTGCCTCAAACAGTTCTTAAAATCACAAAACATGTTCAGATCTTGTTTTTCAGTTTCTGTTCAAATTCAGAGAACGTTGTATTCAATTCCTGATTCGTTATAACTCCGATTCTGATGAGCCTTACCTTTTCGGAAATATATTTTCGTGCTCTACAACTTTTGTGGTTTAAGTTTTTCAATAAAACGTTGTTTAGATGGTCAAAAAGAGTAAATACATATCTGGTCAGAACTGGGTACATGATCTAGGATGCGTTGAGGTAAGTTTTCGATCGATCTTTCTAATATTTTTTGAAACTATGTGTTGTGTGTGTATATTTGATTATATAAGCATGGGCTAAGTGATTATATTTTGATGTGATATGTAATATTTGATATGTGTTATGTGTAAACAATAGTCTTGGGATTCAGATTTGTGCCATGATTTGTGAAAATATCGAATAAGAATAAGGACCGAGTCACCGGGTTGTAGTGACAATTTTCTGAAAATCCTAAATTTTCTCAAATTGAATTCCTCAAATTGAAAACCCTAAATTGAAAGCCTGGAATTCAGCTGCAAAATCAAAAAACAAACAAACAAACAAACAATGAGTGGAGAGTAAATGTTGGAGCCAAGAAAATGTGTAATTAATTACCAATTAGTTCTAGTTCAAGCAAGAGGTGTACGAGTGGGGGTGTAGTTTGAGAGGGTGTACGAGGGAGATGGGGTGTACTGAGTTGTGAGTGAGGCGTGTAGGCCGGGAAAAGTGGATTGAAATTTTGGTTTACGGGGAAGTTATGCGCCCAAATTTTTGTGCAAACAGCGGCTGAAATTGTTAAAATGTTATTTGAGGCTTTTAGGCTTTATCAATTTATTAGTTACAATTATAAAACATTACATATACTTATATCAAATATTTGTAAGAAAAGTAAGAAACAATAAATTACTCGGTTATTAAAGCTTAAACGTAAGAAATCAATGACAATTATTTTAATTATATTATATTTTTTTAATATATAAAATTTAAAAATTTAAAAATTATAAAAAAAATATTTTATTAAAAATAAAAAATGCTAAATATTTGTATTAGATATTTAATTTTGAATTTTATATTTCAAACTTGAAAAGTAAAAATATTAATTAAAATGTAATGTCATTGTATTTTTCTTGAAAATGTATTCAACTTTATTTTATAATTATTAAAAAACAGATTTAATGCAACACCATCAAATACATGTTGCATGTTGAAACCCCAATATTTACGTACAACACCAAATGTATGTCTAATGCAATAGTATTCGAGCAGTGTTGCAAAATATCAAAATTGAGTGTATTTATTGTAACGTTTTGCTCGCAACACTCAGAAAAAACGTTGCCTATGAGCACTTATGGTGTAGTGCTAGATCATGTACCCAGTTCTGACCACAATTGTATTTACTCTTTTTGACCTTATAAACGACGTTTTATTGAAAAACTTAAACCACAAATGTTGTAGAGCACGAAAATATCTTTCCGACAAGGTAAGGCTCATCAGAATCGGAGTTATAACGAATCAGGAATTGAATAAAACGTTCTCTGAATTTGAACAGAAACCGAAAAACAAGATCTGAACATGTTTTGTGATTTTAAGAACTGTTTGAGGCAAAATTTGGAAAAACACTGTGAAACAAAAGTTGTAGAAAATTGAAAGAGCTTTCCGAAAAGTCCAGGGAGAATATGATGTTTTTATAGCGATGCAAAGCCCTAACTCCAGACCTACAACTTAACTGTATCCAAATCTGATCCATATTTTAGGCCAATTAGTCTAATTTAATTTTAAATCCTATTTTTTTTCAGATTTTAATCTTCTTTTTTTCTATTTTCTATTATTAGTATTAACCTAAAAATTACGGGATATTACAGCAATACTCTGACTGATGGGAAATACTTGGGTCTCCCCTCTCTGGTGGGATGATCAAAGAAGCGGGTGTTTGGATTTGTAAAGGATAAAATCTGGAAGCTTGTACAAGGATGGAATGCTAAGCCCGTCTCTCGTGTTGGAAAAGCCATCTTAATTAAAAATGTTGCTTGTTAATACCCTCCCGGAAGAAGTCTCTTTGCCCGGAAGAAGTCTATTTACCTGCCAGATATGACCATGTCCCGGAAGAATTCAATGGACAACTTGTCACACCCAAAGTGGACTAAGGAAAATAAGTGAATGCAATGCTATCTCTTCCGGACCAAAGACAGCTCCTTCCTCCAGCACCTTCCACCTCTTGGGCAAAAGCTGCTCCCTTCTCCAATACTCTTACATCAACTCACATCTGTCACAAGGAAGGGAGCATTCTTCCGGACCGGGGGACAAAGGAAGGTAACACTAAACCTTATAAATACTCAAGCAGCCTCACATATGCACAGGTTCTAATTTTTACATTCACTCACACACTCTCATAGTTTCACAAAAAGCTCTCAAAATTCAGTCACCGGAAGTACATTTTCCGATATTGTTTCTCGTTATTCTCCACCACCAAGTTACTTACTCTCACGCCGGAGGTGCTTGACGGCCACCACCCCCGGTCAGGCATTGTTTTGCAGACTCCCTTCCGACAGCTACACCACATTCCCGACCAAGCATTGCCGGAAGAGGGACAAGTACGGTAGAGTGGAGCAAGGAGCATTATCATTTGGCGCTAGAAGGAGGGGAATTTTCCTTATAGACACCCTCCATCCTTTCCAGTTTTACTTTTGGTGTTTGGGCATCCTTTGATTCCTTAGAATTAATCGACGTCCAAGCATACAAGAGAATTTTAGTCACAAATCCTTCTCAATGGGTCCGTCGAAGAATACAAGGTTGCAAGTAAGAAATATACCAGATGGGAACAACATAAACAACAATGAGGAGCAACTTCAAGACAATCAATATGAGACGATTCCTGACGTCTCTCACCATAGTGAACCCGTCCTCCAACGAGTTGGAGCAAGGGACGGGAACCCTCCTCTCAACTTGGACTTGACAAGTTTCGCTCCAAATCAAATCGATTTCCTTCTCAGTGTTGCTGCCAATCTTCAACACCCCAACCAGCAAAATGACCCACCTCGGTCAAAAGGGAGACGGGAACCGCCTCCCCACGAGGATGAAGCACATAGTGCTATCAACAATGGCACTAAAAGGCCAAGGACAACAAAATCCATTTTCTCTCGTCTCGGTTCTTCCCAAAACACTCAAAATGTCCGCCATGATAAGCCTCACCACCGTCCCGAGACATGGAAGGAAAATCGAAGAGTACGGGACTTAAGACGTCAAATTGAGGACAAAAGGGCCGAGTACGAAAGGGAAAAGCGAAGACTGGAAGAAGAATTCTACCAAGAGAAGGAAAGGGACAGGACTCCCGAACCCACCCCGGCGGGAGGTGATGGCAGCTCTCAACAAGAAATCCTCCAAACTCTCATGGAGCTAAAGCGCAAAGTTGAGGGAGAAGTTTCAGCCAGCCCGGGAGAATCCCCCTTCTCCAAAAGATTAGAAGATGAAAGTAAGCAAACACATTTGAAACACCCTCACCTGGACTCATATGATGGCAATGGAGACCCGGAAGAACACTTGAGTTATTTTGATCAAATAGCCCTTTTCTATGGGTACCGGGACTTAACATGTTGCAGATTCTTTGCTTCCACCTTAAGAGGAAGTGCACAACGATGGTTTTGTAGGCTTCCTCCCAGGACCATTGACACATGGGCCGATTTCAAAAAAGCCTTTCTGAATAAGTTTAAGGCAAATCAACCACATGAAGTGCACACTGTCTTCCTTGAGACCATAGCCCAAAAGAGCGGAGAGACACTTGAAAGTTATCTAAAGAGGTTCAAGGAGGCGGTAAACAAAGTGGTGTCAGTGAATGAGACGGAAGCGTTAGTGCATCTAAGAAGGGGTCTAGACCCTTATGATCGTGAAAGATACATTTGCAAGCTCATGGAACACAAGCCCACTACGCTAGCCAGAGCATATGAATTGGCCTCTTACTTCATCACTGAGACGGAGGCCATGAGAGTCATGAAACAAACAAGGAATCCTCCCCAACCAAAGCCTTACTTTCAAAAGGAACGTTTCACTTTCCACCACACTCAGAGGCCCGTCCAAGAGCACCAAGTCCAAACCACCCATGGTCCTGCCGTGTCAAGGCAAAAACCCGTCTTCGACAAGTCGAGGCTCTCTTCTTCCACCTCATCAAGGCCGGCACGGAAACCTGAGCCAGAGTGGACAACCTTGAGCATGCCTAGAGCACATATCTTGCGGGAGATACAAAACAAACCTTTCTACCAGGCACCTCAACCGCTTTGGACAGCCCCGGGTGATAGAGACTCCACTAAGCACTGTGAGTATCATGCCACGCACGGACATACCACAGAGAATTGTCTCTCTCTCAAACACTTCCTCGAGAGGTTGGTTCGTCAAGGACTCATTAACCAATACCTTCCCCGGCAAATTACGAGCGGGAACAACTCGAGTACTCCTTCCACTTCTCAAGCCAACAAAGGCAAGAACATTGTCAATGTGGTTATTGGCGGAACACAATCTCCCCCACGAGCTTCGGGAACTCAAGAAGTGTTAACGATATCAGAGAATGACATGATGGGAGATGTTATCACTTTTTCTGACGCTGACTTGGAGGGAGTCAATCCTTACAATACTGAAGCTTTGGTGGTCACGGTAGAAACACGAGATAATGTGGTCAAGAAGGTCTTGATTGATAATGGCTCCTCGGTGGATATAATTTTCACGCACTGTTGGGAAAGGCTGAAGTTGGAAGATAAGTTGGAAGAATGTCGAGAGGAGGCACCCCTTTACGGTTTTGGCCACAATGCAGTCCCCATAGCGGGAATAGTGAAGTTGCCTATACTCTTCGGGACAGCCCCGAAACAAGTTCGACATTTTATCAAGCTCTATGTGGTTAACACACCATCTTCTTATAATATGATCTTGGGAAGGCCGACTCTGACTCGCTTAAGAGCCATAACCTCCACTACCCACCTAAAAATGAAGTTCCCTACCATTGCGGGAATAGGAGAAATTAAAGGAGATACGGAGGCTTCGAAATATTGTTATGGTTCCGCCCTCAACCTTGCTCAGACTGACCCAAGTAACCTAAGAAGGGCGCGAACAACTCAGCGGAAAAGGGAGAAAAGGAAGAGGCATCTCGAACACCAGCGAAGCCAAAGGAAGAGGACAAGGGATGTCCAAGTAGTGGAAGACACAAATGATCAGAACATGGAAGAACTAGAGCAACGAATGGATGCCAACTTGAGAAAATGTTTACAGAAAGAAGAAGTGCCCATTGTGACACCCGCAGTAGAAACAGAAAAGATCGAATTGGTACCCGGAGACGGGACGAAGCGAATTAGCATTGGTGCCGGTCTCGACTCGGTGTTCAAGGAAGAATTGATAAAATTATTGCGAGAGTATGCCGACATTTTTGCTTGGAGCCCAAAGGAGATGCCTGGACTTGATGAGTCCGTAGCCATGCATAAATTGAATGTTCACAAAGATGCCATCCCAAAAATGCAAAAGAGAAGGAATGTTGCTCCAAACAGGCAGAAAACAATTGATGAAGAGATAGATAAAATGCTAGACGCTGATCTCATTTGTGAAGTTACTTACCCGGAATGGGTAGCTAATGTGGTTTTGGTAAAGAAAGCTAATGGCAAGTGGAGGGTGTGCGTCGACTACACTGATCTTAATGTTGCATGCCCAAAGGATCCTTACCCTCTTCCAAGCATTGATCAACTAATTGATGCCACTGCGGGTCACCTCATGCTAAGTTTTATGGATGCCTTTTCGGGATATAATCAAATCAAGTTAGCACCAGAAGATAGAGAGAAAACATCTTTCATCACTCATCGAGGGGTTTATTGTTACAAGGTCATGCCTTTCGGCCTTATCAATGCTGGAGCAACGTATCAAAGGATGATGAATAAAATCTTTGCTGGGCAACTTGGTAGAAACATGGAGGTATATGTTGATGATATGATTGTTAAATCTTTGCTATTAAACACTCACCTTGCAGATTTGAAAGAATGTTTCGAGAAGTTACAAGCACATAACATGAAGCTCAATCCGGACAAGTGTACATTTGCCTTGGAGGCGGGAAAGTTCTTAGGTTTCTTGGTGAGTCAAAGAGGAATAGAGGCTAATCCAGAGAAAATTCAAGCAATATTGGACATGCACCCTCCCAAGACAATTCGTGATGTCCAAAGATTAACAGGAAGGTTGGCCGCCTTGAGAAGATTCATATCAAAATTGGCAGAGAGATGTCTACCTTTCTTTGATACTCTAAGGGGAGCGACAACTACAAAGACTATCAAGTGGACTCCCGAATGTCAAATCGCTTTTGATGAGTTGAAGGCATATCTCTCATCTCCACCTTTGCTAGCAACAGCCGCTCCGTCCGAGCCTTTGTCCATCTATTTGTCGGCATCAAATGCGGCAGTGGGGGCCGTCTTGATTAAGGAAGATGGTGAAGGACAAAAACCCATCTATTATGTTAGTCAAGTATTGAAGGATGCGGAAACTCGTTACCCCCCTGTAGAGAAGTTTGCTTATGCCCTTGTCACGGCAAGCAGAAAACTAAGGCATTACTTCCAAGGGAGAGAGATCAAGGTTGTCACCAATCACCCTTTGAAAAAGCTTCTACACAAGCCAGACCTTTCAGGACGATTGATTAATTGGGCTGTGGAGTTGAGTCAATTCTCTATCTCTTATGAGCCAAGGAAGGCGATCAAGGCTCAAGCTCTTTCAGATTTCATTGTAGAATGTTCATTTGGTAACAAAGAAAAGATGCCCTCTCTTGAGGATAGTTCACTCGCCAAAGAGCTTCTCCCTCCTCCGAACCCAACATGGAAACTTTTTGTGGACGGATCTTCTACCTCGGCAAGGAGTGGAGCAGGACTTATCTTGATCAGCCCCGAGGGTTTCCAAGTGATGCAAGCCATAAGATTCACTTTCAAGGCTACCAATAATCAAGCCGAGTATGAGGCACTCATTGCAGGTCTCAACTTGGCACGCAGTCTCCAAGTCCAACGTCTCTCCATTTTTAGTGATTCCCAAATTGTGGTAAGGCAAACCACTGGGGATTATGCTACAAAAGACATCATCCTCACCAAGTACCAAGCTTTGGTTAGATCCCTTCTCTCTTTCTTTGCCAGCCACACACTTGTTCAAGTGGATAGAGAAGACAACACTATTGCAGACTTGCTTTCCAAGCTTGTAGAATCTGAAAAGGATCACCTAGATGGTTCCGTCTATTTTGAAGAACTAAAAGTGCCAGCAATTGAAGGACAACATATCATGGAAATTGGCACGGATGACCCGACTTGGATGACACCCATCATCGACTACTTGAAAGATGGAATTCTACCAGAAGACTCTACCAAGGCCAAACAACTCCGCTCTCAAGCTGCCAAATACTTCATTCAAAATGACACCCTCTACAAGAGAACTTTTGATTCTCCTATCCTAAAATGTGTCGACCCTGACGAGGCTTTGTATTGTATGCGAGAAGTCCACGAGGGAATATGTGGTGATCATATGGGAGGAAAATCTCTGGCTCACAAAATTCTAAGACAAGGATACTTTTGGCCTACTTTGGCTAAGGATTGCCAGGCTTTCGCCAAAAAGTGTACACAGTGCCAGCTCTTCAGCAATGTCCCTAAACAAGCACCTGCCTTGCCATCTTCCATCTTATCCCCCATTCCCTTTGCCATGTGGGGAATCGATATCATGGGACCTTTTCCCAAAGCTAAGAATGAATTACAGTATGTGATGGTAGCAATTGATTACATGACTAAGTGGGTTGAAGCTAAGGCCCTAAGGAATATCACCCAAGAGGATGCTATAAAATTTGTCAATGAAAACATAGTTACAAGATTTGGAATCCCAAGAATAATGGTGTCGGACAATGGAACTCAATTTGTTGGGTCAAAGTTCGTGAAATTTCTTTCAGAAAGAGGAGTGAAACATAAGAAAGCTTCGGTGTGCCACCCTCAAAGCAATGGGCAAGTGGAAGTCACAAACCGCACTATCTTGCGAGGTCTTGAGAAAAGGCTCCAAACATCCAAGAAGAAATGGCCCGAAGAACTTCCTAATGTGTTGTGGGCTTACCGAACATCAGCTAGAAGCAGTACTAAGGAAACCCCTTACAAATTAGCCTTCGGCACTGAAGCCCTCCTCCCAGTAGAAGTAGGCTCACCCTCCTACCGAGTCTTAAACTTCGATGAAGAAGCTAACACAGAAGGCCTCCGTGACAACATCGAACTCCTTGATGAAGTCAGAGATGATGCGGTGCAAAGAATGGATACATATAAAGAGAAAACTAAGGAATACTTTGCCAAGAAGACAAGGATCCGAAAATTTGAAGAAGGAGATTTGGTGTTGCGGGCAACGGAGGCCTCAGACCCGCGCCATACGGGGAAACTCATGCCTAAATGGGAAGGTCCATACAAGGTGAAACAAGTGCTACGTCCAGGATCATACAAGTTGGAAAGGTTGGATGGAACCGAAGTAAACAACACATGGCATGGAGACAAGCTGCGAAAATATTATACCTAAGGGTAGTTTGTTCCCTATCACTACAAAGAAGTGTGGAAGGCGTAATTCTATAAGCCTCCACAACAAATTACCTATGTTTTTAGTACTTTTTCCATCAAAGGCTCATGTACCTGTCTACCATGAATGAAATTTCCTTTTTCCGGTCACAATATGTTATACATTTAAATTATCTCAGACACAAGTCATACTCGTTCAGACACAAGCGAAGAAAATACCTCAGACACAATTGCAACACCTCCGACACAATTATCTCAGACAAAATTTAGTAAATTATGTTATCACATGAGTTTTATACAGACACAAGGCGGACGAAACCGCCACAGAAACAAATAACTTATCTCTGACACAAGTAACAATACTTCAGAAACAATTACATGCAACATATTACCTAAGGAGAATTATTCAAATACAACATAAATACTTTTACGACAACTTTCATGAAATGCATTTTTTCCGAGTTTTATTTAGTCAAAACAAGGATGCGGGTAAGAAACTCCAACATCATAAAATAGTTCAGCGTGATACAACTACAAATGAAAAAGTACAAGTACAAGAGCATTTTGACATGAGGAAACCCTAAGTCATAATACACTAACTAATCAGAAGAAGGAGCATGTCACGGGGGCGGGTGTGCCTTCCTACGAACATAAGCCTCCCTCCGGGCTTTCATCCACTCCATAAAGAAAACATCGAAGTCATCTTTTGGCCGTCTGAGATCATCCCTAAAAAACTCTCGGCAACAAGCAACGATAAGTGGAGCCATCTTCTGGCTCTCAGCACCAACTATCTCCTTAAAGACACTAGTCCCTCGGAAGGCCGCCACGGTATCATCACAGTCTTTCTTGTACGCCGGAGAAGCTTTATAATCTCGAATCACATCTACTGCAGATGGCATGGCAGCCAACTTCTCCTTCGCACGGTTGGCATCATCCACAGCTTCTCTCACTTGATCTTCCAAGCGTTTCCTGTCAGCAGCGAAGCCTTCTTTAGCTTCTTCTTGTAGAAGATCCATGTCAGCTATTAGGCCACCATTCTCTTGCTTCAGGGTTTTTACTTGTCTCTCTGCCACCTTCCGCCTTTTTCCCTCACGTAAAAGCTTGTTTACCAATCCGGCGCCATAACCTCCAACCTACAAAAAAGCATCAAACCAGGGAAATTGTTTAGAACTAACACAAATGAAAACAAGAAGACCATATAGACAAATAATACAGAAAGCTACAACTAAGAGTGTCACTTACCCGAGCATAATGCTTCTCAAACCTTAAAATCATCTTTTTTTTCGGCACCTTCGCAAGTTTTCCACGATCGTCAGGGGTAAGCATCTCGGATAAAACCGCCTTGGGAGCTGTAGGAAACAAATATCCTACTCCTTTCCTTTGCACACCGGTAGAGGAATCTACAATCTCATCATCAGAGGACACACCATAAGCAAAAGTGGAGTCTACCACCCGCTGCGAGCCGGACCTCCGTTTCATGCCAAGCCGGGAGCAAGAAACTAATGTCTTTGGACGGGCTCTCAGTACACACCTAGCTCCACCAGCACCCACACCGATAGCCTCCTCTACTCGACCGAGAGTATCTCTTTCCTCAACATGCTTTTCCCTCTCACCAGGAATACCTACATCATAAATCAAAAAATATGGTGAACATGCCCAAGACAAATAAGCAAGAAACAAAGTACACAAGAGGTAAGAATAAGGCAGCATACCAGTTCTCATCAATGGCTCCTCATTATCCGCCATTAAAGTCTCCCCCGCGGGGGCAATGCTCTCTCCATCAAGTCCTCCCATAAAGAAATCATCCTCCATTGACACATAATCAGCAAACACCGTATGCAAGTTGACAGGATTATCTCCTTCCACCCACGCCTCAGTGGTCACTTTTTCCTGATGTTTCGTCGGTTCCCTAGTATCATGTACCGGACGCAGCCTAATCAAATCTACACCATTACCAACATCAACTGGGACTCTCTCGTGATCACCAAGTCTCGGCGCAAATACCTCCTCATACCCACCATCCAACTCCGCATCAACACCTTCTACCTCCTCATCCTCCATATCGGCATCATCGTCCTCTCCCTGTTTATTTAAGTGTTCGGGCTTAGGGGGACCACTCTTTAAGAGCTCTTCAATCTTCCTTTTATCTTTACCCCATGCAAGCTCGGGCATGTCCATTGACGCTGGCGGATACACTGTCACAAAAAATATATACTTAGTTCATGGCCAACATAACACAAATAGCAGGCTAAATAATACATGCACATATCATATGACAGAATCTACCACAACAAAGGGAACACTTACATCCGTAGAATTTCAGCTTGCTAACACTCTGGAACTCAGCCTCGCTCCAGACAAACTCAAAAATATGGAGTAAATCCGCACAATTCTTCACTTGGCTATCCGACAACGTATCCCTCCGTACAACACAGTGGGGCTCAACTTTAGAGGAAAACCCCGGCATGTAGCTCCAATCCCCACCACGGATTACAACATATTCATATTGCCAATGCTTCCTAGTGGTAACCAACTTCACTGGCTTATGGCCATCTGCAAGGAGACCTACCCGGCTATTTTTGTTACCTTGGGCAATCTCATAGAATGGAGCACAGTTGGACTTTTTTGATGAAAAGATCGTGAAGAATGCCTCGAAGGTTGGCTGTCGACTATTATGATCACATGCAGCAATGAACCACAATATCAGTCGAATGGAATTTGGCGTAAATTGTGCCGGAGTACACTTAAACTGCTGTTTAAACAAAGCTACCAAGAATTTGTGGGGTTTGGGCGTTAAACCCGCTTTCAAGTGCTCAAGTGGCATAATTATCCCACCATCGTCGGGCCGTGAATATAACCTCTCGCTCGGAGTAGGAGCTCTCCAAGAATAATCTCCCCCAATTTGGAAGGCCTTCGGCATAAAATCCTTCCATTTGGAATATTGAAATGAGCTCCGATATTTCAAGTGCTTATACCCTCCCCATTCACCATCCAATTGGGAACTATCAAACTGTGGTGGATCAATGTGCTTTTCTTGATAGTATTTATCCATACTAGTAAAGTAAGCTTCGGGATCAATAGTCACGGGAGGGACAGGAAAGAGAGCAAGGGAATCCGCCCAACTACCATCCTTACGGAGCAAACTTGTAACAGTTTTGATGTTACTTCTTCCGCGAGAAGGACCAGCTCCAGCCATCTGTCAGCACACAACAGAAACAAGTCAAAAACTTTCTCAATATGACAAAAAATATATTTATTATGAGACATGCAGTCAAAAATATACACATACACAACACATATGTTAAATACTCTTTTCTCGATTTGTCACACAAAATCTAAGTAAACAAATTCCCAGTCCCGCTTCCGGGACAAGGAATGCACCAAAAAAACCTACCAAGTAAAAATAGCCCCGAGTCCCACATTCTCTCACAATTTTTATCAATGAAAAACTAACTCATAAATTATCGGTCCCATTTTTATCACCTCATGATGCTAGTATTTAAACACATAATAACACAAAGACACAAACAAAAAAAAAAAAAAAAAAAAAAAAAAACTAAGTAAATAGAAGCCCATTCCCGTTTCCCCACTCCCGCTTCCAGCCACCCACTTTGCTACTTACCCGTTCCCGCTTCGAAACCTACAAAGACACCAAAGTCTTTAACTTAAAATAAATACAAAAGCATACATATACACTACTTAGAGCCCCAGTATAATAACCCCTCTACCCATCGAATACTCCACGATGGACAAGTCAGGGGCCACATCTGCAGAACTAAATCAAGAAACTCTCTCCCAAGACCATCTATACCCGTTCCCGCTTCCAAGAGTGCTAGTCCCGCTTCCTCACTCATCAACAACACCTGCCTACTCTATGCCTATATCTCTAAACATACACTCTAAAACAGATTAAGGAAAGAGGCAGTTGTTTGCACATTTCGCTGATGGAAAACTTTATTAAGGCAAAATCCCTGGTCCCGCTTCCCCCTTCCCACCCATAATCAGTACTTAAAAAACCAATAGAAGTCCATGTGGCCATGCCTCAGCCATCTTCCATGCTACTACACACCTACCGTCTATAATATATTTTACTCTACCCGCTCCCGCTTCCACTCTCCCAAACACCAGTACCGCTTCCCGCCCCGCAATTTACTATATGTGAATCATTAAATAATCATTTAAAGATAAAGTTTGCAGGTTCATTGTCCTTGGACAAGATATTACTTTCACGATTCATAGCTCAAATTCAAGAATTCCATATAAGGAGGCGAGAGACAGGCCTCTGGCTATTATAGTGATGCAACAACGGCTATGGTTCCTAACTCTGAAGAAAGAAGAATCGGACTAGACGGATCTTTTGAGGCTATAAGGGAAGCGATTAAATGTGCTTTTGGCTTAAAAACAAGGCAAACGTTTAGCTTGGAGGATGAATATGGAATCATGAGGCCCCTGGATAGAACCATGCCATCAGGGATTTACACACTAGTTGTAAATCCTTGGGTCATCATGTGTTTCTGCTATGCTAAGGATCCAAATCACACCGAGTGCAAGGTTTATACAAAGACATTGGCCACCCACGATGGTTTGGCTGAGTTTATCGAGAGGCGACACTTTCTCGAAAACACGATCAAGGACAGTTCGCAAGATGACATGAACAGCAGCATACAAGATTGTAGAATAAGAATGATCTATACACTACATCCATGTTTCTAGTTGAAGTAATGCTTAACTGATTACCACGTATGAATTTGGTAATACATGTGGAAGGAGCATAATTTAAAAACTGAAGGGAAGTTCATTTCGATTCGAAGCTAGTCAGGGATAGTTGGACAGTGGTGTGATAAGTTGGCTTGATACGGAACATTCTACGACTGAAACTTGTTATGTCTTGGCAGAAGAAGTGTTGGATATGCAGAGGATTCAGAACATAAACCACTGCACAACACCCGGAAGGAGCACCTGAAGAAGCGATGAACATCATCAAATAAGCGTAGAGTCGCAGTCGAGCATCCCTATACAAACACACAGAAAACATAGCCGTTTATACAAACAAGGAACCCCAGCTTCATTTGAAATACACAACTCATAAAACATCCTCTGTAAACATTCTATCCAACTACTCATGGAAGACTCTGTTAAGGATCAATCTTCTGTCTCCGGGAGATCATCGTCTAAGCCCCTGCGATATTCGCTTCGATCTGCAACGAAATCCAAGGATGTTAAGTCACTCCCCCCTGTCTCCACCGCTTCTAAGAGGGAAAAACTTCCATCAAGCATGCGTAAAATGGTTTTGCATGCTGGAATCCTAGTCCTGGTCGACTTCTTCTAACTGCCAAGTTTTGTAACCGGAATCCTGGTCCTCAATGTAAAAATGGTTTTGCATGCTGCGATCGTAGGACGCAATGCAGATATGTAAATCGTAAAAATGCTAGAAGGGACAACGATATACTAAAATGGAAGGCTGTCTTCTTTTGCTCAGGCGACGACATCACAACAAGAGACCTAGACACCTATATCTAAAAACCTAGACACCTGCATCTATACACATACACTTATGTTTCCATTAAAACCTATACACACAGCATCTCTCATAACAAACACGGCATAAAACCCAGGTTTAACAAAACATACATACGTACATGTATAAACTCACCCAACAAATATTGTATAACTTCAACCCTAGACACCCATCAACCAGTTCGCACACTTAACCACCATAAAACATATATATAAGCTCATACAAGTACACATCTCCCATATAGCATGTATACACGCGCGCAACTACACATTGATATTACATACTAAACCTATACATACACACATACACATGAACACACACAACACAAGACTTACCAGCCTACAAGCCCCGATTCTGAGGACGTAAAGTTTGCATACATAAACACAGGGTTACAGATTCAGAAAGAAGAGAATAAAATAGAGCGATTGTATGTACAAACCTGAGTCCACGCACTATTCTAATGCCGGGTCTCTTTTCTATTTTTGCTGTTAGTCGAAAATATAGAGTAAAAAGATACTATCAGTGTTTTCTTCTATATAACACTTGGGGAGTTGTGGTAGACGTGCACACAGAAACGAGTATTATTCATGCATATTACCAAAAAAAAAAAAAAAAAAGAAAAGAAAGGGAAACAAACCACTGCTTTCTAAAAGACTACAAGCCCACAGTTTTAATGATCGTACGGCCCATCACCTTTTGTCCCTTTAAATTTTTGATCACCATTTCTCTCCTGTGCATGTACGCAATCAGTCAAATATAAGTATTATTTTATACACATAGTCTCACACTTTTTAGGCCTTCCCATGTCCTGCCACACTGATACCACATTTCTATTCCCAACAAATAGTAGTCGGCCCCTACTTGCAAATTTGAAAAAACCTGCTAGCCTTATTATTTGTCAACCCCTATAATAATTTTTAAATTTTTAGTACTTGGAGAAGTACTTCATTGAGTTGTCATATTTCCAACTTTACAGCCCTCTATCCCAAATACTTTTTGTATTTGTCACATTTTTATTTTACATTCATATTTTCCACCTTCTCACAACTTCAGTCCAAATAAAATTACGGCACCCTCACGTGTAGCCATAAAACAAATCTGTCTAAATAATTATTCTCTCTTGCCATATTTATTCCGACATACGGGCTAAATTGCGGCGCACACGAGCTCAATGATTAAATAAAATAAAACAAAAATACTAGCATAATAAATTATGTGCAGCATTATTCTCCCGATTCCTTATTTTTTCAACACCTTACTAAAACATCAAATGTTATTCTTATAATTATTGCTACTCACTACCAATGCCTGGGGCACCAAAAAACTCCTTGGTCAAAATTTCAGGGGGGCACCAAAAATTCCTTCCTCCCCAGACAGGGTTTTGCCCTCCTCCAACTACTTATACAAATTTCCACCAATAACTCCTTGGTCAAAATTTCAGGGGCACCAAAAATTCCTTCCTCCTCAGACAGGGTTTTGCCCTCCTCCAACTACTTATACAAAAATTCCTTCCTTCCCAGAAAATTTCTTTTCCCTCCTCCAAGCATGTAGAAAATTTTCATGTTGAGATCATTGCTAGCAGACACTACCCACTAGCAATGTCCCGGGGGGCAACACGAGCCAAAATAACAAAGGTAGCACAAACAAAAAACAAACACATTTCATTCATTGAAAAGAGTTACAGGACAAAGAAGATCAATGAAAGACAAATCCGTCAAGACCTCAGTACAATATCAAATAAAAGGAAGAACACTAAACTAAGCAGAGACATCTTCATCATCAGTCTCCTCACGGTCTACCTCATCCTTCAGCTCCTGCAACTTCATCAACACAGCTTCACGCTTGGCCATCTCCCAATCCCTCAAGCGGTCAATCTTGTTCATGTAG
Organism: Heracleum sosnowskyi; assembly: GCA_030848705.1. Classification (NCBI taxonomy): domain Eukaryota; kingdom Viridiplantae; phylum Streptophyta; class Magnoliopsida; order Apiales; family Apiaceae; genus Heracleum; species Heracleum sosnowskyi. Next base: position 129,252,690 of record CM061238.1, on the reverse strand, counting down.
AAGCGATGCAACTGGTTTTTCTCACGGACTAACTCCTCAATAGCGTCACAAGCCCGAACACCAAGAGGCTCATCAATCCAAATGTCATAGTGACATTCCCTAGCTGCACAACACTCAAATCTCCGACCAGCATTGTTCCCAGCCCATACGGTCTTCATGACCACTGGCATGTCGCAGTAACAAGTAATTCTCCTACCTTCCATGAAGGAGCTTTTCAAGACCTACACAAAGGAGATAAGAGATAAAAGATTTCAAGAAAGCAAGATAATCAAACACCTGGATACAACACATGTATTTATAGGGTCTCACCAGCTAGCCGTTGTAAAAGAGCCGTTGAAGTTATTAATCTCAAGAATCCCAGCAATGGTATGCATTTACTCCTCCAACTCACTAAAGTAAGTCGAAGGAGTGGGGGGCAATGTTAATACCCTCCCGGAAGAAGTCTCTTTGCCCGGAAGAAGTCTATTTACCTGCCAGATATGACCATGTCCCGGAAGAATTCAATGGACAACTTGTCACACCCAAAGTGGACTAAGGAAAATAAGTGAATGCAATGCTATCTCTTCCGGACCAAAGACAGCTCCTTCCTCCAGCACCTTCCACCTCTTGGGCAAAAGCTGCTCCCTTCTCCAATACTCTTACATCAACTCACATCTGTCACAAGGAAGGGAGCATTCTTCCGGACCGGGGGACAAAGGAAGGTAACACTAAACCTTATAAATACTCAAGCAGCCTCACATATGCACAGGTTCTAATTTTTACATTCACTCACACACTCTCATAGTTTCACAAAAAGCTCTCAAAATTCAGTCACCGGAAGTACATTTTCCGATATTGTTTCTCGTTATTCTCCACCACCAAGTTACTTACTCTCACGCCGGAGGTGCTTGACGGCCACCACCCCCGGTCAGACATTGTTTTGCAGACTCCCTTCCGACAGCTACACCACATTCCCGACCAAGCATTGCCGGAAGAGGGACAAGTACGGTAGAGTGGAGCAAGGAGCATTATCATTGCTCAAGCGGTCCCATCTTAGTATATGTCTTGTTTCTTACTTCTTAAGTCTCTCGGCCAGGAGATAGAGACAATGCTTAACAAATTCTGGTGGAACTCGAATTCAAGTGAATGGAAGGGGTTAAATTGGTTATCTTGGAGTGCAATGTCTATGCTAAGAGTAAAGGTGGTCTGGGCTTTAGGAGTCTGTATGGATTCAATCTTGCCTTACTTGGTAAACTCGCTTGGAAATTCATTATGGAACCTGACTCTTTAGTTGCCAGAGTTTTTAAGGCTCGTTATTATCCCAACTCCCAGTTCTTGAAAGCTACAGGGGGTAGTGGTTCGAGTTTTATCTGGACGGGGATCTTAACGGCTAGAAATTCTTTGTCGGATGGTTACAGATGGGTTCTAGGTAATGGAACAGAGATTGAAATAGCTAATGATCCGTGGTTGCGGGGCAAAAATGACTTCAAGGTAGATCAGTGTGCTGACCAGAGTATTGGGCATTCTATTGTGTCTGATTTTATAAATGCTAATTCTAAAACCTGGGATGTTAGCAAAGTTCGAGGTGTTTTTAACGAAGAAGATGCATGTCTCATCCTATCTACTCGTATCCCTCAGAATGAAGTTGTTGACATGGTTGCTTGGACTAAGACCCCCAATGGTCATTATAGTGTCAAGTCTGGTTACTATATGTGGCATGATCAAAACATGGGTTCTCCAGGGGTTCTTCAATCGAATGGATGGGGAAAAATCTGGAAATTATCGTTGCCTCACAAGGTTAAAGTATTTCTATGGAGGTTTTGTCGAAACAACGTTCCAGTTCGTAATAGACTGAGATCTAAAGGAGTCAATATACCCATCTTGTGTCCAATGTGTGAGAAGGATGTTGAGCATCTTTTGCATGTTTTCTTCGATTGTACCTTTGCAAAACATTGTTGGCATTATGCAGGTGGCAATTTTGACATGAGAGCTGTTGAGTATGCCCCGGACTGGCTTGTTCAGAAGCTTAGTAGTGCTACAGGTGATGAGATTCTCATGATTGTTAAAGTTTTGTGGGGGATTTGGTTCTTTAGAAACAAAAAGGTTTGGGATAATAAAACTGTTACTCCTACTCTGGCTATGGATTGGAGTACTAAGTTTTTTATGGATTGGAAATCAGCTAAGCTAGACAGAATGAAAGTTCGAGCAGTCAGTTTAGTTCCTGTTGTTTTCCATCATCCAAAGTGGTCTCTTCCTGATGTAGGTTGCCTTAAGCTTAATGTGGATGCTTCGGTGCATATTGGCTCTGACAATTTCTCAGTTGGAATGGTTCTGCGGGATCATACAGGTGAGTTCATGGGTGGAAAAGTGATGTGCTTATCGGAGGTTGGCATGGTGTTAGAAGCGGAGGTCATTGCAATTTCTGAAGGGTTTCAATGGTTGTTGTCGATGCCGCATCAGAGGGTGGTTATCGAGTCGGATTCTCTGCTATCTGTCCAGGCTATTCATCGTGGTTCTGATTATCAAGATGAAGTTGGGTATGTTATTGAGCATTGTCGCGAGCTGTTACAGTCTCGAGAAGGATTCTCTATTTGTTTTATTAAAATGCAAGCAAATAAGGTGGCCCATAACGTGACTCGTATACCATGTTTGCTAAATTGTCAAAACATTTTCAAGTCTCCTTCTTTTTTTGGAGACTCTCGTGTATGATTCTTCGTTTTAATGAAAGTTGTTTTGTTCAAAAAAAAAGTAGGATTAATATTAAATGCTATATATTTCTTGTGTTGTCAAACTTGCTAAATGCTAAACAAATACCGACGAATCAAAATAGGTACAATTTTAAGACCTAAAAAAAGGTTTTCTTAACGCTATTATCAATTTCTCATCATTTCCCATGTCTGACAATGATGACAATGATACCATTAGTGATAAGGAGTGAGCATGTGGCAAATACCCAAACTTATGCTTGACTAAGCCTCGCCCGCATGGAAGATAACTTGTTCTCCCATAGGAAGGCACTTGGGTTTCGACCAAGTCATCTCTCGCGACAGTGATGAGCTGTTGAGCGAAAGAGCGAAAGACGTTAGGTGATAGTCACCATATAGAGATGTTGTTAATACCTCTGAGAGAGTCTTGCCCTCGTATTACTCCATAAGGCAGCAAGGAGCATGTTGTGGAACCAACCAAGATGTATGTCGTCCGACCCGACCTCAGACTCTTTCTTCCCGACCTATTTTACTTTACTCTCTGGCCACAGTTATTTAGGTGGTATCCCGGGAAAGACCACCAAAAATAACGACCACCAAGATACGCATAGTGATTCTATCTTTTGATCACCCATTTTTTGAAAACCCTTTTTGGGGGCTTCCGCCTTACACACGGAAGATTGGATTGCCTGAATCATGAGTCTTACATACTGTATTACGATCACCCCATATTGATAAAAAGTCCAGAGGACAATTTGAAATGAAAATAAAGAAACAATTTCTGGTCATAAAAGCACAAAGGCATGAATTGCGCAAGAAGATCAGGCAAATCTTTCTATTTTATAAATGCAAATTAAGCCCTTCACTAAAAACAATTTTACAAGGACTACTATAAATTTTGGACAGACTATTGATATTGTACAAGGCTTCGTTTAATGTCATTGTATCATACATCTTCACAAGTTTACAACCTTGGTCCCCGAACCCAACAGTCCAAAATTGGTTAAACCGCAACCCAATAAGAATTCTAACATCATTCCTTGATTCCAAAAAAGTATATCTGGTCGAAATGTGGATTATGGATGTGCAGGCAAACTGGTAAATCATTTCACCTTTATCCCCTGAAGGGCTCACCATTTCCTTTACTACTTGATTCTGTATCATTCTGTAAATCTTCCACTGTATTAGTATCACTGGAACCAGAAAGTAAAACCACCGAGTGGCTTTGAATTACATTATTTTCTCTTTGGTCTACAAGCTCGTCACTGAGGGTTGTACTATGTGAAGCAACATATGATATGCCATACTTCTGCCCATGAGATAGTCCTGGACAGAGTCCCTGCCGAATTAAAAAAATAATAATTAAAAAAAGAGACAGATAATGTCAAATCAACTAACTCAAATTACATCGTCCACGGATTGAACATAAACAGCTTAAACACTTGAAAAAGAATCCAACGATTATTTATTGAAGCTTTGTTGTTACTCATCATCCTCTTTTTTTTGCTAAATCATCTTCTTTTATTATATACATGAAGAGTCATGTTCCTTGTAGAACCCTTAACCAAAGAACTCTTAAAACTCTATCTTATATTTTAAAATAATATATATTTATTATATGTAGGTCATGGGTAAAGTTGTCCAAAACTACAAAATACATAATTTAGAGCTAATTAATATTTGATTAACGATAATAATCGTACATCGATATGGATTACAAAATTCTCCATCATCATCATCATAAAATTCCCCCAATTATTTTTATCAATTTTTGTGAAAATATTCAATTTATGGTATAAACACGATATCAAATAACAGTGTTCAGCAGCTGAACATTTAAATACAAGTAAGTTCAGTTGCAGAACTTTAAAATTTATGTGTTTGATTTCAAATTCGATTGCATGACTTTTATGTTCAGCGGTAGAACACGAAAGTTAAGGTATGAAAATTATGTGAATAACATTGTTCAACAGCTGAACATTATAAAAATAATCAAGTTCACTTGTAGAACTTCGTGAAAAAAAGTAAGTTCAGTTGTAGAACTTTGAAGTTCATATGCATAACTTTTAAAATTTAGTTGCAGAACACTGTATTTATACTATGAAACAAAATAGGTTCGGCAATAGAATCCTTTCATTCCAACAATACCCTTATAAGATTTTGTATATAAAAATGAGTTGAATCTGAACAGTTGATCTAGTAATAATCCAACGGCTTATAACAGTTCTAAGGTTCTTTTTTAGTGATTGGTTCTATTTTGAGCCTAACCCTATACATGAAATGCATATTCATGTCGGCACAAGGTTCGACATAGCAACAAGACAGAAGATGAGGGATTCAGAACTTTAAATATCCAAAATACCCTTCATTTGTATCTGTTACAGTCTTTTTTCATGGAAAATTTTCCGAATAGGTATACTCTAGATGCATTCGGCAGATATGGGACGCAAAATGGCAAGTTAAAAGTCCTGGTACTAAAGTATATTTTGGAAAGTTTTGAGGTGTAGACTGTAAATAATTTGTTTATTCCAAGATGGTTTGCCAGTTATATCCTCTCTTTACATTTCATTACATATATATACATTCTAATTCTTGTTTTGGCTGTTGAAACTAGAGGCAGGTGTACTTAAAGTGAGCTGAAGTCTCTCACTGGGATAATTACTTTCTATTTTCTGTTACAGCTTGAGTGCATGTATGGAGAATTTTTTTTTGCAGTTATCTTGAAAATTGTGTGGAAGGTTATGCTTGGGCTTAGGAGAGACACAGGCCCTCTATACTTGTCTTGTAAACTTATTCTCTACAATGATCTGGATGATTCTGTAAACTATTAATTGTAATTTTTTTCCTTATTACTTCATATTATTCTTCTTTGCTGTTGACTCTTGACTCTGTATTGTGTGCTTGAATACAATCAGAGCAGTCACCCTGGAGGAGGAAATGACGATAAGCGCACCCAAAGGTAGAGATATTAGAAACATCACTCAGAGTTTTGGTCAAGAAAATGAAGTATATGGGACAGAACTTGCTGGTTAGACATTTCATCTTGAGAACAGATCACTTGGGCTTTGAAGTTCCTATTGGATCAGCAAGTGGTAGGGATGGATTATCAGAAATGGATGATTAGTTGTTGGGGTATGACTTTGAAGTAGTTTATCGTAGTGGGGCAAACAACAAGGTAGCAGATGCTTTATGGAAAAATCAGACTTATCGGGTTGTGAACGAATAACAATTTTTAACTGGCATGACTGGGCAGATCATAAGAACAAAATTGAAGGGGATGACTTCTTAGTTTGCATCCGAAATAATATCGAAGATGGTTGTAATCATGAGGATCTTACATTGGAGAATGAAGTTTTGTTATACAAGTGCAGGTTAGTGGTTCCAGAACAATTAAAATGTATTCCTCGGTTGCTAGAGTTATTCCATGCTTCTAAAACTGTCGGGCATTCAAGCATATTTAAAACGTACAAGAGGTTAGTAGCAGAAGTAATTTGGGTAGGCATGAAAAGAGATGTAGAGAATTATGTGCAATCTTGTTTGGTATGTCAACAAAACATGTATTTGACCACTTCTGTAGCGGGGTTGTTGCAACCTTTACCAGTGCCTAAGCAAGTTTTGTCATCAGATAGGGATAAGGTGCTCTTGAGTATTTTCTGGATGGGAGACGTTAAGTAGAAGCACTGCCTATCATCCTCAATCGGATGGTCTATCCAAGGTTGTGAATAGATGCTTAGAGACATATCTAAGATGTTCTGCATTTGCGAAACAAAAAGGCTGGAGTCAGTGGCTTTGTTGGGCGGAATAGTGATACAATACTAGCTTTTTAAGGGCTTTAGGTAGCACACATTTGAAGGCATCATATGGACGAGATCCACCTACCTTAATAAGATTTAAAGTTGGTTTCAGTCAAGTGTCTCAGGTGGATCATGTGTTAAATGATAAAGAACAGACATCGGATGAGTTGCGGATTTGTTGCCAGCACAACAAAAGATGAAAGCATAAGCTGATACAAAACGAAGAGAAGATGAATTTCAGGTGGATAATTTGGTAATCCTTAAACTGCGTCCTTTTCAACAGAGGTCTTTAGCTAAAAGGAAGTCAGAAAAGTTGTCCTTGAGATATTATGGCGCTTTTAAGGTGATAGATCGAATATGAAAGGCAGCTTACATATTAGAGCTACCACCGGATGGGATCATGCACGTGGTATTCCATGTTTCGCAACTGAAAAGAGTTCATGGGACAACATACGCTTCACATGTTTTTCCAGCACAGCTGGAACTGATTGTTAAACCTAAAGTGCTACTGGATGAACAGCAGAAAGGAAACTCACCAGTGATGTATTGGTAATGCTCATCCAATGGAAAAATCTACATAGGTTTGAAGCATCATGGCAGACTTTCTTCTCATGCAGCAACAATTTCCAAAAAAAATTCCTTGAGGACAAGATGAAGGTGATGAGGGGAGTTGAGAAGCCAAAATTAGATGCACTTATTCAAAGAGGCCCAGGGTAAGCTTGTGGGAAAAGTGGGTTGGGCCAACTTAAGGGGCTAAGAGAATTCTAGAGGTTGGTGTACTCTAGAGTGAGGTGAAAACACTCACAGGAAATAATTATTTTATATTTTCTGTTTTTATTTTTTCAGTTAAGTTGAGAATTGTATATAATGTTTAGGCTTTGGCTAGGAGAGACACAGCCTCTCTATAATTGGCTTGTAAATTTATTTATACTCTACAATCATTTGGGAATTCTCTTGTGATTACTAATCATAATTCTATCTTTGCTACTTCAGTTATTCTTCTTTGTTGTGAAATGTGTGTTGTGTGCTTGACTATCAGCAAGTAGGAGCATGTTCATCTCTCTAGTAAGCATTGAGCAAAATCATAACTGAAATTAATTTTACATTTTAGACTCTGCACGTCTGAGAGGGGTGGATCAGGTAGTCCACCTTTGACTTTTTGTATGCACATAATTAGGTTGCTAGCCGGGAGTAAGGGAGGATCGATAGATACAGAAGTCCATTTATATAGATACGGAGTAATTTATAATGTAAATAAGGGTGGTTTAATTAGAGTGAAGATTGTTTCAACTGACCTTAATTACTCCCGACACTGAACTGGACTTGTGGACATTGGAATGCCCTAACAGACTTGTGGTATCCAGAAAAGTTTTAGTGGCATTAGGTTCCTGAGAATCCATTGGAATATCAAACGTAGGAGATTCATGCCCGAAATTGCTTCTCAGACAAAATGCACCAATATAAGAACAATGTTCCTTTACTAGAGAAATTTGGGGGGTAGCCGGTAACAAGTGGCCTTCGGTGCTGAAGACATACCTGAACATTTCGAAAATTTGGAGGAGAAGATCAAAAAAGGTCTTTTGGGGTTAAATTAAATTTCAAAAATTATACTGTACTAAGCTGAGTTACCAACACTGACAGGAATTACTACTTACTTGTATGGCCCATTCTCAACCAGATTATCAGAACCAGCAGCAAGATCAAATAGAAGCCACAGGTATTTCACCTGAACAAGTTGATGAAACTTCGTATACTCGGCAGATAATTGAATAGAATAAAACATAAATTAAAGCATGATCATGTACTAAAACAATCAACAAATGATGGCATATGAAGATAACATATCCCAAACAACACCATTAGATACAAAAATACCAGGAAAACAAACCATTGTCACTGTTGTCACAGCGTGGTGCCACTACATTGGTAAAAGGGGGCCCCGAAATTAAAGAAATAAGGCATCAATTATGGCGATATGCGTTCATCAGATAAAAGTTCACACACACAAACACACACAAGCATTTATATTCGTTATTGATGTATCATTTACATATATTTAATTGCAGGAAAACTAAATAGCTTAAATTTTATCAACATTCCAGTAATTAGTATTCCACACATTTATATGTATACTTGTGCTCTTAAAAGGTCCTAGAAGTGAATTAAAAAGTGCCCAAGTGGTGGCAAAGGTATTCCCAGTGCTAGAAGAAGAGATCTAGAATTCGATGTTCACCTCCTCTCCCGCTTGTTATACTTAAATATGTATCAACTACAGCTACAAATGTTGCAACTAAAATCCTAGAAAATTAATAACATTTTAAGTGGTTTAATTATGCAACTACAACTACAATTGTTGCACAACTATATGTTTTAGTTAATTGCACAACTATATGTTTTAGTTAAAGATACATGCATAAAAGTAAGGGAGATGGTTAGCAGCAAACGATTGTTACGGCATACCATACCGCTGAAAGTTCCTGCCATACGTATAAAAGATGAGCCCCCATGTATGCACACCAAAAACCCTACAGTACACGTACCGAGGAAACTTTCCGTGGTATTCTATGCTACAACAATCGCTTGCCCCTCACTGGACCCCTAAAAGTAAAAGAGTAAATAAAAAACAAAATAAATAGACAGGAGGAAGAAGAAAATAAGAAAAGAATAGGAAACAAATTAAGCTGCCAGATGGAGAAGTTGTTTTATTTGGTCACTCATTCAAGTAGTAATACTAAGTTAGGAAGTAAATTAGGGTTATTGTTTGTCCATCTCAAATGGTTCGAGTCAAAACAGGTTAAAACATATATGGATGCGTCAAAACATATATGGATCACAGGAATGAACCATGGGAGGGTAAAACTGAGTAAGATGGAGAACACGACGACCAGGATGCTTCACGTTTTCCAGCGCTGGGATGTCATGGCGACACCATGATAACAATGACACAGATATTCAGAATTATTTAAAAAACGTAAGGTGTAACAAACCAACAAAGGCGCGTTAAAAAAAATCAAGCAAGAAGCCAAGAAGTCAAATCCTAGAGCTAATTTCAATTCAAACTAAGATCGGCTAAATATGCAACAATATTCTTATTTTGTCGTCCTCATTAAAATCTTTAGTTACATTAATTTTAATTTTTTTTTGCTGAATTAGTTACATCATTCTTACCAATAAATTACTGTTGAAGGTTATCTCTACTAGATCACCGATAGTGATTATCAACTTTATGCAAGAAATATTTACGTATCATTGAAATCAATCTTATAAAACATCAAACATTGATATGAATTCATTTAAATTTTACATACAGTTTCAGCTAAGAAGAAGCTCTCCATGTGATCTTCCTGTTTGTGAAACTCCACATCTGAGATATGGCAATATCCACAAGTGCATCGGGCCCCATACTGTAAGCTGGCGACCATATCCCGTCCAGCATCAAGATATCTATATTAAGGCATTGTGAAAAGCTATTAGTTTTCATCAACTACTAAACAAAATTTCATATTGGTAGCAAGTCATATGGATCATATGTATTTAAGAGGGAAAAATAAGACATTAAACAAGTGATAAATGAGGAAGCAGCTACCAACACAACTGGTCAAAACTTTACGATCCATCAATTTAACTGACTATCTGCTAACATTGTAATGAAACAAAATAGAATAATCCATAAAACAATTAGGTCGAAGCACATGAGAGGACTGCAACATCCAAAAATTTATAAACAAGTTTACGTTTATTAATGTAAGATTTGACTAAATGAAAAAAAAAATCTTTGATAGATTAAAGTAATTAAAAAATGAGTAAATTACTTATTCCATTCCCCAACTCATACCGTAAATTGGAACCCTGTATATCACATATGGACAAATAAACTTGCATGCATCAACTACAAATAGCAAATCTAAGTCCAACCTATCAACATCTCCATATAATTTGCCACTTACGGCGGGATGAGATGGAAGGGACAAAATTGACAATAACCACACAAGTTAAACAGAAACAATTGAATAAATGTGTAAATTATACCTGATATATATATATATATATATAGGGTCTTACTCAAATAAAACCTCTCCTAGACTACAAACTAGAAACTAAATAAAAAAATTCTTAAATCGCGTCGAAATATCACATATGGTATCAAATTGATCGTTGGGAGATGGAGAAAAATACAGTGAAGTCGGATTTCAAAAAAATCTCACCAATTGATGGGAAAAATCAAATTAAAAATGGAGGAAATTAGATAGGATTGTGTATGGGAGGGTGTATATTAGTTGGGTATGGCGTCTCTAGGGGGCCATTAGATTAGATTGATCTAAGGGATTGAATTAGTTTCAAGTTTCCATTTTAAGTTTGGTTTCTATTTGATCACTTGCATAGCATATATATATATATATATATATATATATATATCATGCTTGAAAAGGAAACAAAGCAATATATATATTTGATCTTAAAATGTTGATATTATATAATGTTTACTTGCCAGTAATCATATAGGGAACATTATAATAACAATATCATTATTAGCATTCATTTTTTAACTTCGTTTTCCTGCCCTTCTTTTTTCCCTTGCACACCGCTAATTTAAATTCCTTCAGATATATTTAATAAGAAACTTTTTTTCAAAATACTTTTTAACAATCAAGTTCCGCCATCGAACATCTATTCACAACATATAGCTACAACTCGGTGTTGTAATTGGGAGGAAAATTTTAAGTACAGATTACATTTGTTAGTAAAATTTTGCTCTTTTTAGAATCCAAGGGATAAAGTTTAGTTTTTTTTCCCCAATTAGTTTTATGATGACGTGACTCTGCTGTGCACAAAATTTTATAGTTATCGTATATCCTATAGAATGTTCATTGAAGGGAATTTACTTTATGACATTTACTCAGGCACGGGCTAAAACTCTAAATTAGAGTATTGCTATTGTAAGTTGTATTTTCATTTTGGTGGAACGGAGGGACACGAAGATTTGCAGCAAGTGGTTGTTGTGATGGCTCCCTAGCTGAGGGAGTGGTGGCAGTAGCAAAACTCCAGTGTGCATGGTAGAAAAGAAGAATAGGGGGATACTAAGCATGGACCAGCTTTGCAGAGACTTCAAAATAATAGAGGGACCGACCTAGAATCCCTGGTAGCTTTGTAGAGCCAATATGTGCTTTCAATTAGTTCTGGACGCAGGGGGTAGCTCCTTTGACCATTCTGAAAACAAATGAAGTAGTTAACAACCTAACATACATACTTTAATATAATTAGCACTTGAACAATAAATAAAAATGAAGTACCAGAACTCATATACCTGAACACTAAGGGTGGCGAGATTAAAACCTTCTGGGGTGAACCCATATCTTTTCCAAACACTAAAGAACGCGGTATGTGTTCTAATAGCAGGATCAACATCCCCTGCTAGAACCTAGGAAATATGTGTAAAATGAATACAACCGGTAACATTTGGCATTATGCAGTACGTAGAACAAATTTTTATTAGTACCTGAAGACCAGGCCAGAAAGCCTGTAGACTGTTGAATAATGGCCAGACAAGAGCAGCAGAATTCATGTTTACCTCTACATACCTACAAACATATTTTATCATTGTCCTCCATGTTTCTGTAAATATATTCACTTCAAGATGAAAATACGAAAAAAATTACACAGATAAAGACTAGATTTGAATGACATATTTTACAGTTTATAGCTGTATATCTTACCAAGGATCTTTATAAAGGTAGTGCATTGCAGCAGCATAAGCTTCTTGGAAGATATACAGATATTCTTCATCTCCAAATAACAGGTAAGCCTGACATTATTAACCCTTATAATTTGCATTTATCATCCTACATATGCAGTGGATGAGCCACTGAACACATAATAAAGGAACAGTTAAAGCCAACATAAACTACTACAAAACAAAATTTAATAAGACCAGGGGTGGGTACGTTTATGGTCAACTAATTACAATTTTGTCAGATCCTTGTCCCTAAAAGGGCAAAAGTAATTTGAAACTAAAGTCGACATGTTCAGAATATTTCATTCCTTAAGAAATACAGAATGCATAAAGAATCAAAAGTGCAGTACAATTGTGGAAAAAATAAAACCAAGTATTATGGAAAATATACAGCCACATGTCAAGCATGAATTTATTTTAACATAAGTTAGTCATGTAGGAGGAATAGCTAATTTATTTTGAGTCAATACCTTGCCAGTAATTAATAAGCTGAGGTTTAAAACCTAGACGTATATAATTAATTTGCACATATTAAACTTTTGTGTCCTCTTTCTTGGTTCATATCCTTTACTGTAGAAGGTAAAGAGAATAAAAACTCACTACATCCATCCTCAATCCTTATCATCACATACTATTAAGAACCATATAATGTTACTGGATTCAGTCTAGAGTCTGGACAGATCGGGTATATGAGTAAAGTTCAAAGATACATTAGATTCTCATTTAATTTAATTGAGGAGTCTAGTTATTAGTTATTTTTACAAAAGAAAGTGAGACATGGTTTTATATATTAAGGAAGAAAAACCCTGTTTCATCAATGACCAAGTGAAGAAATGATTATTAGGAAGTTAAGGTTTCTATATAAAAAAATTCTTTTATCCACAAAGTAAAACGTACACTTTATGGAAACCTATTACTGGTAAATGCAATGATAGTTCCGTTTTGTTTCACGATAAACTAAAAAAAGGTATCAAAATTTAATTTTTCAAATAGAATTCTACTTTAATTGCAAATAAAAATATAAATCTATTTCTACATATATTTCAAACCAAGTCTATCCTTTCATTCCAATTTTACAATTGTATTAAATAAGAAATTGTGCTTTATTAGTATTTATAATATATTATTTCTATCCTAACTGTATCATTATTCCACAAGTGAATTGTAAATTAATATTAACATTCTATAAGTTAGTTAAAAACTTATTGTTAACACTTAACATATTATATTAACAAGTACATCTAAAGCTCGTGCAAGGCACTAGCCTGAATACTACAACATAACAATATTTTTCATTATAAAATTATTGTTTAATATTCTATACCATTAGAAATTATGTTATATTTGAAATTTAAAAAAAAATGAAAGTGTGATAGTATTATCAATGTTTTGAGATTTGTGAAAAATGAATTGTAATTTTGATAGGATTTTATTATTATATAAAAGAATTTCTAAAAGTTGTTAAATAGATATTAAGTAGAAATTATTATACATTATTTAGAATATAATATTATTATTAAACATTAGGTTAACCAAAAATTGAAAGTGGATTCCCAGATACAAATATATATATATATATATATATATATATTATCCTAAAAAATATGTATTATTTATATTCTCACTAAAATTCAACATTAACAAAAGAAAAATATTAATATAAAAATAAAAATGGTAAACAAAATTGGGTTGACCAAAACCGAGTGACCGCATACTAAAGATCTTAGTTATGTTATAATTAGTATAATATAAATGGGTCATGTTCCTTGTAGAACCCTTAACCTAACAACTCTTAGAACTCTATCTTATATTTTAAAATAATATATATTTATTATATGTAGGTCATGGATAAAGTTGTTCAAAAATACAAAATGCATAATTTAGAGCTAATTAATATTTGATTAACGATAATAATCGTACATCGATATCGAACACAAAATTCTCCATCATCATCATAAAATTCCCCCAATTATTTTTATCAATTTTTGTGAAAATATTCAAGTTATGGTATAAACACAATATCAAATAACAGTGTTCAGCAGCTGAACATTTAAATACAAGTAAGTTCAGCAGCTGAACATTTAAATACAAGTAAGTTCAGTTGCAGAACTGTAAAATTTATGTGTTTGATTTCAAATTCGATTGCATGACTTTTATGTTCAGCGGTAGAACACGAAAGTTATGGTACGAAAATAAGAAAATAATGTGAACAACATTGTTCAACAGCTAAACATTATAAAAATAATCAAGTTCACTTGTAGAACTTCGTGGAAAAAAGTAAGTTCAGTTGTAGAACTTTGAAGTTCATATGCATAACTTTTAAAATTCAGTTGCAGAACACTGTAATTATACTATGAAACAAAATAGGTTCGGCAGTAGAATTCTTTCATTCCAACAATACCCTTATAAGATTTTGTATATAAAAATGAGTTGAATCTGAACAGTTGATCTAGTAATAATCAAACGGCTTATAACAGTTCTAAGGTTCTTTTTTAGTGATTGGTTCTCTCTTGAGCCTAACCCTAATATAAATAGCTTTTATAGTATTTCAAAACAATATAATATTTAAATCTTTAATAAAGTTCAATATAAATAAAAGAATAATGTTATTGTTACGTTAATGAGATGCAATAAGTAATGAGTTGAAATTTCAACTTGATTATGTTGTAAATGTAAAGAAGAGCTTAAGTGGAGATGAAAATGAGATGTACAAGTAGATTGCAATTGTTAGTACTTTGTTATATGATATAAGATTGACATTAGATTGTAGCAGGATTCTAAATATGACTACATATTCTGGCTATAATATAATATTAATAAAATTGGGTTAACCAAAAGTGAGTGATCGACTACAAATTATCTTAACTTCCGGTTATAATAGTATACAATATTGATAATTTTCAAACTACAGTCTATAAATTTGTAACTATTCAGAAATAATTTTAAATAATTATACAATTGTATTTTGAAGAAAATTAAACTATTTATACATTATATTTCATTATACCATTAAAGGTAAATATCCTACACTAGACTTAAATTTCTTGGAAGATAAATATAATACTTAATTCAATACAATTTATTTTTTATCCAACTATTACAAAATTGGTTCGTCTTTGGCACGAGTTATGAATATAAGAGGGAAATACAAAGAATATGATTAATAGTGAAGTCCGAAAAGCTAGTTGTTTACAGAGAAAAAGCTACAACTTGCACGTACCTTCAGGAGATACTCATAAAATGAGTCTATGCTTGTTCCTATACCAGCATCCTGAAAAAGAATATTTTTGTAAATTATTAACCACAAACAAAAGCAAAGAAAATGAACAAACTATAAGGCGATTTTGCAGAATGAGTGACTACATCTCATTTAGCTCTTCATAGAGATGGGGTAATACTAGAAAAGGGAAGACAAAAACAACCTGATATGGTACAATAATTTTCTAAAAGTGCATAAAAAGTCAACCAGCAAAAGAAAAAAAAATTTAGAACCCCACAAAAATCAGTCCCACTTTTCAGACAAATTACTAGATGACCCCAGTACAGATAAATTTTTAAAAATATAAAAAACACGTTACTATCAAATAAATGAAATATTACGGTGCTAGCATGTGCAGTGTGCACAAATCAGGACAAGATAGCCTTTACAAGTTGAGTTTTTTTTAAAAAAATTGCAAAATCTCTTTAAAAGACACTCGACTGTTGACATCTTTGTATATACAAAAAAAATTATTATACTATGTTACGAAACGAAACTTACATTTCAGCCTAAGTCAAGAGAACTGTAGACAGTTTTAGCACTTTGCATAGTGATAGTACAAAACAGAAATCATCAAATGCCAACAATTCTTACAAAGTTACACATCCTATTATTCTTCAATCCTACAATGTCACAGAACAAAAACTCTGTGAATGACTAAATTGCCCAGCTCCCGTTAGCTAGAAGGAGGGATACCTTCTGTGTCCATTCGCCAGTAAATACATTTATATGAGCACCAACTAAATTAATTCTTGATCTCCGAGCCCACAACCCGAGCACTGAATTCTTTGTAACTTGCTCAAAAACTGCAACAAAAAGATAAATTAAAGTTTATTTACATTATGCAAACAAAAGTGTTTGCAGCAAAAAGTAGTCAGCTACCTTCTTCATTTAATTTCTATATTTTTTTTCTTTAGGTTGGTTTATGAGTCATAGAACTTAACCATGAGCCTACGAGTCCCTCATGGTTGCTGCATTTCTTACTTAGAATAAGAGGGATACGATAAGAGCAGCAGGCAACCACTTCCAGGTCAATATATAATCAAAAGAAACACCATTAGTTTTAAACAAGGTGACTAAGTATTCTGTACTATTCTACATAGCATTAATGTTACGTGAAAATTGTGTTTGATGAGACAATGCATTGCATCTTTTTTCTTAATTAAAAAAACAGACTTTACTTGAATCCAACACCCGGTTTTTGGGTCATTACTTCTTACCCCTATAGCTACCAATGTGGAACAGACCCACAACAGAACAAGCTACATAATATGTTCTAGCAACATAAAGCATACACTATGTAGCAGGGATTCTTCAGTTAGGTGAAGAATCCCATATCCCGTGCGTACGTAGTGCAGGGTGTGTGGCGGTGCGCACGGAATGCAGCAGGCGCTGAATCCACGTTTTTCAGTGAAAAAAATGAAGGGGGTGCAAGAGGGGGGGGGGGGGGTGTGGGAGGGGCAGAATATGCAATTTCATAGGTTACTTGTTGGTCTCTGAAGGCCTTTTGTCTATCTTTACCAGCTGTTATGGAGAGAGAAGAGAAAGCCCTAAATTTTCTACCATCTCAGGCGTCTTCATCGCCGGTGTCTTCCTTGATGTCCGGCCATCTTCTCTCTTTTCTTTCTTTATAATAAATAATGTAATATATGTATTATTGGGGGAAGGG